>CM077517.1:9689199-12383486 GCA_039654895.1 Mongoloraphidia duomilia | reverse complement strand
GTTTGAAGGGATTTTCATGAAATTTGGTATACAGTTACTTTAGGTTCTGGAATGGCACATAGGGTACTTTTCATCCCTGAAATATGTATAGTTCCTGTGGGATAATAACAAAACGTGACTTTGCAATTGTTTTGCATTTTAGTGTATTGGCGAAATCCTACTAACATTATATATACAACCAGCCCGGCTTTGCTTCACAGGGGGAGAATTTCTAGCGGGGAGGGGATAATTCCTGTGGAATAGTAACAAAACGTGTCTGAAATTTTTTTGTATTTTAGCGTACTGGCGGAATCCTACTAATTTTATGAACAACACCAGCCCGGCTTCGCTTCGCAGGGGGGGATAACTTCTATGGGATAGTAACAAAACGTATAACTCTGCAATTGTTTTGCATTTTAGCATACTGGCGAAATTCTACTAATATTATAAACACCACCAGCCCGGCTTCGCTTCGCAAGGGAATTTCGCGTGGGGGGGGAGTAATTTCTGTGGGATAGTAACAAAACATAACTCTGCAATTTTTTTTGCATTTTAGCGTACTTGCGGAATCCTACTAATAATATAAACACCACCAGTCTGGCTTTCGCGAGAGATAACAAATCATAAATTCATAGTTTCCGGGCGAAGTCGGACCGGGCCGCTAGTGTTAAATAATAAGGAACCACTTTCATTCTGCAATATTTAAAAGTAGCTCACATTTTATAAAGACTGAATCATTTCAAGTCATTTATGAAAAGAAAATAGAAGAAAAGTGTTTTGAAACAATGTTTTCATGAACATAAGTCTAAAGAAGGAAAGTTGAAGAATGTCGAATGTATAATATATACCTACGAGGATAATATATGCACAATCGATTTCGGTAGTTTAAAACTCCCGGTTCAGTGTTTTGAAACTTTTGCCAAAAGCTCATTTTTCCAACCAACGCACTTACAATGTAAATTCACATGGTTATTATTACAATGCCGACCTCTCCATAGCATCTCTTTATAACCCCTTTCAAAACAACTTGTGCTGCTCTGCCACTCTTTTAAAACTAACATGTTAGAAAGATTAATTACTTAAAATTGTGTAGACTTTCACGACCGGTTTCCATTGTCAAACAAGGTGAAAAATTCTTCCGGGATGATGAGCCGTGGTCAACTGGAGTTTTTCCAAACGTTTCGTCTCTAACTGTAAGAGACATCTTCAGTGGCACAGTTGTACCTGAGACTTCTTTGTGTCAACGTCGAAGCTCACGTCGCCGTAACTGTACCACTGAAGATGTCTCTCACAGTTAGAGACGAAATGTTTGGAAAAACTCCAGTTGACCACGGCTCATCATCCCAGAAGAATTTTTCGTCTTGTTTGACAATTAATTACTTACTTGCATTGAGGCCTGTATTTACCAAACACTGTTAAAGATAGAAGTTACTAATCTTAGCATAAATTTATTCCTTGGAATTAAATTAACTTTCAATTCACCAAGCAATTCATTCGATAGAATACTAACTTCAGGCATAAATTTACTTTATACCATACACCTTGGACATTTTGTCAAATATTTTGATTCTAAAGCACGTTTACTAAAGATCCGATCGATGGCGCATCGATCGAAAATGTAAATTTTAGAACTTTGAAATAGTTGTAAAGAAAACCAAAATGGGCATTAAATCCAGGTTTAACAGGAATTTATCTGCTATACTGAAGAAAACTCATTAGTACATTTAAAAAAAAATTCGACTGATGACCAGTCCTATACTTCCCACCTAGTAAATATTTGCAAAAAATAAACACTCTTTTTTAACTTCCCACTGGAAGTTATTGTAATGGGTCCGAAAATCGAAATCAAAAAGGAAAAAAAAATTTTATGTTTCAAGGTCACTACACTATTTTTACACTACTTTTAGAAAGATGTCTGTGTGTGTGTGTGTGTGTACGTACGTACGTACGTACGTATGTGTACATTTCTTTCAAAGACGAAATCTCGAGAACGAAAAATGATATCGACTATGTTAGGGTGCCAATCGACGCGTATTAACGTAAATATGATCTGAAAGAAATTTTTTCAAAATCGGTTCAGCCGTTCTTTTTTCTTAACCAAATAACCTCCAAAAAAGTAGATTTTACACAATATCTCGCGAATAAAAAATTATATCGACTTCGTAAGGGTGTCAATCGAGGCGTGTTAACGTCATTTTGATCCGACATAAATTTTATAAAAATCGGTTCAGCCGTTTTTTTTTTTTAAATTATTGATGTTTTAATGATTGAAATGATTACTTTTCTGTGTAATATCTAATTTAATTATTATTATTAAATATTTATCAAACTGGGAAGTTCGTCGTGTGGACCTCAAGGGTCGCACTTTAGTCCTAATAAACGACCCACCTCACGGCTTGTTTTTTATTCTTTGACTAGGCCCAAATAACCTTAGCTGTTGGTAGTCTTTAAAACACAACTTAATTTTTATTCTTTGAAAAAAGCATGGCCCTCTTTTTTGTTTGGTGATTTACTGATGGCTAGCTTAATATAGCAAAAATCATGGTTACCTTGATTTACGTACAATTTTTATTTTTTTTAGTAAAATATTTTTTTTTTCGAAAACTACATTTTAGAGAAAAAAAATATTTACATTTTTTTCATATTATAACATCTAGAATTCATTTATATTTTTTTTTACCTATGTTAATACGTGACATTGAGAACGTTTTTTTGAATATCTCAGGATCCACTGAACCGATTTGACTCAAAATCTAATCAGATCTAAGTTAAAGGCTGATAAACACAATAGAACAATCGGCATGCCCGTATGTTGTTCCGTTCTTAAGATATCGAAGGCGAAAAATTGACCACACACACACATACACACATACACACATACACACACACACACACACACACACACACACACACATACAGACATCAGTCAGAAAATGATCTTAAACGATTGCTAGGGTCTCAAAACGTGAAATCTGTTAAAATCTCGAAATATTTTTTTCGGACTAAATCCATTAGGTACCTACTTCCCTACCATAGTAGAGGTGGGAAGTAAAAAACGTAAGCAATAAATGCCAAACATCCGTATCGCCGTGTTTTCTTGATCCTTAAGCCAAGAAGACTTTCTCTTCGAATATTTATATCTGAATTATCTCCAGGATCACTACCTGTCTACATTAAATTGTTCTTTTTATTCCTAATCAACTGAATCTGAATTGAATTTTATATTAGAGCGGAAACCCAAGGTCGGTAAATCATAAGTTGGTATGAACGAAGCCCGTCTGGCGCTGCCTTGAACTTTGCTTCTATTAGCGTTGACTTCATGTCGCTCCAACTCCAGACGCCGCGCGTCGCTTATAGAATTTACTGACGCATGAAAGGATACATGTTATTTACTACATGAAAGGATGGGGCCGCGCGCCAGTGACGGTTTGTAGATGAAGCGACGCAAGGGACTCAGGCGTCATTTGATATTTACGTGATTATGTAACTTTAAATGATCCCGTAATTGATTGTTGTACGGAATTCTCTACTACAACAAACAATATACACGACATTATGGTTTCGTCTTTCTTTGTTGGAGTTTGAAAACAACTGCACGTTGAATTAAGGTTATGATTTTGTTTTTGTTTTTTTTAATTCATACTATGATCAATTAAATTTTGTAAACAACAGAATTTACTTATATTAAATTTTAATTTTATTTTCTTAAAATATTTGAGGTGGCAGCTGCCGCCAGATAACAGTAGATCGAGTAGATGCGTCTGCTCCCCTGTTGATATTTTTTACATTTTTACATTTTTTACATTTCCCTAAAATAGAAAAATACTGGTACGTCGTTTGTTCTCCAAAGACGAAATGAATACCTAATTATAGCATTTTTATTTACATTCAAATATCTAGGTATATATTTTTCATAAAATTAACCTTAACTATCAGTTAATAATTAATAACTATAATGCTGAATGCTGATCATAAAGTAGTAGGTAGCTGTTATAAAAAAATATTTTTTGTCATATCGTTTCTAGTCCCTTTTCAATTCAGTGTACACTGATCAAGGTGCTAAAATTGTGAAGGCACACCATAGTTTTTATAAGCAGAAATTGTATTTTATTATGACATGCAGTTTAAATACGATAATGCAATAATTAGGGGTTTATAAAAAGGTTAAAAATGTTTAGTCTATAATAGTATACTGTGTAACTAGTGTGCTAAATACATCTTTATGCATCAGGTGCTATGTTTTCAGCACGAGTAGTAGGCGAGCGCACACGAGCCTTGGCGAGTGCTGAAAACATAAAAACTTAGCATACGCGTTGCACACTAGACTTTATTCCACACGTGACACATGCATGGTTTTAGACTTTAATTGAATTAATGCCAAACAACTTAGATTCACTGACAGCAGTACATTTCTTAATAAAAACATTGGCCTTGATACAATATTTATTTACTTCGTTGCCATAGTAAGCATATTTCATTAAAGCATCGAAAAGAGGTACATAATGAATCACGACGTCACTAGTCGATAAACGGCCATTTAAGATCCACCTTACAAACAAGAAAAAACACTGGTGGATAAACCAAATTATTGTAAGTTCACATAATAATAATGTAAGAAAATTCATGTAGTAGCAAGTACACTATTTTGTCGGCAGGGTTTGACACTGCGATCAGTGTTTTTTTACATTTATTTAAAAAATAAATAAGTTAAAACGTAAATAAAATTAAATATTGATTTATGCATTTTAATTAATTGAAAACCAGATTTTAAATTTACAAATACATAATATTTATTACTAGCTCCTTTCACGTTGAAATGGAAATTAATTACTGCACAGATGATTAATTGCATGAATATAAATAAAAATATTATTGATACAGACATCTGTTGATTGAACTAATTGAATTTATTTATATTTTGTTCAAACTGTTATCATTAATCATTATTATTATTTTTTCGTTCTTTTATCAAAATATTTGCGGTCATTTGCTTTAGTTCTTTCCAGTTTTATTCTTTAAAAAAAGGTCAAATTGAATAGTATCAATATCATTTTTTATTTCTTTTTGAATAAATATTTTTAATCTACATTTCTATCATAATTACGTATAATTTATTTGAATAAACGTAATTGTAATGTACTTTTTTTGTATAAATGAGAAATTTAGAATTTGTCTATTCATTTTCAAGATAGACTGACCCGTGTGCGTGATCAGCTCGTGTCTCTTTTTTTCTTGAGTTGTGATTGGTCGGTCGGGAGAATTTTAAATTTTGCAATTGTACTAGACCGTATTTACTTATTTATTTTGTTGTAAGCTTATAGGTAAGTAACACTGTTGGAATGTATTTTTTTTTCAAATTACTCATCTTGGAAATGAATAGACTTTAATCTTTGGACAATTTTACTGTTACATTTAACGGCATTTGAGCTCTGATGATGAGAATATAATTCTCGAAACGTTAGCTAATAAATGCAATATTAACAGTATTTGCTTCTTATTTTGGATCCTTAAGCCACTTCAAAGCTGTTTTCTTCCATTATCATCAGGATCACCACTTTTCTGTTTTTAATTAAAACAGTTTCTTTTCAATACGCGATCAGCAATCTTATATATTTTTTAAATGCAAATCTTACACTTTTACTGTCACTCTCTCCATCTTTCGATTCCGCGAATTAAAGGCGGTTTGTTAGATCTTGCGATGTATGTCCGTCCGTCACAAGACTCTTTCACAAATAGTAAGAAGTAGCTAGTTGAAATTTTCATAGATTGTGTGTGAATAATAATTACAATTTTTAAATAATCAAAATGTGTTTTATTTCAATTTTTACGATTTTTATTCGTTTTTAATTGTAAAATTCTGTGCAGTAAAGAAAAATTTAATATTTTGGTTGCAAAACGAAAATGTCCGATTTAAAGTTTACCAGAACTACTTTTAAATCAAATATTTTTTGTGTGGTTTATCAAATTAGAGAAGCTAGTTTTGTGAAGAAGGTTTCAAAAAGTAAATCGAATGTGCAATCGAACAATTAGTTTATTGAAACACATTAATCCAAGAGTCACAACAGTCGCTGTAAGCAAGTAAACGGCGTCGTGTAGAGGATGGCGGCGGACGAGCAAGCCAACGCCGACACCCTAAGCCCTAGTTAGCAAAGTTAGCAAGAGGGCTCACTGCCTTGGCGTCAGGTGGCAACTTGCCGTAAAACTATAAGCCAAGTAAACGGCGTCAGGCAGGACGTCGTGTAGAGGAGGGCGGCGGACGAGCAAGCCAACGACACCCTAAGCCCTAGTTAGCAAAGTTAGCAAGAGGGCTCACTGCCTTGGCGTCAGGTGGCAACTTGCCGTAAAACTATAAGCCAAGTAAACGGCGTCAGGCAGGACGTCGTGTAGAGGAGGGCGGCGGACGAGCAAGCCAACGACACCCTAAACCCTAGTTAGCAAAGTTAGCAAGAGGGCTCACTGCCTTGGCGTCAGGTTGCACCCGGCCGTAAAACTATAAGCCAAATCAACTCATCATCATGAAAATGACGAAGAGAGCCGACCCCAAATGAAATAGAATATGGCTAGGAAAAAGAAGAAGAAGATTGTTTTTATTTTACTACAAAACTGGCTCCAGCCGTACTTCTAATAGTCCCTGGTTCGATCCCGTGTTTCGGATCGCAATATTTTTGTTTTTAAATATATTATAGAGTGGGTGCTTACTTGATGTAAATTAATATTAAACATTTTGAATAATAATAAAACACGAAGTTTTTTAAATTTACACTATTTATTTTATGACAATTGTTGCGTCAACACAGTGACTTCTTCAGAAGAGTATAAGATATGTTCTGAAGAAGTCACTGTGTTGACGAAACAATTATCATAAAATAAAGTTATAGTGTAAATTTAAAAAACTTCGTGTTTTATTATAAAAAAAAAAAAATTTTGTTTTTTTTTATTCAGCAAATATTCTGTTAATATATGTGTTTTTTTACTTTAACCATTATTTTAATCGAACTAAATTTTGAAACAAAAGAACAAAATAAAATATGTATAAATAAAACTTTTTAAAAACAAGCTTAAATAAATAAATTTTTCACCCCTACTACCTAACTCTTTATTTTTATTATTGTACGGAACTCTGCGCGGATCTGACTCCGCACTTGGCCGGTTTTTACAAAAAAAATATGTTCTTAAATTTAAAATTAATATCCTAATATATTTATAGATATTAATGTGTATATTTTTTATGTTTGCAGACCGAAGAGTGGTTCGATGTTGCTGTACAGCCGAAAGAAGGTACGCTATCGTCGTGATGGTTACTGCTGGAAGAAGAGAAAAGACGGAAAAACGACGCGAGAGGATCACATGAAACTGAAAGTTCAAGGCACCGAGGTGAGTTTACTTTTGTGTCTCATTTTCATTTCAATGACGATGATGGAACGAAACTGTGACAGTTTATTGTTTTCCTCTCACTTTTCCCTCTCTGTCTTTTTACGTTTTTTTGGCTTTATCTATCTTCTTACATTATTTCTTTTAATTTTATTTATATCTTAACAGTTCAATAAACGCATTCAAAAAGTTGAGTGGTGATAATAATCACAAAATTTTTAATTCATTTAATTTATGCGTCTGATCTGCAATTTTGAAGTATAAAAACAAACTGTAAACTTACATAAACCGTGTTTCTTTCGACGTAAAGTTACTGTTAAATAACGAAAATTTCGCGACTGAAACACTTATGCTGGGTTTATCGTACATTTTTGACAGGATGTTTTTTAATCGCACTGTTAAATTTTGATTGCTACTTGTTCATTGGTTGCTGCGTTTTCATTCTGGAAAATTGTTGATCGTTACCATAGCAACCGTCATTTTAACCTAGCGTGATTAAAAAATAAAAAACTGTACGATAAACCCAACATTAAACTGATAAAAAATAGACATATTTCTGATTAGTGTTTGTGATAGAATCAGCTGCGGTTACTTACTTGTAAAAAATATTTGCCTTATAATAATTATTAAGGTGTTAATTGGAGCCCTTTTTAAGATTTAAAATCATAAATTTTGTTTATAAATTTTATTTAAATGTTTTTAAGTGTAATGATATTGACGACAATAAAAACTAAAAAGTATATAACCATGAATGAAAGACAAACATAGTTGCTTGTCACAATTTAGAAATTTGTTATTTATTTACTTCCGTAAATCGTGTGTCTCAAAAATGTTCATATTTTGTATTTCAGTTTATATGAATGCAAATGTATACATTTATATACCTATTTCAATCAGTAATAACTTATATAGGCAATATATTTAAATTAAAATTACATATCGCTGAACAAGAATTTTATATATTATTGCCAATTTGAATGTTTACAAAAATTGTCAGAACATAACTATACGCACTTGGAAAAGCGAAGATTTGAAATTAAATAATGTCTTTTCGAGCTGTCGTATTATGATGTAATTTCCTTTTATTTTGAACATCTACGCAGAAAATACATTTGAAAATAACATTTTGATGGAGGAATTGTTGCTTGATTTTTATTTTATGACGTAATTTAAAATGTTTCTATTTGCATATCTGTGAAACTGAAAAAATGTCACTTTTGGTCTTACTTAAACATTTAAATTACGTAATTAAAAAAAATATCCCGCGCTAATTTTATTAACTCAAATACCTCTTACTAATACATCAACACGAGTTGTCAGTTAGAGCAGCGGTACATTTCTTATAAACTTTGAAGTACAGTAGAGTAAATATAAATAATAATAATAATAATAATAATAATGCCTTTATTGATAAAATAAACATTTTATCAAATGGTGTGGAAATCAGCTTAAAGCTGGTTTTCATTCCAAACCATCAACAAAGAAAGATACAATCATATATGTGAGAGAAAAAGAATGATACAAATATACAATAATACTTCTAAATAAATTATAAGTACAGAAACAATTTAGAGAAAAAACCAAAACAAAAAGATTCAACATATAAATTCAATATACCGGTTCTACTGTTTATAAAGATGTTTAACTTTTTCATTAAATAAGGGTATACTTGAGTTTTTTATTACATCAGGTAAATTGTTATATAAGGATGGTGCTAAATAAGAAAAACTACATTCAAATTTGGACGGATTCGGTGTATGGTCACGAACGTGTAAACATCGTGCAATCTATAGTGCTACATTTATTGTTTAAATATACCAAAATCGTTAAGTGTATGCTGTGACAAGGTGATTTACAGTATTTAATATAATTTTTTGTGTTGTGAATAATAATTACTACAGTAAAAGTGAGTAAAATTTATTTTATTTAACTAAAACTATATAATACTAAAGTAGGGTTAAACATCACATCACACCGACCGCTCCATAATCTTGTCAATCCTTGCATCTCCTTCGATTTAAACCTGAAAAAAAACAGAAACAATATATTATTAATATCAAATAACACTAATCATCTGCCCCTGGCTGCCGCCAGGTGGCAGACAATACTCTATATAATACAATGTGTCAAAATATCGTACGTAAACAAAAACAAATAAAAACACTTACAATCTACTACTAAAACTTTAAAATCATGCAAACTACCAAAAATAGCGTATCCAACCAAAGATACGCAAATAACAATTCATCAACCACTAATACTAATCAACAACAAAATAAAAACACAACAAACAATCAACAAACATATTCATCAGTTACCAAAAAAACAACATTCCAACACCCGAAAAAAGATCAAGGCATTATCTTAAATTCTATAGATGGGATTAAAATTAAAGAGTATATTATAGCTGTGGCAAATATAATACAAGCCAAAAATATAATAGCCGCATCAAGAATACCAAACAACCGAATAAGTATGTTTCTATCACATAAAGATGTAGTTGACCAATTCGTTAAAGAACACTCCACAATTACAATCAATAATCAAACAGTAAACGTTAGAAAACTAGTAACACCTGCAAAAAAAATTGTGATATCCAATATAAACCCCATGATTCCCAACGAGCCATTAGAAGACGCATTACAGAGTTTTAAAGTAAAATTAGTATCACCAATTTATTTCATGGGCACAGGAATGACAGAACCGGAATTCTCACACATTGTCTGTTACCGTAGATATGTCTACGGAGTAATCGACGACAATACCGAACTCCCCGAATCCATATTAATAAATTTCGACAATTACGAATACCGAATCTTCATAAGTACAGACGAATACAAATGTCTCAAGTGCAGACAGAACGGACATTCAACAGAACAGTGTCCCGTTGAAAAAAACATTACCCCAGCTCTCACAAACAGGAAAAGACCTGCTCCATCAACCTCAACACAATCAGAAACACAAACACAAACCACAAACAAAGAAATAGACACAATACACTCAGACACAGACCCAGACACAGACTCAGACACAGACCAAACACAAGAAAACACATCAAATACAATAACAGTTGAAGCAATGATCCATAACGATTATGGAAAAACACTCACACAAATTAGTAACACTCCTCAAACACAATCAAACCTACAAAATAATACAACAGATACACACAATATACAAACAGCAGAAGAACACATAAACACACAATCTGTTATCACAAAAAACCCTGCATTGAAGCACAAAAACACAAATAACCCAATTAAAAAAGTTAAAAATAAAGTGAAACTCAAACCTCAAAAGAAAAAAATCAAATTGTTAAGTCTAGACGAAATACTAGAACCTATAAAAACAATTATGGGGAAGAAACCGCAAATCTACCCTTTGACATATTCTCAACTTACACAATTCTTAGAACAAGCCAAAAATACCCCCGACCCAACAGATATAATTAAATCCTTAAACATTGAAACCGAAAGCTTAACAGACATGTTGAAAGATTTACAGCCATTATTAGGTCGCGTTGGAAAACTTAAATTCACCAGAGTAATTAACAAAATCAATAAAAAACTACTAAAACCTCTAGAATCTGATCTGGAGGACATAGATTTTGACTTTGAAGAATAACAATGGATAAGATACTTCAGTGGAATTGTAACGGGTTTTATAAACACATCGACGAGCTCAAACTAATTGCCACAGAACACGACCCAAACTATATTTGCTTGCAAGAAACACACCTCAAAACCACACACAACCCTATAATAAGAAACTACACTATACACAGAAAAGATCGCCTAACTCGTCAACATGCGAGTGGAGGAGTAGCCATATTAATAAAAAATTCAACCCCAGCAAGGCTTTTAAATATAAACTCAAATCTAGAAGCTATAGCAATAGAAGCGTACATTCCTAATAAATGCACTATATGTAACATATACATCCCACCAAACGAACACCTTGACGAAAACGAATTAAAAATATTAATTGCACAGCTACCACCACCATTCATCCTGCTAGGCGATTTCAATGCCCACAACCCCCTATGGGGTAGCAAACACACGAACACCCGAGGGAAAATAATAGAAAAAATCATTGATAACGACAACACGTTTCTGTTAAACACTGGACAACCTACATATATTTACCCCGCAACAGGCGAATTCTCATACATAGATTTAACCATATGTCACCCAAGAATTGCACCAACACTTACCTGGACTACTATAACCAGTCATCACTCAAGCGACCACATCCCCATCCTTATTACATACAAAAATACAGAACATCCACCAACATTCCCTCCTAAATGGAAACTCGAACAAGCCAACTGGGACCTGTACCAAATATCCCTTCTTAAAGAAAATTTCCAATTAAATGAAAGTGATGACATTGACTCATCAGTAGAAAAATTTACTAAAACAGTGATAAAATCAGCTGAAATTGCTATTCCTAAAACAGTTTATAAACCAAAAACACAGTGCGTACCATGGTGGAATAAACAGTGTGAAACTGCAATAAAAAATAGCAAAAAAGCCTTTAACAAATACAAACGTGAAAAAACTCCAAATAACTACGTCGAGTACAAAAAACTTAGAGCTTTTGCAAAACTAACTATAAAAAAAAGTAAACGAGAATCATGGGCCACCTACGTTTCAAGTATTAACAGTTCAACATCTTCCACTGAAGTTTGGAAAAAAATTAAAAAAATTAAAAATAATACAACTAATTTTAATATACCGATCCTAAAATATAAAAACAAAACAATAACAAAGCAAACCGAAATAACAAACATTCTCGGTGAAAATTACTGTAACACCTTCAGCTCAAAAAATTATAGTGAAAAATTTCGCGAGTATAAGAACAATACGGAGAATCTACCGTTAGATATCCGCTCACAAAACGACGAAATTTACAATAAACCTTTCACAATACAAGAGCTCCGTGAAGCCATTAACAGCAGCAGCAATACTTCACCCGGACCAGACAACATAAACAACAACATGATCAAACATCTACCAGACAGTGTCAAAATACAACTTTTAAAAGTGTTTAACAAGATATGGATAGACAATGTATTCCCACAGCAATGGCATAAATCCATAATTCTCCCATTTCTTAAACCAGGCAAAGACCCTACAAACCCCAATAGCTACAGACCTATATCATTAACATGTTGCATGTCGAAATGTTTAGAAAAAATGGTTAACAATAGATTAATGTGGTTCCTAGAAACTCAGAATATACTCGAACCAAACCAGTGCGGCTTCAGGAAAAAGAAATCTACTATTGATCTACTAATTAAACTGACAACGGATATCCAGAACGCTCAAATAAATAAAGAACATGTTTTAGCCATTTTCTTCGATCTAGATAAAGCCTACGACCGAACCTGGAAACACAATATTATTAAAACACTAACAAAATATGGAATAAAAGGGAACATTACCATCTTCATACAAAACTTCATGGCATCACGATTTTTTAAAACTAGGGTAGGAAACAAATATTCATACGAATTCCCACAAGAAAACGGTATTCCTCAAGGCTCCGTATTGAGCACAACATTATTTTTAATCGCAGTCAACGACATACTAAAAAACATCAATTACCCAGTAAAAGCACTACTGTACGCCGACGACCTAACCATATACTGCAGTGGGAAAAGTACCAAAGACCTGCAACAACATCTTCAAAATGCATTATCCAAACTTGAAAGCTGGTGCTCAAACACGGGATTTAAATTTTCAACACAAAAAACAAAATGCCTACTATTCACTCGTTCAAACAAGATTATCACAAAACCAAAACTAATTCTAGAAGAAAACGAATTAGTGTATGCCGATGAAATAAAGTATCTAGGAATGATCCTTGACAAAAAATTAAAATGGACGTCACACCTGAAAAATCTAAAAAATCGAATAAAAAAAGATCTTAACATACTTAAAGTATTATCACATCAAGACTGGGGAGCTGACAAAAATATTTTATTAACCATCTTTAAAGCACTCATAAGATCGAAAATAGACTATGGATGCGAGATCTATTCATCAGCAAGTGACAACCTTCTAAAAATAATCGACTCTGCATATAACACAGGTTTAAGACTGGCATACGGAGTATTCTGCACAACACCACTTGATAGCTTATACAGTATCACCGGAGAACCCCCACCTACTTTGAGAAGACAAAAAATCATACTGCATCGTTACATAGGAATCACAAGTAACCTAAACAACATAAACAGATCGAAGACAATCACCCCGCAATACCAAAATAAGTATAGCAATGGTAAACACCCAAATCCGTTCGCCATTCGAGCGAAAAAACTGATCGAAGACCATAACATACCGGAATATCAAACAGTTCCTAATGATTTTAGTACAATTCCTCCTTGGATAAAGAACCTACCCGAAATAAACCTGGAACTCAGTCAAGACAAAAAAATAGATACAAATCCGATAATATTTAAAAAACACAAAAACGCTATCTTATCAAAATACCCTAACTACAAAACCATTTACACAGACGGTTCTAAAATAAATGGTCAAAGCGGCTGTGCCTACGTCAGTATAAAAAATAAAATAAAAAATATGTATAAACTACACCCGATAAGCAGCATTTTTACAGCAGAGTTATATGCTATCATGAAATGCTTATTCGATGAAAAATCAAACACAGATACCACAAGCGTCTTAATTTTTAGCGATTCAATGAGCGCATTACAAGCCATAACCGAAATGTATACAAGCCATCCGTATATAATAAGCATTCAAGAAAGCATAACGGAGATACAAAAAACAAACAGAAAAATAGTCTTCGTCTGGATACCATCTCACGTGGGTATCGAGGGCAACGAATTAGCCGACCAAGCAGCCAAAGAAGCCGCCACCTCCAACGAGCCCCCCACAGAAGAGGAAGTGATAAGTTTTGATTTCAAAAATTATATAACAAACAAATTAACAGATCACTGGAACAATAATTGGATAACAACCAACAACAAATTGAGAGAAATCAAAACAACAGTCGCAAAATGGGAAACAGAACAAAAACTATCTAGACGAGAACTGATCGCAGTAACTAGACTCAGAACCGGACATACCAACATAACCCACAGGCATCTAATTACAAAAGAACCACCACCAATATGTAATGTATGCCAAACACCCATAACTGTAAAACACATCATTCTTACCTGTAACAAATACCGCAACGCCCGGCACCAACTTGACATCCCCAGCAGAATCGAAGAATCCCTAAACAACGAGCCAGTAAACCTAAAAAAAATAGTGGAGTTTATAAAAATAACAGACATAATAAAATATATTTAACATAAAACTTACCATAAAATTAATAAGTACTTATCGAAAAACCAATACTTGTTTGATAATTAATACTTACCTGATAATAATTAATACTTACCTGATAATAATTAATACTTACCTTTTATTGTATAATACGTATTGTATTATATCATTGTATAATAATATATAAGATGCCATTCGGCAGCAGTGCTAATGACCATAGTAGTCGAAGCACATTTTGTTTTGTTTTGAAATAAAAAAAAAAAAAAAAAATTTGGACGTTTAAATATTTGGACGTTTAAATATTTGGACGTTTTAAATATAAATGTGCAATAAGTTATCAAATTAGTTCCTCTTCTAAGCAATATAGCCTGATCTTCCAGAAGTTTGGATTTTTTAACTTCCCACTGGAAGTTATTGTAATGGGTCCGAAAATCGAAATCAAAAAGGAAAAAAAATTTTTATGTTTCAAGGTCACTACACTATTTTTACACTACTTTTAGAAAGATGTCTGTGTGTGTGTGTGTGTGTGTGTGTGTGTACGTACGTACGTACGTACGTATGTGTACATTTCTTTCAAAGACGAAATCTCGAGAACGAAAAATGATATCGACTACGTTATAGGGTGCCAATCGACGCGTATTAACGTAAATATGATCTGAAAGAAATTTTTTCAAAATCGGTTCAGCCGTTCTTTTTTCTTAACCAAATAACCTCCAAAAAAGTAGATTTTACACAATATCTCGCGAATAAAAAATTATATCGACTTCGTAAGGGTGTCAATCGAGGCGTGTTAACGTCATTTTGATCCTAAATAAATTTTATAAAAATCGGTTCAGCCGTTTTTTTTTTTAATTATTGATGTTTTAATGATTAAAATGATTACTTTTCTGTGTAATATCTAATTTAATTATTATTATTAAATATTTATCAAACTGGGAAATTCGTCGTGTGGACCTCAAGGGTCGCACTTTAGTCCTAATAAACGACCCACCTCACGGCTTGTTTCGTTTTAAATTTAGATCTCTGTGAAAACTTTTGGTTTGAGCAAGAACTTATTCTTTGCGCGACTACTTTTGAAAATCAGACAAAATTCAGAGAAAGCTGAATTTTTTTAAATTTTACTCGAAAGCATATACTTACTAAAAATCTGGTTATACTGAGCCAATTACCTACTTTCAAAGAAATTTTTACTTCCCACCTCTACTATGGTAGGGAAGTAATGGATTTAGTCCGAAAAAAATATTTCGAGATTTTAACAGATTTTCACGTTTTGAGACCCTAGTAATCGTTTAAGATCATTTTCTGACTGATGTCTGTATGTGTGTGTGTGTGTATGTGTGTATGTGTGTGTGTGTATGTGGTCAATTTTTCGCCTTCGATATCTTAAGAACGGAACAACATACGGGCATGCCGATTGTTCTATTGTGTTTATTAGCCTTTAACTTAGATCTGATTAGATTTTGAGTCAAATCGGTTCAGTGGATCCTGAGATATTCAAAAAAACGTCCTCAATGTCACGTATTAACATAGGTAAAAAAAAATATAAATGGATTCTAAATGTTATAATATGAAAAAAATGTAAATATTTTTTTTCTCTAAAATGTATAGTTTTTGAGAAAAAAAATATTTTACTAAAAAAAATAAAAATTGTACGTAAATCAAGGTAACCATGATTTTTGCTATATTAAGCTAGCCATCAGTAGATCACCAAACAAAAAAGAGGGCCATGCTTTTTTCAAAGAATAAAAATTAAATTGTGTTTTAAAGATCACCAACAGCTAAGGTTATTTGGGCCTAGTCAAAGAATTAAAAAAAAGAGTGTTTATTTTTTGCAAATATTTACTAGGTGGGAAGTATAGGACTGGTCATCAGTCGAATTTTTTTACAAGACATCAACTTATTCTAAAATATCCAACTATCGAAAAATAGTTGCCTCTAATTTTTTTTTTTTTACAAATCAGTCACAGTTATGGACTGTGGTTTAGAAAGCTACGCAGGGGGAGAGATTCTCGCGAGGGGGTAGGGTGAAAAATTCTTGCAGGGGGCAGGGGGGAAAATTCTTGCGGAGGGGCTAAGAAATCATAAATTCTTATCTCTGGAACTACTAAAGAGGGGAGATTCTCGCGGCTGGATAACAAATTAACAATATACTAAATATACGTGAGCGGAGCAATGGGTGACCGCAATTAAATCATAATCACCTCTGGACTGGACTGCCGTGGGTTCGAATTCCACCTGCGCTCATGTATGTTTTGTGATGTTATTTAGTTTTAAGATAGTTGTTATTTAGTGTAGTTGAAAGACGCTAATGACCTGAGATGTCGACGCGTCTATAATCTGTAATAAATAAAAATAAATTAAATCATAATCTCATACCACCCGGGCGAAGCCGGACCGGGTCCGCTAGTATAATTATAAAACTCTTTAAAATCTCCAGTTGATGACTGACGTTGTCGCAGCAATTTTTTTAATGTATTTACTCATTACTGTGAAGTTAGGTCCTACGCTTACAGTACAGACACAGAAATGTACATGCCAGTCACTTTTTTTTTATAAATTCAGTTATGATTTATTTACCCTACAAAGAGAGATATTCTTTGAAAGAGTGTAACATTTAGACGTTATACTATGTACAAATATAGGTATATTATTTTACATAAAGATGTTTATTCACGTGTACAAGTTTCCCTTTGATGAAACCCTGCCGCTGGGAAGGGCCCAGTCAGCCGTTTGATGCTAATAAATGAATCCTGGCTGCGATTATACTCGCATGACGGAAGGCTAAGCGATTTACGGCAGGGTTGACAAGCACGACGCCGCCGTCTCGACATACCCGACGCTTGCTATCATTGTTTACCCTTAAACTGTTTATTGTTCAGATTACAGAGCATCTAACAAACAACGTATCAACAGGCAATTTTCTACAGTTTGTTATGTATAACGGTATATTCAAAATCTGTTCCTCTTCGCATATTATAAGCTATTTCCGTCTTTCGAATTACGAATTAAGGATGTATGACACGTATAGTTATAGGCACTTATGTAGGTATCTAAGTAACTATACTAAAAGATACTAGCATACTGGATTTTTTAGCTCAAATCTTTATCCCGGTACAGATTGTCACACAGATATAAATTATACCTAAAACATATGACATCATACTAATATAGCAGAGACATAGACACCGTCGAATTTGAAAGGAAAAAAATATATAAATTTCATTGATTAGTTCTCAAAAGTGGACTGTAATAATATGTCAAAAATGTTTATGTATGAGAGCGCTATAATTGTAAATTATAAACACGCATTTTATAAAGTACGCCATTTGTTTGATACTTTTCAGCAATAATTTTTTTTTCTCGTAATTGACATCGGTGACCATAGATAAAATTTTAACCAAAACTTGTTAGATATGTAACGAACATATTCCAAAAATTACAGAGGGCAGTATAGCCTAGATGGTGGCGTGCTTGG
Organism: Mongoloraphidia duomilia; assembly: GCA_039654895.1. NCBI lineage: Eukaryota > Metazoa > Arthropoda > Insecta > Raphidioptera > Raphidiidae > Mongoloraphidia > Mongoloraphidia duomilia. The sequence goes on along the minus strand of CM077517.1, from coordinate 12,365,357 downwards.
CGCCGCAACCTCTAGACTGGACTGCCGTGGGTTCGAGTCCCACCTGCGCTCATGGATGTTTTGTGGTGTTATTTGGTTTTAAGTTAGTTGTTATTTAGTGTAGTTGAAAGACGCTAATGACCTTAGATGTCGACGCGTCTATAATCTACAATAAATAAATCCAAAAATTACAAATTTTTCTCGGTGATATTACTATGTGTTTTACCGTTATTAAACTATAAAAGCGCGATTTTTCCATAAGAGCTCATTATTACCTATATTATATCTTTTAATCTATTCGGTAAGCCGTTCTGAAATTTTGTATATACTTGTTATTTCAGATAAAAGTATCAAGAAGTAAGTTTTGCATCGGTTTTGCAAAATTTCATTCATTTCTCGGTGATTTGAGATAGGTGCCGTACATCCTTAAACTGGTTTTAGAAATTGATAAAACATTCGCATGTTGAAGTTTGTTGCGTTTTCAATCGATTTTGAAATGTTGATGATTAAAGAAATGACAAACATATTTAATTGATTTGAATTATAAATTTTTCAACCATTATTTTGTTTCATATGGTTCATTCCAAAATATAAAATAAAATACACCCTACATTATGCCCACTTACTTATATAACATATCGTATATATAGATACAAATGTTGCAAGGTGAGTATACAGGGTGTACACTGTACAACTAAATAAGACTGCAATTTTAGTTGTGTGAGAATCTTGCATTGTCCGTTAGAGATGTGTAAGAGCAGTCTCTCGTATCCAAGCGACTAGCGAGGCAACCTCGCCGAGATAAGCTGTCTTAAGTCGAAGCAAGTCAAATTTGCTCAAGTGTATAGACGTTGTCTAAAGGCGCCTTGCTGCGAATAAATTTTTCGTCGCGGTTAAACATGCCCCAGTCCGAGAGGATAGTGGTGCGCAGTGCGTTGCCTCTTCTTCATTTGCGATGTAGCTTAGTGATACAGCACTAGACTCGCATTGGGAAGGTACTGGGTTCGAATCCCGACGAGGGCAGATGTGGCTAGGACTTTTACTACTGCCTCACGTCGAGAAACGGTAATTCCTGTACCGGCCATCTTGTTTGAGGTTTTCCACGGTTTCGCTCAATTATTCCAGATGAATATCGAGATGGTTCCTTATTCAAGGCCATGGCCGATTACCTGTCAAACTTCTATAATGCTCCCAAAATTTCCTATAATTCCTCCATTCGCACATTGTTATTAATAAAAAAAAATAGTTGAAGTTTAAAAATATAGAAAACAACGGGAAGTGGCAAAATGGAAAATAGTAATGGTGCGAATGGCGTCTGTTATGATTATTAATACTGGCTCGGGCTCCCTAATTAAGCTAATTCATTCGATTCTTTATCAACACAACAGTCTCGGCCCAGTGGCAGTCTCGTAATAAGTAAAACTCCCCCTGAGGCTGCCTCAAGTGGACACGCTGATGTACACAGCGCGAGTATTAATGCGAGTGCCAATATGTACGAGTGTGACGACTGACGAGGACGAAATACAATATGTCTACCTATAGACTATAAGTACCTATTATAATAACTTTTAAGTTATTGTCAACAAGATCAACAAAACACTTTTGACCTTGTAGTAATTATTATACTTATTAATGACCTCACATATCATTTATATAACAAGTAATTTTAAATTATTGCCCTTCGACAAATCTTGCAGTGTTTCTCAAACTTTAGACTTTTGATCAAATGGACCCATATTTTCGTTCTGCATAATAAAAATACACTGAGGAATTGAATGCAAGTAGTAGCCAAAGCCTTCTTACAATATTACACTGTTTTGAAACGTCAAACCCAAATAATATTAAACCTGCATTTTCTTTATAAGTACATGCTGTATACAGGAGGAATTTATATACATTCAGTATATTATATACTTACCTCTACATTTATTATACTTTAATTTCTCTTTGAAACATTCCATTAAAGTTTTTAAAGCCTCTTGGCAATTCTGCATTGAATTATAAAAAGGTGCTTTGCGTTTGTAGTATATCGTTACGTAAGTCGTAGATAAGTTGTGGTATCGACATGTGCGTATATAAAAAATGAATTACATAATATAACTTACACAAATGTGTGCCAAATAGTAAAGGCATCCATATACTATATGGAATATGGATACGGAAAGTTAAATTGGTGCTAGTTATATCCAAAACGAATGATTTTATAAAAAAATCTAATTTCAAACTTAAATCAAACTTGAAGCTCATTAAAATAAACCTCGCAGTCATAATTACAAATGATATTCGTTATAATTTTTTTCGGAGAGAAAAAACTCAGTGGCAAAAGGATCAAATAAAATTTGCAATACTGACGATTAAATTTGTATTTATAAGCTTACGTTTCGGTGCTCATTGCATCATCCTCAGCGCATCAATGCTATCAAAAATTCAGTATATTTGTACACTATTAATTTATAATTAAACATCATGAATTTTTTTGTGATTTTTTTTTAAAAAGATACAAAACAGTCACTGGATAAAAATCAGTGACTGTTTTATATCTTTTTTAAAAAAAATTCATGATGTTTAATTATAAATTAATAGTGTACAAATATACTGAATTTTTGATAGCATTGATGCGCTGAGGATGGTGCAATGAGCACCGAAACGTAAGCTTATAAATGCAAATTTAATCATCAGTATTGCAAATTTTATTTGATCCTTTTGCCACTGAGTTTTTTCTCTCCTAATTTCTACATCATCTACGGATCACCATTTCTCTATATCATAGAGTTTTGCAACATCATATACATAATTCTTTTCTTTCAACTTTAGATCAGCCGTAAAGCTAAAAAAGGACTATTTCATTAGATACCTAAATTATTAATCTTAAAAAACTCGGGTCCAGTGGAATGTCATTTGTTTTCAACTGCATGGAGATAACATTCTTAAGGTAGTTGTCTTGTGATAATAACATTCAAAAGTTTCGTTCATAATACGTTGTAAAACAATAAATAAGTATAGTGTTAAATGTAAAAAAATTTTGTTAGAGATTGTACCTAAACTGTTGTTCACATGGTTACACATATTTCACTTAGTTTGTTCGCTTGGATTATATAAAAATGTCAATCTTTTCTCATAAATTGTTGAACTTTGCGTAATTATATCTCAACAATAAAAAGGTCAATAATTTTTGGATTTTCTTTTTTAAATTCAGAACAAAAACAAGTTTTTTGAAAATTTCTGACTGTTACTTTTTTTTTCAAATTAAAAAACTTGTCAAAAACACAACCTTTCCTAAGCTCTCTGTGTTAATAATCCGAACTTTAATTAAGTTTATCTCGAGTTAGAGATGGTCAATCAACTTCAAATTTTAATGGTATTTGTATTATAGTATCCTTAATGAGTATACGAAAATTTAGAATTTTCTGACACTATGCCCATAGCACGACAACTACCTTAATTCTTAAATATCTACGTATCAGAAACCGAGCATAATTCAATCACGCGTTTCTCAACTCCGTTCATTGGTTCATATTTCACTGTGTGACGTCATATAATACTGCTGGAATCAGAATGTGTCACGTCAGTCGTCAAAAGTTTCTTATTTTCACATTAAATTGTGATTTTCTTCTTATCATGTATGTTAAACTTTATCGTAGCTAATAGTGTTTTCAGCTGGTTAAACTTGATTACACTAGGCCGCACTGGTGTAAACTTTCACTAAGAACCGTGTTGGTCAGTGTAGAGCGTAATGCTATAGTGTATTGTGTTCAACTGGGCGGCGGTGAGATGCTAGTGTGATCTTCAGTGTTACACTTTTATGACCGTAAACATCCATAAGGCAAATTAGGATAATGAATAAATTATAGTTAAAATGTGTTACATATTTTCTAACAACAAGTCTAAAACTAATAAATTATCATACTGTTGTTTTCTAAAATAACATAACTTATAAAGTTAGAATGAAAAGCTTCATGATAGCGAAATTTCATAAAAGATTCATATACTGCAAGAGTAAATAAAACGTTAGGATAAACAAAAATTTAAAACTTAAAATAATAAAATTTAACGGCTGTTGAGATCTCGAGTATATTTTAGCGAACAACTTTGGTTCACGAGTTTAAGCTTCACTCGAACAAATAAAATATAAACGCTTAAAAAGGCAGAAAAAACAACCACACTTCTTGCATGGCGTTATAATATACGTTACATACATACAGTACAAATGAGTCAACCCGTAAAAGCTTGAAATTTTATATTAAAAATTGTCTGATTTAGAGGAGAGTAGTTAAAAAATAATTTTTAACAGTTGTCAAATAACTTTTTAAGATTTTAATTTCAGATAAATAAATGATCGTGACCCTGAAAAATTATGAAAAATTCATTGACGAGATGAAAACTTTATTCAACTAAAAACTGTGTATTAGTATGAAAAAAATGTTTTGAAAAATATGAATTTTTTCGTTATTACAACGTACTTTTTTGGTTCAGTGTAAAAAAATGAAGTAAAAAAAAGTGGGTGTGTGCTTATTATCTCACGACAGTTGTGAAAACTTGATTATATGCAAAACATACATTATATTATAATATTATTTTATTATTATAATACGTAATAATAAAAACGTAATTCTTGAAACGATGCACTCCTTGTTAGACAGTAAACGTGGTCACCGACCCGAGCGCACTTGATGTCGCGTGAAGTCGAGTAAACCCGATTCAGCGTCACCGACCCGAGCGTGACGGTTCACTTTCGTTCACTATTCAGAAAGATCGCAAAGTGCGCCTAAAGAAGTTTTCACTTCAAAAAATTAATATTGTTGCCATGTAAAAACAGATCTTTCTTCCTCCGTCTTTTTAAGTTAGAAATTGTAATGCAACAGAATTTCACTCATCAAGATGTTCTAAAAATTGGCATTGTTTTGATTACATCAATTAATATATCAACCATGTGTAAATTCACAAAGCTTTCGCTATGTACTCTATATACTTAATATGGGAAAGTGTAGTTAAAGGTTTATTTGTTCGTTTTCCCAAAAATTTGTGAATGAGCCCTTAAAGCACCCTCAACCGACGTAGGGTGTTTATGTCGCCATTCTTTTAATAATCTTAAACTTATGACTCTTTGTCAAATTTTCGTTTACGAAATTTCTTTAAGTTGTCTTTAAAAACTTTAACCAGTTTGTCACGAATGGCGATTACCATTCTTATAATACGCGTTTTAGGAATGATCTGAGTTCCCCTTTAGCAAACTTGAGGTTAGTAAAAATTCTTCTTTAAACATACTTAGGTGTAAAAATCTTTAATAATCTTCCAAGTCACATTAAGAATTGTAACAATCTAAATATTTTCTCTCGTTTTTTAAAAGCGTTTCTTCTGGGAAACACATTTTATAATTTGTCCGAATTTTTTAATTTGTAATTTGTATCTGTATGACGTTTTCTATAGGAGTCTTCTCATCGAATGAAATAAAGAGTTTATTATTATTATTCTTACATAACATGTTACGTCGCTTTGCTTCAAAAAATGTTTGTGTCAAATTTTGTTACAATTAGTTCATTTAACCGTAATTAAGCACCACAAACAAACAAACGTCAAAAGGTCGAGTTAAAACGACTGCGATCGCTCGATCAGTTATTTTCAATTCTATTTTTTTTTTTTTAGAAATTTCTTATTAGTTACCTTCTGCAATTCTTCAAAAATCTCTAGACGGCTATAAATAATAAATACAACTACACTTCGTGTATTATTGTATTACAAAAACTTCTTGTTTAATAAAACACTTCACTTTTAGCGGCACACGTTATTGTTTTATTTTATTGAATTCATTCATGTCTGAAAGCTAGACTATTGTAATACATTATGAAAATTTTCCATATCGATGATTCTCTTGTTTTATATAATGTTATTGTATTTAATGCTTGGTATAAAACTTCCTTGGACGTGACATCAAAGGAATATACAATCCAATTATTAACTTTTAATTAATTAAATGTTTGTCGATAATTAGCTAAAATATAATATAGCACAAGTTTATTGAATGAATTAATGAATTGTGAATTATAGACGCTCGACAACAAGGGTCATTAGCGTCTGTACAAGTTTATTAGTGTATTTGCCGTATATGGCACACTATTAGCATAGGTCGGATGGCGGGAACTTTTTATTCTAATATGAATAGGTGAATTAATTTGAAAGTTTTTGTTAGAAAATAAAACTTATTCCGGGTGTAGTTTTGAATTGGAACAACAAATAAAAAATCAAGCAGTTTGTGTTATAAAATTGATTCATCGGAAAAATACCTGCCTACCATTTCGTTCAACAAAAATTTATTTAAACGTTGTGCAAAAGATGCCTAACTAGACAGTTGCAATTTTATTATAGTTTAATGCTTGAGTGATCTGTCTATAAATTTCAAATATAGGAAATCGATTCTCGGGAACAATAGACTTTGTAATGCAGTGTATTTGTTTAATACATTTTATTTGCCAACGTTTCGACTTAAATCAAGTCTTTATCAAGGCTCTAAAATATTTTTTATACACCGTAGTCAATTTTGTACTCATAAAATATATTCGACATACAATAATTTTCATAAAGTTAATATTTACTTTGGCCACTAAGATATTTTTACTTTTTAATTATTAAATTAAGCACATGCCACTTTTTATCTTATCAAGTTTCGTTCGTTCGTTCGTTCAATTTATGTCGTACGTATATATATATATATATATATATCCTAGTGGCCAAAGTAAATATTAACTTTATGAAAATTATTGTATGTCGAATATATTTTATGAGTACAAAATTGACTACGGTGTATAAAAAATATTTTAGAGCCTTGATAAAGACTTGATTTAAGTCGAAACGTTGGCAAATAAAATGTATTAAACAAATACACTGCATTACAAAGTCTATTGTTCCCGAGAATCGATTTCCTACATTATAGTTTAATTTTTTGCCACCAGATGTCATGTCTCAGTTCGTCAGTTCCCAATTACAATAAGAATCTGACCTTATTTCGGACATGATTTTAGAGAATGTAGAAGTGAATTGTTTTACTCACGAAAAAACGCCGGTCAAGACAGAGACAGAGAGATTATAGATTATAGACGCTCAATTTGCAATCTCTCTTTTGACCGGCTTTCTTTTGTTGGTAAAACTATAATTTCAATTTGTGTTATTGTAGTTCTGTGTCGTAACAGCCTGATATTATTTGATGAGCTGATCAAATCCATAAATCATATAATTTATGGTTTCAAATCAAAGCATTGATTATTCCCTTGTCTGTTGAACATTATTCCTATTAATTATATGTATACAATTATATCTCACTCATTTACTTATTCCATAGATTATTAAATTTGCATATATTTTGAAACAAATATGTTATTTTCGAATTGATGGAATCGATAAGTTAATAATTAATTTAGCTATTAAAAACAAATTGAGCTATTAAATTATTCGTAAAATATTTAGAAAGAAACTTGTTCGAAGTTTGATAATAAAAGTTTTGCTTGTAAAATACAATCATATATTGTGTGTTTTGTTATTACGTAAGATATGTAACTGAAAAATTTCAATCATACGGTTCTAATTACTCTGAAGAAGTAAATAAAATTTAACGTTTAATTTAATTCATTACATCATCACAATCACATGCTAGTTGCGCTTTATGAAAAACTAGCCGTTACCCGTAGCTTCGCCCACGTATATTTCGATTTATGATTTATTATCCCCCGCGAGAAATTTTTCCCCTGCGAAGCGAAGTCGGGCCTGGTGGCGTTTATAATATTAGTAGGATTCCGACGTACATGGAGCTCGCAGGGCCAAAACGTCGTATAACGAAATTGATGGTATGAGAATTAAGAGCTATCTAAGGGCTCATTTAATGCCCCTAATAGAAATTTAGAGCTCTTACCTTTTTCGTAAAAATCTATGATTATTTTTCATACGGTGGAAGTACGGGTTATGTATGGTGGGAGGCGCGGGCCATACAAAGTGGAGACATCTATATAGGTACACGATAAGTAATGGTATGAGATTTAAGGGCTCGTCAAGGACTAATTTAATGCCCTTTATGGAAAATTATGGCTCTTGCTTTTTTTGTCAAAATTTATTAATATTTTTCATACGGTAGAATTACGAGTTAAGTATGGTGGGAGGGACGGGTCACATATATGATGGAAACATACTGTTAAGGTAATGTTAATTTGATTACTTTAACGCTATTATCCTATATTAATAACTAGAAAATAAATCATGTAATGTTCCGCCCACTAAAAAGCGTTTTTTCTCGCGGCATCACATATCATAATATATTATCATACATATCGACAAGTACCTATGGAGGGAGAGCTTGCGTTTATACTTTATACTATCTACTATACTGTATAGTGCAGCATTTCCCAATCTATGGGTCGCGACCCACTGGTGGGTCGCGAGCGAATATTGGGTGGACCCTGAAAAACAGAACGATACATCGACCGACCGACAAATACAGCCTTCTCATTGAAATGGCACTCCTTGTATTTAATTAAGTAGATATTAATTTTCGATTGTAACTGAATGTTTTTTTGATGTGAAACATCTTATGTCGGGCTGTGAACAGCCGCGTGAGGGGAAATATGCAACGAAATGTTTAGTCCGCTCCTTCGCTGCTGTTCTCCCCACCACTGCGGCACTCTCTCTCTCGGCTTCCGCGCGCTCGGGCAACCGCGTGTGTTACAGTGCAGTATATAGGATTACGTCAGCATAACAGTTAGTTGCTGCTTTTGAAAAAATATATACTGCTACATAGAAAATACCACCGAGTTCAATAACGTTTTCTTTGATGTTTCACATCTGTCGGGGGTCCCGAGACTCTCACTCTTTTCTTCTTATTTGAACAGTCCTTCATTCATATAGTTATGCCCCTTTTTTCTTAATGACAGCCAAGAGGTGAGTCCCGAATTTGGAAGTTATTGTTAGGTGGGTCGCAGTCCAGTCAACTTTGGGAACCACTGGTATAGTGTATATAAACCAAGATAAAAACTCTTGAAAAATATTGCATTTTATCGAAACACTCAATATGTTTTATGATATCACATGCAGTTTGTGATCACAATATTTCATTTAAAATTAATTTACATTTTTATAAATTATTGCGCTTCAACGAAACGTTCAATGTTTCTAAGATTTTAGCAAATTGATTATTTTTAACCTAGTTATGTAATATAATGTATTCTTCTTATTCTGAGTAGAATTTCCATTTTGTCGTGTTTTTAGTATTGTCTGAACTCATCAATAGAGCAGCGGAATAAGGTTAATACTGTTACATTTATTGGAAAATAAAATTTCCTTCTTTTAAAGTGCTGTATAAACTACGTCTTTTAAAAATGAATTGTAACTTCACCTATTTAACAATATACTGTATGTTTTCAACTAATAAGATGGAGTAATATTATGTAATTTACTGCTGCGAAATTTAATATGCAATACCCTACGTCAATAAATATTATGAAAATATATACAATCTATATATTTAAAACACAAGCCCTATTTCTCTAGACAATCCGCCAGCAACCCCTGCTCAACCGATTGACATAATTTTTTTTTAAACTGAGGCCTTTAGTCCACAGATATGTTATCGCTATTTTTTTTTTGGTGAAATTTCTTTAAAAGGAGTGATTTCAAGCGATAATAGTAAAAATGACGAGAGGGGCAGTGGGGTGAAGAGAAACGTAAACAGAGAAAATCCATCGGCGTTCACGATACATGAGTGTGAGAGAAATGCAAATATGTACGCATGTCGTGGATAGGCTATGCAAACAATAAACAATGAAACATCTTGACAGTTGTACATTTTAATTTTTAGAGCCCAGATTTTAATAGGGTTATATTGACAAAATTTCCAAAAGTATTTAAAATTAAACAATAAAGATGTATATGTACGTGCAAATTTTTTTTCTCTTTTAAATATAGTACTTAGTTTCTCAAATACCGACAAACTCGTCGATTTTTTTCTGAAGATCATTCGTACGTAAGTATTACACTGATAGATACGTTCTATAGCTTCTAAAAAACTACTATTTTACGTACACTTTAAAGTGATGTTTGAATCAAAAATTATATTAAAAACATATCGTTAAAAGCTAGGTTATGTGTTTTACTTACGCGTTCGTATACACAATGATATTGAGAAAGCTTAAAATATATATTTCTTATTGTTTTCTTAATAAAGTGATTCATATTACATATAAAAAAGGTTTGTGTTGGCAAACATTTTTTTTTGGCGATAGCCTTTAATAAACCATTGTTCTTTGAAGACAGTGTTAAGTCGTCGCAAAAAAGTTTTGCACGGGTACACTAGTAGATATTATATTGCAAATTGCCTCAGAACAGAGATATCTATAGAAGTGGAATATCACAGCTTGTAGGTATGTACAACTGAAACCAGTCGAGACAGGCGGGGAACAATTGAAACAATTGAAAATGTAATAACATATTTTTACTTACTGATGGATACACCTTGATTTTTCATAATCGCCTTGGAAGCTTTAATATAACATTCAGGCACACACACCACATAAAGAGTAATAATTAACACTACGGAATACACCCTTTGGGTGTTTGAAATAATTTTTATCTACATGAATAGCTCTCGCTATTACGATGATTCACATCTACAACCTAGCTATAATTAATAACACTCTCATGCAGTGGAAATCTATTGGTTCCTTTGCATAAATGGAGAATGTTAGATTGATAATCATGTCACGGGTGAGTAATGTAAACTCTTTCCGCCGCGATAGTGGAAAGGTTCGGGTTAGAGTCCTGACTGTGACTATGGTTGTCAAAATGATTTTTTCCGATGTTTGCAGGAATCAATTATGTAATTGGCTGTTCTTCCAATAAAAATTTTCAATTGCAAAACAGCCGTATAAATCTATTTAAAACAAGCAACTATTGATCATAAAGTACCTGACAGATCGTAATTTAGTGTATAGATGTGGCTTCACAAAATTTTTTTAGTTTTAGTTCGGTATTGGGTAAACCTAATAGCTAATCTTCTGTTAATCTGCAGGGGCCTATTTGGGTCTAGTATCCATTCATATTTCAATATATTATAATTATTTTTAATATTAATAATAATAATAAATTTGTTGTTTATAAAGATATACATTTTTTAACAAGGATTTGGTTTAAATAAGCTTACATTGAGTATTAAATTTAATTAATTTTTTTTATAAAAAATAATTAGGTAATTTAATTAATTATTTTTAATAATAAATTTAAATTTCGGAGTAGAACCTGGGAACTAGAGAGGTTTCTTTTTATTATTAAAATATGACATTAAATATATATTTTATTTCTAGTAATTACTAAGTATTTATTTCACCATGTTAATATTACTTGGCAAACGTAACTTGGCCTCCGATGTGCGCCGAAGACAAACAGAGAGCGTCGATGTAAGACAAAAACAGACAAAGGCCTAGTAGAAGGTGCAATTTCCGTCTGTACCTTCTACTACTAAGGCTCTTGTCTGTTTTCGTCTTACAGCGACACTCTCCGATCTTCTTCGTACATGAGAGTCCAAGTTACGTTTGCCAAGTCGTACTTACAATAATAATTTTTGTTAAATAAATTTGAAAAATCATTGCATTTGTTTTTGTTTTTTATTTTAATTTTTGATGCTCAATAAATTAGTGGCATAAATATGAAACTTAATAGTATAAAGTAGATTATTATTTTCAATACAGTCGGTATATTAGATAATATAACAACGCACGTGTTTATTTAGTATAGAGCCGATGTATACAGTCCCCCTCGGTCCCATGCGCCTGTCTCTAGGGCCAAGCTACACTCCTGTTTTATGCATTGGTAGCAGCACGGTATCCCACCTAGGAGGATAAATTACACCTGAATATTTTATCTGGCGACATTAAACCGAGGTTAAAAAGGTTTAAACATTTTTAACACCCTATATACCACGGCGTACAGTATATTATGTGTGTCTCTCTACAGCCAACTCTTGTGGAATGTTTGTGTGTGTGTGTGTATGTGAAAATATAAGCCCCGTCGTTTTATTTCCGTTTCAAGTTTCGACACACAAAAAACTTCCCTGTTGTATAATTATACAGTTCTGTTGATAAAATAAATGTGCGAACTGGTTTTTTGTTATTGAAATTTGCACGGTTATCTGTTTCTTTTATTCACAACTATTCTCCGTTCACGTTTACAAGTCAGTATAGTGATAGCGCGTTATAGTATCAAAAACTTGTTTTTGCCGTACTTACTACAAAATATAGCTACTTTCCATGCATGCATACCGGCCTGTAATGGGTCATTTAACAGACAGGCGTGCAGAAAATCTTTTCATAACATAACTAGTGCGGTAAGTTAACGGTGCCATAGTAACTTATTGTAGCAAACCCCAAGATGTTACGCCACTGCCTCCAATAGAAAGCACGAGAAAGAAAGGTCACAGTAGTAAAGCGTGGAACGGTATCGAAGATACTGAACAACGAGTACCGGCCGGAATGTTCTAGAGAACGCGAGAACGTACTAGGCTGGGCCGCGCAGGGTACATAAACAAGCCGGTACGAATGAATCGGGATCAGTCGACGGTGTCACGCAATCAGATCAGTGAATGGTGAGTCGGCTATCAGTCAGTACAGTGAAATAAATATTGATCAGTCAACGGGAATCAGTCAGTGTAGATTGTACTGTGACAGTGTTGAACAGCGAAATAAATCTGATAAAAATACCGTGATATAAATTCGCCGGATAAAATAAATATTAGTGTAGTCAATTGTATATAGTTAATTTTATATAGTTAATAATAATAAATCAATAAATAAGTGTTATTTAAGTAGCTCGTTTAGTTCAATAATTACAGTTTAAGTTTTTTATTGTTAGAATTGACTTTTCGTTGTTGCATTCATTGTTATTGTATTTTTAATTATTGTAAATAAATATTTATTCCGCCAACGCAGAAAACAGTTTTGTAACATTATGTTTGTTCACTCTCTCTGCCTGCTATTAAATACTGCCTGCTGTAAATGTAAAGATGGCGACGCAAATAAACTGTCAAAATTGTTTGAAAATACTGAAAATGAAGTGAAATGTAGATATTTTGTAGTGGGTATGACAAAAAATACCATATATATCTCGTGCGTAATGGTATTATGACTCGTAGTCGTGTGACTGTAAAAACTCGCTATCGCTCGTTTTACATATACTGTCATCACTTGTAAGTAACAGACCCCATTATGCATCTAGATATACAATCTACTATTTCAATTGTTACTGCTTTTCACGATCCAGGCGTGGATCCAGGGGGGCAGTTGTCCTCCCCTGATCCTTGACCTTATAATATAATAATGCTTATATAGATTATATAGTTAAATAATAATATTTTACCCAATGTTTGGTTTCATATACACAAATCACAAAATCAGAACGAATCTCTTAGAAGATAGGTAGGTAACTCTCATAAAAATTGCCCCCCCCCCCTCCAGCGAAAACCTGAATCCGCGCCTGTCACGATCCGATTCCAAGCTTTTTAAAATAATAGCTTTGAGTGTTGACTCGCCGTGGTATATATTCATTGAAATTGAAGTTTATTTCTTTTCAATTTTTATATGTTCTAATCTAAGCTACAGAGTGATTTAAAAATAAAGTTCGAAAGATAAGAACGTAATTTAAAAGCTGCTCACTTACAAGTAAAGCTCGATTTATATTATTCGGTCAAACACAGAGCGGGAACGTAGCGTTTCAGGCAAGATGAACTTACATGCATTTCAAATACAAATATTTATACTTAGCGGATCCCGTCCGTTCAGACTCGTATTTCAAATTCATATAAAAATGTTTGTCTTGCCAGAAACGCTACGTTCCCGCGCCGTGCCTGACCGGATAATATAAATCAAGCTTAATATGCTACCAGCGTCACAGTCGAGTCTCAGTGTCTGATGGAAGATGTGCTGTTTGAAATAATATGTGTGTTTGTTGTCATGGAAACAGAAAAACCGACAACTGAAAGTTTTCATCCCTAGTGTTGAAACTCTCAGTTTCAACCGGCTAAACAGATACCGAAAATCAAATTTTCAATAGCGGTGTTATGAATATTTTCGATACGTGTGCGTGAAGTGAGGTATTCTAGTAGGCTTAAATTGAGACACGAGCTAAGGGACTGACGCATACACAACGAGATCTCGTTGTGTATGCGTCAGTCCCTTTAGCGAGTGCCTCAATTTAAGCCTACTAGATATCTCACTTTAAACGGACGTATCGAACAAATTTTTTTATAACGACTGCTTCTAAAGTTTAATAGAGAAAGAAAAAATTATGAAAACGGAAAATTCGCTCTTCGAGTCCTTAAAACTTTACAATTACAGACTAAGTAACGATTTAGTTTATTTTTATTAAAGTTATTAACTTCTGTATAAATCATTAAAAACATGACTTTCTCATGATGTGGACTTCGTACGCGCGATACTATATATAGGAACACATCGATCGAGTGCTTGTATTGTACAAAGTGCAGAAATTTCGAATTTATAAGATGTGGAGATTGTACTTTTACGCACGCTTTGGACTTTTACACACGGTGACGGTACTTTTACGCACGCTTTGGACTTTCACGCACGGTGACTACTTTTACGCACGCTTACTAAAATACGCCTCTTCACGCCCGCCTCACAGTGCTCGAATATTGAACTTTAGAAGCAGGAGTTATAAAAATATTTTTTTTTTTCATAAACTTGTAATTTGAGAATAAATTTATTTACTAAACGGCACACTTTTAAGACGTAACCTGACTTTAAATTATGTATGTTGTTTTATTATTGTTTTAACAAGTTTAGATAACCATAGTTTTATTATCTAGTCATACCAGGGCAAAGCAGCAAGCAAGCAAGCCTTCATGCTTTATTGCCAGATTTATCACACGTGCACAATGCATTGTGTACTCGCACACAACCATATACACACTCACACATACACATACGTACTGTCAGCTTTTATGTAAATATTTTAGCAAGTCAGTTGTGGCTTAAATTTCATTTTAAACGAAGATATGGCAGTTTTGTACTTTTTTAAAGTGTGATAAAAAGTGTATATTGTTTTATGAAGTTAAATTATGCACATAGATATTATGCATATAGGATGTTTTTAAATTGAAACTGTCATCTTGATCGCCTATTATCTAATAGTATCTACATATTCTGATTTTGCATTGGTAAATACAAGTAATCTTCGATTTTTACGGGACTCTATTTTGCGATATTTTAGTTTTCACGACATAAAAGATTGCGACAAAATTTCGGTTTACAAGGAAACTACACATTTAAAATAAACGGCCAAGTGTGTGTCGAGCCACGCAAAGAGTAGGGTTCCGTATTATGTAAGTTGCACTAAACCTTCAATTTTGAATGAAATAAAATCACATTCATAATCTACTCAAAAAGCCATTTTCAACGAAACCTACCTCACAAGAATAGGTACAAAAAATATTTTTTTTGGCCCCCGTTTGCATGTATGGACGCTTTGAACTAGACGATATGAGTGATATTTGACGTGAATAACAGCTTTATAGGTAATGGCGTTGTTAAGATAGATTAAATAGGTCTAAAAATTGCAAATTTGACGGTCTCTTAAACCTACAATTATGATAAAATAAATAAAAATAAATACACATTCATAATCTACTCAAAAGGCCCTTTTCAACAATATTTTACGTTTAAAAATAGCGTCGGCAGAGCGGTTACCGTTTTTAGGCGAGGAGAAAGTATTTTAGATGAAGAGTGCAGGGGGTAACTTTCGGTAGAGAATACTCTTAAATGAAAGATCCAAAAAAATATCACGGACCTATAACCATGCTCATAAAAATAATAATTTCAGAAAATATACGTAACACATTCCAACTCTGTTAAAAAGAGAGGACAGTGTGGTCCAGTGGTTAGCATCGCTGCCTCTGGATCAGACTGTCGTGGGTTCGAATCCCGCCTCCACTCATGGATGATTTTAAGCGAGTTGTTATACAATGTAATCAATACGCTAATGACCTAAGTTGTCGACGCGTCTATAATTTACAATAAAATAAAAATTTGTTAAAAAGCGAGATCCTATTTATTTAAGAGATTTGCACTGTTCATTGCATAAACATTTAAATTACTTTTGTATATGTAAATTGAAGTTAGTATACGACTGCTTATTTGTATATCCAATTTATTAATTTTAGAAACTGATGATGCTTTTGATAAGCGAAACGTCTTAATTCAATTATCCAATTATAATTATTAATCATGACAACATATGCAAAAAAATTTCTTTTTGTAATAAAGTAAATATTTAGCTGAACTTTCCTTATTAATTTTTATTTAAATTAAGTAATTTAAATAAAAATTAATAAGGAAAGTTCAGCTAAATAAAGTAAATATTTAAATAAAGTAAATATTTAAATAAAGTAAATATTTAGCTGAACTTTCCTTATTAATTTTTATTTAAATTACTTAATTTAAATAAAAATTAATAAGGAAAGTTCAGCTAAATATTTACTTTATTACAAAAAGAAATTTTTATTATCAGTTTAAGTAAACTGATAATAAAAGCTACAAATTGTAAGATGTGGGTAATTATTAGGGTGGGTCAAAAATATCAATTATTTTTTTTTACAAGTGACACGGAAAAATAGGTTGCTAGACACCTTAAAAAAATTCTCACCAAATATGAGCTCTTAATTTTAATAGGAAGATCCTCCGCATCAGAGTTTTTTATTTTTTTCTCAGTCCAATAGAAAAAAATTTCATACCTCATCATTAATTGATTGTACAGAAAAATATTTTAAGAGAATTTTGTAGAAAATTTAATGCTCTACATAAAAGGTATCTTATATTTTTTCCGCAAACCTCACCATTTGAAAGATATTGAAGATTTATAATAGTCATTTATTGTCGAGTTATAAAATTCATAAACAAAAATGAAATTTGTCTTAAAATAATCAAACTTAAATCTTCAATATCTTTCAAATGGTGAGGTTTGCGGAAAAAATATAAGACACCTTTTTTGTAGAGCATTAGATTTCCTACAAAATTCTCTTAAAACATTTTTCTCTACAATCAATTAATGATGAGGTATGAATTTTTTTCTATTGGACTGAGAAAAAAATAAAAAACTGATACGGAGGATCTTCCTATTAAAATTAAGAGCTCATATTTGGTGAGATTTTTTTTAAGGTGTCTAGCAACCTATTTTTCCGTGTCACTTGTAAAAAAAAATAATTGATATTTTTGACCCACCCTAATGTACCTAAACTATTTAACTTTTATTTTTTAATAACACAATCTGTATAAAAATTCAGTGAGTCAATTTGTGCGAAATATAAATTTTCTGTGCTTTATATTTTTTTCACAAAACACAAGAATAGGTAATATTCATTTTATTTGTAACTACGCGCAGTTTTTCAGTTACGGAAATAATTTTGACACATAAATAATTCAAAGAAAGTTTTGCATATGAAATTTTTAAATATGAAGCAAAACTTTGAATAATATTTTGCGTAATGAAATTTTTAGATGAAAAGGAAAACTTTTAGTACATTACACCTTTTTATCTAAAAATCTTATTACGTCCAACTTTTTTAAAGTCTTTGTTATTTTACAACTAGGCAAATATGCCGTAACGTTATGACTTAACCCTTTGTTTTATTAAACATTGTTTAATATCTGACATTTAATTAAACTGAATCAAACGAACGCAAATTGGGTGAGTTTCGTTCAGCCTTTAATACTTTTAGTATAGATTAATCTAAAAAAATTCGACTGATGACCAGTCCTATACTTCCCACCTAGTAAATATTTGCAAAAAATAAACACTCTTTTTTTTTTTATTCTTTGACTAGGCCCAAATAACCTTAGCTGTTGGTGGTCTTTAAAACACAATTTAATTTTTATTCTTTGAAAAAAGCATGGCCCTCTTTTTTGTTTGGTGATCTACTGATGGCTAGCTTAATATAGCAAAAATCATGGTTACATACCTTGATTTACGTACAATTTTCTTTTTTTAGTAAAATATTTTTTTTCTCGAAAACTGTACATTTTAGAGAAAAAAAATATTTACATTTTTTTCATAGGTATTATAACATCTAGAATTCATTTAGATTTTTTTTACCTATGTTAATACGTGACATTGAGGACGTTTTCTTTAATATCTCAGGATCCACTGAACCGATTTGACTCAAAATCTAATCAGATCTAAGTTAAAGGCTGATAAACACAATAGAACAATCGGCATGGCCGTATGTTGTTCCGTTTTTAAGATATCGAAGGCGAAAAATTGACCACACACAGACATCAGTCAGAAAATGATCTTAAACGATCTAGGGTCTCAAAACGTAAAGATCTGTTAAAATCTCGAAATATTTTTTTCGGACTAAATCCATTACTTCCCTACCATAGTAGAGGTGGGAAGTAAAAAGATGTGTATGTCTGTATCGCGGGTACATACAAATGGGTGAATGTTGTTGAACAGAAATAATTGTATTCGTTGTCGTGGAAATGAATAAATCCACTTACATTTACCTTATATAAAATCAAATTTTCGTAAAATATAATAAAAAAATTATTGTAATTTTATTTTTTTATATTTTAAATAGTTATTCAATACCTATATATTATATTTTTATTATTAAAAAAAATATATTAAAAGCTTTCGTTCGAACCGCGTCTATAGTAATAAAAAATTCGACTGATGACCAGTCCTATACTTCCCACCTAGTAAATATTTGCAAAAAATAAACACTCTTTTTTTTATTCTTTGACTAGGCCCAAATAACCTTAGCTGTTGGTGGTCTTTAAAACACAATTTAATTTTTATTCTTTGAAAAAAGCATGGCCCTCTTTTTTGTTTGGTGATCTATTGATGGCTAGCTTAATATAGCAAAAATCATGGTTACCTTGATTTACGTACAATTTTTATTTTTTTTAGTAAAATATTTTTTTTCTCGAAAACTATACATTTTAGAGAAAAAAAATATTTACATTTTTTTCATATTATAACATCTAGAATTCATTTATATTTTTTTTTACCTATGTTAATACGTGACATTGAGGACGTTTTTTTGAATATCTCAGGATCCACTGAACCGATTTGACTCAAAATCTAATCAGATCTAAGTTAAAGGCTGATAAACACAATAGAACAATCGGCATGCCCGTATGTTGTTCCGTTCTTAAGATATCGAAGGCGAAAAATTGACCACATACACACACACACACATACACACATACACACACACATACAGACATCAGTCAGAAAATGATCTTAAACGATTGCTAGGGTCTCAAAACGTGAAAATCTGTTAAAATCTCGAAATATTGTTTTCGGACTGAATCCATTACTTCCCTACCATAGTAGAGGTGGGAAGTAAAAATTATGGGTTTAAATTGTTTAAAAATTAGAACCTCTCATTAAATTTTGTTCGACTTAATTCTATTCAGATTTAAGAAACATAACCACAATGTGTTTCTAGTACAGAAACATAATATTATCTAACTTCGACATAACTTCATAATATCTTAAGTTACGATAAACTCGTATAAATGAATTGAGATTTAACAAAAACAAACTTCGTTCTCTTAAAATTTTATTCATTTACACGTCATATTATTTTACCAAAGTTCAGCTTTCAAACTATTTGGTGAATGCCTGTCTGTTTGTAGAACACAAAAAGCACGGACGGGACGTTATAAAAGCTCGTGTATGTTGGAGAACTGAATAGTTGATTGTGACGTTATCACAATAGGCGCTTTTAAAATGAAATAAACGAGAATTTAATAAATTAAATACTGAGAAATTCTTAATGCGATAACTTTATTAAATCTGGGACGAAAATGTTTTTAAGGATTTTTTACAAAAATAAAAAATATATATATTTACAAAGTTCGCTTAAGTATAGGTTTTATACTTTGTTCTATTATGTTTGATGTTTTTTATTTCTTTACACAAATCCAAATGTATGATGTACGAACAGTAAAGTATGGAGAACCATGTTCCAAAATCATTTTTCAAAATAATTTTAATATGCAAATTTCAGTGAAATGATGATATTATTAGGGGAAGTTCGTGTAATTTGGACCCCCCCCCCCCCTATAAGAACAAATTCTTGATAAACTGTTCCTAAAGTCGATCAAAAGATCAGTTTTATTTTGTATATGTAGGTACTGAACATAATAAAGTATTGAATTAGCATATCAAAGAAAGGCAACTCAAATTAAATCATATTAGAAAAAAAATTGCAAATTTAAATATGCAGTGCCAGTGTATTTTGGCTCATCAAGACATGTAATTTGGTTTTACTTGATGTGTAAACTGTAATTTGGTTTGACGACATATATAAATAAGAAACCTGTTTATTATTTTACTGCGGCAGAAATTCATCTTTAAGTATTTTAAAAACGAATCAACAATCAATGAAATCCAACTCTTCGTACTGAATCAATTTTCCCACCTTTTTGCTGAGCTCTTCTTCTTTTTAATCTGCTTACACTTTAAAGTATGAACTAACTTTTTAATGTATATTATTAATTTAAAATAACAATCTTTCTTGAAGATTTCCTCTTAGAAAACTCGCGTGGAATTTGTGTGAAATCGTAATTAACACTGGCGAACCTATATCTTTAAAACGTGCTTAATTTCAATGGAAGAGCATGAAATTCCAAACGAAATACTTTATCCCGCGTAAGAAATTCAAGTCAGCATGACATAAAAATATCTACGAATAGTTAGGTCATAGTAGATTGTATATCATAGTGGTGTAATGAGGCATAATACAAATACTGACGAGTAGTGACAGTATGTTAAAATGAGTGATAACGAAGTTACACGAGTCATTATATCATTACGCACGAGATATATATGGTATTTTTTGCCATACCCACTATAAAATAGTTTTTTAAACTTTGTTAAGAGAGAGATAGAGCGATTGTGTCGCGCCAACTTCAATTCGCATATATACTCGAAAACGTCAAAATGACAGACATAACCTCACATAAATTTGACATGAATCTGACAGATCTAACATTTTTTATGATATTTTTGCCATACCCACTATAAAATAGTTTTTTAAACTTTGTTAAGAGAGAGATAGAGCGATTGAGTCGCGCCAACTTCAATTCGCATATATACTCGAAAACGTCAAAATGACAGACATAACCTCACATAAATTTCACAGATCTAACATTTTTAACACGCTTATATTAGCTTCACCGGTATGTTTGCTTGCTTGCTTGCTTGTTTTTTATGTTATTTTTTGCGCGCCCAAATTGCAGGCACCTCAAATCGAATTGTCAATAGAGTTGTGAAAAATAATAGATATGCATTACTCGGAACGAAACACGATTGCAACGCGTGTGATTTGTTGTACTAGTTCCTCGCAGCAAACTTCACACTAGTTGTAAACGCTGTATTTCGTCCCTTGTAATCCAATATACAATTTTTATGAATGTTTAAAGTGAAATTCATTTTGTTCGGTGATTTCAGAAATTCGATATTATCGACATGAGTTTATCTTTCATAGCTGTAAATTAAACAAGAAAAAAATAAAAGTATATAACTAATAGTGAACGTAAAAAACAAAATATATCGATTGCGTATTTATCTTCCGGAAGAATGATTAAACTTTCGCGGTTTTACTGTAATCTCTATTCTCCCAGTTATCTGAATTCAGTAAATGCAATGTACAAATGACCTCCATCAGTATTTATCAACTGTCAACACGCCCCTACTGAACGTAGGGTTCCGGTATATTTATATTCACAGGCTAAAAAAAAAAACGTTTTCAACCATGCAAAGCCTATTTGTGGTTTCAATATAATCCGAAAAAACTACGACCAGTTTTTATACGATGCTCGAACGTACAGTGCAGACAAAAAGTTTCCTTTCACCTTTAAAATAATAGCGTTTACAGCTGATATGTACTTTTTGACACTACACTGTAAGAAATGAGAAGGCCGATTACATAGATTATCGATGGTCCATTTGTAGCCAGCGATTAATCTGGTAATAGGCACACAAAGAGACAATGGCGTCGCAAACAGGTATCGCCTGCACATCGCGTAGATTTATACTTATACATTATTTTTAACTTCCCATTGGAAGTTATTGTAATGGGTCCGAAAATCGAAATCAAAAAGGAAAAAAAATTTTTATGTTTCAAGGTCACTACACTATTTTTACACTACTTTTAGAAAGATGTCTGTGTGTGTGTATGTGTGTGTGTGTGTGTGTGTGTACGTACGTACGTACGTATGTATGTGTCCATTTCTTTCTAAGACGAAATCTCGAGAATGAAAAATGATATCGACTATGTTAGGGTGCCAATCGACGCGTATTAACGTAAATATGATCTGAAAGAAATTTATTCAAAATCGGTTCACCCGTTCTTTTTTCTTAACCAAATTGACTCCAAAAAAGTAGATTTTACACAATATCTCGCGAATAAAAAATTATATCGACTTCGTAAGGGTGTCATTGGAGGCGTGTTAACGTCATGTTGATCCGACATAAATTTTATAAAAATCGGTTAGTCGTTTTTTTTTTTTTTTAATTATTGTTAAAAATAAATAATAATTATGTTTTAATGATTAAAATGATTACTTTTCTGTGTAATATCTAATTTAATTATTATTATTAAATATTTATCAAACTGGGAAGTTCGTCGCGTGGACCTCAAGGGTCGCACTTTAGTCCTAATAAACGACCCACCTCACGGCTTGTTTGTAAAACATATTTGAAATGTAAATTTCGAACCTCCAGTTGACTGCTTAAATTAATATATAACGCACGCGTACAATAATGCAATATTTTATGTGATACGACAATGTATCGTAACCGGTAACGTGCGTTGCTATGGTAACGAAGTAAATAAATAATGGATCAAATAGGTAATATTTTTAGTATAGGTATGTAGTACTGTCAGTGAATTTACGGTTTTGAAATTAATTCAATAAAGCTCTAATGTTGAAATTGTTGTACATTTCAAATACTTATGTGTTACAAAAAATAATGTATACAACTCGTACAATTAAGTGTAAGACGCGAGGGGTGAAGTTGGCACGCGCCGCAGGCGAGAGTGCCAACTTCACCTCTCGCGTCTTTTACTTAATTGTACTACATAGTTGTATAAAATACTATTAAGCAGCCTACTAGAGGCATGAAATGTTATACATTTCAAATAGGTATGTGTTACAAAAAATTATTTTTAACACGCTTTTATTAGCTTCACCTGTATGTTTGCTTGCTTGCTTGGTTGCTTGTTTGTCAGCTTGTAACCGACTTCTTTGAACTTGATTTTGACCAACTTTGAACGGTCAGATTTAGTTTAAACGTTGTCGACTTATCAAGGACCGACGACAATACAATAATTCAATAAGTTTGTCCCATTATCCTAACCAGGATCTCCAGGATTAAAAAAAAAAAAGCAAAAAACTTCAGATTGAACTGAAACTTTGCACACTTATCAAGGACCGATGACAATACAATAATTCAATAAGTTTGTCCCATTATCCTGACCAGGATCTCCAGGACTAAAAAAAAAAAGCAAAAAACTTCAGATTGAACTGAAACTTTGCACACTTATCAAGGACCGATGACAATACAATAATTCAATAAGTTTGTCCCATTATCCTGACCAGGATCTCCAGGACTAAAAAAAAAAAAGCAAAAAACTTCAGATTGAACTGAAACTTTGCACACTTATCAAGGACCGATGACAATACAATAATTCCATAATTTTGTCCCATTATCCTGACCAGGATCTCCAGGACTAAAAAAACGCAAAAAACTTCAGATTGAACTGGAACTTTGCACACTTATCAAGAACCGATTACAATACAATAATTCCATAAGTTTGTCCCATTATCCTGACCAGGATCTCCAGGACTAAAAAGCAAAAATAAATTATAATTTAAAAAAACTAAAAAACACGCTTTAATGAACTAAAAAGTAAAAAAATAATTTATTTTATTGTAAAAAAGCGTGGGGTGCTTTGGATCATATTTTCATACTACCCCACGCTTTTTTACAATAAAATTAATTATTTTTTTACTTTTTAGTTCATTAAAGCGTGTTTTTTAGTTTTTTTAAATTATAATTTATTAATAAATATTGAATATAGAAAACGACTAAACTGATTTTGTTCAAACTTGATATAAGTAGTACCCAAACTTTTTTCCCGGCTACTCGATTTAACGCGAGCGAATCTGCATATGCAAAATCAACATTCATCGCTTTCCTAATTCGCGGGTAAACGCAAGAATTATAATAAACCCAAACTTTTGATCTTGAATGTATATACGGTGTATTTTCAGTGATGTGAAATCCGTCAGTGTATATTATGTGAAATAAAACGATTATACATGCCTCATCAGATTGCTGTTTTAGAACGTAATTGTCCGTTTGTAATTTTCTTATTTATTTTATGGTTGTTTTACGACTTGCGCGCTCATTTAGCGGTTTTTACTCCTTGCAACTACCTTATACCTATTTATTTATTTGCATTGTAGCCAATAAATATAATACGACTGCGCAGTGCACGCTTTTTTTACTTTATTTTATATCGGGTATGTTTTAAACATTTCTACCCCCGTTTCGAAAAATGTTTTATACAGAGCACGTTTTTAAATAGGATTTTTCTGTCTGTAAAACAGAGGTCCCCAAAGTCGGGGTTGCGACCCCAAGTGGGGTCGCGGACTGATTTTTTAGGGTCACGGCCTGTTTCCGTGATTATAGAATTTATAACTCTCGTGATTATACCATTAAATTCGAATACTTAATAGAAAAAAAATACTAAACAAGCCGTGAGGTGGGTCGTTTATTAGGACTAAAGTGCGACCTTTGAGGTCCACACGACGAACTTCCCAGTTTGATAAATATTTAATAACAATAATTAAATTAGATATTACACAGAAAAGTAATCATTTTAATCATTAAAACATAATTATTATTTATTTTTAACAATAATTAAAAAAAAAAAACGGCTCAACCGATTTTCATAAAATTTATGTCGGATCAAAATGACGTTAACACGCCTCGATTGACACCCTTACGAAGTCGATATAACTTTTTATTCGCGAGATATTGTGTAAAATCTACTTTTTTGGAGTCTATTTGGTTAAGAAAAAAGAACGGCTGAACCGATTTTGAAAAAATTTCTTTCAGATCATATTTACGTTAATACGCGTCGATTGGCACCCTAACGTAGTCGATATCATTTTTCATTCTCGAGATTTCGTCTTAGAAAGAAATGGACACATACGTACGTACACACACACATACACACACACAGACATCTTTCTAAAAATAGTGTAGTGACCTTGAAACATAAAAATTTGTTATACATTTTGATTTCGATTTTCGAACCCATTACAATAACTTCCAATGGGAAGTTAATAAGAACACGAAATCAAATAAAAACGGAGTGAAAAGGCGGGAGGGGGTCTCTGGGGTAATTAAGAGAGCTAAATTTTCAATTTCTATATTTTACTGTACTTTTTATAGTTGAATTTTTGAATAAAGACTTAAATTTGAATTGCTGCATTTTTTTACTGAAAAATCTTTTTTATAGACTATTTTGTACATTGTGGGGAAAATATTTTAAAGGGTCGCGAAGGCTTTTGCAATTTTAAATTAGGGTCATGATCAAAAAAGTTTGGGAACTCCTGCTGTAAAATAACGTATCAACTGTAAATTTTTCTAAAAATTATTTATTTTATTTTATATTGGGAATGTTTACCCCCATTTCGAAAAAAATTTTATGCAGAGCACGTTTTTAAACAGGATTTTTCTGTCTGTAAAATGACGTAATCTACTGTAAATTTTTCTAAAAATTATTTACTTTATTTAATATCGGGGATGTTTTACTCACATTTCGAAAAATAATTAAAAATAAAAATATATGAGCACTGTGGTTGGAATAAAAACAAAAATAAAGATAGTTACTTCTTACCACAACAATTTTATTGATGGATGTACATTTCGAAAGCTATGCTTTCATCTTCAGCAAACGCTATACATGATTGAAATAATACATAAAGGGTATTTTATACTAATATTACAGGTAATAAAACAATTAACAAATTGAAAACTTAACTATAGACTTAAAGTACCACAGGAGGATAGAACGATCCAACGGTCCAAACCATTATTATTTCAATCATGTATAGTGTTTGCTGAAGATGAAAGCATAGCTTTCGAAATGTACATCCATCAATAAAACTGTTGTGGTAAGAAGTAACTATCTTTATTTTTGTTTGCTAATAATTATTATTAAAAATCAGGAATATTGCTGAGCTCCGATTCCGATGCTGAAACTACGTAAAATCTCATAATTTTTCACATCCTATTCCGTATCTAAAATAAATATGACAGGTTTAAAAACGAATGTTAAACGTTGATGCCGTTGATTATTGCTTGCGCGTACACCCCATCCCGCGCACGACTGTTGTTAATATACTAAACTATTATTTAGTTAGAACTTTAAAATAGTACATAGTATGTTATTTTAATTCTGATTTCGATATAATCCTTTAAAAAACTTCGATTCCGATATAAGATATCCATTATCCGTAACATCTATAATATTATAAGAACTTTTAAACCTAAAGTATGATTCACATATAGCCAACCTGTACAGACGTGCACCGGCACGTAACGGACCGATAAAATATTGAGCAATATATTGTATATGGCGCAATCCTCAGCTATACTGTCGACTCCGCACAGACACAGCACGGAACAGCACAGCGCCCGCCGGCATTCTTTGAAAGAAGTTTTGCTGGTGACGATCGGTGCCTGTACATGTATTTACGGTCGGTGCCGGTGTAGTGTGAAAGAGAAACGTGTGCCGGCGGCCTGTCTGATTGCGATCACGGCCAAATTTTCCAATGATAGGTGACCTAACATTTTCAAAAGCAAGACTATCCGCGCAGCCGGTTGCTTCAGTACTGTCTGTCTTTGGTCGGTTAAATGTGAATTATAGCTCAACTTGTCGGTCCGTTACGTGTCTGAGCAAGTCTGTGCAGGTTGAATATAAATGTGAATCAAGCTTTAATGTAAATAATGTTTAATAACTTTAAAGTTATTGTTCCTGTAATTTAAATATTATGTGTTTTCAAGTCAAATTCAAATTAAAATTAGAGCCAGATAATTGTATGCCAAAAAGTCCCTCATAACTTAGATATTTGATTTTACTTTCTGGACAAAAAATCTGTTCATTAATAAAAATTATATTGAGTACTAATTTTGAAAGTTACATCCACAATTTTTATCGTAACATATTTTTAATAAAGATAATATGTTAAAAAATGACGTAATAAAAATAAAGATAATTTAGTGAACTTATTTCACTAAATGATCTTTATTTTTACGTCATTTTTTTTAAAATCTACTAGTACCTACATCTTTGCAGTTTAATGCAATCTTTACAGAAGTTTTTTCCAGATTTCTGTATTTCATGTTTTTAATATTTGTCACAAAATAAAATATTTAAATCGTATTTATGCTGCAACGGACTTTTATTTTTCTCCATTTAATTTTTCAACTGACATTCTGTTACGTTTCTTTTAGATCTACCCTTATTTGTTGCCTTGAAACTTATACAGTATTTCTCACATACACTCCGTTATTTGAAGTTAACTTTACATTTACGCATATCCATCTAGAACTATACCGGATGAACCTCAAAATATCAGACTTGAATGATATAATCTGAAGGATAAGAGATAATTATTATATATTAATATTATGAAGTATTAGAAATATCTTGTATTTTTTGATGTCTTGTGTTTTAACACGACGCGTTTCAGCAACGAGTTGCTATCCTCAGGTGTGGTTAAATTAAACCACACCTGAAGATAGCAACTCGTTGCTGAAACGCGTCGTGTTAAAACACAGGAAGTCACAAGACGGACATCAAAAAAAACTTTTTAACAAAAAAAAAAGCCTCCTTCAAAAAACCACTAAAAAGAGGAGAATAATGAACTTTTGAGGTCTGTGCTAATTTAATAAAATATGAAGTCGGTTAAAAAGTATAGTATAGTGATTAATATCTTCTTTTTAACCAACTTCATATTTTATTGTTACTTCCCACCTCTACTATGGTAGGGAAGTAATGGATTCAGTCCGAAAACAATATTTCGAGATTTTAACAGATTTTCACGTTTTGAGACCCTAGCAATCGTTTAAGATCATTTTCTGACTGATGTCTGTATGTGTGTGTGTATGTGTGTATGTGTGTATGTGTGTGTGTATGTGGTCAATTTTTCGCCTTCGATATCTTAAGAACGGAACAACATACGGGCATGCCGATTGTTCTATTGTGTTTATCAGCCTTTAACTTAGATCTGATTAGATTTTGAGTCAAATCGGTTCAGTGGATCCTGAGATATTCAAAAAAACGTCCTCAATGTCACGTATTAACATAGGTAAAAAAAAATATAAATGAATTCTAGATGTTATAATATGAAAAAAATGTAAATATTTTTTTTCTCTAAAATGTATAGTTTTCGAGAAAAAAAATATTTTACTAAAAAAAATAAAAATTGTACGTAAATCAAGGTAACCATGATTTTTGCTATATTAAGTTAGCCATCAGTAGATCACCAAACAAAAAAGAGGGCCATGCTTTTTTCAAAGAATAAAAATTAAATTGTGTTTTAAAGACCACCAACAGCTAAGGTTATTTGGGCCTAGTCAAAGAATAAAAAAAAAGAGTGTTTATTTTTTGCAAATATTTACTAGGTGGGAAGTATAGGACTGGTCATCAGTCGAATTTTTTTAAGTTGTCGACGCGTCTATAATTTACAATAAATAAAATATAATACTACATTCCAGATTTCTATATCTATGTGAATAATGCCAAAGAATCGTTTGATATAATTCGAATGAAACATCTGATTATATGAGGATCATTCGTAACCTAAGAATCCGATTATCGAAATAATGCTAAATTAAATTAAACCACACCTGAAGATAGCAACTCGTTGCTGAAACGCGTCGTGTTAAAATACAGGAAGTTACAAGACGGACATCAAAAAAAACTTTTTAACAAAAAAAAAGCCTCCTTCAAAAAACCACTAAAAAGAGGAAAATAATGAACTTTTGAGGTCTGTGCTAATTTAATAAAATATGAAGTCGGTTAAAAAGTATAGTATAGTGATTAATATCTTCTTTTTAACCAACTTCATATTTTATTGTTTTAAGTTGTCGACGCGTCTATAGTTTACAATAAATAAAATATAATACTACATTCCAGATTTCTATATCTATGTGAATAATGCAAAAGAATCGTTTGATATAATTCGAATGAAACATCTGATTATATGAGGATCATTCGTAACCTAAGAATCCGATTATCGAAATAATGCAATTTTGCCGATTACTAATTACGTCACTGGAAATATAATTTACAATAAATAAAATATAATACTACATCCCCAGATTTCTATATCTATGTGAATAATGCCAAAGAAACTATTAATATAATTCGAATGAAACATCTGATTATAAGGATCATTCGTAACCTGAGAATCCGATTATCGAAATAATACAATTTTGCCGATTACTAATTACGTCACTGGAAATATAATTTACAATAAATAAAATATAATACTACATACCCAGATTTCTATATCTATGTGAATAATGCAAAAGAATCGTTTGATGTAATTCGAATGAAACATCTGATTATGAAGATCATTCGTAACCTAAGAATCCGATTGTCGAAATAATGCAATTTTGCCGATTACTAATTACGTCACTGGAAATATAATTTACAATAAATAAAATATAATACTACATACCCAGATTTCTATATCTATGTGAATAATGCAAAAGAATCGTTTGATATAATTCGAATGAAACATCTGATTATATGAGGATCATCCGTAACCTAAGATTCCGATTATCGAAATAATGCAATTTTGCGGATTACTAATTACGACACTGGCAATACAATCCGTGTTGAACTAACAGAATTCACCCAGACGCTAATGACCTCTGTTGTCGAGCGTCTATAATCCACAATTCAATTCAACAGAATTCACATTGTTATAGTTCAGTCTGTAAATGTGTGCATGTATACGACTTTACTTTTATGGTTAAGAGAGAGAGACATGTACATACGTATGGGTATGTTTATGTATATTATATACGTACATAATATATCTCTCATCTCATACGCTAAACGCTTGTCTATGCGAGATACATACAGACATGCAGACTATACGTGAGCAAGTGTTACAGTTTTATGAGCTTGGTATGAAACTCTCCCATCATGCTACCAAGTTGACTCATTAATAAAGCCTACCAGCGATAACTCCCCAACACGTTGAGGTTGAATATATGCGAGTCTGTCTTTCTGACGAGTTGGATCGATGCGTTTCTCAAAAGATGTCACTCAGTTAAATCTATAAACCATCGCAGCTATACAAATTTGAACTCGTCATGTTGAGTATGAATTAATTCAAGTTTTAAGAAGCGAAGTTTCTTTACCGATGTTGCGCGCTTGGCCGCAGGGGAGTAAACCGAGAAAAAACGTGATCGTTATCGTCACTCGTCACCGTACCTTTACAGTACCCCTCACCGTACCTTTACCGTTACCCGTCACCGTACCGTTAACTTCGCTGTGTCTGACAACTTTTCTTTACGTAGAAAAAGCTTCACTTCTGTCGGGCGTCCCACGACTTTCCCCTTTTTTTAAATATCTAATTAGTTGATTCAATGATCTTTTACGTAAATAACGTCTAATGTCTCATACTGGGGTGGCATTTTAGAAATATTAGATGTAACGGAAATTGTCGCAAGCAAAACTGGGCAATGCACCCGAAACCTAAGTGCTTATAGCATCGAGCATCGAGCACTTTCATAAATGCTCAATTTAATTAAGCATTGAACACGTTCATTTTCAAAAATGCTTAAAAGCATGACTAAAGTGCTTAAAAAAATTAAGTTTTGAGCATTTTAAAGTGACTTCTTAAATCTTTACTTCAAACATTAGTTACAGTACCAAAGTCCAAAATTCAAAACATACAAGAAAACTGAAAAGGATCTCTAACATTAAACGAAATAAGCAAAATAAAGGATAAACGAAATATGTTTTATTAACCAAAAAACAAAAATGCTATACACTTGAAGTGCTTATTAAGCATTTAAAATAAGCTTGTTGAATGTTTATTACGGAGTTTATAATACTTTTAAGTGCTTATTACATAGCAAGTCTTTATGCAAGTGCTTTAATCATCTAGCATCGAGCATCTGTTTTACTAAGTGCTTTAAGCATTATTGCGAGAACTAAGTTCTCAGCACATACAATTAGAATTAAAAGATAGGGGCCATAAGGTAAACACTGATTATATATAAATAAATCCAAAATTCTAAGATATCTTCTAAGACAACAACAGTAGCATTCTCTAGTTGACTACACCTCTATTATAAAAGCGGTCCTTTTGTCAAAGAAGAAATTTAATTTCAAATTCACATACCGCCGCTTTTATATGCACACCGTTTTGTGGCTTTGTAAACTAACCGAACATATTTATTTTTTGTAATTATTTAATCTCCTAAAGTTCTTTTTAGACCATATCAATAATTTATATCAAATACTCTTACATTCAACAATAATCGATTATTCTTGAAACATTCATGGGAAAAAGAAAATCAAAATTATGCCTACGTCTGAGTTTCAATTCAATTAAATATTTATTTATTAATTAAATATTTGCAAAAAGTTTTCGTAAATTAATGTACAATATATGGCGGAGGTGGCGGGTATAATATACCCGCAGCCTCCACCATAATATGTTATATGGCGGAAGCTCCGCGCACATGTTGTGGAAATTGCGGGTCTAATATTGTTGAAGGCTGCGGTAATTTTTAGTCGCATAAATATTTACGATAACAAAACTGTATGAACAAATATTTATTTATTTCACAATCTCCAGCAAAGCGTTTTTCCCAAAAAAGACAAGCGACTAGGCTCTGCAGTCAGGGATCATGCTGAATGGTCGAATACCCCATCTTGATGTCGTTTGACACATACACACACACCTAAACGAATGTAACAACTAACTAGTAAACTCTGTACTAATATGGATAGTTGATAGCGATTAAAAATGGGATTTGTATGTGGAGAATGTTCAAACACATATTCTTCAAGACAGGTATAATGTTCACAAAATAAGGCTTGTAATCTAATTCTTTCCATAAAAGTCAATCCATTTTCTAACATTTCAAAATAAAACTTAATTAAAATTTATTTTTCTATTCCAATTTCTCAAGAACACTGTTATTGTATAAATTTTGGACATCCAAATATCTCAAATAAATAATATTAAATTAGGTTTTATTTTGAAATGTCAAAAAATTGATCGACTTTTATAGAAAGAATTAGATTACAAGCCTTACCTGAAGTTTTCATTTTAATTTTGTGAGCATTAATGCCTGTCTTGAAGATTATATTGTATTTGAACTTTCTCCACATACAAAACCCATTTTTAATCGCTATCAACTATCCCTATTAGTATACAGAGTTCACTAGTTATTTGTTACGTTCGTTTAAATGTGTGTGTGTGTCAAACGACAACAAGATGGGGTATTCGATCAATCAGAATGGACCCTGAGTGCAGGGCCTAGTCACTTGTTCAAAAAAGAACTGTTATTTGAATCTTAAAAAAATGGCACTTATTTTTCAATTTCTCTTTAAAAGAATCGCTTCAGATCTTCAGCTGAACAGATTTCCTTTGTATTAAATAAGTTACTATAATATGTCAAACGTGAAAAACTGTTCGTGACAAAACATGCAGCTTGCATATAAATATATACAGGAATATACAAAGAAAGAATCCAGTTCTATGTGAGATGTTTTTTTCCTAAAGACATTCCGGTCGCATGCACAGTAGTCCTCTGAATATAACGTATTTTTCATTGCACTTGACATGACCTACGACCCTTTCTTTATACTGATACTTTTATATAAACGGGATCCGACATGAATAACTAATTATTTTAAAAATTTAATCATTGACGAAGTCAGGTTGTTTTCGGATTTCTTTCGGCCATTTGCATTAAATTCTCTCACTAATCTTGTTTTCTTATCCTACGTTATTTTTTACACATTGACTAAGGATTTTTACAAACAATTTTTTCTGGAAAATTTTATAATTTTTGAAGTGTAAACCAGTTTTCCTCAAGAAAATTTCCTAATTAATCGCTTATAAAATGAGTGTGGCGACAGCGCTCTTATTACAGTCATACATTATAAACAATTTTAACATATTATTACCGCCCACTTTTAAGAACTCACCAATGAAATTGATAGATTCTTAGTCGTTTTATTCATAGTTTGAATGCAACGCTACCAAAGTCTCTACTATGTTAGTATTCAGTCATATGTATTATAATTTATGTATGTATGTAACCTATCTCTGCTTGCACCGAGGTAAAAGTGTTTGCTATGCATCCGATGTGCTTGCTATGGTATAGTATATGGAGCAAGAGACAAACTTGTGTCTAAGACTATACAGTATACGTGCCATACATTTTAACATATTATATATTTTCTTTTTCAGTGCATCTACGGCTGTTACGTCCACTCAGCAATCCTTCCAACTTTTCACAGACGGTGTTACTGGTTATTACAGGTAATAACAATAGTAAACTTTTATCTTATAGATATAGTTTTTTATATCGAGTATTAAGAAATTAAATCTTCGCAACGTGTAATTTCATCAACATTGTTAAGAAAAAATGACAAGGGGCACAGTAATTACGATTTTGCGAACAAAAATAGCTTGTTAACATTCATTTATAGATCTTAAAACCTCTGAAATTTCATTCCATTATCATACGAAGAATCTTAACTATTTTAATGTAGAGTAACTGATAGATATCCAGCATGAAACTGGAAATTTAAGATTCAAATTTCAGCTGTGATGTCCAAAAATAATGTTTCTCTTTTGTGTGATACGAGCATTTCCTGTTGCACTGTAAGTTACTTCAAACTTTGATAGATTAACGAGAATGTTTTTTTGAATTTCAGAATCCTGACATCGTATTAGTTCATTATCTAAATGTCCCTTATCCCGATGATAACAAGTTGGCTGTCATTACGCCTAGCTTGGCGCTTTGGGGTGACAAGAAAGAATGGACTAAAGATGAACTTGTATCTCAACTTAAACCAATGTGTAAGTAAATACAAACTGTTAACTACAGTAGCCAATAATTTTCCAGCGGAAACACACTTTTCAGCAAATTTTTATTTTTCAGTTTTCAGTGAAGATGAACCAGATTTGAACAACGAATTAGAAATATCGGTAATTATAATTTGAAGTCAATTATTTTCTTTATAATTAAAAAAATGTGATATAATTCGACCAACAATACAAAAAATAATTAAAATTTCAATTCAAAACAAAGTCGAGTCAGTAAATAATATTTCACAGTCGATCAAAAAGATAAAATATTTAAAATACTTACGATTTTTTAGACGGCGGAAACCGTAGAAGCAATTGTGAGCCAGTTAATGGAAAAGCAAAGAGTGGCAAGACAAGCTGCTCTTGTGAAACAGTTGGAATGCGGATGTCCAGATTCAACATGTGCCGACGGCAAAACTTGCTCGCATCCAATGAGACGAATAACCGCCGCCAAAAGCGACGGTGTTGGTTCGAGCACGCCGTCACCTCTTCCAGGTGCCGCATCTGTATCAAGTACGAATGGTAGACAAATGAGCAGTGACAGTAGTAACCAGGTGTCATCTACAACAGGCTCTGGAAGCATGCTTCTCACTACTAACAGTCATCCACCTCGAGTGTATTCCCGCGAATCAAGATCCATACATCAATCGCAGAACCCTCATCATCAGACTTCTCATCATGGTCATTCGATAAACACTCAAAGTCACACCGCTACGACGAGCGCACCTCCATTAGTTCTGAGTTTGTCTCAGATCCAAGGTGG
Organism: Mongoloraphidia duomilia; assembly: GCA_039654895.1. Classification (NCBI taxonomy): domain Eukaryota; kingdom Metazoa; phylum Arthropoda; class Insecta; order Raphidioptera; family Raphidiidae; genus Mongoloraphidia; species Mongoloraphidia duomilia. The sequence continues at coordinate 12,330,407 of CM077517.1, read as the reverse complement.
TGGAGGACTACTTATTCTTAACAGCACTGCAAACACGTCAGGTCACTCATCAGCTCAGCAATCACTTGTCTCGCCTGTTTCGGTCGCATCGTTTGTCTGCAGTACGAACAGCGATCACATCAGATCAAATCATCATTCCAAAAACAACGCTCTCAAAAATAATACTCTGGTGCTCAAACAAGAAGCAATGGACACGAACACATCGTCATCGTGCTGCCTTCAGTCGTCCGGAACTGAAACAAATGTCACCACCAGCATCAGCTCGATGAACAATGTTGACCGCGGAAATAAAATGGACGCGACAAATGGTAATATCTCAACGGTATTATTTGACGGCGTAACTTATGGCAGAAGGGACAAGACTATTCAGCAGCAGCAACAACACAACGGTGTTATTCCAATGTCGAGTGCTCCTTCAACACCCTCCAAACATATGGATACGAGCAACGAAGAAAGCATTATCGATTTCAAACATAACTTCTGCGGCGACACAGTCGTTCTATTAGGAACCGATTCGAGCGGTTCATTGGTAAGCAAAAGCGATGGATCATCCGTGATTAATGGTGGATTTTTCAATGAAACGTTGGATCTGTCGCAAGAAGATATTCAACAAACATTGTCAGCAAACATGCCATTGTGTTCAAGTGATTTAGACCCATCCAACAGTCATAGTTCAGTCATCAACAGCAACAATACTGTGATAGGTAGTAAACAAGTTAGAGGTAATGAAGATATGACATCAGAAGACGTCACCGTATCGGAAATAAATCCGATGGATTTTATCGATTGTTCGGATGTCGTTGTGTCTCCGACGCACGTAGTCGATGACGATGTTTTCATTAACCTGGATGCATTCGATATGCTGGGCGAATTTCCTGAATTGGAAGTGCTCGACGGAAATGATGGTGTCGGTGGTGCCGAGTCAAGTCCTGCCGGCTTAGAATCGGTTCACGAGGATGCCTCGCCACGTGTTGAATTCAGAGAAGGCACTGTTAACATCACGGATTATTCGCCGGAATGGGCTTATCCAGAAGGGGGAGTTAAAGTACTTGTGACTGGACCGTGGTATTCCACTACCACACCGTACACTGTATTGTTTGATACATTCCCTGTGCCCACGACTTTAGTACAGAGCGGTGTGTTGAGATGTTACTGCCCAGGTACTTACCAAATTATATTTTGTTTTCATTACGACGTTAATATTGTCTCTAACATTATTGATAATGTTGTGTTTAAGCTCATGAAGCAGGTCTAGCCACATTACAAGTGGCTTGCGAAGGCTTCGTCATCTCTAATTCTGTGATATTTGAGTACAAGTTGCCACCAAAAGAAGAGCAGACTACTACTCAGGAGGCCAGCACTGAACGGCCAAATGATAATCTGCTCAAGTTCACTTTACTTCAACGATTGGAAGCGATGGACGACAGGTTACAAATTAAGCAGGAACCGGAAGGATCGGATTCGGTAAATAATTTTCACGGAAAAGTTCTGCTTTTCTCTTTATGAAAACTTAGATTTGGCTGAGTTTTTACAACTAAATCTGATGACATATCAAACAACATCAAACACTTCAACATGATTATAACATTCTAATTTATTTCCTTGATTTCTTTTTTATTGGCAAATATCAAGCAATAAGAAACGCGAATAATTCATTAATAAATGGAAATAGACCTATAATAATCTGTCAATCAATTTAGTGATAAATTTGTGTTAAAGGTCAAGTAAATAGATACTTCATAATTTATATCAAAATAATAATTTGTTTTGCAGGTTGAAGACACTGTACTTTTCCAACAGTCGAATTTTGAAGAACGATTAGTAACGTATTGTCAGGCGTTAACAAGTCGATCATGGAGACAAGGAGAAGAACTAAGCACTGCATGGTTTGCATCTCATCGTGGTATGACATTATTGCATTTGGCAGCTTCGTTAGGTTACTCACGTCTCGTTTGTGCGATGCTACATTGGCGAGCTGAAAATTCATCACTTTTATTGGAAACTGAAGTCGATGCTCTAAGTCAAGACGAAGACGGATACACGCCCTTGGTAAGCATTTTTCGCATAGTTTTTGGTGGATTTCTGAACGCATGTTATAAATCGTGCGCGTTAGAATGGGGCAATTTTTCATTATACTTAGTCAAAACTGGTGCACGTAAATGATGCGAGAAAATCACCTCGCATGAAATTGGTTTGCTTACTTTATCTTTTTCTATCACGCGCATTATCTATACAGGGTGCTGAATTGCTTTGCGGGTAATAGGGATTTAACCCGTAAAATCAAACTTTTGCGATTTCCTGCTTCCCTAATTATTTTAGGAAAAATATCTTCGAATAAAAGTTTTAGAACATAAAATTCTGCATCTAAATCATTAAACCAAATTAATTTTGCATGCTTTGTAACGGCAGAAATTTGATATGAAAATGTCAAAATCACCTCAAAAACAGATAGCGATAGCCATGGAACTTGAACAAAATGATGACGTTTTAGCTGTCAGAATAATTTCTAATCATTTTGTTCAAGTTCCATGGCTATCGCTATCTGTTTTTGATGTAATTTCGACATTTTCATATCACATTTCTACCCTTATAAAGCATGCAAAATTAATTTTGTTTAATGATTTAGATGCAGAATTTTATATTCTAAAACTTTTATTCGAAGATATTTTTTCTAAAATAATTAGGGAAGCTGGAAATCGCAAAAGTTTGATTTTACGGGTTAAATCCCTATTACCCGCAAAGCAATTCATCACATGATCACCCTGTATATTATAAATATATATTTAATGGCCTCACTGACAGACTTACTCATCAAAGCACAGCCGAAAGCGCTGAACCTAGAAACTTGAAATTTTAGGGGTTTCCTCGTTATGACGTAGAGGGCTACTAAAAACGGATTTTTGGAAATTTAATTCATAAAGGGGGAAAAGGGGGTTAAAAAAATATGTGTGTTCGACAAATTTTCATTATTCGCGAACACACAGGTGAAAACGGGGGTGTAAACTTCCTAGAAAGGTACGTTTAAGCCAGGAACATGAAACTCAGACATTTTTTTTTAATAAAAAAATACTGGTTCGACGGTTTTTCGAACAAAACGACCCGAAAAGATAAACTTAGGCAAAACCGGGTAGTACAACTATAGTAATATCTACAATTAGAAACTGAAAATTTCATCTCTTTTCAAGAGATATGCCTTAAAATCGCTAAAAGGTATCGAAAATCTCATTGATGTTTTTGTTCTTTTATTAGATGTGGGCATGCTCCAGAGGACACATTGAAACTGCTGTCATGCTATATCGATGGAATCATACAGCATTAAATATTCGTAATTCATCATCTCAAACAGCTTTAGAATGTGCACGAGCCCAAAATCATTTGGAATTGGCTCGCGAGTTAGAGCTGTTAGAAGCTAGACGTGAAAGGGCCAGTATGGCACTTCTACCGCCTACCGTCGCATCTTCTACTGAAAGTATTACGGTTTCTCCTCAGCCAATATCACCTGCCAGTTCTATTGTATCCCTTGCATCGATTGCCTCTACAAGTAAATCTCACGATGGTGTGTTCTTAAGACCTGGGGCGGTTACAAGGTAATTTCTATATATATTTCAATATACTTAATAGGTCAACTCCATTGATAGGTAAACATTTTTACTGTCCACAGGAACTCAAAACGTTGTTTATCTATAGGTAAAACCTAAGGCATCCCAGCCTAACGAGTTTATTAAGTTGATAAAACTTATAAAATGTTAACTCTCGCATCTATAGTGATTCGACTGTTTAATAGCTGTACTATGCTTTGCAGCTTATTTGAATAGTCGACTCTTGCATGTAGTGTGTTTTCAACTTGAAATTGCTATATATAAGAAAAGATCGGTTTCCACTCTCGGGCACTGTGGAGATATCGGTAACTCACCTAGCCGGAAACTGGGAATTTCGGGTTCAAGTCCCGACAGTGGTCATTTGATTTTTTCTTAGATATAGCTTACAAATCATGGCAGCCTTGCTGCCTGAGATATTTAGTATTTTCACCTCTAATTGTTATGTGAATAATATTGTGTAATAAAACTTGGTAGGTAAATAGTTTATTTGTACAACTTAATTCAGTACAAATTGCGATTTTATCTCAAGGCGGCGTTACACATGTGGCATTTATCAAATACCAAATATCAAATGTTTGATATTTGGCAAATATCGTGTCGCGTAAATCTAAAAAAATTGGTAAATGATTGCTATTTGCCAAACAACAAATGTTTCCAGTCTGTTGTCGGTAAATTATCACACATCAAAGTAGGCCAATGTTTGTAAAACAAAGAATTCGTACCAGATATATACACAAGTTTGCCAAATAGGCACATGTGTACACATATATATTTGTGATTTCACAACTACGTTGGCAAATGGTTCGCCAAATTCCAAACATATTATGTTATTTGTCACAATGCCGCATGTGTAACGCCACCTTCATATGTGATAACAATTCAGTTTTTCAATTCAAAGCGAAAATCACCAGTTAAAAAACAAGCAAAATACAACATCCACAGTTAAAAAATTAAAACTGTACATGAAATATATTGATCGAGACCTTAGACGTTTATAATAGTGTTCAAAAGGCGTTTTTTTTTAATTTTGATACTTTTTAGTTTTGTTTATTTTTCTTTCTTCTTTTCTGTTTTATCGGTGTGCGAGAATATTCTTGGAACATTTTGTTAAATTTCTTTTACACATGATTCTGTTATAGAAGTGAATCACAAAAATACAAATTGCTCAATTCGGAGTTACATGTAAACATTCCAACGACGACATCTGACTCTAGTGGTAGCGGAGGCGGCGCGTCTCACACGACGGCGATCAGTCCGGGCGGCGCAATGACCGACAGTTCCACATCTCTTCATCGCACGAGGGGTGGCTCGCAAACGTACCAAAGACTAGTTAAAAGGCCGTCCGTAGACAGTGGCATTCACATGTCATCTGGACAATCAGCTGACAGTTTATCATCTCTGAGAACGAGGAATAATAAAATCAACAGCGGAAGAGAAATACCAAAATTATCCAGGTAATTTAATTTAAAATGTAACTTCTTATGCGAGTTCGGACCGTTTAACGTTTCCGATAAATATTTAACAATTATAGCTGTGTAACCATGGGAACGAAAAACAATTAAAATGATATTATTCTGTAAATATCAATTTATAACAATTAAATGTAGATTTGCGTCAGTAAGTTTAACTTCATTTCATTTTTAACTTCCCACTGGAAGTTATTGTAATGGGTCCGAAAATCGAAATCAAAAAGGAAAAAAAATTTTTATGTTTCAAGGTCACTACACTATTTTTACACTACTTTTAGAAAGATGTCTGTGTGTGTGTGTGTACGTACGTACGTACGTACGTACGTATGTGTACATTTCTTTCAAAGACGAAATCTCGAGAACGAAAAATGATATCGACTACGTTAGGGTGCCAATCGACGCGTATTAACGTAAATATGATCTGAAAGAAATTTTTTCAAAATCGGTTCAGCCGTTCTTTTTTCTTAACCAAATAACCTCCAAAAAAGTAGATTTTACACAATATCTCGCGAATAAAAAATTATATCGACTTCGTAAGGGTGTCAATCGAGGCGTGTTAACGTCATTTTGATCCGACATAAATTTTATAAAAATCGGTTCAGCCGTTTTTTTTTTTTTTTTTTTTTTTTTAATTATTGATGTTTTAATGATTGAAATGATTACTTTTCTGTGTAATATCTAATTTAATTATTATTATTAAATATTTATCAAACTGGGAAGTTCGTCGTGTGGACCTCAAGGGTCGCACTTTAGTCCTAATAAACGACCCACCTCACGGCTTGTTCATTTTTTGAAGCTATGCTTCTATAGGCGCGTTAAACGATTTCTGGCAGGGGGAAAACTTATAGGTTCGCGTCACGGTAAAACCGTCACGCTCATGTTATTAAAAGTATATATTCTATAGCTATGGCCAGCTGTGAAAGTAATATACTGGCGCACACGCAGTGGCCTATGCAAAATTAATATCTGAGAGTTTTATAGGACACAAAAAAATAAAATGGCGTCAGGTTTCAAAATGGTGGCCATATGTACTTTTGTAAAAATTATCCGATCTTTCTGAAAATTAATATTTAAGAGTTTTATAGGACACAAAAAAATAAAATGGCGTCAGGTTTCAAAATGGCGGTCATATGTACTTTTGTAAAAATTATCCGATCTTTTTGAAAATTGATATCAAATATCAATTTTCAACTTTTGTAAAAATTATCCGATCTTTTTGAAAATTAATATTTAATATCAATTTTCAAAAAGATCGGATAATTTTTACAAAATTACATATGGCTGCCATTTTGAAACCTGACGCCATTTTATTTTTTTGTGTCCTATAAAACTCTTAAAATTTAAGAGTTTAGATTTCAAAATGGCGGCCATATGTACTTTTGTAAAAATTATCCGACCTTTTTGAAAATTGATATGTAAGAGTTTTATAGGACACAAAAAAATAAAATGGCGTCAGATTTCAAAATGGCGGCCATATGTACTTTTGTAAAAATTATCCGATCTTTTTGAATATTGATATTTAAGAGTTTTATAGGACACAAAAAAATAAAATTGCATCAGAATTCAAAATGGCGGTCAAATAATAACTTTTCAATTGTATTGTCTATAGCTTTGATAAATTCGGTTTTATATACAATGCGTAAAAAGCATAGCTTCTGTCGGGTGTCCCATGACACCTCTTGACTTTTTATGTTATGTTTTATTTATATTTATTGCAGAGTTTTCTGCAGTTCCTAATATCAAACAATAAGACACATATAAACATTTTGAAAATTTATTTTCAGATATGACCGAAGCATGTCGTTACCTTTAAGTTCTCCAAAATCAGCAATTGACCATTCTTTCGATAACACCAGCTCTGAAGGGATGAGAAATTCCCCTATTCGCAAAATGGACTTTGCGCTTTGTAAGTACATTTTGCAAATTTTAATAAAAAATCATTTTTATATTACATTCATATCTTTTTCAGTTTGTTTTTAAGTTGATTTTATTATTTTTTAATCAAGGTAAGTCAAACATAGAACCAGCCAGTAATAATGCATGCATTTTTAGTATTACCTTGTTTTATTTTGACATTCAAGGCATTGCGTTTTAAATTAATTATGCAGTTATTAGTTTTACCGCAAAGCTTTTTATATTTTGTTGAAACAAAAACAAAATAATAAAATTATAAAATTTAAATAAGAATGTTTACATTATAATTGATACAAAAAATAATGTCGGTCCATTGAAGTCTCTGACAGCATTTTTCACCAAAATAATATTCAAAAACTACAAGGTGTAGCAAAAAAAGATACTTTCATACTTAAAGTATTCTGTGATACTTAATAGTACCTGCACTGTAAAATAAAAGAATGTATAATTTTATATTTTTAACGAAATCAAGGATTAAATAAATATTAATTTTTAAATCGGGGCAAATATTCTGAAGATATCTAATATTTGATTTACCAAAACATCAAATTGAACAAATGTTCATAATATACGCATAAAGTTATTGTTCTCATGTTTATTTTACGCATAATTAATTTATGCGGCATTTTTGTGACACTTTGTACAATGTAAACCATATATATTATGTAAAAGTATTTCTGCTACAAACATTTTAACTTATTAATTATGCTAACCCAAAAATAATAGATATTTATGCAACAAGTGGCGTAAGTGACGCGATGTTGCGATACGAGCCTAAGGTTATGTTGCAAATATACCGGAATGAGTGTGAGTTTACTACACGAGCCGAAGGCGAGCGCGGTATTCACACGAGTTCCGGTATAAATGCAACATAACCTTAGGAGAATATTGTAAAATCGCGACTGTCAAATTCGTCACTTTATCCACGCGTTACATACAATATTTTTGCAACAACTGCTTCAAAAGTTCAATTTTAAGCAAATAAAACACAATTTAGATAAATATTTTATTAGTGACATTATAGCACAGTAATCTATAAAGTACAACTTTACACACGCGTGTTTTAAAATTAAACAAAACAGTATTACTTAATAGCACGGAGTGCGTAAAATTTTTCTTTCCGCACTACAGCAGAAGTTTCCATTAAGAATCACTTGAGAAAGGGTACACAGGACTCTTAAATTGAACTTTTGATGCAGATATTGCAAAAAATAGTAAAAAATAGTATTTTTTTCGTTTTAATATGAAAATCAAAATGTTCATTCACAATCTACAATTGTTTGGGTCTCAATGGATTGACAAATAATAATGGTAAACTTAAAAAGGATAATATTAAAAAAAAAAACCATTTATGGAGTGTCATAAAATTCAAGAGAAAAGATTTCTTCCTTTTTGATATAAAAATGTAAAATAATAATATTTGAAGTTAATTTGCAATGCATTTAAAAGAATTGAGTTTGAAGTTGGTTTTGTTTTTATTTGATTATGTAGGCGAAGTAGCAGGGGGGCCACGCAGCGATAGCCCCCTCATTGATGTGGAAGCAGTCTCGGATGATGATTCAGAAAGCCGACAAAGCGTCGTAGGTCAGTCATTCCCACAATAAATGTCATTAAACTCACTGAAACTAGTTGCTAGAACAAAAATCTAAATATGTGTATAATTTTATTGCTGTTATAACCGGCGCGTCAAATTGTAAACGTACCCTAACTCGGACCCCCCCCCCTGAACACTTCGCACTATCACACTAATGTTCAGTTGCAGAAAGCGTTGTCAAAAAAATTGATTTGACAATGAACTTAGAATGTGACCACACATATTTCTCCTTGCGACATGACATGACATTGTACATGACAGGGAGTTTCACAACGATATTTGACTGCTCCCGCATGTATAAAAACTGTAATTATATTATCATAATCTAATGTTATTGTCAAACCAAATTTTTTGACCACACTTTGTGCAACCGAGCATAAATCTATCAACTCACCTAAATGCAAATTCGTTTTCCTGAGGTTATTATTTAAAGTAGGTACAGGTCGCGTGAACTAAACCGTTTCGGAAAAATATTTGCGAGGCATCCCTAGCACGAATATTAGATGCAAAAGCAAGATGTACCAAACCATTATATTATTCAAAAATAATTATTATTGGCAGGGGTATTTTTACAAAGGAATCGAGGGGTATCCGAGTATTTGTTATAGCGTTTTCAGCTGGTTACACTTTGTTACACTAGGCCGCACTAGTGTAAACTTTTCACCAAGAACCGTGTTTGACTGGGCAGTGTAGAGCGCAATGCTACAGTGTAACGTGTTGGGCTGGGCGGCGGTGGGATGCCAGTGTGACCGCCGGTGTTGAATGAATCAATTGTAAATTATAGACGCTCGACAACTGACGTCATTATGTGTTATGGACTGTTTAAAACTACCAACGGACTATTTAAAACTAGCAGTTTCTTTGATATTACGGCGTGAGTAATTGTTTGACCAAATTTGGATACAACAAGTCATTAAATTAAAATACAAACAATAAAAGCAATTATAAAAGTTCTTTTAAGCTATATGTATATGGTTCCACCTCTATAAGCAATTTTTTTAAACATATATTAAATTTATTTTTGTTTGTGCAGTTTTGTATTTCATTGGGCAATTTATAGTACATTTTTCATAAAAAGTTGTATGTAAATTCGAAACTAGTTGTTTCTTGAACGCTGCTAACATTAGTATGGCGTGAGTGACGTGTCAACGACGGTGGAGACGCCGGGTATCTCGCGAAGAATGCGACACAAATGTCTCAGAGAGGTTGTGAAAAAAAGTGCAACATGACAGCGGTAATGATAAAGTAATTGCCTACACGAAGAGCGTGTACACTACTCAGCACTGACACAGTGCTAGTGTTACACTCGTGAAAAACTACGCGCCACTAGTGTCAAAAAATGCATACCAGCTGAAAACGCTATTAAACACATTTACAGCTCACTGAAGATTCTTGTACAAGTAATTCAGATAGTAATAATTATAGCGGTGTCAAAAAATGCATACCAGCTGAAAACGCTATTAAACACATTTACAGCTCACTGAAGATTCTTGTACAAGTAATTCAGATAGTAATAATTATAGCGTCAAAGTATAAGTAATAGCCGATATTTATTATGTAGGTAGATAATTTGATTCTTTGAAAATATACCCTTCTTGTGATATTTTCTGTGACTTGTACATGAAAATTGTCAACGTGATCGGATTATACATTTAGGTATACATGAAATAAGTCTATTAAACTAAACTGTCGAGAGTATTTCTGATGTGACTATAAAAATACAACTAGCAACTAGTTTCATAAAAGAAAAGCCAAAAATTTAAATCATTGTTTAGTAACTTTTTCTCTGTTGTCAGTGTCTATTTTATATCATATAATCAAATTATCAGTGTCTCTGTAAAAGTCATTTTAGCCTTAATTTCCTTTTCTGTCAATGTTTGGTCTTATTCAGTGTTTTTATTGAAAACTTTTTCTTATGTTACTTGCCGCTTGTACATTTATTTTTTAATTTTTCATCGCTTTTTTAGTTACAAATAATTAATACATTTTTAAACTTTTTCACTAACAGATTAATTATTAACTAAAGCGCCCTCTACACGCAGCGGAATGTTTGTACGATTTGTATGTACATACAAAATGTACAAACAATATGTTTCATTCCTACACGTTCATACAAATTTGTATAAACAATTTTCAGCATTTTGTATGCACATACATGTCAACAAACTACACACACCGACATAATGTCGCTGCGTTTTATTTGTACAAACAGAAGGATAAAAACATTGCTTTTTTTAAATCAACTTCCTGTGATTTCTTTGTGCGTTTGTTTGTACAAACATGATGTTGAGTGTAGGGATAAAACGTATTTACCATCAGATTCTGGTGGCAAATATGTTTTTCCCTACACGCAGCATCATGTTTGTACAAGCATAACAGTACAAACAGATCGCTACGTGTAGTTGTAATTTTGTAGTACACACATGTCGGCAAAACAAAACATACAATCATTCCTCTGCGTGTAGGAGGCGCTTAAAATTACTTTAATATTGTACATATTGTGGTTTCATAAACAGTTGAGTAAAATTTCAGTACCTACTTATGAAAATGAAGAACATAACACAAACCTGTAAACTGGTGTTTTCCCATGGTTACGGACCGTGCGTAAATAGTCGAATTAAAAGCCCTTTTTCGACACAGGTATCTCTTTTGTTTTACTTTTTACATACGGCGTTCACTTTTTACGCACATCCGTGTACATGTTCTCGTTATAAAAAGTATCGTGCGTGACAAGTGTGAGAAGGTGCCTCCTTTTTAAAACAAGCCCAATGATTTTGAAACTCGTTTCATATCGCACTCTTTTTAAAAAAGGCACCTTCTCACACTTGTTACACAATGTACAATTATTGTTAATAAATATTTCCATATTAATTTATAGTCGTCTTCACTATTTTTAAACTGTACGCATTATTGAAAAAGTATTTACGAAATACTGTTTCTTAATGAAATTACATTTGATTCACAAGTGTAATTTGTAGTGGTAAATCAAAGAAAATATCGGCAATGAAACATTATAAACAATACAAAATTTATATATATAGGTAATACAATCACGTTGTCTGTTATAAAGTCGTTCATAACAGGCTACAAAATGTTAGTGGAAAAGTTTTAAGCATGCCTCAAGTCTTTGTACACTATATGCATACTAATTACTAATACATAATATTATTGTTAATATTTTTAAAGGTAAGTAATATTTATTAAGCTCTCTCTATCTCTCTTATCCTAACAGGAACTAAATATAACTATTTCTCTACACTAGTTGAACTGTATTTTATCTAATTTTATTCTAACCATCGTGGTTTGGGACAGCCTGTATATTTAGTTCTGATTTACAAGGATACAAGTCACCGATTTTTGGCCATTTTGTAAGTTAAACTAAAGCCCAAAAAATGTCATTGTCGCCATTCGATCCAATCAGCACTATTTTCTAAAAGAGATTTTGAATTTTGAAAACGCAAGAAATTTGTACCACAGTCCTAGAGCTCGTAAGGTAGTCGGTGCATTTATGTCTGCCTTTATTTTGATTTTGCATATTCATTGTAATGATATTTTACGGTTCAACTTTAATTCATTAGGTACTCATTTTACTGTAGCAACCATTTTACGATGGCAAAAACCATCAAAAAATAATACTTACAATTAATTTTTTAACAATTATTTGATGTCTGGTTCCTGTATTAATATAACTCGAACACGGTATAACATTAATCTGCGAAAGTAATTCCAATGATATTAATTCTTCTTTAGTTCTTTATAATATTTAAAGTGGTGTGCGTAGATAGCTTAACGGTAATAAATGTCAATAATAATGTTAAACAAAGAAAAAATAGTAGATTGTATATCTAGTTGCGTAATGAGGTATAATACTGACGAGTAGTGACAGTATGTTAAAACGAGTAATAACGATAGTTTTAACAATCACACGAGTCATAATATCATTACGCACGAGATATATAATGGTATTTTTTGCCATACCAACTATAAAATAGCTGCTTTTCATTTCATTTTCAGTATTTTCAAAAATTTTTGAAGACTTGTTTATAGCGTACTTCATTTGATTTCCGTAAGCTCTAGTCAGTATTGTGTAAGTCGAAACTGGAGATGGGCACATGATAAACGTAATATAGATGACAGCAGGTTTATAGCGCACCTAAGTTATCATTGGTTTTCATAAAAAAACGCGCGAGAAATCAAGTTTTTCCCCTTCTGATAGCATGCAACCACTTCTTTTCAGTTCCGAAAACACCAAACCTCTATGATTTGAACATTATTTTGTAAACATAGCACATCGGCATTGTCAACGATTTATTATTTTAAATAAACTTATTCTGTACACACTACTATGAACTCACAGACCAAGGTGGTTACATAGCTGGCGCCCCTAGCGGTCAAGTTTAGCAGTGCCCATCTCCATTATTTACGGGTTTACATGTGTAAATTGAGAACGGTCTGTTTTCTGTATATTTAACTAGCGTAGGAAGACGCGGCTTTGTCTGTCCGTATTTGAGAATTTTCTTTACACCGCGAACGTACGAGTTGCCCAAGGAAAATATTAACAAACTTAAGGGGAGGGTAAGGTTAATTCGTACAAAAAAGGCACATTTTTGTGAATTTTTTTCGACAACACAGTTAAAATCTATTTATTAAAACCAATGGGACATCAAAGTATAACATTTGAAGAATATTTTGTAAAATTTTCATGGAAAAATATTAAAAAATACGGCAATGGCAGCAATTATTTGGAAGCGTCTCAGAAAAAAGTAGAATTGCGGTGCCCCTTATAACTTGGTGCTGGATCATCTGAAATCAAAAATGGAATTTTTTGTCGTTAGATAATCGCTTTCCCCAGGTAACGCTGGAAGGGTTTTTCGAAATTTCAATTTTTCAATTTTTGGGAACACTTCGAAGTGAAAAACGCAATTTTTTTTTTGCAAAAATTTCAATTTTTGGGAACACTTCGAAGTGAAAAACGCGATTTTTGCAAAAAAAAAATCGCGTTTTTCACTTCGAAGTGTTCCCAAAAATTGAAATTTCGAAAAACCCTTCCAGCGTTACCTGGGGAAAGCGATTATCTAACGACAAAAATTTCCATTTTTGATTTCAGATGATCCAGCACCAAGTTATAAGGGGCACCGCAATTCTACTTTTTTCTGAGACGCTTCCAAATAATTGCTGCCATTGCCGTATTTTTTAATATTTCTCCATGAAAATTTTACAAAATATTCTTCAAATTTTATACTTTGATGTCCCATTGGTTTTAATAAATAGATTTTAACTGTGTTGTCGAAAAAAATTCACAAAAATGTGCCTTTTTTTGTACGAATTAACCTTACCCTCCCCTTAAGCTGATGAAGTTTCCGATTTCTAGGAAAGAGAGCTTTAATGGCACTATGTTTTTATTCCACCCTGTTCCTCAAATTATGTTGTCAGAAACTCTGTAGTTACAACATTGTTACAGTATACCCTCTTTGTAATGTATTCATTAGATAGCACTGATCTATATTTTAAAAACTGTAGATATTTTCACATGTTCTTGTCATCCTGTGCTTGTGTTTTCGGTGGTTTTCTTTTTTATATACTAAATGTGTTTTATTAAGCTCTTCGTCTAAGTGTTGTTTTAAAAGTTGATGTTAATCGGTTAGATTTTAGAATTTAGTCCTTTAATATTTAATATTTTATCAAATATATATATTTCCTTAACAGGGGAACAGGATGTGCGTGTATTTACACTTGCTGAACAAATCATTGCTGCGATTCCTGATAGAATAAAGGTAAACAAAAGCATTCACACAGCACGTTTATTTAAGTCTTTAGGCTAATGAATGTAAATAATTTGGTTTTTCGTTTTGTGTTAGAATGAAAGTGAAGAAATGATGCTGGATAATAGTCCTGGTCCGCCTGATCCTATGGCTCCACCAGACAGTTTATCCGATGTTTTTATGGAACCACTTCTTGATCAAAATACTGCATCAACTTTTGAACCGGTCGAGTTTAATTTCGAATTTTCGGATCATAATTACAGGTTAGGAAATTAAAAATAAAATACATTTTATTTTTCAAAACTATTAAGAGTATTCGATAGCGGAAGTTACCCTCTGCACTCTTCACCTCAAATGCTTTCCCCTCGCCTATAAAACGGTTCCCGCTCTTCCGACGCTATTTTTAAAGCTAAAGGGTTCGGGTAAACGCCATATGAAGGACCAAGAATCACTATAGATCCTACAGACGAATTTTTTGAAAAAAAGTTTTGGCTACGTGTGAAAGATTTCGTAATTTAAAACACAAGCCCTATTTCTCTAGACAATCCGCCAGCAACCCCTGCTCAACCGATTGACATAATTTTTTTTTTAAACTGAGGCCTTTAGTCCACAGATATGTTATCGCTATTTTTTTTGGTGAAATTTCTTTAAAAGGGGTGATTTCAAGCGATAATAGTAAAAATGACGAAGGAGGCAGTGGAGTGAAGAGAAACGTAAACAGAGAAAATCCATCGGCGTTCACGATACATGAGTGTGAGAGAAATACAAATATGTACGCATGTCGTGGATAGGCTATGCAAACAATAAACAATGAAACAACTTGACAGTCGTACATTTTAATTTTTAGAGCTCAGATTTTAATAGGGTTATATTGACAAAATTTCCAAAAGTATTTAAAATTAAACAATAAAGATGTATATGTACGTGCAAATTTTTTTTCTCTTTTAAATATAGTACTTAGTTTAGACACATTATTAATAGTTTTTTATATTGACAAAACGTCCATTGACAATGACATTATAATGAAGGGAGCTAGGTTATGTGTTTTACTCACGCGTTCGTATACACAATGATATTGAGAAAGCTTGAAATATATATATATATATATATATATATATATTTATATATATATATATATATATATATATATATATATATATATATATATATATATATTCATTTACAGAGAAAAAAGGTTTGTGTTGGCAAACATTTTTTTTTGGCGATAGCCTTTACTAAACCATTGTTCTTTGAAGACAGTGTTAAGTCGTCGCAAAAAAGTTTTGCACGGGTACACTAGTTTATTATATAAGTTGTAAGTTTTTCCAGGAAAATTGTTTTCGATTTTTCGCCTGTAGGATCTGTAGTGTGATTCTCGGTCCTTCATTTGGCGTTTACCCGAACCCTTTAGCTTTAAAAATAGCGTCGGGAGAGAGGGTCGAGGGAACCGTTTTATAGGCGAAGGGAAAATATTTGAGGTGAAGAGAGCAGGGGGTAACTTGCGCTATTGAATACTCTTATTAGTATGGTCATTAATTATTATTAGGTACTATTTTCTTTTTTTTACAACTGCACTCTGTGCCTTGTGGTCTTTTAAAATTAAAGTGAAGAATAAATCGATAAGCGAAATGCTTCAACGTCTTCTTTGATTTAATTTCCAAGTTACAATTTTTTTTCTAGGTATTATGATGTTGCTACACCCTGCTCCAGTTTGAGTCCTGCATCATCCAGTTGTTTGCAATCACCGAACTCTTTTACTCTTGATTCACCATCACCGCCACCAACAACTGCCGATTTCTGTGAATTTTTTCAAGCATCAGGAAGTGTTTTTGAAAAAGATTTTTCAAATCTTACTTTATCAGGTATGTACTTTATTTTGAAAAATTGGCACGTTTTATACCTTATTTCACTCTTTTATGTATCTTAGCATGGCTAAAGAATATAAAAAAATTGTATTCTTTTGAGAAATGAATGCAAAAATAAATAGCGCTCGCCATGCATGTCTTTGGTCACAAACAAAAACTGTTTAAATAATGTTTTCGATAAAATAAGATAAACCACGATTTAATCATCCAGTTGTTCATTTTTCGCTAAAATAAAAGACAGTACTGCCAATTATATGCCTCAAGACGCTTTCCTACCACACGAGCGTCGTAAATTACGTGTCGAACGAAATTAACCGCACTGTTTTGAATTTATTTAGATTTGAAATGTATATGTTGTTAGTGAAATAATTTCATTCGTCCCTCGTACCTTTTCATTGTTGAAAAAACAGACTACTTGTTGACTCATAAACCAACTGAATAGTTAAAAAGCCGTTTTAAAATGCATTTGAACTTTAAAATGCTGAACATTTTTATACAATATTACATGAAATAAACGTAACCGAAAATAGGGAAGAAAATACAACAAATATAGATCATATCTTGGCTACACATATAATTTTATCTATAATTTAAATTATTTTTATTTTTAGATCGTGAACAGCGTGAACTATATGAGGCTGCAAAGATTATTCAAAAAGCATACAGGTCCTACAAAGGTCGTAAGAAGTTAGAGGAGCAAGATAAAGAGAGGGCTGCCGCAATACTTATTCAAAATTATTATAGGAGATACAAACAGGTACGATTAAATATTTCGAAAGTCGGAAAATGAAAATAATCATTAGGTACCTACATAAAATAAAATTTCTTTAAAATTATTATTCTATGAAAGGTAATTAAAATCTTTTATTTTGAGAAGTGACTTCAGAACATACATTCCTGTTAATCTCCCCATTGTATTATTATCAGCTTCATTAATTTAAACAACTGGTAGACTTAAAAAATTTGTAGAATAGAAACGAACTGTAGAAATAATAAAAATAACTAACAGTATTATGATTTGTACAAACAGTATGCGTATTTCAAACAAATGACACGTGCGGCCATGGTAATCCAAAACGGTTACCGTTCATATTGCGAGCACAAACGTTTCAAGAAAAGTCAAGAAGCAGCAGTTTGCATCCAGAACTACTACCGCAACTACAGGGAGCAGGGGGGCAGGGGCAGCCGCGAGGGAACTCCCGCTTCGTCGGGTCTCAAGTAAGTTACGCAATATCAGTGTTCCCCGGCCGCTGTCCATACTGTGTCGCTGCCCTACTGCTTCGGTGTAGCTGTGTGTTGTGTTTAAAGCTAAAAAAACAACGGTCTAATAGTGTTTCTATATCGATTAATCGTCTGTGGATTAGTAACTATCTAATTCGCTGAACAGCAAATCTTTTCGAATTACAAAACGATGGTTAAAGTATAAAATCTCATAAACCAGTTGAACTTAACCCTAGAATACCACACTGGAATTTAATAAACCCCAGCAGGTGCATTATCACGACATTCTTCGCAAAGTTTTTGTTTTCATGACTTCCAAGCATATCCTCAAACTAACTCTGAAAGAGAAAAAATTAGGAGAAATAGCAGAGAATCGTCCCACATTTTTTTAGGACTGGAATCTGTGTTACAGATAGATAATAACACAATTTCTTTGAAAATTTTCTACAAGAAAAAAATTCCCAAAAGTGCGCATTTTTCAATATAATTTTAAACATAGAATTATACCGCCACGGAATACGTCATTTACAGCCAGCTGTCTCTGATTGACTGCTGGAGTTCACGTCCACTGATCGATAGATAAAGAGAGAATATGGTACACTGATTTGTTTATGTACAGTTGACGGGCCGGCAGTGAGAACTTAGGTTAGGTTCTTCACGAGCTACGACTGACTAGGAAGTATTCCTCTCTTTCTATAGACAATACCTCTCTTATCTATGTGTGGACGTATGTCTGACTTCATTGCGGTCTGGCTTTTACGTCATCATAATGGCGGTTAAGCTCAGTCGTTTGAAATAAACACATTTTTTAAATTCTTGTTTGGAATTAAGAGGAAGGGATAAAAGAACAAAAAAGAATAGAATAAAATTTTATTTAGTTGCTTTACATTATATGTTTATGTATGAGGAATAACATACACTGTTCAAACTTATCAAATTTTGATACGCGTGACGACTATATTCGAGTTACAGTGTCTAGTGTAATTGATTTTTGGAGAGAGGTGTCTGAGAATTAACAGGAGAAAAACATAAAATAAAGATTAATTGACTGAATTCTTATTAGATAGATTGTAGATTACTTATAGACGCGCAACTAAGGTCATTAGCGTCTGTTGAATTCTATTTTCTATTAGACAACTTTACCCAGTAAAGTAGTAACGTTAAAATTAAAAAAAGTCAAAACGTCGTAACTCGTAGGTCAGAAAAGGTTTCAATGTTGATGTGTTAATTACAAATTCCGCTAAAATACATTCGTTTGATTTGTCTGGAAATTCGAGATTTGGAAGTTGAACATTAAATTATAACCATTACTGGCAGGTTTATCGTACATTTTAATCACGATGTTTTTTAATCACACTATTAGATGACGGGTTGCTATGGTAACGAAACGCAGCAACCAATGAACACGTAGCTGTGAAAATTTAACAGTGTGATTAAAAAAAGCATCGTGATTAAAATGTACGATAAACCGGCCATTGCCTGATAATTTAGAAATTCAAAATTTTTGGTTACGATATTTTATACTTCAACCATCGATGAGTAATTGTGGATTTGTGAAACTCAATAATGGCTCGCCAATCAAGGTAGGTACAACCTAACCTGTAAATTATGCAGCAAATTAGAATTAATAATAGGTAATTATTTTTATTTTTTTATTATCTAGGTATTATTGTCATAGAGATATGTATCATAGATAGATTAGGCACAACTGTAAGTGACAGTATCAGGTTGGAAAATATAGATAGAAAACGAAGCAGTTCTCTTTTCCTTGTCTTCTGACGCATTTGTGAATTTAAAAATTTATAGTAGGTGTTGTTAATTTACATCTGTAACCATGGTTATGTATTTGTGATAGAAAAAGATAGAAGAACTGCTCTATTCTCTATCTCTATCTTTTCCACCAACACTTTTTTGGGTGGCTTCCCTATTCTATCTATGATATTTCTGTGATTATTGTCCATTAAATTAAGATTATATGTATGATTTTTAATAATTGCGCAATTAACCAGGCTTAGTAGTAATACAAACAATTATATATTATTTGATATTGATATACGAGTAGGTACCGACTCTTTGAAATTCTCAATAGTCGAGATATAGTGATGAAACTATTTTTACTTATTTGCACTGAGCCTGATTCGTTGCTGATTGGAGAGAATTACTTGCGGCATTTTTATATTAACAAAGTAAATTAATAATCAATATGATAGACTCCTACACCGCAATTAAATTCACTTAGTAAATTAAACATAATATATTAGACGACCTCTCGCCATGTCAAGTTCTGGCAGTGGCATTTACATTTTTCCCTTATTATATATTATGTAGCCTTCTAAAAAAAAAATTTGGCGTCAGGTCGTCTGATATAATATAATGTCTATTTCTCTAAGTGATTTTAATTGCAGTCTAAGAATCTAATCATATTGATTATTAATTTTGCTAATATTTTTTTAACATTAATATTAGTTTTAATATTTTCATTCACCATATTTTAAGCAATATATTATATCGAAGATAATTCGATTTATAAAAACCATCAACCGCCATTAATGGCAGGCGCCTATCCAGAGGCGCATGGTTGTGCTACTGCTGACCCCTTTTTCGGTACAAAATTTACAATCTATTTATTTTAACTGCTTGTATATTACAATTATTTTATTGGTACTCGTAAAGAAGAAATGGAAAAAAATTATGATTCAAAACCCATTTTTAAATTCAATATTAAAATTTTAGTAGTGTGGTCCAGTAGACTTTTGTACGGTCAGAGCTTAGACTATAATATCTTACTGTTTCGCTTATTTTATTACAATCCTCTGTATCTAAATAATAATTACCTACTCTAAATAATTAAGTTTTTTTTTAGATAAAAAATATGTGTTCAATTTTATTTTAGACGAACATATTCACAAAGAAGACAGCATCAAGCTGCTCGAAAAATTCAACAGTTCATGCGACAATCTAAAAATAAGTAAGTGCTTTTGTGTGCTATGAAAATCTTTTGATTCAAAATCGTTTATAAAAATTTGCAATAAAATTTTATTTTTAATTTGGAATAATGCAATACAGTCCTCGATATTTAAAAAAATTGCGATAAACAATAGAATAACGCTTTAACAAAATAACAAATTTCATGGAAAATATAAAATGACGAATGATAATTTATTGTATTCAGTCTTATATTATTATGAATGGGTCCTTTGTATCAAGAATGCTTTGGAAAAAAAATCGCAATTCATAACGAAAAACATTTTTCAAAACTTTAACAGTATCACTATTGGGTAAATGAGCTATCCATCAGTGAAAATATCGTTGAAATCGGTTCAATATTCTATTATACAGAGATGCACTAACATACATTACACCCTTCTTCGGTTGACGGGTAAAAATAGATTTTTTTTATACATGCGGTCATGATGTAGCACTTAATCAAATATACTTACTAAATATTTTATCAAAGCACTAGATTTTTAGATTTTTTGTCACACACGTATTATATAATATTAAAAATAGAATTACTATATTAATCCTTTTTATACGTTAATGCGTTCAAATAGCTTCTGGGATGAAACAATTGGAACTACGGTAAGTAGTAATACAAAAAGAAAGTTTTCTACCATTTTTTAACCGACTTCAAAAAAGGAGGAAGGTTCTCAATTCGACGTGTATATATATATATATATATATATATATATATATTATGTATGACCACGCATAACTTTTTACAGAGTAGTCCGATGTTGATGATTCTTATTTTATTGAATAGGGTATACCTACCTCAAAGTTGGTCCCACATAAATTTTACTTAAACTGTTCAGTAGTTCGGCTGATTTTAATAAAAATGAGTAACGGTGTGTGATTCCTTACGGTAAATATTACTTTTTGACACATTACACAGAGTAAGAAAGTCGGTTTAGTAAAAATGAGTACCGGCGTGTGATTCCTTTAAGGTAAATGTCATTTTTTGACACATCACACAACGAAAGAAGTCAGTTAAGTTTGTAGAAGTGAATCTATTGGCAAGCGACTAAACTACGTATTGTAAAGCCACTAAAAAGTAAAAAATAAAAAAACTTTTTAACAAAAAAAAACTCCTTCAAAAAGCCACTAAAAAGAGAAAAATAATGAAATTTTGTGGTCTGCGCCAATTTAATAAAATATGAAGTCATGTAATTTAGGTTCCTGTGTTTCAAAACATAATGAACGCACGTAGGAAGCCAACTAGTTTAATATAGAGATTGGAGACTTCAACGTTAAGTAAAGAAGAGAACTCGATCAATTGTTTAGACATATTATTGTAGTTTGTTTGTGTTTAACGTATTTTGCACATTTTTCAGAAGTTTCTTTAGTTCCTGGAACTTTTAAAATTATGTAAACTAATATACCTTGGTACTATTTTGAATAAATTTTTTTTGAAAATATCAGATTACAGAAAGAACGAGCAGAAAAAGAGAGGCAGGGGGACCGGTTATCGGATGTCCGCCAAAGGTCGCCCTCTCGCGGAACCAGTTCAATATGCACCGGCCCAAATAGCAGGTTTGTTTTAATAACTAAAGCTTCCTTTATACATGACATTCATTGAGTTTGTTTATTGAGCACCTGTTATTATAAATCTCAAATAGTGTCTCCGCGCACAATCCGTCACCAAATGGCGTTCCAACTTTGTCGATAGACGATTTAACATTATTGCTTACTGTTTAAAATTCATATAGGTTGTTGCTTCAGCAAAAATTATATCAAAATTGACTAATGAATACTCGCTCTACTAGATTAAAAACATATCAATGCATTAAATTTCTTTGTGCCGGAAGTAATTACTTCCAATTCGCTGTGAGCACATGACGTATAGTCCTGCCGTCTGGTGAGTGATAGCGTAAATCGAGGAAACTAAAGTTACAATTTAATCATTCAATGATTCTGTTCAAATAAATAAAAAATAGCAACGTGAAAAGTGTGTTTTGTGAAATTCTGTGAACAATATAAATCATAAACTTAATTTTTCATGATTCGCAAAGCAATTTCGGTAAGTACACTTTATCCAATCTACGCGCAAAACCGAAATCTCAGCTTCAAATTAGAGATTAATTAAATGTCAAATATGTAGTTAAATTACCTACATCAAAAAAATTGTTTTATAATTATTAAATAATTTAAAAAAATAATAACAAGTTATCTCGCAAGTTATGTTATAATTAAATTTAAAAAAAAAATGAATTTGCGTATTATATTTTTTCTGCATAAAAATTCAAATTTTATTTTGATAAGAAGTGTCACTTTCACGGGTCATTTTATATTTTATTATTTACTATGACGTATTTATGCTTAACTGTTACCATAGAGAAGGGAATTAGGTACCCACCGCCCGTTTCTCTATTTATCCGTTGTTGCGCGCTAGTATAGTCACTCTGCAGAAGTCTGAAATCCCCTCCGGCTCCATGCATCTGCTCACAGCGAATACATGTTGCTCTGTATTCCGTAATAAGTTAGAATCGGGCCCATGTTGATATGTATAAATTAAAAACATCTCAAGAATAAGATATCCTGAAGATACGCCATTGGGCTATCTATGTTTCCAAGATATACGTATGTAACATGCCTATGTGTTTTTGTAATTAACTTAATATCATTTTTAGCAAATGTAGTAGCCAGAATATTACATCAAATCCAAATCCAAATGGAACTCAAGAAAAAGGCAAAAAGCTGTGAGTTAATTCTACTTTTCTGTTGCATTTATTATTATAAGAAAATCATATTATTAAGAGCACACTTTGTAATAAGGTGACAAGTCTCTCACTTTATTTTTATTTTAAAAAATAGTTTAGTTTCGAATGTATCTCTTGTTCATAATATTGTTACTAAACTATTTTTGCCATTGATTATAGACATAAAATTATTATAGTTATACATAAATATTTTTGTTACATTGAATAAAAAAATATTTGTTGAATGTTTTATTTACCAAGAATTTTTATTATAAAATATCTATAATTGTTAAGATATAATATTTCATTTAAAAATTATTCTTTTTTGTATGTGGCCAAATTCGTAGATTCAAACATACACTATAATATATTATATAATTTGATATTGTTTCGTTAATCCGATAGTGTTCATAAAAATTAATATATTATTCAGCTGAGTTTTATCTTATTTATATTTTATGAAATTATTCACTCCTACTATCTACATTTTATCCAGTTTCTGATCATAATAACACTGACGTTAAATAATATCAAATAAAACTACTTAGTTCAGAAACTGGTTTTCATAAAAGACATGTTTTAAATATAGGTATAGATATACTGTAAAAATCATGTATAATACATAATTATTACATTTTGTTGCTTTGATAAATCTATTGTTCTTTTGTACCTGATATTTGTTCTTAATAATAATAATAATAATGATGAACTCGTATCGAAATAATAATAATAATAATATGTTGTACCTATACCTATTACGTTTTGCTTTTTTGTTGAATTTGCATCTACGATATCGGCTGTTATTTATTAACAATTAGCGTGTATTGAAAAATATACACAGGATTGACAACAAAAGTGAGATGTTTAGATAATGTAAAAAAGACCCTTTTTATATGTCTGGTCAATGGATTATGAAACTGTGATGGTAGATTCATTTGTTTACTCTTCGTTATTGTTTCGTTTAAAATCAACACAGATTTAATTAGTTCTATATTAATTATATTATTGTATCAACATAAAACACTGTCTGCGGGCTATTTTTTTTGCGTTTCAATAATTTAAAAAAATGGTAGTAGAAAGAACAAAAGACTTATTTAATAAAATGCATTGGGGTCTAGTACTATCTATTGATTCATATCTAAAATTTAATAAATAAAATAAGTCTATCATAATATAATAATAATAATAATATAATTACGTACTGACCTAGCGCATATTTTAAGTCTGTTGATATTTCTTAAAAATCATGTTATGGTAGAACATTGTCAAATATTATGGCTATTGGAAATTAAAGTTGTCAGAGTTAAGTTTTTTGATGAGGCTTGGCATACAATTTAATAAATTTATAGTTTGACTTTAAATATTATAAACAACTTAATATGATAACTATCAAAATTCAAAACACAGGTGACAATTAAAAAGAAACAATTATATCACGTCTATTATGTACACATCATAATAACGATTTTAGCCATAACAATTTTCAATATTTTTTTAGTATTAAATATATTCATTTTTTTCTGTGAGGCCCAAATCATTTTCTTTACTAATATGCAAAAACAGATCCTCCCATCGTCAAAACTGCAGCAATTAATTAACAAATCAATTTTTACAATACCTAGACGTAAGAGTTTAGTCAATAAAAAATATAATCAATAATATTGTAATTTTAGTAACTAATGCCTCAAAATCTGCGTCTTTTATGAATTAAACACATCTGCTTTTTGCATATTGAAGAAAAGTTAAACCCTCCCATCGCGTCGCCTAGTAGTGTATTTTTTGTGCCATGAAGGACGCTCCTAATTATATGCCTCATGACTAATGTTCCATTTAAATTTAAATAAATTTGGGACATACATAATATTATTTTGTATTATAGTTTTACAAGTTTTTTTTTAATATAAAATGTATATTGATAACACAAGTTTTGTTCGATACATCGTTCATAATACTTAAGGCATGTGATCAGCGGTGCTCTATCTTTCCATTGCAACAAAAAATATTAGGATCCAGGCGCTCGCTGGAGGTTTAAAACAGACGGTGTTGATAAAAATACTGATAATTGGTATTTTTATAATTATTTTCTTTTCCTTTTGATGGGATAGCTTCTACTGAATAGTCAGCAAAAATAACAGCTTTTTTAAAATAGCTGAACGCACTACTTAATTATAAGAATAGCTTTGTTATACTACGTACATAGTTATTTATTTTATAATATTATAATCTACGTA
This sequence comes from Mongoloraphidia duomilia, assembly GCA_039654895.1. Lineage (NCBI taxonomy): Eukaryota > Metazoa > Arthropoda > Insecta > Raphidioptera > Raphidiidae > Mongoloraphidia > Mongoloraphidia duomilia. The sequence continues at coordinate 12,305,053 of CM077517.1, read as the reverse complement.
AAACTGCAAAATGGTACCTTAAATTAATAAGTAAATTATATAAGGTGATTCTAAATGATGTAGCATAATTTCTACAGATGAATCGTGAAAATTAAGACAATTTATTAGTGAAGTTACGATAGACAAAAGAAGAACGTTATCTCGAAACCGATAACAACTACTCCGATTTGAATGATTTCTTTTTTAAAATGTCATAAATACAAAATATTAAAACCTTATAGGTTAAAAATTGACGCTCATCTCCTCTCTGATTTTTTGAGGGGTAAAACTACTCCCAAAAATGTGTTTTTTCAAAAATCTAAACAACTGTTAGATGTACAATAAAAAATTTCACACTAAAATTCTTCCATAGGTAGTTATAAATTCTCAAATTTTAAAGATATCGATAAGGGACAAAAAGCACAATTAATTTATCTTTGCTTTATGAACATATTATGTATTTTCAATTTAAAATTCGATAAGGAACATAGTAAATAAAGCTGTTAAAAAGGGCCCATTACGCTTTACCATTGGTTTTCAAAGCGACAAATACTCCGCGACTTTCAGATCCTTTTTCTGGCCATACCTTTCCACCTACACGAAAATGTGTAAGAACCAAATTTTTATATATCATAACTGTGGGGCCTCCTCCATGGCATATATTTATATTACGATGCCATTTTGGCCTCGAAAAAAAAAAGAAAAACTACGTAAACTTCCTAAAAATCACTAAAAACTGTAACTGGTAACACAGTTGAAATATATAGTATAAGGGCCTCCGGGAAATAAATTTTTTTAAGGGGCTTCGTTTCTCGAAATGAAAAGTTGCCCCGGGTCTCAGTTAATGTTAGTCCGCCACTGACTGTGACTTAGCAAAAATACAACTTTATAATATAAGGCACGTTGCGCAAAATCGTCTTATTTTAACTCCTGTATTCACCTGTAGAATCTACATTACATCATTTAGAATCATCCCGTATACTGAGCTAATAACAAGTGATTTATATGATTATTATATATAAAATATAATAGAGATAATCATAATATAATGTTGAACGATGATATTAAAACATCATTATTTATATTTAAATATATCTTTTTCATCCATAAAAATAAAAAAATGTAATAGCTTGTGCATATTAAGTATTTTAAAACTAAGTCTTTTTATCTTAAACATAAATATTATATTAAAACTAAGACATAAGCAAAATCAGGAACAATTGATTTTCCCTGTTCACACAATGAAAAAAATTGATCGAAATTTAAGTAATTTTGATCTTTCAGATTGTTATAGTCAATATTGAGCGGATCGTTGCGTTGTTGGATAATTTTTATCTTATACTTAGGTCTAAATTTCACGTTTAATATTCAATATATTTTAATTGTGTTGATTTAATATTTTACTGTTGTTACTAGTCGGCAGTTTATGAATACTGTTATAAATACCTATCTATACATAATATTTTTTTGCTTTCCAGCAAAATATAAAAAGTAAGATTCAAATTTATAATACCTAAATGAAATAAAAGTGAAAAAATGCGAGCCACAATTTTGGAAGAATTATTAGATACTAAAATACCTACTATAATTAAGAAAATAAAAAAATGAAACTATGAAAAATAGAATCAAGGCAGTTTCTGCACCATGATTTCATTCTCGTATTATGTTTATCGAATTCGATTTTTATTTAAATCAATTTATCAGGGAGATTTGAAACTATTTAACTTTTGGTTATAAAAACTATGCTTTAATATTATTATGCTAGCAAGAAGTGAGAGGATATCTATAGTCGGTTCTATGCATATCTCGAGTATTCACGAATGTGATCACATGCGAGTATTGCCATGATTACACGTAACGAGTATAGTGCCGAGTGGGCGTGGGGGTGAGCACTCGGTCTATTAAACAGAATAGGGTCCGAGTGATTCTCTCGCTCTATTACTCGGCCGGGCTACTCGATGATGTGTTTATACCTACCGAGCACTCGGTCGAGAGCACTGTCTCGTCCCTGTACTTGCTACGTGTAATCAAGGCATATGAGTGTAGTGCCCAGCAGGCAGTAGAGGTGGAGAACTACCGATAGTTGGTACTATTGATATAATCAGTAACCAAACTAAATTTTAATGTTCAAAATTTTTGCAAAAAACAACTTTTATAACTCTAGATTTCTTACATAACGACTAAATAAGTAATTTTGGTAAATTACTGTCCATTGTCTGCAGTTTCACTTCCTTTCGTGTATTCAGATGATAGTGATAATTGTGACACAGGACACTAATTTAATTCTTATAGGTACATATTATGTTAGTTTAGTTTGCAGCAAGGCTGTCTGATAACCTTGTGAAATAGGGCTAGTTCAACACGGTGAAATCTGCGCGTTTGCGACCACGCGATTTGAACCGCGGAAAAATATACTGAGTTCAGACAGCCGTGGTGAGCGTGCGGATATGCAGAAGAGGGTCGAGGTTATGTACACCTCATTTCAAAGATGTAAGTAAGTCGAAGAAGCAAAGTGTTTGTATTTGTTAAAATGTAAATTATCTATAGCACTATCAGTTTTCCACCTTTAGTGACCAGTCCGTGTCCCAGACTGCTCGCAAATATCGTATCATGAATATTCGTCATGTTGTGGTAGAAAGTGACTTAAGTAATATTTTATAGATTTTGTTAGTTTAATTAACAGTTTTATCTTCTGTTAGGCTCTTTGCACACTGATCAAACGAAAACTTTGTCAAACTAAATGTTTTGTTGGATCCAAAAACATTTTGTTATGTTGAACAACAAATTGTTGAACGTCAATGCACATTGATTAAACAAAATGTCTTTCAACCAAACATTTTGTTGGTTGGTGTTTGAAAGTGTTGTATTCTGTTTTAAGGCGTTGTTTGATCAGTGTGAATTGAATCAAACCTTTATTAGCTACCGATTATGTAACTGCTATAAAATTTGAATAAAATGCATAATTTTATAGTCAGTTATTACTGATAGCTCTGCCGTGATAGTCATAAAACAGTATGGTACATTTTACAATTAATATTGAAAAAAAAACATTTATTTTTTTATACGGTGACGCTGGCGGAAATTCTACAGAAGCACGCAGACGGTATGCTAACCGTATCAAACTGTAAAACATTTATGATTTTGTGTATTTCGATTTTTAAAAGTTGCTCAGAGTTTGGAAAATGTTTTCATCTCAGATTTTCGATAATAAACAGCAATAAATCGGTTTTAACTTATTTCATGTTGTGCAGGTGTAATTTTCCTTGTTATTTCAATTTTTATTTTCTCGCCGCCTCGCGTCTGAACAAAAAATTAGAAATGCTTTTGTTTTTATTACACAGCCACACATCGATTACTTTGTAGGTAAATTATGAAACAGAAATAACATAATTACATAATTTTTAATTTAGGAATAATAAATAAAACCACGTCATCATTTCTGTTGCCGATACAGTTTTCATAAGCGTCGGGGTAGGGATGTTTCCGGGTTTTTTAATTAAAATTTAAAATAATATAAAATTAATTTTTAAACCATGTGCTAACGTATTCTCTTAGACTTTATTATAACCACATTTTTTCGCCTCTATTTCTGAATCACCTGTATACCTAACTGAAAATAAAATTGGAATATATTACTTATGCAATATATGTATACCTAATGTCCCCCATACATTTCGTTCTTTGTCATCCGTTCAACTCGCCGCGATCCAACTCGCGGTCCAAAACTGCCAATGTATGGTGAAGTACCGACGTTCCGCATCATCTTGACATTTGGACCTCCGGTTCGTCGGTCTTTGGTCCGAATCGCAAGTGTATTCGAGTTCCGATTCAAGTCGGCAGTTTCTTGTCAATAGCGGACTTGATTTATCTAGTTTATGGTGTGTAAATAATTGTACCAATTTCCTGATTCAAGCTTAAGTTCAGTCAATAAATTTATATGGGAGAACCTTCTTCATTGTGATAACAACTTTTTTGCCCAAACTGAACGTTTACATCTCGTTTTATTTTTACTGAGAACAGCAGCTGCCGCTGCCACTGCTAACAAATATACCCTAAAACCGACGATCAAATGAACTTTGTCTGAGCAGTGTGTGGGAAGAATGCTCCGGTGATGATTACCGGCGGTCCAAATAGCGACGATTCGAACGGATGAAAAGAACAAAATGTATGGCAGGCTTAACAGAAGGTAAAACGACTAATTAAATATAACTGTCAGAAATTCACAAATATTAAAATGCATTTTTGAATAGTAAAATTTTGTGTGCAGAATGTGATTTAAGTACTTATACATTCTGCATTGATTTTTCTCTTGTTACTTATCTAATTTCAACATAAATCTCTTAAAAAGCCCTAATTTTCTGTGTTATCATCTGCAACTGAATTTTACAAATAAATTTTATAACTATTATTATTATTAAATCTTGCACCTACTTAATTAATTGTATCAACTTTTACAGTGAATTTTATTTAACTGTATGTTTCAAAACATTAAAATCTTCCACTCTGATAAAATTATATTTTCATTATCAGAAAATCTTTTCTTCCAAGTTTGAACAATAAAAGCTACTGAAATGCATTTTTCACATAAAAGTATATTACACTGCCAGCATGTAGATTATAGTAATTACATTTGAGAATGATTTTTGAATTTAGAGCAAATGGATAGTGACAAATAGCACATACGTCAATATACATACAGCCTGTATTATTGAAAACAACATTTTAAATCAGTAGTGAGCAGATACCTGTTCGGAAGCAATACTTATTCAAAACTATTATATTATTATCTACATTAATTCATTTTGTTAATGGTTAAGACGTGATATTTTTTTGAAATTTTATTTATTCAATAAATTAACGATTTTTCATGTCTTAAATATTACACAGAATGATACAATGATAACATAGAGATTATCTTAAACCAATGTTTGGTTTTCTATCAAAATAAAAAAAAAATCAAAAATTTTATGAAACGTTATTATGCTGCCATGTCGGAATTGTTTTTCTCTAATCTTAATGTTTTGTCCATCTTAACGCAGATTTCTTCAAATCTGATATACCTACCTAATAAAAATTATGCTAAGCTTTTTTTTAATGTGTTCCATAAAGAAAATAAATCTAATATAAATCTGTTAACATGGAATTCACCATAATTATGTAGGTATTTCATTTCTATTGGCACCATTAACTACGAAGATAGGCAAAACAGTAAAAATAATAATACTTAGTAGGTACCTACATAGTATTTTTCGAGGAACGGTCTCCAAAGGGCAAAGCCTTCAAAATTGCGTTATATAATTATCTACTTTATTTGTTAGTAAACCTCATTGGCAAAATAACAGCTGTAATTTATCCATAATAAATAATTAATAGGTAATACTTACCAAAGATAAAGATTGATAATTTTCTCATTGGTTATTATAATCTCAAATAATATAAAATTAATTTTGCTTTAATACATATCAAACAATTAGATTATAGTTAATAAAAAAAAGCTAAAACAAAATATAATATTTATTAGAATGCTGTACAATAATGTATAGCTTATTATTTTTATTTAGTGATGATAATTTTGTATTTATTTTTCATGATATTATAAAAAGTAAAGTAATAAACAGAAATTAATTAAATATAAAGTTCTTAATGAGTGATAAATAATGTAAATAATAATGAACTGGTAGCAGAATAATATATCTGTAGTTAATAACAGTAAGTAATCATTTTTTCATAAGTTTTCTTTTTTCATACAGAAAGAGTTTTTTACTAAAATTGGAGCTATCTATTTTCGGGTTTTTATATTAAATAAGGGTTACTTTAATTTTAACATCTCTAGCTGCTAAACTGAGATACTAGAATTGTTGATATGCTCACTGAACCAGTGTACCGTTTTCCATAAAAAAATGTTTGAAAGATTTTCCGGAAATTTGTTAACTTTTTTGGAAAAATAAAACTTATAGCTTACATACTTTCGAAAAATCTTTCAAAATTTGTATATTATATTACATTGAATTCGATGACTCCAAAAATGTCGAATTATTTACCGGAACCTATTTAACACGTGCACACATCTTGGAGCCTGTAGCACGCCCAATGCCCATGCTTACCTCGTTGTAGACCACTTTTGTAACGTGTTTGTGCCATTAAACACCTCAAAGTCCACACACCTTTCTATTATCTATACATAGTATAAATTATAAAAGGAAGTCTTGGTAGGTGTGTGTCTATCTGTCTGTCGGTACCGGTTAATCTCGAGAATTACTGAACGGATTCGAATGGGGTTTTTACCATTCGATAAGACCTTATTGGTCGCAGTGCATACCTTCTGGCCCATACCATTAATTCTAATTCTACCATTCAATAACTTATTTTTGCGGAAGGTTTAGGTCTATAATAACTGTCCGCTCCGGATTTCCCGGGTGAATGTTGGGTTGAATCTGCTATAGTAAGCAGATTTAAATGCGGGTTTTACCATTCGATATCTTATTTTTTGAGGAAGGTTTAAGTCCACACTAGCAGCCCTCCCCAGATTGATCCCAAGCTGGATTGAAATCAAAAGCGGTGTGAAATATATTATTATATCCGATAATAATTACATGACCCGAACAGTTAATTAAATTCGAGCAAAACGAGTGAATAACGTATTAATTAATTATAAATTTCTGCCCGGGTGAAGCCGGATAGACCATCTAATGCTATCATAGTTCATCTACCGTTTGCAGATGAAGTCATCCTAAAAATAGTTTTTGTATACAAAAATTATAATTTTATCTACTATCCTGTAAGTTGTAGAAAATCTTTTAAAAATTGTGTAATAGTTTAATTTCCCGTTAAACATAATTATTAATTACATATTTTTATGTATCTATTCGATTAAGACTAAAATTTTATATTACAGTAGCTATCAATAAACATATTCAAAGCTTAATTCTCTTATAAACTTACTTAAAACTAAATTATTTTCAACATACCTAATATCAAATACCAAATCGATGTCTCCTTATGATAGTAAAAAATTCTTTCTTATCTATGCTGATTTAGAAAATAATTAATAAAAAATATAAATCAAATATTACAGAAAATACAAATAAATGATAATATAAATATAAAAATAAAAAAACAAACTTGGTGCTCAATACTCGTTTCAGTTTTTACCAAATAATTTTTTTAACCGAGATACCACATTTTTTTTATATAAAATGGAAATGTTGATATTGGCCTAATTTCTAGATATAAATAGCTTGAAATTACATAGTACACTGCTGGTATTAAAATATTGCAGTCTATTCCCTCCTTTTATATTTTAATTAATATAATATTATAATATGATAATATCCAACAAAAATGTACATGTTAACCTACTGTTTTATTTCTGCATACTTATTAAGTTTACATTTAAGATATTTCAACGTTTCCGTAAATTATCACGTCATTATTGTTATGAGCCTAATAAAGCTTGTAGTGAATCACTCCTTAAAAATATTTTTGTTATTGAATTTCAGCTAGTTTTTGTTTTTTCAATTCTTCAGTTTTCAAATGTTTTTTAATTCTTTCATTATTTAGTTTCTATCATTTTTGCATGAATGTATGAATGATCAAAAATAATAATATTTGTTTTAAGTAGGTATATTAAAAAAAAAAACAGTGACATGCATATTGGTTCATTCGAACGAATAAAAAAATACATTAAAAGAATATTGTTTTGTCTTATTCTTAACTTACATAATATTATTAACTTATATTAGTGGTCACGCTGACAGTACCTTTAACATACTATCTTCATTCTAAATCCTAAATGAGAATTTCAAATTAATTATCCCATGGCACACCGGATATTTCAAGAGACACGCGACATACAGTGAGTAATAAATGAAAATTACTTGTGTAATACTCGATTAGAACTTTTAACGCTAAATCTATTTTAAAACTGAATTTCCATGGTAAAATTTGTACTTTTATCTTCTAATAATTAAATCTACTTTCAAAGTCGTACCAGAAATCGAGTATTGCTGTAGAAATAAAACTGCCACGCAATTTACCAGATCTATTTCTTGTGAACTCACTTTAATAGCAGAAGTGGCATCACGCCGTCCACATTACGGACTTACCGCCCTCCTGTCAGTTTTGGAAACTATTCATTTTATTATAAGAGAATAAAATGTTATATTTTGTTTGACTTAAAAAATATAATGGTGAAAAAGTGAGTGTCAAAAATGAGTCAGTGTACGTAATAAGGATTACAAAATTTTATATTAGGCGAATCTCCAAAGACAAAACGCAATTTTTTTCACGATTCTACGATATCTACGTTTCAGCACTTTTATGATCATCTAAATTCAAAACAGATAATTTCTTACAGTGTGTCCACTAAATAAGCATTTATTTAAATGCATGATAATAGCTACATAAAATTGTTCAGTTTCTTGTAAACAAACAATAAACTAGAAAAATCAGACATACCTTATATACTATATAGAAAGAAAATATTAATAAAAATGTTGATAACGTCCGATAAAAATAAAGACAAACAATCAATGCTTCAGAAACAATCCCTAGAATCCTAAGACAAATAATATTTAAATATTGTTTACTGATTTTAGTAACCGTATGAATGTGGAGGGAATTAGAGAGAGATTTTTTGAGAGTCTGAATTTGTACATAGAATAAAATCACATTATATATTTTAGATTCACAAAATAATAGATGACATTTTTATTCCTGTTTTTGTTGACAAATCCAAGATCGATAAGTGAAAATTCAATTTATTTTTATATATTTGTGTGCTTTTGCAAATATTATCTACCTAAATCATTAGGATGGGCTTTTGATATTACAAAAAACATTTTATTTTAATACACACGGAACATAATGCATAAAATATTTATAATATTAATCCAAATTATAAAAATATTTACTCTAAAAGATTCGAACATATTTTCACACAATTAATATTTTATTCGTTTATTCATATTATATTATTGTTTGATTGTACTTCTTTGAAATCGCAAGAACGGGGCAAATTTTGTTTTATTGCAATAACGGCAACCAATAATGATATTACAATGATAATCATTACAATTTATTATTATAGTAAGTTATTAAAACACTTAACTTGGGACAACTTAAAATATTCAATAATAATAAAATAAAGTTAAAATTTACAGCACTGTTTATTTTATTGCTAATGGTACTCTTTTTTAGTAAGCTTCTTATATCGCTTATTTAGCATCATTGCTTAATTTAGTGTAATATGACGGGAAATTTGGTTGGATTGATAATTAAATTATTAATTAAAGCAATATACTATTGTGTTTCCATTTTTTAAACTATAAATAATTACTTATAATGCTCGTTGAACATATTGAAATAAAAACAGAAATTATTTGGTACTTAGATGATTATTATTGAAGTGAAAACTTCTTTAGACGCACCGTGCGCACTATCTACTGGGTAGCGAATAAGTCTGATCCGTCAGGCTCCGAGGTGAAACGCTCATTCGGGTAAACTCGGGGGAGCCAAGTTCAGCCGAGCGAAGGAGAAACAGTCAGCTGTGCGTCACTGCTGTGCCCGGCTGTGTTTTGTAACTATGGTAGACAGAATGGCTTTCGAAGTAGTTAAAAATATGTATTATATTGCGAACCATTTTTTTCTATATCAAATTTCGACCCGTCATTTTATCGAGATCGAAGTCCTCTGCATTTTTGGTAACTTGTATTTTTTTGTAAAATTAATATTTTTAATTTACATTGTATGTCTGCGCTCTAATTTAAAAATATTATTTTTACAAAAAAACAAAAGACTAAATATGTAGAGGACTTTGAGCCCGATAAATTGACGGGTCAAAATTCGATGTAGCGCATATGGTTCTTGATATAAAACGAATTTAACCTTTTTTTATCAAAATGGCGGCACTTTCGTTTGTCGGAGGAGGTCGAAAATCATTTATGATAGCCTATGCCTTCCCAACGAACTCACAAAAATTCAGCGATTGCAATAAGAATGTAGGTAAACGTCAATTTTGCTGACTTATTTAATTAATATTTTGATAGTGATGCATGTTTTTGTTCAGTGAATGTTGCATTGTAAGAGAAACGAATTTCTGACTGTAATCCATTAGTGCTTTCGATAACTACCAGGTAAACAAAACCCGCCTATATTGCGTCTTAAGTGAATAAATCACTGTAGGTATATTACTTCGAATCGATTACGATCGCCATAGAAGTTTTCACTTCGGCCGTGCGGTCTTGAGCACACACAATTTTTTTTTGAGGTGTTTGAGTAAAATAAATAACTAGAAAAAATAAAGAATATAATAATTCTTAAGGAAGGTATCTTTCGTTTAAAAATAAAATTGAAAATATTCTCAAAAATATGCTTTTTTATATATTCTTCACTCACAACTTTTGTAATATAATCTACCCACCTTCACATACAAAATAAATAAGCGTGATTAAATAATTAAATAAAGTAATATTTATCAACGGTTTGAGTGTGCCAAATTGAAATAATTAATAGTTTTATTTTGTGCGAAAAAAAAAAAATCACGTGTTTGTAGAATATTTTTCAAAAAATCCAATCAAAATTTCCAACATTTTCAGTTAGATGTAGTACAGTTTTGAGGAAGATAAAATTGATGTAGACTGTTAATAATTGAGTACGAATGCATACATTTTATCTTCTCATCAAAATTTCTCTTATAGTTTGAAAATGTTTATACTGAAAGTAATATATCTGTTTTCGTATTGGATAGTAGGCAACTCATCTGTCATAATGTAATGACTAGTCGCAGTATATTTTATTATAACAAAGTAACAAACCTTTCGATCACAGTGTAATAATATAATATTTTATCAAAATTAATTGTGGAATTGACAACAGTGACTGGAACGAATCTACAGTTTTTTTAAATTCTGTTTGCTTTTAGTGTATATGTAAGCATAATATAACATTTTTTTTAAATCGTTAAAACTAAACTTTTTGAGCTAACTCCTAATAATTTCATTGCATTTTTCTCAAAAATCTTTTTTGGTGTGGGGTTGTTATATTATTTTCACCCTAACTATTTGAAACAAAAGTTTCCATTATTAAATTTAAAATGCATATTTTTATAGGGAAGTGAAAAAATAAGTAACATTTTATTTTGAGAGCTTTTTCAAAAGTAAAAACAACAAAATATTATGTGTTCAATAAATCCTTGGACATTTTAGAGATTCTAAGATTTTTAAACTAAGTATGCCACAAAAACATTCCAAACACAATTTTGGAAAAAATTGTTCGCAGAAGTATTACTTTTCTGTATCACTGAAAATCATTCAAATTACTGTATCATTCTTTAGTTTATTTTTTATGATTTGCGATTTATTTTATAAGCCTATCCATTGTCAAAATTAATGCCAAATATTTCTGCTAGGCCGCGTTCACAATAGGCAATTATTGACGAGTAACACCAATAATTATCGAAAAAAATTAGATAAATAGAAAAATATATACTTTTAATTCAGCATACTGTAGCAGTTAGATGTTTTAAAAAAATATTTAGTCATAAAATATAATCAAACTAAATTTTATATTTAAATATATATAATAAAAATTACAAAAAAAAAACTTATTTATAATATTATCTATTGTACAGTCAAACTGAATACCTACATTTAAAATATAATATTATAATTTTAATTTTTTCCTATATAGGTATATTTTATTTCCAACGTAGATGTATAGATAGTAAACATTAGGAAAATATTTATGAACAACATCACTGAAACCTTTAATAACTGAAATATATTCTCTTGATAACAATAACAATGACATTGTGAATATTTCTCATTATTTCTAAACGATAATTTATTTTTATCATAATATTTCTGTTAATCTTTAGGCACCGCATTCTGTATGCCTCAAGATCTTGTTACTAAAAATAACATTTAAAGGTTTTTGTAGAATCAGAAATTAATGTTCGAAAATGTCATTTGTATTGTTAAATATTTTTAACATTATAATATATTTCATATTAAAATTTTCCAAATATTATGTAGAAAAAAATAGTGAAAGATATTATATTATGCAATATTAATTAATAACATCTGTGCCACCAATGAAAAGAAAACAGATTAATATTATGTAACTACATAATATTGTTTTATTGGATACATTTGGTTTTTCAAAATTAATACATAAGACGTGATTTTTATTTAGCAATGTTAATAAAAATCCCTCTTTAAAAATAAGAAAATCATTTATTATTTATAATATTTACACAAAATGTGTAAATAATAATATTTATAAACGCATGGCAGCAAGTTGGTGCAGATGTTACTACTTATTTATTATATTTTATGTAGCTGCACAGTACCTACATAATTTTCAAAAGAAAAAAACATTATTATTAAAGATATCTCATTAGATAACATTTGAAAAATTGTTACCTACAACAAAAACTTCTTCACTTTATTACTGTTAATTAAAACAACAGGATGCCTGCACTCGGTCTAAACGCAGAAAAGAAAAAAAAACATCGATGTTAATATTAACATAAATAAATATAACCATAAGTGTTTGTCATGTGGTCTAAGTCAGTTGTTCTCTCTCTTTTCCTCCTGACAAACAACTGTATCTTCTTCTCTATCTGTACCTATCAATAATTATTACAAATTATTGTATTCGCATTTTATGTGTTTGCTGTGTATGACCCCATTTTATTCAACCTATTGAGAGCAAATTGAATTTTGCTCAGAAAAATGTATTATTTATAATGTATGTAAAATGAAATATAAAAAATATAAAATGTAAAACAAGAAAAAACAATAATGTACTCAATATTTTTGTACAGAATATTATGTATCGGATCTGAGTGCAGATGTAGTCGGTTGTAACATTGGCATGAATAAAACTGTTCTTATGCCTGTCACATTTACATGTCTTTTTTTAAATAAAATTCCAAATATTTTCATTTCAGGTAAAAAAAAAAAAGTTTAATAAGGCCGGAGCAGCCAGAGCACCGGATACCATATTTTCTCAAGGGGTGCAAAAATGGATTGAAATGAAGAAAAATGTATTCTGCTTAGTATTTTCATGTGACGCCTCACACGAATATATTTGACCGTAACTATTTACTAAGGGCGCAGATTTGAAAAAGATTTATAACAATAAAGATACCAATACTATATTTTCAAATACAGAGTCCGTCTATTACGACTTCATTTATTACGGTTAACCGTTTTTAGCGACGTAAATGCAAACTCAAGTTAGGTTTCATATAGACTTACTATGCGTATTATGCGTCCGCTTTGTGCGTCGTCCGGTTAATACGACATAATGTCGCCAGTCCTTTGAAAGTCGTTCTAACCGGATTCTACTGTATTATAATTAAGGCCAGCACACATATACGTGACATATTACTTTTGCATCGCGACTGCATCGCGATTTGACGATTACTCAACTACTCGAAATTTGCGTTTGTTTCTCAATCGCGCGCCGGCGCGTAAAGAGTGCAGCCTCATCAGAATCCATGCCATGGAATAGCGCGAACCTGCGACTAAGATTAAATGGTAAGTGTGCTATATGCGCGTTCGTGATACGTTATTTTTGTATTTCAATGATTAGTGTGCGACCTTTGCTGTTGGTGACACTCGTTTAACATAATGTCACACCTCGTTGAAAATATATGTCATTACGCCCTAGATACAGACTTGTACTATTTTTGCATATCAGTATAAAATGTGCATAAAGATTTTTAGCCAATATTTTGGGGGTCAATTTTTCATTAGGGCGCGAAATTCGAAAATGCTAGGCGGTGTAGGTTCTTGTCTGGGGCTGCTGCAGAATTTCGCCGGTAGGCACTGTCTACCATAGATCAGAACCACTTTAGATCAGATATCTATAGATTTACATGCAATACAGCTCTGTCATCTAGCGTGAGTTTATTGCTACTACTCTATTGCAAACCTCCAGTTCTCAAGTTTTATTGTGAAAACTGTTAAAAATGTCAAGTGGATTTTAATTTAAAAATATGAATTAGTGCTGCGGAACCACGGTGCAAGAACACGTGTATTCATTCTTGCATCGTTTACGGGGCCTAAATACACCTAACTGTAGGTTTGCTTTTTTTTGTAACTACTGGTGCCATCTGTTAATGTATGAAATAATTTAAAATGTATGCTAAAAGAAACTGTATAAAGTCGATGATACTATGAAGAAAGAAAAATCAATATATTTTTAATTAAATAGATACTTACTTAATGCTTTAGAAATAATTTTTGATAGTGGTTTAAGCAAAAAAAGAATATAAAAATATATTTTAAATATTTTGTATTTTAAATATTTATCTAGCGTTTCTTAGGAAAGTTAAGCAGCACGGTCCCATGGTGTAATGGTTAGCACTCTGGACTCTGAATCCAGCGATCCGAGTTCAAATCTCGGTGGGACCTGTGGTAGTAACACTTTTTTTAAAACTTAATTAAGTAATGTAAACAAAATATAAATTTTAAAACTTTCATTGAATTAATAATTATTTTAATATTTAAGTAACGCATTTTAAATTCCGTACCGTATTTATATTATCTTATAATTTTATTCAATTCTCTTTTATTAATACATAGGTAGATAGATTAAGATAGATATTATATATTATATATTTAACAACAGTTAGTACAATAGTTGCAAGTCTAATAATACAAAATATACAATTAAAATGTATGAATTAAAAATTCTTCCACAGAATAGAAGCAATTATCAGTCAGCAATTTTTTAACATAGTTTTTAAATTGTTGTAAATTGTATTCTTTTATTAAAAATGGTAGTTTGTTATATAGTTTTAAGGCATAATTATAGTCCGTGGCGGTGCGTCATCTCGCCAATCGGTGGTCCGGAAGACGAAATTTATTTCTATCTCTAGTAAGTATAATAATGATGACAATCAGCATGACTTTCAATTTTTTTTTTGTTTTTTTATGTATAACACCTATATTATGTAAAACGCCGAGTTTATAATCACATAACGGCGCATATAGCCTAGTTGCTGCGCGTCTTAAAAAATAAAAAAAAAAAAAAAAAAAAAAACGCCGAGAATTTTGAGTCCTATCCCTAGGTCCCGCCATCTGACCGAGGACAATAATATATACTACTAGATTATGTCCGCGGCTTCGCTCGCGTGGCCGTAGAAACACCTTGAAAAAAATCACTATAATGGCGGAGACAATGGCGGATCTAAGGAAAAAGGCGCATAAGGGAAACGTTCCAAGAGGTTCATTTTTATGTAGGTATGAGAACTTGAAAGCCCATTACACAAAATCACTTTATTCAAATTTTTCACATATATTTATCACAATTTTTTTTTCTCTAATTTTTCTAATATAAATATTAAATAATATTATGTATAGTAATAAGATCCTATATAAAACATGGCCAGGAAAAATAATCATATACAGTGTGTCCCACGATATTTGAGACTCTACAGTCTACACGTTGGTCCAAATGAGCAGAACTCTAACGCAGGGCCGTAGCTAGAGCTGAATTTATTCAAGATCGGGCACTGAAAGTTTAAAGTAGGGCTGAAGCAAAAGACTACAATTTTTTAATTGGATTGCCCACCTCATCTGGTGATATCAAATTACAAAAGCAAGAAAACGGTAAATGACAATTTATTCAAAAAAAAAAAAAAATACAGAACTTGCCATGTTATTAAATTTCCGAAGAACTTCATTTAGTCCAACGAATTTAATCTTGTTTTTCCAAATGTCAGATAGATCAAGTCTGTCATTCTGTCGTGACAGTCTTTGCGGCTTGTTTATAATTCCTTAAAGTAGGGCACTGGATGTTTTAAGGTAGGGCACTGCCCCTTAATGCCCCCCCTAGCTACGGCCCTGCTCTAACGTAACTAACAAAAAATGTAAAATTGTAAAGGTTATACTTTCCTAAATCTTTATTATCATTAAGCTATTTAATACGCAGAAAAAATAACACAAGTTTGAAAACATGTTAGATAGACTCTTTTTTATCAAGACCAAGACAAGAACAAGAACAAGAAAACACTAATTAGTACATTAATTAAGTTATACCAGTTATAGTTAAAAAATAAACATAAGTTTTGTCGATTTATTTATGAAACCCTCCTTTTTCTAATCCAATTTTCGAAAGTACTGTGTAATTGCGTGAAATTTTGTGCTGAACAACTAATTCATGAATTAATTGTCGCGTTCTTCTTATGAATGACGGCGGTGGTGTATTAGTGCTATTAAATCTTCCTACATATGCTATCATTATACTTCTGTGGTTGAAACCTGAAGTATGGGAACCCACGACGTTTGCTCCACATCCTTCTAAAACCCACGATCCATTTCCGCAAATGAGAAAGTTGAATTCTATATCGGAAAACTGTTGCATGTGGTTTTTCTGAAAATATTCATTGTACCTACTGTTTTAAGGCGCAGTTTCACCACAGTACAACCAGTACTTTCACTCTTATGAATTGGTGCTAGGTCCAAATAACCCTAGCTGTCGGTGGCCGTAAAAAATAGTCTCACTCTTGTCAGAACCTTTAATTTTTAGGATTCCGTTTCTCAATAAGAAAAAACGGAACTATTATAGGATCCATTCGTTTGTCCGGCTGGCTGGGTGTCCGTCAGTCAAGACCCATTTTCTCAGGAACGGATAGAGATATCAAGTTAAAATTTATACGAAATACTAAGGTCTACGATCCCTTAAAGGTGTTAAGAATTTAAGCTTCTAGGTCAACGCAATCAAAAAATACGGCCATTTTGTCATCTCATCAAAAGCCTATAGAGTACTTCCAGTTGACCTAGAATCATGAAATTTGGCAAAAAGTAAGGTCTCGCAGCACAAGTAAAGGGAAAAATCCAAAAATCACAAAAAGTAAATATTAAAGGGGGTCCTATTCCTATACCTATTTTGATATTCGCAAAATCACTTATCAAAAACCTAAAGGGTACTTCCCGTTGACCTAGAATCATGAAATTTGGCAAACAGCAAGGTCTCGCAGCACAAGTAAAGGGAAAAATCCGAAAATCACAAAAAGTAAAAATTAAAGGGGGTCTCCACACAAAAAACGGAAAAACCTTTTAAAGGCTGTATCTTTGAAACCGTAACATGTAGGCGGTTGAAATTTTCACAGAATATGTCTACCTAATTTAATTGTTGTAACGGTACGGAACCCTCGTAGCGCGTGTTCCACACGCACTTGACCGCTTATTTGTTTTAGATCGCGTGACCCTCCGCCATCTTCTTGGGGATGCAATTCAGTATCGTATCAAGCGTTACGCTGCAGTACGATTTGCTGCATTGCACTCTAGTACACACGTAACTTGCGTCTGATTGGCAGCAGCCTTGAACTTGGTTTTGCGTGAAAGAATCAGCGCAAACTGGCTCATTCGTTGGAGTAAAACTACTGGTTGTACTGTGGTTTCATTACACTTTTCAGAATATTATTAAATTATTATCAATACCTAATAAATTCCACCCTCAAAAAATATTACAAGTTACAACTAACAAAACACGTATTGTCTTACGAAAAAAATTACCTGTAGTTTTTTAACAGTCCTTTTACATCTAAATAAAGTTTTTGCCTCTACGGTATTTGTATTTCCAAGAATTACATATTCAACAGGGATTTTCAAGATTTTCTTTGACTTAGGCTGAGTAGCGGACCAATTTTTTCTCGAGATGTACCATTCATCAGGTGAGACTAAAAACAATTTTACTTTGCAAAAAAATACAAGATATATCAAATAGATGAAAATATGCAAAATTGTGTCTTTATACTGATGCTCAGTAAAGTATATGCTACTGTGTTATGAGTGACACTTTTGCAATATATATAACTAGCGGTCCCGTCCGGCTTCGCCCGGGTGCTCAGAATTTATGATTTATTATCCCTTCCCCACGAGAAATTCTCCTACTGCGAAGTAAAGCCGGGCTGGTGGTGTTTATAATATTAGTAGAATTCCGCCTATACGCTAAAATGCAAAAGAATTTCAGAGTTACGTTTTGTTACTATCCCACAGGAATTATCCCCTCACGCGAGAAATTCATCAAAATAAAATATAACCTATATCACTCAGGGATAGTGTAGCTTTCTATTAGTGAAAGAATTTTTAGAATCGATTCGGTAGTTCGAGAGATAAACATTTTTTATTTAGTATCCCCTCCGCGAGAAATTCACTCCTTTCGAAGAGAAGTCGTCTGTCGTTGTTCTCGCTTCGCGTACTTGCCTGCACTTTATGACATTAGTATAGTATTAGTATAGATTCTAGGTCGATTCTTAGTTATCGTTTTTAATATAAATTAATAGATTTATACGGCTGAATTGCAATTGAAAATGTTTCGTTGGAAAGCAGCCAATTATATAATTGATTCGAAACATATTGGAAAAAATCATTTTACCAACCATAGTCACAGTCAGGACTCTAACCTGAACCTTTCCGCTTTCGCGGCGGAATGAGCTTACATTTACTCAACCGTGACAATATTACTAATCTTACATTTTCCTTATATGCTTCAGATTCACACCTACTACCTAGCTATAATTATTTAACTCTCGCATGTAGTGAAAATCAATTGATTCTGAAGCATATAAGGAGAATGTTAGATTAGTAATCTTGTCACGGTTGAGTAAATGTAAGCTCATTCCGCCGCGAAAGTGGAAAGGTTCAGGTTAGAGTCCTGACTGTGACTATGGTTGGTAAAATGATTTTTTCCAATATGTTTCGAATCAATTAGGTATATAATTGGCTGCTTTCCAACGAAAAATTTTCATCCTTTTTAATGCATTTACGCACACCTAGGGAAGATAGCCCTGGGTAGTGTGGGGCTCGGGCAAGGCCCCATACCTACTAATACCCCCTCTAACTCGCTCCAAAGATCCTTCCCACGGTATCGACGAATTGAAAGGGCACATCTTTTTAATTATTCAATTTACGACAAAAAGTATATCTAATAAAGTTGTAGAGAATTTGATTCTAAATAAAAAAATCTCTCAATTTTTTGTAAGATGTACCATTACGAAGATACAGTGCAAAACCTGTTAGCACCACTTTTTCAAGATGGCGGCCAAATGAGGTGGCTGACGACCCCGTAAACTTAATTTTAAACTTACACCGACCCCCCCCCTACGCAACGAAAAAAAACTTGTCTTACCCTAAATGCAAGGTTAGCCTAAAAAAATGTTACATTTCGATAGGATCGAAAGATGCAAAACATAATTTTCTTCTGGTGTCTAGTTTCTCTTAAAAAAATTGTCAAAATCAGCGACTCCTATAAATACTAGTTGCCGCTTATTAATCTTCTTTATATTAATGATACATACTGAACTCAGATGGATCTTCCGACTCAGCTCCACGTTTCCAGTTTAGAAAGATTCCGGTTGCAATTATTGTCAGAAGTAAAACCATAATGGTTATACTGATTATAAAATATACATGTTTGCAGGGACATTGTTCCAAAGAAGGTGTTTCAGATTGCGTTACGTCGTTTGAATTTGAATTACAATCAGATTTATTATAGCAATTTGGTGTACTATCTATTAAAAATAAAAATATTACGATGAAAATGAGCATAATATTATACCTAAAAAGGTCTTTTATTCAACACCCGTAAGAAATATGTAATTTCGTGGCTCTACTGAGGGTGGGCGAAATAATGAATTCCCTGACTGTTGATCGTACAGAGTGGGCGAAATAGCCATTTCGCCCACTAGTGGGCGAAATAGCATTTCGCCCACGCTCATTACGGGGACCGTTTACGCAAGCGTTGATAGTATCGTGAATCAATCAGGTCACTCATTATTTCGCTCACGCTCAGCAGAGCCACGAAATGACATATTTCTTGCGGTAGTTGAACAAAATATTATGTGCGACTATTGGTCGAAAGAGGAGATTCCACTCGTGTGTTTTAACGCACTCGCTACGCTCGTGCGGCAAAATCCACACTCAAGGAATCTCCTCTTTCTCCTACTAGTCGCACAATATACTATAGTTTATTATTAAGCTAATTTAATCTAATGGAGATGTATTATGAAGTATTAGAAATACCTTGTATTTTTTTATGTCCGTCTTGTGACTTCCTGTGTTTTAACACGACGCGTTTCAGCAACGAGTTGCTATCTTCAGGTATAGTTAAATTTTTTTTTAAATTATTAAAAAAAATACCTATTTAAAAATATTTAAAAAATTTAACCACACCTGAAGCTAGCAACTCGTTTCTGAAACGCGTCGTGTTAAAACACAGGAAGTCATAAGACGGACATCAAAAAATACAAGGTATTTCTAATACTTCATAATATTGGAGACCCAACACTCTAAAAATGTATCATAATGGAGATGGGTACTGTCAAACTTCACCGCTAGGGGCGCCAGCTATATAACTACCGTGGTATATGGGCAGTTCATATAGTAGTGTGTACAGAATAAGTTCATTTAAAATAATAAATTATTGACAATGCCGATGTGCTGTGTCTACCACTGTTCAAATTATAGAGATAAATCATTAAGTTGTTAAAACTTATAAAATGTTAACTCTCGCATGTATAATGATTCGACTGTTTAATAGCTGTACTATGCTTTGCAGTTTATTTAAATAGTCGACTCTCGCATGTAGTGTGTTTTCAACGTGAAATTGCTATATATAAGAAGAGATCGGTTTCCACTCTCGGGCACTGTGGAGAAATCGGTAACTCACCTAGCCGGAAACTGGGGGTTTCGGGTTCGAATCCCGACAGTGGTCATTTGATTTTTTCTTAGATATAGCTTAAAAATCATGGCAGCATCAGCGTTGCCAACTTGGTGGGATTCCCACTAGATCTGGTGGAATCAGCTACCTACTTAGTGGCAAAAATTTGTCATCTAGTGGCAGTGGGATTTCTGGTG
Organism: Mongoloraphidia duomilia; assembly: GCA_039654895.1. Classification (NCBI taxonomy): domain Eukaryota; kingdom Metazoa; phylum Arthropoda; class Insecta; order Raphidioptera; family Raphidiidae; genus Mongoloraphidia; species Mongoloraphidia duomilia. The sequence continues at coordinate 12,284,201 of CM077517.1, read as the reverse complement.
GTATTGTGAAATTTTCTGGTGAGATCTGGTGGTATTGGAGTATTTTCAATTATTCGTAATTAAAATTGGTGTTAAAATTTTTTGAAATATTTGAATTTCTTATGTTAGTTTAGTAACACTGAAATTTGAAACTAATGACAATTAAGTGAGACGCGACAACTGAGAGTACTGACCAAGGAGGTGTAATTTACTAGTCACATTGAAATAATCGATATTCAACTTTTGTTAGGACCTGAGAGAATCACCTGCATGCAGTGCTTCATTGCACAGAGGAAGATAAAAGACGAAAGTATTCACTATAATCTGTGAAATTATGCTTGGCAATCTTCATTGTAGAAGACTTTACACTGCAAGTTCATTGTGCAAAGATATTTTTAAAGGTCTAAAAAACTTTCGAAAGATTTTGAATAACATCTCGAGATATTATAATAATCGATTCAAAATACCCCATTATTAAAAATAAGCTTAGGTTGTCATCGACAACCAGGAAGTTTCCATTTTCTATTTTTTTTTCTTAAATCATAGTTCTAAAAATTACAAAATTAATGCCGAAAGAATTTTTGAAATATCTTTAAAAACAACAAAGTTATGCTACTACTACTATTATACTACTTCAAAGTTTGAATTTCTCCGCGCAATGTCGTTCTCAGTGCGGGTGACGTCACGCGGCATGTTTCCTATATGTATTTATTTTTTATAAAAAATCAATTTCAATCAGGAAATAAAGTAGTTGTTTACGCAATTTTTTTTCTGATTTTTTATAAGTAAAAAATTAGTCACTTTTAAAGAATTTGAATACACATTTTATGACAAATTTACCATCAATATTATGAATCTGAAAAGAAAAATAATGTATTTTTATATAGAAATTGGGACTTGAAACATTATGCTCAAGAAATGTTAATAATTATTTAAAAAAAATTTATTTGTCCAAACAATTTTTTTCTAATTTTGCTTATTGTCAATGACATTTTTGCTCGCTACGTCGCTACACTCGCATTTTCAATTTTAGTGGTTTTCTGGTGGTTTTCAATCTGTCATCTAGTGGGAGCCACTTTTGATCGTTGGCAACACTGGGCAGCATAGCTGTCTGAGATATTTATTATTTTCACCTCTAATTGTTATGTGAATAATATGGTGTGGATATAAGGGGTTTTAAATCGATTGATTTTATCATTTACCAATTAGATAAATCATTGACAATGCCGATGTGCTGTGTCTACCAGTGTTCAAATTATAGAGATTTTGTATTTCCAAAGGATCCGGAACTGAAAAGAAGTGGTTTTCTGGCGGTCGAGTGACGAATAATAATATTATGATTACGTTAAGGTAAATCTGCTACGAGCGTTTGATCCGCGCGGATTTGTCTGAACTAGCCTTAAGGAAGCAATAGATTATACTTACTTTTTCGACCAGAAATAATTCCATAAGGCAATTCAATATTGTCATTTCGAATATGAGTCACTAGTGCAATCGGGGTAAGTACAGTGTCGCCAAAACGCAAATCTTTGGTTGTTAAAATCAGTTCATTGCGATTACGAGATCTGGATTCATAATTATCCTCCGGACACGCAGATGCAGTTAAATCCGACACTGATGTTTTTTCTACGTCTGAATTTTTACGAAATCTTATTATTTGAAATGGATTTATCGAACTTTTGCTTTGATTGTAGTTAGCATCTGCATCCGATACTTCGTCCTCTTCCACCACTGTTTCTAACGCCATTGCTATTTGAACCATTTTGTATAATTCGTTGCTGGGAATTTCTGTCTGCATTAGCACTTTTAAAACTGAAGATGTTTTTTATGGAATCTCTAAAAACAATGTTCATTTAAAGAGTCTTAACTTTTGAAGAAATCGAGTTAAAGAGTTAGGATAAAATCGAAGTAAAATCTTATCACATAAACTATCTTTTGAAGATAAATTCGATTTTGGTAATTTAAAGATGGCGCCAAGGGCACTATCAAATCAAAATGTTTATATAGCAAGGGGGGTCATGTTGTACCTCATTTGAAAGGTATTTCAATAATCTACACACTTGTTTAAAAAAATTGAAAATCCAATTGTCCGTTCTCTAGTTATGAACAAATTTGAAACAGAATAACATGCAGGTAAATGAAAAACTTTAAGGAAACAAAAAAAAATTTGAAGAAAAAATCCGACCACACTACTTTTCATATTGAAATTTTTTTATACTATAGTCGGATTTTTTTTTCAACATTTTTTTTCGTTTCCCTTAAATGTTCGATTTACCTGTATATTATTCTGTTTTAAATCTAGAATCTGATTTGTTTTTTTTTCATTTTGCCCGTAATAGCTAAAAATTGATCACAATAATTATACGTAAGTAAATTTCTCTTCCAGTGTTATCTGTAGAGTTAAAAAATTTTACTACTTGAAAACTCCTAGCACCTGTATCTGATTGTATATTTCAAAATTACGAACATTAAAAATTAACTAAACTATTGAAATTACAAAAAAACCACAGAAATTAGAATCACAATAAAAAATAAAAACACCGGTTATTACTTATACAATAAAAATTGAACCAAAACTTAAAGAATGTGGAGTTGTGAAACTAAACGGAGAACAGATTTTACAAGTTTAAGTTGCTGAAGAAGTCTTAATACAAAGATGAAACGTTCAACGTAAACTAATAAAAAGTTCTACAAAAAATTTTTATTAAGTCGTTGTAACTACTATAAAAATTTATATATAATTAAAAACTTTATTTATAATACATATTTATATAAATTTTTCATAACTAAAGACGGAAAAACAAGAAGACAACAAAACTGTCATAAAAGTATAATATAAGAAATTATTCAAAATTAAAATAAATGGAAACGATTTGTACGAAATATAGGTAATATAATATACGTGTAACACCTACGTGAAATAAAAAGTTATTGACATTATTCCTTTATAATTCCACAATTTGAAACGTCATTTGAATTTAAATACACATTTCACAGATTTTTTTCATTAATTTCTATGTTATTTTTATGAAACGTTCCTGTTTCAAATAACATCGGCATCCATATGTTATTATTGTTAAAATTTGTGTTGTGATTGAACAATACAGTGACGTAAAACTGACAGAAGGAAGAATGATGTTCTGATTGTTTTATCTTCGCATAAATGGTGACGTATAACAACTCTGACATTCTCACTTTTGTTTGGGCTTATTCTACCTACCTATTGTCAGATTATTTTGTAACACAAACAACGTAACAATATTATCTGTGGACATCACTGAAATAGAGTAATGCTAGAGGGCTTACTCGCAATACCACTATGTGCGTGGAAAGCGGGTAAAGACAGATATAATTAATAGGGCCACCTGTCCTTGTTCCACTACAGTCTTAATATACTGTACGACAAAGACAGGTGGTCCAATTAACTATGTCTGTATTTACTCGCTAGCAGCGCATCAGTGCACATTACAGCATTACTCTATTACAGTGGTGGACATAAAGTGGTTTATGTCAGATTTTTCACATTACAGGAGAGCGTTTACATAAACAGATCTAGCCGACTTGTCGAATAAATTGACGAACATTTATATTGGAAATGGTTGACACCTGATCGATGTGATGTGGTCATTTCTTAATGATCTAGGTCGATTCTTAGTTATCAATATGGTCAATTCTAAGTGATCTAGGTCGGTTCTTAGTGATCAATATGGTCGATTCTTAGTGATCAATATTATCGATTCTTAGTGATCGATATGGTCGATTCTAAGTGATCAATATGGTCGATTGTTAGTGATCTAACTCGATTCTTAGTGATCAATATGGTTGATTCTTAGTTATCTAGGTCGATTCTTAGTGATCAATATGGTCGATTGACGATTCTTAGTGATAAATATGGTCGATTCTTAGTGATCAATTTGGTCGATTCTTAGTGATCAATTTGGTCGATTCTTAGTGATCAATTCGGTCGATTATTAATGATCTAGGACGATTTTTAGTGATCAATTTGGTCGATCCTGAGTGATCAATATGGTCGATTCTTAGTGATCAATATGGTCGATTCTTAGTGATCTGTTACGTTTACTTTTTTTTTTTGGTATCTTGTTAAGTAAGAAGGAAAAAAAATTATGTAAGTACGTTAGTTTGCTGGGCCCATTAATGCGATTCACTTAACAAAAGGTAATACAAATTATTATATTAAAAAGAAAAAAAAAACCGAATTTAGTTAAAAAATAGGAATGAATATATTTTAAACCAAGTATACCGATATACAAATATAATTTTACAGTGAATAAATATTATTAATTACAAGATTTCACAATAGAAATTAGACATTTAAAATTACATCAAAATAAAGTGATAGAAATTGCATTTTAACTTTGTCGCCAAATAAGCAAAAAAAAAATACTTTAAATCAGGAACAATGGAATAAAAGGAACACCAAGCCGTCCGAATACTGAATGAATATATTTTTGTTCAAATTCACGAGACGAATATTTTCCAGTTTGAAACATTATGTAATAGATACACCTAGACATTGTATAATCTATTTTAACACTACGTTTTGTTGTTATTAATTCAAAAAATAGAATTTTTATGAATAAAAATTATATTTTGCATAAAACAAAAAAATAACTAAACAAAATAATAACCAGTATTCGGGAAAACGCCACAATATCCCCCTCAAAAAAGAAGCGCTTTATGCGTCTTCTATCCGAGCGTGGTATGGCTTAAGCTGAGAAATATGCGTTCTGTACTCTAACTCTGGATCATCAACATCTTGCAGGATACAGGATACTGGTGTCGTGAAACGAACGATGCGCCGAGGTGGTGACCAAGGGGGCATAAACTTCTGTCCTTCTTGCCGACTTGAATTTGCAATGACGTGTTGGCGCTGGAGGACTAGTTGACCAACACTGAAATCATGTCGAATTGGATGGCGAAGATCATAAAGTCGTTTGACCCTTTGGTGAGCGACCTGAATACTGTGCTGAACCTCTTCGGGGTTGGCGCTGCGCACTTCATCCACAAGTCTATCAAGCCCCCACTGGCGATCAAGAGCGTTGACGAGTTCCCTGCCCAAGAACAACCTGGCCGGGGTCTGGTGAGTAACTTCCGACACATTAGTATTATGAGACAAGGCAAAAAAAGGAAGAAACTTGTCCCAGTCTCTGTGATTATTCTTCGCCTGGATTCGAAGCATGATTGATAACGAAGCCTTTAAATCTCTCATGGAGCGTTCCACCATGTTCGACGAAGGTTGATAAGGCGAAGTAAATATCTGCCGTATTCCCCATGCCAGAGACATCCTCTTCATAAGTTTACTCCTGAAGACAGTGGCATTGTCGGACACTAATGTACGTGGAGAACCGTAAGAGCACCATGTCTTAATAAGATTCTTACATGTAACGGAGGCCGTCGCTCGTCGGCAGGGAATGACCTCGATCCATTTCGTGTACGCATCCAACAGCACAAGAACGTAACGATTCCCAGATGAAGACGGAATAATTGGTCCGCAATAATCTACATAAACTTTATCAAAAGGACTCACCGGTACCGTGGACGCCATAGGAGCTCCGATCCTCATATTACATGGCTTGACCTGTTGACATGCTTCACAAGACCTGACGTAACTTCTTACTTCCCGAAAAAGATCAGCCCACCAAAAACGACGACTAATGGCTCGATACGTCTTTGTTATTCCAGGATGACCAGCGTCGAGGTCGTGAAAGTAGTAAAGGATCATTTTTCGAACCTTTCTAGGGACCACAACTCGCTTCCAATGGTTTCTTCCAACAAGCTTCATCAGAGTACCGTCACGCTGAACAAACCCATTGACATCTTCACCATTGCGAATACGCTGTAAGATGAGGTTAGTTTCTGGATCGGATTCCTGATGATTTTTGATGTTAAGAAAACTCTCTGGAACTTCATGTAAAAAATTGAGTGAATTATCTGGTGACTGAATATCATTTTTCTTTTCAGGTTCTTCATCGTACATGCGACTAAGCGCATCGGCCACTGAATTCATTTGCCCTTTGATATGCTGTACTTCAAAATGATAATGGGATAATTTCAGAACCCAGCGTCCAACTTTCCCGAGCTGCTTTGGATGACGTATCATCCAAGTTAAGGCCTCGTTATCTACTTGTAAAATAAATTTTTTTATTTGCAGATAATCATGGAATTTGTCCAAGGCGAATATAACCCCTAGGGCCTCACGTTCAAAAATTTGGTATCTCTTCTCGGTATCGCTTAATTTTCGAGATGCGTAAGCCACAGGATGAACTCCATCTACAAACTCCTGGAGGAGGACGGCTCCCAAGGCGATATCAGATGAATCACAACGTACGATGAAAGTACGGTCAAAATCTGGGAATTTTAGAACGGGAGCTATGGATAAAGCGTTCTTCAATTTGTTGATGGCTTCAATTTGCTCGGTACCCATGTTAAAACGAATACCCTTACGTTTCAGTTGATTAAGTGGAGCAGCAAGCTCACTAAAACTTTCAATGAAGCGAGCGAAATAGGCAGTCATCCCCAAAAAGGACTTCACTTGCTTAAGGTTTCTCGGAATGGGTAGGCTTTGTATTGCTTCCACTTTCTCAGGATCTATATGACATCCATGAGCATCGATAACATATCCCAGACACTTGACTCTCGTCATACATAAATGAGTTTTCTCGGAATTGACTGTAAACCCAGATTGACGCAGCCGCTCGAAGACCTGTCGTAAATGACCGAGATGTTCTTCAAAATTCTTCGAGTAAATCAATAAATCATCAAAATAATTAGTGACGAACTTGAAGTGAAGATCTCCAAAAATTGAATTAATTATTCTATTTAACGCTGCCGCCGAAACAGCTAATCCAAAAGGCAGGAACCGATATTGATAGGCCCCAAAACTCGTAGCAAACGCAGTGATTGGTTTAGAATCTTCGGTGAGTGGAAGCTGGTGGTAAGCCATATTTAAATCCAGCTTCGAAAAAATAGTAGCTTCTTTAAGACACTGGAACATCGAGTCTGGTCTAGGAACCGGGAAGGCGTCGTATCGGACGCACTGATTCACCCGCCGATAATCCACTACCAATCGTTGGCTTCCGTCTTTTTTTGGCACCAGAAAACATGGGCTAGAGTACGGAGATAAGCTCGGCTCAATGACTTGAAGATCTAAGAGCTTTTGAATGTGCGATCTCATAATGGCGGCCTTCGGAGGAGTAAGCGGATACGGAGACTGATGCATCGGCGTAGGATCCGTTAGTAGAATCCGGTAAGCATAATTTTTAACTTTGCCCAGTCTTGTAGTAACGGTGTTGTTATACTCGTAAAGTAAATCTTCAAGAAGACTACGCTGATCGTCGTTTAATTGTAGCGGACGTTCAATAATGGAAGATACGAAAGGATAAGATAGGTCAGAAAATTTAAGGAAAGGGATCTTGCATGGAAAATCATATTCGAAGCGGAGCTGGTTATTGACAAAATCCAAAGAGCAATGCATTTTTTTCAGAGAAGCATAACCCAGAATAAAAGGAAATGATAAATTAGGAATAATGAAAAAATGTTGCTTCCAGGTAAAATTGGCTATTTTAATAATAGTGTGCAGTTCTTGCGTTATAAATAATGTATCGGAATTAGGTAGCCGAACCACTGAAGAAACTTTCTTAATGGTCCCAAGATTGCATTGATAAATTTTCTGAGCGATAGTTTCGTTACAAAAATTACAACTTGCGCCGCTGTCGAGTAGGACATTAAACAATAAATGCTTGACGTTCAGTTGAACTATTGGCAAACTGATTGGTATTTTATCTTCATCTTTTTCTAATAAGGTTAACCGATCTTTTTGAGATCGGGACGCAGCTAGTTTTTTGGCTCCGATTGTCTCTGATTATTCTTCAGACGTCTTTGACAATCACGGATGAAATGCCCTGATAATTTACAATAATTACATACAGGCGAAATTGTTTCTGTTCTTGAAGCTTGAGTGCAGACATCCGTAATATTAGCTTCCAACCCTTCGCGTTCTCTGGTGATTTGTAACAGAACTTCAGTATCGTTGATGCGTCTGGCGAGCTTCCGAATATTATCCAAGGACTCAGGTATTGGAAGATCTCTAAGCCGGAGCAACGTTGCCGAGTTGACGTGGGTCCAAATAATCAAGATAACCTCTTGATGAGATAATCCGGTTTCCAGGGCGGCTGATTTGCGTACCACATCTTCAATATACTGTGAGAATGGCTCGTTACTTCCTTGAAACCTTCTCACGTGTTTGTCAACCAAAATAGCTTTTCTGGCCGGTGATATAAATTCGTCTATGAGTTTTGGTTTCAGATCAACCCAAGTTGGATAAGTAGAAATTGCCGAAGCCCACCATGAACGCAACTGACCGTCTACCGATTGGATTAATTGTTTGAACAGACTATTATCCTGGATAATTTTGAGCTCTACGATTAACTGAACTTCTTGAATAAATTCTAATAAAACATCTGGATCTTCTCCGGAGCATCTTGGGACCTTTTCTATGAAACTCTTGATGTCGTATTGCACCTGTGTCTCCTTTCTAATAATTGCTTGAGCAAGACTTTCCGCAAGTAGCCTTAATTGGTTAACTTCATCGTAGAGACCGGTTGTGAGCTGCATATGCGCGGCAGTAGCCCTAGCCAAAGGAGACGGAGCACTACTTTGCGACGATGAAGATTGATCTTGCTGAATGTTCTGACGTGACGACCCGCTGGCGTTGCTATTATTTTCAGGCGAATAGAACTCATCTTGTTGACTTCTAGTTACTGGCATGATTACTTTATGAAAACTTTATGAACTTATGAACTTTATGAAAACTTTAAATTTAAACTTTAAAAAACAAACGGCTTGGCGAATGAGAAGAGCGACAGGGAATTTCAAGAAACGGAAATATTGGAAAAAGGCCTGGAAATAATAATGCAGGAAGAAAAGGAAGACAAATTTTCTTCCGCCACAAAATAGCAAAAGGTGAACGAAAGTAAGCTTAAAGACACGACTTTACGGCTAACAAATTAGATCAAATGCGAATAACAACCGAAGTCTGACAACGCTCTGTTACCATTTGTTACGTTTACTTTTTTTTTTTGGTATCTTGTTAAGTAAGAAGGAAAAAAAATTATGTAAGTACGTTAGTTTGCTGGGCCCATTAATGCGATTCACTTAACAAAAGGTAATACAAATTATTATATTAAAAAGAAAAAAAAAACCGAATTTAGTTAAAAAATAGGAATGAATATATTTTAAACCAAGTATACCGATATACAAATATAATTTTACAGTGAATAAATATTATTAATTACAAGATTTCACAATAGAAATTAGACATTTAAAATTACATCAAAATAAAGTGATAGAAATTGCATTTTAACTTTGTCGCCAAATAAGCAAAAAAAAAATACTTTAAATCAGGAACAATGGAATAAAAGGAACACCAAGCCGTCCGAATACTGAATGAATATATTTTTGTTCAAATTCACGAGACGAATATTTTCCAGTTTGAAACATTATGTAATAGATACACCTAGACATTGTATAATCTATTTTAACACTACGTTTTGTTGTTATTAATTCAAAAAATAGAATTTTTATGAATAAAAATTATATTTTGCATAAAACAAAAAAATAACTAAACAAAATAATAACCAGTATTCGGGAAAACGCCACAGATCAATATGGTCGATTCTTAGTGATCAATATGTTCGATTCTTAGTGATCTAGGTCGATTCTTCGGGATCAATATGGTTGATTCTTAGTGATCGATATGGTCGATTCTAAGTGATCAATATGGTCGATTATTAGTGATCTAACTCGATTCTTAGTGATCATTATGGTCGATTCTTTATGATCTAGGTCGATTCTTAGTGATCATTAAGAATCGACCTCGATCATTAAGAATCGACCTCGATCATAAAGAATCGACCTCGATCATTAATAATCGACCTAGATCATTAAGAATCGACCTCGATCGTTAAGAATCGACCTCAATCATTAAGAATCGACCTCGATCATTAAGAATCGACCTCGATCATTAAGAATCGACCTCAATCATTGAGTATCGACCTCGATCATTAAGAATCGATTCTTAATGATCGAGAACGATTCTTAATGATTTAGATCGATTCTTAATGGTCGAGGTCAATTCTTACTGATCGAGGTCGATTCTTAATGATCGAGATCGATTCTTAATTATCGAGGTCGATTCCCAATGATCGAGGTCAGTTCTTAATAATCGAGGTCAATTCTTAATGATCGAAGTCAATTCTTAATGAGGTAACAGGCGTCTTGATCCCCGAACAAAATATCCCCGACAAAATATCCCTGACAAAATATTCCCGGACAAAATATCCCAATGACAAAATATCCTCATGATAAAATATCCCCGGACGAAATATTTTCGGACGAAATGTTCCCCATGACAAAATAAACCTGTATAAAATATCTATTTGACAAAATATCCTCGTATTAAATCTATTCACAATAGATCGTTCCCTCCACTATTTTTACAATTTTACCACGATTTCCCTGAAAAACAAGTTCCCCAAATTAAATCGTTCCCTCAATAATTTTTTTTAATAGTTCCCTCAATTATTTAAATCGTTTCCTCAACTTTAAATTTGTACAAAGAGGAGGGTCTTCTTACTTTTGGCATTTTTAAGAAAAATCAAAAATCTCTCAGATGCTGTCTATATTATTTGAAATTAAAAGTGCGGAGTGTTGGAGTCGATTCAGCGTTATTTTTTCTATAAATAGACTTAATATCAAACGAATTAGACCGAATTTATTTTTCAAAAATTTCGCAAATTTGTACAAAGAGGGGGGTCTTCTTACTTTTGGCATTTTAAAGTAAACTCAAAAATCTCTCAGATGCTGTTTATATCTTAAAAACTAACAGTGCGGGGTGTTGAAGTCGAATCAGCGTTATTTTTTCTATAAATAGACTTAATATCAAACGAATCATATCGAATTTATTTTTCAAAAATTTCGCAAATTTGTACAAAGAGGGGGGGTCTTCTTACTTTTGGCATTTTTAAGAAAACTCAAAAATCTCTGATGCGTTTTATATCTTAGAAACTAACAGTGCGGGGTCTTGGAGTCGATTCAGCGTTATTTTTTCTATAAATAGACTTAGTATCAAACGAATCAGATCGAATGTATTTTTCAAAAATTTCGCAAATTTGTACAGAGGGGGGTCTTCTTACTTTTGGCATTTTTAAGAAAACTCAAAAATCTCTCAGATGCTGTTTATATCTTAGAAACTAACAGTGCGGGGTGTTGGAGTCGATTCAGCGTTATTTTTTCTATAAATAGACTTAATATCAAACCAATCAGATCGAATTTATTTTTCAAACGCAATTTGTACAAAGAGGGGGGTCTTCTTACTTTTGGCATTTTTTAAGAAAACTCAAAAATCTTTCAGATGCTGTTTATATCTCAACGATAATATTTTAGGAGTGTTGTCCGATAGATTTTTGTACGGTCAAGAGCTTGGACTAAGTGTTTCTCGAAAATGTGTTTAGGATGTTAGTATATGCAGTTGCCTGATTTAGAATCTTTTTAAAATATCCACTAATAATAAATATGGAAAAATGCTATGATGTTAAGGAGCTATTCATTTAATTTGAACTGTAAACAGCTTATCGCGATCGAGCGCTGTTTCATGTTGTTATTATCAGTGCTCACTCATTTTACAATGGCGCAAGCTCTAAAACTAATTGCTTTTAAGCTATCGCGCAAAGCCCCTTTATTTGTTTAGCTGTCGAATGGTGTTGCACCATTTGAATGATATGGGAACGAAAACAGCAATTATTGTTTCGGAAAATTTTATGCATTCATCCTTTGTATTTATTGTATATAATTATGATATAACTTGATGACGTAATTGAGGTAAACGAATACTATAGAAGACAGGGACGGACTGGCGCAAAAAAGCGGCACGGGCGTAAGACTCAGTAACGGCGCAAATTGATTTTCTTTGATAGAGGGAGAGGTAATATAGTGGCATGGACATAGAAATCTAGGGACATAGTACAAACGAGTTGTGTAGTTGCTGTTAAGGGGGGGGGGGCGGTGAGGAAACAAGGGTGCTCACATTCTATTGGTCGCTTCAGCTATGTGAGCAATTGAGCATGCGCAAAGACGCGGCTATTAGAACGTGGGCACATGCATAGCATGGACATGTCCATGAGAAAGGCATGCACCCTCCCCTGAATGGCTCTCCCCTTTCGTCTAAAGTGGCACTTTATACTACATCCCCAGATTTCTATATCTATGTATAGTGGCTAATGCTATATAATATAGCATTAACCTACTCACCTGACAGTGCGGGGTGCAGAAAACCCTCAGCAGTACAGGGTTCCCGGGGATCTCCCCCGGGAAAATGTTTGAAACGCAAATTCGAAGCAAATCTCTCGAAGCAAAAAAAATAATATTATCACGATAATTCAACTAAAATTTTTATGATACATTTTTAGAGTGTTAGGTCTCTAAGTCACTATATGAATAATAAGAAGTATTAGAAATACCTTGTGTCCGTCTTGTGACTTCATGTTATCATAAAATCTCGAAATTTAAATCAGTACTTCACAATCCACAACATAATAGACATGTGCTTAGCATCATAATATTATAACGTGTTACGAATACTCAATATGCGTTTTATAATATAAAAAATTAACCACACCTGAAGATGGCAACTCGTTGCTGAAACGCGTCGTGTTAACAACACATGAAGTCACAAGACGGACACAAGGTATTTCTAATACTTTTTATTATTAAAATTTTTAATTTTATTTATTTAAAAATGTTTAAAAATAATCAAATAACGAACTAAGGTAGGAGGTAGGCGCTCGGCCCGGCGCGGTGCATAAATTAGGTACAAGCTGAACTAACTTTCAGAATCATGAAAAAAATTAAAAATTTGCGTCAAAAAATTAACTGCTTGCTTTGATTTTTCACCCTGACCAGTGGCGAGCGGCGCCAAACTTGCCCGGCGTACGGGGCGACGCCCCTGGGCCCAGTCCGTCCCTGATGGCATAACGTATACCGGGTGTCCGGTCTCAAAGTCGAACATAGGGAATTAACGTTGTGTGCCATTTTTAAGTATTTTGGCTTTTTCTTCTACTCGTATAGACTATAATAAGAAAACAAATAGGTGCCTATCTAAGTGAAGTGAAGAATTTAATTGGTTTTTTATTATTAAACAACGAAAAGTAAAAGAAAATAAAATTATAATAAACATTAAGTTTTTTGACAATTTTATTACAGCACACTTCTTTCAGTATTTTGTTTTTCGCCTACTTAATTTGAAATCATTACTGCAAAATCGGTAAATTTCAAATTGGTATTTTAAAGTAAAAATTTCATTTTTGGTCTTATTTTTAGAATCATTTGATGCGCAATAATTTTATCTTTCGGTAGGTACCATTACCTTTCTTGTACGTTGAATTAGCGAACACGAATCAGCGAAAATGAATGTTAAATGAATGTTAAATTCCTATGTTCACTTTTAAGACCGGACACGGGGTATAGACCGCGCTCCTTAATCTGTCAATAATAGGCAGCTTTTGAACTGCCCGAACACGTTAAGAACCAATATAATCGACTGCTGGCATAAGACAAGAGACAGATCATCACCTTTTAATATAATTCAGAACTGACGTAATCAACGATTTCTGCTTTAAAAATAGCGTTTCGATATTATTATTATTACCTCAGAACAGAGATAGCTTGTATAGGTAATATTCAACTGAAGTCAGTCGAGACGTGCGGAGAACTTATTGAAAATAATTAATAAAATATTTTTATTTACTGATGATAAGATACACCTTGATTTTTCATAAGCTCTTTGGAACCTTTATTGTAACATCCAGGTACACAACATGACATAGAGTAATTAGTAACACTACAGAATGATCGTAATGTACCTGTCAGGTTGTATTTTAGTGTTAGTTGTGACTTCACAAGCAGGGGAGCTATTGTGTAACTTTTGTGAATTTGTTCATTTTCACATTTTCATTTCATGTGAAAATTTTCACTCGATTGTGTAACATATGGATTCACTCGTGAAATCACTAGGCCACAAAGTAGAGATTTTATTTCTTGTTGGATATTTTCACTTTAAAAATACAAATTAATGCGGATATGAGGTTATATTATGCGGTGTTTGACAGATAAATAACAATGAACGTAAAGAGAATCAAAAATTGATAAAGTATATAAATAAAGTGAACTTTGTAATTTAATTTCTCGATCTTATATTATATATTCATAATGTGTTTTTGCGTATAATTATGTTTAAAAAATTAAAGAAAAATTTATTTTCAAATTTATGTATTATAAATAAATATATAAATTCAATATGTGTCTTTGCCGATATTATGTTTAAAAAATTAAGATATTTCAAATTTGTGTAGTATCGTTTATTGCATTTCTTTTATTATCTATCTATAAGAACAAAGCTGTCATGTTATGGTATTTTTATATGTGTCCTTTTTCAATTTACTCTCTGTCTCACTCTTATTTCACGTTTCACTGACAAATTCGATGGCGAATAATTTCACGTGAAATAGTTCACTTTTCACTTTTGTGGAAAATACACAATCGCGTGAGCAAACTCACATGAGTGAAATCACTAAAAACGAGTTACACAATAGGTACCCTGGGCCGGCAACTTTATCATTTGCCATGTGTTGCTCTTACCCAATTCAAAACTAGTTCTGTTCAGTGAAGTTTTTATTTATTTCATGAACTAAAAATTGAAAAGTGCGAAATTCGTACGGAACATTTGGAAATGGACAGTGTAGTCAGGGCGGTATAACATAACTATTTTGCATTCGACTATTCGGGTTAGAAGTAAGTGCCTCTGTGTCTAGCGATTATGCAAACGCAATTTTCAATTTTTTTGACGAATTGTCGCAGACCTCCGGTGTATACCGTGTATTGCTCATACCGTCTCCTGTATATTGCTCAAGCTCTCAAGCAATTCAACTGTTTACAAGCGACGTGATATGCTGTTTTAGTTATCTCTGTTCTGCGATTATTATATAAAATGTCAGAAATAAATTTCTATAATATCATTGCTGTCCTCTCTCTAATTATTTCCTTTGACTTGCGGTTCAAGACACGAGACATCGACTAAATTGTCGACTATTTGGTCGACTTTACCGTTTGCTAAATAGTCGAAATTTGGTCAACTTGCACTGATGAAGTCGATCTGCAAGGTCTAAGTCGGCCATCTCTATTTCACATTGTACTTAGTTGAGTTTCGGTATCTCTGGGGAAAAATTCTATTTGAAAGTATGTGTGAAGACTTTAAAACGATAGCATCGCACAGTAGTTAATGATCTCAGTTGTCGATCGTCTATAATCTGTAATCTCTCTATCAGTATCGCGGTGAGTTCGTGGTAGGGTATAGCTGGTGCGAGATTTAATAAAAGTTTAGGTTTGAAATATATTAATTTATTTTCTAAAATTTACAAATGAATAATTATGTATCATTTACATAATGACTAATTAAGTGTTAGTGATCAAAAATGTAATCATATAAATTATAGGACAATATACAATGCATAGAAATTTCTTAAATGAATATTACTAAAATATTATAAATTTATTTAGACAGAAAAATCTGCTTGATAAAAAAAGTGATCCATATGCTTTTTTATTTAAAAGACTTTGTAAAACTGGTGTTGGGTTTTACAAACTATTTTCAAATCTGATGTAATAGAATAGTGACAATAGATTGTCATTATAATAATAGTTTTTTTATACCCGTACACAAAATTTGTAATCAGTCGTAGAATTTTATATTAAAAAGTTAAATCTGAGAATAATTTTCTTGAGCAGAATTATTTTAAAATTCTACAATGTTTAAATAACTAAAGTCACAAAAGCTCAATGTTATAATAGAACTTTGATTTTTCAAGAACCTTTTTGAAAATTCAGGCATCAAGTCAAATTTAGGATCATAAAATTTTAAAAATAATAATATATTATTCTGATAGCCTATTAATTGCCTATATAGGAACGTTTCAATACATTCGAAAAGTTCTGGGGCTGTTAAAATGTCTGTTGAATCCAATAAATCCTTCTCGAACAAAAATAAAATGTGGCCGATGTGCTTCTTGTGTTGCAGAATTCGCTGGAAACATCAAATCTTGTTTTGGCTTCTGTTTAGTGTTTTTCATCTAAAATTATGAAATACTTATAGTGTATTGTGTAACAAGTGCAGTGTTTCACAAACGTCCCAGCCTGAGATCCGCTAAATACTTGAAAAATGTTCACGGGCCTCTGAATACAGCGAAAAATTTTCGAGGACCCCTCTGTCCCTTAATTATAATCGATTTTTTACTTCATAAGTGTTGGTATATGTTTAAATCCTTAGCTACTAGTATTATAAATGCGAAAGTAACTCTGTCTGTCAGTCTGTCACTCTGTCTGTCTGTTACCTTTTCACGCCTAAAACTCTGACACAGGAGATCGATTGCATCCTGAGCAAGGACATAGATTGCTACCTTTTGTGATAAAAAAACCGACTTCGCCCGAGTGAAAAAAATAATCTCTGGAACTAGTGAACCGATTCTAAAAATTCTTTCCCTAATAGAAAGCTACGAAGGAGGATAGCTTCTCGCGGGGGGCAGGGGGAGTAATTTTTGCGGAGGGGCTAATAAATTATAAATTCTTATCTCTGGAACTTCTAAACCGATTCTAAAAATTCTTTCACTAATAGAAAGCTACGCAGGGGGAGAGATTCTCGCGGGGGAATAACAAATTAAGAATATACTAAATATACGTGAGCGGAGCAATGGGTGACCGCCATTAAATCATAATTTTATACCACACAGGCGTAGCCGGGACGAGCCGCTAGTAATAAATAAATAAAATAAGATAAGTAAAAAAATCTGCTATACTGAACAGATTTGAACAGGTTTACACCTTCCTTAAAACTATACTATACTAGCTGCCCAGCCTGGTTTCGTCCTGGTTTCAACCCTAGGGTTGAAACTTTTCAGTTGTCGGTTTTCTCTGTTTTTTAACGTTGTTAAGAGAGGGATAGAGCGATTGAGTCGCGCCAACTTCAATTCGCATATACACTTGAAAACGTCAAAATGACAGACTAAAATCCCACATAAATTTCACATGGATATGACAGATCTAATATTTTTGCGGCTTTTTTGCGCGCCCAAATGCAGGTATCTCAAATCGAATTGTCAATAGAGTTGCTGTAAAAAATAATATGCATTTACTCGGAACGAAACACAGCGAATGCAACGAGTGTGATTTTCTGCCCGAGAAACGAGGAACTTCACACTAGTAACTAGTTGCAAACGCTGTGTTTCGTTCCTTGTAATGCGATATACTAATACATAATAATAACAAGTCGCGAGCAGTTAATTAGAAATTCGAGCGAACGAGGGAAGCGAGTGTGTAACGTATAAATTAATTATAAATTCGAGCGATACTTACAAAAGAATAATAATAATAAATTCCTGCTATAAGTAATGAAACTACAATTAATTCGTAAACTTTCATTGATTTCTTTTCTTCTGCAGATGCGTGTATTTTTGTAACTTTAACTACATATGACGCTTCCATAGTGGTGTTGATTGCGTTTAGTAATTGACAAAGCAAAAACATTGCTAAGGCCCCTGGGAAAATAAAATTTTAAACAATACTTTATTTTGTATTATTATTACTTCCAGTTAATTCTGTATAAGTTACTTAATTATATCAAAACAGAAAAATTTGAGACAATATAAAAACATATTATAAATGTTATGTACATACCAAGCAGAAAAAAACAAATACATAATTCACAAACAATACGGTTAAATTTTTTCGACATTTTATTTAAAAATATTAAAAAAACGGATGATTTTGACGGTTTTAAGTTTTATAATATTTATTATGATAAGACAATGTTGAAATGTTTCTAAAAAAATATTGACAGCTCAATTTGACAAAATTAAAAAATTCTTTAGCAACGATCTGTAAACAATTGTTTGTTAAAAATTATATTCAACAGCTAATAGATATTAAAATTTAAAAAATTAATGAATATTATATAATATTATATCTGAACATTTTACGAAAACATCAGTTTGCGGATAGTGAGTTACTTAAAATAATTATTTTCAAGGATATATTAAAGGATTAAATTTTTATTTGGTCAAAAAATAAATTTAAGTTCACATAATATAATAGGGCATTTTGCGCAAAACTCAGCTCAGATAGCGCCCCTAGCGTAAAAGGTGTAGCATCCTTGTCTCTATTGCAGCATCCACTAAATTAATTACAAACCGGAAACCCCACAAATCACATATTTAAATATTGGCGGCAACGAGGTTTGAACCTCGTTGATCGGTGGTTGTCAAAGTAAAGGAGTTATAAATATTCACAACATCCTTGGACAGAATATATTTCACATTTGTGAATCCTCTAAGATCTGTAGTTGCCCTATGCTCTAGTGGCGTCGCGAGTGGCAAAAACTTGCAGTTTTATGCCCCATTAATAAATAATAATACCTTTAAATGCCACAATGCATATATTATTATACACTATTTTGTTGGCAATTTTTAAATTCATGTAAATTTGCGAAAAAACATCGTAAACATTTTCGAATACAGTGTTTCGACCGGAAAAGCCCCAGTTTTCAGTCCCTGGCATTAAATTTTCCTGTGGGTCGCTGCATCACTTCCAAGTAGACCGGACAAAAGTTGCAAAAAATTGACAACTTTAAGGACATCCACGGGCGTGAAATTTGTTTTCTGCAACTTTCATTATTGCATCGTGAAAGAAAAAACGAGAAAAAGTAAATGAAGCGGGCGGTGCAATACAAGATTGCCTGAAATGTAAGCTTTGTTTCAAATTGTAGCTAGACTTTTAGTAAGTGGATTAAAAGCAAAGGCTTTAATTTTTCATGTTGATGATGAAATTAGTTGAAAAACAAATTTTTTTTGCACGCCCGTGGGTGCACTCAAAGCTGACAATTTTTGTCCGGCCCACTTGCGACGCACAGAAACGTCATCAAGGAAATGGAATGTCAGGGACTGAATTAGTATGTCAAATGTTGCACTCTTTAAAAAATAATGTACAGTGGTTATAAGAACCACAGACAAGTTCTAGTTTTAATCAATATTGTGAAATTTAAAACTGAATCCGCCTGAATTGACTCCGGATATGTGGTCATTTTTATTAATCGACAGGATGTCCAAATTTTATTAATCAACAGGATGTCCAAATTTTATTAATAATCTAAATAAATATAATATTATGATTTTTTTTTACATTCGAAACTTGATTAGATCTTAGAATCATAGGTGGGCAAAGTTAATCTATTTAAATTCGTTAACCGTTATTCCGTTACTCAAAAAGTTAACTTCGTTAATCGTTAAAGTGTTAGTTTGTTGAAAATGTAACGCAAGTTAAAGTTAACCGTTACGTTAACTATCGAATATTTTTTTAATGTTAAATCAATGAGTCACCCAATCAATAGTTTATTATTATAGTAATTAGTAGGTATAGACAAAGTATAGGTATTACTACTAGTCTACTAGGTAGTAGGAAGGTAGGGTAGGCTGGGTAGGGAAGGTACACAAAAAAACGTGCAACAACGTTTTGTTTGTTAGTAATAATTATTGTATTTTTTTTGGTACCTAAGTAACGGTTAACGGACTTATGTTAAAGGAAGTTGAATTTAACGGAAGTTAATAAGACCGTTAATAGTTTTTCGGATTAATTTAAAACTTAATTCATTAAACAAAAATATGTTAACTTCGTTAATTAACGATTAACGGTTTTCTGGCCAGGTTTGCTTAGATATATTTAAAGACTCTGTGAAATAAATCTGATCAACCAGACTGAGATTCGAGCTCAGGTCCTTTTGTTTCGACACATAGGCTCTATTAGAACTGGAAGAGGGGCAGTGCTGTCCTCTACTCTTTGGCAGGAGGCTGATTAGTGAACACCCTGCTTTGATGTTTTTGTCAGTTGATTATTCAAATAATTATTGATTCAAAACTGGAATAAAACGATAGGCATATTTTTAGGAGTTTTTTTGCCTATTTTACTTTTCTCATCAATTTCTACATTTATAAACCTTTGAACTGCCTCCCAACACAAGGGGAGTATTTTGATCACAAAACAATGTATACCTATGTAACATTAGGCCTGGGTTCAAAAAAGTATTTTAAAATTCGTATTTTTTTTATTTTTTATATAAAACTATGTAACAAAAATAATACAATAATCAGAACTATTCTATTACTGTTTATAAAAAAAGGCATGTGTCGCAGCATGCACGACCAAAGTAATACTTATATTATTGATTAATCTACGAGTAAATGTGGAAATTGTTATTTTTTTTTTATTAATATTTTATTAAACAATATTAAAATAGTTATTGGTATAAGATATTTCAAAATAATTCAATAGTAATTTAATGTTCATATTACTCCAAGCCAGGCGCGAACCAGCAATGTTATACTATTGGATATTTGCGCACGGTCATCTAGCTTTTCTGTCTTTTTACGCATAAAAAATCAAAATAATATGTACACACATAAATGTAAATTAATTACTTTTAAATGTTCATTCAATGAACGGAATAAAGTATTTTCAACAAAAGCGAAAAATAAATAATATGTGTTTTACAAATACGTAATAATATACAGGCTGTCCCACGACTTCGGGCATTTATGAGAAGATTCCCAGATAATATGTTTAATTAAAAATGGTGAACACTGATTAATTATGATGTACAGACAAATACGGAATTTGATTTGGAGGCATCGTGTGCCAGCCCAGTCCTTCCCAAGGTAAAAAATACCTAACTGAATGCTGGAGAGTGAAAATTAATAAAGAGTTGAAAGAAGACAGCTTTGAAATGGCTTAAGGATCCAAAAATAATAAGCAAATACTGTTAATATTGCATTTATTAAGCTGACGTTTCGAGAATTATATTCTCATCCTCAGAGCTCAAATGCCGTCAAACATGACAGTAAAATTGTCCAAAAAACTTTTTAAAAAAACATACTAACATTTTATTTGGTTTTTATTGAAGTGTAAAAAAATTTGTTTTATTGATTTGATTTTGTACACAGAAATACTCAAAACTTTATGTTTTATAGAATTTGATTTTATTTTTTATTGTAGAAAATTTTTTAATTTTTTTTTTATTTGCCAGATTAACTGTTTTATATTTACGTGCTATAAGCTAGCTTATAGCACGTAAATATAAAACAGTTAATCTGGCAAATAAAAAAAAAATTAAAAAATTTTCTACAATAAAAAATAAAATCAAATTCTATAAAACATAAAGTTTTGAGTATTTCTGTGTACAAAATCAAATCAATAAAACAAATTTTTTTACACTTCAATAAAAACCAAATAAAATGTTAGTATGTTTTTTTAAAAAGTTTTTTGGACAATTTTACTGTCATGTTTGACGGCATTTGAGCTCTGAGGATGAGAATATAATTCTCGAAACGTCAGCTTAATAAATGCAATATTAACAGTATTTGCTTATTATTTTTGGATCCTTAAGCCATTTCAAAGCTGTCTTCTTTCATTATCATCAGGATCACCACTTTTCTGTTTTTAATTAAACAGTTCTTCACATCAATAAAGAGTTGGTTATCGACTTTTTACAACTTATGTTGTATGATAAATTCTCTCTCCTACTTCGAGACGACCCTTTTATTATTTTGCAATATTACAATATTTTAAGACCAGGCCAAAAAATTCTAGTTATGCCACTGAGTCTAAACAAAAATCTACAATGTATTAAGGAAAATGTTCGTACTTTCTTAGTCAATAACTTTTTTCATACAAACAATGAAATTGATTAACTTTTTGTTACAACGAAGTTTTTCATTCTCTCAGGGAATTTTTTATAAACAATATAATATTTTCATTAATGAGCTTTTCAATAAACTTTCATTGACTAAGCATTTTTTTCAGGATCGGTCAAGTATTGTTTAAAATTTATGGGGTACCCAAATGCTTCCATTTAACGAAAGGTTTGTAATTTGTCTGGAGTAGTGATGAGCAAAGCAAGACCAATACCAAGAGCCAAGACCGTGGTAGTCTTGGTTTTGGTCTTACGTATTTAATCCTGATCTTGGTCTTGCTTTTTTGAAGACCAAGATCAAGACCAATCTTGCTCATCACTAGTCGGGAGTTCTTAGATGGAAATTCCCTTAGCTCACTTTAGTGATTAGTAATTATTCACAGTTTTTCAATCAAAAGCATTGAACATGTTTAAAATTCACGTAAAGACAAATGTATATTTTCTATTCTAAAAACATTTCTTAATATTTTGATCTAAAGTCGTGTGACACCCTGTAATAGTAATAATCAATTAATGTAATTAATAAAATTATTGAAATAAACCTGAATGCTCACAGGTCAAACAATAAACTAAGCATCTGGCGGGTCTTCGACAACCGGTATCCAATTCTTCCATGTTTTGATTTCTTCAAACAACATTCTTCCAGGGCTCTCAAAGGGAACGCATTGACAATGACCGATAAGTTTATAATCTTCAGCAATTGATCCATTTTTTACGCCGTTTTCAATTAGAAGTTTGCAGGCATCGAGTGCTTTCTGTGGTGGTTTATGATTAAGGAAGCAGCCTACAAAACTGAATGCGTGTGACTTTGCATTATAGCCAAAACTGTGAGCGCCGATCGCTTTCCAGCCACGACCTTCGTATACGTTGCCATCACAGCCAATCAAAAAATTGTAGCCAATGTCGCTCCAATTTTTACTTTCAATGTGATATGTTTGAATAAGCCTTACGCAGTGCACGTTCTCAGCTTGCGTCTTTCCGGATTCGGTTGCAGTGTGACCTGGAACAATTAATATATTTTTAACCGACTTCAAAAGAAAGGAAGGTTCTGTTTTTCCCTAGTATCTACGTATGTTTGTATGTGCCCGATTTTTTCAGAAACTACATGACCGATTTTTATGATTCTTTTTTTATTTAATAGGGCATACCTTGGGGATGGTCCCAGATAAATATTACTTAAATCGGTTCAGTAGCTCGACTGAGTTTATAAAAAAGTGACTAACGGACTGTAACGCCGTTAAGGTAAATTCCAGTTTTGACACAGCGCAGTCGGTTAATAACGTGCAAACTATAACTTACCTATTGTAAAGGTACTAAGAAGTAAAAAATTAAAAAAAATAGCACCCCCTTCAAAAAAGCCACTAAAAAAAGAGGGAAATAATAAAATTTTGAGATTGGCGCCAATTTAATAAAATGAAAGTAGATAGGTACTTATATAAAAAGTTTTAACAATTAGATTGGCACCGACCTCAAAATTTTATTTGTTTCCTCTTTTTTTAGTGGCTTTTTTGAAGGAGGTTCTATTTTTTAATTTTTTTTTACTTTGTTACAGTTACAGGTTGCTAATCGCTGGAATACAACGCTACTTCATGTAGGAAGGCAAATTGAAGGGAGAATTTGAATTCAATCCGATTTGCACTCGGACGAAGCCGGATTGGGCAGTTACTAGCTAGTATAAACCTAAACCTTCACCAAGAAATAATTGCTATCGAATGATAAAAACCGCAGTCAAATCCGTTCAGTAGCTCTCGAGATTAGTGGATTCAATCCGATTTTCACCCGGACAAACCTGGGCCGGACAGCGAACTTAAAATAGTCACATTTATCCCGATTTCCCAAGCACAATAAACTATAAAAATTTCAAGACGCCAGAAGACTAGCTGAATCAATCAGATTTGCACTCGGACGAAGCCGGGCCGGTTAACGAGCAGAAAATTGTCACATTCAGCCGAATTTTCCAAGTACAATAAATTGGGAAAATTTCATGACGCCACGGCTTACCCTTTGAAAGTTATTGTGTAACAGACAGACATGAGTATTAATTAATCTACTCGAAGAATGTTAAAATTAGTGTAGAAGGACATTTTTTGAAGCAAAAATCTAATGACATATCTTCATGTGTGTGTTGAAAATTGCTAGGTAATAAGATTTTTTTTCAGTAGCAAAATTTTAATGATCTAGATTGGTTTATCTTTATAAACAAACAGAAGTCAACATAGGAATACAAATTCAATTTTATATGAATAATAAAAAAATAAGGAAAGTATTGCATGTTTTTTATAAACATACTTTTATGACAAGTAAATAAATAAAATACTTTTCAAATAATTAATGTACGTTGTACAAACTAGAAAGAATTTGGTCAAGATAAAAACGCTGTTTTTATTGTCATAATATGATCTGTAAAATAAAACATTTTTATCAACAAACATTTGTAACATAGATCGAGGAGCTAGTGACGGACGTTTCATGACGTGTTTGATGCACCTTGAAATTTTGTGTAGTAGTATCTACTGGATAGATGAGCAGGTAAACATGCGTTGGCTTGACCTACCTGAGGACACCATTAAATTTCCTATGGATTCCTAGACGGATCTTTTTTTATTCGGTATGGAAGGTACTCGAAACGCTTGTTAAAAAACACGTAAAACTCTGTGATGATTTCAACTTTGACTGCCTTTAACTTCTCAATTTTAAAAGATATCGATATGGGACAAAAAGGACGGTTTAGGGCGTTGCTTGCTTTATGAACATGTGTATTTTCAATTTAAAGTTCAATGAAGAACACAATAAATAAAGTTAACAATTAGATTAACAATCAATATTGTTATTACTTCCTATACTGTACAAATTCACTATTTCAGTGAAATTAACATAAGGACATCAGACGATTTCTCGCAAATAATTGAAACAATAAATAAAGCTATTGAAAAGGACATTACATTGTAACCATTGGTTACCAAAGTTACAAAAAGCGCGTGATTTTCAAGAAGCTGTAGCGTGCTTACCATTAGTACCACAGAAAAGTTGTAGGAACGAAAATTGTAGGAAATTTAATCCTCTTTAAAACATTACATAGTGGAAGAATTGCTTTAGTCGACCGTTTCTGAGATATTCTGAAAAAAGTAATAAATGGGACCTTTAGAGACCTTCAGAGACCCCCCCTCACCAGGCAGGTCAAGCCAACGCATGTTTATCTGCTCATCTATCCAGTAGATACAACTACACAAAATTTCAAGGTGCATCAAACACGTCATGAAACGTGCGTCACTAGCTCTTGGACTAACAGTATTATTTAGAATGTATAGGAATAAATCACCTGGTAAAAAATGCATCATAATCAGAACGGCGCTCTACCTTTCAATTTTAGAGTTTTGTTTTATACCTTTTATTTAAACAATTCGCTTGGACGTTTTTCTACTCGCATGGGTTCCTGATTTAGCGAGTCGATTCCACGAACCCATTGATACAAGATTTTTTTTAAAGACTATAGTCGGGAGTTTTTGAAAACTTTTATTTTTATTTTTTAAACGAAATTATACACTTTTTTTCTGTTAATGCGCGTGGTGACGCGGATAACGGCTAGTAATAAATATTATGATATTTGCTTTTCGTTTCCATGATGTAGCCCAACCCACCGCTGGTGTCCCAGCTGAAGGTCACGAGGCGTCATTATAACGGGTTTTGGTTGTTAAAATCGGCCGCGGGCTCCCGGACTTTTATTTATAGAATTATTAGACCGACTATTAATTTTATAAAAAAAAAATAATAAATTGGATAGAGTCGCAAAACTGTACCTAATTTCTACGAAAATGTTTACTTACAAATTATAACGTATTTTGATGGTTCCTTCTGATATTTAGTTGGCTCTAGTGGTGGTTGTGCTAACCAGTCTCTTCTTTTTACGGTTCGTATGCAATTTTTGGCAGGAACTGAAAATAAATATAATGTAAAAATTAACTAATGAACGTTTTAAATGAAGTAGTCTTTATGTCTTTACAACATATTATACAGGATTAGTCAAAAAGATGTTATCACTTATATGGCTGAATAATATAAATTATAGGTAGTCTGAATAAAGCTAATACCCTCCTGACTTCTTCTCATATAAATGGTAACATCTTTTTTTACTAACGATTGTTTTCGATTGTTGCAGACTTCTATAAATTCAAAACCTTGAAATACCACAAAAAATCTATTAAACTGTTTGGCCGTCTTCTATACATTTTCTATATATTTTAAGACTGTAAGGCAAAATGCGAAATTTATTAAAAAATGGGTGTTACCGAAAATGATAAAACCATATACATATTGTGTATTTACTAAAAAATACATTGATCAATTTCAGAGAATAGAAGAGTTGCTAACCTCAATTACCGATAGATAAACTATATAGGGGAAAAATGCCATGAAAGGAAGAATATTCGAAAGGGACAGTTTGAGAATAATTACGGTTCTTTTTTATTATTGATATACTTTTCTTTACAAATAGATGAAATTCTTGATTTCATATTACAAGTGTTAAAAACATTTGCGTTATTATCGATTTAATGTAAAAGATACAAAAGAATATCCTCTATTTACATATTGACCCAAACGGCGAAATACATATTTATAGGTAGGTAATTTAGTTTGTTTTTCTCCTAAAATGGCAAATATTTAAAGCGACGTATTTTTTTTATAAAGGAACCTATAATTTGCATTGTTCTTTTCATTAAATGTCTCGAATTGTCTCGAATTTATTATTGCTTCACTAAAATTATTTTAATAAAACTGTAAAGTATTTTCAAAAAATATGTTCTCAGGGCACTTCTTTACATACTTAGGAAGCTTCATCGAGATGAAGAAGTTTTTATTGCTAAATAATTAAAACAGATTTTATACAAAATTGTATGAATATTGATTTCTGGACTAAACTGTATGCTGTACATCAGTTATCTATTCTATAAATAAATACGCGAAATTTGTCACACTGTGCCGTTATAAAACAATTTTAAACACTTGATACCAAGTATGTTTTTATTGTTAAAATAGTAATTGACAATATTATCTATGGATTATGTGTTATGATAAATCAATAACTGAGAAATCTTTCATTTCACGTTTTTATCGTACATATTGTTACCTTTTTTATTGTCGATTTACGTCAATGAAAAAACATGTGTCATGGATACGATCAATAACAGGAATTTCAAATTATTTAAAAATACAATACTTCAAACAATTGAAGACATGAGTGGATGAAGGGGATATGATACAATATGAAAATATTGAGAAAATGGCCAACAAAGTTTTGTCATTAAGTTTTTTAGATAAAACGCTTTTTTGATTCTTTATTCAATAACTAAATATGTTATATTGTGCTTTATATATATCTATACTGGTATGGAGAGAGAAAACGTAATTAAAGTGTGAAAATATTATTATTTATTGAGAAAAAAATGTACATAACTCCTTCATTCGTCGCTTAATTATTATGAAGTTACAAATCTAAAGTAAAGATGAACGGGATATCTAGCATTACAATATAAAAATATATATTTTATTTTGACTTTTTAGCTAGGTTAATCTTGGCCGACAATATTTTCATAATAGTATTGATATTCTGGTCTTACAAATTTTATCAGTTCTCTAATATTAGCTTTCTTTTCTTCAGAAATTGTTCCATATTTTCCCCCAACACGTTCAACTTCAATATCTTCTACTTCACCTCTTTTTTTTAATATATCCACCTTTCTAAATGGCATCATTTCGTCGTAACTTTCTTTATATAAATAGGAACCAAATTCTTCTACCCTTATCCATTTAATGCCGTCCCTAAAGCTAACCTTTTGCTTGTTTTCGTCTTTTTTCCTGTTTATTAAATTGAGTTGATTTGGCAGCTCGTTGATTTTGCGAAAATGGTCCGTCATATCGATAACGACATTATTTCGTGATGCTTTGCATATAATCTCTCGGTATTGCTCAGGTGCATAAACTGCCTCATGCTTGCGCAAGACCTTTTCGATACGCCCAAAATCTCTATCAGAGTCCAGATATGAATGCCCGACTTCGGGAAATTTGTGGTCAATGATTTTAAAATAACCTTTCATAATCATGTATTGATAAAGTACTATCATATTAAAATTTTTATTCTGCCCAGCGCAGGAGTCCGACCACATAAGCAAATGATCCTTATTACGACATGATTGGTCTACTTCAACAAATCTTAGTAGCGCGCTAGCAACTTCAACACTGCCACGGTCGGCTACGTCTTCTGTCCACGTGCAGCAGACAGCTTTTTCTTTGGTCTGGTCAACAACGTGGATACCCAGGTTATAAAACCATATCTGGCGTAAATAGAATGCCTTAGATGTTGGTATTTTCGGAAGTGGCATGGTCTGTTGTAAATCTACTGTGAGGTATAACAAACTATCATCGTCTTTAGGTTTTTTTCTATCAGAAGCCATTGCTTCAACAGCGGCGTGGTAATTCGATTTATGCTCTTCATTAGAATTTCCAGCATCACAAGTTGCACACGTGTCACTTTTGGGGTAGCCAAAAGACAGATTAAATTCAGTTACGAAAACTTTATTGTATGTACTTTTCTTAATTTTATATTTTTCCGGTAGTTTCTCCTTCTCACACATCGTTAGATAAAGTTCGTACATTTTGGTCACATTCAAAAGTGGTGACAAATAAAGTTTGTATATATTTTTGCTACGCGAGTAATGAGATTGTTCGGCCGGGAATCTTGATATATGTAGTTTTATACGATCTATAACCTCGTTATCAGTTTTATGAGGGCGATTATTATGCCTGCCTCTTCTATCTGGAAGCGGAGCAGAAGCACCATTTTTGATTTTTTGGATTATAATATCCACCTTTTTCCGCGATATTTGATACAGACCACATAAGCCCAATTTGCAAACCTCTTTTGTCAAGCATTTGTATTTAATAAAATATTTGTAGGTGGCAGACTTTTTTTTATTGGCATTAGAACGATGTCGCGCAACAGGCTTACTTACTATGCTATTGAACAGTAAAGCATTCTTACTATTTATATCTAGTTTATAAAAATCTTGTAGAATCGACTGTCTTTCTTCTATATCAAATTTTCTTGAGCAATTCATCCTACAGTTTTCATGACATAGTACCCCTTCTTTTATTGTTTTTTTTGGCATGACCGTATTTTTATAGGACAAGTATTCATCCCCTCTTTCCCTTCGTAAGGCTGCTGCTTTCTTTTTCCATTTCTTTTCATTTCTTGGACGTTTTTTCGATTTATTTTCTTTGGGAGGGAACTGTTTGCGTTTACGTGATGTAACTGGGACCTCTTCTATAATGCTTCTTTCTATATTTTGCTGACTTTCTCTTACCGTTGACGGTGCGTCGTTTGCATCTATAACATTGTCAGTGACACTGGTTTCTGTATCAGAGTGGAAACTTTCAGGGATGTAGACATCACTACTGCCTGAAGAAAAATCGGAAATATCAACACGTTCATGCACGTTTTTATCTAAATTAATGAATGGAACAGTAGTTAGATCCGTATAATGTTTTTCATTTCGCAAGGAACTGAGTATATTTGAGTCTTCGTTATTATAATCGGTTGAAGTCGATGCTACACAAAGGTTCAAGTTATTTTCATTTTTCTTTAACGAATTATC
Source organism: Mongoloraphidia duomilia (assembly GCA_039654895.1). Lineage (NCBI taxonomy): Eukaryota > Metazoa > Arthropoda > Insecta > Raphidioptera > Raphidiidae > Mongoloraphidia > Mongoloraphidia duomilia. The sequence goes on along the minus strand of CM077517.1, from coordinate 12,254,711 downwards.
ATTTTCATATACATCTGCTGACGTGCTTTTCCCATCTGTAAAAGAAAAGTTAACAATAGTACTTGATACATTTATAAGCAACTAGCTGCCAAATTTCATCAAAATCTGTTGAGCAGTTTAGTCGTGAAAACGTAACAAACAGACAGACAGACATAGTTACTTTCGCATTTACATATAATAATATTAGTATGGATTAGCACGTAAGATAGGTAAGTAGTGATGGCTGTGTAATAAGTAGGTAACCAGGCTAGCCAAGCAGGAATTGTGGAATGCCTAAACACAAGCTGTAAAACATATTGGCGTAAGAAAATAGCAAAACGCAGTAAGCTGTTAATAGGATAGAGAGATTAAAACTTAATTAATGAAGCAATTAAATTATTAAAAACATGCTCATTCTGAGTACATAGACGTATCACTTTTATAGCACACGTCGTAGAAAAATAAACGTACATACAGTGAGTATAAAAAGAAATTCGTATACCTAACTTTGAAATAAAGAAAACACAAATTTGATAAACTTTCATTGATTTTTTTATTTAAAAAAAATACTATTAAATAGTTCAAGGTTACAGCAGTTTGTTCGTGACAAACATTTTTTTTAAATAATTTTTATTTTGCTGTTTTTATTTAAAATTTTTTTTTTGTTACGAACAAAGTGCTGTTACCTTGAACTATTTAATATTTTAATTTTAATTAAGAAAACAAAGAAATTCTATCAAATTTGTGTTTTTTCTTATTACAGTTAGGTGTACGAATACTTTTTACACTCACTGTATCTTTGTTCCCATTCCTGAAGTTAGATCTATTAAAAACTAAGAATCTTGTTTGAACTAAAATCTCAATATGTAGTTAAATAAAGTAATATACACAGATAGAAAAAACACTTACCTTTGTTAGAGATTTTGAGGTTAGAATCGACATTATTTTGGCAATCATTGTCGTTTAAATCACTCGAAGTAGAAGAGTTTATTGCTAATTCTACAAGTCGTCTGCCTCTTGACACCATGTTATTAATATTATCATGCACTTGATTTATTACAATAAACGATAAACAAAAGCTTGCTTGTCACTCGGCGCAATAGGATATTTTGACTGTTAGTCAAACCAGCTGCTTCCAATACTGATATGTGACGTGATGATCATTTGTATCCCTTTTAAACACGATTCGATATGGATGAAAGAGGCAAGTACACGACATAACACCTTCATTCATAACAACGCAGCGCGACCATGCTTTCGCTTGAACTTATCTCTTTCATCCACTTGAAAAACGCATAGATTTGAATCTTTTTAAATTTATGAATACGGTAAGTGCCCATATCACCTTCATTCACCGTGATTATAATTTTGTCTTCGTACATAACTCCTTCATCACTTGTTATTTCCAAAACAAAGCTTAAAGTGCGTTGTTTTAAGGTCTAATATAGTTTGTATGCACATAACACCTTCATTCAATGTAATAATAGAAAAATCTTAAAAATGTTACATAACCCCTTCATCCACTCATGTCTTCAATTATGTAAATAAATATTCACATCATCATTGGCGGCGGAACGACTTTTTGGTAGGGAAGGGCCGGGGAGGGGTATTTAGGCCCACGATCATTTATGAAAACTTACATTGTGAAAAGTATTAAACATGATAGTTTAAAATTTTGGGGGTTCTTGACACTACTTTGGGGTGGGCTTAGCCCCCCTTCCGCTTCCAATGTATAGTTAATTGATGTTCATCAATTTTAGATCATAACAGCAGCTCCTATCTGATTTTCTAGTCCGTCATTAAATATCGCTACTTAAATGAAAAAAGTAGTTTTGTGTCTCCTACAAAGCCACCAGGGGGTGTCCAAATTCTACAATACTCGTTTCGTCAATTTTCGATCATAACCGCAGTTCTTATCCGATTTTCTAGTCCGTCATTAAATATCGCTACTTAAATGAAAAAAGTAGTTTTGTGTCTCCTACAAAGCCACCAGGAGGTGCCCAAATTCTACAATACTCGTTTCGTCAATTTTCGATCATAACCGCAGTTCCTATCCGATTTTCTAGTCCGTCATTAAATATCGCTACTTAAATGAAAAAAGTAGTTTTGTGTCTCCTACAAAGCCACCAGGAGGTGCCCAAATTCTACAATACTCGTTTCGTCAATTTTCGATCATAACCGCAGTTCCTATCCGATTTTCTAGTCCGTCATTAAATATCGCTACTTAAATGAAAAAAGTAGTTTTGTGTCTCCTACAAAGCCACCAGGAGGTGCCCAAATTCTACAATACTCGTTTCGTCAATTTTCGATCATAACCGCAGTTCCTATCCGATTTTCTAGTCCGTCATTAAATATCGCTACTTAAATGAAAAAAGTAGTTTTGTGTCTCCTACAAAGCTACCAGGGGGTGTCCAAATTCTACAATACTCGTTTCGTCAATTTTCGATCATAACCGCAGTTCCTATCCGATTTTCTAGTCCGTCATTAAATATCGCTACTTAAATGAAAAAAGTAGTTTTGTGTCTCCTACAAAGCCACCAGGGGGTGTCCAAATTCTACAATACTCGTTTCGTCAATTTTCGATCATAACCGCAGTTGCTATCCGATTTTCTAGTCCGTCATTAAATATCGCTACTTAAATGAAAAAAGTAGTTTTGTGTCTCCTACAAAGCCACCAGGGGGTGTCCAAATTCTACAATACTCGTTTCGTCAATTTTCGATCATAACCGCAGTTCTTATCCGATTTTCTAGTCCGTCATTAAATATCGCTACTTAAATGAAAAAAGTAGTTTTGTGTCTCCTACAAAGCCACCAGGAGGTGCCCAAATTCTACAATACTCGTTTCGTCAATTTTCGATCATAACCGCAGTTCCTATCCGATTTTCTAGTCCGTCATTAAATATCGCTACTTAAATGAAAAAAGTAGTTTTGTGTCTCCTACAAAGCCACCAGGAGGTGCCCAAATTCTACAATACTCGTTTCGTCAATTTTCGATCATAACCGCAGTTCCTATCCGATTTTCTAGTCCGTCATTAAATATCGCTACTTAAATGAAAAAAGTAGTTTTGTGTCTCCTACAAAGCCACCAGGGGGTGTCCAAATTCTACAATACTCGTTTCGTCAATTTTCGATCATAACCGCAGTTGTTATCCGATTTTCTAGTCCGTCATTAAATATCGCTACTTAAATGAAAAAAGTAGTTTTGTGTCTCCTACAAAGCTACCAGGGGGTGTCCAAATTCTACAATACTCGTTTCGTCAATTTTCGATCATAACCGCAGTTCCTATCCGATTTTCTAGTCCGTCATTAAATATCGCTACTTAAATGAAAAAAGTAGTTTTGTGTCTCCTACAAAGCCACCAGGGGGTGTCCAAATTCTACAATACTCGTTTCGTCAATTTTCGATCATAACCGCAGTTGCTATCCGATTTTCTAGTCCGTCATTAAATATCGCTACTTAAATGAAAAAAGTAGTTTTGTGTCTCCTACAAAGCTACCAGGGGGTGTCCAAATTCTACAATACTCGTTTCGTCAATTTTCGATCATAACCGCAGTTGTTATCCGATTTTCTAGTCCGTCATTAAATATCGCTACTTAAATGAAAAAAGTAGTTTTGTGTCTCCTACAAAGCCACCAGGGGGTGTCCAAATTCTACAATACTCGTTTCGTCAATTTTCGATCATAACCGCAGTTGTTATCCGATTTTCTAGTCCGTCATTAAATATCGCTACTTAAATGAAAAAAGTAGTTTTGTGTCTCCTACAAAGCCACCAGGAGGTGCCCAAATTCTACAATACTCGTTTCGTCAATTTTCGATCATAACCGCAGTTCCTATCTGATTTTCTAGTCCGTCATTAAATATCGCTACTTAAATGAAAAAAGTAGTTTTGTGTCTCCTACAAAGCCACCATGGCGTATCCAAATTCTACAATAGGTACTCGTTTTGGCTACACATAAGGTAGAGTAAAGGGCTCTGCAAACCGCCGCGGCCGCGATCGTGGTCACGGCCACGGTCCAACTGCGGCCAAATGCAACACGTGAATTCTTACCAGTCTACCTAAACCAACCGCGACCTGGCAAACGCGGCTGCGGCCTACGACATAGGGATGTGAAAAAATAATCGATTTTTATATTAATCGATTATTTTTTTCTTATAATCGATTTTTAACAATCGATTTTTTTAATATTAATAATCGATTTCTTATAAATCGATTAATTTTTTAATAATAATAATCGATTTTTACTTCCCACCTCTACTATGGTAGGGAAGTAATGGATTCAGTCCGAAAACAATATTTCGAGATTTTAACAGATTTTCACGTTTTGAGACCCTAGCAATCGTTTAAGATCATTTTCTGACTGATGTCTGTATGTGTGTGTGTATGTGTGTATGTGTGTATGTGTGTATGTGTGTGTGTGTGTATGTGGTCAATTTTTCGCCTTCGATATCTTAAGAACGGAACAACATACGGGCATGCCGATTGTTCTATTGTGTTTATCAGCCTTTAACTTAGATCTGATTAGATTTTGAGTCAAATCGGTTCAGTGGATCCTGAGATATTCAAAAAAACGTCCTCAATGTCACGTATTAACATAGGTAAAAAAAAATATAAATGAATTCTAGATGTTATAATATGAAAAAAATGTAAATATTTTTTTTCTCTAAAATGTATAGTTTTCGAGAAAAAAAATATTTTACTAAAAAAAATAAAAATTGTACGTAAATCAAGGTAACCATGATTTTTGCTATATTAAGCTAGCCATCAATAGATCACCAAACAAAAAAGAGGGCCATGCTTTTTTCAAAGAATAAAAATTAAATTGTGTTTTAAAGACCACCAACAGCTAAGGTTATTTGGGCCTAGTCAAAGAATAAAAAAAAGAGTGTTTATTTTTTGCAAATATTTACTAGGTGGGAAGTATAGGACTGGTCATCAGTCGAATTTTTTTAATTTATTTTTATTTTTTTTTTATGAATATTAATATTAAGAAAGAATATAGGCTTTGGGAAACCCAATGCAGCCAACATTTACAAATTACACGTTTTAATCGATTTTTGTAAACAACGCCATCTGTGCGACGGATGAAAAAACATAAAATAAGTTCACTAAACGTAAACTAATCAGTCGGAAAATGGCGCCATCTGTATGTATTATGTAAAATAGTGTCATATCGATACCCTTCCAATTGTTTTCATTCATTATAAAAGTATGCAATTTTTTGAATAATAGAAAAAATCGATTTTTCACAAAAATCGATTATTTCTTCAAAAATCGATTTTTTACAAATCGATTTATATTGAAAAGAGAAAAATCGATTATTAAATAATCGATTTATATTGAAAAGAAAAAAATCGATTATTAAATAATCGATTTTTTTTACTCAATGTCACATCCCTACTACGACAACGTTCTAAGAATGGTACCGATACGTCATCAATGTATTGGCGTCAATCATCAAAAAACCACCTAAAAAGGGAAAAAACAAAAAAATAACTTTTTTTTGTTTTTTTTTTCAGTAACCCTTTGCACACTACGCCACTTGGTCAGGTAGGTGGCGTCCAGCTAAATAGGCGTTTTCTGTCAATGACGTAGCGGTATCGTTCTTAGAGTAATCGGATTATATCTTCATTTTCACCATCCATTTTACTAATTGTTATAACGTTGTCAATCTAGCAATCTTGGCTGCTTTGGTTTATGGTCGCACGTATGCAAACACGACGACATTGATCCGCTACCGCAGCCGCTTCGATTTGCAGAACCCTTTATGCTACCAGCTGTAGCGACGACTACCAACAGGAAACAGTTCCATTCATTTACTGGTGGTATCTATATAAGGACACTGGGCATTCCTACAACTGGTGGTAATCGTTGGAAGGGCACATGGCTATCTTCGACGGATGGGATCAACATGGAAATCAACATGTTAGCAACAGATTGGGAAATATCAATTTCGTAACACGTCAACATCAATTTCGGACATGCAACTTTTTTTCAGAAAAGGCCAGAGCATCGCATCAAAAAACTTTAAATTTATCAACCAAATTCACGAAAATTACGCCACACCTGCTGGAAGTTATCTTCACAACAGCTCACATCAATCGGCTCATCTTTTCTGCATCAAGGGTCTCGTTTGATACGTTTTCCGCAGCCGTTAGACGGCCAACGCGGCTGCAAAGTTGATGAGGGCAGTATAGCCTAGTGGATAGCGTACTTGGTACCGCAGCCTCTAGACTAGACTGTCGTGGGTTCGAATCCCACCTGCGCTCATGGATGTTTTGTGATGTTATTTAGTTTTAAGAAAGTTGTTATTTAGTGTAGTTGAAAGACGCTAATGACCTGAGATGTCGACGCGTCTATAATCTACAATAAATAAAAATAAATACAAAGCTGATTCCAAGCTCAGAGCTCTAGGTCTAGGCTACTGTAATTTTGTAAGAAATACAACTTTCTGTTTATCCTTGAACTTAAAAGAAAACAGCTGAACTTCCATCCTAGAGTAATATTATGCGCACATGTGTGTTTGATGACTCTGAATTTAGTAATTCCCAGTTTATTAATAAACAAATGCATGTGTATGATAAAATTATCAGAGCTGTTAATTGGCTATAGTTAAAAATACTAAGTCTAAACTAGTATTTTATTTATTTATTGTAAATTATAGACGCGTCGACAACTTAGGTCATTAGCGTCTTGATTACTTTAAATAACAATTAACTTAAAACTAAATGACATCACAAAACATCCATGAGCGGAGGCGGGATTCGAACCTACGACAATTTGATCCAGAAGCGGTGACGCTAACCACTGGACTACATTGTCCTCTCTAAACTAGTATAGATTGTACTTATATCTAGATGCGTAATGAGGTATATTACTGACGAGTGGTGACGGTATGAGCGATAGCAAATTTTTACAGTCACACGAGTCGTAATTACATTACGCATGCGACAGTAGCGGCGCTAGGGTTTTTTGTTAAGGTGGGCCACTGCTGGGCATGGCGATCTGAAGGTGGGCCAATAACATTTATTCCCAAAATTTCAGTGCTCGATAAAATTTTAACACAGATTATTTGCTATAGAATTTACAAGAAAAATGGTTGAAATTTCGAGGGTTACAAACGTAGTTAAAAGATAACCTAGAGATTGGAGATTATGCCAGGGTGGGCCAAGACAGTTTAAGGTGGGCCGTGGCCCACCCTCTGGCGCCGCCACTGGCACGAGATATATATTATGGTATTTTTTGCCATACCCACTACAAAATACCTACTTTTCACTTCATTTTCAAAAAATTTTGACAGTTCATTTGCGTCGCCATCTTTACTTATCTTTACTTTTACGGTAGGCCGGGAAGGTCGTGAGTTTGTAATTTAAGGCGGATAGAGCGAATAAACAGAAGTTGCTATGGCAACCGTTTACTTACAGTAGTAGCTACCTACTTGTCCGAGTGACAAAAATTTAACAACACCTTTAATTTAAATATTTATTGGTATCATAAGATGCGAATGAAGAGATAAGATGGAGAATCGATGCAAACACATTCTCAAAAAAAACGAAAAAAAAAGAAGTAGGTACTTATTCCTTGAATACTTTTTGTGCATGACTTAAGACCTTTACGAAAGAGAGAAATATCAAAAGATTCTGGTCGGATTCTGGTATGAGGTGATATGTGAGAGACCGGAATCTAAAATTTAAGACCCAGAATCGGCCATTTTGGATACTAAAAACCAGTCCCCCGTTCTCGCATGTATCGAGCAGTGAGCGCATCTCGTATCGTGCTACTGTTTTTTATTCAATATTTTTTTAGCAATGGCTGTCGGCTGATACAAATTCCACAACGTAAAATCTGAATTACGTAACACTTTGAGGAGTCTTGGAATGATCTCCTTACGTAAGTCGAGAACTGTATGTATTTACATAATTTAATTTAAAAATGTTCTTTTTCAACAACTGACAACTAATTAAACGGCATAATATTTTTTATCCACACGCTTAGACATAAATACTATCTACTAATGCGACTTTGAACTTACCATTGTCTACATTAACTGTCACTTGATTCGAAATGTTTTGCTGGAAGATTTGATTAATATGTTGATTTATAGTAACAGGACCAAAAATTTTCGTTTCAGAACCAATACGAACGTCTGTCGCTTCTTTGACACTTATTTTCCCATAAATATCTCGAAGATTAGACGCTCCAAAAATATCTTTTAGAATTTCCTCTTTTATACTTTGACTTTCTTCAGCCAAGTCTGAAGATTTTAAGAGGTTTTCTACTAATTGGTATCCGTTGACACCGGACGTTATTTGGTAAAGAGCTTTTTCACTAACACTTTCAAGTTTTTGATGATATTCTTCCAAATATTCCACAACACTGTTTTTGTCACTGACTGGCTGCTCACTTTCCGTTGACATGGAAGATGTCTCCATATTTGTTGATGTCGATGTTGACTCTACACTTGTTGATGCTTCTGAATCCAAATTTGTGTCTAGCCAGTTCTGACACTTTTGTTCAATATTTTCATAAGTTTGTGTACCGATTTCTCTTATTTTGACTGTTTTGCTGATTTTAACTATTCTCACATCACTGCATTTTTCGCAATCACCGCAAGTATTGCCGTTTTGTGAACACGGTTTGTTTAGATCTGGAACATTATTATTTTGATATTTCACCGGTGAATCACTATTTCTAATTTCACTGTGTGATTTCAAACAACCATGTTGCGAAACTGTTTGATCGCCATGTTTGTTTTTATCGATTCTCAATTGTTCTTTAAAATTGCTATTTAGATCTTCCATTGTTGACATAACACTGTCTGTACAAATGTCATCACCAACTTCAGCATTACAGCCTGAGTTTAGTGAAGACATTTGTCCGTTTTCACTGATAATTTTCATGAATCACGCTAAGAATCACAAATCAGTAGGTAATATCGATGAGCACAGTTGATGTTGTCGAAGTTAAATAAATGATGAACAGATCTTTACACATATTTATTTTTTAGATACCTAAATATACCTATTACCTTCAATGTTATCTTATCACTTTTTATCTCTGAATACATCAACGTTTGTTTTCTAACGTAAAATATTTATTGAAAAAATATAAAAAACTTTCCGATGGCAAAAAAATATAAAACAACACTTCACAAATGAACGATGCAATAAAATAATTAACGTTTCTTGTTTAATGAAATGATGCAATCGTGTTATTTCTTCTTTCTTTTCATATGTTAGAAGAGTATTGACAATATCCTTCAAACCAAATTATTTCGTTTCTGAGAATACAGAACGTCAAAAGATCTATCGATTTTGTTGTCTTTACATGCACACCTTTTTAACTCACACGGTGAAAAACTTATATTAATTTAGTTTTAAGTTTGTATATCGTTTTTACAATACAATTGGATTATGTATACTTATAATTAAATAATAGGACATTTTTTGTGTGTATCATATTATAAATAATCTGAATACACTGCAGAAACTGTCAAACCGTGCACATGAACAACAAATGGCGTTTATTATCATCATGCAAACTACAATTACCAATTTGCGGCAATTAGTTAAGTCGTTACTACTGCCATGACATGAGTCATCGTCCGTATATTATAGTCGTTCTGTTTTGCATATGAATTACATGATCTACAATATCGACTGATCTAGGGGCACGGCAGTGCACCCACCAAATCGAGTACTGTCTAGCCTACCTTTTCACGAAGCGATTCGGCGTATTTTTGAACCGTCGTAACTTCGGTCTGGATAACAATTCAGGTTTCACATTTTCGGATTATCGATGGAATGGAGTTACATGTAATGTACCAAATTCCATTTTTATAGCCCTGATACTTTAGAATTTATTAAGTAATATTTACGCAAAGCTCATTGATTTCGTCACTCACCCACTGATCATGATCATCAATGATCATCATTCATCATGGTTTAAAAACAATTTTAATTTAATTTAAATCTTAATTAAAAAAATAGGTAAAAAAACTTTTAAGTTAAACGGTTTGTTTTTAAATCATCAGCTGTACCAAAAACTAGAAAATAATTAGGACACAAACTAAGGGGCACTTTGTGTCGCTGCGTCAGTGGAATAAGTAATAAAAACGTGGGACGCATTTGAAATATTTCTGTTGGTGACGTTGGTGGGCTTGGAAACACATTTTTCTAGACACACCGTTCTTATTTAATAATTATATAGTCGTTATACAGATTTTTATGCGCCCCACGTTTTTATTACTTATTACGCTGACGCAGCGACACAAAGTGCCCCTTAGTTTGTGTCCTAATTATTTCTAGTTTTTGGTACAGCTGATGATTTAAAATAAAACCGTTTAAATTAAAAATTGTTTTACTTATTTTTATTTTCTAGTTTTTAGTTTGATTTCTGGCCCGTATTATTATGCAAACTCCTCATTCTTTCAACTGTCCACCTCCTGATTCCATCATCAGACCTCGTTACCAAGTTGAAATTATCATAATATTGTCTTGTCACGGGAAGAATTGGTTAAGTAGAAGTAGTTGAAAAAGCTGTCGCAAGATTTGAAACAAAGATAGTAACAAACAAACAAATATACGGGGTCAAGCTAAATAAAACCGTTTAAAAACTCGGAACTACCGCCATCTCGACGTTTACAAAAACTGTATTGGCAACAGAAATAATGACGTGATTTTATTTACTTATTATTCCCCAAATTCATAAATTCAAGGTACAAAGTAATCAATGTGTGGTTGCGTAATAAAAACAAAAGCATTTCTAAATTTTAATGTCCAAATGTGAGAAAATAAGAATTATTGAAATAACGGGAAAAAATACACTGAGAAAAATGCCTGTGACAGACAGATAGACACCGAGTTGATTCCATAAGTGTTCCGTTTTGCCGACTTGGGTACGGGACACTAAAAATGCGTTTTACGATTTAAATATAATATCGAACGATTAAAGATTTTTGAACGATTAGACAAGGTAAATTTTGTATCAATTGAAATTTTAATTTTCAGAATATCGGAAATGTTTTTTTATTACACACCTATATATTTTTATAATTTTTTTAACATTTTTTTCTGGAATCTTTTGTAATAAATACTAAAAGATAATATGATCTGATCAAGTACTACAGGTTTTTAATAATAAATAAGCATAGAATACTGATGATAATACAAAGTGTTTTTCTTGTTTTTTTAGACATACTGTATATATACGTCTACGTGCTTCTGTGCCATTTTTTTCCTTATCAGTTACTATATTATCGTCCAGGATTTCCTTATCATTACTTGGAACTGATTCTCAAATCACTATAAATTCGAAACGCTCTCACGGACGGTTTTATAGAATACTAGAGGCCCCGTCCGGCTTCGCCCGGGCGCTAAGAAAGCCCGGGTGCAATACACTCTGCACTCGCTTCGCTCGTTCGCTATATATATAAACCTGCCGTGAAAAATTATCTAACTGATGGTGAAAACCGCATCAAAATCCGTTGCGTGGTTTAGGAGGAGTTATCGGTGAAACAGACAGACAGACGCGGAAAGCGACTTCATTTTATACTATGTAGAGAAGAAGAGATATATAGACAACTTTAATGATTTTTGTTTTAAAGCGGCGTTACACATATTGTGGCATTGGGACAAACAGCAAATGTTTCGCATTTGATGAACCATTTTCCAAAGCAGTCGTGAAACCACCATGTTTTAGACATGTGCCTATTTGGCAAACTTACGAAAATTTATATTTTGAATATCAATACTTTGAACCGTTTCTGTTTTATTTGGGATTGATATAATGTTATACATTTCTGTGCCATTATAATAATAATTTGATAAAAATTTTAAAATGTGTAGGCGGTCTATTGATTTTCGAATTATCTTTTCTTGATAATACAGTCCAAATTCCTTCACGAAAACAATAATTATTACAAGAAAACACGTAAATTGAATGGACTATAATATTTTGTCAGCGGTGTTATCACATCACATAAATATATAAGTACCTTATCGGCATTTAAAATTTGATTTAATTAATAAACGAATTTATTAATTTCAAATTTTGCCATAATAAATTAATTTGTTTGAACCATTTTTTCATTATTAATTAATTTTTAATTTCAATAAAAAAACAAATAGTAGATAGGTATTAATAGGGCAACCGAGTTACAATTCCCTGTCACTTGTAAATAAGGAAAACACTTTCAAAGTTATTAAATTTTATTAAAAAATAATGAGCGCTTTCGACTTTATGTGGTCATCTTCAGATCGGTGTTTACAAATTTTTAATTGTCATATTGTATGTGAATAGTTACATTCGATCACATCTTAAATTACATTCAATAATAATTTCCAAATTTTTTAATACGTACAATACTATAATAATATGATTAAGCCTAAGGGGTATTATTACACCAAAACGATGTGTAAATTAGAAGAAAAATTGATAATATTAATATGTATTCGCAATTTATATTCTTTAATTTTTAAAATATGAATAAAATACATTTACAGACAAAAATATTGCATAATTTTTTTTTGTTTATTTCTTTTTTATGTACTTTTTTTGTTACATGTCTTTATCCTAGGGTGTTTTACGTATAGGTACTAACAGTAGCGAACTTTCCATAAGGCCGACCATACCCAGGCATATAGGGCGGCCAATCTGCGCCCGCTATCTACCTGAAGCACGTGCGGGACGCGACGAGCGCGGCGCGGCGGCGTGCACTGAGAAAACTCTATATGGTCTTATAACTATCAGAGACAGAAATAACTCAGAAATAAAATATTTCTATAAGCGGATTGACCCGAACGCAAAGCTGATTTTCGTATAGCAGCTGCCCCTTTCTGCGAAATGTGAAGTTGTACGAATAACTTCACATTTCGCAGAAAGGGGTGGCTGATACTGACCGGCCTAAACTGCTAGTCCACCTTTGGGTATTAATGGTCAAATAATTTTACATTAGCAGCCTTACAACAGATTTGTATAGGAATACATCACAACATTTTAAACGAAAAGAAATAAACATAAAAAATATGCAATATTTTTGTCTGTGAGTGTATATAGATTGCATTATCTATCTATCTATTTTATATTCTATGACTGATGTGATAATCAACACTGTATTTTTAATATGTTTAATATACAACTTAGAAGATCTAACCTACATTATTATATTTTGCTCGCTTGATAGCAATACTGAGTTGAACTTGGTGATAAAAAAATGTGTTTGCTACGTCACTTGTAATGGTGGTTGCATAAAATAAGATAATTAATAATAAAAATACATATATTTTTTAAAGTCCAAATTAGGGCTTCAATCTGGGTTACAATATTTTAGTCCCAGCATTTTCAGGATTATAAAATAGATCTCGGAATCGAGAATTTCAATGAAAGTGGTACGTTTGTATTGAAATTGACCGTTTTTAACGGGTAATGTCAATTATCGGAATCGTAAATTATACAGAGAAATAAATTCAAATAGATTGATCGATTACTATGTATATATTTACGAATCCCTATACAGTTGTTCTCACGATCCCTAAATACTACGCTTAAAATCAGTGAGGATCCCGAAATTTCGGAATTGATGGCCTACTAAGAATACAGGCTGCTTCAGAAATAAAGGTCTAAGTCCTAAGAGCACACGTTAGCATATGGTTCAAAAATTATTTTTTATATTATTTTAAATTTTAATTAAGAAACCCAGAACTACTCCTATCCCGACGGTTATGAAAACTGTACCGGCAACAGAAATGATGCCCTGGTTTTATTATTTCTAAATTAAAAATTATGTAATTGAGTTATTTCTGTTTCATAATTTTAAGGTACAAAGTAATCGATGTGTGGCTGTGTAATAAAAACAAAAGCATTTCATCACTCAATAATGACCTGCGCAACATGAAATATGTTAAAAGGGATTTGTAGCTGTTTATTATCGAAAATCCCAAATGAAAACTCTAAGCGACTTTGACCTGTAGCGTTGTCGAGCGTCTACAATCTACAATTCATTCATTCTTGACCTGTAGCAATGTAATGTATTTTTACCTTTAGTTGTATTACGTCAAAACGAACGTAAAATTAAAAGAAAAAGTAATTCACAATGACATGTACTTACACAAAACTCTGGAAACTTTATTAAACAACGGAATTCACAAATTCACAAACTCACAAATGCTGCACAGTTTTATTAAAAGTGCGTGCTTCAGGGATACAGCGCCCGGGAAAACGGTGAGTACACCGTTTGCGTGTTTCTGCCGAATATCCGCAGGCTTCAGCATGGCTTCACCGTAGGTACAATAAAACCGTGTCTATTTTTCAGTATTCGTAAAATGTGCCATACTGTTTTATGAATATCACGGCAGAGCAATTGGTAATAACTGATTATGAAAATTATGCATTTTATTCTAATTTTACAGCTGTTACATAATCACTAATAAAGGTTTGTATTTAGTTAGTTATTAACGAATGCATCTTATGAAATTTAATTCGTCAGTGGCGGGTACAATTTTTAATTTTTTTTATCGAAAATGAACCTGCCGATTTCTTCAAAATTTTAGGATAGTGATTATTTAAGCCTATTTAAAATTTTTGAGTTAAAAGTGCCCCTGATACCATCTTTATATTTATTTATCTTCAAAAAAAAAATGTGTGTAAGATTTTTCCTCGATTTTGTCCGAGCTCTTTAACTCAATTGAAATTCATTCAAAAGTTGAGAGGGGAGACACTTCAGACGCGTACTGTATGGTAATACGGTAGGTACATAAATAAAAAGAATAAAACATTCTGATCAGATAAACAAATATTCTTTATTTTACTAGGTCTTTGAACCGAGCGAATTATTAATTGATTATATATATATTTTTAATATTATACATTAATTATTTTGTGCAAATTAGCACTTATTCTTTTCTAATAGTCAAAACTACATAAAATACATAAAATTTAATACGATAATATTAATATTGATTACAGTAACGATATGGTTAGAACAATTTAAATAACTGTACAGTAGGTAAAAACAAACAATATTTATAATGTAAATGATGGAACATTTTTCCCATTAAATATTTAGAAACTAGCTATCAAATAATAATTAATAATAGAAAAAAAGATAATCTTCATTACGATTTTGTGTGTAAATATAAATGTTAATTCTACAGTGAACACAGAGATCACAATAGTGGATCAGCTGTTCTTTTTATTGCAATGGAAAGAGATAGTATTGTAACTTACGTGTTAATTGATCGACTCATTAGTATTGGAACGATTGTGTGATTGGCTGCTCTCTTTCCATTGCAGTGTTGTGCACCCATCGTGTAGATTTAATAACAATTCTATGTAAATAGAGGTGTCAGCACAAAACTTTATAAATATTTAACAGCGAGTATTAATAAGAATCTTATTTTAGGTTGATGAAACATGGATTTCAATATTAAATTCATATGAAAAACCTTTGTTTGCGTCCTTGGATTTTTCATGTCATAAAGAGTTTTTTTGTTTTATATCAGTTGCTTCCATCACAGACGGACTATGAGAGGCCTCTTGGGCGAATCTTAATATGAGTTCCATTTTTTAACTGGAACTGCAAGTGCCCACCGGGCGAATAATAATAGAACTTGAATTTTTTACGTAATAAGTAAAAAGTTTTTGGGATTTCTAAATTTATTCATAAAATAATATGTCTCCTGTCCTTAGGGGTCGACAAGGCGTTTTCCCGATTGGCCAGCGGGCCAGTTCGTCTCTGGCAGACGAAAATTCGTACCGATTGTCGGTTTAATTTTGTTTATTTTAATTATTAAAACTTAATTTTTTGATAATTTAGAGCCACGCCTACATGCTTCAGTACACTAGATTGTGACTGTGTTCAAACGTAAGTCGTAAATTTTTCGTAAGGTGCTCTGATGCTGCAGGAAGAGCTGAACATAAAGTCAATGTTTCGTTTTTTTAATTTTTTGGACGCCATAGGAAAATTTTTATATAGGTAGGTACCTAATATAAAACATGAGCAGTATTAATAAATAAACAGAAAAATCGAGTAAAGAAAAAATACCGATGCAGCTTTATAAAAAAATGAGTTAAATATCAGGTATATCTGAAAAAATGAACAAAAATGGACATATTATTTTTAACGTATTTAAGATATTTGTAGATATAAATTAATAAAGGAAAATATAATATTTTGAAATTGTGCATTGACAACAAAATAGCATAACTGGATTAATTCTCACAGGGTCGTTCCGTGCCGGGTGTGCAAGGGGGGGGGGGGCACACGGGCGCTAACAGGAAAGAGGGCCAAATAGGCGCCGAGAAAAAATTATGAATATAATAAAAATTTAATGTATGATGACTTAAAATTTCACTAGTTTTTATAATATGTATTATGTGCAGTGTTTCATATTATCACATATATAATTTTTTCTTACTTAATTTACTATAGAATAGAAATTAGCTGGGTTGAGTGGGGGGCCCAATTGCAATCTTGCACGCGGGTGCTGACAACCCTAGGATCGGCCCTGAACTTTCATAACTTTTAATGAAAACATCACATAATATTATATTCTTTGCAATTTTCCGAGGAAAATAGCATACCGCTCTAGATTCTAGAAAATATTTTAGCGGAATTATTTATTGGAAATTCCTAATTATTTGTTTATTGACAAAGTGAAAGCGTTTCTTAAATCATAATTTATAATTATTTTGCTGTCATTAATCAATTTCAAAATTTCAGTAATAAAAATATACTCGCAAAATATAATGAACCTTGAATAATAGTTTAATTTCGAAAATATATTTATTTCCTGTGTATAAAAACTATTATTACTGATTTAAAGCCGGGAATACATCTGACAACAGACAAACGGTGCCATTCGTTTGCGTTGCTATCATTGCTGTTCGTACGCAGACATCCTCGGAAACGTTTCTGGGTAACAATACACATCTGAATGAATGACTTGCAATATTTACATTCACTAGACATCTGATACGGGGTTTACATGCAGCCACTGCCGCTGCTACTCGCGCTGCCCGCTGTCCTGCCCTGAATAATTCCACGGCAGCCTTTGAAGCAAGTGACTGTTTACATACAGCTATACTGCGCCTACCGCATTATTCTCCAGCAATAATGGAGGACGTAGAATTTGCCGCGGCCACAGTACTCTGTTTTTTGAGTTTGCAAAATTATATAAATGTTTTAAATAGAGATGTGATAGAAAAAAAAACGTCGACGTTGAAAAAGACGATGGTGGATGACAGCGATTCATCGCAACAGAACTTTGTTAGTATTTTTTATGAGAAGGATCCCATAATCTCTTAGTTGCATATAGCTCTAAAACTTTGACAATTCATTGGTCCACTCAATCATGGTTATAACGCGAATAAACAAATAAGTTTCGGATCGTGCACTTGGTTAAGCAAAAAGAATAGACAGAACAGCGGGCAGCATGTAAACAGTCACTGCCGCTCGCGCTGCCAGTCCTTTGACTTCCGTTCAAAATACCGCCACTGAAGGGAGCGTGCGGCAGCGGTAGTGGCATGAGCAATGGCAGCGCGAGCGACGTGTTTACATGCTCGCGCTGCCCACATTCATGCCCAATTCCCTGCTCACTGCCGCGGAAGTGAGCTGCATGTAAACACGGTATGACAAACATTGCCATTCGGCATTCGTTTGCGTTGCTATCATTGCTGCTCGTACGTAGACATCCTCGGAAACGTTTCTGGGTAGCAATAAACATCTGAACGAATGAATTGCAATATTTCCATTAGTTAGCATTCCCAGTAAAACAATCTTTCTCGACAAATGGTAGCGAATTACTGGAAATTATTGTTAACACGTTCACATAGCAAACTTTCCAGATATTCGTGGCTCACATTTTCTTTTGATCTTTGTATTTTTATCGCCAGCCAATGGGAAACGTTCGTTCGGATTGCTATCCAATCGAACCACACCAAATTTTTGCGAACGATTGTGTACACTTCACGAATGCATATAAATAAATCTGCGACCGAATGGCAACGTTTGTCGGATGTATTCCCGACTTTACAATTATATAAACTGAAAGGTTCATTACATTTACAGCATGTAAAATAATACTTACACAGATCTAATTAATAATATCATTAGTAATATAATTATCGCAATCAATGCAACAATAAACTTAACATTTATAAATATTATCCAATGCACTAAATAAAATACTGTATTCTATTCAAATATACTATAGTCAAATATAATAGTTATACAGATTGTATCAAATTAAACCTGTGCATAGGGCATTCTGTGTGTAAGACAAAGATTTATACATAAAGCAATAAGTAAGAATGAGATAAATGATCGCTAATAGGATGTTATGTGGTTACTGTAAATTAAACTGATAAAAGATTTACATTTTTACAGCAAAGAAGGAGCGAAAAAACAAAGATGACGCTATTAGGTTGTATAAATATTATTTATTTACAGTAACTACGTAACATCCTTAGCGATCATTTATCTCATTCTTACTTATTGCTTTATGTATCAATCTCTGTCTTACACAGAATGCCCTATGCACAGGTTTAATTTGATACAAACTGTATATTGCTAATATATTAAATGTGTTGACTGTGCTCTTGAATGTACTCCCATCACGTGTTGCAGATGGATCGCACGACAGGGATGTTGAGTTTACAGCATTCAATCAACACATAGTATACATTAAATTTATATTTGCTACAGATTTCACACAGAACTCCGAGATTGATGTATTTGTTTAAAAATAATTACTGAAATTAAAATATCTAAATTAGTTCCTGCTGGCTCAAAATTCTTAAAATGGGGTGTATAATCTGACAACAATGTAGTCAAAAACATAACTCAGGGACGTACAAGTAGAACACGAGTGGTGCAAGTCCATTTTAATATTTGTAGCGTTTTCAGCTCGTATATGCATTTTTTAACATTAGAGGCGCGTAGTTTTGAACGAGTGGAACACTAGCACCGTGTCAGTGTTGAGTAGTGTACACGCTCTTCGTGTAGGCCATTACTGTCATTACCGCTGTCATGTTGCTCTTTATTTACACGACTTCCCTGCGACGGTGGTAAAAGTGTAACACTGAAGGTCACTAGCGTTCCACCGACGCCAAGCCGAACATGATACACTGTACTCTCTACACTGACCAGTCGAACAAGGTTTTCGGTGAAAGTTTACACTAGTGCGGCCTAGTGTAACAAAGTGTAACCAGCGGAAAACGCTATTAGACGTCATATATTGTAATAAGTTCTTTAACAAACGTCACTTTTGACTTGGCACTGTTTATGCTTCACATCCCTAAATCTTATAGCTAAAAAAAATTTGTATTGCTATTCACATACTTTTTATTGTACTTTGCCCACTTTGATGAGCCGCCATTGAATTGTTATAAAATATTTTGGATATCCTCTTTCAGTTTTGTTTTTTTTTGTCAGGAACGTACCTTATAAATCTATAATATACTTTGTGAATAAACTAAGTGACACACATATACTTTTTTTAGTTGGGTCAGCTAGTAAACAATTTTCCCCTTTTCTCTCCCATTTCAACCGCACCAAAAGATAATAAATTATAGGTATAAGACTGCAAAAAAGAATGGATAGCTGAATACAAAAGTATTAATGCATTCCTTAATTATAAATTCTGCGGTTACGGAAGTACTTGGAAAATTATTTTCAATTTAAAGTAAGATTTACAAAAAGTTGTTCAAGACTTTTACATTTTATTACAATTAAAATTTTGAAAAATATAAATTTCGGTTTTTAAATTTGTGAAATTAAAAACTGAAAGAATTATTTTTGAAAATTGAATATTCCAAATTTGTGAAAATATTACTTTAAACAAAGTTCATGTGACTCAGCAAACTGTATTGATTATTTTAACAGCCTTTCCAGAAATGATATGTTTAAATTTTAAATTAACAATATATAATTATTTAAATATTTTAAACAAATATTTTTTAACTGCAACCCAACATTTTTCAATTTCTTTTCTATTGTATAGACTAGATACATAATATTTACTACTAATAATAACTGAATATTTTGTATATTTTACTATTTATATTTGCACTAACATAAACAGTTGGCTCAATTAATTAGAGAATAAGCTGGTGGGATTATTTGAAAACTGTTTCATACATATAATCAGTTTTTATGGCTTCTGTTATGATTCAACATGTTGGAATTATTCGTAATTTTGCGATCATAATATTAATTATTGTATAAAATGACGGCCTTTGTCTATTATTAATTGTTATATGTTTAAAAAAATGTTCAAAATTATAGATTTTGCAAATATAGTTTCTGTAAAAAAACGTCCTAAATTACCTTGACAAATCTAAGTAACCGATTGGGTCGTCATTTTATGATTTTATAGTTAAACATAACACAAACTTTTCTAAAATTGTATGATTAATAAATTATTGTCAACGTAAGAAATAAGATTTTACTCTTATTTATTAAAAGTTATATTTAAATTATAAACAAATTTTATTTCCAACGCATAACAGACGTTCGTAAATTCTTTTCAAAACATTATTTGCCTTTTTTTGTATAAATAATAGTTTGAGATTCAAGTTAATGAATAAAATATCATAGAAATCAGATGAGAATAAAAAATAGTATAAGCTTGTATTTTTATTTTTCTGCTGAAGTGCTCTTCTATAAACAGTTCTTTTAAAAAATAGTTCACAACTGATTTGATTCAATTTTTCACTTCACACTATTTTAAATCTGTTTTGTTTAGCATTTCTGAAAACGCCGTTTAGAAACGCTATTTCCATTTATCAGCAGCATTTATTATTATAAATTTGTCACTTTCCTACGCAAAGCGACTTCTAATGGTTTTCTCCATTTAATCGAGCAGAGTTTTTCATCGCAGCAACTTCTGTGTAAAATATTTTCTTAGATCTACATATTTTGCCTTCATTATTTATGTACACTAATTTGACGAACTGAAGAAGCATTTGACATTTTTCTCGAAAAGCCGTTCATATCTGAAACAAAATAAATTATTAGGTGAGCAAGTTATCGTTCAAAGTCTAAAAGATGCTTAGAAAACGAATAAGTGACTATTCGTTAGCGACCGGGTGATTTTCATTACAATCGATAAATTAATATATTAATCGATAAATTAATATATTATGTATTATATTATATGTATTAATGTAATAAATTGTGTTTTAAAGACCACCAACAGCTAAGGTTATTTGAGCCTAGCATCAATTCATATTTTCAATTCATTTTTTTTTTTTTTTTTAATAATAAATGAAAATCCAATTGACACTTTTACCAGCTCTTGGGCTAGAACCCGGGAACTGGGAACTGAAGAGTTTGTGTGTAAGTTTGTTTGAACGCACTAATCTTAGGAACTACCAGTCCGATTATTCCATACAAAAATGCTTTAGGAATGCGAACTACTCCCAACCAAATTATTTAAACATCACGTGTTTTAATTGTTTAACACGAGGTAAGGTCAATACTTCGCGTGTTTCGACGTCTGCAGACGATTTCCGTATCCCCCATGAGTACCACCATGTAAAGATTTAATTTCACTTAAAAAAACTTTACACGCGTTCTGCTATCAAATAATTATTTTATTTCTGTAATTATTTTTTTTGTGCCTATCAAATCCCTTTGAATTTCTTGACGATATATCCATAGAGGTCAAAGTAATTAATTATTATACAGATTATTAAATCTGTTTGGTCAGCAGAGCAACACAGTGAATTAAAAAAATATTACACAGCAGGTTTTGAATATAGCGTTAGCTTGTGTTCTAAGTAGTAAAATTAATGATAGCAAATTTAAAAAACAATAATGTTCCAATTGTTATGGAATATTTTTGTTGCCATACCCACTATAAAATAGCTGCTTTACCTACATGTATGTAAAGTTACTTTTAACAAGCCAGTGATTTATGTTTATTCGCCTTGATCCGTCCGCTTATTACCAACTGACAGCTACTCTCGGCCTACTATAGGAGTGAAGTTGGCGACACAAATGAACTGTTAAAAATTTTTGAAAAAAAGGAAGTGAAAAGCAGCTATTTTATAGTGGGTATGGCAAAAAATATCATATATACCTATCTCTTGCTTAATGATATTATGACTCGTGTGACTGTATAACATACTCGTCAGTAATATACCTCATTACGCAACTAGGGATATACACTATACAGTCTACTATTTTTCTACTGAACATCCATTACGCCTACGGGTCATGAGCATTTACATTGAATTTGTAAAAAACATATTAGGCCGTACAGAATATTTATATCGAAAAGGCTAACAAAACAAGCATTATCCAAAGGAATGATTCTCAAGTAGGTGCAGCATCAAAATACATGTTGTAAGAGCTATTTTCCTGAGAGTTGTTCTTTCGATTATCCACGAGAGGCAGCACAGTCTTGTGGTAGGTTCAAACATTATTTATTCCCCATTACCTAGTGGTATAACTTAATTATTAAATTATTACATCTTGATGTTTCAGGAAGTAGTTTGGGTCGATTTAATTTATAGCAATAGACTTTTATTGTTCAATTTACTGACAAATTTATTAATTTTGAATGAAATTTCATAATGTTTGTATAAAAAATTTTATAAGTTTAAAATGCAGTTTTCTATAGCATTAAAAATACGTACACTGTAACTTGTAAGATACGAATAATTTCACTGAAGATGGTCACATTAGACCGAAACGACCGTCTGAAAATTAAAATATAATTGATTTTTAATAAAATTTTAATTTGGGTATCGGGTCTAAAGAAATCTATTGCTATATATTAAATTTATTAGTATTATTATTAAGTTAATTAAATAATTAAGTTATACCACTAAAATGATACGACACTAATGGAGAATAATTAATAATGTTTGTCCCTACCACAATTAGTGCTGCCTCTCGTGGATAATAATTATTGAAAGAACTACTCTCAGGAAAATGACTCATTGTGCAGTGAATCAAGTGTGCATTTATTACAGTGGACTGTATCTAGAGTGTTGATTACTGCCTTTGGAGTTGTATTATTAATAGCCAATGATGACTTCCCGAATGATTAGAAACAAAGAACAATTAAATGATCATTATTTTATAGTTTATAGTTATACACACGCTTATTGCATAATATGTTTATAGCGATATTTTACAAAAGCTAATGGAAAAAAGATGCAGTTTGTAAACAAACGTGAATAACGAAATAAATTGTATTTTTAAATTAGAATACGGAATTACTTTTTCTAATGTAATTAATATTAAATAAAACGTTATTAAGGTGTATAGTCTACACTCTACAGACCACGTGCGCTTGTGATGTATTTAAATACATAAATAGAACTGGTACAATCTGGTGTGAGTACGGGATATCGTGAGAAATCACATAATTAGGTATTATTAATTAATTAATGGGCGTGTGTGCGGACAGGTTGTCGCAGTGAGAGCGGCTTGTACAATGTATAGAATGATCAGATAAAACGAACCACTGGGACTGTGAACTGTGAAGGCTAAACACAATACTAATAGCGTTTTCAGTTGGTAAGCAGTTTTTGACACAAATGGCGCGTAGTTTTGCACGAGTGTAAACACTAGCACCGTGCCAGTGCTGAGTAGTGTACACGCTCTTCGTGTAGGCCATCACTCTGTCATTACCGTTGTCATGTTGCACTTTCTTTACACGACCTCCCTGCGACGGTGGTAAATAGTGTAACACTGAAGGTCACACTAGCATCTCACCGACGCCCAGTCGAACACGATACACTATAGCATTGCTCTCTACACTGATCAGTCGAACACGGTTCCAGCTGAAAACGCTATAAACTACATAATATTTTGCACCCCCTGATTACACCTAAAAGAATTTTTTGCCATACCCACTATAAAATAGCTGCTTTACATGCGTGTATGTATATGCATGTAAAGTGACTTTGGACAGGCCGGCGTGCGGGAACGTATCTTTCCCACACTAGTGTGAGAAAGCAAACCATTTCCATAGTGATTTATGTTTATTCGCCCTGATCTCCGTTCGCTATTACCTACTGATAGCTACTCTCAGCCTACTATAAAAGTGAAGTTGGCGACACAAAATGAACTGTAAAATTTTTTCGAAAATACTGAAAATGAAATGAAAAGCAGCTGTTTTATAGTGGGTATGGCAAAAAACACCATATATATCTGGTTTGTAATGATATTATAACTCGTGTGACTGTTAAAACTCGGTTAATCGCTTGTTTTAACATACTGTCACTACTCGTCTAATAATATATCTCTTTACGCCACTAGATATTTAATCTACTACACTGTTCTTGTTGCGAACTGTTCAGTACTTTGTAAATTGGAATAATATTCTAACAAACATTGAAATTGATTGATAATGAATTGACGATTTACTAAATTGTGTTCAACGGTCCATTTTAAAATTCAACTTTGGACTATAATATTATGTTCTAAGAATACTTCAACAATCATGCCACTAAAATTTGTTTAAAGAGATAAGTAAAGTACCTATATCAAAATTTACAGCTGTAAATCATGAAAATGGTCGTAAAACTTTGATCGAACGTTGATAAAAAAATTCGACTGATGACCAGTCCTATACTTCCCACCTAGTAAATATTTGCAAAAAATAAACTCTTTTTTTATTCTTTGAAAAAAAAAGCATGGCCCTCTTTTTTGTTTGGTGATCTACTGATGGTTAGTAATATAGCAAAAATCATGGTTTCCTTGATTTACGTACAATTTTCTTTTTTTAGTAAAATATTTTTTTTCTCGAAAACTATACATTTTAGAGAAAAAAATATTTACATTTTTTTCATATTATAACATCTAGAATTCATTTATATTTTTTTTTACCTATATTAATACGTGACATTGAGAACGTTTTTTTTAATCTCAGGATCCACTGAACCGATTTGACTCAAAATCTAACCAGATCTAAGTTAAAGGCTGATAAACACAATAGAATAATCGGCATGGCCGTATGTTGTTCCGTTTTTACGATATCGAAGTCGAAAAATTGACCACATACACACACACACACATACATACAGACATCAGTCAGAAAATAATCTTAAACGATTGCTAGGGTCTCAAAACGTGAAGATCTGTTAAAATCTCAAAATATTTTTTTCGGACTAAATCCATTACTTCCCTACCATAGTAGAGGTGGGAAGTAAAAACGTAACAAAAATTGAGCATTATTGTTACTGGCCAGTGAATTCTATCTGAAGTATTTCACATTTCGTTAATTTCGTTTGTATGGAAAGGTTTTTGAAAGTTGTCAAGAACACAATATCATCCGCAACATTATAAAATAAAATGTTATCGATCACAGAGACAAAAAAAGCAATTGAAAAAAAACAAGTTCTTTTATCTAGTTTTAAAAGCTATTTCTAGAAAAAAATTGGCACTTAATTAATACTGTGATGTGTATTAAAGATAATATTGTACTCAGAAAGTGTCAGATAAATAATAGTAATATTAATCAATGGATTTCTACCAATTGATCAGTTTATCATTTCTGATCATTCGGTAGAAATTCATTCATAC
Source organism: Mongoloraphidia duomilia (assembly GCA_039654895.1). Classification (NCBI taxonomy): domain Eukaryota; kingdom Metazoa; phylum Arthropoda; class Insecta; order Raphidioptera; family Raphidiidae; genus Mongoloraphidia; species Mongoloraphidia duomilia. The sequence continues at coordinate 12,229,193 of CM077517.1, read as the reverse complement.
AATCTTACTAGTTCAGTTAGTTTATAATTACTCACATAATAATTATTATTAAAGACTATGTAGATCATTATAAGAAATTGCATTTTTATGATTTACTATTTCGTTTCGTAATGAAATATTATGTTTGCAAAACATTTAATAATAGTTTAATCAATTATTAGATGGCAATTTCTTTTATTTTTGACAGATTGTAGAAAAATCTAAAAGTTCCGAAACGTCAGCACTAAATATTTTAAACTGTAAAAGTTGTTCAGTTGGCAATCATCATGCGCTTAATTCTCAATTATTTATCTTAAGATTAATCTTGTAATAAAATAAAAATAGCTAAGTAGGTATCATATAAATGAAAAATATCAATTCTTGAAAACACTTCAAATGTATTTTGACAACAATTTTAGACTCATCATCTGTTGATAAAAGTTGATAATTTTTTCAATTCACAAAAACAGTAACTGAGATTGTGTTTTATTGAAAAAGAAATAGTTACATAATAATTGCATAAAACAGTCGTTTCAGCAGACAGCGGAACAGGCTCATTTCAACATTAAATTATTGATTGTGAAACAAATCAATGATGAATTAATTCTTGATTGAAATTATTGAAATATAATATTATAAGTTCCATAATATATTCCATGAAATTATGTATATTATGTAACATTTTGCTGAAATCTAATGAAAGACATCTCAAAAATGCAACTTACTGTATTTACTGTTTTTGTAACCAAAATTTTGTAGTAAAAACAAATTGGTGATAATATAGACAGATTAATTGAAGAAATATTGAAACTAGAAGAAATGCGTCATTCTTTAAAAAGAGTCGTTTTATACCTATATTATTGTTTAAAATGATTTTTTTTTTGCTGCTTTTACATAATTCTACAATTTATTGTTAAAATAATTATTTTCAAAACGATGACATCATTTAATTATTTTATTCTTTTTTTTTATAATGAAAGATATCATATATTTTTACGACTGGGAGTAATTAAATGAGGATTTTAAGCTTTTTACTGCTAAAAGAAGAAAAAACCTTTTCGGCAACAATTGTAAGCAAAATTATGACTATTAATTAATATCCTGTTAATATATGACAAATTCAACAGTGTATAAAAAGTTTTTTAGCAAAAATGTTGTGACCTTTTAAAGTTTGTATAAAATATACACAAAAATTTTAATCAAAATACAAATTATCTGTGAGAAATTATGGTATTATTTTCAATTTTAAATCATTGATAAAATTTTAATAAAACAATTAGGTCGAGAGGTAGGCGTAAATTTATATAGCTCATTTGTGACAGGATGAAATTTTCAGGGAAGGTAGAATCTAGTATGACAAAGAATAAGTGCTAGGGTTGCCTCGTCAAATCCTGGTGCGAAGGCCGGGAGGAGCTCACTTCCGGTGCAAAACACACATATTTCATTAACTCATAATTATCTTTCGTCATTATATGACAGCATACAATTGACGCCATATTGTAGATCTCGAAGAGCTGTATTGAAATACATAGGGTTGCCTAAGGAAATTTTGGGTAACACATTGAAAACTTATAAATTATATTTGTTTTTTTGACATTTTTAAAGCTGTCAAATAACATTATGTATATATGTATACTTATATATTGTAACCGTTCTGAAATGAGTTATCGGCCTTGTGTTTGACAAACATTCATACGTATGTCTAGTTATTTATAACTTTGTGTTTTCAACGCATTTGGTTTCTAACTCATATCCGTATAATTACGCAGGAATTGCCTGAATCTGGTATTGACAATTTTCCCAAGAATTTATGTATTTTAGGGTAGCAATTTCTTATTTTTATTTTTCAACGTAATTCAACGTGCACCTCTTATATAAATTAGTATAAATTACTTACTTGAAGGTCGTAGTAACCTGTAATAAAAGTTTTAAAAAAGGTGGTTTGGAGTTTGTTTCGAAAAGAGAAAAAAGGTTGATTTTTGTTTGTGATTTTAAATTTGGTTTGACACTAAAAACTAATTGAAGCATTTGACTTTACTGAACCTCGATTAATATTTTTTCTTGAAATTCAACTTAATCAGACGCAGGTATAAAGTTAACTAAGCGAATATAAAACCAAAATAACTATAATGAATAAATGGGAAATAATAATAATTTACTATAATAAAAGAAAAAACCGATTGATTTGTGAGTCAGAATTGTCAATCTTTATATTATGGCAACTTTTCAGCAACTATTTTGTTGCCTTCTTTAAGCCTAAAATTACATTATTATAATTATGTAATTTTAGGCTTGAAGAAGGCAACAAAATAGTTAAAAATTACATTATTAGAATTATGTAATTTTAGGCCTGAAGAAGGCAAACATTGCCAATGATTGACAATTCTGATTCACAAATCAACCGGTTTTTTAATTTTATTATATTACATACGTGAGTGATCGACATGAGTTTCAATATAGTTTACTATACATTAAACTATTCAAAAATGTTCCGAACAAAGGCAATAACATTTTATGAATTATTATTAAATTACTTATTCTAAGCATACTTATATTAACGTGCTATTAAAATATTTATTTTTTTTTTACAATAATATTATGTAAACATTTTTAAACAAAACGTAGTTTAAGGTAGTTGCTTTGAAAAAAAGTCAAGAAAATCATGAAATAAAAATTATATATATTTTTTTTAATAAAGGTATCTCTTTATGCTAGTTAAATTAGAAAATAATGCGAGATATTTTTTGTTGAAAATTGAATTTTTAACATTTTTAATATAGGTAAGGTGCTAAAAAATATCACATTAATAATTTTTCAATAAAAAAAAAACAATACATAATAATCTATTTGTTTTTTTAATAAAAAAAAAAAAAAAACGATGCATGACACATTACCGCTGATAATGTTAGTAAAAAAACTATAATTATTGACCACGTAGTTTCAAAATGCAATAACAAATGACATTTGGCGACGTTCCATTTAAACGACTTTACACCCGTACCTAAAGATGTTTCACATCAAAAATTTAAATTTTTGCATATACTGATACTACTTTACAAAATGTATAACTTTTCTTTTCCGTGATACAGGATTTAACTATTATATTTTATCCAATTTTGAGCAGTTATTAACAATTTATAATTTTCGAAATGTCATTTTCTTAAAAACTATGGTTACCATGCTGGACAAAGGGCCACTTTGTAATTTTGAGCTGTTTGAATTTATACATATATACATATACATATAAAAATTGACATTTTGCACCGGAAGTGGCTTATCCCGGCCGTCGCACCAGGATTTGACTAGGCAACCCTAGCGCTTTTTCTTTGTCATAATTAATACTACCTTCCCTGAAAATTTCATCCTGTCACAAATGAGCTTCATATATTAACGCCCGCCTCTTGGTCTAAATGTCAATATGGTGCCCATACGGCATACCGCAGTCAGAGCTGGCCCTGGGTGGTATCCGAATAATCTGACACTCGAATACAGTATTCAAATTAAATACATGGTATCCACAGACTATGTTCGAATATCTTTCCAATTTTATATCCATTATGCGTATCAGATATGAAAAATGTGTCAGAATTTCAATACAATACCGAAAATATCCGCATACATCAGCTGTATTCGAATACTTATCGACTTCAAAAACCGGAGGCGGTTCTCATTATTTGATGCTTATTTTTTATGTACCTATATACATCGATTTCTCCAGCATTTGTGAACCGATTTTGATGATTATTGTTTTATTTAATAGTGCATATCTTCGGAGTGGTCCTATATAAATTTTACTTAAATCGGTTCAGTAGTTCGACTGATTTTTTGTTATTGTGTATTTTTTTAAGTATATATGTTACGTATGTATGTCAACTCCTGTATCCGTATCCAGCTCTGCCCGTAATTACCCTAATTTGTTTCATATTATATGTACAATTTATATTCACAGAAATAGTTTCTACTGTAGTTTTGTAATTTATGTATCATTTTGTGTAGTTGATGGTTTGATTTAATGTCATATAAATTCATTAATTACAGGTTTGGTAACTGAATATTTTTATATTATTATCTTACAATCTCCTGGGAACTTATTATTTCTTTATTTGTTTTACAATTGCAATATGTATAATAGTAAGCATTTTATAATAAGAAATTTTCATTTAATACGGACTGTAATTGGTCAAGGATATTCCTACAATTAAAATTGTTCGTTAATTTCTACGAAATTACAGAATATTATTACGTAGATTTAAAAAAAAATTATTTCTATTTATTTTAACCAAAAAAATCATTGAATTTCTAATTTTAGACTCAGTAATATACATATTATGTCCCTATCTCATTTCGTTTAAAAGTTAGAGGCCTGTAACAGACAGACAGATATCGTTGGCACAACAATAGGGTTTCTTTATGGTACGGAACCCTAAAAAAACAAAAAGTTCGAAGAGTACTGTGAGTAATTTTTATCGAGTACTTTAGATTTAGTCAAATGGTATTCGACTTGTAGTTAAGCCTCTAGTACTAATAACATATTATTATAATTTCTATGTACCTACATTTTTTACATACCTACTAGGCATTAAAATATAAATTCGTTATGTCGATCATCAATCTTGTAAACTGACAAGAGGTTGAAAAAAATTAATATCATTCAAAACTGTCAGACGTAGATTTCAACCGGCCTTGTTTAACCGACGTTTTAATTTGATTTTACATTTTCTGATATGCGTGAATAAAACAAAATGAAACAGGACGTATGTAAATATTTACGTTATGCAGTGGCGTACTTGCAGGAAAGCTTGGCGATTTAATCTACAAAAATTACCAATGCACTTAAAATTTCAAATTCTGTCTATAATCTACAATTCAATTCAAAATTTCAAATTTTACAAATACGGTGATTCGATAGAGATTTTTAGGGCTCCGTAGCCAAATGGCAAAAAAGGAACCCTTATAATTTCGTCCTGTCTATCTGTCCGTATGTCACAGCCATTTTACTCGGAGACTATCGGCACTATATTATGTGTAGATGAAATTTGGAAGGTAGGTGTCTTCTACGAACCGCTATACAATGGTGTAGTAAAATTACGAAAAAAAAAATTACGGATAGCACTCCATATAATATTATGTACCTAACTGAGGGATGAAAAAAAATTCCAGTGCACATAAACGTGTGGGGTATCGTTAGATAGGTTTTGAAAAATGATATATAGAAGTTTTAAAATGACTTTTTTATTTAAGTCAATAGTTGGTGAGTTATGCGTTTCGGAAGTCGTAAAAAGTATGTCCCCCCCTCTAACTCTTCAACTATGGAGTGGGAAATTCTGAAAAAATTTAAGGTGATATAGAACTTAAAAAAACACTTCCAAGGAAAATTGGCTTTAATAAGATATGTTGTGTGCAAATTGTTATGTGATTTCATAGTATTACTCCAATAAAAGAACAAACATGCTACCAAGAGTGGAGCCAGATAGGGGGCGCGGGGAGATCCCCCTCAACTAGAAAAAACACACATTAAGTTCATAGATCGGGTCAAGTCGAATACCTAAATCCTGGACCCGCCCTTGCACGCTACTGGTTGTGATCGTCAAGAATGTTGATCAAGGAAGCAAGTACGCTATTTTATCTTTACTTAAAGACGACCTTCGCTCAAAGAGTTTTGAAAGCTAAAGTTATTTTTTTTATTCACACAATTACATCATATAATTGGTAAGATCTGTATTATCTGAATCACAGTATGTTATATTTAGATATTGGCATATTCTTAAAATATTATATGACATTCTAAAATTTAACATTCAAAGATAATATTTCTATATTCATGACCTAGTTTCGATAGAAAAAGGAAACTATTGCTAAAATATACAAGAATCCTTTCAGTTAGGTGATTTGCTAATAATTAATCTTGACTTTTATTTAAAAAAATATTTTTGCAACACTTGCATCCAAAGTACAATTTTAGATGGCTGTGTACCGTTTAAAAAGTGATTCTTTATGGAAGCTTCTGATGCGTTCGAGCGGTAGTCTTTAAAGTAAATTTTAACGCACTCCATTCTATAAAATAATAAGTAGTTTTGTTTTACTTTATAACACACGTGCATAATAAAGTACTTTATAGATTACTTTGCTATAATGTCACTAATAAAATATTTATCCAAATTGTGTTTTATTTGCTTAAAATTGAACTTTTCAAGCAGTTGTTGAAAAATTATTGTATATGTAAAGCGTATCTAAAGTGACGAATCTGACAATACTCAATATGTTGCATTTATACCAGAACGAGTGTGTGTTTACCACGCGAGCCGAAAGCGAGTGCGGTAATCACAGGAGTTCCGGTATAAATGCAACATAACCTTAGGCTCGTATGCAAAATTTCGACTGTCATATAATCCGTCACTTAAGCCACTAGATCAGGGGTCGGCAACCTTTTGAGACGGAAGATCCAAAAGTTACAATTTACAAAATTTCCCAGTTTTTAAAGAGCCACTAACATTTTTATTTCAATATTATGGTAGTTGATTAGGATTATAACTAAACAAACAGAACAGTGTTGCCACATTTAAAAAATGTCAGCTGTCCGTATACTCTCTACTCCACCTATTCTCACTGTTCTCTGTTGAGTGTTTTTATCTTGTTTAAAGTTTTTTTTGCAGTATAATATTTTTTATGAGTTTTAAATAAAATAATATAATTATTAATATTTGCGCATGGAACTGGAGAGCCGCATCTTGACATCATAAGAGCCGCATGCGGCTCGCGAGCCGCAGGTTGCCGACCCCTGCACTAGATGCATAAATTACTATTGTAACATTTATGCAGTCTGAGGTTCTTCTTTACAAGTTGCTTTCTTTTAGGTCAATATTTATTGTGTACTTATTGAGTTATATGATAAAAATGCCAGTATGTATTAAACGCAATTTCCTTTGACCAATACACATTTTGCATAATAGTTCTGAAATCGATATTGTAATAATGTAATTTCATACTACGTTATGTGTTCTCTTTAATACAAGGAAGTCAATATTTACTATTTGTAGATTTTTAAAAACATGCGCAACAGCGTAGGCGGTAGGTACATAATATTATGTCCTCTAATCTCCAAATCTATATACTATTATATAAAATTCTTTGTATGGATGTATGTATGTTCCAATTGATTTAACTTATAATCTATTTGACGGATTTTGATGATTTTTTACAAGTTTTTATTTAACTTGTTTTTAAATGTTTCTTATGATTCCAGAAGTGCTATGGCTATGTTTTATTGAATTTTTTAAATTAATTACCTGATTAATTAAATTTTTATTGGTTCTCTACTACTAACAAAAAGTGAAATTCCTTTGGCGGAATCCTACTAACACCAGCCCGACTTCGTTTCGCAGGGGGAGAGATTCTCGCGGGGGGGATAATAAATCATAAATTCTTATCTGTGGAAGTACTAAGCGATTCTAAAAATTCTTTCACTAATGGAAAGCTATACGCTACACTCCCTCTGAGTGATATAAGCCACATTTTATTTTGATAAATTTCTTGCGGGGGGTGATAATTCCTGTGGGGTAGTAACAAAATGTAACAGAAATTCTTTTGCATTTTAGCGTATAGGCGAAATCCTACTAATAATATAAACACCAAGCCCGACTTTGCTAAGCCACGGGTAGCGGCTAGTAAATGTAGATTATTATAAATTTATTAAGCAATTTCATCTACAATAATTTCCTAATTGCACAAACAGTATTATTAATTTATTGTGATGTTGCGATGTTTTGATTGAATTGAGGATTCATCTGAATCTTGAGAAGATTTGATTTGATATTTTTTTCTGATATTATTAAACATGATTCGTGATAACTATTCGATTTCGAGGTTCCAAATCTGGATAATGATTCGAATCATAACTAATTATTATTAATAAAAAATTCAGTATTTGGAAATAGACAAAATAGACAATAATCACAAAGTAGCTTATGTTTAAAATTAACTAAATTAGACAAGACGACATAAACTCGTCCTTGGCATTAAAAATTTGGTAATTACTAACAGAAGCATCCATAAATAAATTTGTATGTCCGATTTATAGTAAATTTCCTGGTATATGTAACACTACATTAATTTATAAATCATTAGATGTTCAAGTTTGGCTTCTCCCGGGTGAAAATTTCTATTTTCATTGCTCATCACCCTTTTGTCGTAGCGTCAAACTCATGAAGTTGGCTGTTAAACAGTGAAAAAAAAATTCAAATCGGCTCAGTGGTTCTCGAGTTGAGATAACACAGATTCAATCTTCTTCTTTTACAGTATACTTAGATAACTAAATTACAATTGCAGTATCGAGGAGAAAGGTCCATTTCTATCTTGAAAAAAAAGTGGGTGCGTTTACTTATGTACGTACGTTAGAAGTTATACTTTAAAAAATCACCAAAAATCGTATGTCCATTTTGGTCAATAAATTATTATTATTATTATTATATAAAAATATTAAAAATAAAAAAAATAGAGAAAATAGAAAAAAATATAAATAAATATCAAGTAGAGTATAGAATAGTTAATACGTATTGCGTATGAAGCGGCCGTTCTAAACACTACGCCACGCAGACCTTACAGTAAGCTGCTATATTTATGGTATAGCGAGTTAGACGGTTTAATATACACACCAATAGGGTGTTATAATGGAAGTGGTGATGGATGACGCATGACGGTGACGTTTTTTCTCGGTTTACTCCTCTGCGGTCAAGCGCATAACGTCCGTAAAAAAGTATAACTTCAAAATAAAATAATTTTTCCACGTGTTTATATTTTTGGACAAATACATAAATTTATTTTATTATATCCTTCAGCAATTTATTGTAGTTTCTAGGTTTCCACTAAGCAAAAGTTAACAAGAAAACTTTTTAACAAAAAAAAAACCTCCTTCAAAAAACCACTAAAAAGAGGAAAATAATGAAATTTTGAGGTCTGAGCCAATTTAATAAAATATGAAGTCGGTTAAAAAGTATAGTATAGTGATTAATATCTTCTTTTTAACCAACTTCATATTTTATTAAATTGGCACAGATCTCAAAATTTCATTATTTTCCTCTTTTAGTGGTTTTTTGAAGGAGGTTTTTTTTTTTTGTTAAAAAGTTTTTTATTTTTTACTTTTTAGTGTCAAAAAGTGACATTTACCTTAAAAGAATCACACGCCGTTACTCACTTTTATTAAAATCAGCCGAACTACTGAACCGATTTTGATGAAATTTCTATGGGACCAATCTGAAAGTATATCCTTTCAAATAAAAAAAAATCAAAATCGGTTTATAAATAAATGAGTTATGAGGTAACAAACATAAAAAAAAAATACAACCGAATTGAGAACCACCTCCTTTTTTTGAAGTCGGTTAAAAATGGGACACGGACTTTGACCATGACAATGATCTTTGAGAAAAATGGTTATGTGCTAAGTCACAGGAAATAAAACAAATCTCTATATTATATCATTAATATAGAATAATGTATTGAATGAATGAATTCATAACACAGACCATGACATTGGCTTTATAGACCCTTTTCCGTATGTATAATAAAATCTTAGTAAATATGTGTGCACAGGAAATATTAGGTTATGTCACGAACATATTGTAATAAGTAGTTTCATAAATGAATTCAATTTTACATTGATTGATTTAAGACCATGACAATGAATCTACGCCACAGGTTAGTGGTGACCTGAGGCAATGCTTCGCCTTGGATGGAAGTTATGCACGAGCGTGATGAAAATGCGGAACGAATAATTTACCTAAAAAGTACCAATTCCGAACTGACTATAGTTAAAAATTAGTATTCGCTGTGAGCAGATGCATGGAGGGGATTCAGAGTGACTGTTAGCGCGCAACAACGGATAAATAGGGAAACATGCGGTGGGTACGCTGACTCCCTTCCCTATGGTAATTGCTAAGCATAAATACGTATTAGTAAATAATAAAAAATAAAATGGGTCGTGAAAGTGACACTTCGTATCAAAATAAAGTTTGAGTTTTTATCTAGAAAAAATATAATACGCAAATTCATTTATTTTTAAATTTATTATAACATAACTTGCTGTTATTTTTTTAAAATATTTAATAATCATAAAATAATTTTTTGGATATTACATATTTGACTGAAATTGCCTTGCGAATCATGAAAAAAAAGGTTTATTGATTTATATTGTTCACAGAATTTCACAAAATACACTTTTACGTTGCAATTTTTGATTCTAACAGAATTATTTAATGATTAAATTGTAACTTTAACACCGCCGATTTATGCTATCACTCACTAGATGGCAGGACCATGCATCTGCTCACAGCGAACAGGCACTACACAATAGCTCAGAATATATTTTATTTATAGTAATATTGGTGTACTTTCTGAATGAATGAATTGTGAATTATAGACGCTCGATGGTGTACTTTCTAATAATAGTCCCGACTGATGTAGAACAATTTATCTTAGAACTTCCAATTTAAAAATAAAATAATTCATGACATCATTAGATCAATAATCCACGTCAACTGTCCATTTATTTGCACTGATAGGCTTGGGATGATACACCAAATGCATGCTTTTGAAAGGACGTGATATTTTTTGTTATTAGTTTTAAGCAGGGCCGTCTTTGGCCATGCAGGGGCCCTTGGGCACACAGAGTTTGGGGGCCCTTTTACAAAGCCAAAAAAAACGTGAATAAAAACATCAGAATGTACTTTTGTTTAGGGACTTCATTGGTTATTGGTTTCGGCATTTCGGGGCCCCTATCAGGCCGGGGGCCCTGGGCTCGTGCCCCACATGCCCTTATGGTAAAGACGGCACTGGTTTTAAGGGCCATTTTTAAAAACAATATCTTGAAATAATTGTAGTAACAGTAATTTTCAAGCATAGTTAAGTTTGTTTTTCTACTTCGACAAAAAGTTATTCAAACTCAGTCAAGGATGCCAGATAACTAATGTGTTTTCATCTTTAGTAAATCATTAAAAATGTCCAAAGAGTTAATAAAATAATTTTCCTAAAACAATGGAAAACGTCTTGTCACGGTCGAATCTGTTGATTTAACAAGTTTTCCTGTCATTAAATCTGTTTCTATTTCCCGATTATAAAGTAATATGTAATATTTTATATCTGGCATAAACAAGTACCTATAGTTAAAGTCAACAACCTTTACGGTCGCGGTGAGGTCTCATCACTTCTAAGTGAATTTGTACATAATTTGTCGATATAACAAGTGTTGGTATACAAAAGCGTTTGTTTTACAGACGTATTAGCCGACCTTCATATTTTAAATAAACAGCATTGACCTATAACTTATTGTACAACAGTTATAAAATATACAACATAATATTATAATATATATGTTACTGTGATTGTTCGAAACTAGCGAATGGGGGAAGTATAGCCTAGTGGTTAGCGTGTTTAGTGCCGCAACCTCTGGACTGGACTGTCGTGGGTTCGAATCCCACCTGCGCTCATGGATGTTATTTAGTTTTAAGATAGTTGTTATTTAGTGTAGTTGAAAGACGCTAATGACCTAAGTTGTCGCCGCGTCTATAATCTACAATAAATAAATAAACGAAACTAGCGAATGACAACTGGTGACTCTCGATGGTTGTCACTTGGACTCGATTGTTGTTGTTGTTTCATAGTTCACCGAGACCGAGTCGCATAGTACTGAATCATACACTGTCGAGCGCCACATAATATTATACAATCGTTCATCACTCAACAACTGTAGTCGAGTCGATGGTCGATTGTGCAGTAATCGCGTAATAATTCAATAGTGAAGAGGTCACAGAGTAGTGAGTACCGACTGAACAGTGTAAACAGTGAACAATCAACGAGTCGCGTGAACGTCAGTCGACTAGCATATAACCTTGAATCGTGATTATATGTAGTCTTATTCGCTGGTATTGCTATAACCTATGTGGCAAATAATCGACTTGAATTTTTAATTAATTGTAGATTATAGACGCGTCGACAACTCAGGTCATTAGCGTCTTCAACACAACAAATAATCCATTTGTGGATTAGAATCAGCCAGCCGGCATACACAAACTGACTGGTACGAACTCGGGTCCCTAGGAGCGCTAATTCCCAAAGAATATTGGAATGCAATTAGCGTTAGCAACCACATTCCAATGTCCCCCCTGGGGGGTAATCGACTTGAACAATTGAACATTTCGATTGTAAAATCAAACTCCGAGTCGAGTGTGGACTCGATTGTTATTATGAACGATTACAATTGTGTCGATTGTAAAAACATCTCGTATAGCCCATCACTAGACTGTACTGGATGCTTAAATTAAAAGTAGGTACTTGAAAATGCGTGTATTGATGAAAATAAGCAAATCTTTAAATTTTTTCGACAGAACGGTTACAAAATAATTCATACTTGTCTGCATGCAAAGAGGGATCTGATATCAACTGGGAGTTTCGAGTTTAAATCCCGGCAGTGATTTTTTCTTATATATATGGATTCGTGGCAGCTTAGATGTCTGATATTTCTGTTATTCACTAATTGTTAAGTGAAAACGCTTAGACGCTAATGACCTCAGTTGTCGGGCGTCTATAATTTACAATTCATTTATTCAAGTGAATACGTTGTGTTTAGAGGTTTAAGTCGTTTGATAATAATTATTATAACTATCTAATGTTGTTATCCACAGTTACTCAAATCCCCTATTTGATGATACCTATTCTGATTAATAGCTGTATAGATACTACTAGTTACAAAATTATTTTTGTATAGGAACCACTAATTATTATTGTTACAACGTGATTGTTAGGTTTTACAAGAATAATTTAAAAGGCTAAATCAATAAATATTTGTACATGCATCTTGCATTTAATAAAATTAGATTGTTGTTTAATAGACAATATTTTGAAGGTAGCCGATGTTTCTTAAAATGAAAGTTTTTAGTCACTACAGACTACACGTGCAGTCAGGGGCAAAAATGAAAAACAATATTCACACATTTTTTTATAGATTTTTGTAACAAATTCGTTTTAACAATGCATTATTATTTTAGTATTATAATATACAAAACTTGAATAGTTTCTGGAAAAATTAAAACAAAAAAATTCTGATAAAAGAATAGATAGATATTGTAGATTATAGACGATCGACAATTTTAAAGAGTAGGTCCAAAAAACATTTTTTTTGACCCCGTTTGCATGTATGAGCGCCTCCTTAAATAAATCTTTTTTTAATCTTTTGTCACTCTCTCCGTCATTGGGCCGCGGTAATAGGTATTAAGTATGTGTGAACTTCCAGTTCCTACCAATATTTTAGGCCCCTTAATCCAAAAACGAACCAATATTTTTGGCCCCTTATTTTATGTGTTGCCGGACTTTTACTTCAACATATAACATATTTTCATATATTTTAAGATAATGAAAAATATAAATTAAAAGAAAAAATTAATTGTTGAAATAATGTGGCCCATTTGGATCCCATTAAGGTTGACCCCGGTGGCTGGAGCCATCCAGCCGCCCGGTCCAGTCCGCCCCTGATCGATTAGGACGTATATTAATAATTATTGCTATATTTTTGCATATAGGAATAATTAATTATTGTTGTGTAAAATAATGTATGTAATTAGTATTTTCACAAAAGTCAATCACTGCCATTTCCGATAATTATTTCAAAAAGGTGCGGTAAAAACATGTGACTGTTCATGCATTTAATTAACTTTAACAGTTATGCTACAAATATAGGTAACTATAAGCAATATCAAATGGATATTTCTTATGTTATAAATTTGGATTTATAAGAAAAAATTAGCTCGACGCTATCTTTATTTTATTTATTTATTGTAAATTATTAGACGCCTCGACAACATAGGTCATTAGCGTCTTGATTACTTCAAATAACAACACACTTAAAACTAAATGACATCACAAAACATCCATGAGTGGAGGCGGGCTTCGAACCCACGACAGTCTGATCCAGAGGCCGCTAACATTGTGTTTGAAAGAATTTTTAGCGACCACTGTTAGCGAACATTGTTTGAAAGAAATACAATGAAGTTAATCACTAAAAACATGAAAAATTGAGTGCTTTAAAAAAACTTCTATCAAATAGTATATTATTAACTTCAAATCAAAGCAGGCTACCAGGAATTGGTAGCCTGCTTTTTGATTTAGTAAATTAGTTTAGTTTTCAGGTAATTAAAATTAGGTAGCCTATAAAGTAATTTGTGTTTAGTCTTTAGTTTTAATCATCTCCTGATGATGCCAACTTGGTTGGCGAAACGTACGTCGAGAGTGTTTGTTATGGTTTGGTGTTTTGTGGTAATTGTAACATTTCGTATAGGATCATGGATGTAAACAGATTATTATCGATACAATTTAGAAAAAATCGTGTGAACGACGTACTACCTTTCATTCATTTTATTCACGCTATATAATATTGAATGATTTATGTTAAGAGTGAATGTAAAAACAATAAACATGCAGGAATTTGTGGGCGTGGTTGTAAGTTAAAGGATCTGGCAATCCCTTTGTTTATTTGCATCAGTTCTAATTCATGTTAAATTTGCATTACAGGCAATAACAGTTACTAAAATGTTGAAGGTCAAGAAGTAAACCGCACTTTTATTCAAAAAATACATAAATAAAAAATTAAGTTTTCTTGCTTGCATACCATTTACAACTAATAGATCGAGAGCTAGTGACATTTTTTTGGTGTTATTTATTCAAGGCCTTATTTTTGTGAAGATGTTGAGGGAGGCATATTAAAGTGCCCTGTCTAAGGGATTTTGCTAAATACCGGTATGAGAGGGGTGCAGACCGGCCCCAACATAATATAACAAAAAAAGGGTCATAATTATTATTGCTTCAAGACTGAAATTGTTTGTATAGCTTGGTCAGTATTAAAGGGGTGGAAGATCACCCTAAACGTGTCATGTATTCGACGAAGTTTAAGTATATTATTAATTCAAGGTTCAAATTTTAATATGTTGTTACGGTGACTGTATTAAGCATACATTTCAATTTGCAGAACAAAATGTCGGTATTAACCCCCTTGCAGAACGATATAAACACCTAGGCGGGCAAGTTTCCCTCTAAGAGAGGGGGTTAATAATGACATTTTGTTCTGCAAATTGACATATATATGCTTAAAACAGTCGCCGTAACAACACATTAAAATTTGAATCTTGAACTAATAATATAAATTATTACATGACACGTTTAGGGTGATCTGCCACCCCTTTAATACAGACCAATCGATCTGCAAATATTATAATGGCATTATTGGATCACCGACAAGCTATACAAACAATTTCAGCCTTGAAGCAATAATAATTGTGACCATTTTTTTGTTATATTATGTTGGCGCCAGTCTGCACCCCTCCCATACCGCTATTTAGCAAAATCCCTTAAACAGGGCACTTTAATATGCCTCCCTCAACATCTTCACAAAAATAAGGCCTTGAATAAATAACACCAAAAAACTGTCACTAGCTCTCGGTCTATAACAGATTATTTATCATACCGACACTTGATTTTTTTTTAAATGTGCATTAAATATAATAATAATAATATTTTCTTGGAAAAAAAGACTATACCATCTGTTACAGGGTTCCTTATTGTTACCAATTTATTATAATAATTATTCAAATTATTGCCATAATTTGAAAGCTATTTAAATTGTTAGTTTAAAGCATTATTCTTATAATAAATTGTGGAGTCTTGTTTTTAAAATTAAAATCAAAAAAAAAGATAAGAACAATGGCTGAATTGTATGTTGTTACAAATATGGACGAACTTAGTTTAAAATTGCAATTCATAAAATGCAAGATATGAGCTAATTTATAATATCTGGAGTTGAGGTTAAAAAGGAAACAATTTAAATAAATATTTACCTGCAATTCTTCGTTAACTTCGTCAGAAAAAATTTAATTCTAAAGATGTGTAACAACAATTTCATCATCGAGTTCATCTATCTCGTCGTCGGTTTCTTCGACAAGATTTGGATTGGCTTTGATTTCAGCTTCGGCTGCTTTTGGATCTTCTGCCATTCTCTTCTGACGTCTGACTTTGCGCACGTGCAAGATCTCAACAATAACATAGCCGATGACGCCTGCCAGCAGTACGGTCAGCATAACGTAGAGCTTTTGCCGTGCGCACAAGTGTGTTGAATATGCGTATGCAATGACGAAACCTGCCGACTCCCACAAACGATAATTTGAGAATGCCGCCTCTTTGTTCCGTCTGAACAGAGTTCCGTATAGACCTGAAAAAATATAACATTTAAACATTATTACAGCTTTTACCGACAGCGAAAAATTCAATAAATAAAACAACGATACATTTGTTGGCTATTAATAGCTGTTCAATCTTTATTTCAGTTGCAACGTTTCGGTCTCATTATATCGGAGACCCTTTTAAAAAAAAAATTCGTCTCTCGCGCGCTGTGACACCGTTAATGCAAATGTCAAAACTGTTTATTTATGTGACACCATTAATGCAAACTATTTCCAAGTGATTTTAAGTCCCATTTCACTTCGCAGGGAGAAAGATTCTCGCGGGGGAAACGGATAATAAATCATAGCTTCGCAGGGAGAGAATTTCTTGCGGGGGTATAACAAACTAACAATATACGTGAGCGGAGCCACGGGTAGCCGCTAGTATTAAAATAAAATCTTAGTTATTTTAAGATTTCATATTAAAATAAAATCTCAGAAAAACTAACTCTCGCATGATGTGGTTTTATATGTGACAATTTACTTTATATAGAGATAATTTAGTTTGTTAATCATGACATTGCAATTAATTAATTAATTGTAGATTATAGACGCGTCGATAACTCAGGTCATTAGCGTCTTCAAGACAATAAATAATCCATTTGTGTATTAAAATCTGCCAGCCGGCATACACAAACCGACTAGTACGAGCTCGGGTCCCTGGGAGCGCTAATTCCTAAAGAACACTGGAATGCAATTTGCGATAGCAACCACATTCCAATGTGTCCCCCCTGGGGGATCGTGTCATTGTAGAGTAGCTGATAACATATTTGCCGCGATAGTGGAAAATTCCCGACTGTGATATTGGTTGACAAAAATTAATTTTTCTATACCTATTGCAAAGTAATATTGTATTTGGCAGCATTTCCAATAATCCTATCACAAAGAATAATGTCCTCTTTTAAATTTAAATGTAATTGGAATGAACAACGGCCAACTTTCGCCTGCATTTCGAGGAAAAAGATTGTTTGTGTGCACATAAATTATTAATTTATATCCGCAGTGTTAATTTAAAAAAATCATTTTTCAAGTGTAAAAGCAATGTTTGTAAACAAACATCCATACCTAATTACCTTGAGTGCGGAAATTTTGTTGAGGAAAAAACAATAAATTTCGTTAATCTTGTGTAAATCTCATTAATTACACAGATTTACGATATTTATTGAGACAAAACCATATGACGGAAAAATGTATTATATTATTTTTCATTAAATGTTTATTTCAATCGCACAATACGCAATATTTTTTACCAGAAAATGTACAGATTATTTGGCAATATTTTTATTATCTATTGGGATCCGTCAAATGGGTGGAGCTTAAAAAACATGGCGCAAAGGGGGGGGGGCGGCGTAATTTTATATACGGGGTATACTTTTGCGTGTAATTTTGTGATTTTCAAAGTGATAAGAAATAATAAATATAAGTGCAATTTGCAATTGGGCCGGTACGAATCCTAAACAAAGGAATTTTGTTGAAGGAGAACGGATTCTCAAAGCCGGAAATATTATCAAATGTGTGAAAAAAACAAGATAACTGAGCTGTCAAAAGTAGTAATCTTTACGGCATATTGCTTAAAAACATCAAAATTAAAAGAAAATCTCCACGAAATTAATCATCCGTTCAATGCTTCTTTAAGGCAGGGTTAGGTGAATAATTTAAACACATAACTGCAACATAATATGTTATATTGTAATAAGTAGGTAAGTTACTAACCTCAAAATATTTGTATACAAAGTTAGTCCTATAAATTTGTTAATCATCAAATGATTTTACTATTGTAGTACAGTATGATAATAAGTACATCTTATTATTAATATAAAATATTTTTTTTATTCATAAATACAGTTTTTCCACATTTCATTAGAAAATAATTCGCTGTAAAGTAAGTTTTACAAGGCAATAGCTGATAGTGTTTAATGCCATGATATTAGAAAACGTCGCGAATTCCATTTTCGATAAACTTTTAAACCTTTCAACTACCTATGTGGTGGAAAATTCTGAAAAAAATTAAAATGGTGTAGAACTTAAAAAACACTTCCAACGAAAATTAATTTGAATAAGATATGTTGTGTAGTTTTTTAGAGATGGGATATTTTAGGTTTCACGCTATTTTTTGAGTTTAGCGACCGCAGAAGTAACTTTGTTTTTCACAGTGTCTTTGAGAAATACTATGAAATACAAACTTATCTTTGGAAAACTATGTTCAACTTAAAATAAAAGATTATAAATTATTATTAACTTTGAATTTTAACAGTAAACGTTCTTCCCGACTACGGAACTCTTCACTGTGCGTGGTCCCAAACGCACTTGGCCGCTTTTTTTTCTGTAAACTTGATAAATGCAGTGCAGTTAATGTTTACATAATTAAACTTGATGAAGCGTATAATATAAGCTATTATCCAATATGGAAATTAGGTCGTTATTAAGTATACAATTATTTTCGTTGTTTATTTAATACTAATTGATGCGGTTTGTAATATAATGAAATGTTTTTTTAACTGTAACTTCAAGCTTATTATAAAATGACCAGAAGTGACTATATCTTGGGAAAAACCGACGTGACGTAATGACCGTTAATTAAAAATGGCGGGTTTTATGTTTGCTTGAGTTTTTATATATTATTTTTATATATTTTTTATGTTCAAATTTTCAACAAACAAAATAATATATGAAAACACTGTAGCCCGAAGAAACGGTGATATCACCTAAGCAGTACTTGAAAGACGAAGAAGGTTTTTTTTTCTTAATATAAAAATGGTAAAGACGAGTATCAGTGACGGTATATTAATAGATCCAGTATCGGATCTAAAAATAGAAGAAGTATTTCAAAAAGGAAATCCAACAGATAACTCCTTTTTCTGTTATGAATTAATTTCAACTTCGATAGTTGTAAATTGATATGAAAAATATTGGAAATCCACTCTATAAGTGAAAAAAAAAACAAATATATATTTTCAGATCATAGATTTTTAGTATTAACAGAAGAAAGTTACTATCGTGATTTCCATGTTGCCTCATAAAAGAAAAATTGTTATTTTATAGAAAACTAAAAATTTGCTTAATGAGCCATTTTCCTGAGAGTAGTTCTTTCAATTACCCACGAGAGGCAGCATTTGTGGTAGGGACAAACATTATTAATTATTCCCCATTATACCGTCGTGTCCTTTTAGTGGTATAACTTTTAAATTTAAATAATAATAATAATAATTTTTAATTGTCTTGACCATAAACAGGTAGGTATACAAAAATGTCATAAGAAAAAAAAAGAAATCAGATCAAATCAGAAAAACTATAGGGTACAATATGCAATAATAATAATAATAATAATTAATTTGATAATTAAGTTATACCACTAAAATTATTCCCCATTAGTGTCGTGTCATTTTAGTGGTATAACTTTTAAATTAATTAAATAATTAATTTAATAATTAAGTTATAGCACTAAAATGACACGACACTAATGGGGAATAAATTAATGGTTGTCCCTACCACAAGTGCTGCCTCTCGTGGATAATTGAAAGAGCTACTCTCAAGAAAATGGCTCATTGAGCTGCTTAAATAACAAATTTAAGTATGGACATGATTTTCCAGACAAAATATTTGTCTAAATATCACTAAAAACTAAATTGTGGCTTTAAAAAGTGAATAGAACTACTACTGTTATGATATAGATTTGTTATATCAATGTCATTAATTAATTAATTAATTGTAGATTATAGACGCGTCGACAACTCAGGTCATTAGCGTCTTCAGCACAACAAATAATCAATTTGTGTATTAGAATCCACCAGCCGGCATACACAAATCGACTGGTACGAGCTCGGGTCCCTGGGAGCGCTAATTCCCAAAGAACATTGGAATGCAATTTGCGATAGCAACCGCATTCCAATGTCTCCCCTGGGGGGTATATCAATGTCAATTGTAGGAAGATGAGATATTGCTTCACATTATTTATTCGCATCGCCGCCTCTGACCGGCTGTCATAATTGTAATAATTAGTTGCGTCTTGGCCTTTGCCATACGTTATGGATAATAGATTTTAACATTGAAACAAATAGCAAGAGTGAGATAGTAGCTATTATTTTTTTTGCAAGGTGAGGAAGTAGATATTTTTATAGATTTTTACTTCCCACCTCTACTATGGTAGGGAAGTAATGGATTCAGTCCGAAAACAATATTTCGAGATTTTAACAGATTTTCACGTTTTGAGACCCTAGCAATCGTTTAAGATCATTTTCTGACTGATGTCTGTATGTGTGTGTGTATGTGTGTATGTGTGTGTGTGTGTATGTGGTCAATTTTTCGCCTTCGATATCTTAAGAACGGAACAACATACGGGCATGCCGATTGTTCTATTGTGTTTATCAGCCCTTAACTTAGATCTGATTAGATTTTGAGTCAAATCGGTTCAGTGGATCCTGAGATATTCAAAAAAACGTCCTCAATGTCACGTATTAACATAGGTAAAAAAAAATATAAATGAATTCTAGATGTTATAATATGAAAAAAATGTAAATATTTTTTTTCTCTAAAATGTATAGTTTTCGAGAAAAAAAATATTTTACTAAAAAAAATAAAAATTGTACGTAAATCAAGGTAACCATGATTTTTGCTATATTAAGCTAGCCATCAATAGATCACCAAACAAAAAAGAGGGCCATGCTTTTTTCAAAGAATAAAAATTAAATTGTGTTTTAAAGACCACCAACAGCTAAGGTTATTTGGGCCTAGTCAAAGAATAAAAAAAAAGAGTGTTTATTTTTTGCAAATATTTACTAGGTGGGAAGTATAGGACTGGTCATCAGTCGAATTTTTTGATATTATTTCTTGTTGCATTTTAAATATAATTAAATGTTAATCAATATTAATTTTTATAAAAATAAACACAAACAGATTAAATATTTTGAGTCTGTGACATCCACCTATCGCCTCAGATAACACGGTAACATATTTGCTGGGCAAGTGCAGTTATAATACCAAT
Organism: Mongoloraphidia duomilia; assembly: GCA_039654895.1. Taxonomy (NCBI): domain Eukaryota; kingdom Metazoa; phylum Arthropoda; class Insecta; order Raphidioptera; family Raphidiidae; genus Mongoloraphidia; species Mongoloraphidia duomilia. Next base: position 12,207,980 of record CM077517.1, on the reverse strand, counting down.
ATAGTTTTATAATAATTGTTACACGCATCAAGAGCAGTGGCGCTTCAGTTCGACTGATGACTATTGTACTACCGACTTAGGTTCACTGGCGTATAACCATAGACAATTACCACAACCATACAACAAGGCGTATGTATTAGCCTAGCGGCACTGGAGAGAACTAATTGTGCCAACACGGCACACGGTGAATGGTCCCCAGGCGGACGGGGGGAGGTCAGGGGCATTCCGGCAAACGGCGACGCGCGTTCCACACGTGTATTAGTGAAAGAATTTTTAGAATCGGTTCAGTAGTTCTACAGATAACAATTTATGATTTATTATCTTCCCCCGCGAAAAATTCTCCCCTGCGAAGCGTAGTCCGGCTGGTGGTATTTATAATATTAGTAGGATTCCGCCTATACTTACGCTAAAATGCAAAAGAATTTCAGAGTTACGTTTTGTTACTATCCCACAGAAATTATCCCCCCGTGAGAAATTTATCAAAATAAAATATAGCCTATAGGTTTTCTATTAGTAAAATAATTTTTAGAATCGCTTCAGTAGTTCCAGAGATAAGAATTTATGATTTATTAGCCCCCACGCGAGAAATTCTCTCCCTGCGAAGCGAAGTCGCCTGTCATTGTTCTTGCTTCGCGTACTTGCCTACAGTTTATAATATTAGTATAACTTGAATAGCTTATAACCTTCCTCAATAAACGGGATATCAAAAAATTTTTTTGTTCAAATCGGACTGGTAGTTCCTAAGTTCCGTGTTGCTTTGGAGGAGTTATCAGTTGAATCACAATGTCAATAGCGAAACAAGTATTTTCTGCAAAGGAATAATAAAATATATCTACTATATTTTTGTTTATTGCGTTATTTCTGTCAATCGTTATTTAATGATTTATGGTATTTGCCGCTTCAAATTTTAGAATATTTTTTGCGTCAACGAAAAATATTAAAAAAAAGAAAATAAAATGTTCGTTCTACTTATCTTGTAGAAGCTTAATAATATTATAAAAGAAAACTTTCGTTTCATTAAAAATAATTAGTTAATTTGATTTATGGTCATTAATTTGCATATGATTTCAAGTTCAAGTTTCAAGGAAACGGATGAAAAGAGTAAGTATAATTATTAGTATTTAAAAGTAAAATTCATTTCGGTATTAATTCAGTCTGCTCATTTTTATCATTGTGGTACATCTTCAAGGTCTATAAAACGAATGCCTTCGGCAAAATAATTCCGCTTAACTGCTTCTTGTTTATTTTTTTTCAGAGAATTTTGAACCTTATTATATTTAAAATTAATCTATCGTATCTTTATTATATGATAGACAACTTATATAATACAATCTGCGTATTTCAAATGATAGTTGGAACTATTAAACGCAATGATTCGTTGCCCTCATAAAAATAAGTAGCTCTAAAACTATCTGAGGTTAAACAATATCACGATCTTTCAACTGGTTTCTTAAATTCGTTTATCCGTACCTATAATGAATATTGTAATTACCTACTCTTACAAAATCCAACTCAAAATGTAAATATTAATAACAATTTCAAATACTTAATATTCAAGAACGATTATGATATAGACAAAGATAATGATTCACAAATAACAATATAGATTCCTTAAATTGTGCAATATTAAAAAAAAACCGTTAAATTTATATATCAGGTTCATGCATAGTTATCAAAGAAAATTAGTGAAGCATACTTATAAGCATGCCTGATAAAATTGGTTTGTGCTTAAATATTTTTTATGATATAAAAAAACAAGAGGTACCTAGAAGATTTAGGTTTATTGGTCACGGCAAGTATCTATTTTTGCGGTTAATATTTTAATTGCGAATCATAGTCTGGCTCAATCAGGTCATTATTGACGTCACGGCGTAACTATAGAGTAAAATAACAAAAAATAATTTAAAAGAAGCGTTTGAATATTAAGAATTTTAGAAATCACTTTAGGAATAGTAATTAAACAAAGCAAGAAAAAGTTTAAAAAATGTCGATTTACAAATTACAACCAAATGTGTTAGTGCTTTGCTGTAGCATTGAAGTTACTCATTAAATTATAAGTAGTAAAAAAATAAACGGATATTTCTATTATAAAAAAAATTATATAAATACTTAGGTATATAATTTTTGCACAGGTGAAAAACAATAAAGTAGCAGGATGATTATCATAACTGTTTTCTATTTTAGGGGTTACTGGTTTTTAAAATTTATAGAAATTAAATATAAAAATTTAACAGAAGGTAACATAAAAAATAAATGAACCTAGTCTAGGTAAAGAAAAATTTACAAAAAAATATTCCTAAGGATAGCGAAGATTCAGAATCGAGCAAGGTAAGGCTATAAGTATGGTACGTTTAGACTGGTAATAGTTTTAAACCGTGTTAGTATACAATGCTGCATTTAGCCTGCGGTATCCTGCTGACAAATAGGTAATAAGACTCAAACTGTATCAAACGGGTTCGCATCTTAACGTAGCGTTGATGTCACTCAAATAGCCAACGGTCATTTTAGTCTTCTGCACGCAGGGCCGGTTTTAGTAGTTTGCGGGCCTTAAATAGCAAACTTTTTTGGGCCTCTCAGGGTAGTGGTAGGTAGTATTTTCAAAAATACATCAAAGCGATACAAAAAATATAATAATTAGATAAAATAATATAAACATATCTAATTCAACAATAATAAACATAAACAATATAAGTACAAACTTTTCATAGAGACATTGATATAGATATGATTAATTGGGTTTTCTTAATTTATCTTTTTGCGATCTATAAACTTATTCTAGTTTATAACTTCTGCAAAACTTGGCCAATTGTAGATCTCAGATAATTCTTGATTCTTTCTAATGGGGGAAAATAACATCTTATGGTTTTACCAGAAGCTTTAGAAATTGGAATCGTCAAGTAAAATTCGAATATGGTCAGAATATTCAATATTCAGAAATGCAGATTTAAAGTCTTAAAAAGTTCAAACTTTTCATAAATTGTGGTTTTATTTATTTTATTACATTTTTCCGGTTGCGTGCTATGCTGCCTATAAAATTGATTTATAAGAAATTTAAGATTTTGGATTTAAGGTCCGCCTTTCAATCATTTGTGGGCCAGCTTAATACAGCACTGTCTACACGTTCTGTCTTGTAAGCTTGATTTAAATCTGTGAACGATTTCATTTTACAATTCCGGATTTACTGAAGCCATTTCTTATTTGATGATAATTAATGTAACAAAAAATTTAGTATTTAGTAAATAGGTTTGCAGAAACCTCATTTAATTTATTATTTATTTACTTGATCAGTACTCATTTTAATGAATAGAGAAAGCAGACGTACAAAAACATGAAAATATGATAATATCTCTCAATTAGTATACAAAATTAGTTAATATATACTATTAGTAATAATTGTTGTACAGGGTTCTTCAATAGTGTTTTTATTCTTGTTTAATAAACAGTAGTGTTCTATATGTTTGTACAGCTGTAGTACCGCCCATGTTTGAAATGCAACTATCGTTCACAGACTAGCTAATTGATTGAATTTATAAGTTGATCTACATTTTAATGTCTTTCACGTGTATTGGCGGAAAATAAATTGCCTTGAACTCTGATTGCAGTGACGAAATTACTATTTCTATATTGTAGTAAAAAACGTTTGGTAGACTATATAACTGCGAAAATATATAAACATATATGGTCAGTGCCGAATTTAGGGGAGGGGGTCAACCCGAGCAGTCGTTCTAGGCGCTAGGGGATAGTGGGACACGCGCAGGCGCGGATCCAGCCCTCAAAAAAGGTTGTGGTCACGACTTTCCGAAAATCAGCCAAGTGCGAATCGGACTACTGACTCGCTCACGATCTATACAATGAATTCCTACAAAGGAGACGTTAATGCATGACGCCCCGGTCAAGACCTATCGACCTCAATTAGGGTTGTGGGCATGCCCACCGTGCCCACAACGGTAGATCCGCGCTTGAACACGCGGCGCCTAGACTCGTGAATCAATCAGTTAAGAAAGACTAACGCCAGAACCTAACAAAACACTGATTTTGCGCGCGAGACACGGGAAAAATACTTGTTAATAATCTATAATCTATACTAATATTATAAAGAGGAAAAGTTTGTTAGTGAGTTTGTATGTAGGGGGTAATCTCTGGAACTACTGAACCGATTCTAAAAATTCTTTCACTAATAGGAAGCTACACTATCCCTGAGTGCTATAGGCTATATTTTATTTTAATAAATTTCTGGCGGAGGGATATTATAAAGAGGTAAAATTTGTTTGTATATGTAGGGCGTAATCTATGGAACTACTAAACCGATTCTAAAAATTCTTTCACTAATAGAAAACTTTATTATCCTTGAGTGATATATATAGGCTATATTTTATTTTTTAATAAATTTCTCGAGGGGGAATAATTCCTGCGGGATAGTAACAAAACGTAAGTTTGAAATGTTTTTGCATTTTAGCGTATTGGCGGAATCCTACTAATATTATAAACATTACCAGCCCGACTTCGCTTCGCAGGGGGAGAATGTCTCGCGGGGTGATAATAAATCATAAATTCTTAGCACCCGGGCGAAGCCGGACGGGACCGCTAGTAAGAAATAAAGGGCGCTGAAGGATATATCGCCCGGGGTGCCCGGATGGCTACGGCCGGCGCCTTCTACACAAATTGGAACTCTTAGCATAGTTAATTTGTTGAGGTAGGTACCCTTATTATGTACTTATTTGCAGATATATTATTATGAGACTTCTACAGTTTGTGCTATAATTTTACATGCAATTTTAATTTATTTTAACAGAAATAATTTCAGCTCAGTTGGGTTTAGTGTTGCCGTCTAGATCTAGACTTTCTAGACTCTTCTCTTGACTTGTCTAAATTTTCTAGACAAGGCTTGCAAAAGTCTTGTCTAGAAGTTTTCAAGACAAGACAAGTCTTGCTTTATCTAGAATCTAGATCAAGACTCTTGCCAAAACTCTAGACAATTTTCAAGAGTCTAGATAAACTAAGTAGTAGTAGGTTAAGATTTAAGTGTTAGGGGCCCGAAGGAAGCCACGCGACCTAAAAGATCTAAACCACTCGGTTAATCTAGACTCTTGAAAATAATCTAGAGTCTTGATATTAGACAAGACAAGAGTATTTTAATCTAGACTTAGACTTAGTGAAGTCTTGATACTTTGAAAGCCTTGTCTTGTCTTGTCTAGACGACAACACTAGTTGGGCTTTTTCAAATGATAGATATTGCCAATTAAATAAATATCGATTTATTTGTGTTATTTTTATCTAAAATCTCTAATATTATTGTTAACAAAAACAAGCCATTTTTTTAAATTAAAACACGTAATACTTATTTAAATACATGTGTTTTATACGGATGGGGTAAATAGAGTTCTATGAATCAGTTAAAGCCTTAAATGTTTACTGAAACCAACTAATAATTTAAAAAAAGTAGATATTTAATTGCAGTGTACCTACTGTTCAAATGTAGCCCGAGTGGTTTGATTATTATTTTACCTACAATCATATAAATACTCATTACCCAGCTTTTAAGATCCTAAATCTAAAAATACAGATTCTGCATTATAATTGCAACTCATTCCACAAAAACTTTAAATCTATTTTTAAATAATTACATAATGTAAAAAACGAGCTATGACAATAATTTATTAACTTATTTGTCTTAATAAGTTGTTTATTTTTTATTTGAATTTTAAACAGACAGGTATAATTGTGATAACCGTTTAGAAAATAATTAATATGGAAATGTGGTAATTAATGAACCGATTACAAGCGATTTCAAACGACAATTTATTGAAATGTACTGAAACTTTTGATATTAAATTTTGCACACGCATATTTCAAAAAGCCAGCGGCACTTCAACTGGATTAAACCGGCTGAATCCATGCACCGTGGTACTACACTGTTGTACGTAGAAGAAATACGACATTACGACGTAGGTATAAGTATTTCGTTAGCTGAATCTCTGTATACACATATTATTTTATCTCTTGACAGACAAGAAATATTAACATTGTTGTGGATTGGTAATTAACTAATATACGTCCAGACTGGGTGACTGAAAATTTTTGCAAATGTGGACTAATGCATATGATGAGGCGCATACAGAGGTACACTTTGAGTGGTTAATTCCTGATTTCCCAAAAAATGTCCGGACTTTTTCTCTTCTATTTATCGTATGATAGTTGTAAGGTGACCAGAATTTTAAAATTGCTCATTAGTGGCTTTTCAATAAAAAATTATTATTATTATACATATCTACGTATTTTTGACTAGGTCCTAAAATGTGTCAGTAAGATTTATTTTAAATCATTACGCAAGTAAAACTAAAATATTTCGTAAGTCATGACCACCGGAAAGTTAAACATCTAGAGGTCCCTAAACGCAATACGATTTTGAGGACTCTAATTAAAATTTTTAAATATTTTTTTGCCTTTGTCCTTTACGTTAAAAATAAAAATGTTCTTGTTTTTCTTTTTGTTTTTTTTATGCGTCGACAACTTACGCTTTTATCGTCTTAATTACATCAAATAACATATCACTTAAAACTAAATGACATATCACAAAACATCAATGAGCAAGGTGGGATTCAAACCCACGGCAGCTTGCTCCAAAGGCCAGCACGCTGACCAATACACCAAGCAGACCTAAGTTTTTTTTGAGACCGGTGCGATTCTGAAGCCCCAAGCGACACTGGTCTATTGAAAAGTAGTATATAGGTAGGTATGTGTTCTTGAAGATTATATTTAAAAAATGTTGGTAGTTATCTAAGTATGATAAATCGTTCGAATATATTTTCATATTATGTAGGTAAACTATTATTGACAATTTCCATATTTAATGGGTGTAAAAATCACTTTCAAAATAAATTATATCCGCTGCACCTTGTAATACAACAACTGATCAATCAAATATAGCTAATGTTACTTAGTTCATGCTGATTGAGGTACGTAACTGTTGATTTTATGCTTTATATAATTAACTCAGTAACTTTATCCTTTAGAGTTTACATTTACCCATACATAATAATGAAAAATATTCCCGGTAAAATTGGTTAAAAATTTAGTATGTTGTTGTTCTGATGGTTTTGATAAAAAGTTCCAATGGGCAGAACTCGCGAAAATCAATAGGGTCTGAAATATTTTTATCTGAAGGTCTCATTTTGTTCAGATTAAGTAGAGGCTGCAGGGACTTCGGAAACTTTCAGGCATGGTTTACCCATGTATGGTTATGTACGTACACACACACAAAGTGTGTATATTTTTCGACTCAGCAAAAATATTTGCGTATAGCAAGAATATCTCACACTGACTGCAGCAATCCTTATTGATCTAAACTACCATTTCCAGGGATGTTTTGTGATGTTATTCAGTTTTAAGAAAGTTGTTGTTTAGTGTAGTTGAAAGACGCTAATGACCTGAGATGTCGACGCGTCTGTAATCTACAATAAATAAGTAAATCCAATATCTAAATTGATTTTCGCAAGTTCTGCCCATTGACTTGTGATCAGGATCATCCGAACAACATAGTAAATTTTTAGCCAATATGACCAAAACTATTTTTCCATAATAATATGTTGTATGCGGGTCCTTGTAAAGTTCTACCAATATTTCAATTGTCAATCTAAAGATATTTTATAGCTTCTAAACTTGTGCTTTGTGTTTACTTTAGTTCATACAATATTTTAAGTGATTTGGATTATTACAAAAACTACTTATTTCCAATAAATTACATTAAGGTTTCTGATAGTTCAGAACCAACTTGAGGTACGTCTTGTACATTCTTTGTTGTTGCAGTCCGTTTGTGCGAGGTCATCAGCAATGCTCTATCTGTATTGCCTCTAATGGCGTTAATTCCTGGTACATAGTAACACCTATTCAAACGTCATTTAAAATAAAAATTATAATTATTTTTCTTGTATTTTTTTGCTAATTATGTTTACGAGAACTAAGAAAAACCGATAACTGCATGTATTATTAAAGCTTCATAAATTTGAATGTCTGCACTGCAGTTATTATTCTGCTCAATTAAATAAAAGAGCAACAAATTAAACACTTGATCTGATTTAGGTGTACCTAGGACAATAGATCCAGAATTATTATTTTTTCATGCTGTAAATTGGTTTTTGATAATAAAATAACAATTTTATGTAATAATTAGGTATATATTATAGAAGATCAACGCGTATGGCTTTTTTCAATTTTTTTTGTTTGCTTAAAATGTTCTACTTGCCTGCATTTGATTCTGTTTAGAATCTGTTCAACTGGACAATGCGCGCCATATTTGATTTTCCAAAAACAAATGTACCTACATCTTCAAAATATAGTTCATGTGATAGATTTTATCTCGATTTCAAGAGTCAAGGTTGGGGGGACGCTTAAAGCTCGATTTATAATATCCGATCAAACACGACGCGGGAACGTAGCGTTTCCGGCAAAAGACAAACATTTTTACAATGCATTTCAAATACGAATATTTATACTTAGCGGATCCCGTCCGTTCAGACACGTATCAATACTCGTATTTGAAATGCATGTTAAAATGTTTGTCTTGCCAGAAACGCTACGTTTCCGCGCCGTATCTCACTAACATTTGTTCATGAGCTTCCTTTCATAAGCATGAAAACATTGTAAACGTTTCAAAGAGTGAAAATAGGATGTGTGAATTACAAAAGAAAAATGTTCTTTATTTGCGAAGGGACGCACGTAATCGCTTAACAAACGCACTAAAAGAAATAAAGCACTTCAGTAAATTTAAAAAAGTTATTTTAGAAATGCTGATAAATTATGAATTTTATACATTCGATGAATATTTTAATTTTTAATTTTATTTGTAAACTTTATAATTGGGTTTTTAAACGAATTTTTTTTTTACTTAAATGGAAGGACCACATCAAGTTTTATAGCAAAACTGTTTTTATTTAATTTTTTTGCTTACTAATTAAAAAGTTATATTTAAATAAAAATTAATTTTTAAACTCAGTTCCGATAACGCGCCGAAAGAATCCGAACGCGTGTGACGTCATTATGTTATCTATGGTCTTTGTATCCATGGTTACCAAGTTAAAAATTTATTATTTTTGATAGTATGTGTAATACATATACACAAATACCAACAAATGCAGACACATTTTAACATAACGACGTCACAAACATTCCTGGCGCGTTTTGAAGTCACGTGATATTTTTTAAATTTTTATACATTTTAATTAATTTTTAGTAATTTATCTATAGCTTTAAAAAATTTTTCTTTTCGATTTTCAATATTATTTATGTTAAATTATTAGAAGAAAAAATTAAAAAATTAATAATTTTTTTTAAACTTAAATACCTAATTGGTCTGGCCTATTACATGCGATCTTCTGGGCTATGTAATCAAATAATATTATAAATTGCTCTAAATTATTTATTTATTGTAGATTATAGACGCGTCGACAACTCAGGTCATTAGCGTATTCAACATAACAAATAATCCATTTGTGTATTAAAAATTGCTCTAAAAGAATGGATATAGATTATAATAGATGAGTACTTGTAGAATAGATGTGAGAGTATTCGGTTGTGGCATTTAATTGATACTTTTCAAACATGTCTACAACATTATTAATCGTCGTTTAAAATTGTTATTCAAATTTATGGAAAGCTTAATTGTTATGAGACACATGTCATAGACATCTGTTTGAAGAGTAAAAACTTGTGTATTTAACATCGTGACCTTGCAAGGCCATATTCGAATATAATTCCTGAATTAATATTCATGCATTCGTGACAAAAATAGCTTGCCTTTAGTACTTCAATGTATTGTAAAATAAATATTGATTGTTTGTGAATAATTTTTAAAATCGTAATTTTAGAAATATGAGATTGCGAAATTACTTTAAAGAAATTAAGAATTATAGGAATACAGGACGAAGACTTTATGTTAACTAACTAATCAAAAACTGAATATTAGAGCTCAAACTCGAATTTTCTAGCTGTAATACTGGCCGAGATTTCTATACAAACTGTGATGAGAGCTACTAAAGATCTTGGAAACGGCTTATTTCAATCAAACATGGCTGACAACTAGCTTTCAAACAAACAAAACCGAATTGAAATCGATCCATCCGTTTAGGAGCTACCAATGGCACAGACAAATAGACAAAGGCTTCAAACTTGTAACACCCCACTTTTTTCTTCGGGGGTTAAAAACGATACTTTTTCAAAATAATGTTCCAAGCTAAAATACAGATAAACCTATTTCAGGGTAATATGATGATATTATAAATAAATTTCGCAACAAAAGATTTCTTAATTCGGTGTGTAATTCTAGCTAATTTATTACAGACGTTAAAGCAAACATGTACGAAATGACTGAGTAAAATATATATTCATAACTGTAAGACTATTTAAGAATAGTATTAATGTATTCTTTAAACAGGTTTTATAAAGATTTAGTGACGTCATTTAGGCAAATGTTACATACTCAATTCAGGTGTCACAACTGTGTACGTATTATTTATAAATGTGTACCGAGGAAAACTGCCTATGTAAAATATCGTAGCTAGCCGAACAAAAAGTATGCTATACTGTAAGCTTAGGTAGAGTGCCCGCGGTGAGAAATGAAGCCAAGCACGTCATCAATAATATGCTAGTGAACGCCTGCTTGCCCGCAGACAGTGCCGTGTACACAAAACTGCACATTGGGTTTTATGACGTTAGGTACAATTTTGGCAAACTGCTATTCATGACTAAATAGCCAATAGCAAGCTAGAAGGCGGGCGCAATGCATTCACGTTACTATAACGCGGTGGCTTCATCTTTCGCCGCGCTAAGTCTACGAATAATTTGATATTTGGTAATGTACCAAGTTTCATGAAAATCAATCCCTGTAGACCGACAAACAGAAATTTTGGAAACACGTTCTTCTGTCTTTATTTAAAACCTGTAAGAAAATAAAGTTACAAATAGAGTCAAGGGTCCAATACCTTATGAGTTCCAAATGTTCTAATAAGTATATATATTATGTGCTATTTTAAAATTCTGTTAGGCTGTTCAAGATTCAATTCTATTTAAGTAGACCATTTTATTCCAAAGCAAAGATTTAAAGTTTAATGGCTACATTTGAAAACAATGTGAAAAGAAGATTCATCTTCCTTACCACGTTATTTTTATAAGACAGATAATTGTATTGCGGTTCTTGTTTAAATATTCCGTTTAAAGAAACTTGTGATAATCTTGCAATTATGCTGGGATTATGGTACGACTTTGATCATTAAAATCCAGTTTCAAAGTAGATTTAGCATTGACTTTCGAAGCTAAATCAACTTTCGAAGTAGAGTTAGCGAACCAGAAACCGAGCTTTAGTATGTTTTTTTTATTTCTCATCAATATATTAATGTCAAAAAAAATAATTAACTCAAAAAATATGATAAATTGATATATATTTGTATTTAATAAATAAAATTGACCAAATAAATAGACAAAATTATAATAATTTATAATAAAAATTCGATCAATGTTTCGGCACAAAATGTTGGCCCTTTTCAAGATCTGTAAACATTATAAGTAAAATTAATTATTATTGATGTAAAAAAAACACAAAAATAATGAAAAATAAATAATTATCAAACCTGAAAAAAATTATAAAAAATAATAAATAAATTATTAAAATTATTGATAAAAAAACAAAAAATTTTTTCAACTGTCATTAATAGTTTTCTGATCCTTAATTATTATTTATTATAATTTTTTTCAGGTTTGATAATTACTTATTTATTTTTCATTATTTTTGTTTTTTTACATCAATAATAATTAATATTATCTATAATTTTTACAGATCTAGAAAAGGGCCAACATTTTGTGCCGAAACGTTGATCGAATTTTTATTATAAATTATTATAATTTAGTTTGTTTATTTGGTCAATTATATTTATTATAATATATTGATACAGACGTGAAACTAATTATTACATTATATATATAGGTATTTGTAACTATGTTAACATTATTTGAAATCGAAAAATGATATTAAAGTAAAATATAGTAGGTATTATGGCAATAATTTTATTCATAAAAAATACTACTAAAATGCATGCAATAACTGGCACCTTTCTCCTACTCACAACTTCAGAAGGAACTAAGTACCTACCCATTGAACTACATTAATAATGATAATATCCCATTGCCAGCTATTAAGCCTTTCAGCATTATTCGCATTATGACGTCAACTGTCTGTTAACGATTATTGTTTTTTGAAATCCGTATTGATTTTCTAATTATCTTTTGTGCGGCTTCCGCGTTCTTTTTTATTATTGTTATATTTTCGCTGTCTTAAAGCCATTGTCTTGGATTCCAATTAATAAGGTTTTTTTTTAACGGATAATATATTATAATATAGTGTTTTATAAAAATATATAATCGATACTTATTAACTTTTCATTGGAAGTTGTTGTATTGGGTCTGATTTGCGAATGAAAAATTTGGACATATTTGCACGTTTTAAGGTTCCTTATAGAATTCGAATCTACTGTTTTTAGAGAGATGTGTGTGTGTGTGTACGTACGTACGTGTTCGTTCGTACGTTGGTGAACTTTTTTTCGGCTCGCATATCTCAAGAACAAATAATGATATCGACTCCGGATCAATTTAATTCGACATTAAATTACATAATGAACACCTGATTAGGTTTGCAGGAAATTTCATTTAGCGATTTTTTGTTTATAACAAAGAAATTCCTGTAAAATGTTTTTCGTCTCGCATATATCGAGAACAATGAATGATATCAACTTCGGACCAATTTTATTCGACGCATAATTGCATAATGAATACCTGATAAGGTTTGCAAAAAATTTGAATTGGCGGTTTTTTTTAAAAAAAAAAACATGTTAACCTGTATTACAAATTTTTCTCTACGGTAGACTGATCTCTAACCTCTAAGGGCACCCAATGGGATATTTTGCGTGACAAGCTCACAGGGTGTTAATTTTCAAGTTAAGTGAATTGTAGTAGACCTCGCGCGGCGAAAGATGAAGCCACCGCGTCATAGTAACGTGAATGCATTGCGCCCGCCTTCTAGCTTGCTATTGGCTGTTTATTGTCATGAATAGCAGTTTGCCAAAATTGTACCTAACGTCATAAAACCCAATGTGCAGTTTTGTGTACACGGCACTGTCTGCGGGCAAGCAGGCGTTCACTAGCATATTATTGATGACGTGCCTGGCTTCATCTCTCACCGCGGACACTCTATGACACTTACCATTGACTTGTGTCTGCCATACGGCATCACCAACGCCCCAGAGTCCTGAGATGGCAAAGAACAACAATGGATTGGCAGGTGACGGCCTCCACATCAACAAAACGAAAAGGAGAGCGCAATGGACGACGGCGCCTAGCGCCAAAATCGGCGCTCTGCCGACGTATTTCATCACTGATCCGAACACCAAACTGCAAATGGCGTTCACTACGCCAAAGCAGATCATCACGTAACCAACAGATGATATACCCAGTGCACATGATATGTATGCCTGAAAACAAAAGATTGAAGATTTACAGTTTCAAAAAAATCTAAAAACACGCTTATTTTAACGCATTAAAAAGTAGAAAATAATTTTTTTTCTCTTCTACAACGCGTGGGATACTCACTTTACATATATTTAATTCAATTCATCGAGTGTCCCACGCTTCTGAAAGTTAAATTTTAAACGTCGGAAGACACGTTCTCCCACCATCAACACCGTAACTCCCACCACTTGATTTTTTATTTCCATTTTTTAACTGGTAATATAAATATTATTATAGACAAAATATTAGAATATCGTATTATCTACAAAATTACATATGACTGCAAAGTTTCACGTCAATTGGACATTTCCTCAAAAAATAATAAGGAAAAATTTGAAAAATGACTGAAAATATTTTTAATATCCCAGATAAATTATAATCTTAAAAAGTATTTTTACTTCCCACCGCTACTATGGTAGGGAAGTAATGGATTTAGTCCGAAAAAAATATTTCGAGATTTTAACAGATTTTCACGTTTTGAGACCCTAGCAATCGTTTAAGATCATTTTCTGACTGATGTCTGTATGTATGTGTGTGTGTGTGTGTGTGTGTGTGTATGTGTGTATGTGGTCAATTTTTCGCCTTCGATATCTTAAGAACGGAACAACATACGGGCATGCCGATTGTTCTATTGTGTTTATCAGCCTTTAACTTAGATCTGATTAGATTTTGAGTCAAATCGGTTCAGTGGATCCTGAGATATTCAAAAAAACGTCCTAAATGTCACGTATTAACATAAGTAAAAAAAAATATAAATGAATTCTAGACGTTATAATATGAAAAAAATGTAAATATTTTTTTTCTCTAAAATGTATAGTTTTCGAGAAAAAAAATATTTTACTAAAAAAAATAAAAATTGTACGTAAATCAAGGTAACCATGATTTTTGCTGTATTAAGCTAGCCATCAGTAGATCACCAAACAAAAAAGAGGGCCATGCTTTTTTGAAAGAATAAAAATTAAATTGTTTTTTAAAGACTACCAATAGCTAAGGTTATTTGGGCCTAGTCAAAGATTAAAAAAAAAAGAGTGATTATTTTTTGCAAATATTTACTAGGTGGGAAGTATAGGACTAGTCATCAGTCGAATTTTTTAAATTCATGCCAGTACGCTATTTATGTACAGTACGTATTTTTATAAATAAATATCTTTATTATTTTCATTATTATGAAAAAACTATAGGTACGTACCTGAGTAAAATCAGCACCAATAAATGCTTGTTCCATTCCAATCCATACTGTAATTGGAATGAGCAATTGTTGGTTTGGCTTCTTCAGCTGATAAGCTGTCGCCGATAGAAGCTGGATACCAGATATTTCTTGTTGATCTGATTTTCTTTGATTCTCTCCATATCTGAAAAGAAAATAGTAGGTATTCATTATTATTTTATTTATTTTCATTTATTTTTATTTATTTTTATTTATTTATTTAGCATTCAACGGGACTATGTCCCAATGAGAGAGTGTTTCATCAGAAGAGATGATAACTAAGAAAATTGATACCATCATAATTCGAGAAGCAAGAGTTTAGGCCTATATATTATAGACCCAAAACTCTATATTCCATCAAATAAAAAAATACAAAATTGAATAATTTTTGCATTTAATTAATTAATTATTACGTTTTTTGAAGTAAAAACATCAGGAATAATTTTTTTAACATATTAACGCACTGAGGCATTCTGAAGGCTTTGTTATCATTTGTACATGTTTTTCTAATAATAGAGTATTAGGCAACCGGTATTTTTATTTATGGACTGTTAGTTAATAATCGATATCGCCTTTAGTATTCTGAAATACAAGTTTAGATTTAAAACTAGATTAAACTGGCTGCCTAATATTTTGTTTGTTTTAGGTAGCAGTTTCTAGAATATATTATTCTTTGTAAATCTTTCTTAATTATCTGAATTTGTTTAATATTAAAACAAAATTACAAAAGATTTTCATTCCATCAAGATCAATGCCAGTCCTCGATATTTTTTAAGCTGGTGTATAACCATTTGATGGCGCACGTGACCCGTGGACCGTGCCTTTACTAAAACTATTTAATTTCTGATCAATCAACGAATCTATCAACTTTATATAGATAAAATAATTAATTTTATACTTTGAATTAGTCTTTATTTTTTTTATATAAAATAATTCTCGTCAGACACAGACAGAGCATCAGACGCAAAATAGGATTCCAGTTCGATTCCTGGCGGTGGCATGTAATTTTTTCCTTTGAATCCATTGTAAAGTTAACTTTTTAAAAAAATTAACAATATTTTTAATTACTGGTAGTATAATCAGTAATTGCAGGTGGACTTCTTAAAGACAGACATATAATTAAATTTAGATTCAAAATGACTGACAGTAATTAAATAAATAAAAAATTAATATGCAGAAACTATCATCCGAATATAATAAATGTCTATATACGAACAGAAGAAAATTAATCTTTTAACTAATATTTTATTTCAATTGTTGGGAATTTAAAATTATAATTATTGTTTTGTAACAATCTTGTTATGCTTCAAGAAATGTTCAAGTACAAAATGTTTGTACTATTTGCTTTTAAAATTGCTAGTTTGATCAATTAAGAAAATGAAATTAAGTAAGTATAATATAAATCCTTTTAATACAACTTCTAATGACCATGTTAATAATTCCATTTTGTAACGAAAAGTTAATAAAATAGATACGTTTAAATTAAATTAAACTTAACATCCGTTTGCGTTTTAGCACTTTTAATGTGAGAATAATAATAAAAATTCAATAAAAAACTGTAAGTAATTTTTTTTAAATATTAGTTTTATAAGCGTGAAATTACTGCTATAAATGGTTGCATTAAATCAACAAAAAACGTGGGAAATTATAGATAAAATAATTATTTTATCTGAATTGAAATCATGTGATTATAATAAAAGCTATAATTTTTATATCATGATATAATCCGGTTTCATTTTCATTCAACACTTAAAAACAACTTTGCAAATTCATTCAATGATAGGTAAGTAATTGACAACTTTTATTATACATTATGTTAGACAGAATGTAATTATAAAAAAACGAAATTTTTTATAATAAATTATAGTGTGTAGAGATAAATCTTCTTTATTATTATAGATAGAAATAGGGCTTTCATACCGGAATGTCGAGATTTTGCAATTCCGAAATTTCAGACAACATTTTTTATCATAATCTCAATTCCGGAACTCATGAATTTAATATCGGAATTCCGGAATTAATGAAAAGATTAAAAATTAACACTTTTCTGTTTAATTTGTCGACCAGAAAGTTGGCCTAAATATAGATTTTTACCCGACTTTGACAAAGCCAAAAGGAGGGTACTTAATGTTTTTATTAACCAATGAATTATGGGATCTCTAGAGTTATATAAAATATAAGTTTTTAAATGTAATATCCGAAGTGTTCCTAATAAATATTACTAGTTAATAATGTTGATTTCTTTTGCTTGTTTGCAAATTTCTGATTTATGTTTCATTCAACATTTTCTATATCAATCTGTAAACATATTTCGATGTTAAAAAATACATGTTTTTTCTACATGTAGTATTTTTCTAGACTTTTCTCGATTATTGGAACTAGTTCCGGAATACCAGAACTGAGAATCAAATATCGTTATACCAATTCCGGAATTGAGAATGATTAGATATTGGATGCCCTACTTAGGAACAATAGTTAAACTGTTTTTCTATGCCGCCGCCAAGTTCTGTTTGTTAAAATGACACATATTCTTAAGTATTTAAAAAAAAATCAGTATCTCACAGAGTCAATTCTTACTATTATGCAATATTTTACAGTAATTTATTACAGTATGCACACTTTGTATGCAAAGTACATGGTTTCATACATCGAACACTGTAAATCCTGTTTATTTGAGACAATTGCATTAACGCAGCAATTACACCTAATTAATGTGTTGAACACAATTCTATTGTTTTTACAATATGAAAAAAATCATGAATGTTTTCTCTGCATGTCGTATTTCTGATTACGAATTTGCTTCAATGATTCGTTTCTGATGTTTAATCGTCAAAATAGTTTCAACCTTCTGATATATTGAATAATTTAATTTAATTTATTTATTTCAACAACAGGGTAGACACCCCAATTACAGTTGAAATTTACACATAAATATGCATTCTAGTGCATTGTTGAAATACAAATATAATAATATTAAAAAAAAAAAAAATAAAAGGTCTGAATACATAATTCAAAAATCTAAATTGAGTATAAACAAGAATATGATAGGTACAGAATTACAATAAATATGTTACAATATGTATAAATATGTTTCAACGTAATGTAGTTTAAAAAACTTGATATACAAAAACTGCAAATACCATTTATTTTAACTGACAGTTTTATTACTTTAATTAGTTACCGTGGTTAGCTTTGTATTAGGGCAATTAAAATGTAATTAAATCGATAAAAAATTAATACGAAAATATTATTGTTTAAAATGCAGTCATTATCGCTTATAAATAGATTGTGATTCAGTTTGCTTTTGTGTGAAAAGTGATATTTAAAGAATGAAAATATATAACCCAATTATATTTAATTATTATTATTAAACACCACTTGCGTCTAAACTTTACACGGTCGCTAAAATTTTTTCAAGAAAATAAATTATTGGTAAAAAAAGTTTGACCGAAATGTGTGGAATTCAGCTTGAATTTGATTTTTAATTCAAACAATAATTTTAGCTTGAGCTCCTGCCCTAACATTGGCTCTCCAAGTTTGGCAGGAAATCCTTATAAGTAAATATTAATATAATTTATTGACGGGAAATATCTGATGTTTCCCAAATAGCAAACATTTGCCAATTTTTTCAGATTTACACTACAAGATATTTGCCAAATATTTAACTTTTGATATTTGACAAATGCCACATGTGTAACGCCGCCTTAATAGTCAAGCGATGAGCGTATGAATAGGAACCCCATTTCTGACAGGGTGAAATTTTTTGGGAAGTTAGTATTTATCGTGACAATGCATAAGCGCAATGGTTTCCTTATGAAATCCTGATGAGGGCATAATTCCGGTGCAAAATGAAACCTTGGTCGAACAATTTATCAGGGTTCAATTTTCAGAAGATGCTATAAATTGATACACATGCTAATAATTACTTAGTATCTAATGCTTATTTTATCAACATGAATGATATTGAGGCATTCTTTCACAAGAAGATTAATTAATTTTAAGTAGTGGCATTAGCGTTCGTAATTAGTTACAGCAGCACTAATGGGAAATGAGTAATGACTGTCACGTTGTTTTCCATTTTATGCAATGTCAAATATACAAACTGTTCAAAAATATTAATATGGTTGCATTATTATATTGAACGAAAAATTACAAAATTGAGGATATGAAGAGATTTTAGTACGGCTGGATTTGTTGATTAAAAATAAATTTTGGAAAGAGCAGTCAACATAAACAAAATTTTTAAAACTGAGGATAGCCGACAGCTTTGCGGCACTTCCGTAGGTATATATTTTTTTACTAATAAATAGAATTATTAGGATTATTATCAAATATAGTACCTTCTTTTTGTATGAAAACCATAATATCTAATTTAATTTAACTGTTTTTAGGTTTCCGTAGCCAAATGGCAAAAAGGGAACCCTTATAATTTCGTCCTGTCCGTCCGTCTGTATGTCACAGCCATTTTACTCGGAGACTATAATATTGGCACTATATAGATGAAATTTGGAAGGTAGCTGTCTCCTCTGAACCGCATAGAATAGTGTAGTGAAATTACGAAAAAAAAAATAGGGGTGGCATTCCATACATTTAACTGAGGGTCAAGGGATGAAAAAAAAATCGTGTGGGGTATCGTTAGATAGGTCTTAAAAAATGATACCTATAGAAGTTTCAAAATGACATTTTTTTTAAGTCAATAGTTGGTGAGATATGCGCTTCTAAAGTCGTAAAAAGTGTCCCCCCTCTAACTTTTCGACTATGGCATTGATTCCCAAAGTGGTCCAGGTGGACCCCCAGGGGTCCACGGGAGACTCGACGGGGGTCTACGTTGGCGTGACAAAAAAATTGGGGTTCACAATTCGTAAGCGGGGGTCCAAGAAAATTTATCTGGTTTCGATAGTGAAGAACTAAAATGTTGGCTTGACTTTACTTATCAATGTAGGCAGATAATATTTTAAGAAGCTCAGCGACTATTACTTGTAAAAACTGGCATATTCCATATTCAGTACAACGTGTCGAGACTTCCATAGTTAGATCTAATCTTCACATTTTTTGTCGAGTTTTGGGAATATGGTAGAAATGTAGCTGCAGGGGGTCCACCAGAACCAGCAAAATTTTTGAAGTGGTCTATGAGAAAAAAAAGTTTGGGAACCTCTGGACTATGGGGTGGATAATTCTGAAAAAATTAAGGTGGTATACTTAAAAAACACTTCCAACAAAAATTGGTTTGAATAAGATATGTTGTGTAGTTTTTAAGATATAGGATATTTTCGGCCGACTACGGAACCCTTCACTGTGCGTGGTCCGACACGTACTTGGCCACTTTTTTTCATATGAGAACGAGCTTCCCTCGATTGTCATGAACAATCGGTAGTCTACTGTAAATGTGTATTGCATAAGATAATAATAGCACTATTATTATAATAGCTGCAAATGATTGCACGTTTTGTATACAAAATAGAGCGAATAAAAATAGATATAGTTTTAGAAAGCATAATATAATAATATCTGGGTGCCGAGCTTTGCTCGGATGAGTTCAATAAAAACAGTACTTGTATGCTGTGAGATATTATTTTCTCAGAATATTATTCCGAAACGAATTTATTTCTGAAACATAATTTAAAATAATTGTTTCTGTTAAATATTTTAAATACCTATGTGTATTTTTAAGCGTAAAAACTAAGTATCAACTTGAATCAAGCATTTTTTCCTGTAAATATTATTTAGGTCGCCATTTTCAAATCTACCGCCGTTATTGTTTTGTTGACTAAAGAACTCGCAAAAACCGATTTTCATAGATTGAATATCTTGTAAAAATGTTCGAATCAGATGAAATTTTGCTCGCCCGTTACCATTTTAACAATCCAATTTTAAGCATTAATACCAAATATCAACTTTATCGAAGTACTTTTTCTCTGTGATGTCATCTTAACAACTTCCAGTAAATTTCAAATACTTTTTTTTGCATAGGTACCTACTGAAAAACTCACAAATATCGATTCTTTTAATAACAAACGTCAGACTATAACCTGCGCAAAACTTTCTTTGCATGTATCTTCACCATAGTTTTTAAAAATCGATGTGTTTTGATACACATGCCTGCGGCGCTAGAAGTGCGGCCCTTTGGGCCGCCGTGCCAATTTTTAGATACGCAAAACTTTTTTGTATGTATCTTAACAATAGTTTTTAAAAATCGATGTGTTTTGACACAGACCCGCCGTTTTGTCATTTTTTACATATTGTGCAAGACACTTCTTATATTAGTGTTCATTTACAATTTTAACACTTGTGATATATTATATCAAATCTATGTAGAAATAGACTTCGAATCAATCTGACTTTAATTGAGCGAGTTATTATAAATAAAAAAAACACCTTTTTTTTAATTGCTCCCCTCTGGAACCAAAATTCCTACCTAGACCAATTTCTCGTCCCGAAAAATCCTCATGCTGTAAATTTCATCATAATCGTTAGTCGTTTTTGAGAAAAAAAGGTCTAGGGAAGATTATACGTCATACTACATTTAACGTACCTACTTACCTATACTACATATTTTATATAAGTAATATAAAAATAACATACCTATTTATTTAAATATTAGCTACAACTACTTACATAATTAAGTTTAGATTTTATTGTTGTTATTTTTTTACTTTTCAAATAATTACTGATTATTTTAATAAGTTAAAGATTGACTGTCAGAGTAATTTTGACATAAATAATGAAAATAGTTTGTTTTTCCAAAGCCTACTCACAATACGACACTGTTTTATGACGTTAAAAAACTGTTTTTTAAAATGATAAAATCGATAAGAAAACGAATTTTTCCAGAGATGAGACCTAGCTAGATCGATTTTTTGCCCCCCGAAACCCCTTTTCGGTAAATTTGATCAAAATCGTTAGAGCCGTTTTCGAGAAAATATTTATATAGGTACATAGAAACATATATACAAGATTTACTCGTTTAATAATATAGGGATGTACGCATGTTTTAATTACACCTGATAATTTTGATTTCATTTCTGCGCGCGTGCTTAAGAACAAATGGAAACGCAAAATTAAAAATCAATTTTTTATATCTGCACTGCACTTATAGCGTTTAATTATTTTAATCTTGATAACAGCTAATTTATATATACCTGTTTTTACTATAGTTAATACCGTAATAAATTGAGCAAAAAATTGATATTTAGAATTCAGTCAAATATGGATTTTTGTAGTGATACAATTTTATAATTAAGAATAATAATCCCACAGTATTTTTATTCCAGGTTGGTAAAATATGTTTGATCAGCTCAATAACAACGCATTATATTTCATATTTTTTATTGTAAATTATAGACGCGTCGACAACTTAGGTCATTAGCGTCTTTATTACGTTAAATAACAACACACTTAAAACTAAATGATATCACAAAACATCCATGAGCGGAGGCGGAAGTCGAACCCACGACAGTCTGATCCAGAAGCCGCGAGACTAACCACTGGACCACACTGTCCTCACAACGCATTGTATCCTGTAATTTGTACACGTCGCGTCGTGACGAGAAAAGATAACCATTTAAAAAAAAGGGTGTGGGTCTCGGGACCCCCGACAGATGTCAACAGCAAAGAAAACGTTATTGAACTCGGTGGTATTCTCTATGTAGTAGTATATTTTTTTCAAAAGCAGCAAGTAACTGTTATGCTGACGTAATCCTATATACTGCACTGTAACACACGCGGTTGTCTTCCCGTGCCCGAGCGCGCGGAAACCGAGAGAGAGAGAGAGAGTGCCGCAGTGGTGGGGAGAACACAAGCGAAGGAGCGGACCATAAATTTCGTTGCATATTTCCCCTCACGCGGCTGTTCACAGCCGACATAAGATGTTTCACTTCAAAAATACTTAAGTATGTAACACGTAAACGCAAAATTTAGCAGAACATTCGATAAATTCTTAAAACAGAGATAGCTATAGAAAAACTTCCAATTTCATTTGAGTCCAGGCCTAGAATCCCATTTTGGATCGGTGATACCTCGGGTGATACCTTATAAGTACATTATGTTGAAATGCATGCAATTCACACGACAAAAAATAAAAAGAGGTTATGGGAATAAAATATCATATTATCGATAAATATCACGTAGATATATAGTTATCAATATTGCTGTTATTATAGAGTAATAATAACAAGGAGACATAGCCATTTATGTACAACAATAGTATAGAATTATATTGTTGCAAAAAGTGTTTACGTAGGGCGAAACTCATAATAGATACGTTATACGAAACGTTACAGGTATTAAGAATAAT
Source organism: Mongoloraphidia duomilia (assembly GCA_039654895.1). NCBI lineage: Eukaryota > Metazoa > Arthropoda > Insecta > Raphidioptera > Raphidiidae > Mongoloraphidia > Mongoloraphidia duomilia. Next base: position 12,184,929 of record CM077517.1, on the reverse strand, counting down.
ATCGAAAAATAGTAAAAAAAAGTAGGTGATGAACACACACCTACTTTTTTTTTACTATTTTTCGATATTATTCTCCACACGACAGAAGTGAAAACTTCTAATTTTCTAATTTTAGTGTCATCTATTAGCGCATCTATGAACTACAAATAACTTATTACCAACACACTACAAAAACCTTTTCAATTAAGTTTTAGTGTCATCTATTAGCGCATTTTTGTGTTTGAGCCGAGTAAACCCGATTAAGCGTCACCGACCCGAAGCGCGACGGTTCACTTTCTTTCACTACTCAGGCAAAGTGCGCCTAAAGAAGTTTTTATTTTAAAAACTCAAGTAAGTACCTACCTATGAGTATATACGCAATTTTGTGTGCACATTTTGTTCCTATAACAATATCGTCGAATATCGTCTAAAGATCGTAAAAGGCCTTTCTGACAAATTCCACAGACATTTTTCATGTAAAAAAATGATTTTCGTACATTGAAGTCATTCCAATTTTTTGGCATGTCGAGCGATGATATAAAATAGTGTATTTAATTCAAATTAAAAGCTATTAAATACTGATTTATTACGTGATAATTATAAGTAATTAAAATCAATTTTAAGAAATGATCTCATAATGTTGAAAAATACCCATGTCTGATAAGTTGCACACGAAATATTAATTTAAATATTTTAGTCGGATAGAATATTACAACATTAAATTTACTGACACGAGACAGGTTTTTGAAACATACTACATAATAATATAATACCAGTTTGAAGATACGAAAACAGTACAAAAAATTTATAATTGAAGTTAAATGAAGTTTTGTGCATATAATGTTTACAGTAATGTGCCTGTAAAGTAACAAAATTCCAATTGGAATTTATAACATCAACATAACTGTACCGACAACTAAAAAACCGACAAAACGATACCCTCCACATATTGATAGTTCAAAGAATTTCCATGGTGTGTCACCAGAGGTCTCAAATTAAACCAAACAGCGAGAGAAACAACGCTATGTAATTGTTTGCATGGAATATTTTCCCGTGCTGGGAAATTTTATTTTACCTCCTTTAACGGCAACATACACATAACACACATGATTTTTTTGTGCACATCTATGGCACAGTACCTTTCGAATGATAAAGTTTCATTCCCCTCCTTTCATAAAAAAGGTACCTACCACAATTTTCGGTGTTCACGTATATCTATAGATATATTATACTTAATCTCCGATTTCGCTTACCCGTTTTTTCACAGTGCTTATAAAGCTGCAAATTTACAGCATAGACCCATGAATTAATCAAAACGATAACGAAACTATCATAAATTTTAACTAATCATTTCGCGTTGTTATAAATTTAATAATCAAGGAAGGTTAGGTACAAAATGCATTGTAAATAATATACATGTTTATACATTCGCATTCATCCAGCTAATTAACCTAATGTAGATAATCAAATGATCAAATCAACACACAACTAGTGTTAGTCCATGTATTTGATGGACAGTTATTGACTATAGTGCTACTGCCATTTGTAATTTTTAATCGACTTCAAAAAAGGAGGTGGTTCTCAATTCGGTTGTATTTTTTTTTATGTTTGTTACCTCAGAACTTATTCATTTATAAACCGATTTTGAAATTTTTTTTATTTGAAAGGATATACTTTCATATACTTTCATAGAAATTTCATCACAATCGGTTCAGTAGTTCGGCTGATTTAATAAAAGTGAGTATCGGCATGTGATTCTTTAAGGTAAATGTCACTTTTTGACACTAAAAACTAAAAAATAAAAAACTTTTTAACAAAAAAAAACCTCCTTCAAAAAACCACTAAAAAGAGGAAAATAATGAAATTTTGATGTCTGTGCCAATTTAATAAAATATGAAGTTGGTTAAAAAGAAGATATTAATCACTATACCTATACTTTTTAACCGACTTGATATTTTATTAAATTGGCACAGATAATTTCATTATTTTCCTCTTTTTAGTGGTTTTCTGAAGGAGGTTTTTTTTTTTTGTTAAAAAGTTTTTTATTTAAATCCAAAATATGAAACGTAACTAAAATGAAAAATCATAAACGAAACAAACACTTTTTTTACGAAACAAAAAGAGAAACGCAACATTCTTTTACAAAGAAACGAAATTGATATATAAAATACACTTGGCTGATAATAACGTTTTTTTTGTTTACTATAAAATAGCTCGCTAGTAGATTGTATTTTTTTTATTGTAAATTATAGACGCGTCGACAACTTAGGTCATTAGCGTCTTAGTAGATTGTATATCTAGTTGCGTAATGATGTATTATGTATATTGCTGACGAGTAAGTGCAGACATTATATTAAAACGAGCATATAATGTTTTAAGAGCCACACGAGTCATAATATCATTACGCATGAGATATACATGGTATTTTTTGCCATATCCAATATAAAGTAGCTGCTTTTCATTCATTTTCAATATTTTCCAAAATTTGCGCCGCAAACTTAACTTTTATAGAAACTGTCAGTAGGTAATAGCAGGCGAATCAGAGCGAATAAACATAAATCACTATGGAAATGGTTTGCTTTCCCACACTAGTGTGAGAAAGATACGTTCCAGCACACCGGCCTGTCAAAATTCAATTTACATGCATACATACATGCATGTAAAGCAGCTATTTTATAGTGGGTATGGCCCAAATATATGAATAGAATATCACATTTTGAAGTATAATGTAACCTTATACTTAAACCCAATTAGGAAGGCACAGGTAAAATAACGAATATGTCATTACAAGCGAGTCATTTTTTTAACGAAACAGAAAAAAATCTATCAATTAAAATTTACAATAAATATAATGAAATGATTCATAAACAATAATAAAAATAATCAATTCAGATGGGTGCAAAAAACCAATATAAACATAATAATAGCCAGGTGGAGAGAGCGAGTGCCAGGTGTCTGTGTGTGTGTTTGCGTAGCGGTCGGCCTTGTGCGTATACATACTATCATTTCTGTAGGTCGCGAGATCTGTAGCGCCGCGATTGGACTCTGGCAGGCGGTAGCGATGCAGTGGACTTTGCGTCACACGCGTGTTCTTGATCTCCGGGAATTCAGAAAGTCCAGTGGCAACTAAATGACCGCATTTGTTATTGTCATAAAAAATCATGCACACTGCATAGTAGTCATATTATATGCGCACTGCGCAGTGCGCACCTATACGATTTGAGAATAGTCGATCTCACAGGAATGTCGTTTACATGTCTTGTCTATTAGGTACAAACTTCCAGATTCTAATCTGAGAGAAGTGGTTAAAATTAAGCAAAAGTTATTCTCTTTCAAAGAAGAAAGAAATTTATCAGATAGATAAAAATAAATAAATAGTTTCCATGAAAAGTGTTTTCCATATTATATTACAGCTATATAAATAGAAATTACGTAACAATGTAAGTTTTGACGCAATCTTTAGAAATTGCAATATTCTCTCGAACGTTCTAGCGTTAGTTTGTAAGTATAAATACTAACCAGACTGTACCTACATAATATTATTTACAGGTATATTTTATTAACTTGTTTTTATATCGTCGTGTTACAAATTTCTAATTACGATTGATATCAACAAATAAGTTCAGTTTGAAACAATGTGTAGAGACTTCAAAAGTACGAAGCGTCTCAGTGGAAAAAATGTTACTATTAAAACCTCTCTCTTGCTAATAAGAGAGCGGTTTTATTAGTAACATTTTTTTAGTCGTGTATTGTGTAGAGACATACATGTAGCTTCATTTATGAGTATGTGGTGCCCCATATAGAATTCCCTGCAGCTCCGTGCTATGGTTTCCCGGCCAACGATTGGCGATTTAACGGGATTTTACGGGAAGATGTCACTATTTTTTTCTGTATTATATGTATTCTATTATTCCATGAATCCATTTCTATTGCAGTACTGGCGAAGAGAAAATTTAGGCAATTATCGTTGACAAGTATCATCAATCCATTGATGGGCCAACATAATATTATAGTCACTGGGCCATAATATCATTTGCCATAGACGGTCCATTATTAATCATTAGTAATTGACCTACGTTATGATCCGGCTATTTATCATTTGGCCTTCATTATCTTGCCATTCTTGAAAGTCTGGCAGCTCAGCTCGATTCTGAACAGATTTTTAAACCCTATATGGGACACTAGGATACCCCTCAGTTTCCATCACAAACAATTGATATTTATATTGATTTTTTTATTTAGAGTTTGATGGTACAATATGATTTTATATAGTCGGATCGCTTAACAGATGGAGTAATGAAAACGCATGATTACTGCGTAATCACCGCGTGATCTCCGCGTGCAAAGTACCTGATTGGTTGCTTGAAAATTAACAGAGACAAGGCGGCGTTCGTACCATGCGAAAGCCACGCCTGCGGCGCAAGCTATTCTTATGCTTTTCACGTGATCACTCCATGTGTTAAGCGGCCCGACTATAGTTGCCCGGGTACATTCTGATGCCAACGTGTTTATAATTATAGGTAAAGTGATTCTTCATCATTAGAGTGAAGATAAGCTATATAGATGCTCTAGGTCTAGCCTCTTATTCTAGATGCATATTACGGTAATATCATCTCTTGTACCAAAACCACCGCAATGCGTTACCATAAACAAGTGATTGATGATATTCGATCTATGCTCACTTACAATATCAAATGTGCGCATGGTATAACCAGGGCCGTCCTAAGAGATTTGGCGCCCGTGGGCTATACTATATAACAATAATGCGTCCTTCTTCATAAGAAAACATACGGATGACAAAGCGGTGCAGGGGGGGGGGGGTGAAGTTTCAGAACTAGAAACGTTAATATATTACCAATGAAGCGTTTGATGCGGGCTGTCATTGTAAAACTGGTTTGAGTGCAAGCAAAATTGCCGCCCCAAAAGGCTAGCCCATTGAGCCCTGTAGTTAGGGTGGCCTTGGTTATAACACATAGTTGCAAACTGGGATCATGTTTTGAATAAACGCCCAAGTGCGTGACAAGCAAAGAGTAGGGTTCCGTACTATGGAAGTTATGCTAAACCTACAATTTTGATAAAATAAAAACACAATCATAATCTACTCAGAAGGCCCTTTTCAACGATATCCCACAAAAATAGGTACAAACAAATTTTTTAACCCCCGTTTGCATGTATTGGCATTGGGCGCTCCCCTTAAATAAATCTTTTTAATCATTTGTTAATCTCTCCGTCTTTGGGCCGTGGTGATACATATTATGTGTGAATTTCAATTCCCTATCTCAGACAGACAGACAGACAGGCAGACAAACATCGTTCACGTTGGCACAACAATAGGGTTCCTTTCTGGTACGGAACCCTAAAAATGTGATACTTAATGCTTATTAGTGTATTTGCCATATGGCACATACACTATTGGCGTCGGTCGGATGGCGGGACCTAGGGGTCGGACCAAAATTTCTCGACGTTTCATAGCCTCCTGAACAATTTGGCACCATTTTTGGAAATGTTTATATATATATGTATATATATATTTATATATATATATATATATATATATATATGTGTGTACGGGCTATAACTTTCGAAAGAGTTAATTGATTTTGACGAAATTTGGTAGGCACGTTGGAATCCATCACCGCACGAAGCCTATTTAAAATGGGCCCAATCGGACCATTTTAAGGGTAGTTTTTAGGGGTAGAAAAAGGTTTTTGGGCCCAAAAATAGCGAAAAAATTCTCAGAATTGTTTCAAAATTGAAATTTACCCTTTTAGTAAAGATCAAAATGTGCTGCTAAAATTTTAATAAAATCGGCTCGACAGGACCGGACTTACAAATTTTATGAAAACACTAGTTTCCGGATAAGTGATTTACTTACTGAAGGGCTATTTCATTTGGTACAGAGTGCATTGATAATCTTATTGAAATTAAGAAAAAAAATATTATTTTAAGGGATGTATTAAGGGGTTAAATTTTTTATTTTGTCCAAAAACAAACTAAGTTTACCTATTAAAGCCACAAAGCCTGTGTTAGCAAATACACTATATTGTCGGCAGGGTTTTGGCACTGCGACCCGAGTTTTTTTAGTATATTTAAATGATCGGAAGTACACATTTACTATTTTATAATAGGTATATTGACCATAATCTGTATCCAGTGGAAATTACCTGTTAGTTAAGCACGAAATAGTAACATTTACGTTATAGTTTTACGTAATATCGTATGAGTTCACTTTCTTTTCAGCAGCGCATTTCATAGTCGACAACTTCCGCGAGTTGTTTTGGCGCCGCTGCTGCATAAAGTACAAACATAAATAGGTGTAAATGTGACCAGTAGTACACAAGTAACTGTGAATTTCAAGAAAGATTCGCAAAGATCTGTTTGGTGTCCACGACTTTCAGATCAGTATGGGTTAGCTCTGACAGGATTTACCTAGGTCCTAGGGTAAGCTAGATTTATTTGACAAACAAGCCAGTGTTAAAAATTCCATAAAGATAATATTTTTTGTTGAAAATGGTAAACAAGTATCGTTTAAAATCTGTAAACCAATGAGCCATTTTCCTGATAGTAGTTCTTACAATTATCCACGAGAGGCAGTACTTGTGGTAGGGACAAATATTATTTATTCTCCATTAGTGTCGTGTCATTTTAGTGATAAAACTTAATTAATTTAATAAAAATAATAATTTAATAATTAAGTTATATCACTAAAATGTCACGACACTAATGGAGAATAAATTATGTTTGTCGCTAACATAAGTGCTGCTTCTCGTGGATAATTGAAAGAACTACTCTCAGGAAAATGGCTCATTCAAATATTACAATAATAACACAAACGAATATTGCTTCATACTTTGAACTCTTCACTCTTGCAAGTTCGGATTAAAAAAATGCGAAAAAAATACACTAGTCCTACAGCGGTCCCTAATAATAAGAACATAATTCAGCACTCTCAGGATAATATATTAACTATTAATATTTTCATAGCTGGAAAACATGGGCTTATTTTAAGGAACTGACTAAAGAAAATTCTATCATTTCAATTCAAAAGTACATAATAATATGATTGTCTGGAAAACTTCTTTAATTAATATATCTGACGTGGAAATTACAGACTGCCTGAAATACCTTAGCTAAACAAAAATAATTATAAATATTGTTCCTCACAAAAAGTAGTAGGTTAAGTGCAAACAGAATTAATATTACCATAATATAATTACCTAATTATTATGATAATAAAAACAGTTACATGTGTACAACTACGTAGTTTTATACGAGGCCTCGTAAGTAAGTAATCGCGGCCTTGGGTCACCTTGCCTTATGCTCTTTTATTAACCCATTCGTTCCCAACAATTTTTCATTAGGCATACAATTTACGTCTGAATAAGGGCTAGTTCAGACACAGCGGAATCCGCGCGGATGCAACCCCGAGGAGCTTAATGATGTGAAATATCTTATGGCGCGGGTGTAAAAACGATTTAATGTTACGTCGCTCAGACCGCACGTCGCGTCTAACCACCTACCGCAGTACACTGTTACCGTTATGTTACGTGTGTATGTGTGAATATCTGTGTATTGCTGTTTCAATACCTTCGCAGGGTGAGAGTTTCTCAAGGGGTGGGGGGTACACAGTTACACACTCGCTATGTTACTTTTGTGTGTGTGTGTGTGTGTATGTGAATATCTGTATGTATTGCTGTTTCAATACCTTCGCAGGGTGAGAGTTTCTCACGGGGTAAGGGGTACACAGTTACACACTCGCTATGTTACTTGTGTGTGTGTGTGTGTGTGTGAATATCTGTATGTATTGCTGTTTCAATACCTTCGCAGGGTGAGAGTTTCTCACGGGGTAAGGGGTACACAGTTACACACTCGCTATGTTACTTGTGTGTGTGTGTGTGTGTGAATATCTGTATGTATTGCTGTTTCAATACCTTCGCAGGGTGAGAGTTTTTCACGGGGTGGGGGGTACACTGTTACACACTTACTATGTTACTTGTGTGTGTGTGTGTGAATATCTGTATGTATTGCTGTTTCAATACCTTCGCAGGGTGAGAGTTTCTCACGGGGTGGGGGGTACACAGTTACACACTCGCTATGTTACTTGTGTGTGTGTGTGTGTGTGTGTGTGAATATCTGTATGTATTGCTGTTTCAATACCTTCGCAGGGTGAGAGTTTCTCACGGGGTGGGGGGTACACTGTTACACACTCGCTATGTTACTTGTGTGTGTGTGTGTGAGAGAATATCTGTATGTATTGCTGTTTCAATACCTTCGCAGGGTGTTTCTCGCGGGAAGGGGGGGGCTAATAAATCATAAATGCTAATGCACAACAATGAGTTTTCGAATTTCTCAAAAAAGTACTCTCAATGACATTATGTAATAGTAGCTTGTATATATAGATGCATAATGGGGTATATTACTGACGAGTGGTGACAATACATAAAAACAGTGATAGCGAGTTTTTACAGTCACACGAGCCATAATACCATTACGCACGAAATATAATAGGTATTTTTTGCAACCCACTACAAAATACCTACTTTTCACTTCATTTTCAAAATATTTTGACAGTTCATTTGCGTCGCCATCTTTATTTTTACAGTAGGCCGTGAAGGTTGAGAGTATCTAATCGTAGGCGGATAGAGCTAATAAACCGTTTACTTACCGCACTTGTTATGTAATGGAGATACTTTTGCACGCCTGCCTGTTAAATGACCCAATACAGGTATACATGCATCGAAAGTAGCTATATTTTGTAGAGGGTATGGCAAAAATTAATATAATTTAGTCGATTACTTTTTAGCATAAAACTACGATAATCAACGTAGCCTGTCCACAATTTGTTTGAAAAAAAAAAAATAGATGCGAACGTAAATAATGTATCAAGTGGAACATATTGAATTTTTTCTTGTGGTTACTGGCTAGATAGGTATCCAATCAATGGATAAAGTTTATTTGATGTGCTTCAATAGGTTTAGACTTTAGAGAGAAAGGTATTTGATATTCAGCGTGTTGCACAGCTGCAGGTTAATGCATTTATAGACGGTATCTTCGGAATTAGTTGTGACGTCAGAATTTTTAATTTCTTTCATATCGTAACAGACATTAATACTGGAAAGAATTTCCACTAAACATAAGTATAGACTATTTAGTCGAAATTATGGTTTATAGGTAGCTACCTATTTATTAATTACTGATACTAAATTATTATTAATAATAACAATCTAAAAAAAATAATCTGCAGATTTACATTATAAATCCGTGTGAACGATCGAAGCCGGTGACTAATCTCTACATAGTATAAAATGAAGTCGCTTTCCGCGTCTGTCTGTCTGTATAACCGCTAACACCTCCTAAACCACGCAACGGATTTTGATGAGGTTTTCAGCATCAGTTATATAATTTTTCACGGAAGGTTTATATATATAGCAAGCGAGCGAGGCGAGTGAGTAATGTAATTCCTAAACCACGCAACGGATTTTGATGCGGTTTTCACCATCAGTTAGATAATTTTTCACGGAAGGTTTATAATATATATAGCGAACGAGCGAAACGAGTGAGAAATGTAATTATAATATTCAGGCGAATATGCGAAGCGAGTGAGTAGTGTATTGCACCCGGGCGAAGCCGGACAGGGCCGCTAGTGTATTAATAAATCAGAAATTCGAGACGACGAGCGAATCAAGTTAAGTACTGTATTAGTAAATCATAAATTCGAGCGAACGAGCGAACGAGCGAAGCGAGTGGGTAATGTGTTAACTATATTATATACGGGATTTTATATTAGTGGGCATAAACCAATCGAAATATACGTGACCGGAGCCACGGATATAACGGCTAGTAAATAATAAAACTAATTTTTACAACTTTTATACATACTTTTAAAGTTGTTTACTGTATAAATTTCAAAACATTCCCTCGTTCCGAGATTGACATCTGAAGATTTGTTATTCTCAAGGAATGAAGACATTTTTACCGATGTTAATTAATTATTGTTGTGTTCTTCTAACCTTCCTAATTTTTTTCAGCTGATTTGACATATTTAACCTCTATTGACAATAATAATTGCTTTCCTTCATAATTTTTATGTTTAAATTTGGGCCTTGTAAACTTAACGCATTTTTAGTTTTTTTTGCGCGATGAAACGAAAATTTTGAGTAGATAGTACAAAATCAAAATATTAAATTTTTTTGAAACCACAAAAAAATTATATGTCCGCGATTTACGATTTATTTTTTTATATTCTGTGCTTTGTACAAATTTCACTATTGTTTCACAAAAATATACAGAGTGCCCAAAACATTTTTACCCTGTGACCTAAATTCTATATACAAAAAAAGTGTTTTTAAAGAACAAAAAAAATTCGTCAACTTCTCTTTTTGTTTCTAGAATTTATTTTAGTCAGCTGAAGAGTGAATTGTGAGACACTGCATATAAAAAATTGGAAAAAAAATCTTCTTTAAATAGCTGTTGTAATATTTCAAAAAATAAACACATTCGGGTTATTTAACGAATTTTTATTTTTTTGACCACTACTGTACCAAATTGAAGTAATAATGTGCAGCGGGACAACGAAAAACATATTTTATTTAAATATTATAGGTAGGTACCTACTCGTATAAATCTCACGCTGTTTTTAATTTAAATTGAATGCTGTTTATAATTTTAATGCACTCACTAATATCCGTTAACGATTTTAAAAACAAAAAAATACACAAGTTTTACAGCATGTCACGCCCATAATTCTTTTCCAAAAATAAATTTCGACACAGTTATTATTTATGAAGTAATATTAAATACTGTACATATGTATAAAATTCGGTGATTAAAGTGCACAGGGCTGCAATAGCTCAATAAATTAAGTGTCAACTTTTTTAATTAATGTACTTGTTCAGAGAATAAATAATAAAAATTATTATTTTAAGATTTCAAATTATTTGACCTACAAAAATAGCATAAAATATTATTTATATTACAGTATTATTTACATTTATTTATTATTTATGAATACAAACAGCAGTTAATGTCACAAAAATAATTTCACGTAGGACACGTACCTAAATATTTTTTTAAATTTTTTTTTATTAAATTTAATTGTCACAAAAATAATAAAATTATTTTGCGACGAGAAGAATAAAAAATTGAACGAAAATTCTTTTTTTTATAAAAATAAATATTTTGAATAATATAAATAAATAATATTTTTAAGATTCTAAAAAGGTGTGAACTGTGAGTATATTCGCTGTGAGCAGATGCATGGAGGGGATTTCAGAGTGGCTGTTAGCGCTCAACAACGGAGAAAGTGTCATTTAGATTTTTATTTTATTATTAAAAATAATAATAAATAGAAAATGTGAATTGGCACTCGGCCCACGTAATCCTAGCAGTTGGTGGCGTAAATAAAATTATAAAAAAGATTCTAAAAAATAACTTCAATTTTATAAACGGACCTACGGAAGTGTCTATATCTCGAAATTTGCATTATAAATACATGCATTTTTTATTTAAAGAAGTCATTATTAGAGAACAACAAAAAATCATGGCCTATTCTTTCTACTTCTTTTCGACTTGTTTCACGCTCAAGAATGACCTATCTCTCGAAATATGAGCGAGAGATTGTTATTGCTTGTTCTGCAAGAAAAAGAGAGAAAAATATGTTGCGCACGCTATACCGTGTCCTACCATCTAGCCAGGAGCAGTCAGTGACAACCAATATAGACAGACTATTGTCTAGTTACTGTATCATCTGACAAACACGGTATGCGCGCGCAATCCAGGTAAAATAAGATACGTGGATTAATTAAAGATAAATCTCAGTTAACGCCCAGTAATAATTTACTTGTCAACAGTGACTCCCATCTCTTGCATAAGTCTCTACAGTTTCCATATAGACGCTAATGACCTGTGTTGTCGAGCGTCTATAATCCACAATTCATTCATTCATTCATTCAGTTTCCATAGACACATTTATTTATCTTCAATAATTTACAGTTACAGCAAAGCTCATGAAACTGGTGTAGATCAGTGTAACATTACCTTCATTACGTCACATAACGGCGAACACATTGTAAAAAATCAAAGGCGGCTCGTCAACTTTGAGACACAAAAGGAATAAAATAAGTAAAAAAAATATTTAAGTAAAACGATTTTATTTTCATGAAAGTTTTGTATAAATGTACAAAAAATAAAAAAATAATATCGAATTTAGGTTCATAAATATAAACTTAGGTCGTAAAGTCTATGATAATTTATTAGACAGTTACGCTCACGACCTACGCTTTTATAATTATGAACTTAAATTAAATATTATTATTTTTTCTTTTTAGTACATTTATGAGACTTCATGAAAATAAAATCATTTTACTTCAAAATTTTTTTGTATAATATATTTTATTTTTTACTTTTTCAAGTCTTCTTTACGTTGTGTTGCAGTTCCTTTGTTTTTTTTTTAAATTATTATCGTTAGATTAGTTCATTAAGAAGAAAATATGCTCAATTTATTGAATTACTCGCTTTATAATATCGAAAATCCGAGTTGAAAGCAACTTTTACCTGTAATAATATGTATTTCTACCTTTAGTTGTATTATTTCAAAACGAATGCAAAATTAAAAGAAAAAGTAATACACAATGACATGTACTTACACAAAACTTTGGAAACTTTATTAAACAACGGAATTCACGAACTCACAAATGTTGCATAGTTTTATTAAAAGTGCGTGCTTCAGGGATACGGCGCCCGAGAAAACGGTGAGAACACCGTCTGCGTGTTTCTGCAGAATATCCGCCGGCTTCACCGTAGGTATGTACAATTAAATCATGTCTATTTTTTCAATATTCGTAAAATGTGCCATACCGTTTTATGACTATCACGGCAGAGCATCGGTAATAACTAATTATAAAACTATGCATTTTATCAAAATTTTATAGCAGTTACATAATCAGAGATAAAAGTTTGTATATTATGAAATTTAATTCGCCAGTGGCAGGTACAGTTTTTCTATTAAAACTTTTTAAATTTTTTTTTCGAAAATATACCTGTTCATATTTTAGGATAGCGATTATTTAAGCCTATTTGATTTCTGGAATTTTTCTCCGCCAATTTATTTCTGAATCATTATGTAGTAATAATTTTTAAATAGATAGATAGACAGAATGTTTGGTAAGATAGATTATCATATAAATTAAATTGTTAAAAATATATTTATTTAAAACAGTTTTTGCAGAGAAAAATATTTTAGTAACGATAATTACCTCCTTGTTTTATATTACTCTTTCAATATATTTTTTTCATAATGCATTCTACGAAACCAGATGTTATGCCACTGGTTATGTGATATAGAATGAAACGCATGTAACATAATATAGGTACCTACCTGTATGTATGTCGCATAAACAAATCATCAATGTATTATTACCTTTACTATTTATTTACTGTGGTTAAATGTATTATATTATACCGTTTTGTGTTAAAAATATCTCCTCATATATTTACCTTATCGTTTTCTAAAAATAAGTACTCTTAATGGCCGATTTATCGTACATTTTAATTACGAAGTTTTTTAATCACACTGTTAAATGACGGGTTGCTATGGTAACGAAACGCAGCAGCCAATGAACACGTAGGAATCAAAATTGAACATCGTGATTAAAATGAACGATAAACTGGTCATAAGTTTATTTGTTTACTGAAGGCGTGTCGAGGACAGTGTGGTCCAGTGGTTAGCGTCGCAGTCTCTGGATCAGACTGTCGTGGGTTCGAATCCCGCCTCCGCTCATGGATGCTTTGTGATGTTCTTTAGTTTTAAGTTAATTGTTATTTAATGTAATCAAGACGCTAATGACCTAAGCTGTCGACGCGTCTATATTATTTACAATAAATTAAATGAAGGCGTATCTGTGAATTTTTAGCTACAAGTGGTTTAAACTGAAGAGAACGGCAATAGTCAATTAATTTTTGAACAGATGATTGCTGTTACTTTGTTTATGCGAGGCTTAACACTGACGTTACGATTAAATTCGATGTTAACAGCGGTTTATGTTCGCATAAATGTTCCTTTTCAGTTAACATTAGCATATGCTTTTTATAACTTCATTTAGTCAGAAAATAATAGTTAAGAACAGCACGTAAACGCTTTAACCAATATTAAGACACCTGTCGGCAAGAAATTCCGGAAATAAAACTGGACGGTTCAAAATCGTCATAATCTTAGCCAAAACGAACTTTATCAAACCAGTCTACCAGATTATTTATTTAATTATTAATTATTAGAACGACAGGTCACAAACGTTAAACGTGTTTTGACATTTGACAACGGGCTAACCGGTTCGCAAATTCTCAACGCCCTTAACAAACCACTGTTAACATCAGTGTTAACTGTTAAGTCTCGCGTAAACAAAGCAAGAGTTTTATGTCATACAGCCTGAGATCATAAAGCTAACCAAGTAGATTTTAGAATAATGGTAGCTAATGGTTCCTTAGTATTCTTTTTCATCAAATAATAGTCGCTATTGACGTTAGTTGTTGCCTGCTACAATACGAAAAATTGCATCCAAGAAAACAAAATTAAGCTGTTTCCGTTTAAACCGGAAGTGATCCATTTTGTTTTATGTAACCACCGCTATTAAATTAGTTTGCATTGCAAGCTCAGTATCATACATTCTAAGTTATACAGCTAAATTTAAAAAATAATTATTATTAGCCTTGAACCTGTAAGTTTCATGCAGTTTATATATAATCAGAAAATTAATTTAAATAAGAGACATAAAAAAATAAAATTAATAATAAATCATATGATAGCTTTAAAAATTGAAATGATTAACTATTTTTCTCTGCCCGAATTTCCATATTATTAGCCACCATAAATTATTGCTATCCACTTTTTAAGTGTTGTCATTAAAAAAATTGTGAATCACGCTTTTCCAGAGACAGCAATAAATAACAAAAATAATATATAACTACGAAGTAGTGGTTAACCTTGATCTAACAATGAAGATAATTGATTTGGGCTTTTCAAATCAAAACAACTAATTCGCAACAATATAGAAAATTAGTGTTGTTCTTGTTTAGATTACTAATAATAGATGCTTCGCGTCGTAATTTAAGTTATTAAAAAATTAGATAGATTTTATCTATTTATTTCTTCTAACAATGAGTCTAAAAAATTTAAATGATACCTAGATTTTATTTCTCATATCGATAAGGAATTTATATTGAAATAAAAAACCGTTAATATTGATTTTTAATGGTTCGTTATAGCCTATATGTCAATAGCAGTAAATCTATATCTTCAGCGATAAGTGTAGTTGTGACATAACTCGCTCAATTTGCAAATAAGACTGACCAATGGCGCAATTTTTGAAAAAGTAGATCGGGGATAAAGAAGACTTTAAAATGTATTGGATGACTAATAAAAACTGGCTACAACTATGATGGAAACGACAATATAGCTTCTGGAAATTATGGATCGAGGACAGAACTTAAGCGGTGGGAGCAAAACATTTGGATGTAAAAATTATTTGCCTCGCAAGGGGATGGCTCCCGACCGTTCTGTGGCGGATTTTCTATGGATTATAATAATATAAGAACTTGATTTTTAAAACTATGGGACCCGCCGTATGTTGTGGCTAGGGACCCCGCCTCAGAATGTGGAGGTCCTGGTAAAAATTAGTCACTGACAACGCGGAATCTATATTTTGGTGGTGGAAAGCCGCTGCTCGACAGCTCATATATTATTATATATAATCTCATTATGTGAATGCTTGAACAAGTAACATTTTCACTGACGTTCGGTAAGGAAATTTAACTAGAAATTGAATAATCGGTCATATTATTATACAAGACGGTCAAGTAAAACTTGAATTCACATTGGTTACGGTTATAGTCCAAGTCGACTCCGTGTCAGATTTTAATTAGTAATAACTGAAAATTAATTAGATTTAGGTATCTAATTTTGAGTTTTGTAAATGTAACAATAATTATTAATAAAAAGGAAAAAAAATATAATAAATATAGTACGAAATTATTCACATAAGTTTATGTCGCTAAGAAAACCGCCAACAAATCACTATTATTTTGGGGTCAAGGTAATTATGTTAATTGAGCATGTGAACACAAAAAATATATATAATAAATCAGCGCTGAAAGTTATTTTACAAAAAAATATAGCCAGGAGGGTAATGTCGTTTGCCACAATAAAATTACATCATTTTGTTTTTTATTTTTAACTTTTGATTGAGTGGGTGGGTTTTTTCGTTCGAAAAACAATTTTAATATTTTTAGTGAACCATATTATCTAAATAATCCCTAGAGACACTTCAAAATACTTCTTTCTTAAAAAAAAACGGTTACAACTTTCCCGACGTTATTTTTGAAACTAAATGGTTCGGGTAAACGCCAAATGAAGGACCAAGAATCACACTATACTTATCCTACAGGCGAATTTTTTGAAAAAAAGTTTTGGCTACGTGTGAAAGATTACGTAATTTTTAAAAATTCGTAAGTTTTTCCAGCAATTTTTTTTCAATTTTTATTCAGTAGGATCTGTACGTATTGTGATTCTTGGTCCTTCATTTGGCGTTTACCTTAACCCTTCAGCTTTAAAAATAGCGTCGGGAGAGCTGTTACCGTGTTTAGGCGAGTGAAAAGGATCTGAGATGCAGGGAGTAACTTTCGATAGAGAATACTCTTCACGGCAAAGTTTTTAAACTGACTAGTAAAAAATTGAACTGGTAATTCCTGGCGTAACTATGGAGGCTGTTCAAATAAATTAATTGTTATATATATAATGTTTAAATCTTCATTCTTCCTTTTAATGAAATAGCTCAAAATAAATTAAGTAATTAACTTTGAAACGTTAAATAACATTTAAAAATCTGTATTGTGGTTAAGATTTATGTAAATTATTTTCCGTCAGAGTTATTATTTTTGATTTAAATGCATATTATGGAAATTAATATAACCATGTCCACCCATACAGGTTTTACTATTTATTTATGTAGAGGTACTGAACTCATGGAATATACCGGATATTGAATCAACTGCATCTCAGACGTCCACAGTTGCCAGTTAGTATACTAATAGTTTAATATCAATTAGTTCTCAAAAGGCAACAGCGAATGCACCGTCGTGATACCTGACAAGATACCAGAACCAGTTACCAGACTAGTAACAAGTTACAAAATTGAAAATATTTACTGAATGAATCTAATTTTTTTATGGATATTAACAAAACGGTTGAAAAATTAAGGAGCGCTCAAGTCACAAATTCCTGGTATCAAGAAATGCGAGTAAATTATTTATATTATATTGTTTTATTGAATCTTTTTACTTTTAAAATAATTTATAAACGAAATTATTAGAAAATGAACTGAAATCCAAAAAAGTAAAGTAAATAGGTACTTATATAAAATCTAGGATTTTATTATATTTTTTATTCTAGATTTTTTTGGCCTATCAAAAAATAAAGTCTGTCCGTAATAGGTGTATAGTTGAATAATAATTACTTAATATAATTACCAAATTTATTTATTTTTTAGAATATATTATTATTTTTGAGATAATGTTTTCAGAAATCACTTCAACTTCATTGTCGAGAATAAATCATTGTTATATACAAATACAACGCATTTATTTGTAGAGATTTGTAATTAAAACAAGTTAATTAAATTTTAATAAAGAGGTCCCTTTTGTTTAATATAGGCACGCCTTTGGATTTCCCAGGTATTATATTCACACGATTTTTCAACAAAATTTATGTGCGACATAAAAACCTAACAGACAGTAAAAACTAAGACAATAAAAATATAATAAAACACACAGTTAATTTTGTATAAAAATATTGTTTTTGGTTGTGAATGTACATGCATTATGCAATCTCTTGTATTGCGTGTTTAAAAGACAATTAATAAGATAATTTTAAAATAAACTGCACATTATTTTCAAATACTTTGTTTTAAAACACAATCTGTTGCGATTTATTATTTATATTAACTTTTAAAAAAAATTTAAAAAGGTATTTTTGCAATACCCACTATAAAATAGCTGCGTTACATGCATGTAAAGTGACGTTTGACAGGCCGGTGTACGGGAACGTATCTTTCCCACACTAGTGTGAGAAAGCAAACCATTTCCATAGTGATTTATGTTTATTCGCCCTGATCCACCCGCTGGCCGCTATTACCTACTGACAGCTACTCTCGTCCTACTATAGAAGTGAAGTAGACGATACAATTAATTAACTG
Organism: Mongoloraphidia duomilia; assembly: GCA_039654895.1. Classification (NCBI taxonomy): domain Eukaryota; kingdom Metazoa; phylum Arthropoda; class Insecta; order Raphidioptera; family Raphidiidae; genus Mongoloraphidia; species Mongoloraphidia duomilia. Next base: position 12,166,708 of record CM077517.1, on the reverse strand, counting down.
TCAAATTTTTTTGAAAATACTAGTATTGAAGTGAAAAGCAGCTATTAGGGCCGTAGCTAGAGCTGAATTCAAGATAGGGCACTGAAAGTTTAAAGTAGGGCTGAAGCAAAAGACTACAATTTTTCAATTGGATTGCCCACCTCATCTGGTGATATCAAATTACAAAAGCAAGAAAACGGTAAATGACAATTTATTCAAAAAAAAAAAAAAATACAGAACTTGCCATGTTATCAAATTTCCGAAGAACTTCATTTAGATCCAACGAATTTAATATTGTTTTTCCAAATGTCAGATAGATCAAGTCTGTCATTCTGTCGTGACAGTCTTTGCGGCTTATTTATAATTCCTTAAAGTAGGGCACTGGATGTTTTAAGGTAGGGCATTGTCCCTTAATGCCCCCTCCTAGCTACGGCCCTGACAGCTATGTTATAGTGGATATGGCAAACAAATTCCATATATATCTCGTGCGTAATGACATTATGACTGTTAAAACTCGCTATCACTCGTTTTGAAAACGAAAAATATTGTAAAATTGTGAAAAGCTAAATTTGACCTAAATTAGTACCATTCTCCACATTTTAGGTTGGAATGGTAAAAGTACAAATAATAAAGAAAATTCTTTCCTGTATCAGAACATTATAACCATCGAGTTATAAACATAAATTATGGAATGCTAGTCTACTACTGCGCATCCAAATGCGCTGGATAGAGAAGGCATGATTACGAGGAAATCATTTATCTCTCTCTGTCTTTTTCTTAGTTGTTATCTGATGGCTATGGTTATATTAAATTTGCGACGCAGACAGTGGCTCTGTTTTCAAAATTTGCACGACACACTTTGTAGGGCCTAATGAGCGTGACGAAGACAGAACAATTATTCCTTTGATTTCGGAATTTTATTTCTAACGTAAATTGCCCCGCGCCACTCAGATTAACAGTCTATTTATAGAGGTCGTGGATTATAACAAATCCTAATGATTGTCGCCATGGATACACGTAAATCTTCTTAACAGTATTGTTTGTTATCTAATAAATTTATATATATGACCATGGCCAATGAACTTACAGGTTCTTTCCATTATATTATGCATAGTACATAAACGTATATAGTAGCTGCTAATGTAGCCAACTTGCGAAAGATAACGTTACTACTACATAATATGTCAAGATTACCAGTAAAATGAATAAATGCAAGTTAATTAAAATTATCAATATTATATCTGTGTCTGCAGACTTCGCCCCGTTCGTTAGATATATAGCTATTTATTAAGAGGAGATGCAGGCATAAACAGATATTGCAAATTATTAATATGTTCAACACCCGCAAGAAATAAATCATTTCGTGGCCCTGCTGAGCGTGAGCGAAATAATGAGTTCCCTGATTGTTGACGTGCAGAGTGGGCGAAATCCCATTTCGCCCACTAGTGGGTGAAATAGCAAGTAAGTATAATGACAGGCGCGAATAAACAGAAGTTGCTATGGCAACCGTTATTTTCTGCGCTAGTGCAGAAAGTAAACCATTTTCCGCACACCTGTCTGTTAAATGGGTCATTAATGGCCGCTATACATACATCGAAAGTAGCTATTTTGTAGTGGGAACGGTAAAAAGGTTTTTAACGGCAACTTGAAGTGCAGGCCCATTTTAATACTATTTTATTGATATCGATGGTTTATCGTCCTTTCCCAGGAAATTCATGCCTGAAGAAAACGTTTCCTAAAGATCGGAATAATTAATAGCTAACGTTTCTACAATAAAAAATAATATTTCAAAATAAAAAAAGGCTAAATAATGATTTGTGTAATAGAGCACAGCTTCAGTTTGTGACGCCACTGCTGTCTACATCTGACAGCGAGTTGTCAGTATTTGGCACCAATACAGATTTAAGACAATTTACATATGAATCGAACATGGTAAAATACGTAAGTAAACCGTACGGTTGTCTTGTGTTCTGAATCCGTTATAAACAAGATTTACAGATTTACTATTTGGAACACGTCTTAAACTATTTGTAATAATTAATGCAGGTCAAAATCAGGTGACGTTATAATTGTTGAAAAATAATAATTAGCGAAAAACTAGATCTTCTAATATCGCGAGGAATCTTCAGTATTATATGCGAATCACGTCTTAAAGAAATTAGATTCTGGTAGAATGATTATTTCCTCGATTATTTCTTAAAATTTTTTTTTGTCAATTTAGTTGCAATTCATTAAAATTAATAAGATATTTGAGGCAAAAAGAAAATGAAATTTATAGAACGTCTCTTTTGAAAACATGTTTTTATTTTAAAAAATATTATTATTCATGAAAAAATTTACTTTTGAAAATGATTTTTTCTTAGTTTGGTTGTAATTCGCTGAAAGTAGTTAATTGACGCAAAAAAAACAATTTTTTAGCTCATAAAACGAAATATTTCATAATTTGGAAAATTAATTTTTCCCATTTGCATTATCATCTTTTTTTCTTTCGCATTCGTTACAACCCTATCCTATAGATAGTGAAAATCATCGACATAAACAACTGAAATATGTACCACTGCACATCTAAAGTTGATACAAGTTGGGGCATGTGTAATGTGTGTCTCTTATGTCCATATTCATAGTTAACCCTTATGGTAAGTGATAAGGATCCCTTCGCTGAGGGTCACTTAAGTGCTGAGGGCACCTTATTCAAAGGAGCGTTTCATAGTCATTTCCTTGAGTGAGGGAAGAATTATAGTAAACCTCCATGATTTTTTCCTTTATAACAGTTGGTCATACTGCAGACCGATTGTGTTTAGTTGTCATTTTTGATATAAATGCGTGTTTTTTATGTGTTTTACTGTTTTTGCTTTTTCAAAACTTAAGGGACATACTATCCACCCTTAAGGTGAGGGTGATGTAAGGGCCCTTACAGGCGTCAATATTGACTATGAAACGTATATTCGATTTGAGGGTATGAGTAAGTGTCCCTTACTACTTAAGGGTTAACTATGAATACGGCCGTTACTGACGTTTCCTTATTGGCTATTTACCAACAGAAGATCTACGTCGCGTTGTTGTTGAACGAAGAAAGATTATTAAATATACCCTAACGTTATCGCCCTCTCTTTTTACACCATTTGGCAGAACCAGTCCAGTTTTTATGTCTATGGTGAGAATAAACTGGATATTTTGCATGAAAGGAAGACGCGTGACCTGAACGGATTAGAACTGCCCGTAACATAGGCACTGACAGGAAAAGTAATTATACAATGTATTTTGAAGGACAGTTATTACCTATCACTTGTCTGTTAACATCCAGTGAGTTAATATAAATAGATATTACATTGTGTATGCATAAAAAATAGCACACTAAGAAAAAGTGTACAGTAAATGTGATCGTTGAACGATGATTTAAATTATCCGTAGCAAGAAATATTTTATTAAAATAACTTTTGAGTACCTATTTTTCTAGTCATCAAACAAGAGTATTCACAGTGTTTTCAGAAAATAAAAACACTAAAAATCATAATAAAAACTTGGCATAGTATTACAAAACGCAAGTCAACAAACCACAAAGCACTCTGTCTTTAACTCCAATAATTGCTCTGAATTTTTCTATTGGAACAAATGCAATGTTAAAATATCTAATTATTGACATAATATAAATATATTGACATAATATATTGACATATAATATATTTTACCTATAGATAAACAACGTTTTGAGTTCCTGTGGACAGTAATTAATTGGTATATGATAAAATCAATCGATTAAAAACCCCTTATATCCACATCATATTTTGATTTTTTCTTAGATATAGCTCTAAAATCATGGCAGCCTAGCTGTCTGAGATATGTATTATTTTCACCTCTAATTGTTATGTGAATAATATGGTGTGGATATAAGGGGTTTTAAATCGATTGATTTTATCATATACATACCAATATAATATATTGACATAATGTAATATTTTTACCGGTAAGGCTTCTACAAAACTCAATTTCTCAAAATAATTACGGGATCGACTTTTACGAAGTCAAAAATCATCAAATTTCAAACTCATTTTACTTTGCGAAAAAATCTTAATTTTTTTTTTAATACAACATTTTGACGGGAAAAGCCTCAGCTTTCAGTCTATAACATTCAATTTCCCTGATGACGTTTCTGTGTGTCAACTTTGAGTGCACCCACGAGCGTACAACATTTTTCCAGCAACTTTCATCATCACAGCGTGAAATATTAAAGTTTTAGCTCATCCTAGCTACTTCAGAATCGATCAGCCAGGTTTTTAGCAGATAAAAAAGAATGCGTACCTATGTTGTTTGTTGAAATAAATGCAATACATTAATTAAGCCTTTTCATGAAATGGTCAGTTATACCAGATGGCTGCGACGTATGTGTTGTTATATTTTTAATAAATAGTAACAGTATAAAAAAATCTCGTTTGTCAACAGTCAATTCAGTTCAATGGTTCCATCGATAAAACGTAATTTGAATGAAATTATAAACAATAATTGAAAAATTGAAACATCCATCACCATTATTCATAGTAGAATGAACTCTGAATAGAATACATTGTTATATCAACTGTGAACAAAACAACAGAAACAGAACGTTCTAATAGTTGTTGCGTGATCACTGATTGTTATCCTCTGTTACTGGTTAGTGGTTAGCGTTTTCAGTCCTGTAACTGTGCGCGGTTTATTGTTGAGGTTTTCATTATTTCATATACCTACATTTGTGCGGTCTTTTTATTATTATTCATGTATTTTATTTACATGTCATTGGTTTGGTTTTAATTCATCTAAATCCGTCAAAACCAAGCTTTGTAATTTATTATGAAGAGGATACAACGAAAATATTATTATTTTTAGCAAAACATTAAAATAACAAAATATGTTGGTGAAACTGTAAACTATGGTAGTTTGCATGGTGTCATTATAGTATTGTTATGTCTTTGATAGCATTAATTTGATTGGCGAAATAATTAGTGTCGAGAATTAAATAATTTGGATGTGAAATTTCAAAGAGAAAAACTTCTTGGCTTAAGAATCAAGAAAACACGGCGATCGCTATACTAACCCGACTAGAAATTTCAGTGAGGCAGTGATTCGGCCCAAATAAAGCATACCGAATGTCAAACTTGCGGCAAGTGAGGCTTTCAAACCAGGCCGACGTCTGGGAAGTAACGCAGTTGCGAGGCTCCGCCAAACTTGGTTTCCTAACTAGGCAGCAGTTTGGAAGCCACACTTGCTGGTAGTATCCTAAGTCTAATGTGGCCCAAACTTGGTTTTCTAACTAGGCAGCAGTTTGGAAGCCACACTTGCTGAATGTTTCAAATTTGCATTTATTGCAACTTAGGTTTTGGGAGATTTTCTCTCATCTTTAGAGCTCAAATGGGAAAAAATCTTTCGAAACGTAAGTGATAAATACAAATTTGAAACATCAGTATCGCCGTGTTTTCTTGATCCTTAAGTCAATAAGATTTTCTCTTCGAAATTTCACATCTGATGATCTGAATTACTTCCTGGATCGCTACCTGTCCAGTGTCTACATAAAATTATAGCAATTCATATATGATTAAATAATTTGGTTGTTGGTGTTTTAGAGACAAATTACGTGATATGTTCAGAAGCTTTTTTTTGATAAGATACTGCGATAATTTTATCGGTGGACGTAGTTGAGATGTTTAAAGGTAAATAATTTAATCCGCCGTATAAGGGACAGAATTTAGTATAAATGATATTGACAAATGCTCATATCAGAATTATACTGAAATGTACATTTTATTTGAAATAAAATAATTTAACTCATTAATATTCAGATTTTTTCAATTCTCTCACCTAGACAAGGACTACCATGAAAACTTATGTTTTAAGTAATCAGGTCTATAATAAATTATCAAATATTTATTTTTACTTCCCATCGCTACTATGGTAGGGAAGTAATGGATGAAAAAAATATTTCGAGATTTTAACAGATCTTCACGTTTTGAGACCCTAGCAATCGTTTTAGATCATTTTCTGACTGATTGTTCTGTTGTGTTTATCAGCCTTTAACATAGATCTGATTAGATTTTGAGTCAAATCGGTTCAGTGGATCCTGAGATATTAAAAAAAACGTTCTCAATGTCACGTATTAACATAGGTAAAAAAAATATAAATGAATTCTAGATGTTATAATATGAATAAAATTAAAATTTTTTTTCTCTAAAATGTATAGTTTTCGAGAAAAAAAAATTTTACTAAAAAAAGAAAATTGTACGTAAATCAAGGTAACCATGATTTTTGCTATATTACTAGCCATCAGTAGATCACCAAACAAAAAAATGGCCATGCTTTTTTTCAAAGAATAAAAAAAGAGTGTTTATTTTTTGCAAATATTTACTAGGTGGGAAGTATAGGACTGGTCATCAGTCGAATTTTTTGATAAAACTGGTTAGTTTATAGGTTAATATGTATTTTGTCAACATTTTGTCTTAATGTAGCAAAAAACTGGTAACCCAAAAACATGTCTAGGCGATTCAATATACAATTATCTACTTGAAATTACATAATGTAAGAAGACTATCAAGTGTTTACACTGTACGTATACTTTATTATAATTTCTTTGGTTCAGTAAACACTTAAAGACGTAAATATGAATTGTTTTATATTGAACAGCCCATAGTTACATTGAAGTTGTATGGTTCCGTGCAATGTTGACTTGCAGAATTGCTATTATTTACTATAATATCTTAATTGTGTGTATGTAATTTGATCAGTGACGTACTGATTTATTTTAATTTTAATGCAAACATACGTATTGATTGTCTGAATAACCCTTAAAAGTATAGAAGGTATTGGAAGGATAGAAAAAATCGGAAAGTATTGACAGAGACCAACAAAAAATAAATCAACATAATTTGTTATAAACTATGTAGATTGTAGATACAAACAGAGAAGCAAGAATATTTTTAGATATTATAGTTACTAAAGTAACTATCATTGCACGCCACTGAATGTGATGTTTTATGTCTTGTTGATGTCAACTTTATTGACAACTATTTGACACATGTCAAGATGCAACTGTGGAGGCATTTATATATTCCTTTTATATGTGGCAGACAAGGCTCTTTCGTTAATATTGTAAAATACTACCAGGAAATGGACGAAACGTTAACAAAAACAATGATATAATTCTTGTGTTCAAACTTTGACCAAATTCCTGAGAGTATCGCCATATTATTGGAATTAAAGTTAAAACTTCAATTATTTCATATCTATATATTTAAAACACAAGCCCTATTTCTCTAGACAATCCGCCAGCAACCCCTGCTCAACCGATTGACATAATTTTTTTTTAAACTGAGGCCTTTAGTCCACAAATATGTTATCGCTATTTTTTTTTGGTGAAATTTCTTTAAAAGGGGTGATTTCAAGCGATAATAGTAAAAATGACGAGGGGGGCAGTGGGGTGAAGAGAAACGTAAACAGAGAAAATCCATCGGCGTTCACGATACATGAGTGTGAGAGAAATGCAAATATGTACGCATGTCGTGGATAGGCTATGCAAACAATAAACAATGAAACAACTTGACAGTTGTACATTTTAATTTTTAGAGCCCAGATTTTAATAGGGTAATATTGACAAAATTTCCAATAGTATTTAAAATTAAACAATAAAGATGTATATGTACGTGCAAATTTTTTTTCTCTTTTAAATATAGTACTTAGTTTCTCAAATACCGACAAACTCATCGATTTTTTTCTGAAGATCATTCGTACGTAAGTATTACACTGATAGATACGTTCTATAGCTTCTAAAAAACTACTATTTTACGTACACTTTAAAATGTTTGAATCAAAAATATTTATCAAAAATTATATTAAAAACATATCGTTAAAAGCTAGGTTATGTGTTTTACTCACGCGTTCGTATACACAATGATATTGAGAAAGTTTGAAATATATATTTCTTATTGTTTTCTTAATAAAGTGATTCATATTACATATAAAAAAGGTTTGTGTTGGCAAACATTTTTTTTTGGCGATAGCCTTTACTAAACCATTGTTCTTTGAAGACAGTGTTAAGTCGTCGCAAAAAAGTTTTGCACGGGTACACTAGTAATATATTATAATAGCACTCGTAAGTATATAAGAGAAAATGACGTCACGTTACAGTGCAATATCAGAAAAATTTATTTATTTAACCCGTCACCATCCGAATTCGCGCTGACTGAGTTCATCATGTCATTGCAGAATAAATTCTTGATAACTTAGCCAGCGTGAATCTGCAAGTTACGTTTTTCAGTCCCGACGGTGACGGGTTAAATAAATATTTTTTTCTGATATTGCACTGTAACGTGACGTCATTGGGTGTTTCTCTTATATATTTAGAGTTACGAGCGCTTTTCGTATTTAATTTAATATATCTAATTGCTATTATATGATATATTATATGAAATAATTGAAGCTTTAACTTTAATTCTTTAAAACGTCATTGAAAGTTTCTCTTATAATATTATTTTTTTATTTATTGTAATTTATAGACGCGTCGACAGCTTAAGTCATTAGCGTCTTAATTACATTACATAACAGCTCGCATAAAACTAAATGACATCACAAAACATCCATGAGCGTAGGCGGGATTCGAACCCACGACAGTCCGCGACGCTAACCATTGGATCACACTGTCCTCTATTATTTCATATTAAAAGTTCTATTATAAAATATGACAAAAACTGCGCACTGTGTTCAAATCCATAGAATAGATTTCTTTTTTGTGAGACGAAATTAATTAGCTAACTTAACTTATTCCACTGTCAATTTTTTATAAGATCTGAGGTTTATATTTTTTTAATTCTAAATAAGACCTTGTTTCCAAGCTCTGAACCAACAGTTTATGAAATAAACTATGTAGGTATACACTACAATAAATTCTAAGCATCTATATAAAATAAAAATAAGTACAGCCGTCCATTTCATAATTTTCAACGTTCCTATGGTCACTCGAAAGTGTCAGAATTGCAATTTAAATTAATTATTGTACCTACGTTTATAATTTTTTATCCAACGTTCCCTAAGTTTTAAGATAAAAATGTCTTAATATGTTCAATAATATTTAATTATTAGGTAAAGCTTGTTTTCAAAATTGCGGTTATATTATGTTTTATTTCAACAACGTAAACTTTGTTTCAAGAAATTACTAGATATCATGCTATCTTGTAATGCTTGTGAAATAAAAGAGTTGATAATAAACTAAAATTGAGGTAATAACTATTAATAAGTAATAATTTAAAGTGGAAAGATATATTTTTAGAACATAATTGTTACCCGTTATTTTTATTTTAATCATATAATAATAACTTTAAAGCATAAAAACAAACAACATTTTTACCCAAAAAACACCAACAAATTAAAACATGTCAACTTTTTAATTTTTAACATATTTTTTGGGTAAAAATCAATTTATAAAACAAAGATAAATAACAAAATTCTATTTCAAAAAAATTTCTTCTGGGGTGGTTGCTTTCAAATTTTTTAATTTTTTCGACGCAGTTAGATAGCCCATGGATAGGGTCTATAACCTCCATATTACCGTCGGCAGCTTATGTCTACAGCTCTGGGATATTGACTAAACAGTTGTTCGACTGCCCATATTAGTTTAATAGTTAAATTGTGGCACAACTAATTGAATGTATGCGTACGGACTCAGTGCCGGATTTCCGACTAGGCTCACAAGGCCCCGGCCTAGGGGCCCAGCCACCCTAGGGGCCCCAATGGCGGAACCTTCATATAAGCTCAAAAGCTTGGCTTGCCTTATCAAAAAGCTTTATCGAAAATATTATTTACGGATAGGACTAATAATTTCTTGGTTAATTATAAAAATACCGTAAAATACCTTACAGCTCTTTTGTATTTTGCTTTGATTAATTAAAGTCGATTAAAAATTATATATTCTGTACTAGTGCATTTAATTCGCTACATTTCCAAAATGGCTTCGAGATGGGGGGGCAAATGCCAAGTGCCTAGGGGTCCTGGGTCTTTAAGTCCGGCACTGTGCGCACCTCTTACAACTAAACAGTTTAGTCGAATTGAAATCGCAACACGTAGGTACCCAACTCGACTAAACTGTTTAGTCGGGAAACAATTGAATGTATGCGCCCGGCCTTAGTATGTTCATTCCAGACTTAAACTGAAGAGATTAAAACCATTTCCAGCTTTCCCCTAATTAATTCCGAATTCAAACACCCAACCACTAGCCTATTTGTATGTATCATTGAAAAAATATAATGTTAGCAGATATTTTTTCGAAATATCCGTACAATTCTTTGTAAATTCAACAATCTGATTCATTAATTTGAAGGACACACATTATTATGACACAAATGTGATTTATTAAAAATTTATTGCGCTTTCAAAATCGAAGATAATAAAATATTTAGCTACGAGATTTTTTTAATAATAAACTGCATAACTAGTTTGAAAGTTTACAAATGCAATAAATTTACGAAATATCCGTATATGACTTGAGATTTAAAATACAGTACCTATTTCTGTTGCAATGTGTTGTTATTCACAAGATACAACCAGAGAAAAAATCATACCTACTATTATTTAAAAAAATTTTGAAGTCAAAAAGTACTGGACATTTTTAAAGTGAATACATTTTTCAACTCTGAGCTTGACGACAACGGCGAAGCTAAAAGGAGGTTATTGTTTTTTTTATTTACTGTTCAATTCAGTAGCCTAAATTACCTATACTTTCTCGTGCATATTATACAAAAGCAAATCATTTATGGTTGTCTATAGACCTTTTCATCAAGTAAACGAAAATTGGTTGCAAGGTTAGAATCCTACCTGTCATAAACTGTTTATCGTAAAAAGTTTATCTTCAAAAGTACTCAAATATTTTTCTAGGGTGTTGTACCACTTGTTTAATTAATATTTCTTATTTAATTACTATTTACTTTTTTTCAAAATCAATCACTTGCAGATTCAATATGAAAAGTGTCGGAAAAACATGTCGACGAAAAGGTTTATACTCTGATGCAGAATAATTATTCTTATCGGATATAACGATATAATTAAGATTCTAGGACCGACTGGGGCCCCGGCAGAAAATTTCCCCGAAGGAGAACGAACACAAGAAATCAGAAACTAAACTAATTTAAAAATATTTTGTTTTTACTAACCTGGAAAGTGGATCGACGAGGAGTGCGATCATGATCACAGCTACAACGATACAGCCTAGATATATGGTGGAAATTTCGTAGATTTCTGAATCTGGTGGCCTTTCCAAGTTGTCATTGTTGTGGTTTGCAGTTACACAAAAATTTGCACCACAACTGAGTAACTTTTCAGTTACTGATGCAGTGATATTTCCGCTGTGAGATGATCCTCCACCGCCGTGGGCTCCAGATGACAATACTGAAAGAATGAAGTGTGTTCGAAGTCATGCCAATGTGTTGACGGACATAAGATGTAAACCATCTTTATACTTTTTTGTAAGCCTAGGTTTTAAAGAGGAGGGAGCAGATTATGTATTTAAAGCAAATAGAGAGGATAGGCGTAGGCTAGCAAAATTTAAGCTTCGGAGATGGGGCTGGGGTTTAGAAAGAGACTCTGAAGGAAATAAAATATGCCCGTTATGTGGAGGATATGTGTCATGTGTACATCTGATAAGAGATTGCCAGGGTTTAGAAGGGAATTTTTTAAGGAAGATGATGTATTGAATGTTATGAACAGCCAGAATCTGGCGAAATTTGTTAAAGTTATTTTTGAAGTAATAAGAGAATAAGTTCTTTTTGTGCGGTTGTAATATAGTAAGTATATTATATAGGTAATATTATATTATATTTTTGTATAGTGTAAAAATTTTGTAAAAAAAAAAAAAAATGTGTTTAAAGTTTGAAGAGAGATAAACTTCTTTTTGCATGTATGTCTCAATAAAAGAATAATAATAATAATAATAATAATTTATGAATAACTGTTTTTTTCAATTTTAATTTTTAATACCATTATAACAAAATTGTTTGAGAAATCTAAATATAATATAACACATATTTTGCAAATGTTTATATTTCACAAATAAATAGGAACTATTTTTTACCCCTGCATCTTTTTTGGTTTAATTTTGTTTTCCCTGCTTGTTCTCAATTCAATGAAATTAAAAACTAATATCTGTCACAAGACCTTATTTTTTTTATTTGTAGGCAATTTTACCAAATTTCTTTGATGGTCTTGGTAATAGGGTTATACTGACTGTGATTTAAAACTGTTACCAATATCTATTTAACAGTTCAATAAGAATGCACAAACATTTAAGAAAATTAACAGTTGAACCTTGTACTAAATTTTAGGTTACATGTCACGCTAAAGACAATGTTGATACTATAATTAGTTTATAATAGTGTAAAGAATAGTAAAAAGTTAAGAAAATTACCGCGGTGATTAAAGTGTAATTTATTGGGGTTGAATGATGTCGTTAGTGAGGAGGTCGCATCGTACTACAAAACTTGTATTCTTTTTATTTGAATATAATTTATACAAAATACAGTGCAAAATCCTTGAGTCATTTTTAAATGCATCATAAATGGTAGCACTGCATAAATATTCATTAGTGTTTACAAAAAGGAATTTCTAGAGTCAAATAATTTAAAAAATACATCCTGAACACTTTATTTTTCATCCGGAAATATCAATTTTAAACAAATCAAAGTACGTTTTTGCTATTCAAGAATTCAACAAAGCAATTTAGATTGTTATTTTTGACAGTGCCGTATTTAGGAGTCCTGGCGACCCTGGCGAAGGGAGAAGTTGGCGTCCCTAACGAAAGGGGAACTTCATGCCCTCTCAATTCCTAAAATTCACACAAAGCAGAACTAGGACTACAACTATTAAAAAAAGATAAACACGGCGTAATTTTGACAAACGGTTTTAAAATGTTAAAGCGCTGTTTGTTACATTTTGCAATTATAAAGATTTTACTGTCTCCCGGCGCCCCTTTGCTTCCGGTACCCCTGGCGCGGGTCATCACCGCAAACCCCTAGATATAGCGCTGGTTTTTAAAATAACAAAATATGACATAAACATTCTTAGCCTCCTCGTTGCATGATTTTTTTATTCCACTGTATTTTGCAGAAAAAATGCTACAGCATAACTCTAATGGGCTACCATAATATTTTTATTCATCAGATAGCGATAGTGGCTAATAAGGTCTATGTCAAATGTTTACATTTTTATATTCGTCAGAAGACGCTAGTGGCAAGTAAGGTATGTCAAACGTTTAGAGTGATTTGGAGATTAACGGTTTGTGTTTAGTCATTCTTCATTTATTCATTATTAAGGAATAAATATTTAAACAAATACAAAACTGCGATTTAGCCGTTAAATGATTGAATGACTGATACTATACTTGCTAGTGACGCTACTAGGTGGCGGAAAATTTAAATAGTACTGACAATGAGATCAACTGGCATATACCTTAGACCTAATAATTTTATACCTTACTTGCCCGTGGCGCTATCAGGTAGCAGAAAAAAGGCTGGTAGCCCTCATTACTCATAAAATAATATCACTGTAAGAAATGAGAAGGCCGATTACATAGATTATCGATGATCCATTTGTAGCCAGCGATTAATCTGGTAATGGAACACAAAGAGACAATGGCGTCGCAAACAGGTATCGCCTGCACATCGCGTAGATTCCATAAAAACACATTGCGCATGCGTGGTTACTAATTTTACATTAATTTGTTTTGTATTCATCCATTTTATATATGTAACTATACATTTTATTTTGTAATTTTTACACACTTTATTGGAATATTACACAAATTATGTAATTTTAATTTATTTTATGTAAAAATCACAAATTTGTTTAACCTTGCAGTAAAAGTCCAAGATTTTATGAAGTTTTCTATGTAAAAATAAATAATAATGTAAAATCACTTAGAAAATCACGTGAATTCTACTTTAACTTTCAAAATATTTTTACATCCATTTTTTACAGTGATACGGTAAATCCTATTCATATCATTCAATATTTCGTCTGTTATCAAGTTGAACTTACCTAATGACGAGATGAGATTTCCCCATAATTCAGCCGTTTGCCATGCAAGGAAGAAGAATCCGAAAAATCTTACAATGATAGCATCAACTGGCTGATCAGTAATCTTTGCATAAACACCACCGACTTGAGTCAAGTACGTGGCCTTAGACGCCCACATTGGCGCCGCACCAATACCTAACAGAACGCCTGCAGGCACCAAAGTATAAAATCTAGGATAGAATTGGGCACCAATATATGGCGCATAGCACATCATTGAAAAACACAATGTCCATTTGACCGTTAACCGTTTAATTAAAAACGTTGGTACAAATATACAACTAACTACTAATGCTGCGTAAACGGCACACAAAGAAACAGTTCCAAGACCCTCCTTGGCATTAATTGACGATTGTAAATTCGCGGTCCCTTGAAACGCAGTGAATTGTACCATGAACGCGGCTGAAACGGTACCGACGTTTTTCAGAATTCGCCATTTTTCACTTCGTGCTAATTTCACTTTACCGCTTGTATTATCGGATGGCGGAATTGGCGGTGGTTTGATTATGTCACAGCTGTCATCCATCGGATCATTGTCACCTTTGTATCCTTTATTATGGTATCCCCCGGATAAGGAAACTGTGTAAACTGCAGTGTCGCCATCTGCAGTTTTAACGCGTCCATCAGTCGCGTCTGAACTGCGCTGGTCTGACGCAGTCATCGTCTGAAACAATAAAAAAACATGCGTCAGAAAAACTCAGCAGCGCTGAAAATGCACTTTAAATGTTACTTAGCTAATAATTGCAATTTTAATCAATCATTTGATCCTTTGCCACACAGATTGCCTCTCCTAATTTCAATCTTAATCTACGGATCACCATATCTCTACATCATAGAGTTTTTTAACTTTAAATGTTACATCATTTGAGTCGAAGAAACATTATATGGTAAATATATACAAATGAATGCTTAAGTTAGCATTCGTGTTTGAACAATTTTCTGTATAATTATATTGTAAGTTGGGTTTTGCGTTCAGATCGATCTGAGTGCTCTAATGCATTCGAATTTTATATTTATATGCTCTAAAAGATCTTTATCCTGCATTCGGTTTTCACATCTGGAGGAGATCGAGCACGCTTTATGAGTTCGGAGGAAAGCGAGCGAACAAGCAGATTTAACCATCTTCAGAGCATTCATTTTAAAAATGAGCGGAAACACGTGTTAATTGTTAGAACGGATAAATTTCAAAGTTTATTTGTTTTAGGTAATTTTTCAATAGGTAAAAATACATGTATAATATTTATTCAAAGAATAGTTAATTCTAAAATAAACGAATAAAACGAAAATAATTATAAATCATGGCTTATTATTATAACAATGTTGAATTAAATAAAAAATGAGGAATAATAAAGAATGTAGGTATATTGGCTTTAGTAATAATAATTTGATTTAATGGCGCCATTTTATTCTGACGTTTGGAAAAATCTGCTAGATTACGTTCGGAATAATTATTTAGAGGGCTCGAATTGATCGCTTGTCACGTGACCAAAAATCTACTCTCTCGGCTCGATCAATCGAGTGCAAAATCGAACTTACCCATAGTAGATTGTATATCTAGTGTCGTAATGGGGTATATTACTGACGAACTTATTGACATTATATGTTAAAACGAGCACAACAAGTTTTAACATTCACACGAGTCATAATACCATTATATAAGTACGTGATATATTATGGTATTTTTTGCCATACCCAGTATAAAATAGCTGCTTTTCACTTCATTTTCAGTATTAAAATTTTTTTTGACAGTTCATCCTGTGTCGCCAATTTAACTCTATATAGCAGGCAGAGGCACGCACAGGAGTACCTATGTAATAACGGGCAGACCAGGTGAATAAACATAAATCACTAGATTTACTTTCCTCACTAGTGTGGACCGTGGTATATACGTTTCCACACACCAGCATGTTAAGTGACCCATTACAGGCCGGTATACCATATGTAGAGCAAATAGTCAGTACTTATGGCAAAAATTCGACTGATGACCAGTCCTATACTTCCCACCTAGTAAATATTTGCAAAAAATAAACACTCTTTTTTTTTTATTCTTTGACTGGGCCCAAATAACCTTAGCTGTTGGTGGTCTTTAAAACACAATTTAATTTTTATTTTTTGAAAAAAGCATGGCCCTCTTTTTTGTTTGGTGATTTACTGATGGCTAGCTTAATATAGCAAAAATCATGGTTACCTTGATTTACGTACAATTTTTATTTTTTTTAGTAAAATATTTTTTTTCTCGAAAACTATACATTTTAGAGAAAAAAAATATTTACATTTTTTTCACATTATAACATCTAGAATTCATTTATATTTTTTTTACCTATGTTAATACGTGACATTGAGAACGTTTTTTTGAATATCTCAGGATCCACTGAACCGATTTGACTCAAAATCTAATCAGATCTAAGTTAAAGGCTGATAAACACAATAGAACAATCGGCATGTCCGTATGTTGTTCCGTTCTTAAGATATCGAAGGCGAAAAATTGACCACACACACACATACAGACATCAGTCAGAAAATGATCTTAAACGATTACTAGGGTCTCAAAACGTGAAGATCTGTTAAAATCTCGAAAATTTTTTTTCGGACTAAATCCATTACTTCCCTACCATAGTAGAGGTGGGAAGTAAAAAATATAAGCTAACCGGCATTTTTTTTTCAGAAACTTGTTAGCTACACCGTTATTTGGTAGAGATGTCGAAGAATTAGAAAAACAAACGGATAAAATATAAAAAAAGAATTAAGTAATATCAAACTACGTTTAAGTACCTAACCGTAATATATACCTTCAATTATGTTAAATGATCATTGTGTGTGTGAATTATACAAATTACAATCTACATGGCCCATTTTGAGGATTATTAATTTTTATTTAATTTGTATATTTTATATGTGCACTTATTTATTGTTCAAGTTATACTAATCTTTTTATTCACAACGTTACAATAAGAATTCAGTCTTATATAATTATCCTGCAATTGTTTTGATTATATATTATCACATTCTAGTAGCAGTGATTAATCTTAGGCTGCGCTGTAATAATTTATTTATACACTATCAGGTTACGTCCGTGGTAGGTCAGGAATTCCACTTGGCGATTCATAAATCCAACCATCTCCTGATGAGACTATTCATTTTCGAAAAATTATGTATTGTTACGGATCACCCTGTATATGAACGGCGGGCGACAATTCTGAGAAGCGGTGTCTGACGTTGAACTCACTGGTGTCTACGCGAAGATTCTAGACAACGCTAGAGAATATGAGCACACACTGGGCTTAGGCAGCGCAGGTATATAAACGAGTGAGTGAAGCGATCAGGAATCAGTCGACGGTGTCACGCAATCGGGAATCAGTGAATGGTGAGTCGTGCCATCAAGCGGATCAGTGATATAAATATTGATCAGTCAACGGGAATCAGTCAGTGTAGATTGTACTGTGACAGTGTTGAACAGCGAAATAAATCTGATATAAATACAGTGACATAAATAATTACAAATAAATAATCCATGTATATATAGTTATTTGTTAAGTGTTATTTAAGTAGCTCGTTTAGTTCAATAATTACCGTTTAAGTTTTTTATTGTTAAAATTGACTTTTCGTTGTTACATACATTGTTATTGTATTTTTAATTATTGTAAATAAATATTTAGTCCGCCAACTCAGAAAACAGTTTTGTAACAGTATTATTCTGACGTGATTGAAGCAAACTTTTTTCAAAATTATTATTACGATCATACATTATGAATGAATTTTACAACACAAATAAAATTAATACCTACGCAATATTTTTAATAGATTCTCTATAAATTCAATAAGAGTAGGTACCTATTTTATGCTACGATTATTGCATCATTATAATGCAAACGGATGCAAAAACTTATTATAATATGATTGCATATTATAAGTATTTCATGTTAAGGTCAATTGACTTAAATTACTTTTTAATTACCATCTTCGTGTTGAAAAAAATGTTTTTGAACGGATCGTTGGGCTTCTTTTTATAATAATGTTGAACTGATATTTGAGTGTCATATGAAGAGAACATTGACATGCATATATCTATCAAAAAAATCGACAGCGAATATTTAAAAACAATGTTTTTTCTGTACCTTGTACACGCACAAAATGCTATATTATATGTAAAAATAAACTAATTTGAACTCTTCTATGATTATAATAATAATCACTTCGATTGCAAGGACGTCCAGTAAAATCTTAAGGGTACAGACAGATACGTTGGTTTTAACCGAAGCGTTTAACGAGTCGGTTCTCAAGTCGATATGTCGTGTAATATAACATAATGGTGTAAAACGCACACAGCGGCGCCTTTCGGTTCGTTTCGTGCGGCGGTTTTGAAACAGCGTCGGTTGGTGGTTATTCTGAGGAATCGCTTCGGTTTTATTAGTTGAAGCGTATAGGGTGTTTCAATGTGTTTAGATAGCTCAGTTCGGACACGCGCGTTTTTTGGCTCGTTTTGTTAAGAAAACATTCATGAGTGAAGGTGGGATTCGAACCCACGACAGTTAGACCCAAAGGCCAGCACGCTATCATTACACCAAACTGTTGTCTTGAACTTAGAGGAGCATTGCATTGCCAAATGGGTGCAACTCTTATGTTTGTAAAATGATTTTTTTATTTTCAATAGTGCTGCCGTCTAGACAAGACAAGACTTCACTTGAAATATCAAGACTTTACTAAGTCTAAGTATAGATTAAAAAACTCTTGTCTTGTCTAATATCAATTATCAAGACTCTTGATTATTTTCAAGAGTCTAGATTAACCGAGTGGTTTACTTTACCTACTACTACTTAGTTTATCTAGACTCTTGAAAATTGTCTAGAGTTTTTATCTAGATAAGGCAAGTCTTGTCTTGTCTTGAACATTTTTTTGCAAGTCTTGTCTTGAAAATCTAGACAAGACAAGAGTCTAGAAAGTCTAGATGTAGACAGCAACACTAATTTTCAAGGATTTTTTCTGAATTTAGGTATAAATTGTATTTTTGCGATCCCTTCATTAACAATTTCATTGTCATTATATATTCAGTTTTCATTATTCTTAGCTGTGATTTATCAACAGCTATTATTGGGGTCCAACAGCTTATGGGATAAGGAACCGACCCAAATGCAAGAACCTTATTCCCTAAAATACAAAAACATAAAAATGGAACATTTCATTTCTGCATATAATTTTATCGATCGAATCTCGTTTACAAAGCTGCGCATTCTACTGTATAATAATGGGAAATGTATGTCATGAATAATTTTGCAGACAAATCGGATTGTTATGTAACATAACTGCATTCATATTTTGTTCGCGATATTTCCACGTGTTTGACAGTAGGGGATCTGTTCATCAGGGACGAATGTAAAAGCTCAAAACAGTTGACTGATACAACACGAAACAGTTGAGTGATGCCTACGGAAGTTAATAATTATCGTTTTCCTGAATTACACGTTCTGCATTGATGAGTTCTTATTTATGAGCATTTTGCATATATTTTATTTATGTATGTAAAAATCCTCGGTTGTAATCTTCAACTGTTTTTTATTATTCATTCACGTTGAAAACGTGATAAATGAGTCAATAAGTTCATGATCGTTTATTTGTGACACGTTGGTAAGGGAATGTTAGGAGAGATGCTATGTTATCGGAGCTCGGATGGATCGCGTAATATGAGGAACGTAACTATTAGTACGATTTTTGCGTATTATTTCATAACAATAAGAATAACATTGAAAATTTTCGTTGGAAAGCAGCCAATTATATAATTGATTCCAAACATATTGGAAAAAATCATTTTACCAACCAAAGTCACAGTCAGGTTTCTAACCTGAACCTTTCCACTTTCGCGGAGGAATGACCTTACAATTACTCAACCGTGACATACTTACTAATTTAACATTCTCCTTATATGCTTCGGAATCAATTGATTTTCACTAGATGCGAGTGTTAATTCATTATAGCTAGGTTGTAGGTGTGAATCTTCTTACTAGCGAGAGCTCATCATGAAAGTGAAAATGAGCTCTCGCTAGTACGAAGATTCACACCTACAACCTAGCTATATGAACTTAACGAAACAATTCCAGTTTGTGTAATTGTATTTGCCTATGCATGCCAAATTTAAGCCTTTTCAAAAATGCAAATTCTTATAAATAGAGATTAATTTGCATGATTTTTTAAATGACTCGCAAAATATTTTGAATCCATCCTAATTCATGCATGAAATTAGCTACTTGGCGAAACGTTGGGGCTGTTACGACAAGGCAATTTTGAAGTTTTATCTGCTCCCTTCAAGGGGTTGCTTTATTTTACTACAAGTTGCGTCAATTTGAAATTTCATTTCACGAAAAAGATGTTTACAAATAAAATTAAAATTACACAATTGGGAACCATTTCGTGAATTGGTTAATTATTTCTTGTCATGTACAATTTCGCTCTTTGAGTGCGACATAACAATTGCTAAAAATTAGTACCTACTATAAACTATTTTTTACATAAAAATTCACAAAGCATAGTTATAAATGCAGTGTAATGTTAAAATGTTGTGAAAGTGTTCAGTAAACTACACTTTTGTGTCAGTAATAATTATGAGCTAACACTGTATACAGACCTGTTCTGTCTGCGCTCAAACTCAGCTCTACATATTAGTATGGTACAATAATTCACCTTGATTTACCTTGACGCGCGTAATAAACAATGTTGACATTTATCAAGCGGTCTTGGTGCTTTTGCAACAATTTTTAAGAAAAGTATTGCCTCAGATTAACGAGTTGTTAACACACTGATAACACGAGTCGCCTATAAAATTATATTTTATAACCAACGTTCATAATCTTGACGAACATATTTTCCGAACTAATTGTGACCAATGACCATCGCGAAACATTTTATTTGATTCGCATATTATTTTACCCACGAACCATAAATTTCTGTATTAGCTGTGTACGTTAAACCAATAAAAATATTAGATGAATAAATACGTTTTGATAAGTCTATAAGCAAGTTATTTTCCATCATACGCACTTTTCTACCCTTATGAGAAGCCCTTAATTTTTCAGATCTTGTATCAGCAATCTTAACATTAGTTCATAGTTCACAAGCATTTATTTTCAGTCTTAGATCGGTCCCTACAAGCTAGTTTATTTCTTCTTTTTAGGGTTCCGTAGCCAAATGGCAAAAATGGAACCCTTACAATTTCGTCCTGTCCATCTGTCCGTATGTCACAGCCATTTTACTCGGAGACTATTGGCACTATACGTATGAATGAAATTTGGAAGGTAGGTGTCTTCTACGAACCGCTATACAATGGTGTAGTGAAATTACGAAAAAAAATATGTGGCACTCCATAGTACATGTAACTGAGGGATGAAAAAAAATTCCTGTGCACAAAAAATGTTCTAGAAGTCAATAGTTGGTGAGATATGCACTTCTAAAGTCGTAAAAAGTTCCCCTCTAACTTTTCAACTATGGAGTGGAAAATTCTGAAAAAATTCAACATAACTGTACCGACATAACGAAGAAATCCAACAATATTTAAACAACGTATTTGTGGTTAAAGCGTTTTGTATGGGGAAAACATTTGTGCATGTTCACTTTATTTTACCTGCCTTAAAATGGCAACATACATTATATTTTTTTGTGCACATCTATGGTACAGTACCTTCCGAATTATGTAAGTTTCATTCCTCTCCTTTTGTAATCAATAAATTGTAAAAAAGGTGCCACAATTTTCGGCGTTAACGTATTAATATGTAGATTAGAGTTGTTCCAAAAGAGATATAAAATTATTAACGATATATAAAGTAAAGAAAATGAGAAAAATACTCACATTTGCTATTTGTATTAGTTTTTAGTTTTTCATTAACATACGCCATTTCTGCGACGCTTTGTATTTGTAATTTGACTGTCACGGACTTTTGAGAAAGCCTTGGACCAGCAGCGGACGGACACATCTAATTATGTTTTAATAAATTATTATAAACTCGCAGAAACATTGAATCAAAACAATTGCATGAGACATTTTGGACAACGTGTTCTTAACAGATAGTTTTGTGTGTATTTTGCAAATAACGGATGCCAGCGGAAAATGATAGTAGTTAGAAATAGTATATATTACATACTGGATAGATACTTAATTTATATACTAGAAATCTAGTGTGTAATTATGACTATGACCTTGATGATATAGAAATATACATTGGTATTGTTATCTTATTTATGTAATTAAAGAACAAAAAAATCATTTTCCCATAAAAATCAATTTTTATGTAATACTGCTACACACTACTGATTTTTTACAAAGAAAAATGATTTTTATTTCAGACCATAAACTGTAATTTAAAATAAAGTTCTTATGAGTAATTGTTATTAACAAAATGTAATAACATTACAAAAGCTCAAATATAACTTATTTAAAATTACTAAAAATATTTATTAGAGTGATTGATTCGAAGTTTTTATTTAAAATTTTACATATTATGAAATTATTATACTTTTTAATGTTTTGTGTGTCATATCAGTCCTTGGATATTTGCGAATTGCGTGCCTACTTAAATTACTAAAACAGTAAATAGTTTGTAATGAATACAATATATTACATCATATTATATACACTGTTTCATAGGCAGTCGCCCGATTGGCTACGCTGTCTTGACTACGCCTCTGGTGCATTTTAATTATTTATAAATCAATGAGAAACATTAAGTATATCTATGGTAGATGGTTTATGGTTTAATAGTTTAAGATGATTTTATAACATACCTATTGGGATCCGTCAAATGGGCGGAGCTTAAAAAACATAGCGCAAAGGGGGGGACATTTTATATACGGGGTATACCTTTGCGTGTAATTTTGTGATTTTCAAAGTGATAAGAAATAATAAATATAAGTGCAATTTGCGATTGGGCCGGTACGAATCCAAAACAAAGGAATTTCGTTGAAGGAGAACGGATTCTCAAAGCCGGACATATCAAATGTGTGAAAAAAACAAGAAAACTGAGCTGTCAAAAGTAGTAATCTTTACGGCATATTGCTTACAAACATCAAAATTAAAAGAAAATCTCCACGAAATTAATCATCCGTTCAATGCTTCTTTAAGGCAGGGTTAGGTGAATAATGTATACACATAACTGCGACATAATATGTTATATTGTAATAAGTATAGGTAAGTTACTAACCTCAAAATATTTGTATACAAAATTAGTCCTATAAATTTGTCAATCATCAAATGATTTTACTATTGTAGTACAGTATGATAATAAGTACATCTTATTAATATAAAATATTTTTAAATTCATTTTTTTCCACATTTCATTAGAAAATAATTCGCTGTACCTAAAGTAAGTTTTACAAGGCAATAACTGACAGTGTTTAATGCCATGATATTTGAAAACGTCGCGAATTCCATTTTCGATAAACTTTTTGTTTATTTTACTTGTTTTATACTTGTAATAAACAATTTCACGATAAATTTGGACTGTTAGCATGTAAAATTTTCCTTCGTTTTGAGTACAATTTTGTGCCACCAGATGTCATACGCTCATTTGATGGATCCCAATAGGTACATAAAAAATTAAAGTTTAGTAGTAGTACTATTATATGACACGTAATATTCAAACAAAAATAGTAACAACAAACCAAAAATCATTTGTTTTTAGAAAAATTGCGTATTATTTTCAGCAAGGATAAGATTATCAAATGTTAAAACAAGACATTAGTTGTTGGGCGTCTATCACTGGCGACGCCAGAGGGTGGGCGATGGCTCACCTTAAATTGTCTTGGTCCACCCTGGCATAATCCCCAATCTCTAGATTATCTTTTAAATATGTTTTTAATCTTCAAAATTTCAAAAATTTTTCTTGTAAATTCTATAGCAAGTTAAAATTTTATCGAGCACTGAAATTTTGGGAATAAATATTATTGGCCCACCTACAGATCACCATGCCCAATACTGGCCCATCCTAGCAAAAAACTCTAGCGCCGCTACTGGCGTCTATAAATTTACACTATCTATCTAAAACAATAGACCAAACAGCGGTAATTTTTTTAAAATAATTTTTAAATGTCACTACCTCTACTTCTGTTTATAAAAACAATTAAAAATATTTCCTATGAATTGCGTGCTAAAGAAGAACTCGGTGGCACTGCTTTACTAAAGTAATTTAGCATCGTGATTACCGTTGGACATTGTCCACATACAAATGATATTAATAAGCGTAATTAAAGTTGCAAGTACGTGAAAAACCACAAACTATTTTACACGTTTTCTTTTTGTAATCTATAAGCCGCAATATACAAATAAATTTATACACGTGATTTAATTTAAATTATTTTAATCGTGAAATACGATATTATAATAATAAAATACAAAGCTAAATATGGGCAAACTATGAGGTTGACGAATTCGTTCCTTTAGAGCAGTGTTTTTCAATCTTTTTGAATACGCGACCCCTTTACAAGTAAAAATATTCTGGCGACCTCCCAGGACCGTAATAAAACTATGTCAGTGATTTCAAAAATTACTTCTTCTGGATGAAGAGAAAAGAAGAATATCCAGAACTGGCAAGAGAAGCTTTGAAATTATTAGGGCCATTCTCCATTCCTACCTATGTGAACTAACGTTCTCTTCAATGGTGAACATAAAAACTAAGCAGAGAAATAGGCTCCAGTTAGAAATTGATTTGGTTATTTGTGTCTCAAAAATAGAACCACGATTTGACAAATTATTAAAAAATAAACAGGCACAACCTTCTCACTGAAATTGTTGTATTTTTATTGTAGTGTAGGACCTAAAACCCTTGCTTTTTACTTTACCTGGCTTGCGACCGCGACCCCCAGATTGAATAACACTGCTTTAGAGTACCGACGTCATATTATTATGTGCACGACTCATGGCATATTATTATCTCACTTGTCGGCATTTTACAAGCTTTTATTTAACTTGGTTTCCTATCTGTCTGTCCGAGACAAATCTGGCAATCGAATTTTCGACCACTTCCCGATATCCATTCATGCTGAAATTTTGCACACACCTTTGGTTCTGAAGACAGTACAATATAGTATATTAATATTATATCCTATCAGATAAATCGGCGGTAGGTACTTCAGATTCCTGCATCGGTAATCCGCCCGGTACCCGCTATAATCTTGTTATTTCCCTGTATCTTTCCAGGAATTCGTCAATCCCGGTAATTCTACGTTGCCCCGAAACGGGATGATGAAGAAAATGCCGGATTATCGTCAGTGCCGAGCTACTGTGAGTCTCAATGGTGAAATTATACCATAATTTCAAACAATTGACTATTAATTATTCTCAAGACAAGTAAAAAAGATCGATATTAAAAAACCGATCAACAAGGGTTCCGTACAATAATAAATCCTTTTAAAACAGTCATCTATTACTTATAAAAACAGTAGCCTATAGACCGATCAAACGGGAACGCTCGTCCTAAAACCGTCAAATTAAAGACACTAGTCAAAAAAACAGTATCCTCAAAAGTCCTAAAAAATCACCCTTAGAAATAAGGGGGGTAGCCTCGTAATTAACGGCTTAACAAGTTTTTTTTTATTTATATTTGTTATGTTCTTTTTAGTGTTTCAAAAATTTTCATCAAATTTAATTAGATTAATTTTTAAAATAAAGAAAATATATTAACAGAATATTTTATGAATAAACAAAAATATTGCGATCCGAAACCCAGGATCGATCGGGTAGGTACGTTCAGTCGAACACTCTTCCAACTGAGCCAGTCGAACAATGTTCAACATCATCGTCCCGCTGGCTCACTTGGTATCTATACCTATATCGTACAGAATAGAAGTATTTTATTATTTAGAAGTATTTTGTTATTTATTTCTAATTATTATTTGCCAGGATTCATGCCACAACAATACAATCTGTGAAAATTTCAACTAGGTAACCTCTATCGTTTGTGACGGACGGACGGACGGACATCGTAGCCTCAGTAATAGGGTTCCGTTCGGAGGTAAGGAACCCTAAAAAAACAACATTAATAAACGAATAGATCATAATTTGAATAGTAAATCAATTCCTGCAACGCATGAGTTGCCAAACAATTTCAATAATAGAAACAATATCGTGTAACCCATCACTAATTTGTACATTATTTAGGTATTCAGTAACAGTTTATCGTTTAAAGAGTGTGGCCTTTGTCTGTGAACAGTGTGTAAATATTTGAATATTAAATTAAGAAAATACCATACGTGTAATGTTTAAAATCTGGACCTAGACCTCAATAATTTTATTAGTTTTTATGTATAAATTTTAAATATGAGAGCATCAAGGACTGTGATAAGTAATACGGGTACATCATCTCGATTTTAAGTTATAAATATCTGCTGTTCACAAACAATTTGGCGTGCTAATATCCGTCTTTATTAGTGTATTTGCCATAATATGGCACATACACTATTGGCGTCGGTCGGATGGCGGGACCTAGGGGTCGGAACAAAATTTCTCGACGTTTCATAACCTCCTGAACACTTTGGCACCATTTTTGGAAAAGTCTGTTTATATATGTATATATGTATAAATATTTATATATATATATATATATATATATATATATGTGCGGGCTATAACTTTCGAAAGAGTTAATTGATTTTGACGAAATTTGGTAGGCACGTTGAAATCCATCACCGCACGAAGCCTATTTAAAATGGGCCCAATTGGACCATTTTAAGGGTGGTTTTTAGGGGTTGAAAAATGTTTTTGGGCCCAAAAACGCCGAAAAAATTCTCAGAATCGTTTCAAAAATGAAGTTTAACCCTTTAGTAACGATTAAAATGTACTGCTAAAATTTTAATAAAATCGGCCCGACAGGACCGGACTTACAAATTTTATGAAAACACTAGTTTGGGGATAGTGCTTTACTTACTGAAGGGTGTATTTAATTTGGTACCGTGGTTGCATTGATAAAAATATTGAAATTAAGAAAAAAAATATTATTTTAAGGGATGTATTAAGGGGTTAAATTTTTTATTTTGTCCAAAAACAAATTTAAGTTCACATAATAAAGCCACAATGCCAGTATTAGCAAATACACTATATTGTCGGCAGGGTTTTGGCACTGCGACCCGAGTTTTTTGTAAATTGAAGTTAGTACGACTGTTTATTTGTATAAAAATTAATATGGAAAGTTCAGCCAAATATTTACTTTATTACAAAAAGAAAAATTTTTGCATATGCAAAATTTTGTTTTTTTGTAATAGGTAAAGCAAATATTTTGCTGAACTTTCCTTATTAATTATTATCCGTCTTTATTTTATTTTATTTATACACCAGAAAAATGCGATAAAATTTCTAATATAAAAACGGTAGTTATATAGATAAAATTCTAGCCAAACAGACGAACAGACTTTTTGCAAAAAAAAACATGTTTTTTACATTCCGAAGATCACAATAAGTAGGGGAAAGCATTGTAAAATTATTGTTAATAATAAATTATTAATAAGAACCCACAAATAAACTGACGGAGTCTTATATTTTTAATTCGAAATTCTAAGTTTGGACCCCCACATCTGCGGTTGTAATTTTGATTTTAAAAAACACTAATAATGATTAATAACTGAAAACTGTGTAGAAGTCCCCATCATGATTCATATTATTGAGGGGTAGGTACATATTTTAAAAACTCGGGTCGCAGTGCCAAAACCCTGTCGACAATATAGTGTATTTGCTAATACAGGCCTTGTGGCTTTAATACGTGAACTTAAGTTTGTTTTTGGACAAAATAAAAAATTCAACCCCTTAATACATCCCTTAAAATAATATTTTTTTCTTAATTTCAATATTATTATCATTGCAACCTCTGTACCAAATTAAATACACCCTTCAGTAAGTAAATCACTATCTGCAAAACTAGTGTTTTCATAAAATTTGTAAGTCCGGTCCTATCGGGCCGATTTTATTAAAATTTTAGCAGCACATTTTGATCTTTACTAAAAGGTTAAATTTCAATTTTGAAACAATTCTGAAATTTTTTTCGGTATTTTCGGGCGCAAAAACTTTTTTCAACCCCTAAAAACTACCCTTAAAATAGTCCGATTGGGCCCATTTTAAATAGGTTCCGTGCGGTGATAGATTCCAACGTGTGTACCAAATTTCGTTCAAATCAATTAAGTCTTTCGAGAGTTATGCCGCGAAAACATATATATATATATATATAAATATATAAATATATATATATATATACATATATATATAAACATTTCCAAAAATGGTGCCAAAGTGTTCAGGAGGCTATGAAACGTCGAAAAATTTTGGTCCGACCCCTAGGTCCCGCCATCCGACCGACGCCAATAGTGTATGTGCCATATGGCAAATACACTAATAATGATATTAAAGTATTAGTTTTAGCTGTTAGATGCAGTTGGGAAAAAATATTAGTCTTATCAAACGATCTCCCAACATACCAAATCAAACAATTAATTTAAAGACTTTTTGCTTGTCTTGATTAGAACACTATAAGTAGGTAAAATATCCGAACACATTTCTCTAACACCCTGTATAAAATGATCTTTTAATAAAAAAACTTATGTAATAAAAAGATACAATATTATAAAAGCGATATTACAATTTGTGAATATACCTATACGATGCTTTTGCATAAATAATAATTATTATATTTATAATAATTATTATATTTTCTTTGCATTTCTGTAATTCTGATTTATAAAATTTATAAAAAACTAGCTTTTACCCGCGACTTCGCTCCCGTGCAAGTCAATTTCGCTCACATAAATGCCGATTTGTTTAGTTTATTTTATAATTTTTTCATTAATTATTTCTTTTTTTAAAATAAAAGAGAGAAACGACGTTTAAAAGATTTAATAGTTTAGATAGAACAATTTATAACTTTTAATTAACTTTAATCAATATAATGACTCAAGATCAAATCATAAACAATCACCCAAAAAGTTATCAAAATTAATTAACAATCAGAAGACATATATTTTTTAAAAAAGAATAGCTACAATATTTTAAAATAATGGAATGTAAAAATTAAACTGAGGCTTTTTAATAATTAATGCAACCGTTTTTATAATTTTACGCTATTACATAATAGCAGTATAATAAATAGTTTTGCAACGCCACACCTCAGTAGGTACACCGCCATACTCGAAGTTGCAGATAGTGTAAAATTGCGATTTCTTCTGTATCGTAAAAATAACAAAAAAAAGTTCGACAGTTTGTTAAAACTCAAAATAATCTTATTTTATTATTCATCAGCTATAATGACGGATAAATATCACAGTTTTCGTCATTTTTTTTTATAAAGATTTTTTTTCTCGAAATCTACATTTAAAAAAATTATTAAGGTTTTATTCATATTTTATCATCTAGAATTTATTTACATTTTTAAAATGAACAAAACTGTCGAAATATTTGAAAAAGTTTTATTGTTACTGCGCAGGTGCCTGAAATAACATCGTGATGAAACAAAACACAATCACGAATTTTACTTTTACTTTGAAGAAAATTTATCGATTAGTTTTTGATTTTATTTTTATTTATTGTAGATTATAGACGCGTCGACAACTCAGGTCATTAGCGTCTTCAACACAACAAAATATAACATATTTGTGTATTAAAAACCGCCAGCCGGCATACACAAACCGATTGGTATGAGCTCGGGTCCCTGGGAGCGCTAATTCCCAAAGAACATTGGAATGCAATTGCGATAACAACTACAACCCAATGTCCCCCCTGGGGGAGATTAGTTTTTGAGGTAACTGGCAACAAACATGGACACTTTTAAAACCTATTAAAAAGTCTGCGGTTTGTCGTAAATAATCCAAATAGTTCGAATATTTATTGACATCTCGAAGTAACAGACTGTTTTTGATTATTTCATAAAACCTATGTAAAAATACGTATTAGAAGCTCAATGAAAGGAAAAACTTTTATAAAACAACAGTCGAATTTCTGCAGGAAAATCTGATTTAATTTATTTATGGACACACTATACATACGCAATCATCTCTTTGGTCATCGCTTTTTTTTAACCTTTAGGTAATCTAAGTTCATTAACCTACGGAATAACACGATGAATAGGCAATGTCTGCTAAATATCAGATAAGATAAATATCAAAACTTTCAATGCTAAAGTGTTACTAATAATAATTATTACACCTACACATTATTGTTTGGTATTTAAAATTAATATGTGAATATCAAATAAGCATAGATCATTTTAAAGTTTCCACTTTATAGAATAATATTTCTTAAATTATTATTTCCGCAAATTGTTCATATTGCAACTAACAACAGTAGTTTATACAACTCGTAAAATTAAGTATAAGACGCTCGGAATGTTGGGATTCTCGCCTGCGGCTCGCGTCCAACTTCACCCCTCGCGTCTTACTTGATTTTACGAGTTGTATACACTATTTACTTACATGAAATGTACAAACTTTTCAACTTTAGAGCTTTATAGAATTAATTTCAAAACCGAAATCTCACTGACAACTAAAAATATTGATCTTGATCCAATATTTATTTACTTCGTTAACATAGCAACTATATTTCTATATTTCTCGTATGGCATAAAATATGTTTTAATGCACGTTGACATCACAGTCTATATTTTACGCACGCCTAGCTATGCTGTCGTATCACAAAAATATTACATTCATGCACGCGTGCTATATATGTATTATTTTAAGTAGCCGACTAAAGACACGTAATGTACCTATGTTTATTTGCTACTTATTTTTTGTATGATTTTACCGTTTGTGAGATAGAGCCTTGTGAAGAAATTAAAGAATAGTTATTTTCGATACGTGTGCGTGAAGTGAGGTATTCTAGTAGGCTTAAAATGATGCACGAGCTAAGGGACTGACGCATACACAACGAGATTTCGTGCGCTTATCCTCACTCGCCTAACGGCTCGTGGGGGTACACAGCGCACTCGAACTTGTTGTGTATGCGTCAGTCCCTTTAGCGAGTGTCTCAATTTAAGCCTACTAGATATATCACTTTAAGCGGACGTATCGAACATAATTTTTTATAACGACTGCTTCTAAAGTTTAATAGAGAGAAAAAAAAATTATGAAAACGGAAAATTCGCTCTTCGTGTCCTTAAAATTTTACAATTACAGACTAAGTTACGATTTAGTCTATTTTTATTAAAGTTATTAACTTCTGTATAAATCATTAAAAACATGACTCTCTCATGATGTGGACTTTGTAGGCGCGTTACTATATTATATATTATAGTAACACATCGATCGATAGCCAGTAAATAGTGGTTGTATTGTATAAAGTACGGAAATTTCGAATTTATAAGATGTAGAGATTGTACTTTTACGCACGCTTTGGACTTTTACGCACGGTGACGGTACTTTTACGCACGCTTTGGACTTTCACGCACGGTGACTGTACTTTTACCCACGCATTACTAAAATACGCCTCTTCACGCCCGCCTCACAGTGCTCGAATATTGAATTTTAGAAGCCGGAGTTACAAAAATATAGATTATGGCCATTATTTTTTCATCTTGGCATCCACTGATTTCATTTGATGATCATACCTATAATAATATATAGTTATAATTACTAATATTATTATTAATCATGATCTAATTACATTCTGTATAAGTGCCACTCTATTGTGTCACGCCCAGCGTTACTTAAAGGTACGTTAATATAAGTAGATAACATGTTGATACTGAAGCTAATTACCATTAGATCAATTATGTCTTTGCTAAAGCTAATGTTCCACAGAATCCGGTATTGCATATAATACTGAACCGGTAACGTATACTTAATGATAATCATAATATGGCCATTGAACGTATGTTTTGTCGTGCCGGATCATTGCACCACCATCGATATACTAAATCTACCAAAAAAGTTTAGAATATTTTATTTATAAAACAATGTTTCGTGTCGCTTTTCACATGAAAATTACAAAAACAAATAAAACACAGTCAAACATAACAATTTATTGTTTCACGATTAAAGAAGTGTTTTTCCCCAAAAATGTTTAAAAAATGAAAACATAAAAATACATAATGAATAGGTACTTCTAATCACTTGTGTGTTGAAATATTAAAGTGTAAAAATACATCATATATATTGTTGAATTCTTGCTTCAATAAGCTTTCATTTGACACCCTGCACGATGCCCTTGAAAAAAGTTTTTTTTTTCATTTCCCAATTCACTCCCAGAAATTAACCCCCAGAATCACAATTCAACTTTTTATACTTAACGTCTGTGATTGGACCACCACACTCTATCTCTGTACCAAATTTCATTTTTATACGTCAAATAGTTTCAGAGAAAATCGCCTGTGACACACGGACGGAAGTGATTCCATAAGTATTTCGTTTACTCGGAACACTAAAAAAAAATATATATTAAAAGCCTTAGAGTCTCGGGATTCGAACCTGGGCTTACTGCGTCTGAGACCTTAACAGAGTTATAAATGCTGTGTTTTGTTTCACATATGTCACCTACTTCCAACTATTTCCGTTTCATCTACTATTTCTAAAATGTCACCCTAGTATATAACACATTAGATTAGGCGTTAATCATGTTATCGATTTGCAAAGGTTCCATTTTGTATAAATAAATGTATGGTCGTTCCGACTATATTATGCTCCAATGACTGCTTGAAAGCATGATTTAACTTCCTTTGTAAACTTTGTAAACTATTCCATAAAACGAAGAAAAATAAAAAAAAAATAATTAAATGTTACGTGTATTTAATCGCATGCTGAGAACCTGAAATAGTGTAAACGAATCTTTACCATTGTTACGTCTAAACAATGGTTTTATAATAACCGGTGTTGCCATTGAATTTAAAATCAGAATACTGTGGTGGGGGAGGACGCCGAGGAAGCGAAGACTACAAAAAGACGATAAAAAACTTCCCTAGAACAAACGATATAGCTGGACCAGTTGACCTTGACTGTAACACATCACAGTCACGAAGCTTTTTTTGCTTCAGTAAATAAACGCTCATTGATTAAGTACTTATATACAGGTAAATCGGGAAACTACTCTTACAATTTTAACGAATAATGATGTCGTCTAACTTTTTTTTTCTTTTGAGAGATGCAATCTATATTATAAATAGGCTATAAAATAAATTTTTTGAGAAATTTTGGAAGCTTATTGGGCTATAAAAATTTCCAAAAGGTATGTATTATTATTATTCAATCTAATTTAAAAACATAGAGATAATTCTGCTACGGAAGTGACGCGAACTGTCGTTAACCAATCCCAGTTGAGTATAATATTTCGCTCTCTCAAAGAAAACTTATCTTGTTCCAGCTTGTTATCTTCAAAAAAGAAATCTACATAAGACATTGATAGACATTCAGTTAAAATTATTATTTATTCATAGCTACATTTTAGTTACAAGCAGTTTGCATAAATCAATTACATTAATATCAGCTATTAATTGTATAGTTCTGTAACTATAAGACGTCACAGCTTAATCCCTAGAATCTAGATCATTATTAACTGGCATAGAAAATGTAGATACGGACAATCAGCCCCGGATCTTCAATTTTTTTTAGACGGGGCAAAAACTGAAAAATGCCGCCTCCGCTCACTTATATTTATTTTTACCTTTATCATCTTTATAATTTCAGCTATCAGATGACCACTAATTGATTGACATTTGGTCAAAGTTAAGTCTGTAAAGTGTGAATTTGAATTTGGCCGCCCTCTGAACTTGCTGCCCGGGGCATAGGCCCCGGCTTGCCCCCCCTAGATCCGGGGCTGCGGACAATTAAAGTTTTGGAGCGTTGATTTTACGAAATAACTCGATGTTTTCAAGACTGTTAAAAATCACAGTTTTACTTCATTAGTAGGGAAAATGTTACTGAATAATATGATTTTTTTCAGTAAGATAATAATTATTAAGAGTCAAAAAGTATCAAAAGCATTAAAAAAGTAGAAAGTTTTCAACTGACGAAGTGCGGTACGTTAACTTACGGTTCTTAATTTAAATGAATAAATCGATCAGATGTCATTTTTGGAGTTCAGATGTCATGAATATCTGTTCAAATTTAAACACATAAACAGAGATCGACGACAAAAACATTAATCTTTTAAAGTTGTTCAAAAAGGAATGCTGCATATAATAAGTGCATACTGCAGTGCATATGCAAAGTTTAAATTACAATTTCCTGCAATATTGATTTATGCGAACCGCTATTATAACTAAAATATATAACTATAAATAAATTATAATTTTAACTCGATTAATGCCTATCAATATTTTTCGTAGAGCATACTTTAAAAATGGTCGGTCCACAGAAGGATTCGGTTCTTTCGGATCCATTCCATCTGAGGACCCGTTTTATTTATTGTAAATTATAGAACCGTCGATAAGCGTCTTGATTACATTAAATAATAACACACTTAAAACTAAAGGACATCACAAAACATACATGAGCGGAGGCGGGATTCGAACCCACGACAATCTGATCCAGAGGCCGTGACGCTATTCACTGGACCACAATATGAGGACCAGTTCCAATGCGTCTAAATGACTAGCTTAAACGAAACCAGTGATTTCATACCAGAGAATTTGCACATAACTACCGAATTGACGACCTTTTTTGTCATAACTTACATACATACACACATAACAGCCAAATTGATGACCTTTTTTAGTCGGTTAAACCCTAAATTATTGAAGATGCGACATAGTAATTAAAAATAATAATGACCAACACTTGATCTGGGTCCATTTTATTTTTATTTATTGTAGATTATAGACGCGTCGACATTTTAGGTCATTAGCGTCTTAATAACATTAAATAACAAATTACTTAAAACTAAATGACATCACAAAACATCCATAAGCGGAGGTGGGATTCGAACCCACGACAGTCTGATCTAATAGGCCGCTACGCTAACCATTAGACCACACTGTTCTCGATCCGGGTCCAATTGGAGTGGTAAGTCGGATATTATGGTATGAGTCGTTCCCACTTCTTTCAAATGAAACGGGTCCGGGTGGAATGACTTACAGAACTTTAATTTACTCTCTTGCTTGAAAAGAGCCGAGCTCGTAGAGATGCCGTTGTTATTATTTGGTTAAATTATATTTATATTTTAAGATATTGAAACTACGTTATACTTATATAAATTTTATAGTGAGAATTAATATGGGGAATCCCGATTAAAAGTTCACACTAATCATGACTGTTCCAATGCGTCTGTACTCCAAGTCAATCGCAAGCTCCCATGCGGAGAGACAGTTCATTTGTAGCATAGGGGTCTGGGTATTGTAATCAGTCGATCAGCAAGCAGAACAGGTTGTTTTGGTTATCGTTGTAAAGATATAGCCGATCGACTCTCTTAAGTTCTGGTCATCTGTTACGGTCTAGTAAATAAGAAATGGAATTTATTAGGTTGATACTTGTTTATAACCGTTGCAGAATTAAAACTGTTACGTGAAATTAACTCCAATGACCCTACGGTTAGGAGTAGGTAGTGTTGCCGTCTTGCCTCGTCTCGTCTCAACTTTAAAATATCATTCTCGTTCTCATCTCGAATTTCAAGATGAAACATTTTGCAACTTTCTCTACATTTTGGAGAATGCTCGTGACGATATTTCAATGTGTTACCTCTTATAGACTATCAGAATAATTTGATGTGATTAAAAGGTCGCAAAATGCTATAAAATAGGTTGGCAGGAAAAAAGTTGTCGGAAATATCGCCAACCCACGCAAATGCAGCGAACTGCCGCGTTACGGCGATACTTGTCGCGTGGGTTGGCGATGTTTTCGACAACTTCTGCCTTACCAATCTATTTTATTTGGTGAAGATAAATTATAAACTACAATTTGACATAGTTTCAGCCCACTATCAGGTTGGGTGTGGTTAACTAATCGATTTTGAAAGAGTTGACCGGGTTAGCCGCCAGGGTGGGGGTTGCCAAGTCATATTATTCGGGTAATATTAATCATGACCTTCAAAATGGCTACCTATTCACTCAACTACAATGAGACCGTGGTTTATTACAAACAAAAAGAATCGAAAGTTATCTGCACTCTTTTATACATTCGCCAGGAAATTTCAGCCAACCATTGGCATTTCGTGTAAGGATACCGAAGACTTTTTATTTCATATATGTCACTCATCTCGTCATTTTATGCCGGGGGAGTTTCACGCGGTCGGCTCTCCTACTATTAGTAGGAATAATTTATTTCGATTTTCAATATTTCACAATTTTAAGAGAAGAAAAACATATCGATTGTGCATTGTTTGATATAAGGATCCAATAAAAATGTCATTAATTGTAAATTATAGACGCTCAATTACTTAACTGTACTTATTGCAATGGCACGGCGCGCACGACACGTGAGAAGGAATCATAAGAAAATTAAGATGACAACTTGGAATCAGTAGTGGTTCGTGAGGTTAACTACACAAAGATATTAATAATAAATAGTACTAATGAATCTACCTTTATTATAATAATTCATGTTGTTCTGCTGCTTAATTAGCAGGGGACGCAGCAGCTTACAGCTCGCCTGTGCTGAACGGCCGTCACTGGTTAAAACTAACTTTTTTCAATTTACTTGGTAATCGAACGTCACAATGATCAATATGAATTATTGTATTGCGCATATTATTTCATAGTTGATTAAAGTATTTGCAAAACTCTTAACAATTAAAGCTTCATTTGGTACCATAAACAACTTTTTTTACATAATTAACATATTTTCAACAATAAAAAATCAACATTTTATTAATTTATTGTCTATTGTGTTTAAAATTTCCGTATTAAGTAACTGATTAACGTTAGGGATTTTTTTGCGAAATTTTGTTATAACTTGTTTTACTGCGTCTTTTTGTTGTTTTGATGATTTCAAAGTCAACCATAAGATTTTTAATATATATTTCTAACATGGTTAATAATACTTCTAAGGCCGGGCGCATACACACAATTGTTTCCGCGACTAAACAATTTAGTCCAGTTGTGTAGTACGTGTCGCGATTTCAACTCGACTACACTGTTTAGTTGTTAGAGTTGTGCCATAATTTTACTATTAAACTAATCGGCCGCCGAACAACTATTTTATCGAGCGTATGCTAGCGTCAATATACAGCTATGGACATAAGCTGCTGACGATAGTTGTTCAACAGAAAAGTCAAAAGAAGATTGATGCGGTTTTATGAATTTTTTGTTGTACAACTAAAGTGTCGATAGTATGCGCAGTCCCTTCTGAATCTGATCCCATATTGACAAACAACCAAAAAGTTGTGCGATTAAAAAC
Organism: Mongoloraphidia duomilia; assembly: GCA_039654895.1. NCBI lineage: Eukaryota > Metazoa > Arthropoda > Insecta > Raphidioptera > Raphidiidae > Mongoloraphidia > Mongoloraphidia duomilia. Next base: position 12,129,379 of record CM077517.1, on the reverse strand, counting down.
TGATTGTATGCGCCGGCTGTCAAAGATAAGTTATTTTAAAAATTTTTTAACGTTAACAGTACCTAACGTTAAAAAGGTTGTGAAACTAAGCTTGTAATAAAAAAAATGTTTACTATTTGATTTTATGTACAAACTTTTAAATAAGTTTTGTATGTCAACAAAAGTAACAATGGCACGATATTTTGACACAGTAAACTTTATCGCCATAAAAAACAGACGTAAATAAGGTTATCAATTTTCAGAAATTTAAATTGTTTAGAATTTTATAAAAATATTCCAGAAGCATGTTTAGAATTGGATTAAGATAAATTTTCCACAAGGTGGCAGGTATTTCGTGTGCAAATAAATAACGTATCACACTATTGTGCCATTACACCTTCTAGAACTGTATACATTAAAAACACAACAACAATAATTATTACCATTTTAAGTCGGTCACCATTAAAAATCAGCATGTGTACAAGTTTTGTGCATGTACAAATTAATATTCGATCATCGTCGTTCATAAAACACCTTGCAGAACACGGCTGTTACATGAACACGACATGATACGTGACTTATGTTAATATATTATTGACAACAAATTTATCATCGATAGGTTACTTCGATCTGCAAAATCAAACTTTTATAACAATAATAATAAAAATTATAATTTAAAAAAACTAAAAAACACGCTTTAATGAACTAAAAAGTAAAAAATAATTAATTTTATTCTAAAAAAGCGTGGGGTAGTATGAAAATATGATACAAAGCACCCCACGCTTTTTTACAATAAAATAAATTATTTTTTACTTTTTAGTTCATTAAAGCGTGTTTTTTAGATTTTTTAAATTATAATTTATTTTTGCTTTTTAGTCCTGGAGATCCTGGTCAGGATAATGTGACAAACTTATGGAATTATTGTATTGTAATCGGTCCTTGATAAGTGTGCAAAGTTTCAGTTCAATCTGAAGTTTTTTGCTTTTTTTTTTAGTCCTGGAGATCCTGGTCAGGATAATGGGACAAACTTATAGAATTATTGTATTGTCGTCGGTCCTTGATAAGTGTGCAAAGTTTAAACTAAATCTGACCATTCAAAGTTGGTCAAAATCAAGTTCAAAGAAGTCGGTTACAAACTGACAAACAAGCAAGCACACAAGCCCGCAAGCAAGCACGCAAACATACAGGTGAAGCTAATATAAGCGTGTTAAAAAGCGGCCAAATGCGTGTTGACCACGCACAGTGAAGGGTTCCGTAGACGGGAAAAATGTATCCGCCATGTTGGATTTTTAATGATTTTTGATTTTTCTCTTAATTATCATCTTAAACACTATTTATTTTTCAAATTTCAAAGGTCTGACTCGAGTGGAAGTACCCTAGATTTTAATTCGTATCAGAATCCGCCATGCAGAATTTTAAAGTACAGGGTAAACGCCTTTGATAGGTTTACACAAAAATTAAATAAAAATGAACGCTTTCTTTTGACCTCAAGAACATTGTGTCCAGTATTTTTAGATTAATAGTGTGGGATGTGTTTTATATTTTAACTACCTTGACTATATATAAAATAATTATCAATATTTTATTAGAAGGTTAATGAATTCTCCAACACTCATTAATAATGGAATATCTATTCAAATAATCCATGGGAAATGCACTTCCTTGTTTTGCACACAAGCATCGTATATTTCTTATTTTACAGAAAATACGGAGAAATTTATATTATTTTTAATAACGGATAAACATTATATAGTGTTGTTACTTTTCCAAAATGACGGTATTAACCCCCTCTCTTAAAGGGAAACTGGCTCAAATAGGTGTTTATATCGTTCTAATACCGATATTTTCGTCTGCTAATTGAAATATATGCTTAAAACAGTCGCCGTAACAACATATTAAATTTGAACCTTCAACTAATTATATAAATTTCGTCGAGTACACGACACGTTTAGGGTGATCTGCCACCCCTTTAATACTGACCAATCGATCTGCAAATATTTTAATGGCATTATTGGGTCACCGACAAGCTATACAAACAATTTTACCCTTGAAGCAATAATAATTGTGACCATTTTTTTTTCTTACATGTTGGGAGCGGTCTGCATCCCTCCCATACCGCTGTCTATCAAAATCCCTTACACAGGGCACTTTAATATGCCTTCCTCAACATCTTCACAAAAATAAGGCCTTGAATAAATAACACCAAGAAAATGTCACTAGCTCTCGGTCTATAAGAGAGTTGGAAAAGGTGGGAGATACATAAAACGCGTGTAATTAGAATGGTATTCCAATTATTTAAAAATTCTAAAGAAACTACTTAATTCATTGTACATAATTTAATATTTAATCAGTCAAAACTACCATATTTTAGCTTTATTTGTATAGGAACTGGTAGTAAAAGTACAAAATTTTGCGAAAAAAATCCTCCCTTAGCTGTTTCCCTAAGAATTTCCTTCCCGGAAATTCCCCTCTGAAGTTTTGAAATTCTATTAAATTTAAGGGAAAATCATCTAATTTGGCAACATTGATGAGAGTCGAACCAGTCATAAGCTTAGTAATTAACGTTGCTAAATTAGAAATTCAATTTTTGTTTTTTCATCGTCCGTATCCCACGACAAATTGGTTATCGTTGGTAATTAACTTCGATATCAGAAGAAATAAAATGATTTTTTATCGTTTTTGAAACATTAACGAGTGTTAGATTTCATAATTTTCTGATCTTACCTAGAAGTAGTAACTATTAGTTCGTATATGTACCGATATGAAATGAATTGGACAATTATTCGAGTTTATTCAACAAATCCGCAAAATTGCAGTCTAAAAATATTTCCACATAACATGTGAATGTAGATATAGGTCGGTATATAGTATTCTGTAATGTGAATGCTTTATTTTAAAGTGTAAAACCAAAATAATCTGGCTTTAATCAAAATGATTATACAATATTGCAGTTATTTTCTATTTTATAATCGCAAATGGTTGGCATAGTGTCGGAATTAAATACACATTCGTTTTATAATATACAGACCGTTTCATATAAAAAATGGGTGTGTGCTTATGACCACACGACAGAAGTGAAAACTTCAGATTTTCTAATTTTTGGTGTCATCTATTATAGTGCATTATTTTATGAACTAAAAATAATTTATTACTAAAATACTAAAATTGTTTTTTTAATTAATTCCACTTTGGTTTCAAAAAAATCATAATTATTGTCAAAGAAAGAATATAACAAAACTTAAAAAATATATAAATAAATATTATGTAGAATTTAGAAAAAAACGCCAAAAATTCTACGCTGCCATCAGGTCTCGAACCCAAGTTCTTATGCATAGAGCGCTAAGACGTAACCAACTGCGCTATATGAGTGGAACTGTGTAGACGGCCGTTTTTATGATATAAGTATGTTGCGAATTCTTACGGTCAGATTGCGAACGAAACGGTTATTTGCGACAAGTCAATAACTACAAAGATAAAACACAATCATAAAAGTTCTTTCAAACTGTAGGGTATACTATATCTATTAGCCATTTTTTCAATAGCCATTTTTTCAAACTGGCATTGAATTTATTTTCATTTGTTAAGTTGTGAATATCGTTTGACAGTTTGTAATACATTTTAAAACCTGTATGTACAGGACATTTTTCATAAAAGGTTGTGCTATGTTTAATACTCTAATGATGTGTGACGAAAAAAATTTAACGAAAAATGCATTCCGCAACAGTCAGATCGGTTCAATACAGCTTAAACGAAAGAGGAAACATTTTTACATAGATTTCGTATAACATAAGAATGTGTCAAAACAGTTTTTTATACAGATTTATAACTAATTAATAATTAAAATTTAAAATATTTTGTTTGATGTTTTTTAAGTTTTTTATTCATGAACATCAGAGATGCAGCCGACTGAAGCAACACGAATCTCTTCTTTGATCCTGGTATTGCAGTTATGAGTTTTTCATCATTACGTTATGTAGTGTTATTTATTGATAGTTTTATAATATGATTCACTGTATATAACATGGTTCTACAATCTACATGTTGTATGGAATCAAAGCAATACAGCAAATAGTCACACAATAACAAGGTGTAAATTATTGCTTTTATATTGTTTAATTATTATTAATTATTATGCATGCGTTTCCACGTGTGTGGTTTTATGAAGCAGCTACCGGCTATCTGTTTTACATATAACAAACATAGGCGCCAACTGCGCGTGTGCTCCGGCGCTCATGAGATTTTTTTTTGTATGGACGAACTCAGCGTTTCCTAAACTTTTTCGCCTTAGAGTTGCGGACTTCCATTAATATAAAAAGAGTTATTTATTTATTTCATTTTTTTGGAGTGTAAACCTATATAACATATTTAAGATATAGATTTTGAGTAAGATTCACTTCTGTAGTTTGTAGTGTAAACAATATTATAATATCACTGTTTGCCGGGCGAAAAAATAAATTTTGCACAGGGTCAACCAGTTCATTTTTAATTCATTAAAATTTTGATTGTATATCACGTCACGCTGATTTATGAAATAATCGTCTGATTGCTAATTTTAATTAAGGGTCAAATTCATTATCATCACTTGAGTTCCCTCACATGCAACTCAATTTACTGTCAATCATTTTTCATTCACTTTCAAATAAAGTATGGTGATTGGATTAATAATATCGCTACTATCCATTCACAATTACGTTTTATTTGAATTTTTAAAAGTAAGAGTTAACTGACGTAAACGTAACCATTGAATGTTTTTAAGTTTTTGGAGCCTAAATAGTTTTCAAAATTTAACGAAATAGAAAAAAAATTGTTAATGGATCGTTTTGGATTCCATGATTTATATAAAACAGAATTAAAATTATAATTATTTGTTGGGTGTTCTTCAAAGTGCAAACCGCTCTAATTAGTTCCAACTAGTGCAGTCATTAAAAATATTCCTTTATGTTACTAAGCGCTCATTTACCGGAGTTTGATATCCCGTAAGAATAGTTAGAATTTCCAACTTGCTGTCGTCTTTAATTATGTTCTTATGATAAATAAAAATCGTATTTGGTTGCATAAAACGATAACTACCTGTGTCTTGACAGCAGGATTGCAATTGTTATTGAAACGATTATGTGAAGACATTAAAATTTATTGCAAGAAAGATATTAAAATGGAAACAAAAGCGTTTCAAGCTATGTTAACAAATTATACTGTGTAAGTTAATCATATAAAAAATGCAGTAACTACATGTCAATTAAAAATTTATAATCTAAATTACATAATAATATATAATTACCAATAAAAATTTATAGGTCAAATGAAAATGAATTTATACTTTTGTGGCTCAAGAAACTCTCGAAAACATTTTTTGACGTCCTAGCTCTTTAGACTGTCCAATGTCCATATTTTGCATTTTGGTATATGTTTATTGTTTACGTACAATCAAATAATTACATTGCTAAATAATAAATACACTGGTGTGTTCTTTAAGATCGCGGTCTACTGTTTTATACAGTCTCTGTGTTTTCCGTTTTTTACCTTCCCATTATATACGGAGAATACCTAAAGGAGAAGTCTTGTGATCGTGCAAAAAATCGTTTTGAAATTTTCGGTGAATTCACGCGTATCCCCAAAACCTACAAAAAGTTGTCCAAACCAATTTTGCGTGTTCAGAACGAATGTTACTCGATGGGAATTTACAAAATAGGTTCTAGTTCAAATGTGGGAGAAGTGGCCTCTTAAAAACATGCAAAGCAAGTTAAAAAACTGAAAAATAATATTTTTCTCGAAAAAGTAATTAATGATTTTGATTAATTCTTCTTAGAAATTGCAGGAAGGGAGGCTGCGTTTATTTTATATTTTTTTTATTGGGGTTAGATTTAGAAGACAAGCAAATTATCAGTTAAATCTAAATTTTCTGACAGCTAACCTATGCTGTCAGAAAACGCCTATCACTTATATGAAATGGTAAGTATATTAGAGAACAATACTTGAGAAAGTATAAATATGCAAACAAATTGACTGTGTGAGGTACTTTCTGTCACCAAAGTATAAAAAATCCACCATTTCACTTTCTTTTCTGATATTTATGAATGAGCAAGAAGTAGAGCGCTTTTTGTGAAACAAATAGGTCTTATAAATCATGTAGGCTGTCAACGCACGACGCAATGGTTAGCCTCAATATTGTATACAAAAACTGATTTTTAGTGCTCGAATATCATTTGTATAATTCCTCTCAGTTTTTGCTGACTGCAACACAAAATATATATGCGTATTCCAGATTTATGTATGTTTTGTCGATTTGGGAGCTACGATAAACTCTCGTTCATTTCAGCTAGGTTAGCCATTATTAATCACTACTTACATAGGTAATTGAATCGATCTTATCCGGTTATTTACCATTATTGGGTCATATATGGACACCATTATCTTGCCATTCTTGCAAATCTGGTAACCAGTCATTGCCCGAATGCATATTCGTAAATACCTGACGCGTTATCCACTCGGGAAGTTTCGGCTGCCACTCGGTCGCTCGTATATACCCGGTGTGTCGTGACGACTCGTCTGGTATTTACAAAACGTCAATCAGCATTGTTTGCAACTTTTATTTTATTTATTGTAGATTATAGACGCGTCGTTTGCAAGTTCTAATTGTTGTGATTGATTTTTCAGCATTGTTTGCAACTTCTAACTGTTGTTATTGATTTTAACCAAAAAGGTGAAAATATATTTTTAAATGCGTGATTTAAGTGACCTACCAGAAGATTACGATTATAAAACAATTATCATCAATGGTGAACATTGTATTTTGACTAAATTTAAGTCAAAAGAAGATGTAGAAGTAAATAAAATAAGGAAAAAATAAAATAATTCATGAAACACTGTAAGAAATTGAGAAAAAATCTAAGCTGTTCGCAGAATACTATAACAACCATATATTTTTTAACAATAACGTCATGATAGTTTTAGTTTATGCTATAGTTTTATGTCGGAAGCGGTATCTTGGTTCAATACCAATAAACTATTTTTGAATATTGATAAAACTGAACACTTCACTTTTTCACGTCAGTCAACAAATAAAAACTCCGTCAAATTTCTGGGAATCCATTTAGATACTACTATCAGCTGGAATTGTCATATTCAAACTATCAGTAAAAAATTAAGCGGAATTGTCTACGCTATACGGAGAATCGTGGGGGTTGTTTCCACGGAGGTAGCACTCTCTGTCTACTACGGCATGTTTTATTCTTGCATGCAATATGGCATTCTACTTTGGGGTAATTCATCTAATTCCATAATTATTTTTCGTTTACAGAAAATGGCCATTAGAATTATTGCTAATGCAAAATTTCGGGACCCATGCCGTCCTTTATTTAAAAAATTTAAAATCTTAACTCTGCCATGTGTCTATATATACAACTGTGTAATATATATACATTCGCACAAAAAAAATTTTGAAAGTCATGCTGACTGTCATCATTATTATACCAGAGACAGAAATAAATTTCGTCTTCCGGACCACCGATTGGTGAGATCACGCACCGCCCCGGACTATTATTCCTTAAAATTATATAATAAGTTACCATGTTTAATAAAAGAATATAATTTACAAAAATTTAGAAATTATGTTAAAAAATTGCTTACTGATAATTGCTTCTATTCTGTGGAAGAGTTTTTAATTCATACATTTTAATTGTATTTATTTAGACTTGCAACTATTGTACTAACTGTACCAAATGTTGTTAAATATATCTATCTATCTATCTATTCAAATAAACATTTTCATCTGCCTCCTTTGTATTTTCTTTTATTTTCCTCTTTTAATTTGCTCCGTCATTGTGTTAACCAGATAACTGACGTGTTAGTCTGATATGTCTGCTGTTTACAAAGAACTTCGGGGCATGTAAATAACTGACGTGTTAGTCTGACACGTCAGCTATTTACGAAGCAACTTCGGGCATCTAATGCGTCGGGTATTTACGAATATGTTGCCCGAATATGGCCGATTGTTAAACCCTACATGAGTAGCTCATACAATTTGATAAGATCAGAATTAATACTATACTGAAATTCAGATGTGGTTAAAAAGAAATTAACCATCAGACACTGCACCTAGGACTAACTTTCCCATGCTATATCGTCAAATCTCGATTATTCTCCGTTACCTTGATGAAATTTAAAGCTTATAGTTTCCAAAGGCATCTAAATCCATTTCTGGATTGACTTTTAAACTTGTTACTATTTTTACTTCCCACCTCTACTATGGTAGGGAAGTAATGGATTCAGTCCGAAAACAATATTTCGAGATTTTAACAGATTTTCACGTTTTGAGACCCTAGCAATCGTTTAAGATCATTTTCCGACTGATGTCTGTATGTGTGTGTGTGTGTATGTGTGTATGTGTGTATGTGTGTGTGTGTGTATGTGGTCAATTTTTCGCCTTCGATATCTTAAGAACGGAACAACATACGGGCATGCCGATTGTTCTGTTGTGTTTATCAGCCTTTAACTTAGATCTGATTAGATTTTGAGTCAAATCGGTTCAGTGGATCCTGAGATATTCAAAAAAACGTCTTCAATGTTACGTATTAACATAGGTAAAAAAAAATATAAATGAATTCTAGATGTTATAATATGAAAAAAATGTAAATATTTTTTTTCTCTAAAATGTATAGTTTTCGAGAAAAAAAATATTTTACTAAAAAAAATAAAAATTGTACGTAAATCAAGGTAACCATGATTTTTGCTATATTAAGTTAGCCATCAGTAGATCGCCAAACAAAAAAGAGGGCCATGCTTTTTTCAAAGAATAAAAATTAAATTGTGTTTTAAAGACCACCAACAGCTAAGGTTATTTGGGCCTAGTCAAAGAATAAAAAAAAAGAGTGTTTATTTTTTGCAAATATTTACTAGGTGGGAAGTATAGGACTGGTCATCAGTCGAATTTTTACTTTTACTGTTTCCTTGAATTTTCTAGGAGGAACTATACTAATTCCATCTCATGCTCGTACAAGGTAATTAGCAATGTGTAAAATTTAATTAAAAATAGTTAGCGCCGTTTTCGAGAAAAACATTATTTTCGACTTTTTTATTTAAATTGTTTTACCCGTTTTAGGAGGCTACTTCTCCCACATTTCAGCTTAAAATGATTTTACGATCTTGCCTCGAGGTATGATTGTCTTGAATACGCATTCAAAATTTGAGAAAAGTTGATCCAAGGATTGAGGCTTTCGGTGCCATTACAGACACATTTTTTTGGTTCACGGGACTTCAAAATGTGTAAATTCACCATCACAAAACTTTACCTATATGCTCAGTATATAGGAAAGTAAAAAAGTCAAGCTTAAAAGTTTTGTCTAAATATGAAAGCTTTGTTATAAAACATGTTTTATTTCGTAAATGGATGTTGATTGTTGTTAAAATCCATTCATAATATTTTGGAACAATCTATAAATTATAAATCTTTAATATTAATCTCATAATGCCAAATTATTGTTATTGTTTGGTTTTGGTGAATGTGTGAATTATTTAGAATTGTAGAAAGTATGGCATAGACCTACTTTTTACACTTAACAACGTGTTCATACATATATGAATAAATTATTTGAGAGCAGGGGTGATCAGAATTACGCACATCTGTATCTTAACAATTTATCTGTAACTAATCATTAAATAACAGCTTCTCTTGATAATTAATGTTTGTGAAGAAAGTGAAATTTTATAATTGTTGATGAACGTTTTACAGTATTGATTATAAAACTATGTAGTATATATTACAGAACATATCTTACATAATAATTCATTGAAAATTAGAATTACCAGTGTTTATTTGGAATAAATTTTTGTTTATTATAGCAAACATTTATTATAAAGAAACGCAATCGAGAAGCAATGTGATCTTAAATTTTATCGTCATTTTAAAAATGTTATCAATTTTTTTAAATGTGTTTAATAATACAAGTCTTCTAATATTTCCTATATGAATGCAAATATACTTTATAATGAAAAATTAAGTTCAAATTAGTCTTGAGTCCAAATCTATTCTAAACCTAACTTAAGCGGATACATTATAATAAGTTTAATAAAGAATTAAAGTCATGGTTGCTTTCTGTTGAAAATATTGAATATTTCTTTGATGTTTTGAAGTAAATTAAGTTCAGTTCGTTAATTTTCTATTTTTTTTTCTCTTTTATCTAACTAATATTATAAATGTGAAAGTTTGGATGGATGGATGGATGGATGGATGGATGGATGTTTGTTACTCAATCACGCCAGAACGGCTGAACGGATCTGGATGAAATTTGGTACAGAGATAGATTATAGCCTGGAATAGCACATAGGCTACTTTTTATCCCGGAAAAATGTACGGTTCCCGTGGGATAGTTTTGTTTTTGTTTTTCATTGAGCAAGGGATCGACATGATTTTTTGCATAGTGGTAGTTTAGGGGTCAGAGAATGTTATAGGCTATTTTTTATCCCGGAAAAATGTACGGTTCCCGTGGGATAGATTTGTTTTTGTTTTATCTCTGGAACTACTAAACCGTTTCTAAAAATTCTTTCACTAATAGAAAGCTACGCGGGGGGGAGAACCTCGAGGGGGGATAACAAATTAGGGGGGAAGATTTTCGCGGGGGGATAATAAATTAGGGGGGGAGATTTTTGCGGGAATAACAAATTAGGGGTGGAGATTCTCGCGGGGGGATAACAAATTAGGGGGGGGGAGATTCTCTCTGGGGGGATAACAAATTAGGGGGGAGATTCTCGCGGTGGGATAAAAAATTAGGGGGGTAGATTCTCGCGCTGGGATAAAAAATTAGGGGGAGAGATTCTTGCGCTGGGATAACAAATTAGGGGGGGGAGAATCTTGCGGTGGGATAACAAATTAGGTGGGGAGTTTCTCGCGGTGGGATAACAAAATATGGGGAAGGTTCTCCCGGGGGGATAACAAATTAGGGGGGGAAATTCTCGCGGAGGGGTAACAAATTAGGAGGTAAGTTTCTCGCGGGGGGATAACAAGTTAGGGGGGATTCTCGCGGTGGGATAACAAAATAGGGGGGGAAGGTTCTCGCGGGGGGATAACAAATTTTGCACAGGAGATCCTTATATAGGTATCGTAGATGAGCAATAATGTATTAATAAAATTCGAGCGAACGAGCGAAGCGAGTGAGTAATGTATTATAAATATTCGAGCGAACGAGCGAAGCGAGTGAAAATGTATTAATAAAATTCGAGCGAACGAGCGAAGCGAGTGAGTAATGTATTAATAAAATTCGAGCGAAGCGAGTGAGTAATGTATTAATAACATTCAAGCGAACGAGCGGAGCGAGTGAGTAATATATTTATAATATTCAAGCGAACGAGCGAAGCGAGTGAGTAATGTATTATTAATATTCGAGCGAACGAGCGAAGTGAGTGAGTAATGTATCTATAAAATTCGAGCGTACAAGCAAAGGATAACAAATTAGGGGGGAAGATTTTCGCGGGGAGATAAAAAATTAGGGGGGAAGATTCTCGCGGGAGGATAACAAATTAGGGGCGTGATTCTCGCGGGGAAATAACAAATTAGGTGGGGACATTCTCGCGGGGGATAACAAATTAGGGGGGGGGGGAGATTCTCGAGGGGGATAACAAATGTAATGTATTATTAATATTCGAGCGAAGCGAGTGAGTAATGTATTAATAAAATTCGAGCGAACGAGCGAAGAAGGAATTAATAATATTCAAACGAACGAGCGAAGCGAGTGAGTAATGTAGGTATTAATAAAATTTTAAAAAACAGTTTTTTGACGTTATAAAACAGTGTCGTATGGTGAGTAGGCTTTGGAAAAAACAAACTACTTTGTGTGAAAATATTCTAACAGTTAATCGTTTCGGAATAATATTCTGAGAAAATAATACAAAATCAATATCTCACAGTAAGTACTATTTTTATTGATCTCATCCGAGCAAAGCTCGGTCACCCAGATATTTGTAGTTAAGTTAGTTATATTTTTTGTTTTCTTATAGGTTGAAGTAGGTGTATACATTGTATTGTATAATAAAATTTTTTTAAAAACCCTCGATTCCAAGCAATCTCAATCTCGATCGATAAATAAAATTATAAATCGTAAAATACGTGGGCGAAGCCACGGGTAACGGCTAGTATTATATAATTCCTTTATTTTCAACAGGGACCAATAAATGTTTATTGTGAAGGTGCATCTAGTATGGGGATTCCTTTAGATGTACCTATTATTTTTATCATAACAAATAAATATAAAATCTCAACTTTCATGTTTGTAGGTTTATTTGGGCTTGAGAATAGCCGAGCGTGTAGCAATGCTGTTGTTTACATGGCGTTGCTATGGTTCCTCTATTAAAAGTTCCCAAGTTCTAGCCCGAGAGCTGGTAAAAGTGTTAATTGGATTTTCAATTTATTATTAAAAAAAAGTAATGAATTGAAAATATGAATTGGTGCTAGGCCCAAATAACCTTAGCTGTTGGTAGTCTTTAAAACACAATGTAGGTTTATTTAGGATGATATATAAAATTCTCCCGTATGCAATATATATTATGTTTACGACAATTTTATGTAGGTACATAATATATAGCATAACTAATTCAATGTCTATTAAAACGTTTGGACATCCCTATGTTATACACACATACAGACGTAGGTATTATTATTTGCAAATATAATGTAAACAAGACAACGTTCTGTGATTTTTTTGTCACTCCACTTGTTCGCGGTATAGCGGCTGTACATACATAAAACCATTACTTATACCCATCTCCCATGATGGTGTTTGATTCCACTGTATTTAACGGGGCCTTAGTCATAAACTGCCCAAATTAGAAAAATATTTTTACATGGTGTCTCATCTTTTTAAATCTCTTCTGCTCTGTTTTTATTGGATGTTAGTTATTCTGTCTTCAGCTTAACAGTGAAAAATTTTGAATTGTCGTGTTGGATCTCCAATTTTACCATAAATAGGTCTTATTAGGTACATCAAGAGCGACACAGACAAAAATTCAATTTTTTCTGATGATTCTGCTAAAATTATAGATTTATAATAGTAACTGGTAGGAAATGATCATTCTTAGATAGATACTGAGGTCATAAATGCCTATATAATTTTTAAGAAATATGTGTGGTCACAATCTAAGGTCATTGTCAAATCAAATTTTCTGATAAAGCTTTCTGGAACCCAGCAATGATATAAGAAATAAAAATGAAAATTTGCCGTTTTCCCGGAAGAAGAAATTCTGAGAAAGATTAATCAAAAATAACTTCCGGAAATTTACCCATCACTACATCACTAATATCAGCCTAATTACTAATTTTTCTTACCTACTGAGTGGTAGATTTACATATACAAAGATGGACATTGGACAGCCGGTATGCAATAATGCATGCATCATATTTTAATTTGCAAATGCAATGTAAACAATAGTGGGCTGTATAGTTTATACCGTGCCATGCATTTGATACACTAAAACAGCTGACTGAACAAAAATTTTAACACTCATGTTTGTTAAAGTACACATTGCGATTGTACGAATGTTGTTTACAGTAATGCAATAAAGAAGGAAAAACGTGTTGATTTTGATTAACTGTCGCTAAATTAGCAAGCATTAGGATTTTACTTCAAAGAAGAATTGGGGAATCCCTGCATTTCAAGATAAAGATAACAGCGTTTAAAGTGAACGTTCTTACTGATCAACGATTGTATCTACTGGGGTGAGAAAATCTCGATAGATAAATTAAAACTAATATCTTATACATAAACAGCGTATAAGGAAAAAATAAATTTACGCATAAAAGGTTCTATTCTGAAAATTAGTGAAATGGGTTATCAATTTATTATTAATAATAAACTCATATTAGGCCCATCAGATGAACTTTGCAGTTTATTGCTTTATTTGTAATTTCTAAATAAAGTAAAATATATCAAAATTAAAACAAAAGTCATAGACAAACATCATCATCATCATGTGATCATCAGTCCGTAGACTGGTTGGACGCGTACTTCCACTTTTTTCTATCTTTAGCTAGTTTCCTCATTTCGCTTACCCTAGGGCCTAGAAAAATCCTACATCTTTTACTATCTGCGAACAATATTCTAAACGAGACCTCCCCGGTCCTCTTTCTTTTCCCGTTTCTGCCTCTAGAATATCTCTAACTGGACTATATCGCGCCTGATTAAGTGACCTACAAATCCATCCCTCCTTTTTTGTATTATTCTCCATAAACTTCTCTTTTCGCGATTTGATTTAGTACCTCTTCGTTATTTATTTTATTTAGACAATTAATAAGTAATGTAAAACGCACGTCTGGTCACTTTACCCTACAGTCATAATTCATAGAGATCACGTGGTAAGTACTTAGATAAGGGAATGATGTTCTGATTGTTCTTTTGTCCATGATTCGGGGAAAACATAATACACTTTTTCCCGAGAATAAGTTCATATACTTATATGTCGATTTAAAAATAATTATTGGTGAGAACAAGACATTAAAATAGAAAGATTGAGGATCTACCCAACTGTAATATTAAAGCTTATTCATAATAACAAATAAATAAAAGTGCTATAATAAACATAATTTAAACTAAGTACTCATCTACCAAAAAAAGTCTAAAAACAAAGTTAAAATATTTCGACTTATGATAGCCAAAGTTGCTTCGCGTTTATGAACTATAAAAACTACCAATAAAATGTTTTATTTCATCTAAATAAATCATGTATAATTTTTAACGTTGATCAGATAAATTTTAATTTGCAATAAGATGAATAAAAATAAAAATGTAGTTCTGCATCTTAATTTATGTCGCTACGGTTTTAGCTATTAAAAAGTCGAAATCGGTTTATTTTAATGTGTCCGTGATAATAATTATACTAATTAAAATTTTTATTTCCACAAAAAATTGATGTGTTTAGGTCTTTGAATAGCGTGATTCCGTTAGTTACTTTTTACGCAAGCGTATAATTACAAAATGCTAAAAACTGTTAATACCATTGGATAATAATGCTAATAGTGTTAACCCGGTTAATAGGTATACCAGCGAAATTTTAATCTTTCAAATTTCTCTCTAATCTTATTTGAGAGTCCACCACAACGTTTAAAAGTGTTTTTTTTCTCTTAAAAATTGGCACATTGAAGAAAACTGGGTCTCAGTCATTCCTAAATTTTGTCCGTTTGTCATTTATTAGTTTTATAAAACTAGTTTACTGCTTTGCATCTTTTTCATGGAATTAAAAGCAAAATATTTACTTGCCTTTTGACAATCAATAACGTAAAAAACAAATTACATATGCGATTTTAAATATTTGTGTTTTGAAAAATTGATTCTGGGGATTTTTATTTTAAGCAATTTCGGGGAAGTATTTTTATGACGAAATAATATATAATGATAAAATTGGAGTCTTAATGATTATTCGATTTAGTTCTTAGCTTATTAGTTTTCCTCTTAATATTCCATGAAATAAATATTTTAACCCCTCCGTACCAAAACATTAGTTTATTTTGTTGCTTTTTATAAAATTTTTACGAATAAAATTTTCAATATAACGTTATTCACAAATTATCATACAATCAATAACACCAATTTTTTCATCAATTGAGTAATTGTCTACGTTAACAATCTTGAGTCATGACTCATGACATACATATTTTCACAATAATGCTAAAGTTTTGGACAATTTTTCCTTTCTCTTCAGTATCACCATTAACAATTTTATTGCAGGTGTTTTGTAACAAATCAACGCAACCTCGAATTAACCAAGGCTATCTAGACAATTTGCGGGTAGGTTATAAATGGAATTCTGTATAAAAATATACGGTATGTCCCAGGGATAACGCAACATAATGCTAGTTAGCCGAAACACTATACAAAAAAAAACGGCCATAATGCGAGTCAGACTCGCGAACCGAGGATTCCGTACAATAATAAACAGATTTATTTATTTAAGATTGTTTTTGAAAAGTTTTTTATTTATATTTTATTTTATTCTTTTTAGTGTTAAAATTTTCCGTTTCAAATTTAATTAAATTATATTTTTAAATTCTAAAAAATATATATTAACAAAATATTTGATGAATAAAAACATAAAAATATTGCGATTCAAAACCCGAGATTCTTTTATGGGAATCAGATATTGAATGCTTTAAAGAATCTAGTTTATTCTACCAGCGCGAGGACAGTGTGGTCCAGTGGTTAAAGTCGCGGCCTCTGGATCAGACTGTCGTGAGTTCGAATTCCGTCTCCGCTCATGGATGTTTTGTGATGTCATTTAGTTTTAAGTGAGTTGTTATTTAATGTAATCAAGACGCTTATGACCTAAGTTGTCGACCCGTCTATAATTTACAATAAATCTACCAGCGCGAGCGAGACCTATGAGTGCTAAAAGTTGTGCAAAATTTTTGAAGATAAATTTACAATATTCAGAAATACTTTAGCCTTTTTTTGGGTTCACCGTCTTTAAATTTCACAGCATATGATTTGGAAGTGAATACTTCGGAAACAAACGACTACGCAGTTATATCATCTGGTCATGCGTGAACTGTTTTATTTGGTGGCGTTTTTGCTTTGTTTGTAACCGGTTATATTTTTATATTTTAGTGCACTGCACGCACGATAATATGTACATTTACAATGTATATACGAATATTGGATAAGTCCTATTTATTTTATTTCTTGTAGATTATAGACGCGTCGACATCTCAGGTCATTAGCGTCTTTCAACTACACTAAATAACAACTATCTTAAAACTAAATAAGATCACAAAACATCCATGCGCGCAGGTGGAATTCGAACCCACGACCAGAGGTTGCGGCACTAAGCACGCTAACCACTAGGCTATACTGCCCTCCGGGGGTAAGTCCTAGACTCCAAACACAGTGGTGCCTATTTGGGGAGGTTTTGCGTATAAAACTGAGTAAGGAAAAGTTGGGCAACAACTATTCTCGATTACAGTATGTTTCGATATGAAAAAATCTAACGCAACTAAGAAAAGTGTCAACGAAGAAGCCCCTCTACTTACGCAAATATTTTCTAATGACGAGAAAAATTATAGGAGCACTTTAGCTCCCATTCCTAGCCTCTGAGAAGCTGCAGTTTTTTAGAATATAGAAAAATGACATATTTTCTGTTAATTTTGATATACAATTTATTTTTTTGTTCAGAATTTAAAATAAGCATGCTTTCTACAGACTTTCTTTTTAACACTAAGTTTTTTTTCAGACGCTTTTTTGTAAATAACGTCAACGGAAATCTTGATTATGCAAAAGTAAACTAATGGCTGCCAAAGTTAACAAAACATGCCATAGATATTCATTTTTGTGATTAATGACACAGTATCTTTTCCGGGAGGTACATCATACTCTGTTTAGCGACAACCGAGTGTACTGTCCCAGCAGAGTCTCGGTGGCATTATTTGACTGTCATGATGTAATTATAATAATATTTAAAATTGAAAAGATTCTAGTAGTATCTTAAACATACCAAAATTTGGCTGGCACATTGAAGGTTTGTGTTATGTTAGTAGTATTTGGAAAATAAATCTTCGTTTGTAATGAAACTATAGCTGGTAATTGTGTGAAGCTAATTATAAAGTTAAACATTTATAATAATTCTCAACAAAAATAAATAAGTTGTTGCTATTATGTTCAAAGATTCACTAATGAACGTGTGTGAGAACTAAACTTGAAATCAGTTTTAAGGTCTTTTCGTAATTATCATTGCGTTAATTTATTGTTCATGACATGCAAGCTCATTTCTGAATTTATCTCTTTTCAAAATAATCATAAAATATTAAAAGATTTGGTTTAGTTTTGCAGCTTTTAGTAAAATTTAGACAAAACTCTAAAATCTGAGGAAAATTGAACGATTCGTTGAAACGTAATAATTTAATAAACAGTATAATATTATGACGTTACTTGGCCGAGGTGACGTCAAAGGTGCTTTGACAAGACGGGTTTCTTGGTTATGTAAAAAACACTGTTGACGTAAGCTATTATGTTGTTTAAAATCGTCAATTTAAATCAATTAATGCGCTTCAAGGAATCGTTCAATATTTTTGAGATTTTAACTGACAATATATTTTCGTTTCTAATAATGCAATTAAAAATTCCTATTGCGAAGAAATATGGTTGCAAATATTTTTTCCATAAATATTATTTAGAAAAGTCCCTGACTTTTTACATAAATATTATGCATATTTTTAAGTAAAATAGCGTGACCACTTTGAAAATAATACGTTAGCATTTTTATTCTGTTTAAATGTTATTTTTTAAAAGTAAAAAGATAGACGAAGCATGAAAAATACGTGTTTGCACAAAACACTAGTATTGAAATAGAATATCATCTTTATAATATAATGGTAGAGTGAACTTTTATTAACACTGTCACTTGTCTGATTTACTTTTGTTTACCTTTGTGAGAAAAGATCAAAAATATACTTAAAAAAAGGGAATGTTACTCACCCACATAAGCGCACGGTCGAACTTATACTTTACATATTTACATTTTTGCTTTTCCATCTCAGCATTTTTAAAATAAATAAATAAATTATCATTAATAACATCCATGGATATCATAACATCCATAGTCTATAATAGGTAGATAAGTATCAAAAGCCTGCTTACAATTTCGAAACGTCAAAACATTGATTTTTAATATTATAAAATCCATAAGAAAACGAATTTTTTCTTGGATGAGACCTAGCTAGATCGATTTTTTGCAATCCAAAACCCTTTTTCAGTAGTTTTCATATGAATCGTTGTAGAACCGTTACATTACATTTTTGAACCTAAATTTTGACTCAAGGTCATTCCAATTCACTACCCTCGCTAAAGTAGTACCTATAACTTCAAAAATAAAAATTCTAATAGCCACTTTTGCACCAACATCGAATAACTAGAATTTGATCTATAGATGTCTGAGATTTTTTCACTTTCAAATATCGGGACTTTTAAAAAAAATTAAATCTATCATAGGTATAATTGACAGATTCCATAATATCTTAAATAATTTATTTCATATAAGCAGTTCACACACGAGCCCAGGGCCCCCGACCTGATGGGGGCCCCGAAATCGAATTAATCAAATTAAAAAAACATATTGGCACATTGGTTTCTTATAAATACTCAATAAAGTCACTAAACTACATTCTGATGATTTCTTCCACTTTTTTTGGATTTCTAAAAGGGCCCTCAAACTCTGCGTGCTCAAGGACTCCTGCATGGCCTAAAACGGCCCTGCATACCTATAAGTATTTGTTATCCTCAAAGCTAGTTATATCTGCGTACAGTCATGAGGCTTGCTTTCATCGAAACTTATCTTTTTGGTGTATACCTGGACACTATCAAATGTTTATAAAATGTCTAGACATTTCATGAAATGACCAGCTACATAGATGACTGGAACATACTTATTATGTACCTATCTTACTATTTTACTGATGTCTCTATAAACAACCATAATAAGTTAATTTTAGTTTAAATGAAACTGCGTTTGGTGAATATCAACATACAATTATTGACTTATAACTACTGGAATTATTAGTTTGATATTTTCTGATCTTCACAATTTAATTTGTAGATTGTTATTTCTGCCCCACATGGGATATACTTTGAAACATAGTATTTTACTGATACATATTGTAAGTACTGCAGACAATTGAACATATAATAATATTATTAACTACCTAATGATTCATTAATAATAAAATACATACTATGTTTTATTATCGCGTAACGTAAACTATAAAATTGCATTGTAGAGATTAACTTGGTGGTTTCTGAAATTAGTTGATAAATATAGCTCCTAGTTTTACAAACAAACATACTGAAAATAGATAAATACCTAAATAGAAAATTTTCAAAAATTATTCAAATATGTAGGTAGGTACCTATTTGCTATATCAATTATTGTTTTCAATTTATAACTGTTTGAAATCTATATAACAAAGATAAATGAATCGAAAAAGTCATATTTTAGGAAGTGCTTATTTTATTTAGTTACTAAAACACTTTTTCAAAAAATGTAGATTTTTTTTCTTTATGGAAAACTTAACATTATACGAGTAGTCTTGAATTGACGAATATTGTGAGAGCTTCGTTGTTTATAGTTGATATCTACTTTATTCATTCAATTTACCTTGACATTGCATTGGTGCCATTAAAAAAGTGTAGTAATCTTCATTTAAGTGTGGTCTATGTGAATTTAATGTAAAACTAGCTTTAATCGTGTAAACCCCCCCTGGCTCTAGCAAATTTTTGAAATTATGTTATTTTTAACGAGGGTATTTATTGGAATGACCTCGAGGCAGAAAATATGGACTCAAAAATTAATGAAACGATGAAATGGATAAAACGATTCTAACAATTTGGAGGAAAATTATTGAAATATATCTATAGCTTCACACAATTGGGTTTTTAAGTGAATTTTTTTTTTTACTTAAATGGAAGGACCACATCAAGTTTTATAGCAAAACTGTTTTTATTTAATTTTTTTGCTTACTAATTAAAAAGTTATATTTAAATAAAAATTAATTTTTAAACTCAGTTCCGATAACGCGCCGAAAGAATCCGAACGCGTGTGACGTCATTATGTTATCTATGGTCTTTGTATCCATGGTTACCAAGTTAAAAATTTATTATTTTTGATAGTATGTGTAATACATATACACAAATACCAACAAATGCAGACACATTTTAACATAACGACGTCACAAACATTCCTGGCCCGTTTTGAAGTCACGTGATATTTTTTAAATTTTTATACATTTTAATTAATTTTTAGTAATTTATCTATAGCTTTAAAAAAATTTTTCTTTTCGATTTCCAATATTATTTATGTTAAATTATTAGAAAAAATTAAAAAATTAATAATTTTTTTTAAACTTAAATACCTAATTACCAGCTATAGGTTCATTACAAACGAAGATTTATTTTTCAAATACTACTAACACAACACAAACCTTCAATGTGCCCGCCAAATTTTGGTATGTTTAAGATACTACTAGAATCTTTTTAATTTTAAATAGTTATAATTACATCATGACAGTAAAATTATGCCACCGAGACTCTGCTGGGACAGTACACTTGGTTGTCGCTAAACAGAGTATGATATACCTCCCGGAAAAGATACTTTGTCATTAATCACAAAAATGAATATCTATCTATCTAGCTCTAGGTCTCATCCCTGGAAAAATTCGTATTCTTATAGATTTTATAATTTTAAAAATTAATTTTTTGGCGTTTTAAAATAGTGTAATGTTGTAAGCAGGCTTTGGACACTTATGTTTCCATAAGGAAATTTGATCAATTATCATGTCAAAAATGAAAATAAGTAAATAGCAAGGTTAGTAGAACATAGGTTGCCTCATTACGATAGATAGTAGTGGGGGGATGACGTCACTCAGAATATACCATGCTTGCTCACTTCAATAGAAAAGATCAGACCATGGACGCTGCTAATTTTTGAAAATAAAAATCACAGTAACCATGGTAGTGTGATATGTTTTTTCAATACCTAATAGAAACGTGATTCTTCTGTTAGTGAAAAAAAATATGATAAGTTGTCAATTTTGCGATAGCTGTTAAGTGTTATGGTGTTTTGTGGTTATTTTTAATATTTTGTGAATATAAAAGATAAAATAATTAATTTATCAATTTGTTAGTTAATTCTATTCGTTTCTTAAATTTAAAAAAATAGGTAATTAACAAGATCTGCCATTTCTTCATTCTTGAGCATTATTTAATTTTTTGTTTGTATATATTATAGATATTAAAACCTAAATTTTGTAATAAAAATAAAAATTATCCTATGTTTTAACATCTATTCTTCTATTTATTGTCTCCTGCCAATTTTAAGAAAAAATCTGCACGAAGCACCTAATATAAATAAGCATAATCTTCAACAATTTTTGTACTTGATTTAAACTAAATTCTAGCTGACGTCATTCCCGCGCTTATGCTGATTGGTCAGATGTAATGAGGCAACCTGTACTCTAATAACCTTGAGTAAATAGGTAGTTAAAATTAAAAATGTCAAAGACTTCAAGGAATGTTTTCTAATAAAAAACTTTTTAACAAAAAAAATACCTCCTTCAAAAAGCCACTAAAAAGAGGAAAATAATGAAATTTTGAGGTCTCGCATATTGTGATATGCAATCAAAGCGTTATTCACAACATAAATCTTCTAATACACTAAATTAGCGGTTGCCAACCTTTTTAGTGGGCTTGAGAATAGCCGAGAGTGTAGCGGCGCTGTTGTTTACATGGCGTTGCTATGGTTCCTCTATTACAAGTCCCCAGTTCTCGGGTTCTAGCCCGAGAGCTGGTAAAAGTGTCAATTGGATTTTCAATTTATTATTAAAAAAAAAAAAAAAATAATGAATTGAAAATATGAATTGGTGCTAGGCCCAAATAACCTTAGCTGTTGGTGGTCTTCAAAATACAATACAATACAACCTTTTTAGTTGTGCGGACCATGTAAGACAAATTTGAGGCCCACTAACTAAATATACAAGTAAAAACTATAAACACACAAACACAAATAGACTGCACTTATACAGGGGGTGTCCCAAAAAGAATGGGACATAAAGTAACAGCTGATTCCTTACAAAAAAATATTGCGATAGACCCCAACTTGTCTATTCCGAAAGTTGATATTAAAAGAGATACAGGGTGTCAAAGTTTAATTTTAATTTTTGATTTTCTTAAATAACTTTTAAAATAATTTAGGCATTTGAATGAAATTTAATATATGGGGATTTTTTGACATGAGAAATTCAAATTGGTATGGCTCTTACTTGTAGGGGGCGCCACTTACACACCTTTTCACTCATTCAAATAGTCATAACTTTTTTGTACGCAATCGTAATATTTTTTTGAATTAGAAAATTGATTTTTCCGTCATTTTTACGTAAAAAAGGTATACTTTGTAAAAGTGGCTAGGAGTAACCTTTTTCAAGATATTTGCACTTAAAGTAATCGATGCAATGTGGTTTTAAAATTTTGTATACTCGATTGTTCCCATCTCGATATCTGAAGCTTCGATAATATTTATCTTGGCTTAGGCCTTAGATTCTCGACCAGCGTCCATGGCCCTGCAGTACCACGCTGCAAGCGGCCCACAAGTGGGTCGCGGCCCATGGTTTGGGAACCGCTGCACTAAATGAATCGTTTCGATCTGAATATAATATGTGAGATAATATGATATCGCTTGTTACTTGTATTTAGTTGCTCGTTGCTTGTTTCCTATTGCTTTAATGTCTTTTGCCTACATAATCAGTTGCTATAGAAACAAAAAATTAAAAAAAAAATCAACTAACTACCTCTCACCGTCTGTGAGATAGAGCCTTGTGACAGACGGACGGACGGACGCACGGGCAGACATCGTAAGCTCAGTTCCGTTCGGAGGGAGGACAGTGTGGTCAGTGGTTAGCGTCGCGACTTCTGGATCAGACTGTCTCGAATCCCGTCTCCGCTCATGGATGTTTTGTGATGTCATATAGTTTTAAGTGAGTTATGTTATTTAATGTAATCAAGACGCTAATGACCTAAGTTGTCGACGCGTCTATAATTTATTTACAATAAATAAAAAATAAATCCGTTCGGAGGTTCGGAACCCTAAAAATGTTATATTTTTTGTATAGGTATAGATACATAAGAGAACACGCGATTTATTTTCTGAAATGTAATTTTTGTGAAAAATTCACCGAAAATAGTATATTGTGTAACTGGTGTGTTAAATACATCTTTATGCGTCAGGCGCGATGTTTTCAGCACGAGTAGTAGGCGAGCGCACACGAACCTTGGAAAGTGTGCATCGCGAGCCGAATACGAGTGCTGAAAATATCGCGCCTGACGCATAAAGATTTGGCACACGCGTTGCGCACTACACTTTTTCAACAAATGCATGGTTTTAGACTGTAACTGAATTACCTTAGATTCACTGGCAGCAGTAGATAGGTACCTACATATCATAGTGAAAACATTGGTCTTTATACAATATTTATTTAATTTCTTGCCATAGTAACCATATTTCTTATGTAATGGTTCATTATGTAACGGATTTTTCAAATGTTCATTGTAGCATCGAAAAGCGCCATTTCATGGATCATGGCGTCACCAGTCAATAAACGGTCATTTAAAACTCGCATTACAGACACGAAAAAACTGTAAAAACGTGCATGTGTAGAATACAATATTTTTTAATTTTGAGACATTTCCACACCCCGACAGTTCGAGATCGAGATATTAGTTATTAGAGATTTCAATCTCTTTTATCTCAGCATTCAATGTTTCAGATGAACGTAAAGTGTATATAGATTTAAGTAAAGGAAATGATTTTGGAGATTATTAACAAAAAATAGTCAATATTTTTTTCCACGAACAACATAAAAAGAAAATGATACAGGTTGTAAGGCACAGATAACAAATTATTACTTGTTAAACATCAATTTTAATCGACGTTTCGGGAATACATTTTACCTTCTTCAGAATTCTGAAGAATACAAAATTTATTGCCGAAACGTCGAATAAAATTAATGTTTAGCAAGTAATAATTTGTTATTTGTACCTTGCAATCTGTATCATTCAATCGTATTGCTAATACAAATTTTTAAATGAGGTGTCGCCATTTTTAAGTATAAAAAGAAAATGTCTGTACGACTGTGCAAACGTAACTGTGACAAATTTAAACCTAATGCATGAAAGATTTTTTCTTGTAACTCGACAGTCACTGATACATTTCGTATACCTACTATCTATATGCAGCATCACCAAGCATTGATCTCTCTCCGCATGGACAATCGTAACAATAGTTATATGGAGATAAAAATGGATACGTTAATAATATCACTTAGTTATTCTTCTGTAACGGAATTCCCGTACTCAGTAAGATTTCAACATTTGTTTTCCATCTCAACAAAATCAATTTAACACTATAATCTCCTCTCGCTTTATTTCTTATCTGCATAATTGTAACATGGATTAAAATGTGTCATTTAACTTTATTCGCAAAGATTTTAATACATTTCATTTCGCTCATTCACAAAACTAAATGTTACAAAAGTATTTAAAATTATATTTAAAATTAGAAAGTTGCATTTAACAAAAATTGATCGTAATAAATAATGTTCACATATTATGTTTAATTAACACCACAATATCACTACATAATATATGTAAGTTTATTTATTAAATATAAAAGTGTTATAAACAAAATATTTTAAAATACCTAACTGAACAGCTACTAATTGGTAACATGCTAGTTTATTTTATCGTGTAATTGAAACAAAAAGAATTCTGAAGTCTATACACAATAATTTTATCTACAAAACACCAACACAAGACAAATTGTTGACTCCATTCGCATTTCGCTAATAAACAGCGTTCCTAAAAAAATTTATAGTGCGCGCGTTAATTTTTCACATTTATTTTGCTGGTGGTTTGAAGATAAAAAATTCGACTGATGACCAGTCCTATACTTCCCACCTAGTAAATATTTGCAAAAAATAAACACTCTTTTTTTTTATTCTTTGACTAGGCCCAAATAACCTTAGCTGTTGGTGGTCTTTAAAACACAATTTAATTTTTATTCTTTGAAAAAAGCATGGCCCTCTTTTTTGTTTGGTGATCACTGATGGCTAGCTTAATATAGCAAAAATCATGGTTACCTTGATTTACGTACAATTTTTATTTTTTTTAGTAAAATATTTTTTTTCTCGAAAACTATACATTTTAGAGAAAAAAAATATTTACATTTTTTTCATATTATAACATCTAGAATTCATTTATATTTTTTTTTACCTATGTTAATACGTGACATTGAGGACGTTTTTTTGAATATCTCAGGATCCACTGAACCGATTTGACTCAAAATCTAATCAGATCTAAGTTAAAGGCTGCTAAACACAATAGAACAATCGGCATGCCCGTATGCTGTTCCGTTCTTAAGATATCGAAGGCGAAAAATTGACCACACACACACATACATACAGACATCAGTCAGAAAATGATCTTAAACGATTTCTAGGGTCTCAAAACGTGAAAATCTGTTAAAATCTCGAAATATTTTTTTCGGACTAAATCCATTACTTCCCTACCATAGTAGAGGTGGGAAGTAAAAATGTTCATTATTTTTGAAGTACCAAATAATACACTAAGAGGTTGCCGGTGTCCTTAAAATTAACAAAAAAAAATGTTTGTAAAAAATAACTTACGAATTACTTTATTACACCCGTCTTCGGAAAAATATAAAAACTTTCGTAATGAAAACACTGCACTTGCACGTTTTGAAAAAAGTTATCAATTGTGATAATTTAAGCAGCGATTCTTTTTCAATAGTTTTCACAAAAATTAAAAACACAAAAAAAATTCAAATAAATAATTGCAATATAAAACACTGGCAATTTTTTTTTTAAACGCGACCGCACTGAACAACCGTCACAGTAAGACTGTAAGTTTAAAACTATTTGAAAAGTCAGAATAATTTGCATCTACAATAGGTAACTGCTGCACAGGTAATAAGTGGCAGCAACAATCAGTTTGTTGTAACAGAGAAGTTCTTTGAGAGAAGCGCACCTGTAGTTTGATTGGAGGTGGCTTTTCCTATCAGCAGAGCTCGGTAACTTGTACTGAGAGCCGGTTATCGTACAGTTAACAGTCTTCTGCTGTACATACTACATACATTACACAGTCACCGACTGTTGCTAGTATGCGTTCGGTTCTTTTGCTTTTTGTTAATATCGTTATCACGTATTCGATAAAAAAACTGCTTTATCCATTTTTTATTATTCAATTCATCAATCAACCTTTTTGTTTACCTTGACTAAATTATAAATTAGTCACGCTGACACTCAATGATCCAAAATCCTTTAAGACATCAGTGTAAATTTTCATAACAAAATTTACAAAGATTCTTGACGCGTTTGTCTTTTATCATAAATACATAATATTTCCTATACAAATGATTTCATTTGCACAGGGATTTACTTAGTAGTTTTTTAGCGTTCATTTTAAAATGTTGAAAGTGGAATGCACTGTACGATTCGTGTTGTTGATTGGTCTAGCAAAACTGGTTATTTCTGGTTTTAGCCAGATAACGTTTTTTTTTCATGTAACCTAGTTGCTTTCATTCTATATAGACTCTGTTTTACTTCTTGTTTTTGTTACTTTTAAATTTCCTGATATAACTCTAAACAGAAATTTAACCGTCAGTTAACATCGAAAATTCGGCAATTGATAAATGAATCGATACATTATTAAATAATGCACTAACATTTCTGCAGAACATATAAAATATAGCCAATGCTATATCAACTATCATTTTTGATTTATTACAAAAGTGCAGCGTTTAAAAATTAATATTTTTGTTTAGAAAAATTGATACTATAATTTCCAAAATTGTAAATTGAAATAATGTAAAAATAGTTAATTAACCTTTTCCGTAAGGCTATCTATTAGTATTAATATTTCAACATTTTCAAAAATATTAAAAAATTGAGCTACATAATTTTGAGTTCAAAAATGTATTTCTGTTCTAACACTTAAATGAAACGTTTAAATATTTCCTCGAATTTTATAATATTCATGCATTCCTCATACGTAATTAGGTAAATGCTTTGATATTTTGAAATTTTACCATCAACTGTTATCAGCCTCAAAATATATTTACAACAAAGATTATCAGTTATTGTCAGTGTAAATGCTGAATGTAAGCTGATAAATTATTATGTTGATTTCTAGAATATGAAAAAAAATGATTATAGATTATTATGCTCTTCAACTATCACCTACAAGATTTACGAGTATAAAAAGTTTTAATCTGGTAAAGTGGATTAGGTAAATATTTTAATTTAACCTGCGAATCAATCAAACATATACCTACCTATACTTTCCCGCTGTGAACCTTAATCATTTTATTTTTTTGTTATACCATCAACGATTTATTTTCATTCTTTTGACTTTAGAACACCAGTCTGATATCCAATGGAATCGATAAATCAGTGCATTTTCACACAATTGTTTGCTTACATTTTTTAAAATAATTTTTTTTCATTTTAACCTTTTTGGGATTTCAAAAAATGTTCTCAAATAAACCCCAAAAAAAAATTGGGAAGCGATTGAGACTATATGGTTCTGTTTCATGTTAATTATTTGAGTGTGGTATTTAACAGTTTAATTTACAACTAGCTAGTAGAAACATTTTGCATTATTTTTTCGGCATTTATCAAAAAACAGTAATCATTTATTTTTTATTATTCCATATAACTTTAATCCAACCAATATTCTGATTGTAATATTAATACCGACTTTTGATATCTCTATTTAACTATATGATTTTGATTACCTACTATATTATGAATAACGATCGGCTGATAAAATGATCATCATCATTTTTGTATATATAACTAATCTCTTTATTAGTTAAATATTATAGCGTCATCCATTTAACTGGATTCTTTACAATATTATCAGAGATTTTTATAAATAAAACTTTTCATTTTATTGTGTTAGATACTATTACTTAGAAGGAAAACATTCTTGCACATATAGAGGATTTTTATGTCGATTCGTAATATATTAAGAAATAAATATAAGAAAAATGTTGCCAATTAATATATATTTCCAAATAGAAAATATTATATATAATGCAATTTCATCTTTCATTGATGAAATTCTTTGTCTAAAATGCCGAGTAAAAACCCGAACTTGTCATATGCACTTTTATTGGAGTGCGAACGAATTACTGGCCGTTGTGCTTGTATGATGGAATCGGACTAGAATAATGTGAAGTACCTTTGGACATGCTAAGTTGTGTTCTATGGAAAGATAGAAAACTTCTCCTGGAGCTTAACATGTCCGTTTAAGCCGGGGTTCCACGGCGTGTGAGTTGGAAAACCACTAGTTTACTTGATGTTCGTACTTGTGAACTTGCGGTCGGTCGAATTCCGACCTCGCATCATTCCCAAGGCGCGTCGCTTGGCAAATATCGAGTGGACCCGAACAATTCCAGACGTTCTTTCCAGTTAATATACAACAGACTGTGGGAACAGTGCACGAGCCGTACCAATATGCTTGTCATCCATCGATCCACAAGCCTTTAATGTCTGAGCATTTACCGACATTTCACGGGAAAGGCCGAGCCACTGGAAGTCACCTCGAGCAATAACAGACCACAACAGACTGTGAGAATAGTGCACGAGCCGTATAGAGGCCTGTCATCCATTGATCCACAAGCCTTTGATGTCTGAGCATTTACCGACATTTCACGAGAAAGGTCGAGCCACTCCAAGTCAACTCGAGCAATAACGAGTCTTTATGTTCCCACGACGCGAGGTATGGCAAACGTCAGACCAGGCTCGCCAAGCCACACGCCGTGGGAACCCGGCTTAAGTCCCTCTAAACTTCGTATAATTGCGGAGTTTCTGAAGTTTCTGTACATAAAGAGCTTAATAAAATATTATGTAGTCAGGACCTGTATATAGTGTATAGTAAGCAAATGTTCACCGAAGGTTTTATGTATGTGTAATATGCATACAATATGTAACAATAAAATTATAATATCACAGGTACCTACACAATCGGAATTTGTTTACTCTTAATTAATATTTGCGCGATAATGTCATTTTTTGTTTTACAGCTTTATACAAATTATTAAACAAATAAGAATTTCCATTCAAAAATTTTTCTACTCCGGTGATCTTTCCATTAATTGTTTAAAAATTATACAACACTGTGTCAATATTATGCGGTATTGATCCTATAAACATGTATCTTTTTTAAAAAATCATGTATTTGGTTATGTATTAACATATTTTTTTATTTTGACAAAACAGTCTGGAGATTTAAATTTTTTCAATTTTAATGGGTGATTTTCAACAAAACGATCGACATTTTTGAAAGAAAAAAATTTTTTTTTTGTATTGCGATCTAGTAGTATCCTGTTTGAGATATTTTGAAGATCTCGATATATTTCGCATTTATTTGTTTGTTTTTGTTTTTCATCAGATAGGTATATACAGTCAGTAAATTATCTTATTTTGACGTAGGACTACATCTAGCGTTGTCAGATCGAAAAACAAAATTTTCGGGACATTTTTGAGAGGACGCTTTAAAAATGATTATTAAAGAATTTGAGTTAAATCCGCATTAAATCATGCTACCTACACAGTTTATATTAGGGGAAAGAGTTAAAAGAAGTTATTGTGAAAAAAAACATTTTTAATTTTCATTACCATACCTAGAGCCTAGAACCTACAATTTATATCTTGTATTTGTACTTTGCGAATCAATCTTAGTTAATACATTTCTGTATAAATTTTCAAAAAAACTTAATTCTATTCTTTGCATTTTCGGGACTGCAGAAAATTTAAATTTCGGAACACAGGACAAACTAACGAGCTCCAGGATATTCCCGGAAATCCCGGCCATCTGGTAACCCTAACTACGTCTATCTCCTCGGGTATACAGACCTATTTTTTTTAATTACAAAAAACAGTGCTATACAAATCCGATATCTAGACACACGGCAGTGTGTCAGCCAAGTTCGACAACCTACTGACTGTGATTATTACACGAATCATTTCGAGCTACTTTCGACCCCCCTATAACTCAAAATCTCTCTGACCTGTACATTTGTAATTTTTTTGTCCATTAAGGTCTTCCAATTACCAGAGCTGTGCCGATTACTAAAAAATTCGGCCTCTTTTTTAACTTCCGATTGGAAGTTATTGTAATGGATCCGAAAATCGAAGTCAAAATGTATAACAAATTTTTATGGTCACTACACTATTTTTAGAAAGATGTCTCTGTGTGTGTATGTGTGTTTGTGTGTGTGTACGTATGTGTCCATTTCTTTCTAAGACGAAATCTCGAGAATGAAAAATGATATCGATTACGTTAGGGTGCCAATCGACGCGTATTAACGTAAATATGATCTGAAAGAAATTTTTTCAAAATCGGGTCAGCCGTTCTTTTTTCTTAACCAAATAGACTCCAAAAAAGTAGATTTTACACAATATCTCGCGAATAAAAAATTATATCGACTTCGTAAGGGTGTCAATCGAGGCGTGTTAACGTCATTTTGATCCGACATAAATTTTATAAAAATCGGTTCAGCCCTTTTTAACTTCCCACTGGAAGTTATTGTAATGGGTCCGAAAATCGAAATCAAAAAGGAAAAAAAATGTTAATGTTTCAAGGTCACTACACTATTTTTACACTACTTTTAGAAAGATGTCTGTGTGTGTGTGTGTGTGTGTGTGTACGTACGTACGTACGTATGTGTCCATTTCTTTCTAAGACGAAATCTCGAGAATGAAAAATGATATCGACTACGTTAGGGTGCCAATCGACGCGTATTAACGTAAATATGATCTGAAAGAAATTTTTTCAAAATCGGTTCAGCCGTTCTTTTTTCTTAACCAAATAACCTCCAAAAAGTAGATTTTTCACAATATCTCGCGAATAAAAAATTATATCGACTTCGTAAGGGTGTCAATCGAGGCGTGTTAACGTCATTTTGATCCGACATAAATTTTATAAAAATCGGTTCAGCTGTTTTTTTTTTTTTTTTTTTAAATTATTGATGTTTTAAAGATTAAAATGATTACTTTTCTGTGTAATATCTAATTTAATTATTATTATTAAATATTTATCAAACTGGGAAGTTCGTCGTGTGGACCTCAAGGGTCGCACTTTAGTCCTAATAAACGACCCACCTCACGGCTTGTTTTTCTTTTTTTTAATTATTGTTAAAAATAAATAATAATGTTTTAATGATTAAAATGATTACTTTTCTGTGTAATATCTAATTTAATTATTATCATTAAATATTTATCAAACTGGGAAGTTCGTCGTGTGAACCTCAAGGGTCGCACTTTAGTCCTAATAAACGACCCACCTCACGGCTTGTTCACATTTATGTTTTTGGTGGGATTTTGTTTATTTGTATTACCTTTGTGTTATAGAAATGTTATTTACTTGCTTATTCAGTTGTTGGCAATTATTATAATTATTGATTAGCAACACAAATCTAGATTTACCGAGCTAATTAGATCTTATTTGGATCAATAATAATTATTTGTTATCTCTGTATACATATGTAAAATCAGTTAATCTAAAGAGCAAACGTCTTGCGACATTTTGAAATATTGTGTATAAATTAAAATCATGATATCTCGATAAGATTTTTTTTAACATTGCACCAGAAGGACAAAAAATAATACGCACAATTATATGCTTATTTTTTACTCAAATTATTTATATCACATAATAATATGTATAACATTAATTGTACATATTAATTACGTTTTTATAATATATGCTATCGACTTTTTAAAATTAAGCATCCCCTCCTAAAAATTTGTATATTTTAGACAAGAAAAATTGGCATTTTTTAATGAGCTGTGTGAACTTGTACCCCGACTTTGAGATAAAAATTTTTTTTTTGTTATATCTGTAGCTTTTCGTTTGTAGTGAAAAGATTTTTGTTTGTAGTTCAACGATTTTCGAAAAAAAAAAAAACAAAAAATGCCCCCCTTTAATTTTGAATTTCGAAAATCCGACTTCACAGTCATGTTCGGAATTGTTTGTAGTGGTTTGTATAGTGATTTTACTTTCGTTTGTAGTTCAAAATTAAGCGAGCTACAAACAAAAAACCGAATTCGTTTACGCACAAAAACCAGCGTCATAAACACCAACTCGAGGATTCTGGGTTCAGGTAGGCGCGTCATAGACACAATTTCGAAGATTTTAGTTTCAGGTAAATCGATGTCTTTTAGGTAGATATATGTTTTTTTAAGATTTTTGCATAAACGAGTTTGGTTTCTTGGCTGTAACTTTCTTAATTTTGAACTACAAACGAAAGTAAAATCACTACAAACAACTACAAACGATTCCGAACTTGACTGTGAAGTCGGAATTTCGAAATTCAAAAGTGATGGGGGGCAATTTATGATTTTTTTTCGAAAATCGTTGAACTACAAACAAAAATCTTTTCACTACAAACGAAAAGCTACAGATTGGACCAAAAAACATTTTTTATCTCAAAGTCGGGGTACAAGTCTACACAGCTTTTTTAATGTTACTATATAATATAAACATTTTCTTAGAATTGTTGATCAGAAAATGGGAGAAAACTTCTCCCAGAAAATGTTATGCTTAAAAAGGATAAGCATGCCCATTGCCCATCACTAGTTATAATAAAATAAAAATATTAATACCTCTAAAATGGCATATATAGGCATGTAGATTTGAATCCTAAGAAAAAGGGTCTTGACGAACAGACAGACGGACAACAAAGTGATCCTATAATGGTTACGTTTTTTTTTCATTGTGAGGTACGAAACACTAAAAAGTAAGTAGAAAAAATTCTCGAGTCAGTAATACTGACATTTCTTTGATTTTCTAGAATCTAAACATTAATGCTCGGTTTCTGCTACGACTTTCCGCCTTCAGCTTTAAATCTAGATTTAAGCAGAGATGTACAAAATGGTTTTAAAAAAGCATTTAAATACAAAATGCAAAATACTTTTCAGATTTACTATTTCAAATGCAAAATACTAAATAGTTTTGCGTTTTGTATTTCAATTGCTAAATGCAAAATAGGTATTTTCAAAATAAAATACCTTTTTACCAAATTTCAGATATTTTTATTTATTTTAGGTATTTATCATGAGAAATAGAGACACAATGCCGAGCCGAACAAAAACGTCTAATAACACGGCACCTTATGCATGACATTTTGGTCATATTTATCAGTACGCGTATCAATAAATTCTGTTATGTTATTAATAATAATAATAATAATACTCACTTAAAGTCACATAAGGCGCGCACTCTGACCAAAGAAGAAAAAAGGGCGCGCATGGCTAGCAGACGCCTCTATCGGTCAAATTCGGCAATACAAGCGTCATTCATTCATTTCATTTTGTTTGACTGGTGATGTTGACTAAACTTAATCACAAAGTATTTTGCATTTTGAAATGAATATTAAAAATGCAAAATACATCTCGAAAGGTATTTCAAATAAAATACAAAATGTTTTTTACTAAAAGGCATTTAAATGCAAAATACAAAATAGGTATTTTGCATTTTGTATTTGCATTTTAAATAGGAGTATTTCAAATAAATCGCATCTCTGGATTTAAGAATGTAAATTTGTAAAGAAACTATTGGGACTTTCTATGACCTACACAAAGCCTTTGATTGTTTTAATCATAAATTATTAAATATTGAACTAGAGAAGTCTCTGATAAACTAATCTCATCATATTTGTCTGTTAGAGAACAATTGTTTCAATAAAATACTTTATTTTATATATTTATTTAGTTAGTAAAGCTTACAGAGATGTCTGCCTTTATAAGCTCCGTACAATAAAAAAATAAATAAAAACACAAATTCCAAAATGTGAGTAAACTACGCATTTAGGTACGGTTTAATAAATATAAAGATTACAACAATAACAGTAAAGGTTATAACAAAAACAGTTTACTAGGCTGATAATATAAAATACCTATATTAAAAAAGCGGCCAAGTGCGTGTCGAACCACGCACAATGAAGGGATCCGTAGTCGGGAAGAACGTTCATGGTTAAAATTCAAAGTTAATAATAATTTATAGTCTTAGACACTGTAAAAAACAAAGTTATTTCTGCGGTCGCTAAACTCAAAAAAATAGCGTGTAGTCGAAAATATCCCATATCTCAAAAACTACACAACATAATATCTTATTCAAACCAATTTTCATTGGAAGTGGTTTTTAAGTTCTACAACCTTAATTTTTTTCAGAATTTTTCGCCCCATAGTTGAAAAGTTAGAGGGGGGTACACACTTTTTACGAAATTGTAATTGTCGATACCCCACATGCTTATGCGCACTGGAATTTTTTTTTCATCTCTCAGTTAAATATATGGAGTGCCACCCCTAATTTTTTTTCGTAATTTCACTACACCTTTGTATAGCAGTTCATAGAAAATACCTATACCTTCCAAATTTCATCTATATAGTGTCAATAGTTTCCAAGTAAAATGAACAGACGGACAGGACGAAATTATAAGTTTCGTTTTTGCCTTTTGGTTCCGGAATCCTTATAATAATTAATAATGGATACAATAATAAACAAATAAATATCAGGGTCAATTTATTTACGTGGAAGAAATTTCTAAAAAAATCAGCCTAAAATATTGTCGAAAGACGAAAAGTAATGTTTAATCACAAACACAACATTTTTCCTGTTCCTGCCATCAGGAAGGCAAAGTAAAACAATGAAAAAAGATAAACGATCACAAAAAAATCATTAACCAAAGATAACGCGTAAACAAATTTAAAAATGGTTCATTTCTTTTTATATCACGTTTTTTACCTGTCTTTCATTTGCCTTCCTGATTGCAGCGTCTATATCATGAACTAAAATTTTGACTTTAATATGGGCTATCCCCACTCTACCGCAGTATTTAGACTGTCTTGCGACCGTGGATTTAGCTTAGCAAACTTGTTTACAACATTCTTTATTCCCAAATTAAAAAGTTTTCTTAGTCTTCGACGCCTCTAAAATTGCGGGCTGTAAATACCTACTATACTTCGCATTATAGTTAAACCGCCCCTGCTCGAGATTTATCTTAAATCAGCTGAAATAAAAAATGGATTTTACAATTTGTAATACGTAAAAAAAACTGACTTTAATTAATAAAGATCTCGCAACAGGCGTCAGTACGACCGGTCATAAAGCTTGCCGAGTAAATATTTTTGTACACTTTTTTGATAACAAATAAGGCTTTTTATTTTAAGGATGTTATAAATTTATCAGTCATATTTTGTCATTTTGTTTACATTTACAAGTCAGATCAAACTAGTTAATATATTTTCCGATATACAGAATGTCGCGAAAGCTTTATTAAATTATCAATAAAGTTGAAGGGTGAATTTGAAAATTATTAAAAAAAATTTATAAAAAAATTGAATCTCCTTCAAAAAAAGCCAATAAAAAGAGGAAAAAATATTAAAATTTTGAGGTCGATGCCAAATTAATTACTAGAACTTTTTATATAGGTACCTACCTATCTACTTTACCTAATTTTATTAAAATGGCGCCGATCTCAAAATTTTATTATTTTTCTCTTTTTAGTGGCCTTTTTTGAAGGTTCTACTTTTTTATAATTTTTTTTTTATTTTTTACTTTTTAGTGACTTTACAATACGTTATAGTTTGTATGTTATTTACTTTCTTGATATTTGATTACTAAACTTAAAAAAACTACTGAACCGATTTAAGTTAAATTTATGCTAGACCGCTCTTGCTTTTGATACCCATATCGATGTATTTAGAAAGAAAATTACTTTTGAATTCTTACAAAAGGACGTTTAGAGTCCGCCATATTGAATTTTCCCTGACATCATATACCCAGTAGCATTCGTTAGACTATGACACATCTATAGACATCTCATTTTTCAAAATCCGTCAAGCCGTTTAGGCTACAGAGTGTGCCAAATAAATAGACATATACATAGATACATACACTCGAAAAACATTACTTTCCTTCTGGAGCAGTCGGGTAAAAAAATCCAGAATGTATTCAAAAAAGTTACAGAAAATGTATAAAAGAATTAAATCGTTTTGCGACAAAAATCGTAGATGTACACAATCTTTTCAGCCCAGCACAATCCACATGGGCCCACAGCGAGCACATAACGCACATGACCCAAGATAATCTTTCGAACTGAAGGGGGTCTGGTTTGCGCGACTATAGCCAACATTTTGTTAACCCAATAAATTTTTAACCAAACATCTAAATGAAACGGTTTAATGATAAACATTAACATTAAACCTTACCATTTAAGAATATAATTAGGCTGAACCGTATCGAAGATACGGAAGGTTTTTTGACATTTTATGGCCAAAAGAGCACTATTTTTTTAGCTACATAAATGACAGATCCTGCCATGATGAGAACGCATGTGTGTCCAAAATTTCATTAAAAACAAATTACAGTTACTCGAGTTATGGTACGACAAAGGATTGAGACATACATACATACAGGAAAAAGCGAATTTAAATATACATCCTTCGATGTATAATAATATAGGTCGAAAGGCTTACCTGCCAATATTTAAGAGAAATAACGAAAAATGTAGCACAATGTAAAAACTTTCCTACTGTCATAACACGTAAGGACGGACTGATAAGCAACAAGTGAAGGGGGCGACGTATGGGCTCCGTTACAGGGTGGTAGAAGCCTAAACTACTATTTACACTTGATCCCGCCAAAGCTCAGGAGAATGCAGAGCCAGGAGGCCGGTGGTCCGCTTTAGGAGGGGGAGTCCGATTTAGGGCACTTTCCTCTATTCTTATTTATTAACACTTTTATGGACATTCAGTATACTGAGTTTATCAAATTCTCTTAAACAATATTACTAAACAAGTTTTATTCAAAAGTACTACACTTTACTCATTATTTATATTTTATTACCTACGACAATATAATACATACACTAAATAAACTTACTCACTCGCCTACCGAATGGATTATAACCAAGGTTGCTAGACAAGCTCGTTAAAAACTTTTCTGCCATACTCACTATATAAATAGCTACTTTACATGCGTGTATGTATGCATGGAATGGATCGGTTAACAAACAGGTGTGTTGAAAGTGTTTTCAAAACACGTAGTGTGGAAAATAAACAGTTCCCATGGTGATTTTATGTTTATTCGCTCTGATCCGCCCGCTATTAGCATATTACCTACTCACGGCCTGCTATAAATGTGAAGTTGGCGACGCAAATGAACTGTCAAATTTTTTTGAAAAGACAAAATGAAGTGGAAAGTAGGTATTTTATAGTGGGTATGGCAGAAAATAACATATATATCTCGTGCGTAATGATATTATGATACATTTGACGGTTAAAATTCGCTATCGCTCGTTTTTACATACAGTCACTGCTTGTCAGTAATATACCTCATTACGCTACTAGATATACAATCTACTATTTATAAAAAAAGTCTCCTTCAAAAAGCCGCCAAAAAGAGGAAAATTATAAAGTTTTCATTTTTTTTATTTATTATAAATTATAGACGCGTCGACAAGTTAGGCCATTAGCGTCTTGTTTACAATAAATAACAACACACTTAAAACTAAATGACATCACAAAACATCCATGAGCGGAGGCGGGGTTCGAACCCACGACAGTCTTATCCAGAAGCCGCAACGCTAACCACTGGACCACACTGTCCTCTAAAGTTTTCAGGTCGGTGCCAAATTACTATAAAACTTTTTTTATTAAATTGGCGTCGACCTTAAAATTTTATCATTTTCCCCTTTTTTAGTGCCTTTTTTTGAAGGAGGTTTTTTTATAAAAAGTTTTTTATTTTTTACTTTTTAGTGGCTTTGCAATACGTAGTTTGCACGTTAGTAATCGACTTCTGTCTTGATATTTGATCACTGAACAAAAAAAAAAACTATTGAACCGATTTAAGTCAAATTTATATGGAACCACTCTGAGGGTATGCCCTATTAAATAGAAAAGAGTCATCAAAATCGGTTTACAAATGCAGGAGATATGAGGTAACATACATTTAAAAAAATCCTTTTTGAAGTCGGTTAAAAACTACCGAACCAATTTAAATAAAAAGTAAATGGGACCACTCGGTAAAAAAACTGAACCCAACGGATCATACAAATCGGTTAGCCCTTCGAGAAGTTACAGCTGAACAAATATAAAAAATATACATGTCGTCGAATTGATAACCTTTGTTTTTTAAGCCGGTTAAAAATATCACCATGATCGTAGTGTAAAGGGTGTACAAGTAGGTTGGGACGTAGGAGGGGAGGTATTTTCATTAAACAATGAAACATTTATTTCGCAACACAAAAACACGAGAAGTGCGAATCTGCAAGAATCAATACGTCATAATATATGTTACGTTTTCACAAACATCGGACACTTTATCCGGAGAACCGTGATTATTACTAATTATTATTTGTTAATCGATGATTTGTCATGTCTAGGACACTCTGTATAGAATTTGATCTGTCTCTGATTTTATGAATGAATTTTGATATTTCTCTGTTAAGAATTTTGCTGACAGAATGCAAGTACTACAGGCTGTTCCTATTTTGCAAAGTAATTTTGCATCTATATTACTTATAGGTATTATGCAATGCTGATATCTCCTCTAAATTTTGGTTTTTCCAAAGCGACACGGCTTTTAATATTAGTTAAACAAATATAGACTATTCATTTTTTTTACAATATAGGTATTAACTAAAAAAATTTTTACTTGGAATTATTTTATGTAAATTTTATCAGTTGTCACGTCAGTATAGAAAATATGGAAAGTTGGTGACTGATAATTAGCAATATGTACATGCAAATTCGAGCTCAAAATTATTGATTATAAATATTAAACAAGCCGTGAGGTGGGTCGTTTATTAGAACTAAAGTGCGACCCTTGAGGTCCACACGACGAACTTCCCAGTTTGATAAATATTTAATAATAATAATTAAATTAGATATTACACAGAAAAGTCATCATTTTAATCATTAAAACATAATTATTATTTACTTTTAATAATAATTAAAAAAAAAAAACGGCTGAACCGATTTTTATAAAATTTATGTCGGATCAAAATGACGTTAACACGCCTCGATTGACACCCTTACGAAGTCGATATAATTTTTTATTCGCGAGATACTGTGTAAAATCTACTTTTTTTGAGTCTATTTGGTTAAGAAAAAAGAACGGCTGAACCGATTTTGAAAACATCTCTTTCAGATCATATTTACGTTAATACGCGTCCACTGGCACCCTAACGTAGTCGATATCATTTTTCATTCTCGAGATTTCGTCTTAGAAAGAAATGGACACATACGTACGTACGTACATACGTACAAACACACACATACACACACACATACATCTTTCTAAAAATAGTGCAGTGACCTTGAAACATAAAAATTTGTTATACGTTTTGATTTTGATTTTTGGACCCATTACAATAACTTCCAATGGGAAGTTAATAAATTAAAAAAACGTAAAAAAATAATATTTTTGATCTCTTCTAGCTCAAAACTAATATTTTCTTTATTATTTAATAATGAAAAAACAAAATTTAATTAAAAAAAAAAATAATAATTTTTGTCTTGCGATATCTCGTGAACCAATAATTTGATCTATTTTAATAAATCTTGCGGCAATCAAAAGACTACGAGTCGTTTTCAAGTTATTCACAATATAAAAATAAATTTATTTTTTTACGTTTTTGATGGATAAATCTCAAACAACTCGTGCGATTGGGCTCAAAATTTAATCAGATCTAAGTTTAAAAAAAAATTTCGATCGCCGTATTGAACGTCCAAATCGATCGTTTCGTTCCAAAGATATCAAGAGTCTATATACACACATACAAACACACCCCCATATACGCATACATACACGCACACACGGACGTCCATTCTAAAGTGGTCAGAATAGGACCTAAAAACGTCGAGATTTGTTGAAAACTCGATTTTTGAAAATCAGACTGAAACCAATAACTTCCCGAATTTTTGAAAATTTTCAATTTTAAATAGCATGGGAAGTTAAAAAGAACGATACCCAAGAGAATTCATTGATTCTTTACCATTTGATTGTATTAACTGACTGACAATTTTTGGCATTTGCAACCGACTTATTTGTAAAAGGTTATCTGGGTTTAGTACCGCTAGTTATAAATTTTAAGTTAATAATAATTATTTATTTTCTTCTTTGTTATGATTCTTTTAGTTGATATAATATTTTGTTTGCTTAATTATATTATATGCTATTTGTTATTTATATACCTATTTATCTTTTATTTGATTTTGTCTTTTACCTTTTATTTATATTTAATTTAAGTTTATTAGTGCTCGAATATCCTAGTGCCTATAAAGAATCCCTTTAAGTTAGTGTTGTCGTCTAGACAAGACAAGACAAGACTTTCGAAGTCTTGTCTTGTCTTGAAATATCAAGACAAGACTTCACTTAAGTAAGTATCAAGACTTCACTAAGTCTAAGTCTAGATAAACAAACTCTTGTCTTGTCTAATATCAAGACTCTAGATTATTTTCAAGAGTCTAGATTAGTAGTAGTAGTAGGTAAAGTAAACCTTTACATACTATTACTTAGTTTATCTAGACTCTTGAAAATTGTCTAGAGTTTTGGCAAGAGTCTTGATCTAGATAAATCAAGCCTTGTCTTGTCTTGAAAATTTCTAGACAAGACTTTTGCAAGTCTTGTCTTGAAAATCTAGACAAGACAAGAGTCTAGAAAGTCTAGATCTAGACGGCAACACTACTTTTAAGTTATAATGTCTTCATAATATTCAAATTTTATTTGTTCAGGGTTCGAGTTTGTAATAAACGAGTCATGGTGATGACCTGGGTTTCGAAAAAAAATTATCTAACGAAATAATCTGAAATAACAACTACAAGGATTTTAAATTTTAATTAATTTTTAAATGTAGACATTAGACGCCACGCGTCTTTGAAGCCAGTGTTTTTTAATGAATGGCATTTAAAAAATAAATAAGTAATCATACTAGAGAATAGAGATCTAATTAATTAGTTTATTTAATGAAACATACTGCAACTTAAGTTTTTTTATTTCTTTTAAATAATTAATTGGAGTTAATTGATTTTAGAAAAGTTTGTTTGCATTTTCTTACATCCAGTATGCGTCACAAATTTATTATGTTTTTCGTTGTTAATTTTGCAAACATCAATCCATCAGCTGGGATCCGTTTAATCTAAAACTCAAACAATAGATACAATTTATTGCGCCAATAAAAAGTTGTCATATTATATATTTTACACATTATAAAATTATATGATGTAGAAAAAATATACAAGGTTACAGGATATTTATAATTAAAGAATCATATTTCTAAATTAATACTCCACAAGAGTTTGGAAAATATATACATAATATGATAATATGTACCTATATATTTCCCAAACTCTTGTTAACAGAATATTTGATTAAAAAAAAAAAAATATAGCGATCCGAAGCCCGGGATTGAACCAGGGAACTTTAAATCTTCAGTCGAACGCTCTACCAACTGAGCCAGTCGAACGATGATGGTACACGCTCTATAGTACAGTATAGAAGTATACGACTGGAGTCAGTTGTAGTAAAATAAATAACATTAATTTATTAAAATTAATTGATTAATTATTTAATTCATGCCACAACAACATACAATCTGTGAGACGGACGGACATCGTAGGCTCAGTAATAGGGTTCTGTTCGAAGGTACGGAACCCTAAAAAGCACTGAAATATAATGATGTGGCAAAACATTTTAATGAGATTTAGTGATCCATAGAACTGACTCATTCTGACAGCTTATAAGTAAAAAAGTCAATAAAAATATGGTAATGAAACACCATATAGAATGAATTTATTGATTTTAATAATCAATACTATTCTGTATTCAGGCAGTTGCTTCTGTATTCACTATATAATTTTCTATTATCTTTAACTATGGAAGAATACTTGCTTGCGTTAAAAACGTTTGTTGTTTGTTGTA
Organism: Mongoloraphidia duomilia; assembly: GCA_039654895.1. Lineage (NCBI taxonomy): Eukaryota > Metazoa > Arthropoda > Insecta > Raphidioptera > Raphidiidae > Mongoloraphidia > Mongoloraphidia duomilia. The sequence goes on along the minus strand of CM077517.1, from coordinate 12,086,879 downwards.
CAATAATAAATAACAATTTGTTTCGTGTGCTCGGGGTCTGTTGTTTTAATGATATAGTGTACAAGCGATTGTCCTAGCGCTTCTGGAAGTACTTACAGACGGTAGTGACCTGTTAGAAGGACAAAGTTCCGCTCATAAGCGTGTCATTCAAGCAGGAATCCTTTGGTCCTACTGGAAGTACAGATAAGTCCTGCTGGAAATACATAGACACACGATCTCCTACACGTACCATTTCGCGTTGCAAATTATTGCTTACAAAATATACACACTTAATACAAGTATAAAAATTCGACTGATGACCAGTCCTATACTTCCCACCTAGTAAATATTTGCAAAAAATAAACACTCTTTTTTTTATTCTTTGACTAGGCCCAAATAACTTTAGCTGTTGGTGGTCTTTAAAACACAATTTAATTTTTATTCTTTGAAAAAAGCATGGCCCTCTTTTTTGTTTGATGATCTACTGATGGCTAGCTTAATATAGCAAAAAACATGGTTACCTTGATTTACGTACAATTTTTATTTTTTTTAGTAAAATATTTTTTTTCTCGAAAACTATAAATTTTAGAGAAAAAAAATATTTTTTTTCTCGAAAACTATAAATTTTAGAGAAAAAAATATTTACATTTTTTTCATATTATAACATTTAGAATTCATTTATATTTTTACTTCCCACCTCTACTATGGTAGGGAAGTAATGGATTCAGTCCGAAAACAATATTTCGAGATTTTAACAGATTTTCACGTTTTGAGACCCTAGCAATCGTTTAAGATCATTTTCTGACTGATGTCTGTATGTGTGTGTGTATGTGTGTATGTGTGTATGTGTGTATGTGTGTGTGTATGTGGTCAATTTTTCGCCTTCGATATCTTAAGAACGGAACAACATACGGGCATGCCGATTGTTCTATTGTGTTTATCAGCCTTTAACTTAGATCTGATTAGATTTTGAGTCAAATCGGTTCAGTGGATCCTGAGATATTCAAAAAAACGTCCTCAATGTCACGTATTAACATAGGTAAAAAAAAATATAAATGAATTCTAGATGTTATAATATGAAAAAAATGTAAATATTTTTTTTCTCTAAAATGTATAGTTTTCGAGAAAAAAAATATTTTACTAAAAAAAATAAAAATTGTACGTAAATCAAGGTAACCATGATTTTTGCTATATTAAGCTAGCCATCAATAGATCACCAAACAAAAAAGAGGGCCATGCTTTTTTCAAAGAATAAAAATTAAATTGTGTTTTAAAGACCACCAACAGCTAAGGTTATTTGGGCCTAGTCAAAGAATAAAAAAAAGAGTGTTTATTTTTTGCAAATATTTACTAGGTGGGAAGTATAGGACTGGTCATCAGTCGAATTTTTTTTACCTATGTTAATACGTGACATTTAGAACGTTTTTTTGAATATCTCAGGATCCACTGAACCGATTTGACTCAAAATCTAATCAGATCTAAGTTAAAGGCTGATAAATACAATAGAACAATCGGCATGCCAGTATGTTGTTCCGTTTTTACGATATCGAAGGCGAAAAATTGACCACATACACACATACACACACACACATACAGACATCAGTCAGAAAATGATCTTAAACGATTGCTAGGGTCTCAAAACGTGAAATCTGTTAAAATCTCGAAATATTTTTTTCGGACTAAATCCATTACTTCCCTACCATAGTAGAGGTGGGAAGTAAAAATCTTGTATCAGTTCTCTGCTCACCAAATCATACTACCGTCTTACCTAAAATTTGCGCTGATAATTCATAAGTTTTTAAACATATCTACTTATAAAATTGTCCTGCGCCATAGTAGTTCTGAAAGTATTACAATATGACGATTTCGTACGTCCTCAAGTGAGTTGCCGCGGTCCTTCTGGTAGGTCGATGTTACACTCTATCATTAATCTCTATAGTGCCCATATTCATAGTTAACCCTTAAGGTAAGTAATAAGGGTCCCTTCGCTGAGGGTCACTTAAGTGCTGAGCGCACCTTATTCAAAGGAGCGTTTCATAGTCATTCCTTTGAGTGAGGGAAGAATTATAGTAAACCTCTCTGATTTTTTCCTTTAGAACAGTTAGTCATACTGCAGACCGATTGTGTTTAGTTGTCATTTTTGATATAAATGCGTGTTTTTAATGTGTTTTACTGTCTTTACTTTTTCGACACTTAAGGGACATACTATCCACCCTTAAGGTGAGGGTGATGTAAGGGCCCTTACAGACGTCAATTTTGACAATGAAACTCATATTCGATTTGAGGGTATGAGTAAGTGTCCCTTACTACTTAAGGGTTAACTATGAATACGGCCGTAAGTCTTCGCTCGTTGAGTCAGCGCTTTTAACCTTTCCCTGCATTTGCCTTACTGTTTGCAACCGTTGTGAGACCCCATTTATACATACCGTGATGCAGAGATTGATGTATGTTAGATTTCACAGTATGTTTATTTTGGACTAAGAAAAAATAAACAGAAGAGCTCCCGTTAAATCAGCATTTTGACGTGAATAATTTCTTGTATTGGGGTAGCATTTTAGAAATATTAGCTGTAACGGAAACAACGGAAGTGGTTGGCATGTGAGACAAACAATATGTACTATAGATATGTTAAGATACCAGATACAGTAAGCCAGTGTGGCTGTATGGTAAAGTATGGGTCTGCCGACATGTGCAAACGCCAAAGCCAGGTTCGTTACCGCACTAGTGCGGTAAGTAAAACACTTAATCCGCACGCCTGCCAGTTAAATGACCCATTACAGGCCGGTATAATATATGCACCGAAAGTAACTAATTTGTATAGTGGGTATGGCAAAAATATACTTTTAAAGTTCTGCTAATACCAATATCCTGTTCTGCACAAAAAGACATGACAACTTAGTATTTTTAACTTCGCATTGGAAGTTATTGTAATGGGTCCGAAAATCGAAATCAAAATGTATAACAAATTTTTATGTTTCAAGGTCACTACACTATTTTTAGAAAGATGTCTGTGTGTGTGTACGTATATGTGTCCATTTCTTTCTAAGACAAAATCTCGAGAATGAAAAATGATATCGACTACGTTAGGGTGCTAATCGACGCGTATTAACGTAAATATGATCTGAAAGAAATTTTTTCAAAATCTGTTCAGCCGTTCTTTTTTCTTAACCAAATTGACTCCAAAAAAGTAGATTTACACAATATCTCGCGAATAAAAAATTATATCGACTTCGAGGCGTGTTAACGTCATTTTGATCCGACATAAATTTTATAAAAATCGGTTCAGCCGTTTTTGTTTTTTTTTAATTATTGTTAAAAATAAATAATAATTATGTTTTAATGATTAAAATGATTACTTTTCTGTGTAATACCTAATTTAATTATTATTATGAAATATTTATCAAACTGGGAAGTTCGTCGTGTGAACCTCAAAGGTCGCACTTTAGTCCTAATAAACGACCCACCTCACGGCTTATTTTTATTTTGTTTAACGTAAATACCAACTGTATAAAATTATAAAGAATGCCATAACGTGATGTTCGATTAAAAAATCGTTAATCATCATGAAGAAAGGTAAACAACCGACAAAATATGGTGCCTAAGGTAAAATATGTAGTATTTTGAATAAGTTCTTGCAAATGAATTGCATAATATTATTTTTTGCGATTGAAATCTGCACGCAAGAATGATTTTTATTTCATTCAAAGTTTTTTTTAAATAATATTAATAATAGAAACAAGGAAAAAGGTTGTGCTATTTTTAGGCGCGATCTTAGCGAAGCTAGAAGCGCCTATATACACTCGCTTTGTCTGTGAATCTGTGAATCTGTGAATCTGTGAATCTGTGAATCTGTGAATCTGTGAATCTGTGAATCTGTCACGCTATTTTGTGTCACGCGTACAGCCCAAACGGATGAACCAATTTTCAAAAACTTTTTTTTGTTCCATTCCTCTCGGGGTCTATTTGATCCTAACGTCGCCCGATTTTTGAATTTTGGCCCCAGAGGGGAGCAAATTAGAAAAAACGGTGTTTTTTGCTTATAGTTTGCTCAATTTAAGTCAGATCGATTCGAAACCTGTCTTAAACGAAAGAGCAGAAAATTTTAGATAGATTTCATGTATAATATTGTGTCAAAACAGTTTTTTTATACAGATTTATATGATTATTAAACGAAATAATTGCGACTTTATCTAATAAATCGCGAACTTGTTTCGGTTGTCCTTGTCTGTTGCACAGTGTGATATGGATATTGGAAGATAGCGTATGCTCTGTCTTATATTGCATTATTTTAATATAGTTATTCAATTTTTTGACTGCTGATGTTTGAATTTAAGTTTAAAAACCCTGGCCTACTGAGTTAAAATGACGTGTAACTAATTATTGACGTCGATCGGATCGGACCAAAATTTCTCGACGTTCATACCTTCCCGAACAATTTGACTTTCTCTGTCTGTATGTCCCTTTGTACGCTTATAACTCAAGAACCACTGATCCGATTTACATGATTTTTTTTCAAGTAATTAACTTCTTATGCGACTGCGAGTTTTAAAATATTCTGGCATCACGCAAAAGCAACCGAACTGATTCTCAAATAAAAACGTATGTTCTGGCATCACGCAAAAATAAGTAGGTAGTAGATGCTTTGTTTTTTAAACGGTGGTTTTATTTAGCTTGATCCCGTATATTTGTTACAAATCGTACTTTTGAACTTTCACCCACTTCCTATGATCCGATTGAGTTGAAATTTTGCACACATGTGTAGCTCCGGTGACAATACAATATTATGGTAACTAGCTGACCGGCCCGGCTTTTGTCCGGGTGTAAATCGTACTTTTGAATTTTCACCCAATTCCCGTGATCCGATTGAGTTGAAATTTTGCATACATGTGTAGCTCCGGTGACAATACAATATTATGATAATTAGCTGACCGGCCCGGTTTCGTCCGGGTGCAAATCGTACTTTTGAATTTTCACCTACTTCCTATGATCCGATTGAGTTGAAATTTTGCACACAAGTGTAGCTCCGGTGACAATACAATTTATGGTAACTAGCTGACCGGCCCGGCTTTCGTCCGGGTGTAAATCGTACTTTTGAATTTTCACCCACTTCCCGTGATCCGATTGAGTTGAAATTTTGCACACATGTGCAGCTCCGGTGACAATACAATATTATGATATTTAGCTGACCGGCCCGGCTTTCGTCCGGGTGCAAATCGTACTTTTGAATTTTCACCTACTTCCTATGATCCGATTGAGTTGAAATTTTGCACACAAGTGTAGCTCCGGTGACAATACAATTTATGGTAACTAGCTGACCGGCCCGGCTTTCGTCCGGGTGCATATCGTACTTCTGAATTTTCACAGGCAAAAGGTCTTTCTCCGGTAACGTTTCAGTGGATCGGATAAATGTTATAAAATCAGACTAAGGAAATAAAGCATACTAAAAAATTAAAAATAAAAATAGATAAAAAACTTTTAAGTTAAACGGTTTTATAAATGCACTAAAATGAAAAAAATAAAATTTAATTTAGGTTCATAAGTATAAAAGCGTGGGTCGTGACTGTAATAAATTATCATAGAGTTTACGACCCACGCTTTTATACTTATGAACCTAAATTAAATATTATTTTTTTCTTTTTAAAACATTTATAAAACCGTTTAACTTAAAAGTTTTTTTACCTATTTTTATTTGAAGCTATGCTTCTTAACGCACGTTTCAGATGGGGACTTTAATAATAAAAAGTGAAACGTCACGTCACGAAGTAGTGTAACGTCACTTTTATAAAAATTATCCGATCCTTTTGAAAATTAATATTTGAGAGTTTTATAGGACACAAAAAAATAAAATGGCGTCAGATTTCAAAATGGCGGCCATATGTACTTTTTTGTAAAAATTATCCGATTCTTTTGAAAATTAATATTTGAGAGTTTTATAGGACACAAAAAAATTAAATGGTGCCAGATTTCAAAATGGCGGCCATATGTACTTTTTTGTAAGAATTATCAGATCCTTTTGAAAATTGATATTTGAGAGTTTCATAGGACACAAAAAAATAAAATGACGTCAGATTTCAAAATGGCGGCCATTATATATAATTTTTTGTAAAAATTATCCGATCCTTTTGAAAATTGATATTTGCGAGTTTTATAGGACCCAAAAAAATAAAATGACGTCAGATTTCAAAATGGCGGAAATATATAGTACTCATTTCTAAAAATTATCCGATCCTTTTGAAAATTGATATTTGAGGGTTTCATAGAACACAAAGAAATAAAATGACGTCAGATTTAAAAATGGCGGCCAAATGTACTTTTTTGTAAAAATTATCCGATTCTTTTGAAAATCGGTATTTGAGAGTTTCATAGGACACAAAAAAATAAAATGACATCAGATTTCAAAATGGCGGCCGTATGTACTTTTTTGTAAAAATTATCCGATCCTTTTGAAAATTGATATTGAGGGTCTCATAGGACACAAAAAAATAAAATGGCGTCAGATTTAAAAATGGCGGCTATATGTACTTTTTTGTAAAAATTATCCGATCCTTTTGAAAATTGATATTTGAGAGTTTCATAGGACACAAAAAAATAAAATGACGTCAGATTTCAAAATGGCGGAAATATATTGTACTCCTTTCTAAAATTTATACGATCCTTTTAAAAATTGATATTTCAGAGTTTCAGACGCAAAAAAATAAAATGACGTCAGATTTCAAATTGGCGGCCATATGTACATTTTTGTAAAAATTATCCGATCCTTTCGAAAATTGATATTTGAGAGTTTCATAGAACACAAAACAATAAAATGACGTCAGATTTAAAAATTGCGGTCATATGTACTTTTTTGTAAAAATTATCCGATTCTTTTGAAAATTGGTATTTGAGAGTTTCATAGGACACAAAAAAATAAAATGACGTCAGATTTCAAAATTGCGGCAATATGTACTTTTTGTGTACGTATATGTATCCATTTCTTTCTAAGACAAAATCTCGAGAATGAAAAATGATATCGACTACGTTAGGGTGCTAATCGACGCGTATTAACGTAAATATGATCTGAAAGAAATTTTTTCAAAATCTGTTCAGCCGTTCTTTTTTCTTAACCAAATTGACTCCAAAAAAGTAGATTTACACAATATCTCGCGAATAAAAAATTATATCGACTTCGAGGCGTGTTAACGTCATTTTGATCCGACATAAATTTTATAAAAATCGGTTCAGCCGTTTTTGTTTTTTTTTAATTATTGTTAAAAATAAATAATAATTATGTTTTAATGATTAAAATGATTACTTTTCTGTGTAATACCTAATTTAATTATTATTATGAAATATTTATCAAACTGGGAAGTTCGTCGTGTGAACCTCAAAGGTCGCACTTTAGTCCTAATAAACGACCCACCTCACGGCTTATTTTTATTTTGTTTAACGTAAATACCAACTGTATAAAATTATAAAGAATGCCATAACGTGATGTTCGATTAAAAAATCGTTAATCATCATGAAGAAAGGTAAACAACCGACAAAATATGGTGCCTAAGGTAAAATATGTAGTATTTTGAATAAGTTCTTGCAAATGAATTGCATAATATTATTTTTTGCGATTGAAATCTGCACGCAAGAATGATTTTTATTTCATTCAAAGTTTTTTTTAAATAATATTAATAATAGAAACAAGGAAAAAGGTTGTGCTATTTTTAATGAGTTCTTATAAATATTGTATTTCAAATTATTTTTTGTGATTCAATTTTGCACGCAAGAATAGTTTTTATCTCCTATTAGAATAGAAGTGAACGACCGAAATATTTGGTACAATTTGTAATTATTAAATAACGGAATATAATATTATCTTAAATGTTCATATTATAAAAACATGACAATGTCTTACAATAATTCAGATACTCAGATACCCCAGATGTTACGCCGCTGGCGACAATAGAATCATCGAGAACAAGTAACAATGGTGAAGGTGTGGCATGAATCGAAGACACAGGTAATCACCAGAATGTTGCGGAAAGCGCGCGTGCGTGGGGTGTCAAGCTGCTCTAGCTCTATATAAACAGGAGTAGTCACCGGAAAGAACAACGAGTGTCGTGCGACAGTCTCGATTTGAAATAAATACAGCATATAAATTGTAGTGTTATTAAAGCGTTTCAGTTTGTTTAAGAATTACTGTTCGTGTTATTATTGTATAAACAGTTTGACTATTAGAATTGAGATATAATTGTTACAGTTTATTGTTATCCATTTTTTGTTACATTTTTAATTGTTGTAAATAAATAATTTATTCCACCCACGTAAGAAAACAGTTTTGTTACAATATTCATACCGAATGTGTGGAGCGGTTTCTAGATTAAGCGGCTTAGATAATCAGATTATCTCATATTTATAATTTTTTAATTACTCAAAAATCATTATACATATAATAAAGATAACTATCCAATGAGTTAAAAGACGTTAAATATTATATTATAATGATGCAGAGATGAAAGGTATGCAATTATGAAGAAATAGTATATAATAGAGTATTTAGTTATTAATGTAATAATATGCATTGCAGACTAAATTCTAAATCAAATTACGGTAAGTGAGAGGTTAAAACGTGTAACTAGACTAATTTTATATTTATGATTTCATATCTAAACGCGCGCAATATGCTTTTTCACCATAGATATAGAAATATGAGGATGTAGTACAATCGAGTGGGGAGGTTGCTGTTGGGGGGGGGGCGCATTCTATTGGTCGCTTTAGTTGCGCAAGCGCTGTACGAGTAATTGAGCATGCGCAAAGACGCGGCCAATAGAACATGGACACATGCATAGCATGGACATGTCCATAAGACAGGCATGCACCCCCCTAAATGGCTTCCCCCCTCGTCTAAAGTGGCACTTTATACTACATCCTCGGATTTCTATATCTATGTTTTTCACTTTTTATTATTAGAAAATATATCAGACAATAAACTCAGCGTTAAAAGTTAGAACGAAGAAAAATCGTAGATTTATAATATGGTACTAACCAAAAATAGATAAATTTTTACTTTGTGCTCCTGAAATGACGGTTAATTTCGCGAATAATTTTAATTTCCCCAACACTAATGACCTTAGTTGTCGGACGTCTATAATCTACAATATCTATCTATAGTGAGTCTGTAAATATCAGATACACCGAGATAATTTTTATAGACAGTTAGGGTATTAGAACCGATTACAAGATTGTTTGTATCGATATTTTGGCAATATAACTATTCGACAACTTTCTATTTTACGTAGATATAGTCATAATAATATGTGCCTTATTATTTATAACTTGTAATTTTAATAAATTTTCCATCTTCATTTATTACATAATGTTTGCATCATACTTAAAAATTGTAACTAATATCTATTAATCAAAAGAAAATTTACATTCCAAATGAGAAAATGTATTGAGCAACTGTTTGAAAATGTGTTTTTTTTTGTTAAAAAAATATCTTTATTTCACAAAATAAAGGTACGTGCAGTACGCAGCTGGGATTCTAGATGGTAGCATGTATGGTAGACGGTGGCTGAAATTATAAGCGCTTATAGGTTTGCACAACGAAGCTTTTATACAAGCTTAAGTCGCGTTTGAAATGTCAGATAGCGAAGACGAATATTTTTGTTCTTCTGCTACAAAGTGGTATATTTTAAATACAAATTTGGGTAGGAGCTATCATGTCCACCCTATTAATAGAAAACGATCTAAGCATGGCGAATTTCATCATTTATACAAAAAATTAAAATTTTGGAACCTAAGACTTTTAAATACGTCTTAGAAAAAATTCAAAACAAATTAAATAAAAACTGGCAAAATTTCACTTAATAAACTAGTCACATCCATTGCGAAACTTGTAAAGGCCATTTGACAGTTGTCACACGTTGATTGTAGTAGTCAATGCGCTGAAAGAATGGTGAGATACATTCTTGTATCTAGCAGCTCTTGTAACAGCGCTTATACCTGCTACACTTACTGCTTCGTTGTGTACGCTCGCATAATATATAACAATGCATTAATTTAAGCAAGTCCTGTTATGATCTACGCTACCATACTGCACGTACCTTAAGACATCGTCAGGGTCGGTTTTAGGCTGATTGAACCGATTTGGCACAATCGGACCGCAATAATTTTGAAACGATGAAAGAAAATGATAATTTTAATATGTCAAACTTGTTTATGCCAAAATAAATACTTAAATCTAAGAGCGCCTAACAAATTAATTGGAAGCGATCGACTAGACCTGTACTCATCGAAAAGCAGCGACGGTTATATTCCTAACTATATTATACGTCTGCATAACTAATATCGTACGAAATTCAGCCGAGCACCACATCAAATACCCATTGACCACCAACGATAGAATCTGGATTCTTACGTTCGTCTTCATACTGATCGACGCTAATGACCTCAGTTGTCGAGCGTCTATAATTTACAATTCATTCATTCATACTGATCAGTGTTCAAATTACAATTTACATTACCTACTAAAACTACGTAAAAAGAATTATATACTTGGCGATTTCGGGTTAAGGGCGTTTGAGGTTATGGCAATAAAATTTCACTTGCACCGCGGTTTCATAAAACGGCACCTTAATTTTTCTGTTAAATATTAAAATCTTATACGTGAACATCGAAAATTGTGGTACCTTTTTTACTATTTATTATAAAAGGAGAGGGGAATGAAACTTATATCATTCGAAAGGTACTGTGCCACAGATGTGTACAAAAAAAATCATATCAGTATGTTGCCGCTAGCGGAAGTTACCCCCTGCACTTTCATCTCAAATCCTTTTCCCTCGCCTAAAAACAGTTCCCGCTCTCCCGACGCTATTTTTAAAGCTAAAGGGTTCGGTTAAACTCCAAATGAGGGACCAAGAATCACACCACAGATCCTACAGGCGAAAAATTGAAAAAAAAATTCCTGGAAAAACTTACAACTTTTTATTTTAACCTTTAACTGCCCGCGCTCTAGAATCTCGTGTAGCTACCCGCGCGGTGTATTATGTACACCACATCTATTTAACCCCCTTAGGGGTTGAATTTCAAAAAATCCTTTCTTAGTGGGTGCCTACGTCACAAAAGGACCCTACTATCCAAATTTCAAGTTTATATGTTCAGCGGTTTGACCTGGGCGTTGTCTGTCAGTCAATCAGTCAGTCAGTCAGTCAGTCAGTCAGTAACGGAACTGTTTTATATATATAGATAAGAGCCATTCTGCATTAAAGAAATTGTCAAAAAAACACACTCACTATCCAACCACCAAATCGCAACTGTCTGAGTACCTAGTAAATACATCGGTCAAGGGTTACATCGAGGGGCATGAGTGGGGGATAACGCATCAGAGTTTTCCCGCTTTCTTAGTAGAAATGGTGTATTTTATACACCGGCGCGGGTAGGTAAAGGTTAAAAAATTACGTAATTGTTCACACGTATCTAGAACTTTTTTCAAAAAATTCGCCTGCAGTGTGATTCTCGGTCCTTCATTTGGCGTTTAGCCGAACCCTCTAGCTTTAAAAATAGCGTCGGGAGAGCGGAAACCATTTATTAGGCGAAGGGAAAGGATTTGAGATGAAGGGTGCAGGGGGTAACTCCGCTATCGAATACTATTAAGGATGGTAAAATTTCCCCATACAAAACGTTTGAACCACAAATACGTTGTTTCTCTCGCTGTTTAAAGACCTCTAGTGACACACCACGGAGATTCTACGAGCTATCAATATGTCGAATTTCTTAGTTATCGGTACAGTTAAGTTGAATTTGTGTTTATAAGGTTATTATGACAAATAAATGTGGATTTACTTTACAGACACAATTAGTCGAATTTCGACCACAGGCGATACTAGTAATAATAATTCTTCGTAACTTCACATCAGAATTAAAACATTAAATATATTATTCTAATGTAATATAGTAAATATAAAATTGTAATATACAGCGTGTCCACGAAAGTTCTTTACAAATGGAATTTTTTTTTATTAATTATTGGAGCAAACATTTTTTTCTGTGGAAAAGTTGTGCTTCGTCCAAAACCTCTAAAACACCAAAGAAAATTTTGGAAGGAGAACTGTTCTTTGTATGAAGAGAGATGGAGGACATGTTGAATTCTGATTTATAATTCTGAATAAATAATTACTTAGAAGTTAGTTATGTTATAATTTTGAATTAAATTGGATTATGTAACTAATTTTGTGAAAATCTTGAATATCACAGATAATTTTTATTTTTAGTAAAATAAAACTTTTTGATTTCCCTCGTATAACTTTAGGCCGAAAAAAATTTTCTTTGGTGTTGTAGAGGTTTTGGACGAAGCAGAACTTTTCCACAGAAAAAATTTTTGCTCCAATAATTAATAAAAAAAAATTCCATTTGTAAAGAACTTTCGTGGACACGCTGTATATGCGTATTGCTTACCTTTGTACAATTTCAGTTTCGCAATTTGATATTGGTAGAGCACTTTGAACATTATTTTTAAGTGAAAAAACTTTTTAATTAGAAATTATCACTGTTTCAATTTCAAAATACACACATAATTTTTTCAAAAAACGTAAGTTTAGCTGAATAAAATTTTGCACATTTTTATCTAGAACACAAGTAAATTGAACCGCGAAATAGTCTGGAAAGTCAACTCGTTAATGTTAAGTATATATTTTTAATTCAAAATTACTTGAGTTTCATCTTTATTTATAAACAAAAAAAAAACTAAAAATGTAAAAAAGTCACTATAAAATATCCATCATCCCAATTAATGGTGTTTAAAATAATTTTATTTGAAACTTATAAAATTATAAAAAGAAACTGTGCAGGCAAAAGAAATTACATAATATGGATAAATATTTGTCCTTGACTTCGAATCGTTATTTAATTTATTGTTGTAATTATTCAAATATTATATTAGATTAGTATTATATAAGTACGTCTTGCCATCTGTCTTCGAAGCATTGTGTTATATGAGAAATCTATCTTAGACTAAAACCTACAGTTAAATAAAGAAACCTTTATGGACTAAAGAAATGAGTAATGTTTAAGAGCATCGAGGTGAGGCAGCAGAGTTTGATAAAACATAACAGTTTAATATTATTATCGTTATTTTACAACTTTATACAATAAATTATTTACACATATTTACAATATTTTGATCATTCTTATAACTATAAATTGTCGCATAAAAAATTAATATAAAATTTAAAAAAATAATAAAAATGAGACTATAGTATAGGATTAGGTACTTAAAAAAAGATACTTTTCGCCAGGGTCACCCTAATAGTCCAAGCTCTGACCGTACAAAAGTCAACCAGATAACACTACTAAAATTTTATTATTGAATTAACAGACAATATTATGATGAAAAAGATCAAATCAGTGGCAGATTATTTCAATTTTTGAAGTTATGCTTCTTTAGGCGCGTTATGAAAAAATGATGAGAGTGATTTTTTACGATGCGCGCGCACACTGACATCAAAAACTGTGACATCAAAATTAACAGAATTGATTTTCCATAGTTACATAATATTATAAACAAAGCTTGTCTTTTATTATTTTATTTTAATAAATATTATTTGCTACATGCAAATTAAAAATTAGTTTTTAATCACGCCAAAGAAGTTAACTTCTAACACGCGTACATAAATACACGCATCCATTTTTAACTTCCCATTGGAAGTTATTGTAATGGGTCCGAAAATCGAAATCAAAAAGGAAAAAAAATTTTTATGTTTCAAGGTCACTACACTATTTTTACACTACTTTTAGAAAGATGTCTGTGTGTGTGTGTGTGTGTGTGTGTGTGTGTGTACGTATGTACGTACGTACGTACGTACGTACGTATGTATGTGTCCATTTCTTTCTAAGACGAAATCTCGAGAACGAAAAATGATATCGACTACGTTGGGGTGCCAATCGACGCGTATTAACGTATATATGATCTGAAAGGAATTTTTTTAAAATCGGTTCAGCCGTTCTTTTTTCTTAACCAAATAACCTCCAAAAAAGTAGATTTTATACAATATCTCGCGAATAAAAAATTATATCGACTTCGTAAGGGTGTCAATCGAGGCGTGTTAACGTCATTTTGATTCGACATAAATTTTATAAAAATCGGTTCAGCCGTTTTTTTTTTTTTTTTTTTTTTTTAATTATTGATGTTTTAATGATTAAAATGATTACTTTTCTGTGTAATATCTAATTTAATTATTATTATTAAATATTTATCAAACTGGGAAGTTCGTCGTGTGGACCTCAAGGGTCGCACTTTAGTCCTAATAAACGACCCACCTCACGGCTTGTTTTATCATTTTTTGTTGTCAGTATCTTAAACTACTTAATGAAATTTATACAGATTTATAGGGAAGTATCAATTATTTACAATAGGTGGGGTATAATATGCATGAAAATCGTTTTTTCGCTATATTAATAGATTAAAGAGCAGTAAATTGTTAATTGTGAACAAAACGGCACATCAGTTACTACATTCTGATTTAAAATAAGCTGAAAAGTAAGTTTTGAAATATGCATGTAAGTCCCGCCTGTTAAAAAGCGTGTTTGCTCGTGACGTCATAATACATGCAAGTATAGAGAACGTGCGTTTATATTATCTACTATTACTATCTAAAAACCAAGAAACAAACAGTTGAAATATACTGTTTTGTACCTCCATGCGACATGCACATTGATGTCACACACTGTTTTTGATTTTTAGAAATGTATGCATATTTCAATAAATTATTGCATTTCAACGAATCATTCAATGTTTCTCAGATTTTAAAGTTGTGTTCAAATTTAAAATTTCCGTGCTACGAAACAAAAATGAGGTAAAAAAAATATATGCATATTGCATACCTATACCTTATTATCATCGTCTGCCTTGCAATTTTTTTTTGCAAACCTCATGCTTATCAACCAAAAGATTAGAGATTTTCCGATTTAATTCGTCTTGATAAAATAGAAAAACATTCTATGACTCAAGGTTATAATAATTAAAAATGGATATTTCATCTTAGATTCACCCGTGATATTAGCTCCCGCATGTGAGGTAGTACAACCTACAGTAGTACCTAGCTTAAAATTAGCTCTCGCAAGTAGTGATATTTCAGTGACAAATTGCTTCATTAGGAAATAATTGATTGTTTAAAAACGTGTCACTGTAGAGTAATTGTCAACTCAGCCACCGCGAAAGTGGAAGTTTCGGGTTAGAGTCCCGACGGTGACATAGGTTTGAAAAATGAATTTTTCCATTGTTGCATCATATTGTTACGTCATTTCGATGGGCGTTTCTAAGACAAATGTAAACTTTGCATTTCATTTGTACTCATATTGAATATTTACACATTGGGAGAGGTCTGCAAGGTATGCAAAAAAAAAAATTGCAAGACAGACGATGATAATTTTGAAGATTTGACACTTCTCTACAATTTATATAAATTTCATCAAGTGCCGTGTTCGAGATACTGACTACAAAAAATCGAATTAATCTGCTACCGATTTGATGTGTTTCATCATATTATCTGTTGAATTCAACAATAAAAATTTAGCAGTGCTGTGCGGTAGACTTTTGTACGGTTAGAGCTTGGATTATAAAGATTTTTCAAAAAGGTTGCGAGTTTTCGTGATGAGCCCCCCTCCGTGTCGTAACTACTAATTGCATTATTCATTTTTTGTTAATTTATTTTAAAAAAAGGGCGGCGTGAGGTATGGGAGAAGTGAGCCACTGCATACGACCTCGCGCCTTGAGGGGCCGCGCCAAGTACATAATAATTTGAGTTGAAAGGCGCGCGAGGCCCTAATTCAAAAATACCGCTCTAAGCTGTGTGTTTTTCGGAAAACAGGTGAACGGCGAAGGAGTGGGTTTTTTGAAACACTATTAAGAATGAGCGAATTGCGGAATTCTATACTTCACTCGGACGAAGTTTGGTAAAACAGCTAGTTTTTCATATTAGAGGCCTTTTAGCAATCTTTGACTTATAACTGGATGCACCAAATATTTATTTTTGCGTCTTTTTCTAGTTTTTTTAATAACAAAGCTACCACACAAGCGGTATGTAAGAAATACAAATTGCTTCTATGTGATAATAAGTCGCAAATGCGCGCCCTGTGTAATTTTAGCGATTACGATTTTTCTGTCGCAGCGACAGAAGCGACATAAAAATCGCATGTGCGCGCTAGGTCTTACCGTTTGTAAGATAGAGCTTTGTTACAGACGGTCCGACGCAGGCCCGGATTTTTGCCTAGGCCAACAAGGCACCGGCCTAGGAGCCCAGCCACCGAGGGGACCCCTGCCAGGGCGGGGATGGAAATTAAAGAAAAAAAAAACCAAAAATGTTGTAAGATAGCTCAATTGGCGACTTTTTTTTTGCTAAATTTCCATCCAATTCCATTTTTTCCCTTTTTTTTGGACTTGGGGAGCCCAACTGTCAAGTGCTTAGTGACCCTGGGTCTTTAAGTCCAAGCCTGGCCGGACGGACATCATAGGCTCAGAAATAGGGTTCCGTTCAAAAGTGTCCGCAGAGCCCTCGCGCCCCTGAGTGCGATACGCGCGGGCGGCACATCCAAGGGGCGGCAAATGGCCTAGTTGAGTTATGTTTTTTGTACTGTATAGAAAAAATATACAACTGATATTATATCAATTTTATTTGTATACTCAAGCCTACGTGAAAACTCTTACGAGTAGTTATTTCTTTTTTAATAAAATTCAAATTCGAATTCGAAATATTTCGCGCGCAGTTTTCGATTCGATCGTTAATTCACATCATCGCGTAGACAGGGCGCCACTATCAAGAGACATAACAATGTTTAAATAATGTTTTTTACAGTTTATTTAAATTTATAAGGAATAAAGTTTCTATTAATTGCACTTACAGTACTTATTAGTTATTTGGGATTTTTAACGTTTTTCAATTTGACATATCGTCTAGTGAGTTTATTCCCAATAAGGGGCGTCAATTATGAATCCGCACGTGGGCGACGTGAGGCCTTACGAGGGCCCTGAGTGTACGGAACCCTAAAAAGCAGCGTCAACATAAAACTTTTATGAAACACTGACTCAGAAAATTTATAGGTATAATTATCTGAGGCAATATCCAACATAAATCGTCAACAGCATAATTGCAGCAGGCGTCCGTGTTGTGTGTTGTTGTTGAGCGCCGGCCGTCGTGTCCGCGGCTCGATATACGTTGTTATCACGGCCGGCAATCTGTCCGCCTCCGCCATCGTCGACGTGACAAGTGAAGTGTTCCGGCTTGAGTCCGATGATGGGAATGCGTACACCCGGCTTGTACCGGTGCGCACACACGGCATCACGCACCAGCTGGTCGTGTGCCGTCTGCGAACTGAACGCGTTCAACGTGTGCGCCTGGACGGTTTCACGCAACCATCGGCGTAACCACTTTCCGAGCCAAACCATTTCACAATCGCATATCCACGGATTGTTGTTCAACAATAAACCACCTAGAACAATAATAATTTACTTAATTAATTGTCCATTTAATGATTTGAGAGGTAGAAATGGTTTTAACTTGCTCCGTAATATGAAAATAAAATTTGATTCCTTTCAAAAAATAATCATGGTTAACTTGTCTAGAACTATTGATGCCAATTATTAGTAGAGCTAGAAACATTAAAAAAAATTTTTGGGCCACAGTTTTCAAATCGAGATGGAACAGAAGTAGTTTATACGTGTATTTAATTTGAAAAAGATCTGAGAAATTTTCCAAACCTGATACTGAAAAAAATACTTTATAGTCAGGGCGGGCGGAAGCCCTATTGGGGGTATAGCAAACTCCACACTTGGAAAATTTCAGTGTGTGGAAATCCTCACCTGAAAATTTAGAGCGTTTTTTTTTTTGCTGATTTTGAATCACCCGCTACTTTTGGGTATTTTGTTGAACGTGCCTAGCAGCCTTCGGGCGCGTTCGTGGATACAACTAATACCCGAACACTCCCGAAACGCTGCCGGACTCTTCAGTTGGAGGGTATTTTTGTAGTTCTTCTCTCAGTGTTCACTTAAGTACAATCAGTTCCGCCCTTTATCAAAAAGGACTGCAACTATCGCTTTAGTAAAAAATTGATGCATAATAAATTTCAATTTCGTGTGTAAAAAGTGACTTTGTTCTGATTTTCCATCTCCCCACCATTTAACTTAACACACGGGTACAACCTATTCCGCCGATCCTGTTTATAGTAGTGAAATTTAGGCGCAGGGCCAAGGGGGCGCAACGCGCTAACGTGACACCTTTACCCGCGAATCAATCAGTTAAGAAAAGCAAAATGCTAGTTAATAATGAGAAATAAAGGGCGGTGAAGAATATCTCGTCCGCGACCCGGGGGGAGGGGGGGGCGGATGGCTTAGGCCGTCGATGAGTCTACCTCACACGAATTAAGTTGAATATTTCCAAACTTCCTCATTTGGCCCGACATGTCATTTGTTTAACTCATTCAGGGCCGGATTAATCATGTCAGGGCCCCTAGGCAATGCAATTGGGTTTTTAAGTCAAAATTTTTTTTGTCATAAATGGAAAGAACGTATGTAAGTTTTATAAGAAAACAATTTTTTATTTTTATTTTTTTATAATAAATAAGAAGTTATATCAAGTTAAAAATAAATATTTAAACTTAGTACCGATGACGCCCGACAGTTCCCGAAAAAAACCCGAGCGCTTTGTGACGTAACTATGTTTAAGCTGACTCTATGTGACAGGTGTGATTTTGTTTATAATTTATTTATTCCTATTCTCAACGTCGGTGTATTGATTATTTCATTGTAAATGTCAAATTTCAAAAGTTTTCGGACCTGTTTCGTACCACTTTGTACAAACAATACAAAAACAAGTCCTGAAAAAATGTTTTTAAATGTGCCACAAAATGTTAAACGTCGAAAGCAATGGTTCCGAGGAGCACGATGTATTTGCCCTAAAACTACGTCAAATTTTTTTTGTTGTGAAGATCATTTCGATGTAAGTATTTTATTATAATTATATTATAGTTAATAATGATTTATATCAGAATATAAATACAATACATATTATTATAGTTAGGTACGTCAAATAAAAATTTGTCAGAAAATTAACTCCAAATCAGAACTTTCAGAATTAATAATAAATTTGTATACTGTTATCAAATGATTTTTGTTTAATTCTTAGTTTTAAAAGTTATGTTTAGCTAGGTTATACATGTAGGTACTAAATGGACAGCGTAAATTGATATTTCGCAAAATATATATGTCATGTTGATTGTTCCGCAGGTATATTATCAGAATTGGCCTTTATAAACCCTTTATCACACATTACTGGAATAAATTTATAAACAATACTTTTATTTCACAAAACTTCAATAATTTTTACAGTTGACAGTACTCACATGAAAGCACATAAACATAATTACGTCACAAACATGGTAACCATTATGGAGTGTTTTGTAGTCACGTGATATTTTTTAAATTTTATATATTTTAATTAATTTATAATTAATTGTATATACATTTTAAAAAAATTTTCTCATCGATTTTCAATATTATTTATGATTAAGTATTGAAATAAAATAAAAAAATTGATAATTATTTTTTATTAAACAACCCAATTCTCGGGGCCCCTTTTCAGCCGTTTAAAGATGATCAGCTCTTTTCAAGTTGATGAAGGTAGCGTATTGTATGTTTCATACAATACGCTATACGTAACGCATCCATATTATTAGTTCTACTACTCGATACTAGATGGTTCTGTTCTGTAAGTATGAAGTATTTCATCAAGTGACAGCATGCGTCCAAAAAAAGCAATAATACCTATTGCCATTGAGGATACAAATTTTCCAATTAAATTTTCACTCTATGAGACATTTTTAATTTCTTTTGTGCACGCGCAGGGCCCCTAGCCGATACGGAGCCCCTTGGCAGTTGCCTACTCTGCCTAATGGTTAATCCGGCCCTGGACTCATTGTAAATTAAATGGTAATTTTTAAACTGCTTTTTAAATTTTTATTTTATTTTCTGACTATGTAAAAAATATTTTCTCTTACCGGAGATTAATTTTGTTCCAATAGATTCCCAGTTTGATGCCTCCAAATAAAATATATTAGGAGATATTGACGTGAGCATATTATTTCTCAAATCAATAGTAAAATCTGAAACCTTTGGAAAAGTTGTAAACAAGTCTCGTGGCAATTTATCAATTTGCGTGTCTCTTATTTGTATTGTCAATTCAATTCTGTTATCCAATCTGGAAAAGGCTTTCCTGTTTATTACTGTCAACTCATTTCCCCATATTTCCAGATGTTTTATATCACTTGACACTAATCCATGTAGCTGATCAGTCAATTCAATTGATGTCACTTCGATAGATAGTTTCCGTAAACTTTTCACTTGCATTACAGCTGATTTAATATATGATTGAAGTTGAACGGAAGTTGATATTGATAATGAGGTCAAGACAGTCAGATGTGATAATGAATTGTTTTCGAATGTTTTTAAAAAATATAGACCGTGGATATAAAGATTCTGAAGTTCAGGTAATCCAAAAAATGTACTGTCATCGATTTCCTAAAAGAATAAAAAAATCAATAAAATAACAATATCAGCGTTTTAAAAAATTTATAATTTTTTGAGATGAACATAGTTACTTTTTATTTGTACAAAATTATTCATGTAAATCTAATATAGAAAAAATTAGATGTAAGTTCAAAGATCAAAGTTCGGATAGTAAAGACTCTAGTAGCCTTAGATTTCGAACGTCTATAATCTGCAATTCGGGTAGTAAGGTTTCTTAACCCTCCATTTTTAGATGTAATTGAGATAACATAAAAGCATTGAATTGCCTATGTCACTTATACAATAAATAAGAAGAAGCTAACCCGGTCTCTAGTAATAATAATGAAATATTTCACAGAGCAAAAACCTAGGTCACTGTATACGATTGCTAATAAAATTAATAACGATTACATCACCGAAATATGTAACTATTCAAAATTAGTGGACAATGGACATAACTAAAAAGTTTAAATGGCTACCATAATTTGCACCTTTAAGCTCTGTCGACAGTCAAGCGTATTTATTCGATTTGTGAATGGATTTGTGGTGCAAAGATATACTTATAATATTTAACAGAGGGTTGTTAACTTGGTACCTTAAGGATCGACAGTAAAGACAGAACACTTCCGACACTTTTAAAGTAGAAACATGTATGAAAAATGTACTGATCTTCGAGGGGTGATATAAAAAAAAAACTTCCTTTAAAAAAGCCACTAAAAAGAGAAAAATAAATTTTGAGATCGGCGCCAATTTAATAAAATATGAAGTCGGTTAAAAAGTAGACATTAATATTAAATTGGCACTTTTTAACCGACTTCATATTTTAATTGGAGCCGACCTCAAAATTTTATTGTTTTCCTCTTTTTAGTGGGGTTTTTGAAGTAGTTTAAAGTTTTTTTATTTTTTACTTTGCAGTGGCTTTACATTGCGTAGTTTGCACGTTATTAACCGACTTCTGTCTAGATATTTGACATTTATCTTAACGGTATTACATTCCGTTACACACTTTTTTTTTTAAATCAGTCGAACTACTAAACAGATTTAAGTAAAATTTATATGGGACTACCCCGAAGGTATGCCCTATTAAATAAAACAATAATCATCAAAATCGATTCACAAATACAGGAGAAATCGGTGAACATACATACATTGATAAAAAAAACAGAACATAGATGCCGAATATAGTATCACCTCCTTTTTTGAGGTCGGTTAAAAAATACATTGATTGCCCCGCCAACATATCAAGAATAGTAAATTTTGAAATCAGTTCTGTTGTGGAAACGGATATTTAATATACTAGAGTGCATAAGATTGTTTTCAATGCTACCTATGTACTTACCATAATAGGATTATCAGATAAATGTAAAGTCTTTAATGTCTTCACTTGTTTTAAAGCATTAGTCGGCACAGTTACAAAACTGTTATTGCTCAAATCCAATTCCCTTAGGTTCGATAATGTCTTCAAGCTTACAATGTTTTCAATCGCATTCGATGATAGATTTAAATGTATCAGATTCGGTAACAGCAATAATGGAGAATGTTTCAATCCAACGTTGCATAAATTCAATCGTTTCAATGTTGGTGTATAATAAAATACTTCTTTATAATCAGCTAAAAATGTATTAAAGCTCAAATCCAGTGATAATAAGTGGCCTAAATTCGAAAACGTGTTCGCCGGTATTATTTTAATAAAATTATTACTCAAATCTAAATTAAATAAATAAGGCATCCATAAAAACATTGAATTCTCAATGTATTCAATATTATTGTGACTTAATTTTAAATTTCTCAGAGTTAATCCAATGTCGCTTAGTACCGCTCCTGGAATTGTTGTCAATCCATTGTGACTCAAATCAAGTTTTTCGATTTTTGTGTTACGAAAAATGCCGTTTTGTAAAGATATTAGTCTGTTATTTTTTAAGTTTAATATTCTTAGTTCTTTCATATAAGAAAATTGCTCATTATGAAATCTGCCAATTTGATTATTTGATAAATCTAACATTTGTAACGAATTCAAACCTCTAAAAGTATAGCGGTTTATTTTAAAAATATTGTTATCGTTAATCGACAATATTTCTAGCTTCCTTAAAGTATCAAAAGCATCCGAATCTAATTCAAAAATGAGATTTGAATCGATGCGTAAGGTTTTTAAATATTCAGAAATTTTGTCAATGTATACTTTAGGATACGTTTCAAAGTTATTTCTACTTAAATCGATAGATTTTATGTATATTTGTTCTTCAAAAATCCAAGCTGAATTCAGTTTGTTGTTGCTTAGATTAACAGACATTGGATTTTGTGAATTTGATACATTTTTAAAATAATGTAGCGAGAGTTTTGTCAGCTGATTATATCTTAAATCAATATAAGATAATGATGGCAAATTGGAAAATGCGTTCGTTTCGATTTCGTCTATATCGTTATAGGATAGTATTAATGTATGTAAATAATGTAAATTATGGAATGAATTCGTTCTTATAATACGTATTTTATTATTGGAAATAGTCAAATAATGTAAGTTTTTTAACGAAGAAAAAGTTCTACTTTCAATAACCTGCATATCATTATGCGATAATCTCACGTCCGCCAGATTCTTATGAATGCTGGGATAAAATGCTGATCTTATCCACTTTATTTTGTTATGTTCCAAGTTCAAGTACCGTAAATTATGGAACGTTGCGAGTGACGTTTCGTATAAATAATGAATATTATTGTTATCCAGTGCAAGCCAAATCAAATTATTCAAAGGCGCCATTAATAAATTCGGAAAATTTTCATTCTTCAATGAAAATGACATTTCCAGGCTTAATAACGTATCGCCAACATCTTCAAAAGCGTTTGGATGCCAGTACAAAACATTGTTATAACTCAAACTCAGCTCGCGTAAATTATCCAAATATTTAAACACATTATTCTTCAAATATTTAATACGATTGTTTCTCAAAATTAAAGTTGTCAAACTTTTACCCCAATTCTGGAAATGTTCTTTCTCAATTTCAACAATCAAATTGTAACCAATATTTAAGTGTTGTAATCTACACTTAGTAAGAGCTTGATGCGGAATGGTTAATAAAAAATTCTCGCTAAAACTTAAAACTTTCAAAGTATTACATAAATTAGTGAACGCGTCTTGATTAACATGAGCAATAGAATTCGATGAGAGATATAAATATTTGAGTACTTTGAGTTGACTCAATGCGCTCGGAACATGTCCAATTTGATTGTGTTCAAGATCCAAATAGATCAAACTTTCTTCAACGCCAACAAAAGCGTTTGGGTGTACAGTTTGAAGTCGATTGTTACCTAGTAACAAACGTTGAACTCTGGTTGAACTAAAAGCTTCCTGTGGCAAGTGTTGTATTTTGTTAAAATCAAGACTCAAGTCTCTGACTCGTAACGAAAGTGAGTTGTCGTTGTTAAACAAGCACTTTGTTGGTAAATATTTCAAGCCATTTTCACCGATATCCAACTTCTCTAGTGTCAATACAGTGATGTTGTGAAAAGCATCGAGATGTTCAGACGGAAGCTCGCGTATCTGATTTCCGCGTAAATATAGCTGTCGTAAGTGGAGGCTTGTTCCATTACCCCTTATCTCTCCACCGCCATCGTTTCTGATGCTGCTGCTGCTGGTGGATGCTGTTGCTACTAACAGTTCCAGAGGCAACTCGCTGAATAAATTATATGACATTTCCAATGTTTTGATGTGTTTAGGAAGACTGTCACTGTTTAGTTTTGTTAATTTGTTTTCGTTAATGTATAGTGTTGACATTGATTCTATTTGACTTAAATCTGTAGGTTCCAAGTTGTTCCCAATTGGAGAGGAATTAATTTCAACAATGTCGTTTCTTCCGAGATTTAATGTGTCGAGCGTTCGACGTAATTCAGACCAGTTGCCATTTACTGTTCGTATTTCGTTTCTACAAGAATGAAAACAAGTTTGTGTTATAATATAATAATAATTATGCATAATTATGCTTTTAACGCCCGCTTCTCTACACAAGTCAAATCAAAACAGACATCACTCGTGAGTCGTGTTACTATCTTCTGACAATATTTTCTCGTTGTTTACTTTACATTAACTTTAAACTTTTACTAATTAATAGAGAAGCAACAGAGAATAGTATTTGCTTTAAAAGAAGCGAAACACAGCGTTTGCAACTAGTGTGAAGTTTACTGCCCGAGAAACGGGGGCATCAAATCACACGCGTTGCATTCGCTGTGTTTTGTTCCGAGAAATGCATATAATTTTTCACAACAACTCTATTGACAATTCAATTTGAGGTAGGTACCTGCAATTTGGGCGCGCAAAAAAGCCGCAAAAATATTACATCTGTCAGATCTAAAAATCATTTTTCAAATTGCTTAGCCTTTAAGTGACACATTTTCAGATATTCTCGTTTACTTAATTGATAAAAAATAAAAACAATAATCGACTTTTTATTATACAAAACTGTTCTACAGACTACATACCTATTTTGGTACTAATAATTAATAATAGTATAACATTTACATGTGCATCACATTTTGAATTGTCGACCACAAACTTCTATTATTACATAAATAAATCATTTTTACGAAGGTGCAACAAAATATATTAGACAACATTGTGAAAATAATTACCCGTATAAATTAAGCCAGCGCAGATTCTGGAGCCCCGTTAACGAAGCTAGAGGCACGACATCCAGTTCGTTATTGGACAGATCTAACGAGGCCAGCGCAGTTCGTCCTGCAGACCTGCAATCCACACAACACAATATATATATAGCTACATATTTTATTATATTGTATAACAGTGGTCCTTCAATGCGGTGCTCGCATCCGTATTGGTGTTTTTAATATGTTAATTTTAAAAAGTTTTAAGCTAATATTTTAAAATGTTTTTTAAAATGATATTTTTTATTATATTAATCGCTATGTGTATACTTGTATTATTTTTTTATTATTGTCAATTGTTAGTAGAGGGCGGACGAGATATAGCCACTTTGGTTTGTCCGAACCCTAATAAAGGAATTTATTATTATTATTATTATTATTACCTATCAAGATATTTACATTCACCTGTTAAACAATTTCTAATACAATCCAGTTCATATTATTAGTGTTACAAAACTGTTTTCTGAGTTGGCGGAATAAATATTTATTTACAATAATTAAAAACACAATAATTATGGATTCAACAACGAAAAGTCAGTTCTAACAATTAACACAAGTAGACAATTACTAAACAGTAATTACAAAGCAAAACAAAACAACTATATACAATAACTTGTAATTATTACCACTACACTAGTATTTATTTTATCAATCTATTTATTTATTTCACGGCACTATTTATATCACTGATCCACCGTGGACTTGACTACGTGACTCACCGTTGACTGATTGATTCACTCAATCGCACTGGCTGTTTATATATGCTGCGTGGCATAAGCCTAGTGTGTGACTTTACAGCATCGATGCTTGAAACACAATCAATCACAAAACCTTTAGTTACTCAAAACGAGGGAGGAGCAAAATTAAAATAGTTCCAAACGGGGACGCGACTGAAAAAGTTTGCGAACTCCTGGTCTTTTGAAAGCTTCAGGTAATTATAATGTGAGAAAAATTGATGACCTATTTAAAATTTATTTTGTGACCACCGACTGTCAGGCTTATCTAGATCTAGTGCCAATTCATAATTTCAATTTATTATTATACCTAATTAACAATAAACTGAACATTCTGTTGATACTGTAATTATTTCTCAGATTGGAATCATAAAACCGGGGGCTTGTAATAGGAATTGTATTTTAATTCCTGCAATATTAAAAAAATATCACGTTGGAGACTGCTTTGTGGCAGAAAATAACATTGACTTTTTTGCGAGTACAAGTCGAGTATAGAAAAAATTGTAAACAATAATTGAACAATGTTTTCGTTATAGCTGTTCCGCTATGCATAAGTGCGATAGATGTACTAAAATGACTGTTTCGAATAAAGTAATGTATGGAGAACATTTTTGAGAAAGGTTTAAACTTTAAATACAATTCTTTTCGTTGAGTCTTTAAGTAACGTATTTTAATTGTAAAAGGGAGAAAAAATCTGGATTGTGAAAAATGTTGAAAATATTTTTTCCGTACTACTGGACTTGACTTGAAAAGAAAAATTCATCTGCTTATCTCAATAGTATTTTTTTAATATTGTTACAAAACTGTTTTCTGAGTTGGCGGAATAAATATTTATTTACAATATTTAAAAACACAACAATAATAACTACAACAACCAAAAGTCAGTTCTAACAATCAACACAAGTAATTAACACTGAACTATATACAATTGAGTACACTAATATTTATTTTATCAGGTGAATTTATATCACGGATTTATTTCTAAAGTTTATTTATGTCGGTTCTTTACTCAGTTACTTCAGTACTATTTATTTTTATCTACTCCACTATTTATATCACTGTACTGACTGATTAGACCGTTGATTGACTAATATTTATATCACTGATCCGCTTTGGTTGCACGACTCACCATTGACTGCGTATTCGGCACTGACTAACTGACTGATCGTTGACTCACTCGTACTTCGCTGTTTATATACGCTGTGTGGCTGGAGCCCAGTGCTTCTCGCGTTCTCTAGAACATTCCTGCAGATACTCGTTGTTCAGTATGCAGACCCCGTTTCTCGGAACTCTTTGTTTGCCGTTTATATACAGGGAGATCCGTAACAATATTAATTTTGTAGCATGTATTTTATAAAAAATCAATGTCTTAAAACTACAAAAAACATTATGACTTCTGTCAGTATTTGATAAATCTTTTTTCGCCTTTAATTGTATGTTGTTACAATTTATGATTAGAAAATATAAGGTAATTAAATTAAGAATGAAAAATAGATCAGTCATTGCGGTATTTCGTGTTTCTGTATACAAATATCAGAAAACGCTGCAGTATTATAGTAGAAGTACATTCATGGATAAAATATTACAAACATTTAAATCCACTGATAAATTCTGCAATGTATGTTCACATTTGATTTGTTTTCAACTCATTCTACCGCCAGTGGGTATCTACACTAATGAGTTTACCGATATAAAAAATTACAATCTACTGAGATTTAAAAACTATATTATGAAAAATAAGCTCATTGAAGATTACTTCTATTCTGTGGAAACATTTTTTCATTGATTTTAAGGTGTTTTGTTGACTTGCAACTATTGTACTTTGTAGGTACCTAATGTTATTAATAAAAATTACTATTATGTGAAGAAAAAATTCCTTAAAGCGCTTTGCATCCACAAGCACCCTATAAACTTCGGGTTCATCACCGTCACACAAGGGATACTTGCGGAGCAATTTGAAACTATAACCGCGTCTCAAACCATGAAATAGGCGATTACAGCGAGTTTGAGTCGTGCGCACGGAGTACACGGAGCGACCCAATAAGCACAGCCTTTTGCATGCGGCAAACTGACATGCCGCTGACATGCCGGGATAGGTTTTGTATTTGCCAACTTGATAGTTTGGCTCCTCCAAGAACGCCAATTATAAGGACAATTTATTTAACAGAATCTCTGCGTACTGCTTCCTGAGCTCAAAAAGAAGGACTTGATATTTGGTCCGTTTCTCAGTTTCCTTCGCGACAGCAGGAGCTGAGAACTCGATGACATTTTGCATCGATAGTTTGATATAATATGTATATTTAAAAAGAGTTTAAAATGAGCTTACTGCTTAAGGGCAATATTGATTTTGATTTTTGATTAGTTTTTAAGAAGAGAAGACATTTTTGAAGTTATGCTTCTATTTTGGCGTGTTAGACAATTTCTGGGAGGGGAAAAACTTATGGTTTCGCGTCATCGTCACGCTCATGTTATTAAAAGTATATCTATAGCTATGGCCATCGGTAAAAGTAATATACTGACGCACGAGCAGTGGCCTAATTAATATCTGAGAGTTTTATAGGACACAAAAAAATTAAATGGCGTCAGATTTCAAAATGGCGACCATATGTACTTTTGTAAAAATTATCCGTTCTTTTTGAAAATTGATATTTAAGAGTTTTATAGGACACAAAAAAATAAAATGGCGTCAGATTTCAAAATGGCGACCATATATACTTTTGTAAAAATAATCCGTTCTTTTTGAAAATTGATATTTAAGAGTTATATAGGACACAAAAAAATAAAATTGCATCAGATTTCAAAATGGCGGTCAAATAATAACTTTTCAATTGTATTGTCTATAGCTTTGATAAATTCGGTTTTATATACAATGTGTAAAATGCATAGCTTCTGTCGGGCGTCCCATGACACCTCTTGACTTTTTTTTCTATAAGCGTACACGTTATATAGGTAGGTACTGGAAAAACAAAAGAGAGCGGTATTGTATAAATGTGAATAAAGCTTCTTATGAAAATGGTGTTTGAAAAGAGTCGGGGCATGCTCAACGCTGGTCAAAAGCCTGCACCCTCTTGCAGATAGACGGCGCGAATGTGGGAGTTCGACCGGGAGACAGGGACGGACGAAGACGATTGCGTGACAAGATTCAATCAACAAATTCCTAACTGGCTCGCTAGTGTAAAGGTGGAAAACGAGAAGAGAAAATAGATTTTTCCTGGTCGTCATCCGAGAAGAAAAATTGCGAACATGTAATCACTGTCTATATATGAGGAATTTATGTGAGGGATGGTAAATGATTCTTAATTATCAATTTTTAAAACAAGGATTGGAGCTTTAAACACTTTTAAACAGTTATAATTTCTAAATTAAAGAGATACCGATCTGCGCTTGTGCGCTCGTTCGAATCAGACGCCCTAAACCGTCCTTTTTGTCCCATATTGATATCTTTTAAAATTGAGAAGTTAAAGGCAGTCAAAGTTGAAATCACCACAGAGTTTAACGTGTTTTTAACACGCGTTTCGAGTACCTTCCATACCGAATTAAAAAAAAAATCCGTCTAGGAATCCATAGGAAATTCAAATCTATTTGACGGATTTTGATGATTTTTTTTAAATGTTCCTTATGATTCCAGAAGTGCTATAGGCTATGTTTTATTCATCTTTTTAAATTATTTTTTGAGTTAAATGATTAATTAAATTTTTATTGGTTTTCTACTACTAACAAAAGATCAAATTCCTTTGCATTTTAGCCTATTGGCGGAATCCTACAACTTCGCTTCACAGGGGGAGAGTTCTCGCGGGGGGGGATAATAAATCATAAATTCTTATCTGTGGAACTACTGAACCGATTCTAAATATTCTTTTACTAATAGAAAGCTACACTCCCTGAGTGATATAGGCTATATTTTATTTTGATACATTTCTCGCGGTGGGGGGATAATTCCTGTGGGATAGTAACAAAAAGTAACTGAAATTCTTTTGCATTCGTAGGGGGAGAATTTCTCGCGGGGGTGGGGGATAATAAATCATAAATCAAAATAAACGTGGGCGAAGCCACGGGTAGCGGCTAGTACTTTATATAAAGCGACCTACCGAAAACTTTCGAAAAAGGACGAAGATTTATCTTGTATATGTAGGTAAACACAAAGTTTTGGAGCTCAGATAGTAGGTAGGTATAGTTAGTAGGTGTATTCGCATGTATAAGCTTCTCAGAACAGTCGTTGATAAAAGTGATCTCAATTAATTAATTAATTAAATTTGTTTTCATGTAATTAGTGAAACAAACAAGTGTATTATATCATAGTAATCAGCATTAAATGCTGTGTAAGGATATAGGTACAATCTGGGAAATAGGAATGAGAATATATTTCTTTCTAAATTCTAAAACTTTCTGGTTACCTCTTATATTTTCATCTACTTTTAAAATTATTTTTCAAAAAACATCGTTTAAGGTATTAAATTTCCTATGGAATCCTAGACGGATTTTTGTTTATTTGGTATAGAAGGTACTTGTTACACGTGTCAAAAAACATGCAAAACTCTATGATGATTTCCACTTTTTAATTTTTAAAGATATCGGTACGGGATAAAAAGCATGATTTAGAGCGTTATTTTCTATATAAAAATATGTGTTTTCAATTTAAAATTCGATACAGAACGTAAAAAAATACATTACGTTTTCGCCATTGGTAGGTACTATCCAAGGCGACGCCGCGATATGAGATTTTCGCGCACTCACGTTCAGTAACTATTGAAGAAATTTCTTTTTTAAATACGGCATTCTGTTCTAAATTTTATAAGCTTTAAGATTAATAATGACCTTTTTTTTGTCGTAAAATAGATAGTTCTCTAGATTTTTGCAAAAATACACTTTTGGAGGTTCAACCCACTAAATAGCGTACATATATCTTCAGTTGCCCAGAGATGACAGTTTGTCATTATGCATTTTCTTGTAGTTAATCATATCCTAAATAGAAATAGATGATTAATTTTCAAAATTTCAGACCTAAAAATATCAGAACAATATTTTTTTATATATGGTTTTTTCACTCATCGATAATTATTAATTATAAAAGTTCATATAGTGGTTTGAAAGGCGATAATAAAAATTGTAGAAGCGCGACTCGAACTATTTTTAAAATTATTTTTTTTTCTTGGATAATAGACTACAGAAGTAGGCGGTCCTAATTTGAGCGCGAAATTTAAAGTGAAGTCGATTGGCATTCAAAAATGTATGGGGTTTAACGGAATATTCATTACTATTCTCATAAATTCTTTATTGGCTACAAAACTTTATTATTTCGTGTGAAATAGTTTCTTATTTGAAATTAAAAATTTATGAAAAATCAATGTCCTAACTTGATTCAGCCAGTGACGTTTATTCTAACCTAACTTAACCTCGTTGACGTTTGTTGAGGTATATAAATTATTAAAGCAATTATAATTAGAAATTGAGTTTGTTCTTTCCATTTGGAGTTGAAAAAGTGTTCTGAAGTCGTCTGAGCTACGCTAGATCAAGGGAGGGTAAGCTAAAATGAAAAAAAATCTTTTAATCAATTAGGTATGAATTAGGTATTGGATATCTAGGTAATATTTTAGCTTTTCCTCAGTCGGAAATTTAAACTTTTTACAGTCATAATTTTCATTATAACTGCAGTCATAACAAATTGCTTTAATTATTAACGACGACGTGTTTAAAAAAACGAGGTTATGTCAGTAGAATGAATGAAATTTGACAGTTGTTTCATGTCAATGGGTGAACGTACGTTTAACGCAGATTGTAGTTAGAAGGAGACAGTTGCGACTCCGCCACGCCTTCCTTTCCTAATCTATTATTAGAACAGCCAAAACAAGTTCCTTGAAAGTCGAAACCGTCAGGTGAGAATACATAATTTTTATTGTTGTATGTATTACATTATGAAACTGAAAAGTTCTTCTCGGTATTCAAGCAATTAAATTGTATTGTTTGAAGTGTGGGAAACTTCAGTCGTATATAATGAAATTCGTTGTACGTTGTGATATTTTGTGCCTATTAATTAAAAAAGAAATCAAAAGAAAAGAAGAAACAGCACTGTGGTATACAGCTTTTTCAAGTACGTATTATTGTTTGTTAAGTTGTTGAGCATTAGCAATTAATTAAACTTTGTTGTTAAGAAAGATTCTGTAGCAAAACTCTCAAAAAATGTGTTTAACTAAATGTATATAAAATTATACAATTAGGTAATTTCTTATGATAAATACTAGCGGTTACCTGTGGCTCCGCTGACGTATATTTAGTATATCAATTTATTATTCCCCACGAGAAATGTTCCCCCTGCGAAGTGAATTATGATTTATTATACCCCCCGCGAGAATCTCTCCCCCTGCGAAGCGAATTATGATTTATTATACCACCGCGAGAATCTCTCCCCTGCGAAGCGAAGTCGGGTTTAAAATCAATTGGAAATAGTTTGCAAATCAAGAAAGTTTGACTATATTTGGATTTCACCCATCCGTAAAAAACCTACATTATATACAACACACATATATTATACAATATATAGGTACCTACGAGAAGTCGATATCTAATCTTTTCTTCTGTATCTGATAATAGCGTGTGTAGATGAATGTATGTTGGTAAAGTTTTTCTTTTGTTGTTATTTTCATGATGAACAGGATTAAATTAATGTTTCCGCAAGATTTTCCCGTTGAAAAGATTAAACTGCTTGTTTTTGTTTTTATCTATAGCCACAATATAATATTACTGTAATGTATTTATGACAGTGACGGCTCGTCAGGGTAGGCCAGATAGGCATTGTCTACCCTGAAAAACGAACAATGAATAAAAGATGAATTATTTAAAAGGGACAACAATTGGTAATTAATATGTTTTATATAAAGTTTTAAATTTAAGTGATGGGAAAAACGGCATTATTTCAATAATCGGATTCTTAGGTTATGAGTGATTCTAATAAACGGATGTTTCTTTCGAATTATATCAAACTTACGATTCTTTTGATTTATGAGTAACTGCATTTCATAATATAGGTAATAGGCGGATCTAAGACTAGTTCACTAGCCATGGTATTCAGTAGCCATTCGCTGTTGTGTCGAGGTCGATGCCAAACAGTAGAGAGAGTGTAGCGTAGATATGTAATATGTTTCAATGGAACTTCCAATCATAACAATCTCTTATCTCTATGTTTCCGATTATTATAATAATTTAAATTATATACAATTCATATTATATATATTATTCAAGTTATATATTATAATTCGAATTATTTCCATAATCAGATGTCACCGATTACTTAAAAAATCGGATTATCGATTATTTTTTATTCGAATTATCCCCTCACTACTTCAATTATTTAACATAAAATAGAATTAAAACATACGAGAGATTCATCAAAATCGATTCACAAATACAGGAGATATGAGGTAAAATAAAAAAAATATATATATACAGTCGACTTGAGAACCTCCTCCTTTTTTTGAAGTCGAATAGCAATAAAATAATTTTGTATTTATTGCTCAATTAATACAGTAATTTCTCGTGGCTCTATATCTGTTTCATTAAAATTTATAGATTATCATTAGTGATATTTTTCGCTACAATTTAGGCTTGTCATTAACACGTATTTCTATGCATAAAATACTAATTTGCTTGCGAATTGAAATCGATAAAGATTAATCCCTTGTGATATTAAAATTAACGGTCGAACTTTGATATTAAAATTTTAATTAAATAAATAAAATTATCGCTCGCAGAGGGATAAAAACAGCACAAGTAATTTAACATTTTATGAATTAGTTATTTGATAAGAATATTTTGAAATTGGCTTTAAATATTTACATACAACAGGACTCGCCATTTAGTAGTATACAAATAAGATATAACAGGGAGCATGCAAATGTGCAAATTATATCAACGAATGAATAACTTATTGTAGAAGAAGAATCATCAATCTCCTACAATGTATATTATCTTAATATATAAATGCGGAATACCATTCACTCACTGACTGACTGACTCATCACGAAATCTCCGGAACCATACGACCTACAAACATGAAATTTGGCAGGTAGGTTCCTTATAGGACGTAGGCACCTTTTAAGAAAGGATTTTTCTAAATTCAACCCCTAAGAGGGTCAAAAGGGCGTATAGAGTTTTTGACAAAATGTTCATATCTCACAAATCGTTAAGGTGAGAGGTATTGAATTCAACATACTAACTCTTCTTTAAAAATTAGCAAACCTTTATTCGAGCATTTTTTAAATTCAATCCCTAAGGGGGTACAACGGTAAAACAGGGGTGTAGGGTTTTTTGGTTAATCAACGCCCAGTAGAAACTTGAAATTTGGACAGTAAGCACCCATTAAGAAGAATTTTTGTTTTTTTTTCAACCCCTAAGGGGTCAAAAGGGGGTGTATTATTTTTTGACAAATTATTGAATTCAACATACGAACTCTTCATTAAACAATAAGCAAATACAGGTTCGATCGTTTTTTTTTTAATTAACCCTTAAGATGGTGAAAAGGGGAATTATAAAAATAGTCTTTCTCCGAAACTGCTCCAGTTAGAAACACGAATTCTGAAAGTATTCTTTGTTAAAATCGAAAAGATCGCGCATGTTCGACAAATTATCGAAATCCGTATCTTAAGGGGGGGAAACCGAGGGTGGAAACCTTCATGAAGGATACGCTGTATCTCTAAAATTACTCAAGCTAAAGTGATTGCTAAACACGTAACTAATCAGAAATTCATAGCACCCGGACTAAGCCGGACGGGACAGCTAGTACAATGTATAAAATTGTAACCGTACCTCTGTCTTTATACATTCGTTTTCTTGGAGATTCTTGAGGTTTTTGGGTATTTTATATGACAATAGATGGGAAAACTTGTTTCCACAATTTTTGTCTTTTTGTCTGCCAGCATTACTTGAGAATGAATTGCCAGAATCAATATTAACGCGATCAAAGTCGCGAGAAAATTATTCCAGACAGACGTCAGAAATAAGTATTTCTGGCATCTAGCAGCCACTAACTGAAGTGCTATATTATTATTTCAGTCAAAGGATTCAGCATTTGACTGAAGTAATAATTAACAGTATCTCAATTAGTCAGTGGCTGTTAGATTAATGCCCATTATTATTCTGTATCTTTTGTGTGAAACCGAAATTTTATTTATTCAATTTTTAAATGAAGGTCCAGTGACTAAAATAAATTTCAACGCATAAGCTGCATCCACAAATCTCTGAGTTTTATGAATGTATTCCTTATTAAGTTTGACTATAATACGGTAGATTTATTTCATGGGGTTGTATTCTTTATTAGCAAGAGAAGCTAGATGATTTATGTAGCATTTCCACACTATTAAACATATTCATTGTTTCAGAACAGAAAAAAGTAATATACCGAATTCCACAAAAATACATTCTTCATTTATTGCAATTTACACAGAATATAAGTGAATATCTATTTAAAATAAATACACAATCACTTTAAAAATTCTACACATTTATTAATCTCAACGAACGTTTCGTGTTTCTAGCTCATCATCTTCAGGGTATTTCACTAAATTTGTTTTGTGTTATATTAATAGAGCATTAAATTCTGAACAAAATGACGCCTAAATCACTTCATTCTGATTTCAAATAAACTGAAAAATAATTTTAAAATATTTATGTTAGCCCCGCCCGCTAAAAATCATTTTTGCTCTACTGAAGTATGACAGGCCATAATTTTATGGACGTGCGTTTATATTAGCTAATAATATTATCTAAAAACCCAGAAACAGGGTGTTGAAAAATACCGATTTGTACCTATGTAAACATGTCGTAAACAATCTAAACTTCGTTGCTATGGATACATTCATTTTTTACTTAAAATTGACGTCAGGCGGTATTTGCAGTCACGCGACACATAGATTAAAAATCATGATTTTATTTATTTATTTAAATATGTTTGCGAAACTTAATTAATAAAAATAAAAATTCTAATAAATATTTTAGAGCATAAACTTTCATTACAACAAAATATTATATTTTATTTTGATCACTGGCAAATACCCTAGAGTCCTAGACCTTTTTAGGTATAATCAATTACTGTATAGGTCATGCTAAACACTGAAACATTCTGTATATTCACTGCTCCCTTTCTACCATAAACAAAATTGACTTTTATCTTGTCCATCGGAATACAACTTCCATCACCATTCTGCAACGACTCAGAAATCAGAATGACTTCAAGTGTCCGTTGCAGTGCTGCTAATAAGAATCTTTAAAATTGCAAAGAATCGAATCTCTTGACTTACTGACTCCCTCAAGACAGATTTGATGAACTAATTATTTTAATGTAATATTACGTAGGTATATACTTACTAAAAATCCACGTGTGTGGTTATTAATTAATTAATCAACATCGGAGAAAGTACTTGAATATGTAATAAGGATTACAGATGTTACCACGCAAAATATTTTTTCAACATCCATATGTCTACTTATACCTATTGGTATGACTGAATAAGTGATCTTCAAACGGTGGATCACATACTAATAATGATATGTGTTCAAACAATGTCATTTTGGTCAATTGATTAATCAATCATTTATGATCTAATTAGCTGTTTTCATAAAAATAATACTTTATTAATTACATATGTTATAGTCAAATCCCGAAATGATTGACTGGTCATTGTGCGTTTTAGTCAACGCACAAATTACTTTTGTGTTTCGGGCTTTGATCGGAGTTTTTTCAGGCAATCCTAGGAGTGACTAACATGGCACTCCGGACTTTGACAGTAACATACACACAATACCTTATTAAGGTAATCATGGTTTTGTATCCAAAGCACGACGACGCGACGTATTCTAAAAATATAGAAATGATAAAAACGGTTCTGGAAAAATGAAGTTTCAACTATTTTTTTTACATGAAAAATCAAAATTTTAATTTAATTTTTTTATCTAATTTACCCAATTTTGATTTTGATAAACGTTGTATTACTTTCTACCTTCTAAATCAAGGAGCCCGGCCCCCGGGGACCATCGAAATTTTTGTGCTTGGATTTTAGCGTAATTATGAGTCAACTGTATTTAATATGGCTTTTAATGGTCGTCAACGACGCTGGAAAAAGTGAACGTTTAAAAACACATACAACAGGCGAGTGAAGTGAGATAGCAGTTTTAGAGTGCATTTTTAGGGTTCCGTACCTCGAAACGGAACCCTATTACTGAGCCTACGATGTCTGTCCGCCCGTCTCTATCTCACAAATGGTAAGAGGTAGCTAGTTGAAATTTTCACAGATTTTGTGTTGTGGCATGAATCCTAGCAAATAATAATTAAAATTAAATAACCAATTAATTTTAGTAAATTAATGTTTTTTATTTATAAATACATAAATACAGGCTGGTAATTTTTTCGATGCTCACCATTGGAATCTTGTTGTGAATTATTTTTATGAAATCATGATTGCTTTGAAAAACATTTGAAACAATGGTAAAAATGACAGATTGTATTATTAATACTGTTATGAAAACTCCTTAAATACTGCACACATTTTATTCCCCTAACGATAACAATATGATTTAACCGACCTTGAACCTATCTTTAACCGTTTCCAAGATACCAATGGTGAGCATCGAAATCTTGTCTGTATCTGTTTTTTTCTCTAGAACTAGCGGCCCCATCCGGTTTCGCCCGAGTGCAATACACTACTCACTCGCTTCGCTCGTTCGCTTGAATATTATAAATACACAACTCACTCGCTTCGCTCGTTCGCTATATATATAAACCTTCCGTGAAAAATTATCTAACTGATGGTGAAAACCGCATCAAAATCCGTTGCATGGTTTAGGAATTACATTACTCACTCGCTACCCTCGTTCGCTATATATATGTATAAACCTTCCGCGAACAATTCCGTCATACATGATTTTTGCGTAACTTTAACCGTTTACGCAGCGCACGCAACGGAAACTCTCAAAAGGAATATTTTTTCCCGTTTTTGCAACAATTTTCATTGATGCTCCGCTCCTATTAGTCGTAGCGTGATGTTATATAGCCTATAACCTTCCTAGATAAATGGGCTATCTAACAAAAAAAAAACATTTTTCAAATCGGACTGGTAGTTCCTGAGATTAGCATGTTCAACCAAACAAACAGTTATAGATAGATTGAAATTTGAAAAACAGGAAAAAAATTATGAAAACGGAAAATTCACTCTTCTAGTCCTTAGAACTTTACAATTACAGACTAATTAGTTACGATTTAGTTTATGTTTACTAAAGTTATTAACTTCTGTATAAATCATTAAAAACATGACTCTCTCATGATGTGGACTTTGTAGGTGCGTTACTATATATACGAACACATCGATCGATACCCAGTAGTGCTTCTATTGTACGAAGTGCAGAATTTAGCAATTTTTATAATATTAGTTTAGATTGAACGCTATACTACACAAGTAGACCTTGTTTCTTCTACCATACTGCAGTGTGAATTGTAGCGTAACGGTAAGGCGTTCGCATGTCAGCCCGAAAAGTCGGGTTCAATTCCGACTGAAGATAGGTGATATTTTTAATAACATTATAGAAAAACATTTTTTTGAATTTTTACTTTAAAAATTAACTTAATTATATTTGACAGAAAAATGTTGAAACACGAAAAAGATCAAAATAAAATATAAGTAAAAAAAAACATTTTTAAAACAAGTTTAATAAATAAATCTGTAAATTTTTTACCCCTACCTAACTGCTTATTTTAATTATTGTACGGAACCCTCGGTGCGTGAGTCTGACTCGCACTTGGCCGATTTTCCACTAATACAATATCGGTGTTTGTCCAGTGGTCAGCGTAAGTAAAATACATATATGCCTTCTGGGATAGAGCATTTTGTTGTTGAACAGTAAGCGTAATAACACTCGCATATAAAACGAAAAACTTATTTGTCCGCAGTGCGTGTTTGATAGTTTAATCGAGACTAAAATATACAGGAGTTATTTTTGATATGTAAACATCTTAGCTCTCGCGTCGCAGTCGGGATTCATGGGATTTCAAGCGTCAGACGTAAGTCATGTAGATGTGTGTTCGAACGTCAGACGAAAGTCATGCAGAATTTAGTCCCGTTTCACATGAGGCGTACCACGCGCCTACGTCCTACGCCGCGAGTAGGACGTAGAACGTCGACTTTCTTTACACATGGTGTAAGTGAAGCAGTATCAAAATGGACGCGCAAGTGTGTACCTCGGGCGTTGTTGCCGTAGCGCGCCACGTCTCATGTGAGTTGACACACTTGCCACCATGCTCTGACGCCTGGCGTACCTACGTCAGACGCGCGGGCCAGGCGTGAGCCCGCGCCGTAAATTTTGCGCGCGCTGAGAGAATCCCGCTTCACGCCCGCATCTGAAAGGTTACGTTTGTTCAGTGGCAACCGAGGCTCAAGCGTAGGACGTAGGATGCATCGTACGCCTCATGTGAAACGGGACTTAGTTAGAGCGTCAGACGTAAGTCATGTAGATGTGATAGCGTATACTGTTCGCGAAGCTGCTCACGCACACACTACAGATTCAACAGGCGAAAAACTTACCGGAAACACTGAGATAAAAGGTAAAACAGATGCTATACCGTATACTACTTTTTATTTATTTATTATAGATTATAGACACGTCGACAACTTAGGTCATTAACGTCTTAAATACATTAAATAACAATAATTCTCTTAAAAGTAAATGACATCACAAAATATCCATGATGAGCGGAGGTGGGATTCGACCCACGACAGTGTGGTCGCTACGCTAACCGTTACACCACATTGTCCTTTCCGTATACTACTGCTTATACAAAGTTGAAGTCAGATCTGACGTCACAGGGCGGCCAAGCGCGGAACGGATCAGGGAATATTTCTCTTTTAAATTAGGAAAGGAAATCTCTGTGGCAAAGGATCAAATAAATTTCAATCATTATCTACGGATCACCATATCTCTATATCATAGAGTTTTTTAACATTTCTCTTTTACTTCTTACATATAAAATGAATGAACTGAATAAATATGGCGACTGGCTTCACTTTTAAATGCTTGTAGCGCCTCTTTTACCTTTTGGCTCAGTAACCGGAAGTTACTACCTGCACCCTTCATTTGAAATCATTTCCTCTCGCCTAAAAATGGTTACAGTTCTCCCCACGCTATTTTTAAAGCTAAATGGTTCGGGTAAACGCCAAATGAACAACCGAGAATCACACTACAGATCCTTCAGGCAAAAAATTGTAAAACATTTCCTGGAAAAACTTACAACTTTTTAAAAATTACGTTATCTTTCACACGTGGCCAAAACTTTTTTTTCAAAAAATTCGCCTGTAGAATCTGTAGTGCGATTCTCGGTCCTTCATTTGGCGTGTAGCCAAGCCTTTTAGCTTTAAAAATAGCATCGGGAGAGCGGTTACCGTTTTAGGATTTGAAATGAAAAGTGCAGGGGGTAAATTTCGGTATAGAGAATAGTCTTAAATTTGTATTGAGTATATTGAGATGAAAGAATTATTGAAATAGAAGTAAATATTTATAATAACAATTTAATAAATTCACAACATACAAAGGAAAAATGATGGCCATTAATCAATTAAATAAAAACCGGCCTTCCCTTCTTTTCTTATCTTAACCCAATAGGTGCTGTTTTATAATGAATCACAGCTGTGTTTGAACGAACACTACACATAACTCGACTCGCATGGTGAACGATCAATAAAAACATGTCGGGAGAAGGCCGTGCTAAGTAAACTTTTTGAACAAAATTGTTGACGATACAACTTTTGCAGTTCTTCTAACAAAAAATCTAGGAATTGTGAAGTAAAACAGACTTTTCTTAAAATTTGTGGTTTTATCAAACTTATCGATGTTTTTCGTTAAATTTGTAGGTTATACTGTTTTGATAAATGTTCGTTAAAGTTTTAAAAAATGTGGACAATTATACGGCAAACATTTTTTGAAATGATACTTTTCGAGATATTTGTGAAAAACTAGAATTAACCCCCTAAAAAAAGGTCACGGTTCAAATTAAGGGTATTTTTCAGGATATGCTTAGGACATCAAAATAATAATCTCCACAAAAATCCAGCTTGGTCGGAATTTTTTCGAAATTTTGTCCTTTTTCTGTTTAATTGTGCTGGGCTATTTAGTCAAAAAAATCTACACTTATTTCATTCTAATTCAGTAAATAATTATCTTATTACCTATTCATAATTGCTTATATCTTCAATAAAGAAACGAGCAGTTACATAATAGCAAAACAAAATAATTATACATCTTTTTTAAAAACTATAATATATTCATGCAAGAAAAAAAACAGTGTTTTCGATTTCCTTTCTATTTATTGTTTTTGTCATATCTATTACCTATATCTTTGAAAAAAGAAAAATAATCATCGCGTACGATAACGCCACTTTGACAGTTATATGGTTTGATTTCAATATAAGCAATATAGTTTATAATCGTCGCGTTCGATCACGCCACTTCCACTTGTCAGTAAAAAAAAACATTAATTTATCACAATTAATTATTTAATTCTAATTATTATTTACTAGGATTCATGTTATAACAACACACAATCTGTGAAAATTTCAACTATAGCTACCTTACCGTTTAAGAGATAGAGCCCTGTGACAGACGGACGCAGACAGACAGACGGAGGTACGAAACTCTAAAAAACGGCCAAGTGCAACTTAAATTTGCATGATCAGTGTTCCGTAGTAATCCGTAGCATTCAGATTTATATATTTTTTTTATTTTATGTAATATTTTCGTTCAGATTTTTCTAAGCGATATTTTGTGAGATCGTGAAGGAAGATAGGGATTTTTAAGATATTTTTGGAAAAATATGAAAACAAAAGTATACAACAAATAAATAAATTGTATAATTTTGGATTCTTATAAGTTTTCATTTGATACCCAACAAAATGAGCCTGAAAAGTTTGTTTATTCAATTTTCCCGAGTAGCTGAGGAAAATAATTTTCAGTGCTACGCTAAAGAAAGAGGAAAAAATGTAGCATTTTTGAGATAAATTTAGTAACAAATAGGGAAATAGACAATTTTTTTCTATGAAGTAAAAATAATCTTAAAATCTATAAAATGGTTCTTATCTTAAAGAGTTGACATTGATAGAGTGAACTTAAATCTTTTCCAGAAGCTTTGCTACGTTAGTGTATTGTGTTCGTTTTTATTAGTTGACTAATTTGTTTTCCCTCTGAACCCTTAATGTTTTATATAGATACTACCATACATAGTACATCAAGTAGTATTGTAGTACTACATAGTTGTGGACTATAAACAATGGTCGATACCAAATCCCTTGGGCTCAATTTACTGCACTGTAGAGCGAGCCATATACATAACAGAGAAGGAGAGACCAAAGAGAGAAATGAGAATTGCCAACCAGTACCATTGAAATATTA
This sequence comes from Mongoloraphidia duomilia, assembly GCA_039654895.1. Lineage (NCBI taxonomy): Eukaryota > Metazoa > Arthropoda > Insecta > Raphidioptera > Raphidiidae > Mongoloraphidia > Mongoloraphidia duomilia. The sequence goes on along the minus strand of CM077517.1, from coordinate 12,044,570 downwards.
CTGTCAGCAGTTGTGAAGATTCAGCTGGATATGGACTAACTTTTTATGAGAAAAGTATTAAAACAAATTGATTAAATTCAATTTGGGATTCTTTAAAAAGTTCGCAACTTTGTAAGTTATTAAATAAAATACAAAATAGTATCACGTTTGTTAATCAATTGATATTTAATTTTTAGCCAGTAGGACATTTTTTAGTGATTTTCTACTGCGGATCCATAAGTGGGAAAGACCCTGCTAGTTACTTTTGGTAATAAGACCCCATTTAATGACTACCGAGAGAATCATTTGGATGAAGATACAATGAATGATCGACTTTTAATTTCACTCAATGGGGTTGGAACAGCACATTTTTTCTGGAAGGACGCTCAACTTTAATCGGTTTTTTTTGTTTTTGTTTTCAGTTAGCAACTTTATTTTTTATTTTTGACTTACTTAAATTATTAGTACCCAGCAGTGTGGGGCAAAACTCAATCTAACTAATGATTGAAATTTAATGAGGAAAAGGTTTAATCATGACTAAATATTAAAGAATAATTAGTTTTACTCATGTCATTTCAATTTGGGCTCTAATTAATAATTCATTTAGCTATGAGTAAATTATTTTAGTCATGACAGACAAGTGACAACTAATGTTTTTGTAACTGGTATTAATAAGGGTGCAGCTTTGAAAGAGTCATCCGTGTAAAAATGTACTTGAAAACAAGGTTCAAGTACCAAAATTTAATAGTTACAAGTACAAAGTACCATTTTTAAAAGTAGATACCTGGAGTATAAAAATCAAGTACAAAAAAATAATGGGCGTGTGCTTATGACCACACGACAGAAGTGAAAACTTCAGATTTTCTAATTTTTGGTGTCATCTATTATAGCGCATTTATGAACTAAAAATAATTTATTACTAAAATACTAAAATTGTATTTTTAATTAATTCCACCTTGGTTTCAAAAAAATCATAAATATTGTCAATATAAATAAATATCATGTAGAATTTAGAAAAAAACGCCAAAAATTCTACGCTGCCATCAGGTCTCGAACCCAGGTTCCTATACATAGAACGCAAAGACGTTACTAACTGCGCTATGAATGCAAGTGTACTGCGTACCGTTTTTATGATGTAGCTATGTCAGCCGCGTCATATTTATTGCGAACGGTTCCCTTTTTTTAACTACCCATCTAAAAGAATGCCTATAACGCGCCTAAGAAAGTTTTCACTTCAAAAATGTACTTTTAAAGTACTTTTTTCAAGTATTTGTACTCAGTACTGTCCAACTATGCATACATGTACGTAAAGCAGCTATTTTATAGTGGAGGGCAGTGTAGCCTAGTAAATAGCGTACTTGGTACCCAAAGTTAATGTATGAGCTTGGTACCAGCCTCTAGACTAGACTGTCGTGGGTTCGAATCCCATCTGCGCTCATGGATGTTTTGTGATGTTATTTAGTTTTAAGTTAGTTGCTATTTAATGTAATAATTTTATGACGCTAATGACCCAAGTTGTCGACGCGTCTATAATCTAAAATAAAATAAAAATTAAAATATTTTATAGTGGGTAAGGCAAACAATATTTTTAGTATAACTTAGGGTGGTCCGAGCCCATTTCCTCTCCTTTTATCGGGCCTCGATGCTATACGGATTAATTTTTATCCAGGGTGAGCATGAATTTACATAATACGTGTATACGGTGTATTACGATATGGATGTGCATTGTGCATAATTTGTTTGAACATACGAGGAAAAGTCTACCGGTTTAATTGTATTTGAGAAACTTTCTATAACGAAACTCATTTCAAGTTTGGTTTGCGCGACGCACACATGTGCTAGTGACTGCTGCCATTGCCATTGTATTGTACCAGTTTAAGCTGTTTTACCGTGTGCAACAAACTGCACTCAGGGTTGTAGTACGAGTGGTGCGATCAGTAAGTAAATCGAAACAGTAAAGGAGATCTACGAGTATTAGGTACGATTATAACAATTTTGTTTGATTTTTTAAAAGTATTTTTTTAAACAAAAACAACTTGAAAAAAAACTGTTTAAAAACAATGGTTTTAATTCGAAACCAAAATGCATTAAAAAGTAGAAAATATTTTTGGAGTTTACTCCTTAAGAATCGATTTTCATATAAGGCGCATGGAAATTTTATGAGGAGTAAAATTTACCTAAGCCTAACGTTTTTCTGCGCAACCTATCTTGCGCACCTTTCAATGTATGTGTATACTTGTAACAGCCGTATACGCATGTAATTATGTATGTTTGCCTACTTTAAGGAGTAAACTCCAGTCGAGCGTCGTAGCTGACACACTTTTTTTAGTGATTATAAGTTGATCAGAATAATTTTCAACATTTGTAAAAAGAAAACGATTGGGCGCTAAAACATAATATGAATAGTAGGTTGTTGTAACATAACAGCAACAGTAATATTTTATGAGTGCCCAATGATTTTCTTTTTACAAATGTTGAAAATTATTCTGATCAACTTATAATCACTAATAAAAATTATTTTCTACTTCCTAGTGCATTTTGGTTTCAAAATAAAACCATTGTTTTTTAAAAAGTCTTTTTAACTCATTTATTTTTTACGTTTTGGACTTTATTAATTATTTTAATTTTTTACAATAGAAAAATTGTACATTAATTTTTCAATTTATAAAAAATATAAAATGTATGTCCTAAATTTTCAATTTTGTAATAGCTAACTCACTATTACACGTCCGCCATATTGGATTTAGAATGACGTCACGGAGCTTATCGTATTCTACTCGTCAAGACCTTTCATTTGATACCCATGTCAAAGAGGTTGTATAGAAAAAGGTAAGCCACTATCTTGGGACGTCCGCCATTTTGAATTTAGAACGATATTAGATATATTGTATTGTATTGTCATCAGAACCAAAGCTGTGTGCAAAATTTCAGCTCAATTGGATGACGAGTAGTAGGTCAAAATTCAATCACTAATTTTCACTCATACATATAGCATATCGAACTTAATAAAACCATTGAAAAAAGGGTACATGCCTCACCCACATGAACGCACGGTCGAAGTTTTACATTTACATTTTGATTTTCCTCTCTCAGCATTTTTAAAATTAATAAATAATTATTATTAATAAAATCCATGGTTATCATAACATCTATAATACATAAGTATCCAAAACCTGCTTACAATATTACACTATTTTGAAACGTCAAAAAATTGATTTTTAAAATTATAAAATATACTATAAGAAAATGAATTTTTCTTGGGATGAGACCTAGTTAAATCGATCTTTTGCGCACAAAAACCACTGTTCAGTAAATTTCATCCGAATCGTTAGAGCCGTTTCATTCATGTCAGCGTTTCATTATTTTTTGACTCAGTAATTTTTGACTCGAGGTCATTCCAATTTACTATCCTCGCTAAAGAAGTATTTATTCAAAAATACATGTGTAAATGAGTATCATGAAACTGATTATTGTGGTTTTCTTAGTAGATACATTTTAAATTATAAATATTTTAATGTTTATAGACGCCCCGAGCCTCTTAAACTATTGAACTCAAGATAAAAGCTAAGATTTTTACATACAAATTCCGAACATTTGACCACAAATGTACACAGTAGGCTACCTACTGTAGACACAAACACAGAAGTCATTTCATTATGCACATATGTATAGGTAGCGTGTATAATAATATGTTTAATTTTAAAAGAGAAAAGTAATTCGAACAAGAAAGCAGACGCCAGCCATAAGCGTTTATATGAATGGAGGAATATGAGAGAAGTTTTAGAATTAAAAATTACATTTATCGGAAAATTTACTTAAGTGCAGCGGCGGAATGGCTTGAAATAACTCAAAGAAATGTTCACTAATAGACCGAGAGCTAGTGACAATTTTTTGGTGTTATTTATTCAAGGCCTTATTTTTGTGAAGATGTTGAGGGAGGCATTTTAAAGTGCCCTGAGTAAGGGATTTTGCTAGATAGCGGTATGGGAAGGATGCAGGTCGCCCCCAACATGTAATAAAAAAAAATGGTCACAATAATATTATTGCTTCAAGGTTGAAATTGTTTGTATAGCTTGTCGGTGACCCAATTATGCCATTATAATATTTGCAGATCGATTGGTCAGTATTAAAAGGGTGGCAGATCACCCTAAACGTGTCATGTACCCGACGAAACTTATATTATTAGTTCAAGGTAGAACGGCGTGATAGCTAGGCCTCTATATACGGACGAACGGATTTTTTCGGTATGTGGGGAATGGGGATCATGAAACGCGTCTGAGGACAGTGTGGTGTAACGGTTAGCGTAGCGGCCTTTGGATCATACTGTCGTGGGTTCGAATCCCACCTCCGCTCGTGGAAGTTTTGTGATGTCATTTAGTTTTAAGTGAATTGTAAATAAAGTATTTAAGATGTTAATGACCTAAGTTGTCGACGCATCTATAATCTACAATAAATTAAAATAAAACTAAACGCATCTAAATCCGTCGAAAACTCTAATTTGTTTTTTTTTTCTAAACTTTCTTGAAAGTAAAAATTGGAATTTTTGAAATTGTATAGGTAGGATAACCAATAGTTCTGTAATAATATACTAATACTAACTATTATAATACTAACCTAAATGCGTCTTCATCAATTTTAACAATTTTATTGCTCGTTAATCTAAGTGATTCAATAGCGCTCTTCGCAAGTGGCTCTTTGTCCACAACTTGGAGTTCAGCTCCAACAATGTCCACTTGATCCACCCAGCCATGTGGCATTTCTGCAAATCAATTAGGTTAAAGAATTAGTTTTTTAACGCTTGCTTAAAAATCAAAATAATTTTTATATTACACATTTATTTTTAAGGTCACTATCTGCCAGAGTTATCTGATACTCAGTTGTCAGGTTAAAAGATTCACGTTTATGTTTCTTTTTTTGGAAAAATTACCTGGAAGTTTAGCTAATGGAACATTGAGACATGCCACATTGTTTAATAAGGCCATATGTTCATGACTGTTTTCGACTGTAGAAATGTGTTCCGACCATTTGCAGGTGCAAATTGAGTTGAAGTCGCATGGTTTCGCATCTTGGTGACATTTGACTTTTGGTAATGTCACCAGAAAAAGGCTGAAGTATGCTTGACATATTCCTGGGAACAAAGAAACATAAAATTAATAGCAATTCGTTTCTTTTTCGCCCAATTGAATCAGCAAGTATATATCTACTAATATATCAACATAAAATAAACTATAATTTAAAAAACTAAAAAACACGCTTTAATGAACTAAAAAGTAAAAAATAATTAATTTTATTGTAAAAATCGTGGGGTAGTATGAAAATATGATACAAAGCACCCCACGCTTTTTTACAATAAAATTAATTATTTTTTACTTTTTAGCTCATTAAAGCGTGTTTTTTAGTTTTTTTAAATTATAATTTATTTTTGCGTTTTAGTCCTGGAGATCCTGGTCAGGATAATGGGACAAACTTATGGAATTATTGTATTGTCGTCGGTCCTTGATAAGTGTGCAAAGTTTAAACTAAATCTGATCGTTCAAAGTTGGTCAAAATCAAGTTCAAAGAAGTCGGTTACAAACTGATAAGCAAGCACGCAAGCCCGCAAACATACAGGTGAAGCTAATATAAGCGTGTTAAAAACCGACATTAGCATGAGGCTAGTCAAATAATAAAACTGAGTGCTAATAATTTTTCCATTATTAACTTCCCATTGGAAGTTATTGTAATGGGTCCGAAAATCGAAATCAAAAAGGAAAAAAAAATTTTATGTTTCAAGGTCACTACACTATTTTTACACTACTTTTAGAAAGATGTCTGTGTGTGTGTGTTGTGTGTGTGTGTGTACGTATGTACGTATGTATGTGTCCATTTCTTTCTAAGACGAAATCTCGAGAACGAAAAATGATATCGACTACGTTGGGGTGCCAATCGACGCGTATTAACGTAAATATGATCTGAAAGGAATTTTTTTAAAATCGGTTCAGCCGTTCTTTTTTCTTAACCAAATAACCTCCAAAAAAGTAGATTTTACACAATATCTCGCGAATAAAAAATTATATCGACTTCGTAAGGGTGTCAATCGAGGCGTGTTAACGTCATTTTGATCCGACATAAATTTAATAAAAATCGGTTCAGCCGTTTTTTTTTTTTTTTGTTTTTTTTAATTATTGATGTTTTAATGATTAAAATGATTACTTTTCTGTGTAATATCTAATTTAATTATTATTATTAAATATTTATCAAACTGGGAAGTTCGTCGTGTGGACCTCAAGGGTCGCACTTTAGTCCTAATAAACGACCCACCTCACGGCTTGTTTAAAATGTCATTGAATGTCAAGATTAATAGTTATCCGCAAAAACGCTGAAATCTGTTTCTCAGGTTCACAATTATATAACTCATTATCCACAGTAAATGTAGGTACTACGAATTTGTGTACACAGCTACGCTTAAGAACAGCAGACCATAAGGACACTGGCGGCGTCACCTGGCCTTCTGTGAAATGGCATTCATTAACACTCCGAGACCGTTTAATTTTGAACATATTTACAACATTTCACTACCAGAAAATCCAAACAGAATATTTATATCATTTCATGCACTATTATTTTTATTAAATAATTAGATTTACTCGTCCGGCTTCGCCCGAGAGGTATGAAATTATGATTTATTAGCGGTCACCCATGACTCCGTTCACGAGTATTTAGTATATTGTTAATTTATTATCCCCCCGTGAGAAATTTATCAAAATAAAATATAGCCTATATCACTCAAGGATAGTGTAGCCAGACTGTGGTGTAGCTTTCAATTAGTGAAAGAATTTTTAGAATTGGTTCAGTAGTTCCAGAGATAAGTATTTATGATTTCAAATTATAACGAGAAATCTATATACGGTTTTTAATATAAACATAAGAAATACAATCAATATGATTAGACACCTATACCGTAACTAAATTCACTATATTAGTGAAATTAACATAAGAATATCAGACGAATTATCGCCATGATATTTATATAGAAGGCATATAGGAAAAATGTAAATGCACCGCCGGGAATCGAACCCAGAACTCCCAATTTCGCACTGTGTAGTAACTGGAAACTTTCCCGACGCGAAATTGGGAGTTCTGGGTTCGATTCCCGGCGGTGCATTTACATTTTTCCTATATGCCTTCTATATAAATATCATGGCGATAATTCGTCTGATATTCTTATGTTAATTTCACTAATATAGTGAATTTAGTTACGGTATAGGTGTCTAATCATATTGATTGTATTTCTTATGTTTATTTATGATTTATTTCCCCGCGAGAATCTCTCCCCCTGCGAAGTGTTTATAATCTTAGTAGGATTCCACCAATACGCTAAAATGTAAATCAATTGTTCATGGTAGAACAATAATAAAATTAAAATTAATGTCAAAGCAACAATAATATAAAAAAATTTAAAAAATAGGTACTATATGCAGTGGCCCAATAAAAACAGTCACCCCAAGTTTTGGCCACTTAAAATCAGTTTTGCGAAAAAAGCTCGCACACGTCAATTTTAGAATCAAGGGGGACATCTAAATCGATTGGTATTATTTACGTAACTTCAACCCTGAGATCAGGGTGAATTGCACCCCAAAATTTTTAATAGAAAGAGGTGTCAAACGATTCGCAGTTCGAAAAGCCTCTCAATTCTTTTTACAAAAGTCTTTTTGTTTTTCAAATCCGATCATTAATTGCGGAGAAAATGACATTTTAATTTGTATAAACTATCTTAGTCAGATTACTCCGGCAATGCTGAAGAACGTACGACGACGTTTTGAGGATAATCTTTATTATTGTACGGTGGAGGTGGTCATTTTGAGCACTTAATAAAATGATCCTTGAGTTCTTGTCTGTATTTTTACTTGACAGATGACGTGCTTTTGTTTGCTATGTTCAATTGTTTAGGACTATTGATACAATTTAAAATGTCATTTACTCCGCAATTAATGATCAGATTTGAAAAACAAAAATACTGTTGTAAAAAGAATTGAGAGGCCTTTCGAACTGCGAATCGTTTGACACCCCTTTTCATTAAAAATTTTTGGGGTGCAATTCATCCTGCTCTCAGGGTTGAAGTCCGTAAATAATACTAATCGATTTAGATGTCCCCCTTGATTCTAAAATTGACGTGTGCGAGCTTTTTTCGCAAAACTGATGTTAAGCGGCCAAAACTTGGGGTGATTGTTTTCATTGGGCCACTCTGTATATAAAAAAGAAAAATTTCACAGAGCCAACTGGGTATAAATCAATATGAAAAAAGACAAAAATTTCACGGAGCTAACTGGGGTCCAACCCTGGACCTTATGCATACGAATGCCTGTGCGTTACATACAGCGGCACTTTCTATCCAATATAGGCCTGCAGCTACAACTCATTATTTTGCAAAATTATCAGGTAAGGTAAGAATAACTTATGAATTAAATGAAATTAGACCAAATCCAAAATATTAAATTTTAATGTTACGATCGTTTCGATTGAACCATTTTAATCATCCTCAGACATCTACGGATCTTATAGATACCCAAAATATTACATAATGTTAAAAAATGAAAAAAATTTAAAACACCAAAAGAAAAATAATCCGGCGATATAAACCGGGAACAAATTGACACTCTTTTGGTGTTTTAAATTTTTTTTATTTTTTAACATTATGTAATATTTTCGGTATCTATAAGATCCGTAGATGTCTGAGGATGATTGAAATGGTTCAATCGAAACGATCGTAACAATAAAATATAATATTTTGGATTTGGTCTAATTTTATTTAAGTCATAACTATGTTCAATCCAAACTACGAACTCTGTTCTAAGAATAACTTGTTTATACTTTATAAAAATAAAATTATAATCCACGAACAAATTCACTTATATTAGTGAATAAACATATTTCAGGCAGTTTCATACAGCATGAAGACTTTTGGCCTTTGGGGCTACAGATTCGGCTCTTTTCGAATTTTTCAAGTTTATAGGATGTTTCATATAATTCTCGGGTCCCCAGAAAACTCCATGCCGAATTTCAACCTTCTACCTCACCGGGAAGAACGTAAAAAACTTCTGGAAGTGAAAAACAAATTTAGGTACGGCATGGATTTTATTTAGATACCTGATCGATGATACAATTTTCGAAAATAATATTATTTTCGAAAATTGTATTTACGTTTTGATTCTATATAGGGACATATAATAAAATCGTAAACGTTCTTTTTGCCTATTTATCTGTCTGTGTGTGCTACCTCCGCAAACAATGGTTGAACCAATTTGAATGTGGTTTTCAGCGATGTATTGAGGTAAGCTTGCGATAACATTTAGTGTTTGTTTCATTTAAATCGGTTGACAAATAAAAAAGATATGTCAATTTTAAATTGCGTCTCACGCGCGTTGTGACACCGTTAATGCAAATGTCAACACGTAGGGTTAAACATATGTTGGGTTGATTGTTTATTTTTGTGACACTGTTAATGCAAACTATTTCCAAGTGATTTTAAGCTCGACTTCGATTCTCAGGGGGAGAATTTCTCGCAGGGGAGATAATAAATTAACAATATACTAAATATACTTGAGCGGATTTACGGATGAACGCTAGTATTAGCACAAAATCAAAGCTAAGTCGACTAACATTACACACCAAAAGATCATCAAAATGATACTTTCAATCTCTGCACATTTCATGAGCAAAGTGGATTTAGTCTGGTCGTAGGCAATAAACTAGGGTCGTGACTTTTGTAAAAACAGTTTAAGAAACGTCGGTCGTTTGTAAGCAACGTGTAAAAGCATCGTCCGTACTTAACCGCTGTATACAAGATATACATTGTGTACCTACACTCGTATTATTTTGTACCCAGGCAACAAGCAAATGTCAAGGAAATGTGTAATGCCTAATAACTACAGCTGCTATATTTACATACAGTGTGCATTAGAATAAACGCTACGGTTGGTAACAGTGTTACCAATAGGGTCGTCCCACGTATCAAAATTTGATAATTTTGAACGGTGCCACTTAGCATATACTAGTGATGGGCAAAATCGCATTATTTCGATAATCGGATTCTTAGGTTATGAATTATTCCCATAATCGGATGTTTCATTCGAATTATATCAAACGATTCTTTTGAATTACGAATAGGTACTGCATATCATACATGTAATAGTCATGAATGATTCTCATAATCGGATGTTTTATTCGAATTATATCAAACGATTCTTTTGTATTATGAGTGCAAATTTTGCATTCCATGTAGGCGGAGCTGAGATTTACGCACTAACCAGTAGTAAATCGCTCTTGCATCGACGTGAGACAAGTAGAGTGTTGCCAGATACATGACTATTTTTTCTTTCGCAAGTTATAATTTTCATAATAATATAAACTTTATATTATTCACTATTCAGGAGTATCGAGCAGGCAACGCTGCATCTGTGTCGAAAGAAATATTTCGTTGTTGTTACTTCTATCTCTATATCATGTTATATTTATTTCACTCAGTTTCATTGGAATTTCCGATCATAATAATCTCTTATTTCTATGTTTCCGATTATTAAAATAATTCAAATTATATCATTCAAGTTATAATATACAGTCGACTCTTGTTAATTCAAACCTGCGATAATTCGAACCTCTCTATAATTCAAAGTTATCACGAGTTCCCTACAAAATCTCTTTATATTTCGAACTAAATCAATACATTTTTATGCACTTGGTAATTCGTACGAAAAAATCATTGCTATATAACAAAACGACGCGTTAATTCGAACTCATCGGCGTCCAACACTCGACAATTCAAAGTTGCAGAGAGAAAGAGGCGGAAAGATTGTAAGTACATACATACATTTTGCGACAAGTTCAAACTTGTATCAACGTTTGTTTGTTGAGCCTTTGTTTCGAACCATTTGATATTTCAAACACTCGATAATTCGTAATATTTTAAGAGTCCCTCGAGTTTCGAATTAACGAGAGTCGACTGTAATTCGAATGATTTCCGTAATGGGATGTTACCGATTATTTAAAAATCGGATTATCGATTACTTTAGCACGGGCCATAACAAACATGACGGCCAAACAAAGGACGGATTAGGGAATATTATTCTCTTCTCCTTCTCCTTCAAAAAACTTCAGACAAATTTTCAAAAAAATTGTTTCATAATCTATTAATTATAATGTAGATTCCAACAAAAAAAAAATGTGGACGACCCTATTGTAACGATTTATTTCGAAAATAGTGCCTTTATAAAAAGAAAATGTGAGTTTTATTCGCAGATAGATAATGAAAAAGATTTTGCTTTAATTTTTCAATTTACAGTTTACGTTATAGCTTCTTACTGTTCCAAAACGTCATAAGTTTTTAAATAATCTGAATCACGAAAACTTAAATACTCGAGGAATCCATCCTATTAAAAATATATTGCAACGATTCTCTTTTAGTGGTTTTGGTTTCAAAGACTAAGTATAGCTGGGTTTATTGTTATGATTATACTTCGTTCAGGGGCGTATTTTAGGGGTGGTTACAGGAGAAATTACAGGAGAAATTACAGGAGAAAGGGCTGTCTATGGGCCGACGATCACCTACTTATGAAAACTTAATAATATTGTAAACATGATAATTTGAAATTGGAGGGGGGCTTAGTGGGCTAAATACAGTAGATCCTCGATCCTCGAGGTGCCCTCCGTCTACATGAGTACTCACTCGAATTTATTGTAATAAAAAACGCTCGACGACAGCGTAAATTAAAATGATAACGAAGTTAATTTTTTTTAAGATAGAAATATGTTTATTTGTCAAGGGGTTAATAATTAATATCTTGGTAGTTACGTTTCCGAGACAAAAACCACAAAGGGAATTTCGATTTAAAATTTCACAAAAAATATTCCGTCAAAATCCTTGATGTTATTTTTGGGACCCCTGTACCGTACATCATGCATAATATTTAGTGTGAAAAACAGCACTTTTATATAAAAAAGCAATAATTTAACAAGTTGCGTAGTAAATCAAGTGTATTACAACGTAATATAAAATATATAATGACATTTAAGTAAAAGTCTAAAGTGTTCCAAAGTAAACATTTACTCTGTCATTATTACAAATCTAACCTTGTTTCACTCTAAACTCACTGAAACAAAAACAACGTAAAGACGGATTAAATGAAAAGGAACGTAACTCAGTATTACGAACATAATTATTAGTGATACACTTTGATCACAAAAGACTAGTCAAGTACAAGCCATACTTGCGCACTGAGAGTTCCGTACGATAATGAAAATTAGGAGTTAGGTAGGAGTAGAAAATTAACGGAATTACTTAGATATTATAGCTGTTTTTAAAAAGTTTTGTACTTATATTTTATTTTGTCCTTTTTGTGTTTCAAAATTTTTTAGTACCAAAGTTAGGTAAAATAATCTTTAAAGTAAAAAATGAACAGAATATTTGACGAATAAAAAAAAAATTGATATTTGAAACCCTGAATCGAACCAGGGACCTTTAGATCTACAGTCGAACACTCTAACAATTGAGCCAGCCGAACTATGATGGTAAACGCTCTATGGTATAGTATAGAAGTACAGCAGTAATTTGTTATTTAATTCTAATTTATTATTTGTCAGGATTCATGCGAGAACAGCACACAATCTGTGAAAATTTCAACAAGGTACCTCTTACTGTTTGTAAAATAGAGTCTTGTGACAGACGAACAGACATCTTAGGCTCAGTAGGTTCTTTTCGGATGTACGGAACCATAAAAACGTAACAAACTATAAAATTTATTAAATACAAATTTTAATGAGGACGTCGTGAACAAATACATAGTTAAATGAATGCATAATGACTACAAACAGTATATGAAACACCTGAGCAAGAACAATGACGTAACACAATGCTGTAATCAGGAAAAATTCATATATTCAAACCTATGTCACCGTAGGGATTTTAACCCTAAACTTTCCACTATCGCGGCGGACTGAGTTGACATTACTCACACAGTGATATACCTGCATTTTCAAACGGTCGACTGTCTCCCTTTAATACTCTCGCATGTAGTGGTTTTTCAGTGACAGAATGCTTTAAAGGGAGAAAGTCGATCGTTTGAAAATGTGTCACTGTGTGAGTAATGTCAACTCAGTCCGTCGCGATAGTGGACAGTTTGGGGTTAAAAATCCCTACGGTGACATAGGTTTGAATTAATGAATTTTTCCTGATTACAGCATTGTGTTACGTCATTGTTCTTACTCAGGTGTTTCATATACTGTTTGCAGTCTTTATGCACTCATTTTATTAAATTTATATAGTCCTGGCCTGGCAAGATAAATTGGGTAGAAAAATCACTTTATTTTATAAGAATTTGCATTTTTATTTGTGGAAAAAAATGGCTGACACGCAATAAACTTTTATTTTCCATGCATTTTCGTCTGCAGTTATTTATTTTCGTCTATAAAGGTCAACATTTTGAATTTAAAAAAAATTAAATTTCGGAGAATTATTCTTTAAATATCATTATAAATGCTCTAAAATTCAATAATAAATGTAGTAAAAATATAACAACAATCTGAATTACATAAATTGCCCTCACTTAATCACGTGTCCATGATTTTCAAGTTGACATTATCAGGAGATGATTAAATTTTAATAATCTTCTGATGATGCCAACTTGGTTGGCGAAACGTAATTCGAGAATTTTTAAATGGTTTGGTGTTTTGTGGTTATTTTTAACATTTTGTATCTTCACACCACTCTTCATAAAAAAAATCTGCTGAAAAAGATCCACACAATTAACGTTGGTATCGTCCATGATGGATTGAATCTTAGATGTATAAAATAGTGGGAACTTGGACTAAAGAAAATTATTAGACGCTAAATTTTTTAATAATTGCGACGTAACCTAGTGACCTAGTGATCACTTCATTCTTATTCTATCAGCTGGTTTAATACACATTATCTAACAACGAAATATGGAATTATTAAAATAAACTATAATTTACTAATTAAATTATTAATTATTGAATTATTATCGTCACAAAGTTTAAATTGATTGCCGTATGCGAACTTATATTTTATATCGTATTATGACGAGAGTGTTCACTAAAATAAAACAAGGATGCTAACAGTTAATTTTACCTGAAGAAGCGAACAAACGTTCGCGAAACGCCGCAATTATTAAAAAATTTAGAGTCTAATAATTTTCTTTAGTCCAAGTTCCCGCTATTTTATACTATTCGATCAACATAATATTTTACACGTTTGTGCGTATCGAACTTATTATATAAAAGGGGAGTTTACATTTAACAAGACTTAATGATGATTTGTTAGTTACACGTTTTTATCTCTCAGTCGTCAATAAATACGTAATTACACATTCATTTCCATACAGAATGTTGTCTACTTACTGCCGTGTTTACGTGGAGGAAAATTCAAATAATTACTGTAATTTCAGAAGAAAATTATGATTATTATGTGGGGACTGTACATAGGCATATATACAACGAGGTTGGATGTTGACTTTAACCAACTTGACTGACAAAATGAACTTATAACATGAAATGGGTTTTGTTTACTATTATTAGGATTTTACATGGGAATTAAGTTTAATTTTAATATCATAATATTGTACTGCGTATCTTTGTTCCCAGAATCAAATGGCTTTCTATTTTCAACTTTCATTTCAAACGCGCTTAGTTTTCATTCCGATGAAATATTTATTCATAATTTCAGTTTATTGATGCTATATTTGTTAACGCACGTTTGGGATGTGGATCTAAATCACAAAAAGTGAAACGTCACGAACGCGGACTTGGAACGCAGCGATGCAACGCACATTATTGGTTGGGCAGCGCGTATTGTTTCTATATTATTTATATGTAAATAAATTCGATTTTATTTACAATGCGTAAGAAGCATCGCTTCTGTCGGGTCAGCGGGTATCCCGCGACACCTCATGACTTTTTTATTTCTAATAATTCACAAGTTCTCAAATTAATACCTGGGAACTGAAATTTTGTAATAGGTGAACCATGGAAATGCCATTTATTAAAATCTAGTACTGTTTCCTTTTTCGGGCTCCGTACTTCCGAACGGAACCCTATTACTGAGCCTACGATGTCTCTCCGTCCGTCCGTCTGTCACAAGGCTCTATCTCAAAAACGGTAAAACGTAGCTAATTGAAATTTTCACAGATTATGTAGTGTTGTGGCGTGAATCCTGGCAAATAATAATAATCAATTAATGAAAAATCAAAAATGAAAAATCAGTCCCGCGACAAATTTAGTGTAACGGTACGGAACCCTCGTAGCGCGATTTCCGCACGCACTTGAACGGTTTTTTTTTTGACTACAACACCAACTCAAGCCGTACTTCTATACTGTACTATAGTAAGTTCAAAAGATACTTCTGTTTTATACTTTAATTTAAAAATTCTTATTTGCACGTCGTTTTTCAAAAGTGTCACATCATTCATAAAGTCTAAACAAGCTGAAATATGTTACGTAATACATAATAACGAGAGTTAAAACTTAAATTATAATAAACAAAAGTTATAAACTTGAAATAAGACTTTAAATAATATTATTAAGTTTTATTTCATAACTTTGTACTATGACGCGTTATTAGGAATTTGTCAGTTAATATAAATAACAATAAAACAATGCAGCCTGAAATAATGCGAAACAGACGAAAGCCGAGAATAAGAAGCCAAAAACAGAATTAAGAAAGAGACAACGAGATCTTAACTAGAGAGACACGTTTTGACACTTATTTAGAAGTATTAAAGTTCTCTCTGTTGCTTTAGACTATTATCTATATATGTAATACTCCTATATCGCCAGCGTCCTATCTTATAATCCTTGATTATAAGAGGAAAGCTCACCGGGAGATAGAGATGCTAGATTAGAATTGGGCGCTAACGCGCATGTGCGGCGAGACATCGACGTGTCGTTTACTTGTGTCACTGCACACATGCTATGTTATATGCCCGTATTATATAATATTCGAGGCCGTGCGACAGAGAAACGATCGTCTACGCTCTACTGTCGGCGACGTGCCTCTCTCTCAAGCTGGCGATATAGTAGTATTACATATATGACTATATCTAATTGACAAAATAATCCGGCTAAAACACCTACAA
This sequence comes from Mongoloraphidia duomilia, assembly GCA_039654895.1. Classification (NCBI taxonomy): domain Eukaryota; kingdom Metazoa; phylum Arthropoda; class Insecta; order Raphidioptera; family Raphidiidae; genus Mongoloraphidia; species Mongoloraphidia duomilia. The sequence goes on along the minus strand of CM077517.1, from coordinate 12,028,467 downwards.
TGAACATGGCAAAACCACGCACACCAACCTAACAACAGCATTAATACACTGCAAGTCGCAAAACTACCAACTGCTACATGCGATACTGACAGTTGTACCGGTTTTATTTTTGCAAATTTAATTATATTTGCATAAAATTGCAAGAACAGAAATAGAACAGTTCTCTATTGGCATATTTGATTACATTAAAAGCTGTGCATAAAAAAGCTGTGCATACATAGTGGACTATTTTCTAATATATTTGAAGAATTTTGCATTGTTGCAAAATTTAATATATTTTTCAGAAATTCTATACATAAAATATCGAGAATGTATAAAAAGGAATTTGTTTAAATTTTTTATTTATTTTATAAAATTTTAAACTAATTCATCATTTTTTTTTAATTTTGAAATTGAAAACTTTGAATGAAAAATAGGCAGGGAAAATCCAGCTACACTTACGTCTGAAAAAGATTAATAAAATTTTGAATTAACGAATGTATGATTAGCAATATTTTAAATGATATTTTTGAGAAACAGTTGATTAACAAATATTTTCTTTCTAATAATATTTAGATATCACAACTAAATATAAAAATATAGATGTTTTATAATAAAATTAAGCAAAATCGCAGGATAGTGGACAAAATAATTTGATTTATTAAATTAAATGTACGACGTTTCGTCTATAGATTTAGACTTTTTCAAGTACAATCATAAAAATAACAATATTTATGAAAATTAATATTAATTACTAACCATAGCAATTAACATAAGATAGGGTACATAAGACAAAAACATGGTAACATGGTAACAAATTATGTTGACTATAAATTTTAACAATCAATAGTAATAATAATAATTGCTATGGTTAGTAATTAATATTAATTTTCATAAATATTGTTATTTTTATGATTGTACTTGAAAAAGTCTAAATCTATAGACGAAACGTCGTACATTTAATTTAATAAATCAAATTATTTTGTCCACTATCCTGCGATTTTGCTTAATTTTATTATAATCACGATGGACACGATTTCTAATATATAGATGTTTTATTTTTATTCGAATATGATGACAACAGCATATTACGTTAAAAACTGACCAAGGAGGATTGAATATAGCTGACAATGGAGCTTCGTATCAACTTTCGTGACACACATACATAGATTGTTAAAAAACATTATTGTAAATTATAGACGCGTCGACAACTTAGGTCATTAGCGTCTTGCTCACATAAAAATTCTTACTTAAAACTAAATGACATCACAAAACATCCATGAGCTGAGGAGGGATTCGAACCCACGACAGTCTGATCCAGAGGCCGCGTCGCTAACCACTGGACCACACTGTCCTCCGTAGTCATATAAATATGTACTGTAATTTTTATTACAAATTAAAGATTGCAACATTATTTTCTAGTTAGTTATTTCGTATGTTGTGCATGTTGAAACAAAAAAATTTAAATAAAAAAATATTTGTCTTTTGATATTGGAAAATCATTTTATGTTGTATTAAAATTCCTATACCTACCTTAAAGTATTTCACAAAATTAAATTCTTAATTTTATTCCATTTAATTTCATATAACGAGAGGAGGAAAGTTGTTCCAGAAGTAGGGTTTATTGAAAAGTAACTTGCTAGATTAAACAGAATGCATATTATATAATATGAAATATAATATACCTAATATACATTATATGTATAAAAGAACTTTATTAAATTAATATTTTTCAGTAGATACTTATATTTGGTCTATTCTATGGACTTGAAAGGAAAAAAATATTATATAATATTTCATTTTCATTTCGCCACCGAGTTTGATTAAAAAATTTGATATTGACGTTTGTTTTCATAATATCTAGATTCTATTTATTTATTTATTTATTGTAAATTATAGACGCGTCGACAACTTAGGTCATTAGCGTCATCTAGATTCTAGATATTTGCTATCTGCGAGAATAACATTTATTTTCACAACAATCAAATCCAATTTTATCCAATAGTTAACATTTATAATTGAATGAAAAGTTAATTTACTTACTACAGTAAAACCTGAACCACCTCTGTACCATCAACTAAGCTACCAGCTGTCTATTTATTTTTTATTTATTGTAATTTATAGACGCGTCGACAACTTAAGTCATTAGCGTCTTAAATGTATTAAATAATAATTCTCTTCAAACTAAATGGCATCACAAAACATCAATTAATAATGAGCGGAGGTGGCATTCGAATCCACGGTTAGCGTAGTGGTCTTTGGATCACAAAGGCCGCTACGCTAACCGTTACACCACACTGTCCTCTGCCACCTGTCTAAGTTGATTACTTTTGTATCGAACTCGATGAAGTACCTTTGATTTTATTTAGTTGGTCACCTGTATAACTTGGCCACATTTGAGTGACTCCACAGGTGGCCAACATATACAGGTTTCACTGTATTACTAAAAAACATGGAATCAGTTTATTAAATTTATTAATAATAATAATGATAAACCAATTTATATTAAAATTCGTACATGGTACATAAAATACGTCAGGATACATTTAAACCTATACAAGAAATTCTTGAATCAAAGTCGATACAAAGCTGTTAGATTACGATATTTTATAAAAAAAAGTGGTCTGCAGTGTTCTCTGCAACTAGAGTTTTTTTAAGTTCTTAAAAAAATTTGGATTTTAAGTATGAAGTAAGTTTTGGAAAAATGTCCTCAAAAAATTAATATTAGAATAGATATATGCATAATAGACCTACAATAGGGTTAAACAACGTCAATGATAGGCAAATACACTAATTAAGAAAAATATTATGAATTATCCTCTTTAGATTTTTTAAAATGCTTATTCGAAGAAAAAATATCAAATAGGTGGACACACTTTTTTAAATCATGATGTAAAGTTTTCAATAAAATCCATCTTTATTTAAATTTCAATAAATCACATTTCCATTCAATTTGAAAGAAAATAAAATTACAGTTTGGGAAATTCAAGAAATGGTACGTAAGATTCATCTTATACGAGAAGTAGATTTTATTATGCTTGTGCCATAAAGAAAATATTTCAATCATTAGATGCTATTTTAATTTAATGTAGTGACTTAGATATGTGTTTTAGAAGTTATACTCCTTTAGCGAGGGTAGTGAATTGGAATGACCTCGAGTCAAAAATTATCGACTCAAAAATTAATGAAACGCAGTAATGTAACACTGACAGGAATAAAACGACTCTAAAGTTTTGGATAAAATTTACTAAAAGAGAGTTTTGGGGGGCAAAAAATCTATCAAATGGATTTTATAGTTTTAAAAATCAATTTTCTCACGTTTCAAAATAGTGTAATATTGTAAGCAGGCTTTGGATACTTATGTAGGTATAGGTGATGCTATTTAATATCCAATATCCATAGATTGTATTACTTAATAATAATTATTGTTTATTAATTTAAAAAAATGCTGAGGGGAAAAGCAAAAATGTAAATGTATGAAGGTTAACTTCGACCGTGCGCTTATGTGGGTGAGACAAGAACTTCGTCGTTGTCCATCACTCACGGTCGCCTGTTTCACAAATGAGCTCGAGTCAACGAGCGGACCAAAATATTATCGTGTGGTGTGAACAGGAGGCGTTCGGCACCCGATAAAAATCGTTCCGGCATCCGGCTAGCGTGAACGAGCTTTTACGAACCTTTTAGATGGCGGGAGGAACGGGATAGTTATATGGTGGAAGTGACGGGATAGTGACGAAAGTTTCGATAACTAAGCAACTTAGATTCTTATAAAAAATATGGGGTGAGATAATAATATATTGAGTAGGTATCTCTATTTTAATGTTAAAAAAATAATAAAACGCCCAAAATGTTCATATTGGACTGCTACCCTGTATATTGTGCTAGTTTTTTATTCTACGCAAACAATATTTTCAATCAAAAAACTTTTTAACAAAAAAAAAAACCTCCTTCAAAAAAGTTACTAAAAAGAGGAAAATAATAAAATTTTGAGGACGGCGCCAATTTAATAAAATATGAAATCGGTTAAAAAAGTGCCGATTTAATTAATATCTATTTTTTAACCGACTTCATATTTTATTAAATTTGCATCGTCCTCAAAATTTTATCATTTTCCTCTTTTTAGTAACGTTTTTAAAGAGGTTTGTTAAAAAGTTTTTTATTTTTTACTTTTTAGTTAAAGGAATCATACGTCGTTACTCACTTTTATTAAACCGATTTCTGTGTGATGTGTCAAAAAGTGACATTTACCTTAAAGGATTCACACGCCGTTACTCACTTTTATTAAAATCAGTCGAACTACTGAACCGATTTCAGTAAAACTTAAATGGGATCAACTTTGAGGTATACCCTATCCATTAAAAAAAGAATTTTCCAAATCGGTTTATAAATGACGGAGTTCTGAGGTAACAAACAAAAAAAAACACTACCGAATTGAAAACCACCTCCTTTTTTTTGAAGTCGGTTAAAAATACATACAGATTATTTGTGAGAATTGCGGTATTATTATACTAACAATGAAAATTATTAATAATTAATCAATATGATTAAATTCCTTACCGCAAATAAATTCACTATATTAGTGACTTAACATATTAGTATCAGACATTTCCGCCATACCTAATATACTGCAAGGTGTTAATTAAATATGTGCACAAATTTAAAGGAATTAATCTATAATTGATTTTAAGACAAAACCTTCTTATCAGTATGGATCCGCAACGGCTCTGTTTTCCAGATACAGGGTGTTACATTTTGAAAAAAAAATAAAAAAAATTTAATTTATTTTTTGAATAGTGTCAGCTAATTAATTAAAACTTCGCACAAACTAATAGATAATCAGAGAGTACATTTTCCAAGTATTAAATTATTTTTAATTCAACAACTTTAAATTTTTACACCTTGTATCTGGAAAACAAAGTCGTTACGGACCCATATTTATATAAAGGTTTTGTCTTAAAATCAATCATAGATTAATTCCTTAAAGTTTGTGCACATACTTAATTAACACCCTGTATATATTTTTTAAAAGGCTATATACATAATACAAAAAAAGTGCCATTGCTGTGACTCGAACCCAAAATTTCTAATTTCGCGTTTCGCTTATATATAACCTTCTAAAAAATATCATGGCGATACCTAATGTCGTTTGATATTATTATGTTAATTCACTAATAGTGAATTTGGTTGCGGTAAAGAATTTAATCATATTGATTATTAATAATTTTCATTGTTAAAAATATTTTCATATTAATTTTAGTGTTGCCGTTTAGATCTAGACTTTCTAGACTCTTGTCTTGTCTTGTCTAGATTTTCAAGACAAGACTTGCAAAAGTCTTGTGTAGAAATTTTCAAGACAGAGTTTTTTAATCTAGCGATCTAGACTTAGACTTAGTGAAGTCTTGATATTTCAAGACAAGACAAGACTTTGAAAGTCTTCTCTTGTCTAGACGGCAACACTAATTTAGAATGAAAATTACTTTTGTATTCTGAGAAAATGGCGTCTAGAGTCCGCCATATTGAATTTTCCGTGATGTCATATACCTTATTTGTAATCTTCTCAACAAAACCTGTCTTTTTATACCAATATCAATGTATTTAGATTATAGTGTTGCCGTCTAGATCTAGACTTTCTAGACTCTTGTCTTGTTTAGATTTTCAAGACAAGACTTGCAAAAGTCTTGTCTAGAAATTTTCAAGACAAGACAAGAGTTTTTTAATCTAGACTTAGACTTAATAATAATAATAATAAATTCCTTTATTAGGGTTCGGACAAGTCAAAGTGGCAAGCAAAGTGACTTAGTGAAGTCTTGATATTTCAAGACAAGACTTTGAAAGTCTTGTCTTGTCTAGACGGCAACACTAATTAATTTGTTATCAGATTATAATTTCCATCATTTATAATGACTATTGCAAACTTTTTAAATGCCTATTTAATTATTAAATATTACAGCTAATTTCTAATTAAAAAAGACATTGTTAGGTATTAAATCAATTTGGAAATTTTGCACTTCGATTTTTTACGCGTTCCACTCTTGAATTTTAAGAGAACAGAAACTGATTTTCAGAAAGCAGTATAGCCCGATAATTTCGAATCTTTAAATCACCTGTGTTATATGCGAATTTAGGGAACACCTACCGTTTTAACTGCCACACAAAATGTTTGTTATTTTGCCAATAATTACAGTCGGACGTCAATTATAACGAGCGATAGTCGCGCTAACAATGTAACGCCGTATACGCGATAAAAAAGCATATTACATATAAAAATGTAATAAAACTTGTTTATGACATAACATACAATATGTTTTAACATTTTAATCAGTAATTAATGCTGCTTTCGTAATGTGAAATATAACAGTAAAAAGCTCACATGATTTTATAATATTTTGATTTGAAGTAAAATTTGGGTGTGACGGAAAATAAACAAAAAAAATTTTGCGGTTGCGATTATTTTTTTTTTTGTAACATATATTTGAAATGTACAACATTTTTTACATTAGAGCTTTATTAAATTTTTTTCAAACACTCACTGACAGCTAAAAATATTGGCCTTGATCCAATATTTACTTCGTTACCATAGAAACTATAATTTTATATTTCTCGTATGGCATAAAATATGCATTACTGTACGCTGACGTCACAGTCTATATTTTATGCACGCGTAGCTATGCTGTCGTATCACATAAAATATTGTATAATTGTACGCATGCGATATATATTATTTTAAGCAGCCGAAATGTTGTACATTTCAAATATGCGTTACAAAAAATAATATAAATAGCACGCATACAATAATACGCCATACGACAGCATAGGGAGGTGTGCGTAAAGTACAGACTGTGACGTCAGCGTACAATAATGCGTATTTTATGCCATACAAGAAATATAGGAATATATAGTTGCTATGGTAACGAAGTAAATAAATATTGGATCAAGGCCAATATTTTTAGCTGTCAGTGAGATTCAGTTGTTTGAAATTATTTCAATACAGCTCTAAAGTTGAATATGTTGTACATTTCAGATATGTATTACAAAAAATTATGTACACAGCTCGTACAATTAAATATAATACGTGAGAAGCGAAGTCGGCACGCGAGCCGCAGGCGAGAGTGCCAACACCCCGAGCGTGTTATACTTAATAATTGTACTAGACTTGTGTAAAATATTTACTATTACGATGTGTACTTATTAAAAGTTAGAATACCAAGGTGGAATTGTTTCTTAATTAATTCGGAAATGTTTTGTAAGTTTTACTACAATTTATTTGTTTATCGATATCCTCATAATTACCTTTGTGACCCTAAATTGTTTCGCGGCCGCGGGGTTTAGGAATCACAGCCTTACACACTGTAACACCTATTTTTAAAGGATATTGAAGCCTTAACAATGCGAAGCGATTCATGTTTATAATAATAGTATGTATGCCTTCTTACAAAAGTTGGTTGCGTCCCGAGGCACAGCAAGTATTACATAATAGCAGATCAATGAAAGTATCGATTTAATTTCTCATAGCGTTCAAGCTTATGAAAGCTATTCATCATCCAAACCATACTAACTATGCCACATAAATTACACTAAAGCTGTCTTGAATCGCTTTTCCGTTCACCATTTTAATATGTCAGTAGCTTGCTCTTGCATTAGTACCGTTCATTTCATTATTTTGTTTTTATAATAAATTGAAAATCCAATTGACACTTTTCAGTCCAAGCTTCCATCGTATAAAAAGGTCCCCCATTGGGATCCGTCAAATGAGCATATGACATCTGATGGCACAAAATTGTACTCAAAGCGAGGGAAAATTTTACATGCTAACAGTGCAAATTAATCGTGAAATTGTTTATTACAAATATAAAACAAGTAAAATAAACAAAAATTTTATCGAAAATGGAATTCGCGACGTTATTACCTTGTAAAACTTACTTTAAAGCGAATTATTTTCTAATGAAATGTGAAAAAACTGTATTTATGAATTAAAAAAATATTTTATATTAATAATAAGAAGTACTTATTATCATACTGTACCACAATAGTAAAATCATTTGATGATTGACAAATTTATAGGACTAACTTTGTATACAAATATTTTGAGGTTAGCAACTTACCTACTTAATACAATGTAACATATTATGTTGCAGTTATGTGTTTACATTATTCACCTAACCCTGCTTTCAAGAAGCATTGAACGGATGATTAATTTCGTGGAGATTTTCTTTTAATTTTGATGTTTTTAAGCAATATGCCGTAAAGATTACTACTTTTGGCAGCTCAGTTATCTTGTTTTTTTTCACACATTTGATAATATGTCCGGCTTTGAGAATCCGTTCTCCATCAACGAAATTCCTTTGTTTAGGATTGGTACCGGCCCAATTAGGAAGTTTCCCTTTCTTATTTTTTTGGTCCTAATCATAGTTCTAAAAATTATAAAATTAATTGCGGAAGAATTTTTGAAATATCTTTAAAAACAACAAAGTTATGCTACCTCAAAGTTTGGATTGACAGTTCTCCAAGAAATTCCGTTTTCAGTCCAGGTGACGTCACGCGGCACGATATTTTTAAAAGTTATTTTCAGTTTGTATATGTGGTAATTTAACATGGTAACTTCCGATAAATCTCTTTCTTTAAACTCGTAAATTGTTATGGAAACACTAAAAACAAACCAGTTGATGACGGAAAATATTGACATATTTAAATTTTTGACAGTTAATTTTAATTTAATATAAATAGAAAAGTCTGTATTACAACAAAATAGTTACTAAGTAACTTAGGTTCTAATTACTCACAAAGCTAAAAAACAGCAAACTTGTACCGCGTGACGTCATATTCAAAAATCTGTTTCGTTTGCGACCCCACGTACAAAAAATTGAATATCTCCGTTGAAATTCAAGATATCAAAATAATTCTTTCAAAATTTTTAAAGTTATCTTTATTATAATGATGTGACAGTATCATAATTAGTATTTTCGTCCAATGGAAACTTCCTAATTGCAAATTGCACTTATATATTTATTATTTCTTATCACTTTGAAAATCACAAAATTACACGCAAAATTGTACCCCGTATATAAAATTTCCCCTCTTTGCGCCATGTTTTTTAAGCTCCACCCATTTGACGGATCCCAATTGACAACCTCAAATTGAAAAGGTGAAAATGGTAGGAAAACATGTAAAAATATGTTACGCCCGACAGATAAGTAAAAATTTGTTAATTGATATTTTTAAAGAATTTTTTAAATTAGCTAAAAATGAATTTATTTTTAGGAACACCTGCTTGAAATTTACACAATTTATGATAAATAATTTTATTTATATGTATAGATGTATAGATATAGATTTTACACGCTGCGCTACTGATTTCCCAATTTCGTTTTCGACTTTGTGTTTGTTCTCGAAAAGCAAATTACTAGAGGCATTTTAGACAATGTATATTAATATACGTCTGCTTTACGTCACAACTGAATTATGGTGCAGTTAAATAATTTAAGTTACCACGTTATGCAACTAGAAACACCGCAGCTTAATATTTTATTTTTTAGGGAAAGTAAATTAAAATCAACTTAAGGATGGCGCCTATCTCAAATCACCGAGAAATGAATGAAATTTTGTAAACTTACTTCTTAACATATCTGAAATAAGTACACAAAATTTCAGAACGCGGCTTACCGAATAGTTTAAAAAGATATATAATTATAAAATTAACATGAGTTCTTATGGAAAAGTCGCGCTTTTATTGTTTAAATACCGATAAAACGCATAGTAATATATTACCGAGAAAATTTGTAATTTTTAGAATATGTTCGTTACATATTATCTAAAAAGCTTTGGTCAAAATTTTATATATCTATGGTCACCGATGTCAATCACGATAAAAATAATAATTATTGTTGAAAAGTATCAAACAAATGCCGTACTTTATAAAATGCGTGTTGATACTTGGCAACAGCGCTCTAATACATATAATTTTCAACATATTATTACAGCTCACTTTTGAGAACTAACCAATGAAATTGACAGATTTTTAAGAAAAAAAAAATTAAAAATATTGAAACATTTGTTGTGTGGCTTGAACTCATTTTTTTTTTAATATTTGGCCTGTAGCACCCCAAAAACCTTACGTAAAAAATCTATTCTCGGCCCACAAACGCGAACAGGAATTAACAACAAAATGTTATTCGCAGACCCATTGGCGATTATTAAGTAACATATTTTTGGTTTTATAACGTCTGTTATCGTCTTCTGATACCCGCAACCTCAATGTTTATTAATCATCTCCAATTTGATACTATTTGCCAGCTTTTGAGAACAACTTAACACAATTATTGTTAACCTTCAACTTTGGAGTCTCCTATCTATTCAATCATAATAGTACTATATAATATTTTGAAATCGATTATTCAAACAGTTTTAAATACAATATCATGGCTTCGTAAATACAAAAGAAAAAGAGCAGAATGAAAACGTGAAATAAAGTGTAATTTTGATATATAAAAAATACGGAAATTCACATTATGATATTTTTCCACAAGAAAAACACTTTTAAAATAAAAAAAAATATTAACATAGTAAAATGCTTACACGCTTGACAGATTTTATCGGAAACGTGGAAATATTTTTGATCTTTTTGTTTACGAGAAATGTCAAGCGAGCAAAACGCCTATGTAAATTTGAAACAAATAGCGTATTTTTAAACAGGCACAGTTTCATTTTTTTCGAGGTAAAAAATTGTAGAGACTTTTCTATGAATATAAATAAAATGAATGACACCGGAAAAACATACATAGTTAGCTGTTTGTGCATATATAAAATATATCTATATTTCAGAACCACGGATTGAAGCTGCTTTCCTTTTTTCTTAAGACGAAATATATAATATAATCACTGCAAAATAATTTATAGTAGTTTATGCAACAAGTGTCTTAAACTGAAGATGAAAATTACTAGTTGATCTTGTTACTTTTATTGCAAGTTTATAATAGATATTTATGCAACTAGTGGCTAAAGTGACGAATCTGACAGTCGCGATTTTGCAATACTCTTTTTAAGGTTATGTTGCATTTATATCAGAACTCGTGTGATTACCGCGCGAGCCGTGTTCTGGTATAAATGCAACATAACCTTAAAAAGAGTATTGCAAAATCACGACTGTCATATAATCCGTCACTTAAGCCACTTGTTGCATAAATATCTATTATAAACTTGTAACAAAACTATAACAAGATCAACTAATAATTTTCATCTTCATGTTAAAAACGATGAAAAATGTAAATTATAGTTTTACATTATACACTATAATATAAATACAAAAGAATGGCTGTAAGTTTTTAACCGACTTCATAACTCAGTCATTTATAAACCGATTTTGAAAATTTATTTTTATTTGAAAGGCTATACTTTCAGATTGGTCCCATAGAAATTTCATCAAAATCGGTTCAGTAGTTCGGCTGATTTTAATAAAAGTGAGTAACGGCGTGTGATTCTTTAAGGTAAATGTCACTTTTTGACATATCAGACAGCGTAAGAAAGTCGGTTTAATAAAAGTGAGTAACGGCGTGTGATTCTTTTAAGGTAAATGTCACTTTTTGACACTAAAAAGTAAAAAATAAAATACTTTTTAACAAAAAAAAAAAACCTCCTTCAAAAAACCACTAAAAAGAGGAAAATAATGAAATTTTGAGGTCTGTGCCAATTTAATAAAATATGAAGTTGGTTAAAAAGAAGATATAAATCACTATAATATACTTTTTAACCGACTTCATATTTTATTAAATTGGCACAGACCTCAAAATTTCATTATTTTCCTCTTTTTAGTGGTTTTTTAAGGAGGTTTTTTTTTGTTAAAAAGTTTTTTATTTATTTTGTCGATACCAGTTTAAATTTGTAAAAATCTGACGATTAAAATAATCAAATTTGAAAAATTATAAATTAAAAAACCTTTTGTATATTATATTTGATAATTAGTTGTGTTTAAAGATTTGTTTGTCACTTTTTTTAAGTGTTAAAATGTTAAGATATCTAAAAATGTGTAACTGAGCAATAATTAATCAAAGAAATCTTCATAAGACTGTAATCTTGAATTACGAGTTTTGACGGGTTGTAAGTTTCCAAACTTTAATGACTTTAAAAAATTTCGATTATTTGGAAACCCTTACTTTTAATATTTCAGGCAACGGAGGTCTACCTACAAGGGAAAAACATTATTGCAGTTGATGAAATAGAGTGACTAGACAAGTTTGCATACATACATACATTTCATTTCAAGAGTTGCAGTTCTCTTACTATAATCGTTCTGAAAAAGTAAATTGATAATGCCAGGCATTTGGTGTTATGACATTGTATTTCTTCACTTAACTTAGGGTTAAGCAATAATCCAACCTACTCTGCAGACGTAAATCTGCTGCATAGTACATGTTCAAAGGAGATTTAGGCGAACAATTCTGTTTAAATCTCTTTTAGACATAGAACTGCAGTTGTAATGTAAATCATAAAAGCAATAACTGGTAACTCATGTGCCATCATCCATGTTCAACGTACTTTTTCACGCCGATCAGTAAGGAATACTGCACAGCTTGGAGAACTCATCATCAAGCCGCCCGCGTCGGATCCTGTATAATAATTCTATCTACATTCGAGACATTCAATAGACTACAGAAGTAGGCGGTCCTAATTTGAGCGCGAAATTTAAAGTGGAGTCGATTGGCGTTCAAAAATGTATGGAGTTTAACGGAATATTCATTACTATTCTCTTAAAACACATTTTTACCAACAATGGCTGTTTTATAAAAATAATTAATAAATCCCGTCATTATTGGCTACAAAATTTTATGATTTCAGTGTGAAATAATTTTTTATTTGAAATTAAAAGTTTGTGAAAAATGAATGTCCTCAACTTGATTCAGCCAGTGACGTTTATTCTAGCCTAACTTAACCTCGTTGACGTTTGTCGAGGTATAATTTAAGCAATTATAATTAGAAATTGAGCTTGTTCTTTCCATTTGGAGTTGAAAAAATGTTCTGAAGTCGTTTGAGCTACGCTAGATCAAGGAGGGGCAAGCTAAAAGGATAAAAAAAATGTTTTCATCAATTAGGTATTGGATATCTAGGTATTATTTTAGCTTTTTCCTCAGTCGGAAATTTAAACTTTTTGCAGTCATAATTTTCATTATAACTGCATTCAAGTACAAAACGCCATCCCATAACAAATTGCTTTAATTGTTAACGACGACGTGTTTAAAAAAACGAGGTTATGACAGTAGAATGAATGAAATTTGACAGTTGTATCGCGTCAATGGGTGAACGTACGTTTAACGCAGATTCTAGTTAGAAGGAGACAGTTGCGACTCGCCACGCCTTCCTTTCCTAATTTATTGACTTTATAATCTATCGAACTTTAAATATTATACTTATGTTGAGTTAAATAGCAAACGGAAAATGTCTAGATATGAAGTAGGAATCATAGGTACCACCTCAGGTAGCAGAGCAGACATCGCACAATTCCGTATCATCAATCAAAGCTTTTCATACAAAAGGTAAAATTTGACAGGTCATTTATCTTTCAACATCAGAGCGCTCGGTTATATGCCTATGCATTTGCAAAAATCAATATATAATAATAATACTCTGAATATGTAAATAATAATAATAATAAAATTGTTTCATTTATATAATATAGCAATCATTACTTTTCATTTTTATTACCATTCTCTCTTTATCCTCGTTTGCACGATAATTAATTATAATCTTGTTACTTGCTGAACGATCCTTTCAAATTGAAAAGGAGAATCGACGAAATTTTATAATAGACAGGTATAACTAATTTATGACTTTTTTATGTCAACCCATCGATATTTCTTGATTATTTTTTAGGTGTCTATACGTAATTTAAAGTGTTTTATAGAATGAAATCAAAACTTTGTAACGTCACAAAAGAAACTATAAATTTTGACACGACTAAACATTTGTTCGTTAATTTAAGTAGATATTTATTGCCTATTTTTAGCTGTTTTGCGGTTCTATTTGAAAGATGAATTTATTTTTAACACTTACATTGAAAGTGCATCATTATAATATACTAATTGTTTTTGGGGGATGAAAGTTGGCTGTTGCATGCCCATGACAGAAATTGTGTTTTAAAGACTACCAACAGCTAAGGTTATTTGGGCCTAGCACCAATTCATATTTTCAATTCTTTATTTTTTTTTAATAATAAATTGAAAATCCAATTGACACTTTTACCAGCTCTCGGGCTAGAACTCGGTAACTGGGGACTTGTAATAGAGGAGCCATAGCAACGCTATGTAAACAACAGCATTGCTACACGCTCGGTTATTCTCAAGCCGTGCATGCCAATGACGTAAAATAAAAGTCGCGTATGCGCAGATCAAAAGTAGTCTTTTCGTTCCTTGGGAAATTCTTTTCGTGTAGAAAGTAAGCGAAGTGGCGCCATTTTACGCGATGATTGTAAACTATATCTGACGGTTGATCTAACCTACAATATCCATTTGAGGTGTTTTTGTAAAACTTTTTATAACATTTGCTCGGTGGCAAATTTCATAACTCGTCGCAAACGCCAACTTTCTGCCCCAGTAATCCTCGGTGGCAAATTCCACAGCTCGTCGCCCCAGTAACACAATTTACTATTGGCATAATATACAATTCTAACTCTATATATGCATCAAATTTCAACTTTCTTTCATCCAGTAGATTCGAAGAAAATAAGCTGTGACAGACGGACAGACAGACACGAGAGTGATCCTATAAGGGCTCAGTTTTTCCATTGGATCTACGGAACTCTAATGATAGTATATAAAATAGCTACAAGATTTTTTCGGTAGTTTTGATTTTTACCGCTTTTTGATATTTTATATAAGACCTAGACGGGAAAGTGTTTCCAGAAATTGTGTATGTTTGTTTGTTTGTAGCAGCTTCATTTGAGATCGGCTAGATCGATTTTGAGGAAATTAAGTAGATACATCTACTGGTACCCAAACTTAAAGTTTAAGATAATTTCTAAACCTAATATTTTCGTATTAAAATATTAGGTTTAGATTTGGAAAACCCTTAATAAAAGTATCCTAAAGAATACAATTCCAGCAAAAAAATAACCTCATTGTATTTAACAATCAAAAGTTACACATGACTGAAGTTAGGTAAAAGAAGTACATTATTTTGAACACCCTGTATAATAAATTCATTTTTTTAGGAACATTGATTTATCCGTCAATCTAGTGATCCTCAAAATTTCAGTTTCATAAAGGTTTCTGTTTTGGCTATGTCGAAGTTTAGGTAAAGGTCTGCACGTGTCAAAAATTTCTAAAAAACTTGAATAACTCAAAAATCACTGAATTTTTGAGCATGGCTTCCCTTACAATTTCTATTCACATTTAGGTTCAGAATTGAAAAAACAGATAATAACAGGGTGCTAGGTTAAAAAAAACATAACTTTGGTCTGCCACGCTTAAATGGGACAGGCTGTATAATTTAAAATATTTTTAAGTTATACACCATTAAAACTTATACAACTTTTGTATTTAAACTTCTTTTTTACCTTCACCCAAAATCAATATATTGACCGACAACGCAAGTCTTGGACACCCTGTATAATGCATAAAAAACAGATCTGTTGAGCCGCTAACCGTTTTTATTTTAAAGAGGAAATATTTACTTTGTAATGATACTTTATAACATTTTGTATGTACTATGCAGGCCCCTCTTTTTCATTGGCCACTCTGGGCAAGTGCCCAGGGCCCCGCGATCGATGGGGCCCCTAGTTCCTGCCAGATCACCAACCGATAACCGATAAATATATTTATTTTGCGAAAATCAAACGGTTTATAACAGATAATTACTGACTGTAGTCTATAATAAATACCTACTTACTTATAATAAGTAAGTAGGTATTATAGTTAGTATAATTATCAATTATAAAGAAGCTAATAAGTAACTTATTAGCTTTTTTGGTATTCTAATGAACAAGGGGCCTACACTGGCAACTCTGTCTGACTGCCTATACCTACAGTTGACTAAATCTAGAATTTTGCTTATCTACTCCTTTTGCCTGTTTTAATAAAATAGTCTTCTGTCATAGTCACAAGGGCCCCATTATTCTAAAGTGCCCAGAGTCTCCAATAGGTTAAAGACGGCCCTGGTACTATATGTAGATAATATTATTATTTACAAGTTTGACAGAATATACATAGCCTAACAGTAATAACAGATTTTGCTCAACAATTTGAAACTGTTTAATAAACTTTGAAACATCAACTGACTAGATTACGACAATATGTGGTGTTCACACCGTATTTAACTTTTAGTTATGTATGAAATTCATAACTATCCATGCGCATTGTGAATATAGAAAGGTGTGTTATAAAGTTATTTGGAATTTGAATAGCTAGACTTGTTGCTTACATAACAGAGAGTTGATGAATATTTTAAGAACAACCAAAGTGATTTTTTGTTGTACTTAAAGAAAGGATTATATTAAAGACGATGTAAATGTTCAAAAGTTTTGACCTATCACAAATTAACTGTCAGAAATTCAACTCTTGTCTGTTAGACCCATATATAGAGATATCATGGGAAGTCACACCTTCCTGTTAACTGATCCATGCATGTAATGATGTAAAGTAGCTATTTTATAGTGGGCATGAAAAAATAAGTTTTTTTCTCAATACTGTGACCTGTGACTAGTACAGGTATGACCGAAAATAATTTATCAAAATAACGATTAACAAATTTTTCTCAACAAAAAATTAAAGTTTTGAATTGTATATTGTTATAACTGTACATTTCTTAATTAATTAATTATGTAGGTATACAACACGCTCCCTAAAAAACTTTTGACGGCTTATCTCATTTTCATGTTGCTTTACTAGTCAAAAAACAATTAATGTGCTACCCGAGTGCTTTAGATTTACATGCCGCAATAAGGTTTCCCCAAACTAACGCAGGACAGTGAGGTCAGCAACGGGAGTAAAGGCACGGAATGGAAGTATACAGGGTGTTTATTAAACATACGACAAAAATTCAAACGCTTATTCCTTGGACTATTCTAAGAATATTTTGTCCTTTGATGATTTTTGAAAAGTCGCTTTGTTTCGAAGATACAGGGCGTTAAAAGTTTTTCTACAAAAACAATATTTTAATACATAGATACAGTAAAGCTTCTTAATCTACAAGAACTGCTGAAAATTCGACTACCACTAGGTCTGCTAGGCTGCATAAATTCAATCTTCTCCTCATTGGCTGTCGAACTCTTTCAAAAACACCAAAAACAAGTCACGATCGAAACGTAATTAGCAAAACAAAACACAGCGGCTTTTCGAAAAACATTAAAGGACAAAATATTTTTTAAATTACCCAAGGAATCATCCCTTAATAATAAACACCCTGTATATCGGGACACGCAGATTTTTCTATATCTTGCTATAATTCTCATACTTCCGATACGCTAGTTTGAGGACATTCTTAAATAAGCTATGGGGTTCTTTGAGCCTATGGTAAGAATTGTCCATGTAATCTGCTCCACATATTTCAAGTCATAAACCAATTTCATAAATTGAAAATATTTCATTTAAATTTATTGGTTTTGCGTGAAACATGAGTAAACAATTCTAAATTCGCTGCGTTAGTTATTATTTTGATAATAAAAGATCTTTGTAAGAACCACGAAATTAAGCAGATAAATCAATTTAGTCAATGTGACAAAAATATAAATCAATGATAAATAATTTATACAATATTTATTTTTTGCAATAATTGTGTTTTTTCTGTTGTACATTTTACGTCATGAAATGAATTATATTTCTGATCTTTTATTTATATAAATTACGTTACACTAAAAGAAAAATATTTTTTAAGAAAACAATGTACCTATTCGAGTATTTTGTTGTAAAGCTAATCCCATTTCCTATATGAGGTATAAGCCGTTTGCCAACCTCACGCATTTGTTCATCTAGAAATTACTTATTTAGTAAACAAACATTTTTATATTTATCTCATCTCTCTACATAGTATAAAATGAAGTCGCTTTCCGCGTCTGTCTGTCTGTCTGTCTGTTTAACCGCTAACTCCTCCTAAACCACGCAACGGATTTTGATACGGTTTTCACCATCAGTTAGATAATTTTTCACGGAAGGTTTATATATATAGCGAATGAGCGTAGCGAGTGAGTAATGTAATTATAATATTCAAGCGAACGAGCGAAACGAGTGAGTGGTGTATTGCACCCAGGCGAAGCCGGATGGGTACCACTAGTGTTTAATATAAATTATAATAATGTTTCTTATTATGTAAGCTAAACTCCTTTTCAAAAAAATTTCGTGAGATATCGCTAACATGATAATTTGTCGTAACTTATAAATAAGTAAAAATTCCAAAATGTTTACATTATAAAAAAAAAACGTATCGTCAGATTTGAAGCCTGCTTTTCGGGGTGACATGCGTACGCCTTAGGCCGGGCGCATACATACAAATTATTGTTTCACGACTAAACAGTTTAGTCGAGTTGTGTACGTGTCACGATTTCAACTCGACTAAACTGTTTAATTGTTTGAGGTGCGCATACAATCAATCAGTTGTGCCACAATTTCAATATTAAACTAATGGGCAGTCGAACAACTGTTTAGTCGAATGTATGCGCACGGCAATATACAGCTGTAGACATAAGCTGCCGACGATAGTTGTTCGATAGTTTAGTCAAAAGGCGATCAGTGTGGTTTTACGATTTTTTAGTCGGCCAACTGTAGTGTTGTATGTATGCATCCCATCTACTCCAATAGCCTTTTGACAAACAACTAAACAGTAATTGTGCGATTAAAAATTGTATGTATGTGCGGGCTTTTACGTTACGCTACAACATACTGCTTCACCACAGCAGTAACAATTCTAGAGAAAACAACAGATACATACAAGATTTCGTTGCACACCATTGGTATCTTGGGAACGGTTAAAGATAGGTACCTACAACTTGTACAATGTACAAGGTCGGTTAAATTATCTTGTTTATGGGCAATAAAATGTTTGCAGTATTTAAGAAGTTTTAATAACAGTATTAACATAATCTGTCATTTTTATTATTGTTCCAAATGTTTTTCAATGATTTCATAAAAATAATTCACTACCAAGATACCAATGATGAACATGGAAAAAATAACCACCTGTATATCATTATCCATGTAGGTATGCATAAATAAAAAACATTAATTTATTAGAATTATTTGATTATTTAATTCTAATTATTATTTACCAGGGTTCAAGCTACAACAATATACATAATCTGTGAAAATTTCAACTAAACACCTTTTACTGTTTGTGAAATAGAGCCTTGTGACTGACGGACGGACATTGCAGACTCAGTAATAGTTCCGTTCTGATGTACGGAACCCTAAAAACGATCAGCAAGCTGGAAACTATGAGCCTCTAAGTTCAAAAATAATTCTATTTTTTTATCGTATGAATTCATTTCTTTCATTATAGATGTAAAACAACCTCGCAGCTGTTACTTTAATTTTTTTTTGCCATACCTACTACAAAAGAGCTACTTTCGATGTATGTATAGCGGCCATTAATGACCCATTTAACAGGCAGGTGTGTAGAAAATGGTTTACTTTCTGTACTAGCGCAGAAAATAACGATTGCCATAGCAACTTCTGTTTATTCGCTCTATACGCCTGCGTGCGCCTGTCATTACTTACTAGCACGAACTTCACGGCACACTGGAAGGAAAGATGGCGACGCAAATGAACAGTCAGAATTTTTTGAAAATGACGTGAAAAGTAGGTATTTTGTAGTGGATTTGGCAAACAATACCATATATTTCTCGTAACGTCATCTCGTGACGTCATAACGTCATCTCGTGACTATAAAAACTCGCTATCGCTGTCATCACTCGTCGTAATATGCCGCATTACGTATCTAGACATACAATCTACTATTGTTACTGAACGACTTTTGATAAAAGTTATTGATGTTTCTAGACATCCGACACTATTATACACTTAATAGACTAAAATATATCTCATTTGTAAGTTATAGGCATCCTTTATCTCTTGTTTCAGACATTTTTCCACGCAACAAGTTTCTGTCTCAGTTTTATATATTACACGAAAAGTTTGTTGTTTCGATGCATAGGAGGCAAGTTAGACGGCGCAATCTAACACTGGTATAATTAATCCCTGCGACTAAATGAATCCAACGGTAAATAATATTCCCCAGAGGGTCATTCCCTACTACCGGAAGAACACGCGCTCGCCGCTTCCGTTTTGTACAACTGTATGTGGGCAGAAGCGCTATATACGACTTAAATTCGGGTTTAATATGTTGATTCACCACATTTTAAATGTTAAAAGTTCATAATATTGTAGTCCGATCAAATTAAATTACATGAATTCATATTAACACAATACGTTATATTGTTGTTTACCATATATTGTTTAGTTCATCTTATAGTTTTTTTTAAAAGTCACGTGAAGGTAACCATTATTGTAAATTAAATTACACCATATTATATTAGGTACAACAGAAGTTGATTAAAACCAGGGGGGTCTTGCCTTATGGGGGAAAATGACCGTCTTATATGAGCGCCTTTATTGAATGATTTGTGTCATTTTATGGAACTAAAAACATAAACAAAAAAGTACTAAACCTTTGGTATTTATAGATAATATCCATTCCTGGCACCTAGTGGCAAAAATGGTAACTAATAAAATGATACGTCAACAAAATTTTTTGATATAAGTAATTATAATAGGAATTCTATAATTCAGTGAATTCACTGAATTTTAGAATTTAAACTTAAGTTTAAATTAGAGGGAATGTTTCATAAATGCCAGCAAAAGAATACATTATTATCTAAATATTATCCCACGACTAAAGCGACATATACATTTTAATAGACAGCCTAGCTGTCTGAGATATTTATTATTTTCACCTCTAATTGTTATGTGAATAATATGGTGTGGATATAAGGGGTTTTAAATCGATTGATTTTATCATATACCAAGAATTGAGATTGTTTTAATTGTGTAGGATCAGAACCACTTTTATGTTTTGAATCAACTATAACTCATACATACTTATTTCAAGCTTTTGAATTCTGCTAACGGATGCGACGGTCAAATCTGGCCTTCAAAAGGTAGGTCGCTCATTAGTACGGCCACAACGTATCTGTATTATATGTCATCTGTGCTAAAACTAAAAACTTTCATAGGTTTTTAGTTTTTCGCAAACAGATGACATCAAAATTTATCTGTGAAAAACTAAAAAGTTATGATTTGTGTCAGAAAAAAATCATTGCGCCCTAGATGAGTTATCAATTAATGATAACTCATCCGCCGCGATAGTAGAAGATTCGTGTTTGAGTCCAGACATTGACATAGATTTAAAATGTTTTTTTCTAGTATGCATTGTAACGTTACGTCTTTCGATGGATGTTCTTAACCAGAATGATAAGATAAGCATTCCTTATTCATTATGATTTATTATTTTTCTATGATGAAATATACAGAGAAATCTCGTTTAAATAGGTACCCAAGTAGCACAGAAAGTTATAAATTGGTTCTCACAAGCTTGTGACAACTAATTTTCTACAACCATTTGGTTCTGCGAACCGCTCAAAAAAGTTATCACAACCACTCTCACAAGCTTGTCATAACTAAAGTGGCGTAATTTTTCGGTTGCGATAAGTTTGTGGCAAGCTTGTGAGAAGGTTGTGGTTGCGGCCACAACCAGAGAAATATTTGTTTGCGAATGAAAATTACAACCGAATTGCAAATGTTTATTTGTAAAAGAATTTATACGCATTCTATATATTATTATGTAGGTATACTTTACATTATTTGCACTTTATAAATCATTTTTTTTCATCTGGATATTGTAAAAAGTTAAGAGAAATACAAATTTTCTGTGAAAACGGATGAGATAGGTCGAAAAATAGCGATTCGCCTCACAAAAATCGAGTATTTAAAAAAAACTATTTAAATGTCAAAATTTTGGAAATTTAATTTCACTTAAACAAAACAGTGAAATTGCTTGGATTGTCTAGAAAATATTTAAAAATGTGGTAAAAACTATTTTTCAAACAAAAAAAATCACTTCTTTTGGCGAAAATGAATTTTTAAATATTACTGATTTTTTGACAAACACTTTTTTCAATATGGCGATTGTTTTTTCCTCAATAAATATGGCGTTTAAAAAGTATACAAACTTTTATTTGTTATGCGAAATATTCTATGACCGTTTGGTTATAGATTAGTTCTGTGAACAACCCATAAAGTACCACAACTAAACAGTTTGCAAATGGAGTTGTGACAACCTTGTTACAACTAAGACGAAAACCAACTAAGAACCACAACCAAATAGTTCGATAGGTCAGTTGTGAGAAGTTTCGCACAACTAAATTACGAAATATTTGGTTTAGACAGCTAAATACTTGTAAAAACAACTATTTCACAACTTCAGTTTTAAGCTAAAAATCTGATAACCAAATCACAACCAAATGACGGTTGCGACAAAGCTGTGACAACTCCAATTTCGGTTATGGCAACTAATAATTTTGCTTGTGCTAGTTGGGTAGTCTTGTGTGTACTAATTTTTCTTCTTTTAACCAAGGTAATTTTTTTATCCCCAGAATAATTCAAATATTAACATTCGTTTCTTGATATTATGTTGTAACAGACGTCACTCGCACAATTATTATCTTCAATTTATATTTCCTTGGTATATCGTATTTTTAAAAGGGTATATGATTTCACTTTACATTTTACTATTGTTTTAGCTTGCATGGTAAGATTAAAACAAGAAGAAAAACAGCAATAAATTTATAACAAAGAGCTTTCCTCAATTGAAATCCCTGGATTTTTAATAAAATTAAAATTTTTCATAATTATTTCTATATTTAGTAACAAAAAACTAGATACGTTTTAAAGTTGTTTTTTTTTTCTAAAAAAGAAGCTGATAACTGAGAGCCATTAATAATATTTCAATTTGTATAAATACATATTATTATTAAGTATAATATAGAAGTTCTTATCTAGCTTATTGGTCTACAATTTATTGCCAAGCAGCACAACGGAATGTACAATTCACAAGCTTAATTTACTTTTCAGGTTTCTCCGTCCCTCTCTTCCATTCTTCGTCCCTTTCCTTTTGTTTTATTCATCGATCCGAACTTTTTATTACTTCCCGACTAGTCTCCTCGGTATCTTTAAATGAATTTTTTGACAAGTTACTTTTGTGTTTTTATTGTTTGTTGTGTCAGCTAGTCCCGTAAATAAAGAATAAAAGCGCATGCTCCTACTTTCTATAGGTTTGATCCATGACGTTATGTGTGTATTTTTTTGCTGAAATAATAATATAACATCCTAAATAAGGTCGTATTTACATTGCAGTAGCGGAAGTAACCAATCAGAATTATTTGA
Organism: Mongoloraphidia duomilia; assembly: GCA_039654895.1. Lineage (NCBI taxonomy): Eukaryota > Metazoa > Arthropoda > Insecta > Raphidioptera > Raphidiidae > Mongoloraphidia > Mongoloraphidia duomilia. The sequence continues at coordinate 12,005,074 of CM077517.1, read as the reverse complement.
TTATTTTTAAATATGTTGCAATTAACCTTTCAGCCGAATTTAGATTATTTTGGATAACAAATTATTGCAAATTAGACAGCAATCAGATTTGCAATTATCCTATCAAGTTTAAAATAGATTCTAATAAATATTAAACATGCAATAGTAAGTAGACGAACTAGGTACACTGCTCGCAAATTCAAGTGGACCAACAATTAATATTAAACGCTTTGGGAATGTTGTGAATTAGATTGACAATTTCGCTAGGTGCATGACAAAAGCGCCACCTAGCGTCCGCAACATATCGGGACCTATCAAATGCGGAATGGTAAATATAAACAACAAACAATTTTGATTTTGAGTTATTTATGTGAAATTATGAAATTATTCGATCAGTGGGTAATCAGACTATTCTGTTCCTATAACAGTCCACATACATTGTTCTTGTTTTACTTCAGTCAAACAAAAATAAGTATAATTTGTGTTTTAGATACAATCTCATCAGGTTCAGCTAGGTTATTTTATTGAAAAAATAGAGAAAAATATGCCGGGAAAACGAAATGTTTTGTTTGCAAGATTACAATTGTTTTAAATATTCACAGGTTACAAAAATGACTATAATAATAAAAACAGGATTTCAAAACGTAACCCATAATATATTGTGTTTCAACCACGAACTATGATTAAAGGAAATCAACTAGGTTCTGCATATACCATGTGAGGAATGTGGAAGAACTACGATTTACGGTGAAAGTTATTTGATACGAGCCCACCTAATTAGGCAAACTTCGGAGATATCAACACAAAATACACACAAAATGTATGCAAAATGTACTGTTTTTGACAGGAGCCGTCTCAATAGGCTTCACATTTCTGCCACAACGTGCGCTGTGATCGATTTCGTTTTCCACAGCAACGCTTCGCACGCAGCGAGTGCGCTTCATAACTGATATTTGATTTGATTTGAGTAATATTTTTACCCACTTAAAAAAATGATTTAGTTCAGCGTCTCTCTACGAAAGTTATAAGCCAATAAAATCATTAGAATCCCTTCATTTTCAACATGAAAGAAATATTTGAACCTAAAAATAGTAAAAAAAGTCACAGAAGAACATTTAGCTAATCAAACCGTTGAAGTAGAAACATTTACGAAAAAAGTATAGTGACTTCAAAAAAGCAACTTGAATGCCTTTAAAGATGATCTTATATTTTTTCGCCAGTTTTATTATCACTTTTTCCACCTAGGTACATTTAATTTGAAGTCGACGAAAATAAACAAAACTAAACTAAAAGAAGAAATATTTTATCCTTTTGTGAGGTATTATGATTCCTTTTTAAAGTCGGTTTCAATTTTAAAAAAATCTTTTCTAACTAAATTTGCCTCTATAGAAGAGATTTTTTTTTATAACGTCATATGTTACTATACCAAGGTTTACCCTGCGAATTCACTCGCTTGAACGTCGATTTAACCAGCAAAATATTATTTTTACCGGGAACCTTATTTTACTAGGGCGTAACCGGATAAAAGGTACTTTATACTTTGAATTTACCAATTGATAGTGTCCCACCTAATTTCAAAATATCCGAAAAACTCAGAAAATGAAATTACAGACAGGCAATATTACAATTTTATAGGTATATACTTAAGTTTATTTTGATTATCTTGGGACCATCTATAATTATTTTTAATCTATCTTGATTATTCTTATACAATAGTATGCAGCACTTTTATAATATAGTAACCAGCGGTCCGCGGTCGTACTTCACCCGGGTTCTATGAATTTATGATTTATTATTTGAAATCGATTCAGTAATTTCTGACATTACCCTCGATTTTCACCCGGACGAAGCTTGGGCGGCCAGTTATTATAGCCTATGTCCTAAAAAAATGTCACTTATATCGAACAGTCAAATCGGTCTTCTGAGATTACACCCGATTTTCAACCGGGCGAAGCCGGGCTGGCCAGTTTCAATTACACATCTAAATCTTCCTCGTGAATCAATCTATCTAATCGTGAAAACCGGAACAAAATCCGTTCAGTATACTTACGGAGAAAATCGGGCACAAACAGACAGACTGGCGGGGGACTTGATTTTATAATATATAGTGATGATAATTTAAAAAAATGTATTTGGAAGTAATTTCAAAGGGGTTTAAATTTAGTGAACAAAAGAATGAAAAATAATTACTATTTGAATAGTCGGAGGTGATCTAGTGGTTATACGTCATATTTTGTAAGTATGATCGATCGCACTGATGTGTTCCATCCTTCTGTTAAAGTGTATGTAAACAAGAATAAATTACAATGTTATTCAAGAGCCTATAAAGAATCTAATTAAAGTTATCCTAGTTCTATAAAAGTGTCGCTGTGTGTTTATTATTTCTGCAACACCTTTTAACATATTACATAAAATGAAACCTTTTATTTTGATTGAGTGCAATTATTTCAGCTAACAATGTCAATTTTGTCTTTCCTAGAACAGTAGATTGTGAATTATAAAATTACTTATTTCTTAGTGTGTTCGTTTTATTTCCACTAGGATTAATGTGTAATTTTATTAATTAGCTATAATTAATTATGCGCAAATTAATTTGTACGGAAAGTGGTCTTAAACTACTGTTAAAATTAGTAACAGAAAACTTAAAAAAAAACTCCTTCAAAAAAGATTTTTTCGCGTACTCTATTTCAGTAAAGATATTACTTAATGGTATTTTTAAAAACACAAATGTTATTTTGTTAGGAATTTCATCATCAGTTTTTAGAATGATAATAACCGTTATTTTCCTAAAACTGACTGTTTTCCAGCTATTATGAAATAACGAAGTTTCGTGAAGCTTTGGAGGAAAAATCTGATAAAATCTCATATCCAGAAATACTCAGTACCTACAAGGGTAGACAAAAAGTTTGCCAAAATTCATATTCAAAGGAAAAATTTCACTCATCTGCCGTACGTATTATCTACAAATTTGACCTTGAATAACCTCTCCGAGAAATGTATTTCATGGTCAATATTAAAACTAAGAATAGATAATTCTATATATAATTATAAAATGTTGTGTTACGATTCTAATTTCAAAGAAAAAAGAAATTTGTAACCGTCATAAAATGTGAATATTTTATGGTCTATATCTGAAATTGCTTGTAACAAAACACAATAGATTTATTAATACAACAATGAGAGCTGAGTTTTTTTTGTGGTTATAATATAATAATTATTAATTATTAAATAGACCAGTAGCCAAACCACAAACAAATATTTTTCTTAACGTAATCAGTCGGCGAACATGCCATCGTGATGTTGCAACGTCGTGGCTTTTTAGGTGTTCGCGCACATGTGTCGCAACGGTCCACTGGTTTGCGTCGGGCGGATAGCTCGCCGGAATCCAGGGTACGAAGCCAGTGGAAACGGAATACTGTATATGAAATGAATAACCAGCGTATTTTCTATAATAATATTTATTTAGAAACAAAGATAAAAATAAAAAGTACCCTTTATAAAAAGTGAGACAAAATAATATGTACATATATTTCAAATGATACCGTAGTATCCAAACGACTCTATATAAACTGAATCCCTACTTTACGGAGCAACGGTAATGACTCGATACAAACTCAAAACTCTGTTTATCAACAGGAAAATATATACAAACGGTATTATACCGGAGGGGCGTACCCCTTATCTGAAACGGTGGGGGAAAAAGCGGTAGGACATCTGGCGATAGCACAACGCACTGGTGCCACAACGATCGCCAGGGGGTACGGGTTATAGGGGAACGGTTAGTCAGGCTGTGACGGACTCAACCGGTGACCTGCAACAGGCCGGGGATTAATCAACCCCCAACACCGGCTGACTATAGGAGAGGTTCCAGTAGTTCGCAACGAACCGGGAGTCAATCGGCTCCCAATACCGGCGGAGGAAACGCGGTTTAGATAAGGACTAGGTAACCGGGTCGGAGAGGTGGTGTTATCACTACAAAACAAGCTGAAGGCTATACTATCTATGGAGAACGTGAGGCGTTTCTCAAATCAGTCACCGGTATTCAACACAGGTCAATATTTACAGTATCATTGCTCTAGCGAGAGCTAAATTAAAACTGTTCACAAAACACATTTTATTATCAGTGTGCGTAGCACATTATATTAAATCGCGTCTTTTCACGATTTTAACACAGAACGGTTCATTTTATAACTGGCTACGCACTATTGCACATACACTGTGGTACCGCGTTTACTTACAATTATTCGCACTAGTGACGATGCTGCAGGCTATCGTTACAATGTTAATCGTCAAACAATTAAGATATACAAGGAAAAATCAAAGACCGGTCCTGACAGTGGTCTTTGATTTTTTTCTTGTATATCTTAATTGTTTGACGATAAACATCACGATGGCATGTTCGCCGACTGATTACGTTAAGAAAAATATTTGTTTGTGGTTTGGCTACTGGTCTATTTAATAATTAATAATTATTAACAGATTTATTCTTACACTATAATGGCCTATTATTCTAACGAATAAAATTGTTTTTTTATAGACATTGATCAAAATAGAACAAAAATCATTTAATCGTAAACATATTCAAAATAATAATATATAGCTTTGGAAATCTGCCCAGAATTCCTAAACGCGAGTCATTGTGTCGTACCTAAACACGGTACATTCGCATGTGTTTACTACGCAATGCCAAACTGGTACCAAACTATATTTAACCAACTTGAGAAATTTTACAAGCACATTTAAAATAAACCTTTCTAAAATATTGCATAATAATATGTTAATTACCGAAAACATAAAACAGTAAAAAAACCAATCACAAAGCGTTCTGGCACGTGTGAAAAAACCACAAAACGAGATTCGTGTCGTGGCTATATTAAAAAACACTCATAACTTGTCATGATAATGTAGAAAGCCACAAAGCGAAATTCGTGTTGCGGTTCTTTTGATAATCTACCAGTAAGCATTCCGGCAATGTAAAAGTGCCACAACGCGCTGTAGAAAGATAATTATTATTAAATAATTGAAGTTCACAACGCGTTGTGGCACCTATCGATTGCCTTCTGGTCGATTATCATCAAGAAAACCACGACACGAATTTCGAATTGTGGCTTTTTTACATTACCACAACGCGTTAATAGACACGACACACATATTTTCTTTGTGCCAGAACACAATGTAGTCTGTTTTTTCGCTCAGTGAGCATTTTTGGTATTTGAGCCCAAAACATATATTATATTGAAAATATAATTCCGATTTTTGGTTCATTTTGACTTTGAGTAGCTAAAAAAATGTAAATAAATAAAGTTTCCGTTCATTGTAAACGGCAGCTAGAAAAGCTAATAAATTATAATCTGTAAAACAGGCAAAGCCGCAATTGGCTTGTAAACAAGTTAAAAGCCAAGATTTAATATTATTAAGGCAGAGTCTAGTGTCTGGGTAGACCATCAATACGCTTTACGAGAACTAATAGTGCGTTGTGTATATTTACAGGCTATATATATCTGCAGCACACGACCTATGCGTATTTTAAGCTGGTAGATACACCTTGCTAGGGTTACTAGCCTAAACATTCCACGACACCTTTGACAACGGACCAATTATATTCGCTATTTCAAATACAAAATACCACAATGGAAACTTCCAACGTGAAATGAAATTCAGAACATAGATGCACAAATCTGCATTGCAGGCATACGAATACAATTTTGTCTTTCCTAGAATAGTAGTTTGTGAATAATAAAATTACATATTTCCTAGTGTGATCGTTTTATTTCCACTAGGAAATGTGTAATTTTATTAATTAGCTATAATTAATTGTGCGCAAATTAATTTGTTAAACTCATAGAGATATCAAAGATAGAGAAGGGAGGTCACCCAAAAAAGTGTCGGTGCAAAAGACACAGATGGAGAATAGACGTGTTCTTCTATCTTTTTCTATCACAAATACATAGGTATTGTTAATTTACATCTGTAACGATACAGATGTAAATTAACAATACCTACTATACATTTTTAAATCCATAAATGTATCAGAACACAAGGAAAAGAGAACATATTCGTTTTCTATCACTCTTTTCCAACTCCCCTACTCTATCTATGATATCTCTATGGTTAAACTACTGTTAAAATTAGAAACAAAAAAAACGGGGTAGGCTGTGTCTTCTAAACGGCCGCGGCTGTTTTGGGCGTGAATACGTCAGAACTACTGAAACGATTTAAGTAACCAAAATGACAGTATAATTTTCCATTAAGATTATTTTAGTCGAATCGATAATTATTTTATTGCAAATTCACTTCAACTAATTGATTGAAGAATCTTAAATGCATAGGTACTCAAAATTTAACTTTTAAAGCTGCATGGGCAGGCCCGGTGACAGGATTCTCGGGCCGCTGAGCAACTGAGGGGTGCGGGCCCTTCTACCCCTCTCCTCTACATCCCACCGCTCTCATCTTACTCACTCGCAGATCGGAACTGCTCTATGAACTTGCATGTTATTTTATGAATGAAATGTTTTTTATTCGTCTACGCGTTTCCTATTTTTTTTTTTTTATTAATTGAGATTTTTTCACAAGCGACTAGACCCTGTAGTCAGGGTCTATTCTGATTGGTCGATTGACACACACACACACACCTAAACGAACGTAACAACTAACTATAAGTGAACTCTGTACTAATATGGATAGTTGATAGCGATTAAAAAATGGGTTTTGTATGTGGAGAATATTCAAACAAATATTCTTCAAGACAGGCATTAATATTCACAAAATTAGAATAAAAACTTCAGATAAGGCTTGTAATTTAATTCTTTCTATAAAAGTCGATCAATTTTCTGACATTTCAAAATAAAACTTAATTAAAATTTATTTTTCTATTCCAATTTCTCAAGAACACTGTTATTGTATAAATTTTGGACATCCTAATATCTCAAATAATAATATCAAAATAGGTTTTATTTTGAAATGTTAAAAAATTGATCGACTTTTATAGAAAGAATTAGATTAGGTACAAGCCTTACCTGAAGTTTTCATTCTAATTTTGTGAACATTAATGCCTGTCTTGAAGAATATGCATTTGAACATTCTCCACATACAAAACCCATTTTTTAATCGGTATCAACTATCCATATTAGTATACTGTGGTGTTCCGACTTCAGCGGCACCTTTAAATTTATTTTATTTTTTGGTCTAGTCGGTTCTGAAATTCTGTAGCATCTCCGAAAACACGTGAGTCCTGTCTTAGGCTCAGTTTAAAGGTAAGTTAAAACTCAATGAAAGAAATAACAGCAGATCTCTATATCATACCCTGTATTTCAATATACTTAAAACTTGAACAATAACAAATGCATAACAATTACATTAACAAATGCACAACAATCACATAATATGAATTAATTATATATTTTTATTTGTTCGAAAAACAGATACTGGCATGTACCTTCCCAATTAGAAGTAATATTCAATATTTTAATTTAATTTTTAATCAGTTTTATGACGCCATTAATTTTTAAATGTAATATTTTCCAAGGTCATTTTCTTAATCGCTAACATGCTTCGCCTTAACCTAAATTATACTTATATTCTGAATTTATTTTCTATTTATTATATTTTACTTATCTTTAATTCGATGAAAATTAGATGTCCGAAGTCTCCCAGGAACAGCTAATTATTAAAACCGCGAACGTATACAAGATAATGAACTCCCTCTTGCATACCGCCCGCCAGCTAAGTCGAGATCATCAACCACACTAAATTTTAAATACATATTGCTATTACAGGGTAGGCCGCTCATGCCTAATCCCGAATAGTATAAGCACTATACGTTTTAAAGTACAGCTAACAGGGGTACTCAATTTCTTATCAATGATGTCTGCGCCAGCAAAACACGACAGAGCATAAGTAAATATTCGAATGGAACGATACGTTACAATACAGAGTTCACTAGTTAGTTATTACGTTTGTTTAGGTGTGTGTGTGTGTCAAATGACATCAAGATAGGGTATTCGACCAATCAGAATGGACCCTGACTGGTGGGTCTAGTCACTTGGGTCTTTTTTTAGATCGGGCCCGGGCCCCCTAAGGGCCCGGATCCCTGAGCATTTGACCCAGCTGTCCCCCTGTCACCGGCCCTGGTACCAGACATTTTGCACGGATTTATAGAACGTTTGGTAGAGTACCCGCAGTGAGAGATGAAGCCAGGCACGTCATCAATAATATGCTAGTGAACGGCTGCTTGCCCGCAGACAGTGCCATGTACACAAAACTGCACATTGGGTTTTATGACGTTAGGTACAATTTTGGTAAACTGCTGTTCATGACAATAAACAGCCAATAGCAAACTATAGAAGGCGGGCGCAATGCATTCACGTTACTATGACGCGGTGGCTTCATCTTTCGCCGCGCGAGGTCTACAAACGCGTTCTATATACCATATTATGTATATGAAAGTTTACATAATACGTTTAGACACTATACCAAAGTATGCATCGCTTACGATATTTTGAACGAGAGAATACGAATATGTACATACAAATAATATAAAAAAAGATATATTGAAAAGAATAGGAAAAATATAAGGTATAGAAAGGAAATATATTATTTATATACAGCAGACCTGACCTAGTTCCTTCCGAAATCTTCCCTCTTCTTGTTGTCAACCACTATAATGCACCCCCCACCCTATACTGTCTATCTTCTTCCCCTATCCGCTGTCGTGTTCTATCACAGAATATGTATTACATTTCTGATGCACATGCACTCCTGATAAGTGCGCGTAGAGATACCGGGCTGTAGAAGACGTAAAAGCTGTTTTATCGAGTGAACTCGGCTCAATTTTCATTCCATGTAAATATAAAAATTATTTCATAAGACACCAAATCCTAACTGTTTCACCTATTTATATTTTTTACTCGCTTTGTCACTTATAGAAACATATTGAGAAGTACTATTTAACATGCATATAGTTCAATGGCTTGGAACTAAAAGGACCAATGTCAAAATTACGAAAGTAGACACTTGCCTTTTTAGCTTTAAATTATATTAATTAATTATATATTGAATTATTACTATAATGATGATAATTTTCGCTTTGTCTATAAATAGAAACGATCTTTTACTGTTCTTCTCAAAGCATTTATGCGTAAATGTGGAATCACAAATACAAAACTGTCATATTTTCTTTAAGAAAAAGTCAAGAGGTGTCATGGGACACCCGACAGAAGCTATATGCTTTTTAAGCATTGTATATTATAAAACCGAATTTATTAAAGCTATTGACAATACAATTGAAAAGTTATTATTTGACCGCCATTTTGAAATCTGATGCAATTTTATTTTTTTGTGTCCTATAAAACTCTTAAATATCAATTTTCAAAAAGATCGGATAATTTTTACAAAAGTACATATGGCCGCCATTTTGAAATTTGACGCCATTTTATTTTTTTGTGTCCTATAAAATTCTTAAATATCAATTTTCAAAAAGACCGGATAATTTTTACAAGAGTACATATGACCGCCGTTTTGAAATCTGACGTCATTTTATTTTTTTGTGTCCTATAAGACTCTTAAATATCAATTTATAAAAGACCGGATAATTTTTACAAAAGTACATATGGCCGCCATTTTAAAATCTGACGCCATTTTATTTTTTTTTTGTCCTATAAAATTCTTAAATATCAATTTTCAAAAAGATCGGATAATTTTTACAAAAGTACATATGGCCGCCATTTTGAAATCTGAAGCCATTTTATTTTTTTGTGTCCTATAAAATTCTTAAATACCAATTTTCAAAAAGATCGGATAATTTTTACAAAAGTACATATGGCCGCCATTTTGAAATCTGACGCCATTTTATTTTTTTGTGTCCTATAAAACTCTCAGATATTAATTTTCAAAAGGATCGGACAGTAAATATACTTTTAACATGAGCACGTCGGTGACGTGACGGTACGTGACGGTGACGCGAAACCGTAAGTTTTTCCTCTCCTAGAAATCGTCTAACGCGCCTATAGAAGCATAGCTTCAAAAACTTGCACAAAAAATTTCCACATGTTGAAAACCGAGAAAAAAAGACGACTATGAGGTTGAGGTAGTTGAATAAAAACTGTTGTGATCTGTCTGTCATGGTATATTAAATATCTGATTCTGTGATTGTAGGGAGTTAGATGTACGATGTCAATAGTATCAGATCGTGACTCTATTGCCAACGCGGTAGTCTGACGGATGGTGCACGTCCAACCCTCGACTAGGGTACGTTCCACAAGCTTTCCATAAATAATGACCACGTCACAAATACGTATCCACTGTGTATTTTTACTGACTGTACGTTTGTCTTACATTGGCGTATACACATTCACGTATCCTGTATATAAATGGGAAATATTTTATAAATCGTGGATGAGAGAACAGCTGACGGTAATTACTCAATTATTCCTTTTTTGGGGTTAAATTTTTGTTCTTTGGTAGTGCTATTGATAATTATTTATATACAAGAATTTGTAAGCTTTCACGGTCGGATTATATAGAAATAACATATTCCGGGTTTTTGAGCCGTGGTCTTCTGGAACGAATTCTACTTCCAGACGTTTCGCTTATGCTATTGCGACAAGCATCTTCAGTGGTGTGGCGAACGTGGTCAAAGTGTTCTTCTTAACGTCTTGCTATCAACTGTAATGATGACTGACCGTTCGATGGTATTTATCAAGCATCAATCTCGTACCTGTAAATACCACCGAACGGTCAGTCATCATTACAGCTGATAGCAAGACGCCAAGAAGAACACTTCGACCACGTCCGCCACACCACTGAAGATGCTTGCCGTTGAAGCAAACGAAACGTCTGGAAGTAAAATTCGTTCAAACCCGGAATATGTTAATTCTTAAATATTTATGTTTTGTTGACTATAAAATTTACAACACATTCTATATAAATATTGGTTATCTTTGATTTCCTATAATTCTTCCACTGTGCTATTGACAAAGATAATAATTTGAAATGAAGTGCTATTTGGATGATCGCCAATGCCAGATCAATTTTTTTCACATTCACTATTCCAGAACATAAACGCTTGTTCAGCAATAGTTCGAAGAAGAGTGTCCCATCCCTATGAGTCGTGTTGAACTGTTGAATGTTCAACCAATGATGATGATACTGGTGAGGGTGGTGACTACCAGCCAGCAACACTAGACCGACTCCTCTGCTGTTATCCTTCGTACTCCGACGTAATCTACTGAAGTGTTTCTTTATGTACTTTTATTTATTGTGAACAAAATTATCTGATATGGGAAATACACTATCGTTACATAAATGCTCTAAGAGATTAAAAACGATTTCGAATAATAGATAAAAATAGCCCCCCCGAAATATTGTTTCTCCGTAATTGGTAAAATTGTTCTAAACATACAGTTTATTCCGCTTAGAATGTATTTTGTTCTTTTTGACTAAACACAATTACGCTAGATATTTACTGAACACGTAGAGTCGAAATTTTGAAGTAACGTGCTAAAGACATGTTTGATATTTTTCTCGAGTGATAATAAAATAGTGACAAATTGTAGATCATGGAACCCTACAATGATTAATTATCAGAAGGTTGAGAATGTAAGAGAAAAGGGAATTTCCCGTATCCTGTAGGAGCTTTTCCTGTGATCAGTTCAACTACAATAGGGAGACGCATTATATGGGGCTACTCACCACTGCACTAATATGCTATAGCCGCTCTGGTGGATTTCTTTTTGTTCCTGTTGAACACAAAATTTCTCTCTTTGTTAAAAGTTTGTGGCAATTTAATTAAAGACAAATTGACGAGGAAAAAAGAAGGGAGTCACTGGAAAGAAGTGTGTTGTCAGAGACATATAACTGTAAAATTAGACGCTACAACTCACCAATACTAAAATTTTAATAGAATACAATAGAATAGAATAGAATAGAATAAACGATGTGATGCGACAAAATGCTGCTTCCAAAATTGTACGTGTTTTCAAACGCGATGCGACAAAATTCAACGTTTTGGAGAGCATTGCTTCATCGCGCACGATCGCATCGTATCACTATATAATGTGAGAATCAAGTATAAAAAACAATCGGGTCCATGGGTTGCCAGATCGCGTTGCTGAATATCCCAGAAACGATAGCAAAGAATCCTCTGAAATCCCTATACTTATTTATTTAAAAAATTCCCCAGTTTTTTTATTATTATTCTTAGTTTTCCAACGGTTTTTCATGTATTTAAATATTTTATAAAGCAAATTTTAAAAAATCCCCTAACAATACCTAACATTTAAAAAAATACCCTAAAATATGAAAGACACCTAATCTTAATTAACATTATTTAGGAAGACAACATAACCTAAAAAATATTTCAGCCTTTAAATTTTACAAGGAAGTATCAAATTTTCATGTTCATAATTTCTATATTACCCTAAATTATCTCCACTGAAAAATAAAACCCCCCAAAAAATACTTCATGAAAAGTTGTCCCAAAATTTTCCCCGGGCTGTATAAAAATCCCTCAAAGTGGGAAAATCTCCCAATCTGACAACCTGAGACACTTCGCGTTGTGTCGCCTTTCGAGAATTGCCCTTTAATGTGTCAATAATATGTATTATTCTTTCTTGTAAAATGTAAGCGCAATCCAAGTTCGTACAAACACATAGACACTGCACCAGACAACTGCGGCTGAAAGTCTTTGGCTGAGGAGATAATATACGACTTGTAAAACAGCCATTTTACAACATGTTCTTTATCTTAACACTTTCACTACTTTTATTACGCTTGCGTGCTTATCAGACCCTCCCTTCGTGTTATCTAAATGAATGAATTTTTGTAATTTTTTTCACATTTTTCTTTTAAGAAAATAAGTCAAGGATAAGGACGTACAGCTATACATTTCTTTAACGGTGTTTCGACTGCATTTTGTAAATTTCAGTTCTCAACTTTCTTATGTTGATCGTTCTGTTTAGATAGTGTTGCCGTCTCGTCTCGTCTAGTCTTGTCTCGTCTCGTCTCGGCAAGAAGTGGACGATTTCGTTTTAGAACGTGGCAAGCAGTTTTCTCTAAGCTAAGAATTATCGGATGCTCGATTTATACATTCCACCAAACGCTAGGATAATGGAAATACAGGGCTTGAGAATAGCCGAGAGTGTAGCGGCGCTGTTGTTTACATGGAGTTGCTATGGTTCCTCTATTACAAGTCCCCAGTTCTCGGGTTCTAGCCCGAGAACTGGTAAAAGTGTCAATTGGATTTTCAATTTAATATTAAAAAAAAAAAATAATGAATTGAAAATATGAATTGGTGCTAGGCCCAAATAACCTTAGCTGTTGGTGGTCTTTAAAACACAATTAAAATTAATGGAAATACCTACTATCTAATAAATTAAAATTAGGTTTGTTCCAGCATCAGTTAGAAAAATCATGATAGATTTTGATTACTGCGCATTTGTTGTAAAATTTGTGATTCGTTACTGACTTTTCTGACCAATGATCGAATCTTTATTTTTATGACGCTTTTGTAAATATTACAAAAAAACTAGGGTGTGGTTTTATGAAACCAGGACGCAAGTTAATTTTTTTGCATAATCCTAACGCTTTTAACGCAAAATCGCCCAAGGTATATAATTTTGTATACCTACGTGGTTTAAACTCTGCAAAGTTATAAGTGCACCTCTCGCTAACTAGTTAAAATAAAAAAAAGGTAAAAAAACTTTTTAAGTTAAACGGTTTTATCGTACACGCGATGACGTACTAAAAGCTAGAAAATAATTATGGGTCACCAATCTGGGACTTTGATCAGACTAAAATAAAATCGTGGGGCGCATTTAGTAGGTATAACAAACGATTTGACCACAATATTAAGATCAAAGAAGACAGTTTTAGTTTGTCGGATATTAAAGTTATAATGGATTTGCAAAGAATCTAGACATAGTTTGAAAAGTTTCTACCCTAGATATTCTATGGTTACTAGTGTTACTACATTCCAGTGGAGTGTGCCGCGCTGCTACGTCGACGCACAAAGATAGAGCCCTTAAGCGTGGCAGAATATTTTCCCTACACCTTGCAACATTGCACAGGTGTAGACGGCTCACATCATTCACAGGAAGTAGTGAGTTAAGTGTGATGCGTTAGTCGAAAATTAGTGTAAGTGTAGTAATAATTTTGATTTTTTATGTTCGTAAGCTAATTGACTAGATGCATTTTTCTGTTATGAAATCTTGATTGACTCTCCATTTAGTTTCCTATGTAATAAGACACTTTTAGTTTTTTATTAGTGTATTTCTATCTACAGTATGATCAAAATGATGTGCTGAATACTGTGAATTTTGTTACCACTCAACATGAAATTGACTGAAATTTATATTATTTTTTTATTTAACTTTTTTTTTATTTTAATGCAGCAATATTTCCTTCGTTTTATTTTCAGAGACAATCTTATATGCGTAATGGGGTATAATATTGACGAGTATGACAGTCACACGACTCATAATATCATTACGCACGAGATATAATATGGTATTTTTTGCCATACCCACTACAAAAATACCTATACTTTTCACTTCATTTAAAAAAAAATATTGACAATTCATTTGCGTCGCCATCTTTACTTTTACAGTATGCCGTGAAGGTCGTATGTAATCGCAGGCGAATAGAGCGAGTTAACAGAAGTTGCTATGGCAACCGTTTACTTATTTGATATGTAATGTAAACACTTTTGCACGCCTGCAGGACGGTATACATGCATCGAAATTCGAAAGTAGATATTTTGTAATGGGTATGACAAAAATAGAATTTACTGTACTGCGTTTGGCTTTTGTCATATATAGTGTATTATACGATCTTACGAGATGCATAAAGATTTTACGCGATGCTACTAAAACAAAACGTTAATGTCACGTGAACTATTAAATTGTTTGAAATAGTAACGATACCTGTCACATGAAATTCATAAAGATTATTTTGAGTTATATTTCTGGTTACAAGACAAAGTAGCTTATGTGAAACATCTGGCAATGTTATACACTTTTGACGTGGATAACGTCTAATGTCTCATACCTAGGGTATCATTTTAAGAATATTAGATGTAACGGAAACGTGAGAAGTGGTTGACATGTGAAACAAAACAGCGTGTCTAACTATGTAAATTGTAAGCTATCAGATACAGTAAGCCAGTGTAGCTGTATGGAGTACAAGCCGAATAATTATTATATCAAATCCCTATATTATTAAACGAGCAAATCTTGTATATAATATGTACCTATATAAATATTTTCTCGAAAACGACCCTAACGATTTGGATGAAATTTACTGAAAAGGGGTTTTGGGGGGCAAAAAATCGATCTAGCTAGGTCTCATCCCTGGAAAAATTCGTTTTCTTATCGATTTTATCATTTTAAAAAACAGTTTTTTAACGTTATAAAACAGTGTCGTATGGTGAGTAGGCTTTGGAAAAAACAAACTATTTTCATTATTTATGTCTAATTACTCTGACAGTCAATCTTTAACTTATTAAAATAATCAGTAATTATTTGAAAATATGTAGGTACATACGTTATGTAGTATGACGTATACTGATCTATAATAATATTATCTACTTATAGGTATGTAAATTTTTTTCTTAAAAACGACTAACGATTTTGATGAAATGGGAACTTTAAGTACTATTTTTTTTTGAACTCATCCGAGCAAAGCTCGGTTATCCAGATATTATTTATTAATATAAGTACTAATTTTCTATTTATGTAAATTTATGATTAAAAGCAAACTACTATGTGCAAGAAATGTATCGACGACTGGAAAACAAGTCCAGGAAAACAAATAATTTAAGGGTGCATTTAAAACCTTGGCCATAATGTCTGTGCCATGTTAATATTTGTCCATTATAACTCTGAAAGTGTGAAATGAATAAAAATATATTTTTAAAATTTTTTACAATAGTGTAACGAATCTAAGCAGGCTGGTTGCAGCCATGATTCGTTGGCTTAACATGGATCACGCAGCCTTGAGCGCGAAGAAATATTCTGGTTGACAACAATAAGAAAACCCGCCACCATGGATATAAAATGACCAGGAAAGTTCATATAGGCAAGAGCAAGTATGAAACACCAGAGTCACGTATACATTCTCAACGAGAGCAGACGTGAAAAGTGCGACAAGAAATAAATAGACCACCAGCGAGTTAAAAGTTCTTCGAGTGACCTAGTGCAAATAATCTTCCAGTACCAAGTGACAAACAGTGTGGAAGATATTTGAAAGTGACAGACGAGATCTTCGAGTGATTAAGTGCAGATAATCTTCTGGTGCAAAGTGACAGACAGTGTGGAAGATATCTGCAGGTGGCAAATAAATATGAACAGCCGCAAGAAGACAGCGTTCACAATCGGCACAGGGTTATGGCAATTCACGGTCATGCCCTTCGGGTTGTGTAACGCACCGGCTACCTTTGAGCGCCTGATGGAGACCATTTTGAGGGGTTTGTCATGGAAGACCTGTTTGGTATACCTCGACGATGTGATTGTGGTTGGTCGCACGTTCGGAGAACACCTAAAGAACTTGGAAGAGGTGTTCCGAAGACTACGTGGAGCCAACCTGAAGTTGAGTCCGAAGAAGTGCCACATATTCCGGACGAAAGTGAAATATCTTGGACATGTTGTGTCTCGAGAAGGAGTGGAAGCCGACCCTGAGAAGATTAAAGCCGTGCAAGAGTGGCCAACACCGAAAGACAAGCACCAAGTTCGGAGCTTTCTTGGACTATGCACGTACTACCGACGTTTCGTCCCTGGCTTTGCGAACATTGCAAAGCCCTTGACAAGATTGACTGAAGATGGACGGGAATACGTCTGGAACAACGAGTGCGAAGAAGCTTTCCGACACCTGCAACGCGCTCTGGTAACGGCACCGATACTGAGCTATCCACGCACAGAAGAGAAGTTCATACTGGATACCGACGCAAGTAATCTGGCTATTGGTAGTGTGCTGTCCCAGATTCAAGACGGGCACGAGAAAGTCATTGGCTATTTCAGCAAAGTCCTGTCAAAGGCTGAAAGAAATTATTGCGTAACTAGGAAAGAGTTGCTGGCAGTAGTCAAGTCAGTAGAACACTTCCACAAGTATTTATATGGCCGAAGATTCTTGTTGAGAACAGATCATGCTGCGTTGAAGTGGCTCCTGCAATTTAAAAACCCCGAGGGACAGGTTGCCAGATGGATCGAGCGGTTGCAGGGATACGACTTCGACACCGAACATCGAGCGGGCACCATTCACCGGAATGCCGATGCCCTCTCAAGAAGACCGTGTCCAGAAAATTGTCAACATTGTTCTCGCCAAGAAGTGAAGACTTGCTGCATTTCAAGAACCACCCTGGTAAACGACGAGTGGTTGCCCAATGAAGTTAGGCGGGAACAAGAAGCGGATCCGGAACTGAAGATAGTGCTAGAGTGGAAACGGAACGTGAGAAGACCAGCCTGGGAGGCCGTCAGTTCGTCCAGTAGAGTGCTGAAGGCATATTGGGCCCAATTGAACTCGCTGGAGGTGGAGGACGGTCTCTTGAAGAGAAGACTGGAAAATGAAGACGGCACGAGCGTAAGGTCTCAATTGGTGATACCGAGAAGCCGAGTGCCGGATGTGCTGCGACAACTTCACGATGGGGCCTCGGGAGGCCATTTCGGCGTGAAGAAGACCCTAGAAAAAGTCCGAGAGAGGTTCTATTGGGTCAACTGCAAAGAGGACGTCAAAGAATGGTGCCGCAAATGTCGATTGTGTGCCGCCGGAAATGGACCCTTGGGAAAGAGGAGAGCACCCATGAGGCAATACAACGTGGGGAGTCCAATGGAGAGAGTGGCAATAGACGTAGCCGGACCATTCCCCGAGAGCGACGATGGAAATAAATACATCCTGGTGGCGATGGACTACTTCACTAAATGGGTGGAAGCATATGCGCTCCCGAACCAAGAAGCGACGACTGTGGCAGAGGTGCTTGTCAAAGAATTCTTCAGTCGGTTTGGAGTGCCAATGGAACTGCATTCAGATCAGGGCCGAAACTTTGAATCCGCCCTCTTCGGTGACGTGTGCCGGTTGCTTGGAATTCGCAAAACACGAACTACGCCGCTGCACCCACAGTCTGATGGAATGGTGGAACGCATGAATAGGACGATGGGAAAGTACCTAGCTAAAGTTGTTTCTGATCACCAACGAGACTGGGACCGGTACTTGCATCTGTTTCTGATGGCTTATCGCGCGTCAGTTCACGAGACTACCGATCAAACACCGGCCAGCGTGATGCTTGGACGTGAACTGCGACTGCCTTGCGACTTAGAGTTTGGACGACCACCTGTGGAAGAAGAAGTCGTAGGAGACAGCTACGCCGCAAAACTGAAACAGAAGCTGGACGATATACATCAACGGGTCCGCAAGAACAGCCAACTAGCCAGTGATCGAATGAAGAGTCGGTACGACGTGCGAGCGCAAGATGGTGGATTTCAAGCAGAAGATTTGGTCTGGTTGTATGATCCACGGAGACGACGTGGCCTGTCGCCAAAGCTACAACAAGATTGGAAAGGCCCATATCAAGTAATGAAGCGAATAAACGATGTCGTCTATCGTGTGCGGAAGTTGCCACAAGGGAAACCAAGAGTAGTGCATTCCAATCGACTAGCGCCTTACGAAGGAGACTATGCCATGACGGCTGAGCCAGACCACCAGGCCAGAAGAATCGTCGGGCAAACAACGATCAAGGACGACCGACAGAAGTTTGAAAATTTCATGGCCGACTTCTCTGGGACCAGAAAGGCCCGTTTTGGTGTAACCAAGGAAGAACGACAGGACCTTTTTGGTGTCCCCGACAGCTACTCACTCGCTCACTGTGTCTCTGCGGACCTGCGCATGTCCAGAGGGATTGCGGGTGAGTTCCGACGACGATTTGGTTGCCAAGAGGAACTATGGAGACAAGTCCCTGCGGTCGGTAGGGTACTACGGCTGCTAGAACAGTGCCGTCCTATCTACTATTTGGTGACGAAACGATTGGTCTACCAGAAACCTACATACGTGGATCTGTGGAACACCCTAATGGAGTTAAAGGCCAACCTACTTCATGACGGTGTCAAGAAATTAGCGGTCCCTAAGCTGGGCTGTGGGCTCGATCAGTTGGATTGGAGAGTCGTACGAAACATGCTGGAAGTAATCTTTGAAGATACTGAAGTGAACATCCTGGTATGCAGTTTCGGGCTGAAAACGCACATGAGCCAACAGAAGAGTGTAGACTGCTATTTCTACCCAAGAGGAACATGCAGCCGAGGCGAGAGATGCCACTATCGACATGACCCCTTCTTTCGTGCTTGTAATCTGTCCTGGGACAGGACAGGTCTAAGAGGGAGGCAATGTAACGAATCTAAGCAGGCTGGTTGCAGCCATGATTCGTTGGCTTAACATGGATCACGCAGCCTTGAGCGCGAAGAAATATTCTGGTTGACAACAATAAGAAAACCCGCCACCATGGATATAAAATGACCAGGAAAGTTCATATAGGCAAGAGCAAGTATGAAACACCAGAGTCACGTATACATTCTCAACGAGAGCAGACGTGAAAAGTGCGACAAGAAATAAATAGACCACCAGCGAGTTAAAAGTTCTTCGAGTGACCTAGTGCAAATAATCTTCCAGTACCAAGTGACAAACAGTGTGGAAGATATTTGAAAGTGACAGACGAGATCTTCGAGTGATTAAGTGCAGATAATCTTCTGGTGCAAAGTGACAGACAGTGTGGAAGATATCTGCAGGTGGCAAATAAATACTACCACCACAGACATATAGTGGACCCAGTGAACAATATACGTGCCACAGACATATGGTGGACACATAGTGGTCAAGCAGTGGTCAAGTAGTAACGAAGTGTTGGTCAACAAAAATTGACCAACGGTCAAGCAAAACTGACCAACGGAAAAATAGACAAAAAGCGAACAGTGAGTAAAGTGAGGAACAATAATTGTCCAAAGCATGTAAACGGTTGTCACTGTTGTGAAAGAATAGATAAATAAAAATATTTACCAAAGTTACCAACGAGTTTTGTTACAATAGTCAACAATATTTTCGAAATTTGGAAGTAATACATAAGTATAGTCAAAATTTCCATATACCTACTTATATAAATTTAAAATACGCAAAAATAACTGTAACAAGGTGATTGACAGCAACAGATGTAAACGGTTGAAGTATTTTATAAATGTGTCAATCAGTAAAAATTTCATCGAACTATTTATTTTCAATTCTATTAGCAGATGTCTACGCGAAATTTGCATCCTGTCGGCATGGTGTATTGTAGAATGTAGGCGTATAGTACTGATGGTTGGAAACATTTAAAAAAAAAACTCGGGTCGCAGTGCCAAAACCCTGCCGACAATATAATGTATTTGCTAATACCATTATGGCTTTATTATGTTTGTTTTTGGACAAAATAAAAAATTTAACCCCTTAATACATCCCTTAAAATAATATTTTTTTTCTTAATTTCAATATTTTTATCAATGCAACCTCGGTACCAAATTAAATACACCCTTCAGTAAGTAAAGCACTATCCGCAAACTAGTGTTTTCATAAAATTTGTAAGTCCGGTCCTGTCGGGCCGATTTTATTAAAATTTTAGCAGTACATTTTAATCGTTTCAATTTTGAAACGATTCTGAGAATTTTTTCAGCATTTTTGGGCCCAAAAACATTTTTCAACCCCTAAAAACCACCCTTAAAATGGTCCGATTGGGCCCATTTTAAATAGGCTTCGTGCGGTGATGGATTTCAACGTGCCTACCAAATTTCGTCAAAATTTATTAACTCTTTCGAAAGTTATAGCCCTCACACACACACATATATATATATATGTCCAAATATTTAAATATATATATCTATATATATATATACATATATAAACAAACATTTCCAAAAATGGTGCCAAAGTGTTCAGGAGGCTATGAAACGTCGATAAATTTTGGTCCAACTTCTAGGTCCCGCCATCCGACCGACGCCAATAGTGTATGTGCCATATGGCAAATACACTAATAATAGGAATATTAAGAGCACTGTGGTTTTAAACAAAAATAAAACAATAGTTTAGACACTTCTTACCCCAATAATTTTATTCGTGAATGTACATTTCAAGAGTTAAGCTCTCATCTTCAGCACATACTAGTATATGTGCTGAAGATGAGAACTATTGTTTTATTTTAAAATAATTTAATTTAAAATTACTATGATTTTTTTTAGCAACTTTAAGGTGTTTTGAGAAGCAATTTATGATTGCTGTAATTAATACCAACACATTTTTAAATGCCATTTCGCTAGAAAATTAAGTTACAGAACCGAATAATCAGGAAAGAACTTTAATAATAATTTAAAATGTTGAGCTTCCTTTGCAGCAGTAGAATTTTACAAGCAAAAAGAACTTAATAAATTTATTAAAATCTAGAGTTTCATAAAATTTTACTGGTTATTCATTCCATAAATATTTTATAGTTTTTTGTTGCTAATCTCTTATAACGACAATATGAAAATAGAAGAAAAACCTGTGTGGCTTAAGATCAATTATAGCAATACTGATGTTTAAATTATTCGCATGTACGCCCCGTTCCGCTCAGTTGACCCACTTACCAAAAAACTCAATTATTAGTCCTCAATTAACAGAAATCGAAACAATAGTGTAATACAGGTATTTTTTATTTTGTACCAAACATTTTACAGACTTTTCGTCATAACCTAAGCCTACTAAGATAATAAATAATTAAATAGAAAAACGAAAAAAATATAATCAGAGAAACTAAAACTCCAAAAATATTTCAAAAGTTAGGGTAACATCACCTTTGATGGTTATAACGGCCATTATTCTTCGAGGCATAGTATTAACTAAGTTGAAATACGTTTCGGGTTTTAGTTTCTCTGATTTTACATTTTATTCGTTTTTCTATTTAATTTATTATCTTAGTAGAAATACATTATCTTAGTAGGCTTAGGTTATGACCAAAAGTGTAAAATATTTGGTACAAAATAAAAAATATCTATATTACACTATTGTTTCAATTTCTGTTAATTGAGGACTAATAATTGAGTTTTTTGGTAAGTGGGCCAACTGAAGTGGGAGCTCTAGTGGGGGCTCTATTTACTAACGTTTCGGCAACTATAAAGATGGCACGAAGAGTTGCCGAAATACATGCAAATAATTTAAACATCGGTACCTATTGCTATTATTGATACTGAGCCACGCAGGTTTTCTTTCAATTTTCATATCAATTCTAAGGAGCGCTTTCTACTTTAAAAACTTTGGAGTCAATTCAACTATTATAATGATAATATTTCAGATATAATAACAAAAGTAATAATTTATTAATCATTGAAGTAACTTTTCTTGAAGATCGATTGATACAAATTTAAAAGAATATTGAAAAGTCTTTAATTAGTAATTATTAATAATGTTAGAGAATGAATTATTCTAACGTATTTCTCTGAGAAGATTTCATAATAATAATATTATATTTATCTAAAAATATTTCTCAAGTCGCGAATTATAAACGGCGCAAACGTATTAGCGATAAAACGCCTATAAAATCGGCACGCATTTTCCAATAACACAACGCTGGTTTTCGATGAGAAAAGAAAGGTAATTTTCAAGCATATTAAACTCGTAATATGATCCGAGATGGAAGTTTCCCAGCGACCAATGACGGGAGATGAAATCGAAAGGGTGGAAGGGACAGCGCATACAATATGTGCGATGATTGATGATGCTTGAACCTCTAACTTCTATAATACTAGTTTTATTTTTAGTGTATTTGCCATATGGCACATACACTATTGGCGTCGGTCGGATGGCGGGACCTAGGGGTCGGACCAAAATTTCTCGACGTTTCATACCCCCCTGAACAGTTTGCCACCATTTTTAAAAATGTTTATATATATATATATATATATATATATATATATATATAGATATATATATATATATATATATTTATATATATATTTATATATATATGTGTGTACACGATAACTCTCGACAGACTTAATCGATTTAAACGAAATTTGGTACACACATTGGAACCCATCACCGCACGAAGCCTATTTAAAATGGGCCCGATCGGACCATTTTCAGGGTTGTATTTAGGGGTTCCAAAAAGTTTTTGGGCCCAAAAATACCGAAAAAATTGTCAGAATTGTTTCAAAATTGAAATTTAACTCTTTAGTAGAGGTTAAAATGTGCTGTTAAAATTTTAATAAAATCGGCCCGACAGGACCGGACTTACAAATTTTATGAAAACACTAGTTTGCGGATAATGCTTTACTTACTGAAGGGTGTATTTAATTTGGTACCGAGGTTGCATTGATAAAAATATTGAAATTAAGAAAAAAAATATTATTTTAAGGGATGTATTAAGGGGTTAAATTTTTTATTTTGTTCAAAAACAAACTTAAGTTCACATAATAAAGCCACAATGCCAGTATTAGCAAATACACTATATTGTCGGCAGGGTTTTGGCACTGCGACCCGAGTTTTTTTTTATTTGAGACATTGTGCAAAAATGCACATTGAATGGAATTTCAAATTTTACCATATAGACAAGAAAGTGAAGTTTTTGTCAAAAATAATAATCAAACCCCTAATATTCACACCGTATTCACTTAACAATTAAGTGAATAACACTCAAACCCTGTATTTGATTAACAAAACTAATCGATAAATTTTGCCCTATTACCAAAATTAAATCAAAAACTTAATTATTATATTGTGGAACATTTGTTAACGTTAATATGTACTTTAGAGATATTTTTTTTTTCGTTCTAATTTAAAAAGATACGATAAGATAAATATAACTAATAATTGTATAGTGTTTTATATAATTTCATATTTACCTATATTAATAATTATTTTTTATCATAAAATTAAGAAAAATCGCAGGATATTGGACAAAATATTTGATTTAATAAATGTACTTCCATTTTGAAAACTAACTAAACTAACTAAATATTCCCCTATCCTGCGATTTTTCTTAATTTTATTATAATCACGATGGACACATTATCTAATATAAATTATTTTTTAACATTAATTTTTATAATATATTTTACAAAACTTTTATATAGTAGGTATCGAGGTAGGTATCCAATTTAAATCCGAATTTAAATAAAATACACTCAATTTTTTTGTATCCGAAAGAACAAAAACTAAGTGGCATATTGTGTCAACATTCAGAAATTCTTATGGACAAGAAGAATCTTTGAATTAATTAGAGCAAGAAGTAGATTAATCTGATAATTTGAGTGTTTTAAATTTTTGAATGCTTGTTAACAAGTTATTATAATTTCGCGAATTTTATTTTCTTTCACAGATTATAGACATGCGTTTGTCGGACATCCAGTAAATGTTAACTTCACGATGAGATAATCCACTTTAAGCGAGTGAGAGAGTGAGATGCTACTACGCTGCAGATATTAGTTTTTATATACGCGTGTTAAGTTTTACAAAAGACGTGATATCACGTTTTGCATTGATGACTTTTATTAGATTAAAAGTCAGTTTGTTTGACTCATTATTGTGTTGTTGAAACCAGTTTAATAGGGCCGTATATTCTCATTTTATATTCATTTTATATCATTGAATTAATTAGACAGTTGCATAATAATCAATATTAGGTAGTAAAAAAAACTTTTTAGAGACAAGCTTTTATTTAAATGCACTAAAAAGGAAAAACAATTTTTAATAATTTAGGTTCATAATTATAAAAGCTTGGGTCGTGACTAATAAACTATCATAGAGTTCACGACCCACGCTTTTATAATTATTATAAACCTAAATTATTTAAAATTATTTTTTCCTTTTTAGTGCATTTAAATAAAGCTAGTCTCTAAGAAGTTCTTTTTACTAATATTTATTTTGTTCATTTTAGTCTTTCAAAATATTTCTCCCTTTTGACACCCGTAGGGGTTGAATTTCGAAAAATCCTTTCTTATTGGATGCTTACGTCAGAAAAGGAACCAACTGTCCAAATTTCAAGTTTCTAGCTTCAGCGATTTGGCCTGGGGGTTGAATTTATTTCTGAAAACGATTTATTCATGTATTGTCATCGGGAATACATATGTGTACAAAATTTCAAATCGATCGGATACGTGGAAGTCGTTCAAAATTGACTTGCAAGTTTTGACCTAAACAAGCCCACAAACACACTAACAAACACACAAACTAACATACATTGCAAGTTAAATAAAAGCTTGTAAAACGAAATTTATTATTTGACAAATATTGAAATATTTATTGGTTTCAATACTTTTCTAAATGTTATAACAATTATTTACAAAAAATAATGGGGCGATTTTTAAACATTATTTTTCTTGAGAATTGTAAAAATAACACAAATAATTTTTCGTAAATAAATATCGAAATTTTTCTTTGAATCTAGCTCAAAAACTCATAAAAAATATTATTTTTATCATTGTTAATTTGGTGAAACACATTCGTAAATAAATACAGTATATTAGGATACATAATGTCGTAGGCTAATTACAAATTCAGTATTTTTATAAAATGCCTAGACGTTTTCTAAATGACTAGGCAAATTGATAATTTTGTTAAATGATAGTTGTAGCATACCTTTTGTCGACTGAAACTCTAAAGTACACTGCTCCAAATGTAGGCGTCTATTAAATTTGTATTTGAATGCACAGTTCACCACGCGGCAGAAATTAATCTCAAATTTCACAGGTTCACAATATTATAATCATCATAACTGTCTTAATATTCATAAATTCAGCCATTATCAAAAAAAAAAAAAAAACAACACTATTTGAAAACAAAAAATATGTTTTAAACATCTTCCGCATACAACTATAACCAAACGATACTTGAAACTAAAATTTGAAATTAAAAATGACATTCTACATCTATTGTTACGCAACTGTCATTAAATTTATTTATTACGTCTGCTTTAAAATTCAAATCACCTTGCATAAAAACGGATTTACATAGTAAAATATTTTTTCAACCTTTTTAAAATTAAAAATATAATAGTATAATATACTAATTATTAAATCGATTTGGTTTCTCCTTTATACAGGGTGATCCATTTTAATTTTTTTTTAAATTATTTGGAAGGGGCAACATTTTCTGAAAAAAATGTTCAGACATAAGTTATGTAGTTTGGAGGAGGACATCGTTTGGAGACAAAAACCACCCCCCAACCCCTGCGCAGGGGTGGGGGTGACTTCAACATTTTAAATAGGAACCCCCATTTTTTATTGTGTATCATGATTCTGCGGGAAAAAATATGAACAAAGAAAAAAAAAATAGTGAAAAATAATTTTTGAAAATTTTTTGAGCCAGGCTGCTTTGCAAACCTTGAACTCTCCGAGATTTATCTTGAGGATTTCACATGACTGCAAACCCTATGAGAAAAATTAAGTCAATCTTGTATGGGTTTCTGGACACAGATAAATCGAAGGCAATGAACAGGCGAATGCCTTGGCTAGAGAAGGCATCATTTCTGTATTTCAAGGCCCAAGACCTATTCAACATGTCTTGTTAATGGGGTAATCAAGAATTTGGTGGAAAAATAACATTTAATCTACTGGCTGGCCCAAGCAGGCATACAGAGACAAGCAAAATTATTCTTGTCAAAGACTGATAGCAGGCTAACAGAACAAAAATCGTTGTGGAATCATATAACAGACTCCTAACGGGGGAAAAATATGGAAGTACCTTCTGCAGATGCTGTTGGAAGAACGACGAATCGGCGAATGTGCTGTCTTAGCGGCCCTCAAACACAAAATATTCGGTGCTCATATTCTAAAAACAAATTAACTGGGTGGGAGTGACTGAAAGGGCTGATTGCTTTCTATGAAGGCTCGGGACATACTCTAACAATAACAAACAACAAGAGCCTCAAATACTAACCCTTCAGAACTAAGAGATTGGGTTCATCACAAATCGACTGATCGCCTTTTCACAAAAGCCCAGTGCTGCTCGGAACCTCAGGACCTAACTTATAGTTGTCGGGGAGGTACAATGAGCCCTTGTAGGTATGAACAAATTCGAACTGATGTTTCGAAAACTGGATTCAACAAAATATAACAATTTTACTAATTAAAATAAGTTCATTATATAAAATCATAATTTGACGAGATGTTAATTTGAAATGAAATAAATTCTATCATTTATCTTTCGTCTAAAACGTAAAACGGTAATGAGGACACAAAACATTCTAAGTGACATACAATTTATATGTCGTGTTTTCAGTCAGCTGTGACTGTAAGCTATTTTATTTTCAACGCACTTGCATGTATTGTGACATGTAGTATGAGGCGAGTTCTTTCTTCTTTTTTTTTACTTTTTACTCGAATTCCTCACGATACCACGGCACACAACATTCTTTCTTACATTGTTTTCAGCGTTTCTTTTTAAGGCCAAACATTGAATATTTAAAAGCGTTTTAAATATTAGTATATTATATTATTTAAAACAATAGAAAAAAGAACTTTGGATTTTTATAAAAATACTAAATTGAAATTAAAAATTTCTTACTGCAAAAAAATTATAATAGTTTACATGAATTTTTCCGAACAACTTACTCAAGATTTACATATTTTAATTTATTTTTCGGTCTGAGTTTATTTAAATTCTGTTACCAATAATAATAAACATTTTGAATACGAACCATGTTTTGCATAGTAACTTGAACGATGTTTGACTGAAATTATTGCATAAACTCTAACTAAATTGATGCAACAATAGTATATTGCATACTGCAAGGGACGAAACACAACGTTTGCAACTAGTGTTAAGTTTTCAGCAATTCACACGCGTTGCATTCGCTATGTTTTGTTCCAACTAAATGCATATTATTTTTCACAACTCTATTGACAATTCGATATGAGGTACCTGCAAATTGGGCGCGCAAAAAAGCCGCAAAAATATTAGATCTGTCAGATCCAAGTGAAATTTATGTGGGGTTATGTCTGTCATTTTGACGTTTTCGAGTATTTTGAAGTTAGCGGGACTCATTTCTTAACAACGTTAAAAAACAAAAAAAAAACCTACAACTAAAAAGTTTTAACCTTACGGTTGAAACTCTCAGTTTTAACCCGCTAAACAAGTACCGAAAATCGAATTTTTGATAACGGCGTTTTGAAAAATCTTATTTCACACGCACGTCCTTCAGAGTTTTAAATTGCTTTCTTACCACGCACTCTACTGATAATTTGATAATCTCATTTAAATTCTCTTTAAGGACCTGGTATTTTGTAATCTACAATTAATGTGCCTATATGTAAAGTCGAATAAATTATAATTTAAAAAAACTAAAAAACACGCTTTAATGAACTAAAAAGTAAAAAATAATTAATTTTATTGTAAAAAAGCGTGGGATAGTATGAAAATATGGTACAAAGCACCCCACGCTTCTTTACAATAAAATTAATTATTTTTTACTTTTTAGTTCATTAAAGCGTGTTTTTTAGTTTTTTTAAATTATAATTTATTTTTGCTTTTTAGTCCTGGAGATCCTGGTCAGGATAATGGGACAAACTTATTGAATTATTGTATTGTCATCGGTCCTTGATAAGTGTGCAAAGTTTCAGTTCAATCTGAAGTTTTTTGCTTTTTTTTTAGTCCTGGAGATCCTGGATCTCCAGGACTAAAAAAATTATTGAAATATTGTATTGTCATCGGTCCTTGATAAGTGTGCAAAGTTTCAGTTCAATATGAAGTTTTGAAGTGGATGAAAATCGCGTTCAAAGAATCCGTTACATACATACAGGTGGAACTAATATAAGCGTGTTAAAAAAAGAAAACTAATTGATACACATTAGTGATTTTATTCACTTTAACTTTATTGACGAAGTAATTACAAAGATGGAAAATTGTTTTCTAAATAATAAAAATTTAAAAAATATTATACTCAACCTTAATTTCGCACACAGTACGTTCACAAAACTAACACAAAGACCTTTGCGATGAGAGAATGTTATTTATTTAAAAACAATCTAAAAGTAGACACGGCGACATGACTTTATAGGCGAAAAATTATTCGCATTTTTTGTAATCAAAAATTGTTTAGCAGTACTACCAAAAAATAGTTTTAATAAGCCTTTTAGTATGAAGCCACAATTTTATAAGCTAAGTTCCAACACACCACCACACCAGTTTGTGAACCGGCTGGTACATGCGCAGTACAGTTCCAACAAAGCTATTATAGTTCACAAACTGGTTTTGGAGGTTTATTGGAACATAGCTATAGAAAATTAAATTCTAAAATATTTTTTTATTCAACACATGCACGCGCTTTTAGTATTTTTTAGTGTTGTAAAGCGGAGCTTAAATGGCCGTTTATTGACTAGTGAAGTCATGATCGATTATGAAACGCTTTTCAATACTATATTGAAAAACATCTGAAAAACCCGTTACATAATGAACATTATTATTTTCGATGCTATAATGAAATATGGTTGCCAGTTGGTATGGTATTGAAGTAAATGAATGTAAAATCAAGGCCAATGTTTTTAGAATATGTATTGCTGTCAGTGAATCTAAGGGTACGAACATGCTGAAGATGCCGTTGGCGCGGTTAGGTCGATGTTTATATCGATATCTGCACGAAAGTTCTAGAGAAAGCGAGAACACACTAGGCTTATGCCACGCAGCCTATATAAACAGCAGTGCGAGTAAGTGAAGGAATCAGTCAACGGTGAGTCACGCATTTAAGTCTACGTTGGAGCAGTAAAATAAATAGTGCCGTGGTATAAATAACCAAATTGATAAATAAATACGAGTGTAGTGGAAATAATTACGAATTATTGTATATAGGTACCTAGTTGTTTTGTTTTGCTTAATAATTACTGTTTAGTTATTGTTTACTTGTGTTGACTGTTAGAACTGACTTTTCGTTGTTGCATTCATTATTATTGTGTTTTTAATTATTGTAAATAAATATTTATTCCGCCAACTCAGAAAACAGTTTTGTAAGAATATCATTTACATTGATGTAAACAGCGAGGTAAACGGCGAGGGTGAATTAGTGAAACATCTTTGCTATGTACGGTCTCAAAAGAACATACCTATATATTTGTAGAAACCGCGACATCGACCTAAGTCCTAAACTGCGCCATCGCAGCATCTTTGGCATGTTCATACCCTAAAGTATAGCGTGCAGCTTGTGCTAAATCTTTATGCATCAGGCGCGATGTTTTCAACACTCGTATACGATTCGCAGACGCGCACTCGCGAAGGCTCGTGCGCTCGCCTACTACTCGTGCTGAAAACATCGCGCCTGATGCATAAAGATGTATTTAGTATACTATAGTTGCACAATATGCTATTAAAAGTTGATAAAATAAATGTATTGTGTTTCAACAAAATAAAGTAAATTAGTTATTTCCAAACACCTGTAAGATCGTCTGAAATTAGGAAAGTTAACACGGCATTTAAAAAATACAATATTAAAAATTCAAATAATAAATATGTAATACATTTATGTATGTACATAATAATGCATCGACTTTTTAATTAATAAAGTTTCCACTGCTTTTAATCTGTATTTTTTTAAGTATAGAAGTTGAGATGAAACAATGCGCCTACATTTTCTTTGATAAAACTTCATTTTGTAATCATGTTCAATATTTGCATGTAAAATGTATTTCATAATTTTTTTTCTTGTCTGTATTATTTTTAATAAAGAATATCAAAAACGTTTTTATTAAAATTGCATACTACATAAAATACGACATAAAATTGATTGAAAATATAATTTATAAGTATACTAGCGGTCCGGTCCGACTTCGCCCGAGTGCTATGAATTTATGATTTATTAATAACCATGATTCATTCGCTTCGCTCGTAAACTTAGCTAATTCGACAGGATTTTTTACAGAAGTACGATTGAAGTATTGTAGTAAAATAAAAAACATTAATTTATTACAATGAATTGATTATTTTATTTTAATTATTATTTACTTTTGCTAGAATTCATGCCACTACAACACACAATCTGGGAAAATTTCAACTAGCTACCTCTTACCATTTGTGAGATAGAACCTTGTGACAGACTGACAGACATCATAGGTTCAGTAAAAGGGTTCCTTTCGGAGGTACGGAATCCTAATAAAGCAAGTTAAATGCAACAAATCTAAACTAGATGAAATTGCATTTCTTTGAAGCCAAGTTTAACGGTCTGCTATTTACTGACTTAATTATTTGAAATTTACGATCCGATTTTTGAACTAGTCATTTGATGAAAACGTTAAAATAGGGATAATAAACTAGTTCAAAACAAGCAACTCTGTTCTAATTTATCTCAGTTTAATGAGATGATAAACAACACCCATTTATTACCCGGAAGTGACCTTGCGTCGGTCGGACGCACACCGTTCTACGCTTTTTAACTTAAAATCTTGTCGGCAACGTGCGTCTCAATTAACGTTAAACAAGCGTAGCAATAGACCACTGTACGTTGTACAAATGTGGTGATGGGCGATACGAGATGTTTTTACAATCGAAACAATTGAAATCGTTCATAATAACAATCGAGTCCGCAATCGACTCGGAGTTTAATTTTACAATCGAAATGTTCGATTGTTCAAGTCTATTATTTGCCACATAGGTTATAGCAATAGCATTGAATATAAGAATACATATAATCGCGATTCAAGGTTATATGCTAGTCGTTGATGAATGAATGAATGAATTGTAGATTATAGACGCTCGACTAGTCGTTGATTGTTCACTGTTCACACTGTTCAGTCGGTACTCACTACTCTGTGATCTCTTCACTATTGAATTCTTATTACACGATTACTTCACAATCGACCATCGCCTCGACCACAGTTGTTGAGTGATGAACGATTGTATATTATAAGGCTCTCGATAGTGTACGATTCAGTACTATGCGACTCGGTCTCGGTTAACTATGAAACAACAACAATCGAGTCAAGTGACAACCATTGAGAGTCATCGAAATGTTCGAACAATCGAGACAATCTACTAAAACATCTCGGATCACGCATCACTATACAGATGTAGGTACGCTAGAATTAAACAGTCAACACTATTGTCACAGTATAGTGGCGAACGCATTCCATCCTGTCCCTGTGTCCTCACGGCACATACCTAACGGCCTATTTTACCCATCGGACACGTATGTAAAGCCCCAAATACACAGTGTAACAAAATACGTCATGACCAACATTTAGAGGATTTTGAACATTCGCATTTGGATCACAGTCACGTTGCCAGATATTGATTTTACCAAATCAGGAATTTTAGTATGTGAAGTAAAAATACCATGTTTCACGTAAACGTGTCCACTCAATAAACGAAATATTCAATGCCCGTTCCCATCTAACTTTTCTTTTCTTTTCTTTAGTGCGCAGTGGAGAATTAGTATTATGTAATTAAATCATTAAACAGAAAAGGTTTTATTTTACGAAGTTACGTTTTTATTTTAAATTTTTGATATTATAATTTTAATATTGTACCCAGAATGATTTGACTTCAGTTTAAATTGATAAAAATTTTAGTAAACCGATAATATTCTCTCTTTGTAGCGTACGACTTCACTATTAATTAAATACTTTAATTGCTTATCGTATTGAATTCAGAATAATTGATATAATAAATTATTGTCTTCAATGTTGCTCCTGCAGAGAGTTCCTTATTCGGCACTGATTAAAATTTAACTACTAAAAATTCTGTATTAATTTTTAAGAAACGGGAATGCAAATTCATTCAATTTGATTCAATTATATAAATGAGTAACATGAGGTCAAGTCAATCTAGGTACTTACATAACATAACTATAAGAATAAAATTTATTTAAATATTCGACAACAGAAATAATGAATCTAAAATGAAATAAAATGTATGTATAAAAATACTTATTGTAATGATATGATTTTATGATATATCGTTACACCCATTTCCTGAAATGTTTTGCGCAAGCTTAGTAGAGTCGCATGTACAATATACTTCGTGACAAATCACACGGTCAACGTATTGAGAGAGCTTTAGAGAAATTTAGAGTAGCTGAGATTTAATTGACTTCTTGCAGATGGTCAGTGGCAGACTTTCCACAAGGCCGACTAAGCTCTGACCCAGGTGGCAGCGAGCGCCCGTTATCTAGCTCAAGCACGTCTGGGGCGCGACGGCGTGCAATGAGAAAACTATAATATGGTCTTATAACTATCATAGACACAATTTGTAGTTCCTCTCGCTATATGAATATGGCTGTCTTACTTTGTCTCTGACAATCAAAAAATATAACTATGACATACATTTCATATGGCTCTTTAGAGTCATCTTTAGAGTCCTCGTATGAAGACTTCAAACTGGACATCGAATATCAATGGAGACACGGACTGAGTCATCATTGTATAATCTTATATTTTTACAGGGATTGTTTTACGTTTACCATATAAGTTTCCTGATAATTTTCTACTTAATTAAGATAAAGTGAGCCTTTAATGGAAAAACACGTAGTTCCGAGTGTTCCAGCCCGTACGAATTGTTAGTGTATTTGCCATATGGCACATACACTATTGGCGTCGGTCGGATGGCTGGACCTAGGGGTCGGACCAAAATTTCTCGACGTTTCATAGCCTCCTGAACACTTTGGCACCATTTTTGAAATGTTTATATATATGTATATATATATATATATATTTATATATATATATATATTTATATATATATATATATATATGTTCGCGGAATAACTCTCGAAAGACTTAATTGATTTGAACGAAATTTGGTACACACGTTGGAATCCATCACCGCACGGAACCTATTTAAAATGGGCCCAATCGGTCTATTTTAAGGGTAGTTTTTAGGGGTTGAAAAAGTTTTTGGGCCCGAAAATTCCGAAAAAAATTTCAGAATTGTTTCAAAATTGAAATTTAACCTTTTAGTAAAGATCAAAATGTGCTGCTAAAATTTTAATAAAATCGGCCCGATAGGACCGGACTTACAAATTTTATGAAAACACTAGTTTTGCAGATAGTGATTTACTTACTGAAGGGTGTATTTAATTTGGTACAGAGGTTGCAATGATAATAATATTAAATTAAGAAAAAAATATTATTTTAAGGGATGTATTAAGGGGTTGAAATTTTTATTTTGTCTGAAAACAAACTTAAGTTCACGTATAAAAGCCACAAGACCTGTATTAGCAAATACACTATATTGTCGGCAGGGTTTTGGCACTGCGACCCGAGTTTTTTTAGGAATGTATTAGACATGTTTGAAACAGTTTGTATGTGGGATAATAATATGTTGTATATATTATGTATGTTCCTAGGTACTAAGCACAAACGACAAATTCAAGAACACAGACAGCTGCTTCCTCAGTAGACATGCGACGTCAAGAATGTTGAATATTAGGTCAAACAGGACTACGAAGTAACTGGGATGTTTGCACACTCATGTATGTAGTTTTATGTACAGATATATAAGGTATAAGAGTAGAGGTAAGTTGGCGTTCTTCACTACAGTCTATCCACGGACGCAATTTACATGCAAATGTGACTAAACATTTGCTAGTGACCAGTGTGTCAAAATATTTCTAAAGCCGTGTACGCACTTGGTGAGGCTGCCGCAGTGTGAGCTGCCTCGCAGCAGCTTTGACTATACTTTAGGGACAAATCACGAGGCAACGCGGACCGTCGCGTCATTTAGTTGACCCACTCCGAAGCAACAATCTGTCGGTATGATCAACTGCTGCGGTATATTTTAACGTGATACACAAAATTTAAAAAAAAAATAGTAAAAAGACGAAGACATCGTTGGTTTTGCTTACATACCTACTTATACATAATAGAAAAAAAATCTTTTTAAGACAAGTTTTTATTGAAATGGACTAAAAACGAAAAAATAATTTTTAAAAATTTAGATTGATAATAATATAAAAGCCTGGGTTGTAAACTCTATGATAGTCACGACCCATGTTTTTATAATTATGAACGTAAATTATTAAAATTTACTTTTTTCTTTTTAATCCATTTCAATAAAAGCTTGTCTTTAAAAAGTTTTTTTTACTAATATTTTATTTTGTTCTTTTTAATTTTTTCAAATGCATCATGTGACATGTCAAATAAAAGGGCTCGTTATAAAAAATACAAATATATTTTTTTTATAATTTTAAAAGATATTATAGAAAATATACGAAAATCGAGCATCCCCCTCCCCTTATCTCCGAAAGAACTAAGGCTAAAATTTTGAAAAAAACAGAGAATACATATAGGGCCTCACTCATATAGTTCACACTTTACAGGAAAACCTAAACAAAAATCCTGTCCTTAAATACCCACGGGAAACGGAAAATTAGGCATAGAGCTGTACCAAGTGTATCAAATATACCATCGTCAACTAGGTATATTTTGTGATTTGATGGTTTCAGTTTGGTATGACGTGTACCTTATCTTATATTAAGTTATTTGAAATCTACCTTGTATAGGAGAAATTTAAACAGCTTGAAAAGAAAAATTAAAAAGAAAAATGTTAACAACTTTTTGTGTTCCAAACTTTAATAGTCTCTTTAACTCTAAAAGCGTCATTGATACGTCAATAAAACTTTAAAACGTTCAAAATAAATAAAGTATTTTATGAGCTGTAAATCGAAATGTATAAAACTTGATAATATAAAATAAAGCTATTTTCTGTTTTGCTGAAAACTTTTACGCCAATTAGATATTTAAGACACATCGGGGTGTTTATAGTGTCAATCAATATGATACTGTTACAAAACTGTTTTCTGAGTTGGCGGAATAAATATTTATTTACAATAATTAAAAACACAATAATAATGAATGCAACAATGAAAAGTCAGTTCTCACAATTAACACAAGTAAACAATAACTAAACAGTAATTACAAAGCAAAACAAAACAACTATATACAATAATTCGTAATTATTACCGTTACACTAGTATTTATTTTATCAATTTGGTTATTTATATCACGGCGCTATTTATATTACTGATCCACCGTAGACTTGAATGCGTGACTCACCGTTGACTGATTGATTCATTCACTCGCACTGGCTGTTTATATATGCTGCGTGGCCTAAGCCTAGTGTTCTCGCTTTCTCTAGAGCTTTCGCGCAGGTACTAATTGTTACAGTAAGCAGACCCCGTTTCTCAGAACTCTTGCCTGCCGTTTATATACAGGGTGATCCGTAACAATACCTTAAGCGTTTTATAGGTTCATTAAAAATAATGTAAATATCTATGTACATAGTTTGTATAAAGAGGTCATCATCAATAATATTAAAAGAAATATTATTACATTCTTTTTGTAAAAAAAAAACTTAGCATCAAGTTATTATGAATAAATGTGAAAAAATAACACCATCTTTACCTAATAAACTACAAATTTCCAGCTTGTATTATAAAGTTTATAAAATCGTACCTGAGTGATCGACCATTCATAGTAAGTGTGAATATCATTGATTTAAATCCATTAAATATCAGCGACGGTGTACCTCAAGGTTCTATCTTAGGCCCAGTACTCGTCAACTTATATGTTAATGATCTACCCCGAAGTAAGGATACTTCTATGTCATTTAGAGTAGACACGATTGTTAATAAGATCCAAAAATCACTTAACAAAATTGAAAAATTTACTGAGCGTTGGAAAATAAAATTGAACCTTACCAAAACTCCAAAACTGAGGCAGTATTGTTCACAAAAAGAAGACCCATTGTCGACAAATTTAGTGAGCTTGCAGGGAAATCAGATTCCATGGTCAATTGGGTGTACTACTGGACAGCAAACTCACTTTTGGAGAACACACAAAATATGTTACTAATAAAGCTTACTTTGCCTTAAAGACTGTTATATCCCTTAAGTGACAATAAATCAAAAATAAGCAAGACAAATAATTTGTTGATATGCAATACAGTGTTAAGGCCCATCTTAACGTATATGCTTTATTTATTTATTGTATCGACAACTTAGGTCATTAGCGTCTTGATTACATCAAATAACAATTAACTTAAAACCAAATGACATCACAAAACATCCATGAGCAGAGGCGGGACTTGAACACACGACAGCCTGATCCAGAGGCCGCGACACTAATCACTGGACCACACTCTCCTCAACGTATATGCTGCTCCGTTATGGAGCTCAATGTGTGCAACTAATTTCATGTCATTACAAATCATTCAAAATAAAGCCCTCAGAATAATAACTTGCTTCCGACGCTATACACCAATATCCATGCTTCATGACATGGTTAATTAATATATTGTTCACTTGAAAGAACACATAGTGTCATTAACAAAAAAGTTTTTTGAAAAATTTTCAAAAAGTGAACATTCAAATTTCAATAATGAACGAAATCGGAAACTACAATTTATAAATGAGTTACCTTGCTCATATAAACATAACCGAATTAAATATATCCTAGCAGTAAAGTGATAATACTTGTTTAATAAAATCTGCAATAAAATAAAAATCAGTGTAGGTATATGTGTTTTTTTTGTTCATTTGTTTGGGTTTTTTTTTAACTTTTTCCCAAAATTTCAAAAAGGTTTAGAATCAAGTTTTTGTTAATTTTTGTTAATTTTCTTTTATAAGCAGCTGGCAAATCATGGAGTGCTCCAACAGATTTTATATGTACATAATTGCAAATTTATTTTGAAATAAAACTCTTTTTTAACACCATCTTTTTTACTAAAACAGAAAAAATATAGATGCAGCATTACCGTTCAAGGTACTAAAAAGTATTGCTTTCAAATTTATAATACATACTGAATATGAGTACCTATGGCTGTACTAGTTTCATAAACTGGGTTATTTTCCCGAAATCCTAAGGGAAATATAGCCTGTCTGACAGAGACTAAATATTATCTAAAAATTGTGTTCTGGAAAAACTAACTAAAAATATAACGTAGATATTCGCTCTGTGAACTTTTATATTATTATTCATACAGACATTTCAGTAATGTTTATTGTTTATTGATTTTTTATTTTAAAAGGGTCACTGACACCGATAGACTATAGATTATAATCTAGTTAATTCTGTAAGTTTTGCGTGAAAGGTGTCGAGTAATGAGTATTTAATAAAGGTAGATAGATAGATAGATATTTATTTCATGAATAGCATAAAAGCTGTGAAATAAGTCAGGTAAAAGTACAAATAAAATTACAATTCGTCAATGAAATATAAGCATTTATCAATGAGATAATTTTGTAAATGTCTTAAAACGTAGCAGAGGCAGATATTTAAAATCACTTGGTACTTAATATATTATTATAAATGTCCACTAAATTATGCATACGTAATTACAATCTTACTAGCGGTTCCGTTCGGCTATCTTAAGGTCTCAGGCACAGTAAGCCAGGTGGGCGTGGGGAAAAGTACGAGTCTACCGACAGGTAGGTACAACCGCTAAGCCCAGGTTCAAACCCCAAAGGTTTTTGTTATTTTTTTTTAATAATGAAAATATATTATAGGTATTTTATAACAATTTAAAATACCTAGTTAATTAGTATGACAAAATAAAATTAAAAATATTTTATGTAATATATTTGACGAACTTTTGATTTTATAAGATAAAATATAAAAGTGAATATATTTCTTTCCATGACAAGGAATACATTTATTTATGTTTAATGGTATCACTTGATCTGTCTGTACCCGTGATACAGACATACCCATTTTTTAACTTTTATTTTTTATTTGGTTAATATAGATACCTACTTCTATTTTTTTTGATAATAACAGTGTTAAAATATGGCATTGTTCTTTTTTGGTAAGTTTTTTATAAACATGGGCTTGAGAATGGCCGAGAGTGTAGCAATGCTGTTGTTTACATGGCGTTGCTATGGTTCCTCTATTACAAGTCTCCAGTTCCCGAGTTCTAGCCCGAGAGCTAGTAAAAGTGTGAATTGGATTTTCAATTTATTATTAAAAAAAAAAATAATGAATTGAAAATATGAATTGGTGTTAGGCCTAAATTACTTTAGCTGTTGGTGGTCTTTAAAACACAATTTATCAATTTTTTTTTAAACATCTTCAATAAAAATAAAATATCTCGTATTTAAATTTTAAATCAAGATCATACTTTATCTCGTGAAAATAATGGTTTAAAGTTTAGTGTAGCATAAAATGAAATGACGAATTCGTGATTTGTGTCACGTCTGGTTAGTTTGACAAATAGCGAACAGCGGCAGGTTGTGTCATACAATAGTTCGGTATTCCAGACAAAACGTCTTGTTGTGTTGTCAAGTAAGCAGGCAGATAACGAGACTAGGTAAATATAGATCATAGATGTTCTGAATACATGTTTATATTGTGGATTGATACTCTGGCTTCTATGTATAAGATGCATTCCGAGATCGATGGACGACTGCATATTTGTATAATGCAACGGGAATTTAAAAATATATTTACACAAACGATTGTTTCTTCGTGATTCTTTTACAAACCCAAGAAATATTTATTTTATTTGTATTTAATTCTATCTGTAACTTAAAGAAGTCATAAATATTACTTTTATAAATATCAGGAAAATATATGTCTCATTTAAATAACCAAATACTCGGTCGTCCAAATTTATGTGCGTTTTATAAAGCAGTGGTTCCCTAACGCATCCCTAGCCTATTCTCACATTGCACCTCCCTGAGAAAAGTTGCCGTATGATTAAAAAAACTTACGACAGCTTACGACAGCTTTGTTCCTGCGTTATCTAATCCGTAACTGGTATGCTGCGGAACTTGTGAATTACAATTTGGTTAAGTTAAGAAACAGATTTTCACTGCAAGGTCAAATAATGATAAAATGAGAATCCTGTGTAATTAGTGACCTTGATTCTGATGAATTAAATTAGTAGGGAGAGAAATCATATTGTATATTAGATCAAATGTGATTATGCAAGAAATGTAGGATACAAAAGAAAATTCCATGAAAACAGATATGGAGCAACATTCTGAGAGAATGCAAAGAATCAAGAGCTGTACGCCTTCCTACGTGATATAATATAGATTACCAAATTAATTAATCGGCTTTTTGTATTTTATTGGCATATGGTTTTGTTTGTTGTGGATTGTTGTTTGCTGGGGAAGATGTCATAATAGTAATTAGTAGTTATATTAGCTAATAATATAATAGGTAATGAATAAATGTAGTAAGTCATGAAGGCAACAGAGAATATGAATAGTTGAATTTAGGTGAATATCAAGATAATGTCAATTGTATATGTGTGTAGAAAAGTAATTCAAATAAATAATTAGTAACTAAATCAAATTGAATATTATATTTTGTAACCAAAAATAAAAAACTCGGGTCGCAGTGCCAAACCCTGCCGACAATGTGTATTTGCTTATACAGAGCTTATGGCTTTAATACGTAAAACTTAGTTTGTTTTTGAACAAAATAAAAAATTTAACCCCTTAATACATCCCTTAAAATAATATTTTTTTTCTTAATTTCAATATTATTATCAATGCAACCTCTGTACCAAATTAAGTACACCCTTCAGTAAGTAAATAACTATCCGCAAACTGGTGTTTTTATAACATTTGTAAGTCCGGTTCTGTCAGGCCGATTTTAATAAAATTTTAGCAGCATATTTTGGTCTTTACTTAAAGGTTAAATTTTAATTTTGAAACAGTTCTGAGAATTTTTTCGCTATTTTTGGGCCCAAAAACATTTTTCTACCCCTAAAAACCACCCTTAAAATGGTCCGATTGGGCCCATTTTAAATAGGCTTCGTGCGGTGATGGATTTCAACGTACCTACTAAATTTCGTCAAAATCAATTAACTCTTTCGAAAGTTATAGCCCGTACACATATATATATAAATATATATATATACAATATACATATACGTATAAATAGACATTTCCAAAAATGGTGCCAAATTGTTCAGGAGGCTATGAAACGTCGAGAAATGTTGGTCCTACCCCTAGGTCCCGCCATCCGACCGACGCCAACAGTGTATGTGCCATATGGCAAATGCACTAATAATATGACAAATATTTAAGTTTACAACATTTGACCTATTTCACTCCAAAAAAAACAAACAGTTAAAAACAATAGCAAAGTATCAGCTTAGAACTTGACGTATATAAAAAATAAAACAGTTTTTCTCTTCGTGAAATGGCATTCAGTTTAGTAGGTATGATTGTGTGAAGCGTAAGCTTAGGATTATAACTTCACGCAGACATTTCTGCACTACAAAAACTCGACACGCAAGCAGCACAAATGTAAAACAGACACGACGCATGGCACCGGGACGCGTTATCCCTGTCAGAGGATGTGACATAATGGTTTAAACAGACGTGTGTATTCAGTGTTGCAGCTAAACAATATTAAAATTGGTGCGAAATTATCACTAATTAATAATTATCTTTGTATCCTTCAAAACAAAACGAATTACAAATTACGCCGCGTTCCACAAGGCAATACTTACTATGTCTGAACACACGCCAGCGCATTCTTTACTGCGTTCCAACGCCGTGTGTGCGCTGCACTATAGTAAAAAATGCCATTACACGGCCGGGATATAGTGTGACAATAGTTCACGTCACTTCCGAAGCAGCATTATCTTTCTGTTTTTGGGAAAAAAAATATTGCAGAATAAGTTTACGAAATGTTTTCAAAAAATTGTTTTATAGGTTATTTTCTGATCCTCAAAAGAAAGAAAAATGTGCGATGATCCGCTTTTTGTTAATTTTAGGAAATGGGAAAAAATTTGTAAGGAAAATTTTGGAGAGTGAAGGAGTATCCCAATACAGCCATGCATACAGTTGAAACACCTTTATTATACTACAGGCATTGTCCATCTCTTGTATATTTTATGCGGCGTGGGTGAATGACAGACAAGTTCTAAATCATTTATGAAATGACACTTGATATATAGCTATACACAGTATGTATAATATGGAGATAGGGACATTCTCAAAAATAATTGCACCCATGTCAAACGGGCAATAACGAAAATAGTAGCCTCAATGGAATAAATTAATATTAAAGTTCCTAAAATAACTGCAGCTAATTAGGAATAATCCCTTTGTAGATTAAATTCTATAAAGATTCAGTATTCATTATATTTTTTAATAAAAAAAATTCGCTTATGAAGGTCATTAATAACAGAAAATTGAATGTTACTGTTGAATTTTTAATTTTTGTTACTATTAAATAAAATGTCCGTTTCGAAATGATTTTCTCATGGCGCATTAAATTTTATTTTATTCATACGACTTGAACCGTTTCCACATTATTTGGTTTTTTTTGTAATGATTTTTTCCCAAATGAATAATAATGTTTTTATTGAAGTTATACTGTTTTGGCGCGGAAAAATGATGAGAGTGAATTTTTAGGATGCGCGCGCATCGCGTCACGAAAATTTATCACCATGAAGTTAGTCATTAGTAATAACTAGTCGTTACACCAGTCTTAATGTGACAAGAGCGTTTTCAGTTTTGAATAACATTAATAAAAGTCGAATAAAAGCTTTTGCCATACAAATGCTCGTTTGTGCCGCTTTCGTTAAAAATGAGTTCGTACTCCAAACCGTACTGATTTCACTTTATTATTTTTCTTCATTATAATATCCTATTATATAGCACTGCTATAAGACGTTTCGTGGTCTAACGGTAACGTCGTGGCGTCGTACGCAATAGGTCCCGTGTTCGAATCTCAACACAAACACGCATCTTTTTTTAAATAAATAATTAGATATAAATACAATAAATAAATGTATTTAAATAATTAATAATTTATTAAATTAAATTAATTTATTTAATATCTTTATTTTATTATTTTATCGTCTTTTTTTATCTTATCTTATCGTTTTCTCAGTTTCTCACAACATCAGCCCATATTCCATAAGCTTTATTATTTTCTTTCCAAATACAGCATACGAAATACTAAAACGTATTTTTTGGAGAAACTTTTTTATACAATTTTTTGTTGTTAGATTTTTTGAAGATAAAACTATTAAAATAATGTTACATGCAGTAAAGAACAAAAATTTATCTACTTCTTATAAACAAAGATTTTTTTCCAATTTTGTTGTATTGTCGCATTTGAAATAGAATGCATGTAGTAAATTCACGGTGTGATCCAATATTTGATATACCAATTTTTGAGTTTTTAGGATGTATTGTGACATTGTTTTTACTTCATCGCCACTCACACTACTACTGTCCAGTTAATGTTGATAATTTTTCCGTTCCTTCGTAAAAAATTGCAAACCTTTTCACATAGTAAAAATAAAAATATGTGACAAGTGATATTTATATTTAGATATCCGTTCATTTGGCAGACTTACTACAAACAAGTTTTTTTATTTACAAATAAAGTAATTCAAAAATAAAAACGACATAATTTTTTGTTGGTATCTTTTATAAGGTGTTCTTAACATGTTTACGGAACCCACGTCCCCCCTTCGCTTGTGGCGGGAAATCTGATAATCTTTACAGACACCATCATATCTAGAGAGTATCACATATTGAACCCTCTTTGGTCAGCTGTGAAATTCTTTTGAGATTATAGCTGTCAACGTATCGAATTTAATTTTTTACACAATTCTGTTTTTTTTTTGTCTTGATCAAGATTTTCAGAAATAATGGACTAAAAATTAAGTTTTTGAAATCAAGAAAACGGCTTTTCATTTTAAGTAATTTGTAATAATTACTTTTTCGTCGACCAAATGAAATTAATTTACATTGCTTCTAGTTCTTTCCTAAAGTTGAAGTGGTTTCCAAAAGCGCAGGCGCTAATCCAGGTTTTTGCTCAGGGGGTGGGGAAATTTTTATGAGAGTGATCTATCTTCCAGGAGATTCATTCTGATTTTGTAATTTGTGTGTATTAAAACAAAAATTGGGTGAAATATTATTATTTAACTATAGTCTATATCTATATATGTCAAGGCTCAGGGGGGGGGCATTGCCCCCATTGCTCTCCCTCCTTGGATCTGCGCGTGCAAAAGCGACAGTAGATACTTGCCATTTTGGCAGTATTCTTGTAACAATATGGTAAGAAAATACCAGCTTATATATGTCTTTACCTGGGACACGTGTTTAAAATAAAGTTAATTTTTTAGGGTTCCGTACCAAAAAGGAACCCTATATTGTTGTGCCAACGACGTCTGTCTGTCTGTCACAGGCCTCTAACTTCTAAACGAAAGAGATAGGGATTTGAAATTCACACATAATATAATGTATTACCGTGGCCCAAAGACGGAGAGAATAACAAAAGATTAAAAGGTTTATTTAAGGGGGGCGCCCATACATACAAGCAGGGGTCAAAAAAAATTTTTTTTGTACCTATTATTGTGGGGTATTTTTGAAAAGGGCCTTTTGAGTAGATAATGAATGTGTTTTTATTTTATTTATTTTATCAAAATTGTAGGTTTAGCATAACTTACATAGTACCTTATTCTTTACGTGACTCGAAACGCACTTGGCCGTTTATTTTCTATTCAACAATTATTTTTTTATCATATTTTAAAATGTTGCTAGAATTGTGGGGAGTTTTTGGTAAATAATAAACTCGCAAATACATGAAGCAAACTAATTAAGACAAAAACAAAACACGTTTTAAAAAATAACAATTAAAAAAGTGAAACATACCTATAAATAATTTCATGTTTTTAGGCAACGAACATCATATT
This sequence comes from Mongoloraphidia duomilia, assembly GCA_039654895.1. Classification (NCBI taxonomy): domain Eukaryota; kingdom Metazoa; phylum Arthropoda; class Insecta; order Raphidioptera; family Raphidiidae; genus Mongoloraphidia; species Mongoloraphidia duomilia. The sequence continues at coordinate 11,960,473 of CM077517.1, read as the reverse complement.
CACTAAAATATTTATCATTTTTTGGTATAAAATAAACAGAATTAATAGTCCACTGAATTATTAAATTTGTATGTACAGTTTTATAATATCATGCTATTCTATATTAAACTAGAATTTGCAAATCATTGTATATATTATTATGTTTATTCACAGGAATTGTATGTCCACATGTAATTAATAATACAAAATTACGTATTTACACTACCTAACTATAATACAAAAATAAAGTTATTTACAAAAAATGTCGTTACCAATTGATCGTTACAATTAAAATCTAATTATGTTTATTCGAAATAAATTAATGGTCTCGTATTTAACTTAAAACTAACGACGGTTAGACGTTGACTAGTGATTCAGCGTCTTGACTTTAAAACGACGCACGCCGACGCTACTTATGTATATATTTATAAAATGAAGGAGTGGGGAGATTGGATGGCGCTTAGAAACCATGGCGCGCCTTTGTAAATATAACAATGCGTATAAATATACCGGTTTTGTTTAACATAAAGAAGACATACCTACTTGAGTAACATAGCTATTAGTTAAAAAACTTTTTAACAAAAAAAAACCTCCTTCAAAAAGCCACTAAAAAGAGGAAAATAATGACATTTTGAGGTCTGCGCCAATTTAATAAAATATGAAGTCGGTTAAAAAGTATAGTATAGTGTTTAATATCTTCTTTTTAACCAACTTCATATTTTATTAAATATGCGCAGACCTCAAAATTTCATTATTTTCCTCTTTTTAGTGGCTTTTTGAAGGTTTTTTTTTTTGTTAAAAATTTTTTATTTTTTACTTTTTAGTGTCAAAAAGTGACACTAACCTTAAAGGAATCACACACCGTTACTCACTTTTATTAAACCGACTTTCTTACGCTGTCTGATGTGTCAAAAAGTGACATTTACCTTAAGGAATCACACGCCGTTACTAACTTTTATTAAAACCAGCCGAACTATTGAACCGATTTTGATTAAATTTCTATGGGACCAATCTAAAAGTATATCCTTTCAAATAAAAAAAAAATTTCCAAATCGGTTTATAAATGACGGAGTTCGGAGAATCGGAGGTAACAAACATAAAAAAAAAAATTCGACTGATGACCAGTCCTATACTTCCCACCTAGTAAATATTTGCAAAAAATAAACACTCTTTTTTTTTTATTCTTTGACTAGGCCCAAATAACCTTAGCTGTTGGTGGTCTTTAAAACACAATTTAATTTTTATTCTTTGAAAAAAGCATGGCCCTCTTTTTTGTTTAGTGATCTACTGATGGCTAGCTTAATATAGCAAAAATCATGGTTACCTTGATTTACGTACAATTTTCATTTTTTTTAGTAAAATATTTTTTTTCTCGAAAACTATACATTTTAGAGAAAAAAATATTTACATTTTTTTCATATTATAACATCTAAAATTCATTTATATTTTTTTTTACCTATGTTAATACGTGACATTGAGGACGTTTTTTTGAATATCTCAGGATCCACTGAACCGATTTGACTCAAAATCTAATCAGATCTAAGTTAAAGGCTGATAAACACAATAGAACAATCGGCATGCCCGTATGTTGTTCCGTTCTTGAGATATCGAAGGCGAAAAATTGACCACATACACACACACATACACACATACACACACACACACACACACACATACAGACATCAGTCTGAAAATGATCTTAAACGATTGCTAGGGTCTCAAAACGTGAAGATTTGTTAAAATCTCGAAATATTTTTTTCGGACTAAATCCATTACTTCCCTACCATAGTAGAGGTGGGAAGTAAAAATAAAAATTCAACCGAATTGAGAACCACCTCCTTTTTTTTGAAGTCGGTTAAAAAGTCTAAGCCACAGTCATTATACGACATTTTATACCCGACTAAGGTAAAGGCAAAAAGCTACGTATGTATGTATGTAATATGTATGTATGTGAGCAGTGAGATAGTTTGTTACCTCGTACAGCCTAAACTACTGAACCGATTTCAACAAATGATATGTCGTTGGCCTTGTCTTGATCCAGAGTGTGTCGTATGCTATATGACGTCACAGGAAATTCAATATGGTGGACGCTAGACGGCGTAATATGGAATCTTGAGTCGGTTCGGTCATGTAAAAGCCATCTAGACGACAAGTGAAAAACAAACTACGGACGCAAACCAAACTGCGAAGGTCAACGAAACAAACTTACAGGTGCCATAGGCTAAGCATAGCGGTAATTCGCCTATAACGACGGTGTTAAGTTTTAAAATGTTTTTATTATTATTTATTTCAATTATTTTATGTCACATAAAAACTGACACCTAAATCGATCTTCAGTTATAATTTCTAACTGAAAACTGCGCATAATTGTTTATTTTAAATAAGTCCTTAATTTGGACATAGATTTAGTTTCGTTTTGTGGTGTGAAAAATAGCTGTGCAAAGATTTCCTGTAAAATTTTGTACAAAAACGCACTGTTTCAAAAATACGATTTTTGGTTGTATTTTTAATACCGCAATGCACTTCTCAATTTCTCGGATGTATTTTCCGAACACTCTGTATATTAAAATATGACTTTATTGAAGCAAGAATGAAATTATGTTATAAGGACAAAATGCAAAAATATTAACTTCCTTCTGCATTATAGATCAGCGAATAGCGATTGACGATTCCTAAAGTGTGTTCCGTGGAAAAGTCACCAAGGTTCCGCGATTCAGTTACATTTGCCAGTAAGTCGTTGAAATATTTTATTTTATAATCCCACTGTTACAAATATTATTTTGGAATAATGCAAAATATGTAATGAGAATAATAATTATTAAATCAACAATGAAACCAATCCACAAGCATTTACTTTTCTTAACATAATCAATCGGCAACCTGCCATCATGATGTTAAACGTCAAACAATTGTTAGGATATACAAGAAAAAATTCAGAAGTCACTGTCGGGACTTGAACCCGAAATTCCCAGTGTCCGGCTGGTTGAGTTACCAATTACTCACACAGTGGCCGCGAGAGTGGAATCTGTTCCTTCCCTATATATAACGATTTCAACACCAAATCACACCTCATGCGTGAGCGAATTTTTTAAGTTATAATCATAACTTATGATTATAACTATAATCATAACTTATGATTATAACTTAAAAAATCCGCTTTTTATAACCATAAGTTATGATTATAACTTAAAAAATCCGCTCTCGCATGAGGCGTGATTTGGTGTTGAAATCGTTATACTTATATAGGGAAGGAACATATTCCACTCTCGGGCACTGTGTGAGTAATTGGTAACTTAACCAGCGGAGACAGGGAATTTCAGGTTCAAGTCCCGACAGTGGCTTCTGATTTTTTGCTTGTATATCCTAACAATTGTTTGACGTTTAACATCATAATGGCAGGTTGCTTGTGGATTGATTTCATTGTTGATTTAATAATTATTGTATTGTTGTGTTTAATGAGAATAATGTTTGAGATAAGCTTGGGCCAACATTTAGTGTTCGTTTCATTTCAATCGGTTGACAAATAAAAAAGATATCTCAATTTTAAAATGCGTTACATTGTTAATGCAAATGTCAAAACGTAGGGTCTGTTTATTTATGTGACACCGTTAATGCAAACTATTTCCAAGTGATTTTAAGCCCGACTTTGCTTCGCCACGGGTGACCACTATAAATCATAAATTCATAGCACCCGTTTCAAATATTTCTAATAATGGTTTTTTACTCCTCTTTTTATTTTCAGTGTCTTTCATTTCATATCATTTAATGTAGGGTTCCATAAAATAAAAGGGATTTGTTAAGTGTTTCGTAACTTTAAAAGTTTAGGAACAGCTGATATATAGGTACAATGAATTCAACCATGCATTTTATCATCGAAATGTTGCTTTACTTTAAAAAGAAGTATCACAGGCAGAAAATTGATGTTTTTATTAAATTATAGTTCGTATCATAAGGCAAAGGAGTTTAAAAGTAACGTTTGCAATATCGATAAAAATTGAATCACCTTGACAAGATGTAATAAATAAATAAAAGTACCCTCAGTGCACTCGTGTATAATGGAATATACGTACCTATAGTTTGAAACTTTATATCGGTGGACGATGACGCGACGTTATTGTGGATTTTATACGTTACGGGTTACCTACATGGTTATAAATACTGTAATCTATAAAACAGACACATTGTAGACAGCTAGCGGCGCTGTTTGTTTGTTCGACTATTACCTGTATAATTTATAAACTGGTAAAAACTTTTTCGAAAACGTTCGGATGATAATAATATGGTTTCATTGCCACAGAATAGCATTTCTGATATATTAAATAGATTTATACGGCTGTTTTGCAATAGAAAATTTTTATTGGAAGAGCAGCCAATTACATAATTGATTCCTGCAAATATCTGAAAAAATCATTTTAACAACCAAGCGCCAAGATAGTACTTATCCCGCACTAGTAATAAAAATTAGTATCTGCAACTCGTGTGGTGACAGCTTTGTTCTAACCACTTTGAAAACGGTAATATTACCGTCACGCTCATGCGCAGTGGATAGAATGCGTTCCAACCGAACTGGTGATCGTTTGTGAATCATTCTTAAAGAGTTCCTACCGAATTTGTGATAGTTTGTGAACGGTTTCCGAACGATCGTTTCGGTACATAGTCTAGACATGAAACCAAAATGAAATTGTTAAATTGACATGCGCATTAAGCACTTTGTTATACGTTTGTCACTGTTCAATACCAACTGGAGACAGTTGTTTATTCATTTGTAATTTGTTTTATTTTTGTTTTGTCTCGATTCTGTTCAAATACCTGTTTATTCTTCATTTGAGATTTGTTTTGTTTTTGCAAAATTATTAATTTAAATATTTATATTTGAATTCTCAGTTAATAAAATTTAATTATATTTATATTCGTGTAATTCTAAAAATTTAAAATAAGTAAATGTTAGACGAACAATACAATTTTTAACAAACGCTCAAAAACATCACGATTACAATTAATAGTTTGCATATTTTTTATATTTCCAAAAAAAAATGTAGCTAGCATATTTTACCAAAAAATGTTTTTAACAGTTAAAACATTTAGTACGTTTATTTATTTATATTATTCTTACGACTAGCCATCAAATAAGTTATTCATTTTCAAAATGTTTTTAACAACAAAAAAAGCCTGAAATTAGGAATTTACATTTGACAAATGACAATTGATATATTTTGATCATATGCATGGTCATGGAGGCCATGATTTGATGCACAAAACGGTCACAAAAGCGTTCCAACCAATGTATACGTTTGTACCGTCACAGGACTGTGCAAGGTTGACGCATGCGCATAAAACCGATAAAAACAGTTTCGTTACCGTTTCAAAACGATCCATTTATAGCAGGTTGGAACATAGCTGTTGTATTGTATTGTATTTTAAAGACCACCAACAGCTAAGGTTATTTGGGCCTAGCACCAATTCATATTTTCAATGCATTATTTTTTTTTTATTTTTTTAATAAAACATAGCTGTTGTCGATTGCCGCACTTGTTGCACAATATATACTATTATCACACTATAGTTACACAATATATTATTGTTCGATGTTTACACATAACGCCGATTTTACGAAAATCCTGTATGTGCGAGTGTAATGTGTATGAAATAATGTTGTGTTATATTTTATTATATAGAATGAAATCTGCTCGTTCGTAGTTTAACTGTGTCGAACTATAATGTAACACATAAACGTTATACATTCTTTGGAACCATTCATGCAATACACTAAAGTGATACCGCCGCTGTACAAAGTTTGTTTTGAGAAGTACAGAAGAAGACGAAGGAGAAGGCGAGAAGAAAACTAGCTGATAAAACGTGTTTGTTGAAGCATCAATTTCATTTTGTGGAGGCGATGAGAAATACCTGACACCTGACATGCTTCTATGGATCACTCGTATATTATTTATTCCGTTCGGAAATATTTCGGGTTCAGATTCAACGAACCCGTATAATATACAAAAAATCACTGTTTTTATTTTTGTATTTTTCGAGAGATGAAAGGCGAATTTTTAAGAAAACTAACTGTTATAAATGCTTGGAATTCTGTTGTAAAATGGTATACAGTGTGTCTGTAGTTCGCACTTAGAAAAACGTATTGTTTCAAAACTATTTTCTGAGTTGGCGGAATAAATATTAATTACAATATTTAAAAACACAATGATAATGAATGCAACAACGAAAAGTCAATTCTAACAATCAACACAAATAAACAGTAATTACAAAGCAAAACAAAACGACGACTTATATACAATAATTCGTAATTAACATTCAACTATATACAATTAACTACACTAATATTTATTTTATCAGTTTATTTATTTTTATCACGGCACTATTTATATCACTGTATTTATATCAGATTTATTTCGCACTGTATTCGCTGTTCAACACTGTCACAGTATAATCTACACTGCTTGATTGCGTGACTCACTGTTCACTGATTGATTTGACCGTTGACTGACTGACTGATCCCCTCGCACTCGCTTCTGCGCGGCTCAAACCTAGCGCGTTCTAGCGTTCTCTAGAACTTTCGTGCAGGTACCAGTTGTTACAGCAGGCAGACACCGCTTCTCAGAACTCCCGCCTGCCGTTTATACACAGGGTGATCCGTAACAGTATTATAAAAAGTATTTCAAAAGTAACGCAAAGTATTGAGAACCGAGAAGCCCTTTAATATTATTTCGTCTCCGAAATGTAGTTACCCAGTTATTAATTACCATATTAAAATGTATTTCTTTTCTTCTACATTTATATTTTTCGCAAGCCATCTATTTATACAAAAAATAATCTAGAAAGAGATCCAGATCAGTACCTATCAATCAAATAATTGATAAGAAAATAAATTGGCAATTAATAATATAAAATGTGTATCCCGTATCATAAGACATACATCTAATTAAAAAAAGAGAATTTATAACATGAACTAACAGTGCAATGACCAGCCAACTACCGAATTAATTATATTTTGTATGCATTTTAAACGAGTTGTAATCTAGTTTTTAGTTTTGTTTGTTTCCTTTTTTTATTCAGATGTATGACCTCGATGTCAAAGTGAAAAGAATGCCGTAATATTTTTTAAAAATAAGTTTAGTTTAATTAATGTGAGACACAAAATATAGAAATGAAAAGTATAATATCTATAAAAATTTTCCGTAGTAATTTTTTTTTTATTGTAGATTATAGATGCGTTATCGACAACTTAGGTCATTAGCGTCTGAATTACATCAAATAACATATTATATCACTTACAATAAATTATTACTAAATGACATCACATAACATCCATGAGCGAGGTAGGATTCAAACCCATGACAGCTTGCTCCAAAGGCTAGCATACTAGCCATTACACCAAGCTGTCCTCTTTACGCAGTAAAAATAATGTCAGGACGATAGAGAATAAAATAAAATAAGTTGATGCACTAAGTTTATATTCATTTGTCTTTATGTTGTTTTGTTTTTTTCTTCATTATTTCTAAATAAATGAAAAGTATAAAGTTTTCAGTGTATTTTTAAAGTGAATGAGCTGGACTTTATTCAGGTACATGTACATTGTATAGTGTACACGCACTACTGTACAAAAGAGGATATCTCCTAACTAGTTGTTCAAATAAAAAATGTATCCTTACAGAGTTATGATGACCAAAATGTTTAGGAAATAAAGAATAGTAAGCCTAACATTTAAAAATACAAAATCAAAAACACACTTATTTCTCGGCAAGTTTCTAGTTTTACTAAGCTCGAAGCGATATGAAAAAGTTGGCAGACACAGTAAAGTTGGTGATGGTGACGTTTTTTGTCGGTTTACTCCCCTGCTGTTGAGCGCACAACGTCCATAAAAAAGTATAACACAAATGAGATGTTACGAAACCTCACTGATCGAACTCGATAAGTGGACTTCGTTAGAGTTGCCGTCTAGACAAGACAAGACAAGACTTTCAAAGTCTTGTCTTGTCTTGAAATATCAAGACTTCACTAAGTCTAAGTCTAGATTAAAAAACTCTTGTCTTGTCTTGAAAATTTCTAGACAAGACTTTTGCAAGTCTTGTCTTGAAAATCTAGACAAGACAAGAGTCTAGAAAGTCTAGATCTATAGACGGCGACACTATAATCTATATACATTGATATTGATATAAAAAGAAAGGTTTTGTTGAGAAGATTACAAATAAGGTATATGACGTCACGGAAAATTCAATATGGCGGACTCTAGACGCCATTTTCTCAGAATGCAAAAGTAATTTTCCTTCTAAATTAGTGTTGCCGTCTAGACAAGACTTTCAAAGTCTTGTCTTGTCTTGAAATATCAAGACTTCACTAAGTTTAAGTCTAGATTAAAAAACTCTTGTCTTGTCTTGAAAATTTCTAGACAAGACTTTTGCAAGTCAAGAGTCTAGAAAGTCTAGATCTAGACGGCAACACTACTCTTCGTATTCAAAGAAAGTGTGAGTTCCTTTTATACGATATTGTACATATTTTATTGTACACCACGCCACATAGCAGTTTTCGATCTCAGCAGAAATGTTTTCCACTTATCTCACTGATGTACAAGGAACATTCTAAAGACTTGCTTGTAAACATAAATTGAACATCGGAGGCTTACCAATTGAGTTTGTCAATATCCATGACAACGTTGGTAATGTGTAAGCAATGTTAGCCTAATAACAACACATGTTAGATTATTCTCGGAACGAACATTTCTAACTTTGCCAGTTGATATTGTATGTCGTTAAAAAAACAATAATAAGTATTCAAAAATGAGCTTAGCGAATAGTAAAATAAAACATCAGAATAATGCCAAGAATGTAGCGTAAATGCATTAGTCACTATATCAAAGAATAAAATATAATTAATGTATGAATAAAAGCGACTAAAAAGACGGAGGATAAAATGATAATTTATAAATCAATATCTGGGTGCCGAGCTTTGCTCGGATGAGTTCAAAAAAATAGTAGGTACTTGTATGCTGTGAGATATTATTTTCTCAGAATATTATTCCGAAACGAATTTATTTCTGAAACATAATTTAAATAATTGTTTCTGTTAAATATTTTAAATACCTATTTGTATTTTTAAGCGTAAAAACTAAGTATCAACTTGAATCAAGCATTTTTTCCTGTAAATATTACTTAGGTCGCCATTTTCAAATCTACCGCCGTTATTGTTTTGTTGACTGAAGAACTCGCAAAAACCGATTTTCATAGATTGAATATCTTGTAAAAATGTTCGAATCAGATGAAATTCTGCTTGCCCGTTGCCGTTTCAATAATCCATTTTTAAACATTCAATATCAACTTTATCGTACTTTTTCTCTGTGATGTCATCTTAGCAACTTCCAGTAAATTTCAAATATTTTTTTTGCATAGAAGGTACCTACTGAAAAACTCACAAAAATCGATTTTCGAAGAAATAGAATTCATATTATATCTTTTAATTAATAACAAACGTCAGACTATAAACCTGAAGCGCAAAACTTTTTTGCATGCATCTTCACCATAGTTTTTAAAAATCGATGTGTTTTGATATACTGCATGCCTGCGTCGCTAGAAGTGCGGCCCTTCGGGCCGCCGTGCAATTTTTTAAACAAAACTTTTTTGTATGTATCTTAACAATAGTTTTCAAAAATCGATGTGTTTTTACACAGACTCGCGGTGCCAGAAGTGCGGCCCTTCGGGCCGCCTGTTTGTCATTATTTACATATTGTGCAAGACACTTCTTATATTAGTGTTCATTTACAGTTTTAACCCTTGTGATATATTATACAAAATCTATGTAGAAATAGGCTTCGAATCGATCTGACAATTGACCGAGTTATAAATAAAAAAACCCTTTTTTTTAATTGCTCCCCTCTGGGACCAAGATTCCTACCTAGATCGATTTCTCGCCCCGAAAAATCCCCATTCTGTAAATTTCATCAAAATCGTTATTCGTTTTTGAGAAAAAAAGTCTACGTAAGATTATACGTCATACTATATTTAACGTACATAATATACCATCTTAACAACTTCCAGTAAATTTCAAATATTTTTTTTGCATTATAGGTACCTACTGAAAAACTCACAAAAATCGATTCTTTTAATAACAAACGTCAGACTATAACCTGCGCAAAACTTTTTTTGCATGTATCTTCACCATAGTTTTTAAAAATCGATGTGTTTTTACACAGACCCGCGGCGCCAGAAGTGCGGCCCTTCGGGCCGCCGTTTTGTTATTATTTACATATTGTGCAAGACACTTCTTATATTAGTGTTCAATTACAATTTTAACACTTGTGATATATTATATAAAATCTATGTTGAAATAGTCTTCGAATCAATCTGACTTTAATTGAGCGAGTTATAATAAATAAAAAACACCTTTTTTTTAATTGCTCCCCTCTGGAACCAAAATTTCTACCTAGATCGATTTCTCGCCCCGAAAAATCCCCATTCTGTAAATTTCATCAGAATCGTTAGTCGTTTTTGAGAAAAAAAGGTCTAGGTAAGATTATACGTCATACTACATTTAACGTACTTACCTATACATATTTTATATAGGTAATATAAAAAAAACATACTTAGGTACCTATTTATTTAAATATTAGTTAAAACTACTTACATAATTATGTTTAATTTTTATTTCTGTTATTTTTTACTATACAAATAGTTCACGGATTATTTTAATAAGTTAAAAATTCTGTCAGAGTATTTTGACATTTACAAATAATGAAAGTTTGTTTTCTCCAAAGCCTACTCACGATATTACAATGTTTTGACAGGTCAAAAAACCGTTTTTAAAAATGATAAAATCGATAGGAAAACGAATTTTTCCAGGGATGAGATCTAGCTAAATCGATTTTTTGCCCCCCGAAACCCCTTTTCGGTAAATTTGATCAAAATCGTTAGAGCCGTTTTCGAGAAAATATTTATATAGATACATAGAAACATATATTATACATAGAAACATATATACAAGATTTACTCGTTTAATAATATAGGGGGATTGTATTTAGAAGCCTACGATGTCCGACCATCCGTCACAGGGTTCTATCTCACAAACGGTAAGAGGTAGCTACCTACTTGAAATTTTCACAGATTGTGCGTTGTTGTGGAATAAATCCTGGCAAATAATAATTAGAATTAAATATTTAATTAATTTTAATAAATTAATGTTTTTTTAATCTATTCTTTTTAAAAGGCTTTATAAGTTTTTAGTGTTTGCCACTTCTTATTGAGCAGATTTTCACGATTAAAAAAACTAAAACAAAGTGGTAATTGTTCATTTTTGTTAAAATTATGAAAATTCTATTTTGAATGGAATTTTATAGAAATCAGTTTTTACATTTTGCTAGTTATTTACCACACAAAATAATTCTTGCTAGTTTTAGTATAAATCTCTAATAAAAAAATTTACTTGGATTTTAATTGGTTAATAATTTATTATCATGTTTTTGGAGAAAATAAAAATTATAGCACATCTAATATAAATTATAAAATTTAAAATTAAAAGAATACCCTTGAATTATTACATAATTTACAATAGACTATAGTATATTGCATTACAAGGTAAGAAACTTGGCGTTTGCAACCAATGTGAAGTTTGCTGCCCAAGGTACAAGGGCATGCAAACGCTAAGTTTCATACCGAGTAAATAGTAATTGCATATTATTTTTCACAACAAATCTATTGACAATTCGATTTGAGGTACCTACAATTTGGGCGTGCAAAAAAGTCGCAAAAATATTATATCTGTCAGATTTATGTGGGGTTATGTCTGTCATTTTAAGTTTATGAATATTATATGCAGATTCAATATCGCTCTACCTCCTTCTTAATTTGACGTTTTCGAAAAATCGAATCCATGCGCTCTGTCTCCCTCTTAACAACGTTAAAAAACAGAGAGAACTGACCTGAAAATTTTCATCCCTAGAGATGAAAACGCTCGGTTTCAATCCGCTAAATAGATACCGAAAATCGAATTTTCAATAGCGGCGTTGTGAAAAAATAATTTATTTACTTTCGATAATAAGAAAAGTACATACAATTAATTTTATACTTTATAATTGAACTACGAAATCATACATTGATGTTTATTGCTATAATAGTTATTTTCGATACATATGCGTGAAGTGAGATATTCTAGTAGGCTTAAATTGAGGCACGAGCTAAGGGAGTGACGCATACACAACGAGATCGAGTGCGCTGTATACCCCCACGAGCCGTTAGGCGAGTGGGGGAATAAATATAAATAATAATAAATAAATATAAATATATTTAACACGCGAAAATAAAAGATAATACAATTAGGGCCTACATTCTACAACATAAAAAAAGTTTGTCTTGCGAAGCTTTAAAAGAAAATATATTTTCGGATAACAGAGATCGACGTGTATAAAATCTTCGACTGTCGACTGATTTATTATTTAAAGAATTCACACCTAAGGTGATTTGAACAACCGATATAAAATGTTTGAAAATGTTGTACTTCATTAAAAAGTTTTAAGTATGGCTTCGAATTTAACACCTAAGAGTTTGAAAATCTTTAGAAAATTAAAAGTTATGATAGCACGCTTTTAAAGATGTTCAAATGTAGGGTGAATTGAAAAGGGTGCCTATTCACTTAGACGCGGTCGAACTTTGACTAGGGCTACCTTGAGTTTATTTAATAACATTTTCAAAATTGCATAGTTTGTTTTTTAAACGGTTTTAGAAGTAGTTGAAAAAGCTGTTGCAAAATTTGAAACAAACACAGTTAAAAATCGAGTCTGTATATGTTAAAAAAATCCTCTGTCAATTTTTTTATGTTAAACTTTACTGTTTTTTTCAGTTAAAATAACATTTCATAGATATGTCAAGGTCCTCTTATGTGTTAAATAATAAATATAACATATTTGGTGCGAGATTTTACGTTTTATAAATGTTATTTTATATTAACACATAAAAAACTTATTTTCATGTTGATCACCTGCGTTAAAACAAAATATATGTCTTTCTGATAGATTATTTTTGTTAAAAATAATTGAAATAATAAATATGTTCATATGTCATCTAGTCATAAGTAATTCTAACAGGAAAGTAATGTTAACAGAAATTCAACTCAAGTAAGAAATCAAAATAAATGAAAATAAATGTTAGTACTCTACTGGAATCCCGCATTTACCACTTACTCTTGTTTAATCTGGACGTGTAAATTTGCAAGGCAGACAGTGATAATTGTAAATCTTAATAATATAGGTATTTCTCTATAATCTGTATAAATTTCATCAAGTACTATTGAGCAATATTTGAGATATTGACAATAAAAAATGATGTAAAAAAATTGGTATAGTCTGTCACCGATTTGATGTTTTTTAGGTATTCAATAATAAAATTTTAGTAGTGTTGTCTGGTAGGCTTTTCTATAAGGTGATCAGCCAGAGCTTGGACTTATCCACTTGTGCTTTTTATTTTGTGTTTAATTTTGTTTTTATTATGTACTATTACTATGTATTATACATAGGTACTATTACTACAATAAAAATATTATAATATACCTATGTCCTATATGTATACCTACATCAAGATATTTTATTTGGCACCATATCGAAACCTCAACAGAATAAAGGCGTAAAGTCCTTCACCGATTTTTTTTTAATTCATTATAAGTGAAAAAAAATCGGTGAAGAACTTTACGCTTTTATTCTGTTGGGGTGGCGATATGGAGCAGTCCTCCAATTAACTAATTATTTATGTAGGTAATATTTGACATATAAATCATATGTAAAATATGAAAATTTACATTTAAATTAAGTTAATAAAGTATTGATTAAAAATGTCAATTTTAACATAAAATTGTATTAGATTGACATGAAGACTTAGTTAAATTAACAGAAAAAAGAAGTTAAAACAACACAAAAATATGTCATGTAAATGTTAAATATTTAACAGAACTTGCATGTAAACGATTAACAGAAAGGTGTTATGTTAAAATAACATAAAAAAATTAGTGGATCGCTGAGGACATCTAAAATATGTTATATTTAACATAAAATTTTTAACTGCGAAGATAGTAACAAACAAACAAATATACTTGACCCCGTATATTTGTTTGTTTGTTACTATCTTTGTTTCAAATCAGATAGTAATAAACAAACAAATATACGGGGTCAAGTATATTTGTTTGTTTGCTACTATCTTTGTTTCAAATCTTGCGACAGCTTTTTCAACTACTTCTACTTAACCGATTCTTATGAAACTTTGCACACACATTGAGTTCCCATGACAATACAATATTATGATAATTTCAACTTGGTAACGAGGATCTGATGATGGAATCAGGAGGTGGACAGTTGAAAGGATGAGGAGTTTGCATAATGATACTCAAACTAAAAACTAGAAAATAAAAATAGGTTAAAAAACTTTTAAGTTAAACGGTTTGGGGAATGAAAAATTTGGACATATCTGCACGTTTCGGGGTCCCTAGAGTCGGAATCTACTGTTTTTAGAGATATGTCTGTCAGTCTCTGTGTGTGTACGTACATATGTTTGTTCGTTCGTAAGTTCGTTCGTACTTGGTGAACTTTTTTCGGCTCTTATATCTCAAGAATAAATACCTAATGATATCGACTCCGGACTAATTTCATTCGACACATAATTACATAATGAACACCTGATTAGGGTTGCAGAAAATTTTAATTAGCGGTTTTTTGTTTATAACAAAAAAACTACAGTAAAATTGTTATAAAATGTTTCTCGTCTCGCATATCTTGAGAACAAAGAATGATATCGACTCCGAACCAATTTCATTCAACAAATCATAGGCAAGAAAGAAAGATGATTAAAAGCTGTACCTTTCTTTGTTGTACGTTTTATTGCCGTTATAGTCTTTTTAAAATATAATCTCTATAGCAGCGGTTCTCAATCTTTTTTGGTGACGGAACCCTTTTGGAAAGCGAAATACTTGACGGAACCCTACAATAAAACAATAGTTTTTAAAAGTGTATTCTTTATTAATAAGCATAATAAAAGTACAATGTAACAGTTACTTATTACTTACTTACACAAGTATAATAATAGAAGATATTAAAAAAGAAAAAATCTAACTAATGGGAGGTATGAAACTGTTTTTTATTTTTCATCAATTGGTTGATATCAGGTTTGATAGAGGACAGTTGAAGTCTCATATCAGGTTCAGCGTCCATGAGTCTATTGCGGTATTTTGTTTTCGTGGCTGCATAGATTGAGAATCCTGTTTCGCACAAATATGTTGTTGGGAACGGGAGAAGAATATTCAGAGCCATTTTGGCAAGCATTGGATATTCATCACGGATTCTGCACCAAAAATCGTTAAGAGGCGTCGTTTTAAACAATGACTCCATACTTGTGTCTGATGACATTTCTAAAAGAGATTCATATATCTCGTTTGACATACTTTCGGGCTTTTGTAAGTTGGGTAAAAAAGGATTATGAATCCATGAATTCAGTTTCATTTTTGTATTCTGTTCTTCTGGAAAATATTTCTCAAAAGATGCGCGCAACGAAGTGAGATATTTGACCAATTCTTCAAATACATCATCTTGAAACATTTCTGAATCGTTATCGCTAACAAACTCACTGAGTGACGTAAAACTTTCTATCTCTCTCAAGTAGATATCGGCGGTGGCGGCATAGTAAAATTGTACGAGGCGAATAAGTTCGACTGCGCCTCGTGAATCGTGCTACGCCGCGTCAGAAGTCAGAACGGTCGACCATGGAGAGCTGTGTTTTAATTTTTTTTCTAAATTCTTGCGGAACCCCTACAGAAGTATCGCGGAACCCTAGGGTTCCGCGGAACACACTTAGAGTATGGCTGCTCTATAGCAATAGCAATAGTAATTAAGTCAGTTTAGGGGGCTCCCTTAAATCGAAAAGGGGGTAGAAAAATACGATTTTCTAAGATAGCCATGTGAGGCGTTTCTGAATATCGATTAGAGTACGAGAGATTTGTTGTTTTTTTTTAGTCCAAAATGGCGATGTGGATAATTGGGCCTCTTCAAAGTGTATGACATCCTGTGCCTCAATCGCATTTAGAAACTATTTAATCTAGAAACACCAACTTTGGAAGATATAATAGTCATAAAGATTAAAATTAACGACAAATAGATAAGTAGCAGTTATCGACTGAAAAGCATAACTTGAGAAAAAAATTAAAAATAAGAAATCTTATGGCCCTTTAAAAAAGAACAGGAGGTAAATATAAACTTAAAGTTTTGTCATCTAAACTTTCTTTGAAACTGAATGTGTATAGGTACAATGATCTAAATATTAACTTTGTTTTATTGTATTTATACTGAATATAAAGCAAAAAAAAAGTAAATAAAACAAACATTTATTGTCCTTCTTTTATAACATAATGTTTTTTATCTGAGATTTTTATGTACCTATATTTGTTCACAATAAAAGCAAATATTTACATTTATGTTGTGCAAGATATTCTTTTAATATTTTTTTTGAATTATACGAAATTTTATGTACATTATTGTGTTATTTTTCAATTAACGTACTCAAGAGACCACATTATGTATACAATTTTACGGTGTCAGAAACGGGTGTTTCTTCCAGTGCAGTACTCTAATTGACGTAATATATTAACATTTTTGAAGTTATACTTCTTTTGGCGCGTTATGGAAAAATGATGAGAGTGAATTTTTACGATGCGCGCGCATCGCGTCACGAAAATTTAACACAATGAAGTTAGTCGGAAGTTCATGATTTAATACCCTATTTAATCACCAGTCACGATGTGACAAGAGCGTTTTCAGTTTTGAATAACATTAATAAAAGTTATTGCTATACAAACGCTCGTTTATGCCGCTTTCGTTAAATATGAGCTCGTACTTCAACATCTGTACTATTTACACTATTATTTTTCATGATTATAATAGCCTATTATATAGCACTGCTACGTAAGTTGTGTCGTGGTGTAACGGAGAGCATCGCCGCTTCATACGCAATAGGTCCCGGGCTCGAATCACAACACAAACATGCTTTTTGTTTTAAATAAATAATTAGATATAAATATATTTAAAAAAAAAATTAAATAAATTAATAATTTATAAAATTAAATTAATTTATTTAGGTAATATCTTTATTTTATTATTTTATCGTCTTTTTACAAACGTTTAGTACTGGCACGCGGAGTAAAATTATTGGAGTAATTTTTGTTTTGTTACGCCAAAGAAGTATAACTTCTGACGTGCGTACATAAGTACACACATACTCTTTTTTTACTAAGCTAGCTAAATTAAAAAAAACTTAGGTCGCAGAGCCAAACCCTGCCTATCTTTTGCTCATACTGTGCGCTATGGCTTTATTATGTGAACATAGTAGTTTGTTTTTGGACAAAATAAAAAATTTAACCCCTTAATACAACCCATAAAATAATAATTTTTTTTTAAATTTCAGTATTCCACATGGATTTTATCAATACGTCTGCACAAAATTATTTAAACCTTCAGTAAGTAATTCTTTATCTGCCAACTAGTGTTTTTCTGTCGAACGGATTTTATTAAAATGTTAGCAGCACATTTTAATCATTACTAAAGGGTTAAATTTCAATTTTGAAATAATTACGAGCATTTTTTCGGTATTTTTGGACCTAAAAACATATTTCAACCCAGTGGCGGACTAAGGGGGGGCGGAGGGGGCGGTTCGCCCCGGGACTCTGATCCTGGGGGGCCTCCAAATCTCGAGAAGTTCTTCTTAATCAAATCCCAAACAAGGCCAAAATATATTCAGTAAGTATAAGAGGCAGTTTGGAGTTGGAGGCCCCGTACGCATGCAAAATATAAACGTAGGTAGGTTTTTGTCATCCATCACATCTATATTATTCATTTTTTACGAAATTTACACTACAAATACATCAATTTTTAAGCAGATCGGGGGCCTCATTTTGTTCTGCCGCCCCGGGCCTCCGACGGGCTTAGTTCGCCACTGTTTCAACCCCTAAAAACAACCCTTCAAATGAACAATTTTTTTATTGTTATTTAAGTTAAATATTATTTGGAAGCTCACTACCCCTTACCGCGCGTCACTGATGATAACATGAAAGGTTGGATGTAAAACAGGTAGCTAGTAGCTCCGCAATATCCGTGTAACAGTGTTTATATTACTTATATCTTCGTCGAGAGGTTAATAAAAGTCTTATATTCAAATCTAGGTAGATTTTCAGTTTGATTCGACAACCGCCATAAAACAGAATTTGGCAAGTCATTTCCAAGTTCTAAAAGTTGGTAACGGTGTCGGCGTAGGTACATATAGATTTTTCAACCAGTGACTCTAAATCTTTCAGCTGAGACGAACATGAACTGTTTTTCACATAATTCCAATTTTTTCAGTTTATTCATCGAGTTTGATTAATTTTAACAAACATGACATTTTGATATTCGTTGCTTTTTCAAAAACATCCATATTCAATAAACAGCCTCTTTTGCTAAATACATGCTTTCATACATTTTTTTGTGAAATCAAAATTTATTTTTATGCAATCTTTGAAGGGTTTCGAAAGAGATACAGAAATGTACCTGCTTTTGTTATCGGGTTAATTATTTATATTGTAATATTTCAAAAAAAAATTTAAACAATTATTATTCACTATACTGGCGTTTTGTATCCATCTTCTTATAATGGCTCAACAAATAAAATGTATTATTGTTATTATTATCAAAGAGGGATCCTATATTTTAATAATAGCCTATTTCTAATCGATAATATTACCATTTTTCAGGTTAGAAACTAGGAACTGGAAATTATCCTGTGATTTTTAGTATAATCTTAATAATTCTACTCTTAAACAAAACAAAAATAACCTGGATTAAAGCAGCTGACAGTCTAGAAAGTTTAAAAAGTTCGATATTTTGTAGTTTTATCTTGATTATATCATCAAAGTTTTTTTAAATAAATCTAGTGTTATTTTCTAAATAAGGAAGCAATTATTCCGTCAGATGTTTTCTATCTACACACACACGGCAGTGTATCAGCCAAGTTCGACAAACACTGACTGCAGTGTGTAAATTTACACGAAGCTACTTTAAACCCCCTATAACTAAAAAAAAATTAGACCTACACACTTGCAAATTTGCATGTCTAATAAGCCCCTCTTGAACACCTAGAATCCCAAATTTCATTAATATACCTATTATAGTTCTTCAGTTACTAAGGTCTGAAAAGTGCCATTTTTATCACTCACTCACTCACTCACTCACTGATTTTCTCATCAAAAACCTAGACCACTTCTAGGTGACTTAGAAACCTGAAATTTGGCATCAAGGTAGATCATTAGACTTGTACAAAGGAAAAAATCTGAAAACTACAAATTATCAAATTTTGAGATCTAAAAAGTGCCATTTTTATCACTTACTGACCCACTCATCAAAAACCTAGACCACTTCTAAGTGACTTAGAATCTTTAAATTTGGCATCAAGGTAAACCATTAGGCGTATACAAAGGAAAAAATTTGAAAAATACAAATTATCATATTTCACCAAAAACGTAAATGTAAAAAAGGGGCCAAGTTCGGTACAAAGAACAGCTTCTCCGAAAAAAGAATTGAGATCTAAGTGGGTACCAAGTTTTTACTTGGCAAATTCTCATGTTTTATGTTAGAAATAAAATCGTGTGTGAAAACTTGACAAGTGAAAATTTGCCAATCACTTAGATCTCAATTATTTTTTCGGCAAAGCTGTTCTTTATATCGAACTTGGCCCTTTTTAACCGACTTCAAAAAAAGGAGGTGGTTCTCAATTCGGTTGTATTTTTTTTTTATGTTTGTTACTAACTCAGTCATTTATAAACCGATTTTGAAAATTTTTTTTTTATTTGAAAGGCTATACTTCCAGATTGATCCCATAGAAATTTCATCAAAATCGGCTCAGTAGTTCGGCTGATTTTAATAAAAGTCAGTAACGGCGTGTGATTCTTTAAGGTAAATGTCACTTTTTGACATATCAGACAGCGTAAGAAAGTTGGTTTAATAAAAGTGAGTAACGGCGTGTGATTCTTTTAAGGTAAATGTCACTTTTTGATACTAAAAAGTAAAAAATAACAACTTTTTAACAAAAAAAAAACCTCCTTCAAAAAACCACTAAAAAGAAGAAAATAATGAAATTTTGAGGTCTGTGCCAATTTAATAAAATATGAAGTTGGTTAAAAAGAAGATATTATTCACTATACTATACTTTTTAACCGACTTCATATTTTATTAAATTGGCACAGACCTCAAAATTTCATTATTTTCCTCTTTTTAGTGGTTTTTTGAAGGAGGTTTCTTTTTTTGTTAAAAAGTTTTTTTACATTTATGTTTTTGGTGGGATCATAGTCTAAAATAACTGTTCGTTGTTTTCTTTGCAAGCCGCCAAATATTACAATTCGAAAGTTTTTAAAGTGAATTGTGAGAAACAGGCTATTGTATTGTGGTCTCATGGAATGCATTGTTCTTACGGATGGTATTAAATTGGATTAGTGTAATGGGTTAAGGGTTTATAAAGCAAATCCGTTAGTTGCAATTACGCGTTAAGTATACTCTATTATATTTTACCTTAACGACTTACCCCATATTGTGTGCACTAAGCTAATAGTTATACAATGCAGATATTGTAAAAATACACTTCGTACAGCACAAGACATTATTGTACAGTGTGCTGTAAATATAGTCGATTAGGGGCGAAGGATTTTGTGTAAAACGAATTGTTTTTTAGAAAAACTCAGATCTATGCATTAGTTACCATTAGTCTGATAAATGTAGGAACAGGTTAGAACCCTTGAAGGCGACTGAAGATATTAAAAAACAGTAAATAAACGTGTTAAAAAATGGCGAAATTATTAAAATAATATTGATTCCAGAGTAGGTACTAAATTAAGACTCGTGACAATAGTGAAAAATAATAAATTTAAAAAATATGGAAAAGCAAGTTTCCAAGGAATCAGAAATGCTATAAGTATTATAAATTTATTATTTGTTTTGGAAATAATTTTTATATATTTTCCTATTTGTTTTTTTTTATATAATAAATTTTGCAAAAAATTGAAACTATGGAAAAACAGAAAAAGACGAATTTAGATAACAATAAATAAATTACAGAAAATTTACTCTATACGCGCAAAAGTGATCGTAAGTTCTTTTAATACTTCTGTTTTTAACGAAGTCAACACTCTATCGATTCGAACCACTTCTACTTGTATAGATTGTGCAAGAAAAGATTAACAATGTTTCATATATTAGACCTCTAAGTAAAATTCTATTTGTAATGGTCTTGTTTATTCGACACTAATATTTTATGCCTGTTTGCAGAAAGCATTGTCAGAAAATCTGAATTGACAATGTCCTCAGATTGTGACCACACATATTTCTCTATAAGAAAAGCATTGTAAAATTTTAAATCAATCCTTCTCGAAAAATAATTGATGGATTGAAACGATATTTTTTATAACTGCTGTGTATACATTTAACATAGTTTTTTGTACAATTTCCAGTTCAAAACAGCATTTTTCTACGCATTTTGATCAAAATTTAGCTTGAAAAGCGATCTTTTTCTATATAGATCAATCAGTTGTTTTTGTGAGTGTACAATGTTCTACATGACAGTGTTTCACAACGACATTAGACTGTTCCTGCATGTATAAAAACTGTAATTTTATGACTAGACACCATTTGGTCAGTACGCAAAAAATCGGTGGGGTATCAAATGAAAAGGCTTGATGAGTAGATTCAACTAAAAGGAAGGAAATTAAAAATTTTTTAAAAAACAAGAAACCCGACTGCGTAAAAATCGAACATAAAAGATGGAAACAAGATCAAATGATAACATGCTGTCGGATGTATTTCTGTTCAATTTGTTACTACTATGCCTCCGACTGCATGTTATCATTTGATCTTGTTTCCATCTTTTATGTTCGATTTTTACGCAGTCTGATTTTTTGTTTTTTTAATAAATTTTTTCAAAGTTCGTCAGTTACGTCTTTATGTGAGATGAGAGACGGATAATGTAGATGCATTAACTAGTTGGAATCAGAAACAAATTCCACGTTCAGTAGCTATACATTCTAGCAATCTTTAGTTGCGCATCATGTACAAAAGGTTGACATAATATCCTTTCCAGCGTAGAGTGCAATACGGAAAAATAGCATAAAATCACATTTACAATATTTATTGAATAATGATAAACACGTTTTATGGTAACCATATCGTTAAACTAGCTCAAGGTTGATTTGAACAGAAATTTATGAGAACTTCTACGAGTGTCCCACGTCTTTAGATCATAATTTCAAGATCTTATTACAAAGATAATTTTAAACTAAAACATTATAGTTACCTACATGGGTCCGATTCTTATTTGTTACTAGTGGTCACGTATATTTAGATATTTTTTAAGCCCAGTAATATAAAATCCTGTATATATTGTTAATTTATTATCCCCCCGCAAGAAATTCTCCCCCTGCGAAGCGAAGTATGATTTATTATCCCCCCGCGAGAATCTCTCCCCCTGCGAAGCGAAGTCGGGCTTAAAATCACTTGGAAATAGTTTGCATTAACGGTGTCACAAACAGTCAAACCCTACGTTTTGATGGAGATTATTTTTTTTTTTTTATTTTTTTTATATGCCAATAATTTGACATTATTTTGTTTAAATTTTAAACATCAGTAAAATATCAATCAAGCATAATTACTTTTAGTAGCAAATAACGCGCATAAGTATATTAATTAATGTTTTATTTTATTTATTGTAAATTATAGACGCGTCGACAACTTAGGTGATTATCGTCTTGATTACATCAAATAACAATCAACTTAAAACTAAATGACATCACAAAACATCCATGAGTGGAGGCGGGATTCGAACCTACGACAGTCTGATTCAGAGGCGGCGATGCTAACCACTGGACCACACTGTCCTCTTAATTAATGTTAATATAGAAGTTTTTTTAATGTTATATAAATGAGAATATTCATTCAACGACTGTTTTAAGTTTCTTTGATATAAGGAAGTTTGAAACTAAACAGAGATTCATAACATTAGAAATTATGGGTAGTCTATAAACTTGCAAACTAAAACTACATGATAAAGTTCTATTTTAACGTACTCAAATACTGCTTTGGTAAACAAACATACAAAAATGTTATGTTGATAAAGAGAAAATTGTGTAAGAAATACGTATTACTAAAATTCAACACTGATAACAAAACTCTGCATTTCGTTTTTCTACAAGCTTTTATTTAACTTGCAATGTATGTTAGTTAGTTTGTGTGTTTGTTTGTGGTTTTGTGGGTTTGTGTGTTTGTTTAGGACAAAACTTGCAAGTCAATTTTGAACGACTTCCACGTATCCGATCGATTTGAAATTTTGTACACATATGTATTCCCGATGACAATATCTACATGAATAAATCGTTTTTAGAAATAAATTCAATATTCATGCGTGTCCGGCTTTTTAGAGGAGAATTACAAGGATCAGGCAATTGCAATAAAAATATTAATATTATGTTAATTCTAATTTTGAAGGGACACATGTTTTGTGCCTAAATCCGCCAATGCTTGTAGGTCGAGAGCTAGGCGTAAATTTATATAGCTCATTTGTGACAGGATGAAATTTTCAGGGAAGGTAGAATCTAGTATGACAAAGAATAAGTGCTAGGGTTGCCTCGTCAAATCCTGGTGCGAAGGCCGGGAGGAGCTCACTTCCGGTGCAAAATACACATATTTCATTAGCTCATAATTATCTTTCGTCATTATATGACAGCATACAATTGACGCCATATTGTAGATCTCGAAGAGTTGTATTGAAATACATAGGGTTGCCTAAGGAAATTTTGGGTAACACATTGAAAACTTATAAATTATATTTGTTTTTTTGACATTTTTAAAGCTGTCAAATAACATTATGTATATATGTATACTTATATATTGTAACCATTCTGAAATGAGTTATCGGCCTTGTGTTTGGCAAACATTCATACGTATGTCTAGTTATTTATAACTTTATGTTTTCAACGCATTTGGTTTCTAACTCATATCCGTATAATTACGCAGGAATTGCCTGAATCTGGTATTGACAATTTTCCCAAGAATTTATGTATTTTAGGGTAGCAATTTCTTATTTTTATTTTTCAACGTAATTCAACGTGCACCTCTTATATAAATTAGTATAAATTACTTACTTGAAGGTCGTAGTAACCTGTAATAAAAGTTTTAAAAAAGGTGGTTTGGAGTTTGTTTCGAAAAGAGAAAAAAGGTTGATTTTTGTTTGTGATTTTAAATTTGGTTTGACACTAAAAACTAATTGAAGCATTTGACTTTACTGAACCTCGATTAATATTTTTTCTTGAAATTCAACTTAATCAGACGCAGGTATAAAGTTAACTAAGCGAATATAAAACCAAAATAACTATAATGAAAAAATGGAAAATAATAATAATTTACTATAATAAAAGAAAAAACCGATTGATTTGTGAGTCAGAATTGTCAATCTTTATTATGGCAACTTTTCAGCAACTATTTTGTTGCCTTCTTCAAGCCTAAAATTACATTATTAGAATTATGTAATTTTAGGCCTGAAGAAGGCAAACATTGCCAATGATTGACAATTCTGATTCACAAATCAACCGGTTTTTTAATTTTATTATATTACATACGTGAGTGATCGACATGAGTTTCAATATAGTTTACTATACATTAAACTATTCAAAAATGTTCCGAACAAAGGCAATAACATTTTATGAATTATTATTAAATTACTTATTCTAAGCATACTTATATTAACGTGCTATTAAAATATTTATTTTTTTTTTTTACAATAATATTATGTAAACATTTTTAAACAAAACGTAGTTTAAGGTAGTTGCTTTGAAAAAAAGTCACGAAAATCATGAAATAAAAATTATATATATTTTTTTTAATAAAGGTATCTCTTTATGTTAGTTAAATTAGAAAATAATGCGAGATATTTTTTGTTGAAAATTGAATTTTTAACATTTTTAATATAGGTAAGGTGCTAAAAAATATCACATTAATAATTTTTCAATAAGAAAAAAAACAATACATAATAATCTATCTGTTTTTTTAATAAAAAAAAAAAAAAAAACGATGCATGACACATTACCGCTGATAATGTTAGTAAAAAAACTATAATTATTGACCACGTAGTTTCAAAATGCAATAACAAATGACATTTGGCGACGTTCCATTTAAACGACTTTACACCCGTACCTAAAGATGTTTCACATCAAAAATTTAAATTTTTGCATATACTGATACTACTTTACAAAATGTATAACTTTTCTTTTCCGTGATACAGGATTTAACTATTATATTTTATCCAATTTTAAGCAGTTGTTAACAATTTATAATTTTCGAAATGTCATTTTCTTAAAAACTATGGTTACCATATGCTGGACAAATGGCCACTTTGTAATTTTGAGCTGTTTGAATTTATACATATATACATATACACATAAAAATTGACATTTTGCACCGGAAGTGGCTTATCCCGGCCGTCGCACCAGGATTTGAGTAGGCAACCCTAGCGCTTTTTCTTTGTCATAATTAATACTACCTTCCCTGAAAATTTCATCCTGTCACAAATGAGCTTCATATATTAACGCCCGCCTCTTGGTCTATTGGTGACCAGTATATTTTTGAATTACGATGACGATGTGATTCTCTATCAATTCGGGAACGTTGCTGAGGTAACTTATTTTATGATCGTGATGACACGAAACACACAGTTTTCTATTTCCGACAGCCGGATGTGTATTTATGTGTTTACTATTTCCACACTGAAATCTACAATTTTCTGCAAGTGTAATACGGTATATGCAAGTTTAATACATAGAAATGTGTTTGAATGTTTCATGTCTGAAATATTATCCTGTGGAGAATCTTATAGAAACCACAAGGTAGAAAAATAAAGAAGTGCCATATGCAGACATTTGCCATCATAGACAACTCATCGACTGCTGGTTCACTGCAGAAAAATATGGATTCAGTAAAACGGAAGTCGCAGATTTAAAATATAAATTTTACAAAGCTGGAAATATAATAATTACTAGCCGTCCTGTTGCTCTAAATCGAGCAAATTTATTTAATCAACATTTTTTAAAACACATTACCTGTTTTCTTTCTTTTTCCTATTATTTTCCTATTATTTTCCTATTTATTTTGATCATCTAAACTCTAAACAGTCTAAACTATTTAACTCTCTCTTGACATAATGCAAATTGTTTTTCCAAAGCATGCTTATAATAGGTAATATCATCTGAATTTTTTTTATAT
The DNA here is from genome assembly GCA_039654895.1 of Mongoloraphidia duomilia. Taxonomy (NCBI): domain Eukaryota; kingdom Metazoa; phylum Arthropoda; class Insecta; order Raphidioptera; family Raphidiidae; genus Mongoloraphidia; species Mongoloraphidia duomilia. The sequence continues at coordinate 11,934,198 of CM077517.1, read as the reverse complement.
TAATTTAGCAATCACGTCACGGTTGAGTATTGTAAGCTCATTCCGACGCGAAATTGGAAAGGTTCAGGTTAGAATCCTGACTGTGACCACTGGTTGGTAAAATGATTTTTTCCAATATGTTTCGAAACAATTATATAATTGGCTGCTCTCCAACGAAAAAAAATTTTTCAATTGCATTCCAGCCGTATAAAACTATTATTTATTATATCATCCATTTTGTAACGTTAAAAATTGATTTATTGAAAATCGATTTTTAAAATCCACTTGGCGCAATTCTAAGACCTTATTACACATCTGTACTTCGGATCCATTCAAATGACACCTGATCGTCAATATCGGTTCAGTAGTTTAGGAGGAGATATCCGCACAAAAAAATGCCTGGTCTATTAATATAATATAGATATTAGATAATCGTAACACTAATTGCTCTTAAACAGTTTCTAATTGCTATAAACTATAATAATCTTCAGACAATCGTGAAATTTTTTCGAAGATATTTTTTTTAAGATAACTACCCAAATTTAAAGTTTAAAGTACTTTTTATCCGGCTTCGATCAGGTTCAGATTTTAAGGTTTCTCTTAAAATCGAAATTATCGCGAGCAAAGTTATCCTTGACATCTAACAGCCATAGCAGCCATTGACTGAAGTATATTTTAATATATGTAGATTAATTCAGCGATTGGCTGCAAAATGTCAGAAATAATTTAACGCTATATTATTATGTACTAATTTAAAGGTCGTACATTACATTTTCAGATACCAAAGGCACTTGAGAATGGCCGAGCATATACAGATATGCTGTTGTTTACATGGCGTTGCTATGGTTCCTCTATTACAAGTCCCCAGTTCCCGGGTTCCAGCCCGAAAGCTGGTAAAAGTGTCAATTGGATTTTCAATTTATTATTAAAAAAAAATAATGAATTGAAAATATGAATTGGTGCTAGGCCCAAATAACCTTAGCTGTGGGTGGTCTTTAAAACACACAGATATCAAAGGTTTCTGTCAAAACCGACATTCGCGAGTGAAGCCGTGGATAAAGGCTAGTGCTTAAATAAATATATAAATACGTATGCTTTTAATGCATTATGAATTACGTTTTTTTTATTTGGCATCTATGGCGATTTTCATTACAAACATTTACAAGCGATATATACTGGTAGTAGTTATACAGAAAATTAGTGAAAAATTAGGTACATCTTATGAATACGATCATAAAATTTTTTTTGAAAATCGACCCTCCGATGCGAATCTGTCATGAGTACAGTAATTCTGTGAACACCTCAACTGGTTTTATACATTGGCGTGTTGATTCAGTCCATCGTCGTTGGAGTGAAATTGCTTTTCGCGCGCGGGTGTCCGCTATAGATTTTCTGTCAAATGGTAACTACTTTTTTATATACTCCAGCACTGTTATGTATATCTTAGGGCTTGAACAACATTATTTGTTACATGATTGTTTTAAGGTGTTGAAACAACTTCAAAGGTCACTGCCATTGTTGTATTATTGAATAATGCTTTTAAATTCTAATTGTATTATAAAACTAGCGGCCCAGTCCGGCTTCGCCCGGGTGCTAAGAAAGTCCGGGTGCAATATACTCATCACTCGCTTCGCTCGTTCGCTATATATATAAACCTTCCGTGAAAAATTATCTAACTGATGGTGAAAACCGCATCAAAATCCATTGCGTGGTTTAGGAATTACATTACTCATTCGCTACGCTCGTTCGCTATATATATATAAACCTTCCGGGAACAATTCCATCATACATGATTTTTGCGTAATTCTAACCGTTTACGCAGCGCACGCAACGGAAGCTCTCATAAGCAATAATTTTTCCCGTTTTTTCAACATTTTTCATTGATGCTCCGCTCCTATTGATCGTAGCGTGATATTATATAGCCTATAGCCTTCCTCGATAAATGGGCTATCTAACAAAAAAAAATTTTTTTTAAATCGGACTGGTAGTTCTTGAGATTAGCGCGTTCAACCAAACAAATAGATATAGATAGACTGAAATTTGAAAAACAGGAAAAAAATTATGAAAACGGAAAATTCGCTTTTCTAGTCCTTAGAACTTTACAATTACAGACTAAGTTACGATTTAGTTTATTTTTATTAAAGTTATTAACTTCTGTATAAATCATTAAAAACATGACTCTCTCATGATGTGGACTTTGTAGGCGCATACTATATATACGAACACATCGATCGATACCCAGTAGTGCTTCTATTGTATACGGTGCAGAATTTACCAATTTTATAATATTAGTTTAGATTATAAAATTTATTATAGAAACATTATATGTTTTTCTGTCTGTTATACAAAGTTAATATTTTAAATTTTGGAAGCATAATCACATGAAGTTTTGATTGTTAGCACTTAAGGTCGATTCATATCTACCAGCATGTAGCGTGTCCAGCAGGTAACGTGGCAGACTCGGAACAGACAAAAGTTTTCACATCATACGACAACTCACTCACAGACGTCGACAGACCAACCAACAGAAGAGTTGAGAAAGCTTAAAATGTTTCATTTCTTCTGATGCCCAAATGTCACCTGGAACGCTGTCTGTGCATCCACGTTCACTCTATTCATACTAACCGTACTGACGTCTCCTTTGCCAGTGCTGGCGCTTGTCTGTACGGACACGCTCCGCTAAAATTCGCTAGATATTAATTAAGCCTATAGAAAATGTACGTAATGATTTTTTTTGTGTATGCCACGTTACGTGTTGGACACGCTACGTGCTGGTAGAAATGAATCGACCTTTAGTTTTTAACCGACTTCAGAAAAGGAGGAAGTTCTCAATATTTTTTATATATGTAGGTACACTGATTTCTTCTTCATTTGTGAACCGATTTTGATGATTTTTCTTTTATTTAATAGGACAAAAAGATTGTCAATCAAATAAAACAGTTAAAAAGTTAAAGGTGCTCGCCTCAAATAAAATTAAATCAAGACAATTCTCTCACGAATCTCACATCCATCTAATTTATTAGTTATATCAAGACAATTCACTCACGAATCCCACATCCATCTAATTTATTAGTTATATCAAGACAATTCACTCACGAATCCCACATCCATCTAATTTATTAGTTATATCAAGACAATTCACTCACGAATCCCACATCCATCTAATTTATTAGTTATATCAAGACAATTCACTCACGAATCCCACCTCCATCTAATTTATTAGTTATATCAAGACAATTCACTCACGAATCCCACCTCCATCTAATTTATTAGTTATATCAAGACAATTCACTCACGAATCCCACATCCATCTAATTTATTAGTTATATCAAGACAATTCACTCACGAATCCCACATCCATCTAATTTATTAGTTAATCATAAACATTTTCTGGTCCTTCGTGTCGGATTCCTGAACACTGAGTATTTTTCGAAAAGAGTTTTCACATCCCGTTTTTATACCCACGAATGAAGAAAAAAGTATGTATAGTTTTTCCAACCGTTTATCTTTTTGTTATATGTACACTTACGTATCGCTTTTTTCCCATGTCAATAGAATTTGTGTTGAATGGAGTTTGTGTTTTTCTTTTTTCATTCTCGCTGTATTGACGATTTACAAATGGTACCACTGTGTTGAAAAATAAGATTATTTTTCACGCACACAGTTACATACACTGACATAAAACGTGCATATGTTTTCCTTCTGTTTGATGTATAAATGATACATACTCGAGTTATTAATAAAGCTACTTAGTTGACACAAAGACATTAATTTAAAGTACAAATTTATTTCAAATGGAATTTTCCATCTGAGCAGTATTTTAAAAGGAATTTTGCATGGCATGTAAACAGTAAATTCAACTTCAGTTAAATATCCTGAAAAATACCACATAATAACTGAAGGGTCTACGGGAAAAAGAGGATATGTTGATTTTTTGCATTTCTCAGAAAACGCGTTTTTAACTTTCATTCTTATGCTACTACTTCATCCAATTTAATATACTAATGATTTTTTTAATGTTTTTATTATTGTATTTTACGTCTGATAACACGTTGTAATCTTGATTTCAATAATATGTTTCCATTAAAAAAAAATGTTTTTAAAATAATGAACAATTATTTTATGCAAAAAGGGGGAATGTAACTTAAAAATAAAAAAAATAAGCTTTTATCATTAATCATTTATTTTCTTGAATACTTCATTCATTAAAGCAATAATTATTATTACAATGTTTCTTTAATGAAAACAAATTTGCTTATCCGCACAAACGAAAAATTAGTTAAATTCAAAAGTTTATTTGAATTATTTGATAAAAAAAATGCTCTTTCACAAAAAAAAATATTATGAGAAAACTAATTCTATCATAGTCCTCATGTATAAATTAAAATAATTTTTTTTAGTTTTTCTTGGTCATAACCTCATTTACAAGCTCAAAACACACACGCGAACTGACGGATCACCGAGTTGCAAAATATAGCACCGATCTGACCTTCCTCATTCATTTGTTGTTTCACATCGATATTTCCCATTCTTCCCGTGTATGCTATATTTTAAAACCTTTATAAATTCGAGACCTGCCGTGTTATTGCAGTGTAGACTGGATAGGCTTAAAGATCGCATTGAAAAGTACATACAGGCGTGCCAATCTCAAAAATAAAAAAAATTGACATTCCTCCTTTTTCCCGTGGACCCTTCAACTGAGAAACGATTTTAGTTTGATAGTCTAAGTTTCAACTGAACTGCAAGTCTAGAAGCTTATAGAAAGACAAAGCAACACAAAATTTGAATTTATTACTATCATAGTAATAGATACACAATAAATAATTATAGTATAATTTTTACTTCCCGCTCTACTATGGTAGGGAAGTATTGGATTTAGTTCGAAAAAAATATTTCGAGATTTTAACAGATCTTTCTCTCTCTCTCTCTCAACAAAAATTTTTTTTGCCTCCCGTTTGCATGTATGGGCGCTTTCCACTTTTCTATTTTTACTATTTGTTGATTCAAGAGGATATGAGTGCTTGATGTGAATTACAGCTTTATAGGTAATAGCTTTGTTAAGATAGACCTGATAACAAAATACATATAGGTCTAAAAATTGCAAATTTCACGGTCTGTAAAACCTACGCAATTTTGATAAAATAAATAAAAATAAAAACACATTCATAATCTACTCAAAAGGTTGTTTTCAACGATACCCCACAAGAACAGGTATAGATACAAAAAAAATTTTTTTTTCTGACCCCGTTTGCATATAAGGGCGCCCCCCTTAAATAAACCTTTTTATTCTTTAGTTATTCTCTCCGTCTTTGGGTCGCGGTAATACATATTATTATGTGTGAATTTCAAGTCCCTATCTAATTTCGTTTAGAAGTTAAAGGCTTGTAACGGCTGTAACAGACAGACAGATATCGTTGGCACAACAATAGGGTTCCTTTCTGGTACGGAACCCTAAAAACAACTATTCTTAAATGAAATACACAATTTATTATATGTTGTATTAGAATAGAATAGAATAGAATATACATTTATGTGTTAAGCCAACAAGGATACAAAGCGTCATAAATTAATTACATTAAACATATTTTGCATGGTCGTATACATACACGCTCTAATTAAAAACTGTTTTAGATTCTTTTTAAACAATGTTTAAAAAGAATTATTGTAAAGTACTTGTCAGTAAAATTAATTAGACGTTCTTCTATTCACCAAAGTTACTACTTTTTGATATAACTATTTTATGTAGAATGACAGCTGGAAAAGAAAATCAAAACAACCTTCGGCAGTGAATTATGTAAATTAATGATGTAATTTTCTTCGGTCATATTAGAAAAGCCTACCTAATTAATTAGTACGTTATTATAACATTTATGTGGTGTATTCGATACACCTCATTTGTCTTATTATTTATTGGAGGCAGACTATGGGTAATTTGTTAAATTTAATTCCATGTTTAAAGCCTTGTTTAGTTAGCGATCTTTCGCTGCTTCATTTTATGTCCAAAACGAATTTTTTTGAAGTTAGACTGCTTTTGCGAGGGTAGTGAATTAGAATGATCTCGAGTCAAAAAATACCGACATAAAAAATCAACTCACAATTGTTAATTGTGTTTTAAAGACCACCAACAGCTAAGGTTATTTGGGCCTAGCACCAATTCATATTTTCAATTCATTATTTTTTTTTTTTTTAATAATTGAAAATCCAATTGACACTTTTACCAGCTCTCGGGCTAGAACCCGAGAACTGGGGACTTGTAATAGAGGAATCATAGCAACGCCATGTAAACAACAGCGCCGCTACACTCTCGGCTATTCTCAAGCCCAAAATCAACTCACAAATTAATAAAACGCTGAGAGGGATAAAACGACTTTAACGATTTGGATGAAATTTACTGAAAAGGGGTTTTGGGGGGCAAACAATCAATCTAGCTAATTTTAAAAATCAATTTTCTAACGTTTCAAAATAGTATTGTAAGCAGGTTTTGGTTTTCATGGCTTAAGGAAAATTTAATAATATAATAATAATAATGCGTTTAACGTCCGTTTCTCGACATTATGATATAACACGACGCCATTCGCACCATTACTATTTTCCATTTTTACCACTTCCCGTTTTATACATTTTTATTATACTTCAACTTATTTAATAGCAATGTGCGAATGGAGGAATTATAGGACATTAGGATAAGGTAGGCAACTTTGGGAGCATTGGAATTTGACAGGTAATCGGCCATGGCCTTGAATAAGGAACCATCTCGATATTCATCTGAAATTATTGAGGGAAACCATGGAAAACCTCAAACAAGATGACCGGTACAGGAATTACCGTTTCTCAGCGTGAGGCAGTAGGCAAAAGTCTTAGCCACATCTGCCCCCGCCGGGATTCGAACCCAGTACCACCCAATGCGAGTCTAGTGCTGTATCACTAAGCTACATCGCTGGGTAAAATTTAATAAATTATCATGATAAGTATGTAAAAAATAAAAATAAGTAAATAGTTAAAATTAAAAATGCAAAAAATTTCAACGGAACGTGTTCTAATTAAAAATGTATGAAGTATAACTTCGACCGTGCGCTTATGTGGGTGAGGCACACAGATTATTTTGTCGAATAAAAACTTTATACACCGGGGGTTTTTCATTTATATTTTTTATTATATTCTAAAGGAAGCTATTTTATTATTTTTTGCCCTACCCACTATAAAATAGCTACTTTACATGCGTATATGTATGCATGGGATGGGTCAGTTAACAGGCAGGTGTGTTGAAAGTGTTTTCAAAATACACTATAGTGAGGAAAATAAACAATTTCCATAATGATTTATGTTTATTCGCTCTGATGCGCCCGCTATTACCTAGGTAATTCATAGCCTGCTATAAATGTGTAATTGGCGACACAAATGAATTGTCAAAATTTTTTTAAAATACTGAAAATGAGGTGAAAATAGCTCTTTTATAGTGCGTATGGAAAAAAATACCTTATACCTATTTCTCGTGCGTAATGATATTATGACTCGTGTGACTGTTAAAACTCGCTATCGCTCGTTTTTACATACTGTCACTACTTTCAGTAATATGCCTCATTACGCTACTGGATATACAATCTACTAAGGATTGTTACTTTTAAATGACGGTAATGTATTTTATCATTTATAGGAAAAGGTGGTATTTGTGTTTCTTAAGTTGTTTTGCGTATCATTAGTTTTATTGTATCCGATAACCTTTCCGCAAAAATCTTCTGAGGTATAAATTAAACCGCGTCAAAATTTATTAAATTTCGAAAATTATTTTATGACAATATTATGAGTGTATAATATTATATTATATATTTTTGATATTAATTTAATATTAGAATCTATCAAGCAAAAATATTAATAAAACGTGATTATAAATAAAGCAATGTTCGCTTGTCGATTTTACCTGTATGTAGGTAGTTATAATTTCCTGGAATTATTCCAGACATTCAGAGAATGTTGTTATTCACATTCCAGACATATTATATGGGAATAATGGGATACATGTAATAGTAAGCGTTGCATGCATGTCTGTTCATATTAATATACATTATTACATTATATTATATAATATATGGGAGTATAATATGTTATAATTAGAATCGAGATATTTGTCACTTAAAACAGGGACGAACCTTTAATATACTTTTTAAAATTATTAAACTTTTAATAATCTTACGTTCTCAATTAAACCGTTGTCTATAGAATTTTGATAGCTATACTCTATTCATTTTCAAGACGAAGCATTGTGCGTCCTTTGTCCATTCCTGGCACCTAATGGCAAAAATGGTAACTAATAAAATGATGCGTCAACAAAATGTTTTAATATAAGTATTATTATAATAGGCATGGTAATTTTTTCTCGTTCTATAATTCAGTGAAGTTTAAATTAGGGGGAATGTTTCATAAATGCCAGCAAAAAAATACATTATTATTATCTAAATATTATCCCGCGACTAAAGCGACATATACATTTTAATAGAATTGAGATTGTTTTAAGTGTGTAGGATCAGAACCACTCTTATCTTTTGATTCAACTATAACTCACACATACTTATTTCAAGCTTTTGAATTCTGCTAACAGATGCGATGATTAAATCTGGCCTTCAAAAGGTGGGTCGCTCGTTAGCACAGCCACAACTTATCTGTATTATATATCATCTGTAGTAAAAGTAAATTTTTGTTAAATGCTATGTCCAGTTATAAGGTTTACGATTGTTCAATTATAAGAACTATAAAATAGGATTAAACTGGGTTTTAAAATATAAAAAATAGTTACAGGTGTCAAATACATTTTGTAAAAATAGAATTTTGACGTAGATATTTTTATTTCAATATCTATAAAGAGGCTGGTTGTCATTTACCCGATTTGAAAATTATATAGGGGGGATGATTTGTAACTTCAAACATATATTTACGTCCGGGAAAAACTGGACCAAGCAGCTAGTAAACATATAAGCATAAATTATTCGATGTACAAAAATATTTAAATTACAAATTTGTGTTTTTTCCAGTACTATGTAATAAAAAAAATTATTATGTTGGTATAGCTAAAATATCAGAATTTAGTGGTGTAATATGTTAATGTACCTTTCAACATTTACAAATTTGAATCCAAATATCACACTATTGCATACTTATTACAAAATGTACATATCATTGATGTACAAGTTGTCTCAAAAGTTGTTGCTTAAATAGAGTGAAATTTTCAATAAATAATAATGACTTCTTAAGAAAAGGTACTTGTTTTTCTGTTTATTAATTAAAAAATAATCCATACAAATAATTTATCTATACTAATATTATAAAGCTGAAGAGTTTGTTTGTTTGTTTAATTGTTTGTGTGTGTGTTTGCACGCGCTAATCTCGGAAACTACCAGTCCGATTTGAAAAAAAAAAATTTTTTTGTTAGATAGCCCGCTTATTGAAAAATATTATAGGCTATCCTAGTTTTTTTTAAATCAACCTCAAAGGGGATAAAACGGGGTTGTGGGATTTTTTGACTATCTATACTAATGTGTTTATAACGACCCCTAAAAATGAATTACTCCGTAGGTATTCTTTCCTTCTCGAAATTATACAACTTTTATCCAAAATATTTTTTTATCTAGCTTAGTTTTCGAGATATTCTTGATGGAAGTTTTGAACTAAACACGCAGTATACCTATCCATTTTATTGATTTTTTTAAATTGAATAAACTAAATTGCTACATATTTTAAATTTTCAATATTTGCGAGTACAGATTGTCTACCAAAGCATATTTAATTTAATAACACAAATGTTATACATTTCGTACTGAACGTGTCATTATGCAATATAACAATGATCACATGTTTTTTGTCAAATGATTTTTTTCAATTTTAACGTTCTGTTCGAGTTTCATTCAACATTTTCTGATGTTCTGTTATGGGACTGAGCAAGAACACAACATTGCATTGAATGCGAAACGATTGGCTGCTTTTGAAAACAAATGAGTGTCAGCAGCATTAACGCGCCAAGTACGAAAAAAAATTCTACCGAGATATTTTTATTTTAAACTTACGTTGTGCACTATGTTGTAATAAGGAACTACTAGTTTTGTAAAGAGAGATCTCTTCATATTTTTAAGTCAGGGGATTTTAGCATAATGAAATTTCGTAAGCCTAGTAACCATGTCATACAAACTGGCATCATGTTTTTATCACATCAGTGGTTATATACACCTACGCTGCCTAACTCTGACGCATATGTCAACTAATTATTATAATTGTTGACCCAGAACAGAACTGGAATACAACAATATATTAATGGCTGTTTACGTGTTTTCTCATACATTTTTTTTTTTCATTCATGCATTTTTTAAACACTCCCAATCTACGAGAGATGTTTTAATCACAAAACCTTTTATTAGGTCGTCCAGCGAGTTTAAAGAATTTCTGTATCAATTTCCGTTAAAATGATACACACTACACAGTTTACAATGCTCTGTGAAATACGTTCTAATAGAATGCAGAAAATATGAAGTACAAAGAAAAGAAAATAAAATACCACTTACCTTACCGGAAGCTATTGGCAGTGACGAATCAATCATCCTCAGAGCATTAAAATTCTGTGACGCACTCGTACAGACTATGGCAAAGATGTTTAGTTGTGGAAGATTGAGTGCTAAATCTTGATCACAAAAATGTACCAGCGCGGACACACAGACTGAATTAAACGAACAAGTCAAATTTTCAAAGAACTTTAATAATTAATTCTATTCCGTCGATATATAAGGTAAATACAATTGATTTTAAATTGTATTGTGTCGTCTTGTTGTATATGCTTAGGTTGTCGTTATTAATATTTTGGCCTCACTCGCGTGGCATCGTCCGGTTCATTGTGGATAATATGGGGAATGATAACCTCGCCACAATTCGGACTGCTCGTTCAGAAGGAGTTGTCAGACAACTTATTTTATAGTGGAAATTGCAATCTATATACTGTACTGAATTTATTTTTGAATTAAAACATTTTTACGAATGATATCTGGCGTACAAGACAACACAATGACAACGGCACGTTACATAAAATAATTGTTACATTATAAACTAAGTATTATGAAATTATGGTCAGAGGCGGCGATTAAGGGAAATACATTTTTTAAATTTTATTATTAAAATTAACACCGTAACAACTGAGTTGTTACAATTCCTAAAAGAAATGTATTATTATATTATAAGTTATAGTCATAATGTGGACGTGGCTAATTACGCAAATAAGTGTAGAAGCCAATTATATATATATAAAAAAAAATCATAATATATATTGCATTAATATTACTACTTCTATATTTGTTTAATACATATATTTTAACACATTATACCTTGCCTTACCTGAAGTTTTCATTCTAACTTTGTGAACATTAATGTCTTGAAGAATATTTGTTTGAACATTCTCCACATACAAAACCCATTTTTTAATCGGTATTAACTATCCATATTAGTATACAGAGTTCACTAATTAGTTGTTACGTTCGTTTAGGCGTGTGTTTGTGTGTCAAACGACATCAAGATGGGGTATTCGACCAATCAGAATGGACCCTGACTGCGGGGCCTAGTCGCTTGTGTAAAATATCGGGTGAATCGCGCCAATAATAATTAATTAGTATATTTTCCATTATTAAATAATCTAGTATTTTTTTTCAATGAATGAGATGTTTTTGAGCATTAAAAATGAGTAAGGGAACATTTTACCTGGCATTTATTGCGGAATGTTTTTGTTGGTGTATATACAGGCGACCTACAATATCTGTCAAAATTAATAGCAGTTTAAATATGTAGTTATGGACATATAAATATTGTAGTAGCATTTTTCTTCAATTTTATCATTTTATAAAATAACTTCATAATATTCAAATTTGTTTTTAAAACCATTATTTACACAAAACGAGCATTTTCACTTAATACAGATAAAATTAAAAGTGTATATTGCATTCGAATTCCCCACTCCTAAAAAAATCTATTCCCTTTACTTACAATATTGTTATTCTCTTAACGCTGTTTTCAATAAGATATTTCCCAAGCTTAATTAATCTATCTATTCTTTCTGGAAATTCTCATTATTATATAAACTCTTTCTTAAAAGTAAATAACAAAAGATTCCTTGTTTGATTATTTAAACTGGGTGATATTATATAATCGAAGTTTCTGGTTTCAGAAAAACGACCAAGAGGTTGAGAAATGAGAATACAAAACTATTACATTAAAAAATAATTCAAATTTTTAGTTCTTAAAAAGCTTTTTAGAAGTCTGTTTAACTAACGTCGATTAAATTGAATTTAAGCGTAGTTTAAGTAAATTTAGTTCAACTAATTGATGACATAGAAAAATTAGCAGGCAAAAAGTATCATCAAGTAGCATCGGATAGAATCCAATGGAGTAAAATGGAGGAGGTTTTTGGCGTTTTTGCCCAATAGGAATTTAAAAGGACTATTTTTATTACTAATGTCTTCTGAAAGAGCAGTAGGTACCTATGTAGCTTCTCGTAAGTACCAGTACTGTAACAATAGTTTTATGAATGGTAAATTTGGTGACAGCGCGGGTACCGTCGCTTAGATACGTGTCTGTCCGTTCAGAAGAATACATCTAAGAAAATGTTGAAAAAAATATTACTGTGTTTTTAATAATTTCAATATTGCTTTTTTTAAGTTAATAACCTAACAATTATTAATGTTCTTAAAAATAAAAATAATAACATTTAGAGCAATTTAATAATAATATTATTATTATGTAATAGATTCTATAATATCGGAAAAAATCATTTTGTACAGTGGTGGATAAAATGATTTTTTCCGATATTGCAGAGTCTATTATGTAATTTGGCTGCATACCAATATAAATTTCTCTATATATAATTGCACAGCCGTACTAACTTCATATTCAAATAACATTTAGGTTTTTAACACTTTGCGTACCGGAACAATAAAACATAATTTCTTCCTAATCCCAGTTTGTGCTTACATACGTTTTTCTTATTACATCTGACTTGTAAACTAGACGCAAGAAAATTACAGTTAATACCGACGTCTAGTTAACTAGTCTCTGTATTCAAACCAAACATTGATTTTTACAGTATTTTAGTGACATCTGTTGGAGAAGTGAATAAACCAAAAATACGTTGACTAGTTAACAAGTCGTTGTATTTTAACATATACCCCCTTGTGTTAACTACATGTGCAAAAAAACGAAATAAACATTTTTTTGTGAATGATGGTAATTGGTGATAATGATACACTATTGAAATTTGGGATCACTCCTGCTGTTTAAAGGTGTTTATAAAGCATTTTTCTTATTGCGGGATTAACGGCATTTTTTGTTTTTTTTACTTGGTACCTACTTAAGGCAAATTTTGCAAGTCAAGTAAACTGGACACTAAATATTAATCAACAATTATGTATGTCTAGTTAACTTGACGTCGGTACGCAAAGTGTTTTAAACTATGTATTTTCAAATGTAGCTGTTATTTATGTCTGACACTGTACAACGTACATGCATGTGGTTGAACACATCTATACAAATCAGAATTAACACGTCAGACTTTTATTGAAATGTCACACGCAATAATTTATATAAAAAGCTCATGAGATATTTATAAATTACAGATTTAATCAAATCAATGCATTCACGTTGCTTGGTGGTATTTATTCACATGTGCTGGGAACCCATTCGTTGTTTAATCGATTTTGTGTCTGTATACAATTCAATGGCCATTTGACACAGTTAATAGTGCCACGTCATCTAAATAAAATTAAACTTGCGACTTTTTTTTGCCAAGGGATGGATTTACTTTAAGTAATTTTATTAAACTTTAAAGAATTGTAGATTATAGACGCTCGATATTAAACTTTAAATTCAAGTGTATATGTTGATGAAATAAAAATAAAAACCTGCATATAAAATATAAATTTCTGTTCCATCTTTAATAAAATCTCGAAAAAATATAATAAATAAGAGTTAAAAAAATTAAATTTGTCACCTGATCGTTTTGTCTTCACGCTATTAAAAGTTTAGAGTTTCTGAACTTTAGTGAAAATGAATATTGAATTACCTACATTATATTGCATGAAAATATAAATATAATTTTTTAACTTACAGATTATATTTTTTATACCGTTTTAACTTAAGATTATAGTTACGTACCAAAACTAAAACATTCTGGCTGAAAATACCATTTAAGATTGAAAATTTAAATCAGCAAACAGAATTGTGTGGTGCCCTGAAACAAAATAAAAACATTTAATTGTTCATACTGCAGCCAGTTAATCGAAATATAATTTTTTTAAGTTATACTAAAACAGTTATTTACAAACAATTTTTCTACTTTCCTACTTTCATTTTTTTTATATTTTAAATTTCGATTAACTGGTTGCAGTTTGCAAAATGTTTTTATTTTGTTTCAGCGCATGTTATTCGATAAAAAAATATTACGGACAAAAATTGTTTATTTTTTCATGTTGAATCTGAATCTTTTAAAAAAATATGACCTGCTATTTAAAAAACCAAAGTTGACCTTAAAACGACCCCTAAAAATGAATTATTCAATATTCTTTCACCCTCGAAATTATACAACTTTTATCAAAAATATTTTTTTATCTAGCTCAGTTTTCGAGATATTCTTGATGGAAAACTATTCGATTACGCACATAAATTTGGAATAATCAAGATAAAAATAAAATAGGAAGAAATCCTTTCCAAACGTTTTTTAAATTCATTTATTAAGCGCTTTCGGAACTTAGTCCATCTTCAGAATAAACAAAATTTTTTATATTAAAAATCTCAAAAATAATCACAAATTAAAAAAAATTTTTATAAAATAATATTACAGAGTAAATATCAGGCTGGCTGCCCTCAATGAACTGACGACCCTCACAATTATTTTCAAATTTTAGAAACCAAACATAAATCTAGTCTTTTAAATGAATTAGAAAAATTTTATATAGTTTTAGATGTCATCAAATCAGAGCCACATAAAAATTTTAACATAATTATGGATGATTTAGATAATAACAAATTTTATCGAAATAGTATTAAACACTACAATTTATAAAAATTTTATTTCCTCAAGGACAATAGAGGTTACATCTGGTTTTATTATTTTTTGTCAGTCAGTTCACTGAGGGCAGCCAGCCTGATATTTACTCTGTAATATTATTTTATAAAAAAAATTTTTAATTTGTGATTATTTTTGAGATTTTTAATATAAAAAATTTTGTTTATTCTGAAGATGTACTAAGTTCCGAAAGCGCTTAATAAATGAATTTAAAAAACGTTTGGAAAAGATTTCTTCCTATTTTATTTTTTTTTTCTTGATGGAAGTTTTGAAATAAACACGCAGTATACCTATCAATTTTAAATGATTTTTTTAAATTGAATAAACTAAATTGTTACATAATTTAAATTTTTAATATTTGCGAGTACAGATTGTCTACCAAAGCATATCTAATTTAATAACACAAATGTTATACATTTCGTACTGAATGTGTCATTATGATATAACAATGATCACATGTTTTTTGTCAAATGATTTTTTTCAATTTTAACGTTCTGTTCGAGTTTCATTCAATATTTTCTGATGTTCTGTTATGGGAGTGAGCAAGAACACAACATTGCATTGAATTCGAAACGATTGGCTGCTTTTGAAAACAAATGAGTGTCAGCAGCATTAACGCGCCAAGTACGAAAAAAATTTCTACCGAGATATTTTTATTTTAAACTTACGTTGTGTACTATGTTGTAATAAGGAACTACTAGTTTTGTAAAGAGAGCTCTCCCCATATTTTTAAGTCAGGGGATTTTAACATAATGAAATTTCGTAAATCCAGTTACCGTGTCATACACACTGTTATTATTTTTAGCGTTCTGTATCAAAATGGTAAAACGGAACTCTTATGGAGACATTTCGTTGTTCATCCGTTTGTTTAGGCTGTAACTTTGAAATGATTCGTCGTTGAAAGTTGAAATTAGGTGTACAGTTATTGTGGTTTATCACTCAGCTGTTTCAGGGGTCGTTTTAAGCAAACGAATAAGTATTATATTTGAGAACGTTAAATATTCGAGAGCCTGTAACTGAAAAAAATGTTCATCAAATTAACAAGGTTTGAAATAGCTACTACAGTAGATGCATTAATTAAAATAAAATAACTGTATAAGCACATATTTTTTAAATGAAACTTGCGATCAACTGGTGGAATTCGCCGTTAAATCTGATCTCTTAAAATTGTAAAAATAACACTCTCTTATTATTTTAAAAATGGAACAAGCATAAAGAAACATGAATTTCGAGTCAAATCGACGGAATGTCGCAGCAAGATATTACAAATCGATTCATACAATGCAGTTACAAATTTAAATCGATGAAGCGTCAAAACACGGTTCTGTGAGTTTTGACAATACCGAGTAAATTGTATGTGAATCTAGGAGAGCTATGTCGTAGCTTGGCTTTCCGTGGTGCACCTAGCCTACGACCAAACTTGTGTCCACTTTGCTGATTCGGCGCAGAATTATGTTATAGACAAATACAAGCAGCACATTCAGTGGATATGAAATCAACCAACAGACCAACAGACGAGCAGACCTTTTCCAGAAACATGTTTTTGATGTGAAACATCTTATGTCGGGCAGTGAACAGCCGCGTGAGGGGAAATATGCAACGAAATTTCTGGTCCGCTCCTTCTCTGCTGTTCTCCCCACCACTGCGACACACTCTCTCTCTCTCTCGGCTTCCGCGCGCTCGGGCACAGGAAGAGAGAGAGAGTATACATACGAACGTACTGTAAAGCAAAAGTATATGTATACACGTGTAGGTATGTAATATAGATACTTCGCTGTGTATTTAGTTGCGTTTCTGGCTCAGGCGTGCTCAAACGCCGCAACCGCGTGTGTTACAGTGCAGTATATAGGATTACGTCAGCATAACAGTCAGTTGCTGCTTTTGAAAAAATATATACTAGGTACCTACTACATAGAGAATACCACCAAATTCAATAACGTTTTCTTTGATGTTTCACATCTGTCGGGGGTCCCGAGACTCACACCCTTTTTTTGGATTTCAGGGACCTTAAACAAGAAAAATGTAGTGAAATTTTGAAAAGTGAGTTTTGACCTAAATTAGTACCATTCCCCACTTGTAAAGTTAGAATGATAAAAAAAAATGGTGCGTGTACTTGTGTACGCGCGTTAGAAGTTATACTTTAAAAATCGATGTGTTGATACGGGCCTGCGGCGCCAGAAATGCGATCCTACGGACCTCCGTCAAAAGGATCAAATAAAAAAAAGTAAATATGACCGGCATTTTAAAGTCTGACGTCATTTTATTTTTTTGTGTCCTAAGAAACTGTCAAATATCAATTTTCAAAAGGATCGGATAATTTATACAAAAGTACATTTGGCCGTTATTTTGAAATCTGACGCCATTTTTTTGTGTTCTATAAAAAAAGTGGTCAGACACAGTGAAGTTGGTGATGGTGACGTTTTTTGTCGGTTTACTCCCCTGCTGTCGAGCGCACAACGTCCGTAAAAAGTATGACTTCAAAAAGTACATACATAATACATTTTTTCATATTGCTATTTTATTATTAAAATACTGTAGATACCTTATCTACGTACTTGAGTGTCTAAAGTAGTAGATAGGTAGTGACTAGTGAGTACTACCTACTTTAGTGTCTAGTCCAACTGAAAGAAAAAATTTTTAAGGAAATATAATATGTCTTCCCAAAACACGGTTCAATATCTACATAGATTTTATGAAGAAAAATCATTGAATTGAAGATTCAAAACATTTACTATAATTATAATTAAACTAATTAATGACAAGTTACAAGATCCAGAAAAGTGTAATAATTAATTACTGAAATTTATTCGACCAAACTAATTTAAAACGACACTAATTTCTGAATACCCGGTACCTACACCATATATGGTGTGGGCGCCGGGTACTTTCATGACATAATCTGGTGTAGACGCTGGGTATAATAAATCTTTCAAGTTTCAACACAAGTCGGTGTGACAATCATTTAAAACCAATGAAAACGTTTTAATCAGAACAAATTATTTCCAATAAAATATCTTTTTTATAGGAAACGTATTTACCATTTGATTGAAGCCGAACTCAAACTACCCATCTATTCGGCAAACAATTCGTCACTTGAATACGTGTCATGTCGTGTGAATGATCTACTCGTACAAAACGTCTATTGCACTCGTATAGCTTGCTATCGATGTGCAAATGAATCGACTTAGGACATTGATGGAACATCAATGAACATCGAAGTCTAGTTATGTACCCAACATTAAGTTGTATGTTCACACAAAACAGTATAGTAATCGTGTCCGTATGTATATATACAGAATGTTTCAGAAGTAATGCCAAATAGTTTGTAAAATGTTGACTTGAAGCGCCTCTTACAGTTTTTTTCTTCGGCAAGTAACTACCACGGTACTTAGTTTGAAAAAGCTCTTAGTAATTATCTTATATATAAAATTCTCGTGTCGCGGTGTACGTTATTATACTCCTCCGAAACGGCTGGACCGATTTTGATGAAATTTTGTGTGCTTATCGGGTAGGGTGGAGAATCGGACAACATCTATTTTTCATCCCCCTAAATGTTAAGGGTGGTCCACCCCAAATTTTTTTTTTTATTTTTTGGACAAAATTTTTTGTTTTAATTTTTTCATGATTCAGCATTGAAAAATACATACAACTCTAAATTTTCACCTTTATACGATCAACCCCTGATTTTTAATCGCGATTTTTATATTAAGCTTTAAAAAATACATATATGGCGAACGAGCGAAGCGAGTGAGTAGTGTATTTATAATATTCAAGCGAACGAGCGAAGCGAGTGAGTAGGCGAAAACATTCAAGCGAACGAGCGAAGCGAGTGAGTAGGCGAAAATATTCAAGCGAACGAGCGAAGCGAGTGAGTAGTGTATTTATAATATTCAAGCGAACGAGCGAAGCGAGTGAGTACTGTATTAATAAAATTCAAACGAACGAGCGAAGCGAGTGAGTAATGTAATTATTCCTAGAAATTATTAACAACGTTTGCCGGATCAGCTATACTAAATATACGTGAGCGGAGTAATGGGTGACCGCTATTAAATCATAATTTCATACCACCCGAGCGAAGCCGGGACGGGTCCGCTAGTAATTCTATATTAAATTCTATTTATCATAGGTAGTTAAATTTTCGAAAAAAATGTAACAACAAGCCGTGAAGCGGGTCGTTTATTAGGACTAAAGTTACTTTTAATTGAAACTGAATTCTATTAAACCACTAAAAAAAAACACCAGCAATATTTCTCCACTAAAAGGGGGTCGAAACCACCAGTTTTAGTGGAAAATCCATTAAGTTGGCAAGTCTTATTGCCCCTTTTAAACCTAATCTAATCTAATATACTTACTTGGACGTACAAGACTGAACCAGACTCCGCTTGACTAAAGATTAAATGAGGACGAAGACAAAATTATTATTTTTTAAGACGACAAAATATTTACTTATTAAAATTAACGACAACTGTACCTACATTTATAAACTGCAATATTTATATACTGTAATATTTACAATAAATACAAATTTTAACACGAACGTCGTGAGTAAACACACAATTAAATGGATGCATAATGACTGCAAACAGTATATGAACACCTATTGTAAGAACAATGACGTAACACAACGCTGTAATCAGGAAAAAAACATTAATTCAAACCTATGTCACCGTAGGTATTCTAACCCTAACCTTTCCACTATCGCGGCGGACTGAGTTGACAATTACTCACACAGTGACACATTTTCAAACGACCGACTTTCTCCCTTATTAAAGCATTCTGTCACTGAAAAACCACTACATGCGAGAGTCGATTTTCAAACACTACTGCTAGACTACAGAACATCTCAACATGTAAAGTAATTGTCAACTCAGTCCGCCGCGATAGTGGAAAGTTTAGGGTTAGAATCCCTACGGTGTTTAAATTAATGATTTTTTCCTGATTATAGCATTGTGTTATGTCATTGTTCTTACAATAGGTGTTCATATACTGTTTGCAGTCATTATGCATTCATTTAATTGCAATATTTACGCAGGAATTTTTCAAATTTTTATAATTAATAACATGGTACATAGACGTCGGGGACACAAACGGCTAAGGACTTTTCGATTCTGCAGAATTTCAATAATTTGTCTTCCAGATCCTAGTTGTTACTTCTGGTACACCCTGTATATGAACCGTGTATAACAATGTGCCTAGTCAGCACGGTATTTACAATGCACTGTTGATTGTGTCCATTACGCAAATATAGTACCTGCGGATGTACTAGGTACTAACCCACCTACTATATTAACTACATCCAACTATACGAGCTAAATACACTGCTACGGTTTCCTCGACTAATAGCTTAACCTGTTTTGCATATTTAAGACAAATGTTCAAGAATAAAAACAATTGCACTTCTAAGAACTGTCATATGACATTTTGATTAGATATTTATATTATGAAGTATTAGAAATACCTTGAATTATGTCCGTCTTGTGACTTCTTGTGAATTTACACTACGCGTTTCAGCAACGAGTTGCCATCTTCAGGTGTGATTAATTATTTTTAAAAAGCACACATTGGGTATTCGTATCACTATATAATATTATGATGCTAAGCACTGTGTATTATGTCGTGATTGTGAAGTACTGATTTAAATTTCGAGATTTTATGATTTATATAATAGTAGGTAGACGGAATGGAAATGGAATACTCAATGTGTGTTTTTTAAAAATAATTAACCACACCTGAAGATGGCAACTCGTTGCTGAAACGCGTAGTTTAAATTTACAAGAAGTCACAAGACGGACATAATACAAGGTATTTCAAATACTTCATAATATTCATATAGTGACTTGGAGACCCAACACTCTAAAAATGTATCATTAGATATTTATTCAAGGAAATGTACATTGTACGATATATTATGTTACTCCTGATTACTTTAGATAATTCCAATCGGAGATTTATTACCACTGACAACATTGCAATTATCATGCCGGACTGCAGAATGTATTGCCAGGAAATCAGAAGATCTTAGACTGTGCAGACCACATAATATTATTTGTTTTTATAGGAATGCCGTTGTCAAAGTTTTAAAAGATTAGACTGTACTCACAGGAAAACAAATGGCTGATCTACATAGAAAAAAATAATTTCTGAAGTTATACTTCTTTTGGCGCGTTATGGAAAAATGATGAGAGTGATTTTTTAGGATGCGCGCGTTTAGTACTGGCACGCGGGATAAAATTTTTGGAGTGATTTTTGTTTTGTTACGTAAAAGAAGTATAACTTCTGACGTGCGTATATAGTACACACACACTTTTTTTTTAATTTTAAAAATGTTTAGGAAAATATTCTTTCGAAGTTGCATTTGTACGTAGGCAAGGGGGTTTACCCCTTTACTCAGTTCACTAACCGACCAATCAATGTTCTAGTGGCTGAAAATTATTTTATTGGAATTTTTATACAGGGTGGTGCAGAGACGACTGACGGATTTTAACTGACAATAATTTCTGATGATGAAATAGGAAAAAATATTATATGCATCATTAGAAACTATTTACCCCCCAGGGACCCGAGCTCGTACCAGTCGGTTTGTGTATGCCGGCTGACGGATTTTAATACACAAATATGTTATTTGTTATGTTGAAGACGCTAATGACCTGAGTTGTCGACGCGTCTATAATCTACAATAAATAAATAAAGAAACTATTTAAAGTATAAAACTTGTAGTTTTATTTGAACAGTGTGAGGTGTTTATTTTGATTTCTCCTTTTATTAACAGTGAACCCTTTATTTGTCAGGTGAAATGGGAATTTTTTAGAGTGCCCGCGGTGAGAGATGAAGCCAGGCACGTCATCAATAATATGCTAGTGAACGCCTGCTTGCCCGCAGACAGTGCCGTGTACACAAAACTGCACATTGGGTTTTAAAATTCCACCTCTATAGAAAACACTCGACGCTCATGGGTCTCCAAAACAGCCAATAGCAAGCTAGAAGGCGGGCGCAATGCATTCACGTTACTATAACGCGGTGGCTTCATCTTACGCCGCGCGAGGTCTAACAAACACTTTGTTATAGTATGTGCATAGAATCGTTTTTCTAAATTTCTATTTGTTCCGTTTTCTTTCTAAGTAAGTCACACATTGTAATGTGATATAAAAATAAGAAAACTATAATATAATATAATGGATTCTCATTTATAGAAAAAAATGTAAACAAAAGTTTATAATTGTCATGGAACAGTTCATGACAACAGATAATATTCTTTATCTAAGGTTGCCAATGCTAATTTATATTCATACTCTATGGTTGCGCGCTCGTTTTAATTCCGGTGCGACGTAATTCATTATCATTGCCAAGTGCCTCTTGTGATCGGCTTGATGTCGATTCTTTCTAGTTTGCTTGAACCGCGGCTCGCAGCCAGTATCGCCGAGACGGAATCACATATCTCGGGACGAGCTGGGGTTTTATGGATAATTATCGCCCATCGGAGTCCCCCAGAGCTTTAATTATCTTCAATTAATCAAAAACAGCTAAGTAGATATTTGTAAATAATTTAGAACTAATATAAGTGATGAATGAATGTTGCGTGAAAATTATAAGCATGAGTTTATAACATGGCCGTCTGCCATTTTAGAATAAAAATTTCATAAAGGTAAAATAAATGATTAATGCCGTCAGCAGCGTCATTTACGATATTACGTTTAATTACAGATAAAATTTAATATATAAAATTTAATATTTTAATATAACCTGTTGATCAGTGTTGTATTTTAAAAATACACCGACCACGTGTATGATAATAATTGTGGAATAAAATCTGGATATATTTTGCCAATCATATACAATCAATTCATGGCATAGTTGTATTTTAACAGAATTGAATTTAATATAAAATTAATCAAAGATATTTTGATTCGCACACGCGATTTGATAATCAGAATAATATGGCCTTAACAAACCAATGTATAGTAGAATGAAGTATCACCAATTTGGTATATCACCAATCTTTACAAATTGGTGGAATTTGTTAATGAATTAATTGAGATAAGATTATACTGTTCTTTTGATCGATAATTTTAACCTATAAGAATCATCTGTCTATTTTCTTATGTCACAGATGGGTTATTCTCACCTGTGTTTAACTAAGGTAATTTTTCATTATTATCAACTAATTTTGGTTTCTATTGTGATCTAGTGTGTTTATAAAGAGATTGCACTATTTTTTTGATTAATTTTTCATGTAACTTTGGTTGCCTACCGCTTATTATAATTTCGGTAGACATCATATTAATTCTTTTTTCACTTAAATTTTATACATTTTTGTATGGACAATTTTCTTATTGACAGCGACCACAGACGGTAGTTCCTGCGAATTATTTCCTTACCTATGTTAACACTTAATGGTCATAGAAAATAGCATATTAACAATTAACAAGATAACTGATTTACTCAAATAAATGAATTTGAGTTTCTTTCGGTTCCTTATTAACAATTAACAATCTTATAATCCTGTAGTGGTTTTTTGACTATCAGACGTGACTACACCTTTTCTTTGACGGTTGTTTCACTTCACTTCGTTAACCATATTTATACCATATCACGGACTACTATCACTTTAACAGACAGCTTGACAGATTCATACTATCGATTTTTAACGTATTACTCTTTATTAACTACTTTGTCAGTAACTTCTTATTATTTGCCTTTCTCTTTATACACTAGGTTACATATTAACTCTAATTGTGCATCTTCATAATTGATAAAAATTGTTCAGTACCAATCTAAGATTTTGATACAGATAGAGATTTGTAAATTATAATGCTCTTCAGCGGTTTTCAACTTTTTAATGTGTTGAGTTAAGCAGTATGTCTGCTTAACTGATTTAAATTGTTATTGCAGTAACGTTTGTGATTTGTAAAATTCTTGTTAAATTTATAGCAAGTTAATATATTATGATTGTTAAAGATACATAAAATTGTTTTTTTTCATGTATGAATGAATTAATTGATGAGAACCTTTGGATCTGAATAAGTTTAGTGAAGATTGTTCGAATCAATCTAAGACATTTTTGTTCAACTAAGCATCTCTCACTGTTAATATTAGAACAGTGAACTTCGTTAAAATAAGTATAACCTTTTGTAGAAAACATATTTCACTTTGTCTCGATAACAAGGACCCTCAATTGAAGTTCCACCCCTTTCTTTCAACACTTTGGACGAGTAAACATCCAAAGATAAATTAATGTGGGGAACCCAACCCTACCTTTATGCTGATAAAACTCGAACATCCAAATTCAGTTATAATTTGTAATTGTCGACAGCATAAAAATTATTCCACCACATAATAAATAAATAAAAAAATATATTTTTGGACTCGCCGTTTTATAAGCTTTTACTTGATACATAACACGATAACCCAGTACCCTGAAACACCCTCCATTCCACCCCTCAAAACTGCCACCTAAATATGAAATTCTACTTTTTGTGCTTTACGTCTGTGATTGGGCTACCTCTTACAACAAGGATGGCGAACCTTTTCATATCTACGTGCCAATTTTTTTTCAAAAAATGTTTAATGTGGCCATGACGTGCCAACAATCACCTAAAGAAATTTAAGGGCAAAGAAATTACACAAATGTAGATGAAAAGAATAAGTTATCTCGATAATGCATTGACTTGACTTGTGTCGGTATGTCATCATAATATATTATGTTATTTGAATGATAGTCAAATGTTTTCGACAGCATTTAACATATTTTTACAAGCTTTTATTTAAATTGCAATGTATGTTAGTTTGTTTGTGTGTTTGTTTAGGTCAAATCTTGCAAGTCAATTTTGAACGACTTTCACGTATCCGATCGATTTGAAATTTTGTACACATATGTATTCCCGATGACAATACACGAATAAATCGTTTTTAGCAATAAATTCAACCCCTAAAGGGTTCAAACGGGGATGTAGGTTTTTTTTGGCTAATCAACGCCCATGCCAAATCGCTGAAGCTAGAAACTTGAAATTTGGACAGTTGGGTCCTTTTCTGACGTAAGCATCCACTAAGAAAGGATTTTTCGAATTCAACCCCTACGGGTGTCAAAGGGGGATAAAATTTTGAAAGACTAAAATGAACAAAATAAATATTAGTAAAAAAGCTTTTTAGAGACAAGCTTTTATTTAAATGCACTAAAAAGGAAAAAATAATTTTTAATAATTTAGGTTCATAATTATAAAAGCGTGGGTCGTGACAAATAAACTCTCACAGAGTTCATGACCCACGCTTTTATAATTATGAACCTAAATTATTAAAAATTATTTTTCCTTTTTAGTGCATTTAAAATAAAAGTTTGTCTCTTAAAAGTTTTTTTTACTAATATTTATAATTATCTCGATTGTGTATCTCAACTAATGGCGTGCCGTTAATATTCTGTTGCGTGCCACAGATTCGCAATCCCTATCCTAAAACTATGTCAAACGGTCTCTGAGAAAAAAGGCTGTGACAGACTTACACCGAGTTAATTCTTAAATGTTCTGGTACGAAGTATAGAACACTTAAAACTAGGGCGGTTATCTATAAATTTATAAATGTCAGTTTATTTAATTAAATCATTTACCAAGTGACGAATATATTAATATATCTTGTTTAAATATATTTTGCGATAACAATAAATAAGTCGTTCAATAAAAATACAATCTATGTTGATATTATGAGTACCTACAATATTATTATAAGTTCTTTATAAAAATAATGTATCGATTTTCCATATTAGATGTTATTACTATATTAAAAAAACCAAGATCAAAGTGAACTTTGACAAAGGAAAGTGTGCTTTTTTTATTTATTCTATTATTTATTTATCGAAAGAGAAAAGTCCTCACAGTCGTACTCATTTCTATAAAAATACTGAAAATATTATGGAAGCAATGTAAAATAACATAATGTAAACAGGAATAACCTTTGGACTAACCTGTTTAGATCTTTTCAATTTAATTTAAACGTTTGTATGGCTTTCTTTGTTTTCTTTTAAACAATTGTTATACTGTCTACCTCACGGCTAACTAAAAAATAAATGGCCAAGCGAGTGTCGAGCCACGCAAAGAGTAAGGGTTCCGTACTTTGTAAGTTATGCTAAACCTAGCGCCCGCCATATTGAATTTTCCGTGACGTCATGTACCCTATTTGAAATGTCAACAAAATCTTTCTTTTGTTTTGATTTTGATACCTATATCAATGTATTTAGAAGGAAAATTACTTTTGCATTCTGACAAAATGGCGTCTAGCGTCCGCCATATTGAATTTTCCGTGATGTCATATACCCTATGTCACTCTGGGGATTCAGATGAATCTAATGACACCTCATTTTTCAACATCCGTCAAGCCGTTTAGGTTACAGAGCGTGATAAAGAAATATACATACATACGCTCGAAAAACATTACCCTCCTTCTGGCGCAGTCGGGTAATAAACGGAGAATTATTTTGACGCATTTTTTTCATTTTTCTGTCAAATAATGCGCGCGTATTGTTATGTGCAATATATAAATCCTAGACAATATACAGCCTTTCATATAGGTACGTTTAAACAGAGTACAAAACAATAATCTGTGTACAGCCTCTATGTAGAGTATATCATAACATAGCATATTTATTGATAATGTGTTAATACATGAAAGTAGGTCAGAGAAAACAAAAATTAATTAAAAATCCAAATATTCCTGTACCGAATAAAATACATTTTCTAATAAGAATTTTTTAGTGTCATATTTAAATGTTTTTATATCATTTATAGCTTTGAGGTCTTGTGGTAGCTTATTACATAACAAAATAAAATTATAATTAAGAAAATTACAATATTTGACCTTATTGTGTTTCGGTATTATCAAGTTATCACCATTTCTAGTAGCGTTATTGGGAACATTATCATTTTTCAAAAAATAAGCTGTATTTGATTTCACATAGATGGCAGATTTTAAAATTAGAATACACGTAAAGGTCAAAATATTGTAATTTCCAAAAATTTGCCTGCAACTATCTGCAGGTTTTAATTTAAATATTAATCTTAAAATTTTCTTTTGGTATATGTTTTGCATCCTCCACAGACATGTAGAGCTCAAATGATTTCAATATATTCATCCATTTTACTATTCTAAAATAATATAATATATTGTTACAAAGCTGTTTTCTGAGTTAGTGGAATAAATATTTATTTACAATAATTAAAAATACAATAACAATAAATGCAACAACGAAAAGTCAATTTTAACAATAAAAAAACTTAAACGGTAATTATTGAACTAAACGAGCCACCTAAATAACACTTAACAAATAACTATATATATACAAGGATTATTTATTTGTAATTATTTATGTCACTGTATTTATATCAGATTTATTTCTAACGTTTATTTATGTCGGTCATTTACTCAGTTACTTCAGTACTATTTATTTACGTCCACTCCACTATTTATATCACTGTACTGACTGATTCGACCGTTGATTGACTAATATTTATATCACTGATCCACTTGATGGCACGACTCACCATTCACTGCTTACCGATTGCGTGACACCGTCGACTGATTGATTCAACACGACACACTCTCTGTTTATATACCTGCATTCGGTGTACGCTCAGTTCGTCCTCGTATTCTCTAGCGTTGTCTAGAATTTTCGCGTGGGCACCAGTGTGTTCAACGTCAGACACCACTTCTCAGAATTGTTGCCCGCCGTTCATATACAAGGTGATCCGTAACAATATTTTGCTGTCATCTCTGTCACATTAAAATGCGTGGGAAATAGTTAACGACCACGTCGACCCACATACAGACGCGACCGTCGTTGGCTCGATGCGAATGCTATCCGTGACGTCATCGCGACCAAAGCGACTGCGGTCGCCAAGTGGAAGGCACCCAATATGTAGACATAATTCTAAGTAAAAAATTACTTGAATACATAAATGTTTCGCGGCTCCTTAGCTATAGTGTAATTGCATCCCCGGGAACAGACGATTACAATTTGAGAAATATTGTTCTATGGGTGAAGTCTAAATAGACTTAGTGAGGCGTATGTATGCTGTCACCCTGTATGTAAACATGGCATACCTTTTCACCCTTAGTTAAACGCGCAGTCCGTTCCACCAGAATGAACAACGGTTACGAATTTCTCCTGCTGCCGTACTAAATTACGATTTGATAACTCTCACTCAACAGTCAATAAATGCTGAATGTAATAATATTATTGTGAAATAAGTGAACCGTGCTGACACTCGTTCAATAAACATGTTTAATTATGTCATGTTTAACATTTCATAACAATAATTACTATAATATAACAAAAGAAGACAGCTTTGAAATGGCTTAAGGATCCAAAAATAATAAGCAAATACTGTTAATATTGCATTTATTAAGCTGACGTTTCGAGAATTATATTCTCATCCTCAGAGCTCAAATGCCGTCAAACATGACAGTAAAATTGTCCAAAAAACTTTTTAAAAAAACATACTAACATTTTATTTGGTTTTTATTGAAGTGTAAAAAAATTTGTTTTATTGATTTGATTTTGTACACAGAAATACTCAAAACTTTATGTTTTATAGAATTTGATTTTATTTTTTATTGTAGAAAATTTTTAATTTTTTTTTTTATTTGCCAGATTAACTGTTTTATATTTACGTGCTATAAGCTAGAAACTAAGTCACTTAGTTTCTAGCTTATAGCACGTAAATATAAAACAGTTAATCTGGCAAATAAAAAAAAAATTAAAAATTTTCTACAATAAAAAATAAAATCAAATTCTATAAAACATAAAGTTTTGAGTATTTCTGTGTACAAAATCAAATCAATAAAACAAATTTTTTTACACTTCAATAAAAACCAAATAAAATGTTAGTATGTTTTTTTAAAAAGTTTTTTGGACAATTTTACTGTCATGTTTGACGGCATTTGAGCTCTGAGGATGAGAATATAATTCTCGAAACGTCAGCTTAATAAATGCAATATTAACAGTATTTGCTTATTATTTTTGGATCCTTAAGCCATTTCAAAGCTGTCTTCTTTCATTATCATCAGGATCACCACTTTTCTGTTTTTAATTAAACAGTTCTTCACATAATATAACAAGGTTTCTTGATCCAAATTTATATTAGTGATTCAAATTTCTTAGGGAGCAATCATTATTTCTCCCATGTTTTTTTATATAAAACATAATAATAATAATGCGTTTAACGTCCGTTTCTCGACATTGTGTCATAACTATTGTGTCATTACTATTTTCCATTTTACCACTTCCCGTTGTTTTCTACATTTTTAAACTTCAACTTTTTTTTATTAATAGCAATGTGCGAATGGAGGAATTATAAGAAATTAGGATAAGGTAGGCAATTTTGGGAGCATTATAGGAGTTTGACAGGTAATCGGCCATGGCCTTGAATAAGGAACCATCTCGATATTCATCTGGAATTATTGAGGGAAACCATGGAAAACCTCAAACAAGATGGTCGGTACAGGAATTATCGTTTCTCGACGTGAGGCAGTAGGAAAAAACCACATCTGTCCTCGTCGGGATTCGATACACAGTACCTTCCCAATGCGAGTCTAGTGCTGTACCAGTAAGCTACATTGCTGGGTTTTTTATATAAAACAAGTAATGTGTAAATGCAGTGCCGGATTTAGAGGTCTGGAGGCCCCGGGGCAACAAAGGAGTGGAGGCCCCCTGGCCCCAAATTATTTTCCAAATAAAGTGGACAATTTTATTCAGTCGAGTTTCCAATAAATAATTTATTGTGAAACCAAGTATAGATTCTTTTATTATTTAACAAACATATAAATATAATCGGAAACAAAAATTCCCAAACCACGTAATTATTGTGCAGTGGAAGTCAAAAAACATTTCCTCATGATAACTTATTAAAATTATTAACGCGATTTAGCATATTTTCAACGACAAAATTTAATAACCGAGAATTCAGAGAATTTTTTTCCGAAGTCTCTATTGTATCTCTTTTGTGGAGGCCCCGGGGCTGTAGCCCCGGTTGCCCTCCCCTAAATCCGGCCTTGTGTAAATGCGTCAGTTACAATAAAAAGCAACCGCAGTGCCAAATCATACCGATAAAGCAGTGTATTTGCTAATATGTGGCGTTTAAAATAATAAAGGAATAAATGATCGCCCCGAAGATCAAAAAAATAAATAAAAACAAGTTAACAAAAGAAATTGACCATATATTTGTAACAAAAATAATATAGAACGGTACTCTTACTTAAGTATACATACAAAAATAAATTGTGAATATGAAAGGAATTTAATTAAATAAATCAATTTGGACAAAAAAATGAACAATCAAGAATTAAAAAATGAATTGATTGAAATATTCGAACAATCGAAATATCACAAACGAAGGATCGCGCACTTCTAACCTTCAAATACATTTTTTTAAGCAAAATTGCCAGTCCGATGACCTTAATATACCTTTATTAAATAAGTATAATTAAATAAGGCTTATATAAAAATTTAAAAAAAGTAAAATTGGCGGACGAAATTTTAGAAAGGTTATACCTACATAGACAAAGGGTGTTCAGTTAAGATTTTCAAACATTTTTGTAAGTCCGATTTTGTATAAATTTTGGAGGCATATTTCAAACTTTATTAAAGGGTTAAATTTAAATTTTGAAACAAGTCGTTTATTAGGACTAAAGTGCGACCCTTGAGGTCCACACGACGAACTTCCCAGTTTGATAAATATTTGCTAATAATAATTAAATTAGATATTACACAGAAAAGTAATCATTTTAATCTTTAAAACATAATTATTATTTATTTTTAACCATAATTAAAAAAAAAAACGGCTGAACCGATTTTTATAAAATTTATTTCGGATCAAAATGACGTTAACACGCCTCGATTGACACCCTTACGAAGTCGATATACTTTTTTATTCGCGAGATATTGTGTAAAATCTACTTTTTTAGAGTCTATTTGGTTAAGAAAAAAGAACGGCTGAACCGATTTTGAAAAAATTTCTTTCAGATCATATTTACGTTAATACGCGTCGATTGGCACCCTAACGTAGTCGATATCATTTTTCATTCTCGAGATTTCGTCTTAGAAAGAAATGGACACATACGTACGTACATACGTACACACACACACACACACATATACACACACATATACACACACACAGAGACATCTTTTTAAAAATAGTGTAAAAATAGTGTAGTGACCTTGAAACATAAAAATTTGTTATACATTTTGATTTCGATTTTCGGACCCATTACAATAACTTCCAATGGGAAGTTAATAATTCCGATAATTTTCACAGTGTTTTCGACCCAAAAAACTTTTTTCAATTTCTATAGTAGTTAATACAACCTTTAAAATGTTCCGATTGCTACTATTTTTAAAATGTCAGGAAATAAATCTGACATTTACAAATGTTTGCCAATAGGGTGGCATAAACAGAAATATTTTATAGGCCTATTGCATAAATGTAAATAAACCATATGTTATTACGAAAACACGTGCACA
The DNA here is from genome assembly GCA_039654895.1 of Mongoloraphidia duomilia. Taxonomy (NCBI): domain Eukaryota; kingdom Metazoa; phylum Arthropoda; class Insecta; order Raphidioptera; family Raphidiidae; genus Mongoloraphidia; species Mongoloraphidia duomilia. The sequence goes on along the minus strand of CM077517.1, from coordinate 11,902,633 downwards.
CAGAACTTATTATTAGTTAAGGAAGTTTCAATTTTACGAATGAGTAATTAGATATTAAAATATACTTCGAACACACAGAGTAATTAAACAGTTCCTGCTGATAAGATTCGATCAGCAAACTCTGTAATGGTTAGTAATTACTCAAACTCTGGCACAAGTTTGTCAATTTATACCGATGTCCCTTATTACAAATATATAACCCCGTCCCTTTATAATTATTATATACGCAGTACGATCAACTCTCGCTGTTTGACTGGCAGAATACGCAAGTTAAAACTATGTTTCCCCGTCTTTCTCTTCACAGTAGCTATAATGTTGGCTTATGAGCTGGGAATAGAATAAGAGATCCCACCTGCACCCAGTCCATGTATACCAAATTAGGTATTTAAGTTTAAAAAAAATTATTAATTTTTTAATTTTTTCTAATAATTTAACATAAATAATATTGAAAATCGAAAAGAAAAATTTTTTAAAGCTATAGATAAATTACTAAAAATTAATTAAAATGTATAAAAATTTAAAAAATATCACGTGACTTCAAAACGCGCCAGGAATGTTTGTGACGTCGTTATGTTAAAATGTGTCTGCATTTGTTGGTATTTGTGTATATGTATTACACATACTATCAAAAATAATAAATTTTTAACTTGGTAACCATGGATACAAAGACCATAGATAACATAATGACGTCACACGCGTTCGGATTCTTTCGGCGCGTTATCGGAACTGAGTTTAAAAATTAATTTTTATTTAAATATAACTTTTTAATTAGTAAGCAAAAAAATTAAATAAAAACAGTTTTGCTATAAAACTTATGTGGTCCTTCCATTTAAGTAAAAAAAAATTTCATTTAAAAACCCAATTACAGCTTTCTAGAACCACGGATCTACAGAAATCTACACCGCCCACTTTAAGGAACTGGAGGAGAAAAATCACAGATTTTTTAATTTTCTCGTTAGGTACTTGTACGCGAAACCCAGTTGGCAGCCAGTATATCAAATTTCAGCTTGCTAGAACTACGGACCTATAGAAATCTACACCGCCCACTTTGAAAGGTTGGAGGAGAAAAATCACAGATGTTTTAATTTCCTCGTTACTTGTACGCGAAACTCAGTTGGCAGTCTGCATACCAAATTACAGGTTTCTAGAATTATGGACCTATAGAAATCTACACCGCCCACTTTGAGGAACTGGAGGAGAAAAATCACAGATTTCTTAATTTCCTTGATACTTGTACGCGAAACCCAGTTGGCAGTCTGCATACCAAATTACAGATTTCTAGAATTACGAACCTACAGAAATCTACACCGCCCACTTTGAGGAACTGGAGGGGGAAAATCACACAATTTTTAATTTTCACATTAGATACTTGTACGCAGTCTGCATACCAAATCTCGTCTTTCTAGAGCTACGGACCTATAGAAATCTACACCACCCACTCTGAGAGATTGGCGGAGAAAAATCACATATTTTTAATTTCGCCGTTACTTGTACGCGAAACCCAGTTGGCAGTCTGCATACCAAATTACAGGTTTCTAGAATTATGGACCTATAGAAATCTACACCGCCCACTTTGAGGAACTGGAGGAGAAAAATCACAGATTTCTTAATTTCCTCGATACTTGTACGCGAAACCCAGTTGGCAGTCTGCATACCAAATTACAGATTTCTAGAATTACGAACCTACAGAAATCTACACCGCCCACTTTGAGGAACTGGAGGGGGAAAATCACACATTTTTTAATTTTCACATTAGATACTTGTACGCGAAACCCAGTTGGCAGTCTGCATACCAAATTTCGTCTTTCTAGAGCTACTACCTATAGAAATCTACACCACCCACTCTGAGAGATTGGCGGAGAAAAATCACATATTTTTAATTTCGCCGTTACTTGTACGCGAAACCCAGTTGGCAGTCTGCATACCAAATTACAGGTTTCTAGAATTATGGACCTACAAAAAACTACACCGCCCACTTTGAGGAACTGGAGGAGAAAAATCATAGATTTTTTAATTTCCTCGTTACTTGTACGCGAAACCCAGTTAGCAGTCTGCATACCAAATTACAGATTTCTAGAATTACGGACCTACAGAAATCTACGCCACCCACTTTGAGGAACTAGAGGGGGAAAATCACACATTTTTTAATTTTCACATTAGGTACTTGTACGCGAAGCCCATTTGGTGGTCTGCATACCAAATTTCATCTTTCTAGAGCTACGGACCTATAGAAATCTACACCACCCATTTTGAGTGATTGGCGGAGAAAAATCACATATTTTTAATTTCGCCGTTACTTGTACGCGAAACCCAGTTGGCAGTCTGCATACCAAATTACAGGTTTCTAGAATTATGGACCTACAAAAAACTACACCGCCCACTTTGAGGAACTGGAGGAGAAAAATCATAGATTTTTTAATTTCCTCGTTACTTGTACGCGAAACCCAGTTAGCAGTCTGCATACCAAATTACAGATTTCTAGAATTACGGACCTACAGAAATCTACGCCACCCACTTTGAGGAACTAGAGGGGGAAAATCACACATTTTTTAATTTTCACATTAGGTACTTGTACGCGAAGCCCATTTGGTGGTCTGCATACCAAATTTCATCTTTCTAGAGCTACGGACCTATAGAAATCTACACCACCCATTTTGAGTGATTGGCGGAGAAAAATCACATATTTTTAATTTCGCCGTTACTTGCACGCGAAACATAGTCTACAGTCTGCATACCAAATTTCAACTTTCTAGAATTACGGATCTATAGAAATCTGCACCGACCACTTTGCGGGGCTGGTGGGGAAAAATCACAGATTTGTTAATTTCATCGTTACTTGTACGCGAAACCCAGCCTGCATACCAAATTTCAGCTTTCTAGGACTACGGGAAGTATAGTGAGTGACGAAATCAAAGAACTTTGCGTATTAATAAATTCTAAAGCAGAAGTAGGTACTATAAAAACGATATTTGATACAATACTTAATCTTGGTGACTCCTGAAAATTTGAGACTTGAAGTGTTATCCAGACTGAAGTTAGGCAGTGCTTGACTTGGCGGGGCACTGCCGTGCCCCTAGATATTTCAGGTTCAGGCATGTAAAGTAGCTTTATAGTGATTATGACAAAAACAGATAGTCACAATTACAGACACGCGAAAGACATTACCATCTATTAGCTTCGCCGTAGTCGGGTAAAAACAAAATCTTTCTCCGTTATCTTTTCAATTTAACTGTTTAGTAAATCTAGATTCTCTCCTATTTGAGCTATACTCGTGGATTGTGTATATATTGTGTACATGTATAGTCAGTAAAGTAAGTTAGTCATAGGTAAGCCCTGCGGCCTCTGATATTGGCTGAATCTCATTTGAATCGAATTAAGAATTTAATTTCTCTCCATCAAACTCTGTTGGTTAACTTTAATAAATTCATAATCCAACGTCTACCCTTAGGCGCACGATTCATATAACAAAACCGCGTATGTACGATGCTTTTTTGTTTTGCTTTTTGAACATAGCTGCCAACTGTTTAAAGACAAAATTATTTCACGAGTCTCTTTTAATTTTAATGTGAATATATTATTTTTTATTTGTTCCTTTATTATTTATTTTTTGTTTTGTGTTCCACCGCCCATTGTAATTTGTTATATTTGTATACGTTTCCGTGAAAAATCGTTTTTAAATACGATATCAATTTTTCATTTTGCTTGAAAAGCATATGAAATTTAATAAATGACAGGTTTTAAAATTAATTACTTTCATTTCACAGTTTCATTGTGAAAGCATTTCTAAATAAAAATAATTTGTACTGAAACAAAATTTTAAATAGCATGAAATAAAAACCATCAATTTAAAAAATGACCTTTCGGAGTTATATATTATAATATATATGGTGTAACAATGTTCAGTTATCTGTTATCTGCAATAAAGATTTTCGGTCAGTCTTTTAAATAAACAAGCCGTGAGGTGGGTCGTTTATTAGGACTAAAGTGCGACCCTTGAGGTCCACACGACGAACTTCCCAGTTTGATAAATATTTAATAATAATAATTAAATTAGATATTACACAGAAAAGTAATCATTTTAATCATTAAAACATCAATAATTAAAAAAAAAAAAAAAAAAAAAAAACGGCTGAACCGATTTTTTTATAAAATTTATGTCGGATCAAAATGACGTTAACACGCCTCGATTGACACCCTTACGAAGTCGATATAATTTTTTATTCGCGAGATATTGTGTAAAATCTACTTTTTTGGAGGTTATTTGGTTAAGAAAAAAGAACGGCTGAACCGATTTTGAAAAAATTTCTTTCAGATCATATTTACGTTAATACGCGTCGATTGGCACCCTAACGTAGTCGATATCATTTTTCGTTCTCGAGATTTCGTCTTAGAAAGAAATGGACACATACGTACGTACGTACGTACGTACGTACGTACACACACACACACATACAGACATCTTTCTAAAAGTAGTGTAAAAATAGTGTAGTGACCTTGAAATATAAAATTTTTTTTTCCTTTTTGATTTCGATTTTCGGACCCATTACAATAACTTCCAGTGGGAAGTTAATAAAAAACTTTTTAACAAAAACGCCACTAAGAAGGGGAAAATAATAAAATGTTGAGGTCGGCGCCAATTTAACAAAATAAAAGTAGATATATAAAAAAATTTAGCAATTAAATTGGTGCTGACCTCAAAATTTTATTATTTGTCTCTTTTTAGTGGTTTTTTTGAAGGAGGTTTTTTATTGTTAAAAACTTTTTTATTTTTTACTTTTTGTAGCTTTACAATACATAGTTTGCACGTTATTAACCGACTTCTGTATTGATATTTGATTACTGAACTAATAAAAAAGAAAAACACTGAACCGATTTTAGTCAATCATCAACATCGGTACACAAATGCAGGAGATATGAAGTGACGTACATAACATACTTACATTAAAAAATGCATAATAACAAAAAATCAGTCGAACTACTGAACCGATTTATGTAAAATGTACCCCGGAGGTATGCCCTATTAAACAAAAAATCATCAAAATCGGTTTACAAATGAAGGAGGAAACGGTGTACATACATAAAAAAATAAATAAATAAATAAAAATAAATAAATAAAGAATTGAGATTCTTCTCCTTTTTTGAAGTCAGTTAAAATACTGCATAATAATATTGTAAACACAGACGCAGTTCGATTTACGAAAAATAAGCAACATACAGGTGGTTCTATGACCGTTGGTGGATTATTGTGTCCAAAATAAGAAAAAAGTCAATAAGTGTGAAGGTCAATCTTTACAAAGGCGAGTAAAGCTTTCAATCTCTTTTGCACTGGAACGGTACGGCATTTTTATTATACTTATTTTATTAATTTTGTAAATTGAAAAAAATCCATTTGTTTATACCTAAGGAATTTGTAGTCTAACTTTTTCTTCAATAAAATTATGTAGGTACCTTAGGAGTGTGATATTGATTCAATTATTAATGTTTTATTTTTTATAATATTATATAAATTTATTCGTTTTCGATTCATCTACAAAAATAAACAGTATTTATGCAAAGTTTTCAAAGAAAGTTGAATTTCAGTTTATTGGGGTGAAAAATAAATATTCACAACGGTAAATTGATGACGTTTTAATTTCTGATATTACAAATATAAAATATATATTTATATTATCGCAAATATAAATAAAGCCAACTTGCGAACAAAATACACAAATATAAAGTTGACCGATGTTCTTAAGTTCGCAGAAGTTTTATGAAGAAATCACTTGAAATTTCAATCAAATAAAAACTTCAAAGCAATAAAATTATTTACGAGTGTATCTACGAAACTTATAACATAATAATACAAGGTGAACATAAAAATAATAAACCAATGGAAGATACCTTAGTATACAGTTTAATGTGACACATTGTTACGTCAAAATGTATTATTTAACGTAATATACAGGTTTCCTCAAAAGAAATTATAGTTTTAATCTCAGAACAGAGATAGCTATAGAAACAGCATATCACGTCGCTTGTGAAACCACAACTATACAGTAAAGTACGACCTGTCAAGTACCTACATTTTTTTTTATCAAAGCGTCGGGACGTTCTGGAGACAGCGTACGGTCAACACGCGTAAGCCGCCCCCAAGACAAGGAAAGTTCTCTGGAACTTGGTTCCGGTCAACACCCGTATGCAAGTCCAGAGAAGGGAAGGGAGAAGGCCCTTGAAGCTTGTGTTCGGTCAGCACCCGTATTTAAGTTCAAGTGGAGAGTTCAGATGAGTTGAAACTACTCCGGTACCTACATTATGATCATTCGTTGCTTGGATTCCGTAATATGTTAATTACTCTTTATAGACCGAGAGCTAGTGACAATTTTTTTGGTGTTATATTTTATTCAAGGACTTAATTTTGTGAAGATGTTGAGGGAGGCATATTAAAATGCCCTGAGTAAGGAATTTTGCTGGATAGCGGTATGGGAGGGATGCAGACCGCCCCCAACATGTAACAAAAAAAATGGTCACAATTATTATTGCTTCAAGGCTGAAATTGTTTGTATAGCTTGTCGGTGACCCTATATAATGCCATTATAATATTTGCCTAGATAGATTGTTCAGTATTAAAGAGGTGGCAGATCACCCTAAACGTGTCAGGTACCCGACGAAATTTTTATTATTAGTTCAAGGTTCAAATTTTAATATGTTGTTACGGCGACTGTTTTAAGCATATATTTCAATTTGCAGAACAAAATGTCGATATTAACCCCCTTGCAGAACGATATAAACACCTAGCGAGCAAGTTTCCCTCTAAGAGAGGGGGTTAACATCGATATTTTGTTCTGCAATATATATATATATATATATATATATATATATATACTATCTAGTTGCGTAATGATGTATATTACTGAATAGTAAGAGACATATTGTGTTAAAACGAACATAATCAAACTCATTGTAAGAATGCAAAACGAGAATGGAATAGATCACCCTGTACATGTGGAAGTTATTCCAGTCTCGTCGGAGATAAGTTACGTAAGACACAAAAGATAAATAAAGCGTTAAAAGTAACTGTGCGGAATTACAACCTTGCGTTGTTACCTAGTAATAATAGAATCGTTATGACGGAAGCCGACCGTCCTTCATTTTATATTTTTTGTGTTCATTATTAAATCAGAAATGGCTTTCAAAGTTCCTTTTTACTCCTTTCCTTTGTCTCTCTCGACTTTTTTATCGAGTAGATTGTCAACAGCCATTACTGATTTTTGTCAAAATAGAGCCTGGCTTTTAAGAGATTAAAAAGCAGATGCGGAATAACAAAATTAATTCTTCTTAATTCAATGTAAAATTTGAGTGGTTTTCTAATAAATTAGTTTCAGTAATACTTGTTTAACATTATTCATATTGAAAATTTTTGTTGGAAAGCAGCCAATTATATAATTGATTCCAAACATATCGGAAAAAATCATTTTACCAACCATAGCCACAGTCAGGATTCTAATCTGAACCTTTCCACTTTCGCGGCAGAATGAGCTTACAATTACTCAACCGTGACATGATTACTAATCTAACATTCTCCTTATATGCTTTGGAATCAATAGCTTTTCACTACATGCGAGAGTTAATTCAATATAGCTAGGTTGTAGATATGCCGGTATACATGCATGCTATTTTGTAGTGGGTATGGCAAAAAATATTTTTCTGTATAAAAAATTCAAGATCAGTGCCTCTTAAAAACTATTTTTGAAACAGCCTGTATGGAAACTTATATGTTCAGTCTAATAGTTCAAATAGAAAACAACTGCGATGTGACAATAGAAAATCGACAAAGTTTACAATTGAAGCCCAGTGAACCAAGAAGTATTTATCTTTTGTAGCTGACACATATACAGTATACACTCCTTGCCAAAAGAAAACATCAGTTTTTATATATACACGGTGACCCAAATGTGCATTCTCCATCCGTGTTTGAATCGTAAGAAGGAATAAAATAACCTCCATCCACTTAAAGGTATTCAATAATAATATTTTGTTTTTATTTATTTTTCGATATTTTTTAGTGTAATCAATTAAATTCAATGTTTTTATTTCGGGACTCTAAAGCTAAAAAACAAATATTCCTATTGGTGCTCTCTTGGTATTTTAGGTAATTTTCAAAACCGACCGACTATTAGTCATCACTTATTATTAATTTTGAAGTAAAAAAAATTAAATCTTTTTTACTCAGGTTGATATTTTGAATGTGTTATGCTTCAGTGTAATCTAATTTTTTGTCGAGGTTGCAGCCAGAGGTAAAAACTATTTATAAGTAAAAATATGTACACACATTTACAAATAAAGTAGATTACCATAAAATAAGACACATACCAAGATTGGGACAGTATAGCCCAGTTAAGTGGCTGTCCCATTTATGCCAAGTTCTAAGTAAAGAAATAGATATAAAACAAAAACAATCTACCGTTTCTGAATTCGGAAACAAATGGTACAGATAAGGGAAAATATTTACGTTAAAAACAATTTCCATTTAATAATATGTTCATCAAACACGCATACAGTTCTAAAGAAATTGATCGAGTGTGCACTGCCGTGTTTTCTTGATTGCACCGCGAAATCCAAAAGAATCAGTGTCCACTGTCCAAATAAGCAAAGTAAATTTTAGTCATATTGTCAATTTTCTTTTCTTTTTGTTATCTATTATTGTTTTTCAAGATTAGTCCCAATAGTGCACTCGATTAACTGTGGACCTAGTTGATTGAGATCTACTACAGTAGTATATAATTGTGATCAGTACTAAAGCAAGTATAAAAATATACTTTTTTTCAAAAATAAAAAGAACTGTAATTAATATTTGAACGCATTATATATGTAAAAATTACAAAGACCGCATTGTCTTAAAGACTGTGTAAATAAACCAGCTTTTTACAAAACCTCAATTTAATTAATGTACTACTTACATTCAAATCGACAAATAGAATAAAAAATTCATGACCTGTTTTAAATGTACCTTTACTAAGTTGGGTGACAAAGAAAATATACTATGTTTATATACATGCGAAAAGGAGAAAGATATATTCTTGCAGCTAAACTGGTTTTCGAAGAATACAAAATGTTTAATAAATGAGTTAATTAATTTCATTCACATTAATAGCGTGTAACGGATCCGAAAGGTTATTTTGGATACGTCACATTTATTAGCATAATTTATAAATTATTAGCCTAAGCCGCCCCTGATTAATTTCAAATTTCAATCGTTATTATATAATTACAAAATAAATTATACAATTATTGTTCTAAAGATGAAATATTTCTTAAAATGTAAAAATCTTAAAAATGTAGAGAGTCTGTTTCTGATCATTTTATAAAAATGGTACCTACCAAAATAAGTATGTTCACTTCTTTATAAGCCAGGTGGCTGTGTGGTAAATTACTAGACTACCGACAAGTTCCAACGTTAAGCCCAGGTTCGAATCCCAAAGACTTTTAAATATATAGGTACTGGATAACAATTTAAAATATAAAAAAATAGAATTACAATTATTTTATTTAATATATTTTACGAACATTTGATTTTATAAGATAAAAAAAGTGGATGTAGTAATACAATTATTTGTATTTAATGGTATTCACGCCATCTATCTGTACCCGCGATACAGACATACCCATTTTTTTTTTATTTCAAAATGCGGACGGTGTACAATAGCACTGAAAAAATGCAACAAACCAAAAGAAAACTTTTCGCTGGATTGGATTCTATTTGATCTTCTTGTATGTAACCTAAAAATATGGATTCGAAATGTTGTCGAGTTCCCACTTTGATAATCTGAAGAGTTTATGACATAAAATTGTTAAAAATTATAATAGTATATTTTTACAAAGTATGTACTACCTACGCACAAAAATGTGGACCACTTAAATACTTCAAACGAATCGTTCAATTTTTTCTTACAAAAGCTCAGAGTCAGATGTAAAAAGCCGGTGTGCATAGGTGTTCAAAAAATACGAATAAAAGATTTGATTTCTTGTGGAATTTTTAAAAACATTTAATTATTCAATGGGCTCGTAAATAATTTAGCACTTTTACAACAGAAAGAGACAGCATTGCTAGAAGTTTATGTAACGAGTGAAAAAGTGGAACATTTGTCGCTTTAAAGGTTAGTGAAATTTTGAAAACAATACCTAATTAAAATTCATAACAAACATTTTATAAATGCTTTCGTAAAATTTTATGAGAAGTTGATCTTTGAGTTCAATTTTAAGGTTTCGAACGGAACCCTATTACTAAGCATACGATATCCGTCTGTCCATCTGTCAAACAATAAGAGGTATAGCTAGTTGAAATTTTCACAGATTGTGTTGTAGCATGAATCCTGGCAAATAATAATTAGAATTAAATAATCGACTAATTTTAATAAATTAATGTTTTTTATTTTACTACGGTACTGACTTCAGTCCGCACTTCTGTACTGTAATATAAGTATAGAGCTCTACTAAGTGAGCCAGTATTAGACATCGTTCGACTGGCTCAGTTGGTAGAGTGTTCGACTGAAGATCTAAAGGTACCCGGGTCGATCCCAGGTTTCGGATCGCAATATCTTTGTTTTTTTTATTCATCAAGTATTCTGTTAATATATTTTTAAACAAGCTTTTATTTAACTTGCAATGTATGTTAGTTTGTGTGTTTAGGTCAAAACTTGCAAGTCAATTTTGAACGACTTCCACGTATCCAATCGATTTGAAATTTTGTACTCCCTACGATAATACATGAATAAATCGTTTTTAGACGGGTGTCAAAGGGGGGTAAAATTTTGAAAGACTAAAATGAACAAAATAAAATTTTAGTAAAAAAAACTTTTTAGAGACAAACGTTTATTGAAATGTACTAAAAAGGAAAAAATAATATTTAATAATTTTGGTTCATAATTATTATAAAAGCGGGGGTTGTAATCTCTATGATAGTTTATTAGTCGCAACCCCCGCTTTTATAATAATTATTATTTTTTCCTTTTTAGTACATTTCAATAAAAGCTTGTCTCTAAAAAGTTTTTTTTTACTAATATTTTTTACTTTAAAAATTAATCTAATTAAGTTTTATTCGGATAAATTTTGAAACACTAAAAAGAACAAAATAAAAGTAGAAAAAACTTTTTAAATAAATAAATATATTAATATTTACCCCTACCTAACTCCTTATTTTTATTATTGTACGGGGCCCTCGGTGCGCAGGAAGAATATAATTGAAGTGAAAAGATTTGCAACGAAAGATTCAGGCGAATACTAAGTAAGATCTTCTTAAGAATGTTACATTATTTTGCCTAGTACTTTATATATGAATAAGAATGTATTGTGGTGTGTAGTGTTTGTTCCAAAAATATTTTATGTACCAGTGAGTTTTAGAGAGAAGAGAATTGTTAAAATTTTATATTCTACTTGAGTATCCCTTGAGTACAGCACGCATATTGTAGGTATAGTAGTCAGGGAGTTAACACAGGTCTGTTGTGAAATCTTTACTTACAAATGAATTACAGTTATGCTGGCACTTCATTCTCTCCGAAACAGCACGAGGAAACTCGAGCGCAACAGTGTGGAGGGCATTCTCGTGTCGGCTCGCTGTGTCTCGCCTTGCCTCGGCAGCGCTCCATGTCTTGTCGGTTTTTGTGCCCGAGTCAAAGGAGACGAGGCGGTATGAGGCGCGAGTACAAGAGACTCATTAACACTCTTGCGCTATCTTGCAGTTTTGCACAGTATTATTGCATCAGTTGAATTTAGAATTAATTGTTGAATTGACGCGTGTTTCGATTAATTAAATGAAATATGAGTGATGAGTGGACAACTGAGTTAACCCAAATTCTTTGAACCTGTTGTGTGGGAGCCAATGCTTACTTTACTATATGGATAAAAAACATATCAACGATGCGTGGCTTCGTTTAAGTGAAGCTTATTCCATATTGGTCTGTTGCAAAACACCTATTGCATTATTCGAGAGTGTGGATATTAGTGCTCGGAACTCCTTGCTTTGCCAAAATATGTCTCGCCGAGACATTCGGCGAGGTGTCTCGGGCCAGCGTTAAACTGTAGAAGTAAATTATGAAGTTGAGTATAGATTGATTAGTTATTTGTTTACGCTTTTGTTTCGTTTAACTGAACCTTGTTAAGTTATTCGTTATGTGTTCAATGGTTAAAAATGCATAAAGTGCGCAGGTTTAGTGTGGAAAAATCCATATAAATAACTTAAAAAAAACTTTTTAAAAAACAATGGTTTTATTTTGAAACAAAAATGCACTAAAAAGTAGAAAATAATTTTTTTAGTGATTATAAGTTGATCAGAATAGTTTTCAACATTTGTTGAAAGAAAACCATTGGGCGCTCATAAAATATTAGGTACTGATGCTGTTATGATGTTTTAACGCCCAATGGTTTTCTTTTAACAAATGTTGAAAACTATTCTGATCAACTTATAATCACTAAAAAAAATTATTTTCTACTTTTTAGTGCATTTTTGTTTCAAAATAAAACAATTGTTTTTTAAAAAGTTTTTTTTTAAGTTATTTATTTGTTAAATTTTAGTCTTTATTAATTATTTTAATTCTATACAAAAGAAAAATATACAAATTCTTCACTTTACAAAAATATAAAATCTAAGTCCTAAATTTTCAATTTTATATTAATCAGCTACCCAGTTATCTAGTTTATTAAAATTTAAATTAAAATTGAGCCGCCATCTTGGGGCGTTCGCCATTTTGAATTTAGAATGACGTCATGTATAGCTTATCTTATTTTACTCATCAAACCCTTTCATTTGATACGTCGGGGGTTGTAAAGAAAAAGGAAAGCCGCCATCTTAGGGCGTCCGCCATTTTGATTTTAGAATGATGTCATGTAGCTTATCGTATTTTGCTCATGAAACTCTTTCATTTGATACCCATGTCAAGGGGGTTGCAAAGAAAAAGGTGAGCCGCCATCTTGGGACGTCCGCCATTTTGGATTTAGAACGATATTAGATATACTATTATTGCATTGTCACCGGACTTATACACGTGTGCAAAATTTCAACTCAATTCGATAACGGGTAGTGGGTCAAATTTCAATAATTAAATTTGACCTATACGTCATGTCGAACTTAACAAAACCATTGAATAAAAAATCCCAGATCATCTGCAGCCAAAATTCTCAGACAGGTCAACCTTATTTTTTTAACGTGCATATTTTTTGATAATCATCTTTTTTTACCTCCACTCCTTTCCGTAATGACGTAATTGCCTTTTTTTCTTAAATGGCATTCTCTCAATTTTTTACAGGCTTGAATAGATCATTATCAAATTCTGATTTCAGAAAAATGCCATTATTTGACATTTGCATTGCTAAAAATTTTGCATATCTATTTCTCAAGAAAATGTTTTCTACAAAACTTTTGAGTGAACCTTTATACATAACGAACGCTTGCCTGTATATTTTGTATGGAATATAAGTACAACCTGTGGACTTTACTCTACGAATCCACTCCTATCGTACCATCAGCATCACCTCACAGTCCACTGAGGAATCCTCAGTGGTACGGTTGTTTCATTGGGCATAGTCGTCGACATGAGGGGTTTCTATTATGACAAGGAGAAAGACTTTTTAAAGTTATATACTTTTTTATGGACGTTGTGCGCTCGACAGCAGGGGAGTAAACCGACAAAAAACGTCACCATCATCATCACCAACTTCGCTGTGCCTGACAACTTTGTTTATAGGACACAAAAAAAAAATAAAATGCCGTCAAATTTCAAAATGGCGGCCACATGTACCTACTTTTGTAAAAATTATCCGATCCTTTTGAAAATTGATATTTGAGAGTTTCATAGGACACAAGAAAATAAAATGACTTCAGATTTTAAAATGCCGGCCATATTGACTTCCCCAAATTTCAATTCCGTATACCAGTTTAGAATGGAACAGAGAATGATAGGCCACTATTAAGATCTTTGTTGAAACGTTATTTTTTAGTTTTCGTAAGAGAAACACAGTTTTTGATAAGCTCCTTGCTAAGTTATATATTTGTTATATAGTTGATATATTGAACATTATTTAGTTAGATTTTTAATGTATTGTCAGCATCATTGCTTAATTTGAAAGATATTTCGGCACGCCACTGTGAGTATGTGACTCACCTTACACGGTACAGTACAACATTTGAACATACACAAAACACACATCCAGTAATATAAGCAACTTTAGTATGTCTGCCCAGAATTTATCTCACTAGAGATTTCTGTTTTGCTCTGTCGATATTCAAAAATATAAATTCTCATTTTTATGCCTACTTTAGTTAAAATCATGCAAATGTAAACATTTATCTATGCCGTTTCTCATTTTTTTTCCTTCTAAGTATACATAGCTCAGCAAACTGTTTTTTCATGCGTAAAATGAACTACACAAATATACTTTTTATTTGAACATATACCTTTTGCTTGATATAAAAAATAAATTACTGAAATTACGATATGCTAACATCATAATATACGTATTATATTCAAATATTTGCTATTTTTTATTTATTATCAAAATAATCTGTCATTTTCTTAAATATCTCCTGTTAAAAACTGAAAATCGAATTAGTTTTGTCAACTAAGTTGCCAATAATAACCATTTATTTCATTTAAAAATTGCACCAGACTATAGAGCGATGCACACACAGCGGTTTTCCAGCGGTTTGTGTCGACTTGGCAGCCGAAGTGGTTGCCGATTCGACGATGACACACACAGCGGTGTCAACTCGGCAGTCAGGCGTTTCTTGTGGAGAACGATATGTCGGCTTTGAGTAGGCAGGCAATTCTCGCCGCGGTGTGTTTTGCATCATTGAAAAACATTAATATACGTGCCGACTCGGCAACTGCCTCGGCACAAACCGCTGTGTGTCATCGCTCTTATAGTGTGTTTTCCACGTACCATAAAATTTCAACGTTTTACATCATTCTGAACAAAAACGATGCTTAGGTTCAGAATTTTGTAAAACTTCAAGATTTAATGGTATATAATATGTTTAAGGCAAATGGTTATTCCAGGTAAACGGATTTTGCCTAGGCGAATGCTATCTGCCTGGGCAAATGGGTTTTTTTCTTTTCTAGCGGTGGTGACATTTACCACTAAATTTTTAAATGGCATGGTGGGTCAAGTGACGTATCATTTTAAAGCTACTTAAATTCTCTTTTCAAAAATGTATTACTTTTTTAATTTGGACCAAAAAAATTTTCTTGCTATTCTTGCTATTATGATGCAACCATTCAATATTCGAAGTATAATGTTCGTACCATTTTAAACTTTCGTTAACTAAATTGATAGAATTATTAAATATCTTGCTTAAGTCACCGCCATTTCCACATTCTCTCCTACATGTGTCATGTCCAGTCTCTTATTAGAAAGTTTTTAATGTCTCTATAAATATGTTTATATCAAGCTTATATTTACAAGCTTGATATAAACATATTTTTCATTTATTGTATATTTTTCTTGAAATACCGCTTCAAATATTTTGTTTTTATTTCTCGAACAAAAAACTTGATTAACTCTTAACATAGTTTTTTCTTTTAACTAGCTACTTGTTATTTGTACCAAGTGGAAATAACTACAAGTTGTTTTTCATTTTGTTAACAAATGAAATAAACAAGAAACTATAACTTTTGTCGACCACCTGTGTCCAAGTTTTCTAGTATGAGATAGAGAACCGTAGTTCACATACGTACACACACACACACATGCGCAGATAGAGAGACGGTCAAACTTCGAGGCAATTTAATTAGATCGAAATAACAGAAACAGGCGGACGCAAAAAAAGAAGCAATCACTTTGTATTTCTTCAATGTTAGACACACTGAACTTAAGAATCTACGACAAGTTTATCTTTTAATGTAATTCTTGCTTTTAGTAATTGTGAGACTGAAGTTTTCATACTGGCCTATATAACTATTCTACTTAGAGATGGGAATCTGTTACATTTTTATGCAACAGTAACAATATGTTCCAGTTCCGCAATAATACTAATTTCTGTTACTTTGTAACAACAGTGACACGTTCCGCTCGAAATACTTATTACATAATACATGTACATAAATATATCACATTCCAATTAGTGCGTAGTGAGTTTAGTACGGCTGAGGATAATATAGGTTTTTGGAAAAAATTTTGCAGTCAATTTATTTATTTAAATAAATATATAAATTTAATTATTTAAATAAATAAATAAACGATTCTCCGCAACACTAATTGGAATATGGTTTTTTTGGAAAAATTTTTGCAGTCAATTTATTTATTTAAATAAATAAATAAATTTATTTATTTAAATAAATAAATAAATAAATTGACTGCAAAATTTTTTCCAAAATAACCATATTCCAATTGGTGTTGCGGAGAAACGTCTTTTTTGAGAATCGAGTACTCGGTACTCGAGTACTTTCAAGAATCGAGTACTCGGTACTCGAGTACTTTCAAGAATCGAGTACTTATCCGAGTACTCGAGTACTGTCTAAAATGACCTTCTCAATTCTCATTGCATGCAGTTGATAGTCTGCTTAGTGCAGCCAATTTATTTGTTTATTTAAATAAATAAATTTATTTATTTATTTAAATAAATAAATTTATTTATTTATTTAAATAAATAAATTTATTAATTTATTTAAATAAATAAATTGGCTGCAAACATTTTTCCAAAAAAACCCTATTCTAATTAGTGTTGCGGAGAATCGTCTTTTTTGAGAATCGAGTACTCGGTACTCGAGTACTTTCAAAAATCGAGTACTTATCCGAGTACTCGAGTACTGTCTAAAATGACCTTCTCAATTCTCATTGCATGCAGTTTATAGTCTGTCAGCTGCTTAGTGCTTGCTCGTTCGTTAATTTATGCCAATTGTCAACCGAGTACCGCGGCTCAGTGCGCACACATAACTCATATTAGCTGGTGGTGGAAAGAGAAGCACTGAATACTGAATGATTATTGGCCGTGCAATTTTTATGCATGTTATATTGTTATAAGTTATAAGACATAAGTTATACCTATCTATATTCTATAGTAGGTTGTATAATGTATATTGTATTCTGTATTCGAGACTCGAGTACACGCCGTGCAAGCGCAGAAACGCATTAACTGTAGAAAGAATTCAATCCCTGCACAGTGCACAGCAGTGTGTAGTGTGTACTGTGTAGATAGATAGATAGATAGATAGATAAATTCTTTATTACGAACATTAAAAATGTTATCATAGCGTCACTTTCATTAAAATTAAAATTAGAAATTAAACAAAAAAGAAAAACAGTAAGTTTAAAATGAACATTAAGGCTCTATCATAGATTTTGCTATATGGGCACAGTTGAATAAAATAATTTTTAACCTGTCTTACAAAG
The DNA here is from genome assembly GCA_039654895.1 of Mongoloraphidia duomilia. NCBI lineage: Eukaryota > Metazoa > Arthropoda > Insecta > Raphidioptera > Raphidiidae > Mongoloraphidia > Mongoloraphidia duomilia. The sequence continues at coordinate 11,885,272 of CM077517.1, read as the reverse complement.
CTATTTAAGTTTTTGAGATTTTTTAAATTATCTGGTGTGTACTCGGTCTCGAGTACTCGAATACCGGTGTGTATTGTGCAGACGCAAAAACGCATCAACTGTAGGAAGAATTCAATCTCTGCACTGCAATGTGTAGTCGGTCTCCAGTACTCGAGTACAGCGAGTACTTTGAAGAATCGAGTACTGAATCGATTCTTGTACTCGAGTACCCCATCACTAATTCCAATACTAAACTTTGTCTCGGTGACCGTAACTGTGTGAGTGATATGTTAATACTCTGTAGAAACCGCATGTTCAGCCAATTGAGTTTCAGATTACAGTTCCGAAGCCGAACCGACTAAATTGCCGAGTACGACCGAGTACTAGTGATATTGTAATACGTGTAACATCATGTGGGCATGGTGTGATTGCGGTTATCTAGTACTTATATTTTAGAATATTATTTCGTTACCCGTGACCCATTCCATTCTCCGTTATACTGTGACTTCACTCTTCAGTAACAGGTATTTTTCAGATCTTGTAAGAATACGTTACTGTTCCGTTTGCGGAACAGTTTCAAAATATCTCTTACTAAAAATTCTCCCCATCTCTATTAAACTCTACTGGTGTTTAGCAAGACTGCCAACAGTGACAAACAAGAATTTATATTGTTTTACACAGTTCAGTACTTCACTAAATTAAGGAACAATGCAACTAGCTTAGTATGAAGCAACCGTCAAGCAGTCATCGAATAAAGCATGTTTCATGGAAAAACATGGACAAAAAATAGAATTACATAAATTAACTTAGATTATGCAAATAAGAATGAAATTTAGGGTTTGTCTTTAATTTTTTGAGCAGAGGACAAAATGTTGAGGTCACATCATTGTAGATTTGAGATATTCTAAGTTTTGGTTTTTGCAAATAAAAATTAAAGAACAAAAATAAGATTTCATTTCGAAAATGTGCAGGTACCATATATTATTTATTATCTATTTATTATTAATTCAATAAAAAAAGTACCAAAATAGTAAATATATGTTTTATGTATCTGAGAATGCATTCTTAAGGCCTGTATTCACCGAGCCTAGTTAGTTATTTATTCCGTTGATTTATTCCCCTGGTAACTATCACACGGAATAAATAGTGATAATTCAAATTACCAAACATAGTTAAGTTTACTGCAGGTATAAATCGTAAGAATAGCTATTCTGTCCAATTTCAAGGGTATAAATATTTATCCGCCTAGTTAAATAGGGTGTGCACGAAATGCATAAATTACTTTATGGCCTGGCTACCTTTTCAGGTAAATATTAATTTCATATCTTACAGGTAAAGGTTTTTGTCAGTAAAATATGTCAATATTCACCATTTTAACATTTTCGATAGATGCGCCATCGGTCGGATCTTTGGTAAACGTGCTTTATTTGACAAAATCTGCAAGGCGTATAGTATATAGTAAATTTTTACCTGCAGTTACTATTCTATCGAATGAATTGCTTGGTGAATAGAAAGTTTATTTTATTCCAAGGAATAAATTTATTCTAAGGTTAGTAACTTCTATCTTTAACAGTGTTTGGTGAATACGGGCCTATGTCATTATAATAAAATATTATCCAAACACCAAAAAGTTTAAAAAAAAATTGTTTGGAAAAACTTGGAAATCTTAATACAAACAAAGAATTTTTTATAACTAGATACCAAAATCTATCTCAGATAAAATTCACTCATTATAAGAAAAACACGATTGATGTTCGGTTTTTATATTTCCTTACTTATTACTTCTATCGCATCGTGATTCAAGCGTTCTCATTATTTGATAGAAATCTCATTACTTTTTATATTGCCGTCGAAGATTAAACGATATGAAACTGGAATTTCAGGTAAATATTATTTAATTTCAGAAAAAAACTTTTTTTATTCTATATACGTGATTCATATTAATTAAGACAGAAAAAAGATTTAATAAAGAATAATTTTAGGACCAATGATACTAAAAGTTTTTGTAGAAGAATACAAGATGATTTTGGAAACTATTATCTATTTTTAATTATACTGCGTTCCTCGTAAGAATATAACTGCTATGTGCATTTATACCTCTACTTATCGTATTTGAGCAGTAGTAGAAGTATTTTGCAATCTAACTGGGTGTATACAACAGAATAACCCTAATGTGGGTTCCAGGGCATACAGGCATCGAAGGCAATGAAATAGCAGACTCCCTCGCTAAAGAAGGAGGAACTAAAACCTTTATAGGCCCAGAACCTTTCTGTGGCTATTCTAAAAGCCACATCAAATTAGAGGTTCGCAAATGGGAGGAAGAAAAGAAAATCTCTCGTTGGAAGTCCACTCCAGGACTGAAACAATCAAAGAGATTTATCTCGCATAGCACCACAAGGACCAAAGAACTCCTTGTTCTCAGCAAAGCAGAACTGAGAATAATGACAGGACTCCTCACAGGCCACTGCCCTTTGAGATACCATCTCTCAAAAATGGGTAAAGTTCAGGATGACAACTGTCGCTTCTGTAAAGAAGCAAAAGAAACTGCCGAACACATTCTATGTGAATGTGAAGCAGTGTTCTCCAAAAGGCTGCAACATCTTAACAGGCCTTTTCTAAAGCCTGAAGACATATGGAGAGAAGCCCCCAGAAAGGTTATAAGGTTCATAAAAAGCATTTTACCCGACTGGGAATAAACTATTAGGGGACTCACAAAAGATCTTAATAGGTCGCAGTGATTGTGAGATATCTAGTGTCTTATCACCCCGAGTAAATCTAATCTAAATTTTGCAATCTACGTGATATGTTATATAAAAGAAGACATGCAAATAGATTTTTAAGACTTAAAAAATAAAGCTTTATGAAACTTCTGTTTTTAGTTAGTTTTTGTACTTTATAATGAAGAATTTTTATCATGTTTACAACATTCTGTAAACAAGTAACGAAAAAAAGAAATGTTAAAAGAGAGAGAATTAGGTCACACAGTTGCTCAAAGATAAAAAAATATATAAAATAGTCTGAATACCAAATACGCTAATTAGATATTCACAAATGAAATTATAATATGTTTGAAACTTTAATTTTTATTTTTCAATATATGATATTTTTAAATGATAACTATTGTGCAAACGTAATATAACTATATATTCTTTTAAAAGTAAGTAGGTAATTAGTGCAAGGAAATCAGCGCTAACTTAATTCCCCATTTTTATTCATGTTACGATACTTTTGATACTGTTAAAATCTATTGCTGTAGTACATATATTTCTGAATTAAAAAGATCAATAAATCAGTATTCGTTTACTATACCACGTTTAACATAGCTCCTTCGCATTTTTATTATATTATATTACTAGCGCCCCAGTCCGGCTTCGCCCGGGTGCAATACACTACTCACTCGCTTCGCTCGTTCGCTATATATATATATATATAAACTTTCCAAAATTCGTTGCGTGGTTTAGGAGTAGTTAGCGGTTATACAGACAGACGCGGAAAGCGACTTCATTTTATACTATGTAGAGATTTTCGAGATTATTTTATATAAATTAAAAATAGAAAACAAAAATATCGGCTTCCATGAATTTATTATTCATCGCAGTATCAGCAGCTTTATAAGGCCATCAGCTTCTAGCCTTTGAGCTTGGTATTAATTCCCATTTTCAGTTTGTTATTAGGTACTTTTAATAATAAACTTAAAGTCCAATTCATACTTTCACCAGTTTTTATATTGGCATCTGGGAACTATGGATTTGTAGCAGACGAGTCATAAAAATACCATTTAAATAATTCTTAAGCCTATAGGTTGTGTACCTACTAGCGCCGCTAGCGGACAATAGTGCACTATTGAACTCATTTTTTATTATTGTTTTAGACGGCGACATTTTTTTTAATAAACGAATACCATTTAATTGAGCTGCGCGCATATAGTATAAATGGCATAGCATAAAAAATGACATGAAAATTATTTATTTTAAGTTTTTTTCTTCTTCAATTTTGACGTATAATAAAAAATAACTGATTAATTTATATCAGGCATGGAGGTGTATACCTACATCTATGTCTATGGTTTATATTGACAGAGGACAGCATAACCTCAGACCATGGTGCCAGTAATCTTGCGGACCGCGTTTAAAAGTGTCAAATTTATCAGATTTATATTAATAATTTCCAAATAAGTTAGAAGTTACTTACTTGACTTTTTAAACAACAATGCTCACTGACAATTACGGAAAATTAGAGTTCCGAGTTTAAAATGGAGCTCACAACGAGCGCTCGCATCGATATTATTATAACTCCACCCCCTTGCACACAGCCTATATATAAGTTTTTGTAGAGTTATATAATTTAAAAATCTTTTCGTTGTCAAAAGAGGTACAAAAAGACATTTAATGCGCGATTAAACTGTGATAAAAATATGTTCTAACAGACACATTACACATTTTATCGCACAAGTATGAGAATAGAAAACAAGTGGTTGTAAATTATCCCCATTCGTTGTCGTCATTGTGCGAAAATCGCTGCCAGAAGACAAAGTACGTACGTGTGTATACCTAAGCTGAGATTGCCGTGACAAAAGGACGACATGTTATCCGGGCTTGGCGAATGGGGCGGGCACCGAGTCACTGAAGCAGCTTGTCTCTCAGTGTGTCGCATGTATTTTTGAACTGAGCTCAAGAGTTACTACAGCCAGTGGCGGATTTTCTATTATCATACAAGCCATTTTTAAAGATGACCGAAAAAAAATGCCCGTTTTAGGGCACTCAAATTTAGAAACGAATTATATGTCTATAATAAATTGTGTATTCTTATTAACGCTTGTAAATCATTTTAGTGCAGGACATAGTGGCGCAATCGCTCGAAAAAATCCTAGGATAAACAATTTTTCTTTCTTCGTTTTCAAATTTTTTTTTATAAAACTTTGTTATTAATTGTTATTATCATTCCTGGGAATTGTTTAAACCACGAAAGTTTAAAATTTTTTTTTTTAATATCAAAAATTATTTTTTTCATAATCTTTAGGCTTTTCTCAATAAAAAAAGTTCTTATGGTCATTATCGTATCTCTACTCTATCAATAGTTATACATTTTTAGTATGTATATTATAATAAATAAGTTTCTAACCTCAAAATATTTGTATACATATTGTTAGTGCTAAATTTGTCAGTCATCAGTGATTTAACTATTATAGTACAGTATGATAATAAGTACATCTTATTATTAATTTAAAATATTTTTTTAATTCATAAAATACAGTTTCTTCACATTTCATTAGAAAATAATTTGCTGTAAAGTAATTGATAGTGTTTAATGCCATGATATTAGAAACCGTGGCTGATATCATTTTCTATAAACTTTTTGTTTATTTTACTTGTTTTATTTTTGTAATAAATAATTTCACGATAAATTTACACTGTTAGCATGTTAATTTTTCTCTTATCCGTGCAAAATTTTCCACCACCAGATGTCATATATGCCCATTTGACAGACCCCAATAGCTGCGCCACTGCCCGAACACTCGAATTTGGTTGTTAAACTCTGAATGTTCAAATATTTCGTTTAAAACTCAGAATATAGTGAACTATTTTTTTTATACCAATGGTAATTAACTAGGTACAATAGATTAATAAAAATTTAGGAATGAGTCCGATATTTAATTTATATTTCATAATGAACTTTTTAGTAAAAAAATCTATTTCGAATGCAATCAATTACTTAAGATGAATGAAAAAATACGGAAGAATTATTACACAAAATTTATTATACATTCGTATATTTTTACAAAGCCAAGTATTTTTATATTTTGTCTGAACTCTGTAAATAATTTGCCAAAAAGTGTATCTAAAATCATTGGAATCATTAGCTGTTATCGGAGATTTAACTATGATTAAAATATATTAAATTATAAGTACTTAAGACCGACTTAAGACAGACTTCTTCACAATCATTAAAACCCGTTTTGAATCGGTTTAAACTATAGGTATTAGGTATGCTTATATGTTTTGAGAAGTTTAAATTTCTGATTTCTGATAGTGAAAAGAACTAACTTTGCAGTTAAATAATATTTAAATTTATTGATTTTATTTCAATCTAATAATTTCTCATGCTGGTGAAAATAGCTACCTAAAAGAAGTAAGAACATTTATTTTTTATGAGTCTAAAGTGCTCATTTATACAAATTGTGATATATTCCGTTAAAAATGTCTTTGCTTAATCATTACCAGATTAGTCAACAAAAGTTTTGAAACTGCTAATTTGTTACTAACGCTTGTTAACACCCTATTTTGACAGGCCAAAAGATCAAATTACAAGGAAATTAAACATACATTTCAGAGGTTTTAGCCGTGTCGAATAAACATACTTTTTGTTCATCCAGAAAGGTAATTGCATAGCGTATGTACCTTCTGTACAATTAGCAACAGAAATGGTATTTCGTATGTGCATTTAGCTTTTGCTGTCTAAATGAGTCTGATGTTCGTAGCCGTTAGCTAGGAGTGCTGCACAAACCGCTACGCACACTTTAACAATCGTACACGTTTATATCTATGCGCAATCGAGACAAAAATAAACAAGAAGTATAATTGTCGTCTCTCTATCTCTTTGAGACCACATTTTAATTCAGTGATTCTCAACCGCCGTGCCGCGACACACTGGTGTATCGCGAGGACACGTTATGTGTGTCGTGAAAATCTCGAAAAAATATTTAATACATCCTTGTATTATCATAGATAGATATAAAATATTAAGATGTACAGTCGCGGACTTAATAAAGTTTACACTTGAGTTTTTCAGTGTAAGTTCACAAAAAGTCAGTAACTTAGCAACAAATTTAGTTTTTAATAGGTAAATATAAATGTCAAAAATTAAAAGAAAAATAATTGTCGTTTAAATGCCTCGAAATTATTAAAACGATGAACAAAAAAGAAGAATCATTGCAAGATTGGAGGAAGGAATTTGCTAGTATCAAATGTTATCAAATCTTTTTATGTTTTAATTGAATAATATTGAGTAATTTGGATTGTATAATAAACAAATGAGGTGTTTTGATAATAATTTTTTATTGAATTTTTAGGATGTAACCTTAGTAATAGATACATTACTATCATAAACCAAATTACAATATGAAAAAATAAAAAAAACGGTAACTAGATGATACAGGTGTAAACCTTTTAAGTCCGCGACTGTACCTATATATTATGTGTCGCCAGTGGTTAAAAATTCGTTAGGTGTGTTGCTGAGGAAGAAAGGTTGAGAACTCCTACATTAAATGTCCGTTTCACTTAGTTGGTCACCAAAATCCAAAAAAAAAAAAATCGATTCGAATTTTCTTTACGTAATCACCATGACCCCCCATATCCAGAACCGGGTCCCAAAGCGAAGAACTTTGACAGGTCCCCCCTTCACTGAGAAAAAAATTGTTTTATCAACAAAAATCATTTGAAACAAAGGTATTTTTATTTGAAAAGTTGCAACGAAATATTTTTTATTTCAACTATAATTAATAATAATAGTTGAAAGAAAAGGTCTGAATGTTTCCATTAAAATCAGGAATATTTATGTGTTTGTGTTTTTTAAAGACCACCAACAGCTAAGGTTATTTGGGCCTAGCACCAATTCATATTTTTCAATTCATTATTTTTTTTAATAATAAATTGAAAATCCAATTGACACTTTTACCAGCTCTCGGGCTAGAACCTGGGAACTGGGGACTTGTAAACCGCATTAAAATCGGTCCATCCTACAACTGATGGACCGATTTCAATGCGGTTTTGTTAGTTTGAAAGTTGGTATTTGCGAGATGACTCTTAGCCATGTTTGATTGAAATCGGTTCAGCCGTTTCTAAGATCTTCAACTCTCATCACTATTCTATAGAGAATCATGCTGTCCTTAATTGCACTTATAAGTCACTTACAGAGAAAAAACATTATTTTGAACAATAAGTTATTGTTTTTAATAATCGGAAAAAACTAATTTCACTATTTCAATAATTCATTATGAAAAGGAAACGTTTTATGATTTACATAAATATTCCTGAATAGCCGAGCGTGTAGCAATGCTGTTGTTTACATGGCGTTGCTATGGTTCATCTATTACAAGTCCCCAGTTCCCAGGTTCTAGCCCGAGAGCTGGTAAAAGTGGAAACGGCTGAACCAATTTCAATCCAACATGGCTAAGAACCATCTCGCAAATACCAGTTTTCAAACAAACAAAACTGCATTGAAATCGGTCCATCAGTTGTAGATCTTGGAAACGGCTGAACCAATTTCAATCCAACATGGCTAAGAACCATCTCGCAAATACCAGCTTTCAAACAAATAAAACCGTATTGAAATCGGCCTATCCGTTTGGGAGCTGTGATGCCACACACTAAAGGAAATGTCGTACAAAAAAATCACATTGAGTATAGGTAGTGTCATCTCTTGACGGCATTTATAAAATGAGATACTTAGCTTCTGTATGTTTATATCTCGGTGATGGGCATGCACACATATAAACCTACACGCATACATGCATGCATAAAGCATATACATTCAGTGATAAATGACCTAATGATAACGAGGACGATTTGTCTGGATTCGTTTACTGGAATCCATGTAGGATAGATGTCAAATTGAGAGGAAAACAGTGTTTAATGGATGTATTTACCTTGTAACTACCATGTGTGTGTGGTACGTGTCGAGTCGATATAAAAAGTTGTATTTGATTTTAATGGCTTGATATCTAAACGGCCTGTTTCAGACGAGCGCATTTTCATCGCCTGTTTTTTTCATACGAGTATTTTTAAAACTGAATGAAAAGTTTCACAAAGAATCTGTAACTTCTCGTATTTCTTACTTTTTTTTGTTTGTTTTTTTTAGAACTAAAAGGAAAGCATAAGCCTTATAGATAAATCGATTATAAACTAAAATGATCCAATTTATCTCTCAGTTTTTTTGGAAAATAGTAAACCTGCTAAATTTTTTCACGACAAATAAAATTAATCAGTTTTTAAGATTATCATCACCGGGTACCCCATTAAAACAATTATTCTTTTGTAAGTTTTTGTATAAAAACAACATTAATATTTTTTGATAAATTTGAACCTAAATTAAAATAAACATATTTAATATTTTTTGAAAAGAAATAGTAGATTGTATTTCTAGATACGTAATGGGGCATATTACGGCGAGTGATGGCAGTATGTAAAAACGAGCGATAGCGAGTTTTTACAGTCACACAAGCAGTAATACCATTAAGTACGAGACATATTACATGGTATTTTTGGCCATACCCACTACAAAATACCTACTTTTCACATTGTTTTCAAAAAATCTCACAGTTCATTTGCGTTTCCATCTTTCCTTCCAGTGTGCCGCGAAGTTCGTGCAAGTAAGTAATGACAGGCGCACACAAGCGTACGCAGGCGTATAGAGCGAATAAACAGAAGTTGCTATGGCAACCGTCATTTTCTGCGCTAGTGCAGAAAGTAAACCATTTTCCGCACACCTGCCTATTAAATGGGTCATTAATGGCCGCATACATACATCAAAAGTAGCTATTTTGTAGTGGGTATGGCAAAAAATAATTTACATTTCGTAAGTTTCTACTGAAAACAAAAAAAAAATATTTGATAATTTATTTAAGTTAAATCACTTTTATCAATAATTAGGTCTAAGTGCAAAATTTTGTAAGAATCTGTATTTATTTCTTTTATTTGACGACAATTTACAATGTTAGTTAAGAGCATATTCCAAAAATCAATAATTTAAAACATTTAGTAGCTACGTTCCTTAGTACATCGTTTATGCGGCGTTATTTTTTTTTTTGATTTCGATTTGCGCAATATTTATGTGCTTCTTAATATTATATTGAACATATTATACACATACAATGTCCATAAATTATACTTTTAATTTTGACACAGCGCATTTTTGTAATGTTGTGCAGTGTAAATAATTGTCTTAAAGTATTATGACGATAGTTTCGCGTGTAACAAAGTGATAAATAAATTAGCTCCGTTTCTTGTAATTAAAACTCTGATAGCGTCAAACGAAACACCACTGCCAGGTCTGACTAAACCAGGTGATATAGATTATATGCGGTGTTTCTAAAATACGATGATTTTATAAAATTCTAACAAAATAATGCAGGTGATTCAATTTTTAATCGCGAAAATTAGAAAGTAGATAGAATACATATAGCCAAGTCATACTTTCTCCGGGTTCTCTCAACCCCTGTAATTTTTGTTTACAACATTCCTTTATGAATTGTCTTTATAAAAATGATGTCAAGTAGAAATATCGCATTTTTGAAAAAAATTGTTTGTCTGTCGGTTTGTTTGCTGCCTGTCTGTTTGCAAACGACGTGATGTTCTGTTTCTCTATCTCTGTTCTGAGGTTATACCACATATTCTGGCGTGATACACATTCAACCGCTGTAGTTGAAGTTTCGTGAAACCAACTTTCAGTTACCTAAGATTATGTTAAAACAAACATAATTAAAAATAGATGATCTAAATTCTAAGGGAACTTTAAAACACATGACAACATAATCCTCTGTTATAACAAACTCCAATGCATGGAACCTCAAAAACTCAAAAGCACTGATCCCCAACATGGTGCGCGTTAAGCGCGCCACTCACTATACGATCCCAGACCCGACTTCCAACCGAGACCCGAAAATGAAAGGAATTCGCAACACCTAGCGTATACATTTTTAGCATAATGATTTCTTCCAATTAGAAATCCCTTTTTTGAATTTTTATGTCCTTTGCGTTTTCTATAAACATATTATACTGTTACAAAACTGTTTTCTGAGTTGTCGGGATAAATATTTATTTACAATAATTAAAAATACATAACAATGAACGCAACAACTATATACAATAATTCGTAACAATTAACTATATACAAGGACTATTTACATCACTGTATTTATTTCAGATTTATTTCTAACGTTTATTTATGTCAGTCATTTACTCAGTTACTTCAGTACTATTTATTTATATCCACTCCACTATTTATATCACTGTACTGACTGATTGACTGATTAATATTTATATCCACTTGACGGCACAAGTCACCATTGACTGTCTAATATTTATATCAGACGCACTTGATTGCACGAGTCACTAATGACTGCCTAATATTTATATCAGACGCATTTGATTGCACGAGTCACTAATGACTGCCTATAATCTCCGTTGAACTGATTACTTGCGTGAGTCACCGTAAACTGACCGCCTGTTCGCTTCCCTCACTCGTTTATATACCTGCGCTGCCCAGCCCAGTACGTTCTCGCGCTCTCCAGAACATTCCGGCAGGTACTCGTATCTTCGATACCATTCCACGCCTCACCACTGTGACCTTTCCCTCTCGTCGCTTCTATTGGAGGCAGTGGCGTAACATCTTGGGGTTCGCTACAATACTTATGAAATTTAAAAATAACTTCAAAGGTTTTTAAAAAAGGAAAAAAATAAGCAACTTAATATTATATTCCGATACATATTAATATTGGTTTAAAATTTTTTCACTTAAAAAAATCTTATATTTTTCACAACGCGTCTATTGAAAATTAGATTTTCGGTACCTGTTTAGTGGGTTAAAAGTGAGAGTTTCAACCCTAGGGTTAAAATTTTTTAGTTGTCGGTTTTCTCTGTTTTTAACGTTCTTAAAAGAAAGATAGAGCGATTGAGTCGCGCCAATTTCAATTCGCATAATATATACTCGAAAACGTCAAACTGACAGACATAACACCACATAAATTTCACAAAGATCTGAAAGATCCAATATTTTTGCAGCTTTTTTGTGCATACAAACTACAAGTACCTCAAATCGAATTGTGAATAGAGTGGTTGAGAAAAATAATATGCATTTACTCGGAATGAAACACAACGAATGCAACGCGTGTGATTTGCTGCCCTCATTCCACTATTTGCAAACGCTGTGTTTCATCCCATCAGTGTGGTACAGCGTGGTTAGCGTCGCGGCGTCTGGATCAGACTGTCGTGGGTTCGAATCCCGCCTCCGCACATAGACGTTTTGGGATGTCATTTAGTTTTAAGTGAATTCTTGTTTAATGTAATCATTATCAAGACGCTAATGATCTAAGTTGTCGACACTCGACGCGTCTATAATTTACAATAAATAAAAAAAACTCGGGTCGCAGTGCCAAACCCTGCCGACAATATAGGGTATTTGCAAATACAGGCCTTGTGGCTTTAATACGTGAACTTAAGTTTGTTTTTGGACAAAATAAAAAATTTAACCCCTTAATACATCCCTTAAAATAATATTTTTTTCTTAATTGCAATATTATTATCAATGCAACCTCTGTACCACATTAAATACACCCTTTCATAAGTAAATCCGTATCAACAAACCAATGTTTTCATAAAATTTGAAAGTCCGGTCCTGTCGGGCCGATTTTATTAAAATTTTAGCAGCACGTTTTAATCTTTACTAAAGAGTTAAATTTCAATTTTGAAACGATTCTGACAAATTTTTCGGTATTTTTGGGCCCAAAAACTTTTTGGAACCCCTAAATACAACCCTGAAAATGGTCCGATCGGGCCCATTTTAAATAGGCTTCTTGCGGTGATGGGTTCCAATGTGTGTACCAAATTTCGTTTCAATCGATTAAGTCTGTCGAGAGTTATCGTGTACACACATATATATATAAATATATATATATATAAATATATAAATATATATATATATATATATATATATATATATATATATATATATATATATATATATATATATATATATATATATATATATATATAAATATATTATACATATATAAACAGACATTTCCAAAAATGGTGCCAAAGTGTTCAGGAGGCTATGAAACGTCGAGAAATTTTGGTCCGACCCCTAGGTCCCGCCATCCGACCGACGCCAATAGTGTATGTGCCATATTATGGCAAATACACTAATAAGTGTCATCCCTTGTAATGCAATACACTATTTATCTCAAATTGAGGATATTAATAGAGAATTTAGTCTTCAGTAGTAGTGTTGACCCAATGAATGTTAATATTGAAGGAAGGTTTGGCTGAGGGTCAAAATAATGAAGCTTTACCAAAATATCGCTTGTGGCCAACATTTCGAAATATTTAATTTCATCTTCAGGGCCTATGAACATGTGTATTTTTGAATACACATGTTCATAGGCCTGAAGATGAAAATAAATATTTCGAAACGTTGGCCACAAGCGATATTTTGGTAAAGCTTTATTATTTTGACCCTCAACCAAACCCTCCTTCAAGAGAATTTAGTCAATACAGTGTTAAAAATAAAAATAAAATTTGAAATCTCGAGATCAATCAATAAATACATAAAAAATTCGACTGATGACCAGTCCTATACTTCCCACCTAGTAAATATTTGCAAAAAATAAACACTCTTTTTTTTTATTCTTTGACTAGGCCCAATTAACCTTAGCTGTTGGTGGTCTTTAAAACACAATTTAATTTTTATTCTTTGAAGAAAGCATGGCCCTCTTTTTTGTTTGGTGATCTACTGATGGCTAACTTAATATAGCAAAAATCATGGTTACCTTGATTTACGTACAATTTTTATTTTTTTTAGTAAAATATTTTTTTTCTCGAAAACTATACATTTTAGAGAGAAAAAATTTTTACATTTTTTTCATGTTATAACATCTATAATTCATTTATATTTTTTTTTACCTATGTTAATACGTGACATTGAGGTCGTTTTTTTGAATATATCAGGATCCACTGAACCGATTTGACTCAAAATCTAATCAGATCTAAGTTAAAGGCTGATAAACACAATAGAAAAATCGGCATGCCCGTATGTTGTTCCGTTCTTAAGATATCGAAGGCGAAAAATTGACCACATACACACACACATACACACACACATACATACACACACACACACACACACACACACACACACACACACACACACACACATACAGACATCAGTCGGAAAATGATTTTAAACGATTGCTAGGGTCTCAAAACGTGAAAATCTGTTAAAATCTCGAAATTGTTTTCGGACTGAATCCATTACTTCCCTACCATAGTAGAGGTGGGAAGTAAAAATAGTTGTTATATTATGGCCAATAAATTATTCAACAAATTAGTTTTCTGCTAAATTGTTTTCAAATTTAATTATCTACGTTATATATGATAAAATTCCCGCGATGTTTGCTGAATTTTCCTATACAGTTAGCAACATTGAGACTTGACTGACCGACCAACTGTGTCATGTAACTTCATTTAATCTAAGTTTTAGGTAGGTACAAAGTTTCTTTAAAGGACTTGACTTTATGTACCGTTGTGCGAGCCAGAGTAAGTAGGTTTCTATTATGAAAATACGCTGTACGATGAGAGAGAATAGAGAATACCTACGTGGAACCTGGAGGCAGCGTCGTCACTCACGTCATGTACGCATGTATGTTGTTCTCGCTTTACAATCACTTATCGTTGCCTTAACATTTTGCAGGCTGCACCGGTTATGCATAACTAAAGTGACCAAATCCTGAATATCAAAAAGCGGGACAAGGTCTATAAAAACCCGGCGCAGGCTACCGTTGGGTTCCACGCCCAAAAAAGGCTTAAATGTGCTAGAAAACACCAAAAACTCGCTAGAAACCCCCAAAAACTCGCTAGAACCCCCCAGAAACTCGCTGGAAACCCCCAAAAATTCGCTAGAAACCCCCAAAAACTCGCTAGAAACCCCCAAAAACTCACCTGAAACCCCCAAAAACTCGCTAGAAATCCCCAAAAACTCGCTAGAAACCCTCAAAAACCCGCTAGAAACCCCCAAAAACTTGCTAGAAACCCCCAAAAAATCGCTAACAACTCTCAAAAAATCGCTAGAAACCCTCAAAAACTCGCTAGAAATCCCCAAACACTCGCTAGAAACCCCCAAAAACTCGCCTGAAACCCTCAAAAACTCGCTAGAAATCCCCAAAAACTCGCTATAAACTCCCAAAAACCCGCTAGAAACCCCCAAAAACTTGCTAGAAACCCCCAAAAACTCGCAAGAAACCCCCAAAAAATCGCTAAAAACTCTCAAAAAATCGCTAGAAACCCTCAAAAAATCGTTAGAAACCCCCAAAAACTCGCTAGAAATCCCCAAAAACTCGCTAGAAACCCCCAAAAACTCGCTAATATTTTTATTTTAAATATTATGTATATTTATTTTTTAAGGTAGGTATCAATTATATAATTATTGATAAATAAAATACTTTGAGTGGGTAAAAATATCTAATGACAAAAAATGAACATTCTTAATGCACGTGATTTAATGAAAACGGGACAAAAGCGGGACGCTTGTTGAATCGGGACTCGTGGCTCAAAATCGGGACTGTCCCGCCTAAATCGGGACGGATGGTCACTTTATGTATAACCTAGATATTTTTGATGTGAAACATCTTTAGACACGGGTGTAAAATCGTTTGAATGGAACGTCGTTCTTAATTAATTAATTAATTGTAGATTATAGACGCGTCGACAACTCAGGTCATTAGCGTCTTCAACACAACAAATAATCCATTTGTGTATTAGAATCCGCTAGCCGGCATACACAAACCGACTGGTACGAACTCGGGTCTCTGGGAGCGCTAATTCCCAAAGAACATTGGAATTTAATTTGCGATAGCAACCACATTCCAATGCCCCCCCTGGGGGGAACGTCGTTCTAATGGTACGTCGTTCAGATTCGCACGTCGCGTCATCCCGCACTATACTGTTACAGAGTCGCTATGTTATGTCTGTGTGTGTGTGTGTAAATATCTGTGTATTGCTGTTTCAATACTTTCACATGGTGAGAGTTTCTCGCGGGGCAGGAGGTAATAAATCATAAATTCTTATCTCTGGAGCTACTGAACCAATTCTAAAAATTCTTTCACTAATTGTCTTCGCAAGGGGAGAGCTATGAAAATGTTTCACATCTACCGGGCGCCCCACGACGGCTCATATTTTTTTTTATTAGTGCAAGTGATGTAATTGAATAGACGGACAGATATAATTTATTTTAGACTAACAATAAAAATTTGTTATTTAATGTGTTTTTTATATTAATGGTTTTTACCGAAGCATCAATTATTAAAAAAAAATTCTTAAGAAACAAAAAAAAACCTAATAAAAGATGTCTCTCATATATATTTAGAGTTACGAGCGTTTATCGTAGCTGTGATTTAATAAGTATTAATCTTGTTAAGAAGTATTATTTATTTATTTATTGTAAATTATAGACGCGTCGACAGCTTAGGTCATTACATTAGCGTCTTGATTTCATTAAATAACTGCAATAACTTAAAACTAAATGACATCACAAAACATCCATGAGCGGAAACGGGATTCAAACCTACGACAGTCTGATACCGAGGCCACGACGCTAACCATTGGACGTGTCCTCTATGATGTATTAAAAAGATAATAATTAATACCTAAAGTTTTAGTAGTAAAATGAAACTAAAATTATTATCTTTTAACCCGACTACTTTTCATATTAGAAACTTGTGTTGTACTTTTGTGATAGTCGTAGTTGGATTTTTGTTTTTTTAATTTATATGCTTTATATATAGTGCAGGATCCATGGGTAGGTACTTCCGTATGCCAAATATGAGGACCGCAAACTGTTTTGTGGTACGTTTAGCTGAGACCTTAACATAAGAAAACATGTTGCTGGACTTAAACGCTTCTTTTTAGCTTGACAGGCTACTAAAAATTGACTTCGATATGGATTTAAAATAACGACTTGGTCATATCATTTTCCAATATTACTAGAAAATGAAAATCTGATATGTAAATTTTCTATTTCCGTTGCAGAAGACGTTCAGAAGAGGAACATAACATTGTTGTTTATATCAAGGTATTCTGTACATACCTATAACTATATTCTATACGAACTTGCACATAACGGTAAGGACCAAATGCCGTTGGCTCTCTTACAATACGCGCCTTGTCGTGCTACGCTTTAGCTTCTTCACTCGACTTGGTCGTTTTGCAGCGAACAGAATTAATAAATTATTAAATATTTACATTGCAACTTAATTCTACGAAGCCGTCGCGAAATTTCATATGCTCTCAGCCTACCATTGTGCTCGTCTACAGAAAACAGTGGGAGCAAACATTTTAGTTTTGAATCATCGTACTTTTCGAAATGTTAAGAAATTAGAGCAACAAGCAAACGGAAAAAAACCGGTCAAGAGCATGGCAAGCAATGCAGGGCCGTATTTAGGGGAAAGAGGGGCCACCACAATAGAGACTTCGGAAAAAAAAATTCTCTGAATTCTCGGTTATTAAATTTTGTCGTTGAAAATATGCTAAAACGCGTTAATAATTTTAATAAGTAAACATGAGGAAATGTTTTTTGACTTCCACTGCACAATAATTTGGGGCCAGGGGGCCTCCACTCCTTTGTTGCCCCGGGGCCTCCAGACCTCTAAATCCGGCATTGAGGCCATGCTTAGTGTAGGGCTCCGTAGCCGTTACTACAGTCGATAGAATCGATTTTTTGACTTGTTACTACTACCATCTAGTTGACAGAGGACTGACTACATAGATATAAATTGTTTCCTTTATGATTTGCTACTACTGGTGTCTAGTGGACAGTGGACTGACTAAATAGATACAAAACAAAATAGCTATATCTCGTAAGACGTAAACTATTTGACTCTAGTCAGAAAAATTTAAAAAAAATTAGGATACTAGCACATAGTTTGAAATTACTTTTAAAGATAACACATCTTTAAAAGTAATTTCAAACTATGTGCTAGTATCCTAATTTTTTTTAGATTTTTCCAAAATCGCTTTCAGAGTGTTATCATGGCCGATACGAAACTTACCGAAAACGGCCCACTTTGGAGCCGAATATTTCAAAAATGGAACTTAAATTTGAAAAACAATGATTTTAAATTCCCTTTTCAACGATACCACGCTCAATGGGATAATTATTTTTTTTTTCATTCCCACTTTACATGTAGGAGATGTAGTATAGGTACCTTTAATTTTTTTTCCAAAATGTTAATAGATTAATCTTTGTAGCGGGTATAATTATCCATACATCTACCAAATTTCTGCGCTAAAGTCCTAATAGTCTCAGAAATGAAATTTTTTTTTTTTATGAAATTTTTTTATTATTTTTTTAAGAATATTTTTTTGTCATATATTTTGTTAATGTAGCTACTGTGCTGCAAATCTGAATTTATTGTAATACTGTGTGTATAGGCTTGTTACTGGACATTATTTGTCTGTTAGCCTGCCAGATTTACAAATTAAAATAAAATAAAATAAATAAAGAATAAAATGACTGTGACAGACAGACGAACATGGCAAAACTATAAGGGTTCCTTGTTTGACTACGGAACCCTAAAAACCGGTATGTCTATATCGCGAGTACATACAGAAAAGGACATGCGTTTGTTACTGCTGGTATATTGTACTGTGCAGATATAATACAAGCAAGTGGTTTCAGTAGCACAGAGAAGTATAGCAGAGAAGAGGATCCCGTAGAGAGACTGACTGAATATTTAAATGGTAATGTGCAACATAACTACGACCGAGGGATGGGACTGGGTAGAACTAGTAGGGCCACGCTTACTACTGGGGCTTGTCGGCGGTAGGACGACTCCAGAGTTAGAATGTTGGAATTTATAAACATATATAAGATCAAACTAGGGCTAGAGGTCGATATATTCTATGGTAATGTGCACGTGAATAGACTAAAGCATGGAACACACTCTTGTGGTGTAGGTGTCGTGTTTTAACGTTATTGTAACATGCTAGCACGTTTTATTAGAAAAAACAACTATGCATTAGTGGTTTAACAATAGTACATATTGTGAACTAGTGTTGTAAACTGTAACAAAATTCCACTGAACGTAATTACTTTAAAACACCTATATCCTATAATAGACCGAAACCTAGTGACAATTTTTACTTCCCACCTCTACTATGGTAGGGAAGTACCTAATGAATTTAGTCCGAAAAAAATATTTCGAGATTTTAACAGATTTCACGTTTTGAGACCCTAGCAATCGTTTAAGATCATTTTCTGACTGATGTCTGTATGTGTGTGTGTGTGTATGTGGTCAATTTTTCGCCTTCGATATCTTAAGAACGGAACAACATACGGGTATTCCGATTGTTCTATTGTGTTTATCAGCCTTTAACTTAGATCTGATTAGATTTTGAGTCAAATCGGTTCAGTGGATCCTGAGATATTCAAAAAAACGTTCTCAATGTCACGTATTAACATAGGTAAAAAAAAATAAAAATGAATTCTAAATGTTATAATAAGAATATAATAAGAAAAAAATGTAAATATTTTTTTTCTCTAAAATGTATAGTTTTCGAGAAAAAAAATATTTTACTAAAAAAAATAAAAAATGTACGTAAATCAAGGTAACCATGATTTTTGCTATATTAAGCTAGCCATCAGTAGATCACCAAACAAAAAAAGGGGCCATGCTTTTTTCAAAGAATAAAAATTAAATTGTGTTTTCAAGACCACCAACAGCTAAGGTTATTTAGGCCTAGTCAAAAAATTAAAAAAAAGAGTGTTTATTTTTTCCAAATATTTACTAGGTGGGAAGTATAGGACTGGTCATCAGTCGAATTTTTTGGTGTTAGTTATTCAAGGCCTTCTTTTTGTGAAGATGTTAAGGGAGGCATATTAAAGTGCCCTGAGTAAGGGATTTTGCTAGATAGCGGTATGGGAGGGATGAAGACCGCCCCCAACATGTAACAAAAAAAATTGTCACAATTATTATTGCTTCAAGGCTGAAATTGTTTGTATAGCTTGTCGGTGACCCAATAATGCCATTATAATATTTGCAGATCGATTGGTCAATATTAAAATTGTGGCAGATCACCCTAAATGTGTCATGTACCTGACGTTTTTTTATTATTTGTTCAAGGTTCAAATTTTAATATGTTGTTACGGCGACTGTTTTAAGCATATATTTCAATTTGCAGAACAATATGTCAGTATTAAACCATCTTTTTTAGAGGGAAACTTGCTCGCCTAGGTGTTTATATCGATCGGCAAGGGGGTTAATACCGACATTTTGTTCTGCAAATTGAAATGTATGCTTAAAACAGTCGCCATAACAACATATTAAAATTTGAACCTTGAACTAATGATCTAAATTTCGTCGGGTACATGACACGTTTAGGATGATCTGCCGCCCCTTTAATACCGACCAATCGTCAGCTGCAGATATTATAATGGCATTATTGGGTCACCGATAAGCTATATAAACAATTTTAGCCTTGAAGCAATAATAATAATTGTGACAATTTTTTTTGTTACATCTTGGGGGCGGTCTGCATCCCTCCCATAGCGCTATCTAGCAAAATCCCTTACTCAGGGCACTTTAATATGTCTCCCTCAACATCTTCACAAAAATAATATCTTGAATAAATAACACCAAAAAATTGTCACTAACTCTCGGTCTATAACTGTGGCGAACTGAAAACAAAGAAAATTATTCGATTTTTCGATAAATTCTTTATAAATAACGTAGCACGTCCCTATTTTTTAACAATCTAAGAATATCTGATAAATTTGACTAGCTTGTGGATAACAATAAATGTCAGTTTATAATGATATAATATATGTATTATTAAAAATTTACAATGATTATTCTTATCTGCGTTACTTCTCGGCTTTAGAGTATAAAAATTTGGGACACTCAGGAATATATTATAATAAAGAAGTAGCTCTTGCTGCCTTTCATATAATAGTGGAAAAACGTTCATGAGTGCTATAATTATATATAAGAAGAAAATAAATATACAGAGTTCATTAAATAGTAGTAACGTTCGCTTAGGTGTATCTGTGTGTGTCAAATGACATTATTAAAATAGGGTATTCGACCAATCAGAATGAATCCTGATTGCAGGGCCTAGTCGCTTGTTATATTTTCATTAGCAAAAAAATATTAGAAGCCTTCGGGATTAAAATCAGGGCTTGGCGTTTGCACCTATCGGCAGACTTGTACTTTACCATATAGCCACATGAGCTTACTACATATTATGACACCTTCTTGACATAGTTATATATGTTTCACATGTCAACCACTTCTCCTGTTTCCGTTACAGTTAATATTTCTAAAGTGCCACCGCAGAAGAGACATTAAACGTTATTGACAGCAAAAAAAATCGACTGATGACCAGTCCTATACTTCCCACCTATAGTAAATATTTGCAAAAAATAAACACTCTTTTTTATTCTTTGAAAAAAAGCATGGCCCTCTTTTTTGTTTGGTGATCTACTGATGGCTAGCTTAATATAGCAAAAATCATGGTTATCTTGATTTACGTACAATTCTTATTTTTTTTTTTGTAAAATATTTTTTTCTCGAGAACTACATTTTAGAGAAAAAAATATTTACATTTTTTTCATATTATAACATCTAGAATTCATTTATATTTTTTTTACCTATGTTCATACGTGACATTGAGAATGTTTTTTTAATATCTCAGGATCCACTGAACCGATTTGACTCAAAATCTAATCAGATCTAAGTTAAAGGCTGATAAACACAACACAATAGAACAATCGGCATGGCCGTATGTTGTTCCGTTTTTACGATATCGAAAGCGAAAAATTGACCACACACACACACACACATACATCAGTCAGAAAATGATCTTAAACGATTGCTAGGGTCTCAAAACGTGAAGATCTGTTAAAATCTCGAAAAAATTTTTCGGACTAATTCCATTACTTCCCTACCATAGTAGAGGTGGAAAGTAAAAATGTGGAAAAGTGCGTATTGTCTGTACCCAGTGTTTCATAAAGAACGTTTTGTGGCAACCTGTATTATCATCTGACGTGTAGGTACATAGGAACGTATATTGCTTATCGCGGTGATTGTTTTACACTGATACAATAACTATTGGATGTAGGTACTCTGCTGAGAGTTGTTAATACGGATTAGTTCTCACAAATTGAACATTAGTTTGCAGGAAGGTAAGGGATCTCAGTAAACTGTGTACACAATGCAATACAAATGTATAAACTAACACACCCGATATCTGTGTATTGATAACAAGTAACAACTAACTTTTAGTGATTAAATTACCTATAGCTAATTTTGGGCGGACTAACTTGGTTTGATTTTAACTTAAACGCTAAATATTGATAGCGGGCGGGCATAGCGCCAGAATCGTTTTTAGAAGGTCGTAGATTTGATTTTCGGCACGGTTGCTAGGTTATTTGTTTCATATCTCCCAGAGGGATTGAATTCCTAAAATTAAATTGAAAAAAATAATAATATTACGTCGACTTCTTATTAATAGTGACCAAGTCCACGACATAAAATTGTTCAGGAGAGAGATTTTACCTAAGTTAATTTGATGTTATGTATAATTCAGTGGATTATTATTAAAATTCATGATCATCTATTATGAAAGCGTAATTTACCAGTTGAAACCTGGAATTGACGCACTTAGTTATAGCGGATATTTTTGTAGTGCCAACAAAAATGTGAATTTGGACATGGGCACTTTTACCACGAAACCAACGATTACGTAAATTTGAGTTAATTTAAGTAAAAAATTAAATTAACTTTAATTAGTATTAAAATGTTAATGAAATAAGTAATGGAAACAGGCAACATATCTGTTACTTAGCTCATAAAGTATAACTACGAAGTAATTGGCAACTAATCCATTCTGCAACTAGGAGTTTCCGAGTCGAATGCCATTTTTTTCTTATTAGAAAGTTTTATAGGACTTTTCAAACTCGGTCATTATATTGCGATATAACCTTTAAATTAAAAATAAGACATTTTAATTTATAAAAGAATGTAGGCTTTCACGGCCAGCGTTAATAGAATTAAGATATGAATCTTTCGGGCTTATGAGCCGTGGTCTAATGGAATGACTTCTTCTTTTTCCAGACGTTTCGCTTGCAACTGCGGTAAGCATCTTCAGTGGTGTGTTCGACGTGGTCGTAGTGTTCTTCTCGATGTCCTGCTGTCGAGTGTACTAGTACCGAGTTGTGCAGAGGTATTTATAGGTAAGGTGCCTGGTAGGGGACTGGCCTGTGATTGGTCGATGGTGCAGCTGACCTCGGATTGGGTGTATCCATGATTATTGTTTGTTAAATTGGATTTTTTCCGTGGTTTTGGACGGGTATTTTTCAAAGCTGGGAACCAAGCTTTGTTCAGTTTGAGGCCCTCTTCTTTTCTGTTGAAATTCTGTTGAAATTGTGACAATTTCAACAGTACACTCGACAGCAGGACACCGAGAAGAACACTACGACCACGTCGAACACACCACTGAAGATGCTTGCAGCAGTTGCAAGCGAAACGTCTGGAAGAAGAAGAAGCCATTCCAGTAGACCACGGCTCATAAGCCCGAAAGATTCATATCTTAATTCCAGTTTAATTTAGTTGTTGTCTCTGTTCTTTATCTAAGTAGGTATATATTATTACTATAATATAAAAATTAATCATTCAGTACGTAATGCTAATTAAATGTTTTGTGATTGTGTTTTTCATATCAGTACCGGTCTCTCCTGATATTTGCACAAAACCAACTAACAAGAGTTGGTTTTGTGCAAATATCAGGAGAGACCGGTGTGTGTACAAGAAGTCATACCACAACACATTCTATCCGCCATAATACAACATCCGATGTGGTTGTGTAGTGGCAACACTTAGAGCATTAAAAGCATACCATCGACCGGTTGTTGCGGCACTGTCCAACATTAACGGGTAGTATACTTGCAGTCAAGAATATAGCGCATGTTAAAAAAAATCGTGTGTTTGAAAATATTATATACAGTGTGAACGGTGCCTTAGTTTTGATGAAATTGCAGAGTTAAGGTCGATTTATATTATGCGGTCAGACATGGCGCGGGAACGTAGCGTTTCCGACAAGACAAACATATTTACATGCATTTCAAATACGAATATTTATATTTAACGGATCCCGTCCGTTCATACTCGTATCAATACTCGTGTATTTGAAATGCATATAAAAATAATAATAATGAATGTTTATTGCACGTAAAAGAAAAACGTACAAAAGGAACGGTTCAACTTACGTTGAGCTTCCACATAGCCCATAATAAATTACATTAAAAAAATACAAAATTAAAAATATACTAAAAGAAAAAAATACTATCACAGTTGTTCTGTCAGTAGTTTGTCATAAATAAATACAGAAAAATTCTTTTTATTATATTTTTTTATATGAGCAGGTAGATCATTCCACATATTTGATGCGACATAACTAAAAATTTTTGTCTGAATTTTTTTTCACATAATAGGTCCCTTAGGATGTACTCAAGAAATCCTGACATTTCCCCCTCCAACAAGGTCTGCTACTCCCTTGAGTTACCTATTTTTAAAGTCATCAGAATATATTGACAAAAAATATAATACTTATTAGAAAAAAAAATGTTTTCCAATTTTAGCTACGTCAAAAATAGTGTAAAAGTGCAACCCCATTTCTTAGCGTTTTAACAGATAAGTGTAACGTTTTTTTTCACTTTTTGTAATATCCAATGGAATAATAGTTGTATGTGTGCAAATATACGAACTGAATATTGGTTCACATTCACAATAAGTACTATCTACACACCACATTCGCCTGCTGGCCGTTTTTATTTTATTATGCAACTACATTGCACTGCCATACAACTCCAAACACAACTTAAAGTATTATTTCGTTAAGTGCGCGACAACATGGCTGCACAATGGACCATAATACAAGTGAACGTGGTCAAAAGTTGTAATTTTAATGTCCCAGAAATTTACCAAACATTACCTATAACGAAGTTGTAAAAATAAAAATATATATGTTCGTTCGAAGTGATTCACGGATGGAAAAATATGCGTCGATATTTGTCCAGGATAACATCCGTTCGTTGTTGTTTTCCATTGCTGGAGGTCGCAGACGTTTCGCCAACATCTCAGTTGGCATCTTCTGTGCGAATGAAGAACTGGGAGAGAGTCAGTCTGCATTTATAAATGCAGGCTGACTCCTCTCCTAGTTGTTTCCCAGATGTTGGCGAAACGTCTGCGACCTCCAGCAATAGAAAACAACAACGAACGGATGTACTCCCGGACAAATATCGACGCATATATATTATATATAACTGTTTCCTATATTAAAAACCATTGCTAGAAACACAATTGCGTTTATTTCATTTCAATACGTTAAATATTTACGGAGATACAAATTTTTAAACTTTAATAGCTGCTTACGTCATAACACTAGCGAAGCGGGCTTTATAATCTTTACATTAACCAGGCCACCTAAGGCCGATTGCACCGTTGCTAGCAATCAGTTATCAAAATGGGACAACTGAAATAGTCGACCGATGATGTTAGACGCTTTATAGTACAGTATAGAAGTACGACTGGAGTCAGTGTTGTAGTAAAATAAAAATCATCAATTCATTAAAATTAATTGATTATTTAATATTAATTATTATTTGCCAGGATTCATATACCACAACAACACACAATCTGTGAAAATTTCAACTAGCTATACCTACCTCTTACCGTTTGTGAGATAGAGCCTAATTGTGACAGACAGACGGACGGACGAACGGCAGACATCGTAAGCTCAGCAATATGGTTCCGTTTGGAGGTACGGAACCCTAAAAAGCAGTTATAAAAGCAGCACCTTGTATAATTTTCAATCCAATAGAAAGTATTCGACGTATTCAGAGTAAAAGGCATTTTGTAGTTTTCTTTTATTTAGAAATCGATTAGCTAAATATCTAAATTAACATGGCGTTGGGTTTGCATGTTTAAACGGTGGTGAAGTGTACAGTGTACACTGTTAGCCTACGTACTACATACTACATAGGTACTCCGTATGCACCATTAACACAATACTCACGTTCAGGAATTCAGCCAAGCGTCAGCTCTCGCCGACTATTCAAATAAAAAGGAAAAAAGACGACAGATACGATTCAGCCCATCATTGCACTGGTGCCTACGGTCCGTAAAATAAATATAGAGACATGATTTTAGAAACATGCAAAGCGAAATAGTAGATTGTTTTGTTAGGTTAAGTTGTAAAACAGCTTATATAGCTGAACTTTGCCTTTTGGTGTTAACCAATAAAAAATATCATTATTATTATTATCTAGTGTCGTAATGTCGAGGTATCTATATTACGCACGAGCGCAGCGAGTTTTAACAATCACAAGAGTGATAATATCATTACGCACGACATATATACGGTATTTTTTGCCATACCCACTATAAAATAGCTGCTTTTCACTTTCAAATTTTCTAGTGTCGCATTGTAACGCTACGTCATTTGATGGTGTTCCTAACAGTTATGCGAATACTTTGATACGTACGAACAATTTATTTATTATTGAAGTTATACTTCTTTTGGCGCGTTGTGAAAAAATGATGAGAGTGAATTTTTACGATGCGCGCGCATCGCATCACGAAAATTTAACAGGATGAAGTTGCAGCATTAATGATTTCCATAGTTACCATATAAACAAATATAAATAAATTTACTCCAGTCCTTTAATTATTTTATATTTCAATAAATTATTTGCATGCAAATTAAAAATTAGTTCTTAATCACGCCAAAGCGGTATAACTTCTAACGCGCGTACAAAATACACGCATCCATTTTTTTATAATAAGAGGTGTAATTTTAAATTTCTTCTTTGCCAATTTTCGTTTGAATCGATTCAGTGGTTAAGCCGTGAAGAGGTAACAAACGCAGACAGACAGATAGACAAACAAACTTTCGCATTTATAATATTAGTTTGGATGGACAACCCTGTATAATGTCTAATTATAGTGGAATAGGTGATATTGTGCAGTTCTCTATAGATGTTGCAATGTAAATTATATAGTTATATGAGATAAATGTTCTCTGTTATTATTTTAGCGGAGAATTACCAATGTTCAACATTATTATGTTAAAATTTACAAAACACCTGCTTTGCATAATTGTTTGTTCTCTACCAGATATTGTACTGTTATGGAAATAATTTTAATTATCAATTCTAATTAAGTATAAAATGCTATTGCATATTTTCAACTCAATAAATATTCACTCGAAGGTAGAACTAGCGAGTATTATTAATTGATGAGAAAGAGTTTACTCAAAAATAACAATACATACATTGAATGTAAATAAACAGAATCTTACTAATAATATCAAAGTATAGTGTATGTGTAACTGAAGGGAAGCAATTATATTTAGAAAACAAAATTTTAAACGCGGTGCCCAACAAAACATTAATTGTGTTAAATAGGTTACAACATTTTAGATTTACATTTTTCATATTTTAACTAAATAAACAAATGACAAAAATAATGATAATATATTTATTAAAATAAAACTAAGCAGTCCTGTTGCTCTTAAATGTTATTTAAAACTACCTACTCACTGAAATTAATATTTTCTTCCTTTTTCCTTTCTACTGTTTATTTTGATAACCTAAACTCTAAAGTATTTAACGGTCACCTGACATAATGCAAATTGTTGTACCAAAGCAGGCTTACAATGTTATATCTATCATCTATTTTGTAACGTTAAAAAGCGATTTTTCGAAAATCGATTTTTAACCCTTAAAATCCACTTTAGCGCAATTCTAAGACCTAGACACACATCTGTACTTCAGGCCCCTTAGAATGACACCTTGATCGTCAAAATCGGTCTAGTAGTTTAGGAGGAGATAACAAAATACTTTCGGTTTAATTTATAATCAACTTTTACCTAGTATTTAACGGTGGAACCTTATAGCTGAAGAGTTACGATTCTGACCGCTTTTTAAATTAAACTGAAGTTCAAAAAGTGACTTAATGGATCATGCTTGTGGGCTTTGATTTTTGAAAATACCAAAAATTTCTAGAGTTTAACATTCACTTTCAAACTGAATTGAAAATGTCACGCTGAATAGATGACTGTTTCAAAAATAATTTGCATCTCTCTCGCTTTGAAAAAGCGACAGCTTGAAAAAATCTAACGTATTTTTAAGCAAGTAAATAAAAAAAAGCTTTACGTACTATATTTCATCGCTTTTTTACAAAACATTGCTCTTTTGCATCAGTAAATTGAATTTATTTATTTATTGTAGATTATAGACGCGTCGACAACTCAGGTCATTAGCGTCTTCAACAAAACAAATAACATGCTTGTGTATTAAAATCCGCCAGCCGGCATACACAAACCGACTGGTACGAGCTCGGGTCCCTGGGAGCGCTAATTCCCAAAGAACATTGGAATGCAATTGCGATAACAACTACATCCCTGCAATGTCCCCCCTGGGGGAGTAAATTGAAAATCCAATTATATTGTATTTCACTTGTAAGTTTATAAAGTGCACTATAATTGAATAAAAGACGCTTATGATCTCTTATGTCGAGCGTCTATAATTTACAATATCTCTCTTTTATTTATTGTAAATTATAGACGCGTCGACAACTTAGGTCTTTAGCGTCTTGATTACATTGAATAACAATTAACTTTAAACTAAATAACATCACAAAACATCCATGAGCGGAGGCGGGATTCGAACCCACGACAGTCTGATCCAGAGTCCGCGACGCTAACCACTGGACCACACTGTCCTCTACAATATTTATCTATCTATTGAATAAAAACATTTTTAATTATTTTGTTTTTAAATAAACTCCGTTTTTATTCAAAAAATTTAATGAGATTAGAATACAATAAGTATTAGCTACATTTAAATGGAAGATTTTTTGCTAAAATATTAATAATGCCTAATAGTGTGTTACATAAAAGTCTTAAATTAAAGAAAGTAAAAAGATAGCAGCCATTTCTCTAAAACCTAAGACAGTTTATACATCCTAAGAGAACCGTTAGTACTAGGTTAACACGCCAGACGATTTTAACGAGAAAGTAAAGTGTCGGCCTAAAGATAATAATTTGCAATATGAAACTGGGTAAGTTATGAATAAAACACTATAAGCGCTAGTTTGTGTAAATAAAATGTAGAAAAATAATATAATATTATACTATAACTAGCGGTCCGTTTTGACAAAACACCGTCATAGTTCAGCAATTTTGTACAAAATATTTACAAATTATATACACAAACCTTCCTCGTTTATCACTCTTTCTATTAGTGAAAACCGTTTTAAAATCCTTTGCGTGGTTTAGAAGAAGTAAGCGCAGAAACAGACAGAGGCAGACAATGACTTTGTTTAATACTATTTAGAGAAAAGATAGAGATATATCAAAGAAACAGTTTTGATTAAAAAAAGTGGGTGCGATGTACTTATGTACACGCATACATAAACGTAATACAATATTTTATATTAAAATATAATAGTACTATCTCCTTTTTTATGCTATGTTGACAAAGTTGCAATGCATAAATTAAAACTAGCACTGCAGCCTAGCGTTTCGTAATGTCTGTAAAATTGTCAAAATGAGTGCAGCGCTTAAAATGTTTTATTGGCCAATTCATGTAACTGTGGTCAGTAGCGTGCGTAAGATCGATTAGTTCAATTGAGAATTTTTAAAAGAAAAAGAATTTAACACAAAGTTACATGAATTGTTTAAATTGGAATGATTTGATAGCAAAACATTTAGTAAAATTGAGCCCAATGTTCCATAATTTTAATTAATTAATTAATTGTAGATTATAGACGCGTCGACAACTCAGGTCATTAGCGTCTTCAACACAACAAATAAATCCATTTGTGTATTAGAATTCGCCAGCCGGCATACACAAACCGACTGGTACGAGCTCGGGTCCCTGGGAGCGCTAATTCCCAAAGAACATTGAAATGCAATTTGCGATAGCAACCACATTCCAATGTCCCCCCTAGGGGACCTATGTTCCATCTTAATTGCATGTTTCCATTTACTAAAGTGGCTGTATGTAAAACGCGCGAGGAGAGGTTATGTGACACATTTGAGAAAATATTCGGTTTTTTGTCAACTTATTATTTCAGTTTTTGATCCAGAATTAAAACCAAACAACGCAACTATCAACGGTTATTTGTTTATTAGACTTCGAAGATACTTTGATGTAAGAAGCAGTCTGTTTTAAAATGTGTTTTTTGACGTGAATTACGTCTAATGTCTCATACTGGGGAAGGAAGTAGTTGTCATGTGACACAAAACTCATATAGGCCGTGTGTAAGGGGGGGAGTTATAATAATATCGATACGAGCACTCGTTGTGAGTTCCATTGTAAACTCTAATTTTCCGTACCTAAATGTCAGTGAGCATTGTTGTTTAAAAAGTCAAGTGATTTTATTTCTAACTTATTTGGAAATTATTAATATAAATCTGATAAATTTGACACTTTTAAACCTAGTCCGCAAGATTACCGGCGTCATAGTTTGAGGTTATACAGTCGCCTGCCATTATAAACTATAGACATAGGTGTAGGTACACCTCCATGTCTGATATAAATTAATCAGTTATTTTTTATTATACGTCAAAAAAACTTAAATAATTTTCAGGTATCTTTTATGCTATGCTATTTATACTATTTGCACACAGCTATATAAAATGGTATTCGTTTATTAAAAAATTTCCCGGTATAGACAACAATAAAAATGAGTTCAATCGTGTACTATTGCCCGCTAGCGGCGCTAGTAGGCTTCGTGCGCACAACCTATACCTATGTTACGGTTTATCGGTGTTGACATAATCCTGCAGGAGGCTGTGTGGCAAATTACTAGATTACCGACAGGTTTAAACGCCAAGCCTAGGTTCGAATCCCGAAGGCTTTTAATACTATTATATTTTTTATCTAATGAAAAGTATAGGTATTGGATAACAATTTAAAATATAAAAAAATAACAAGAATTTTATTTATTAAGTATATTTTACGAACATTTGATTTAATAAGATAAATAGGTAAAAGTGGGTGTATTAATATAATTACCTACTTGTATTTAACGGTATATTCATGTCATCAGTGGTACAATCCGTACCCATTTATTTATCATTTTGTGCATTTATGAGCATTCAATCCACGGGGGTGTTTTTATGGCAAAATTATTTGTGTAAATTTTCTGGCCTATGCTCAAGGAATATCTTTGCCAAATTTCGTGAAAACGGAATCGCAGAATAAACAAACGAGCGGAACGAAATATCAAACGTTCGAGCAGAAGACCTCATTTGCTTCGCTTGCTTGCTCAAAAAATTCTATTAGAAGTTATAAAAAGATGAATAAAAATTCAATGTAACCCACTTTGTTGTGTGAAATATTTCTAGTAATCATGGCTAAATTGACACAAGGAAAATGCAACAGCGATAACGATGTCGGTGCTGACGTCTACATTAAGTTTTCATACGATTTATATGCTGCGGTATCACGGAACTACTAACCTCTGTATTGGGATTTCTCACTGCAGCTGCACCATTTGCAGTTAATCACAGGGCAAACAAACTTGTCCTCTCTCAGTTCAACAACAAACTGCGGTAAGATCGTGACATCCAGTCTTACATCGAATTTCTCGTTTATTTGACAAAAAAGATATCAACTCTGCCAATAAATTTAATTGTTACTTCTATGCATTATCTTCGTTAATAATCAGTTTTCCGAAGTGCTTTGTCTACAAAAGATATATTATCGAACTGTATGGTGAACGGTACATTCAATTACAATCGAGTAAACCGTGTAGTCAGGGTCCATTCTGATTGGTCGAATACCCTATGTTGATGTCGTTTGACACACACAGACACACCTAAACGAACGTAACAACTAACTAGTGAACTCTGTATACTAATATGGATAGTTGATAATGATTAAAAAATGGGTTTTGTATGTGGAGAATGTTCAAACACATATTCTTCAAGACAGGCATTAATGTTCACAAAATTAGAATGAAAACTTTAGGTAACGCTTGTAATCTAATTCTTTCTATAAAAGTCGATCAATTTTTTGACATTTCAAAATAAAACCTAATTTATTATTATTATTTGAGATATTAGGATGTCCAAAATTTATACAATAACAGTGTTCTTGAGCAATTGGAACAGAAAAATAAATTTTAATTAAGTTTTATTTTGAAATGTCAGAAAATTGATCGACTTTTAGAGAAAGCCTTATCTGAGGTTTTCGTTCTAATTTTGCGACCATTAATGCCTGTCTTGAAGAATATGTGTTTGAACATTGTCCACATGCAAAACCCATTTTGTAATCGCTATTAACTATCCACATTAGTATACAGAGTTCATAAGTTAGTTGTTACGTTCGTTTATAGGTGTCTCTGTGTGTGTCAAACTACATCAAGATACGGTATTCGACCAATCAGAATGGACCCTGACTATAACAGGGCCCAGTCGCTTGTCATTCAATTATACAGCGAATATACGGTCATATTGGCGTAAATAACGTCTAATGTCTCATACTGGGATGGCACTTGAGAAATATTGGATATTACGGAAATAGAAGGAAGTATTTGTCATGTGAAACAAAACACATATACAGGGTGTATCACAGGATTGAGAACATAGAAAATAAATGAGTGCAACAGGGAAGACATAAACAAAATGGATAGCGTGACAAAGATAGAATATTCATGGCTAACTCAACTAAATTAATTATCATGGTTTTAAGCATAAATAAGGGCACAGCAATCACTGATCCTAACTAATTTGCACAATGGAGTTTTCCCTATGTTCGGTTTTCTGTGGTACACCCTGTATACCTATGTTAAGGTTAGCACCCGGGCGAAGACGGACCGGGCCGCTAGTGTTTTTATAAAATTTCAGAATATCAATTGGTGATTTACGCAATGACCTTCTATAATTGATACATAAGCAAATATTACCATTGTTATTTTTTGTCACGTAAGCCTCTGACAACCGCTGTCGACTGATGTACGCGATAGTTCGAAAGACAATATATTTTAATGTGAAAGCTTAGAGTACATGCAGATAGTCTGAATAGTAATAAAATCTATAATTTAAATGTAGCTAGGTACCTATGTAACTATAAAACGTTGCAAAAAGAACAACTACTAATATCATTTTATTGCAACGAGGTTAAGCAGGAATACAATGACTTTTATATCTGATAATATGAAAGTACTTTTTGCTTTAAGAGATGTTAAAGATTCCAGTGTTACAAATTTACATAAAAGATATAAGGTTTTCGAATAAAATGTATTTCATGTTTTAAATATTAATTTTATATAAATCTAGCTTAGTTAATTGTTAATAATATTATGTAATAGGTATCTATAATTAATAATTACCTATATAGCCCAGTAAAAACTTGACTTTCAAAAAAATTCGTTTTTTATGGAGACCTTTATTTTGATGAAGAGTACGCTTAATTTGAATGGTGTTTTTTTAGGGGGTAAATTCTAGTTTTTCGCAAATATCTCGAAAATTATTATAATGCTATTAAAAAATGTTTCAAACAAAGAATGTTTGTGGTGAAATTGTCCACATTTTTTGTTCTAAACATTTTTTGATAAAACTTGCCGTTAAGCCAGAAATTACATTTTTATAATATACAAAGGGGAAGAAGTCTGGAACATAATTTGAAATATCTCCTGAAGTATAGAGCATTTCTGCAAAATGTGCGGACATGTCGATTTCATTTTTATTTTGAATTTTTTTGATAACTATATTGTACAGTGGTTTAAAATTACAATTTGATGAACATATTTTTTTGCATATTGGAGCATACAAATTTTATTAAGTTGCATAAAAAATCTAGATAAATGCAATTGAAGTTTCAAAATATGCATAATATATCATTAAACAGAAATAATTTCAACGCGTCGTTACTTTCTATTCATTATGTATTTTTTTATGAAATCTAATAAAATTTGTATGCTTATATAGTACGTAAAAAAATGTGCTCTTTCAGACTGTAAAGAAAAAAAAATATGGAGAAATAGTATAGAAATGGAATTTATTGTTTAATCATTTAGGATACAACAAGTCAAACAAAAATAAAAAAACAATCATAAAAGTTCTTTCAAACTATAAAGTACTATATCTATTAGCCATTTTTTTAAAACTAGTATTGAATTTATTTTCATCCCTTAAATTAATGTCGATTGGCAGTTTATAATACATTTTAAAACTGTTAGATAATATTCATGGTGTTAATTAAGTATGTACCCAAACTTTAAGGAATTAATCTATGATTGATTTTAAGACAAAACCTTCATATTATAAGTATGGGTCCGCACCGCCTCTGTTTTCCAGATACAGGGTGTTAAATTTTGAAAAAAAAATTAAGATATTTTAATTTATTTTTTGAATAGTACCAGCTACTCAATTAAAACTTTGCACACACTAATAGATAGTCAGAGAGTACATTTTCCAAATATTAAATTATTTTTAAATCAACCACTTTAAATTTAATTTTTAAATTTTAACACCTTGCCTCTGGAAAACAGAGCCGTTGCGGATCCATATTTATATGAACGTTTTGTCTTAAAATTAATTATTGATTAATTCCTTAAAGTTTGTGCACATACTTAATTAACACCCTGTAAACCGATCTTTAAATAATTAATTGCTAAAATTTTAAGGGATGTATTAACAAAATTTTCACATAATACATTTAAATGCAGCCACAGTAGGTACCTATGTGTATTAACAAATACACAGTTTTGTCAGCATGGTTCTGCAGATTGCACAGCGACCCGAGTTTTTTTTTATATCCTGTAAATAATATCTTGAGCATCTTTAACAGGAAACATTCATCTAAGCTAGGTTAATAATATTTTCCCAGGACTATTTTACGTTATTACGTAATATTTTTTGATTAACTGTTATTTATGCGGTAATATGCGTCTTTTATTTGAAATTCCACAGGCTGCACTTTGTTAGAATGAGTTTCTGTCATAACATTCTTCAACATAATAATCTCTTTGTGCATATTTTAATAATAATATTGTGTCAGCGTTAAGAGTAATTGAATTTTTATGCATGAAATAATCTGTCTAAGTTAATTAAACACGAAAACTAAAGTAATATACCTAATGATCCATTTTAATCAAAAATAAAACGCAAAAATTAATACCTAATTGAATCGTACTGCAGGGATGCACAAATTTTTATTTCAATGTAGTGCAATACAAATGTTAAACAAGCCGTGAGGTGGGTCGTTTATTATGACTAAAGTGCGACCCTTGAGGTCCACACGACGAACTTAACCCAGTTTGATAAATATTTAATAATAATAATTAAATTAGATATTACACAGAAAAGTAATCATTTTAATCATTAAAACATAATTATTATTTATTTTTAATAATAATTTAAAAAAACGGCTGAACCGATTTTTATAAAATTAATGTCGGATCAAAATGACGTTAATACGCCTCGATTGACACTCTTACGAAGTCGATATAATTTTTTATTCGCGAGATATTGTGTAGAATCTACTTTTTTGGAGTCTATTTGGTTAAGAAAAAAGAACGGCTGAACCCATTTTGAAAAAAATTCTTTCAGATCATATTTACGTTAATACGCGTCGATTGGCACCTTAACGTAGTCGATATCATTTTTCATTCTCGAGATTTCGTCTTAGAAAGAAATGGACACCTACGTACACACACACACACACACAGACATCTTTCTAAAAATAGTGTAAAAATAGTGTAGAGACCTTGAAACATAAAAATTTGTTATACATTTTGATTTCGATTTTCAGACCCATTACAATAACTTCCAATGGGAAGTTAATAAATAATATTAAACTTTTAATTTCACAAACTGATGGGGGTATGAGAGTTATTGTCGACTAGTGAAAACATTCGATCGTCCATAGTGGAGAATAAACAAAGGAACTCCAGAAACATTGAACGATTGGTTCAATGTTTTTCAGATTTTAGAATTTTGTTCAAATTGACGTGTTTTCGTCATTCATAATAAAAAATTGAAAAAATAATTTCAATCCCTAAATTCAACTCTTAAAATCGTTTTATTGCGTCCATTTTATATAGGCTTCGTGCAGTGGTGGATCCCAAAATGTGTACCAAATGTCGTATTGTGCTAACAGACAAATTGTCAAAACAATGTGAAACGTCCGACTCCTGCCATTCAATCATCAATAGTGTACGTACCATACACTATGCAAAGGCAAACACTATAGTACGAGTTCTGAATGGTTAACATTGAAACCATGTACCACAGACTTTTATAATATAATAATATATGCATATAAGTTTTACCTTATGAAATCGAATTTTAAGAGTACAAAACTTGAATGGCAGAATATAATATTATACAGAAAGAAAAATCTTTTGCGGCTTTTGAATTATAATTACATACAGTCAAAGCCTCGAACCGAATATGATTAAGTTCCTTCTTTGCAGTTTTATATCTTATATTATGTCATATTTTTATCCTAGCTGCGTATATAAATACTGGATGTTTGAGAAAACTATACCAAGTGTTATGTGTTTAGCAAATACAGACTTATAAAACGTAATAAATGTGGATGAATATTAAAATTTATTAAGATTTTGGAGCTGAAATCTTTTTACTAATGATGGGCAAAATCGGATTATTTCGAAAATAGGATTCTTATAGGTTAGGTTTATGAATGAAATTCTTATAATCGGATGTTTCATTCGAATTATATTAAACGACTCTTTTGGATTATGAGTACTGCATTTCATTGTAATAGCCATAAATTATTCTCATAATCGGATGTTTCATTCGAATTATATCTAACGATTCTTTTGGATTATGAGTACTACTGCATTTTATAGTAATAGCCATGAATGATTCTCATAATCGGATGTTTCATTCCAATTATATCAAACTTTTATAGCAGAATACTTTTACGTGAAACTGTAATTCTGCAGACTGCAAGTCAAAATGCATATCCATGTCGAATTTTAAAATTTAGAAAAAATTAGATAATTATTTTAAGTGATGTAATAAGAATAAGGGGTTAAATTTTTTGTTTTGTCCAAAAGCTAACCTAACTTCACAGAATAAAACCATAAGGCATGTATGAGCAATTAATACACTATTTTGTTGGCAGGGCTTGGCACTGCGACCCGAGTTATTTTAATATATTTTATTAATGGCTGACGTTTTCACTAAAACTTAAATATTTATAACATAAGTTTTTTATTAATTTTCCTTTTGAAACACATCTTAAAAAACTTACAAGTACCCGAAATAAATGAAATTTATATTTACTAAAAAAAACATGACGTGTTGAACAGTTGAACTATCATTATATCTAAAATAACGGCCCGGGTGAGAGAACCAACAGTGTTAAGAAATATTGACTGTTAATAAAATACATATATTAAAAGAATTAATTAAAAATATATAAATATACTTAATATTATTATTTAATAGATTTTTGAGTTAAACATTAAACAAGGATTACCGAATTTGTATATGTGTATAAATGAGACAGAACGCACGAACCTAGAATATTGCGAGATTATATTCTAATAAAAATATCTGGGTGGCCGAGCTTTGCTCGGATGAGTTCAATAAAAACAGTACTTAATATGCTGTGAGATATTATTTTCTCAGAATATTATTCCGAAACGAATTTATTTCTGTAACATAATTTAAAATAATTGTTTCTGATATTTTAACTACCTATGTGTATTTTTAAGCGTAAAAACTAAGTATCAACTTGAATCAAGCATTTTTTCCTGTAAACATTATTTAGGTCGCCATTTTCAAATCTACCGCCGTTATGGTTTTGTTGACTGAAGAACTCGCAAAAACCGATTTTCATAGATTGAATATCTTGTAAAAATGTTCGAATCAGATGAAATTTTGCTCGCCCGTTACCATTTTAACAATCCAATTTTAAGCATTAATACCAAATATCAACTTTATCGAAGTATTTTTTCTTTGTGATGTCATCTTAACAACTTCCAGTAAATTTCAAATACTTTTTTTTGCATAGGTACCTACTGAAAAACTCACAAAAATCGATTCTTTTAATAACAAACGTCAGACTAACCTGCGCAAATTTTTTTTGCATGTATCTTCACCATAGTTTTTAAAAATCGATGTGTTTTGATACACATGCCTGTGGCGCTAGAAGTGCGGCCCTTTGGGCCGCCATGCCAATTTTTAGATACGCAAAACTTTTTTGTATGTATCTTAACAATAGTTTTTAAAAATCGATGTTTTTTTACACAGACCCGCCGTTTTGTCATTATTTACGTATTGTGCAAGACACTCTTATATTAGTGTTCATTTACAATTTTAACACTTGTGATATATTATATAAAATCTATGTAGAAATAGACTTCGAATCAATCTGACTTTAATTGAGCGAGTTATAATAAATAAAAAAAGACACCTTTTTTTTAATTGCTCCCCTCTGGAACCAAAATTCCTACCTAGATCAATTTCTCGTCCCGAAAAAACCTCATTCTGTAAATTTCATCAAAATCGTTAGTCGTTTTTGAGAAAAAAAGGTCTAGGGAAGATTATACGTCATATACTACATTTAACGTACCTACTTACCTATACTACATATTTTATATAAGTAATATAAAAATAACATACCTATTTATTTAAATATTAGCTAAAACTACTTACATAATTATGTTTAGATTTTATTGTTGTTATTTTTTTACTTTTCAAATAATTACTGATTATTTTAATAAGTTAAAGATTGACTGTCAGAGTAATTTTGACATAAATAATGAAAATAGTTTGTTTTTTCCAAAGCCTACTCACAATACGACACTGTTATATGACGTTAAAAAAACTGTTTTTTAAAATGATAAAATCGATAAGAAAACGAATTTTTCCAGGGATGAGACCTAGCTAGATCGATTTTTTGCCCCCCGAAACCCCTTTTCGGTAAATTTGATCAAAATCGTTAGAGCCGTTTTCAAGAAAATATTTATATAGGTACATAGAAACATATATACAAGATTTACTCGTTTAATAATATAGGGATAAAACTTACGTTTCTGATTCTCCGTATACGCCATTGAAATATCCTGCAGTGGAATATCCTCGGTGGAATATCCGACATTCCACTTATAAAACTCATATAGTCAAAAGAGACAAAATCACGATAGCACAATTCACTCACAACTGAATAAAATTTCTATAATTTAATAAAAAATGATCGGATACGAACAGGGCCGGAGTTAGGGAGGGTTAAGCGGAGTAAAGGTACCCCGGGCCCGGGCCGGGGCTTACCTATTATATGTGACTACCGTGTTTAAAACAGCGAGCATTAAAACATTTTCCCAACAAAAAAGGCGTTATTAGTGTATTTGCCATATGGCACATACACTATTGGCGTCGGTCGGATGGCGGGACCTAGGGGTCGGACCAAAATTTCTCGACGTTTCATAGCCTCCTGAACACTTTGGCACCATTTTTGAAAATGTTTATATATATATGTATGTATATATTTATATATATATTTATATATATATATATATATATATATATACATATGTGTGCGGGCAATAACTTTCGAAAGAGTTAATTGATTTTAACGAAATTTGGTAGGCACGTTGGAATCCATCACCGCACGAAGCCTATTTAAAATGGGCCCGATCGAACCATTTTAAGGGTTGTATTTAGGGGTTTCAAAAAGTTTTTGGGCCCAAAAATACCGACAAAATTCTCAGAATTGTTTGAAAATTGAAATTTAACTCTTTAGTAGAGATTAAAATGTGCTGCTAAAATTTTAATAAAATCGGCCCGACAGGACCGGACTTTCAAATTTTATGAAACGGATTTACTTATGGAAGGGTGTATTTAATTTGGTGCAGATGTTGTACTGATAAAATCCATGTCTAATATTGAAATTTAGAAAAAATTAATTATTTTAAGGGATGTATTAAGGGGTTAAATTTTTTATTTTGTCAAAAAACAAACTTATGTTCACATAATAATGCCACAATTAGCATAGCATAGCATAGCAAATACACTATATTGTCGGCAGGGTTTGGCACTGCGACCCGAGTTTTTTGATTTTTTGCAT
Organism: Mongoloraphidia duomilia; assembly: GCA_039654895.1. Classification (NCBI taxonomy): domain Eukaryota; kingdom Metazoa; phylum Arthropoda; class Insecta; order Raphidioptera; family Raphidiidae; genus Mongoloraphidia; species Mongoloraphidia duomilia. The sequence goes on along the minus strand of CM077517.1, from coordinate 11,845,414 downwards.
TAAAATTTTGACTATTTAAAAAAAAAACAAATTTTATCTAGTTGCTGTGTCATGTCTGATGGATTGTTAAATACATATTTTTGTAACGTTGAGGTCAGTAGAGGTTTAGTAAACGGGTGGAAAATGAACTTAAGAGTTGCTGGGCCCGTAAAATAATACGTTTACTCAACCAAGAAAATTAGCTATTATTATTCCAGAAAAAAAACCACAACAAAATAAACAATTTAACCCCAAAAGGGTATGTATATTTAAATAAACAATAACAAATAAAACAAAATAATGCTTAATTGAAGTAATTAAATGAAAGCTAAAAACTAACGAAATTTATTTCAAAATAAAGGTAGATTAATATGATAAGGAGATTCGTAAAATGAATCTATTAAAATATGTTAAAGAATATTTTTAATTTGTTTTAGGCTCGACAGGAGAAACGCGACTGGTTAGCTGTAAACTACCCAGCCATCAAGAATCGAATAATTATAAAGATTATATCATTCGCTATACAAAATTATGTAAGGCTGTCACTTATTAGAGAACTGTGAATAAGTTGCAGTCTTACAGGGGATTAAAACAGAGACGAAATATTGCATTAATATTCTTTAAAATACAAAAAAAATTATAATTTAATATTGTTGCATTTTACTTCTACTTTTGTGTCGATTTTATTATAATTTTGAATATTATTAGATATTGATTTTTAAACATGATAATGTTGCCAACTGATGAAATTAAATTTTGCGATAAAAATTATTTTTCACATCTAAAGAAACAGTTGATTTAAAAAGTCTTAAAATTGATAAAATTTTCCTAGTCCTAAAAATTTTAATACACTCTCATTGGTAGGAACATTTTTAAATGTTAGAACCCATAAAAATGTACACTACATTGTCGACAGGGTTTGGCACTGCGACCCGAGTTTTTTTATTCGGTTATGATGGGGTTCAGAAAAAAATTCTGTGAAATGCGACATTAACGCGAATGAAGCCGCAGATAAACGCTATTATACAGGGTGTCCAAGACTTGCGTTGTCGGCCGATATATTGATTTTGGGTGAAGATAGAAAAGAAGTTTTAATACAAACGTTGTATAATTTTTAATGGTGTATAACCTAAAAATATTTTCAATTATACAGCCTGTCCCATTTAAGCGTGGCAGATCAAAGTTATGTTTTTTTTAACCTAGCACCCTGTTTTTATTTGTTTTTTCAATTCCGCATCTAAATGTGAACAGAAATTGTAAGGGATGCCATGCTCGAAAATTCAGTAATTTTTGAGTTATTCAAGTTTTTTAGAAATTTTTGACACATGCAGATCTTTACCTAAAGTTCGACATAGCCAAAACAGAAACCTTTATCAAACTGAAATTTTGAGGATTACTAGATAATGGATGGACAAATCAATGTCTGCCCTAAAAAAATGAATTTATTATACAGGGTGTTCAAAATAATGCACTTCTTTTACCTAACTTCAATCACGAGTAACTTTTGATTGTTAAATACAACGAGGTTATTTTTTTGCTGGAATTGTATTCTTTAGGATATTTACTAACACTTTTATTAAGGGTTGTCCATACCTAAACCTAATATTTTCATATAAAAATGTTTGGTTTAAGTATGGACAACCCTTAATAAAAGTGTTAGTAAATATCCTAAAGAATACAATTCCAGCAAAAAAATAACCTCGTTGTATTTAACAATCAAAAGTTACACGTGATTGAAGTTAGGTAAAACAAGTACATTATTTTGAACACCCTGTATAATAAATTCATTTTTTTAGGGCAGACATTGATTTGTCCATCCATTATCTAGTGATCCTCAAAATTTCAGTTTGATAAAGGTTTCTGTTTTGTCTATGTCGAATTTTAGGTAAAGGTCTGCATGTGTCAAAAATTTCTAAAAAACTTGAATAACTCAAAAATTACTGAATTTTCGAGAATGACTTCCCTTACAATTTCTATTCACATTTAGGTGCAAAATTGAAAAAACAAATAAAAACAGGGTGCTAGGTTAAAAAAAACATAACTTTGATCTGCCACGCTTAAATGGGACAGGCTGTATAATTGAAAATATTTTTAGGTTATACACCATTAAAAATTATACAACTTTTGTATTTAAACTTCTTTTTTATCTTCACCCAAAATCAATATATCGGCCGACAACGCAAGTCTTGGACACCCTGTATATAGTAAGTATGAAAATCAACACCAGCTGTCAAACAAAAGACGCATTGGGATTGGAATCGCGGATTCCACTTAAATTGATAACTTGGTATTATAATTCCACAACCGCTGCCCCACCCTGTACACGAGTTTAGTGTATACCGAACACGCTTTGGAGCCATTCTATTGTAACATGTTAATAGCTATTAGTGGATTCAGATAGCATCTTTTAATATCGATATTAACATGTTAAATACAAGAGGGCATTGCGATAGCAACATGGAATAGCAAAGTATTGGGTCGGAATTGGGGGGTAGGGTGTAGGGTGTGGAACACCGTTTTTCACTTATAACACGAACTATCGAAATTGGGTGGAACGTGTTGTGGAAACTAATTAGTTGTGAATAGAATACGATGAATGCAAACAAGCCAGTGTTACTCAATCTGAGAAGCTCAAATATAGTTATATGGATTCTATTCAAGCAATCGAATCATTTTTTTAGGGTTCCGTACCTCTTAACGGAACTCTATTACTGAGCCTACGATGTCTGTCTGTTCGTCTGTAGTGTTGCCGTCTAGATAAGACAAGACAAGACAAGACTTTCAAAGTCTTGTCTTGTTTTGAAATATCAAGACAAGACTTCACTAAAGTCTTGTCTTGAAATATCAAGACTTCACTAAGTCTAAGTCTAGATCAAAAAACTCTTGTCTTGTCTTGAAATTTTCTAGACAAGACTTTTGCAAGTCTTGTCTTGAAAATCTAGACAAGACAAGACAAGACAAGAGTCTAGAAAGTCTAGATCTAGACGGCACAACTATAATCTAAATACATTGATATTGATATAAAAAGAAAGGTTTTGTTGAGAAGATTACAAATAAGGTATATGACGTCACGGAAAATTCAATATGGCGAACTCTAGACGCCATTTTCCTTCTAAATTAGTATTGCCGTCTAGACAAGACAAGACAAGACTTTCAAAGTCTTGTCTTGTCTTGAAATATCAAGAATTCACTAAGTCTAAGTCTAGATTAAAAAACTCTGGTCTTGTCTTGAAAATTTCCAGACTACTATTCTGCACTATGAACGTGTAACAACATTGTTCGGCTAGCTCAGTTGGTAGAGCGTTTGACTAAAGATTTAAAGGTCTCTAGTTTGGGTTTCGGATCGCAATTTTTTTGTTTTATTTTTATTCATCAAAAATTCTGTTAATATCCTTTAAAAATAATTTTTAAAATCGAATAAAATAACGATTTCTATTTTGGCTGAAAATATAAAAAAATCTATATAATTTAAATTCGAAATGTTAGTTATTAAGACATAAATGACAAAAGGACAGCTATGAACAATTGCTAAAAATAGCTTACATATTGGACAGCAAAGAAGGTGAATGTTATTTCATCAATTTTTTTTATGTGCTCTTATAAATAATCTGTGTTCTACCAATCGAATACCATGAGAGTTGCGTGAATTCCTCGTGGATTCAAGGCTGTCAAATGTTTCATGAAACATAAGGGATGTGATTTCTTCTTTTTAGGGTTCCGTACCTAATGAAAAAAACGGAACCCTAATTGGATTACTTTGTTGTCCGTCCGTCCGTCCATCTTCCCATCTGTCCGTCCATCCTCCCGTCCGTCCGTCTATCCTCCCGTCCGTCCGTCTGTCTGTCTCTCCGTCCAGACCCTTTTTCTATGTACGTATATATGTATATATATAATATATGTCTGTAGTGTGTATGTATATATGTATGTATATTTCTTTATCACGCTCTGTAGCCTAAACGGATTTTGAAAAATGAGGTGTCATTAGATTTTTCTGAATCCCCAGAGTAACATAGGGTATATAACGTCACGGAAAATTCAATATGGCGGGCGCTAGATGCCATTTTGCCAGTACGCAAAAAATCGGTAAAATCTTGTGTGTGGGGTATCAAATGATAGGGCTTGATGAGTAGATTTATCTAAAAGGAAGGAAATAAAAAATTTATTAAAGAAACAAAAAACCCGACTGCGTAAAAATCGAACATAAAAGATGGAAACAAGATCAAATGATAACATGCAGTCGGAGGTATTTCTGTTCAATTTGTTACTACTATGCCTCCGACTGCATGTTACCATTTGATCTTGTTTCCATCTTTTATGTTCGATTTTTACGCATTCGGGTTTTTTGTTTTTTTAATAAATTTTTTTTTTGTTTTTTTATTCATCAAATATTCTGTTAATATATTTTTTTTACTTTAAAAATACAATTTAATTTAATTTGATACGAAATTAAATTAATAAATCTGTTAACTTTTTACCCTTACCTAACTCCTTATTTTTATCATTGTATGGAACCCTCGGTGCGCCAGTCTGACTCGCACTTGGTCGGTTTTTTAAGATTTATTGATTATTTAAACAACTGCAATTATTTATGATTGCTACCAAAAGTCAATTGTCACTATTGTAGACCAAAACGACAAACTTATCGTTTTGGCAGCTATCAGTATTATAAAAGTACAATAAAAGCAATCGAATAATATAAATATTTGAGGAGCGCGGGGTATTTTGGTATCGGGGGAAAATACAAATAGATAATAGCTGCACAGGCGGTTTTCGTGACTGCAGCCAGCCCTAGTCAAAACGACAAGCTATCAAACATAACATAATATTATAAAAGCGACCGATGTTATGTACGTTGGGGAGAGTGGGGGTGCGTCGGTGGTCGGGGATGATACAAATAGATACCATCACAACTTTCATGATTGTTCTGACCGATACAAATCACACGTTGTCGAGTATTGTATTACTTCTATACGTATTATATTGCTTCTCGTTACAGAGATTCCCATCATCTCTCTTTCTAAAATAACATATCGACTAGAGAAAGAAAAAAACATAAAATAATGGTATTATACTTTTACGCGTTGTGTATATGTACGTTTTCCTGCGTTTTCATTTATTTTTCTTTCTGTCGGAACTCATTTTTGTAATAAGGCTACTATTATATACGGCGTGTTCACAAATACGTAGGATTTCGAATAACTACAGTGTTGTACTATAAGCGCATCCATGGATAACATACATAAATATTCAAAACCTGCTTACAATATTATACTGTATAACAAAACTAGTTAGAAATAAAATATTTTATTTATTATAAATCAATCGTAACTGGATACAAATTATAATTACTATTTACACTTATTTACAGGGAGCTTACTAATTAAAAATTATGTAGACAGAACTTGCTTATTTATTTCTAACATTTATTTGTCTCAGACAGTCTCTTAGTCTATTACTTCGGTATCCGACTGTTGTCACCGAAATTATATTTATTTATAGCACTGTATTTATATTTTTACTTCCCACTTCAACTATCATGGTAGGGAAGTAATGGATTTAGTCCGAAAAAAATATTTCGAGATTTTAACAGATCTTCACGTTTTGAGACCCTAGCAATCGTCTAAGATCATTTTCTGACTGATGTCTGTATGTGTGTGTGTATGTGTGTGTGTGTGTGTGTATGTGTGTGTGTATGTGTGTGTGTGTGTGTGTATGTGTGTGTGTGTGTGTGTGTGTGTGTGTGTGTGTGTGTATGCGCGTGTGTTGTCAATTTTTTGCCTTCGATATCGTAAAAACGGAACAACATACGACCATGCCGATTGTTCTATTGTGTTTATCAGCCTTTAACTTAGATCTGATTAGATTTTGAGCTAAATCGGTTCAGTGGATCCTGAGATATTAAAAAAAACGTTCTCAATGTCACGTATTAACATAGGTAAAAAAAAATATAAATGAATTCTAGACGTTATAATATGAAAAAAATGTAAATATTTTTTTTCTCTAAAATGTATAGTTTTCGAGAAAAAAAATATTTTACAAAAAAAAGAAAATTGTACGTGAATCAAGGTAACCATGATTTTTGCTATATTACTAGCCATCAGATCACCAAACAAAAAAGAGGACCATGCTTTTTTTCAAAGAATAAAAAAAGAGTGCTTATTTTTTGCAAATATTTACTAGGTGGGAAGTATAGGACTGGTCATCAGTCGAATTTTTTTATATTCGCTGTAGCCGGTAATGTCCAACCGACTGTATAGGCCTCAGCACTCGGCACTACACTGACTCTACACTCATTCCACACTGAGTCTACACTTAGTCAGTATTCACTAGAGATGGGCGGTCCGGGTCACAACTAAGATTCGTTTCAACCGGATCTCGTTCACCTAATGAACGGGTCTGATTGAACGGATCAGGTGATCCAGTAGCTCCATGATCTCTATGTGAGTATGCGCTACCGAAATTCCTTTTACGTACATTGTGTTAAGGCCCCCATACACCTCGTTCTTTTTTAACAGTTTTCCCCGTCGGGTAAGTCGGTTGGAACGATAGAAAGAAATCGGTCGACTCCACACACATCAGTTTTTTATAAACAGCCAGGACCCTCGGTGATTCGGTTTTCTAAATGTGATGAATGATGATTTTTGATTATCGTATTTATTTTATTAATTTTAACGCGCGTTTATTTATTATTAATAATAACAAAATTTATATAATATTCATTCAATGTAGATACCTACATTAATGTCACATTTATTAAAAAAAAAACTCAAAATTTTCAAATGAAAATAAAGATCTGGATACATTCTACATGTCACATTTATAGAAAAACACACAAAACTTTATAGAGTAAGAATAGAATGTATTGGTAGTTTTAAATTTTATTTCTTACCTGATAAGGACCTATCAATTTCGTTCATCGTTCGTCGGTCTCGGAATTGGTAGGTACGCGTTAAACCATTTACCTGCAAACTGAACCAGATCCGATTGGGAACTGAAATCAGATTCGTTCATAATCGTTCACTTATTGGACCCGTTCACAGTGAACGGGTCCAGCGTGAACGACACATCTCTAGTATTCACCACTACGGTGACTGTTCCAGTGTTCGGCATTACTCTACATTCACCCCGCACTGAGTATCGATTAACTTACTCCATACTGAGTGTATCCCGTGCTCTACTGAGTCAGCACTCGCCATCACACTGAGGGCGTATTCGACACTGAGCCTCTACTGACTGACTGGTGTATTCGCTACTGAGTGTCTACTGACTGTTCACGCTGTATTTATATTCCCGTGATGTATTGTTCTCGAATCACTAGAACATTCGAGAATAATAGAAGTTTCTCGAACAGTTAGGATGGTTCATTACACTATTTCTCGAACTGTCATGTACAGGCTGAATACTATTTTGAAACGTCAAAAAATTGATTTTTAAAATTATAAAATCTATAAGAAAATGAATTTTTTCATGGGATCAGAACTAGCTAGATCCAATTTTAACTCCCCAAAACCCCCATTCAGTAAATGTCATCCAAATCGTTAGAGCCGTTTTATGACAGCATTTGAGTCGGTAATTTTTGAGTCTGTTTGTTTTGTTTTTCCGATTCACTATCCTCGATAAAGCAGTATAACTTCAATAACAATAATATGATTGTTTAAAATGAGAACACCTGCAATCAGTGAAACAATCTAAATATTGTTCTTGTTGAAACCTAATCACAGTCTAACAAAAGGACTATGACAATAAAAAGCGTTTTAGAATACAACAAGGTCAGGATCCATAACAGAACATTGCCATCTGAACAAATACTTTCATACAATTGAATTTCTACGAAGGTCAGTTACTCATCAAGAATGTTTTATTGGAGTAAAATAATGAGACTAATTAATACGGCAAAATTTCCCTACCATTATTTCTGATAAATAAAGTCTAAATATAGATTTTTCCAGCAAACTTTGACATTATCTGCTAGTCAAGATTTAAATTGTTTGAAGCAAGTATGCTTTTACCATAGAGATATCATAGATAGAGGTGGGAAGCCACGCACAAAAGCGTCGGTGCAAAAGATAGAGATGAAGAATAGAAATGTTCTTCTATCTTTTTCTATCACAAATACATAACCATGGTTACATATGTAAATTAACAATACATACCTACCTACTATAAATTTTTAAATTCACAAATACGTCAGAATAAAAGAAAAGGAGAAGCTATCCGTTTTGTATCTCTTTTTTTCAATCTGACACTGTCACCTAGTTGTGCCTATGACTCCCCTACTCTATCTATGATATCTCTATGGTTTTTACTCGCATGAGGCAAGAAGAAATGATAAGCTATGTTTCTAAGCATGCATGTTTGTTTGTAATAGTGAGTACATACTACATACACACATTCATACATATAAAAGAGTGTTGTGGGATGTAGAATTCGCTAACGCTCACTCGTAAGCCGCTCGCCGCACATTATTCAACAAGCAACCTGCTTAGATCCCTCTAAAATGCCTCTTGTGCAATGTTTACATTATCCTACAAATGTTTCCCCCAGGTGATACACTCCTGTTTTCGCACATCGGTACCGCCGTTTCCGTCCGTCGCGACGCCTTTAACTTACATGATCCACAAGTCAACTGGAACATATACACCTACGTTCGTGAGACTTCAAATTCAAACAGATAAATATTGGTGTAGGTACATGGATTAATATTAATTAATTTATTAACATAATATGACGGAATATAGATACTGAATTTGGGGAAAACATTTTTTTATTGTAAAAGCAAAAGTACCTACACTACAGGATTCCGTACAATAATACAGCTCTATGCTTAATTTTCCGTTTTTTGTATGTGGACCCCCCTTAATTTTTACTTTTTGTTTTTTGATGTGAAACATCTTATGTCGGGCCAGGGATGTGAAAAAATAATCGATTTTTATATTAATCGATTATTTTTTTCTTATAATCGATTTTTAACAATCGATTTTTTTAATAATAATAATCGATTTTTTATAAATCGATTAATTTTTTAATAATAATAATCGATTTTTTACAAATCGATTATATAAATTACGCTTTTAAATAGATTATATAAATTACACTTTTTTCATTTATTTTTATTTTTTTTTTATTAATATTAATATTAAGAAAGAATATAGGCTTTGGGAAAACCAATGCAGCCAACATTTACAAATTACACGTTTTAATCGATTTTTGTAAACAACGCCATCTGTGCGACGGATGAAAAAACGTAAAATAAGTTCAATAAACGTAAACTAATCAGTCGGAAAACGGCGCCATCTGTATGACTGTTTTCGAATAATAGAAAAAATCGATTTTTCCACAAAAATCGATTATTTCTTCAAAAATCGATTTTTTACAAATCGATTTATATTGAAAAGAGAAAAATCGATTATTAAATAATCGATTTATTTTGAAAAGAGAAAAATCGATTATTAAATAATCGATTTTTTTACTCAATGTCACATCCCTATGTCGGGCTGTGAACAGCCGCGTGAGGGGAAATATGCAACGAAATGTTTGATCCGCTCCTTCGCTGCTGTTCTCCCCATCACTGCGGCTCTCTCTCTCTCTCTCTCTCTTGGCTCAGGCGTACACTGTAACACACGCGGTGTTACAGTGCAGTATATAGGATTACGTCAGCAGTTAATGGCTGCTTTTGAAAAAATATATACTACTACATAGAGAATACCACCGAGTTCAATAACGTTTTCTTTGATGTTTCACATCTGTCGGGGGCCCCGAGACCCACACCCTTTTTTCTTATTTGTTAGAATATCCGCCATAATGACACATATTCTGTGAAAATTTCAAGCGGCTATCTGTTGAAGAGTCAAGTCAATCAAGTAGCCGCACATAATTAATAAATACAAATGAATGCTTAAGTTAACACCCATCGAAAGACGTAACGTTACAATGCAATAACAGAAAAATTCATTTTTAAACATATGTCACCATCGGGACTCAAAGCCGAATCTTCCACAATCGATGTGGCTGAGTTATCATTTGCTCTACGGTGACACGATTAAATAACTAATAATTTATTTCTATTATAAGGCGAGGACAGTGTGGTACAGTGGTTAGCGTCTCAACCTCTGGATCAGACTGTCGTCGACTCGAATCCCGCCTCCGCTCATGGCTGTTTTGTGATGTCATTTAGTTTTAAGTGAATTGTTATTTAATGTAATCAAGATGCTAATGACCAAAGTTGTCGACGCGTCTATAATTTACAATAAACTAGCGGCCCGGTCCGGCTTCGCCCGGGTGCTAAGAATATTATTAACAGTACATTTCTCACTCGCTACTGTCGTTCGCTCGAATTTTATTAATACACTACTCACTCGCTTCGCTCGGATTTTTTTATACACTACACACTCGCTTTGCTCGTTCGCTCGAAGTTTATTAGTACACTACTCACTCGCTTCGCTCGTTCGATCGAACTTACTCACTCGGTTCGCTCGTTCGCTCGAATTTTATTAATACACTGCTCACTCGCTTCGCTCGTTCGCTTGAATATTATAATTACATTACTCACTCGCTTCGCTCGCTCACTACATTTCGAATCAAATTGTGAATTTAAATTCTAAACCATTCTCGAATTAACTTAATCACACAAACAAAATTTCATCAAAATCAAACCAACCGTTTAGGAGGAGTTCAGTCACATACACACGGACAGAAGAAATATATAATATATAATATTTAATATATAATATAAAGATAAATAAAATCCATTATAAGACAATTTGTAACTGACATCACATCATGCGAGAGCTGAATTTTAAATAAAGGTATATTATTAATATCAAAAGAAATATTGTAAAATGTCACATGTATACTTAATATTTTGGACAGATAGTGTACCAGGTACCTATACATAACGTCTCTACAGGTAGATATACTGGCAAGGAGCAATGTTTACTTGATGTTTAAAATATGTGCATAATCAGAGGTTTAACAGAATCCTTCATATGTATTGTGTAATGCCGTACAACTAGCGTAGAGAAATAAAGCAGAGGTTGGTTGAACGGAAAGGAACTATATATACGCGTGTTAGGTTAGGTATACTTAGTTGCGTCATTTTGTGGTTAGTTGAATTAACCTAACTAGATAGGATTTATTTTGTTGAAGTGAATATAAAATAAATTATAAACTTTTTTGCCAAAATATTTTACAAAATAAAAAATTTAATGATTTTTATCGCTTATTAAATAAAACCGCTACTGGACTGTATAATCATTTTAGTGAATAATACTATAACATATCGTACTTAGTTAAATTAAAATATATTTGACAAGGACTTATTTTGTTAAAATTAATATTGAATTTGTAAACAATGTTTTGTCAAAACATTGTTTACAAATCCCAAGGACTGTTTAAAAAATTCGACTGATGACCAGTCCTATATTTCCCACCTAGTAAATATTTGCAAAAAATAAACACTCTTTTTTTTTATTTTTTGACTAGGCCCAAATAACCTTAGCTGTTGGTGGTCTTTAAAACACAATTTAATTTTTATTCTTTGAAAAAAGCATGGCCCTCTTTTTTGTTTGGTGATCTACTGATGTCTAGCTTAATATAGCAAAAATCATGGTTACCTTCATTTACGTACAATTTTTATTTTTTTTAGTAAAATATTTTTTTTCTCGAAAACTATACATTTTAGAGAAAAAAAATATTTACATTTTTTTCATATTATAACATCTAGAATTCATTTATATTTTTTTTTACCTATGTTAATACGTGACATTGAGAACGTTTTTTTGAATATCTCAGGATCCACTGAACCGATTTGACTCAAAATCTAATCAGATCTAAGTTAAAGACTGATAAACACAATAGAACAATCGGCATGCCCGTATGTTGTTCCGTTCTTAAGATATCGAAGGCGAAAAATTGACCACATACACACACACACACACACATACACAAACACACACACACACATACAGACATCAGTCAGAAAATGATCTTAAACGATTGCTAGGGTCTCAAAACGTGAAAATCTGTTAAAATCTCGAAATATTTTTTTCGGACTAAATCCATTACTTCCCTACCATAGTAGAGGTGGGAAGTAAAAATATAGTTAAACTTAAAACTTATGTGATCAATGAGCTTGTGTAGATATTTAGATGGATGATTTGATACAATACTATAACATAATTAATGATCAACGTATTTTAGGTTAAGGAAAATTAAATATCGGTGCAAAAATCCATTTTGTGTTATATTTTATATTTTTAACATATCATTTGTATAGTTTTTTGTAGCATCTAACACCAACGTAAATTGACAAGTGAACTTAATTGAACTTTTAAAAATTGAGGATTAAATAACGAACCAAAGTGAGTTTTTGTGAATTGGGAAAGTATTTTAACATATTTAAATTAGTAGAAGAATTTCTTTATAGCACAAATTCAAAATAAAGTAAAACTGTGATGTTAAATTTTCTTTTACTGTACAGACGTTTCTGCAATCTTTTTTGTTATCTTCGGAATATCTATAGTGGGCACTGGACATTACAGAGTTACAATTTTAGATAATATATTGTTATCGTAATCGAAAGCCATATTATGGGATTAACTTTTGCACTTTTCCACAATTTTGTTTGAGAATATTAAACGGTTATTAAATTATAGAGATGATTTGTTGTTGATGACCGTTCTGACAGACGGTCAGTCAACAGTTCAGTCGTTAGCAAGACGCCTAGAAGAACTCTTCGACCACGTCCGCCGCGCCACTGAAGATGATTGCAGCAGCAGCAAGCAAAACGTCTAGAAGTAGAATTCGCTCCAGTATAGACCACGGCTCAAAAACCCGGAACAAATCATCTCTATAGAAGCCGACCGTGAAAGCTTACATTCTTATGTCATCCCTATATTATTAAACGAGCAAATCTTGTATATATTATGTACCTATGTACTTATATTATAAATATTTTCTCGAAAACGGCCCTAACGATTTGGATGAAATTTACTGAAAAGTGGTTTTGGGGGGCAAAAATCCATCTAGCTAGGTCTCATCCCTGGAAAAATTCGTTTTCTTATCGATTTTACCATTTTTAAAAACAGTTTTTTTAACGTTATAAAACAGTGTCGTATGGTGAGTAGGCTTTGGAAAAAACAAACTATTTTCATTATTTATGTCAAATTACTCTGACAGTCAATCTTTAACTTATTAAAATAATCAGTAATTATTTGAAAATATGTAGGTACATACGTTATGTAGTATGACGTATACTGACGTATAATAATATTATCTACTTATAGGTATGTAATTTTTTTCTTAAAAACGACTAACGATTTTGATGAAATGGGAACTTTAAGTACTATTTTTTTTTGAACTCATCCGAGCATCCAGATATTGGTTATTAAATTATTATATTTTCGCAAGAAATATTTTGACAAACTTTTTCATAGCTAATAATAAAATAAACTTAACTGTCGTGTTTACAATAATAATATAATATATTTTTGTTTAGAAATTCAACAGATAATATTATAATACTCTGTTGTTATTTTGTCACGGAATAATAAATTAACCGATAAACATTTGAGATTTTGTGACGTGTTTTGAAACCTGTTCAGTTTGTTTTGTTGAACAATATTATTTACAGGCATTATTATATTCCGACGAGGGTTTGTTTAAATTCAGTGGCGCACCACATACTTTTTGAGTGTGTATTATTTTACATTGTACATAATTACTAATATTATTTTATAGTCATATTTAAGTCTGTTGTTAAAATTCCGCTTATTTTAAGCGATACTCTAGCTTCCATTTATTTTAAAATATCAATATATACCCGTTCTTCCACCATATTTTTCATTAATAATAGGTAATAATTACTAATATTATTTTATAGTCAGATTTAAGTCAGTTGTTAAAATTCCGCTTATTTATTTATTTATTTATATAAATAACCTACAAACAGGCCAAGGCCTAATTATATGTAGGTACAATATAATTATAAATACAAAATATTCATACTCTAATATAATTAACCATTATCTCGACCATTATATTGTGTATATGGATACACTGTGTGAGCTTACGTATCAGAAAAGTTAGGATATAATGCATCCTTAAGAATTTTTTAAATTTACTCAAATTTATATTCAAGTCAATATGAGGAGATGAAAGCGATACTCTAGCTTCCATTTATTTTAAAATATCAACTGGTCGAAACGCATTTCCGCCAAAATATACCCGTTCTTCCACCGTATTTTTCATATAAAAAAATATAAATTCTCAGTCAATTATAAAGCGAACTAAATTTTTAACGCACATTGCACATAGCTTTAAGCGCTTATATGAATTTACATTTTGTGAGAAAAACGCTGGTAGCCCCCTAAGACACTTGTTTCTTATTATATGAAAATATGTTCTCTTAACATTTATCTATTGAACTAAACGGATTAAAAACTTTCGTTTTATCAATGAAAATGTTCTACTTTTCTAGCCAATTACTTTGCTCATAGTTACATACATTGAAATTGTGTTTATGAATATGAGAATTTCTTCCCCTTAATATATTATTAACAATGTATTCCTTTCAATTTACTCTAAATGAACGTTCATTAGCTGAATGTTTTAAGGGTATAACTATAATAAAAACTGCTGTATGGCAATCTTTTATTAAAAATTAAAATGGATAATTTTTACTTTAACAAAAAACTTTTTAACAAAAAAAAACCTCCTTCAAAAAGCCACTAAAAAGAGGAAAATAATGAAATTTTGAGATCTGCGCCAATTTAATAAAATATGAAGTCGGTTAAAAAGTATAGTATAGTGATTAATATCTTCTTTTTAACCAACTTCATATTTTATTAAATTGGCGCAGACCTCAAAATTTCATTATTTTCCTCTTTTTAGTGGCTTTTTGAAGGAAGTTTTTTTTTTGTTAAAAAGTTTTTTATTTTTTACTTTTTTGTATCAAAATGTATTTACCATGAATCACACGCCGTTACTCACTTTCATTAAACCGACTTTCTTACGCTGTCTAATGTGTCAAAAAATGACATTTACCTTAAGGAATCACACGCCGTTACTAACTTTTATTAAAATCAGCCGAAATACTGAACAGATTTTGATGAAATTTCTATGGGACCAATCTAAAAGTATATCCTTTCACTTGAAACCGAAAATAACAATTATATTCCGTTTTTAGATATAAAAGTTATTCATACACCAGACAACTCTATTTTGACAGACTGGTATCTCAAACCTACCCACTCAGGCAGATATTTAAATTTTTTCTCTGATAGTCCGTTTCAATACAAAGTTAATGTAATAAAAAACCTCATATACAGATCAACATACATCTCTAGTCCACAATTTCACAAAAAAAATCTTGAAACAATAAAACAATTTCTATTAAAAAATAACTATCCGTCCTCATTAATCAATACAATTACTAATAAAACTAAGATTCATAACATTAACAACAACAATAATAACGCTAACAATAATAATAATAATAGTAACACCAACAATAAACCATACACCTATTATTCTATTCCATACATCCCTTTATTATCAGAGAAAATAAAAAATATTTTCAAATCAGAGGATGTTCAAATTTCTTGTAAAAATCATAATTCTATAAATAAAAACTTCTTTTCCAAACTAAAAAACAAAAATGAAAAATTACTAAACTCAGAATTAGTCTATAAAATTGATTGTAAGAATTGTGATGCTACATATGTTGGTCAAACTTCTCAATATCTGTCCTTATGATTAAAACAACATAATTACGACCTAAAAAAATTTAAAAAATACTTTTATCCTAATTCCAATCTAACATCGCTAGTACAACATAGCTATAACAATAATCATGAGTTTGATTTCAACAATACGAGCATATTAATTAAAGAACCCAATTATTTCAAACGGATTTTCTTATAAATGGTATTTATTAAAAAATTTAAAAATAGCGTCAACAAACGAACAGATATTGAAAATTTGTCCCATATATATAGCACATTAATCGATTTAGTATAACCTTTTACATAATTGTCTTTGTTAAATCCTATCAAATTGTTGTTTTCGTTTTTACATTGTCTTTCAGTATAACGGATATTAATTAGAGGTGAACACAGATTTTATTTCCAATTTTATCAGTGATAACTACATAGTTTTTTACTTTTAACAATTTTTATGAGTTTTTATTTAAAAAAAACCAACAATGTCATCACCATGTTGTTCATTAATCGCTCAAACAAAATACTGAAAGAAATTGACAGCATTTGGTAAGTTATAAAAAAAAAACACATTTAAATTTTTGTTAATTTTAACTTTATTTCCACATATTCTCACCCACGTTTGAATTATTTTGTAGACTCTGAAGATGGTATAAAGAATACCGAAACGTTAGTAAAATGCAAATTTAATAAAATCAGTATTGCTTTTTATTGATCCTTTGTGCCACGGAAGTTCTCATTTCCAACAATTCTTAAAACTGTTTTCAAGGATCAAATTGCTCTATTTAAATATAGCAACTTCGAATTCTATATCCCTTCAAATAAAAAAAAAATTCCAAATCGGCTTATAAATGACGGAGTTCTGAGGTAACAAACATAAAAAAAATACAACCGAATTGAGAACCACCTCCTTTTTCGAAGTCGGTTAAAAATGGTCTCAAATAATAATTTGTATGTAATTAATTAAGTTTAATTAGGTCGATATAAAATGTATATGAAGGTTTTACTACTAATAGGAATAAGAGCAAACGATAACAGAATATAGAATAGGTAAGCTTTCTTCTTTACTGCTCCAAGATAATCTGATTATATCAAAAGCTAAACGGAATACATAATTAAGGCATTAGAGACTACAGTTAAAGGTTATAAAGGACAACAATATTTAATTGGAATTTTATAGCAGCTATTTTATCTTGCCGGCACTTCTCTCGCCGAGGCAACACGAGGAGACCCGAACGCGAGAGTGCGGAAGACACGCTCGTGTTGGATCGCTATGTCTTGTCGGTTTTATGAGCCCGAGTCAAAGGATGCGAACCTTACCGAGGTACGAGTAACACTCTCGCGTTATCTTGCGGCTTTACATCAATTGAATTTAGAACTTGTTGAATTACTACGTGTTTCGATTAATGCGACATTTTCATTTTGCAATACGTTTGCACAAAATTTTAATAATTATATGCACAATAAGGTACAGAAGCGGTAATTTCGACGACGTTCATGTTGTTCTGTTGTAGAACACTTACTGCGTTATTCCAGACTGTGGATGGTAGCGCTCGGGGTTCCTTGCCTCGCCAAATATCTTCGCAGAGACATTCGGCGAGGTGCCTAGGGTGAGAGTGAAGTGCCGGCGCATCAAAATTTGATAATTTTGAACAGTCTGTGTTATTCCACATACATAAACAAATAATGTAAACCAACTTTTTCGTTCTTATATCCTTCCTCATAATTGCAAACAAGAATTAAAAAATGTGTTAATTTCAAATGGCTGAGCTTAGCTGTCATATGATGACGTCAAAACCAGACCAGAGTACTAACCTTGAGCCAGACACACTTCCGCGCATAGATAATTAAGGGAGGTATATCTATGGAAAGAGAGGTGTATATTAAGTTTTTAATTTATGACAAATCAGTGTATTATCTCTCTTTATCTATATGGATCAGTGGGCGTGAGATACAACTACAGCCAGCCAATCTGAGAAGGCTGACTGTGATTGACGTAATTTCCGTAGCGGTATAATTCTATGTTTAAAATTACATTGAAAAATAGATACTTTTGAAAAAAAATTTCTTGTAGAAAAATTACCTGAAACATAAAATTAAGAATAATCGCAGGATAGTGGACAAAATATTTGGTTTATTTAATTGAATGTACGACGTTTCGTCTATATATTTAGACTTTTTCAAGTACAAAAAAATAACAATATTTATGAAAATTAATATTAATTACTAACCATAGCAATTAACATAAGATAGGGTACATAAGACAAAAACATGGTAACATGGTAACAAATATTTTGTCCACTATCCTGCGATTATTCTTAATTTTATTATAATCACGATGGACACGATTTCTAATATAAAATTACCTGAAACATTTTCAAAAAATTGTTATATTATTTATAGTATGGTTCATAAGACCATCGATCAATCATAGTA
Source organism: Mongoloraphidia duomilia (assembly GCA_039654895.1). Taxonomy (NCBI): domain Eukaryota; kingdom Metazoa; phylum Arthropoda; class Insecta; order Raphidioptera; family Raphidiidae; genus Mongoloraphidia; species Mongoloraphidia duomilia. The sequence continues at coordinate 11,827,283 of CM077517.1, read as the reverse complement.
CACAGGACTATCATGGTTCACAAGACCATCGATCAATCATGGTACACAGGACTATACAGGAATTACCGTAGGAAAAAGTCCCAGTCACATCTGCTCACGTCCGCCGTCGGGATTCGAAACCAGTACCTTCCGAATGTGAGTCTAGTGTTCTCACCACTAGGCTAGCTCTGCACTTGTAGACTTCCCTCTAATTATAGATAAGTATTTAAATTATAATTATTTCGTTTGTGTTTTTCAAAAGTTTGAAAATGCAGATATTTTGTAAAGGAAAAAGTTGAAATTAAATTAGACGCTGAGCTTTGTTTTCAAAACAATGTCTTTACATGGGTAGAAGTTTAAAATTGAATCAGCTACGAAAAAGGAGGATATTCATATCTTGTAGACTAGAGTATGTTGTATGTGCATAAGTGACTATATCTGTGACCACAAGGTAAAATTGGTTATGTCGAGCATGTGCTAACCAAATGAAGGCTACCAGGTTTACGTCACTTTGATGTCAATAAAATGTCAGTACTGTTTATATTTTGATGGTGATGGGGCCACTAGCAAGTGAAGTATATTCTGCATTCAATCATCTAACGGTAAAATCGCAGTTTTATATTTATTTAATTATTTATTCCTTGATAACGTATAAATGAAAAATCGCTAAACACAAACCGTTAATCTTTAGACGTTTGACGTACCTTACTTGACACTAGCTTCATCTGGTGAATAAAAAATTTAAGCGTTTGACGTATACCTTACTCGCGAATAGAAATATAGTATCCCTCATTGGTGACGATTGAATCATCCATTTGGTTTAATTAACAAGTTCTCCACTTTTAGTTGCAAAAAAAGAGACAGCGATGCCAATTAAATACCACTAGGTAGGTACCTTCATAACAAATGAGAGTCACGTACGCATAAAAGTCATTCGCAAGAAGTTAACACTTTTTAAAAAATAAACTTTCTATTTTTTAGAGATTATTTAAATTTAGAGGACACACTCGTAAATGAATTTTGTTCGAATCGTCTTTCGCGATGTTCGATATACCATGGTAGGTAGTATATGATAGGCATTGATTGTTCTAAAAATAGATTCTGGGTTACCCATACTCTTTAGAGAGTTATCAATCCGGTTTGAAATATAATATTTTAAACTTAAAATTTACGTAATGAAATAGTATATTGAATTACAAGGGACGAAACACAGCGTTTGCAACTAGTGTGAAGTTTGCTACCTGAGGAACGAGTGTGTTTCGTTCCGAGTAATGCCTATTATTTTTCACAACTATAGTGACAATTCAAATTGGGACGCGCAAAAAAGTCGCAAAAATATCAGATCTGTCAGATCTATGGGAAATTTATGTGGGGTTATGTGTATCATTTTAACGTTTTCGAGTAGTATATGCGTATTGAAGTTGGCCCCGGCTCAATCACTCTATCTCTCTCTTAACGACGTTAAAAAACAGAGAAAACCGACAACTGAACATTTTCATCCCTAGGGTTGAAACTCTCAGTATCAACCAGCTAAACCGGTACCGAAAATCGAATTTTCAATAGCGGCGTTGTGAAAAAATGTTTTTACATCCATTTTCACAAATTTAAAGAATAATTCTTTAAATTTGTTACGTGAAAAACTTTCGAAAAATTCGACATAAGCCATTTTGCCGTTTGACCACAGATACACGGACTGATAGTCTTCATAGAAAGACTTTATGTATAATATGAACAGGTTTGCGAGCTCGTGTACACATTATGCTATGTTTATTGTAATTTATAAAGCACTGCTTAGTGTAAGTAGTTTACGTGAAGTGGAGTTTATATTGATGTGGAGGTTTTACCAGAAAATAAACTATTGTGGTGATACAATAATTATATAATAGATTGTAGGTATATCCAGTAGCGGATCTAGGAGGGGGGGCTAAGGGACTCAAGCTCCCTCCCCCAAAAGCATCTGGGTCCACCCCTGACAAATCTCAAATTAAATTCGATATTATCCTACTTTCTTAGTTGAACGGTTTGGCTGCCAATCTGCCATGTATATTCACGGAGATAATATCTGGCAGCCTACAACCTGTCGAAGCCATTGAAGAATTTGCAAAAAGTAATCCAAGGAGACTCGTTATGCGTTAAATAGGCAAAATAAAATTTTGTGTGATTCAAATTTCTGCCGTTACAAAGCATGCAAAATTTATTTTGTTTAATGATTTAGATGCAGAATTTTATGTTCTAAAACTTTTATTCGAAGATATTTTTCCTAAAATAATTAGGGAAGCAGGAATCGCAAAAGTTTGATTTTACGGGTTAAATCCCTATTACCCGCTAAGCAATTCAGCACCCTGTATATAGCAGAAACATAGGCACCGTCGCATTTGAAAGGGAAAAAAATGTATCAGTTTCATTGGTTAGTTCTCAAAAGTGGGCTGTAATAACATGTCAAAAATGTTTATGTATGAGAACGCTGTTGCCACGTATCAACACGCATTTTATAAAGTACGCCATTATTTTGTTTGATACTTTTCTCTCGTGATTGACATCGGTGACCATAGATAAAATTTTGATCAAAGCTTGTTAGATATGTAACGAACATATTCTAAAAGTTACAAATTTTTCTCGGTAATATTACTATATGTATTTTAGCGGTAATAAACTATTAAAACGCGATTTCTTCATAAGAGCTCATATTAATTTTATAATCATATATCTTTTTAAACTATTCGGTAAGCCGCGTTCTAAAATTTTGTGTACATATTTCAGATATACTGAGAAGTAAGTTTACAAAATTTCATTCATTTCTCGGTGATTTGAGAATGAATGAATGAATTGTAAATTATGGACGCTCGACAACAGAAGTCATTAGCGTCGGTGATTTGAGATAGGTGCCATACATCCTTAATACAAAAACATCTCATTGGGTCAATAGTTCTCAAGCTGGAGCAGAAATTGTACAATACGTAAAACATATACAACGAAATATATTACATAAACAACAGAGGGTGGGTATTTTGACCATTATAGTTGCTATAAATGTTATATCCTTTGCTTATTAGGTGTTAGTTTTTTGCTCACGTATTAACGTATTTAAAACCGAATAATCCGAATGCTTATGTTACTAGCAAATTATACAAATTATAAAGCACGAAAAAAACTAAGCTCATTTGTGGTTTAGTGCTTCCTCATGCAAATAGCTAGCGCAGAGTAATAAAACAAAGCCGTATAATAAAAAGCTAAAGCAAGTCTTTAGTAAGCATAAATTGTTAGAACAGCGTTAGAGACCCTCGCATAATTCGACTACGGTCAAGAAAAGTGACAGTGGGTATTGTCCCGGAACAGCTCTGTCCAAAGAGGGTTAACAAGGGATAAAAAAGGAGCTCAGCTCGTCACGCCTGCTTCAAATACTGTATTTATATAAATAAGCTCCAAGTGAGATTTCAGACAAACAGCCATTTTTAAAGCAGTTTCACGCATTATTCGATATGAAAAAGAAAAACTTCGTCGTCAGCTTTACGTAATGTTTAAGAGCTTTTTGAGACGGAAAACTAAGAAAATATTGAGAACTATGCAGCGTTCCTGTCGTGGTTTAAAAAAAAAAAAGGAAGAATGGATCAAACAAATTTACATCTTGAATAAATTTTATGCATTTTATTGTTTTAAAAAAAAATAATAGTTAAGCCGCATTCATTTCAATTAGTATCAATAGTTAATGTAAAAGTCCCCTTATATAATAAGTGGTTCATTAATTATCTAAATGATATTCGTTTCTCGGTTACATTAAGGTCGTGAGAATTTTGTCTAAAATTTAATATTAAAATTTGAAATAAAACATTATTATAGTTTGAGTCGCGACATTATAAATATCCTTTTTCCTATTCGGGACCTGTAACCAAATTTATATATTTCATATCTCGCGGTGGCTTAACTATTTTTTTTTTAATTCTATTTCCATACTCAAAATTATTTCTGAAATAATATTAAACTGTTATTTGTTGTATTTTAAATGTTCTGTACTATTAGTTAAAAATCAGAATTTTTCGCATATGATTATAATACATTTCTATTTCGGTTATTGTATAAATAGCTATTTATAATTATAATTGCAATCAGCAAATAAATTCTCTTTTATGTATCGCACCGTATATAAATCGATTTGATTGTTTTTGTCTATTTCAACCTCAATTCCTCTAGGAGTAATTTTAAGCCAACGCGCGGTCTGGCACTCGTGTTTCGCTAGCCCTCAGTACATGTTTGGGCCCATAATATATACGTCTCTGCTAAATTTCATCTCGTGTGCTGATTTATTCGGGACTTTTAATCTCTGGGTATATTTGATCACCAGCGGACACGTTCGTGCCATACGGGGTCGGCATATTAGCTTTTGTCATCCTTTTCGCGGAAGCTAATTTTCATAACGCCACAGAGGACAGTATGGCTCAGTTGGTAGCGTCGCAGCCTCTGAATCAGACTGTCGAGGGTTCGAATCCCACCTCTGCTCATGGATGTTTTGTGATGTTATTTAGTTTTTAAGTAATATATTATGATATTTGTTGTATTTAAGACGCTAATGACCTAAGTTGTCGACGCGTCTATAATCCACAATAAATAAATAAATAAATAAATAAATAAAACATAACGCCACAACTAAACAACGAAAAGGAAAAATAATTTTAAATCTTACATGATGAAAAATAGTAGATTGCATATCTAGTTGCGTTATGAGGTATATTACTGACGAGTAGTGACAGTAAATTAAAACGAGTGACAACGAGTCACACGAGTCATAATATCATTACGCACGAGATATCTCTACATAGTATAAAATGAAGTCGCTTTCCGCGTCTGTCTGTCTGTATAACCGTTAACGGATTTTGATGTGGTTTTCACCATCAGTTAGATAATTTTTCACGGAAGGTTTATATATATAGAGAACGAGCGAAGCGAGTGATTAAAGTAATTATAATATGCAAGCAAACGAGCGAAGCGAGTGAGTAGTGTATTGCACCCTGGCTTTCTTAGCACCCGGGCGAAACCGGACAGGGCCGCTAGTATATGATATTTTTTGGCATATACCCACTATAAAATAGCTGCTTGTCACTTCATTTTCAGTATTTTCAAAATTTTTTAACAGTTCATTTGTATCGCCAACTTCACTCCTATAGTAGGCCGAGACACGCACGTCGCACACTGCACAGGAGTATATAATAGCGGGCGGATAAGGCAAATAAACATAAATCACTATGGAAATGGCTTAGTTTCCCACATTAGTGTGTTTTCAAAACACTTTCAACACACCTTCCTGTTAACTGACCCATTCCTTGCATACATACACGCATGTAAAGTAACTATTAAAGGCTCTATTCTTGTAAATTACTGAAACAATTTTTTTTATCTATACCTAGTTGTTTTATTTTGTTTTATTTGTTATTCTATTATATAATTGTTAAGTCTATAGTTTTATATTACATCGCTAAGTTTATACTACATTTTTTATCTATTACTGTTATTAATTATTGTTGTTTCCTTAAAATCATGTCTGTACAAATATTTCGATGGGGTAGAAAAGAAAACAACTTTGGCTGTATTCAAATAAGGATTTTGTTTATTTATTTTTCAGAAGGATTCATTATTCTCTTTTTACATAATATTACAAAATGCAAATTTGTCTAAAAGAAGTAAAAACATTTGTTATAAAACTGACAAAATTAAATTACCCAACTGTGGACTCATATTTCAAATAAAATGCATTGTTTGCATTATCTTAAACTTATATATAAAATGAAAAAAATGCAGTAGTTGCAAATCTGCAACCTGTTTGTATAGGTACCTTATACACTATATCGTTCAATTCCACATATAAAGTATGTTCCTACTTCAATAGTTTTCTTTTATCGTTTATGATAAAAGGAAACTTTTTCAAGTAAAGTTGTATTTTTCATCGCTTTTAGAAAAAGGAATCGATGCTACAACAAACATATCTTTTCAAATAAACAATGGAATCTAGCAACTGCAGAATCGGCTTCAACTGTTCAGTTTTATTTTCATAGTAGTCACTTCCTACATCTTGATCAATGACTTGCAGTATGGATTGCGCCTTCCCTATCTCAGTAATGGCGGGACTATTTCTATCTATTTCTAATAACTCTATTGATTGTTTTTCTTTTTGTGTTTGATAAACACATTAAAACATGTTGCGCAATTTAAAAATACCAGGAAAAAAATAAAGAATTTCCATACGTTCGTTTAAAAGTTTTTTTAGGTCACCAACAGCTATAGTTATTACGATCTAGTATCATTTCATAATATGTTTAATTTATTATTTTTCAATATGAATTAAAAATTCAATTAATACTTTTAACGGTTTTCAGAATAGAACCTGTGTACTGGGAACTTGTCACAGAGGGGCCATATAGTGATAGGAACGTCATAAAAACGTCATGTGAAAGTATTAAGTACATTTTAAGGTACGTGCAGTACGCAGCTGGGATTCTAGATGGTAGCATGTATGGTAGATTGTGGCTGAAATTATAAGAGCTTATAGGTTTGCACAACGAAGCTTTGATACTAGCATTGATACAAGCTTAAGTTGCGTTTGAAATGTCAGATAGCGAAGACGAATATTTGTGTTCTTCTGCTACAAAGTGGTATATTTTAAATACAAATTTGGGTAGGAGCTATCATGTCCACCCTATTAATAGAAAACGATCTAAACATGACGAATTTCATCATTTATACCAAGAATTAAAATTTTACCCAAACCGGTTTTTTGAATATTTACGTATGGAACCTAACACTTTTAAATACGTCTTAGAAAAAACTCAAAACAAATCAAATAAAAACTGGGAAAATTTCACTTATTTAACTAGTCACATCCAATGCGAAACTTGTAACAGCCATTTGAAGTTGTCACACGTTGATTGTAGTAGTCAGCGCGCTGAAAGAATGATGAGATACATTCTTGTATCTACCAGCTCTTGTAACAGCGCTTATACCTGTTACACTCACTGCTTCGTTGTGTACGCTCGCATATAATATAACAATGCATTAATTTAAGCAAGCCCTGCTATGATCTACGCTACCATCTAGAATCCCAGCTCCATACTGCACGTACCTTAAATCGTTTACTCCAGCTTAATATGTTTAGAAATAACGTCGAGGGATGTCTTCATTTGCTTAACTTTTTAGCGATGAAACTGAAACTCATATTTATCGAGTAAATTCAACTGTTATCGATGCTGATTTGTACAAAATTCGGTATTCTTAAAAACAGTATAATTGTTAAAATTTATTTTAAGCCCGAACCTGTATTATTGTTGAGAAAACAAAGTTTATGGTGATATCACTTTAGTGTGTACGTATCTATATATGTATTGTAACACTTATGTAACTGTGTACATAAACATATAGGTACTTGAGGTCACTGCTTGTATTCTGTCAGCAAAAAATTAAGCTATAACAGATAGAAATATTCTAGAGCCATGAGATGTCTATATGGTCTCACGAGTGCTACTGGGTATATGATATCACGGAAAATTCAATATGGCGGATTCTAGACACCATTTTGTCAGGATGCAAAAGTAATTTTCCTTCTAAATACATTGACTTTTCATTGTGTTTTAAAGACCACCAACAGCTAAGGTTATTTGGGCCTGGCACCAATTCATATTTTCAATTCATTATTTTTTTTTTTTTAATAATAAATTGAAAATCCAATTGACACTTTTACCAGCTCTCGGGCTAGAACCCGAGAACTAAATACATTGATATACTTATGATGACCCATCTTGCTGTTTAAAAATTTTGAGACTATAGTGCCCTTGGTGCCATCTTTAAATGGGGTTGACTCACTATATTGAAAGTGGCTGTTTTTTTTACGAATATCATTGTACTCTAGGTGTATAATCAATATCCATTTTTGGTAGGAATTTTGAAACGTTTATTACTTTTTTTAAATAATTTAATTTTACAGTAATTTAAAATTGCCGCTAGTTAAAGGGCCAATCAGAAGACGTGCGCCATGGAAATATGACTGTGACAGCGTTGTCATGTTGTTGTTGTGATGTGAAATGTCAAATTCCGTAATTCTCACTATTAATTTTTCAGCAAAAACGTCTGAAAATAATGTATAAAAATAACACTATAGATATTTGAACGTATATGAAGTAACAAAAACACTAAAACACGCTTCTTGATGCTTGACAGGTGCTTGACAATTGTAAGTACGACAACAGTGTATATTCATTTCTGCTTATTTTACTCTTATTGGCTGTTGAATTGAAACGCGAACCTAGTCCTATGACATCATCCGACTAACAAATTAATTTTTTAAGGCCCTTCCGAGTCTAAAAATTCCGAAGAAATTTGAAAGCCTTAAATTCAAAAACACTGCCTATTAAAAAAAAAATAAGTGACTCAACCCCAATACCAATAATTAATTTATCTTCAAAAAAATTTATGTAGGCAATAAGAGATAATGATCAATTGAAAATATTTAGCAACTCAATTATTTATCTGATACTTAAATTGAACTAATTAGGTAATTCTTGTGCCTGTGCAATTTCCCAATGTGGCAAAATAGCAAAATTACTTTCTTTAAGTTTTAAAGTAATTACTAAATATTAAAATTTCAGGACCGTCTGTTTTCTGTTGTAGACACTAGATTTATCAATGTGATAACATATTTTATATCGGTGTTTGAGGGAAATGTTACAAAAAGGATCAAAGTTAGTAAAGATTAAGCAGGCAAGTTTTGTTGAATTGTAATAGATATAGCTGTTGCATGAAAGTGACGACTCTAAGGCCCCGAACAAAGAATGACAGCTTAAAAGTTTACTTACTGCCTCTCAGACATCACAAGAAAACAACACGAATGACTGATAAAATCAAAACGTACGCATGTAGTTGACACACCTAGGTCACATGACAAAGCTGCGAATTTTATATCTGATAAGGTTAATAGTTTAGGTTTACAAATTGTCGATATAAAGTTAAGTAAGTAAGTAAGTAAGAAAATGTTTCTTCCATCTGCCTTACGGCATAGAATACGTCATACACAATACAATAAAAATTCAAATAGTGGTACAATAGGGTAGTTGCCAGTGATCAAAATAAAATATAAAACTTTGTTAAAATAAAAGTTTATGCTCTAAAATAGTTATTAGCATTTTTATTTTTATTAATTAAGTTTCGTAATCATATTTAAATAAATAAATAAAATCATGATTTTTAATCTATGTGTCACGTGACTTCAAACACCGTATGAGAACGTGTGACGTCAATTTTTAATAAAAAATGAATGTATCCATAGCAACGGAGCTTAGATTGTTTACATCATGTTCACATAGGTACAAAACGGTAATTTTCAACACTCTGTTTCTAATATAATTAGCATTGAGTTAGTAGATATAAACGTACATTCATAAAAATATGACGTCATAGGTTCGTATAGTGCAAAAACGATGTTTAGAACCTAGCGCTGGTCTGAACAAACTTGGCGTCCTAAGCGAATGATTTTAATGGCGCCCCTTCAAAACAAAATTTTCTCAACAAAATAAAACAATACTGCGTGCAGCGCCCCGATCATAGACAGAACGAGCCAAATCACATACCTATATGAGTGCTTCTTATACACGTATTTGGGCCGGTGTAACAGTCAAATCATACCCCCGGGATAATCTTACCGGGGGGGTAAAATTATCCTAGTATAATTTTACCCCCCGGTAAAATTATCCTAGAATAATTTTACCCCCGGTAAGATAATACTAGGATTATTATACCCCCCGTATGGGGGTAAAATTTTCCTGGGAAGATTTTACCGGGGGTATCATTTTCCTGGGAAGATTTTACCGGGGGTATCATTTTCCTGGGAAGATTTTACCGGGGGTATCATTTTCCTGGGAAGATTTTACCGGGGGTATCATTTTCCTGGGAAGATTTTACCGGGGGTATAATTTTTCTTGTAAAATCTTACCGGGGTGGGGGGGGTATAATTCTAAACATTCTATGGATTGTAAGATTTTTTATTTTCTATAATTTGGGCATTTGTAAAGGCACTGATAATAATGTACTATCGGTTTTTGTGCTGCAATATCAATATCAAAGATTTTTGAGTGATGTTTTCATTAATGGTGATCAAATGCATTACCGATGCCGTGGAAAGGACGTACATTTTGTTTTGTAAAAACATTTTGTTCTGTTCTCAGAATTTTTTCAACGTGCGTAAGAGCTATGAGTAGGTAGGTAGCCAGACCTAGTAGGTCTGAATAGATGGCCAGAACCCAAAACATATATTATATACAAAAATCCAGTACAAAGGAAATCGTTTAAAATATGTTATCATTTGACATTTGCGAAGGAACCAAACAGTGATATTTTTTTGTGTTTATAATATTGCTAGGTACAAACATCTACTACTCCCCCGACCCCAAAAAATTTATATACAAAAATCTATTATGAAGGAAGTTATTTGAAATATGTTATCATTTATAAAGTAACCGTTACAATACATTATACTTATACTTTAATTATTATGACAAATTATTCAAAAACAAATATAAATCGTTAGTAAATATCATCAGGATTGATGATATATAACTTTCCCCGCTCTTTATTTTCATTAAATTCGTGCGAGGAATTTCAGATTTACAGCAACATTTATTCGCACAATAAAGTTAGTATACTTAATTTACGTCTATTCTCAACAGAAATATAATTCATAACAATATAAAATGCAATTCTACCAAAGAAAACAAAAAGATTTTACTAGCAAAATGATACCCCCGGTAAAATCTTACCAGGAAAATTTTACCCCCCCCAGGAGGATACAATATTCCTAGCACACCGGTGTGCCAGTAAAATCATACTTCCGGATAATCTTACAGGGGGGGGGTAAAAATATCCTAGAATAATTTTACCCCCGGTAAAATAAAACTAGGAATATCGTACCCCCTTAACAATCACTATTTACAAATTACAATAATAAAGTCAAACAATGCCCGGATTATCTTACCGGGGGGTAAAAATATCCTAGGATAATCTTACCCCCGGTAAAATAAAACTAGGAATATCGTACCCCCTTAACAATCACTATTTACAATAATAAAGTCCAACAATGCCCGGATAATCTTACCGGGGGGTAAAAATATCCTAGGATAATCTTACCCCCGGTAAAATAACACTAGGAATATTGTACCCACTTAACAATCACTATTTACAAATTTCAATTATAAAATCAAACAATCACACAACGATCTCTATAGTATTGTATTGTATTTTAAAGACCACCAACAGCTAAGGTTATTTGGGCCTAGCACCAATTCATATTTTCAATTCATTATTATTTTTTTTTTTTTTTAATAATAAATTGAAAATCCAATTGACACTTTTACCAGCTCTCGGGCTAGAACTCGGGAACTGGGGACTTGTAATAGAGGAACCATAGCAACGCCATGTAAACAACAGCGCCGCTACACTCTCGGCTATTCTCAAGCACAATGATCTCTATAATTGATTGTGGATCATAGATGGTGACACGCCGACAATTCTGTTTCTTAAAGTGACTGTAAAAAGTGAGGAAACTAGAATTTTTACTACTCCACCAGTTCAAAAATTTTTACCCACTGAACGAATTACCCACTAACCGAATTTCAAAAATGGCACCAGTTTATGTAGGCCTCCGAATGGACAATGAGATGGTCTGAAATTATAGGTACATGGTGTTCAATTTATAAAAATACAAGTCGGTTGTACCATGACTACATCGTACACCCTGTATAGCTAAAAATAATTTTAAAGTGTAGTGCTCTTATTCCAATCCGACTTTTATTTAAAATTTTTTTTCTGAAGCACATAATAATTAAGATATCGCCCGAGACATTATTAATTCACCCTGTATTATATAGAGCTTTAACTATAATAATATAGAGGTTACTATAATAATATGATCAGGATATCTTTACCGGGGGGGTTTCGTTTTCCTAGTAAAATCTTGCCGGGGGGTATCATTTTCCTGGGAAAATTTTACCGGTGGGAGGTAAAATTTTCCCAGGAATATTATACCCCGCGGTAAGATTTTACTAGGTAATTGATACCCCCGGTACGATATAACTAGGAAAATTTTACCCCCCTCAGGAGGGTATAAAATTCCTAGTTTTATCTTACCGGGGGTAAAATTATTCTAGGATATTTTTACCCCCCTGGTAAGATTATCCGGGGATATGATTTTACTGGCACACCGGTAAAATAAAACTAGGAATATTGTACCCCCTTAACAATCACTATTTACAAATTACAATAATAAAGTCAAACAATGCCCGGATTATCTTACCGGGGGGTAAAAATATCCTAGGATAATCTTACCCCCGGTAAAATAACACTAGGAATATTGTACCCACTTAACAATCACTATTTACAAATTTCAATTATAAAATCAAACAATCACACAATGATCTCTATAGTATTGTATTGTATTTTAAAGACCACCAACAGCTAAGGTTATTTGGGCCTAGCACCAATTCATATTTTCAATTCATTATTATTTTTTTTTTTTTTAATAATAAATTGAAAATCCAATTGACACTTTTACCAGCTCTCGGGCTAGAACTCGGGAACTGGGGACTTGTAATAGAGGAACCATAGCAACGCCATGTAAACAACAGCGCCGCTACACTCTCGGCTATTCTCAAGCACAATGATCTCTATAATTGATTGTGGATCATAGATGGTGACACGCCGACAATTCTGTTTCTTAAAGTGACTGTAAAAAGTGAGGAAATTAGAATTTTTACTACTCCACCAGTTCAAAAATTTTTACCCACTGAACGAATTACCCACTAACCGAATTTCAAAAATGGCACCAGTTTATGTAGGCCTCCGAATGGACAATGAGATGGTCTGAAATTATAGGTACATGGTGTTCAATTTATAAAAATACAAGTCGGTTGTACCATGACTACATCGTACACCCTGTATAGCTAAAAATAATTTTAAAGTGTAGTGCTCTTATTCCAATCCGACTTTTATTTAAAATTTTTTTTCTGAAGCACATAATAATTAAGATATCGCCCGAGACATTATTAGTAATTCACCCTGTATAGAGCTTTAACTATAATATAGAGGTTGCTATAATAATATGATCAGGATATCTTTACAGGAGGGGTTTCGTTTTCCTAGTAAAATCTTACCGGGGGGGTATCATTTTCCTGGGAAGATTTTACCGGTGGGAGGTAAAATTTTCCCAGGAATATTATACCCCGCGGTAAGATTTTACTAGGAAAATGATACCCCCGGTAAGATTTTACTAGGAAAATGATACCCCCGGTAAGATTTTACTAGGAAAATGATACCACCGGTAAAATCTTCCCAGGAAAATTTTACCCCCATACGGGGGGTATAATAATCCTAGTATTATCTTACCGGGGGTAAAATTATTCTAGGATAATTTTACCGGGGGGTAAAATTATACTAGGATAATTTTACCCCCCCCGGTAAGATTATCCGGGGGTATGATTTTACTGGCACACCGGCACGGTTCGGCCACAGTTCGGAATGAAGCGACATACTGCACAGTGCACATATTTGAGTCGGCTTGCCGCGCCGTCACAGATGACCGTGGGCTGGCCACCCCGCATCGTTGACACGCCCGCCAGTCCCGTGCCCTCGCCATGCCGCCCCCCAAATTATAGCGCCCTAGGCCGTCGTCTTGTTCACCTATATCATATATGGACGGATCGGCCCTGATAGAACTCCTTCAAAAAAGCCACTAAAAAGAGGAAAATAATAAAATTTTGAGGTCGGCGCCAATTTAATTACTAAATCTACTTTTATTTTATTAAATTACGTTCTATTTTTTTATAACATTTTTTTTATTTTTTACATTTTTTAGTGACTTTTTAATACGTAAGTAGTTAACCGACTTCTTTCTTGATATTTGATTACTAAACTAAAAAAAAGAGAAAATTACTGAACCGATTTAAGTAAAATTTATGTGGAACCACCCTGAAGGTATGCCCTAATAAATAAAAAAAGAATCATTAAAATCGGTTCACAAATGCAGGAGATAATATGAGATAATTCATACCTATATTAAAAAACTATTGAACCGATTTAAGTAACATTTATGTGCTTGCATGTGTCATCAAATTCCAAAACGCCGCGTGAACAAAGTAGCGGGCACAGCTAGTCAATAATAATTTCGTATTACTAAATATATGAGTAAATGTCGGGTATTCCAAAATTTAATTTTTTATTGTAGATTATAGACACGTCGACAACTTCCAAAATTTAATGGGTTTCATTATTGCGACTTTTAAATTTATCAAGAATTTTATTGTCGACACAATATATCTAACTTGCGTATGATTAAAACCACATTTTATCATTAAGCACAGAATACGTTAGTGAATAATTATTTCTACTAATCGAGGTTTTTGATTCATATTAAAAGAACCACATCTGTATAAATATCGTCTGTTAATAATTAGCCGTCAACTGGTTGTAGAGAATTACGTTCAAATGAATCCCTTGCGAAGCCAGTTTGTCTTTCTATGTATGAGTGCACTGAATAGTGAATGGTTATGGGATGCGTCGCCGCACCGATACAGTGCAACTCCATGTTTTCGAACGATACATATTCGACGCAAAATAGTAGACACCACGCATAACAAGCCGTGAGGTGGGTCGTTTATTAGGACTAAATTGCGACCCTTGAGGTTCACACGACGAACTTCCCAGTTTGATAAATATTTAATAACAGTAATTAAATTAGATATTACACAGAAAAGTAATCATTTTAATCATTAAAACATAATTATAATTTATTTTTAACAATAATTAAAAAAAAAAAAACGGCTGAACCGATTTTTATAAAATTTATATCGGATCAAAATGACGTTAACACGCCTCGATTGACACCCTTACGAAGTCGATATAATTTTTTATTCGCGAGATATTGTGTAAAATCTACTTTTTTGGAGTCTATTTTGTTAAGAAAAAAGAACGGCTGAACCGATTTTGAAAAAAATTTCTTTCAGATCATATTTACGTTTATACGCGTCGATTGGCGCCCTAACGTAGTCGATATCATTTTTCATTCTTTAGATTTCGTCTTAGAAAGGAATGGACACATACGTACGTACATACACACACACACACACATTCACACACACAGACATCTTTCTAAAAATAGTGTAATGACCTTGAAACATAAAAATTTGTTATACATTTTGATTTCGATTTTCGGACCCATTACAATAATTTCCAATGGGAAGTTAATAAATAATATTAAACTTTTAATTTCACAAACTGACGGGGTATGAGAGTTATTGTCGACTAAACACAAATTATTAACTTCCCATTGGAAGTTATTGTAAATAACTTCCAGTGGGAAGTTAATAATTTGTGTTTAACGATATCACGTCATCTGTTTGTATCCGCGATACAGACATTCCCATTTTTTTTAGCTCCATCTAATCAGAATTACAGTGTAGTCGTTAAGAGACAGTACAGCAGGAGAGTTAACAGTGCTGCGTGTAACTGCACACAGTCCTGGTGGAAGTCCCAGCAATTCTGTTACCCGTCAACGTATAACGTAACCTCTGGAGCTTTAGACGCTCCATGTCATTTCCGTCACAGCAGCACGCTTTAATGTAATCGATTGTTCTCTACGCTATGCTAAAGTGCGGATCAGTGGAGCTTAAGTGGCGGTTCGCACTCGAACGTAACGTGTCGCATTTACTAACACACATATGTGCCCTCATTCCTCGGTAGTCGTCGACCATTTCCTTTCTTAAATTGTACAAACTTAAGAGGACTCGAAACTCATTTATGGACTAAGCCCGCGCACAATATCTTTTAAGGTTTTCTTAAACCAGTACGGGACAGAAGTAGCCGAAACGGGTGCAATCACGTTGCGAGAAAATATAATCGGAAATTACATTCGTGAAATATTCCGCTAAATACTTTCATCTTACGGACAGCTATTCTCGGCCTACTATAGACGTGAAGTTGGCGACACAAATGAAACATTTTGAAAATACTGGAAATGAAGTTAAAAGCAGCTATTTTATAAGGGTATAACAAAAATACCATATTGTTACAAAACTGTTTTCTGAGTTGGCGGAATAAATATTTATTTACAATAATTCGTAACAATTAACTATATACAATAATTGCAACAACGAAAAGTCAATTCTAACAATAAAAAACTTAAACGGTAATTATTGAACTAAACGAGCCACTTAACTAACACTTAACAAATAACTATATACAGCGTGTCCACGAAAGTTCTTTACAAATGGAATTTTTTTTTATTAATTATTGGAGCAAAAATTTTTTTCCGTGGAAAAGTTCTGCTTCGTCCAAAACCTCTAAAACACCAAAGAAAATTTTTTTCGGCCTAAAGTTATACGAGGGAAATCAAAAAGTTTTATTTTACTAAAAATAAAAATTATCTGTGATATTCAAGATTTTCGCAAAATTAGTTACATAATCAAATTTAAATCAAAATTATATCATAACTAACTTCTAAGTAATTATTTATTCAGAATTATAAATCATAATTCAACATGTCCTCCATCTCTCTCCATACAAGGAACAGTTCTCTTTCCAAAATCCATCACTGAAAAAAAATTTCTTTGGTGTTTTAGAGGTTTTGGACGAAGCAGAACTTTTCCACAGAAAAAAATTTTTGCTCCAATAATTAATAAAAAAAAAATCCATTTGTAAAGAACTTTCGTGGACACGCTGTATACAAGGATTATTTATTTGTAATTATTTATGTCAGATTTATTCATTTCAGACGCACTATTCGTCGCTCAGTACTTGACTTCGTATTCAACACGACACTGATTGCCTGATTGACCCACGCCGCTGTTTATATACCTGCGTGGCGTAAACTCAGTAGTGTTCTCGATTTCTCTAGCGTTGTCCAGAATGTTCGTGTAGGCACCAGTGTGTTCAGCAAGCAGACACCGCTTCCTGCCTAACGTTTGTATACAGGGTGATCCGTAATGGTACGACTCGTGTGACTGTTAAAACTCGCTATGCTTGTTTTAACATATTATCACTTACTCGTCAGTATTATACGTTATTACGCAACTAGATATACAATCTATTATTATACTTGTGCTCCGCAATTCTGTTAGTATTGCGTTAAAAATTTTTTCAACTTATTCATCGATATTCAAAATTATATAAATATAATAGATAAATATAATAAATTTAATAGAAATCCATCCTGAGCACGATGACATAATTTCTTTGTCGCACCGTACTTCGACGTGTTTGAGTACGCGTTGACTTTAATACTTAAATTGCGTAAAATTTTGTAAAGAAAAACATCAATATTATTTTGTCTGCATGATTTCTGTTCAAAAAATGTTTTCTGAAGAGATAACATACTCGTGGAATTTTAAATGTGTCTAATCTGATTTACTTTTTGATTAAACGGGTACTTCTTTAGAACTGTTAACCATTGCAAGAAGCAACTTAATATTATATTTCTTTGACTTCTGGTACAGAATCCTCTTAATTTGATTGCTGGTGCTAGTCTAGTCGCAACATAGCGTTGTTGATGCGTAAATGGAACTCTTGTTCTATAGATTTTATAAATGATGCGTAAAACTATATAGAAAACAAATAAACGATTTTACCAGACATTTTCGGTCTTATACTCTCCATGTATACTGTAAAGGGTGATTTGGAAATATCAATACGATTAAATCTTATTTTGGTAATAATACGCTGATAAAAGTTTACTTAGTAAAACTTTGGGCGTTACTTTAAATTTTCACTCAATGCTAATGATAAATTTATAAATGTTAAATAAAGCTATTTTACAAGATTTTATTTTGCTTGCTGTGTTAGTGTGTCAGTATGTGTGGGTCAAATCTTGCAAGTCAATTTTGAACTACTTCCACGTATCATTTTGTAATCATAATATGTATTCCCGATGACAATACATGAATAAATCGTTTTTATTTATTTATTTATTGTAGATTATAGACGCGTCGACAACTTAGGTCATTAGCGTCTGTAATTACATTAAATAACAACTAACTTAAAACTAAATAACATTACAAAACATCCATGAGCGCAGGTGGGATTCGAGCCTCTAGTCTAGAGCTGGTACCAATTACGCTATCCACTAGGCTATACTGCCCTCAAATCGTTTTTAGAATTAAATTCAACCCCTAAGGGTTTCAAACGGGGATATAGGTTTTTTTTGACTAATCAACGCCCAGGCCAAATCACTGAAGCTAGAAACATGAAATTTGGACAGTAGATTCCTTTTCTGACGTAAACGTCCACTAAGAAGGGATTTTTCGAAATTCAACCCCTACGGGGGTCAAAAGAAGGTAAAATTTTGAAAAACTAAAACGAACAAAATAAAATATTGTAACAAAACTGTTTTCTACGTTTTATTTACAATAATTAAAAATGTAATAACAATTCAAATACAATAACTGTATGTCAATGCTAACAAGCAAACGATAATAATAACGAACAGTAATTCTTAAACAAAGTGAAGCACTTTAATAACACTGAGCAATACCTATTTATATGCTGTATTTATGTTCAAATCGACACTGTCTCACGACTGACTCCCGACTACGGTGACTGCCCCTGCTTATATAGAGGTACGTGGCTTAAGCACAGCGCTTCTAGCGTTTTCGAGAACATTCCGGCAGGTACGCGTATCTTCGACACCATTCCACGCCTCGCCACTGTGACTTATTCTCGGTGCTTCCGCTGCCGCCAGCGGCACAACATCTTGGGGTTTGCTACAATATTAGTAACAAAAATGTACATATATAATAATGTAGCGTTCATAATTATTATAAAATCGACCCCCGCTTTTATTATAATTATGAACCTAAATTATGCATATACGTAAAGCCACTATTATTTCATACAAATAACCTGTGAAAATCCAATTGTATTACATAACGTTCCTACTAGTTAAGGCAACAATTACAACTACATTTGACGTGATTCCTCTGTGACATTTTGACAGTATCAGATTGTATGACGTAGACATAAATTATACGTGTAGTGGTGCTTACACACCTGACACAAATGCACTTATAATAATACGTACGTAGTTTGCCTTGTAGATATTGTAGACAGGTATAGTGTGTTGACGAAGCTGATATTGACGCCCTCAGCGACAAGCTGACCAGTGACCAAAATATGACCGGCAGTTTCTGCTACGATACATATAAGGTAATTTACTGGCACCGTACAGCTACTGTGACGTTTATGTGTGTGTGTGACGTACTAATAACGTCTCTACATCAACATCCATTTGTGTACTGAATAACTGCCAGTGGTTTCCAACGTGGCGCCCACAGACGCCTTGGCGCCCATCAAGTTTAACAGGTTACAGTACCATATCCCAACTATTATATTGTAGCAAACCCCAAGATGTTACGCCAGTGCCTCCAATAGAAACCACGAGAAAGAAAGGTCACAGTAGTAAAACGTGGAATGGTATCGAAGATTCCAGACAACGCTAGAGGATACGAGGACGCACTAAGCGTACACCGCACGCAGGTATATAAACAGGACTGTGTCGTGTTGAAGTCGGTTGCCATCAGTCAGTACAGTGAAATAAATATTGATCAGTCAACGGGAATCAGTCAGTGTAGATTGTACTGCGACAGTGTTGAACAGCGAAATAAATCTGATATAAATACAGTGAAATAAATAATCCTTGTATATTTAGTTAATTGTTAAGTGTTATTTAAGTGGCTCGTTTAGTTCAATAATTACCGTTTAAGTTTTTTTATTGTTAGAATTGACTTTTCGTTGTTGCATTTATTGTTATTGTATTTTTAATTATTGTAAATAAATATTTATTCCGTCAACTCAGAAAACAGCTTTGTAACAATATAAAAAATATTAGTAAAAAAAACTTTTTAAAGACACGCTTTTATGCAAATGTAGTAAAAAACAAAAAAATAAGTTTTAATAATTTAGTTTCATAATTATAAAAGCGTAAGCTCTACGATATTCTATTAGTCACGACCCACGCTTTTATAATTATGAAACTAAATTATTAAAACTTATTTTATTCCTTTTTAGTAGGTAGGTACATTAATTAAATAAAAGCGTGTCTTTAAAAAGGTTTTTTTACTAATATTTTATTTTGTTCCTTTTAGTCATTCAAAAGTATTCCCTTTTGACTCCCTTAGAGATTGAATTTCGAAAAATCTCTTCATATAGTGGGTGCTTACGTCACAAAAGAAACCTACTGCCCAAATTCCAAATTTTTAACGTAGAGGTTTGGCCTAAGCGTTGAATCGTCAAAAAACCCTACTCCCTCGTTTGACCCCCTTAAAGATTGAATTTAATTCTAAAAACGATTGATTTATGTATTGTCATCGGGAATACATATGTGTACCAAATTTTAAATCGATCGGATACGTGGAAGTCGTTCAAAATTGACTTGCAAGATTTGACCTAATCAAGCAAACTGTAATGGATATTAATTTGAGCTTATCAATATCTAGAAATAACTTCAATATTCACGTGTTATGTACGGCAATCTAATAACTTTGAACTTTATTTAGTAATGTACGCTATCGTATGGCGAGGCGCCTTACTTGTATCCGCGACGCAGTGCCTGCACGCTCCGGCTGTACGCGCTCGCGTCTCTATTTCAAACCATTATTAATTGGCTTGGTCTGGCCGCCGTAGGATGGCAGGCCTCTCGATTCATTTATCGTTCATTTATTTAATAAATAAATGAGCGTTCACTGAGTCTGTGACACGCCATGTAGTTGACCCTCTGGTCATTTTCAATTATATCAAGAACTAGAACCGGGATTAAGTTCCCACCTAGAGCTTACAAGCGAAAGGCGTTCTGTCGTTCTCACACATACCGGGTGCGTTGGAAACATCGACCGCCCAATACACACATACAGGGTGCGTTGGAAACATCGACCGCCCGATACACACATACAGGGTGCGTTGGAAACATCGACCGTCCAATACACACATACAGGGTGCGTTGGAAACATCGACCGCCCAATACACACATACAGGGTGCGTTGGAAACCTCGACCGCCCAATACACACATACAGGGTGCGTTGGCAAAATCGACCGCCGGACACACATACTGAACATACACAAAGAACGTAACAGAACGGTACGCTTATCCATGTACGACCGTATGCTTTTGGATCTTTAATAAAAAAACACAACGTAGGGAAGGAACTGACCTATTGCTCATATGATCAAGACCGGCGATCATGTTAAACACCCCGGTCTGAAGTAATATTATTAAACACGTCCAATTCGAGTCATTTATGTTTTTGTGTGATCAACTGTTGGCGCGTTGCTAAATGCGTCTAACAATATTTTTGTACTTTTGATTAATAGTGAGAAACGTACCAATGAATACATGTTTACTTTTCCGGAACTAAATATGATCTAAAATATTAAATATTATATATGTTTGTAAATTTATGTAATAACGATTTTATTTAAACAAAAAACGAATTATACTTATGGTTTATGAAATTTTCGCAAATTTATTTAAAACCCAGCATAACCCCAAGAAAACAAGGTAACAAATGGTGCCGTGACCAGGATATTAACAAATTATACCAGTGACCAATCGACCTACAATAGATATAAATAGACCTATTCGCACTAATAAACCATAAGGTGTAAGGGTTACGAAATGGATATCGACAGACTTGCTCGAGATGAGCTAATATGGGAAGTGAACGCCCGAGGGATCCGAATTGACCCCGAGATCACAGTAAACGATTTACGTAAAAAATTACGTCATTTATTAAAAATAGGCCAGACCGGCGCCAACCTAAGTCGATCGTTAACCAATGAAGAATGCGAAAACGAACTTAGCGTCTGCGAAGAGAAAATTCGTGAAATTCAAGATTTACTAAAAACCGAGCTGAACGTTGGAAGTCTGAAAAAGATTAAAACAAAAATTTGGCACATCGGTAACCGTCTAAACCTTATAACTGCAGAAGAATATTACAACCGACGATTGCAAATTTTAGAACAAATAGTTCGATTTCAAGAAGATTTAGATCAGTCTGTTATTCGCCCCGATATCCCGAGACAATCTACCCTCCAAGAGGCTGAACCCAACGAATCTTCACCAACGCCACCTGAACAAACTCAACCCGAACAAGAGATCGACCAAAATAACATCAATCTCGAACAGCCAAATGATTTTGCTGCCCGTTTACGCGCATTAAATCTAGACCTCACGACCCCCGCTCGTTCATATAAAGCAATTCCAATTTATAAATGGGGAATTAAATTTACTGGCGACGACCACAATAGTTTAGAAACATTTTTGGAA
This sequence comes from Mongoloraphidia duomilia, assembly GCA_039654895.1. Taxonomy (NCBI): domain Eukaryota; kingdom Metazoa; phylum Arthropoda; class Insecta; order Raphidioptera; family Raphidiidae; genus Mongoloraphidia; species Mongoloraphidia duomilia. Next base: position 11,804,970 of record CM077517.1, on the reverse strand, counting down.
GACGTAGAAGACCGCCGCCGAGACAACAATGTAAATACAGCTGATCTCTTACAATCAGCTTCGGGATTGTTTGGAGGCTCAGCGCTGCAAGTTTACCGACATGCTCGCGATAGATTACGCACGTGGGAGGAGCTCGTGCGAATATTACGCAAAGCTTTTCAAGACCCGGACTACGATCACCTACTACGAGCCGAAATCGATAAACGAAAGCAAGGACCTACAGAACCGTTTTCCGTTTATGTTGCAAAAATGTCATGTCTATATAAACGTATGGGGCGTCCGCCGGCCTATTGTGAACAACTCCAAACTATTGAACTCAATTGTTTACCGGCCTATCAGGAACAAATCAGCCTGATAGAACCTAGAACAATCGAAGAGTTAGAAACTTTAGTGGCACGATTAGAGCGAGGCCGACTACGCGCACACCGTCAAACAGGCTCGCCTAGTCAACTATTAGAGCCAGACCTGTCTAAAGTGCCCAGTATACCAAACACGACCAACAATAATGTACGGATGATTCAAACATCGCGGAATAGCCCAGCTCACCAAATAGAGGTTGTAAAAACTCAAAATGCACCATTTCAGTACAAATGCTGGAATTGTCGCCAACCAGGACACGCCTACCGGAATTGTCCAGCCCCGCCTAGACATCAATTCTGTAATACATGCGGATTGCACGGAACTACAACACAGAATTGTCCCCGCTGTCGCCAAACACCGGGAAACGACCAACAGGCACGTTAACAGGTCGTAAACGTCGCCTGAAGACCACTAAACCGACCTTAGCGAAATTTGCACCGAGAGCCGCCCAAAATTTAATTACAAAAATGCCAGGAGACGCCCGACCTTACCTTTATGTTAATATTGGTGGAAGCAACTTTCCCGGATTGTTAGATTCAGGAGCTAGCAGAACGATGGTTGGACCGAGAGGGAGATCGCTGCTCACTGAACTAGGATTCCGGACTCAACCTGCGCATAACTATACAATCCAGACCGCTGATGGGACAACGTATCCCGTCACACAAGAAATGAATGTACTAATGACTGTATTCGACCGAACGCGCCTCATTACGGTATTAGTAGTGCCCGAATTACAGCACGACCTAGTGCTTGGCATCGATTTTTGGACCACCATGCAAATAGTACCCGACTTCAGTAAGGGAACATGGGCTTTTTCAACAAATATAGAACACGTAGCAGCCATCACGCCCATCACGACCAGAGAAAATTTAAATTTTCCAATACAGTTACACGACCACTGGTATAACAAAATGATTACCAAGATCCAGACCGACCCAAATGATTATCCACGATGGAAAGTCCAAGACTCCAAAATTTATAAACACATTACCGACCGAAACCATTTCCCGAACCCCGCGTACGAATGGAAATTGGTTGTACCATCCGACCTACGATCAGAAATACTTAAACAGTTTCACGATGAGCCGACCGCCGAACATTTGGGCATTAATAAAACATTCGACCGAATAAAGCATTTTTATTATTGGCCCAAAATGATCATTGACATAGCACGATATGTACATAAGTGCCGTGTCTGTCAGCAATCGAAGCCCGAAAATAAAGCGCCCCAAGGACATATGGGACACGACCGGACCGCAGATGTACCCTGGAGAACGATTAGTGCCGACCTAACGGGCCCCTTTCCTCGATCGAAAAAGGGCCACAAATATTCACTAGTTGTTCAGGATACGCATACGAAGATGAAAAGACCGCTTGCACCGATCCAGACATCGCCTGCAAGGACCTCATCGACGACGCCGCCGACCCCCAAGACGCCGACACCACCGCCGCCTACGCCTACAGTGCCGACGCTTCCCGTCTGGAACCCCGGACGGACAAAGCGTTGCCGCAGGAAGACCCGAATGCCCGATGGACGCGTTATTCGGTTCACCCGGTACGCGAACGGGAGTGTCCGCATGGGACAATTTGTCCCCCGCCCGTAAAAACAATGTGATGTGTAAGTGTTATGTGTAAGTGAACGACATTTTTTTTTATTATTTGAGAGAATTTTTTTTTTTATTTGAATTTTGTGTATTTTGAACTTTTTGTCCGCTTTAATGGAGAGACGATGACCGTATTTTTTTTTTGTTTTATTTAAGCACCGTCGTAAGTCTGATTATTTTTTTTTATTGTTGTTATTATAACTTGTACTTTTGTCCGTCTGTAGGTTAAGAGTTTTTTTTTGAATTATAGGAGATCATTATATGACCAGGTGAACGTACCCAAGGGTAACAATGACCTAATAATCTCCTATCATTGAACGGACCGGGGGAGTGTAATGGATATTAATTTGAGCTTATCAATATCTAGAAATAACTTCAATATTCACGTGTTATGTACGGCAATCTAATAACTTTGAACTTTATTTAGTAATGTACGCTATCGTATGGCGAGGCGCCTTACTTGTATCCGCGACGCAGTGCCTGCACGCTCCGGCTGTACGCGCTCGCGTCTCTATTTCAAACCATTATTAATTGGCTTGGTCTGGCCGCCGTAGGATGGCAGGCCTCTCGATTCATTTATCGTTCATTTATTTAATAAATAAATGAGCGTTCACTGAGTCTGTGACACGCCATGTAGTTGACCCTCTGGTCATTTTCAATTATATCAAGAACTAGAACCGGGATTAAGTTCCCACCTAGAGCTTACAAGCGAAAGGCGTTCTGTCGTTCTCACACATACCGGGTGCGTTGGAAACATCGACCGCCCAATACACACATACAGGGTGCGTTGGAAACATCGACCGCCCGATACACACATACAGGGTGCGTTGGAAACATCGACCGCCCAATACACACATACAGGGTGCGTTGGAAACATCGACCGCCCAATACACACATACAGGGTGCGTTGGAAACCTCGACCGCCCAATACACACATACAGGGTGCGTTGGCAAAATCGACCGCCGGACACACATACTGAACATACACAAAGAACGTAACAGAACGGTACGCTTATCCATGTACGACCGTATGCTTTTGGATCTTTAATAAAAAAACACAACGTAGGGAAGGAACTGACCTATTGCTCATATGATCAAGACCGGCGATCATGTTAAACACCCCGGTCTGAAGTAATATTATTAAACACGTCCAATTCGAGTCATTTATGTTTTTGTGTGATCAACTGTTGGCGCGTTGCTAAATGCGTCTAACAATATTTTTGTACTTTTGATTAATAGTGAGAAACGTACCAATGAATACATGTTTACTTTTCCGGAACTAAATATGATCTAAAATATTAAATATTATATATGTTTGTAAATTTATGTAATAACGATTTTATTTAAACAAAAAACGAATTATACTTATGGTTTATGAAATTTTCGCAAATTTATTTAAAACCCAGCATAACCCCAAGAAAACAAGGTAACAAAACTAACATACAAACATTGCAAGTTAAATAAAAGCTTGTAAAAATGAGAATTGGTTAATCAATTACTCAACGGATTTACTTGAAAATTTGTATGGATCCACTATATTCATACAAATTTTTAAGGCGCCTATGAGCACTGCGCTGGGAACCACTACTATAATAAAATATAGGTTAATATGTTTTATTTCTTATCCTCGACTTATTACGGTAAAATGTATTTTTAACTTACTATATTATATTTTTCGTATTATTATTTTTTATGTTAATTGTTCACCCATAACTTCTCGAGGGGTTGACCGATTTGAATAATTTTAACGCCGTTGGGTTCAGAATATTTACGAAATTGCCCCGTATAATTTTTATTAAAGTCGTTTCAGTAGTTTTTGAATTATATTATACGTGTGGAGAATAAGTACCTATAGTACTCCCTACTGGCTATTCCGTTGCAATGCAGTGTGCATAATGGAGAGAACTATACTTTCGCGCTTGCATCAATGATGCGTGGTTTTCTGTTTGCTACGTTTTTGTTAAATATTACAGGCAACGTCTGTCTGCTGTTTGCTTGTCTAAACGCGATAAACTCTGAAACTATTCGACCGATTTTCATGCGATTTTCAACAGTACCGAGATAAAATATCTGTAAAGGTTTTAGGCTATGTTTCATTTTGCTGTAGTAACAAGAGGCTGCCATTTCCCGGCAGCACCAATGTAATGATTTGGATTCGCATACAGACATTAAAAAAAAACTTTTCTAGGTTCAGGAGACTTGAAAATGCATAAATTCATCAAAAAATCAAAATCGAAATTTTGTACTTGTATTCGTGCAAAAATTTGATTTTGAGTTTTTGATGAATTTAATCGTTTTCAAGTTCCTTGAACCTAAAAATGTGTGTATTGCACATTATAGATCCCAAACCGCAATATCGATTTTGTTAAGATTTTTCCTCTAGGTACTTCATATATTAGGAAAGTAAAAATTAATGTGATCCGAAGTTTCCGAACCTGGAGAAGTATATAGAATTTTTGGTGATTTACGTTTAGCACATGTAGTCTCTTTTGATTGGAACAAAAAATAGATTACAGCCGTCATTCATGTTTTCATGGAACAAATAATGATTGATGAAGACAACATGTACAGAACTTCTGGATGTATTCTCGTTACGTAACAACGTGTATTATAAGCATGTGCATACGTAAACATGGAGGTTGTTTGTCAAGTGGCGGAGTCAAGTGGATTGGATGGGAGATGGAAGCTGTATTATGGTCGCTTTGGATACTACAGGATGTACCACTGATTACAGATGCGCTGTAGAGACTGCAGTAAAGGACCCCATTCACTAAACGATACATCTCACAACACATCTGGAAATATGGCATAATTATATGAGACTGTTCTAGTATCTATTTACATGGTATAAACTAGGTAGGACCAACCCGCGACCCGCGGATCGTATGCGACCCGCCTTGACTAATTTTACGGCCCGCGAGATTCATTTTTTTTTTAATATAAGTTTTATTGGCCTCTATATCTTCTGATATAATCAGCCATGTCATTATGTTCGGTAGAATGCTTAAAATAAGAGAAAAATAATAAATTTATATAATAAAAAAAATAAACAATAGATACCTAAGTAAAATTTAAACTGGTAATAATAATAAATCTGTTCTTTATGTTAAGGTAAGTTAGTTACACTATTTATTTATTTTTTTTCCTTAATACTACTCGCGAGATTCATTACAATTTTACAAAATATGTTTATTTTGTACAAAATTTTTGTTTTTAGTGTAATGTTTGGTAACAAATAAATCCCAAAACTGTTTTTGTTCTAGCACGTTGTTTCTGTTTTTATACATAACACGGCGGTTTTAACCGAAGCGTTTAACGAGTCGTACTAAAAGTACTGACTCAGCGGTGGATTCAGGGGGGGGAGTGTTTAGGGGATCCACCCTCCCCCCCTTCCCCGAAATTTACTAACACTTTTATTAAGGGTTGTCCATACCTAAACCTAATATTTTCGTATTAAAATATTTGGTTTAGGTATAGACAACCCTTAATAAAAGTGTTAGTATTTATTTATTTATTATGGATTATAGACGCGTCGACAACTTAGGTCATTAGCGTCTTAAATACAACAAATATCATATTATATCACTTAAAACTAAATAACATCACAAAACATCCATGAGCAGAGGTGGGATTCGAACCCACGACAGTCTGATTCAGAGGCCGCGACGCTACCAACTGAGCCATACTGTCCTCAAAAGTGTTAGTAAATATCCTAAAGAATACAATTCCAGCAAAAAATAACCTCGTTGTATTTAACAATTAAAAGTTACACGTGATTGAAGTTAGGTAAAAGAAGTACAACATTATTTTGAACACCCTGTATAATAAATTCATTTTTTTAGGACAGACATTGATTTGTCCGTCTACTATCTAGTGATCCTCAAAATTTCAGTTTGATAAATGTTTATGTTTTGGCTATGTCGAATTTTAGGTAAAGGTCTGCACATGTCAAAAATTTCAAAAAAACTTGAATAACTCAAAAATTACTAAGCTTTCGAGCATGGCTTCCCTTACAATTTCTATTCACATTTAGGTGCAGAATTGAAAAAACAAACAAAAAGAGGGTGCTAGGTTAAAAAAAACATAACTTTAATCTGCCACGCTTAAATGGGACAGGCTGTATAATTGAAAATATTTTTAGGTTATACACCATTAAAATTTATACAACTTTTGTATTCAAACTTCTTTTCTATCTTCACCCAAAATTAATATATCGGCTGACAACGCAAGTCTTGGACGCCCTGTACAATGTTATGTTATTAGACCAAAAAAGTAAAAAGAATTGTTTGCATGAAAATGTAATAACAAAATCTATTACGTTATACGAGCTCTATTTTGTTTAAAAACAGTATCAATATAATGTACTTGTACATAAATATTTTGAACCCCCCCCCCGAAATATTTTTCTGAATCCGCCCCTGTACTGACTACTTATAAAAAGTAAAAATCCTTTTGACAGCGAACAAATAGCAGTCTAAATTCAATTTTCAACATTATGTAATATTTCTATGTTATCTTAATAAATCGTCTACCTAATATAAAATAACAATCAGCAATAATATTATCGCAACTTTGCAGTTGGCATGGAAAAAACTTTTTAATATTTGTAATTAAACCTTTTCAATTGTAAAGCGCATTTATATGGCTATAAAGAGTTATTATAGAGCGTTTCTCTCTCTTCTTTCATATCTCTCTTTATACATTCATTTGTTTGAATTCTATCATCAAAGTACTGAAAACTTTATAGATTTTCGCCTATTATTTTAGTTACAATATGAAGACTTCCCGTCTACAGTAAAAATAAAATACTCATTGTTTTAATGGACTGACAAACAGCCATAGCATATAATTGAAAAAGTTATAGTACAGTTGCGCATCTTTTTTCTCTATATTATTTTTTTTAATCCCTATATTATTAAACGAGTAAATCTTGTATATATGTTTCTATGTATCTATATAAATATTTTCTCGAAAACGGCTCTAACGATTTTGATCAAATTTACCGAAAAGGGGTTTCGGGGGGCAAAAAATCGATTTAGCTAGGTCTCATCCCTGGAAAAATTCGTTTTCTTATCGATTTTATCATTTTAAAAAACAGTTTTTTTAACGTCATAAAACAGTGTCGTATTGTGAGTAGGCTTTGGAAAAAACAAACTATTTTCATTATTTATGTCAAAATTACTCTGACAGTCAATCTTTAACTTATTAAAATAATCAGTAATTATTTGAAAAGTAAAAAAATAGCAACAATAAAATCTAAACATAATTATGTAAGTAGTTTTAGATAAAATTTAAATAAATAGGTACTTATGTTATTTTTATATTACCTATATAAAATATGTATAGGTAAGTACGTTAAATGTAGTATGACGTATAATCTTACCTAGACCTTTTTTTCTCAAAAACGACTAACGATTCTGATGAAATTTACAGAATGGGGATTTTTCGGGGCGAGAAATCGATCTAGGTAGGAATTTTGGTTCCAGAGGGGAGCAATTAAAAAAAAGGTGTTTTTTATTTATTATAACTTGCTCAATTAAAGTCAGATTGATTCGAAGACTAATTCAACATAGATTTTATATAATATATCACAAGTGTTAAAATTGTAATTGAACACTAATATAAGAAGTGTCTTGCACAATATGTAAATAATAACAAAACGGCGGCCCGAAGGGCCGCACTTCTGGCGCCGCGGGTCTGTGTAAAAACACATCGATTTTTAAAAACTATGGTGAAGATACATGCAAAAAAAGTTTTGCGCAGGTTATAGTCTGACGTTTGTTATTAAAAGAATCGATTTTTGTGAGTTTTTCAGTAGGTACCTATAACGCAAAAAAAATATTTGAAATTTACTGGAAGTTGTTAAGATGACATCACAGAGAAAAAGTACTTCGATAAAGTTGATATTTGGTATCAATGCTTAAAATTGGATTGTTAAAATGGCAACGGGCGAGCAAAATTTCATCTGATTCGAACATTTTTACAAGATATTCAATCTATGAAAATCGGTTTTTGCGAGTTCTTCAGTCAACAAAACAATAACGGCGGTAGATTTGAAAATGGCGACCTAAATAATATTTACAGGAAAAAATGCTTGATTCAAGTTGATACTTAGTTTTTACGCTTAAAAATACACATAGGTAGTTAAAATATTTAAAAGAAACAATTGTTTTAAATTATGTTTCAGAAATAAATTCGTTTCGGAATAATACTCTGAGAAAATAATATCTCACAGCATACAAGTAGGTACTATTTTTATTGAACTCATCCGAGCAAAGCTCGGCACCCAGATATTTTCATTTATTTGTGAAACTAGTTAATCAAGTTTGCCTGATACGGTCTTACTTTTTTGAAAAATGAGAATAAATTAATAATCAATACAAGCCGTGAGGTGGGTCGTTTATTAGGACTAAAATGCGATCCTTGAGGTCCACACGACGAACTTCCCAGTTCAATAAATATTTAATAATAATAATTAAATTAGATATTACACAGAAAAGTAATCATTTTAAATCGTTAAAACATAATTATTATTTATTTTTTACAATAATTAAAAAAAAAACGGCTGAACCGATTTTTATAAAATTTATGTCGGATCAAAATGACGTTAACACGCCTCGATTGACACCCTTACGAAGTCGATATAAATTTTTATTCGCGAGATATTGTGTAAAATTTACTTTTTTGGAGATTATTTGGTTAAGAAAAAAGAACGGCTGAACCGATTTTGAAAAAATTTCTTTCAGATCATATTTACGTTAATACGCGGCGATTGGCACCCTAACGTAGTCGATATTCTCGAGATTTCGTCTTAGAAAGAAATGGAAACATACGTACGTACGTACACACACAGACATCTTTCTAAAAATAGTGTAAAAATAATGTAGTGACCTTGAAACATAAAAATTTGTTATACATTTTGATTTCGATTTTCGGACCCATTACAATAACTTCCAATGGGAAGTTAATAAAATGGCTGTGCTTTTTATATAGAAAATATGAAAAGAGGATAGTTTTGTTGGGAAAATTTTCAGTTACGAGCGATTGTTTACTAAGTGGGAAGTATTATTAGGACTGGCAGTCCAGTCGAATTGTTTTTTTCATAGAAATTAAGTAATGCTATTTTGGAAAAATAATGTATAATAATATTAAGATCACTTTCTTTACCTATTTGTCTCAAAATTGCCACCTCAAATACTTCATCTACTGAAAAAGTTGTAAAAAGAAGAGCCTATTATAAGAAAGGTATACACGGCATGTTTTGTCATGAATGTCAGTTAATAACATACAAGAAGCTATTGGTGGCAATTTTGAACTACAACCATCAAGTATGGAATGACCCGTAAATATTTTATGTTTTACGCCTTGTTTGCTCTTGAACTACTCGAAGTTAAATGAGGGAAAGTCACAAAATATACAGTGACACAACTTTAGTCAATTCATTGGCTTTAATGTAAATCCTCTCAACAATAAAAACTCACATAAGGAACCATTTAAATTTTTGGATTGAATGGAATTAAGTTTTTTGCTTGCGAAGAAAATCAAGGAAAAGTTCCAAACACAGATTAATATAATTTGTAAATTTTTATTGGATAAGCAGCCAATTATATAATGGATACCAGACATATCGAAAAAATCATTGTACCGTACGTAAGCGCATTCCGCCGAGAAAGTGGAAAGGTTCAGGTTGGTAAAATGATTTTTTCCGATATGTCTGGTATCAATTATATAATGGGGGCTGATTATCCAATAAAAATTTTTCGATTGCAAATCAGCCGTATAATAAATCTATTAAATTATAATTTTTGACACTTTTAATTTTTAAACTCAAATAGCTAATAATAATCAAACGATTAATATATTAGTGAATATAAAGGGTTTTTATCATTTGATTATCACTAACTATTTAATATTATCGTTCTCCACAGTTAATCAGATTTTGAATTTGATTTTTAAACCTATGAAATTATAATTATTATAGTAATAGGAATATATTGGGTACAGCTACTTGGTAGTAAAGCGAATGCTAAATTTTATATTATGCGACGTTTCGTAGATGGTTATCTACTTTCTATTATATTCCTATTACTATTCTTGAATATGGACGACAGCGATCTTAATTTATTATTATTATATCCTAATAAAATAAAAATTATTTCACTTTTGATTTAGACTTTGTAATAGGAGATAAATATTGTAATAAAATACTATTAATGTCTAGACTATCAATCAATTTGCTCCATGAAACTGATGTAATGAATAATTCAGTGTCTGATTCTCGGACGTCACAAATGAAACGTGATTTCAGTAATGGGCATTGCTGCCTTGTTATTATGATTTCTGTGTGTAGTGTGTCAGTGTGCATGTACTATATAATATAAAACAGAAGTAGCTAACCTATATGCAATATTAACTACAATACGAGGGAAGGAAATCGCTCTCATTGGACGAGAAACATTTGCTAAATTATTATTTCCCCAGGCTCATGCGTTACCTACTTACATAACATACAATGTCAATTACCTATTGTTATATATAACTATATTTAAGGGATGTGCAAAATACTGTTTCTTTGATGCTCTCTCTTTTTCTCTCTCAGTATTTACCACTTATATTTTTGATGTGAAACATCTTATGTCGGGCTGTGAGTAGCCGCGTGAGGGGAAATATGCAACGAAATGTTTGGTCCGCTCCTTCGCTGCTGTTCTCCCCACCACTGCGACACACTCTCTCTCTCTCTTGGCTCAGACGTGCACTGTAACACACGCGGTGTTACAGTGCTGTATATAGGATTTAGTCAGCATAACAGTTAGTTGCTGCTTTTGAAAAAATATATACTACTACATAGAGAATACCACCGAGTTCTATAACGTTTTCTTTGATGTTTCACATCTGTCGGGGTCCCGAGACCCACACCCTTTTTTTATTTATTGTAAATTATAGACGCGTCGACAGCTGAGGTCATTAGCGTCTTGATTGCATTAAATAACAATTAACTTAAAACTAAATTACATCACAAAACATCCATGAGCGGAGGTGGGATTCGAATCCACGACAGTCTGATCCAGAGGCCGCGACGCTAACCACTGGACCATACTGTCCTCTTTTACCACTTATACACCACTTACTTATTATAAAGTGAGGATCGGTTATCGATTTTTATTCCTAGAGCAGACTGTTGCCAATAGGAATCATAAGATAATAAATAAGACCCTAAATACAACCACCAACCTTAATATTAAGAAAGAAAAAAAGGGTATGTGCCTCACCCACATAATCGCACGGTCGAAGTTATACTTCATTCATTTACATTTTTGCTTTTCCTCTCTAAACATTGTTAAAATTAATAAAAAATTATTTCAATAAAATCCATGGATATCATAACATCTATACCTATCTACATAAGTATCCAAAGCCTGCTTATACAATATTACACTATTTTGAAACGTCAAAAAATTGATTTTTAAAATTATAAAATCTATAAGAAAACAAATTTTTCCTGGGATGAGACCTATAGCTAGATCGATTGTTTGCCCCTCAAAACTCCTTTGCAGTAAATTTCATCCAAATCGTTTGAGCTGTTTTATCCCTGTCAGCGTTACATAATTTTTGAGTCAATAATTTTTTACTCTAGGGGTGCGTTCCACTTGAGGATCGCAACGCCTACAACGACCAAACGTAATAAGCGCGGCCATAAGGCTTGAGCGTAGTGGGCGCAATGGTCGCCAAGTGGAACGCACCATAGGTCATTTCCATTTCAATGTAATATAACTACAAAAAGCAAACAAACTGAAAAGAAAACGAATTTTTGAAGTTTTTTGATACCTATTTATGATAATTTTTTTAACTTCCAGCTAAGAACATTGAACATTTTCAAAAATAGGGAAGTTATTGATTTCACCCCGATTTTCGAAAATCGAGTTTTCATCAGATCTCGACGACGTTTTGTGATCCTAGAAAGCTATTTTGACTATTTTTACGATAATGTCAGTATGTCTCTCTCTCTGTGTATGTGTGTGTGTAAACCTCTCATAACTTTTGAACGGCTTGACCGATCGAATCGCGATTCACGTCATTCGAAAGGGTTCCACTGTACTTAGATTTCCTGAAAATTTGAACCGATTCGGCCCAATAGATTTTGAAAAATTCCAAAAAAAAACGAAAAAAAGTTGTTAAAACGATGTTTTTTTAAAATAATTTCTAGAATATTGTACCGATTGATTTTATAATCCAATCAGCGCTTCTCCTCAGAAAACTGCGTCGAATGCCACTAAGCGGATCAAAATCGGTTAATCCGTTTGAGAGATATCGTAGTCAACAGATTTCGTAAAAAGTGTTTTTTTAAAATAACTTCGAGATTTCTCAACCAATCAATTTTGTACCTGTTACAATATTTTTAGAGCTTAAAAAACTGCGTCGAAAGCCGTTTTAAAGATTAAAATCGAATAACGCGTTCAAAAGTTATAGCTTTTCAAAAATTAAAATGAGTTCGAAGAGCTCAAAAATCTATTTTTGGGTATATTATCAAGTGTTTTAAACTCAAAGCGCTTGAAAATAACGGGAAGTTCCAGGGATGACCTGCAGGGTCAACCGATTTACAGATTTTTTTGATACAAAACTGTTAAAATTAAAATTAGAAAGACGGAAATTGCGTAAAGAAGACGGCTGTCGACTTGTTTTACACCTTTGAAACTTTACTTATCCCTGTCTATAAGTGTACAGGAGTGTAATATAAACATTAAGAATTTCTCAGGTATAATAATACACATTTATGCATCAAGTACCTTTACTTCACCTTGTCTTGAGACTATAATATAATGCCTATACGTATTATTATTTCATTCTTCCCCTATCTAGTTAGTTCACAGCTATGAATTTATACCTAGTTTAATATTATTATGTATACAATATGACTAAAGTAAAGCTCAATGTCTGAAAATACACGATAATCAAAATCAATGTTATTTATCTACAGTCTGTTTAAAAAAATAAACTGATAATAAAAATGATTTTAAAAAAATGAACAGACTTTAAAAAAGGATTTAAACATTTTAAAAATGTTTTGATGTTGGTAAATTGTAATATAAATAAAGCCTGATAGCGTTGTATTATTTATTTGCATATTTCAGTAGACACAGCCTAATGATATCAAACTTTTTTTTTAAATTAGCTAAAAATGTATCTATTTATTTTTCACTTTCTTTAAAACAAAATTAAGAAAAATAGCAGGATAGTGGACAAAATATATTTTGTCCACTATCCTGCGATTTTTCTAAATTTAAATCCCCCCCCCTTTGTATTCAAATAATTTACTGTGTAATTTGATAGCTATAAAAGTGAACTGTCATCATTTTGACATAATCTAAATTGCTTGTTGTTTTTTTTCCACAGCCTGCTTATAGTAGGTGTATCATCTATTTTGTAAAGTTAAAAATCGATTTTTTGATATTCGATTTTTAACCCTTAAAATCCATTAGCGCCAATCTGACACTTTATTGCACATCTGTACTTCGGGCCCTTTCAAATAACACCGCGGTTGTCAAAATCGGTTCAGTAGTTTAGGAGAAGATAGGCGTACAAAAAAACGACTGGCCTATTAATATACTAAGACGAAAATACTAATAACAAAAATAAAGATAGTTACTTCTTACCACAACAGTTTTATTGATGGATGTACATTTCGAAATCTATGCTTTCATCTTCAGCAAACACTATACATGATTGAAATAATATTATTTCAATCATGTATAGTGTTTGCTGAAGACGAAAGCATAGCTTTCGAAACGTACATCCATCAATAAAACTGTTGTGGTAAGAAGTAACTATCTTTATTCTTGTTTTTATTCCAACCACAGTGCTCATATATTTTTATGAAAATACTAATGTTTTTATAGATTTACTTTTCTATTAATTTACATTAAGAATTACCGAGTGATATTTGACAAAACAACCAGTAAAGCCGGATATTCCTTTTGACGATTAATTTTATTTTAGCAAGTCATACTTGCATATTCAAATCACACAAAAAACATCTAATGCATGTAAATTGAACATCGTTTCCCAAATTTGTAACTTTGCAATTAGTTAGATTCGTACTATAATGCATTCATGAGAGAGAAATGAGACAGACCTACATACACTTTGAGTATGACAAAAAGGGAAAACGACAAACACGAATGGATAAGATAATATGCAAAGTACCAAAGATATGTATGTTCTGAACTGAGGAAGAAAAACTTGCCTATGTATATCTCCGTAAAATTAAACCCTGAATACAAATTAATTTGGAGTAATAAAAGATGTCGCTCATTCAGACTATCTATAATACAAAAGAGATGCTAAGAAGACGCAGACTCATTATCGCCTGTTAACACCTTGCTTGAAAGAACAGACGCTGACTATACTTACAGTAAACTGTTCAATGTCCGAATTAGTGATGGGACGAATTTTATTTATTTATTGTAGATTATAGACGCGTCGACAACTTAGGTCATTAACGTCTTAAATTACAGTAACAACTAACTTAAAACTAAATAACATCACAAAACATCCATGAGCGCAGGTGGGATTCGAACCCACGACAGTCTAGTCTAGAGGCTGGTACCAAGTATGCTATCCACTTGGCGCGTGTTGAAAAGGGGGCGGGGTGCAAGGGTAAATTCCTCAAAAAACGTTCTCAGGGGAAGTTTTCCGCGAAGGGGGGGTATTTGTACTAGAACGTTTTTCGCGGGATGAATAGGGAGTGAGATGCGGGGAAGTTCCCCAAAAAACGTTCGTAGGGGAGGTTTTCGCAGCTGGGTGTTGGTATAAGAGCGTTTTTCGCGGAATGAATAGGGGGTGAGGTGGGGGGATGTTTCACCAAAAAACGTCGGCACGAGATGCTCAAAATCATAAATTCTTATCTCTGGAACTACTGAACCGATTCTAAAAATTCTTTCACTAAATATCTTTGCAGAGGGAGAATTTCTCGCGAGGGGGGCTATAAATCATAAATTCTTCTCTCTGGAACTACTGAACCGATTCTAAAAATTCTTTCGCTGATAGAAAGCTATACACTATCCCTAAATGATATAGGCTAGGTATATTTTATTTTGATAAATTTGTCGCAGGGGAGTTCAAGCTATGAAAATATTTCACATCTGCCAGGCGTTCCACGACGGATCACATTTTTTTTCCTGTCGGATCATGAGATACTGACGTCACTTTCGGTCATTTTTAGGGTTCCGTATCTCAATAAGAAAAAATGGAACCCTTATAGGATCACTCGTTTGTCCGGCTGGCTGGGTGTCCGTCAGTCAAGACCCGTTTTTTGATATTTGATACATAGGAAATCCAATGGTCGGTTCTGGAACTATAAAGTTTGACATGGGACAGTTTAATATCGACACTAATACAACACGAACTTGAAGGCAACGTCTCTTCCTTCGTTTCCCTGATGGAAGCGACTTACCGACAGCACGCTCTTCTTGGCCAGATTCACGCGTTGCGAATCATCAAATGCACTATTTAATTTATAAAAATCATTCATGAATATTTTATTTGAATATATTAAAATTTACGTACGAATCTCCTACCTTATAGCTTTCTGTCTCAGAAATCACGATCTCATCAAAATACAGCTTATAAAAAATCACCTTTCAAAAAATTCTCTGTATAGTGTTTTAGAATGTAAAATAAGTCTCATTCTTGTTTTCCACTCTTCGTAGATGTGATTTTGTATATAATGTTTTTTTGTATATTATTTAGAGACAACGTTAATTGGATCGTTACGAAGTTACGAAATTCATATGACAAAATAGAATAATTCATAAGGCTCGTTGACAATATATTTTATACTAGCGGCTACCCGTGACTCTGCTCACGTATATTTATGTTAATTTTTATTATCCTCCTGCGAGAAATTCTCGCCTGCGAAGCGAAGTATATTATATTGTTAATTTATTATCCCCCCCACGAGAAATTCTCCCCTTTCTAAGCGAAGTATTATTTATTATCTCCCGCGAAAATCTCTCCCCCTGCGAAGCGAAGTGGAACTTAAATTCACTTGGAAATAGTATGCATCAAAGCTGTCACAAAAACAAAATTTATGTTTAACCCATATATGTAATACTCCTATATTGCTAGCCGGGGTCTGGAGTCGGACGAAAAGCCTACGGTGCAGACATATATATGTCTGTCTCTCTCGCAAGACGCCGAGTCTTATGCGCATGAACAATTTATAATATTAATATAAAATCTATAAAATATAAAATCTATGATAATAACAAGGTTAGTAGTGATAATAATATTTCTGAAATTGCTATGGAAACAATGTGAATCGAATGTTGCAACGTTTGCGCACAATGAAATGGATTTCTCGACAAAGATAGAAACAGTCATTTGCTGTCTCACTTGCGGCCTGATACTTCCACTTACGGGCGCAAGCAATATAGGAGTATTACATATATGGTTTAGCTCTGCGTTTTGACATTTGCATTAACGGTGTCACAACGCGCGCGAGACGAATTTTAAAATTGACATATCTTTTTTATTTGTCAACCGATTTAAAAAAACAAACGCTAATTAGTGCTTGCCTGCAAACTTATCTCAATACATCACTGAAAATTCTATCTAAAATGGTTCATCCATTGTAGAGGTTAGCGTACACAAACAGACAGATAAACAGACAAAAGAGCGTTTACGATTTTATTATATGTATAGATTAAGTATACAAATGTTAAGGTAAATTTATGGTCAAAGTAAACACTTAAATCTTTAATCATTAGAAAATTTACAAATATTAAGTTGCTTAACATTGCATGAAGTTGATGTTTTATAAAGAAATTTTTTGTCGACGCGTTAGCTTTCATTAGTTTTTTGGAAGCAGGTATCTTTCCATAGTAGGCACTAATCAGCCGCACCATAATACTTCAGTAGCTCTAAACAGTTTTCCGAGCCGTACCGCAAAATTATTTAAAAACATAGATTTTGTAAAATATGTCGATTTTCTCTAAGTGTATTCAATTTTCCGAGCATATTATCGAAGCAGGAATCTTTCAATTGTAGGCACTAACCAACCGCACCATAATACTTCCATGGTCTGAACAGTTTTCCGTTCTGCTCCGGGAAAATAATATGTAAATACATAGATTTAATAGCATAATATTATGTCGATTTTCTCTAAGAAGAGTGAGAAAAGAGAAACTAGCTACCTAGCTCCTGCCTTAATTTTTGTGAGATAGAGTCTTGTGACAGATGGAAGGACGGACAGACATCGTCGGTTTAGAATCCTAAAAAAGGGCTAAGTAAAGCTAAAAACTGTAATAAAATAATTTTATAGCTATAGGTAGAACTTTTATGAGGTACCTGATACAGCGAACAGCGTATCTGTGCGTAGTTATAGTTGGTGATTGAGAAGGTACGACCTTGAACGGTGGTATTCACAATCTTATCTCAACTATTGTGGAGTCCAAAGGCCATGTAATTGGCCTCCCCGTCTTGTTATAGATCATTCAAACGTCACTGAGATAGCGACTCATAAGTATTTACTATACTCGTATATAGTCATTTTCTCTAGGGACGACAGCATATAGGAGTGAATTCACTTTCTCCTAGTGAAAAATAAAGATTACATAAATTGTAGATTATAGACGCTAATAGTTTGCCGGGACACTACTTTAGGGGACACTTTCCGACAGATGATAGACTTGACCAAACCTTTTTCTTCTACTTTTTCTTCTTTTTTTCATCTTTTTGTTCTTTTCTTCTACTTTTTCTTGACGACGAAAAAGTAGAAGAAAAGATGAAAAAGAAGAAAAAGGCATGGTCAAATCTATCATCTGTAGTGTTAAGTGACTCAAACCACAGTTGTTGTTGTTGTTTCTATCAATATTATTGACGCTCAACAGCTGTGGTCATCAGCATCTGCGAAAAATCGGTAGAGCTTAGATCTTTATGCCTAGTACCAGTGTGTTCTCTGTTCGGTCGTAGTCCGTCTCTCTGTAATTGGTCAACTGCGCAGTGTGTAGTGGTGGGGGTGAGTTCTCTACAAAACCAATGACCAATCGTTCAAGGACGGAATACGACCGAGTAGAGAACTCACTCCCACCACTACACACTGAGCAGTTGACCAATTACAGAAAGACGGACTACGACCGAACAGAGAACACACTGGTACTAGGCATAAAAGAAGGGAGGACACCAGTCACCGACACACTGACCTGTGAACCGCCAAGGAGGACACTTCGACCGCTGCCACATCGCCTTTGAGAATGTCTACTGCAATTGTAGACGAAACGTCAGGTAGAAATACCACCGGACCACGGCCTACAAGCCCGGAAACCATGAAGACTTGCAACATACAATTTGTGAAGGTGTTGTTTGAAGTAAGCTGCGTCATTGTGAACACCCCTTCGCGTTCCCAATAAGGTGCACAGAATACTCTGTTCGGAACATCTGTCGTGTTTACACAGAGCGCTCATTAGAGTCAGAGTTTGTGTCACAGCCAATTTACAGGAACAAAGTAACATACTTTTAACTTAATTTGCTCTCAAATGATAAAGATTTGTCCCCTGTAATATTCGTCTTCTTTTATTAATATAATATTTTAGATATTCTGTAGTCATACGATACACATTTCTACTTCAGTAATGTCAGAAAATTGAAGCCTAATAAGGTATTTCAATCCAGCAGACAAGTTGAAAGAAAATAATAAAGACATATAATGCCTTAAAATAAAAGGATGAGTCGAAAAATTATTAATGGCCAAAATATGAAACTATAGGACCGTTTTCCACTTATGGAGTTGGAATGGTAAAATTTGATTTAGTCATTAAATCATTAAAATTTTTAAACCCTCACCAAAACAGATCCGATTTTGATGACATTTTTTTTAAATGTTTGTAATACTACATTATTTGAAATCAGAATCCAAATCGCGGACTCAAAATTTTCATTTTAATTTACTTATTGAAAAATTTCCTCACACAAATAAACTTCGAAATTTTTCCCTTCTTACAACATGTGTTTCCGCTCATTTTTTAATGCTCTGAAGATGGTTCAACCTGCTTGCTCCCTTGCTTCCCTCGGGCCTCAGAAAGCGTGCTCGATTTCTAAATGTTAAATCCGAACGCAGGATGTAGATCTTTCTGAGCATATAAATGTTAAATTCGAACGCATTAGAGCATTCAGATCGATCTGAGCGCAAAACCGAACTTATACCCTTAATTTAGACTCGACACTTTAAACACATATAGAAGCGTTCACATGAGCAAATTTTAATCAACCTGCATAATAAAGCTTAATAAAAAATTAAGAAAAAAATTATCTTTTCATTTTATACCTAGTCATAAAAATAACTTGCAATCAGTTTAATTTGATTACACTGGATGCAAGAACAAACTGAAACATAGGCTTGATATGGTGGTGGTTATGGGTCTATATGGTGGAGGTTTGGGTGCAGATGGCAAAAACACAATATCGGCATTTCTTACTATATTATAATATTATATAGGTATGCAATAATTACGAGCTAAAATTTACGATGCTAAAATTTTAGTATTTTTTGGATGGCCATTTTAATTAATTTTCTTTCATTATAAATAGTAATAATTGTGTAGCTGTCCTATTAAACAATATATAAAAATTGTAACCAACTTTTATGAAAATTAACGCCGAAAATTTAGGTTTTATTTTATTTTCGAGCTAATAATATATTATAATAACAAATTATATTTAGTCTGTAGATTATCGGCTAACAAGGTTCGTACATCCTTTACATTCGAAACGAGATTTCCAATAATATGTTCGAAAGAAATTATATTTTTTTTCAAACAGCTCCTTTGATGAATTGAAACATCATCTTGAAAAGAATGTCTGTTTTGACTAGGGCAATTTCAATATTTCGATCGATTTACAATACAACAATCTGCGCAACTTCAAACAGAAAAAATATGTTTAATATTTGCAATTAGCTTTTTAGTGCTTTATAATAATAATAATAATAATAATAATAATAATAATAATAATAATAATAATAATAATAATAATAATAATAATAATAATAATAATAATAATAATAATAATAATAATAATAATAATAATAATAATAATAATAATAATAATAATAATAATAATAATAATAATAATAATAATAATAATAATAATAATAATAATAATAATAATAATAATAATAATAATAATAATAATAATAATAATAATAATAATAATAATAATAATAATAATAATAATAATAATAATAATAATAATAATAATAATAATAGTGCTACTGCATGCAGAACAAGAGAAGCAATAAATTGTAATGTTTTCATAATAAAATATAATATTTTCAAGCAATTACTCGCATCGTTAAGCTTAAAAATTATCGAAAAACAAAACCGTTAGTACATTTTAAACAATGATAGAATGTGATCCAAAAACGCTTTGAAGTATTCTATTAAAAGATGTAATAGTAAGTATATTTAACTGTCAAGGTGGGTAGATAGAGTTTAAGTGCGGGTCGGACCCCATACTATTCCGTTTCCCGTGTGAATTTAAAGACTTAGGATTTTCGTTTAGGTTTTCCTGTAAACTATGAGTGAGGCCCTATATTTCCTATTTTTTTCGAAATTTTTGGCTCAGTAGTTTCAGAGATAAGAGGGGAATGCTCGATTTTCGTATTATTTGCCGTTTCCCATGGGAATTTAAAGACTTGGGATTTTCGCTTAAGTTTTCCTGTAAACTATGAGTGAGGCCCTATATTTCCTATTTTTTTCGAAATTTTTGGCTCAGTAGTTTCAGAGATAAGGGGAGGAATGCTCGATTTTCGTACATTTTCTTTAATATCGTTTAAA
Source organism: Mongoloraphidia duomilia (assembly GCA_039654895.1). NCBI lineage: Eukaryota > Metazoa > Arthropoda > Insecta > Raphidioptera > Raphidiidae > Mongoloraphidia > Mongoloraphidia duomilia. The sequence continues at coordinate 11,784,176 of CM077517.1, read as the reverse complement.
CTATGCGTTTTAAAATTATAAAAAATATATATTTGTATGTCTTATAACGAGCCCTTTCGTTTGATATGTCACATGATAAACTTGAAAATTTTTTTTTAATTTTTTAATTTGACCCAAAAATAAATCACCAAAATCAGAATTCGTTTATTTACGCTACCCGTCCATGATTGGGTTACCTAACTCTATATATGTACCAAATTTCAACTTTTTTCGTTCAGTAGATTCGGAGAAAATAAGCTGTGGCAGACGGACAGACACACAAACAGACAAAAGAGTGATCCTATAAAGGTTCCGTCTTTTCATCGGATGTACGGAACCCTAAAAACAATTCTATATATCATCCTACATAAAATATTTTGTATAAACTAGAGGTAATTAGCGAAGCGAATGATTCAATGAAAAGATGGACAAATATTCTTACGTTTTTAAGTCAGAAAATTCTTAGACAAAGATTCTTCTAGTTATGATTAGCGATATGTTTTTCTATGGTGAACTATCTATTGGTTACATTGTTTTAATCAATTATGAAGTTTTCTCCAGTAAGAGAACTTGTAAATGAATTTCATTTAAATCTAAATAAAGTAAAAGTACATAAAACACATTTTAGATATTTTTCAAAGCTGTTAAATAAAAAATTAAAAAATGTTTTTTCTTATCATAATTTGTGAAGTTCACAGTAGAAACAAAATTGAGGACAGGTAGAATTTAATTATAATGGGAATCACAGCAGTAATATTATTTTAGCCTGCAGCTAGTGACGTCATGAAAATAAGCGCGCGCATAAATACGCTTGATCAATTAAAATATTTTTTTGGGCGTAGTAATTAAAATTTCAACAAGATAATGAATATTCGATAATCGAATTTGTGCAATGTATATATATTGAAAGAGAACAATGTTAATCATTCATCTGGTTAATTCATTTGTTTAATGCAGAGGTGGCAAACTAATATCATAAGTTCACTTTTTACCGTTAATAATCCTGTATTATACTTACTTCATAAGTTCATACTCATGCATATAAGTTACCCAAGGCTTCATTGGCACCGTTCCTGACCGGATTCGATCAGTTCCGTATTGTCCGATGTAAACAAACACCAGTAATTTTGGAAGTGGCTACAGTTATTACTTCAGACCGCGCCAGACCATGTCAGATTGCATTAGATAACGTACCGACTATCGGACGATATCAAGCGTGTTTGATATTTCGTCAAACTACGACCGTACATTTGACAGTTTTCAATAAATTATGTTGTGTTTCTTAAATTTATGCTAATTAATATTACCTGATTTTTTAATAGGATATTGTGTAACAAGTATGCTAAATACATGGTGTGCTACTTAAAATTTTTTTAAGTAGCACACCCTGTATATTTTTAGCTATAAAAACTTTTTAACAAAAAAAAAACCTCCTTCAAAAAACCACTAAAAGGAGGAAAATAATGAAATTTTGAGGTCTACGCCAATTTAATAAAACATGAAGTCGATTAAAAAGTATAGTATAGTGATTAATATCTTCTTTTTAACCAACTTCATATTTTATTAAATTGGCACAGACCTCAAAATTTCATTATTTTCCTCTTTTTAGTGGTTTTTTGAAGGAGGTTTTTTTTTGTTAAAAAGTTTTTAATTTTTTTCTTTTTAGTGTCAAAAAGTGACATTTACCTTAAAGGAATCACACGCCGCTACTCACTTTTATTAAACCGACTTTCTTACGCTGTCTGATGTGTCAAAAAGTGACATGTACCTTACAGAATGACACGCCGTTACTCACTTTTATTAAAATCAGCCGAACTACTGAACCGATTTTGATGAAATTTCTATGGGACCAATCTGAAAGTATATTCTTTCAAATAAAAAAAAATGTCCAAATCGTTTTATAAATGACGGAGTTCTGAGGTCAAACATAAAAAAAAAAAGTACAACCGAATTGAGAACCACCTCCTTTTTTTGAAGTCGGTTAAAAATGTGTAGAGGAAAGCAAGGTCTATTCACATAGTACATTTACTCGCAGGTTCGCGCTACTCCATGCATGGTATCCTATGAGATCGCGCACGCGCGTGAATGCGAAACAAAAGCATCAATCGCTATTAGAGCGAAATTGTGATATAGACTCTCCACTCTCAATGTTGTTGCTAAATCGCGCGATCGAATGATAGTAGCTGCATGCAGTAGCGACGTAGTAGCTAAATCGCGTGTTTGTAATACAAAAAGTAGCATGTGAGCGCTGGACACAACTTTGACTTTCAAGTGATTTAAATTCAGATTTTTTGAAAAATTCATTTATGGACTACACATAAAAAAGTTTGTCACCGCTATCGCTTTCAGGAAGTACAATTCATATAGAAAGAGATACGTATAAATATCGAATAAGATGAAGAGAGATAGAGACATATGCGGATGTAAAATAGACACACAGAATTCCGAAGTGTTTAATCACACTAATGAAAAACGTGTTCCATGTAAAATACCAATTTCTCCTCTATTTTATTTGTGTTTTTGTGTATAATTACCAACAGCGATTTATTTACGATTTGTTAAATTCACTGCGCTGATACATGTTATGTTTTGTGCGTGGACTTTTTTTTAGTTTATTTGTCATATGGCAAATACACTATTGGAGTCGGTCGTATGGCGGGACCTAGGGGTCGGACCAATATGTATGCGGGCAAAAACTCTTGAAAGAGTTAAAATTTGGTCCACGATGATAATAATGAGTTCCATATCCCCTAGGGGATGTTGGAGACAACTTCATTCCATTTAGCCCTGTCCTGGACAGTACGGAATGAGCTGTTGAAGTCCAATCCCGTCCATTTTGTGATGTTATCTAGCCACGATATTCTTTTTCTGCCTCTGCTCTAATTTGCCCATTAGTATAACTTGCAATATGTTATATTTTTGTGACCAAAGTATGAGCACTGTCTTGTTTTGACAACATTTACTAAAGTTTTCTATATTATGAAGTATTAGAAATACTTTGTATTTTTTGATGTCCGTCTTGTGACTTCCTGTGTTTTAACACGACGCGTTTCAGCAACGAGTTGCTATCTTCAGATGTAGTTAAATTTTTTTAAAAATGTACACATTGAGTATCCGTAACACGTTATAACATTAAGCACATACGTATTATGTAGTGGATTGTGGAGTACTGATTTAAATTTCGAAATTTTATGATTTATATAGTAGGTAGATGAAATGGACGTGTGAGTGTGTGTGTATTTAGGTAGACGATTAATGAGTATTGGGTGTTTGTGTGTTGTTAATTATTGTGTCGTATAAATACAAGGTATTTCTAATACTTCATAATATTCATATAGTGACTTGGAGACCCAACTATCTAAAAATGTATCATACAGTTTTCTGTTCTTGCATTATTTGCATCATTTTATCATTAGTCACATAATCCGTCCATTTAAATTACCGCACGAAGCCTATTTAAAATGGGCCCAATAGGGCTATTTTAAGGGTGGTTTTAAGGGATTGACAAATGTTTTCCCAAAAATAGCGAAAAAATTCTCAATCGTTTCAAAATTGAAATTTAACCCTTAAGTAACAACTAAAATTTTAATACAATCAGCCCGACAGGACCAAACTTACATATTTTATGAAAACACTAGTTTGCGGATACGGACTTATTTACTTAAGGGTGTATTTAATTTAGTGCAGATGTTGGAATATTAATAATATTGCAAATAAGAAAAAAAAATTTTAAGAGTTGTGTTAAGTGATTTATTTTGTCCAAAAACAAACTAAGTTCACATGTATTAGCAAATACACTATATTGTCGGCAGGGTTTGGCACTGCGACCCAAGTTTTTTTTTTGTTTTCTGCCGCATGAATGTTTTTCAGATTTTTTTACACAGAGAATGCGATGACAGAGACGCGAAATTTTAATAGATTCACATAATATGTATTTTCGATTAACTGTACTAGGCATGATAAAAATAAAAACGGTGTTAATGTTCAGTTTCATTTAAATATATTAATATTTTTTATACAAAAATATAAATATTAAAACATCATCAAACGAATTAATTAAATTAAAAACATGTTAACATGTTTCCAATGTATTTCTATCTTTTTTGCAAAAATACTAATGTTAGTAGTTAAACAACTTCGTGTTTAGTAAAAATTTGAAAAATATATTTGCAAAATACAGAGAAAAGTAGAAAGCAGATACCTTGGAATCAATAATATTAGTATTTAGTAGGTACATTTTCAAATAAAAAGTAATCAGCATTAAATTGTCAGGTTTTATTTATAACTAGCGGTCCCGTCCGGCTTCGCCCGGGTGCTATGAATTTATGATTTATAGCGGACCCGGGTGGTTTGAAATTGTGATTTAATAGCGGTCACCCATTGCTCCGCTCACGTATATTTAGTATATTGTTAATTTGTTATCCCCCGCGAGAATCTACCCTCTAATTTGTTATCTCACCCGCGAGAATCTCCCCCCCTGCGTAGCTTTCTATTAGTGAAAGAACTTTTAGAATCGGTTTAGTAGTTCCAGAGATAAGAATTTATGATTTATTAGCTCCCCCCTCTAATTTTTTTGAAAATAAAATACAGCCCATGCTACTCGCTGATAATGTAGCTTTCTATAGGTGAAAGAATTTTTAAAATCAGTTAAGTAGTTTTTTAGTTTATCCATTACAAACAAACAAAAAATCAAATCTTTTCTCTTTATATTACTACTCTAATTTTTTTGACAATAAAATACAGTCCATGTTACTCGCTGATAATGTAGCTTTCTATATAGGTGAAAGAATTTTTAATATCAGTTAAGTAGTTTTTGAATTTATCCATTACAAACAAACAAATAAACAAGCCGTGAGGTGGGTCGTTTATTAGGACTAAAGTGCGACCCTTGAGGTCCACACGACGAACTTCCCAGTTTGATAAATATTTAATAATAATAATTAAATTAGATATTACACTGAAAAGTAATCATTTTAATCATTAAAACATCAATAATTAAAAAAAAAAAAAAAAAAAAAAAAAACGGCTGAACCGATTTTTATAAAATTTATGTCGGATCAAAATGACGTTAACACGCCTCGATTGACACCCTTACGAAGTCGATATAATTTTTTATTCGCGACATATTGTGTAAAATCTACTTTTTTGGAGGTTATTTGGTTAAGAAAAAAGAACGGCTGAACCGATTTTAAAAAAATTCCTTTCAGATCATATTTACGTTAATACGCGTCGATTGGCACCCCAACGTAGTCGATATCATTTTTCGTTCTCGAGATTTCGTCTTAGAAAGAAATTGACACATACATACGTACGTACGTACGTACGTACGTACGTACATACGTACACACACAGACATCTTTCTAAAAGTAGTGTAAAAATAGTGTAGTGACCTTGAAACATAAAAATTTTTTTTCCTTTTTGATTTCGATTTTTGGACCCATTACAATAACTTCCAATGGGAAGTTAAAAATCAAATTTTACCTCTTTATAATATTAGTATAAAATGATATAGATAATGAAATGTTAAAAATGCTAATTATTAATATAATTTTATTTTATATTAGAAAATAACAAATGAAAAATCCAGTACATACTTAGGTATAATAAATAATAATAGTATACCTAAATCATGATTTTTAACTATTCAGGTAGTTCTCAATAAGTGCCTGGCACTGAAGAAAACAAATTTTGATTATCTTCTTGTTTTAGTTTAAACATTGTTTTTTTTACTAATTTTTTTTTCATTCTTTCCACTATAAAATAAAAGTATGCTGGTGACAGGAAACAATTTTATAAGTGCACAAGTTAATTATTAGTACAGGGTCTACAATTTTTTTTTAAATATTATAAAATCGAATACTAATTGACTATACAGTGTGGATCCGGCTGTGGAACGCTGTGAATAAAAAATTTGCTGAAGATATGTGTTAAAAATGCTTGGACACGTCAACCTTAGTTTTTGAACGCGCATTTTTCCTTGTAGTTTTAATTTGTTATTACCCCCACCCTTCTGTGCAATGACGTCAGGCATTTTTTTTAAATGGCAACCCCAATTTTTTTACGGACTCTGATTCTACTCGAAATTCTGGATTCATTAATATTGCTGAATCTAGAATTTCGAGTAGAATCAGATTCCGTAAAAAAAAATTGGGGTTGCCATTTAAAAAAAATGTCGATGACGTCATTGCAGTAGTAATAGGGGCGATTTAGACAGACAGCATTTAGACGTGGCATTTTATTTTCTTTTCTTCTGGTCTTGTGTTTGAAAAACGCACACGGATGTGCCAATTCTCTGCTAAAACACGTACGTGAAAAACGCACCCGGACGTGAAAAACAAACGCACGTACTTGAAAAAATTTCAAGTCCATGTGCGTTTTTCACGTCCGTGTAATTATTTGAAAAACTATAAAAATGCACACGGATGTGTCTAATTCCTATTAAAAACACGTACGTGAAAAACGCATCCGGACGTGAAATTTTTTCAAGTACGTGCGTTTATTTTTCACGTCCGGGTGCGTTTTTCAAACACAAGACCAGAATAAAAGAAAATAAAATGCCACGTCTAATTCGCTGTCTGTCTAAATCGCCCCTATTACTACTCATTGCACAGAAGGGTGGGGGTAAAAACAAATTAAAACTACAAGGAAAGATGCGCGTTCAAAAACTAAGGTTGACGTGTCCAAGCATTTTTAACATAATATATCTTCAGGAATTTTTTTGTTCACAGCGTTCCACAACCGGCGATCACACTGTATATCAGATTCAACTGAACAAACTGTATGTATTTTCAACCAGTGAGACGATTTGTTTTCCAATAGCGGTCCTATTAACAAGGTTGTGTATTTTGCACATATGGTTCATTGATTCAAACAGACAGATAACGCTTTTAACGTGTAGGTACGTATTATCCGTATATTTCGTTTTACTATGCAAAAATATACATACAGTATTGTGCGAATTAATATGTGAACAGATCATAATTTTCTCATTTTTACATCCGTTAAAGAAGATGTTCTGGGGCTGCTTTTCTTATAAAGGCACCGGATCCCTTGTGCCAATCGAAGGCATGATGAACTCGCAAAAATACAGAGACTTGTTAGATCGGAGATTGGAAGCTGAACTAAGAAAAGTTGATACACACGATCAAGCAGTTTTTCAACAAGACTCAGCTTCTTGTCACGTGTCCAAGGTGATGAAGAAATATTTCAAGGACAAAAAGATATCATGCCTTGAATGGCTGGGAAACTCACCGGATCTTAATCCGATTGAAAACTTGTGGGCTATCGTAAAAGCTAGACTTCGTAAAATAGACTGCACAACAAAAACAAAACTAATTGAGGCTGTAATCCAGACATGGTTTCGGGACTAGCAAATAACTGAAAGTTGTAAAAAACTTGTTGATTCCATGCCAAAACGTGTTCAAGAAGTTATTAAAGCCAAGGGAGGACATACTTCATATTAAAACATTTTGAATTGTATTAGTTTTTTGATTTCATTCATATATAACCAATAAATGTTATTTATTTAAAATTATCCATTGTGTTCACATTAATTCGCACAGTACTGTACATGTGCATTATATAATGTGTATAGACTATACAGTGCCGCCATGTTTGTATACAGGGTGTGATAGTTGATGCGGCAACGCTGTACAAAAAACAGTTTCGCCGCTAGACCAATTCACAAGGCCACTGGGCAAACGACAACCACGATGATGCATTTAACTGAAATATGATTTTTTAGGGTAGCAAAATAACAAAAACGGAACCCTTATAATTTTGTCCTGTCCGTCTGTCACAGCCATTTTACTCGGGGACTATTGGCACTATATAGATGAAATTTGGAAGGCAGGTATCATCTGTGAACCGCTATACATATACACAACATCTCCCTTCATCCATACACACATACCTCCACACAGTAAAGAAACCAAGCATAAAAAAGATGGATTTATTTTCAGTCCCCACTCTTAGCTTTATATAAATAATTCCAGGTGTCGAATTTTATTGTTTCTTTTATTTTTTGCAAATACTAATTTACACAGGGTGTTAAAAAACAAATGTTTAATAATACAGTAGAGTCCAAAATAATTCGAAAAGTTCTAATAAAGAGGTGTCCTCAAATTAACCGTTTCAGAGATATGGTAGTTGGTTTTTTCCTCTTTTAAGTTGCATTGTTGAAGGGGGTTTTAAGTTTTTTAACTATATTTTTATATATTTTTTCTGTACGCATACATTTTTTTTCTGTTCACTCCGTATATTTTTCTTTATTTTTCATTACTGTTACAGCCTGTATATTATATAATGTACGTACATCGATGTTAACTGATTGAGATAAAACTGTCCTAATTTACAACTCGTCTGCAGGGAATTGAACCAAAAATGTGACCGTTTTCGACCAACGTTTCATTTTTAGTGTTCTGTACCAAAATTGAAAAAAACGGAACACTTATGGCCTCACTCCGGTGTCTGTCCGTCTGTCTGCCTGTCTGTCACAAACTCCCAGAGCCAAACGGTAAAAGCTAGAGACTCGAAATTTGGCATAGTTAAAGCTTGTTATGACCCAATAATGTGGATTAGATATAGATATCTAAAAAGTAGGAAACATAATATATGAATAATGTTTCACAATTAACTCTAGCTATGGACAATTTTTGACGTGTCAACCCTGTATTTTAAATTTGACAGACAAAATTGTTATTTTATGTATTTACTACATTTTTTTAAAGTAATATTAATGTGCCGCTCTTTTAGACTCAGGGTGGCCACTTTCTGGAAAACAGAGAAAACCTGAAAAAGTCAGGGAATTTTAGTTGTCAGGGAAATGTCAGGGAAATTTGGTGGCAGTTAGGGATTTTTTTGAAAAAAAAACGAACAAAACCGGTCAAGTACCTTCACTGAATAAATTTCGGTCAAACAATTTAACTGTGGTACCAAGCGCCATACAAAATGTTTGCACGTAGCTCTATTGTTAAGTTGGTCGTAAATTTCTCTGAAACGTAACATAGCTACATTGTTTTTTTTTCTGTATATTTGTTATGTACTGTGATATTATTTTTATAATATCACATTTAGTATTTGTATACCCTTAATAATATTAATTATTATTTTATTTAAATGTTCTGATTGCAATACTTTGGTGCAGGTTACCTAGAAAACAGTGTTTATAAGGTAGTGTGCCAGTGATATTGTTAATTGAGAAAATACAATAAATAGATTAAATATATTTAGGGAGTTACGCGAGCAGAAAAAATTGGAATGGAATTTTTTCACTTTTGTAAACAAGTTGAAAAATCGAAAATTGAGGAAAGAAAAATAGTATAAAATGATTGATTTTGTCGGTAATATACTACGACCGGTTTCATCCGAATACCATTCATTATTATAAACATTATTCCATATTATAATTATCTAATGGAGACAGCGTAATGCCTGATTACGTCATTTGATCCGGTAATGTATTTTATTTTTCTCGTCTCTTAAAGTTTCTTAATTTATTAGAATATTCTTATATTCTAGTTCAACCATGTTTTCAACTAATTCCAATTAGTTCATAATTAATAACGAATACCTATTCCTATATTCGATTTCAATTTTTGTTTAGAACTAACTCCATTTAGTTCATAATTTGATGACGAATATTCCTATATTCGATTTCAATTTTTTGTTTAGAACTAACTCCATTTAGTTCATAATTTATTAACGAATATTCCTATATTCGATTTTCAATTTTGTTTCGAACTAATTCCATTTAGTTCATAATCTAATAACGAATATTCTTATATTCTACGTCGACTGGGTTTACAACTAATACCAATTAGTTCATAATTTAATTACCAATATTCTTATATTCTACGTTAATTTGGTTCACAACAAATTGTTAATTATTATTAATTTATCAATAAATATCCTAGACTTATACTTAGTTTCCTTATTTAACTTACGTTTCGATTGTTGTCCTTTAGGTGAGGATCACTCTGGGAAATTAAATTTTAATTATTCAGTTGGGCCCCATTTTAACATCCCGATCCTAAAGACAACATCCGAATCTCTCCTTTTCCCAGTTTTCTCTCTCTTCCCTTTTTACAGGTGAGACGACGACTACACCAAGGCTAAGTCCACTGCATATTACAGTACATACGTAAAGTCAGGGAAAAAACTAAAAAAGGGGCTTGATGTGTGGATAAAACCACACTGCTAACTTCCCATCTGGTGTCCTTAGAGACCAGTTTACAGTAGAGAAAATATTTGCAATAAACATTTTACAATAGTTTGTTTGTTGTAAAAAAAACGCCAATTCAAATTTTTTGCAAAGTTTATATCAGGGTTTCATTATGTAAATATGCGCCGAATGAAATTGGTCCGGAGTCTAAATCATTATTTGTTCACAGGATATGCGAGACGAGAAACATTTTACAACAATTTTACAGTATTTTTTTGTTATAAAAAAACCGCCAATTCAAATTTTTTGCAAACCTTATCAGGTGTTCATTATGCAATTAGGTATTTAAGTTTAAAAAAAATTATTAATTTTTTAATTTTTTCTAATAATTTAACATAAATAATATTGAAAATCGAAAAGAAAAAAGTTTTTAAAGCTATAGATAAATTACTAAAAATTAATTAAAATGTATAAAAATTTAAAAAATATCACGTGACTTCAAAACGCGCCAGGAATGTTTGTGACGTCGTTATGTTAAAATGTGTCTGCATTTGTTGGTATTTGTGTATATGTATTACACATACTATCAAAAATAATAAATTTTTAACTTGGTAACCATGGATACAAAGACCATAGATAACATAATGACGTCACACGCGTTCGGATTCTTTCGGCGCGTTATCGGAACTGAGTTTAAAAATTAATTTTTATTTAAATATAACTTTTTAATTAGTAAGCAAAAAAATTAAATAAAAACAGTTTTGCTATAAAACTTGATGTGGTCCTTCCATTTAAGTAAAAAAAAAATTCACTTAAAAACCCAATTATGCGTCGAATTAAATTGGTCCGGAGTCGATATCATTCTTTGTTCTCGAGATATGCGTCACGAAAAAAAGTTCACGAACGTACGTACACACGCACACACAGATATTTCTCTAAAAACGATGGGTTCGAACTCTAGGGACCTTGAATTTTTCATTTGATAAATCTGACCCAATACAATAACTTCCAATGGGAAGTTAAAAATCATTTAAAAAACCGGGAAAAGTCAGGGAAATTTGCTTTGGAGAAAAAGTGGCCACCCTGCCAGTACACTCTCTTTTAAAAATGTACCTACGTGATATGACTGACAGGTTCATTTCCCTATGGTAAATACCTTATAAGTCCAGATAATCCCGACAATCGACGATCCTTTACTACAAAGAATATCATAATATACCAACGGTATAAAACAGTCTAACATAAACACATGATGACCTAGGGGTCAAGGTTATGTTATTCACATGAAATTAACATGTTAGAGAATATGGAGCAACAAATACATAGAGGCTGTAAAGGAAAATCAATGCAAGTAGCCACTTCTAGAATATAGTGCCCATATTGAGATGGGCGATTTTTAATCGCTCAACTGTTTAGTTGTTTGTCAAAATACTATGGAATCAGAAGGGACTGCGCATACTATCGACACTGTTAAGGTGTACGACAAAAAAATCAAGAGACCGCATCGATCGTCTTTAATATTAAAAATAATTTCAAAACACCAAAACGTTTCACAATAATTCTCGACATGTTGGCATCATCAGGAGATGATCATCTACTGAAGATGCCAACATGGTTGGCGAAACATACGTCGAGAATTGTTAAACGTTTTGGTATTTTGTGGTTATTCTTAATATTTTGACTATTTGGTAAACTTGCACCGATTGCTGATTTAGTTGAAACTTGGCGACTTGCACTGATGAAATCGATTTGCAAGTCGCCCATCTCTAATTCATATAGGTTTGTTCTGTAGCCGGCCGGCCTACGAGAGAGTGTGAGCTACGAGTTATGTATTGGGTTGCTTGGCTTGACTGACGTATACATAATATACCTACAACAGATACGATGTATAATGCGTGTAGACTGTAAAGGTACGTACTACAGGGTCACCTAATATATTTTTTGTAACACTTGCATCAAAAGTACAATTTTAGAGTGTACCGTTTGTTAAGTGATTCTTTATGGAAGCTTCTGATGTGTTCGAACGATAGTGCGCGGTGAAGTAAATTTTAACGCACTCCGTGCTATAAAGTAATACTGTTTTGTTTTATTTTAAAACACGCGTGTGTTAAGTAATACTTTATATATAATACTTTGCTTTGTGTTTTATTTGCTTAAAATTGAACTTTTGAAGCAGTTGTTGCAAAAAATATTATATATAACGCGTAGCTAAAGTAACGATTCTGACACACAATAGATACTCTCCTTGCATTTATTTTTCGGTTCGCGCGGTAAACTCACACTCGTTCTGGTATAAATGCAAAATAATCTTAGGATCATATCGCAAAATCGCAACACTCATATAATTCGTCACTATTAAGCCACAATTGTTGCATAAATACCTATTACTGAATATATTAAAACTTTTAAAAATATGTTAAAAAGATCAGCATAAAATATAACAGATTAAAAATTTTACTATTTTGATGCGAATAATGTCTAATGTTTCATACTGGGGTGGCATTTTAAAAATATTAGATGAAACGGAAATAGTCCGAAGTGTTTGACATGTGAAACAAAACATAGCACGTACCTATATAACTATGTGAAGGTTTCAGACGCAGTAAGCCAAGTGACCGTGCGGCAAAGTACGAGTCTACCGACAGGTACAAACGCCAAGCCCAGGTTCTAATCCTGAAGGCTGTTAATATATTTTACTAACGAAAATATAGATATTGGTTAACAATTTAATATATAAAAAAACAAAATTACAATATTATTTCATTTATTATATTTTACGAACATTTGATTTTATAAGATAAAATTACGTTGATGTATTTCTTTCCGTGACAGCGAATACAATTATTTGTGTTTAATGGTATTACCGTCATCTGTCTGTACCCGCGATACAGATATTACCCGTGTTTTTATTGTTTTGATATCTGTACCCGCGATACAGATATTACCTGTTTTTTTATTGTTTTGATAAAACATAGGATGCACCGAGGGATGCACTCAATATTTCATAATTTTCTTACTTTTTATTTATTGTTGATTATAGACGCGTCGACAACTTAGGTCATTAGCGTCTTAAATTACATTAAATAACAGCTAACTTAAAACTAAATAACATCACAAAACATCCATGAGCAGAGGTGGGACTCGAACCCACGACAGTCTGATTCAGAGGCCGCGACGCTACCAACTGAACCATACTGTCCTCCATAATTTTCTTACTACGTTTTTTACTGGTCGCGCGACCATGGTCGCCATTTCAAAAAATTTCGCGACCAGTGGTCACAAGTTTGGCCACGATTTTGGTCGCTAATGGGCTGTCGCCCTTATTGAACTATAGGTATTGTGATTACTAAAATTTGCTACACGAATCAAAATCAAAGACTATATGGACAGACTATAGCATTTAAACTTTCTAATCTATAATTAGAAAATGGTTACTAGCAGCCTCTACTATAATAATTTAAACTGAAACAACTATAGTTCCTAGAAATTTCCCTGTGTGAATAGCAAAATCAAGCGAACTTTTCAATTTCCGTTTAACTAAAGTTTAGTTGATTTTATGTTCTCACAGTAAAACTCATGGGAGTCGTAGAAAATTTTACTGGCTTTAACAAATTACCTATGTACTGGATGTTCCAAAAAAGTAAATCTCTTTTTTAAACCTCCCTTGGCTTCAAGGAATTAATACTTACCACAAAAGTAAATGTTGCAGAACTCTATGATATAGAGAAATGGAGATCCGTAGTTGATGTAGAAATTAAGAAAGAAAAAACTCAGTGGCAAAAGGATCAAATAAAATTTGCAATACTGATGATTCAATTTGAATTTATAAGCTTACGTTGCGGTGCTCATTGCACCATCCTCCGAGCATCTAAAATTCATGATGTTTAATTATAAATTAATAGTGTACAAATATACTGAATTCTTGATACAGCATTGGTAAGTTTTTTCGCTTGCTTTGTTTAATGTGAAATTCATACAATTTTAAACAGATTATAAATCAAACTTAATTTTAGATGCTCTGAGGATGGTGCAATGAGCACCGAAACGTAAGCTTATAAATGCAAATTTAATCATCAGTATTACAAATTTTATTTGATCCTTTTGCCATTGAGTTTTTTCTCCTAATTTCTACAAAAGTAAATGTTTTTTTTCAAAATTTATAATTTCACATAAAAAGTTAATTTGACCTTTTAGTATTTTATATTAGGGTTCCGTACCTCAAAAGGAAAAATATATAACCCTAGTTTGTCCGTTCATCTGTATGTCTATCACAGTCTTTCTCTGGACTAAACAAGCTGAAATTTGACGTACCTAGTTATAAACTATAAAGTTTACTATGCCGCATCCTATTCCAGTATTCAGAATCTAAAAAATATTTTTCCGTAAATTTGAAGGGAGGGGGCAAAGTTTGATACCTTAATGTATTCTGTCATGTAGGGTATTATATTTTGAAAGGAATTTACTTAGGAATCTCAAAACTATTTTTTTCTGAATTTTATGTTACGTAGTTTTTTTGGAAAACTGACTCCCCTCTCTATTTCCAAAACTAATACCTATAGCTAAAATTTCGAAAAGACTAGTGGTGTTTGAGGTATACGCATTACGCATATTTTACAGGAAAATTAAATTACGATGTGTTCTTCAGCATCGCCGCAAATTCCAAATTTTAGAAAGGATTTAAAACCCACGTACAAAATTAAAATAAAATAGAATTAGAAAAACATTCGAATTGCATTTTTTACGGTTATTTTTTCATTATTGTTTATTAGAAAATCAATTGAATTCAATAATAGTCAATGTATATGAATATTTTTTTGTATTTAGATTGGCATTAACTAAAATCAATTTGAAAATTTCAACTTCTTACCTTTTTGCAATGTTCTTTTTCATTTGGTTACCATTTTCATACACTTATTTATTATAGTTTATTCAAGTTATTATTATGTATCACAATTCACAACACTGATTTGAAAAAAAATATTTATTTAAACAAACTCGACAAAGTGACACTAGTAATTTGTCATTGCAAAATAAAAACTAAAAATTCAAAATCGAACATTCTAGTAATTGCATTATGAAAGTACAGGGGTCAAATTATTATTAAAGTGACATAATCGCAGTTTTTGTAGTTCTAATTATTGTTTCACAAATAGTATATTGTGTAACAAGTGAGCTAAACACATTTTTATGCGTCAGGCGCGATGTTTTCAGCACTAGTAGTAGACGACCGCTCACGAGTCTTGGCGAATGAGTATCGCGAGCAGTATACGAGTGCTAAAAACATCGCGCCTGACGCATAAAGATTTAGCACACGCGTTACACACTACACTTTATTCAACACATGCATGGTTTTAGACTTTAACTGAATTACTGTCAAACACCTTAAATTCACTGACATTTTAAATATTGTTTTGGAACACCCTCCATATGTTAAAGTGTATATTAGCCAAGTAAGAATAGCTGGATCATATAAAAGACGTCAATTTTGATTTAGCGGGACGCCCCCCTTTATTCCGATTCGAGTCAAATGGACGCCAATAACCTCAGTTGTCGAGCGTCTATAATTTACAATTCATTCATTTATTCATTCGAGTCAAATGTTTACTCCGCTCTAAAGCTAAAATACATAATATTATTTAAAAAAAGCGGTCAAGTGCGTGTGAAACTCGCGCTACGAGGGTTCCGTACCGTTATAACAATCAAATTAGGTAGACATATTCTGTGAAAATTTTAACCTGCTACATGTTACGGTTCCAAAGATACAGCCTTTAAAAGGTTTTCCGTTTTTTGTGTCGGGACCCCCTTTAATTGTTACTTTTTGTGATTTTTGAATTTTTCCCTTTACTTGTGCTGCGCGACCTTGCTTTTTGCCAAATTTCATGATTCTACGTCAAAGGGAAGTACCCTTTAGGTTTTTGATGAGTTGAGTTTGCCAATATCAAAATAGGTATAGGACTCCCTTTGATTTTCACTGCTTGTGATTTTCGGAGTTTTCTTCTTAACTTGTGGTGCGAGACCTTGCTTTTTGCCAAATTTTATGTTTCTAGGTCAACGGGAAGTAGGTACCATATAGGTTTTTGATGAGTGAGTTTGCGAGTATCAAAATAGGTGACAAAATGGCCGTATCTTTTGACTGCGGGGACTTAAAAGCTTGTATTTTTTACACCTCCAAGGGACCGTAGACCTTAACATTTCGTATAAAATTCAATTTGATCCGTTTCTGAGAAAATGGGTCTTGACAGACGGACACCCAACCAGCCAGCCAGCCAGCTGCCAGCCTGACGGACAAACGAGTGATCCAATAAGGGTTCCGTTTTTTCTTATTGAGGTTCGGAGCCCTAAAAAGTAACTCTTTTAATGCTGTTAAAATATGTCCGTTTGTGAATTTGAAATTCCAAAAACGGTGAGATTTTTTTATAACCAAACAATTTATTGTCAAATCCATTTTAGGATGTCTTAAAGTTATGTTTACGTTTGACCGTGCAGTTTAAAGATGAGCTCACTTTCTCGTGCACGAGGAGAGAAACCTATACGTCAACCTCTCCGAGTTTCAAGTCCTCTTCTTCAAATGCCACGGGCTATGTTTTTATATACCTACGTATAGTACCTTACCTTCTTTCACCTTTTGTCTTTATGTTTGATGTATCTTACATAATATAAAAGATTAGCTGCCCCATCTACTAGGTTGTATGCAACGTTAAAGGATGGGATTAATTAAACATTACTGAGTTTTCATTTTGATTATTTAATTTGAATAGTTTTGTCACTCGACAGTCGGCACTTTGATGTTTGTCAATCAATTTCTAAGACCTTGAACATAGCTGTGTTAGTACGCGATATTAACCTCGCCTTTGATTAATTGAACTGCAGCACAACTGACACTATTGCTTATAAATCACCCTGTGTAGGACAATTTGATATAGAAGACTTAAACATGTTTCCAAAAATAGTCAATACTAGCAGTTTCCCGTGGCTCCGCTCTCGTATATTTAGATTTTTTATGCCTAGTAATATAAAATCCAGTACATATTGTTAATTTATTATTCCCCCGCGAGAAATTCTCCCCTTGCGATGCCAAGTATGATTTATTATTCCCTCCGCGAGAATCTCTCCCCCTGCGAAGCGAAGTTGGGCTTAAAATCAATTGGAAATAGTTTGCATTAACGGTGTCACAATTATAAACAGTCAACCCAACCTATTTATATATGTTTAACCCTACGTTTTGATGTTGCATTAACGGTGTCACAAAATTGACATATCTTTTTTATTTGTCAACCGATTTAAATGAAACAAATAATAAATTTTAGCCCAAGCTTATCTTAATACGTCACTGAAAACCACATCCAAATTGGTTCAGCCACTGCGGAGACAAGCGTGGTCAAACCGATAAACATACAAAAATAGCGTCTACGATTTTATTATATGTAGGCACCTATAATTTTAAAGATATTTCGAAATATATCATTTTCTTAGCTAATTTACCGTATAAAATATTCAATCTTCTATTACTCGAAAATGAAATAAATGTTTATTAAAATTTTTAAAATATAGCACTTATTTTTATGAATTAAAAAAAGTTTAAAGTTAAAATTTAATATTACATAACAAGAAGTTAATTATGAAATATACGTGTTGTCAGCGAAATGGCTTACATTATACAATAATATTGTGTAAATTAAACAAATACTGATTAATTAATAATTAATTTTTTGCTATAGGTTGTGTGCACGAAGCCTACTAGCGCCGCTAGCGGGCAATAGTGCACTATTTACCTCATTTTCATTGTTGTTTTAGACCGCGAAATTTTTTTATAAACGAATACCATTTAATTTAGCTGCGTGCATACAGTATAAATAGCATAGCATAAAAGGTACATGAAATTATTTATTTTAACTTTTTTTCTTCTTCAATTTTGACGTATAATAAAAAATAACTAATTAATTTATATCAGACATGGAGGTGTACCTACATCTATGTCTATGGTTTATATTGACAGACGACGGGATAACCTCAAACCATGGCGTCGGTAATCTTGCGGATAGAGTTTAAAAGTGTCAAATTTATCAGATTTATAGTAATAATTTCCAAATAAGTTAGAAGTAAAATCATGGTTTTACTTACTAATTGACATTTTAAACAACAATGCTCACTGACAATTACGGAAAATTAGAGTTCCGAATTTACAATGAATCTTACAACGAGCGCTCGCATCGATATTATTATAACTCCGCCCCCCTGCACACAGTCTATAGATTCAACTTTTGAACATTATGTTTAATTTAAAGAGTGAATTTAGTACGACTGAGAAATACATAAGTAGAGTTATATTGGTATATCAGCCAAATTACATAATGGATTCTGCACTATTAGGAAAAATTTATCTTATCAACCATTGTCACAGTCGGGATTCAAACCCGAACTTCCACTATCGCGGCGGACTGAGCTATCTTACTTCTGTTTAATATTTTGTTTTTGAATGTTTTCACGTCCTTTATAGGTTTAAATACATGCAATTTAAAAGAACTTCAGTAGTTTATTTAAACGAGACTGAATAAAAAGATGCATCATCTCGGCTTTTTTGGAAAATTTAAATGCAGTATTCGTTCCTTTTAAAATTTATCGACACAAAAATCTGAGAACTTTTTCACTTAAATTTTGTATGCCTCGAAATCGCCTAAAGTAGTTGCGAATAAAAAATTCAACGAGTGTTTCTGGAAGTTTGTTTCTGTCACGTAGACAGTAAAGCTTTATTGTGTATTTTATTTTAAAATTAACTGCATACATGTTTAAAAATGCATGGACTGGCTACAAAACAAGTATTTAAAAAAAATTAGAATATAAGCTCAGAGTTTATCAATTTTCAAGGTAAAAATGGAACACTTATTGAATCATTTCGGCGTCTGTCTGTCCGTCTGTCACAGGCAATTTTATCAGAGACCGTTTGACATAGAAAGTTGAAATTGGGTAGTCGTAAGAAGTAGTAACCTAATTGTAGACGTGAAGTGCGAAAAGTTGAATATTATGAAGTATTAGAAATTCGTAACACTATATAATATTATGATGCATCATAATATTATATATATATATTTATATATATTTTTTTATATATATATTTTGGGGGCAAAATGGCGATTTATCATTTCCACAGCAACCCCTATGATATGGATATCAAATGAAAGCGAAACACAATAAGTGCATTTTGGGGGCAATTTAAGGGGTGTCGAAGGGGGTAAAATTTTGAAAGACTAAAAAGAACAAAATAAATACAATTAGTAAAAAAAAACTTTTTAGAGACAAGCTTTTATTTAAATGCACTAAAAAGGAAAAAATAATTTTTAATAATTTTAATAATTATAAAAGCGTTGGTCGTGACTAAACTATCATAGAGTTCACGACCCACGCTTTTATAATTATGACCCTAAATTATTAAAAATTATTGTTTCCTTTTTAGTGCATTTAAATAAAAGCTTGTCTCTAAAAAGTTTTTTTTACTAATATTATGAAACATATTTCACAAAAGATGATATATTTAAACTGTCTAATTTTTATACACGTACAGAAATATCAGGGTAAAATGTAAAGAGATAAAAATCAAACTGGCATTTAATTTTTTAGTAAGTTTATAAAAAACGATGTAAATCGTGGATTCCATTGGATACGATCCGATTAAATCCTTTATCAATGAACAAAATAGAAACTAAGAATAGTAGGTACTTATATTAAAAATTTAAAACAAATTTTTGACATAATACAATGTTTAAAATATTTTTTTTAAATTAACGCAAAAAAATCTTGTAATAAAATAATACTTAATTAACTTTGATCATAAAAGAGAAAGATTCTGCCTTCTTTAAGAAAATCTATTTTATCGGTTGTAATAACGGCTACGGGACCCTAACACTAATGAACTATGCCATGCTCTTGACCAGTTTTTTAATAATTAATTATAAGGTTCTGGCTACACAATGAAAGAAGATAACATACTCGGATGTCGGTGTAATGTAGCATTTCATTGAGAATCAGAATCTGTCATAAAAAGTAGGGTTTGTCACTAAAAAAAAATGTCGATGATGTCATTTCGAAAAGACATGGGAGTAGAAAAAATTGACAATACAAATTCTATAGAATTATCGCTAGGCACTTGGTTGTACATGATTGAATAAAAATTAATAAACAAACACTTGAAAAATTCTACACATTTATTTATCTCAACGATCGTTTCGGGTTTCTAACCCATCATCAGGAGTTTACATTAAAAAGGGGTTAGAAATCCGAAACGATCGTTGAGATAAATAAATGTGTACAATTTTTCAAGTGTTTGTTTATTAATTTTTTAATTGACAATACTATCAGAAAAGATGCGCGATCAATAAATAAGGTTGGTGTTCGAGAAACTTGGTCGCAGATATTCGGGGAAGTTTTTATTTGGAACGTTCCACAGCCAACGTTCTCACTGCATATTGTTTAACTGTCAGACAGAAAATGCGTCCAGTGGAACCCTGGCCAAAAGACGAGAGTTGCAGGGGAGTTGTGTGTTCTATTCCATTAGAGAGATAAAACATTTGCTGGTTTCTCCATCCAGGTTTAAACGTAAAACGTAGACAGTGTGTATAGGGACATACATATATATAGCGGTACGTAGGTACGTATACAATCAGAAGAAACTTTATACTCTTGTACAAAAACCATTACCAAGATACATAACCGGGCTTAAAACACACAGCAGTCTTCTGTGTGGCGCGCTGCTTCACTACCCGCTACTCGGCTACCGCCGCCACCACCCACACAACCCGACGTTCATCACACAAAAACATTAACGGTGACTTGGAGACGACACACCGGTCTCCAGGGTTGAACCGGACGCATATTTATGTCAGATGACTAGCGTCCAGCCCCCGCTACATATAGCTTACGATCCTGACTTATGGCATATGCGCAATAACGTAGGTAAGTGTTGCAAATTTGGAATAATTCACTAGACCTTCATCCCGCGAGAGACATCATCGCATCTCCCCAGAACGTTTCTTGGCAAAATGGGAATAAAATAATCGTAGGTTCCTCCCCAAGGCTCACTGAGGACATAATCAGACTCAGTAAGTCGACACTCAGGAAGGTGATTAGGCTTCTGACCGGTCACGCTTCTCTGAAAAAACGTCTACATGTTGACGAGGATACATGAGGAATCAACACTATGTAGATTTGGGTGGGTCAAAAAAATCAATTATTTTTTTTACAAGTGAAACGGAAAAATGGGTTGCTAGACATCTTAAAAAATTTCTCACCAAATATGAGCTCTTAATTTTAATGGGAAGATCCTCCGCATCACAGTTTTTTATTTTTTTCTCAGTCCAATAGAAAAAAATTCATACCTCATCATTAATTGATTGTACAGAAAAATGTTTTAAGAGAATTTTGTAGGAAATTTAATACTCTACAAAAAAGGTATCTTATATTTTTTCCGCAAACCTCACCATTTGAAAGATATTGAAGATTTATAATAGTCATTTATTGTCGAGTTATAAAATTCATAAACAAAAATTAAATTTGTCTTAAAATAATCAAACTTAAATCTTCAATATCTTTCAAATGGTGAGGTTATCGGAAAAAATATAAGATATCTTTTTTGTAGAGCATTAAATTTCCTACAAAATTCTTTTAAAACATTTTTCTGTACAATCAATTAATGATGAGGTATGAATTTTTTTTCTATTGGACTGAGAAAAAAATAAAAAACTGTGATGCGGAGGATCTTCCTATTAAAATTAAGAGCTCATATTTGGTGAGAATTTTTTAAGGTGTCTAGCAACCTATTTTTCCGCGTCACTTGTAAAAAAAAATTGACCCAGCCCAATGTAGATTCTGCGAAATGGTGGATGAAACAACCACCCATATCGTGTTCAAATGTGGGACACTAGCCTACAGAAGGATAACCATCTTTGGGTACATAGATGAGGACGCAATTATTGCACAGGATAATCTAGCGGCCAAGCTTGTGGAGCTTGTAAGAAGATCCAGACTATTTGCTGACTAGATCCAGTAAAAAGCGGAAGCACAAAAATCCTTATAGGATGTGATGCACCTTTTGGGCCAAACTAGGACCATCCTTAGTTTTTTTTAATCTTTAATTCTTTAAATAGGATTCAACTTCTACCACAAAATCGATTTAGAAAATACATAATATTTGTCAACCCTTGAGAATAATTCTCATTATTTTCAATAAACTTTTTATTATAATGCATCTCACTTAAGAGAACGAAAGTGACCAGTGTTTTTGTTGGATACAACCAATCAGAAGCAGTTGAATAGTTGATTTATAGCCGACAATGCACACCCCTTGTTATAAGATGGATAATTTTGTGCATGTATGTGCTTTATATTGAATAAGTTCATGTCCAAATTGTAACATTAACATTCAAAATAAATATCGTTTTTAAATAGGTACATGTTTCACACGTCAACTACTTCCTCTGTTTCCGTTACATCTAATATTTCTAAAATGACACTCCAAGTATGAAACATTATACGTTATTCACGTCAAAACTGACCTTCGGTCGGACTCTAATGTAACAATTCTAGACAGTGGAATTGACAGCGTTACTTGTTAGACATAGGCAGGGGCACTCTAGCAGTCTTGGCCGCCCTATAGGTAGACTGTTCAGTACCAGCTTCCTCTTTCTGAGAACTTACTATAGTTAACTGGTCACAACTATAGTTTGTTACATTATAGGTCTCTAACAGTTCCCATAAACGGATGTCTCCCAAAGCCATATGAAATAACTGTCATAGTAATTTTTTGTTTGATAGTCAGACAAAGTAAGGCAGCCATATTCATATAGCTAGAGGAACTACAAATTCTGTATCTGATAGTTATAAGGGGCCATCCATAAATTACGTCACACGTTAAGGGGGGGAGGAGGGAGTCAACAAAATGTGACATCGTGTGACAAGGGTCAAGGGGGGGGGGTCATAAGCTCTGTGACGTCACATGTTAAAATTTAAATTTGTTCTGTCTATTATTTAAATTATTTGGCTTGATGTTGATTTTATTAAGAAATTTAAAGAAATAAAAAAAAATTAACTGCTGTTTTATTTTAATTATTTCTATAATTATAAAATTAAAAAATATGTGACGTCACACCAAGGGGAAGGGGGCTTTAAAAATGTGACCATCTGTGACAAGGACGGAGGGAGGGGGTTAAAAATCGTAAAATTTGTGTGACGTAATTTATGGATGGCCCCTAAGACCATATAGACTTTTCTCAGTGGACGCCGCCGTGACTATATGCTGTTTAGTTATGTGATTATACAAGTTATAGTTAATAGTTAAATAAATTATGTATTAAATTATCAATCATATTCATTAAAACGAACCTAATAAATACGAACATTACACTCCGCACATGCTTGAGCTAGATAGCGGGCGCTTGCTGCTGCAGATTTTCCACCCCTAATATTTGGCTGCTCTAGACCTGGGCCTAGTCGGTCTTATAGAATAGAATAGAATAGAATAGAATAGAATAGAATACTTCATTAGCTAAAAACCACAATTTGGATAACTTCGTCATAATTACATAGTAAAATACAGCATTTAGCTTATCTTGACATCTGCAGTCAAAAATTCCTCAACAGCGTAAAAGGCCTCATTTGTAAGATATGTCTTTGTCACGCTTTTGAATTTTTACTTCCCACCTCTACTATGGTAGGGAAGTAATGGATTCAGTCCGAAAACAATATTTCGAGATTTTAACAGATTTTCACGTTTTGAGACCCTAGCAATCGTTTAAGATCATTTTCTGACTGATGTCTGTATGTGTGTGTGTATGTGTGTATGTGTGTGTGTGTGTATGTGGTCAATTTTTCGCCTTCGATATCTTAAGAACGGAACAACATACGGGCATGCCGATTGTTCTATTGTGTTTATCAGCCTTTAACTTAGATCTGATTAGATTTTGAGTCAAATCGGTTCAGTGGATCCTGAGATATTCAAAAAAACGTCCTCAATGTCACGTATTAACATAGGTAAAAAAAAATATAAATGAATTCTAGATGTTATAATATGAAAAAAATGTAAATATTTTTTTTCTCTAAAATGTATAGTTTTCGAGAAAAAAAATATTTTACTAAAAAAAATAAAAATTGTACGTAAATCAAGGTAACCATGATTTTTGCTATATTAAGCTAGCCATCAATAGATCACCAAACAAAAAAGAGGGCCATGCTTTTTTCAAAGAATAAAAATTAAATTGTGTTTTAAAGACCACCAACAGCTAAGGTTATTTGGGCCTAGTCAAAGAATAAAAAAAAAGAGTGTTTATTTTTTGCAAATATTTACTAGGTGGGAAGTATAGGACTGGTCATCAGTCGAATTTTTTTGTATTTAGGTTGCGAACCGAGCAAGGTAGCTTATTGAATAGTTTTATGCATAGCCAGTTAGGACCGTATGCACTGAAAGTCAGCCACTGGACATAGGAAAGTTTCAGCGGAATAGGCAATGTATGTGTACACCTTCCATGCCCATTGCCTTGGCAGAGCGCTGGCCTACTTCCGTTAGTGTGTCCCGCTCCCCACGGTTTTCTCGTACATATTATTTCGGACTGCGTTATATATGGAGTACACACGAAGCCCACTAACATCAATAAAACATAAGGAACTAAACCTGTTATATTGTTTAGAGACTTAGTAGAATGACAAGAGATTTCCGACACACTTATTTACATAAATTTTCATTGAATTTTGGAACTCGAATGGACATTTGGTGCTCATAATAAATTAGTTAGAATAAAATCTTTGGACTAAATTTATTTATTTAACGCCTCACAACAATTTTTCGTACAGCGTTTTGTCGATATTATTTTGTCGAGTACAGTTAAACCTGGATAAGCGAGAGTTCAAAGAACCGGGATTTTTTTCGCTTATCGAGGTTTTTTACTTAACCAGTTTCTCACTAATAAAGGTACAAGAGCAGCTTCTCTCACTTGCAGAGGTATAAGAAAACTTATCAGCTGTAAATAAAATCTATTGTTACGGATCATTCTGTATATAAACGACAGGCAAGAGTTCTGAGAAATGGGGTCTGCTTACTGTAACAACTAGTACCTGCGCGAAAGTTCTAGAGAAAGCGAGAACGCACTAGGCTTACGCCACGCAGCATATATAAACAGCCAGTACGAGTGAGTAGGAATCAGTCAACGGCGAGTCACGCATTCAAGCCTACGGCGGATCAGTAATATATAAGAGTGCCGTGATATAAATAAATAAACTGATAAAATTAATACTTGTGTAGTGGTAATAATTACGAGTTATTGTATATAGTTGTTTTGTTTTGCTTTGTAATTACTGTTTAGTTATTGTTTACTTGTGTTGATTGTTATAACTGACTTTTCGTTGTTGCATCCATTATTATTGTATTTTTAATTATTGTAAATAAATATTTATACCGCCAACTCAGAAAACAGTTTTGTAACACTATTAATGACAAGTAAGTAGATGCGAACGCATGCTCGGTCATTCTATGAAAAATCCTGCAAAAATAGTAAATACATAGGCATAGGTCTTAATAATAAATAACAGAAAACATTCGATTTGTCCTCTACCAAGTACAGACTATCGCTTATAGTGGTGTAAGACAAGAGGCAGTCTCAGTTACAGACGTCCGGACGAGAAAAATGACTCTCTCATATACAGGTTTCTACTTTGTCACTTACACTTATAGAGGTTTTCGGGGTAAAAATGACTGGACACAATGATTAGTCTCGCTTAGGCTCATTTCGCACCAAACCAGTCCAGTCCAGTCCAGTCAAGTTTTGTCCAGTCAAGTCATGTCAATATTTCCTTTCGCACTGAATACGTCACGTCAGCCGTCCCGCAAATTCTGATCGAAGTTCGCGACAGCAATGATGCGGTCGCCGCGGCACAGTTTTGTGAATAATTTTGTGTCAAGATGGACGTACTTCTCCAAGGCATACTTTTACGTCGGCTACACAGAAGAAGAAGGATGAAGAAACGAAGAAATATGTTTTGGGTTCATCCCATACATACCAGGACTCTACCATACCATATCAGAACTTACTAAATGACCCTCTTTTGCTTGCAATAATAAAATTACGGTTTCTACGTCCATTCTGAGTCTCCAGACTGGGCAGACTGGCATTAAAAATTCAACCGGCTGAAACCAGATTGACACATTGTCTTTATTTCCACAATAAGTTAATATGTCCAATCCAGTAGCGTCCGACTTGACTGGACGCGACTGGACTGGACTGGTTTGGGGCAAAATGAGCCTTATAGAGTTTTCACAATTAACCAGTTCTCGCTTATTCAGGTTTGACTGCACTTGTTAAAATTGACAAAGAGCGACAAAACGTTGTACTAAAATTTATATGAAGCGTTAAATAAATAAATTTAGTCCAAATTCCTGAGATCTGTTTATTGATATTGCCAATATGGATGAGACTTTACTAATATTAATAAAATCTTTCTTTACAGAACCACATAAGTTCCTAAAAGGCTTTCCTTGTAAATGTTACCGTGAACAAGAGAACCTGAGGATTTCAGATTTTCATTAATTTTGCTTAAATTATAAGAGAATTTCCTGCGATAGACATTATTCTCGCATTATTTGACTATAAACAAGGCATGTGCGGCCTGTTGAGAAAAAATTTACATTCGTTTGTAATGTTTTTATAAAAATTAGAATAAATTCAACTCTCGCATGAAGTGATTTCAGCGGTACTTGGTGTTATATATAAGAGAAATTTAAAATGACTACTACATGCACTGTTGAGTAAAATAACTAATCCAAAGCAAAATTTGGTGTTCCGAGTTCAAGTCCTAACAGTGGCATTAACCCTTACTTATATTATGTAACCTTCTAAATTAAATATCATGGCGACAGGTCATCTGATATATTATGTTTAATTCACTAATGGCCGATTTATCGTACATTTTAATGACGATGTTTTTTAATAACACTGTTAAATGACGGGTTGCTATGGTAACGAAAAGTAGCAAACAATGAACACGTAGCTGTCAAAATTTAACAGTGTTATTAAAAAAAACATCGTGATTAAAATGTACGATAAACCGGCCATAAGTGAATTTAATTGCAGTGTAGGAGTCTAATCATTAATTAATATTAATTTCCTTTGTTAACAATCTTTTTTAATTTTTTCGTTAGCTAATTCTTTTTATTGATTCCACTGCGTAAATTTAATACTTTGATTAATTTGCAAGAGGAAGTATCTACGTTTATAATATTTTCTGTGTTCATTGAAAAGTTGTTTGATGTTAGTATATTATATATTATTCCAGAAACCTATAGATTTGTAAGATATATAAATAGAATCCTCTTGAAGTACCTGTTTTTGGCAGCATAATATCGCTAGTTTGACATCTATATTACCGCATTCCATCATATCTCTGCCGTGTCTATTGTTTGTTAACTCTCGCTTGAGTAGTCATATCCTCAAAACATGAACCGAGGTTCAATGCATTGATGTACCAAGACCTCTAATATCGAAGGCACGCTGTTTTTGTCATATCTTAGCTACTTATGTCGGTGTCAGCTAGAATCATTAAATATTATATTAATTTGTTTTTTTGAAATAAACTTAATTCTACAAAGATCTTTAAATTATGAGTTTCAGTAATATTTTTATAGGGGGTTAAAAATACTATTTACCACTTTATGGTCAGAAGGGTTGTGGACATTGAAGACAGGTGGTTAAAGGACATATATTTTTAAAATTACCCAAGGAATCAACCCTTAAATTTTTGCTGTATATTTAGTAAAAACCACCTCTTTAAGTTTTCATTTCTTTTTTTATTAAGCCTAGGTATATACTATGTTCTTTTTATTACACCTACTTTAAATTATATTAATTATAATTTTTTCGCAACAAAATTTTTAAATATTTAATATTTTATTTTCGTGAAAACGATTTTCACAATAAAATAGAATACAGAAAACGTACAATAGTCTTTCTTGTTCACTTCTTTGTTGAAATTCTTTCATTAATTTTGTGCCACGAGGTGTAAAATTAAATTCATACACGTGAGAAATATTGTTGTTTGTTGTTTCCTTACTTGTTGTAAAAACAAACGTGTCCTTCTGCGACTTAAAAAAAAACTATAGCGGAAATAATATGCATAACATAATCTACAGGTTGCTCGTAAGTCATATGACCTGTTGCTAAGATCTCACAAGTTTAGCATACTAAAATATTTTGGAAGGAAAGTACGTCGACGTGATAATAAAATAAATATTATATTCGTACGTTCTTTAAGAAATAACAATATATTATGTAGGAAAGACACAAAATAAATAACGATGAAGAAATTTTTTCTAAAGATTCATTACAAGGCATTTATATAATATATTATGATCTGGTTAGGTAATCAATTAATAATTTAATTGAATACAGGGTGCTGAATTGCTTTGCGGGTAGGTAATAGGGATTTAACCCGTAAAATCAAACTTTTGGAATTTCCTGTTTCCCTAATTATTTTAGGAAAAATATCTTCGAATAAAAGTTTTAGAACATAAAATTCTGTATCATTAA
Organism: Mongoloraphidia duomilia; assembly: GCA_039654895.1. Classification (NCBI taxonomy): domain Eukaryota; kingdom Metazoa; phylum Arthropoda; class Insecta; order Raphidioptera; family Raphidiidae; genus Mongoloraphidia; species Mongoloraphidia duomilia. The sequence continues at coordinate 11,755,475 of CM077517.1, read as the reverse complement.
ACAAAATTAATTTTGCATGCTTTGCAACGGCAGAAATTTAATATGAAAATGTCAAAATTACCTCAAAAACAGATAGCGATAGCCATGGAACTTGAACAAAATGATTAGAAATTATTCTGACAGCTAAAACGTCATTATTTTGTTCAAGTTCCATGGCTATCGTTATCTATTTTTGAGGTAATTTTGACATTTTCATATCAAATTTCTGCCGTTACAAAGCATGCAAAATTAATTTTGTTAAATGATTTAGATGCAGAATTTTATGTTCTAAAACTTTTAATTGAAGATATTTTTCCTAAAATAATTAGGGAAGTACGAAATCGCGAAAGTTTGATTTTACGGGTTAAATCCCTATTACCCGCAAAGCAAATCAGCACACGGCAGGTATTGGGATCCGTCAGATAGGTGGAGTTTAAAAAACATGGCGCAGAGGGGGGAAAATTTCATATACGGGGTATACTTTTGCGTGTAATTTTATGATTTTCAAAGTGATAAGAAATGATAAAATATATAAGTGCAATTTGTGATTGGGCCGGTACGAATCCTAAACAAAGGAATTTCGTTGAAGGAAACAGATTCTCAAAGCCGAACATATTATCAAATGTCGGAAATATAACGAGAAAAATACATGAAAAATGAACTGTCAAAAGTAGTAATCTTTACGGCATATTGCTTAAAAACATCAAAATTAAAAGAAAATCTCCACGAAATTAATTATCCGTTCAATGCTCCTTTAAGACTGTGTTAGGTGAATAATGTAAACACATAACTGCAACATAATATGTTATATTGTAATAAGTAGGTATGTTACTAACCTCAAAATATTTGTATACACATAATTAGTCCTAATTTTGTCAATATTCAGAGATTTAACTATTGTAGTACAGTATGATAATGAGTACATCTTATTATTAATATAAAATATTTTTTTAATTCATAAATACAGTTTTTCCACATTTCATGAGAAAATAATTCGCTGTAAAGTAAGTTTTACAAGGCAATAACTGATAGTGTTTAATGCCATGATATTAGAAAACGTCGCAAATTCCATTTTCGATAAACTTTTTGTTTATTTTACTTGTTTTATTCTTGTAATAACCAATTTCACGATAAATTTGCACTGTTAGCATGTAAAATTTTTCCCCGTTTTGATACAATTTTCTGCCACCAGATGTCATATGCTCATTTGACGGGTCCCAATAAGTTGATCCAATGCAGTAGAATGACAGGCAATAAGACAAATGCATAACTACAACACTGAACCGATTGTCACCAAAATCAATAAACCGTCATACGAAAAATTACTTTAAAACCATTTTAAGTTACGTTTCGTTTTCCGTAAGGAATGATGATAGGGTCATCATTCCTTACGGAACAGGAAAGAAAAATCAAATTAAGTCAATAAGTAGGTGTAACTGTTGAATTAATCATTCAAGAATAATAAAATGAACTGTGTGCCTCATCCACATAAGCGCGCAGCCGAAGTTATACTTCATACATTTTTCATTAGAAAACGTTCCAATAAAATAGATACACAAACACTTGAAAAATTCTACACTTTTATTAATCTCAACAATCTTTTCAGCTTTCTAGCCCATTCATCAAGATAGTTCAAACTAAGTTGAGTTTTAGTTTAAATTAAACTCTTCAGATGATGGGCTAGAATCCCGAAACGATCGTTGTGTAGAATTTTTCAAGTGTTTGTATATTTATTTTATTCAATCATGTTCTACCAAGTACCTAGCGATAATTCTATTGAAATCAGAACACGTTCCGTTGAAGTTTTTGGCATTTTTAATTTCAACTATACCTACATATTTTTATTTTTGACATATCATGGAATCATGAAAAATTATAAAATTTCCTTTAAGTTATGGAAACATAAGTATCCAAAGCCTGTTTACAATTTATTTTACTATTTTGAAACATCAAAAAATTGATATTAAAAATTATAAAATCTATAAGAAAACGAATTTTTCTTGGGATGAAACCTAACTAGATCAATTTTTTGCCCTCCAAAATCCCTTTTTAACCGACTTCAAAAAAAGGAGGAGGTTCTCAATTCGGTTGTTTTTTTTATGTTTGTTACCTCAGAACTCCGTCATTTATAAACCGATTTGGAAATTTTGTTTTTATTTGAAAGGATATACTTTCAGATTGGTCCCATAGAAATGTCATCAACATCGATTCAGTAGTTCGGCTAATTTTAATAAAAGTTAGTAGCGGCGTGTGATTCCTTAAGGTAAATGTCACTTTTTGACACATCAGACAGCGTAAGAAAGTCGATTTAATAAAAGTGAGTAAAGGCGTGTGATTCCTTTAAGGTAAATGTCACTTTTTGACACTAAAAAAAAATATAAAAAACTTTTTTACAAAAAAAAAACCTTCTTAAAAAGCCACTAAAAAGAGGAAAATAATAAAACTTTGAGGTCTGCGCCAATTTAATAAAATATGAAGTTGGTTAAAAAGAAGATATTAATCACTATACTATACTTTTTAATCGACTTCATATTTTATTAAATTGGCGCAGACCTCAAAATTTCATTATTTTCCTCTTTTTAGTGGCTTTTTGAAGGAGGTTTTTTTTTTTTGTTAAAAAGTTTTTTAATAAATTTCATCCAAATCGTTCGAGCCGTTTTATTCCTGTAAACATTATATTACAGAATTTCATTAATTTTTGAGTCGGTAATATTTGACTCGAGGTCATTGTAGTTCACTACCCTCGCTAAAAAAGTATAACTTCAAAAATTAAAATGTCGAATCAACAAATATTTTACATAATAACGTATCACAGGTCTTATTATAACAGAGTTTCTATAAGATTACGTTAATATAATAATTTAATCAATATACGTAATCATATGCAAGACTAATCACGATTCACTAGCGCGGCTTTCTGAGTCTGCTGAGAGTTGTCGACATTCTTGTGTCAACTTAGTTAATCTGTTGTTTCATTAACCTGATTCTACTTTAGCACACAAATTATTCGCAGATTAACACTTCCCAGTCGTGTCACTGAAATACAAGGTCCTGAACAGTAATATAACTAGACTAGAGCTATTTTACAATTTCAACTGGTAATCAAAGACAATATCTTGGAATTAATATTTTTTTACAATAGAGTATTTGCATGAAATTTTTATATTAATAGAGCAGATAATTCTGAACAAAATGACACGTAAATGACTTTAATCTGAATTCAAAAATAATTTTTCAAATATTTATGTAAGCCCTGCCTGCTAAAAAGCTTTTATGCTCGTGACGACATAATTTTATGGAATGAGGGGTACACCAGGCTTTTTTCTATCATCAGATAGCGCCAGTGGGAAGTGAGGTATAAAGTTACTAGATTTAGTAACTTATGTCATTTAAATGTCACTACTGTTTATATTTTCCACTACCTGATGGCGCCACAAGCAAGTAAATTATCAGTCATTCAATCATTTAACGGCTAAATCGCAATTTTGTATTTTTTTATTATTCATTCCTTAATAATGGACAAATGAAGAATGTCTAAACACAAACCGTTAATCTCTAAGTCTTAGGCATACCTTGTTGCTACTAGCGCCATCTAACGAATAAAAAATGTAAGCATTTGACGCATACCTCACTTCTCACTAGCGCTATCTGATTAAAAAAAATACGGTAGCCCCCATGCCCATTGCATTTATTTTATCTACTCTAAAAACCAAAAAACAAACCGTTGAAAAGTACTGTTTTGTTACCTACGTAAACATAATATAAACAATCTAAGCTATGTTTCTATGGAAACGGACACTCAAGTCAAGCTTTGACGTCACACACTGTTTTTGATCAGATAATTATTTCTTTGAAATTTATTCATAGGTAGGTATTTCAATAATTGGTGCCTTAAAAAAATTCGATAAAAAATTCATGCAGCTTTCATATTATTTATTGCCTTCTAAAATAACTGCAGTGTCTGAATGGATTTGTGTTAACACGTGCTGATAAATTATTTGACGGTTACAGAGGCAGATTTTGTTGATTGTAATGTACTGTTTTCCTACAGTATTTTTTATATCTTTAGAAAAATAATCAGTCGGTGGTGGAAACTTAAAATTCTAAAAAAGGTGTCTCATTTTCCAAATCTCAAATTTTTCGAGTTCGGCATTGAAATGAATTTCTTTACCATATACGGCGTACTCCGCGACTACCTCTCATCACTCATGGATACACAGCGCAATCAGATGGTGTCCCCGCACCCCGCTCGACCCCGCGGTGTCCCGGTACTCCGCGAAAGGTACGGCAGCGACATCCAAGGATCTTTGCGTCACATCTAACGACATTTTTCTAAAGTTCTTAGTTCACCAACGTAAGGCGCGCGCATCGGGTAACGCTTTGCGTTAAACGAGTCCGGAGTCACATAAAGAAGTAGACCTCGCGCGGCGAAAGATGAAGCCACCGCGTCATAGTAACGTGAATGCATTGCGCCCGCCTTCTAGCTTGCTATTGGCTGTTTATTGTCATGAATAGCAGTTTGCCAAAATTGTACCTAACGTCATAAAACCCAATGTGCAGTTTTGTGTACACGGCACTGTCTGCGGGCAAGCAGGCGTTCACTAGCATATTATTGATAACGTGACTGGCTTCATCTCTCACCGCTGGCACTCTATAACTTCTAATAATAATCGCTGTATGTCGATGCGTTATTTGAGACGAGGTTAGTGGTGTATCTGGTATCGAACGCTCAACGATGCGGCGGCAGTACGGGGACGTGCGTAACGGCTGCGGACGTTTTGTGTATGTGCATGTGTCGCACATTCGAGTCACCTGGAAACCCTTGACGATTGGCGAACGTCTCGGGGAACATTAATATTGCACGACTGGTAATTCGATTGGGAACACTTTCATTCTAGTTCGACAGCTGAACACTCTCTTTCACCTACTATAACCGCTTCACGAATTCTAAAAATAACGCCTTCTTTCTTAATATTATCATATTATTGTTACCTATATTCTAGTAAATCCAATTTTGTACTGCAATGATGTTCTTTGAAAAGTTTTATGGCTTTGCTGATTTTCTTTACCCAATCCTTTTAAGATTATTTTTAGAAATGAACAGTTTAACTATATATTTTAATGAACGGATAATGAACAAACATTCAGTTAGATTCGTTATAAACAAACTGTAAGCTGTGGGTCGTTTATTAGGATTAAAGTGCGACCCTTGATGTCCACACGACGAACTTCCCAGTTTGATAAATATTTAATAATAATAATTAAATTAGATATTTCACAGAAAAGTAATCATTTTAACCATTAAAACATAATTATTATTTATTTTTTACAATAATTAAAAATTTAAAAAAAAAGACTGAACCGATTTTTATAAAATTTATGTCGGATCAAAATGACGTTAACACGCCTCGATTGACACCCTTACGAAGTCAATATAATTTTTTATTCGCGAGATATTGTGTAAAATCTACTTTATTGGAGTCTATTTGGTTAAGAAAAAAGAACGGCTGAACCGATTTTGAAAAAATTTCTTTCAGATCATATTTACATTAATACGCGTCGATTGGCACCCTAACGTAGTCGATATCATTTTTCATTCTCGAGATTTCGTCTTAGAAAGAAATGAACACATACGTACACACACACACAGACATCTTTCTAAAAATAGTGTAGTGACCTTGAAACAAAAATTTGTTATACATTTTGATTTCGATTTTCGGACCCATTACAATAACTTCCAATGGGAAGTTAAAAATAAAAATAATTAGTAAGTAAATTACACCTTTTCGTACGAGATAAATCACCGAGAAATGAATGAAATTTTGTAAACTTACTTCTTAATATATATTTTGAAATAAGTACACAAAATTTTAGAACGGCTTACCGAATAGTTTAAAAAGACATATAATTATAAAATTAATATGAGCTCTTATGGAAAAATCGCGCTTTCATAGTTTAAAACCAAGTTCTTCCACTCATCGATTCAATTAAGTACTATATTATGTTGTACATACATACGTAATTTTTCTACTATAAGTATTTTTTAAATTTCACTCAGATCTAAAAAATACCTATACATGTTTTTTATTTTTAGATATGTTTTTAAAACGGGTTTTTAAAAGTATAGAATAATTTTAAATTAAAAAGGTAGAAAAGTTTTCGTGTCGAACAACGGATGAGTTGTAAATTTTATGAGAATACACCTATTCTGAATAAAAATAGTTATCTAGGAATAGGAAACCCTCCAGTTGTAAATTTTTTCGCACTATATAAAATAAATAATTACTTAGTCATTTTTAACCCCTGACAAAAAAAGGGGTGTTATTATGTTTTATTTGCTATTCGAATCCTAAAATTTCTTGTTTAAACACGCTATATTTCCTGACTTCCAGAGTTTACTTTAATTAAGACTAATAGAAGTTCGGCCATAAAAATAATTAAATTAAATTTCGGTGTTAATGGCTAATATAACAACTTACGGTTCTCATTTAAATACAAGGTGTTTCAACAATATTGGAATGACATTTTAATACTTGCCGTAGAATAACAGGCTATATTAAAATTTGAGCCTAAATATACCATAATGATATATTCGCGTCTTGATTTTACAAAAGGGAAAAAAATTTTAAATTGAAACTACAAAAGTACAAGTTGTCATAAAATAAATTTAAAAAACAATTTTTTTAAATTATTTTATTCGATTATCTTCCCATCTTTTTTAGTACCTACACAATTCAATTCTACGGCACATTTCCTAAAACGGTTGCGAAATAATGTCTGGAATTTTTGAACATTCAGTATTATATTTTACGTAGTATAGTTACAGCTTTCGGATTACTTGTTCAGTGAAATATGGCGTAATTCTCACTTATTTCATTGTGCTAGCAGTTAGGTCCTTTAACTACCTTAATTTAAGGTAGTTGTTAGTGTTATGTAACTAACAAGGTTAATTATAAATACCTATTAGCTTTATAAGTTCAGCAATTCTTAACTTATATTGGCTCTATACATTTCGCACACAATTTACAATTATAATTAACAAAATCTAGGGCTGTCAATTACCTAAAAAGTCAGTTAACCACTATTAATTTTTCTGTAAAACTTCTTAGGCGAAGCTGCCTCGCCAATTTGGGGACTAAAATGCTAGGACTGCAATGGAAGTCTGATTAAGCGCGTGACCATAGCAACCCTATAAATAAATAGGTAAGTCCGAAAGTGTTGTACTCATGGTTCATTCTGATCCATTCATTTTGTCCCAATACTAAATGTCCTATAATACATTTAACTGTTTATATTATTTAAATTTATTTACTTACATAATAAGTATACCTATACATAAATACTTATTAAAATTATCTATCATCATTGTTTTGTTTTTTTTTTTGCTACGAATATAAAATATAGTAGAGATTATTTAAAAAGACCAAAACGTCAATAAAACGTGCAACAAATATGACCACACGACAGAAGTGAAAACTTGATGATATGCAAAAGATACATAATATTATAATATTATTTTAATACGTAATAATAAAAACGTAATTCTTAAAACGATGCACTCCTTGTTAGACAGTAAACTTGGTCACCGACCCGAACGCGCTTGATGTCGAGTGGAGCTGAGTAAACCCGAATTAGCGTCACCGACCCGAGCGTGACGGTTCACTTTCGTTCACTATTCAAAAAGAACATAAAGTGCGCCTAAAGAAGTTTTCACTTCAAAAAAGCGGCCAAGTGCGTGTCGGACCACGCACAGTGAAAGGTTCCGTAGTCGGCCGAAAATATCCCATATCTCAAAAATTACATATCATATCTTATTCAAACCAATTTTTATTGAAAGTATTTTATAAGTTCTACTTCCTTAAATTTTTCCAGAATTTTCCATTTTAAATAACAAACCTTAATTTTAAACTGTAATATTATGTATCTAGTATATTAGAGTGGGTCAAAAAAATCAATTATTTTTTTTTACAAGTGACACGGAAAAATGGGTTGCTAGACACCTTAAAAAAATTCTCACCAAATATGAGCTCTTAATTTTAATAGGAAGATTCTCCGCATCACAGTTTTTTATTTTTTTCTCAGTCCAATAGAAAAAAATTCATACCTCATCATTAATTGATTGTACAGAAAAATGTTTTAAGAGAATTTTGTAGGAAATTTAATGCTCTACAAAAAAGGTATCTTATATTTTTTCCGCAAACCTCACCATTTGAAAGATATTGAAGATTTATAGTAGTCATTTATTGTCGAGTTATAAAATTCATAAGCAAAAATGAAATTTGTCTTCAAATAATCAAACTTAAATCTTCAATATCTTTCAAATGGTGAGGCTTGCGGAAAAAATATGAGATACCTTTTTTGTAGAGCATTAAATTTTCTACAAAATTCTCTTAAAACATTTTTCTGTACAATCAATTAATGATGCTGTATGAATTTTTTTCTATTGAACTGAGAAAAAAATAAAAAACTGTGATGCGGAGGATCTTCCTATTAAAATTAAGAGCTCATATTTGGTGAGAATTTTTTTAAGGTGTCTAGCAACCTATTTTTCCGTGTCACTTGTAAAAAAAAAATAAATGATTTTTTTGACCCACCCTAATCTATATGTTATTGTCTGTTTCGTTATTGATTTAAACAATGGAAGCCACCTCATTAGTGTTAGTGATAATTACTTCAGCTCGAATATTAAGAGCACGTTACAAAGTAGTATAGGTATTAGTTTGTATTATGTAATGTATGTCAAATTATGTAATAAATTTGTAATGGACTAGTGTGCTTACGTCATATACATGTATAACACATAAAGCGATGTAAGCAGATAAACAGCAGGATATCCCTTATGCTTGGCAGTGTTCCGGCAGGGAAATTCGTGCACTACTTACCACCCAAAAAATACTAGGGAACTTCAAGTAGGTAGTCAATAGGTACCTAGTTAACGGGCACTACCCAAATAACAAAAATTCGACTGATGATCAGTCCTATACTTCCCACCTAGTAAATATTTGCAAAAAATAAACACTCTTTTTTTATTCTTTGATTTATTTATTTATTGTAAATTATAGACGCGTCGACAACTTAGGTCATTAGCGTCTTGTTTATTCTTTGAAAAAAAAGCATGGCCTTCTTTTTTGTTTAGTGATCTACTGATGGCTAGCTTAATATAGCAAAAATCATGGTTACCTTGATTTACGTACAAACGTACAATTTTTATTTTTTTTAGTAAAATATTTTTTTCTCGAAAACTGTACATTTTAGAGAAAAAAAATATTTACATTTTTTGCAAATTATAACATCTAGAATTCATTTATATTTTTACTTCCCACCTCTACTATGGTAGAGAAGTAATGGATTTAGTCCGAAACAAATATTTCGAGATTTTAATCAGACCTTCACGTTTTGAGACCCTAGCAATCGTTTAAAATCATTTTCTGGCTGATGTCTGTATGTGTGTGTATGTGTGTATGTGTATGTGTGTGTGTATGTGTGTGCGTGTCTGTGGTCAATTTTTCGCCTTCGATATCGTAAAAACGGAACAACATACGGCCATGTTGATTATTCTATTGTGTTTATCAGCCTTTAACTTAGATCTGTTTAGATTTTGAGTCAAATCGGTTCAGTGGATCCTGAGATATTAAAAAAACATTCTCAATGTCACGTATTAACATAGGTAAAAAAAATATAAATGAATTCTAGATGTTATAATATGAAAAATTGTAAATATTTTTTTTCTCTAAAATGTATAGTTTTCGAGAGAAAAAATATTTTAATAAAAAAAATAAAAATTATACGTAAATCAAGGTAACCATGATTTTTGCTATATTAACCTAGCCATCAGTAGATCACCAAACAAAAAAGAGGGCCATGCTTTTTTCAAAGAATAAAAAAAGAGTGTTTATTTTTTGCAAATATTTACTAGGTGGGAAGTATAGGACTGGTCATCAGTCGAATTTTTTTTACCTATGTTAATACGTGACATTGAGAACGTTTTTTTTAATATCTCAGGATCCACTGAACCGATTTGACTCAAAATCTAATCAGATCTAAGTTAAAGGCTGATAAACACAATAGAACAATCGGCATGGCCGTATGTTGTTCCGTTTTTACGATATCGAAGGCGAAAAATTGACCACACACACACACACACACACACACACACACACACGCGTACAGACATCAGTCAGAAAATGATCTTAAACGATTGCTAGGGTCTCAAAACGTGAAGATCTGTTAAAATCTCGAAATATTTTTTTCGGACAAAATCCATTACTTCCCTAGCATAGTAGAGGTGGGAAATAAAAATTAGGCTCTTGAAAAAATGACGTGCCTACGTAGTTGTAGTAGAATGGTTATACTAAAATAATCGATACAGCCTTTGAGTATACTTGGTAGCGGCTATTAAGTTTGTTATTTAAATGTTTAACTAATTCGTGTTGGCGACACTGCACCAGTACAAGCTATAGGCACTGCTCTAGTTGCACAAAATAGAATGGCTTTTTTGTTGAGGAAAAAAAATCTAGGAGACAGTTTAAAACATTCTGATAGATACTTTATTTTCATTACGTCGATATAAGACAATTAATTTGAACTCTACATTTTTAAGCTACACTAACTTCTAGAAAACACAAAAACCTAAACGGTTAATTAATTATCAGCGCCTATTGAATTATTAGATTATGTAAAATAAAAGCGTACTTATAATATAGTTTTTTTTTGACAAATGTTATAATATCATTTTATAATATACATAGTTAAGTATAATATATTATTATCAAATAGTGTATTGTACGAGTATATGACGTATAATTCCATACCTTTTTTTGGTAACTATTTATATGGAAATAAAGCTATTATAATTATTAACTTCCCATTGGAAGTTATTGTAATGGATCCGAAAATCGAAATTAAAATGTATAACAAATTGTTATGTTTCAAGGTCACTACACTATTTTTAGAAAGATGTATGTGTGTGCATGTGTGCACATATTTACGTACGTACGTATGTGTCCATTTCTTTCTAAGACGAAATCTCAAGAATGAAAAATAATATCGACTACGTTAGGATGCCAAACGACACGTATTAACGTAAATATGGTCTGAAAGAAATGTTTTCAAAATCGGTTCAGCTGTTCTTTTTTCTTAACCAAATAGACTCCAAAAAAGAAGATTTTACACAATATCTCGCGAATTAAAAATTATATCGACTTCGTAAGGGTGTCAATCGAGGCGTGTTAACGTCATTTTGATCCGACATAAATTTTATAAAAATCGGTTTTAATTATTGTTAAAAATAAATAATAATTATGTTTTAATGATTAAAATGATTACTTTTGTGTGTAATATCTACTTTAATTATTATTATTAAATATTTATCAAACTGGCGTCGTGTGGACCTCAATGGTCGCACTTTAGTTCTAATAAACGACCCACCTCACGGCTTGTTATGATTATAATTATAATTTTGTAAATGAATAAATTATTTAAAAAAAGCGGCCAACGCGTGTCCAAATAAGTTAAAAGTAAGATCCTCGTTTTACTTACTTGACTTTTTAAACAACAATGCTCACTGACAATAAATAACGGAAAATTAGAGTTCCGAGTTTACAGTGGAACTCACAACGAGCACTCGCATCGATATTATTATAACTTCACCCCCTTGCACACAGTCTATAAAAGCCCGTATTGTATCGCCTCCTTGTTATTATTGTATCAATGAACTGAACAGATTAGATAAAATAACGGCTTGCAATTTTCTACTAACGCGTGTTTCATAAGTTGTAAAACTATAATTCCACACTAATGTACTTTAATTAAATCTTTTAAACTTCTATTAAAGTCGCGACACTTTTAACTTTACCGCAAATTCAAAAACTACATGGCTTAAGTGAGAATATAGTTTTGTCATTAAACAATAATTACAAAATAAATGCATATTATTATTTCTATTAGGCGCAGCAAAATATCAAGAAATAAAAATTGTGCAAGAGGTGGTTGTGAACGCAGCTGCAGCCAGTAAGAAATATTTAGTGTGTCGATGCTAACAGCGCAACCAATCTGGCAGCCCAATCGACTGGAAGCCGGGTGAGGTACGCTTATTCGAATTAGGTACATGCATTTTGCTGACAGCTCAACCGTTTGCGCTGCCATAAGAGCCCGCTGAGGCAGGGTCCTTAGTGCAAGTGGCATATTAAAAAATTGTCATGAAAATCTAACTATTTCAATAGCCTTAATATCATACATATTATACCTACACTCATGGACAAAATTATCGAATATTACTTGAAATTAATTTAAAGGAATTTATTTCTTCAAAAAGAAATTACGAACATTTAAAAATATTCAATAATTTTATCCATGAGTGTACTATCTATATATACTACGAAAATTATAGGAGTCTGATTTATTATACTATTTATTTATAGTCTTCAACTTATGACCTATAAAATATGGAAAGCATAATATTTCACTAGTGTTTTTTCCCTTTTGAAAGTAATTTTTGTCATTTGTCGATTAGTTTAAACGGAGCAGTCAAACTATGCGACAGTCCTCTATATTTACTGTAACGGTCGAACATTCGAACACTAATCCATAAATAATGACCGTGTCAAAAGCGGTGCAACCAGCGACTATTTTTGTGTGAATCGATTAAAGACCTCCACCTCACGATTTATAGCTTCACATACCTATCTATGTACTGTTTATTATACTATATCTATGTACACCCGGTAGGACAAAAAACTGTATAAAATTAAAACATGTACACACAGAGTGCGTTGTGCGTGTGTCAAACGACATCAAGATGGGGTATTCGATCAAACAGAATGGACCCTGACTGCAGGGCCTAGCCGTTATAAGTTATAACATTTAAAAAAGGCCTGCACTTCAAGTTGCCGTCAAAAACCTTTAGAGGCGCTTCCGTCGTTATAAATGATTATTATTTTTAACAGTTCAATTTTTTTAAATATTTTGAGTAATTCGACTACTAGCATATAGAGGAGTCTGAACGAACAACAAGCCAATGTACGTTGTTTGACGTCAACCTACGCTTACACTTTACCGCATCGAAATAAAAATATATGAGCACTTTGGTTGGAATAAAAACAAAAATAAAGGCAGTTAGGTACTTCTTACCACAACAGTTTTATTGATGGATGTACATTTTGAAAGCTATGCTTTCATCTTCAGCAAACACTATACATGTGTTATGTATTATGTATAGTGTTTGCTGAAGATGAAAGCAGAGCTTTCGAAATGTACATCTATCAATAAAACTGTTGTGGTAAGAAGTAACTATCTTTATTTTTGTTTTTACCGCATCAACTTGATCTGCTATCCAGATCATGGAGTTATAAAATAATTTTAAGTTTTTTTTCTGGCCAGCAATGAAACCTTTAACAGGTTCCTGTTTAAAAAAATGCCTCATTTTAATAGATCTCGCTAATATTTTACCCAGTTCCAAAGCGTGTTCTGTAAACAACTGTAAATAGATATTATTATTAAAAATAAAGCATAATGCCGCACTTCGCAAATTGTAGTCAATTTAGTGCTACGCAAATAAATCAGATTTTCGGTACTTTGCGTTTAGCGGGCTGAAACTGAGAGTTTGAACCCTAGGGATGAAAATTTTTAGTTGTCGGTTTTCTCTGTTTTTTAACGTTGTTAAGAGAGAGATAGAATGATTGAGTCGCGTCAACTTCAACTCGCATTTATAACACCAAAACGTAAAAATGACAGAACCCCACAATATTTTTGCTGCTTTTTTGCGTGCGAAAATTGCAGGTACCTCATATCGAATTGTCAGTAGTGTTGTGAAAAATAATATGCATTTACTTGGAACGAAACACAGCAAATGCAACGCGTGTGATCTGCAACCCTCGTACTTCGGGCAACAAACTTCATACTAGTTGCAAACGCTGTGTTTCATCCCTTTTGAGACGTATTCCTACATTATATCATCAGGGCCGCAGTAAGGGTAGGGCGGAGGGGGCGACGGCCCCGGGCGCATTAAGCAAGGGGCGCCGAAGACGCTGTATTTTTTGACATGAAAAACGACAATGATTATTGCCAGGCTAATTACAATTCGACAAATATAAAATATACAATAAATAATAATACTTTTGCAAATAGGACTAAAGAAAGAAATATAACACTTATTATTAATTTGTATTTCACATTACGTATTTAATATTACAAAAGTAGCAAGCGCAAAGCAAATGCTTGAATCATTAAATGAAAATATTAATAAAATGTCACATTTAGAGTACTACAAACAATTCATGATTTGGGTTTAGTGGAAAGCTATTCATACATGGGAATAGCATATAGAATTTTTTTAACAATTCCCGTAACCACTACTTCATGTGAGAGATAGTTCAGTAAACCGAAGCTCATAAAAAATTATTTACGATCTTCAATGAGTCAGAATACGGCTACGAATTTGGCGATAATTTCTATAGAAATATATTATATAACTAAAAGTGCGAGTTGTTGGAGTCGATTCAGCGCCATTTTTTCTATAAATTGACATAATATCAAACGAATCGGGTCGAATTTATTTTTCAAAAATTTCGCAAATTTGGCATTTTTAAGAAAACTCAAAAATCTCTTAGATGCTGTTTATATATCTTTGAAACTAAAAGTGCGAGTTGTTGGAGTCGATTCAGCGCTATTTTTTCTATAAATTGACTTAATATCAAACGAATCGAGTCGAATTTATTTTTCAAAAATTTCGCGAATTTGTACAAAGAGGGGGGTCTTCTTACTTTTGGCATTTTTTAGTAAACTCAAAAATCTCTCAGATGCTGTTTATATATCTTCGAAACTAAAAGTGCGAGTTGTTGGAGTCGATTAGTGAACATTTTTTATGTTTTTCAGTTGGTTGTGTTGGAATATCTTATAAAAATCTTGTATCATGCATTTTTTGATTTTTATTGGGGGGGGGGGGCGCAAATTGAAATGTTGGCCCCAGGCGCAAGATTTCCTTGCTGCGGCCCTGTATATCATTATGTCATAATGGCGAATAAACTCGTTTGAAATGTTTGGATTTATTTTTTGTTCAATGAAGCTGTAAGTGGTAGGTACTAAACACTGAAAATGCAATAAACAAGTATTGTTTCTGTTTATTGCAGATGGAAACATACAATTGGAAATGTATTTGTTTTGAAACTCGCATAAATTGGTACTTCAACTTGCAAACCAGGAGTAGTCAACAAAGGTGGTTATTTTTTATCACAGATATAAATTTATCATTTTTTTATATCCAGGTATAGGTTGTGTGCACGAAGTCTACTAGCGCCTCTAGCGGGCAATAGTGCACGATTGAACTCATTTTTATTGTTGTCTATACCGGAAAATTTTTACTTCCCACCTCTACTATGGTAGGGAAGTAATGGATTTAGTCCGAAAAAAATATTTCGAGATTTTAACAGATTTTCACGTTTTGAGACCCTAGCAATCGTTTAAGATCATTTTCTGACTAATGTCTGTATGTGTGTGTGTGTGTGGTCAATTTTTCGCCTTCGATATCTTAAGAGCGGAACAACATACGGGCATGCCGATTATTCTATTGTGTTTATCAGCCTTTAACTTAGATCTGATTAGATTTTGAGTCAAATCGGTTCAGTGGATCCTGAGATATTCAAAAAAAACGTCCTCAAAGTCACGTATTAACATAGGTAAAAAAAAATATAAATGAATTCTAGATGTTATAATATGAAAAAATGTAAATATTTTTTTGTCTAAAATGTATAGTTTTCGAGAAAAAAAATATTTTACTAAAAAAAATAAAAATTGTACGTAAATCAAGGTAACCATGATTTTTGCTATATTATGTTAGCCATCAGTAGATCACCAAACAAAAAAGAGGGCCATGCTTTTCTCAAAGAATAAAAATTAAATTGTGTTTTAAAGACCACCAACAGCTAAGGTTATTTGGGCCTAGTCAAAGAATAAAAAAAAAAAAAGTGTTTATTTTTTGCAAATATTTACTAGGTGGGAAGTATAGGACTGGATCAGTCGAATTTTTTATCACAGATATAAATTTATCATTTATTTATATCCAGGTATAGGTTGTGTGCACGAAGTCTACTAGCGCCTCTAGCGGGCAAAAGTGCACGATTGAACTCATTTTTATTGTTGTCTATAGCGGGAAATTTTTTAATAAACGAATACATTTTATCTAACTGTGTGCAAATAGTATAAATAGCATAGCATAAAAGATACGTGAAAATTATTTATTTTAAGTTTTTTCTTCTTCAATTGAGGTATAATAAAAAATAACTGATTAATTTATATTAGACATGGAGGTGTACCTACAAATATGTCTATGGTTTATATTGACAGACGACTGTATAACCTCAAACCATGGAGCCGATAATCTTGCGAACCGGGTTTAAAAGTGTCAAATTTATCAGATTTATATTAATAATTTCCAAATAAGTTAGACATTAAGTCATCGTTTTATTTACTTGACTTTTTAAACAATGCTCACTGACAATTACGGAAAATTAGAGTTCCGAGTTTACAATGGAACTCACAACGAGCGCTCGCATCAGTATTATTATAACTCCGCCCCCTTGACACAGTCTATAGAAGTAATAAAATTATAAAGTCACCTGCTATTTCTTTTTGTGTAGGTGAAATTTAACCTACACAAAAAAAACAGGAGGCATTAGAAGCGAAAACTAACAAAATAGAGAACTATAGTAATTATTATCAAGGCGAAAGTACCTCCTGACCTTTTTAGTGTATTTGCCATATGGCACATACACTATTGGCATCGGTCGGATGGCGGGACCTAGGGGTCGGACCAAAATTTCTCGACGTTTCATAGCCTCCTGAATAATTTGGCACCATTTTTGGGAATGTTTATATATATATATATATATATATATGTGTGTGTGTGTGTGTGTTCGCGGCATAACTCTCGAAAGACTTAATTGATTTGAACGAAATTTAGTACACACGTTGGAGTCCACTACCGCACGAAACCTATTTAAAATGGGCCTAATCGGATTATTTTAAGGGTTGTTTTTAGGGGTTGAAAAAAGTTTTTGGGCCCGAAAATACCGAAAAAAATTTCAGAATTGTTTCAAAATTGAAATTTAACCTTTTAGTAAAGATCAAAATGTGCTGCTAAAATTTTAATAAAATCGGCCCGACAGGACCGGACTTACAAATTTTATGAAAACACTAGTTTGCGGATAGTGATTTACTTACTGAAGGGTGTATTTAATTTGGTACAGAGGTTGCATTGATAATAATATTGAAATTAAGAAAAAAAATATTATATTAAGGGTTGTATTAAGGGGTTACATTTTTTATTTTTTATTTTGTCCAAAAACAAACCTTAGTTCACGTATTAAAGCCACAAGGCCTGTATTAGCAAATACACTATATTGTCGGCAGGGTTTGGCACTGCGACCCGAGTTTTTTAATTTTAGAAGCAGGTACTAGAGATACAAGCAACTTTACCGCCTGCTTATAGCGGGTGTAAAGTATGTTTTTTACAATTTATTGTCTTTAATAATAAACAAAAGTAAAATTCAAAAAATGTAATTGTTTATATTACTCCAGCTGGAGGCGAATCTGCGATCGTGTGAACAGTACACAAAAGGTACAGATATCACGGCATACGTGTGACGGCTTAGAGAGGCCACTTATACAATATAATGTGTACAGTACCTACTTCACTATTGGAGTTAAGTTTGCTACACAATTGAAATGTAGAAAATGCTGGAAATGAAGACAAACGCCGCAATTTTATAGAGTGTAGGACAAAAAACAAAGTGTGTATCCAGGACGTAATGCTATTATGACTAGTGTCACCGTAATGCTACATCTCGTCGAAAATATATGTCATTACGCACTAAATAAACAATCTACTATTATCTTGTTCGATTGTCGTGCCTAATGTAAATGCATACTTGCTTATTGTGTCTCATACGACTGCAACATGCCTTACATATTATTAGTGTATTTGCCATATGGCACATACACTATTGGCGTCGGTCGGATGGCGGGACCTAGGGGTCGGACCAAAATTTCTCGACGTTTCATAGCCTCCTGAACACTTTGGCACCATTTTTGGAAATGTCTGTTTATATATGTATGTTTATATATATATATATTTATATATTATATATATATATATATATATATGTGTACGGGCTATAACTTTCGAAAGAGTTAATTGATTTTGACGAAATTGGGTAGGCACGTTGCAATCCATCACCGCACGAAGCCTATTTAAAATGGGCCCAATCGGACCATTTTAAGGGTGGTTTTTAGGGGTTAAAAAATGTTTTTGGGCCCAAAAATACCGAAAAAATTCTCAGAATTGTTTCAAAATTGAAATTTAACCCTTTAGTGATGATTGAAATGTGCTGCTAAAATTTTAATAAAATCGCCCCGACAGGTCCGGACTTACAAATTTTATGAAAACACTAGTTTGCGGATAGTGATTTACTTACTGAAGGGTGTATTTAATTTGGTACAGAGGTTGCATTGATAATAATATTGAAATTAAGAAAAAAAATATTATTTTAAGGGATGTATTAAGGAGTTAAATTTTTTATTTTGTCCAAAAACAAACTTATGTTCACATAATAACAGCACAATGCCTGTATTAGCAAATACACTATATTGTCGGCAGGGTTTTGGCACTGCGACCCGAGTTTTTATTATTATATAACAACTTACATGTTGAAATAAGATGGTTTTAACAGTCCCTCGGTGTTTTCAATTTTGTATGCAAAACGGCAATAACAGTTCACTGTTATATAAGCTAATCATATACGACGATATGTTATATCCCTGTTGAACAACTTTGAATATTAAATGTTTCCCTTTAAAAAACGTTATATGGTATCTATAGTAGTCTCATGAGTATAAAGCAGAAAATATTATCATAAGCTTTCTTAATATTATCGTCGATAATAATCTAATATAAAAATTCCTCCGCTGTTTGTTTGTGAATATTCTGAAATAAATTAGTGTTAAAGCTCATATTCAGAGAGCTCAATTCAATCTAAACTAGGGCCTCCAATATCGAATCATCCTCAATTTCGAAACTGATTGGTTTTCAGTATATTCTGCATTTTCAAGATAGAGTGACCTGTGTGCGTAATCAGCTCGTGTCCCTTTGTTTCTTGAGTTGTGATTGGTCGTCGGGAGAATTTCAAATTTTTATAGATACCTACCATAATAATATATAGATACCCAATAGTATAGACACCTGCCATCAAATACGATATCATCTTATGGGGAGCCTCAAGTGATTGCAGTGGTTTATTTATTCTACAAAAAAAGACTATCGGAGCGTTGTTTAAACTCAATCCTCGAACTTCTTGTAAACCTTATTTTAAAAACTACAAAATTTTAACGGTTTACTCTATATATGTTTATGAAGTGTCTGTGTTTGTAAAATCGCATCCAAGTTATTTTAAAACTAATATTTCGGAACATAATCGGAATACTAGACAAGCTGGCAACCTCCGTAAACCATTGCCTAAATATTCAATGTCGAAAAAATGTAAATTTCAATCTTGTGGATATTTATAATAAATTACCTAGTGATCTTAAACATCTGAATCTGCCACTTTTCAAGGGACATTTGAAAGAGAATCTTATAAACAAATGCTTATATTTATTGGATGAGTTATAATTTTATTTGTATTAGTGAACTATTTTGTGTTGACTTATTTCACGGCTATTTAGCCATTCATGAAATAAAATATCTATCTTTCTATCTAATATTATCTTGAATTTCTGAGAAAAATAGAAAAATTATCAAACCCAATTTGAGAATAGTTTATCCACTCCTGGAATATAAGCGCTTGTATCTTCTATAATATTGAGTGTGGAATTGTTGGAATATAAAGGTAATTGGAATATAGTGCATGAATACAAAATTTGCAAAAATGTTAATGATAAAAGGCAATAAAACTTGTGGCTTTATTATGTAAACTTAAGTTTGTTTTTGAACAAAATAAAAAATTTAACCCCTTAATAGATAGATAGATAGTTATCTTTATTCAAATTGCCATACATATATAGCATAGAATGCGTCAAACATACATGAATAAAAAATTGCTTTATATTACAACACATTTAAAATCTATATTATAGTATTCATTTAGACTGTATATTACTTTATTAAGAAGAATGTTTTTTATGGTACTTTTTAATTTAGTTATCTCTAGATTTAATATTTTGGATGGTAGTTTGTTGCATATTTTTACTATTGTGTTATAAGGACTGTTCAATGTAATATTTAAGTTGCTAGTTTTATAGTTTAGTTCTTCTTTAGATCTTGTGTTATGGTAATGTATATTGACTCTTTTACTGAAATAGTTTTCATTCTTCTTAAAAAAAATATACAGTCTAAAATTAAGATACTGTAAACAGTTAAAATTTTTAAGTTTTTAAAAAGGAGCCGACAAGAGTGTCTAGGGTGAACCCCAGCAATTACGCGAATTATTTTCTTTTGTCTTTTAAAAACATCTATGGAATTTGTGGAATTACCCCAAAATATGATTCCATATGTTAAATGACTCTCAATATATGCATGATAAGCAATCAAGAGTGTTTCACGACATAGTACATGCTTTAGATTACATAATATAATAAAATACGATTTTGCCAGTCTATCTAGTACATGATTAATATGATTTGTATATGTCATTTTATTGTCCAAAAAGATGCCTAGGAATTTAACAGACTGTTGTATTGAAATAATATTGTTATTTAAGATGATATTATTGTCTACGCTATCATAATTACCGACACGAAACACTTGAGTTTTACTAATATTCATTACTAGTTCATTGTCTTTGAACCAATTTGAAACTGTTGACAAGACATCACTTATTTTATATGTTATATCACAAAAACTATTCATTTTTGCAATGATACAAATATCATCAGCAAATTGGTAACATTTATCTGATACTGAAGCAGAGAAGTCATTTACATATAACCCTTAAAATAATTTTTTTTTTTAATTTCAATATTCCACATGAATTTTATGTGCACCAAATTATATTAACCCTTCATTAAGTAATTCACTGTCTGTAAACTAGTGTTTTCATAAAATTTGGAAGTCAGGTCCGGTCTGGTCGATTTTATTAAAATTTTAGCAACACATTTTAATCTCTACTATAAAGGGTTAAATTTTTATTTAGGCTATGCGAAAGGGGCCTGACTCCTGGGCGCCGATTCTAGGGGGGGCGCCAGAAGGTACTTCAACAAGTAGGTACCTCTAATTTGATATTTTATTTCAGAAGGGCGCCAAATTAATGCTATGCCCTTGGCGCAATTCATAAAAAAAATTGAGCCGAATTTGACAAAGAACTTATCTTGTACGGACAGCCATTGTTTTTCTAAATTATAAATGTTCAGTTGTTAAATTTATTAACCACAAACTATAAATAGCCAATGTGTTTATGAATTCTATTGTTCAAATTTTATTAAAATTTCATTGGTTTAATAAAACGTACCTAGGTATACTTAAAATTCTGTATCTTTTTTATTTTCTGTACATTTGTAAATTTTCCATGATAATATGATTCATAACAGTGGCGGCTCCTCTATGAGAGCTGCGGAGCTGCCACACTGCCAGAAAATAACGCACAATTAAAAACAAAATTGTATTATAAATCTAAAAAAATTGTATTATAAATCTGCATAATATGTTTCAATTTCATAATTATGAAGCCTAATTATGAAGCCATCACATAGCATTATTATAAATGACGGCATGCCGCAGGGCCTATATTCTATAAACCGTCCTCAGCCGTAGTATATTCACTACGCACGTGACACGTTCTGCATTATATTTTGCACCAAAATCAATGTGTTAGAGAGAGAAAAAACAGTAAAAAATGAGACAGATTTGTACGCGTTAAAAGGTTATCTGGGTGCGCAGAACGTACGTAGTACGAACGAACGTATGTAGTACGAACTCTAATTTAATAAAAGCGGCATATCCGAACGTTTATATAGCATAGCTTATTAATGTTATTCCAAACTGAAAACGCTCTTGTCACATAGTGACTGGTGATATCTATCTGTTGGCACACCACACACACACACACACACACACACAGACACTGGCTGGTGCATACAGTGTAATATTATGTTTGTGTTGATGGCGATATAATTCGTTTTCAATTGTAATTCAAATTTCAAACAATGAATGTAATAGATAATCTCACGCGTGTGAAACGTTTTTCAAATTACACATTTGAAGAAAAACTAAAATTGAAGGCACAAGGTCGCCCTTTGCCTGATATTTTCATTGAAAAACAGTGCTCTAGCCGTGAAAAAAGTTATAAGCGGCAATTCAACAAAGAAATATATTATAACAATAATAAATATTGTTATAAAAATCACTTTATTAATTACGACTTGAGCGCTAGCGACATCATTGTATAATGTATAGACAAATTATTCAGATCAACAAATACACTTAAAAATTGCATCAAATGTATTTTTGAATTTTTTTTTCGAGGTCCCCGCATAAGAGGGGGCTACTCCAGTCACTAGGTTGACTCTGCAGAACACCCATTTAAAATGTTCACGCGCCGCCACTGATTCATAATGTCGCGGCATATTTCCATAGCGAATTGTACTTAGATATTTAATAAATTATGAAGTATTTATTTAGTACCCATATACTTTATAAATTAAGTGGGTACACAGTACAACACAATCGTTTATTTTCTATTTTGTTCCGTGTTGGAAATTGCAAAGAGCAACTAAATAAGATGAAATGGCATTTTATCTACACTAACATTATAAAGAGGAAAACTTTGTTTGTGACTTTGTGGGTTTGTATGTTGTGGATAATCTCTGGAACTACTGAACCGATTTTAAAAATTCTTTCACTAATAGAAAGCTACACTATCCCTGAGCGATATAGGCTATATTTCATTTTGATAAATTTTTTGCGGAAGGATATAGTAAAAAGATAAAATTTGTTTGTATGTAGGGGGTTATCTCTGGAACAACTGAACCGATTCTAAAAATTCTTTCACTAATAGAAAGCTACACTATCCCTGAGCGATATAGTCTATATTTCATTTTGATAAATTTTTCGCGGAAGGATATAGTAAAAAGATAAAATTTGTTTGTATGTAGGGGGTTATCTCTGGAACAACTGAACCGATTCTAAAAATTCTTTCACTAATAGAAAGCTACACTATCCCTGAGTGATATATAGGCTATATTTAATTTTGATAAATTTCTTGCGGAAGGATATAGTAAAAAGATAAAATTTGTTTGTATGTAGGGGGTTATCTCTGGAACTACTCAACCGATTCTAAAAATTCTTTCACTAATAGAAAGCTACACTATCCCTGAGCGATATAGGCTATATTTCATTTTGATAAATTTTTTGCGGAAGGAATAGTAAAAAGATAAATTTGTTTGTATGTAGGGGGTTATCTCTGGAACAACTGAACCGATTCTAAAAATTCTTTCACTAATAGAAAGCTACACTATCCCTGAGCGATATAGGCTATATTTCATTTTGATAAATTTTTTGCGGAAGGAATAGTAAAAGATAAAATTTGTTTGTATGTAGGGGGTCATCTCTGGAACTACTGAACCGATTCTAAAAATTCTTTCACTAATAGAAAGCTACACTATCCCTGAGCGATATAGGCTATATTTCATTTTGATAAATTTTTTGCGGAAGGATATAGTAAAGAGATAAAATTTGTTTGTATGTAGGGGGTAATCTCTGGAACTACTGAACCGATTCTAAAAATTCTTTCACTAATAGAAAGCTACACTATCCCTGAGTGATATATAGGCTATATTTAATTTTGATAAATTTTTTGCGGAAGGATATAGTAAAAAGATAAAATTTGTTTGTATGTAGGGGGTTATCTCTGGAACAACTGAACCGATTCTAAAAATTCTTTCACTAATAGAAAGCTACACTATCCCTGAGTGATATATAGGCTATATTTAATTTTGATAATTTTTTTGCGGAAGGATATAGTAAAAAGATAAAATTTGTTTATATGTAGGGGGTTATCTCTGGAACAACTTGTTACGGTTCAAATTTAGCAATTCAGACTAATTAGTGTAATTCTAAGGTATTAGCCTTATAGTTAGGCAATAATATTAGCAGATGCGTTCTGGTATAGCATAATTAGATCGAACTCGCCATCTACGGAATTTTGAGTTGTACTCACGTATCCGTGACCGAAACTCTTAGTAGTGAGTCTTTCTTCTTTTCCTTTTTCCAATTCTTTTGCTGTAATAAATTAGCTACCCTCCTTGGAATATTTTTTTTTGCGGATATAAGTTTGCGACTTCGTGCTTCCGGCACTGATTGATTCCTTTTTGGCTTGGCGTAGAAGTGAAACTTTTGTGTGTGCGGAAGGCTATGACGAATTCGTCTTAAATCAGTGATCTTGTGGCACTATCCATACAATTCATTTACGGAATATTACGCTCTGTGGAAGGAATAATGCGACGCGCCGTTAATTTTGGGCGATTCTGTACCCTGAGAAGGTGGATCACATTTTTATATCTTACCACATGGTTGAAAATATTTATTTAGTATGGTTTAATTAATATTTTGCATTTCGTAGGGTCCTAGAATGGATTAAGTTCTAGTATAGAATAAGTTCTAGTATGAGATAGATTAGACCTTTCTAGTGCAGGATACATTTTTGAAATAGAATACGTTCTAGAGCTAGACAGCCTCTGAGGTACTTGCATATTGATGGATGATGATAGTTAACGTCTTATTCTACTGAAGAAAAAAACATCTTATCATGGTGGAATTGTTCTTGGGACGGGACGGGACGGGACGGGACCGGACCGGACCGGACGGGACGGGACCGGACCGGACGGGACAGGACAAGGCAAGGCAATTGTTTTTAATCTAGACTTAGATCTCGACAGACGTAGTGAAGTCTTGTCTTGATATTGAAAGTCTTGTCTAGACGGCAACACTATTTATATGGTACGTGATGTTCGTACTCCTACAACGAGACGTTCCACTAGGATAAATTAGTTACAGTATAGTTACATATCGGATCCTCAATAATATAATATGTATGAAACTAACCCCAAACAACAAGGCCGCGTCTCGTCCGCCTTCAACTTCCGGTTCACTGCTTTTGTGCTCTCTCACAAAAACCGCAAAACAAATTAACTCGTACGGTAACATTGACATATACAGGTGAAATATAATTGGAATACAGCCGCTTTGCAAAAAGGCCCGGCGAATTATTAAGTTACCTACCGCCTTTCTGTATATTCTATGTATGTATATTGTATTCATGTCTAATATTATGTGTCACGTGACAGACTTGTACAGGTTTGCTGTTTGTTATGTTGAGCTGTTGAGAATGTGGAATTATAAAATATATGAGCTAGAACAAGACCGTTTACATATAGATTATATCCTAGGGCTTTGAATTAATCGAAAGTAAACGATGGAACAAAAACCGTCCAGTCGGAACAAAGTTCTTATCCCTATATTATTAAACGAGCAAATCTTGTATATATGTACACTGTACCTATGTACTTATATAAATATTTTCTCTAAAACGGCCCTAACGATTTTGATCAAATTTACCGAAAAGGGGTTTCGGGGTGCAAAAAATCGATCTAGCTAGGTTTCATCCCTGGAAGAATTCGTTTTCCTATCGATTTTATCATTTTTAAAATCGGTTTTTTGACCTTTCAAAACATTGTAATATGGTGAGTAGGCTTTGGAGAAAACAAACTATTTTAATTATTTATGTCAAAAATCAAAATACTCTGACAGTGAATCTTTAACTTATTAAAACCGTGAAAAAATAACAACAATAAAAACTAAACATAATTATGTACGTAGTTTTAACTAATATTTAAATAAATAGGTATGTTATTTTTATAATATTACCTATATAAAATATGTATAAGTACGTTAAATGTAGGTGGTATGACGTATAATCTTACCTAGACCTTTTTTTCTCAAAAACGAATAACGATTTTGATGAAATTTACAGAATGAGAAAATAATACAATATCAATATCTCACAGCATATTAAGTACTATTATAATTGAACTCATCCGAGCAAAGCTCGGTCACCCAGATATTATTTATAACCAAGATAACGTCGTTATGCAAGATGTTTCATAAGATATGAAAGTATAGTCGGAAAATGTATTCAGAACGTTGACAAAAGTCGGTATTTATAAACTTGTTGTAGGTATCCGAATAAAGCTTAAAAACCAGTCAAGCATGATCGTACTATGCGCTGAGAGTTTCGTACACCAGCTCCAAGAGAAGAAAAAAACCGGTCAAGTGCGAGTCGGACTCGCGTGGAGAGGGTTCCGTACTGTTCCATTTCCTGTGGGAATTTAGAGACTTAGGATGTTCGTTTAGCTTTTCCTGTAAACTATAAGTGAGGCTCTATACTCCCTATTTTTTTCAATATTTTAGGCTCAGTAGTTTCGGAAATAAGGGGGAGGAATGCTCTATTTTCGTATATTTTCTTTAATATCTTTTAAACTATGCATTTTAAAATTATAAAAAAAACAGATTTGTATTTCTTATAACAAGCCCTTTCATTTGATACGTCGCTCGATGCACTTGAAAAAATTTTTTTTTTCTAATTTGCCCCCCAAATTTAACCCTCAAAATCAGAATTCGTTTATTTACGCTATACGTCCGTGATTGGGTCACCTAACTCTATTAGTATATTAACCAAATTTCAACTTTTTTCGTCCAGTAGATTCGGAGAAAATGAGATGTGATAGACAGACATACAGACAGACAGACAGACAGACAGACACGAGAGTGATCCTATAGGGATTCCGTTTTTTCAACGGATTCGGACCCGAAATGCCACTGCCGGGACTCGAACCCGAAACTTCCAATGGAGACGGGCACTAGGCCAAACTTGACTGCTAGGGTCGCCAGCTATATAACATACCGTGGTAGTGTGTACAGAATAATTTTATTAAAATTATAAATCATTGACCATGTCGATGTCCTGTGTTAACTGCAGTGTTCAAATTATAATACAGGCATTGTATTTCCAAAGGATCCCGTTACTGAAAAGAAGTGGTTGCATGCTATATCAGAAGGGAAAACACGATTTCTCGTGTGTTTTTCAATGAAAACCAATGATAGCTTGGGTGTCTATAAACCTGCTGCCATCTACATTACGTTTTTCATGTGACTATCTCCGTTGGGAGTTTCGAGTTCGAGTCGCGAAAGTGGCATTTACATTTTTTTCTTCTGTATAGCCATCAAAAAAAATATCATGGTGACAGTGTCGTCTGATATTATTATTCTAATTCAAGCTAATATATAGTACATTTTGTGTGTGTTTGGTCTCCAAAAGCCACGTTATCAGTAATAATTAGTAAATAATTGAATGGATACCTTTTTTATAGTGCATTTTAAATGCGATAAGGAAACCAATAATATTGATTATTAATAATTTTCATTTTTAACAAATATTTAGATCACTTGAAAATTCTACAGAATTGCTTCTTCCAAAGTCCATCTCAGGAGTAGTACATGTCTACTCCTTGAAGATGGACTTTGGTCCGAAACGATCGTCGAGAAGAAACAATTTCTGTAGAATTTTCAAGTGATCTAATATTTGTATTAATCATGTTCTACCAAGTGACGAGTGAAAATTCAGTGCAAACTAAATTTTCATTATTATTT
Organism: Mongoloraphidia duomilia; assembly: GCA_039654895.1. NCBI lineage: Eukaryota > Metazoa > Arthropoda > Insecta > Raphidioptera > Raphidiidae > Mongoloraphidia > Mongoloraphidia duomilia. The sequence goes on along the minus strand of CM077517.1, from coordinate 11,727,808 downwards.
TTGTTTTATTTAGGTGCAATCAGGGGCGAATTCAGAAATATTTCAGGGGGGGGGTCAAATATTTATGTTCAAGTACATTATATTGATACTTACCTCAGCAAATCAGTTTTTTACACGCGAAAATATAACAAAAATATCGAAAATATGCAATGCCTAACGCCGCTATTAGATATGAATCGGATGTCCTTTTCTATGCATGCTATGCATTGCCAAAAATTTCGGGGGGTGGGGGGGCTTTGAACCCCCTACCCCCCCTGAATCCGCCACTACTTGCAATAATTTATATTGGTACAAATGCAAATCAAATTCGAAACCATATAAATAGTCTGAAATGATGAAACCAATTCTAAGTTCTATTATAAAACGTGCACGAAAAATAATATAATTCTCCACGGATGTCAAAAAAAGATGAAAAATTATGATATGTAAAAATGTTTATATTTACTGCCGCATATGCTACGCACGTATGTCTGACGTTCTTTCTATTTCTTGACATATGACGAATATGCAGTGTAAAATATTATAGAACAATTTATATAACCAGTCTAAGGCTGAGGCTACATTGGCGCCGTTTCAGACCAGATCAGATCAGACCAGATCAGATCCGTATTGTCGGATGTGAACAAACACCAGTAACCTTATGAAGTGGCTACACTGTTCACTCCAGACCGCGCCAGAATATGTCAGATTACAACAGACACGTTCCGACCGTCGGATGATATCAAACGTGTTTGAAATTTTCGTCAGACTACGGCCGTACATTTGACAGTTTACAACAAACAGTGTTGTGTATGCTAGCTATTATTACCAGATTGTCTTATTGTATTGTATTATTTTTTAAAAACGTGTTTGAATATCAATTGTGAATATGGACAAATCACTTTTAATTGATCTTGTACGTGAAAAGCCTCCTATTTGGGACCAAAGAGACAAAAGATACCACAACAGGGACGTGAAAGGTCTTTTGTGGAGAGATATTGGCGAAAAAATGAATCTTTCAGGTATGATTTGAAAATATAATTTATTTATTAATTAATCTATGAGTAGTCCATAAAATGAAAGTAAATTAACTCTGATCGGTTTCAACGCATTGTTGAAGTTTGTTTGTTTTGTTTGTTGTTTATAATAGGGCTCGGTATTTTTCAAATTAAAGTATTCGAATATTCAATTAAACTTCTATTCGAATAGTTATAATTAATTAAAATTTAGCTGTCTTTTGGATTTTTGACAAAGATCCTGAAGTCTGTCAAGTCACGGCCCTCACAAGTTTCCCAACAATAAAATTTAAATCTAACAATACTGGGCAGTCATGACAGATAGCATAACTGTTAAATGATTAAAAAAATTACATTATATTTCTGAAAAAAATGTTATCTCTATCGCTAATCTAAATCATAAATCGCATATTGAAATCAAAACGTAAACACAGCAATGAGTAATAATTGGCGACAGCCGATACTCATGACAGGGGTCAGGACTCAGGGACGCCAAAAACAAAGAACAGTTGTATAAATGTATAATAAATGTTATTGTTGAACAACGATAAAAAATAATAAAAACAGTGCATTTTGATTTTCATTTGAATCCGGAAAGAAGCTAACTACAGTCTATGACAAATATTTAAATATCCAAATATTCAAAATTTGCACATCAAAAATTATTATTGTTCAACAAAGAAAAACAGTTGTCCGTCGGATATTATCCACTCCCTATGTAGCCACTTCGTCTGAAGTGTCTGATTTGGTCTGGTCTGATCTGGTTTGATCTGATCGGATCTGGTCTGACACGGATCTAGTGTAGCCTCAGACTAAGCGAGATTTCCAAAACGTATTTCATTTCTGTTACAAATAGTGAAAACACTGGTACGAACAGAAAAATACAAAGGTCGATTAACAATAAAATCCTTTTTGCCATACCCACTATAAAATATCTGCATTACACGCATGTTAAGTGACAATTTTGACAGGCCGGCGCAGTGCAAGAACGTATCTTTGTTCAACACACTCAAGAAATACCTATGTAATTTCGTGGCTCTTACTGAGAGTGGGCGAAATAATGAATTCTCTGACTGTAGACGTAGAGAGTGGGCGAAATAGCATTTCGCCCACGCTCATTACGGGGAACGTTTACGCAAGTGTTGATAGTTTCGTCAATCAATCAGGTCACCCATTATTTCGCCCACGCTCAGCAGAGCCACGAAATGACATATTTCTTGCGGTAGTTGAACAAAATATTGTGTGCGACTAGTGGGAGAAAGAGGAGATTCCTCGAGGAATCTCCTCTTTCTCCCACTAGTCGCACAATATACTATTCCCACACTCGTGTGTAAAAGCCAACCATTTCCATATAGGAATTTATGTTTATTCGCCCTGATCCACCCCTACTGGCGACACAAATTAACTGTCAAATTTTTTTGAAAATACTGAAAATGATGTGAAAAGCAGCTGTTTTATAGAGGGTGTGGCAAAAAATACCATATATATCTCGTGCGTAATGAGATGACTCAAGTGACTGTTAAACTCACTATCACTCGTTTTAAGAAAAAAAATTGTTAAATTGTGTTTTAAAGACCACCAACAGCTAAGGTTATTTGGGCCTAGCACCAATTCATATTTTCAATTCATTTTTTTTTAATAATAAATTGAAAATCCAATTGACACTTTTACCAGCTCTCGGGCTAGAACCCGGAAACTGAGGACTTGTAATAGAGGAACCATAGCAACGCCATGTAAACAATTTATTTATTGTAGATTATAGACGCGTCGACAACTTAGGTCATTAGCGCTTTCAGCTATACTAAATAACAACTTTCTTAAAACTAAATAACATCACAAAACATCCATGAGCTGAGGCGGGATTCGAACCCACGACTGTCTGATTCAGAGGCCGCGACGCTAACCACTGGACCATACTGTCTTCTGCCATGTAAACAACAGCATTGCTACACTTTCGGCTATTCTCAAGCTCATTTTAAGATATACTGTCACTACTCGTCAGTAATATACCTCATTACGCCACTAGATATACATCTACTATTTTAAAACATTAATTAAAAAAATAAACAAAAAAATATCTCAAACGTAGTTTCGGTATTTTTACTTAAATTTTGCTAACCAATCAGATATTAAAAAAAACTCGGGTCGCAGTGCCAAAACCCTGCCGACAATATAGTGTATTTGCTAATACTGGCATTGTGGTTTTATTATGTTTGTTTTTGGACAAAATAAAAAATTTAATCCCTTAATACATCCCTTAAAATAATATTTTTTTTTTTAATTTCAATATTTTTATCAATGCAACCTCGGTACCAAATTAAATACACCCTTCAGTAATAAGTAAAGCACTATCCGCAAACTAGTGTTTTCATAAAATTTGTAAGTCCGGTCCTGTCGGGCCGATTTTATTAAAATTTTAGCAGCACATTTTAATCGTTACTAAAAGGTTAAATTTCAATTTTGAAATGATTCTGAGAATTTTTTCGGCATTTTCGGGCCCAAAAACATTTTTCAACCCCTAAAAACCACCCTTAAAATGGTCTAATTAGGCTTATTTTAAATAGGCTTCGTGCGGTGATGGATTTCAACGTGCCTACCAAATTTCGTCAAAATCAATTAACTCTTTCGAAAGTTATTGCCCGTACACATATATATATATATATATATATATATATATATATATATATATATATATATATATATATATATATATATATATATATAAATATATATATACATATATAAACAGACATTTCCAAAAATGGTGCCAAAGTGTTCAGGAGGCTATGAAACGTCGAGAAATTTTGGTCCGACCCCTAGGTCCTGCCATCCGACCGACGCCAATAGTGTATGTGTCATATGGCAAATACACTAATAAATCCTAAGAAATTGTACGATAGTAGAAAATGAAATTAAAAAAAAATGGATGCGTGTACTCATGTATGAATGAATTGTAAATTATAGACGCTCGACTGTACTCATGTAGATACGCGCGTTAGAATTAGTAATCTGTTATACTTTAAAAATCGATGTGTTGAGACTGCCCTGCGACACCAGAAATACAACCCTATACGGATAATTTTTACAAAAAGTTAATATGGGCGCCATTATAAATCTGACGTCATTTTATTTTTTGGTGTCCTATGAAACTCTCAAATATCAATTTTCAAAAGGATTGGACAATTTTTACAAAAGTACATATGGCCGCCATTTTTTTTATGTCATATTAAAAAAGTTGTCAGACACAGCGAAGCTGGTGATGGTGACGTTTTTTGTCGGTTTACTCCCCTGCTATCGAGCTCACAACATCTGTAAAACAAGCCGTGAGGTGGGTCGTTTATTAGAACTAAAGTGCGACCCTTGAGGTCCACACGACGAACTTCCCAGTTTGATAAATATTTAATAATAATAATTAAATTAGATATTACACAGAAAAGTAATCATTTTAATCATTAAAACATCAATAATTAAAAAAAAAAAAAAAAAAAAAAACGGCTGAACCGATTTTTATAAAATTTATGTCGGATCAAAATGACGTTAACACGCCTCGATTGACACCCTTACGAAGTCGATATAATTTTTTATTCGCGAGATATTGTGTAAAATCTACTTTTTTGGAGGTTATTTGGTTAAGAAAAAAGAACGGCTGAACCGATTTTAAAAAAATTCCTTTCAGATCATATTTACGTTAATACGCGTCGATTGGCACCCTAACGTAGTCGATATCATTTTTCGTTCTCGAGATTTCGTCTTTGAAAGAAATGTACACATACGTACGTACGTACGTACGTACGTACGTTCGTACGTACGTACGTACACACACACACACACACACACACACACACACAGACATCTTTCTAAAAGTAGTGTAAAAATAGTGTAGTGACCTTGAAACATAAAAATTTTTTTTCCTTTTTGATTTCGATTTTCGGACCCATTACAATAACTTCCAGTGGGAAGTTAAAAATATAACTTAAAAAAAACACTGCAAACGAACATTAAATAATTGAGTTCATTACATGGAAAAACTTACATTGTTGATATTAAAACAGAACTCGGTTCACCCCGACCATTAATAAAATTGTAAAATAAATTGAATAGGTCTGAGTATTTCTGCATTAATTATTGTGAAAATTCTGTAGTCATATTCAGATTGTAAATACTGTGTTTTACAAAATATCCGTTTCATAATGTATTTATTTTAAATCATGCAGAATTGTACTACGTCCGATTCGCGGAGGAAAAATAAAAGAAATTATCAGAAGTTTATATGAAAAATAATTTTAGTTGGTTTTGGCGCAATAGCATGTTGGCTGACTGCCGCAAACTGTATCAGCATATTACGGAGAGAAAGTTGAAGGATGGATTTTTTCCCTTTAATACTATTAGACCGTTTCTGTTCTTTTTTTCAGTGATATCTCTATCTCTACATAGTATAAAATGAAGTCGCTTTCCGCGTCTGTCTGTATAACCGCTAACTCCTCCTAAATCACGCAACGGATTTTGATGCGGTTTTCACCATCAGTTAGATAATTTTTCACGGAAGGTTTATATATATAGCGAACGAGCGAAGCGAGTGAGTTATGTAATCATAATATTCAAGCGAACGAGCAAAGCGAGTGAGTAGTGTATTACACCCGGGCTTTCTTACCACCCGGGCGAAGCCGGACAGAGCCGCTAGGAAGAAAAAAAAATTACAAAAACTAAAACCCGACTATAAGTAAAAGAAGAAAACAAGCAAATCAAAACGTAAGACAGTATTTTTTTGTTATCAGCAGTCTTATGGCCGGTTTATCGTAAATTTTAATCACGATGTTTTTTAATCACACTGTTAAATGACGGGTTGCTATGGTAACGAAATGCAGCAAACAATAAACACGTAGCTGTCAAAATTTAACAGTATGATTAAAAAAACATCGTGATTAAAATGTACGATAAACCGACCATTAGCATCCCTTAAGTGCAGTGACGGTGACAAACCGGAAGTTTTGGGTACTTGTGGATGCAAAATTTTTGCGTTTAACGTCCGTTTTTCGACATTATGTCATAACAGACGCTATTCGCACCATTACTATTTTACCATTTTCCCGTTGTTTTCTACATTTTTTAAACTTCAACTTTTTTATTAATAGGAATGTGCGAATGGAAAAATTATAGGAAATTAGGTTAAGGTAGGCCCTTTGGCAGCATAGGTAGGTACTTGACAGGTAATTGGCCATGATGGCCTTGAATAACCATCTCGATATTCATCTGGAATCATTGAGGGAAACCATGCAAAATCTCAAATAACATGGCCGGTACATAAATTTCTGTTTTTCGGTGTGAAGCAGTAGGAAAAGTCGTAGCCACATCTGCCCCCCCGCCGGAATTCGAACCCAGTACCTTCCGAATGCGAGTCTAGTGCTGTACCACTGAGCTACAACACTCGGTGTAACTTGTAAAAATACTTCAACAAATTTTTAATTTTTAGAAACAGAATAAATTTTTTCTACAATTATAACGGTCGGGATTTTTTACAAAATAATAGAACCTATATGGCCAATTTATCGTACATTTTAATCACGATGTCTTTTTAATCTCACTGTTAAATGACGGGTTGCTATGGTAACGAAACGCAGCAACCAATGAATACGTAGCTGTCAAAATTTAACAGTGTGATTAAAAAAACATCGTGATTAAAATGCACGATAAACTGCTCTATTAAAACATAACACTAATAAAACTGTAAGTTGTATTTTTTTAAATTTTTCACATCCATAGAATATGTTTCGCCATTATGCAAATATATTTGAGCAAGTTTAACGTAGTATAGAGAAATATGAAAATGTAGAACTGTGCAAGTATAGGGTGCCTTCAGTGGTGTGAGAGAGACGCAAGAGGATCATGATAATGCTTAAATAATAGATGGCGCACGTTCAAAACGTACGTAGAGAGTGACGTGTTGTTATAGTCCATCTACAGTGATGTTGGTTGGTTCAGGTCGGTAGTACCAACCTCTCTTACCACCTGCCTACGTTATGTTGGTAACATTGTGTAGCAGGTAACAGAACGTGTGGTTAGTCCAAATCATGAAAGTGAATGGGCAAAATAACCGAGCGATGTAGCTTAGTGGTACAGCACTAGACTCGCATTCGGAAGGTACTGGATTCGAATCTCGGCGGGGGCAAATGTGGCTAGGACTTTTTCCTACTGCCTCACGCCGAGAAACGGTAATTCCTGTACCGATCATCTTGTTTGAGGTTTACCATGGTTTCCCTCAATAATTCCAGATGAATATCGAGATGGTTCCTTATTCAAGGCCATGGCCGATTACTTGTCAAACTCCTATGCTCTCAAAGTTGCCTACCTTATCCTAATTTCCTATCATTCCTCCATTCGCACATTGCTATTAAATAAGTTGAAGTATAACAAAAATGTATAAAACGGGAAGTGGTAAAAATGGAAAATAGTAATAGTGCGAATGGCGTCTGTTATGTCATACCTAATGTCGAGAAACGGACGTTAAACGCATTATTATTACTATTATTATTGGCAAAACATTTGGAGCCTGAGAAGAATTTGTGGTGACAGGCTCGTATTTTGGGTCTAACCTGGATGAAACCGAAACCAAACCTTCAATCGGCTGCACTAAAATTAATATTACGGCAAAGTTAAGAAATATAATTTTTGACGGGATTTCCATAATTTTTACAAACACATTGAACTTATGAGCTGTAGTGTATAGTATGTTTCAAGTGCTCTATGATAATACTGTTACAAAACTGTTTTCTGAGTTGGCGGAATAAATATTTATTTACAATAATTAAAAACACAATAACAATGAATGCAACAACGAAAAGTCAGTTCTAACAATCAACACAAGTAAACAATAACTAAACAGTAATTCTTAAACAAAGCAAAACAAAACAATAAATAGCACTTAACTAATAACTCGCAATTATTTCCACTACACTAGTATTTGTTTTATCAATCTATTTATTTATATCACGGCACTATTTATATCACTGATCCACCGTAGACTTGACTGCGTGACTCACCGTTGACTGATTAATTCACTCACTCGCACTGGCTGTTTATATATGCTGCAGGGCCTAAGTCTAGTGTGTTCTCGCTTTCTCTAGAACTTTCGCGCAGGTACTAGTTGTTACAGTAAGCAGACCCCGTTTCTCAGAGCTCTTGCCTGCCGTTTATTTACAGAGTGATCCGTAACAATACTGTTTACAGTCCGGCTTCGCCCGCGTGCTATGCTTTTATGATTTATTAATACATTACCTAGGTACTCATTCGCTTCGCTCGTTCGCTCGAATTTATGATAAAATTTGAAATCGGTTCAGTAATTTCTGAGATTATTATAGACTATGTCCTAAAGCAAAGTATCACCTATCGAACAGTGAAAAAATTTTGAAATCGGTCTTCTGAGATTACCCCCGATTTTCACCCGGGCGAAACCGGGTCGACCAGTTTCAACTATACATCTAAACCTTTAATCTATCTAATCGTGAAAACCGGAACAAAATCCGTTCAGTAGTTACGGAGAAAATCGAGCACAGACAGACAGAGAGACGTGCCGAGGACCTTGTTTTATAATATGTATTGATGATAATTATGGACTAACTCCGAGCAACGTTGAACTTTAAGCGCGCAGTCAGCACCTATAATATATTAAAATCATGTTTGCTGCTTCCTATTCCAACGTGCTTAGAATATTAGCTGTACCTTTTGTTATTTCTGTACCGTGATGGCGGAGTAAATATCCGCTTTGGAAAGAGAATCAACTGCTTTATGCGTTTATAATGATTACATTACAAATAACAGTGACGCTGAAAATACGTGTCCTCTTAAAGAAAATTTTTTTAATGCACTGCATCACTACATATTTTTTTTTATATAAGAAATCAATACAATTTTTTCTTTGATTTTTCATTTTTAGTCCGGTGTCTTAATTATTACAAGATATAGTAAAATTTTTCAAGAATAAAATATAAGATTTATTGAACTATATAGATACTTCCGATATACTTAGAGGCTAGGCGTTACGTAATAATTGTATTAAATTGGTAACTTTTAAAACTCAGGACATTTATAGTAGGGTAATGTGAAAAAGGAGCCAAGTTCGGTACAAAGAACGGATTCGCCGAAAAAAGAATTGAGATCTAAGTGGGTGCCAAGTTTTCATTTTGAAAGTTTTCATGTTTTATATAATATTATAAATAAATGAACCGTGTGTAAAAACTTGCCAAGTGAAAACTTGGCTCTCACTTAGGTCTCAATTCTTTTGTCGGCGAAGCTCTTCTTTGTACCGAACTTAGCCCCTTTTTCACATTTATGTTTTTGGTGGAATATCAATACTTTTTGTAAAGTAATATTCTGCTTAAATATTATCTATAGTGCTTAAATTTGATAATTTATAGTTTTCATATTTTTTCCCTTGTATGCGCCTAATGATCTATCTTGATGCCATATTTCATTTTCAAAGTCACCTAGAAGTAGTCTAGGTTTTTGATGTATGAGTGAGTGATAAAAATGAGACCTTAATAACTCAAGAACTATAATAAGTTTATTCATGAAATTTGGGATTCGAGGTGTTCAAGAAGGCCTTATTAGACATGCAAAATTGCAAATGTGTAGGACTAACATTTTTTGAGTTATGGGGGAGTCGAAAGTAGCTCGAAATGGTTCGTGTAATATACACACTGCCGGTGCGTCGCCTTCTTTTCCGAACTTGTTATATGAGAAAAAAGCATATTTATTAACATGCTAATGCTGGGTTTCTGATACGACTTTCAGCTTTAAATGTAACTTTAAGAATGTCATTTGTTTTCAACTAAATGGAGATCTCCGTGAGACGTGAAAAGAAACGTTATTCGTTTTTAGCTTTAAGGGATCGTAGTAATCGTTGTTCTCAGTGTAGTTCTCTACCTTACCAAAGATACATACATTAAAACATACTGTACAAACAAAATGTCTAGAGGAAAGAGATCCTGAGTACTCATAGTGGATTTATTCGTTTATGTAAACAATAATTTATGGTACTGTTATTTTAATAATTGAGCAAATACTCTGAGTTTTCAGGATTGGGTAAACATACACAAGAGGGCAGCACCGTACTAGCTGTTATGTTGTCATCAATTTTTTACTTCCCACCTCTACTATGGTAGGAAAATAATTGATTTAGTCCCAAAAAAATATTTCGAGATTTTAACAGATCTTCACGTTTTGAGACCCTAGCAATCGTTTAAGATAATTTTCTGACTGATGTCTGTGTGTGTGTGTGTGTATGTGGTCAATTTTTCGCCTTTGATATCATAAAAACGGAACAGCATACGGCCATGCCGATTGTTCTATTGTATTTATCAGCCTTTAACTTAGATCTGATTAAATTTTGAGTCAAACCGGTTCAGTGGATCCTGAGATATTAAAAAAAACGTTCTCAATGTCACGTATTAACATAGGTAAAAAAAAATATAAATGAATTTTAGATGTTATAATATGAAAAAAATGTAAATATTTTTTCCTCTAAAATGTATAGTTTTCGAGAAAAAAAATATTTTACTAAAAAAATTAAAAATTGTACGTAAATCAAGGTAACCATGATTTTTGCTATATTAAAAGAGGGCCATGCTTTTTTTCAAAGAATAGAAAAAGAGTGTTTATTTTTTGCAAATATTTACTAGGTGGGAAGTATAGGACTGGTCATCAGTCGAATTTTTATGAAATACTTCCAATGGTGGCCATAATGCAATTCTGCGATGGAAGTCTAAAGCCATGTTTAAGATCAAACATTAAAATAAACAAGGGTGATCCTTGATTATCACATCAGTTAAGCTAGGTTAATTTTTACTGTTAATTTTTTACAAATGAATATTTTTAACTTCCCATTGGAAGTTATTGTAATGGGTCCGAAAATCGAAATCAAAATGTATATACCAAATTTTTATTGGACAATCAAAACACTTTGGCTGCTTATCCAAACAATATCTTTATTACAAATTTTTATGTTTCAAGTTCATTACACTATTTTTACACTATTTTTGAAAGGGTGTTTGTGTGTGTGTGTATGTGTGTGTGTGTACGTACGTACGTATGTGTCCATTTTTTTCTGTGACGAAATCTCGAGAATGAAAAATGATATCGACTACGTTAGGATGCCAATCGACGCGTGTTAACGTAAATATGATCTGAAAGAAATGTTTTCAAAATCGGTTCAGCCGTTCTTTTTTCTTAAGCAAATAGACTCCAAAAAAGTAGATTTTACACAATATCTCGCGAATAAAAAATTATATCGACTTCATAACGGTGTCAATCGAGGTGTGTTAACGTCATTTTGATCCGAAAGATATTTTATCAAAATCGGCCCAACTGTTTTTTTGTTTAAAGAAAAAGACTGCCAAAAGTGGATTTTACACGAAATCTTGCGAATAAAAAATGATATCGACTTTGTTAGGGTGCAAATAGAAGCATATCAACATGAACAAGACCCGAAAGAAATTTTATCAAAATCGATCAAGCCGTTTTCTTTTTGTTTCAATAAAACGACTGCAAAAAAGTAGATTTTATATGAAATCTCGTCTAAAAAAATGTTATCAACTTCGTTGAGGTGTCTATCAAAGCATGTTAACGTCACTATGATCCGACATAAATTTTATAAAAATAGGTCCAGCCGTTTTTTTAATTTATTGTTAAAAATAAATAATAATTATGTTTTAATGATTAAAGTGATTACTTTTCTGTGTAATGTCTAATTTAATTATTAATATTCAATATTCATCAAACTGGGAAGTTCATCGTGTGGACCTCAAGTGTCGCACTTGTGAGTCCCAATTAAAAAAAATTCGACTGATGACCAGTCCTATACTTCCCACCTAGTAAATATTTGCAAAAAATAAACACTCTTTTTTTTATTCTTTGACTAGGCCCAAATAACCTTAGCTGTTGGTGGTCTTTAAAACACAATTTAATTTTTATTCTTTGAAAAAAGCATGGCCCTCTTTTTTGTTTGGTGATCTACTGATGGCTAACTTATTATAGCAAAAATCATGGTTACCTTGATTTACGTACAATTTTTATTTTTTTTAGTAAAATATTTTTTTTCTCGAAAACTATACATTTTAGAGAAAAAAAATATTTACATTTTTTTCATATTATAACATCTAAAATTCATTTATATTTTTTTTTACCTATGTTAATACGTGACATTGAGGACGTTTTTTTGAATATCTCAGGATCCACTGAACCGATTTGACTCAAAATCTAATCAGATCTAAGTTAAAGGCTGATAAACACAATAGAACAATCGGCATGCCCGTATGTTGTTCCGTTCTTAAGATATCGAAGGCGAAAAATTGACCACATACACACACACACATACACACACACACACACATACAGACATCAGTCAGAAAATGATCTTAAACGATCGCTAGGGTCTCAAAACGTGAAGATCTGTTAAAATCTCGAAATATTTTTTTCGGACTGAATCCATTACTTCCCTACCATAGTAGAGGTGGGAAGTAATAACTTTAGTCCTAATAAAAGACCCCCCTCACGGCTTGTTTCAATATTATATCCGACTGGCTGCAATAAAATTCTTCCCATCCCTTTTCCCTTTTCCCTTATTATATTACAAATTCATTATAAAATATTTAATGCATAGATATTATTACAATCGGGTTAGAATATTAATGTAAACCAACAATTCCTCAATATGATCCCATCACTGTCATGAATTCTCTAGTTACTACCTACATTTAATTAAGATTTTGTAATTACTCGTTCCACAAAAAGAACTAAGCAAACTTAATACAGTTAAATAGTATATTACATTACAAGGGACCTGTAGCGTAGTGGAAACGATTTTTAAATATTTTTTTTGTGTCGCGCTGGGCCCACTCACGACTCAAATAACAATTAATACCAATCGACGATTTAGTTAAAATAATAGAAAAAAGATTCTTAATTTTGAAGTCACTATTTATTTTTAACTAATTCATTATGAAAACAAAATGATTACAGAAAATATTTTTGTGTTTCGGTATGCGCTACAATCCGTTTTCTTCCACCAGTTAAAAACTACTTATCTAAAAATAATCTGACTACTGTAAAATTTTTCTACGTTTTTGATTATTTAATCTTAGCGCGTAACCTCTACACAATTTTTATTTTTAAAATTACAAAACAAGAAAAATATACAATCAAACGTGATTCACATCAAAAAAATATATAGGCAACCACACTTGCTCGATCAATCAGCAATAGGGATGTTGCAGACCAAACACAGCGTTTGCAACTAGTGTGAAGTTTGCTGTCCTAGGGTTGAAAGTCTCAATGTCAACCCGCTAAACAGGTACCTATCGAAAATCGAATTTTCAATAGGTAGCGGCGTTGTGAAAATAAATATTCATATGGTCACATTTATATTACAATATATTATTGATTTTCAGTGCAATGAACATCAAACTTCTACCAACACAAATCCTACAGATAACAAGGGGATGCTAAATATTATGAGCTGTTTTATCTGATTTCATATTTTAAATTTATAACAAGTCTTTCTCGCTTTTGTGATAATGTAAGCTGGAATATTTCCGAGACGTTTTATTTTCCTTTCGCGCCCGCGAGAAAGCCGGAGAAAGTGCCGTAATTGATTTAGAAACTCCGGTTCTTATAACGCCCTCTCAAGAGATCGAGAGAGAAAAATGAACGAAAGAAAGAATGCAATGCCTACACAATTTTGGCGAAGCGTAACCTGTTCAAAGGTCAAGAAACATTATTAAAAATACTTTACACGTTGAGACGCATGAACCCAGTTAACTCTACCATGCGTAAAGAAGTTTCACTTTAATAAATGAACGAAAAGAGAACCACGGTTTCTTAGCTGAGACATGTTGATTGACAGTAAGAATAGAATACGTTGATGGCTGACGAAAAACAATGACCACAATCCCAAACATGAAACGAATAAACGAAAACCGAAAAGTACTTAATATACCTAGATATATAGCCTTACGAGTGATGTAAACAAAACGAATGGCGAAGGGGAAAATGGTATGTGCCTCACCCACATAAGCGTACGGTCGAAGTTATACTTCATACATTTACATGTTTGCTTTTCCCCTCACAGCATTTTTATAATTAATAAAAAAATATTATTAATAAAATCCGTGGATATCATAACATCTGCACATAAGTATATCCAAAGTCTGCTTACAATATTACATTATTTTGAAATGTCAAAAAATTGACTTTTAAAATTATAAAATCTATAAGAAAATTAATTTTCTCTGAGATGAGGCCTAGCTAGATCGATTTTTTGCACCTCAAAATCCCATTTCAGTAAATTTCATCCAAATCGCTAGAACCGTTTTATCCCTGACAGTGATTACAGCGTTTCATTAATTTTTGAGTCGAGGCCATTCCAATTCACTACCCTCGCTAAAGAAGTATATCTTCAAAAATCGTCTATTCTGCAGCTGCGGATGCGATATGTTGTAAGTCGCTCGATTTCGCGAATCCCCCTATATTATTAAACGAGTAAATCTTGTACCTATATATGTTTCTATGTATCTATATAAATATTTTCTCGAAAACGGCTCTAACGATTTTGATTAAATTTACCGAAAAGGGGTTTCGGGGGGCAAAAAATCGATCTAGCTAGGTCTCATCCCTGGAAAAATTCGTTTTCTTATCGATTTTATCATTTTAAAAAACAGTTTTTTTAACGTCATAAAACAGTGTCGTTTTGTGAGTAGGCTTTGGAAAAAACAAACTATTTTCATTATTTATGTCAAAATTACTTTGACAGTCAATCTTTAACTTATTAAAATAATCAGTAATTATCTGAAAAGTAAAAAAATACCAACAATAAAATCTAAACATAATTATGTAAGTAGTTTTAGCTAATATTTAAATAAATAGGTATGTTATTTTTATATTAGCTATATAAAATATGTATATGTACGTTAAATATAGTATGACGTATAATCTTACCTAGACTTTTTTTTCTCAAAAACGACTAACGATTTTGATGAAATTTACAGAATGAGGATTTTTTGGGGCTCGATCTAGGTAGGAATTTTGGTCCCAGAGAGGAGCAATTAAAAAAAGGGGTTTTTTGCTTATAACTCGGTCAATTGTCAGATCGATTCGAAGCCTATTCTACATAGATTTTATATAATATATCACAAGAGTTAAAACTGTAAATGAACACTAATATAAGAAGTGTCTTGTACAATATGTAAATAATGATAAACCGGCGGCCCGAAGGGCCGCACTTCTGGCGCCGCGAGTCTGTAAAACACATCGATTTTTGAAAACTATTGTTAAGATACATACAAAAAAGTTTTGCCTAAAAATTTGCACGGCGGCCCGAAGGGCCGCACTTCTAGCGCCGCAGGCATGCAGTATATCAAAACACATCGATTTTTAAAAACTATGGTGAAGATGCATGCAAAAAAGTTTTGCGCAGGTTTATATTCTGACGTTTGTTATTAAAAGATATAATATGAATTCTATTTCTTCGAAAATCGATTTTTGTGAGTTTTTCAGTAGGTACCTCCTATGCAAAAAAATATTTGAAATTTACTGGAAGTTGCTAAGATGACATCACAGAGAAAAAGTACTTCGATAAAGTTGATATTTGGAATCAATGTTTAAAAATGGATTATTGAAACGGCAACGGCCAAGCAAAATTTCAGCTGATTCGAACATTTTTACAAGATATTCAATCTATGAAAATCGGTTTTTGCGAGTTCTTCAGTCAACAAAACAATAACGGCGGTAGATTTGAAAATGGCGACCTAAGTAATATTTACAGAAAAAAATGCTTGATTCAAGTTGATACTTAGTTTTTACGTTTAAAAATACACATAGGTATTTAAAATGTTAAACAGAAACAATTATTTTAAATTATGTTTCAGAAATAAATCCGTTTCGGAATAATATTCTGAGAAAATCATATCTCACAGCATACAAGTACTATTTTTATTGAACTCATCCGAGCAAAGCTCGGCACCCAGATATTTTACTATTATTAGCGCACAATAACAGAAAATCTTATTGTCTCAACTGATGACTGAACAAACCCAGAGTAAACATAAAAAAAACAACACATGAGTATAATATTAATTTACCTTACAACTGTGCCCTACCTAATTTTTTAAATATAGGGTGTCTCAGAACAATCTACGGACAGTACAGTAAAAAAGAGAAAAAAAATTCTGAGCAGAAAAGTTCTTAAACATTTTTTGATCCCACGTACCGTTAATGAGATAATCACCAATAAGTTGAGCGGAATACCTAAGAATATTAATAAACCACGCCTACTCCCTCACGTATTGGTGATATTTAATTAATTAATATCTCATTAACGGCACATCAGATTAAAAAATGCCTAAGGACTTTTCTGCTCATAATTATTTTCTCTATTTCACTGTATTGTCAGCAGGCGATCGATCTAAGACAGCCTGTTTTATAATATCTATAAAAAAGAGTGTGCGTGTAATTATGTACGCACGTCAGAAGTTATACTTCTTTGGCGTAACAAAACAAAAATAACTCCAAAAATGTTATCCCGCGTGCCAGTACTAAACGATAAAATAATAAAATAAATTAATTTAATTTAATGAATTATTAATTTATTAAATATATTTATTTATTATATTTATATCTAATTATTTATTTTAAAAAAAGCATGTTTGTGTTGAGAATGAGATTCGAACTCGAGACCTATTGCGTATGACGCGGCTGTGCTATCCGTTACGCTACGTACATCTTACTTAGAGGAGTGCTATATAATTAGGGATATCTAGTATTTACTAAATAATAATGTAAACAGTACGCGCGGCTGTTGGAGTACGAATTCATATTTAACGAAAGCGGCATAAACGAGCGTTTGTATAGCAATAGCTTTTATTAATGTTATTCAAAACTGAAAACGCTCTTGTCACATTGTGACTGGTGATAATAGGGTATCATGAACTTCCGACTAACTTCATGGTGTTAAATTTTTGTGACGCGATGCGTGCGCATCGTAAAATTTCACTCTCATCATTTTTCCATAACGCGTCAAAAGAAGTATAACTCCAACAAAAATTAATTTAAAAAAAATTCGTACTTAATTTTTTTATAGATACTAACAGAAAGAATGCTGCTGTTTATGAAATACTAAAAATTAATGTCATATCATCCAGTTCGTGTTATATAAAATTGTAATCATATTATCATACTTGACTAAAAATATGTATTTGACATAATATAAGGTCGGCTGCTGTATTCGAAATTAGGAGGGAGTCTTTATGTATTGCAGCACGACTGAACAGGAAAAGACCGGACAATAAATATTTTAAAATATCATTGTACACAAGACTTCCCCTTTAAACATTATCCTTTTTTCTTGCTTTTTGTATACAAATTATGCTATATGAGCGAAACAAGAGAGGAAAGAAATTTTCTTTAAAGTACCTACTTCAATTTTTATCCACAAGAGTGAAAAAGAAACATTAATTATTTGAAATGCGTATTATAATATTGTGTTTACATAATACATAGTACTTATATTGTGCAACTGCTAAATACATTTTAACACGCTTATATTAGCTTCACTTGTATGTTTGTAACCGACTTCTTTGAACTTGATTTTGACCAACTTTGAACGGTCAGATTTAGTTTAAACTTTGCACACTTATCAAGGACCCACTACAATACAATAATTCAATAAGTTTGTTCCATTATCCTGACCAGGATCTCCAGGACTAAAAAAAAAAGCAAAAAACTTCAGATTGAACTGAAACTTTGCACACTTATCAAGGACCGATTACAATACAATAATTCCATAAGTTTGTCCCATTATCCTGACCAGGATCTCCAGGACTAAAAAAAAAAAAGCAAAAAACTTCAGATTGAACTGAAACTTTGCACACTTATCAAGGACCGATTACAATACAATAATTCCATAAGTTTGTCCCATTATCCTGACCAGGATCTCCAGGACTAAAAAGCAAAAATAAATTATAATTTAAAAAAACTAAAAAACACGCTTTGATGAACTAAAAAGTAGAAAATAATTAATTAATTTTATTGTAAAAAAGCGTGGGGTGCTTTGTATCATATTTTCATACTACCCCACGCTTCTTTACAATAAAATTAATTAATTATTTTCTACTTTTTAGTTCATCAAAGCATGTTTTTAGGCGCGATCTTAGCGAAGCTAGAAGCGCCTATATACACTCGCTTTTTTAGTTTTTAGGCGCGATCTTAGCGAAGCTAGAAGCGCCTATATACACTCGCTTTGTCTGTGAATCTGTCACGCTATTTTGTGTCACGCGTACAGCCCAAACGGATGAACCAATTTTCAAAAACTTTTTTTTGTTCGATTCCTCTCGGGGTCTATTTGATCCTAACGTCGCCCGATTTTTGAATTTTGGCCCCAGAGGGGAGCAAATTAGAAAAAACGGTGTTTTTTGCTTATAGTTTGCTCAATTTAAGTCAGATCGATTCGAAACCTGTTTTAAACGAAAGAGCAGAAAATTTTAGATAGATTTCATGTATAATATTGTGTCAAAACAGTTTTTTTATACAGATTTATATGATTATTAAACTAAATAAATGCGACTTTATCTAATAAATCGCGAACTTGTTTCGGTTGTCCTTGTCTGTTGCACAGTGTGATATGGATATTGGAAGATAGCGTATGCCCTGTCTTATATTGCATTATTTCAATATAGTTATTCAATTTTTTGACTGCTGATGTTTGAATTTAAGTTTAAAAACCCTGGCCTACTAAGTTAAAATGACGTGTAACTAATTATTGACGTCGATCGGATCGGACCAAAATTTCTCGACGTTCATCATACCTTCCCGAACAATTTGACTTTCTCTGTCTCTATGTCCCTTTGTACTTCTGAATTTTCACCCACTTCCCGTGAGCCGATTGAGTTGAAATTTTGCACACATGTGTAGCTCCGGTGACAATACAATATTATGGTAACTAGCTGACCGGCCCGGCTTTCGTCCGGGTGTAAATCGTACTTTTGAATTTTCACCCACTTCCTATGATCCGATTGAGTTGAAATTTTGCACACATGTGTAGCTCCGGTGACAATACAATATTATGGTAACTAGCTGACCGGCCCGGCTTTCGTCCGGGTGTAAATCGTACTTTTGAATTTTTACCCACTTCCCATGATCCGATTGAGTTGAAATTTTGCACACATGTGTAGCTCCGGTGACAATACAATATTATGGTAACCAGCTGACCGGCCCGAGTTTCGTCCGGGTGCAAATCGTACTTTTGAATTTTCACAGGCAAGAGGTCTTTCTCCGGTAACGTTTGGGATAAATGTAATAAAATCAGGAAATAAAGCACACTAAAAATTATTAGATCCTTTTGAAAATTAATATTTGAGAGTTTTATAGGACACAAAAAAATAAAATGGCGTCAGATTTCAAAATGGCGGCCATATGTACTTTTTTGTAAACATTATCCGATTCTTTTGAAAATTAATATTTGAGAGTTTTATAGCATACAAAAAAATTAAATGGTGTCAGATTTCGAAATGGCGGCCATATGTACTTTTTTGTAAGAATTATCAGATCCTTTTGAAAATTGATATTTGAGAGTTTCATAGAACACAAAAAAATAAAATGACGTCAGATTTCAAAATGGCGGCCATATATACTTTTTTGTAAAAATTATCCGATCCTTTTGAAAATTGATATTTGCGAGTTTTATAGGACACAAAAAAATAAAATAACGTCAGATTTCAAAATGGCGGAAATATGAAGAACTCCTTTCTAAAAATTATACGATCCTTTTAAAAATTGATATTTGAGAGCTTCATAGGATACAAAAAAATAAAATGACGTCAGATTTCAAAATGGCGGCCGTATGTCCTTTTTTGTAAAAATTATCCGATCATTTTGAAAATTGATATTTGAGAGTTTCATAGGTCACAAAAAAATAAAATGATGTCAAATTTCAAAATGGCGGCCATATATACTTTTTTGTAAAAATTATCCGATCCTTTTGAAAATCGGTATTTGAAAGTTTCATAGGACACAAAAAAATAAAATGGCGTCAGATTTCAAAATGGCGGCCATAATATGTACTTTTTTGTAAAAATTATCCGATCCCTTTGAAAATTGATATATGCGAGTTTTATAGGACACAAAAAAATAAAATGACGTCATATTTCAAAATGGCGGAAATATGTAATACTCCTTTGTAAAAATTATCCGATCCTTTTGAAAATTGATATTTGAGAGTTTCATAAGACACAAAAGAATAAAATGACGTCAGATTTAAAAATGGCGGCCGTATGGACATTTTTGTAAAAATTATCCGATCCTTTTGAAAATTGATATTTGAGAGTTTCATAGGTCACAAAAAAATAAAATGATGTCAGATTTCAAAATGGCGGCCATATATACTTTTTTGTAAAAATTATCCGATCCTTTTGAAAATCGGTATTTGAAAGTTTCATAGGACACAAAAAAATAAAATGATGTCAGATTTCAAAATGGCGGCTGTATGTACTTTTTTGTAAAAATTATCCGATCCTTTTGAAAATTGATATTTAAAAGTTTCATAGGTCACAAAAAAATAAAATGACGTCAGATTTCAAAATGGCGGCCATATATACTTTTTTGTAAAAATTATCCGATCCTTTTGAAAATCGGTATTTGAAAGTTTCATAGGACACAAAAAAATAAAATGATGTCAGATTTAAAAATGGCGGCCGTATGTACTTTTTTGTAAAAATTATCCGATCCTTTTGAAAATTGATATTTGAGAGTTTCATAGAACACAAAAAAATAAAATGACGTCAGATTTTAAAATGCCGGCCATATGTACTTTTTTGCAAAAATGATCCGATCTTTTTGAAAATTAATATTTGCGAGTTTTATAGGACACAAAAAAATAAAATGATGTCATATTTCAAAATGGCGGTCATAGGTATATATTTCTTTGTAAAAATTATCTGATCCTTTTGAAAATTGATATTTGAGAATTTAATAAGACACAAAAAAATAAAATGGCGTCAGATTTCAAAATGGCGATCAAATAATAACTTTTTAATTGTATTATTTATATCTTTGATAAATTCGGTTTTATATACAATGCGTAAAAAGCATAGCGGGTGTCTTACGACACATCATGACTTTTTTATTTAGCCGGTTCCGAGTAACGCTTAATAGTCAACCGTTGCTATGGAAAATTGTTTGAAAAATTCACTGTACTATTTTTTCTATGTAATCCAATACATATTTATATTAGGTCTTATGGCTCATAGCCTACTACAAAATTATAAAACTTCTCAGTGTTATTTTCCCTATGTTCAATAAAACCGTTTACACACAGTACCTACATGAATATCGCGCCTTGTAATTCTTGAATTACTTGTATGCTCCAAAATTTTTTTAAATTATAATTTATTTATGCGTCAAGCGCGATATTTTTAACACGAGTAGTAAGGCCGGATCACACGACGCGTGATAACTCGTCGAGTCATCTCCACGACAAGCCACCACGAGCACGCGTCGGGTGACGTGGGTCGCTCGCAGTGGCGCGTGGCTCGTAACTCGGTAATCGCCTCGAAGGCGGTAAATGAACACGAGTCAAAGGATTTTATGATGGCTCATAATGTGATAATATCACAATATTGACCCTACCTCTACGAGCCATCTATAGAAGCATGAGCCGCGCCAAGACGAGCCACGAGCCAGCACAAGCCACACGCCGTGTAACCCGGCCTGTTAGGCGAGCTCGCACGAGCCTTGGCGAGTGCGCTTCTGCGAGCCGTATATGAGTATACGAGCAATTTAAATAAACTAATTTATCATATTAATTTGCTTTATTTCACATTATAGACAATAAATAAATCGTTAATATCTTTGTCTAAACTTTATCGATAATTTATGAAGGCCAAAAAACAGAAAGACATTTGTCTGTTTGAATGGAATGTTCGTAGTACATAATAAATGAAATATAAGTAAAACTGCCAGGCAGCACGTAACTCTTAATTATATACCGCAAGTTTAAAAAACAACCGATTTTTATGATTTTTTAAAATAATTTACAAATAACCCAAACTTGTTAAAAATTATTGAAATCACGCGAACATGTTTCATTCTCCATTTTATTTTTTTTTTCGCCTGCATGTAGGCAATGCAATGTCATTTTTGTAATCTGTCTGCCTACATGCAGTAATAAATTCAATTTTGATTTTATGTAACGCTTATCAAGTTCCTTATTTAATAAATTTACAAAAAGGTGTTCCAAGGTTGTTTGACTGACATTTTTGAATATAAAAAAATGTTTTAGAAGTGAGAAGTGCTCGATCCTTCGTTCCTATAACATTATAAATTATTTATTCAGTTAGAAAAAGTATAAAGTAGAAGTATAATAATCTTTATTTCATAAACCTTATTTATCTATTATTAGTTGTTCAAATTGATTCGTTCATAAATAATTTTGTGTATATAATGTATTTACAAATTATAACTAAGTAATTTATAATTTAAAACTGTTTTATACTTATTTTTCTAAACTTTTCATACGTTATTAATAGATACGTATTTTTCAGATTTCTAGCCCAGTTTATTTATAATATTTTATACTTATATCTATGGACTATGGTGAAGAAAGAAGTACAGGTAAATTTATCAAATCAATAGTCAAAAAATGAAACATACTTATTTTACCTGCCTGTAAAATAATGCCTATAAAATGGATTGGATCTGTTTCAAAATTGTCAGTTGATATTCGACATTTACGACGAATAGTGTATAACTACTGCAAAAAAATCGATAAATACAACCATGGTTTCTCGAAAATCTTTGTCACAAAAGGGAACACACTACAGGAAGACAGGTCAGCTACGAGAATATGTGCTTATGAGGAACACATTCAAAAGCTATAAAGTGCTCTCCAAAAAAATAAAAACAGAGAAGAAACCACTGGAAGAAAAACAGTGCAAAAAGCTTTTGAAAAAAAAAGAAAAACGAAATTTTAAAAACCTCGTCGTTCGCGTATTGAACTTGAACTCCGGTGTCACGGCCAAAGAAGTCAAACGACACTTCATGGACTGTGGATTAGCAAGGAAGATAAAGATTATGCGAAATGTAGCCAGCTTCAAGTTTATTGATGGTGCCAATGCGAAAATGGCGATGGCCCTGGACGGCTCTATTTTAAAGGGGCAAGAAATAAAAGTGTTAACGAAGGATACTGATAATCATAGCACAAGCCGACGACGCAGACGGAAATCAATTTTGAAATGAAAATGTTCACGGATTTTGTAATTATTTATGTTTTAATATTAATTATGTCGACTTGTACATGTTTTAGTAATTATTTTATTTTGTTTTATATTTTATGATTTTAAGATATTTTTGTATATATTACTGTGCGTTATTTGGAAAACAATAAATAAATAAAAAAATAATTTTGACTTGTTACTAGACGTACCTAACGTATGTAGGAACCTATTTTTTCTTTACAGATGAAATAATTTACTTCAAACTATACAAAAATGAAATAACATTAAAAGGAAATTTTTTCTGAGATTTCGGAAGTCGCGGTTTATATAACTATTTGTGACGTCGCTTCTCATATTTCTTCTTCTCCCATTAGTGTAAATATAAAACTAAACTTACCGTTTGTAGGTAGATATAACCTCAAGTCTATGCTGATAGGTATACCTGCTACCTAGGTAAGCTATAAAGTGCTTTCAAAAAAATTAAAAACCGAGAAGAAACCACTGGAACTGTGTACTAGAATCTCTTAAGGCAGGGGTTCCCAAAGTCGGGGTCGTGCCCCCAAGTGGGGTCGCGGGATGATTTTTTAGGGTCACGGCCTGTTCCGTGATTATAGAATTTATAACTCTCGTGATTATACCATTAAATTCGAATAATAGAAATAAGATACTAAATAAGAGCACGGAATCAATTAAAAACGGAGCGAAGAGGCGGGAGGGGGTCTATGGGGTAATTTCTATATTACTTTTACTTAAATTCTTAAACAAACGACTTAAATTTGAATTGCTGCATTTTTTTACTGAAAAATCTTTTTTGTATATTGTGAGGAAAAATTTTTTAAGGGTCACGAAGGCTTTTGCAATTTTAAATTAGGGTCATGATCAAAAAATTTTGGGATTTCCTGTCTTAAGGGAAATAATTCAAAGTAAGTAACAAAAGCCTTGTAAATCTGAATTATTTTTCCTAACACACGGTAGAATATGTGCGTATTGTGACGGTTTTACTGTTCAAATGCACCATTTCTTTTAATCGTACCTACATTTTTCATCCCTTCCTTACGCTAAACATAAATGTCGTATATTTGTACGTAATAAATTTATCAATTATAAAATTCTGTTAAAACTTTTTTTTTATTTCGTGCTATTGTATTATGTATGGCTCTAATATAGTAAATTTATTAGAACAGTTGATAAATTCTAATGATTTTTATTATGTTTTTTCAGTTATTTTACAGTAACTAAACCTTTTTAGGTGTGAAGAACTGTTTAATTAAAAACAGAAAAGTGGTGATCCTGATGATAATGAAAGAAGACAGCTTTGAAATGGCTTAAGGATCCAAAAATAATAAGCAAATACTGTTAATATTGCATTTATTAAGCTGACGTTTCGAGAATTATATTCTCATCCTCAGAGCTCTGTATAAAAATTATAAAATTGTGTTAGGAAAAAATATTTAAAAAATAATATATAACAAATATTAATTAACTTACCAAATGCCGTCAAACATGACAGTAAAATTGTCCAAAAAACTTTTTAAAAAAACATACTAACATTTTATTTGGTTTTTATTGAAGTGTAAAAAAATTTGTTTTATTGATTTGATTTTGTACACAGAAATACTCAAAACTTTATGTTTTATAGAATTTGATTTTATTTTTTATTGTAGAAAATTTTTTAATTTTTTTTTATTTGCCAGATTAACTGTTTTATATTTACGTGCTATAAGCTAGAAACTAAGTGAAATAATTTTTGATTTTTAAGTTGTTGTTGCAAAAATGTAGTATGTTTATTCAAGTTTGGACAATTTTTATTTCATTGAGCAATTTACTATATATAATATGTGACAGGTTATCAATATCTGTGCGTTTGTTTATACAATTTTTTGTTTTATATATGTAAACCATTTCAAGGAAAAGGCGTTTTTGATAATTACTTTCTAGAGCCATAATGGAGGTATTTTCAAAATCAAATTCGTGATTGTTGGCGACGCTATGCTGTACTAAAGAAGTGCAAAAACAAAGTTGAGAATGTAAATTAGATTTTATTTGGTTTTTGACGCCCACATTATGTTGTTTCAAACGCATGAGTAAATACTGAGATGTCTGTCCCACATATATAGCATTACAGTTTTTGCAATCAATTTTGTAGATTAAGTTTGAATTTTGAAATTTTTTTGTTTTAGTTTTAATTTTTGAGAAAAACATTTTATAAATTGTGTTAGTATTTTTGAAAGAAATGCGTATTGGTTCCGATTTAAAAATTAATTTTAATTTGTCCGATAGAAAAGGGAAATATGGAATGGAAAAATATGGTTTTATTGCTGTTACAACATTTGAATCTGATGTATTATTGTTATTTTTTATGGACTTTTTAAGAATATCCTGGTTATTGTTTTTTTCTTGATTATGAAGATTATGCTTGTTTATAGTCTGGTTTACAATTTTATTTATTAAATCTGCTGGGTAATTGTTACTAACAAGAAAGGATTTTATAATGGATACATTTTTTGAACCTTTTTAGGGTTCCATACCACCGAACGGAACCCTATTACTGAGCCTATGATGTCTGTCCGTCCGTCACAAGGCTCTATCTTACAACCAGTAAGAGGCAGCCAGATTGTGTGTTGTTGTGGCATGAATCCTGGCAAATAATAATTAGAATTAATTAATAATCATTTAATTTTAATATATAACTATATGATTTCTATTTTACTACAACACTGACTCCAGCCGTACTTGTATACTGTACTATAGAGCGTTTAACATTATCGTTCGACTTGTTTTATTTAATTATTGATTTCATTTTATATTGTAACGGATCACCCTGTATATAAACGGCAGGCAAGAGTTCTGAGAAACGGGGTCTGCTTACTGTAACAACTAGTATCTGCGTGAAAGTTCTAGAGAAAGCGAGAACGCACTAGGCTTAGGGCACGCAGCATATATAAACAGCCAGTGCGAGTGAATGAATCAATCAGTCAACGGTGAATCACGCAGTCAAGTCTACGGTGGATCAGTGATATAAATAGTGCCGTGATATAAATAAATAGATTGATAAAATAAATACTAGTGTAGTGGAAATAATTACGAGTTATTAGTTAAGTGCTAGTTAGGCGCGATCTTAGCGAAGCTAGAAGCGCCTATATACACTCGCTTTGTCTGTGAATCTGTGAATCTGTAACGGATTTTTTGTATCAGTCGTACAGCCCAAACGGGTTAACCGATTTTAAAAAACTTTTTTTTGTTCGATTCCTCTCGGGGTCTATTTGATCCTAACGTTGCCCGATTTTTGAATTTTGGCCCCAGAGGGGAGCAAATTAGAAAAAACGGTGTTTTTTGCTTATAGTTTGCTCAATTTAAGTCATATCGATTCGAAACCTGTTTTAAACGAAAGAGCAGAAAATTTTAGATAGATTTCATGTATAATATTGTGTCAAAACAGTTTTTTTATACAGATTTATATGATTATTAAACTAAATAAATGCGACTTTATCTAATAAATCGCGAACCTGTTTCGGTTGTCCTTGTCTGTTGCACAGTGTGATATGGATATTGGAAGATAGCGTATGCTCTGTCTTATATTGCATTATTTCAATATAGTTATTCAATTTTTTGACTGCTGATGTTTGAATTTAAGTTTAAAAACCCTGGCCTACTGAGTTAAAATGACGTGTAACTAATTATTGACGTCGATCGGATCGGACCAAAATTTCTCGACGTTCATCATACCTTCCCGAACAATTTGACTTTCTCTGTCTCTATGTCCCTTTGTACGCTTATAACTCGAGAACCACTGATCCGATTTACATGATTTTTTTTTCAAGTAAATAACTTCTTATGCGACTGCGAGTTTTAAAATATTCTGGCATCACGCAAGAGCAACCGAACTGATTCTCAAATAAAAACGTATGTTCTGGCATCACGCAAAAATAAGTAGGTAGTAGATGCTTTGTTTTTTAAACGGTGGTTTTATTTAGCTTGATCCCGTATATTTGTTACAAATCTTGCGATCGATTGAGTTGAAATTTTGCACACATGTGTAGCTCCGGTGACAATACAATATTATGGTAACTAGCTGACCGGCCCGGTTCGTCCGGGTGTAAATCGTAATTTTGAATTTTCACCCACTTCCTATGATCCGATTGAGTTGAAATTTTGCACACATGTGTAGCTCCGGTGACAATACAATATTATGGTAACTAGCTGACCGGCCCGGCTTTCGTCCGGGTGTAAATCGTACTTTTGAATTTTCACCCACTTCCTATGATCCGATTGAGTTGAAATTTTGCACACATGTGTAGCTCCGGTGACAATACAATATTATGGTAACTAGCTGACCGGCCCGGCTTTCGTCCGGGTGTAAATCGTACTTTTGAATTTTTACCCACTTTCCATGATCCGATTGAGTTGAAATTTTGCACACATGTGTAGCTCCGGTGACAATACAATATTATGGTAACCAGCTGACCGGCTCGAGTTTCGTCCGGGTGCAAATCGTACTTTTGAATTTTCACAGGCAAAAGGTCTTCCTCCGGTAATTAACGTTTCGGATAAATGTAATAAAATCAGACTAAGGAAATAAAGCACACTAAAAATTATTAGATCCTTTTGAAAATTAATATTTGAGAGTTTTATAGGACACAAAAAAATAAAATGGCGTCAGATTTCAAAATGGCGGCCATATGCACCTTTTTGTAAACATTATCAGATTCTCTTGAAAATTAATATTTGAGAGTTTTATAGCACACAAAAAAATTAAATGGTGTCAGATTTCAAAATGGCGGCCATATGTACTTTTTTGTAAGAATTATTAGATCCTTTTGAAAATTGATATTTGAGAGTTTCATAGAACACAAAAAAATAAAATGACGTCAGATTTCAAAATGGCGGCCATATATACTTTTTTGTAAAAATTATCCGATCCTTTTGAAAATTGATATTTGAGAGTTTTATAGGACACAAAAAAATAAAATGACGTCAGATTTCAAAATGGCGGAAATATGTAGAACTCCTTTCTAAAAATTATACGATCCTTTTGAAAATTGATATTTGAGAGCTTCATAGGACAAAAAAAATAAAATGGCGTCAGATTTCAAAATGGCGGCCATAATATGTACTTTTTTGTAAAAATTATCCGATCCCTTTGAAAATTGATATATGCGAGTTTTATAGGACACAAAAAAATAAAATGACGTCATATTTCAAAATGGCGGAAATATGTAGTACTCCTTTGTAAAAATTATCCGATCCTTTTGAAAATTGGTATTTGAGAGTTTCATAAGACACAAAAAAATAAAATGACGTCAGATTTAAAAATGGCGGCCGTATGGACATTTTTGTAAAAATTATCCGATCCTTTTGAAAATTGATATTTGAGAGTTTCAAAGGTCACAAAAAAATTAAATCATGTCAGATTTCAAAATGGCGGTCATATATACTTTTTTGTAAAAATTATCCGATCCTTTTGAAAATCGGTATTTGAAAGTTTCATAGGACACAAAAAAATAAAATGATGTCAGATTTCAGAATGGCGGCCGTTTGTACTTTTTTGTAAAAATTATCCGATCCTTTTGAAAATTGATATTTGAAAGTTTCATAGGTCACAAAAAAATAAAATGACATCAAATTTCAAAATGGCGGCCATATATACTTTTTTGTAAAAATTATCCGATCCTTTTGAAAATCGGTATTTGAAAGTTTCATAGGACACAAAAAAATAAAATGATGTCAGATTTAAAAATGGCGGCCGTATGTACTTTTTTGTAAAAATTATCCGATCCTTTTGAAAATTGATATTTGAGAGTTTCATAGAACACAAAAAAATAAAATGACGTCAGATTTCAAAATGGCGGCCATATGTACTTTTTTGCAAAAATGATCCGATCTTTTTGAAAATTAATATTTGCGAGTTTTATAGGACACAAAAAAATAAAATGATGTCATATTTCAAAATGGCGGTCATAGGTATATATTTCTTTGTAAAAATTATCCGATCCTTTTGAAAATTGATATTTGAGAATTTAATAAGACACAGAAAAATAAAATGGCGTCAGATTAAAAATGGCGATCAAATAATAACTTTTTAATTGTATTATTTATATCTTTGATAAATTCGGTTTTATATACAATGCGTAAAAAGCATAGCTTCTGTCGGGTGTCTTACGACACATCATGACTTTTTTATTTAGCCGGTTCCGAGTAACGCTTAATAGTCAACCGTTGCTATGGAAAATTGTTTAAAAAATTCACTGTACTATTTTTTCTATGTAATCCAATACATATTTATATTAGGTCTTATGGCTCATAGCCTACTACAAAATTATAAATCTTCTCAGTGTTATTTTCCCTATGTTCAATAAGACCGTTTACACACAGTAACTACATGAATATCGCGCCTTGTAATTCTTGAATTACTTGTATGCTCCAAAATTTTTTTTGTTTTGTTTTGCTTTCTTTCAGCATTACTGTTTAGTTATTGTTTACTTGTGTTGATTGTTAGAACTAACTTTTCGTTGTTGCATTCATTATTATTGTGTTTTTAATTATTGTAAATAAATATTTATTCCGCCAACTCAGAAAACAGTTTTGTAACAATATTTTTGCTCACTGATCAGCCCCTGTTGTCGGTTAAAAACACTCCAAGTATTCAAGAAATGTTGTTTTAATACTATGCTTACATTAGAATCCATATTGATTAAATTTTGAAATTATTTATTAGTCTAGTATAATAATACTTATTATTTAAAGAAAAGCTATTTTAAAATATAACGTAATAAGAATTCTGAAAAAAAAAGAATTATAAGTCCGCTCGTCACTTGTTTGATGACACTTCGGTGTCGTCGGTTGTTTCTCTCTTTTGGCGCATCAAGATAAATCTCGTAGTTTTGTGGTGGGAATGGTGAGGTTATGTCGGGCTTCAGAAAATATTCGCAATACAGTAGCGCACACTACTAAAAGGAGGCATCCGGCACATGTGTTTTAAGAGTAGTACAAAAGACTCAAAACAAAAAAAAATCTAATACAAATTTTAGTTAATTGTTCCATTAACAACAAATATAGAAATGAAGCGACAAGAAAGTGTTTCTAGTTTCGAAAAAATAAATCTCTTTTGAAAACATATTCATCAAGGAATACTTCTGAGAAAATAAAAACCAGATTGCGTAAAAAACGAACTTAAAAAACGGAAACAAGATCAAATGATAACATGCTGTCGGAGGCATAAGATATTTCTGTTCAACTTGTTACTACTATGCCTTGGACTGCATGTTATCATTTGAACTTGTTTCAATCTTTTAAGTTCGATTTTTACGCAGTCGGGTTTTTGTTTTTTTTAATAATTTATTTTTATTTCCTTCCTTTTAGTTGAATCTACTATTCAAATCTTTTTATTTGATACCCCACACAAAAGGTTTTACCGATTTTTTTTGCGTACTGACAAAATGGCGTCTAGCGTTCGTCATATTGAATTTTCCGTGACGTCATGTATCCTATTTGAAATCTTGTCAACGAAACTTTTCTTTGTATACCCATATCGATGTATTTAGAAAGAAAATTACTTTTGCATTCTGAGAAAATGGCGTCTAAGAGTCTGCCATATTAAATTTTTCGTGACATATCATATAGCCAGTAGCACTCATGAGATTATGACGAAACTATAGACACATCATTTTTTAAAACCCGTCAAGCCGTTTAGGCTACAGAACGTGCCAAAGAAATATCCATACATACACTCGAAAAACATTACCCTCCTTCTGGGGCAGTTGGGTAAAAAGATCACTTATTCGTCGTCCACGTGCTGAACTTGGACTCAAGTGTTACGCCCAACGAAGTCCAACGACACTTTATGGACTGTGAATTAGCAAGGAAGATAAAGATTATGCGAAATGTAGCCAGCCTCAAGTTCACTGATGATATCAATGCGAAAATCGCGATGGCACTGGACGGCTCTATTTTAAAGGGACAAGAAATAAAAGTATTAACCAAGAATACTAACAAGGTTGGCGTTTCTACTGATAGTCATAGCACAAGTCGACGACGCAAACGGAAATCAATTTATAAAATTGAAGGAGGAGTGCATATTCTACCACTGATAGCTCTCCCCACTACTTCTACTGTGCAGATTGGCCATCTTGCTAGTGTCTTCTCTAAAGGCCCGTTGACACTATGCTAGTTGACTAGAACCAGCTGACTAGCGCTAGTCAACTAGCACTACTAGCGCTGTTTACATATTGGTACCAGCAAATTAATACATTTTACTGTTAATTTGGAAGTTTAGTGAAAATAAGTAATGTACCGGATTTGTTATTTTTTTAATTTTACTTTTCTCCAAACTGTATGTGTCTCTTTAGATTCAATTTTTTTCTTTACCATATTTACTGTCAAATTTTTCATTTTCATTTCACGTTGTATGTATTCGAATGCACTATTCCGCTTAACATGATTTTTGTAATTTCCATCGCGAACATTCCACAAAATTTAGCACTCATTATACAAAGTAACAAATTTTAAGGTATCACGTTCAGTCCATCTGTTAGTTGGCGCCATTTTGAAATCGCACGACTAGCAGCAAAAGTAGAAATGCTTTTTAAACAATACCACTCTACTATATACTTTTATACGAGTGAAATCTTAATGATCGACTGTTGTGCTCAGTTGACGGACGCCGCTGGATTAAGTAACACAAATCGCGTGTCGGCATCCGCATATAAGAGACGAACGCGAGTAATCTTATTCCGCTCTAGGCTTTGGATGTAATTATGAATCTAAGCCAGAGAAGATTTTTCATTCAACATTATGGTGCCTTTCTTCTGTTACTTAACAGAGCGCGCTGCATTCTTCTCAATAGTGACGCTCGGCAGCGTGCTTTTCATACGCAAAGTTGCCAAATTGGATTCTTGAGTGTTATGTAAATAATATTCTCTCTTTTTCTTCGCATTATGCTAGTTATAATATGTATAGTCAATTTACTCTAGCATCAGTCTAAACTCTTACGTCACAAAAATATCTCTGTCAAACCGCTCCCGCATCGAAATATTGGCAATATTTCTTTTATATACCTAAAGCAAGATATTTTTTATTGAAGTTATACTTCTTTTGGCGCGTTGTGGAAAAATGATGAGAGTGAATTTTTAGGATGCGCGCGCATCGCGTCACGAAAATTTACCGACACCATGAAGTTAGTCGTTAGTAAAACTTCAACGTTACTAGGGTCGTTATACCAGTCACAATGTTTCAGGTTTGATTAACATTAATAAAAGCTATTGCTTTGCAAACGCTCGTTTATGCCGCTTTCGTTAAATATGAGTTCGTCGCATTATCATCTATACTCCTTGGATTTGCTGAACTAGCTTCGCTCTAATTGAACTGTCAAATCAAAAAAGTGAAGTTATAGTACCTACGAATAAAAATTACATGTGTTTTTAAATTATTGAGGTTAACGGAGGTATGTATTATTTTTTTTAATAAATAATTAGATATAAATATAATAAATAAATATATTTAATAAATTAATAATTTATGTAATATCTTTATTTTATTATTTTATCTTCTCTTTTACAAACTTTTAGTACTGGCACGCGGGATAAAATTTTTGGAGTTATTTTTGTTTTGTTACGTAAAAGAAGTATAACTTCTGACGTGCGTACATAGTACATACACACTCTTTTTTTCTAAATATTTCGTTTAAAGGTTTTACAACACATAGATATTATATTCATACTAATTTGTAACAACACAAAATCTTACATTGAAATGTGCACAGTACACACATTTTTCAATGAATGACTAATTTGGTATTATATATTATGTACTTGTGTATCACGGGATTATTTTCGTTTGGGCAAGTTAACTTAGGCCTCGGATAATAACTGATTTATTGAAAGACAATAGTGTTTGGAATTTCAAGATGTAAATATTACAAATCTGTGGATAGTGTGGAAGTGTTTGGAGTAATTGGTGTAAAATTGATCCAAATTACTTTTCCGTCGTCATCTATCATCTATGTAAACAAAGATGATTGTCCTCCTGTAGGCTAGTGTCTCATATTCAGATACGATATGGGTGACTGTTTCATCCCTCCATTTCGAATCTACATAGTGTTGATTCCTGATGTATCCCCATCAGATGTAGGTGTTTTCTCAGAGAATCGTGACCGATCAGAAGCCTAATTGCCTTCTTGAGTGTCGTCCTGCTGAACAATTGAACATACTAATTACTGAAGCTATGCGTGTATTTCTTATAAAGCCTCGATAGTCGATATGTCTTCACGGTGCCAACATTTATAGGGGTGAGGAGAGCTGTTTAATTAGATCACGTACTTTCAAGATATTTGTTTAAAAATCTCTAAACAGTTTATACAAAAAATAAAGTATACATTATGTAAAAAAAATCAACTGTCGTTCCATTATAAATGAGCTGGTCAGAAGAGTTGTTCCATTCCACATAATCTCACTGTATCTCAATGTAAAATTTTCGTATTCAAATTTCGTAATTTTATTAAAGTTTTTTTTTTTGTAATTCTAGATATGACTGCTACAAATGACAAAAAAATATTATGGGCTTTTCAATATTATACAGAAAGGCTTTTATTTTTTAATGTCTTTCTTAAAAAATGTTTTATATTTTGAAAAGGAGAACTTATATTGCATTTTATAAATATAGAGAAAACTTTTTCATTTGAAGACAACAAGAAATTCTTAAATTTAAATTTGAAATTTTAATTTTTTAAATTTGATTTGATAGATTAACTTTTTATAAGGGTTTCATTCCTAAGAAAAAAGTATATGTCACTATACGAGGATTCGAATCCGAACCCTCTAGATTCGCGATTTACAAATATAATTTTTTTTAGGATTGTAAAATTTAAAAGAATTTTTTTATTGTTTAAACTATAAGATGATGCACCAGGTAATTTGAAAGTAGTAGATAACATTGTTGAATAAATAAAAACAGTTTATAAAGAATTACTGACTTTATAATGAGATTGGTGAGCTTGTGGCAAATTTTTCGATTTGGTCGCTCGGAACGCAAGGTCCTTCGAGACTCCGGACTCCACGACGCACAGTTTGGAAACCATCGGATTAAACTATAATTTCATAATCCCAGACGTATTATTATATTATTTGCATACGAGATATGAGTGTTTCGTAAATATCCAGTCTTTGTAATCAGCTTTTAGTTGAACAATGATTATATGAATAACATCAACGTATAGCTTAGCTGTCAGAATTATTTGCTAATTGACAGTGATATTTTCCGTGAAATTATTCTAGTTGTGTATTTAATAACTAATTGATAAATATTTAATTAAGTATCGTATATGATCTGAGTTCCTCAAAATATGTAAAATATAAAATAATAAATTACTACTTCAAAAATTATTCACCCACATATCAGAAACTCAAGCGTGTAATATTTTGCCTCGCAGCTCTATTTAATTTTTCTACTCAACCTACTGCAAAACACTAGCTTGTAAATAACCTAAAAATATCTCAACTTGATATTAATTAATAAATCATTTCCAATTTTCCAATATATCCACTCGTCCGATACCACGCAATTTTCATTAGGAAATTCACGTAGGCCAAAGTAAATACATTTTTTAAAGTTTGACTAATGAATTGAAAAGTATCGATGACCTTAATTTGTTTAAAAACAATATAAAAAATTGGCGTTAGTGCTTGCTTGTAAAAAGAAAGGTCCATACGCAAATAAAAAAATCAACTTAGGAGACGTAAATAAATAAATTCATAGCAATATTATTTACTAATTGAATTATCAACATAATCTAATCAGATGTAAGTTAAATGCTGGCAAATACAAAAAAAAAAGAAATCACATGATCGTCATTTTTACGATATCTCGATGATGAAAAATGTTACCACATATACACACACAGAAAATGGGGACGATGGCGCAAGCGATTCCTAGGATAATAAAACGTAAAGATCTATTAAATTCTTTTAAAAAATTGGACTGAGCTAACACTTCCCTACCATAGAGCTGGGAAGAAAAATTTTTTAAAAACTGGGTTTTCTAAATAAAATATACCTACTGAAATTTTGATTTTTTATTTAATTGTTAATATAACTAGTTTTTTTTTCGAATTGTTTTTGTCCAATCTTAAAATTTATATGAGACCAGCCGGAAGGTATGCTCTATTAAATAAAACAATAATCATCAAAATCGGTTCATAAAAGCAGGAGAAATCGATGAACATACATAAAAAAAACATGCGCGCCGAATATAGAAGCTCCTCCTTTTTTTAAAGTCGGTTAAAAAATGGATGGGCAGAACTAAAATCCTATTATATCTAGGTGTACATCCTTAATTTAGTTTATATAATTTTGAAGGAAAAAAATTTGATAACAACTTCTTAACAGACCATGACACCTTTTTTGTTTCTCAACATCTACCGTGATCAACAATAATAGAGCATTATATAGGTATTTAGTTTGATCACAAACATGTTTGGTGTCATAAATTAAAAAAAGGACGAAGCAGGTCGACTATATGGCATATCATGCAGACGCATGATTACACCGTCTAATTAGATTTCGCGCCCCAGCCTTGTCGGCTCGTATGATAACGACATAGTACAAAACCCCAAATGAAGCCATCAATATTAGAAGCATTAACCGTACGGTACAGTGCTGTACGCGCTGTATTAATAAAATAAAAAATGGCTTTTTCTTATTAAGACTTAAAATAACTGTATGTGTGTGCTATTTATATGTAAAAATTTTATTTGACACATAACCACAGGCGTTCCTCCCGGGGGAGAGTTCCCCCCCCCCTAATTTCCTAATTTTGTGTTGTAAATATTATTTTATACTCAAAAAATTCCCACAATCCTAATTATAATTACAATCGTTAGTGTTCATGACTCCAAAGTGCATCATACTCAGTCTCGATTTCGCGTAATTGTATTCCACTGTAGTATAATTTTTTCAATTTTTCAATCTATAGGATTGTGGTAAAAAATGTTAAAAATATGTTGTAGTTATGATATTTAATTATTTTCCTTGCAATTTGTAATAGTACCGCAGTTTTTAGTTTTTAATCACTCCTACCACCGAACGAATTTTTTTTGGGCGGACTATATAGGCTCACGATCACTTATGAAAACTTTCATTGTAAAGATACTAGTTACATACTGGTTAACTTTCCATTGGAATTAGTTATTGTAATGGGTCCAATTTTGCGAATGAAAAATTTGGACACATCTACACATTTTGAGGTCCCTAGAGTCCGAATCTACTGTTTTTAGATAGATGTCTGTGTGTGTACGTACGTACGTACGTTCGTTCATTAAAATTTGAAGGGAGCGCTTGACGCTTAGCCTATCCTAGCTCCCCCCTTTTGCATCGAATGCCTACCGCACCTTATGAAGTTTAACTTAAAAAAATTCGACTGATGACCAGTCCTATACTTCCCACCTAGTAAATATTTGCAAAAAATAAACACTCTTTTTTGTTCTTTGAAAAAAAAGCATGGCCCTCTTTTTTGTTTGGTGATCTACTGATGGCTAGGAATATAGCAAAAATCATGGTTAACTTGATTTACGTACAATTTTCTTTTTTTAGTAAAATATTTTTTTTTCTCGAAAACTATACATTTTAAAGAAAAAAAATATTTACATTTTTTTCATATTATAATACCTAGAATTCATTTATATTTTTTTTACCTATGTTAATACGTGACATTGAGAACGTTTTTTTTAATATCTCAGGATCCACTGAACCGATTTGACTCAAAATCTAATTTAAGTTAAAGGCTGATAAACACAATAGAACAATCGGCATGGCCGTATGTTGTTTTACGATATCGAAGGCGAAAAATTGACCACACACACACACACACACACACATGCATACAGACATCAGTCAAAAAATGATCTTAAACGATTGCTAGGGTCTCAAAACGTGAAGATCTGTTAAAATCTCGAAATATTTTTTTCGGACTAAATCCATTACCTACTTCCCTACCATAGTAGAGGTGGGAAGTAAAAATTCGATTAAGGAAGAGTGCGCCACTGGCAGACGCGACAATCAATCCTGTGTTCAGTCCGTGCAGTAGTGCTAAGTGTACACGGTTACCACACTGACTACATGCTGTAGGTAGGAACCTATACTGTACTGTACAGTGTACACTTCTATGTCTATACCCAGAATCAATAAATAATTGATTTTCGTATGCATTGCATAGTCGGCTCACGCAGAATAAACATTACACTTTATAGCCCGTTGTACATATACTAAATGTGTATGCGTGTTGTGTTATGTAATGTGTGTGTGTGTGTGTGTGTGTGTCTACTCACAACTATAACTACTACCAATAGTCTACATCAGGGATGGCGAACCTATGGCACGCGACAGAATATTATTGACACGACGTTAATTGAGGTACAAAATCTAAATACTTAACAAGCCGTGAGGTGGGTCGTTTGTTAGGACTAAAGTGCGACCCTTGAGGTCCACACGACGAACTTCCCAGTTTGATAAATATTTAATAACAATAATTAAATTAGATATTACACAGAAAAGTAATCATTTTAATCATTAAAACATAATTATTATTTATTTTTAACAATATTTAAAAAAAAAACGGCTGAACCGATTTTTATAAAATTTATGTCGGATCAAAATGACGTTAACACGCCTCGATTGACACCCTTACGAAGTCGATATAATTTTTTATTCGCGAGATATTGTGTAAAATCTATTTTTTGGAGTCTATTTGGTTAATAAAAAAGAACGGCTGAACCGATTTTGAAAAAAATTCTTTCAGATCATATTTACGTTAATACGCGTCGATTGGCACCTTAACGTAGTCGATATCATTTTTCATTCTCGAGATTTCGTCTTAGAAAGAAATGGACACTTACGTACGTACGTACATACGTACACACACAGATATCTTTCTAAAAATAGTGTAGTGACCTTGAAACATAAAAATTTGTTATACATTTTGATTTCGATTTTCGGACCCATTACAATAACTTCCAATGGGAAGTTAAAAATATCGTTCCTCATCTCATGTAAAGGCGTATCAGCCATTTTCACCACAATTACGTCACTTCGTGGGCGGAGCGGTTGGATCGATCGCTCCAGGGCCCCGCGACCAAGGGGCCCTACAAAGACTTTTAATAACTAAACCTTAAAATGTTTCCTTTTTAATGGGGCTCTATGTTTTTTCCAGCTCCAGGGCCTCCAGTGATCTAAATCCGGGTATGTGTCAGGCTTAAGGGTGGTTGTTCGGTAGCATGCCACAATAACACACAATCTGTGAAAATGTCAACTAGATACCTCTTACCGTTTGTGAGATAGAGCCTTGTGACAGGCGGACGGACGGACAGATACCGTAGGTTCAGTAATAGGGCTCCGTTCGAAGGTAGGGAACTCTAAAAACAAAATCGTTGGAGCTGTTCTCGAAATGTATAGAGATCATGAAACGTCGAATTCTCGATTTCGATATTCTTCAGTCCTATACGGTCGTTTGAAAATAAAAATAGCGCAGTCAAGGCGAGATGTTTAATTTGTTTTTGGTAGCAGATAAACCTTTTACGAGATGATAATATAAAATCTGGAAGATTTGACAACCGCTGGAGTCTACTAACGGGGCTCGATTACTGATTTTGTATTTACTGTATGTATTCACCAAATCGGCCTATATCTAATACTTCTACCACTATCATGGTCACATAATGATTCGTTTCGTTCAATCGTTCAACTCATAGCCTAGCTGCCTAGCAGGTCAAGTTAGTTTCTGTGTTGATTTATATTTGATCTAAAGACATTGTAATCAACGCTTAATCTCTTGTGATTTTGATAATTTGTCTAGCTTACTTATTCCCATACAATCTAAAACGTACCCAACATAGCCAGCGGGCAATGGTTCAACTTTGATTTCAATAATTAAATTTGTTTAAAGTGATTGAACTTTTTGAATAACATTATGTAACGTCATGATTTGATGTCGCAAATTCTTTTATAGTCAAAATTTATAAAAATTAAAAAACAAACACTTGAAAAATTCTACACAACGATCGTTTCGGGTTTCTAACTAAAGTTTTAGTTTAAACTCCTGATGATGGGTTAGAAACCCGAAACGATCTTTGGGATGAATAAATGTGTAGAATTTTTCAAGTGTTTGCTTATTTAATTTTATTCAATCATGTTCTACCAAGTGCCTAGCGATAATTCTATAGAATTTACAAAATTTATAATATGAAGTTCACTAAAACTTACAGCTGTTACAATATTATTTCCACAAAATAATGTTCTTTATCATATAAATATTCTCACCCACGTTTACATAAATCATTGTATCAGCATTATAATTATCTTGTAGACTCTGAAGATGGTATGAAGAATACCGAAACGTTAGTATAAATGCAAATTTGAAATAATCAGTATTGCTTTTTGTTGATCCTCTGTGCCACGGAAGTGCTCACTTCCAACAATTTCTACAACTGTTTTCAAGGATCAAATTGCTCTATTTAACTATAGCAACTTCGAATTCATTATTTCCTATCTGCAGAAATGATCATTAAATTATTGCTGATGCAGGTCGTGATCAGATTGAAACACGCTTTATAAATTGAAAGCGGTTTGAATTTTTGAAGAATGTGTTTGTCATTCTGTAAAGCCTGCAGATTTTTTAACGTACAGTACATAATATAATCTTTTATAATTTTAACATTGGAAATGTTTATGTTCGTATATGGGGGCAGAGTTACGAGTTTTCGTTCAAGGCCAAAAGACAACGGTGGCGCGATCAAGTGAGGAGCAATCATGCAAAATTGAACAAGTGCAAATTTTTCCAAATTTGTTTTATATCATGTCTAGTTAATTGAGAGGTATTTGCGACGATCTGCGGTGTTATTTTTGAGCAAATGTTAATAAATACTGTAGAAAAATCCATTTAAAAGTTAAGTAATCAAGCAAAAGTGAACACGTGTATAACAGAAGAATAATAGGATTATTCCTGACAAAACTAAACAGTACATTGATAAATATTGTGTGTATAATAAACAGTTAATTATGTTTCATATATGCTGTTATCATTTCCAATGTCCTCGATGGTTGCAAGGATTGCGAAATCTGTGAATTTTTTTCCCTAGAAAGTAATGCACGAGTTCATGTATGACAAAAAGTGTATATTTTAACGACTTATAATAATAAATTAAGCTTTAAGAATCGATTCCAAGTACACAGAATCGGATTAGCCATCCTTTTAGTGTGTATACAATGGTAGCTTCGCTATACATGGTTCTCCACTTAAGTCCCATTGTAATGAAGTGAGCGCAGTGTCTGAATATTTCATATAATGTCTGCTACCAACTAGTGGGTATATTAGACTATAACACTATAGTGTGATTCAGGTTGACCTGAAAAGGAAATATGTGGGAGATCGCAAACTGTGCAATAATATGTATTAATGAGAATATGTTTACTTAAATGACTGGACATTTTACATAAATTATCGTAACATAATTAACTTGTCTTTTTAAGGTTCGATACATTCGCCTTCTGTCATGTTCATTAAACTTATCAAGAGATCAGGCCCGTTGCTAGCCGGCTATGCGCCAGCGTGCAATCTTCAATATGTCGCCCCTATTTCTTCCATTTCATTTTTCTAGGTGACACCTAGGTGACTTGATATTAAAAGTTAATAACAACATTAATAAAAACTCTGGTCGTAGTGCAGAACCCTGCCGACAACATAGTGTATTTGTTCATACATGCGTTGTGACTTAATTATTCTGTAAACTTAAGTTTGTTTTTGGGCAAAATAACAACTTTAACCCCTTAATAAATTTAGATTTCAGAACAAAATGGAGTTCATCACACGGATAAACACATAAGTATGTCGGTAAATAATAATACAAAATGACGGTGAACTAGCTTCAAATAATACCGAAAGCGGCTAAATAAATTTAGAATAAAAAGCACATGATACTGTATTTTCCATATATTCTTATAAAATATATACCAAGCTTTCTCTATTTACTCAATGTGCGGTGAGTAAAGCTAACAAAAAGAGCAAAAATATGTCTGCGTCTCTTTTGACGAAGTAATTCCGCATTTATTCCGATGATGTCATTGGTCGATGTACAGGCGTTCCATCTGAACAAAATGTTGAAATTGTCTCTATTTCATTCGGACAAAATGTCTTTATCTATGACAGTAGCCAATCAGAAACCAGCCAGTTGAGCCCGCATAAAAAAGCAGAAATATATATCTGCACCTATGTTGGCTTCACGATTTTTGATCTATCAGCAGTACAGGTTTCATATGTACATGGTATTTTCACTCATCTACCAGCTGCGAAATAAGACCCCATCTCTTTTGAAAGCCACAATATGGTCGATGAGATGATGACCGAGGATGCAAGTGGGTACCTTGGTCTCAATGTAGGTACTCCTGAGATCTCTGAAGAATATTTTGAGGTGCTGGGCTAGGATTCGATGATCATCGATAGAGCAGATGCGACGAAAAACAGAACATCACAGGCATCCGACGATGAACGTCAATTATTTAAAATATGAATAAAATAGGGACTCGCACAAACGAAAATTATATCCACAAACAACACGCTACGTTCAGATTTACAATCTTTATTTTTTGCGACTTCGGGAACAATCCAAACTCACACTCATATAGATACGATTTCTCAGAATATTCAAAATTTCAAGTTTATTCTATTTTTCAATACAAAAATTTCATAATACCACAAGACCTAGAGGGGGTCTTTACTTCCCCTCTAACAAAAGCCGTAAATTTAATCAAAAATACCTGAATATAGGCAGCCAAACTAACCGTTCCCCTTAAATGACTGATAAATGCTGAAAATTTCTGTTCTGTTATGCCGATTCGTGTCAAATTGCCAATGTCAAATACAGGCGATTTGTTACAGTACCTATCTATGTATTACGTATTGCTATGTCAATGCAATATAGACAAGCAAAAAAAACGTATTTTTTTACAGAACTGGCAAATTTGTAGATAATTCGTTTTTTCTCAAAATTATCGAAAGCGTACCAAATGAGAATATATTAAATTAAAATGTGTATTTTTGTTCAATTTTCAAAGTTATCTTTGAAGAACAATAAAGTAATTCGAAGTCCACAAGTCATAAGCATAATTTACAATAAATTTTCACTTGCCACAAATATGTGTATGCCTATAATGGCATTCTGTTGAATTTTTTTGATAAATTATTAATTAAAATATTTCTGTAAATAATACACTGTGTGTAAATGAACACCTTTCTACAAAAAGTATGGTTATTAAAGATTCATTAATAAAAAATATTCATGAGTGAATATTTTATTCTAATAATCTAATTTGTCTCCCTAGGGATTGGAAACTCATTTGAAAAACCATGCGTGAGTTAACTGTGTTATTTCGAACCAGGGCTTTACAGGGTTTCACAAACTTTGCTTTGAAGTCCGGTAATCAATTTTTAGAAATTGCAGTTTTTATAATAAATAGCATATCTGAGACTGTCATCTGTGGATGTTGTGTACTGTTCACAAGATCGCAGGTTCGCCTCCAGCTGGAGTAATGTGACACATTAAAATTATTACATTTTTCTTTGTTTATAAAAAAAAATATAAATTAGAAAAATTAAATTATTATTGAATTTTACTTTAGCGCCTAGCGGGCGGTAAAGTAACTTCTTGTCGCGGCCTAAAATGAGTCATTTTACGACCGGTTTACATGTATGAAAAGCAGCTATTTTATAAAGGGTAGGGCAAAAAAATAATTATAGGCGACGCGTCTCTAAGAATTTCTTCTGTACGTGTAGTCACGCACTTGGATGTTTATGGTTTGCTCCGCGTGAAGCAGGATTAGTGACGGCGCGATGCACAAGAGTCTAGGCATCAAACCATGAGGCACGATTGCTCGCACGGTGGTGTTTTGGAATAATTCACTGGATCTCCACCCCGTGTACGCCACCGCCCCAACACCCTCCGCGAGAAACTCTGCATTCCATGAAGGTTCGTCTTAAAAATCAAAACCAAAAGTGAACACCCCGCAAGTTTAATTGTATGATAAATAAATAAATAAATAAAAAATAAATAAATAAATAAATAAAAAATAAATAATTAAATAAATAAATAAATAAATAGAGACAATACAAGAAAGAATAGGAAAAAATATTAATAATTAATATCAAGTGGAATATGGGATAGTTGTAAAAAAAATTTATGGTACCGACCGAAATCTAACGCAGCGACCTTCCGGGTACGAAGCAGACCCGCTACCAGTTTTGCCTTTTTGATATAGGTACCTATAGTTGTTTTTATGGTACTATAACAAGTAGTAGATATATTAACTGCACCTACTATTATGCAAAAGGTAACTCGATGCTTGTTCGGGACTCCTCATGGTTTGATTCCTAGACATTTCTGCTCGAAGCTACGTCTTGTTCAACCCTGGTGTACAGGCTACGCACGTGTGTCATGTAGACAAGATACTTATTGGAACAGACACAAATAGGTCATATTTATTCTCACTTGAACATCATATGTGAGTTTCTGTATCGTACATATAGGAACGTTACGACGTGCCCTCAAACATGCCTTGCGTATATTCAATCTACTGTATGCGGTGGCCGTTCAACTACCACTATCTGATCATTTATATTCTCTCTTCGTAGGTACGTTTGAGTGGGGCACAGCTTCGCAACTGGAGAAACTATGCTGTCCCTCTATCTACGCTCCATGTGCCTTTTGGATTAACGATCGATTTACCACTTTGTTGAATTTCTGAAGTGAAATTTCTAAGCTCGCGGTAACGCAAAATTTCCTGTCACGGAAATTGATGACGGAAGTGACGTCACAAACAATTTTCAACTTTGTGGTCAAAGTTTCTCCAAATATATAAGAAACGATTCCCCAGTGCTGTCGACACTATGAAACTGTAGAGATAGGCATCCGGCAATCAGAGTATCAATCCCATCAAGTTTTTTGTTTGATTTTCTTTTGTTGTGCGTGTGCGTGTGGGGGTGTGCATGTGTGTGGGTGTATTGGAATGTTATGTAGGTGAAAATGTGCCGCTACAAGGTATACGCGGCAGCGAAATGTGTGTTTCAGATCGCGTGCGCCATGGAATAACCATTTACTCGTTTGTTCTTCGTTCTTGGGCATATAGTTTTATTGTCCAAACTCCAAAGTAAGGATATACACGTGTTCACATGTTAAAAGAATCTACCGGTAAGACACAGGAATTGTTTACAAAAGTAGCTACTATAATTTTTTTCTGAATTTATAGCACGTGAATTCTAATCGATATGTTGTTCTTTGGCATATATAGTTAACTAGCGATCCCATCCGGTTCGCCCGGGTGCTGAGAATTTATGATTTATTACCCCCCCCCCCCCGCGAGAAGCGTGTTAGTCTAATATCTCCAGCAGTTTGCCCTAGGCGTTGATTAGTCAAAAAATCCTTCACCCCCCTTTTACCCCTTTGGGGTTGAATTAAAAAATGCTCAAATATGGGTTTTCTTATTTTTAAAGAAGAGTCAGTATGTTGAATTTCAAATTTATAGCTTCAGCAGTTTGGCCTGGGCGTTGATTTTACTCAAAAAATCCTACAACCCCGTTTAACCTCCTTTATAGGAGTTGATATAATATGTAAGTAGAGAGGCTATAACCTTCCTCAATAAAGGGGCTATCTAA
Source organism: Mongoloraphidia duomilia (assembly GCA_039654895.1). Lineage (NCBI taxonomy): Eukaryota > Metazoa > Arthropoda > Insecta > Raphidioptera > Raphidiidae > Mongoloraphidia > Mongoloraphidia duomilia. The sequence goes on along the minus strand of CM077517.1, from coordinate 11,682,876 downwards.
CGCAAAAAGAATTTTTCAAATCGGACTGGTAGTTCCTGAGATTAACGTGTTCAAACAAACAGTCTTCAGCTTTATAATATTAGTATAGATAACCGAAAGCGAGAAGAAACTACCAATTGTATCATTTCTACTTGGGAATTATACTTCTTTAGCGGAAAAAAGATGAAAACAAACGTTAAAATATCTGCAACCGACTAGCAATGATAAATTCTAAAATTGACTTGAACTACAAAATAGTGTAAATAAAACAAAAACATTTATTATTTATATTTTATGTATACTGTTATACAGGAAATCTTATATCCTAGCAGTAAAGAAAATAAAAATTCCATGTTTAAATATTAAAAAGACGTAGATGATATTCGAGCTGACAAGACTTATTCCATCTGAAAGTACTCCCCAGTGATTTAAATAACACTTTATATCGGGAGAGACTAACGTCTCGAAACATCCATCTTAAAATACTTCTACATATTTTTATCTTTTATCTAACTCAAAGTAAATATGCAGAAATTATCGTAAGTTTAGATAAATACAGAAATACAAACTGAGAAGCAATTTGTAATCAAATTATTGGATAAAAATAGCTGCCTGTATCAGTAATACTCTCTATTTTGCAATATAAAAATTATAAAATAACTTTAAAAAAACTTTTTAAAAAACAATGGTTTTATTTTGAAATAAAAATGCACTAAAAAGTAGAAAATAATTTATTTTAGTGATTATAAGTTGATCAGAATAGTTTTCAACATTTGTTAAAAGAAAACTATTTATTAAAATTTAAATTAAAATTGGGCCGCCATCTTGGGGTGTTCGCCATTTTGAATTTAGAATGACGTCATGTAGCTTATCAACATTTTTCCGTATCAAATTTAATTAAATTTATTTTTAAAGTTAAAAAAATATATTTACTAATAGAATATTCCATATTATTTCCTTGTTTCCTTACTTGTACCCTCATAATTATATTTAATTTTACTATGCTGTCTACTTTCCGATATTTTTCTTTTTGCTTATTTGTTATATTTATTATTAATTTTTAATGTTTTATCTATACAAAACTATAAATTTCTTTTTTTTAACTTCCCATTGGAAGTTATTGTAATGGGTCCGAAAATCGAAATTAAAATGTATAACAAATTTTTATGTTTCAAGGTCACTACACTATTTTTAGAAAGATGTCTGTGTGTGTGTGTGTGTGTGTACGTATGTACGTACGCATGTGTCCATTTCTTTCTAAGACGAAATCTCGAGAATGAAAAATGATATCGACTACGTTAGGATGCCAATCGACGCGTATTAACGTAAATATGATCTGAAAGAAATTTTTTCAAAATCGGTTCAGCCGTTCTTTTTTCTTAACCAAACAGACTCCAAAAAAGTAGATTTTACACAATATCTCGCGAATAAAAAATTATATCGACTTCGCAAGCGTGTCAATCGAGGCGTGTTAATGTCATTTTGATCCGACATAAATTTTATAAAAATCGGTTTTTTTAATTATTGTTAAAAACAAATAATAATTATGATTTAATGATTAAAATGATTACTTTTCTGTGTAATATCTAATGAATTATTGTTATTAAATATTTATCAAACTGGGAAGTTCGTCGTGTGGACCTCAAGGGTCGCACTTTAGTCCTAATAAACGACCCACCTCACGGCTTGTTTTAAATGATACAAACCCGCATTTTATTAGTTTATCATTGTCTATTATTTGAATTGGCGCACTTTCCACAATATGTATCATAAAGTGTTATCACAAACTTACTTTGAAGCATTGTAGTACATTTATTATAGGGTGTCCTTCAAAATGTGTTACTGTAAAACGATAATAATTTCTATAATGTTACCAGTAAAGTCTGCATTGTGGTCTCCTAACCGCTCATTTCTAGACTCTAGTAGATACCTGTATGATAAATGTTATTACGATAGCAGCTTTTATCTAAACCATTCAATGTTATACGCCAGTTACCAGGAATACCTAAGAGAAGATGAAAAACACATTTCTAACTCACAATCATAATTTTATTATCTACTTCCATGTTTTCAGTAAGGAATTGCAAATACGGTGATAGGTTACGTCGCGTCCAATCGATGAATCGCATATTATAATATCCCAACACTATTACAGAACACTGCGTCATCCCAAACCGACATAACTTGGTATATCATAATATTGCATACAACGAGATGTGTGGCGTCGGGGTATCGTATCTGCTTTATACGCAGTAGGTCGCTGGTTCGAACCCCGGCGGCACCATTAATTTTAGTTTCTTTTTTTAACTATTCCAGACTCCACTTGAGCTTTGTTTATATTTTTTTATATTTCGATTATCTTTTCTCTACTTATTTTTTATTTTAATATTTTACTATCATACAGTGTCAAACTTAGCGGCGTGTGCACTTTTAGCTTTGCAGAGTTTAAACTATACGTAAACAAAATTATATACTTTCGACGATTTCGGGTTAATTAATCGGATCAGTGGTTTTGGAATTATACATTAAATTTTGTATAAGTATAATAGTGCTCCCTTAACTTTGAACACCCTGTATATTGTCAATTGTAATCTGGTTCTGTATAATATTTTTTATTAATTATTTATTAACACTAATAACAGTTTTCATATGACCTAAATTCTGATTATAGAACATCCTGTATATTCCGAAACGTAATGTGACACTAACATATTGTTTTGCCTTCTAGGAAAGGATGAGATTTTTATATATTTTTATATGCATATACGGGGTGCACAACTTTTCTTGTTATAAAATGTGTGACTGAAAAAATTAGAGCTTATAAGTATACCTACTGAGGGATGTGGTAAAAAGTAAAATAATTTTCAAAACGTTAATTTTATTTTATATGTATAACGCCATTCAAGTATTACATAAGTACATTTTTGTTGATATTAGATCTCCTGCCTCCCTCTCTAAGATAAAATAAGAAAATCACTGATCTCCCCACCCATCAAAGGATAAGACGCAGCTTTTTATATTTTTTATACTTTTTAATTATTTAATCCGACATCGAACCAAGGACCTCTAGATCTTCAGTCAAACGCTCTACCATCTGAGCCAGTCGTACGAGGATGTTAGATGCTTTATAGTACATGAAAGAATACAAGTACGGCTGGAGTCTAGTAAAATAAAAAAAATTAATTAATCAAAATTAATTGATTATTTAAATCCAATTATTATTTGCCAGGATGCATGCCACAACAACATACAATCTGTGAAAATTTCAAAATACTTGTGAGACAGACGGACGAACGGACGGACATCGGTATTAGGGTTCCATTCGAAGTATAAAAAAAAAGTATAATTACCTGACGTTTGATGCTCTTTTGCAATTACGTTAAATGGAAAAACAAATTAAATCACTTTGCTTTATTAATTCTACATGTGTTTTGTACTGATAACACGCTCATGCAATATGTAAATTGAGCCTTCAGTTGTAATTTAGTTCAAATCAATTATTGAATCTGAAAGTTTTAAAGTGAGAGAGAACACACAAACATTCGCACGTCGGCAATAGAACTCGTTCGTCGTACACGTGTTATCGAAAGTTGGCAACGGTGCTTAGAGGTTACTAACACCGCCTATACGTGTATATAATAAACAGACGCTTTCACACAGTTGGCTAACGCACTCATAGTTTTTTTTCACAACGCCGCTATTGAAAATTCGATTTTCGGTTCCTGTTTAGCGAGTTGAAAAAACTGAACGTTTTCATCCCTAGGGATGAAAATTTTCAGGTCGGTTCTTTCTGTTTTTTAACGTTGTTAAGAGGAAGATGGAGCGATTGGATCCGCATATAAATAATTTTGGAAAACGTCAAATTAAGGAGATAGAGCGATATTGAATTCGCATATAATATTCATAAACGTTAAAATGACAGACATAACCCCACATAAATCTGACAGATCTATTGTTTTTGCGACTTTGTTGCACGCCCAAATTGTAGATACCTCAAATCGAATTGTCAACAGAGTTGTTGTGAAAAATAATATGCAATTACTCGGTATGAAATTTAGCGTTTGCAACACGTGTGGTTGCATGCCCTCATACCTCGGGCAGCAATCTTCATACTGGTTGCAAGTTGTTGTGAAAAATTAGGCTAGGTGTACGTGTCCTGTTATAATACATGCAATAAATTTACCATTGAAAGAAAAAACAAAAACAACACATCTATTTCAAAGTATATAAATATTTAAAAAATATTAGAAGTCAGGGGCGACGCCAGAGGGTGAGCCATGGCTCACCTTAAACTGTCTTGGCCTACCCTGACATAAACCCCAATCTCTAGGTTATCTTTTAAATACGTTTTTAACCCTCGAAATTTAAAAATGTTTTCTTGTAAATTCTATAGTGAATAACCTGGGTTAAAATTTTATTGAGCACTGAAAATTTGGAATAAATTTTATTCCCAAAATTTCAGTGCTTGATAAAATGGTGGGTCAACATTAAATGTTATTGACCCACCTTCAGATCACCGTGCCCAACACTGGTCCACCCTAGAAAAAAGCCCTAATGACGCTACTGTTCGAAGTACTTAAAAATTATGAAAATATGTAGATTTAAACAGAAGACAGAAACAAATAATTAACCAAAAAAAATATAAACAGTAATAGATATTTATATATAGAAAATATAAATTAAAATACAATGAATACGCATCTATAAAAACATAAGTTAATATAAGTTATACAAATTAAATCAACCGACCAAGAGCAATTGAATTTAAAAAGGTAAACAGCAAATTATTAAGTAATAGATAACAGTAACACACAGTATAGTCACTAGCAAACAACACATTTCTTATAGGTCGTGCCGTCTGAATTAAGTTTGAGAAGCACTGGTTTGCACTATACCTACATTTAATCTCGATCAAACTTTTAACGGCCTAACTTTAATGACTTTAGCAGAGGTCATCCTGGCTAACCCACTCCCAGCTGGCTATACGCACATATATGATGAAAATTTAATTGCATTTCAATATTACCGAGGTTTCTCTCTGATAGCCTATGCTGACGGCATTGCGACCATTCGAGTCCAGAATAATTATCTAAATGCAAACAATTGTACTTTGCTCGCGACAAAACCACACTTCCATTCTAATACAGGTAACATCTACAGTTGCGTAGTAAACTTTGACCAAATTACGAAAATATTAATTTACCTCAGAACAGAGATAGCTATAGAAGGGGCATATCACAGCTTCTAGGTATGTACAACTGAAGCCAGTCGAGACGTAATATAATAAAATATTTTTTGCCATACCCACTATAAAATAGCTACTTTCGAAGCATGTATACCGGCCTGTAATGGGTCATTTAACAGGAAGGCGTGCCGAAAATGTTTAATACTTATGCGGTAAGTAAACGGTAATTGTCATAGAAACTTCTGTTTATTCACTCTATCCGCCCGCTATTACAATGTAAGTACCTATTATACATACTTTCTGCTTACTATGAATATAAAGATGGCGACGCAAATGACCTGTCAAAATTTTTTGAAAATGAAATGAAAAGTAGTTATTTTACAGTGGGTATGGCAAAAAATACCATATAATATATCTCGTGCAGACTGTAAAACGAGCGACAGCGAGTTTTTATATACCTATAACTATCATCACTCGTCAGTATTATACCCTATTACACATCTACCTATTACTTACTAATGATAAGAAACATTTTGATTTTATAAGCTTTTATTTGACTTGGTTTCCTGTCTGTCCGGGACAAATCTGACAATCGAATTTTCAACCACTTTCCGATATCCAATCATGCTGAAATATTGCATGCACCTTTGGTTCTGAGGACAATATAATATAGTGTATTTAATATTAAGGTAGATCCAATATGGCGGTCACAACAAAATGGCGGATTACCTTTTTCTTTACAACCCCCCCGACATGGGTATCAAATAAAAGGGTATAACAAGTAAAATACAATAAGCTGTGTGACGTCGTTCTAAATTCAATATCGCGGCCGACACAAAATGGCGGATTACCTATTTCTTTACAACAGCTCCTTGATGTGGGTATCAAATGAAAGGGTATGACGAGTAGAGAGTCAAAATAAATGTTACATGACATCTTAATTCTTAATTATCTGTATCGATAACTAGCTCTGAGGCTTAGGGGGTAGTCTGCTGGAGTGGCAAAATATATTGAGTAGAAGACAGCTTTGAGATGGCTTAAGGATCCAAAAATAATAAGCAAATACTGTTAATATTGCATTTATTAAGCTGACGTTTCGAGAATTATATTCTCATCCTCAGAGCTCTGTTAAAAAATTATAAAATTGTGTTAGGAAAAAATTTAAAAAATAATATATAACAAATATTAATTAACTTACCAAATGCCGTCAAACATGACAGTAAAATTGTCCAAAAAACTTTTTAAAAAAAACATACTAACATTTTATTTGGTTTTTATTGAAGTGTAAAAAAATTTGTTTTATTGATTTGATTTTGTACACAGAAATACTCAAAACTTTATGTTTTATAGAATTTGATTTTATTTTTTATTGTAGAAAATTTTTTTAATTTTTTTTTTATTTGCCAGATTAACTGTTTTATATTTACGTGCTATAAGCTAGAAACTAAGTGAAATAATTTTTGATTTTTAAGTTGTTATTACAAAAATGTAGTATGTTTATTCAAGTTTGGACAATTTTTATTTCATTGAGCAATTTACTATATATATGTGACAGGTTATCAATATCTGTGCGTTTGTTTATACAATTTTTTGTTTTATATATGTAAACCATTTCAAGGAAAAGGCGTTTTTGATAATTACTTTCTAGAGCCATAATGGAGGTATTTTCAAAATCAAATTCGTGATTGTTGGCGACGCTATGCTGTACTAAAGAAGTGCAAAAACAAAGTTGAGAATGTAAATTAGATTTTATTTGGTTTTTGACGCCCACATTATGTTGTTTCAAACGCATGAGTAAATACTGAGATGTCTGTCCCACATATATAGCATTACAGTTTTTGCAATCAATTTTGTAGATTAAGTTTGAATTTTGAAATTTTTTTGTTTTAGTTTTAATTTTTGAGAAAAACATTTTATAAATTGTGTTAGTATTTTTGAAAGAAATGCGTATTGGTTCCGATTTAAAAATTAATTTTAATTTGTCCGATAGAAAAGGGAAATATGGAATGGAAAAATATGGTTTTATTGCTGTTACAACATTTGAATCTGATGTATTATTGTTATTTTTTATGGACTTTTTAAGAATATCCTGGTTATTGTTTTTTTCTTGATTATGAAGATTATGCTTGTTTATAGTCTGGTTTACAATTTTATTTATTAAATCTGCTGGATAATTGTTACTAACAAGAAAGGATTTTATAATGGATACATTTTTTGAAATAAACTGTGGACTTGAAATACCTATAGCTCTATGTACAAGATTTTGTATGACATTGATTTTATGAGTGAAAGGGCTCGTGGAATAATAATTTAAGTATCTTCCTGAGTGTGTTGGTTTAAAGAACCAATCTATGATTAAACTGCCATCTTTTTGATGAATGATTTTAGTATCTAAATAGGAAATAAAACCTTGTAACTCAGATTCTAAAATAAACTTTATATCAGGATGGAAAGAATTAAAAATGTCTAAAGTTAAGTCTGTTTTGTCATTGGGTACTGCAGTAAGAATGTCATCAACGTAACGTTTAAAAAACGGGATATTAAAAGGCAATTTCGGCAATATGGTATCTTGTAATTCACTCATCACAATGTCACTCAAAATTGGGCTCAAGCAATTACCCATGGCAACACCTTTTATCTGTTTAAATATTTCGTCTTTATAAGCAAAATAACCGGAATTTATGCATAAATTAATTAATCTGCAAAATTGATTTTTATCAATTTTTGTGTGTGGTTGTATGAGGTGCCATCTGTTTTCAATAATATTAAGAATTAGATCCACCGGTAAATTTGTGAACATGTTATTAACATCTAATGAAATTAAAATATAATTAGTAGGGATAACTATATTCTTAAGTTCTGTCACTAGGTCAAAAGAATTTTTTATGTAATAGTCATTTTTTATAAAAGCGTACTGTAAAAAATGATTATATATTATAAAAAATGACTATTACATAAAAAATTCTTTTGACCTAGTGACAGAACTTAAGAATATAGTTATCCCTACTAATTATATTTTAATTTCATTAGATGTTAATAACATGTTCACAAATTTACCGGTGGATCTAATTCTTAATATTATTGAAAACAGATGGCACCTCATACAACCACACACAAAAATTGATAAAAATCAATTTTGCAGATTAATTAATTTATGCATAAATTCCGGTTATTTTGCTTATAAAGACGAAATATTTAAACAGATAAAAGGTGTTGCCATGGGTAATTGCTTGAGCCCAATTTTGAGTGACATTGTGATGAGTGAATTACAAGATACCATATTGCCGAAATTGCCTTTTAATATCCCGTTTTTTAAACGTTACGTTGATGACATTCTTACTGCAGTACCCAATGACAAAACAGACTTAACTTTAGACATTTTTAATTCTTTCCATCCTGATATAAAGTTTATTTTAGAATCTGAGTTACAAGGTTTTATTTCCTATTTAGATACTAAAATCATTCATCAAAAAGATGGCAGTTTAATCATAGATTGGTTCTTTAAACCAACACACTCAGGAAGATACTTAAATTATTATTCCACGAGCCCTTTCACTCATAAAATCAATGTCATACAAAATCTTGTACATAGAGCTATAGGTATTTCAAGTCCACAGTTTATTTCAAAAAATGTATCCATTATAAAATCCTTTCTTGTTAGTAACAATTATCCAGCAGATTTAATAAATAAAATTGTAAACCAGACTATAAACAAGCATAATCTTCATAATCAAGAAAAAAACAATAACCAGGATATTCTTAAAAAGTCCATAAAAAATAACAATAATACATCAGATTCAAATGTTGTAACAGCAATAAAACCATATTTTTCCATTCCATATTTCCCTTTTCTATCGGACAAATTAAAATTAATTTTTAAATCGGAACCAATACGCATTTCTTTCAAAAATACTAACACAATTTATAAAATGTTTTTCTCAAAAATTAAAACTAAAACAAAAAAATTTCAAAATTCAAACTTAATCTACAAAATTGATTGCAAAAACTGTAATGCTATATATGTGGGACAGACATCTCAGTATTTACTCATGCGTTTGAAACAACATAATGTGGGCGTCAAAAACCAAATAAAATCTAATTTACATTCTCAACTTTGTTTTTGCACTTCTTTAGTACAGCATAGCGTCGCCAACAATCACGAATTTGATTTTGAAAATACCTCCATTATGGCTCTAGAAAGTAATTATCAAAAACGCCTTTTCCTTGAAATGGTTTACATATATAAAACAAAAAATTGTATAAACAAACGCACAGATATTGATAACCTGTCACATATATATAGTAAATTGCTCAATGAAATAAAAATTGTCCAAACTTGAATAAACATACTACATTTTTGTAATAACAACTTAAAAATCAAAAATTATTTCACTTAGTTTCTAGCTTATAGCACGTAAATATAAAACAGTTAATCTGGCAAATAAAAAAAAAATTAAAAAAATTTTCTACAATAAAAAATAAAATCAAATTCTATAAAACATAAAGTTTTGAGTATTTCTGTGTACAAAATCAAATCAATAAAACAAATTTTTTTACACTTCAATAAAAACCAAATAAAATGTTAGTATGTTTTTTTTTTAAAAAGTTTTTTGGACAATTTTACTGTCATGTTTGACGGCATTTGGTAAGTTAATTAATATTTGTTATATATTATTTTTTAAATTTTTTCCTAACACAATTTTATAATTTTTTAACAGAGCTCTGAGGATGAGAATATAATTCTCGAAACGTCAGCTTAATAAATGCAATATTAACAGTATTTGCTTATTATTTTTGGATCCTTAAGCCATCTCAAAGCTGTCTTCTTTCATTATCATCAGGATCACCACTTTTCTGTTTTTAATTAAACAGTTCTTCACATCTATATTGAGTAGCCTAGAGCGTCACTTAACCTAAATTCGCCTCTGGCTACGTCGTCGCAGACCCGGAATGAACATAATGGCATAGCGGGCGTATGTCTGATAGACCGGTGCCAACTGTGGGGTGGTCTGGATTTATCTTCGATAAAAATATATTAAAAATTACAATAGCTGCAAACTCGTTTGCTTACACAGGACATATGGGGTTCGGTCCATGCCCTAAAATTCTGGGCCGATTTTTTTTTACCAATCCGAGCCTGCGTCCTCGTCTATTGTAAAATAAAGACTGGAAGCACAATTTTTCTTTTCTAAATTTAATAGACTGTACCACCATATAATCTTTTATTAGACCGTGGATTGAAAATTAATGTTATTTTTCATTAGATTTTTATTCCAAGAAGTTTAATATACCTGCATATAATGTACCTACGTAATATTTGTGCTGATCTAAGGTGAAAGGATATCCGACTATCTATAAGAAAAAGATTTCATTTTTCCAGTCATTTATCCTTTTTGTCCCAAGTGACGTTCTACTTGTACGACTTTTATTAGCCTCTCGAGTATTTGCTCTCAACCTGTCCTTATATTGCAGGTATACGTTTTAAAGTTCTATAAGTATCACAAAGCAATACTGTAAAAATTATTTCATTCTTTCTGTACATAACTGATTTAGTGTTTTTCTTAATTTTTAACGCTTAGATGAAACAATATTGAAGTCCGCAAAGTAGTAAGTTTTTTAATTAAATATGAATGTAACAACATATATTATTGTTACAAAACTGTTTTCTGAGTTGGCGGAATAAATATTTATTTACAATAATTAAAAATACAATAACAATAAATGCAACAACGAAAACTCAATTCTAACAATAAAAAAACTTAAACGGTAATTATTGAACTAAACGAGCCACTTAAATAACACTTAACAAATAACTATATATACAAGGATTATTTATTTGTAATTATTTATGTCACTGTATTTATATCAGATTTATTTCGCTGTTCAACACTGTCACAGTACAATCTACACTGATTGATTCCCGTTGACTGATCAATATTTATATCACTGATCCGCTTGATGGCACGACTCACCATTCACTGATTCCTCAAATACGACACACTCGCCGTTTATATACTTGCGTGCGGTGTACGCTCAGTGCGTCCTCGTATCCTCTAGCGTTGTCTAGAATCTTCGATACCATTCTACGCTTTACTACTGTGACCTTTCTTTCTCGTGGTTTCTATTGGAGGCAGTAGCGTAACATCTTGGGGTTTGCTACATTATCAATATATATGCTATTATAATAAACTCATTTCTTTAATTTTTAAATATTATAAAGAAAATTTAGATTTAGCACGACTTAATTGTTGATCATGAAACGTCATTGTTGGTTATTCAATATTTTTGGAATATGCGTGTTTTCAGTGGCTGAGGGGTCCAAAAAGAAACGCAATTACTGTAATAAAATTTGCATTTATTGCTGACATTTCGTGAATTTTAACGTCAGCAATAAATGCAAATTTTATTACAGTATTTGCGTTTCTTTTTGGATCCTTCAGCCACTGAAAACATCGTCTTCAACAAATAACTCAGACGAATGACGCATTCCAAAAATATTGAAAGGACACTTTTGATGCACACTGTACAGACACAAACAGGTAATAGATACAAGACGTATGGGAAATAAAGAAATGAGAAAATGACATCCGTATTCGGAAGTCTTGTGTGTTGGTACAGATGTTTAGAAGAAGTTTCTTGGACCGAACTGAATTGAACACCCTCGGGCTTATCAAATGTACAAACTCAGCAAACATTTTATTGCCAAGCTTAACCATAACTGTAATACAACTGAAAGATACCAGCTGTATATGTATTCCTACCTCGGATGACGGTTTTTTTTATAAAAAAAACTAGATAGCTCGGAAAATTCCAATTCAACCTAAATCTGTTTTCTAGTTATTGTGACCAAACAAAATAAAGACAGTGGGCTAGATATTATGGAGTATGCGAGTGATATCCCGAAGAAGAAAACGTAAGACGACCTAGTTTCATAAAGTTAAATTGTTTTTTTATTTTAAACTTTTAACCACTCAGAGTAATTAGTTTAATGGGGCTGTAAAAATAATTAAATGATGACTGTTTCCTATTAGAAATCGTTGTCAGAAACACAATTTGGCGTGTATGCATTTCATTTCAATACGTTTTAAGTATTTACGGACATAAAATTTTTTTAACTTTTATAGCCATGCTTACGTCACAACATCCGCGAGGTGGATTTTATAATCTTTATAACCAGGCCGCCTAAGGCTCATTTCGCACCAAGCCAGTCCAGTCCAGTCGCGTCCAGTCAAGTCTTGTCCAGTCAAGTCACGTCAATATTTCCTTTCGCACTGAATACGTCGCGTCAGCCGTCCCGCAAATTCCGATCGAAGTTTGCGACAGCAACGATGCGGTCGCCGCGGCACAGTTCTGTGAAGAATTTTGTGCCAAGATGGACGTACTTCTCCAAGGCATAATTTTACGTCGGCTACACAGAAGAAGAAGGATGAAGTAACGACGAAATCTGTTTTGGGTTCATCCCATACATACCAGAAGACCAGTGTTCGGTTCATTAACCACTTATTTCTCTGGCTATACCTACCTCTCCAGACGGCAGCAATGAAATTCCAATCTCTGTGCTTCGCGTGCTTATAGGATCGTAGATTGCCTCTTTTGCTTGCACTAATAAAATTAAGGTTTCTGCATCCATTCTGAGTGTCAAGACTGGGCTGACTGGCATTAAAAATTCAACCGGCTGAGTCGCAATCAGTCTTAATAAGTCTTGACGCGATCGGACTGGACGTGACGCGCTTAGTATGAAACTAGATTTACACATTGCCTTTATTTCAACGATAAGTTAATATGTCCAATCCAGTAGCGTCCGACTTGACTGGACGCGTCTGGACTGGACTGGTTTGGTGCGAAATGAGCCTTAGACCGATTGCACCGTTACTATCTATTAACTATCAAAATGGGAAATGTATTAGTTAATACATATATTATGTGCTGTAGAGTACCTAAGCCGTGATGTTCGGGACATGTGACGTCAGCCGCTCGATTACCGTGCATGGTCGAAGTACGTGTATATATGACGGAGAAGCAGGTGTTTATTCTTTAATTATTAATATATAAATTCTTAGCACCCGGGAAATTCCTAGCACCCGGGCGAAGCCGGGACCTAGCCGCCAGTATGATATAATAATAATATTTTATTTTAAAAATCGTCAGATTTCTTTGCGACATTCTATATATTTCAACGGTATATAACCCAGAGTGAGTTAAGATATTTAATACATATAATTCAAACAGGGAAATTTCCTTTTTTAAGTCAATACACAATTCAAATATTCATTTAAAATATCCACAACATTATGTGTACTTATCATGAATTTAGAATTATGTCTTGACTACTGAATTGTTTCTACAATTCTCAAGAGAGAAACGTTATATTAGCTGCAAGTATTGAAATATGTGGACAACTTTTTCTTTAAAAAAAGGCATTTTCATTTTTCTTAGTTAAATTTCAGTATGAGGTATTTTACAATTTTCTAACATAAAAATTTGCTCTACAGTTCTAAGAATCTAAATATCACCGTGCCTATTTTATGCAGGGTATGTGAGACGTGAATTGTATCACGAATTGAGGTAGACTTGTTTTGGGTTGTGGTCGCATATCAAGAATATGTTTCAATTTTTTCTCCAGGTTTTTGATGCGAAAAAACTCAGTTAGAAATGAAGTGAGACAATTACGAAAGACTAAAGAGTGACCACATAGAAAGAGAGAGAGAGAGAAAGAGAGAGAGAGAGAAAGAAAGAGAGAGAGAAAGAGAAAGAGAGAGAGAGAAAGAGAGAGAGAGAAAGAGAGAGAGAGAAAGAAAGAGAGAGAGAGAGAAACTATATAGCTGTTATAAAAAATTATACTAAACCTAACTTCGTAAACCACCCTTTAATTATATATTTTTTTAAAACCATCCTTTAATAAGTAGTATTTTGTTTAAACCATCCTTTAATAGCGTTGGGCGAATACGAGATGTTTTTATAATCGAAACAATCGCAATCGTTCATAATAACAATCGAGTCCACAATCGACTCGGAGTTTGATTTTACAATCGAAATGTTCGATTGCTCAAGTCGATTATTTGCCAGCGAATGAGAATACATATAATCGCGATTCAAGATTATATGCTGGTCGAATGAAGTCTGACGTTTACGCTACTCGTTCATCGTTGATTCACTGTTCACACTGTTCAGTCGGTCTCAGAGCACTCGATTACTGCACAATCGACCATCCATCGACTCGACCACAGTTGTTGAGTGATGAACGATTATATATTATGTGGCTCTCGACAGTGGACATCGTCTGTACGATTCAGTACTATGCAACTTGGTCTTGGTGAAATATGAAACAACAACAATCGAGTCCAAGTGAAAACCAATCGAGAGTCATCGAGATGTTTGAACAATCGAGACAATCGACTAAAATATCTCGTAATCGCCCATCACTATCCTTTAATAGTATTTTTCTACACATTGTATAAAACAAGAAAACGTCGACCAGTTTGGCGATTATCTTTTTTTTTAACAAAAACAGATTTAAAGATTTTGTTTTTCTGTAAGAAGATTTAGTCAGACCCATAAAGTAATCTTATTATCATCGTTTCCGCGTGTCTGCAATTCAGAGGTTTAGTGGATTTTACAAGTATGAAAATGAAAGATAAAAAATAAAAATTTATAAGCAATCTTTTTAAAACAGCGTTAAAAGTAAGTTTCAAATTTATTTAAAAAAAAAAATAACACCGAGATTTAGTAATTTATTTACTGATATTATAAATGCTAAAGTGTGTTTGTCTATCAGTCTGTTTGCTACCTATTCACGGCTTAATCGCTGAACCGACTTCGAGGAAAGTTGACAAAGAGTATTTACTTATGGGACATATTTTTGAAGTGAAAACTTCCTTAGACGCCGCTTTGCCTGGGCTGTTAACAACAGTGATGTGAAACGCACCCGACGGTGACAATCGGGGTTATTCGAACACGTATTTGCAATATGCTGGTAATAGTGTGTAGTTCATAAGCGTGCTAATAGATGATACTAAAAACTTAATACGAGTAAAAAGTCATTTGTAGTTCACAAGTCCGCTAACAGATGACACTAAAACATATATTTTGTAGTTCACA
The DNA here is from genome assembly GCA_039654895.1 of Mongoloraphidia duomilia. NCBI lineage: Eukaryota > Metazoa > Arthropoda > Insecta > Raphidioptera > Raphidiidae > Mongoloraphidia > Mongoloraphidia duomilia. The sequence goes on along the minus strand of CM077517.1, from coordinate 11,667,614 downwards.
AGTGCGCTAACAGATGACACTAAAACATATATTTTGTAGTTCACAAGTGCGCTAACAGATGACATTAAAACTTAATATTATCGTTAAGGTATTATATTCATTAAATTTAATTGTATAGGCCGATTTTTATATATTTATGATTAAACTGTGTGATTAAAAAATTATATGTATTATATGTATTTTAAAATTAGAAAATCTGAAAGTTTCACTTCTGTTTTGTGGTCATAAGCGCACACCCATTTTTTTTTAATTACCTACAGTACAGAAAACTCCCTTAAGTGCGTGACAACGGGAATGTAGGGGAACTAAACGCTAATTTATGAGGTGCATTTTCTCTAGGTTCCAGTCGAATTTCAAATTCAACTTGCATTTCGAATTGCTTAGTGGATTATTACCTACGCTAGTCATGTCAGGATAGGCGTAGAGAAGATGGATGCGTAAGTAACAGGACTGGGGACTTGTGACAGTTGAAAGCATATAAAATAGGTACTTGGGAGGAAACGCTGATTTATCGTCCTTATCAAGCATTGATTTAAAGAAAAGGTTGGTACTATATATTTCCAAATTCCGTATGGATTGCAATTTGCAACCTTTAGGTATGTTATTAATATTTTTTGCCATACCCACTATAAAATATCTGCTTTACATGCATGTAAAGTGATTTTTGATAGGCAGGTGTGGGCAAACGTATATATCTTTCCCACACTAGTTTGAGAAAGCAAACCATTTCCATAGTGATTTATATTTATATTCGCTCTGATCCGCCCGCTATTACCTACTGACAGCTACTCTCAATCTACTATTATATAGAAGCAAAGTTGGCGACACAAATAGACTGTCAACAAATTTAGAAAATACTGAAAATTAAGTGAAAAGCAGCTATTTTATAGTAAGTATGGCAAAAAATAACTCATATATCTCTTGAGGTTTATTATGACTGCCGTTACTCTTCAGTAATATACCTCATTACGCCACTAGATATATACAATCTACTATAATTTCTTTTTGTACCGATAAAGTATAATTAATATACTCGTAATTCGGTAAAATGTAAAGCTTGAGTTTTAAACAATGTTATAATTTTCTTCATGACATAATATAACAGGTAATAATAATTAATCTATTTATTCTCCATTAGTGTCGTGTCATTTTAGTGGTAGACCTTAATTATTTAAAATTATTAAACAAATAAATAATGTTTTTTAAATAACCACAATGCCAACAAAACTTTGTAGTTTTGCTAATTGTACTGCGGATAATCGATATCCAAAAGAAAGCGTGTTTTTTATACCATTCGTAAAACGTCACATTGACAAAGTTAGATGTGATAAATTGAGAATGGATTTGACAAAAGAAAAAATAACAAAATATACATATGAAATGGTCAGTAAATAAATGATAAACTAATAACTTAAAGTCATAATTTATATAGGTAGTTAACTTAATAAATGTATCTACATTGATTGATAACCTCAATTGGTTACAGAATAAAATTCATTAATTATTATTAATTGAATTGTCTTAATTACCGAGTTAATATATTTGACTCATATTTCGTTCTGAAATAACTTTTGAATTTATAACTTAAAATACAACTATAAAATTATTAACTTCCCACTGGAAGTTATTGTAATGGGTCCGAAAATCGAAATCAAAAAGAAAAAAAAATTTTAATGTTTCAAGGTCACTACACTATTTTTACACTACTTTTAGAAAGATGTCTGTGTGTGTGTGTGTGTGTGTGTGTGTGTGTGTGTACGTACGTACGTACGTATGTGTCCATTTCTTTCAAAGACGAAATCTCGAGAATGAAAAATGATATCGACTACGTTAGGGTGCCAATCGACGCGTATTAACGTAAATATGATCTGAAAGAAATTTTTTCAAAATCGGTTCAGCCGTTCTTTTTTCTTAACCAAATAACCTCCAAAAAAGTAGATTTTACACAATATCTCGCGAATAAAAAATTATATCGACTTCGTAAGGGTGTCAATCGAGGCGTGTTAACGTCATTTTGATCCGACATAAATTTTATAAAAATCGGTTCAGCCGTTTTTTTTTTTTTTTTTTTTTTTTTAATTATTGATGTTTTAATGATTAAAATGATTACTTTTCTGTGTAATATCTAATTTAATTATTATTATTAAATATTTATCAAACTGGGAAGTTCGTCGTGTGGACCTCAAGGGTCGCACTTTAGTCCTAATAAACGACCCACCTCACGGCTTGTTTATATAGGTAGTTAACTTAATAAATGTATCTACATTGATTGATAACCTCAATTGGTTACAGAATAAAATTCTTTAATTATTATTAATTGAATTGTCTTAATTACCAAGTTAATATATTTGACTCATATTTCGTTCTGAAATAACTTTTGAACTTATAACTTAAAATACAACTATAAAATTATTTAATATTATAATTTGCTTTCTGACCTGTCAATTTATTCATTTTTTTTTTCTGAAATTTTTAAATTACGGCAAGATAGTCAACGTTTTAATGTTACTACATTATTATCCTTGATATTTGCAAATTTTAATTTTGCTCCTGGCACGTCGCCTTTTGTCAAAAACATTTTTTTTATTGTTTTTACATATATGTAAATGGACATTGATATTGTTTGTCCCTACCGTACCACTAGCGCTGTTAGTGAGAAAATGTTTGTACTTCAAAAAAAAAAGGTCATTGCGTACGCGTATAACAATAAAACATCGTCTTCTATATCAAATTAGAACAAAAGCTTGTTTAATCATAACCATTCCTAATCAATAAGTTCACGTTATTATCGTGAAACAATCCACACGGATTTATTAAGATTGACGTGCCCAGTAATGCAGTTAATGATTAAGGCGAGTCGTTCGGAATCGATCCGATGTTGGCGTAGATGTGGGATTTGCGCAAAGGGAGATCGTGGCTCTGTAGCAGCAGTCACTTATAGTACAGGTTGAATGGTTACAACACAGTGTAGTGAGTACCTAGATACGTAGTTGTATAATATGTTGAGGCATGAGGATTGGCGAAGTGGTGCTCATTCACACGACGGCACACGGCGTGAGGGATTGAAAGGAGACATGTCTGATAATTAGTCGTGAACTACTCTAGTCCTTATTTTCACAGAGCTGTAGGTTCTGAATAAAAAACACATTTCTGAATTTCTTAGTTACCTAACGCTGAACATTCCTAATCTACATGTAAGTAATGAAATTTTATCTTTCCCCGAATTTTGTCCGTCGAGTCATCTCAAGGCGAAAAAGCGTCACACGCAGCGGCGGATTAACAGAGAAGCACAATAATCACGTGATTGGGGGCCCATCGTTTCTAAGGGCCTCTAGTTTTCAGGGGGCTCTTGTATCCTCCCAAATTTTTATTTTGATTATGTATTACATTCTACCGTCAAAATTAAAGAGCCGGGAAGCCACGTGCTTAGAGGCCCATAGCTTCCAGAGGCCTCTATCGTACCAAATTTTTATTTAGATAAACAAATTGTACTAGTACTTTCTAACCAAAATTAAGGAGCCGGGTGACCACGTGTTTGGGGCCCATTGCTTCCAGGGGCCCCTATATTGCCTAAATGTTATTTTGATAAACGTGGTATTACTTTCTACATTCTAAATTAAGAGGTCGACGGCCCACGAGACATATGTGCTTAGGGCCTCCAAAAATCTTAATCCGCCATCATGAGTAGATTTCGGATGGGGGGAGGGGTTCAACTACACGGGCCTCCCTCTGGCTACGTCACTGATTAGACGAACTCTATGTACTATACGGGTACCTCGTTCTGTTCGAGTAATCGTTTTCAAAAATATTTTTCTAAAGGTATAGTCTTAGCAAGTGTTTACATAATAGGCATTTGATACAGGTCAAGCAATAGTAATTAAATTCCTCGTTAAATTCAAAAATTAAAAATAATTGTTTTAATGAAATAACTAATATAATGTCGAAATTAATGTCCTCAACTATCCTTGGAACAAAACCACATAAAAATACCCAATTATATAAAACACAATAAGCCACAATACCTCATCAATAGATTGTACTCATAATATATGAGGAAATGCTTCAAATTCTTTAGATTTAGCCCACAATCATTGGCGTCACTAGGATTTGAAGTTGGAGTGGGCCGGGTTCCAGTATGTCCGTCTGTCTGTCTGTCTGTCTGGTCAATTTTTGTTGAGAATATCTTAACTATTTCTAGGATAGGCCAGATGGCACACTGGTGTGGGCCGGGGTTTAACTGCCCCCCGATCCCCAGTTGCGTATATGACAATACTGGTTTCAAATTTAGGAATAACTCGCAACAGCATTATTACAACCTGCCTACCACCAGCATTTCGTGTTCGTCTTGTTGTGTCTGTTTCGACGTTGTGTCGTGTTGATTTGTTGCGTGAAAATCAGGGTTGGACACATTTTAAATTTAAGAGAAGTAGCTACCACAACTGTGTACATGCAAAGAAACATCAATATTACTATTTTTACAAAATTTTGCAAAGCTTTAAAAATTTGTTATTAGTTTTAAATGACTTTAAATATAAGGATATCATTTGTCACCTTTCTGAATAATTTTCAATCATCTGGCAATTATTTTCGTCGTTTTATTTTGGGAGTGTAATTAGCATACTGTTTTACCCAATACGTTCGCCATCATATTGAAAAAGACATATTATCAAATGCCGTTTTTGCCCATATCTAATATTCGATATATTCAACCTGCAGATTTCTTGATTCAGCTTCGATATTCGTTACAGTTTCTCGATATTTTGGAAGTACAGTTTCATTTGTACGTCATTTCATGACATTCCTAAACAGTTTGAAATCTGCAAAAAATTAAAACTGTGTCGAACATTTTAAGTTCCTATGTAATAATGAACCTTTGACAACAGTTTCGTCTTTTCAGTCTCCAGTGTTTGTATCCAAGTGTGTCAACTTTCACGGCCGGCGTTGTTTCCGATCTTGATGGAAAAATCTGCTAAAGCTGAACACACATTGACTCTGAACAATCACAAGATCCTCTTCGAAGAAACCTAAGCTATAGACAGAACATTGAGTTACTACCTACGCATATACATGGAAACCATCGCATATAGAAATACAAAAACACAAACAGAATTTCAATCGAAAGAATGAAGGTCTGAATCTCAGTAAATCATGGATACCAGCGCTACACCATACAAAACCAATGAGCAAGCAAAAGGACAGAATACGACCGAGCAGAGAACTCACGCACACTACCACATACAACACAATTGACCAATCACAGAAGGATGGAATACGACCGAACAGAGAACACGCTGGCACTTAGCATAAAAGAAGGAAGCCTTTGACACACTTACCTGTGAGCCAGCAAGCGGCCAAGGTGGACACTTCGACCGCTGCCACATCGCCTTTGAAAATGTCTACCGCACTTGGACACGAAACGTCAGGTAGAAATCCCATCGGACCATAGCCTACAAACCGGGAAACCATCAAGATTTTACTTCAGCGTTTGGTTTGGAAACATCACACTAATTAATATCCGAGTTATAGTAATATGAAAATTTGTTTATAGGTTGGTCACACCTGACTTCAACAGTGCGGCATGTAGTTTTGCCTTCGGTTGGTTGTCAGACATTCTCAAACAAGAGCTTTGCGCCGTCACCATTTATTCTACAACTGTACAAGAAGCTTGCTAACAGCGGGTGTACGTTTGCCGTTGCCGCCAAACCGACACAAGCGCTGATCCATTCCCTGAACGAACTCTTTACAGCTTTGTAGAGCTTCTTCTATTACAAAATACACACCTTGCATGATGTAATACTTTCAATCAAGTAATTCACATTTTCTTACACGTATTGTGATAAACGAGACTAATAATTTAGTTTGTTAAATATTATAGATTTTTAATCTCAACGGAAACTTTATTCAATATAGAATTGACTTTAATTTCCACTAATTGTCCAAGTTTTTTTCGTGTTATAACTGAAATTAAGGAATCGTTATCCATCACTTTTAATAACTGTTTAAAACATTTGGTTAAATTTTAACCTTTGGTTAACGTGCACAACGTAAAATAGACCGCTTAAAATTATCAGGTCATATTTTTTCGTATTTTTTATCCAAATTTTTTATCGCATCTATTTTTAGGAAAGGGTAACTTAGAAAACAATAACTCCCATTTCATTCAGAGTCTGTTTCGAGCACTATGAATGAAAACAAAAACTAAATCAACCAAATAAAATTGAATTAATAAGTCAAAAACAATTCGGTTTTATTTGTTTTTAAACACCCTGAACGTTTTATTATAACTGTCAACACCGTGATTAAGAAAGCAAGTCACGAAAACAACAAAATATAATAATTTTATCGGTTTAACAATCTAATTTGTGAACACATTCAGATAACGCCCAGCTATTGAAAATATAAACTTTTCATGTGCAAGTCTTCGAATAGTATCTAACATTGTAAACCTTTCGTGAAAACATAAATCGTACAACCTCTTACTACACAGCATTGTAGGTGGATCCAGGATAAGGTTATTCTAGGACAGCGTTTCCTAAACTTTTTCGTCTACGGACCCCTTAGGGATTAGCAAATTTGTCGCGTACCCCCATTAATATACTTAAATCAAGAGTAGGTAATTTATTTTTATAAATTTTTTTTAAATGTAAATGTCAATTTATAACATGTAGACTTTGCGTAAGTTTCAATTCTGTATACTGTATACGTATAGTGTGTAGTCGATACCTATAAACAACATAATATCACTGTTTGCCGAACGGCGTTCATACAATTCGAGCTGTATAGTTTTGCCTATACTAACAAACTTGCGTTCCAGATGACTGACTATAGAATCACCCTTAGGGGTCCGCGGTCCCCAGTTTGGGAAACGCTATTCTAGGACACCATGCTGCTAGCATTGATTGTCACACGGCACATCGGTTTATGTCCTATACCACCTGCCGAAACTTCACTGTCGTGCGGGAGTTACGACTTCGTGTCGTATATCTCTATAGTACCTGCCCGTTCAGAAAACACGCAGCAGGGATGACCAAACACACCCGGGTGCGCACACAAGGGTAAATTTCAGCCGTGAGCTGGGTCGTTTATTAGGACTAAAGTGCGACCCTTGAGGTCCACAAGACGAACTTCCCACTTTGATAAATATTTAATAATAATAATTAAATTAGATATTACACAGAAAAGTAATCATTTTGATCATTAAAACATAATTATTATTTATTTTTAACAATAAATAAAAAAAAAACGGCTGGACTGATTTTTATAAAATTTATGTCGGATCAAAATGACGTTAACACGCCTCGATTGACACCCTTACGAAGTCGATATAATTTTTTATTAGCGAGATATTGTGTAAAATCTACTTTTTTGGAGTCTATTTGGTTAAGAAAAAAGAACGGCAGAACGGCAGAACCGATTTTAAAAACATTTCTTTCAGATCATATTTACGTTAATACGCGTCGATTGGCACCCTAACGTAGTCGATATCATTTTTCATTCTCGAGATTTCGTCTTAGAAAGAAATGACCACATACGTACGTACGTACGTACACACACACATAAAAATAGTGTAGTGACCTTGAAACATAAAAATTTGTTATACATTTTGATTTCGATTTTCGGACCCATTACAATAACTTCCAATGGGAAGTTAACAAAGACCATTTTGAACATTATCCGTAAATAATAGTTAGAATTAGAATTAGAGGTAATAGAACGAGAGCTAGTGACAATTTTTTGGTGTTATTTATTCAAGGCCTTATTTTTGTGAAGATGTTGAGGGAGGCATATTAAAGTGTTCTGAGTAAGGGATTTTTCTAGATAGCGGGGAGGGAGACAAAAACCTTTTGGATATCCCTAAATCTGATTAAAAGACCTGCCATTGCGTGTGTATATTTTTATTTTGCATATACTTCCGTGTACTTATGTTTCTTATATAACATAAGTAACGCGTAACATAAGAAACTGCGTTTATTTAAAATCAGTATTAGTTCTCTACAAAATCCCCTGACTCAAAAAGGTAAATTAATATTATGTCAATGAAAAATTGATATTTTTTAGCCCGTACATTTTTCATATATCTACTTACAAAAAAATGGTTTTCATGTAAACGTTCATTGGTTGATTTTTTTCAAAGTAACTATCGAACTACGTTACGGAACCTGTACATTGCTTTGTTCCAATTTTGAGTAAAAAAAGACGGTTATGTCTGTATCGCGAGTACAGAGGGATGCTGTGAATATCGTTAAACACAAATAATTGTATTCGCTGTCATGGAAAGAAATACGTCCACTTTTATTTATCCTATAAAATCAAATGTTCGTAAAATATAATAAATAAAATAATTGTAATTTTTTTTATATTTTAAATTGTTATCCAATATCTATATATTTTCATAACTTAAAAATATATATTAAAAGCCTTCGGGATTCGAACCTGGGCTTGCCGTTTGTACCTGTCGGTAGACTTGTACTTTTCCACACGGCCACCTGGCTTACTGTGTTTGAGACCTTAACTTAGATATAATATGTGCTGTGTTTTGTTTGACATGTCGACCACTTCCAACTATTTCCGATACATCTAATATTTCTAAAATGCCACCCTAGTATGAGACATTAGACGTTTTTCATGTCAAAATTGGAATAATAAGCTGATAAATACATCAATGTGAGACTCATAGCGTTGAGTCTCCACTAACGATCCCCCATATCCTCTGGTTAATATAATTTTTAATGTGCACTTTTGTGTGACATATTGCTGAGTAGGCCTACGAACTTCCTTTACGACAAAAATTGCTTATTTTCAAAACATGGGAGGAGCGAAGTCTACTTTTCACAAAGCCATACTTCTAAAAATAAACAGATTGTCGCATTGTTGAAAAATATAAAATACGAATTTCTACACCAATATTATTTTTTGTTAACAATAACATTGCACTGAATATTTTCGATAAAATATAATAAACTAGATTTAAATCGTGAAAAATTTCCATAAAACATATTGTACATGTAATTTTTATGCACCTATTTTCATGCAAAATAAAATCTCTATCGTGGAGATGAACGTTCTTAGTATGTACTATAATATTATGGTGATGTGACTGAAAAATAGGAAATGGGATTCAGCTTTCACATTCAAGGTTGCAGAATATTATACTACGTAATCTTCATTCAATCAACGAGTATACGCAGCAAGCGTTCAGCTTGAACCGTTCTGTGTGACGACACACCCATTAGTGTTTCTGTAGCTCTGTTAACGAGATATACATCAATAGGCAGGCACAGTGATTACTGCAAAAAACTCGGTTTTAAATATTTCATAATTATTTCGTTTAATTAATATTACCATGTATTTTACATTTATTTATTTTCCAAGCTACTATTTTTATAATATTCTCTTTTAATTTGTAACTTATTGGCTACCAAAGTTTACAGTAGCAACGCTACAAATTACCTATAAAAAACCAGTAAAGTGCGAATAGAACTTGCGCCACGAGGATTCCGTACCGTTACAACAATTTAATTAGTGTAAGCTCTGTCTATGTAAAAAAGCACAGTGCAAGCTCAAACCTCACGGCTGACAGTTATAAATAATATAGTTTATAATGCGATGACGCCACTTCCATTTGTTAGTATAAATACGATGGCGCCACTAGTAATATGGTTTGATTCGAATAGAAATAGATAATATTGTTACGGAAATTATTTATACCTTGTTAATACGGCCGTGAAATACACTTCGATTAGCTACGTATAGTTATATACGTCTAGAACGCGCACCCGCCATTCGCCGGATGCCCCAAACCACCCCTCCATTTCCGCCTGGAGACATTTCACAATTGTGGTAACACGGCACAGTGTTGGCACAATTAGTTCTCGCCGGTGCCACTAGACTAGTACATACGCCTTGTTGTTATTGCCTATGATTGTGGTATAATTGTCTATGGTTATACACCAGTGAACCTAAATCGGTAGTCCAATTGTCGTTAGCCGGACTGAAGTGCCACTGTTTTTGATTCGTGTAACAATATAGTTTATAATGCGATGGCGCCACTTCCACTTGTCAGTATAAAAACATTATTTTATTAAAATTATTAGATTATTTGATTATAATTATTATTTGCTCAAGATTCATGGCATAACAACACACAGTCTGTGAAAATTTCAACTAGCTACCTCTTACCGTTTGTGAAACAGAGCCCTGTGGCAGACGGACGGACAGACATCGTAGAGAGGGTAGTAGGGTACCATACGGATGAACGGAACCCTAAAAAATACTCCACGCACATCATTCGTTATAATAATATAATAATAATAACTTAAATTTGTCAAAAGTAAGTATATTCCTAATACAGTGTTGACACGTCAAAATCACAGAAGAGGGCAGTATAGCTTAGTGGATGGCGTATTTGACTCAGCAGTGTCTAGACTAGACTGTCGTGGGTTCGAATCCCACCTGCGCTTATAGATGTATTGTGATGTTATTTAGTTTTAAGAAAGTTGTTATTTTGTGCAGTTGAAAAACGCTAATGACCTAAGATGCCGACGCGTCTATAATCTACAATAAATAAATAAATTAAAAATAAAATCACAGAAATATCACCATAAAAAGTCGTTACCAAATACTAGTATAAAACTCTCCCTCTAGTAACACTGCGAATTTCCTGTAATCTTTACCAGTCATTAAATGAATAAATACCTATAATAAATTTATATTTTTTTACAATTGTATGAAATTTAAACAAAAAAATGAGTTCGCATTTTTGTAGACCAACATTGTAATAAATTCTTGTTATGGTGGTATTATGAATTATAATTAAATCCAGAATTATAAAAAGGGTTGAAAGGGGTAATAATGAGGAAAGAAGATAGGTTAGTGTTATTAAAATCCCTCTATAATGGTTGAATGGGCTTACGTATATATTACGTGTATCTTGTTCGCTTAGTTCAGAACTATCCTTGACTCAACTGTTTATAACAAAAATATATGTACCTACCTATATTTAAAAAAATTACACGTTTAAATCAACGCACCAATAAGTAGGAAATGCATTTCTTTATCTTCTATAACGTTTTAAAGCGTGGGACACTCACTATACCTATATTCCATTTAATTCCTCGAGACGCTTTTAAACGTTATAGAAGAGAAATTTGTTTTCTACTTTTTGGTGCGTTGATATAAACTGGTGTTTTTATTTTTATAAAAAAATATTTTTTTTATTTTCAAATTTTTCCACCAATCACCACCGTCACCCTCACATATTATTTAAGTGTTTTGACATTTTTTTTTTTTTGATTTTTTTGCCAATCAAATTTCTGTACCAAACTGTCAAAATGAGTTTACATACATTTAGGGATAATTTATTTTTTTGAGTAATGTGTTATATTTTTTACTGTTTTTGATATAAAACGTGGCGAGTTGAAGTGAAAAGAGTTGTACATAATATGTGTAGGATTTAATATAATTAGAGTTATAGACATAATGTTGCGCAGCGTTCCTTTTATTACGTATTTACATTTTGTACAAATATATAACTTGAAATTTCTGACAGTCAAACAACCGAGATTCATTAACTTTTTATTATTTCCTTTATGTGCCCAACTTTGTAAATTAATTAATGATGAAATTAAGCATAAAATAATCGGACATTTTATTTCTCTAAAGCCGTGATTATATTAGCAACAAAAAAGCGTAACGTAACAGCCTCACCTAAAGCAATGTATACATTTGTAACAGAAATCCGTAAACTAATAAATTGCAATGCGTAGTTTAATCGAATAAAGGTCGTTCAGAATCGACAAAGATATTTTATTGTATTTGCATCAGACAATCTGAACTGATTCAATCCGCTTAGTATAAACACTCACAATGGAAATAGGTTAAATAATATTTATCTGGCCGGTGCTGAACTGATACGTTCCGTGTGTACGAAAATGCTGTACATTTCATATTATATGTGTTACAAAAACTGTATATAAACATCTATTTTACAAAAAATCAGTTATCACATTTTGTATAAAAATAATACACCTTTTACGTAATACGTAGCTATTTCAAAAACTCGGGTCGCAGTGCCAAAACCCTGCCGACAATATAGTGTATTAGCTAATACAGGCATTGTGCTGTTATTATGTGACCGACGCCAATAGTGTATGTGCCATATATAGCAAATACACTAATAATAAATCTCCAGTAAAATAAAGACAACGAAAGTCGAAACACGTCGAAGTTTGCATAATTTGGCATTGTTTTGTACAAGATAAATAGATGCATTGTATATTATATTATAATTAGTTACAAATAAATTATTTGAGATTATTAACGCGTTCGTTTTTTGTGATAAATATTTCAACTATTTTTCTCTAAAAATACAATATTATTAATAATTTAAATAAATTTAGTTGTTTTGTGAAAATTATGTGTGTTTAAGTGTATATTCTTAAAACATTTATAATATCTGTAAATATTTTGATAAAAGAGAGCATTTTCGGGAATACTAGGCATGCTGTCAACATGTGACAAAGAACAGAAAAAAACGTGCAATGCAATTTATTATAATAAACTTGTAAAAAAATATATTTTTGTGTCGTGTTTGACGTTCTAGTGCGGCACTGGTGCTGCACCATCATTACGTTCACCGCATATATTCATACATACTGCATAATATTCATAAACGCACCTTTCTCTATCGGTTGGGTTTAAAATAGATCCTATAGCAATAAATATTGAAGCTTGTTTGCGGAAGGATGAATTAAATATTTACAGCGTATAAATTGAGAAACCCTGCGGCTTGAATATGGTAACAAGTGAACCTGGAACAGGAGCCCAGAAGTAAGTATTTCTTGTATATTTTACTAGTATTTACTCTAACATTGTGCGGATAGATTCGAGCGACCGGTTGCCTCCATTCATGCATTTACCGGTTTTATAAACACAATCGATTCAATTTCTCATCGACTATTTATAAGTTTATTAATAACTTTACTTTACTTTAGATAAAAAAAACAATTCATTCCGACTTTACTTTATATAAAAATTTATTAATAATGTCTGTTTTTACCCGACTGCGCCGGAAGGAGGGTATTGTTTTTCGAGTATATGTATGTATGTATATTTCTTTACCACGCTCTGTAGCCTAAACGACTTGACGGATTTTGAAAAATGAGGTGTCATTAGATTCGTCTGAATTCCTAGAGTGACATAGGGTACATGACGTCACAGAAAATTCAATATGGCGGACGCTAGACGCCATTTTGTCAGAATGCAAAAGTAATTTTCCTTCTAAATACATTGATATAGGTATCCAAATCAAAACAAAAGAAAGGTTTCATTGACATTTCAAATAATGTACATGACGTCACGGAAAATTCAATATAGCGGGCGCTAGACGCCATTTTGTCAGTACGCAAAAAATCGGTAAAACCTTGTGTGTGGGGTATCAAATGAAAAGGCTTGATGAGTAGATTCAACTAAAAGGAAGGAAATAAAAAATTTATTAAAAAAACAAAAAACCCGATTGCGTAAAAATCGAACATAAAAGATGGAAACAAGATCAAATGATAACATGCAGTCGGAGGCATAGTAGTAACAACATGCAGTCGGAGGCATAGTAGTAACAACATGCAGTCGGAGGCATAGTAGTAACATCAGGTATTTCTGTTCAATTTGTTACTACTATGCCTCCGACTGCATGTTATCACTTGATCTTGTTTCCATCTTTTATGTTCGATTTTTACGCAGTCGGGTTTTTTGTTTTTTTAATAATTTTTTTTTTATTTTAATATCTATAATCTATATTATTTATAATATCTATAAAATTTCCAGTCAATCAAACTTTATTTTAAAACAAAAACCAAGGAGGTTGTTATTAAGTGTACTTTCATAAAAAAATCAGTTATAACAAAAGGTCGGTCAGATGTTAATTAATAAAAATTGTCAGTCAGAGAAATTTTTTCAAAAATGATACATTATTTACCATAAATTGTGTAAATTTCAAGCAGGTGTTTCTAAAAGTAAACTTTTTTTTAAGCTAATTTTAAAAATTTATTAAAAATAGTAGGTATCTAATTAACAATTGTTCACTTGTCTGCCAGGCGTAACATGTTTTTTCAAGTTTTCCAACCATTTTCACGTTTTAAATTATTTGAAGTGTTTCGTGGGTACGTTTTTACACGGTGGGAGCTTGGCACTACATCAATCTGGGACACGGTATACACATTTACATTTCAACAGATACCGTTGCGCATCCCAATGCGCAGGATAGAGAAAGCATGATTACGAGAAAATTATCTCTCTCCCTGACATTACTTCCGGCCTGAACAAAAATTGTATTTATTTATAGCGTTGCTATTGGTTACGCGCGTGAACTGCACTTCCATCCCTTCTGGCATTTTAGTCCTCAGATCAGCGAGCCAGCGCCGTCTAAAGGTACGTGCAGTACGCAGCTGGAATTCTAGATGGTAGCATGTATGGTAGATGGTGGCTGAAATTATAAGAGCTTATAGGTTTGCACAACGAAGCTTTGATACTAGCATTGATACAAGCTTAAGTCGCGTTTGAAATGTCAGATAGCGAAGACGAATATTTGTGTTCTTCTGCTACAAAGTGGTATATTTTAAGTACAAGGAGCTATCATGTCCACCCTATTATAATAGAAAACGATCTAAACATAGCGAATTTCATCATTTATACCAAGAATTAAAATTTTACCCAAACCGGTTTTTTGAATATTTACATATGGAACCTAACACTTTTAAATACGTCTTAGAAAAAACTCAAAACAAATTAAATAATAACTGACAAAATTTCACTTATTAAACTAGTTACATCCATTGCGAAACTTGCAACGGCCATTTGACATTTGTCACACGTTGATTGTAGTAGTCGGCGCGCAGAAAGAATGGTGAGGTACATTCTTGTATCTACTAACTCTTGTAACAGCGCTTATACCTGCTACACTCACTGCTTCGTTGTGTACGCTCGCATATATAACAATGCATTAATTTAAGCAAGCCCAGCTATGATCTACGCTACCATCTAGAATCCCAGCTCCATACTACACGTACCTTAAGAAGTTTTACTTCAATAATTTGAATTTGCAGCCAAATCTGCGCTTGCAGTCGTACATAGTTTTTGTATCCCGGAATAGAATGCAACTTGTGTTATCATGGCACTATGAACAAAAGCACGTCTTGCCATCCTTATATCATGACTCTAGTATCTCCATTCAATAAGAGGAATGAAAATACGGACAAAAAGATTACATTTTTATATTTCATATGTGCTTTCTGTCGATAGGAGTTTGCATAAGCAATGTCGTCACGAGTTTTGCATACATCGTATCACAACGCGGAAGTTGCTTTTATGTTTTATATAATATTCATTCATAACATTTTCAGCAGTGTCATTCAATTGTCAATGCTATCGAACGCATTTGTTTAAATTATAAACATATTTTTACTCAATAAAATAATGTAATTAAATAAAGTAACAAGCCGTGAGGCGGGTCGTTTATTAGGACTAAAGTGCGACCCTTGAGGTCCACACGACGAACTTCCCAGTTTGATAAATATTTAATAATAATAATTAAATTAGAAATTACACAGAAAAGTAATCATTTTAATCATTAAAACATAATTATTATTTATTTTTAACAATAAATTAAAAAAACGGCTGGGCCGATTTTTATAAAATTTATGTCGGATCATTGTGACGTTAATATGCTTTGATAGACACCTCAACGAAGTTGATAACATTTTTTTGGGCGACATTTCGTATAAAATCTACTTTTTTGCAGTCGTTTTTATGTAAAAATGACGTTAACACGCCTCGATTGACATCCTTACGAAATCGATATAATTTTTTTTCGCGAGATATTGTGTAAAATCTACTTTTTTGGAGTCTATTTGGTTAAGAAAAAAGAACGGCTAAAGCGATTTTGAAAAAATTTCTTTCAGATCATATTTACGTTAATACGCGTCGATTGGCACCCTAACGTAGTCGATATCATTTTTCATTCTCGAGATTTCGTCTTACAAAGAAATGGTCGCATACGTACATACGTACACACACACATACATACACACACAGACATCTTTTTAAAAATAGTGTAAAAATAGTCTAGTGACCTTGAAACATAAAAAAATGTTATACATTTTGTTTTCGATTTTCGGACCCATTACAATAACTTCCAATGGGAAGTTAACAATTGGGTTGGGTCGTTGGGTGGCAGCACGACTTCAAAAAAATATATTGGGTCGCGCGTCAAAAATTAGGTTAATAAATGCTGTTTTTTAATAATGGTTTTACCGTTTTTCATTTTATTTATTTATTGAGTAAAAATGGGACCTGATATTATTGTCACCATTTCTTTACTCCTTACGTTACACCAATCGGAATACTAGGTAATGGTTTAATTATAATTAAACAACAGTAATGGACATTTTATCGATAGGTAATACTATAAGTTATAACTGCGAATTGGCAGATATGTTTTTGACAGATATGCAATTATTTTGTAATACATATTATTTATAGTTATTATGACATTGTTAGCAGGTAAAATGAAATGTTATTAATATTAAATAACAGAGGATATTATTTTGTCGTTGACATCGATATGAAAACGACATCTTCAGATTGGCATAATCAAATCATTTGCTTCCGGAAAATCACTGTCGTCTGTCATTATTTAAAACTACTTACGTTATTTATTCATAATAATATGTCGTCCTCTGTGTGACGATGGTGCACGCAAATTTTGCTATGTGGTCAAACTATATACAGGGTGTATCACAGGAAACCGAACATAGGGAAAAGTACACAGTACAAATTAGTTAAGATCAGAGATTGCTTTGCCCTCTTTTCATGTAAAAAACCATGATAATTAATTTAGTTAAGTTAGCCATGTGTATTCTATCTTTGTCACGATACTCATTTTGCTTATGTTTTCCTTGTTGCACTCATTACTTTTCTATGTATTCAATCCTGTGATACACCCTGTATACAGGCGTGCTGAATCGTTTTGCGGGTAATAGGGATTTAACCCGTAAAATCAAACTTTTGCGATTTTCTGCTTCCCTAATCGTTTTAGGAAAAATATCTTCGAATAAAAATTTTAGAACATCTAAATCATTAAACAAAATTAATTTTGCATGCTTTGTAACGGCAGAAATTTGATATGAAAATGTCAAAATTACCTCAAAAACAGATAGCGATATATGAAATTTGAACAACATGATGACGCTTTAACTGTCAGAATAATTTCTAATCATTTTGTTCAAGTTCCATGGCTATCGCTATATATCAGTTCAAAAATATAACTACTGCATTGACACATTCATAAATTGCAATTACAAATTGCAAGATGAAAACGTACTTATGCATTATGCATTGGTATGATACTTTATACTTAATCTCTATTTACTTGATCGGTACCTCATAAAATATTGTGTAAAGTAGGTATCTCTGTTTAATTTATTAATATTTTTGTAATTATTAAAGTTTTTGCATTAATTGTCCCATACAAGATACAAATCGTTAAAGTTGAAAGTACAAAATTAATAATTCACAATAAATCTGACATACTGTAAAGTGAACTAGCTCTATTAACTATTCTTTTGTTTAGTTATATTTTAAATTTACTGATTGCTGATGCCCATTACAATTGTTCAGGCAATTTGTGCAATATTTTGTAATCTATGTAAATAGGGCTCTTAAAAAATTAAGTATTATGTTTAATATTTAAATATGAAGTTAGTACGGCTGTGCAATTAATATAGAGCAAGTTTTATTGGTATGCAGCCAAATTAGATTCTGCAGAATCTATTATGTAAATTGCTCTATATTATGTTTAATGCTCTTCGCATGTGAT
The DNA here is from genome assembly GCA_039654895.1 of Mongoloraphidia duomilia. Lineage (NCBI taxonomy): Eukaryota > Metazoa > Arthropoda > Insecta > Raphidioptera > Raphidiidae > Mongoloraphidia > Mongoloraphidia duomilia. The sequence goes on along the minus strand of CM077517.1, from coordinate 11,649,745 downwards.
CTTATGATATTATTACGTGTACTATTATCTTTATTGAAATATTGGTTTTTGTATATGTAACACAGCAGTTCAAAATCATAAACTTCTTAATATGTCAGTTACCTCCTGCACTCTTCATCTCAAATCCTTTCACCTCGCCTAAAAAAGATTATGGCTCTCCCGACGCAATTTTTAAAGCTAACAATTTCCAGTAAACGTCAAATGAAGTACCAAGAATCACACTACAGATCCCTCAAGCGAATTTTTTGAAAAAAGAATTTTGACTACTTGTAAAATATTACGTAATTTTTAAAAGGTTGTAAGTATTCCAGGATTTTTTTCCCAATTTTTTGTTTAAGGGATCTGTAGTGTAATTCTTGGTCATTCATTTGGCGTTTAACCGAACCATTTAGCTTCGAAAACAGCGTCGGGAGAGCGGTAACCGTTTTTAGGCAAGGGGAAAAGATTTGAGATGAAGACTGCAGGGAGTAACTTCCGTATCGAATGCTTTTAAAATTGAATTACTTACATTTTCAAAATTTAATATCTTATACAGGGTGTTACAGAAAAACTATTCCTAATTTTCAGAAATGATAGAGGACACTTAAATAAACATGTTTTATTATTAAACTAGTGTCCGGAAATATTCGTGAACGTCCGCCGTTATTTCGAAAAATTCAGCAGTCGATTACACATCGTTATAACTTGTATATCGAAAATGGTGGTTGTAACTTCGAACAATTTTTATAAAGTTTGATGCAGTATTTCCGGACACTAGTTTGTTAATAAAAAGTGTTTATTGCCCTCTATCATTTCTGAAAATTAGGAATAGTTATTCTGTGACACCCTGTATATACAAACATATGAAATACAAAGCGCAAAACCAATTTTTTAACTTCCCATTGGAAGTTATTGTAATGGGTCCGAAAATCGAAATCAAAATGGATAACAAATTTTTATGTTTCAAGGTCACTACACTATTTTTAGCACGATGTCTGTAGAGAGTCTGTATGTGTGTGTGCACGTATGTGTCCATTTCTTTCTAAGACGAAATCTCGAGAATGAAAAATGATAGGTATCGACTACGTAAGGGTGCCAATCGACGCGTATTAACGGAAATACTTATGATCTGAAAGACATTTTTTCAAAATCGGTTCAGCCGTTCTTTTTTCTTAACCAAATAGATTCCAAAAAAGTAGATTTTACACAATATCTCGCGAATAAAAAATTATATCGACTTCGTAAGGGTGTCAATCGAAGCGTGTTAACGTCATTTTGATCCGACATAAATTTTATAAAAATCGGATCAGCCGTTTTTTTTTATTATTTATTGTTAAAAATAAATAATAATTATGTTTTAATGATTGAAATGATTACTTTTCTGTGTAATATCTAATTTAATTATTATTATTAAATATTTATCAAACTGGGAAGTTCGTCGTGTGGACCTCGAGGGTCGCACTTTAGTCCTAATAAACGACCCACCTCACGGCTTGTTTTCTTTTGGAATCCACTTAATTTCACAAAAAAATGATCGAAATCGACGACCAGCTCAGTTATGGTCTCACCTGGTTACCAGTGAATTTGAAGGAGAATTTTACATATTGTTGCTTGTATGTGTATCAATAAAACTTCTGTTTGTTTCTCTGTCTGTATTTGTATATGTGTCTGTATGTGCGTGTCGTATTGGGTGACAGCAAACACGTAGTTCCGCCACAATAAACACTAATTGTACAGCGGTACGTGCCACTGAACATACTACACAGACGATTGGGTGTCATAGGAATTGACGCTCGTTTTATCTCTCTCTACTCGATGGACAACCACTGTTAAACTTGTGTAATGTCGTCCATTGTTTACACCATATACAGACAATAAACAACGTTCAACCATAGAACTCCCTAGGAGAAAACAAAGAGCAAGTTTCATATCACTACGATTTCGAAAACGGATTTGTTCCGAAAAAACTATTTTTCTTCGATTAAAGAAGCACTGCATAACTTATACTTATACTTAAGACGGCAAAGTCATATCTTGTATACAGTAGTAGTAATAATGTTACAAAACTGTTTTCTGAGTTGGCGGAAAAAATATTTATTTACAAAAATAAAAAACACAATAATAATGAATGCAACAACGAAAAGTCAGTTCTAACAATCAACACAAGTAAACAATAACTAAACAGTAATTACAAAGCAAAACAAAACAACTATATACAATAATTCGTAATTATTATCGCTACACTAGTATTTATTTTATCAATTTGGTTATTTATATCACGGCACTATTTATATCACTGATCCACCGATGCTTGACTGCGTGACTCACCGTTGACTGATTCCCACTCACTCGTACTGGCTGTTTATATATGCTGCGTGGCGTAAGCCTAGTGTGTTCTCGCTTTCTCTAGAACTTTCGCGCAGGTACCAGGTGTTACAGTAAGCGGACCCCGTTTCTCAGAACTCTTGCCTTCCGGTTATATACAGGGTGATCCGTAACAATAATATTCTCTACCGGAAGTTACTCCCTTCACTAGTGCCATAGCAACTTCTGTTTATTCGCTCTATTCTCCTGCGTGCGCCTGCAATTACTTACTCGCGACCGTGGAGGCTACTTACGATCTTTACTTTGTAGTGGGTATGGCAAAGAATACCGCATAATATACATCTCGTGCGTAATGGTATTATGACTCGTGTGACTGTAAAACCGCGAATTTTTACATACTGTCATGACTCGTCAGTAATATAGCCTATTACACATCCACTATAAATGCAAATTTACAATAATTACTGTAGCATACTGCTTTTTGATTTTTACAACTGCAAGTCTAGTTAAATAAATAGATTTGTACGGCTGAATTGCAATTGAAAATTTTTTCGTTGGAAAGCAGCCAATTTATATAATTGATTCGAAACATATTGAAAAAAATCATTTTACCAACCATAGTCACAGTCAGGACTCTAACCTGAACCTTTCCACTTTCGCGACGGAATGAGCTTACATTTACTCAACCGTGACAAGGAACATTCTCCTTATATGCTTCGGAATCAATTGTTTAACTCTCGCATGTAGTGAAAATCAATTGATTCCGAAGCATATAAGGGGAATGTTAGATTAGTAACCTTGTCACGGTTAAGGTAAGCTCATTCCGCCGCGAAAGTGGAAAGGTTCAGGTTAGAGTTCTGACAGTGACTATGGTTGGTAAAATGATTTTTTCCAATATGTTTCGAATCAATTATATAATTGGCTGCTTTCCAGCGAAAAAAATTTGCAAGTCTAGTTTCAGAGTTGGAGAAATAAAAATTCATCTTTAAAAGTGTTACGGAAACTTTTTATTTAAATGGAATTTACCTCGAGCACGTTTCGTTTTTCGTTTTTCATCAATAAAATGTTTTCATCAAATAGATCGGCATTAAAATAAACATCACACAAATTTCTTTAGAAATTTTTTGAAAGCTTTCATTTAAGTAAGTCTACTTCAACCAATATTATCTAAATGGATGTTACAAATGTATTCAGGAAAATAATGTAATCTTTTCCAAGTATTCACTGAAAGTGAAAATTTTAATGTACTTTTATATTTTTATGTTTTTGTGTTTTATTTTTTTTTTACATTCGAAAACTGTTCTGATGTAAATAGCCAAGAATTTTGCTGTTGTGAATTGAATATAAAATAATGTTCGTACGTTTAAATGCGCAAAAGTTTGCGCTCTTCAAATTTTTTAGAGTTAGTACATTGAAATATTCCTGGAAATCTTTATTTTAGATTAGCTGCGATTCTTTTGATAAAGTTTTTTAACATAATATTGAGCTAGGAAATATTTTTAGAACGAAAATATATTAGAAAGGAAATATTCCAGGGAAAATTTTTTTTTCTGAAAATCTTACCAATTTTTAGAACGAAAATATATTGGAAAGGAAATATTCCAGGAAAAATTTTTTTTTCTGAAAAATCTTACCATTTCAATTTGTATATAAATGTATGTTTTTATCACACTTCTTCACAAGAATATCGAAGGAAATCTGATATCATTATATAATACGTGTTTTAAATTACTTTTATTACTACTAGTTTCTATCTTTCAGCAGTAATAAACAATATACAGGTTTATTAAATTTCATATTTTTAATGTTTAAGTACACATAGAAATTGGCAAACAATTAATAAATAATAAAAATAAAAAATAAAACTGGCTTTGAGGCTGATCGTGAGTATTAGGACTCTACAAGTGCGACCCTTGAACTTTCCCAGTATGATTATAATATTGAATATTATGAATGAATATTAATAATAATAATTTAACACATATAATATATTTGTACCTATATTTCACGGAATTAACCAGCTGTGTTATTGTTATTATAAGTTTTTTTTTAATAATATAAATACTAATTTTTTTTTTCATTTTATTGAAAAATAATTTTTTTTATAAAGAAAATATTTTTTGACGTACTAAGTAAGGATTGTTAGCCGAGCGTGTAGCAATGCTGTTGTTTACATGGCGTTGCTGTGGTTCCTCTATTACAAATCCTCAGTTCCCGGGTTCTAGCCCGAGAGCTGGTAAAAGTGTCAATTGGATTTTCAATTTATTATTAAAAAAAAAAATGAATTGAAAATATGAATTGGTGCTAGACTAAAGTATCTTTGTATGTAAAATAAATTGATTCAAACAGCTTAAACACCAAACTGAAGGTGCTTTAATGGTTCTTTACTTCATCTGATCTATGTACAGTTTTTTAACACTTTTCTTTCCTATCGAGAGACGAGAAGGTGATAGATTACTCTCCTAAAAGTACCAATACATGCGATATTTCTTCATTTCTTTTCTTTCTTTTTTATACACAGCGCACAAAACAACTCATCAGTGCATTTACTTAAAACCATTCATTAATTTTATGAAAAAGATGTTATATTTTTGTATTTTTCTTGTTTATTGTGTACAAACTACTAATCTTTTAACATTTCGATTTGTATAAAAGCTTAATATTTTGTTTTGCGCCCAAAATTAATAACGAATAATTTTAGAAAATATTATCTTATTAATTGTTTTAACTGCCCTCTCATAATTATAAATTCCGTCTTCTAGTACGGAAAATTTAGATAAGAGTATTTTCTACCGGAAGTTACTCCCTGCATTCTTCATGTCAAATCCTTCCCCCCCGCCTAAAAACGGTTACAGTTCTCCCGACGCTATTTTCAAAGTTAAATAGTTCGGGTAAACGCCAATTGAAGAATCAAGAATCATACTACAGATCCTACAGGCGAATTTTTTGAAAAAAGTTTTGGTTACCTGTGAAATATTACGTAGTTTTAAAAAAAATGTAAGTTTTTCCAGGAAAATGTTTTTCAATTTTTCGCCTGAAGGACCTGTAGTGTGATTCTTTGTCCTTAATTTAGAGTTTGCCCGAACCTGTTAGCTTTCAAAATAGCGTCGGGAGAGCTGTAACCGTTGTTAGACGAGGGCAAAGGATTTGAGATGAAGAGTTAACCTTTGGTAGAGAATATTTGCTCTATACATAAAATCTCGCATAAAATAGTTCAAGATGTCGTGGTCGGAAATTGTAAGAATTTTGTAAAGACTAAGGGTGGATGCACACAGAAAGATCAAAACAGTTTTGTATTTAAAATATACCACTTTGTAGCAGAAGAACACAAATATTCGTCTTCGATATCTGACATTTCAAACGCGATTTAAGCTTGTATCAATGCTAGTATCAAAGCTTCGTTGTGCAAACCTATAAGCGCTTATAATTTCAGTCACCATCTACTATACATGCTACCATCTAGAATCCCAGCTGCGTACTGCACGTACCTTTAAAATAAAAGTACTTTTGGATATTTTTTTACAGACACTGTCAATATGGACATTCCAGTCCACATTGTCATTTGCCCATAAGCCTAAAAAGTTAAAATTAATATCATTGTAAACATAGGTGCCACATTATAATTATGCAGCATTTTCAATGCAGCGACAACACGCGAACATTTGTGTTCAAGAAAGGATTAATAAAACAAAGTTTTGTTCGGCTGAGAGATTCGCAATCTGTTTATGTTTTAACTAAGTTGTATAGAAGTATAGAAATGCATCTTCGTATTATTAGCAACACATCTCTTACTTGATGTGAACTTTGACTAACAACACCATCTGTACACCTACATGGTGTTCCTCAAACTTACTTCATTACAGTATTTCTGTGTACAGAGAGCAAATAAATTTCCACTTAGAGAGGACTGTGATCATTGAAACGTTTATCTGGTTTCAACGCATCTATATTTGATGCTTTCATCTTCAGCAAACACTATACATGAATGTTTAGTGTTTGCTTAAGATGAAAGCATAGCTTTCGAAATGTACATCCATCAATAAAACTGTTGTGGTAAGAAGTAACTATCTTTATTTTTGTTTTTATTCCAACTACAGTGCTAATATATTTTTATCAAAATACACTTTCTTGTAATGTCCCTTAAGTCCATTGAAATGTTACATTAAGTATGCATTTTGGGTATAGGGCAAGGTTTTTTTTCGTTGAGATTAATAAATGTGTAGAATTTTTCAAGTGTTTGTGTATTTTTTTTTCTTCAATCATGTTCTACCAAGTACCTAGCGTCCCTAGCGATAATTCTATTGAAATCATGATGTCAATGACCTCATTATTTAATTAAGTACATACGAAATGTTACAATCACCACAAAACACCAAACCATAACAAACACTCTCGACGTACGTTTCGCCAACCAAGTTGGCATCATCAGGAGATGATTAAAACTAAAAACTAAACACAAATTACTGCCTATTTATAGGCTACCTAATTTTAATTACCTGAAAACTAAACTAATTTACTAACCTGAAAACTAAACTAATTTACTAAATCAAAAAGCAGGCTACCTGGAATTGGGCCTTTGTCACTGTTCATAATGTTATTTTTACACTTATGAATCTCTAGACTCTCTACGGCGTCTAGTTGTCTAATATAAATGACGTTCCTAATTAATTTTAAATTACTATTGTCTATTTTATGGTCATTTTCAAATGCATGTTGGGCAACACTAGATTTATCAAACCTGCCATATTTTAGATGAGCCATATGCTCTTTAAATCTTACTGAAATTGATCTTCTCGTTTGGCCAACATACTTTTTATTACAATTTTGACAACTAATTTCGTAAATCCCGGACTTTTCTTTTTCTTCTACTTTTTCTTTAGGGTTCCCTAATTTTTCTTTCAAACTATTACTTGAAGAGTATACAATATTTAATCCTACTTCTTTAAAAATCTTTTTTAAACCCTCGTGGTGAAGCGCGATTCCATTTGAAAATTAGGTAGCCTATAAATAGGCAGTAATTTGTGTTTAGTTTTTAGTTTTAATCATCTCCTGATGATGCCAACTTGGTTGGCGAAACGTACGTCGAGAGTGTTTGTTATGGTTTGGTGTTTTGTGGTGATTGTAACATTTCGTATCTTTACACCAAAGGTTCCACCATTTTTTATTGTAATTAAGTACATATTACTGTTTACCCCCCAGTGGGGACATTGGAATGTGGTTGCTATCGCAAATTGCATTTCGCAATGTTCTTTGGGAATTGGCGTTCCCAGGAGCCCGAGCTCATACCAATCGGTCTCTGTATGCCGGCTGGTGGATTCTAATATACAAATGGGTTATTTGTTGTGTTGAAAACGCTAATGACCTGAGTTGTCGACGCGTCTGTAATCTACAATTAATTAATTAATTATTACTGTTTAACGAATTCGATTTTCTGTAGCATTTTGCATGAATAAAGAATTGAATTTAAATGAATTGAAGTTTTCTCGGAATCTCTTGATTAAAATTTACCTGCATTCAGGTTTTATCTGTACACTTTCTTTAGAAAAAATGAAACGTAAAAATGTAGTTAGAATTTTTTCTCAACTTTGCCAAAAATCATAATATAAGAATGCAAATAATAAAATATATAAAAACATAACCCTTTATGGCTTTCTCGCGCAATAGACTAAAAAACCTAAAACATTTTTAATAACTTACATGCCTTCTTGAAATTTGATTTTGAAGCATGCAGTATATATTTCAAAATATATGCATAATTTAGAATAAGTTATAGTCGCTACAAAGCAGGTCGCGCACTGAATCAATTTGGTTCGACCCAGAATGGAAATGAACAATCGGTAAACACAAGAATAATAATAAAAAAGAACCCTGTACCTACGTTGCATCAAATTCGGTACCGAACCGATTCGATGAGGTGTGCGATTTTTCATTTTCTCTTATACATTTTCTAAAAGCACCGTTTGTTTTCTAACTGTTCCAGGCCCGTATTCACCAAACACTGTTAAAGATAGAAGTTACTAACCTTAGAATAAATTTATTCCTTGGAATAAAATAAACTTTCTATTCACCAAGCAATTCATTCGATAGAATAGTAACTGCAGGTAAAAATTTACTATATACTATACGCCTTAAAGATTTTGTCAAATAAAGCACGTTCCAACCGATGGCGCATCTATCGAAAATGTAAAATGGTGAATATTGACATATTTTACTGACAAAAACCTTTACCTGTAAGATATGAAATTAATATTTACCTGAAAAGGTCGCCAGGTCATAAAGTAATTTATGCATTTCGTGCATACCCTATTTAACTAGGCGGATAAATATTTATACCCTTGAAATTGAACAGGTTAACTATTCTTACGATTTATACCTGCAGTAAACTTAACTATGTTTGGTAATTTGAATTATCACTATTTATTCCGAGTGATAGTTACCAGGGGAATAAATCAACGGAATAAATAACTAACTAGGCTCGGTGAATACGGGCCCCAGACAAGTAAAATCAGACTTTTATTACTGTACGTTCAAAAAATTTGATTTATCAAATCATTTAAAATTCTAGTTATAGGAACGTCTGTAATGTGCTCAGACCTTTAAACGGCTCATCTATAACGATATGGATGAAATTTACTGAAAAGAGGTTTAGGAGGGGGCAAAAAATTGATCTAGCTAGATTTCATCCCAGGACAAGTTTGTTTTCTTACAGATTTTATAATTTTCAAAATCAATTTTTCGACGTTTCAAAATAGTGTAATAATTGTAGAGAATATAATTAATGTAGTAATGTAATACTGTAGAGATATTATGACTTATGATATCCATAGATTTTATTGTTAAAATTGTGTTTTAAAGACCACCAACAGCTAAGGTTATTTGAGCCTAGCACCAACTCATATTTTCAATTCATTATTTTTTTTTAATAATAAATTGAAAATCCAGTTGACACTTTTTCCAGCTCTCGGGCTAGAACCCGGGAACTGAGGACTTGTAAGTATAACTTCGATCGTGGCTTATGTGGATAAAGGTCATACTTTTTTTCTGTAATAATTTATTTAAAATTCTATCATAAGTCACGGACTTTTAAACATACCTACTTTTGTTGTTTGTAATAACTGCAGACAGACGTAACTAATTATAACACCATAATATGTTAATGTAAGCTGTGAACTTTTCTATACAAACTTATTAATTTAAGTAACTTGTTCTTTCAACTTGCAATAATTACTTATACTGCAATTTTATGTACAGTCGCGGACTTAATAAAGTTTACACTTAAGTTTTTCAGTGTAAGTTCACAAAAAGTCAGTAGCTTAGCAACAAATTTAGTTTTTTAATGTATAAATGTCAAAAATTAAAAGAAATAATTGTCGTTTAAATGCCTCGAAACTATTAAAACGATGAACAAAAAAGAAGAATTATTGCAAGGTTGGGGGAAGGAATTTGCTAGTATCAAATATTAGCAAATCTTTTTGTTTTAATTGAATAATATTGAGTAATTTTGGATTGTATAATAAACAACTGAGGTGTTTTGATAATAATTTTTTATTGAATTTTTAGGATGTAACCTTAGTAATTGATACATTACTGTCAAAAGCCAAATTACAATATGCAAAAATTAAAAAAACCGGTAACTAGATGATACAGGTGTAAACATTTTTAAGTCCGCGACTGTACAACCTATATAGCATTATTTAAATATTACATAAATGGAATCTAAAATTTACGCCTTTATTTCCAAAACTGATAAAAAACCTTAAATTTTGAAGTATTGTAGATTATAGACGCTCAACAGCCAAGGTCATCAACGCCTATTAAATTAAATAAAAATTCTATAATCGATAGTGGTAAAAAAATTAAAATACTGTGTCCAAGACACCACTACATTAAATTTAAAATCTCTAATATGTTTCTGTAATGTTATCATGTTATCATTCAGAAATGATCACATTATTATTCAAATAAACGTAATGTTTATATCTTAAGCTAAATTTTTTGTTTATATTATATACGGATTTGGTAAATGTTCATTAACCCATTTATTTTGACTTTGCTGGACAGTCACATACTGTTAACTGATTTTTGCAGCATCCTGTGTTATATTTTCACCACATTGTTAGAAACATCGACTAATTTTAATTATAATCTCTTTGTTTGTCTAATTTGTTGTTAATTTAATGAAAAGTATTTTTACAAAAACGTTAAACTAACAATACTAAATTTAATAATTCATGAGCTTGAATAAATAGGACAAATATGCAGTAATTTATAAAAAAACATTCTTACATAATTTTAGCATTGATTATTAACAAATTCCCAGACGAAAAGAAATTTCATTATTTTAGACAATTTACAAAATAATTTCAAGTCATTAATTTGCTTTCATAAGTGTAAAGAAAATTTTGTGTGTGTGTGTGTGTGTATATGTGTGTCCTTATTAAAATTCATCATTCTTTTTCTGTAGGCTTGAAAAAGATATAAGAGATTAAGAACTTTGCCAGCTTTCATTAAAACGCGTTTTTTTATTAATTGCCATCACCAAATTTGTTCATAATTTAATATGAGTAAAATTAGTTTGACCTCACGTTTTAAAGCTTTGCGCATATGTGAATTTTAAGTAGTTTACAGCACGTATGTTTCTATATGAGAATATAAAAAACAAGCTAGTAATTTACGAAAAGATTCATAAATAAACGGCCAAGTGCGTGTCAAGCCATGCAAAGAGTATAGGGTTCCGTACTATGTAAGTTATGCCAAACCTACAATTTTGATAAAATAAAAACACATTCATAATCTACTCAAAAGGCCGTTTTTAACGATAATTCACAAGAATATAGGTCCAAAAAAATTTTTTTGCCCCTCGTTTGCATGTATGGGCGCTTTCTTTTTTTCTGTTTTTAGTATTTGTTGATTAACTAGATTTTTATTTATTATAGATTATAGACGCGTCGACAACTTAGGTCATTAGCGTCTTAAATTACATTAAATAACAACTACCTTAAGACTAAATAACATCACAAAACATCCATGAGCGCAGGTGGGATTCGAACCCACGACAGTCTAGTCTAGAGGCTGGTACCAAGTACGCTATCCACTAGGCTACCTGCCCTTAGATTAACTAGAGGATATAAGTGATACTTAACGTGTATTACAGCTTTATAGGTACTGGCGTTGTTAAGATAGACCTGGTAACAAAATAGGTCTAAAAATTGAAACTTTGACGGTCTGTTAAATCTACAATATTGATAAAATAAATACACACTCATATTCTACTCAAAAGGCGATTTTCAACGATACCTACCGCAAGAAGAGGTACAAAAAAAATTTTGTTCCCCCGTTTGCATGTATGAGCGCCCTCCTTAAATAAACCTTTTTAATAGTTTGTTATTCTCTTCGTCTTTGGGCCGCGGTAATACATATTATGTGTGAATTTCAAGTCCCTATCTCATTTCGTTTAGAAGTTAGAGGCCTGTAACGGCTGTAACAGACAGTCAGATATCGTTGGTACAACAATAGGGTTCCTTTCTGATACGGGACCCTAAAAAATCACCAGTAGGGACAAGGCTATTATATATCGCAAATTTATGATTTACAATAATTCGTCTAACAGCTATTTGGTTCCTTAATTAATTAACGCTTGAGCTAATGAACGAAATCCTGGAACCTGCAGCGCACACAGGAGTTCTATTAAACAAGGTCGAATTAAATTTGTGGTTCCTTAACTAATACACTAAAAAGAACAACTCAACTGAAGTAATTGGTTTCCCATAGAACGAATATATTAACAGGTGATCCTTGTTACTAATCAATATTTAAAAGAGTAGAAGTTTATTTAACCCTCTACAATGTGGTACATATTTTACATACATGATTGTGAGGCATGTAATATGTTATGTAAAACCACTGTATAGGTATGTTACCTAGGTGTATAACTCATTAAGTTGTAATCGAAATGCAAACTGCGTACATGTATAACAAACTGAATTCACACCATGAACCTGTCAGACTTCTGTTAGCACAAATGGCAAAGCACAAATAAAAAAACATTATAATCAGAACTTAAGTTCCTTAGCTTTTTAAAAGGTTACATTTAAATTGCATTACAAGGAATGAAACTTGGAGTTTGCAACCAGTGTGAAGTTTGCTGCCCGAGGTACGAGGGCATGCAATCACTTGTGTTGAAAACGCCAAGTTTCATACCGAGAAATTGCATATTATTTTTCACAACTCTATTGACAATTCGATTTGAGGTACCTAGACGTGCAAAAAAGTCGCAAAAATATTAGATCTGTCAGATTTATGTGGGGTTATGTCTGTCATTTTGACGTTTATCTCCTTCTTAATTTGATGTTTTTGAAAATTATATGCGGATCGAATCGCTCTGTCTCCCTCTTAACAACGTTAAAAAATAGAGCGAACCGACCTGAAAATTTTCATCCCTAGAGATGAAAACGCTCAGTTTCAACCCACTAAATAGATACCGAAAATCGAATTATCAATAGCTGCGCTGTGAAAAGTTATTTACACTACACCTACAGTAGACTTTCGTTAAGTCAGCACTAACCGAGTTTTTGGAATGGAAACATTAACATAATGAGGGTTCCTTCTTGCTTTACTAGCCATTTCACAGTTGTGCGGCCGAAATTCCAAGCAGCCGCGGTGTCCGCTTTATCGGGTCAATTTTCTTTTTTAAATTAAAACAATTGCCGATGTTATTACAAAATATATTATATATAAAACTATGGAAATGGCACATAACTTTTTAATATCTTCGGAAAATTATAAATTTCTAGGATGTACGAAACATATAATGAGTTTTAACGCGGATGCCGCGCGGTTCTCTTTTCCGGAGATCTAGTGGCGGCAGCCGCGTGGAATGACGATCCGCGCGGGCATGTATGAACGAATATGAAGACGCTGATGTAAATAAGAGGGCAGTGTGGTCCAGTGGTTAGCGTCGTGACCTCTGGATCAGACTGTCGTGGATTCGGCCATGCCGATTGTTCTATTATCAGCCTTTAACTGAGATCTGATTAGATTTTGAGTCAAATCGGTTCAGTGGATCCTGAGATATTAAAAAAAAAGGTTCTGTGTCACGTATTAACATAGGTAAGAAAAATATATAAATGAATTCTAGATGTTATAATATGAAAAAATGTAAATATTTTTTTTCTCTAAAATGTAGTTTTCGATAAAAAATATTTTACTAAAAAAATAAAAATTGTACGTAAATCAAGGTAACCATGATTTTTGTTATATTAAGCTAGCTATCAGTAGATCACTAAACAAAAAAGAGGGCCATGCTTTTTTTCAAAGTATAGAAAAAGAGTGTTTATTTTTTGCAAATATTTACTAGGTGGGAAGTATAGGACTGGTCATCAGTCGAATTTTTATTTAATGTAATCAAGACGCTAATGACCTAAGCTGTCGACGCGTCTATAATTTACAATAAATAGAATGATGTAAATAAGTTACGCGTGGTTGATCCGTGTGGTTTGCGTCTGCGCGAAATCCAATTTCCGTCGTGTCTGAACGCTCCCTTAGTGTATGAAACGTTTACCCAATCCACAGTGCTACGCTTCACTACCGACGCACAAATGTCGGGACCAACATTGAACCCTGAGGTATTCCCCGACTAGTACAGTGTGTATGTAAAGCGAGGTGCTTTAACGGCAGCGGCCCCTCCAACCGTCTGTATGTCAGGGGGCGTAGTACTGTCGCAATGTGAGTTGTCAACGCAGCAGCTGAGCTTCTCTTCTTCTGCCTCCGTTGACTGTGTGTTGACACAATTACATTACACTTTACTGTACACACGTACATATTTACATACCTAATGTACATGTACCAAAACTTTCTTCATGTTATATACATAATATTGCAGGGTAGGTATGTTCTAATCTGTCAAATGAAACAGTGCGTGACCTTTATAACGGATGCAAGGAAATTAGCGAGAATTGTATACACTATAGATGCAAACAGAAGATTAAGGGCATTCTCTCCATAATTTAGATATAGGGAAATGTTGATTTCAAACTAAAATTACAGTCACTTAAAAATATGTTAATTTTTGAGCTGGTGTTGTCCTGATTCGAGTCTATAGGCCGTCGTTGGTTGAATTGCTTCCGAACGTTTCGCTAGCACGAGTGGCGATCTTCTTCAGAGGTCCTTCCATCTCCGATGAGATGTAGAATGACAAATTCTCGGGCGCAGATTGTATTTATACCTGTGGGTAGGGGGCGGAGCTTTGGGTCTATAGGCCGTCGTTGGTTGGAATTGCTTCCTAACGTTTCGCTAGCACGAGTGGCGAGCTTCTTTAGAGATCCTTTCATCTCCGATGCTGGATGTAGAATGACAAATTCTCGGGCGCAGGTTGTATTTATTCCTGTGGGTAGGGAGCGGAGCTTGTTCCGCTTTGGTTGACCTCATGATATCGGTCGGCATTACTCGGGAGTGCCTGAGTATCGGGTTCCAGATCTGGTTGAGCTTGAGCGTTTCCTCCTTTTTGTTGAAATTATTGGGATGTTTGTGGATCTCGATGGCTTCTCTGACCAGTGGCTCCCTAATATAGAGAACCTACTAGGTAACTACGTACCTATAGTTTCTGTTATTTTATTCAATATTAAAAAAACTGAATTATTCAATTATAATAATGACAAAAAAGAATTTATTTGCTTTTAATTAAAGTTTTTCAGCGTTTCTGACTTTGTTTCGATAATCCAAATGTTTTTATTATTCGGATCGATTAGTCTTAAAGATGAATTCTATAGTCGGGCCGCTTAACAGATGGAGTGATCACGTAAAAAGCACATGAATAGCTTGCACCGCACACGTGGCCTTCGCATATAGTTTCGTTCCCGAAGTTCAAGCAACCAATCAGGTGCTTTGCACACGGTGATCACGCAGTGATCATGCGTTTTCATTGCTCCATCTGTTAAGCGGCCCGACTATAATAATTTTTACTGTACTTAAAATAATATTATCAATATTAGTCTCAATATTGTTGAAACATATTTTTTTGATTTCTATTTTTTCTTTACGGTCAAATAGAAAAACAATTTCATATAAGTACTACGTTTTCTAGTTTAAAACTCAAAAACTTTACAAAAGAAAACCTTCTTCAAAAAAACCACTAAAAAGAGGAAAATAATGAAATTTTGACGTCTGTGCCAATTTAATAAAATATGAAGTCTGTTAAAAAGTATAGTATATAGTGATTAATATCTTCTTTTTAACCAACTTCATATTTTATTAAATTGGCACAGAACCATATAATATAATATATAGAATATTTACTTACCAATACCTTCCAACATACTTACCTTAATTTACAAATGTATAAAGTTATCTTTGTATACTTACCTTAACTTACTATAATATGTCACTATATAATTTGTAGTGCTAGTGGCAAATGCCGATGCACATGTTGTTGTGTTTAATAAAAAAAAAAAAAAAAATTGGCACAGACCTCAAAATTTCATTATTTTCCTCTTTTTAGTGGTTTTTTGAAGGAGGTTTTTTTTTGTTAAAAAGATTTTTATTTTTTACTTTTTAGTGTCTAAAAGTGACATTTACCTTAAAGAATCACACGCCGTTACTCACTTTTATTAAAATCAGCCGAACTACTGAACCGATTTTGATGAAATTTCTATGGGACCAATCTGAAAGTATATCCTTTCAAATAAAAAAAAGTTACAAAATCGGTTTATAAATGACTGAGTTATGAGGTAACAAACAAAAAAAAATACAACCGAATTGAGAACCACCTCCTTTTTTGAAGTCGGTAAAAAATGTAATTTTGTCTACGGCAGTTATTCGAATGTGTAATATCCGGAAGTCATGATTTACAGTGGAAGTTTGAGTCCGATTCAAAGTCAAACAATCACTGCTTTTTTTTACCGCCTCGGAACGAACCGGAACCATCCCGGTGTAGTCCGATGCACTGTGCGAAGCTCTACTCTCGGCCATACAGGATTGTGGACAGGGGTGGATGGAAGGTATAGATGCCCGAAGTCATTCCGGGACACCGCACTTTATTTCATTTTAAAGGTACGGGAATTCTAGTCACGCTCGATTCTGTGTGTTTGGTTTCAAAGTGTGTCTGGCTTTGCCGTGTATGTGCGTGTATATGTGTGTGACGGACTTAAACCTGATGTTCGGCGTGACACAGATTATGCCTGGTTCACAGTATCTATACAAGGTGTTCCTTAATGACGTGCTAATATTTCAGGATGTGATTCCTCAGGTCATTTTATGAAGAAAAGTTCATAATATGCACATACAACGTGATTCTGTAATGAGTACCATAAATGATACAGGATGTACCTACTGTCAAAATAATACGAAAACCAAGAATAACTTTTTTTCCAAAAGTGCTTCGCTAATAAGATACAGGGTGTTAAAGGGTCGATTTGGAGAACACTTATTTAACTGGGTTGAACAATTTAATTCATTTTTGGTAGACATCTACTACATAATAAGGACCGTAAACGGACAAAATTTTGTTGCATTTGAACAACCCAGTGGCGTAGAATTGGGGGTCATGTTCCAATGGAGGACACATTGAAAACTTATTTTAATTTTATTTTTACTAATTTTTATTTTTTTGTTAATTAAACTTTATTACCTAGATGTATTCGACTTTAAGTATTTTATTTGTTTGTTAATAAAACTTTTTCTGTGATAACTTTGCAGCCTGGTATATCACATAGTGACACGAAAGTCAGAATATCTCGGAAACGGACGCTTCTGGGCAAATGAAACAAGTGTACCTTTTTTGTTGTATTTGAACCAATAATACTAAAAAACCAAAGAAAAATGGAAAAAACCCAACAGCAACTTTTTTGGGGGGGAAAAGTGTCACATGACCCCCAATTCTACGCCACTGAGTTGTTCAAATGCCACAAAATTTTGTCCGTTTACGGTCCTTATTATATATTATATATTTTAGTTAGAAAAGTTATTCTATTGCAAGTATGTCATCAGATATTTATTACAAAAAAAGTGGTGAGAAAATCACATGCTGAAATATTAGCACGTCATTAAGGAACATCCTGTATAATTGTCTATCTGGAACCAAAACTAATACGAAACCAATGAGCAGTAGAGCGGGGTTAATAAATTGTATTACATTGATTTTTATGGGGTCGATTGCTGAATTTTATTTTACACGTTGCATTTTTGAAGTTATAGTGAATTAGAATGACTTCGACTCAAAAATTACCGACTCAAAATTTATTGAAATGCTGACAAGGATATATAAAACGGCTTTTACTGAAAATGAGTTTTGGGGGGCAAAAACCGATCTAGCGAGGTCTCATCCCAGGAGAAAATTCATTTTTTTTATAAATTTTATAATTTTAATAAATGAATTTTAAATTATAGACGCTCTACAACAGAGGTCATTAGCGTCTGACGTCTGTTATAATTTTAAAAATCAATTTTTTGACGTTTCAAAATAGTGTAATATTGTATAAGCAGGCTTTGAATACTTATGTATAGATGTCATGATATCCATATGGATTTCATTAATAATAATTGTTTATTAATTTTAAAAATGCTGAGAGGGGAAAAGCAGAAATGTAAATGTATGAAGTACAACCTCGAGCGTACGCTTATGTGGGTGAGACACATACCCTTTTTTCAATTTGTGGATGTACCCAAAAAAAAAAGTAAACTTATTTACCTTTTAAAATTAAAAATTTTTTTCGATGTATTTATTAGTTATTAACACTTCCTGTTTCATTTCATCATTACTAAAATTTAAAAATAATAATATTGTTACGGATCACCCTGTATATAAACGGCAGGCGAGAGTTCCGAGAAACGGGATCTGCTTACTGTAACAACGAGTACCTGCACGAAAGTTCTAGAGAACGCGAGAACGTACTGGGCTTAAGCCCCGCAGCATATATAAACAGCCGATGCGAGGGATTGAGGCAATCAGTCATCGGTGAGTCAGTGTAGTGTCGAATACGCAGTCAATGGAGAATACTGAGCGACAAATAGTGCGTCTGATATAAATACAGTGAATATAAATATTTGAAATATAAATAACTAGAAATAAATAGTCCTGGTATATAGTTAATTGTATATAGTTAAGTGTTAGTTACTGTTTAGTTATTGTTTACTTGTGTTAATTGTTAGAACTGACTTTTCGTTGTTGCATTCATTATTATTGTATTTATAATTATTGTAAATAAATATTTATTCCGCCAACTCAGAAAATAGTTTTGTAACAATATTGTAACTCAGTAGGTAAACATAAATTATTGTCCAGCTCTATACGTAATAAATAATTTGGTCCATAAATCCTTTTTTTTTTTGTTTATACTATAATCAATGTTTAAACAATATACAGAGTAATAATTTCTTCTAAATTTCTTGTTATTAAATGTTGATTTTAGGGGAAAATGTTTCATATTATACAGGGTGCTGAATTGCTTTGCGGGTAATAGGAATTTAACCCGCAAATTCAAACATTTGCGATTTCCTGCTTCTCTAATTATTTTAGGAAAAATATCTTCGAATAAAAGTTTTAGAACATAAAATTCTGCAACTAAATCATTAAAGAAAATTAAGATTGCATGCTTTGTAACGGCAGAAATTTGATATGATAATGTCAAAATTACCTCAAAAACAGATAGCGATAGCCATGGAACTTGAACAAAATGATGACGTTTTAGCTGTCAGAATAATTTGTTATCATTTTGTTCAAGTTCCATGGCTATCGCTATCTGTTTTTGAGATAATTTTGATATTTTCATATCAAATTTCTGCCGTTACAAAGAATGCAAAATTAATTTTGTTTAATGATTTAGATGCAAAATTTTATGTTCAAAAACTTTTATTTGAAGATATTTTTCCTAAAATAATTAGGGAAGCAGGAAATCGCAAAAGTTTAATTTTACGGGTTAAATCCCTATTACCCACAAATCAATTCAGCACCCTGTGTAATATTTTGTGTCAACGAAAATGTTCAAACTAATGACTACTCACTTTTTCCAAATTTTCCAAATTTCAAGTGTCAAGATCAACGACAAACAGGTGAAACTCATTTCAGACAGCAATAATTTTGTTATTAACTCATTTATAATTTTTGCAGCTAAAACTGTTCTAGTGTATACTTAGGTATAATATAAATTATAAACAATTAACTTATGAAGATTTTCTTCTTGACAAAGATGTGAACAAGGCAGAATAATTTGTTTGGGTTGTTCTTGTAGCTTTTAAATTATAAAAAAATACAGCGTTTGTCCTGTGAATGGCGTTAGACTGGCATTATGGAGTCTACCGATCCGGTAGGGTGAACGAACAAATAATTTTATTAAGCCGCGGTATAATTGCTGACTAAATTTTTTATTACGTCTGTAGCTCTTGGAAATGTAGCAACATTAGAACAATGAAGCAAATATATCTACAGAATCAAAAAACATTATCTCTTGTGAAAATTTTGTTGGAAAGCAGCCAATTATATAATTGATTCCAAACATATCGGAAAAAATCATTTTACCAACCATAGTCACAGTCAGGATTCTAACCTGAACCTTTCCACTTTTCTGGCGGAATGAGCTTACAATTACTCAACCGTGACATGATTACTAATCTAGCATTCTCCTTATATGCTTCGGAATCAATAGATTTTGAAATAATTTTCACTTTCACGATGAGCTCTCGCTAGTACGAAGATTCACATCTACAATCTAGCTATATTGAATTAACACTCGCATGTAGTGAAAATCTATTGATTCCGAAGCATATAAGGAGAATGTTAGATTAGTAATCATGTCACGGTTGAGTAATTGTAAGCTTATTCCGCCGCAAAAGTGGAAAGGTTCAGGTTAGAATCCTGACTGTGACGGTAAAATGATATTTTCCGATATGTTTGGAATCAATTATTTAATTGTCTGCTTTCCAACAAAATTTTCAATTGCAAATCAGCCGTATAAAAAAATCTATTAAATTATCTCTTGTCCTTATGAAACTGTGTTGTTAGAAATTAAAATAATAGATTTTGACACATTTTTCATCAGAGAGATGTTTTTGTCACGTTAATATTTTGTTAACTTTATAACGTTCCGATCTGACTAAAATTTTAAAGAAGCTTCCATGTTTCGTTATTGTAAATCAGAAATTTTGTTGTATGATCACAAATGATACTTTTTAATATTATTGTATCACTACTCGTGCGTAATATACCTAGTATCTCATTACCACACTAGATATCTGTCGTCGAGCGTCTATAATTTACAATTCATTCATTCACAGTAGATATACAGTCTACTATTACCTACTGGCCACGAGTGTGTAACACCACTTAATTTGTATTTATATTTTATACTTTTATTTCTCAACGTTTATTCGATCATAAATTAAAATATGTCTTCGAAAACCTGCGGTTATAGTGAAAACGTCACATCTAAATTTAGGGGTAACGATAGAGAAATGTTGCACACGCCTGGATCTAAACCGAAGGTGTACACCAAGGGTTCCCAAAGTCGGGGTCGCGGGCTGATTTTTTGGGATCACGACCTGTTTCCGTGATTATAGAATTTATAACTCTCGTGATTATACCATTAAATTCGAATAATAGAAAAAAAATACTAAATAAGAACACGAATTCAAATAAAAACGGAGTGAAGAAGCGGGAGGGGGTCTCCGGGGTAATAAAGAGAGAGTGAGCTATCCCAATTTTCAATTTCTATACTACTTTTACTGACTTTTTTATACTTAAATTCTTGAATAAACGACTTAAATTTGAATTAATGCATTTTTTTACTGAAAAATCTTTTTTATAGACTAGTTTGTACATTGTGGGGAAAACATTTCTAAGGGTCGTGAAGGCTTTTGCAATTTTAAATTAGGGTCATGATCAAAAAAGTTTGGGAACCCCTGGTGTACACAGAACAATTTCTCGCCAAACCATCAATTGAGCAACGTATTTGAGTGTAAGCAAAACAGCCATTATAAAGTATTACATTTCATTTTAGTGTTACAGCATTTTATAAACGAACGAAAAGTACAATAAAATTTATTTTATGGCCGCCAAAACTCCAACGTTAATGTATTTATGAAGGGCGAGACTAATATAAAACTTTTTCACAAAAAGCTTATTAAATATTTGACTAGAGTATAAAGCGGTTTTCAAACTTTATCAATTCTGATTTAATATTAAACCCGTTTACTGTTTCCGAGTCTTTACTTTATATTATGTTCTATGTGTTGTATTTATTCAAACTTATTGAATGGATTAGTCTTTTGAATTATTTAGTACCTAAATAAAAACAGAGAGAGAGCGCAAATTCATTAACGAAAGAATAATGTCCGTATGTTTTGAAAATGTTCTAGAAACAATTTAAATGTAGTGTATAAAGCTTTTGTTACGCGTTAACTTTATACACTAGTCAGCAGGGATGGCGAACCTTTTCACATCTACGTGCCAATTTTTTTCAAAAAATGTTTAATGTTGCCATGACGTGCCAACAAGCACCTAAAGAAATTTAGTGGACAAAAAAAATATCCTAAAGTATAGATGAAAACAATTATTTCGCTATGAAACTTTCATCGACTTGTCGTGTTGATCTCATACAGAGTGGGCCAATGAAAACAGTCCGCGCAAGTTTTGGCCACTTAACATCAGTTTTGTGAAAAAAGCTCGCGCACGTCAATTTTAGTATCAGGGGGGACATCTAAATCGATTAGTATTATTTACGTAACTTCAACCCTGAGAGCAGGGTGAATTGCACCCCAAAAATTTTAAATGGGAAGGGGTGTCAAACAATTCTCAGTTCGAAAGGTCTCTCAATTCTTTTTACAACAGTCTTTTTGTTTTTCAAAGCCGATCATTAATTGCGGAGAAAATGATGAAGCGCGAACATAAAAAAGGGTCTTGACGGATAGACAGATGGACAACAAAGTCCTATAAGGGTTCCGTTTTTTCATTTTGAAGTATGAAACCCTAAAATCTACAAATATTTTGACATAACCAATTTTGTCTTGTGATTTAAATTATGTATATTACATAGCTATTTTTCTTTATTCCCTTAGGGCTTAGACTTTAAAGCATACGATGATAGATATCTGATAAATTGGATGCACCACGCTGATAGATTTAAGAATATTGTTAGAATAGATAAGATGTAATAATATAATATATGCATAACAATTCCGTGTTATTTTCTGTATTGGCTGTTATTGCTATCATACTGTAGATTCTACGTCTTGACAGAATAACGTCCCGAGGAAAAGAATCTAATAAAAACGATAAAAATACAAAAAATAAAAATATAGGTACTACCTACAATATTCATATTATACTGAAATACAGTCGCTTCTGTATTTTATAGAGTGTTTCTATCAAAACAGGGACGGCAACTATAAATTTACGCTCGGTCAAATTTTTATAACTGTCAAGTTTTTTCTCAACTCGTGAGTTTAAAATTGCACCGACTTGTTTATACACTATGTACTTTTTACTTTTTTTTCATCTTTTACTTCTATATTTAAGATTGATTCGAAATATCTGGATGTAATTTTAAAATTTTAAGTTAAAATTTATAACTCAACTGTACTTATTTCTGAAAAGAAAAGCTTTAAAATAATTTTTTTATCTTTTTAGGGTTCCGAACATCCGATGAAAAAACGGAACCCTTATAGGATCACTCGCATATCTGTCTGTCCGTCCGTCTGTCACAGCTTATTTTTCCCCGAATCTACTGGATGAAAAAAGTTGAAATTTGGTACATATTATGTAGAGTTAGGTGACCCAATAAACAAATTCTGACTTTGGGGGTTAATTTTGGGGAGCAAAATAGAAAATTAAAAAAAAAACTTCAAGTGCATCATGTGACATATCAAATGATGGGGCTCGATATGAGAAATACAAATAAGTATATTTTTTATAATTTTAAAATGCATACGTAGTTTAAAAGATATTAAAGAAAATATACGAACATCGAGTATACCCCCCCCCGAAAATACTGAGCCTAAAATTAAAAAAAAAAATAGGGAATATAGGCCTCACTCATAGTTTACAGGAAAACCTAAACGAAAACCCTTTAAATTCTCACGGGAAACGTAATAGTACGTTGAACCCTCTCTACGCGAGTCCGACTCGCACTTGACCGTTTTTTTTACTTTGATCTGTTTAAGAAAAACAATAAATTAATAACAAGTTTAGAAATAAATTTAAAAAAACTATATTGTGAAATTAAAAAAAATTGTTGTTATCAGCATTAATGGCCGGTTTATCGTACATTTTAATCACGATGTTTTTTTAATCACACTATTAGATGACGGGTTGCTATGGTAACGAAACGCAGCAACCAATGAACAAGTAGCTGTCAAAAATTAACAGTGTGATTAAAATGTACGATAAACCAGCCATAAGACTTTTTAATTAACAGTACCTACATATAAATGGTGTATAGTTTATGATATATTCCACTATTCTACTAAATTTCGTCCATGTCCAAATAGATATCAAATAACAAATTTATTAAATAGGTACCTACTACCTATACAATATACATACATTTTTTCATAACAACAAAAATAAGAGTGTTTTGGCATACAGTTTTAAGAAACTCATTTTTGCAATAAATATGTATATATTGTGGTATATTGTGCGACTAGTGGAATCTTCTTTTTTGACGAAAGTCGCACATGATATTTTGTTCAACTACCGCAAAACAGTGCAAAACAGTGATTTTTGGGTCGTAATATTTCCAATATCTTCAACACTTGCGATGGGGCTTGAGAATAGCCGAGAGTGTAGCAATGCTGTTGTTTACATGGCATTGCTATGGTTCCTCTATTACAAGTCCCCAGTTCCCGGGTTCTAGCCCGAGAGCTGGTAAAAGTGTCAATTAGATTTTCAATTTATTATAAAAAAAATAATGAATTGAAAATATGAATTGGTGATAGCTCCAAATAACCTTAGCTGTTGGTGGCTTTTAAAAAAACACTCCAACACTTGCGTAAGTTCATCCTGAAATGGGCGTGGGCGAAATGACATTTCGCCCACTCTATACGTCAACAGTCAGGTAATTATTTCGTCCACCCTCAGTAGGGCCACGAAATTACAAATTTCTTGCAGGTGTTGAAGAAAATAATTTTGTAAGTTTTTAATCCAGCCCTGATTTGAAATGAAATGAAATTGAGTTGAGAAGAAAGCGAACGATGTGCAAGAGATTGAAAACTCAGGATGACGCTTGAATATTACCTTATATAGCACATGTTCTGCCATGTTTTAACTGCTTTCCTATCTACATAGTTCGTGTTCACGCGGAGCGATGATAAAATAACATAGATTTCAAGTAAAGAATATCTGCATAAAGCGTTTTCATAGCACTTTATATGAAAATGAACAAAGATTAACCAGTTCCATAAAATAAAGAAATAAAATAATAAATGCTAGCACACCGTTAATCGACTTGGTAACCAAAGCTGGGCAGTACTGAGTACAAGTACTTGAAAAAAGTACTTTAAGTACATTTTTTCTGAGTACAAGTCTTGAAAAAAGTACTTTAAGTACATTTTTTTGTACTTGGTACTTTGTACTCCAGGTACTTTTAAAAATTGTACTTGATACTTGTACTTGTAACGGACTGTTAAATGTGCTTGGTATTTGAACCTTGTTTTTAAGTAAATTTTGTTTACAAGTACATTTTTACACGAATGACCCTTTCAATTCACCCCTATTAACTCCAGTTAAAAAACATTAATTTTTTAGGCTTTTAGCTTTAATACATTTTTATTTACATATTTATTAACTTCAGCTTATATGTACCTCAATAATTTACTGTTCACTATTAAATACTGTATCGTATTGTGGAATAAAAATGCACTGTTACAATTAAAAAATCGAAACTAACCTTCGTCTGACCTTCACAGCACCAGCTATGTTAAAACTGATATCACAGTCTTCTGTCCCCCTTTAAACTATAACTTTTGTATAAAAACATTTTTTATGGTTTGTACCGTTTACGAGATATTTCACTGCATTGTTTAAGACGTGCCACTCTGTATAATGTATTGGAAAGTAATTAATATTACACAGATATGTAGATCGTAAAAGATGGACGCTTGCCTAATATTACAAATTTGATAATTCGGATATTTTAAAAATATCAATTCGTCTTCGTTTTAGTTATAATTAGAATTAACGAGACTATACAGTGTACTGTATTATTACTTGGAACGTCTTTTCGACAGAGAGAGAAATTACAGATTAAAGACTCTCGACAACTGAGCGTCTATAACATTTTTTCGATAATAACATCGGTTAATTAGGTGTACAGCAAATTTGGCAGCCCTGATTAGAACACGCGTTTAGTAAGTCGCTACAGACGCATTGTCAATTTAGTGTAAAATCTTTTTGCCAGCAGCAAGGTTTAGATACAAATGAAATGGGAATAAAATAACTTAGATTTCATATACAACTATCAGCACGAACATTTTGCAAAATATCGCGTTGTCAAGGTACAAGTATTTCTACTTTGCCAGAGGCAGGGTTTCGTTACAAATGGAAAAGGGGCGCAAAATCCTTGTTGACGGAAATAAAATAACGTTGTTGAAATAAAATATCAACCTTTTGCTTCACACCTTTTCCTACAAATTTTAATTTTAAAGAATAGTCTTTTTTCTCACAATACCGATTTACAGAAGAAATTTATTTATTTAATTTAATTATTTTTTATGAAGATGATCACCAATTCTTTACCTTCAAAATTAGAAGCGACAAAGTCCAAACTTCACTGCTCCAGTACAGTTCATTTTTACAGCCTCCGAGCTACCCTCAGCCCATAAAATAACAAAAATCATCGGTCGCTGTATTTCCTTGAGTCAACAAGTGGTATAGCAAATTGTAATTACGTTGTGAACTTTTTTTAACTCACCCTCGTATATAATAACCCGAATCCGAATTCCCCAGTCGTGTTGAATGAGTTAAAAGTTACACTACTGTGCTGACAATGATAATTAATTAATCAGTTATTTTCTACATGGCCAACTAACACAATATTTCCACTGCGTGCGAGAGTCTATTAATGCAAGCACCGAGAATGTATAATAATAATAGAGTTGTCTGTAGAGAAATGTTTCAGCACATGTTTAATCTATGTTATGCATTCATGTTCCACTTTCCTTAATTGAACTATTAAACTGTTATTGGAAAGTCATACATGAGAATGAAAATCGAAGTGGAAAATTGCTCGAAGCGCTTGTAGCATAGATAAACATCAGCATGATATTGACTTTAAATTTGCATCTTTATGATGTACCTTGTATAAAGATAACTCGCTGAAATGTAAATTGAGTAATCGTAAAAATATCGATTTCACTATAAAAAGTGAAAAATTAAATTAATCACATAATAGGTATGTATATAATTTTCACACCAATTTGTCACCTTAATTTATATTCTTCTAAATCAGGGGTTCCCAAAGTCGGGGACGCGACCCCAAGTGGAGTCGCGGGCTGATTTTTAGGGTCACGGCCTGTTTCCGCGATTATAGAATTTATAACTCTCGTGATTATACCATTAAATTAGAATAATAGACAAAAAACTAAATAAGAACACGAAATCAAATAAAAACGGAGTGTATAGGCGGGAGGGGGGTCTCTGGTAAAGAGAGAGTGGTGGACATGATGGCGCAACACCATGGTAGCAAACCGAAAGCGGTGATCTAAATTGGCTTATATAATTTTTTTAATTATTTATTTTCTTTTTAGTGCCCTGTTCTCACTCTGATTTGTTTTTTACTACTTGTCGTGTAGACAACTAATTTTTAAATCTTTCAATTTTCTATTTCTATATTACTTTTACTGTATTTTTTTATACTTAAATTCTTGAATAAATGACTTTAACAATTGCTGCATTTTTTACTGAAAATTTTTTTTGGCTATTTTGTACAATGTACATTGTGGGGAAAAAATTTTTAAGGGTCGCGAAGGCTTTTGCAATTTTAAATTAGGGTCATGATGAAAAAAGTTTGGGAACCCCTGTTCTAAATGGTTCGATGAAGTCTCAAACAAAAAAAAAGCAAACAAAAACATTAATCATTATACCGACCATTATACCTATTGCCACATATTTATTTTTTGAACATAGAATATTAATCTACATATTATTATTAATTAATTATGAATAAAAAGTATCGATAAAAGCAAAAATAGTAATGATGAAAATGAACACAATAATTGATAAATCATAACGTCTGAAATTAACGTGATATTTTTAGTCGAATTATATTATTTCTGTTTAACAAGACTTTTTTGATTTAGAGAAGTTAGTTTTTAATAAATCGATAATTATTATTTTTTATACTACCTTTTGCATGCGGCTTAACTCACCTTAACGTCGATTTGTCCCGCAATTTTTAACACGCTTATATTAGCTTCACCTGTATGTTTGCGTGCTTGTGTGCTTGCTTGCTTATGTGCTTGCTTGCTTGTGTGCTTGCTTGTTTGTCAGTTTGTAACCGACTTCTTTGAACTTGATTTTGACCAACTTTGAACGGTCAGATTTAGTTCAAACTTTGTCGACTTATCAAGGACCGACGACAATACAATAATTCCATAAGTTTGTCCCATTATCCTGACCAGGATCTCCAGGACTAAAAAGTAAAAATAAATTATAATTTAAAAAAACTAAAAAACACGCTTTAATGAACTAAAAAGTAAAAAATAATTAATTTTATAGTAAAAAAGCGTGGAGTGCTTTGTATCATATTTTCATACTACCCCACGCTTTTTTACAATAAAATTAATTATTTTTTACTTTTTAGTTCATTAAAGTGTGTTTTTTAGTTTTTTTAAATTATAATTTATTTAATTAATTTCGATTTTGGCGGAAACCCAATCTTAATCCACGTCTAGTCGGATAAAAAATAGCCTAAAATTTATATTTGGGTACCAATTGATAGTGTGCCAAGTTTCATCAAAATCTGACCAGCCGTTTTCGATATAACCAATACACTTTAAAACAGCTAATAAAAGATCAAGATGTCAAACCCACGTCCTACAAACAGACAGACAGATAGATACTCAAAAACTCTGGAAATGCCCGAAAAAAGCGGTCCCGTTAGATTAGAATTGATATCTGTTAAAAGAAAAGTAAAGCTGGAATTTGTATCATAAAAATTGTAAGCGCTTTTTTCGATGCACCCTTCATCTCAAATCCTTTCCTCTCTTCTATAAAACGGTTTCCTCTCTCCCGACGCTATTTTAAAGCTAAATAGTCGGGTAAACGCCAAATGAAGGTCAAAGAATCTCACTACAGGCGAAAAATTAAAAAAAAAATCCTGAAAAAACTTACAACTTAAAAAATTACGACTTAATCTTTCACACGTATCCAAAACTTGTTTTCAAAAAATTCGCCTGTATAGGATCTGTAGAGTAATTTTCGTTCCTTCATTTGGCGTTTACCGAACCCTTTAGCTTAAAAAATAGCGTGTAGAGAGAGGTAACCGTTTTTAGGCGAGGAAAAAGAAGAGTGCAAGGGGTAACTTCAGGTAGAGAATACTCTAAGCATTATAATAGGGCCAATTTAACAAAATAATAAAAGTTAAATAATATGCTTACGAATATTTGTTTTACTGTGTGCTTTTCTTGTTATATCTCTTGTCAACATTTAAATGCCGGCAGTCAGCAATAAAATAACGGGACATAATGCCTTAAACTGGTTTCATAATACAGCACTGCAGGATATTACTGTCACTCAAAGAAGTTATGAGGTAATTAACGCGCTTTAATATGTCTCTTATTTCTTTAAGCATCCCTCATAACTATGGTCAATAAAGATGTTCATATTATGTTTAAGGACGATCATATTTTTGTGATTTCATTCGTCAACATTAATACTCGACATTGTTGAAAAAACGTTTGGTTGTGCTTTCTAAAAGCGAAACTACATGGGCGGAGTTCCCGCGGCGTTTTTAACGCGGTGGATTGCACGTCCAAATCGTAACCGTGCCCACAAACGAGTGAAACTCATATAGACGAACGAAATATATATTTTATATATATAGCGAACGAGCGTAGCGAGTGACAAAGCTAACGAGCGAAGCGAATGATTAATGTAATTCATAAACCACGCAACGGATTTTGATGCGGTTTTCACCATCAGTTAGATAATTTTTCACGGAAGTTTTATATATATAGCGAACGAGCGAAGCGAGTGAGCGAACGAGCGAAGCGAGTGAGTAGTGTATTGCACCCGGGCTTTCTTAGCGCCCGGGCGAAGCCGGGCAGGGCTGCTAGTATTATATAAATGACTGTTCACATACATACTAACACATACTTAAACAGTTTGTAGAAATTGTTCTAAAGGCTCAATAACAGTTTAAGGTTGCGTTATATCTCGTTTAAACCTTTTATCCACCACCGTCACCTAAGAAACTTTTGTTTCCACTAAAGAAGGTTTTACTGGGCTATTGTTTTAATGGATCAAAACTCTTGTGTTAGTTAGGAACTAATTTCGGACTTAACGGAGAATTTTTACTTTATTTATTATTTTGGTGTTGGAACGATGATCATGATGATGATCAGATCTTAACAGTTGTTTCTTTATATATTTACAATTGTACAACATATGTCAAGAAATATATTGATTCATTTGCTAAAGTTAGCGACACCACATTCCATTATCTTCGGAATAAAGACCAACTGGCTATATCGAAATATAACTTAAACTTATTTGCTAAAGGTCCTTATATTATGCCTCTGAAACTGTATAACCATTTACCGGCAAATGTAAAGTCAATAAATAGTTTTAAGCGGATCGTCAAGAGTCTGTTACTTGAGCACTCCTTTTACTCCATTCAGGAATTTTTTCCTGCAACTTGGACAATATAATTATATTTCAAATGTATCGTTCATTTATTGTTGATCTATTCCATACATTTATGTCACAGGAATAAATACATATATTATATATTATTATGATGATGATGATACAGAATACTGGCAAGCACGTATTTCCAGTGTTTTTTAGTGTATTTGCCATATGGCACATACACTATTGGCGTCGGTCGGATGGCGGGACCTAGGGGTCGGACCAAAATTTCTCGACGTTTCATAGCCTCCTGAACAATTTGGCACCATTTTTGGAAATGTCTGTTTATATATGTATATATATATTTATATATTTATATATATATATATATATATATGTGTACGGGCAATAACTTTCGAAAGAGTTAATTGATTTTGACGAAATTTGGTAGGCACGTTGAAATCCATCACCGCACAAAGCCTATTTAAAATGGGCCCAATCGGACTATTTTAAGGGTGGTTTTTAGGGGTTGAAAAATGTTTTTGGGCCCAAAAATGCCGAAAAAATTCTTAGAATCGTTTCAAAATTGAAATTTAACCCTTTAGTTACGATCAAATTGTGCTGCTAAAATTTTAATAAAATCGGCCCGACAGGACCGGACTTACAAATTTTATGAAAACACTTATTTGTGGAATTTGTGGATAGTGCTATACTTACTGAAGGGTGTATTTAATTTGGTACCGAGGTTGCAGTGATAAAAATATGAAATTAAGAAAAAAAATATTATTTTAAGAGATGTATTAAGGGGTTAAATTTTTTATTTTGTTCAAAAACAAACTTAAGTTCACATAATAAAGCCACGATGCCAGTATTAGCAAATACACTATATTGTCGGCAGGGTTTTGGCACTGCGACCCGAGTTTTTTAAATTTTAATAATAACGTGATCAGCGAGTCTAAAAGGTAAGTATGCTATACTATATACACAATATAATTATTAGTAGGCTTAATGTACTAGGAAAACTTATTTATAGACTAGTATTGTAAGTCACTTGTAAACATTGAAAATAATTAGTAGGAATGCACATTTTATTTAATTGTATTTTTCTTTTAGGCACGTAAGATTCTAGATAGAGAACAACTTGGTGTAATGGTCAGCATGCTGGTTATTGGATCAAACTGTTGTGGGTTCGAATCCCACCTCGCTCATGGATGTTTTGTGATGTCTTTAGTTTTAATAATTGATAATGTTATATTTGATGTTAAGACGCTAATGACCTAAGCTGTCGAGCGTCTATAAATAAAAATAAGGTCCAAGATATTTCCAATGTTCTCTGAACAGTACAAAAGAATTAAATTCGACATACACCGTCCCTGGTTTCATACGTTTGCTCATGATGTCTCTCTTAAGCGTCGCCTAAGTCAACTAACTATACAGTTTCTTTCAGTATATTGCCTCATAAAATTCATTTTATATTGTCACGGAAGCTAGCTATAGCCTATAATCAACTTTATACGTTAGTTATTTAGCCCTACTACTTTATACAGAGCCTCACATTTATTTTCTTTAATAGTGGAGAGCTTAAAATATTGTAAAAACTTTTGAATGTGAAATCAAGTATTTTCTGTTACATTATTTACATGTTGTATTTGTTTAATTTAAGGATGGAGTTCAAAGGTCCCTTAAGAGATAACCAAATGCCCAATCTGACAAATCCGTACAAATATATTTCGGAAGGTAATTTTAAATATAATTATGTTCCTGCAGTCAGCAGTGTATAAAAGAACATTTTCGATCGAATCTTATAGATTTTAATAATCCGATTTGAAGTAAATGTCAGATGTAAATAAAAATAATCTACCTTAATGTTTAGTCCTAAAATTCGCGCTTCAAAAGACTAATTTATTTATAATTAAGCAAAATCGCAGGATAGTGGACAAAATAATTTGATATATTAAATTAAATGTACGACGTTTCGTCTATAGATTTATAGATCTATATCATTTATAGATCTATATCAAATTATTTTGTCCACTATCCTGCGATTTTGCTTAATTATATTATAATCACGATGGACACGATTTCTAATACTAATTTATTTCGTAATTTAGTATGTAATTTCACTTACCTTACAGATTTTTCTCTGAAAAAATGGGAAATATAAAAAAAGTAAATAGTAAAAAAACAATCCTAAAATTTTTGCAATATACATTTTTTTTATTATAAAATCACATTACAGAGTTCATTTAATAAATTTAATGTATTTCTTTAAAAAATTATTAAAATATTTTTCTAAATATATACAAAATAACTAAAAAATGTTTCCTGTTTAAAAGTTGGTTTCGTTGAAATTTTTCAAAAACTAATTCTATTTAAAAGAGGACACTATGTAGGTATATTTCCAAAACTTTTTATATTGAAATAAAGTTTACAGGATTTAAAATGTTTATATAGATACAGTTATTTTATGCCAGTTAAAAGTTTTCGTATTTTTTACACAACAAGTAAAAGTTATTTCGTTATTTCGTATAAATTACAAATTTTTATGTACATTTTTTCATCAGTCGAAAATATTTTCTAATTAAAGTTTAGTACAAAATCACATTTATATACAGATTCTCAAAGTTTTTCTTTACTAAGATAAAAATATGTAAAATTAATAAAATACCGTATTTAGTCATGTATAAAAATGGTTATTTTTTTTTAATTCGTGAAATATTGAAAGATATTTATCTGAATAATGAATATAATATGTAAACGTAATTTTTGACATTTACGGTTTGCGATTATTTTACAAAAATAATATTTTAATCAATGCTAGAAATTTACTTTTTTAAAGATGTGATATATGCATATACCAAATATTTTTTAAATAAAATTCTTTTAAAAAGTTATCGCGTTTATAAATATTTTTTATTTAATCATCGATTTAAAAATATAAACACTGAAACACATGAAATATCTCAAAAAATAGAATAAATAGAAGTTGCAAAAAATGCTCGGACACATCTTTGCATTATCTTAAAAGATCTTTTCTGATGACTCATATAATAATGTACGGTTTGAATGTACTTATTTTACGAAAGTAAGTAACAAATTTTAATTTTTCTGAGAAGTAATGTTTTTGTCGGAAAAATAAATATAAGTTTCATCACTGTACAGTTTTCTTTGTAAATATTTCATTATTATCATACAAGACGAAATACGGTCAAAATTATAAATACCTAAAAAAGTAAACAAGCAGTATATTATTTTTACCGTTAAATTAATGTTTATCTGGAACAAAATAATGATAAAAAAATTAATATCATATTCTTTCTTTTGAAAGACTTTTTCGTTTTATTTTTTGGGCACGTTTACAGTAAAGACAATGAAACCGAGTTCTGAATATAATAATTTTACATTCATAGTTTTTCTGCACACGTTTACACCTGAATCACAATTAAATGTAAAATAGTTGGTGAATACAGTATCGGCAATACTACATAGAGGAAAAGTCTCAGAATATTTAGGGTAAATATTATCTACGTTAATAAAATAAAAATATTTTCTCCAACTTTTGCAATAATTGCAATGACGCAAACCCACTTTCTTTGCTATTAAATAGAGTTCAGATTTCTTATTTGATAAATACAACAGAAAGTTGGATGGTGAATAATATTTTGAAAGAAAAATCAACATCCAATCAAAATTAATCATCGCATTTTTGTTTATAAAATTTATACAATTAGACATCAACAATTCAAACACATATCGACATACTTCCATTATATAATAATAAGCCAATAAGAAAAAAAATTCAAATTCGTTACTTAAAAAAATGTCCGTACCGTGTCTTCCACCATTTTCGTCACCAGTAAGTTAGTGCGCAGAAAATATAGGAGAAAAATATCTAAAGAAATAAACAGATATATATAGTACTTATATAGTGTCATGTTGATTTTTCTTTCCTAAATATTTTAATACGTTTTGGAGATTATCGATTTTTAGTAGCAAAAAGTATAAACACGTTTCTTACACCATCTTAGCTCATTATCTAGCTTTCCAATCTCTAGTAAAAATATGGATACGGATTTAGTTAATTTTTAATTTTATTTAAGAGTTCATGGTATTATGTATAATATATAAATTTACACAACTTTTGTTAATGAAAATATCTGTCCCAAACATTTTACAGTCCTTAAAATCGCAGAAAATTTAACTGTAATTTATTTTAATTACATTTAAACTGTCACTTAATTCAATACGTTACTTTATTACACACAATCTAAAAAGTGTTAACAGATGATCAAAAGGGAATAGAATATGGTACACGCTCTGTAGAATTTTTGAATTTTCCCGCCACAAGCGTCATTTCCGTGACATTTTACCGAGGATGCAGTAAAGATAGACATATTTATTATAAAAATCAATAGAAAACTCCTTAACCTCTTGCTCTGGAAAATAATTAGTCAGGAAGAACAAAAATAATCATCCTTGGCAAGACAATATGTTTTTATTTTAATAATAAAAAACACAAGCTTTCTTTATTAAATTTTTTCTTAAATTTAAAACATATCTTGCCAAAGGATAATTATTTCGGTTCTTTCGAACTAACATTTATTATTGTTTTCTAGTATCTACCATTTTTATTGCTAATTAAACAAACTAATGTGTAAATCCCTTTTGCAACATTAAACGCAATAATATAATAAATTAATCAATAAAATAGGATTTGCCGTTAACGTGAATTTTAAACTGTAGAATTTTTGAAACAGTCGATACACAATTAACATGGAAACACGGAATATTGTAGTAAGTTGAGTCAAAATACATCGCTGCTAGTCCAGTAATACCTCATAATATGTGTCACGTACACTAAACATTTTGTCAATATAAATGAAAAGTGAACTAGAGATCACGTTCTTTATAATTAATCTTACTATCAATATAGTAGATTGTATTTATCTAGTTGCGTAATGACGTATATTACTGACGAGTAAGTGACATTATGTTAAAACAAACATAGCGAGTTTTAACCGTCACACGATATAGTATCATTACGCACGAGATATATATTATGGTATTTTTTGCCATCCCCACTATAAAATAGCTGCTTTTCACTTCATTTCCAGTATTTTCAAAATTTTTTGACAGTTCATTTGTATCGCCAATTTCACGTCTATAGTAGGCCGAGATTAGCTGTTAGTATAGATAATAGCGGGCAGATCAGGGCGAATAAACATAAATCACTATTTATATTAGAAATCGTGTCCATCGTGATTATAATAAAATTAAGAAAAATCGCAGGATATGTACTTGAAAAAGTCTAAATCTAAAGACGAAACGTTGTACATTTAATAAATCAAATATTTTGTCCACTATCCTGCGATTTTTCTTAATTTTATTATAAATCACTATGAAAATAATGTGGGAAAGATACGTTCCCGCACACCGGCCTGTCAAAAGCTATTTTATAGTGGGTATGGCAAAAAATATATTAAACCAATTCCACGAAATGTCACTCAACTATAAGGCAATTTAAAACAAATAGATATTATAAGAATATAGGAGATATTATTAAACCAACGATGACATCTAGTGAAGGTAACAGATAGTTCACATTAAAGAAGATATTCATTGAGTCTAGAGTATAATAATACACTCGAACCGTTTCTCTATTCCTTTTACCTCTAAATACACTTTCGATGTAAAAGTTTGGATTTCATGGAGTTCATGAAGCTATAGGATTGTTGAAATACATTTCGAAAAGTAATCAAAAACTAATTTATATAACAAACGAAAATGTTACAAGGATTTTCAAAAATGTAAGAATCTTGACTTAAAAGCATTTTCTTTCCAATATAATGTGTTAACAATTAATCCTGGAAAAATAACTGAAACAGATTATAAATGAGAAAAAAAATTGTGACGAAGGGTTTAATAAAATATATCCAAGATAATCATAAACTCTTCATGCAAAACTACAGTGTCTCCATAGAAGACTTCGGGGATTAGATTGTAGATTATAGACGCTCAACAGCTGAGGTCATCAGCGTCGATTCGGGATTTTGAAAATACGTGTATATACGCATAATAGTAACAACTCACTCCTTTACTCATTTTATTTACGTAGTGTTAACTTTTACAAATTGTTATATTTGTTTATTTTCTTTTTTGATAAACGCTAATTTTTCCGCCTTAAATTCATTTAAAATTCAGTAAATATTTGGTTAGAAAAATAATTGAAAAGTTGTCCCTTACATTGGGTTCATACGGAGTGCTACTTGAGTAGGCTATTCGTGTGACTACCTACTAGATCTATTTGAACGCATTTACTTAAACAATTGAAGTCAAGTCAGCGATTGCGCTTACTTAATTATCTCCTTACTTGCTCCATTTATCTAATACCGGGTTGCGTACGCTACCTGGTCCATATGGAACAAATAAATAAGTTTCCCAAAAGGGCAAGTAACTTG
This sequence comes from Mongoloraphidia duomilia, assembly GCA_039654895.1. Classification (NCBI taxonomy): domain Eukaryota; kingdom Metazoa; phylum Arthropoda; class Insecta; order Raphidioptera; family Raphidiidae; genus Mongoloraphidia; species Mongoloraphidia duomilia. The sequence continues at coordinate 11,613,211 of CM077517.1, read as the reverse complement.
CTTCGGATAACTTAGCTTGTACGAAAAGCTATAACTTACTCGATATTTATATTTTTAGACGGAACCCTTATAGGATCACTCTCGTGTCTGTCTGTCAGTCCGTCTGTCACAGCTTATTTTCTCCGAGTCTACTGGACGAAAAAAGTTTAAATTTGGTACATATATATAGAGTTAGGTGACCCAATCACGGACGTACTCGTATAGCACAAATAAACGAATTCTGATTTTGGGGTTTAATTTTGGGAAGCAAATTAGAAAATTAAAAAAAAAAAATTTTCGAGAGCATCATGTGACGTATAAAGTGAAAGTGTTCGTTATAAAAAATACAAATATATTTTTTTTATAATTTTAAAATGCACAGTTTAAAAGATATTAAAGTAAATATACAAAAATAGAGCATTCCTCCCTTATTTCTGAAACTACTAAGCCTAAAGTTTTGGAAAAAAATAGGGAATATAGGGCCTCACTCATAGTTTACAGGAAGACCTAAACGAAAATCCTAAGTCTTTAAATTCCCACGGGAAACGGAATAGTACAGAACCCTCTTCACGCGAATCCGACTCGCACTTGACCGGTTTTTTTTAACAGCAAAGCGCTCAAATATTGGTATTTTGGTATATCAAGACGAATTTACTTATTACTGTATCACTATTATGCGTATAGCATTAAAATTCCGTTTATATACATTGGAAAATACTGTTCAGTTATTATAACATCTATATTATCATTAACTTACATGTTATGAAATTTGTTATCATCTGACATACAAATGAACACTGATGATAGCAAGCAGAAGTATCGTTCTGGACGCCAGTAAGTCGCAATTGTTGACGTGCCAAACAACGCACCCATTACTGAGCGCGCTTGCGTGACAGCTCAGTTGTTCTGGTCGCAGCTGGACGACGGACGCCACAACGCCAGTATCTGGATGGGTGCACAATGCTTGTCGTGCTTTATCGTGCAACGCTTGCGCAGTGTCCGCGTCCATTGTATGTGCTTGTAGACTTTCGCGCAACCATCGGCGCAACCAGTGACTCAACCACACTAGTCGACAGTCACAAACCCATGGATTGCCGCTTAGTAATAAACCACCTGATAGAAATACCCCGCGCGTTAGTAATTTTTAAAAATATATTTATACTAAGGAAATATTTTAAAGCTATGGAAGAAATTAATTGTAATATTTTAAACTTAACGTTAAGATGCGTTTCTCACAACGTTCGTAAACAAAATATATACAGGATGTCCCAGAAAAGACTCCTCAGGCCTGTATCTGAATTATTTTTGAAGATAAACACATCATTTTCTCGAAAATTACACCAGTATTTAATTTCAAGATTGAAGCCGGAGATATTGTCGGTAATTTACAGTCATCTTGTAGATAATTTCATCACATTTACGAGTATATAGGGTTTGATGGGGTTATTTCCAAAAATAGTCGAGATGCAGGCCTTGGAAGTCGTGTCTAGGACATCCTGTGATAAAGTTTAAAAAAGATTAAAGTACCTTTTAAGCACACTTAAATAGCGAATCTTATAAATAGGTACCGATTTACATCGAAATAATTATATATAAATCAATGGAGCCCACGTTTGTTAAGACCGGACCTGGGTAGCCACCGCAATAGATGTTTCACTGATCTTGTATTATGTTCAAATTCTTGTAATCGAACAGCATTAAAATACAATCACCGTCCATAGTTATATAAAGTTTTATAATTATTGCGTGAATAAGAATTCTAACACGCTATTTCAAAATTAACACATCTATTGTGCATTTGTAGAGTTCAAACATTTGTCATTATGACGGTTAACAATCATTAAATATAACTTTAAAGCGTTAGAACCGACAAACTGAAATTCGTAAAGTGACAAAATGTATGGAATTGACGCATACAAATTTTAAAAATCTATACAATTGGAAAATTTTATAGTTTTTATATGTTTTGGTTTCAATGATTTTTATTAAATACCCTTCAATATTTTGATTTCAAATTCATTTTTAAAACTAAGGTGAGACTTTTTGTAAGTAGTAAAAATGTTAAAATTACGTTCAAACTGAATTTTATTAATTAACATAGTAAAAAGAGAAGTTAAAAAAATTATTATTTTAAACTATTCATACAATTCTACTAGATTAGAGTTTTAGTACCACCTAACTATATAGAAGTGATTTATGACTATTTTAAAGGTGCAAAAATATTTTTAATAACAAACTGTAACTTAATAGCACGGTATTATAATATTATATTACAATAGTATTCCTACGAATTTACTAAATTATAAATTTTAGCGCGAATACATTAATAACAAAGCAACGGACGAACTGTATAAACGCCGTCCGGCAAACAGTGATATAGACTACGAACAGAATGACCGCGACCGTTTTTTTAATCTCTGAGGCGAAAAAGTTTAGGAAACTCTGTTCTATAGGAACAATAATATTTTGTAAAAGAGACACGTACCGGATATTAATTTCGTTCCAACACTTTCCCATGTCGTCATGTTAGTGTAGAAAACATCCGGCGTGAGGGACATTAACATATTATCTCTGAGGTCCAGTATCAGATGAGGTATTCGGTTGAACGTTGCCACCATACCGATGGGTAGTTCCTCGATCTGTGTATAACGTATACTTAACAACAGCTCGGCATTGTTCTCCAAACCACTGAAAGCGTCCTTTGCTATCGATTTCAATGAATGGCCCCAGATTTCAATATCTTTTATACGTCTGTTCAATATTCCATGCAGCTGATTCGTTAACGAAGGTTCTTTGATTTCTAATGATATTTTTTTTAAACTTGTCACGTTCGATAAAATGTTACGTAACTCGAATTTAGATGTTTGAAGGGTTATCGATGCTAATATCTTTAATGGTGACAGAGCGTCTGAGTCGATGTGTTCTAAGTGATTGAGAGAGTGGAGATTTAAATGTTGTAATTCGCTGAGACCGACGAAACACTTTGAAGTTAATTCCTATAAAGAAAGTGATATTTTTAAAACTTTTCTAAAGTGTTCATTAATATAAGCATTTCTCAGATTAAAAATATTCTTTTTCTATACTTGTAAGGAAAAGTATTGACATTTACTTCGTGTCCTTTCAGAGCATAAAATAACATATAAAGTAGGTGACACTAGTGCCGCCTATAGAGATGAGTTTATATCGCCTAATGACAGTCGGTTGTGCCGGCGGCACAAAAGTTAGAATTTTAATTTTTCGGCATATTTTGTATCTGCAGTCTGCACACTACAGTATGAGGGGTAGGCAGGTTAAGATGCAAAAGACACCACACTATAATTTTTAGTCTTTTATTCATTAAATATCTATAATAAAATGTACTATGCTTTAAAATTGCGTAATTTTTATTTATCCTTGACGCTTTGCAAAATTTTTTTAGTAAACCTAACTCTCAAACTCGAGTGCCGCCCAGTGAAAATTGTTTAAAATATGCTCTGTCTCTTGTGGATTATTTAATCTCTTCTATTAAACGGATAAAAAATATATCACTTCTGAGAGTAACACCGATTCTACTACGTTCGGTACGGAGTAATCGGAATTCTTAGAAAGTATAATAATATAATATTATGGTCTGCGCACTACGTCGGATCGGTTGAGTGTCGACTCGATACAGTGTACAGATCCTCATTTATTCTTGTATTTTCTAAAAGTGCCTATTGATCCGTGAAATGTCGGGCCGAACTGAGTCAATTGATTTAGTGCGCATCCTGCTTAATGTTTAAAATCTGTGTGGAAATTCTGTATCTACCGAAAGTATCAGTGAATCAGAACTTACGGTATAAACAAATTGTGTGTTTTAAAAACCACCAACAGCTAAGGTTATTTGGGGCTAGCACCCAATTCATATTTTCAATTCATTATTTTTTTTTTAATAATAAATTGAAAATCCAATTGACACTTTTACCAGCTCTCGGGCTAGAACCCGGGAACTGGGGACTTGTAATAGAGGAACCATAGCAACGCCATGTAAACAACAGCACTGCTAAACGCTCGGCTATTCTCAAGCTCACGGCATAAACAAATTCGTAATAACAGCATAATTAGTAAAAACATTTTTACTTTTTCAATTTTAACATAAATTATACAAATTTTCTTTTTTATTTTTAAATGTAGACAAACGTAAAATGTTAAAACATTTTCATAGTATGTGCAAAAAAAATTACAACAAATGTAATTTTTAGACTTTGTGATGGATAATATCATGTTGACAACATACTCGTAATATTACATAATATTAAACGCTTTCATCACGTTCGTATACCATATTATATGATATTATACAAAGTGTGTTGACTATGACCCCTCAACGTGTCATAAATTGAAGTTATTATCAGCTCATTTTTAACCCCTGATATCCATTAATGGCATACTAAATGTCACCCTTTCAGTGTTTACAATAATCTAATAATACACTCAGTTGTATATTATGAATCATTGAAAATTGTTGGAACCGGTAATTTCTCCATTTGCGGCGTGCAATAATTGTACAGCTGTATTCAGTAAGAATTTCTACACTCTTTTTTAAATCTTTTATGTTCATATATCTATACCAGAGGTCGGCAACCTTTTGAGACGGAAGAGCTAAAAGTTGCAATTTACAAAATTTCCCAGTTTTTAAAGAGCCACTAACATTTTTATTTCAATATTATGGTATTTGATTAGGATTAGATATATAAAAAAAAGTTATGACTGCGACCGTTGACGACACAGTGCACCAATAACTAAACAAACAGAACAGTGTTGCCACATTTAAAAATTGTCAGCTGTCCGTATACTCTCTACTCCACCTATTCTCACTGTTCTCTGTTGAGTGTTTTTATCCTGTTTAAAGTTTTTTTTGCAGTATAATATTTTTTATGAGTTTTGAAAATAAAATAATATAATTATTAATATTTGCGCATGGAACTGGAGAGCCGCATCTTGAAATCATAAGAGCCGCATGCGGCTCGCGAGCCGCAGGTTGCCGACCTCTGATCTATACCCATGAGATGATTAAAAATTTATTTTTTATAACTCCTGCTTCTAAAGTTCAATATTCGAGCACTGTGAGGCGGGCGTGAAGAGGCGTATTTTAGTAAGCGTGCGTAAAAGTACCGTCACCGTGCGTAGAAGTCCAAAGCGTACTCAAAAGTACCGTCCCCGTGCGTAAAAGTCCAAAGCGTGCGTAAAAGTACGATCTCTACATCTTATAAATTCGAAATTTCCGCACTTTGTACAATACAAGCACTATTTACTGGCTATCGATCGATGTGTTACTATATATAGCGACGCGTGTACAAAGTACACATCATGAGAGAGTCATGTTTTTAATGATTTATACAGAAGTTAATAACTTTAATAAAAATAAACTAAATCGTAACTTAGTCTGTAATTGTAAAGTTTTAAGGACTCGAAGAGCGAATTTTTCGTTTTCATAATTTTTTTTTCTCTCTATTAAACTTTAGAAGCAGTCGTTATAAAAAATTATGTTCGATACGTCCGCTTAAAGTGAGATATCTAGTAGGCTTAAATTGAGGCACTCGCTAAAGGGACTGACGCATACACAACAAGATTTCGTTGTGTATGCGTCAGTCCCTTAGCTCGTGCCTCAATTTAAGCCTACTAGAATACCTCACTTCACGCACACGTATCGAAAATATATATTATGGCGTATTTCTTTTAACTAATTTTTCATCACTTTTAAATTAATTATTTGGAATTACTTGTAATAAATTTCCAAAACTGTTATTTCTGCTAAACAATATTATATTCAAATGATATTACCTTTTTTAACATTCGGTAATCTTCAATCTTTAGTTTAACAACTGAAAGCTTAATATCGTCAAAATACTTAATGGACGGTTTATCGTACATTTTAATTACACTGTTAAATGACGGGTTGCTATGGTAGCGAAACGCAACAATTACTAATGAACACGTAACTGTCAAAATTTAACAGTGTGATTAAAAAAAACATCGCGATTAAAACGTACGATAAACCGGCCATAAGTATTAAAAATATTTGTTTTTTTTTTCTTTTTCAAAATCAGAACGTAAAATTAGAAATACAACTACGGACCTGATTGATATGTCACATAATATTTTATTAGCATGTATATAAAATTTAAGTTACATAATTTTGAAGTACATCAATAAAAATCATAATAAAACGCGTCAATATCTTTTCTCGAATAATGTTTTATTTTTTTGTTGCTCTAATAAATATCTCTATAAAAATTAATTTCTTTATCCTCAGAAACTTTTATAAATTTATGATTCTACGATATAAATTTTATGCTTCTGGAAAAATTTCAACCGAAGTGAAAATTTTAGCATGAAATAAAATAAATCATAAAAGTTTACAACTGTTTCAAACGAACTATATACATTTAAATCGATTCATCGAGAGGAAAAGGTCCAAATCAGCCTGCATTAATTATTACCACGCACACACATTTTAATAGGAATCCCAAATCCCATACGTAGAAAGTGTGTTCGCGAATACATCCTGGGAATACATATTTTGCGTTTTAGTTAGAACACGGGGAACTCATCTAATCGGTGTGATTCTATTAATTTTTAGACACGATTAAAGTATCCAACAAATACGGGCAAACGTCTATTTTCTGTCGATCGGTTTAGGCCCGTATTCATTGAGCCTAGTTAGTTATTTATTCCGTTGATTTATTCCCCTGGTAACTAATACTCGGAATAAATAGCTATAATTCAATTCACTAAACGTAGTTAAGTTTAATTTAGGTATAAATCGTAAGAATAACTATTCTGTCCAATTTCAAGGGTATAATTAATATTTATTCGCCTAGTAAAATAGGATCGGCCCGAAATGCACAAATTACTTTATGACCTGTCGACCTTTTTAGGTCAATATTAATTCCATATCTTTCAGGTAAAGGCTTTTGTAGTCAAATAAAATAAATTTACATTTTCGATCGATGCGCCATTGGTTGGATCTTTAGTAAACGTGCTTTAGAATCAAAATATTTGACAAAATGTCCAAGGTGTATGGTATAAAGTAAATTTGTACCTGACGTTACTATTCTATCGAATGAATTGATTGGTGAATTGAAAGTTAATTCCAAGGAATAAATTTATTCTAAGATTGGTAACTTCCATCTTTAAGTGTTTGGTGAATACGGGCCTTAAAAGAATAAAAATGTTTTCTTTCATTTCCAATTTTTTTGACACTGTCTCATTAATTATCAGAATTTGCTAATTATTTTGTATTATAATGCTTATAAAACAATAATAATTTTTAGAGCAATTTTGTGTAATGAAACATAATTGAAAAACTGTCATATACGTCATAGATACCAGTAATTTGTAAAAAAGAAAAATGTTTGTTCTAATTATTGAAAATTAAAAAAAAATGTTTTTACTAGTCACAAAAAATTCGTATTCATTTTGTATTTAGTCTCCACATTTTGTTTTCGTTTTTCTTTTTGCCTTCGTAATTATTGTAATTGTCTACATAGGTATAGTATATGGCACATACACTGTTGTCTTTGGTCGGACGACGGAACCTAGGGGTGGAACCATAAACGGCGCTTCAAATAAGTTTGAGCAACTTGAGAACGACTGGACTGGTTTTGATCAAATTTAGTATACTATCTACTAAGTACTCCAAATGTGCAGGCTACGTTAACTACATTAACGAAAGCGACCTCGGGGTTACTGACTAGTATGAATAATTTTCAATTGCAATTCAGCCGTATAAATCTATTAATTTATAATAATATAAACGTGTGTAGATAACTCTAGAAAATGCTGGGTTTATCGTACAATTTAAACAGGTTGTTTTTTAAACACGCTTTAAATTTTTACTGCTACGTGTTTACTGGTTGCTGCGTTTTCATTTTGGCAAATTTTTGATCGTTACCATAGTAACCGTCATTTAACAGCGTGATTAAAAAATAAATTTGCACGATAAACCCAGCATTAAGGTAGTTGTCGTGCTACAATAACATCCAAAAGTTTCGTTCATAATACGCTGTAAAATAATAAATAAGTATAGTGTTAAATGTAAAAAAATTTGTTAGAGATTGTACCTAAACTGTTGTTCACATAGTAACACATATTTCACTTAGTTTGTTAGCTTGGATTATATAAAAATATCAATCTTTTCTCATAAATTGTTGAACTTTGCGTTATTATATCTCAACAATAAAAAGGTCAATAATTTTTGGATTTTCTTTTTTAAACTCAGAACAAAAACATCAATGAACAGTTAGTTTTTTAAAAATTTCTGACAGTTAGGTACTTTTTTTTAAGTTAAGAAACTTGTCAAAAACGCAACCTTTCCTATGCTCTCCGTGTTAATTATCCGAACTTTAATTAAGTTTATCTCGAGTTAGAGATTGTCAATCAACTTCAAATTTTAATGATATTTGTATTATAGTATCCTTAATGAGTATACAAAAATTTACAATTTTCTGACACTATATGCCCATAGCACGACAACTACCTAGAGGTACACATGTTGGATTCCACCACCGTTCGAAACATAATATTTAAAATGAAATGGGCCGCAATGGGATAAATGTAGGTGGTGTATTTAGGGGTTGTATTGTAACGTTAGAAATACAATGTAACAGTTGAACCGGAATTATTAACAATGTGTGCATAATGGAGTCGGAATTTTATGATTTTACCCACGTGTGGGTTTATTGTTGACTACATAATCATACGCGTATTTCACTATGATACTGTTTGCTTGTGTTCAAACAGACGACATTAATTTTTTTGGTTCAAACACATACACATTATAATTATGATTTTAACGTTATGTGTGTTTGTTGTACGTTAACAATTTAGGCACAGTTGCACGGGTGCACCCTTCAGATTTATAAATGTGAACGGTGTTTATTGATACCGGAACCGTTTCGTGGTTTCACATCAATTTTTACTTCCCACCTCTACTATGGTAGGGAAGTAATGGATTCAGTCCGAAAACAATATTTCGAGATTTTAACAGATTTTCACGTTTTGAGACCCTAGCAATCGTTTAAGATCATTTTCTGACTGATGTCTGTATGTGTGTGTGTGTGTGTGTGTGTGTGTGTGTGTGTATGTGTGTGTGTATGTGTGTGCGTGTGTGTGTGGTCAATTTTTCGCCTTCGATATCTTAAGAACGGAACAACATACGGCCATGCCGATTGTTCTATTGTGTTTATCAGCCTTTAACTTAGATCTGATTAGATTTTGAGTCAAATCGGTTCAGTGGATCCTGAGATATTAAAAAAAAACGTCCTCAATGTCACGTATTAACATAGGTAAAAAAAAATATAAATGAATTCTAGATGTTATAATATGAAAAAAATGTAAATATTTTTTTTCTCTAAAATGTATAGTTTTCGAGAAAAAAAATATTTTACTAAAAAAAAATAAAAATTGTACGTAAATCAAGGTAACCATGATTTTTACTATATTATGTTAGCCATCAGTAGATCACCAAACAAAAAAGAGGGCCATGCTTTTTTCAAAGAATAAAAATTAAATTGTGTTTTAAAGATCACCAACAGCTAAGGTTATTTGGGCCTAGTCAAAGAATAAAAAAAAAAGTGTTTATTTTTTGCAAATATTTACTAGGTAGGTCGAATTTTTTTATTTACGTTATGCTCCTCTCCCCAAATTCTAATTCAGCTCAACAATCCATAGCTTAAAACTTGGATTAATAACACATCCAAACTAATATTATAAATGAGAGTGTTTGCCTGTCTGTCTGTGTCTTACCTCTTCGCGGCTCAACCACTGACGAAAATTGGCAAAGAGATTCCGTGAAGTCCGATAAAGGCTACTTTTTATCCCGGAAAACTGTTCACGACGGAGAGCATTCAAGCCATCCATCCACACTAGTGCATATACCTATATGATGTAGGAAAGATTAGGAGGTCATGAATTATTGATGCGTTCTGTGTTTCCATAGTTACGCATCATGTATTTGTGTATTTTGGAAAACAGGTTTTAAATATCTGCATGAAATTATCAAACAGCACTCCCTGTTAATTTAAATTGAACAAAAATCGGTAAAATAGTGAGACAATGAGCAGTGAATACAATCCAGTAATTGAAAATATAACAAAAAATATGTGCTATGCACTTACGGTATATAAATTTCAATATATCACATTATCAGTGAAAATGGAATTCTAAAAAAACAACAGTAGAAATGCAGTTGACACAGCCAACAGTCTGTATTTAGTATTTTTACATCACGTTATAATTCTGAATCAAGCATGTATAGCTTGTTTGTTCAAACATAAATTTCCGACCATTTTGCGCCCTGGTTATTTTTCCCTATTGTCGTTCAACTGGGAACATAGCTAACATGACATAATCTCTAGCGACATAAATAATCAAAAGACATATTAAACTGTTCCCACCTTTTCGATGTTAAAAACATTAAGCTTTTCGTTTACTACTACATTCAGATCGATTCTGAACTCAAATAATAATATGCTATTAATTTGCCTCGAAAATAATAGTGGAATACGACAAATTATTATAGTACAGTGTCGTGTTATAATTATACAGAAATAACCTGTAATTTACGTAACATTAGAGACCTGATCGATAGTGACTACTTATAATCCAATTCTCAAAACTAAAGCGGCGTTTTCGTCGAAAAATCGCAAAAAAAGTCAAATGTCCAGTAAGTTATAGGTACAGACCCTTACGTGTTATAGGTTCAGCATAATCTCATAGTTTCTGCGTCTTTAAAAGTATATTTTCTTCATCAACGCCAATATTTTATATTTTATTATTATTATACAGGGTGATCCATTTAATCTTTTTTTGAAATTATTGGGAAGGGGCCACATTTTCTGAAAAAAATGTTCAGACATAAGATATGTAGTTTGGAGGGGAACATCGTTTGGAGACAAAAACCACCCCCCACCCCCCTGCGCAGGGATGGATTGACTTCGACATTTTAAATAGGAACCCCCATTTTTTATTGTGTATTATGATTCTACGGGGGAAAAAATAGTAAAAAGTAAATTTTGAAAAATTTTTGAAAACATTTTTTTTCATAATTTTAATGTCTGTGGTCATCCACATGCGAGCAAGATGATAAGGAGTTTGGGAAGCGAATTCCTTCTTCTTTTTCATGTTTTCTTGCTCCATTGCGTGAAATTATTTTTTTATGAAAAAAAAATTTTTTTTCAAAAATTTTTCAAAATTTATTTTTCACTATTTTTTTTTCTTTGTTCATATTTTTTCCCGTAGAATCATAATACACAATAAAATATGGGGGTTCTTATTTAGAATGTCGAAGTCACCCCCACCCCTGCGCAGGGGGGGTTGTCTCCAAACGATGTCCCCCTCCAAACTACATAACTTATGTCTGAACATTTTTTTCAGAAAATGTTGCCCCTTCCCAATAATTTCAAAAGAAGATTAAAATGGATCACCAGTATATATTAAGTTATATATATATATAGATATATAGATATATATATATAGATATACAGTCTTGCTAATTATTATGTTGTACAGGGGTTGACCCACTATTTTGAAAGTGGTTGTTTTTTACGGATATCATTGTACTCTAGGTGTATAATCAATATCCATTTTTGGTCGGAATTTTGAAGCGTTTATTATAAAAAGAAATTCATTTAAAACTGCCGCTAGTTAAAAGGCCAATCGAAAAACGCGCATCATTTAGCCGGCGAAATATTGCTGAGACAGCGTTGTCGTATTGTCATTGTGATGTCAAATTTCGTAATTAATTAATTCCGTATTAATTTCTCAGCAAAATCGTTTGAAAATAATGTGTAAAAATAACACTATTATAGATAGTTGGTTGAAGTTAATACGGCTGTTAAAAAATAAAGATGGCTAAGTATAAAAAGAAAACCTATCTGAATTATAAATATTTGAACGTATGAAGTAACAAAAACATGCTTCATGACGTTTAACAGGTGCTTGACAGTTGTAAATACGACTAGTGTATTTTCATTTCTGCTGGCTTTACTCTTATTGGCTGTTGGAATGCAAGCGCGAAGTCCTATAACGTCATCCGACCAACAATTTTCAACTTTATTATTTTTTAAGATCTTTCCGAGTCTAAAATTTTCGAAAAAAATTGGAAAGCCTTAAATTCAAAAACACTGCCGATTAAAAAAATAAAACAAATACGTGGGTCAACCCCATGTTATAATTGATTTGTGATTTAAGTTATGAAATTCTCAGATTAAAGCAAACTTTTTATTTTGTATAACTGATTAAATATTACGATCAGTGAATATGACATGCATTTTATCAGTCAATATCTGTACAGAAACAAACTTTAGTGTACACGCGTCTTTACACTGTGAATTACTCTATTGCATGGGGGCATGTGGGTGCTGTGTTAGTTTTATAACGATGGTTTTTTAAACAACCATTGGTAAAATTTTGTAGCAATACATTTTTCGTACTTATTTTCTGAACGCAAAAGTGGGGATACTTAATTTTTTTTTATGTTAGCATTATTATGATTACCTGATATTATTTATTTGAAAAATAAAAGTTGCGTAATGTATGATGATTTTAAATCTACGCTTTTTTATAAATTTTTTTATCTTTCAAGAATCATTTTAACACAATCATACTATTTTAAATGATTCAGCACCCTGTATATTTAAAAAATCTGTAAAAATATGCGACATAATAAAAAAGAAATGTTTTCCCTAATTAATTTTTTTGGGAGGTTTTAATACTGCGCGTATTTGTGTTAAAAAAATTTCGCTTTCCTTAGTCGTAATCATTTCTTTGAAACCAATGACGGACTATAAAAAAAAAATCTTAGCAGTACTTATTTAAAAGATTGTTTTGAAATTATTCACTGATACTTTCTTGGAAACCACACGCTTGTAAAAAGTTACACATTTGAGTGTTCCCCGTTTAAAATAAAAGTTTATTTAGGCAAAAATAACTTACCTTAATTGGATTATTTGATAAATCTAAAGTCTTCAAAACAGGAAGGTGACTCCAAACATGCGAAGGAACACTTTTCAGGTTATTATTTCTTAAATACAAATGTCTTAATTTGGCTAATCCTTTCATAGAATATCTTGTTATTTCTTCAATCGAATTTCCAGTCAAATTCAATTTTATCAAATTTGGTAAGGGCAATGATGGTGCCGATTTCATTCCAATGTTCGATAAACTCAAATCTCGTAACGACTGGGCATAATGAAACAATTCCTTAAAGTTGGCTCGCAATGGATTTGAACCTAAATCTAATTTCTGTAAGTTACCTATGCTTGTAAATACATTATCCGGAAGTAAATTAAGTCTGTTATGGCTTAAATCTAAATTCATCAAATATGGTGTTGCCAAAAACATTGTACTGTCAATATGTTCGATGTTATTGTTGTTGATTTTTAGGTTCTTCAATGTTATTCCAATGTCATTCAGGACTGTACTTGGCATCACTGTAAAACCGTTACTGCTTAAATCAAGTCTTTCTATCTTAGTGTTTCTGAATATATCTTTAGGCAGATAGTGCAGTCGGTTATTGCTCATGTCCAAGACGCGAAGTTGTTGAAGATACGAGAATTGTCCAACATGGAGCTGTTCGATTTCATTGGCTGATATGTCCAATACTTGCAATGAATCCAACCCAACAAATGCATGCTTTTTAATTGCGGCTATGTTATTTCTACACAACGTCAACACTTCAAGTTCTTCCAAAGGACCGAAAGCTTCCAATTCTAACGCTTCTATTTTATTATAACTTAAATACAAACGGCGTATTGTACTCGATAATTTATCTAATATTAATTTCGGTGGACTTTGTAGATTATTATGATTTACATCGATTGATCTAATATTCATTATTTCTTCGGACGGAAATATTTCGAATAGATTATTTGAACTCAAATTTAATGACAGTGGATATTGCGTAGAAGTTACGTTACGCATTGTATCGAAAGAAAATGTGAACAATTTGTTATTTTGTAAATCTAATTTTGTTAATAACGGTAGATTCGTAAAAGCACCGGGTTGAATTTCTTTTAATTGATTGTTTGAAATGATCAGTTTAACAAGATTTGTTAAATTACTAAATGAATTTGATTTTATTGTTGTTATTGAGTTGTCGTGAAGCGATATACTTTGAATATTCCTTAAAGAATGGAACGTTTTTGAGTCTATCATTTGTAAGTTATTATTCGATAAACGAAGATCTGTTAACTTGCCGTGAATGTCTGATTTAAAAAGTTTCGAATCTATGTGTGAAATTCTATTGGATTCGAGATTTAAATATTCAAGTTGCGACAAAGAATCTAATGAATTCGGTTCTATATAATCTATATTATTATTATCCATAGCCAACCATAGTAAATTGTTTAAAGGTAACAATAATTCCTGTGGAAAATTTTCTTCAGTAAGTGCGAAAGATATTTCCAAACTTTGTAAAGTTTCAGAAATCTGTTTGAATACATTCGGATGTATGTAATTTAACGGATTGAAACTTAAACTCAGCTCTCTTAATTGAGAAGTTGAGTTAAAAACACCTTCGTCTAAATAACTTATTCTGTTGCTCCTTAACAAAAGCGTGTCTAAACTGTAAGCCCAGTTTTGAAAGTCTTCTTCTTTCACTTCGAATATCTGATTATAACCAACATTCAAATGTGATATTTTAGTACAAGACGCCAACGCCTCGCTCGGTATTTTAGTTAACCAATTTCCACTTAAACTCAACGCTCTCAAACTACTTCCAAACGAATTGAACGCATGCTGTTGAATTTCTGTTATCATATTCGACGGCAAATACAGATATTTCAAAATTTTTAATTTACTCAATGCGTTCGGAACTTCAACGAGTTTGTTATGTTCGAAATCCAAATATTCAAGTGTATTTTCAACTCCTACAAACGCTTTAGTGTGTATAGCGTTAATATGATTGTAGTTCAATAATATTCTACCAACTTTCAAGCCGCGAAACGCCTCGGCCGGTAAAGTTTCTAGTCTGTTAAAGTCCAAACTTAAATCTCTAACACGTAAAAACGAACCGTTGTTAAATAAACTTTTAGTCGGCAAGTATTTCAGTTCGTTTTCTCCAAAATCCAACTTCTCCAGCGTCAGTATATTGCTGGCTGTTGAACGAAGGTGCACGATGCGGAGAAGTTGTGGCACGTGCTGAATGCGATTGCCTCGAACGTACACCCATTGCAGGCGGTGCATATACTCGAACACGTCAACTGGAAACTCCTTGAGTAAGTTGTGCGACAATCGCAACGTCTGCAAGCTTCTGGGGAACGCGCGTTTATCAATGTGAGAGAGACGATTGCCGTCTAAATTCACTATAGATAAAACTTCTAATTCATTTAAGCTGGAGAACTCTTGCGAATCAACGTCGATGTTTGTCAGGTCGCTGACGTCGTTGTCGGCCATCAATAGAGAGGTCAGACTGTCACGCATATGTGACCAATCACCATAAACTGAACGGATTTCGTTTCTGCGAACGGAAATTCTTAATTAAATGCTTACAGTACAGTCGCGATAATTACCTACTTGTCACATCTAATTAAATTTATATTATCAATATTGTATATCGATTTAAAACTGTTGAAAAACGTACACTTTAGTTTGAAAATAATATACCAAGGAATGAAAGTATCGGTTTAAAAAAATAGTAGTAAATATAAGAAAATTAAAATAATTTTGAAAATATTTTGCAGTTGTTTTGTTTTGAATTCACAATTTAAAAGAAAATTCTCTTTCTGAATTGCCAATTCCATTTCTGTTATTGTGTAAATATTGCGGGCAATGCGCTCGTTCGATTTTTTAATATAAACCGTATTTTTAATAAAACTTTAAAAGTTTCATTCATTATTGATTTCTTTCGTTCATTCTCCAAGTATGTTTAACTAACTCTTATAAAAGTCGTATTTATTTATTTGTAAATATTTGCTCAATACTTTAAATGTCAATCAATGTTTATTGAATTTTTCTTTTTAAGTTACGAGGAAAGTTGTTTATGTTTATACACTATCTTAGGAAGAAATCACTACTAATAAGTAATAAATGATAAAAAAAATAAGACTTATCACCCACCAACTTAACTCCAAACACCCACTTGTTTAGATAGTCCTTTTTAAGACGTTATTTTCTCTATTAATTATTAATATAGAATATCAATTTATAAATACCTACCTAATATTGTTATAAAATAAACTACATTCCTTTAAAATTGATCTTCCACAAAAATTATACATTCAAAACCATTCACAAAATTAAATAATTTTCTGTTCATTTTCACATTCGAAATTATAAAATGTTTTGTACAAATTTGTGTGAACCCAACTTTATACTAAATTCATATTTTGCGTAGGTTCGCCCAAAAAAATAAAATTTTTAAAAGTAATAGTATTTATTGATAATCAGACTGTCAATATTGATTTTCCAATACTTAAGAATACTACAAACAAGCACACTTTTTTATTAATCGAGTATTGATTAAAAGCAGATGGATACAATATATGAGAGCAAAGATAATGCAGTGTCAACTTTTGATATTTATTATTGCTTTTATTACTCTAAATTCTCAAATTTTAAAGTGCTAACAAATTTTATTAACAGCTATAGTTTATTTCTATATGTTATCGCGAATGTACTGTATTTCACAATGTAATTTATTATGTAACTTTAAGCTGTCTATCTAATTTTTATTGACGTCGTATTTTTATTATCCAGGTTTCTTATCAGTTATCACAATTCACAAATCAAATGACTAATCATAATCGACGGTCGCGCCATAAAGCGTCGACAAGATTAATTTTGTAAGTGTGTTTACGAATACTGACATTCATTTTCAGTATCTAGGTACCATATTTTTTGTATTCAAACCATTTAATTCAGGGGAAAATTTGTAAACACGGGGAACAAAACACATTGAATTGACATTGTTATACAGGGTGTTTGGTAAGCATACGGTAAAAATTCAATTGGTAATCTCTGGGTTATTGTAAAAATATTTTGTCCTTGAATGAATCCAATCTTCTCCTCATTGACTGTCGAACTCTTTAAAAACACAAGAGTTGTTTTTTATTGCATTACATGCATCAACAATCCGATTTCTCAAATTTTTTCATTTTCCAAAAAAAAATAGCTACTTTCCGAAAATCATCAAAGGACAAAATAACCCAGGGAAAAACCCCTTGAATTTTTGCCGTATGTTTACCAAACACCCTGTATATTGTTGGTCCCTAAATATATTTCCGAGGGATTCATACTTTGTTCGTATGGAAAATTTTCTCAGACTTATTTATCATAATTTTTGTATTTATGTGAACGTTTTATAATAATTAGGAATCTTGATAATATACAGGGTGAGTTCGACCACCCGTATCAGTCGTTTTTTTCGAAAACGGTTAGTCGTAGAGAGTTGTGTCAAAAATTTGTATTATAAAAGCCCTAATAAATAATCGAATGGTGATAATTTTTTTTTCCGGGAAGGTCGGCTTCCCTATTAGTTTGCTCCAGAATGTCCAGAACTCCGGAATTATAAATGTAACGATAGGTCGAAAGTGGTATTGTTGAAAAGATCTTTAAAAAATAAGCAAGTTTTGTAGGAAAATTTTTTTTATTACTGCCACCCCTGTTAAGTAATATTTATTTGAAATTACTAAATTAAAATGTCATAATAACGAACTTTTTAAAAGTTCGCATTTAAAATCTAGTTACCTATCTATCGATCATTAAACACTGAAGAAGTACACTCACAGTATAACCAGAAGAGCTCAGTAGTATGTATTAAAGAGTAAATGGAAGACAGTTTGAACACTTGTGACAATGTCTAAGGTTGCTAGATTTTTATTGCCGACTTCGATCGTTATTATGAAATTTTGATTTAATAATTTCAAACGATTGTTACTTAACAGGGGTGGAAGTAATTAAATAATTTTTCCTACAAAACTTGCCTATTTTTTAAAGAGCTATTCAACAGCACCACTTTCAACCTATCGTGCTTTCTAAAATTCCGGAGTTTTGAACATATAATAATTTATATTTATACTTATAGAAATTTACAGGGGTGGCAGTAATAAAAAAAAATTTCCTACAAAACTTGCTTATTTTTTAAAGATCTTTTCAGCAATACCACTTTCGACCTATCGTTACATTTATAATTCCGGAGTTCTGGACATTCTGGAGCAAACTAATAGGGAAGCCGACCTTCCCGGAAAAAAAAATTATCACCATTCGATTCTTTATTAGAGATTTTATGATACAAATTTTTGACACAACTCTCTACGACTAACCGTTTTCGAAAAAAACGACTGATACGGGTGGTCGAACTCACCCTGTATAAATATTTTTACTTTTAGAAATAATAAATGTAGAAAATAAAAATTATTCAGGTTTTTCAAGCATCCACTGATTTCGTGTTTTGACTATAGTTAATAGTGGATTGTATATCTAGTTGCGTAATGAGGTATATTACTGACGAGTAAGTGGCATTACGTTAAAACGAGCATATAGCGAGTTTTAACGGTCACACGAGTCATAATATCATTACGCACGAGATATATATGTTATTTTTTGCCATACCCGCTATAAAATAGCTGCGTTTCACTTCATTTTCAGTATTTCAAAAAAAAAAATTACAGTTCATTTGTGTCGCCAACTCCACTTCTATAGTAGGCCGAGAGTAGCTGTCAGTAGGTAATAGCGGGCGGATCAGGCGAATAAACATAAATCACTATGGAAATGGCTTGTTTTCCCACACTAGTGTGAGAAAGATACGTTCCCGCACGTCGGCCTGTCAAAAGCCATGCATGCATGTAAAGCAACTATTTTATAGTGGGTATAGCAAAAGTTATTTTTGAATAGTGATTTTCTACCTTGGGCGTAATTTACTCTTTTAGTTTTTATTAAGATACAATGTTCAGTCTATTTTGAAACGTGACATACAATCTACGTAGGTATAATTGAATCTGTCAGCATACCCATTTAAATTAAGCCACTGCAAGTCACGTAGATCGCGCAAAGCGTTGAAAGGGATGGCATCCAGGTCGTTGTCGGAGAGGTCGAGAGATGCCAACGTGTTGTACATGGAACTGAAACCAAAAACAGATAGGTATTATTATCGCACAACACACGCTGTATCATTTTGTACTCTGTGTAAATATGCACTGTGTCCCATGAGTCCTGGATCTATAAATATACACCGTAAACTCTATTTTCTTTAAGAGTTTCGTAAAGCCGAAAACAATCTGAAGCTGTGCTCAAAAGTGTTCTAAAGCTGGAGTTCAAAACAAAATACACAGTTTTTCCTCTGTTTCTGGAGTGTACAAACAACCGAAAAATCTAATTCAGAATTCAAAGTAAAGGTTTTTCGATTGTTTTAGTACACAGGAAATACTGCCTAACACGATTTTAGAAATTAAGAATTTTAGAATTAAGAAACCATGCAATTATACAATTGCATGGTTTCTTAATTTATTTTCTCATTCTTATAATTATAAAAGATAGATATATATTTACATTATCTTTCCGTCCGCTAATAGCAGATTGTATTTCCAGAGTCGTAATGGGGTTTATTACTGACGAGTTGTGACAGTATGTAAAAGCGAGCGGTAGTGAGTTTTTACAGTCACACCATTAAGCACGAGAAATATATAGTATTTTTGCCATACCCACTACAAAATACCTACTTTTTATTTCATTTTCAGTATCTTCAAAAAATTGTGACAGTTCATTTGCGTTGCCATCTTTACATTTACAGTAGGCTGTGGGCAGCGGTGAGTATGTAGTAGCAGGCGGATAGAGCGAATAAACATAAGTTACTATTGCAACTGTTAACTTACCGCAGTAATGTGATAAGTATAACCCTTCTGGCACGCCTGCCTGTTAAATGACCCATTTTAGACCGGTATACATGCATGGAAAGTAGCTATTTTGTAGTGGGTATGACAAAAAACATTTTGTTAACCATAAAGTTTAAAGCAGAGCTTTAGTAAAAACTACTATATTTTTTAACACTAATTGTGTACCCGAAATTTAATTTTGATCTATATAATCTAGGCTAACTAGATAAAAATAGCCAAATAGAAGAAATAATTACATAATATTTATATACTACCTATTGATTTTTTTTTTGAGATTGAAATCTTATTAGGGTTAGAAATAAGGGACTAAAAAGTTCCCACCTATAAAATTATAATAATTATTTCCCAGTTATGCATAGTTTAGAGCATTGCATTTCTTATGGATTCCTATAAGACAAATTTTTTGTCTGTATAGAAGGTGCTAGAAAAATATATGAAAATACTTAATTGTCTCATTCAGTCTAGTAATCATCTATATATTTAAAACACAAGCCCTATTTCTCTAGACAATCCGCCAGCAACCCCTGCTCAACCGATTGACATAATTTTTTTTTTAACTGAGGCCTTTAGTCCACAGATATGTTATCGCTATTTTTTTTTTGGTGAAATTTCTTTAAAAGGGGTGATTTCAAGCGATAATAGTAAAAATGACGAGGGGGGCAGTGGGGTGAAGAGAAACGTAAACAGAGAAAATCCATCGGAGTTCACGATACATGAGTGTGAGAGAAATGCAAATATGTACGCATGTCGTGGATAGGCTATGCAAACAATAAACAATGAAACATCTTGACAGTTGTACATTTTAATTTTTAGAGCCCAGATTTTAATAGGGTTATATTGACAAAATTTCCAAAAGTATTTAAAATTAAACAATAAAGATGTATATGTGCGTGCAAATTTTTTTTCTTTTTTAAATATAGTATTTAGTTTCTCAAATACCGACAAACTCATCGATTTTTTTCTGAAGATCATTCGTACGTAAGTATTACACTGATAGATACGTTCTATAGCTTCTAAAAAACTACTATTTTACGTACACTTTAAAGTTATTTTTGAATCAAAAATATTTATCAAAAATTATATTAAAAACATATCGTCAAAAGCTAGGTTATGTGTTTTACTCACGCGTTCGTATACACAATGATATTGAGAAAGCTTGAAATACATATTTCTTATTGTTTTCTTAATAAAGTGATTCATATTACATAAGTATAAAAAAGGTTTGTGTTGGCAAACATTTTTTTTTGCAATAGCCTTTACTAAACCATTGTTCTTTGAAGACAGTGTTATGTCGTCGCAAAAAAGTTTTGCACGGGTATACTAGTTCGTTTTAATTATTAATAATGGCGTTTATATAGAATCTATAGCACGTTTTCTTGATGCATTTAAAAACAAGATAACCCGTAATTCAACATCATAAATAATTTTATAGTTCTGGGAACACTGTTATAATCAATTCTAGATCTGATATACGTTGTATTTGTAGATAGACTAATACAATCGTTTGGTGTAATTAGCTGATATTAATATTAAATGTCATGCATGCACCATGACAGTAGTGTTATTGCTTCGAATAATTTCTATCTACAACATTAATATCTGTGACTATAATAATACACATTATTACACGGCTTGCATATTATGTGGAATCTAATAATGGATGTAGATCATCACCATAGATATATTTATTAATCATTTGATTACATGAACTACTCCCTTCTGAATGGCAGAACAATATTGCGTTAGGACAGTGCAACTGATCTCTGTAATGGATGAATAGTGGATGAACTCTCTAAACTTGTACCTTTTAGAAGCTTTTGTTTGTATAAGGCCATCAGCAGAACAGACTAAATAAACCAGTGATTGCCAAACCGTCGATCGCAAGTTATACCAGTAGCTCACGTAAAAATTAAGAATCAGTACATGCTGTAATCTTAGCCAACGCGTAAAATGATAAAAAAATCATGTACCTTTAAACTAATGTACCAAGCTTTGTCTATTTACGCAATGTGCGGTGCGCGAAGCCCACAAAGAGAGGAAAAATATATCTGAGTCTCTTTTAACGAAGTAATTACGCATTTTTTTCCGACGATGTCATTGATCGATGTACGGGCGTTCCATCTGAACAAAATGTTGAAATTAAAGATATCTCTCTATTTCATTCGGACAAAATGTCTTTATCTATGACAATAGCCAATCAGGAACCAGTCATCTGAGCACGCAGAAAAAAAGACAGAAATATATACCTGCACCTATGTTGGCTTAACGTTTTTTTATCTATCAGCAGTGCAGGTTTTATATGTACATGACAAAAATGTTTTAAATCAGGTAGGGCTTACCAGATAATTTTACCTAAAATAACTCCCATATTTACTGAGTTTGTTGACTACTGTAATAGACTTGATATCGTGAAACTGCACTGACAGAAACTGTCAAAGGCAGTGATTAAATTCAAACATTGTATTATATTGTATAATTTATATTATGTGATGTGGACACATTAATTTTATTTCTGATTTATTTTTTTAAGTGTGCTTATTGCCGACATTATGAAGTAATCTATACTCCTTTAGTCTATTCTGCCCCGGAGTACAAAGAATGACTTCTAATCGGAACACGGCTTACTATGGTAAAACAAGCCTATAACCGCTATCCACTATACATGGTTCATATCAGGTGGTATATAGGTGGTAGTACACACGCTAGATTTAAAATATGTTAATTAACATTCTTTCATTGTGTTCATTGGTAAAAGAATGCAACTGCCCTAGTATGTGTTGTCAGTAATAGTAAAGATGAACTTAGAAAGCTGCATATAACAGGCATATAATGTAACTAAGGCTTTAATTGTATTCTAAAGAAAGTTTCTTGAACTCATTTCAAGTTTGTTCGCTGCGATGTGTTGAAACACACATGTGTCTGTTACACTAGCCTTCTTCTTGCAACCGCAACCATACTAACTCACTCTTTCGCACACAGTCGCTCTTCATCCGTCTCTAACACAACTCCTCTTCGTTCATGTACATATCACGTAATATTCTCCAGCTTGTTCACAAACTGTTAAAAGCCCAAAAAGTATCGCAATATTATTAAACAAATAACCCGAATTTAAGTAGGGGAGACCTAGAAGAGTTGTAACAGTGGGGGCTTGAAACAAGGTCGATTTTTCGGAACCTATCACCGTTAGCGAACTAGCAACCACGCTCATGAATAATTTTTTAGATGCTCCATTTGAGTGTACACGACATCTGCACGGAAAAAATTGTCAAAACTAAGTTTTTGACCAATATTTCGATAGCTCATTATGCAATACGTATTAGGTTAGTGCTACTGTGACATTATTTCTAATACAATACCCTGTTGACACTATGCTAGTTAACTAGCGCTAGTCGACTAGCGTTAGTCAACTACCATGTTACTAGTATAATGTAAACAGGTTACTAGCGTTAGTACCGTGCTAGTGCGACTAGTACCAGTAAAGTTAAAAGCATTTCTACTTTTGCTGCTAGTCGTGCGATTTCAAAATGGCACCAACTAACAGATGGACTGAACGAGATACCTTAAAATTTATTACTTTGTATAAAGAGTGCGAAATTTTGTGGAATGTTCGCGATGGAAATTACAAAAATCGGGATAAGCGGAATAGTGCATTCGAATACATACAACGTGAAATGAAAATGAAAAATTTGACAGTAAATATGGTATAGAAAAAAATTGAATCTAAAGAGACACATACAGTTTGGAGAAAAGTAAAATTAAAAAAAATAACAAATCCGGTACATTACTTATTTTCACTAAACTTCCAAATTAACAGTAATATGTATTAATTTGCTGGTATCAATATGTAAACAGCGCTAGTAGTGCTAGTCGACTAGCGCTAGTCAGCTGGTGCTAGTCAACTAGCATAGTGTCAACGGGCCTTAAGTAAACAGGTTTTTATACGGCTGGATTGCACATTAATAGGTAATTGAAAGAGCAGCCAAATTACATAATGCATTGGCTATTCAAGTTTCATAGCAAGATATTGCTTTATTTTGGGTTCGCCTCGTACTTTGATGTTAAAACTCATTATTCTGACCAAAGCATGATTTTTTTGAGCGTAGGAGGTTTAAAACAGCTTGTTTCAACTCTCTTTTCTTGTTTTTTACCCATATATAAAAAAAAACAATATTATAAGATAATTATTATTTATGTTGATAATTGAAATTATTGTATTGTTGGTTGTATTTAGATACCAAAGGTTGATTAAGGCATGTTATGTTTAATTTTAATAAATTCAATTTCCTTTTTTATAATAATATGTTTGCTACATGTGTGGGCGAACAAGGGTCGCTTTGGGAACGGTGCTATCACAAGTAAAACACCATAGGGACAAAAATATATATCGATTTCCATACAGCAGATTAACCAGGTCACTGCTCCGAATTATATAGCATAACATTTTTAAGAGGCTACCAAAAGCATACAGACATAATGACAGATCACAAATTTTCAAAAACTGTAAAACAACTTTTAATAAAATGATGTACAGCATCGAGGAGTTTATTGGTGTCATACTTTTGTGATTTGGTAAATTTTGTCGAATTTTCTTTTATAAATTCATAATTTTCCATTGTAAATAATTTATCTGAAAATGCTTTGTACAAAATTTGTATAAAAAACCAGTAAATAATGTACTTTTATAGTGATAAAAATGTTGCCGCTAGTAATACAATAAATTAATAAAGCAATCATGGGTATTAATCATCATATTCACTCCAAACTTGATGTTCAAGAATTAATGAAATACCGTTTGTTTTTTTTTTTGTGCTGTTGAATGTATATTTGAAATTGTTTATCAGAAATATAGTATAATACATTAAAAAATATATGCATATAAAAATTTACATACTTATTTATTGGACCTTTCATTTCACCTTAAATGTTTCTACGTTTTTGTACTTATTTTTCATGAACTGTTCTGAACAGCATTAAATAAATACTTACTTAACAAGCCGTGAGGTGGGTCGTTTATTAGGACTAAAGTGCGACCCTTGAGGTCCACACGACGAACTTCCCAGTTTGATAAATATTTAATAATAATAATTAAATTAGATATTACACAGAAAAGTAATCATTTTAATCATTAAAACATCAATAATTAAAAAAAAAAAAAAAAAAAAAAACGGCTGAACCGATTTTTATAAAATTTATGTCGGATCACAATGACGTTAACACGCCTCGATTGACACCCTTACGAAGTCGATATAATTTTTTATTCGCGAGATATTGTGTAAAATCTACTTTTTTGGAGGTTATTTGGTTAAGAAAAAAGAACGGCTGAACCGATTTTAAAAAAATTCCTTTCAGATCATATTTACGTTAATACGCGTCGATTGGCAGCCCAACGTAGTCGATATCATTTTTCGTTCTCGAGATTTCGTCTTAGAAAGAAATGGACACATACATACGTACGTACGTACGTACATACGTACACACACACACACACACAGACACAGACATATTTCTAAAAGTAGTGTAAAAATAGTGTAGTGACCTTGAAACATAAAAATTTTTTTTCCTTTTTGATTTCGATTTTCGGACCCATTACAATAACTTCCAATGGGAAGTTAAAAAGGATAATTTTCCGTAAACATAACCGTTATTAACACATTTTTTATTTTTGGCTAACACAATATTTTTATTATAATTTGATTTACTAATATCGTTCGTCTCAAAAATGTATTAACTTTATCGTGTGTATACCTGCACTTCCACCGTGCAAAACACGTACTTCCACCATAATTATATATATAATTTTTTTAAGGCCACTAACAGTTAATATAAGGTAATTTGGGCCTAGAATCAATTCATATTTTCATTTTATTATTTTTTAATAATAAAGTGGGTTGTAATAGATGAGCCATGTCTACGTCATATAAACAATGGCATAACTACACGCTCGGCTATTCTCAAGCCCGATATATAACAATAATATTTAACATTCAGCAGTATATATAAAATTTTAATCGATTTCGGCAAACTTTAGTTCTGAATCAACACACGCTGTCTCTTCGCATGAATGTTCTTTGTAATTTACTCGCTAATTACAAACCGATTAGCAATTATAAAGTATTTCTCTGAATTAGGTTCTTCCTAAACTGTTCGTTAGGCAGTTGTTTTCGAAAATTAAGGTTGATTTTCATAAGTTAGAACACTTTCTTCTAGTTGAGTTCAGAATCAAGAAATAACAAAACATTTTAATGAGAGATGTTGTTTTACAGCTGAATTACAATAATTATTGGATAAGGTGCAGCTATTTATTGTGAATCATTCATCTATAAGAATTCCATATAAGTAATGGAGAATCTTTTTCTGAATTAGTCAAATTTATTTTAAAAAAACGTTTCGCCAAGTTTGGCATCATCAGTATAGGTAGGTACATGAGTGATATATACACGATGTTCCATAAATATACCGACAAACTTTTAAGGGTGGTAGAGACATCAAAACAAACCGTTTTTGCTTTATAAACATATTACCCGAAAACGCTTTGTTTTCGAGATACACAGAGTTAAAATTTGTGAAAAAATCGTTTTTTTATTAATACCTAAAAAACGCTTCAGCCGATTTCAATGAAATTTTCACAGTTTGTTGATAACTTTATGAGGCATCTTTTGGATCTATTAAACTTAATAATTAAGATTATTAACGATTTTTTCTTCAAATTTTAACACCATCTCCAATCCTTTCCCCTTGCCTAAAAACGGTTACGGCTCTCCCGACGCTATTTTTTTAAGTTAAAGGGTTCGGGTAACCGCCAAATGAAGGACCAAAAATCCCAATACAGATCCTTTGGGCGAAAAATTTAAAAAAATTCTTGGAAAAATTTACAACTTTTTTAAGAATTACGTAATCTTTCACACGTAGCCAAAACTATTTTTCAAAAAACTCGCCTGTAAAATCTATAGTCTAATTCTTGGCCTTTATAACATAGCGTCGGGAAAGCTGTAACCGTTTTTACAAAGAATACTCTTCAGATCTCATTTGAGCATACATTTACTTTGTTAACTGATACAAATCAATTTTTAATTTTTCGCAAATATTCATCTAATGTGAATCAGCCTTTAAACAATATTATGAATGTATTTCTGCTGTTGATGGTTTCAACAAAATTATTTACAGGAGTATTGCTTCTAAATGCTTTTATGTCTAAAAGATTGTACTGTCGATCAAATGAATTAATTAATTTTGTTGGCGTAACTTTGTGGTCTTTTGCTTAACCTTTCCTTTAAGAAATAGAGATGAAATTCATTGTTTTCTCTTTTCAAGCCATCAATATTCAGAATATATGCAAAACACAAATTTCATATTGCAGAGCGCACATTTAAATAATTTTTGGAAAATAATTTTTCATCACATTATGCTGATAATATAGTCTTAGAGCTGGCGACGTATTAGTACCTTATTTCACAAGGATTGCTTTCTATACTGATAGTACTGATACCCATCTACCGACGAGTTTGTTAAAAAAAACTTTTCAACAAAAAAAAAAACCTCCTTCAAAAAGCCACTAAAAAAAGAGGAAAATAATGAAATTTTGAGGTCTGCGCCAATTTAATAAAATATGAAGTCGGTTAAAAAGTATAGTTTAGTGATTAATTTCTTCTTTTTAACTGACTTCATATTTCATTAAATTGGCGCAGACCTCAAAATTTCATTATTTTCCTCTTTTTAGTGGCGAGGTTTTATTTTTTGTTAAAAAGTTTTTTATTTTTTACTTTTTAGTGTCAAAAAGTGACATTTACTTTAAAGGAATCACACGCCGTTACTCACTTTTATTAAACCGACTTTCTTACGCTGTCTGATGCGTCAAAAAGTGACATTTACCTTAAAGAATCACACTCCGTTACTCACTTTTATTAAACCAGCCGAACTACTGAACCGATTTTGATGAAATCTCTATGGGACCAATCTGAAAGTATATCATTTCCAATAAAAAAAAATTTTCCAAATCGGTTTATAAATGACGGAGTTCTGATGTAACAAACATAAAAAAAAATACAACCGAATTGAGAACCACCTCCTTTTTTGAAGTCGGTTAAAAATCCGCGACGATCTGTCAACGCGCACTGATGGCTGAAGTGTCACAGGCCTTCAAAAGTGATAAAAAATTACGATTTTCAAGTTATTTTATAAAGACTGAACTTTTTTAATTAAGTATATTGTTCACACAGTGTAGAAATAGGAACACTAGATTGAAATATGTGGTCTAGCATCCAAGAATAAACAGTTTAAAAATCTAAAAATGTTTAACCCAAAAATAATACTTTTCAGTAACTATAATGTGATATTTTTAGTAATAAAATTGCTTCAGTAAAAAATAAGTTACAATATAAAATTAAAAATGTTAACGTGACTGGAAACACGTTGTCTCAACTAAGTGTTATACAAAATACTCAAAAAACAGAAGAAAACGAAGATACGTCGTTTAAAGAATTGGTTGACAACAGACATTGACGAAGAGAGTGTGGTCCAGTGGTTAGCGTCGCCGCCTCTGGATCAGACTGTCGTGGGTACGAATACCGCCTCCGCTCATGGACGTGTGATGTTATTTAGTTTTAAGTTAATTGTTATTTAATGTAATTGTAAGACGCTAATGACCTAGAAGCTGTCGACGCGTCTATAATTTACAATAAATAAATAAAACAGACATTGAGAGAATAAGTTGAGTAACCGCAAGCCTGACTGATAAATTTCAAGTGATCTTCATCGTTGCATAACAAACTTTTTGTGCATAGGTATATTAATATTTACTATCAGTGGCGGCGCGTGAACATTTTAAATGGGTGTTCTGTAGAGTCAACCTGGAGATTAGAGTAGCCCCCCCTAATGAGGAAACCTCGAAAAAAAAATTAAAAAGTACATTTGATGCAATTTTTAAGTGTTTTTTGATCTGAATAATTTGTCTACACATTGATTTCGCTAGCGCTAAAATCGTAAATAAAGTGATTTTTATAGCAATATTTATTATTGTATTAAAAAAAAGAGTGTGTGTGTACTATGTACGCACGTCTGAAGCTATATACTTCTTTTACGTAACAAAACAAAAATAACTCCAAAAATTTTATCCCGCGTGCTAGTACTAAACGTTTGTAAAAGACGATAAAATAATAAAATAAAGATATTAAATAAATTAATTTAATTTAATAAATTATTAATTTATTAAATATATTTATTTAGGATATTTATATCTAATTATTTATTAAAAAAAAAAAAGTATGCTTGTCTGAGAATTGTACCCGAAACCTGTTGGTTATAAAGCCACTACGTTATCCGTTAGACTACGGATACATCTAATCCCACTCCTGTATAATACGGTTACCCTGTGTGCGTATGCCAACAGACTAGATATATTAAATAAGAGTTCGTACTGTACGTCCTGCGAACCTAAATGCTTGCTTACGCATACAAATCTGTCTCTTTTTGTACTCTCTTTACTCTATTTAACACATTGATTTTGGTGCAAAATATAATGCAGAACGCGTCACTTGCGTAGTGAAATTAGTACGGCTGCGGACGGTTTATAGAATATAGACCCCGTGGCATGCCGTCATTTATAATAATGTTATGTGATGGCTTCATAATTAGGCTTCATAATAATATTATGAAATTAAAACATATTAGGCAGATTTATAATACAATTTTTTTTAATTGTGCATTATTTTCTGGCAGTGCGGCAGCTCCGCAGCTCTCATAGAGGAGCCACCACTGTTTACTATACATTGCCACTTACGTGACGAAACAACTGTGTTAGAATGGAAAGCAGCGGGTAAAGTAATCAGTATTTGTTTTTGTGTTAGTGCAATCTAATGTTTCATTGACAGAGAGTTTGACTACGACTTTAGATTGCTCCTGCATGTATAAAAATTGTAATTATATTATCACAATCTAAGATCATTGTCAAATTAATTAAAGTACCGGATAAATTTTAAATAATATTTTTTTCAGGTAGATGTGTCCAATGCGGAACAGTAAACGTTTACTTTAACTAGGAACTCATACGGTTTTTATTCTCAACGATGACGGTTATTTATTTTTATTAATTGCTTTTTGAGTCGATAGAAGTACTTTTCCTATTATATAAAATTGAGGTCAACGATAGTTTAATACTAATAAACTCAGAACTTTGAGGGTACACTCAACTGAATGCTTGTTTTTGAATGCAATACAGTGTATTATTTCTGTCATGTACAGTCGGTACACAACAACGGTATGTATTTTATTGTGGGATATTATATAGGTACATACCTATATGTACGTGTACATTGTAACTACTATAATAGTTTGTGTAACCTTTGTCAGTTTAAGTTGACATTTATGTACGTAGAGCACCTACCAACAGACATGGATAACCTATGGATCTGGACCTTGGCCAACAACGAAAGGTATCTATTATGAACTAGAGAGAAATATCGGTTTGCTGTATGTATATGCTTTCATTTTATTACAATTAAATTAACAACCTCAGTGCAAGGCTGACAACAAAAGGGCATCATTTTAATAAAGCATTTGCTAATTTTTTCAGAGAGGGTCAGCTATGATTGACGTTAACATGTCTGGGTAGGGTTGCCTGCAGGTGCCGGATTTAGCCGGGCATGTCCGATTTTTTACGGTCGGGGCCGACCAAATATATACAAGTTCGCTCTATCCGGCTTTTGTTAAGCTTTGTGGCGATGAAGTAGAGAACGCACAACTAAGGTCCGTACTAAGCTAATGACGTAAGCGCGAGGAATAAGTATAAGGAAGAATGAGAAGACGTAATGGCTGTTGTTAGTATATAAGCACGTTTAAGGTTGATCTCGCAAAAAACTGACTGTATTTGATTATTAATAAACGATTGAAAATACCCAACTGATTCTATTTCTATTTAATAAAGGTAGTCCGAATTTTAGGGCAAAATGTTCGTCTAAATATAACGTCGAGTTCGCCTTTTCTATTAATTTTGGTCCTGGAAATCAACTATGATTGGGTGTCTGTACAAAGTAACATATCAAGAGATTCTGTCTAAATTCTCTCTGAGAAATTCGACTCTTTGTAGTCTTTTGAATAATATTAAATTGAATTAAAGTTGAGTATATCAGAAACTTATAATAACGTGCCTCCTTGCTCCTCTCCTAAATCCGTCAATAAGTATGTGGTACACTGGTACCTATGCTATAACCTAAATCGTTGAATATCAAAATGCACGAAAAGAGGCATCGTGTAATAATGTAAAGCTATTATTTCGTTGTTAAAAATGTAAAGGTTATCTATGCCTGCTAAATTCTCTCATATATTGCGGTATACTAGCAGTTTCATGATGCTGACTGTCAACGACTCAACATGTCTACATAATATTATTATAGAATAGTAAGTTGTAGACCATTATTTTTGCTCAGTTATGCATACTTTTAATTTACAAATATAATATTCATCCATCTTGGTTTGGCTTTAAAAAGAAAATGATGTAATATGCATCCTGCACAAATTGAAGCAGATAAATATTGTGTAATTTAATGTTATATTCTAAACAAAACTGAAGCCCATTTATTGAACTGTCAGAGGTTTATAATATAACGCTATCCCACTGCCTATGTAAAGTTTCTGAAATCAGTTATTTAATTTATTTATTGCAGATTATAGACGCGTCGACATCTCAGGTCATTAGCGTCTTTCAACTGCACTAAATAAGAACTATATCTTAAAACTAAATAACATCACAAAACATCCATGAGCGCAGGTGGGATTCGAACCCACGGCAGTCCAGTCCAGAGGTTGCGGCACTAAGCACGCTAACCACTAGGCTATACTGCCCTCTGAAATCAGATATTATTATAAATATATGTGATTAGTTCTTCGCGCTAACATGTATGGTTGCTATGAATATGAATATTCAATTTTAAAATAAAGTGACAACATACAAATTATAAATACATATAAGCATGGAGAGCAAGAACCAATCACAATTCTAGAAAGAGTTATCGTCTACAATAGCTATCTCTTTCTCTCATTTTCGTGCCAATAGTAAGCATTAGCAGGATAGGGAACGCACCCTCCATGTCTATAGTACGTGCGCACTGCGACAGCTCACGGCCTACTATAAAAGTGAAGTTGGCAACGCATATGAACTTTCAAAAAATTTTGAAAAAACTGAAAATGATGTGAAAAGCAGCTATTTTATAGTGGGTATGACAAAAAATAGCATATATTTCTCGTGCGTAATGATATGACTCGTGTAACTGTTAAAACTCGCTGTGCTCGTTTTAACATACTGTCATTACTCGTCAGTAATATAGCTCACATAATATGTCATAGAAATGATCGAATGTTGAATGTGGAGATGAGAAAGATGAGAAATTTTCTTTCGTCGAGCTACTTTTTCTAGAATGCCTTTCTCGTCTCAATATCAAGAACTCTCGAATTACTAATACCCCTTGTAACAGACTCAATGCATAATATAATGCGTTAGTCATTTTATACATTTCATTCATTATTCTCTTTAAAATTATTGCAGAATACCGGTTAGCCAAAATAACTTTTTAAGATTTACATACTACCATCTCTAAATTGTATAGTGTGTTGTTGAGAAATAATTATGGACAACGGGCTTAGAAAGTCTTTCTGATATCAAATAATAATGCAGAAAAACATTGGAAATAAAAAAAAGTTACTACTGATAAAGTGATGCAAATAATGTAAGAACAAAAAAATTTAGTAAATGTTATCAAAAAAAGACAGTGCTCATACTTTGGTCATATAATGCGGTCACAAAAACCTACAGTAAGTTGTACTAATGGGCAAATTAGAGCAGAAAAGACCCAGAGGTAGAAAAAGAATATCGTGGCTAGATAACATCACAAAATGGACGGGATTAAACTTCAATAGCCTCATCCGTACTGTCAAGGACAGGGCTAATTGGAAGGAAGTGGTCTCCAACGTCCTCTAGGGGATATGGAACTCATCATCATCAAAATGGATTCGGTGTTAACAGTAAATTCACAAAAAACGGTTCTAATTTTCTTCCGTTGTTTTTTTTTATAAAATTTAGCATCTAAGATTTGCAATTCACAAGCAATAGTATAATTTTATGTAGCTTATTCAAAATCCATTGCGTGATATCGATAAGTAGCGTCATCAATTTAGCTCCAATAGCTTTCTGAAAAACTACGAGAAAATCTTTGAAAGCACGAACTGTATTTCTATTAAACGATAATATCTCCGTCAGTCAATAACTGACTGTAATGGCATCGTAAAGTTAAGAAGAAATGAATTCGTTTCCTTATTTCTAGTTGGTATTATTTGTGTATATGTACATGTTATACCGGGAGATTTCCAACAAAAATTTTCCCTCGATGAACTAGAGTCAAAATAATCTAAGATATTTATGTTCAAAGTTTATAATGCCGACAAGAAAATTTATCAAGAAAGTGAGGTGTTATTTAGTAGTTAAAATTTGGTAGTAAACAGATACAGGATAAATTACCAAATATACGATAAAATATTTATTGATTTTTTACTTGGAATTATTTATCAATGTAAAAACCATATTATCAAAATATACTTTTGGGAAAGAATTTACTTAAAATTTACAACATTTGGAAATTTATATCAAAATAGACATTCTAAGTTTTTTAAAACAATAAATCCTTTTTCCAACACAATATAATATATTATAAAATTAAATGAACGGAAACAGAAGGGAATAAATTTACAACAAAGGATATCCAAGTTTTTAAATATTAAAATATATTCTTAGCAACAAAACTGTTAAATGATTAAGCTTCCTTTAAAATTTTGTTCGTTTTGCATTTCCATAAAGTCATGTTACGTAGGTGTATATTTTATAACGGAGCCTTGTAACGTAACTTTATAACAAGATCATGTTCGGAGTGATGATACGTTACTTTGTTACAGATCAAAATATCAAGCAACACAACACAGTGCTTCATTCCGGCCCTCAGTTATGACTTATGACTGAGCTTAGCGAGGAGCAGACAATTAACGACATACGGTTGTGAGAGGTACGTCTTATTTTTTAAACTGTCGATAGATAGATTGTAGATTATACATATTATTGTTACGGATCACCCTGTATATAAACGACAGGCAAGAGTTCTGAGAAACGGGGTCCGCTTACTGTAACAACTGGTACCTGCACGAAAGTTCCAGAGAAAGCGAGAACACACTAGGCTTATGTTACGCAGCCTATATAAACAGCAGTGCGAGTAAGTGAAGAATCAGTCAACGGTGAGTCACGCAGTCAAGTCCACGGTGGATCAGTGATATAAATAGTGCCGTGAAATAAATATATAGATTGATAAAATAAATACTAGTGTAGTGATAATAATAATTTACGAGTTATTGTATATAGTTGTTTTGTTTTGCTTTGTAATTACTGTTTAGTTATTGTTTACTTGCGTTAATTGTTAGAACTGACTTTTCGTTGTTGCATTCATTATTATTGTGTTATTAATTATTGTAAATAAATATTTATTCCGCCAACTCAGAAAACAGTTTTATAACATTATAATCCATAATTTATGTGGTCGCGTTTTCGTAGCCATTTGAAAATCAGTATTATTTTAGCGTGTTGATGTTCATATTCCCTTTAGCAGGTAAAGTTCAAGCTAATAGGTTTATACGTTTTATTATTTTAACTAGCACAAAGTCAACACCCTTTTGCCACACCCTGTAAATCTAGTGTAGAATTTTATTATCCCATCCTTTGAATAGAGAATGAAAAGTGGCGACGCCGCGACGTCGACGCAGGCGGAGACCAGGCCGGCTGCAGTGGTGGTTTTTATTTGTTTTTATGTGTTCTTGTCACGGAGAACGTTTTGACTTCCGATAAAATCAATTTCTGAGGTTAAATGGGATTAAGTCTGAAGCACTGGATTGGTTTACCTATACAGTATTTTTATTATACTGTTTTTAGTGGCTTGCCGTCGCTATAATTTTAGTGCATTATCCTTTATAATATAACTATTTAAAAACTTCTTTTTCTCTAGCCTTACTGTATTCTTATAGCTCTCGATTTTTTCAACATAAGTAGCGCGCATTTAACGGATATTACGGTCCTCTTAAACACTAACCTTAAACCCAATTTTGGTTTTTCCTATTAACAGCAGCTGTAAAACTTACATTTTACTATACTCCAAACCCACAATAGAACGGTGCTTTAAATCAAAATTCACTTTTCACATTTTCACAATATTTTCTCTTCTTGGGGTTTGCTTAGTGCAAAAAGCATGTTCTTGCAAAGAAAATTTGTTCGTCTGTTTGTCAGCATGATTCCGGTCAAACCAAATTTTAACAGGACGTTTGACACGTGCTAAATAGGAATATACCGATTATTTGTGGGAAAAACAAACACTATGTGTTATAATAAAATTAAGAAAAATCGCAGGATAGTGGACAAAATATTTGATTTATTAAATTAAATGTACGACGTTTCGTCTATAGATTTAGACTTTTTCAAGCTACATAACAATATTTATGAAAATTAATATTAATTACTAACCATAGCAATTAACATAAGATGTATTTTGTCCACTATCCTGCGATTTTTCTTAATTTTATTATAATCACGATGTACACGATTTCTAATATAAACTATGTGTTATAACTATGTTTTTAGTGTATTTGCCATATGGCACATACACTAT
This sequence comes from Mongoloraphidia duomilia, assembly GCA_039654895.1. Taxonomy (NCBI): domain Eukaryota; kingdom Metazoa; phylum Arthropoda; class Insecta; order Raphidioptera; family Raphidiidae; genus Mongoloraphidia; species Mongoloraphidia duomilia. Next base: position 11,577,693 of record CM077517.1, on the reverse strand, counting down.
TGGCGTCGGTCGGATGGCGGGACCTAGGGGTCGGACCAAAATTTCTCGACGTTTCATAGCCTCCTGAACACTTTGGCACCATTTTTGGAAATGTCTGTTTATATATGTATATATATATATATATATATATATATATATATATATATTATATATTTATATATATATATATATGTGTACGGGCTATAACTTTCGAAAGAGTTAATTGATTTTGACGAAATTTGGTAGGCACGTTGGAATCCATCACCGCACGAAGCCTATTTAAAATGGGCCCAATCGGACCATTTTAAGGGTAGTTTTTAGGGGTTGAAAAATGTTTTTGGGCCCAAAAATGCAGAAAAAATTCTCAGAATCATTTCAAAATTGAAATTTAACCCTTTAGTAACGATTAAAATGTGCTGCTAAAATTTTAATAAAATCGGCCCGACAGGACCGGACTTACAAATTTTATGAAAATACCAGTTTGCGGATAGTGATTTACTTACTGAAGGGTGTATTTAATTTGGTACAGAGGTTGTATTGATAATAATATTGAAATTAAGAAAAAAAAATATCACTTTAAGGGATGTATTAAGGGGTTAAATTTTTTATTTTGTCCAAAATCAAACGTAAGTTCACGTATTAAAGCCACAAGGCCTGTATTAGCAAATACACTATATTGTCGGCAGGGTTTAGGCACTGCGACCCGAGTTTTTTTTCTATTACAACGGTATATTTTTCGTTACGATATAGGGTTTATTTCTGGTACGGAACCCTAAAAAAGTAACACTAGCGCTGCCTACGGCTTGAAATGCAATAACAGTTTTGACATATTGTTAAATACTATATTATATAGTAACAATATCATATTGTAATCAGCGGATTGATTTTTACTTCCCACCTCTACTATGGTAGGGAAGTAATGGATTTAGTCCGAAAAAAATATTTCGAGATTTTAACAGATCTTCACGTTTTGAGACCCTAGCAATAGTTTAAGATTATTTTCTGACTTATGTCTGTATGTGTGTGTATGTGTGTGTGTGTGTGTGTGTGTATGTGTATATGTGGTCAATTTTTCGCCTTCGATATCTTAAGAACGGAACAACATACGGGCATGCCGATTATTCTATTGTGTTTATCAACCTTTAACTTAGATCTGATTAGATTTTGAGTCAAACCGGTTCAGTGGATCCTGAGATATACAAAAAAAACGTTCTCAATGTCACGTATTAACATAGATAAAAAAAAATATAAATGAATTCTAGATGTTATAATATGAAAAAAATGTAAAAATTTTTTTTCTCTAAAATGTATAGTTTTCGAGAAAAAAAATATTTTACAAAAAAAAATAAAAATTGTACGTAAATCAAGGTAACCATGACTTTTGCTATATTAAGCTAGCCATCAGTAGATCACCAAAAAAAAAAGAAGGCCATGCTTTTTTCAAAGAATAAAAATTAAATTGTGTTTTAAAGACCACCAACAGCTAAGGTTATTTGGGCCTAGTCAAAGAATAAAAAAAAAGAGTGTTTATTTTTTGCAAATATTTACTAGGTGGGAAGTATTATATAGGACTGGTCATCAGTCGAATTTTTTCAATTATACCGCGTAGCTAAGAAAAATAAATATAACAAAGAGAGAAATAATGCAGCCAGTTGCTGCTACACCGGCGACACCCCGAGTTCATAGATGGCACTGTTTTTTTGACTGTAGATGCAAATTACTATCAACACGTATTTACTTGTATGTACAGGGTGTCAAAAAAAGAATGAGACATAAAGTAACAGCTGATTCCTTACAAAAAAATTCGACTGATGACCAGTCCTATACTTCCCACCTAGTAAATATTTGCAAAAAATAAACACTCTTTTTTTTATTTTTATTCTTTGACTAGGCCCAAATAACCTTAGCTGTTGGTGGTCTTTAAAACACAATTTAATTTTTATTCTTTGAAAAAAGCATGGCCCTCTTTTTTGTTTGGTGATCTACTGATGGCTAGCTTAATATAGCAAAAATCATGGTTACCTTGATTTACGTACAATTTTTATTTTTTTTAGTAAAATATTTTTTTTCTCGAAAACTATACATTTTAGAGAAAAAAAATATTTACATTTTTTTCATATTATAACATCTAGAATTCATTTATATTTTTTTTTACCTATGTTAATACGTGACATTGAGGACGTTTTTTTGAATATCTCAGGATCCACTGAACCGATTTGACTCAAAATCTAATCAGATCTAAGTTAAAGGCTGATAAACACAATAGAACAATCGGCATGCCCGTATGTTGTTCCGTTCTTAAGATATCGAAGGCGAAAAATTGACCACATACACACACACACACATACACACATACACACATACACACACACATACACACACACATACAGACATCAGTCAGAAAATGATCTTAAACGATTGCTAGGGTCTCAAAACGTGAAAATCTGTTAAAATCTCGAAATATTGTTTTCGGACTGAATCCATTACTTCCCTACCATAGTAGAGGTGGGAAGTAAAAATATTGCGATAAACCCTAACTTGTCTATTCCGAAAGTTGATATTAAAAGAGATACAGGGTGTCAAAGTTTAATTTTTATTTTTGATTTTCTTAAATAACTCTTAAAATAATTTAGGCATTTTAATGAAATTTCAGGATTTTTTGACATGAGAAATTCAAATCTTACCTTGGTATGGCTTTTACTTGTAGGGGGCGCCACTTACACACCTTTTCACTCATTCAAATAGTCATAACTTTTTTGTACGCACTCGTACTATTTTTTTGAAATAAAAATTGATTTTTCCGTCATTTTTACGTAAAAAAGGTATACTTTGTAAAAGTGGCTAGGAGTAACCTTTTTCAAGATATTTGCACTTAAAGTAATCGATGCAATGTTGTTTTAAATGGCAAATTTCGAAAATGAACATAGGTGGCTTTGAAAACGCCGGCGCGGCGTATCATGGTAATTTTGACAGTTTTATTTAAAAATTCAATGTTTCTTATTAAAATGCCGCGTCATAATGATAAAAATAATAATAAAACTTTGACACCCTGTATCTCTTTTAATATCAACTTTCGGAATAGGCATGTTAGGGTCTATCGCAATATTTTTTTGTAAGGAATCAGCTGTTACTTTATGTCCCATTCTTTTTGGGACACCCTGTATACATATAGTATTTGCTTCCGCTTCCCACAAATAATATTAAATTTCATATAACATTTTATTCTATATAAACTGTACGTTTACACGTGTATGATTTTATTAATACTTTTTATCTTTTCTTACCGAAACATTTTTTTCTCTCTAAATAATACATAGCCTTTACATTTGCATAAGTTCGGCACTTCAATTTTGCCATTTTGTATGAAATCTTCAGCATGATCTAAATTATTAGTTTTGATAGTTTTGCTTGAAAGCTGCATAAAATTGGTTACGCCATTGCATCGGAACGTGGAAACTAACCTAAATCCTCTAGCATTTTCAATCCAAGTTTCCCTGACCGATACACATACCACAAGGGATCAGGGATCAAAACTATTCCTGTGTAGACTAAAACGGGATTTCACCAAACTTGTTACGTACTTGACCAATGTCATTTTCATGAGTAGAGAAACAGATATATTTTACACATGTGTACTATATTGATTTCATTGTAAAAATATAAAAAGCTATTTAAACTTTGAAAATAGTCACAAACACGTCGTAACTTCTACAAAGTTAGTCGTATTAACAATTTGGCATACAGATAGAGTGATGTATTCCACAGATATTTCGCGGATTGTTTTATAAAAAAAAATTGCGTTCTCTGCGGCCATTTAAGTGAAAATAAAAAAATAGTGTGTGTGTGGGTGAAGTTGGCGTAACAAAACAAAAATAACTCCAAAAATTTTATCCCGCGTGCCAGTCCATAACGCGCCATATATATGTATTAAGAAGTTGGTAAAAAAACTATAGAGAATGATGGACGGAACCCTCGGCGCATAATGTATATTCCAGTTCCTACTTGACCGTTTATTTAAATTTTGTTTTCCTTGAAACTTTTCTTTCTAACAAACAGTAAAATTAACCGTAGTATAACATTTTTAGTTTTCAAGAAGAAGAGATTTTGAGATATTTGCCCCAATCAACAGACAAAACTCTAAGCTTTAAGATATCACCTATCATGCATAAAAAAACCTGTCAAGTGTGAGTCGGACTCTCGCGTATCGTGGGTTTCGTAAAATAATACAGCTCTATGCCAAATTTTCCGTTTTTTGTATAGGGACCCCCCCTTAATTTTTACTTTTTGTTTTTTTTTATTATTTGTTAGGATATCCGCCATAATAACACATATTCTGTGAAAATTTCAACCGACTACCTGTTACGGTTCAAAAAATACAGCCTTTTAAAGGTAGGACAGACGGCGTAGACTTAGTATAATAGGGTTCCAGTACGGAACCCTAAAAATGGTCTCTATAACTTTTAATTTTTATTGATTTTTTTAAATGAAGATCCTGAAGAAGATAAAATAGCTCCCGAATTGTTGACTAAAAAAACGTAGTAACTTTTTTGTGATTCGTTTGCCTTTTATCCTAATGTAAGTATTACTTGACTATTTGTAAAGGTGTTTTTATTTATCTTTTTGCGAAGTAAGTGCCTAATCGTGTTTCTATCATTATGAAACTGAGAGTACTTCTAGTGTCGTATCACAATACAGATTTCAATGTTCTGAGTGTGAAACTGTGTTCAGTATATTGCTTTGGATAATAAAAATATTTAAAATATGGGTCACACTCCCAGTGCTACAGATTCACAGACAGATCCTGAAATCAGTGTTATATTTCCTAACGTTTTTGAAGCGTAACTTCTTATGCGAGCTGGGAATGTTTACGTTAAATAATTTACGCTAACCTAAGATAGAGGGGGAATAAGGAAAGAGAACTCTCACTATAGTCTTTTCGCTGTGAGCACGACCGGTCCTGCCGCCTGGTGAGTGATAGCGTAAATCGGGGGTACTAAAGTTAAAATGTAATCATTCAATGATTCTGTTGAATTCAAAAATAGCAACGTGAAAAGTGTGTTTTGTGAAATTCAGTGAACAACATAAAACATAAACCTTCTTTTTAATGATTCGCAAAGAAATTTCGGTAAGTACAAGTTATCAAATCTACGCGCAAAACCGAAATATCAACTGTCAAATTAGAGCATTAATGTAAAATATGTACTTAGTTAAATTATATCCAAAAAATTATTAAATAATTGAAAAAAATAATAAAATAATAAATGTAAAAGCAAATGCGAACATTTCCCATATTATATTTTTTTTTGCAAAAAAATTCAAACTTTATTTTGACTAGAAGTGTCACTCACGGCCCATTTTATATTTTATTATTTACTATGACGTATTTATGTTTAGCAGAAAAGGGAGTTAGGTTCACTACCACATGTTTCTCTATTTATCCGCTGTTGCGCGCTAACACTGAAATCCCACCTGCTCACACCAAATAGCATACGTGGCACGACGCAGCACGACGGGACGCTAGTAACATTTCCAAAAACATTACTCAGCGTTCGCTACTCAGAAATAGTGTTCTTAAAATGTACCATTTAACTGTGTCGAAACGGTTTATAGCTGTTAAACCCAGAATCAGAGGTATGCACATCATATTTAACTTTTTTATATGATTTTATTTCTTATCATAAAAAGATTAACTTTTTCCTAGTTTCGCGGGACACACATTTTGTTTAGTTTGGATTATTTTAAAGTAATAAATTCAAAATATCGTAAATAATTTAAATAATGTAATATATTATGACGTAATTAATTACCTGAAAGCTCGATCGTCTATGTGTTTGATGTTGTTCGACATAAGTCGTAGAGAATCTATGCGAGCCGTTGATAGAGGTTCCGCTTCCAATGCGCCAAGTCCACTTCCAGCCACATCCACTTGAGCCACACGACCTCTAGGTAACTCTGAAAATTATGGAAAAAATGGCTGAAATATGATAATTTTACACATCAAAAATGTTAAATAGTGTGTATTTTATATTGACTTATGAATATTATGGAAATCTGATTTTTAGTTTCGGCGCTAGAGTGCTTTATTGCGGTGAAAAACATAACCCTCCTTGGCTTGTCCGCAGTCAAATAGAAATACGTTTTAGTCTTTCCCACCAACAGGTATATAGTTATCACGTGAACAGCACATATTCTTCGTTGCAAGGTGCACGCCGGCATTGTTAAGTTTCATTTTGGTTGTAACGTTGGTTAAATACAGGGTCTACAACGAACATAAATAACAATTCGTAGTTTACAAGATCAAATAGCACAGATGCTGATTAATAAATTTTGTTTCATATTTTAGTTTTAAGATTGACTTTGGTTTCTTTTTGTATTGTACCTATAATTTATTTTTTTCCTTTTGTATAACATTTTGAGACATTTATTTTCTTTCTCAAATAAATATGCAATCAAAATGAAAATGTTTAAGTACATCCCTTCACAGCCTTCAGCTGTGTGAGTTTCAAGCTACCAATCGAATGCCGATAAAGCATTTTTATTGCTATATCAAAGACGCTGATTTACTCAGCCGTCGAGCGTCTATAAAGTACAATCTATTTATCTATTGCTATATCGGAACATGGGATAGACTATTATAGTGTTATTGCTTTTATAAGCATTACGTCATGTTAATATCAGTTGTCTATTTGTCTGATAAAATATTTTTGCATTTGTATTCCGTACAATGATACTTTCGATTTATTTTTAACCGACTTCAAAAAAGGAGGAGGTTCTATATTCGGCCCCTATGTATTTTTTTTATGTTCACCGATTTCTTCTGTATTTGTGAACCGATTTTGACGATTGTTGTTTTATTTAATAGGGCATACCTCCGGGGTGACCCCATGTAAATTTTACTTAAATCGGTTCAGTAGTTCGACTGATTTTAATAAAAAGCGAGTAACGGAATATAACACCGTTAAGGTAAATGTCAAGTATCAAGATAAAAGTCGGTTAATAACGTGCAAACTACGTGTTGTAAAGCCACTAAAAGTAAAAAATAAAAAACTTTTTAACAAAAGAAAAAACCTCCTTCAAAAAAAGTCACTAAAAAGAGAAAAATAATAAAATTTTGAGGTTCGCGCCAATTTAATAAAACATGAAGTCGGCAAAAAGTAATTAAATTGGCACTTTTTAACCGACTTCATATTTTATTAAATTGGCGCCGACCTCAAAATGTTGTTATTTTCCTCTTTAACTAGCGGCTTTTGTTAAAAAGTTTTTTGGATATAATATAGAAAATCATCAAATTATCTCGTCTGTTAAAGACAGCTCTGTAGAGCTTTTCTCGAATATTCCAACGTCGGACAAATAAAAAATCCGGAACATAAAAGTCTCTATGCCGTTTACAAAATCATTCATGTGGAATGATGCGGAAATTATTTAATCGATAATAAAAAAAGCTTTAAGCTTTCGTGCCTTATTGCTTCTCGGATAAATTGATGCATTTGATGGTGATATGGTTAGTTAAAGTATAATGGAGATTCCTGTACCTGGAAGCGTGCCATCCGAACATTGTTGAAGTTTTATAAAACATAGGTACGCATTATAAGAGCGAAGGATGAAAACTGATTCGAAATCATAATTGAACAAAATTAAAAAACGCATCATACAAAATAGCGTTAAACAAACACGGTCAAACATTTTTACAATTTTCTTTTTGTTATTATTTTTAATATGGATGAATAATATCAATAATCAATCCATAATATTTTTTCGACATAAAAAAAACAACTATATTTTAGACAGATAATTGCAAATTATACACACCGAATAACTAAGCTCATTTGCGTCTATTAATTACTATATTTTAATTTTTTGACCGTTTTTACTAATTTTATTTTTAATAATACAATTTGCCCTTATGATCTGCTTTTTCAGTGAAGTTACAACATTAGTTAATTGCCACAGTTTCAACTTTAACAAAAAAAATGTAGTTCAACATTTTTAGCTTGATTAAAACAACGGAACTTATTTGTAATTTCGTTTTCTTGTAAATTTTCGATTTATTGTATGATTTCCTAGACGGAAGAATGCGATTCGGTAATTTTGATGTCTATACAAATATCACTCGAAATCACTGAGTATTTTCTACGATATCGAGACAGGAAAATAAATTCCCAGACTTTCTGGATGTCTGTTTCTACGTGCCAGCATCAGTCGAAAACGTCTAGACCGATATTGACGAAATTAAAGTATAGAGTACTTTCTATCTGTCTAAGAAAATACCTAGTCTCAGAGCCGACCGTCGAATTTCCTATGTATCGAATACACAGACAAATGTGTCTGTCTGAGTTAACATTGGGACAGGCAAATAAGGAGCCCCAATTATTAGATATTATTCTGCCGGAAATTCACAAATTAGAGCTGCCAAGAGGTTGAAGCAAAATGAACTTTGACACCCCAAGATGGTATATGAAAGTAGTCGTTGAGACATTTTGACGTTAATTTTATTTATGTATAGTCGACGACAAGAACGCAATCTAAAAAAAATGGCTGCGCGTACTTATGTACGCGCGTTAGAAGTTATACTTTAAAAATCGATGTGTTGATACGGGCCTGCGGCGCCAGAAATGCGACCCTACGAGTCGCCGTCAAAAAGATCAGATAATTTTTACAAAAAGTCAATATGACCGCCATTTAAAAATCTGACGTCATTTTATTTTTTTGTGTCCTATGAAACTCTCAGATATCAATTTTCTAAAGGATCGGATAACTTTTGCAAAAGTACATATGGCCGCCATTTTGAAATCTGACGCCATTTTATTTTTTTTTTGTATCCATTTGATGACCCAACGTCCTTTGATGTTTGTCCGAAAAACCGACACAGCGGCGATCACGCTCGATCGTCACCGATCATGGGCAATTACAGGCGATTATGCCCTCCACGCATTCGTGATCGCCTGTAATCGTCCATCATGGCCGATAGTGTAGAGGAGACAATACATATAGGAAATCCGACAGTGAACTCTCCATCTATAAGGTTCCTGTTAAAATCGAGCGAGCGAAGCAGCGGGTCACAGGTAGTTAATAATAAAGAATTAAATGTAATTAAAAATGTTTATCTCCACAAGTGCGCTGCTGGTTTACATGTAACAGGTAAATGCAACATACTTTATTTAAAGCCCGATGTTATTTTCGTTTCTGTCCAACTGATAATATAGCAGCGATTATCCTTCTTCATGAAGCTAATACTGTTTTAACCTGTTTCTTTTCTCAATGGAATATTCATGTACATTGTATATTACGCACAAAATGTAACTAAAGCTCGAATCACACGACGCTAGTTTCGCTGGGACTTGCGCTGGTAGCCGCGCTGGCTACAGCGATGGAAAAATGGCACTACTGCGGGCCAGGATCGTAGCTAGAGCTGAATTCAAGATAGGGCACTGAAAGTTTAAAGTAGGGCTGAAACAAAAGACTACAATTTTTTAATTGGATTGCCCACCTCATCTGGTGATATCAAATTACAAAAGCAAGAAAACGGTAAATGACAATTTAATCAAAAAAAAAAAAAATACAGAACTTGCCATGTTACCAAATTTCCGAAGAACTTCATTTAGTCCAACGAATTTAATCTTGTTTTTCCAAATGCCAGATAGATCAAGTCTGTCATTCTGTAGTGACAGTCTTTGCGGCTTGTTTATAATTCCTTAAAGTAGGGCACTGGATGTTTTAAGGTAGGGCATTGCCCCTTAATGCCCCCCCTAGCTACGGCCCTGCTGCGGGCCTCGTTGCGTGGACACATGCTGAATTTCAGAAATAGAACCGGACTATTTTTCGTGCTTGATTCTCTGCTCGATGTGAGTAAGAACCAATCAGAAAACAGTATCTTTTCACGTGAGTTACGTCATAAATGAACATGGCGTCATAGTGCATCGACTCCACAACTTAGGGCGGTTGTTTAAACGTTTATGTCTTCGTCTTCTTTCACAAATTAATAAAAGCTCAATAATTGTGACGAACAACTTCTGCTGTAATTGTGTTGTCCTCCATTTTTGTCGATATCAATTTTTTTATAAAAAGTTTTATTCCTTCTATTAACTTCATTTTTACTGAAAAATTGCACAGTTATTATTAGAGCTGCACAAATCGGGTGACGTTTGTACTCGTGAATTAATACGCACACAATATATTCACATACGTCCTAGTGCGTGCAAGAGCGCTCATATGGGATTATGGCTAAGTCTCGTGCATGTGGGCGATAGCTCTGCTATTTGGGCCGCGACCCACGTTTACCTGTGCTCTCGGACTAACTAAACCCACTTCCGTTGCGTGCGCAGTGGCCCTTTCCTGTAGATCTATATTCTATATGCACTGTCCATAGTATAATGTACAGTGTACACCGTGGACAGAAACGTCTGATATATCAATGTTTTACGTTGGTTTAACGTACACACCTACAAAGTAGTAAAACGTACTGAACAATCACCCTTCTTTACGGCTTTACTTCAGTCTTTAATTCTACTGTAAAATTATTTCCTACCAAAAACATAAATGTGAAAAATGGGCCAAGTTCGGTACACAGAACAACTTCACCGAAAAAAGAATTGAAATCTAAATGGGTGCAAAGTTTTCACTTAGTATGTTTTCATGTTTTATATTATAAGTAAATAAATCGTGTATGAAAACTTCCCAAGTCAAAACTTGGCACCCACTTAGATCTCAATTGAGGGCAGTATAGCCTAGATGTTAGCGTGCTTGGCGCCGCAACCTCTAGACTGGACTGTCGTGGGTTCGAATCCCACCTGCGGTCATGGATGTTTTGTGATGTTATTTAGTTTTAAGTTAGTTGTTATTTAGTGTAGTTGAAAGACGCTAATGACCTTAGATGTCGACGCGTCTATAATCTACAATAAATAAATAAATAGATCGCAATTCTTTTTTCGGCGAAGCTGTTTTTTGTACCGCACTTGCACCTTTTTCACGCATATATGTTATTGGTGGGATGTCAATACTATTTGTAAGTTACATTCTACTTAAATATTGTTTAGACACATTCATGATATTTAGGATTCTATAGACATGCAAAACTATACATGTGTGTAGGTCTAATATTTTTAGAGTCATGGGGGGGTCGAAAGTAGCTCGAAATAGTTCGAATAATATTACACACTGCCGGTGTGTCGCCTTCTTTTCCAAACTTGGCTGACACACTGCCGTGTCTAGATACACATTCCTTAGGTAGCAGATTGAATTAATTGTAATGGTGGAGGTGCAGATCTCTACGCGTTTCGTCCACCACAATTCATGTTCTAGACACAGCCGATACATAGTTCTGAAATTTGATAACTTGTAGTTTTCAGATTTTCTCCTTTCTATACGCCTAATGATCTACCTTGATGCCAAATTTCAAGTTTCTAAGTCATCTAGAAGTGGTCTAGGTTTTTGATGAGTGAGGAGTGATAAAATTGGCACTTTTCAAATCTTAATAACTCAAGAACTATAATAGGTTTATTCACGAAATTTGAGATTCTAGGTGTTCAAGAGGACCTTATTAGACATGCAAAATTGCAAATGTGTAGGTCTTATATTTTTTAGTTATGGGGAGGTCGAAAGTAGCTCGAAATGGTTCATGTAAATATAAACACAGTCAGTGTTGCCAAACTTGGCTGACACCTGCCGTGTGCCTAGATTATGATGTTTTATGGCTGTCTTACTTTATCAGCACTTGTGACTGATTGTTAAAGCGAGTTTACACAGTACGAATTTCTGGGCTGGCCAGTAGACAGTATCTGTACTTGGAAATTGGGGGGAAATAAAATAGTCAGCTTCTCGGCTGTTTATACTAGGTCAGTAGCTGTACTCTCATCGACCAGTTGCCCTGTTTGCAGGTCTTCAAAAGTGTATCGTAATATGATGTATCAATCCACTTAAATAACTGTCTAGCCCAGGGGTCGGCAACCTTTTGAGACGGAAGAGCCAAAAGTTACAATTTACAAAATTTCCCAGTTTTTAAAGAGCCATTAACATTTTTATTTCAATATTATGGTATTTGATTAGGATTAGGTATATAAAAAAAAGTTCTGACTGCGACCGTTGACGACACAGTGCACCAATAACTAAACAAACAGAACAGTGTTGCCACATTTAAAAAATGTCAGCTGTCCGTATACTCTCTACTCCACCTATTCTCACTGTTCTCTGTTGAGTGTTTTTATCCTGTTTAAAGTTTTTTTTGCAGTATAATGTTTTTTATTAGTTTTGAAAATAAAATAGTATAATTATTAATATTTGCGCATGGAACTGGAGAGCCGCATCTTGACATCATAGAAGCCGCATGCGGCTCGCGAGCCGCAGGTTGCCGACCCCTGGTCTAGCCAGTTACAACTCTGCGTTCAAACTGAGCGAGTAGGATGCGAACTACTGGCCTAATATGGAGTGGGGGAAGGCGAGTGGCCAGTAAAATAAAAAATATTGAAATTACTCGCATGCAGTAGCTAACCATCTTGCAGAGACAGTAACTCGGAACGATCAAACTATTTTGTGTATTACTCAAAATCAATTATTTCTGACCACTGTGTATGACAGGCACAGCTGTATATACAGATGCTAAGCCGACTGCCAACAGGCAACCGAAACAATAAACACGCATCTGTTATGATATTATGACGTAATAATGACTCGGCTAATAAAAACAACAGTATTTGTTTATATTTGTAAATATGCTGCTTTGATGGTCCTTAGACACAACGTCATTGGTTCCCAGACTCTGAAAGCAAACTACCATAAAATAATAGTTACTATAACCCAAGCGTTGATAGCAATAAGTTGCCCGCCGTATTCTTCAGCAATCTAATTGTCTTAAATATCAGTGAGATCCGCACAAGAGAGTATAGCCATCCTGACGCAAACAGTATATTTTTATATAAGAGTCAAGAGAGACACCCAATGACGTCTCTTTACAATGGAATATCTGAAAAATGTATTTATTAGTGTATTCGCCATATGGCACATACACTATTGGCGTCGGTCGGATGGCGGGACCTAGGGGTCGGACCAAAATTTCTCGACGTTTCATAGCCTCCTGAACACTTTGGCACCATTTTTGGAAATGTCTGTTTATATATTTATACAGGGTGAGTTCGACCACCCGTATCAGTCGTTTTTTTCGAAAACGGTTAGTCGTAGAGAGTTGTGTCAAAAATTTGTGTAATAAAAGCCCTAATAAAGAATCAAATGGTGATAATGTTTTTTTCCGGGAAGGTCGGCTTCCCTATTAGTTTGCTCCAGAATGTCCAGAACTCCGGAATTATAGATGTAACGATAGGTCGAAAGTGGTATTGTTGAAAAGATCTTTAAAAAATAAGTAAGTTTTGTAGGAACATTTTTTTTGTTACTGCCACCCCTGTAAATTTCTATAAGTATAAATATAAATTATTAAATGTTCAAAACTTCGGAATTTTAGAAAGCACGATAGGTTGAAAGTGGTGCTGTTGAAAAGTTCTTTAAAAAATAGGCAAGTTTTGTAGGAAAAATTATTTAATTACTGCCACCCCTGTTAAGAAATAATCCTTTGAAGTTATTAAATCAAAATTTCATAATAACGATCGAAGTCGGCATTAAAAATCTAGCAACCTTAGACATTGTCACAAGTGTTCAAACTGTCTTCCATTTACTCTTTAGTACATACTACTGAGCTCTTCTGGTTATACTGTGAGTGTACTTCTTCAGTGTTTAATGATCGATAGATTGGTAACTAGATTTTAAATGCGGACTTTTAAAAAGTTCGTTATTACGACATTTTAATCTAGTAATTTCAAACAAATATTACTTAACAGGGGTGGCAGTAATAAAAAAAATTTTTCTACAAAACTTGCTTATTTTTTAAAGATCTTTTCAACAATACCACTTTCGACCTATCGTTACATTTATAATTCCGGAGTTCTGGACATTCTGGAGCAAACTAATAGGGAAGCCGACCTTCCCGGGAAAAAAAATTATCACCATTCGATTCTTTATTGGGGCTTTTATAATACAAATTTTTGACACAAGTCTCTACGATTAACCGTTTTCGAAAAAAACGACTGATACGGGTGGTCGAACTCACCCTATATATATATCTATATATATATATATATATATATATATAATACGGGCTATAACTTTCGAAAGAGTTAATTGATTTTGACGAAATTGGGTAGGCACGTTGCAATCCATCACCGCACGAAGCCTATTTAAAATGGGCCCAATCGGACCATTTTAAGGGTGGTTTTTAGGGGTTGAAAAATGTTTTTGAGCCCAAAAATACCGAAAAAATTCTCAGAATTGTTTCAAAATTGAAATTTAACCCTTTAGTGAAAATTGAAATGTGCTGCTAAAATTTTAATAAAATCGCCCCGACAGGTCCGGACTTACAAATTTTATGAAAACACTAGTTTGCGGATAGTGATTTACTTACTGAAGGCTGTATTTAATTTGGTACAGAGGCTGCATTGATAATAATATTGAAATTAAGAAAAAAAATATTATTTTAAGGGATGTATTAAAGAGTTAAATTTTTTATTTTGTCCAAAAACAAACTTATGTTCACATAATAACAGCACAATGCCTGTATTAGCAAATACACTATATTGTCGGCAGGGTTTTGGCACTACGACCCGAGTTTTTTTAACCTGTCACCGTCAGGACCCAAACCCGAAACGTCTAGATTCGCGCTGACTGAGTTATTGAGATATCAATTACTTCCACAGTCCACAGTGACACGTCTAAATGTCCCTTTTGTTTCTTATATAAAGCAATAGGGGAGAGTGGGGTGTAATGATCCCTCTAAGAGAAAACACATATCATAGTGGGACTAAGTGTTAAAAATGTGGAGTTTTTGACATGGTTCATGTCAAGCTTAAATGATTAAAAAGATTTTGAAATAATGGAAATAATGCGAATCCTGCAAAAGAATCATTTTGCCCCAGAGGGAAAAGTAAAATGAGTCCTTAAAGCGGGGAAAACCATCCCACACTGAATAATTCAATTTGTGATTAATTCACAATATCATAAACAGAACAAGTATGAATAATATTATATTAAAAGCGTGCATGTGTTGAATAATAGTAATTTATGCAACTGATGGCAAAAGTGACGGATTATATGACAGTCGCGATTTTGTTATACGAGCCTAAGGTTCTGGTATACGTGCAACATAACCTTAAGAGAGTATCGTAAAGTCGCGGCTGTCAGATCTGTCACTTTAGACACGCGTTACATACAATATTTTTTGCAACAAGTGCTTCGAAAGTTCAGTTTCAAGCAAATAAAACATAATTTGGATAAATATTTTATTAGTGACATTATAGCGAAGTTATCTATAAAGTACTTTATTACGCACGTGTGTTATAAAGTAAAACAAAACAGTATTACTTTATAGAACGGAGTGCGTTAAAATTTACTTTAAACACTACCGTTCGAACGCATCAGAAGCTTCCATAAAGAATCACTTTTCAAACCGTACACAGCCGTCTAAAATTGTACTTTTGAAGCAAGTGTTGCAAAAAAAATTTTTATTCATAAGTGGTGTTATGTAACGGTATGAAAAGTATGTTTCATGTCTTAATAGCCATTTGTAAAATTTTTGACATCACCGCCTATATATGACGTTGATAATATGTTTGTAAAAAACAATAAGATTAGAATCGAAAAACAATTTCGTATTGCAGAGTGCAAAAAATAATTTTTACATTAAATTAAGTTTGGGTATCTTGAGAAGGGGAGGATAATTACCCCCTTTGTCCAATAGGATCCGCCCTTTTACTGTGCGTGCAGCTTTTCCAAACACCTTTCTACTTGATTAAATTATTTATTTACTTTTTAACATGGGTTCCGCGCCGGCTGGTATGCAGACTAGTTCATATTTTTTCCGTACCGTAAAGATATAGAGGTCAAACTTTCTCATTTCGTATCCTTGTCAGTTATACAAAGCACACATGATCCTTTTGTTTATAAATACTTGACAAGGGATTCTTTTCAAGGTACAGACTTTCCGAATTTTATTTATTATGTGTGTTGAGTATACGCCCGACCCAAACGCAGACTGGCTCTATTTTTTTAAGGACGCTAACAAAATAGTTTTGCTCGAACACAGACGAATGTACTCATGTCCTTATGATATTTATTTTTTTGGGTCCCATATGTCATTCAGTATTGCTTCTTGTTTGTTGTATGTGTATTGTTCTGTGATACATTTATATTGAATGTTCAACATTTTCACAACTAAGTGGTAATTTTTGTATTAACATATAATTATTATTTCATTTCAATTTATTTTTATTGTATTTGGTTTTAGAACATGCGTCTCTATGACTCATTATATTTCTCTTTTGTAAAAATCTTTTGTTAAACAATTTGACCTGAAGATGTGCGCTTAAGACGCACAAAATATGTCGTCTGGTTTAAATAGCTTTATCTTGTGAATGGAAATAATTATTTTTGTTATAAACTAAATTTTTTCAACTATCATAATAATTTCGGTTTTAGTTTTTATGTTCAATTTTCCATGTATTTAAATTTAATTGCCTGTAAGTCAGCAACTAATGTACACATTGTAATTTTAATCAATCATTAAATTATTATTCTATTGTTTTGACTGCATAATTTTTGTCTGACCTAGTTATGTCACATCTGTTCTATCTACATTTTTAAAATAGCAATAAAAAGAAAAATTATTATTAGAATAGCGGCCCGGTACGGCTTCGCCCGGGTGTTATGAATTTATGATTTATTATCCCCACCCGCCGCGAGAAATTCTCCCCCTGCGAAGCGAAGTCGGACTGGTGGTGTTTATAATATTAGTAGCATTCCGCCAATACGCTAAAATGCAGAAAAATGACAGAGTTACGTTTTGTTACAATTCCACCGGAACTATACATTTTTCCGGGATGAAAAATACTGTATGTGCTATTCCACTACCTAAAGTAACTATACAGAGTGTCCAAGACTTGCGTTGTCGGCCGATATGATTTTGGGTGAAGATAGAAAAGAAGTTTAAATACTAAAGTTGTATAAATTTTATTGGTGTATAACCTAAAAATATTTTCAATTATAGAGCCTGTCCCGAGGCCTGTCCCATTTAAGCGTGGCGGATCAAACTTATGTTTTTTTTAATCTAGCACCCTGTTTTTATTTGTTTTTTCCAATTCTGCACCTAAATGTAAATAGAAATTGTAAAAGAAGCCATGCTCGAAAATTCAGTAATTTTTGAATTATTCAAGTTTTTTTAGAAAACTTTGACACGTGCAAAGTAGAACATTTAAAAAAAAAATTTTCAGAGCATCATGTGACCTATCAAATAAAAGGGCTCGTTATGAGAAATATATTCTTTGAAAAAAGCATGGCCCTCTTTTTTGTTTAGTGATCTACTGATGGCTAGCTTAATATAGCAAAAATCATGGTTACCTTGATTTACGTATACAATTTTTATTTTTTTTAGTAAAATATTTTTTTTCTCGAAAACTGTACATTTTAGAGAAAAAAAATAGTTACATTTTTTTCATATTATAACATTTACAATTCATTTATATTTTTTTTACCTATGTTAATACGTGACATTGAGAACGTTTTTTTCAATATCTCAGGATCCACTGAACCGATTTGACTCAAAATCTAATCAGATCTAAGTTAAAGGCTGATAAATACAATAGAACAATCGGCATGGCCGTATGTTGTTCCGTTTTTACGATATCGAAGGCGAAAAATTGACCACATACACACACACATACAGACAGACATCAGTCAGAAAATGATCTTAAACGATTGCTAGGGTTTCAAAACGTGAAGATCTGTTAAAATCTCGAAATATTTTTTTCGGACTAAATCCATTACTTCCCTACCATAGTAGAGGTGGGAAGTAAAAATATGGAATATAGAGCCTCCATCATAGTTTACAGGAAAACCTAAACGAAAGTCCTAAGTCTTAATAGTTCGGAACCCTCTCCATGCGAATCCGTCTCGCACTTGACCGGTTTTTTTATTTAAAAATTTCAAATGGTATACAATCGATTATAAAGGCTTTATATCTTATTAAGCAACGATTACAACACAATTTAACTTAACTTTAGGGCATAATATGTTTCAGAATGACCCCAGGAATACGTATTTGACATCATATGACGGGACACCATGTATGTACCATGTCTGCATGTAAGTTTAATTACGTTGAACAAACTAACCTGGTAACCTGGCAAGCGGAACTTGGAGACAAACAATATCGCTGATTCCGGCCAGACTGCCGTCAACGCCGAGTGCATAGCCGTAATTGACTGAACTCGGCGTCGACCATCGGCACGTACACATCGAGTTGAACGGGCACCCGTTCGACGCCCGCTGCTGACATCTCGTCACGGCGATGATCAATAGCAGGCACACCAACGGCAGCATGACGACGACGCCTCGCCTATGCCTCCTCTAACGACGGTGCCCGACACCTGGAACATATCATATTATGAAAAATGACCTCGTTGCAATGAACCGACAGCTTTTTTTAACCTGTTACTCTTCACTTTAAATATTATAGTTTAAAGTTGGGAATATTTTTCAGAAACTGTTACCGAATATTAGAATTGAATTCATTATTAAAATATTTTATTTAACAAGGTGACCGAACAGCTGGGGGATATCGATTTCGACCAGTTTTTTTAGAGTAAATCAGTGCTCAAACTAAATATGTATATTCGACCATTTGATCTTCCTAGAATTCTGAGGCATCGAATTTTGAAAATGCAATTAATCTAAATTGACTGCAATCAATAAGTATGATAAGTAACCCGCATTTTCATGTATATCTCTATTTGGAGAAATTTCAATTTCAGTTTTTGATATGGATACGAAAGGGTTAATTTAAAGTGTTATAAGCGAAACTAGGTAGCACGTGAACGATAGCTTTAGCTTTTCACTTGGTTGAACGTCTAAGTTGAACCGTTCCTTTAGCGTATTGCACAATGGCGATACGGAAAACAAAATTACTGCTAAATATTTTATCTCATCACATGTACCTACATAATATTATAATAATAATAATAATATATTATCGTGTTAGACAAAATGCAAAATTTGCATTAATAAAAAGCTTTAAAAAGAACTTGCTTCAAAAAAGCCACTATAAAAAGAGGAAAATAAATAACTTTGAGGTCGGCGCCAATTTAATTGCAAAAACTTTTTATATACTTACCTATCTACTTTTATTTTATTAAATTGGCGCCGACTTCAAAATTTTTTTATTTTCCTCTTTTTAGTGACTTTTTTGAAGTCTTTCATTTTTTACTATAAGTAGGTTTGCACGTTATTAACCGACTTTTGTCTTGATATTTGATTACTAAACTAAAAAAAAAAAACACTTAACCGGTTTAAGCAAAATTTATCTGGAACCACCCTGAAGGTATGCCCTATTAAATAAATCAAGAATAATCAAAATCGATTCACAAATGCAGGAGAAATCGGTGTAGTACATACATAAAAAAATTACGCATCAAATTGAGAACCTCCTCTTTTTTTGAAGTCGGTTAAAAATATTATGGTAAATATAAAATATTATATAAGATTGCAAGTATTTCATCTATACAGGGTGTCCAAGACTTGCGTTGTCGGCCGATATATTGATTTTGGGTGAAGATAGAAAAAAAGTTTAAATACAAAAGTTGAATAAATTTTAATGGTGTATAACCTAAAAATATTTTCAATTATACAGCCTGTCCCATTTAAGCGTGGCAGATCAAAGCTATGTTTTTTTTAACCTAGCACCCTGTTTTTATTTGTTTTTTCAATTCTACATCTAAATGTGAATAGAAATTGTAAGGGAAGCCATGCTCGAAAATTCAGTAATTTTTGAGTTATTCAAGTTTTTTAGAAATTTTTGACCCGTCCAGACCTTTACCTAAAATTTGACATAGCCAAAACAAAGAATACAATTCCAACAAAAAAATAACCTCGTTGTATTTAACAATCAAAAGTTACACGTGATTGAAGTTAGGTAAAAGAAGTACATTATTTTGAACACCTTGTATAATAAATTCATTTTTTTAGGACAGACATTGATTTGTCCGTCAATCTAGTGATCCTCAAAATTTCAGTTTGATAAAGGTTTCTGTTTTGGCTATGTCAAATTTTAGGTAAAGGTCTGCACGTGTCAAAAATTTCTAAAAAACTTGAATAACTCAAAAATTACTGAATTTTCGAGCATGGCTTCCCTTACAATTTCTATTCACATTTAGAAGTATAATTGAAAAAATAAATAAAAACAGGGTGCTAGGCTAAAAAAAACATAGCTTTGATCTGCCACGCTTAAATGGGACAGGCTGTATAATTGAAATTATTTTTAGGTTATACACCATTAAAATTTATACAACTTTTGTATTTAAACTTTTTTTCTATCTTCACCCAAAATCAATATATCGGCCGACAACGCAAGTCTTGGACACCCTGTATATAGGTAACTATCACTAATTTTTTTATTTTCAATAATTGTTGTATATTACAAATGCATTACAAATTGGAAACATTTTTCTACAATTTAAATTTAAAATGAAATAGTTCGAATATTATTCTGAAAACATTGCATCTGTGGTATCTATTGTTTATTTTATGTAAAATTTATATGATAGCAAAACAATACGAATTTTGAATAGTAAAATATAAAACATTTTAATATATTCAGCAAATTCAATGCATAAAGTGTTATATGATATCACACATTTGTTTGTTTTAGGTATACAGGTGAATAAAGTATACAGCTAAAAAAATTGTAAAAGTATGAATTATATGATGTGAAATGTTAAAAAAAAACGTTCATACAAAGAGATCTTTCAAGCAAAAAATTTCCAGTTGCATAAACTATTACGGCAGTGCAGCATAATAATAATAATTATAATTACAACTATAAAAAGAGGCGAGACGAAAAATGCGTTACAAAAATGTGTAACGCGAACACCATAGTTACGCCATTGTTTGGTTGTGTTTTGTATGATGTGTCACTTAAATATTAAGTAGTTCTACACCTTCGGTTGCGGCACAATCGTAATTACTGTGCCCATTGTCAATTCTTTTTTTATAAAAACGAAAAATTTATAATACTTTTAGGGAACACTTTTAGTTTAATAATGTTACGGATCACCCTGTATATGAACGGCAGACAATAGTTCTGAGAAACAGGGGTCTGCTTACCGAACAACTCGTACCTTCACGAACATTCTGGACAACGCTAGAGAAATCAAGAACACCACTGAACTTACGCCACGCAGGTATATAAACAGCGGTGCGGGCCAATCAGGCAATCAGTGTCGTGTTGAATACGAACTCAAGTACTGAGCGACGAATAGTGCGTCTGATATAAATACAGTAATATAAATAGCTCCGGGATATAAATACAAATTGATAAAATAAATATTAGTGTAGTTAATTGCATATAGTTAAGTGTTATTTAAGTGGCTCGTTTAGTTCAATAATTACCGTTTAAGTTTTTTTTATTGTTTAAACTGACTTTTCGTTGTTGCATTCATTATTATTGTTGTGTTTTTAATTATTGTAAATAAATATTGTAAATAAATATTTATTCCGCCAACTCAGAAAACAGTTTTGTAACAATAATATCAGTCTGTATGACCCCTCAAGTGATGGCAAAAGATTTAATTTTTGTTTAAGAATAGCTTTTAAAATGAGGTAAAAATTTAGATTATTTTACAACATATTTTCAAAGTTACCTCTATCCGTTTTAAGAAATCTATACAGACTAGTAAAACTTTACAAATGATAGAGCAATATATGTTTAAACTAATATTTTTCTGTAAAAGTATAACAGTTTGTGTTCTAATTGGACGATCTGAAGCGATAATATTATATTAATAATGTCCTTTGACAAATTTAACCAAGTTTGTTAAATCTCATTGGCCAGAAACTTCTGGGAAATTTAATAGAAATAGAAGTATTAAAACACCTTCCGGGAATCCTAGTATGGAAATTATAAGCGCCAGACAGGATTATTGGAGGATACCAAATTACTCAGAAGTAGGGCTGTCATAAGCTGACAAAGGTCATACAGGACAGGTTCACTCGAGGAGAAAGTGGGAGTTTATACAAAAAAAAGACATTTTTATACAAAATATCTATTTAATTCATATTATATTATAGAATTCCACGTTTTTACATAATTTGAAAAAAAAAATATTGCTTTGCGCAGCTCTTTCAGAACTGAGAACCACCGAAATTGATGGTTGTATTCTCACCACAAAAAAACTGTTACAGAAATTTAAAGATTTAAGACAAAAAATTATGATTTCAGACGGTTCATTTGGTAAAAAAACTTTACTTATTTTATATTTAATATTTTTCAATGAAAAGACAGGACAAAACAGGACACGATCGAAATACAGGACACAGTTAAAATAGAGGTCAAATCCTTTAAATACAGGACATATGGTAGCCCTACTCATAAGGAAAATCCATAAGAACTGTCGGATCATCTGTACATAGATTTAAATCAAATAGGGGTATACAGAGGCAGCACAGGTACAACCGTGTATTACGTAACATAATCAAACCAATTCACATTTCCATGTTCCATACATTTTACGTCGTCGTAGCGTGCTTAAGGATAGTTCGACTATTTGACAGAGTGACTATGTAATGTCGCAATTGAATCAAAAAGCGCTTTGACCCCAACTGATTACAAAATACAGAATAATCGTAGTCGTACATGATGACAACCGACATGTATGAATTAAGTACACAAGCATTACTATTTTATTCCAAACGTAGACCAACAAGAATAGTACATTATGCAATTATGGCGGAAAGTTGGAGCTTGTGAACGAGTGTGACATTTGCCCGCCAGAGCAGAGGTAGATACGGGAAAATGCGGGAATTTTCGAATAATGATATCTATTTTTTTAAAATATTAGTAAAAAAAACTTTTTAGAGACAAGCTTCTATTGAAATGTACTAAAAAGGAAAAAATAATATTTAATAATTTTGGTTCATAATTATTATAAAAGCGGGGGTTGTAATCTCTATGATAAAACATTAGTCGTAGCCCCCGCTTTTATAATAATTATGAACCAAAATTATTAAATATTATTTTTCCCTTGATAGTCAATAAAAGCTGGTCTCTAAAAAGTTTTTTTTTTACTAATATTTTATTTTGTTCATTTTAGTCTTTCAAAATTTTACCCCCCTTTGACACCCGTAGGGGTTGAAATTTCAAGTCTCTAGCTTCAGAGATTTGGCCTAGGTGCTGATTAGTAAAAAAAATCTTACATCCCCGTTTGAACCTCTTAGGGGTTGGAATTATTTCTAAAAACGATTTATTCATGTATTGTCATCGGGAATACGTATGTGTACAAAATTTCAAATCGATCGGATATGTGAAAGTCGTTCAAAATTGACTTTCAAGTTTTGACCTAAACAAACAAACCAACACACACACTAACATACATTGCAAATTAAATAAAAGCTTGTAAAAATTGCCATTGGAAGCCCTGATTGATGCACAGAAAACTTTATTTTTAAGTTTAATTTTGAACGCACCCATCTCATTATATTTTTTATTTAATGACAACACTATTAATTATAAGTACATATTTATATAAATAAACATAATAATATGTCTTTTTGGTACTTGATTTGTGTTTTATTTTTTGTTAAGAAAACTGTGGAAAACGTCTTATTAAATTTCCCCGAATGTTGGCAACGTTTATGGATAGGTACTTTCGAACGCCGCCGTTGGCAACCCTGTAATGCAATTTGAGAAGACTTTAGTTCAACACCAACACAATAAAACATGTTTTTCACGTTTCGCGTACTCGTGGCGTGTTTAAAGACAGTTCCAGTAGCGCCACTGCTGCGCTGTAGCCTGTATCTCTACCCAACACAGAATGACATGAATAGACGCGTATATTTCACGCTATGCATAAAAATACGACACACGAACTATGTTTGTGAGCCAATAAAAGACAACAAAACAAAACACTGCACAGACACAAAATGGTGCCGAATGCTGCACGGACACGGCTGCACGTACCGAGTGACATGTGGCCGTGCACTAACGTGCTTCTTTAATGTTCCTATTTAAATGCACGATGGCTACAGTACGGTATAGAACTCTCATATCTCCATTTGAATCAAATTTAGAGTCTTCTATTCTAAATAATACTTCAATATGCTGGTTATTTATAATTCGAGAAATTACGAATACTATTTGTATTCAGTATTCGAAACTATTTGTTTGGAGTATTTAGTATTCGAATACATTTTCTTAGTACTCGATCTATGTCTGCAGATCGTAATCGCAATCTTTTCATCACTACTTTTTTAGGGCGCGAAATTCTATAACGCGGTGATTTTTTGTAAACACTTTATAAGACAAAAGGCAATAGAGATATAGATTATAGAATGATCAGTGATCACGTGCCGAAAAAATGTTATCATCGGGCGACAACGAGTTCTTTTGAAGTTTTTTTTATAGCACAGCAAATAAGGTATCACGTTGGTAGGAAGGTAGATAAATTTAAATCGCAGTTATTTTTGATTTTATAGAGAACCAAAATATTTCAATAATAATATATTGTGTAACTAGTGTGCTAAATACATCTTTATACGTCAGGCGTTATGTTTTCAGCACGAGTAGTAGGCGAGCGAACAAGAGCCTTGACGAGTATGCATCGCGAGCCGTATACGAGTACTAAAAACGTCACGCCTATGATGCATAAAGAATTAGCACACGCGTTGCACACTATACTTTATTCGACACATGCATGGTTTTAGACTTTAATTGAAATAATGTCAAACACTTTAGATTCGCTGAGAGCAGTACACCTCATAATAAAAAAAAATTATTTAATTCGTTGATATAGTAACCATATTTCATTATAGTATCGAAAAGATGTAGGTTAGTGGTTCATTATTTAGAACAGATTTTTCTAATGTTTTTCATTATAGCATCGAAAACCGTTTTCATAATGATCATCCCGTCACCAGTCGATAAACGGCCATTTAAGATCCGGTCTACAGACATAAAAAAACACTAAAAGCGTGCGTCTGTTGAATAAAATTAATTACCTACTGTGGTTTTGGTTCAGTCATTCACAGAACTGAACTATGCAAGCCATGAATAACTCTGACTAAAATAGTTCTACGTCGTTCAAATCATACATCTAATGTAATAAATACCCTTGGAAACGATGCAGAGTGTGTTTGTACAAGCAAATATTAATTTTCCGTTGGAAAAAAAATGCTAATTATTTTATGAGACGATTTTATCATGCATTTATTAGGCAGGTTTTATAGCTTGTGCATGCATCTGAAGTCATAAATATCTTTCTAATGAACATGAATTAAATTAGTTCTATTTGTATGCTTTTAGGTTACAAATTATTTTTGTAATTATAGATAACAATATAATAGATATAGACCAATAAAAAAACTGCAAAATAAATATTACATTCTACTTTTTGAAATTAATCGATACATCAGACGAGTTTTGACAATCAATTAATCCTATGAAATAAAATTCATTTTCAATTACTTTAAATAAATAATCATAAATTCAATGCCCGATTATCAAATAGGCAAAATAGGCTCCGACCTATGGGTTCTAGCCTTTGCCCCCATAATAGGGAAAGGAACGCTTTGCCGCCGGCGCCGCATGCCAAATTACAACAATTTTTTTCGCGTAATAAAATTGGTAGGTGTATTAAAATTTTTGATTGGTACAATTAAAAAAGTATTAGGAGATCATTCGCAAGAAGTTCCGAGATATCGACTGCCTGGGGGCCTCCACAGTGTCACTGGAAAAATTATTCCTAGACTGAAATAAGTATTTTCAAAAATAATTTTTTTAGGTTATTCATTAAAATTTATGATTATATTAATAATATGAAAGTTATTAATTAAGAATAGATACACCGTAAATAAATCATTTATTTAAAATGAATTATTAAATTTCAGAGCTGTATGTTGATGAAACAATTTCTGTCAAACTTCAGGATGAACTGAAATACAAACCAAAGTTAGTTTCATCAAATTTGTTTGAAAATACCCGACATTAATACATACCTAATATAATTGAGACTTAGAAATGTGATATTTTGGTAAACTGAAATGATGTTCAAAGCATTGTTAAAATTAGTTTAATCTTACTTATGTATATGGTCAACATTAATATTTAAAATTAAATAACTAGATTTTAACTTATGTTTCTAACATGTACGTATATTAGTTAATTGAAAACAATATATACTATAATTGAAAATTTTATTGGAAGAGCAGCCAATTACATAATTGATTCCTTGCATTATCGGAAAAAATCATTTTATCAACCATAGTCACAGTCAGGAACCTAACCTGAACTTCTCCATTATCGCGGCGGAATGAGCTTACAATATATGCAAAGGAATCAATTGATTTCCAGTACATGCGAGTGTTTTTAATTATAGTTAGGTTGTAGATGTGAATCATCGTAATAACGAGAGCTATTCATGTAGGTGAAATTATTTCAAACACCCAAAGGGAATACATTAAATAAGAACCTAGATACTGATATGTTATAAATACCATATATACTATAATTAAAATATGCGGCAAATATTTCGATAATAAACAATTAAAAAAGGATATTTGCCTCATAAGTGCACGGTCGAAGTTATACTTCATACGTTTACATTTTTACTTTTCCTCTCTCAGCGTTTTTAAATTAATAAAAAAACTCGGGTCGCAGTGCCAAAACCCTGCCGACAATATAGTGTATTTGCTAATACAGGCATTGTGGCATTATTATGTAAACTTAAGTTTGTTTTTTGACAAAATAAAAAATTTAACCCCTTAATACAGCCCTTAAAATAATTAAATTTTTCTAAATTTCAATATTAGACATGGATTTCATCAATACACCCAATTAAATACACCCTTCCATATCTAAGTAAATCCGTATCAACAAACTAGTGTTTTCATAAAATTTGAAAGTCCGGTCCTGTCGGGCCGATTTTATTAAAATTTTAGCAGCACATTTTAATCTTTACTAAAGAGTTAAATTTCAATTTTGAAACGATTCTGACAAATTTTTCGGTATTTTTGGGCCCAAAAACTTTTTGGAACCCCTAAATACAACCCTGAAAATGGTCCGATCGGGCCCATTTTAAATAGGCTTCTTGCGGTGATGGGTTCCAATGTGTGTACCAAATTTCGATTCAATCGATTAAGTCTGTCGAGAGTTATCGTGTACACACATATATATATAAATATATATATATATAAATATATATATATATATATATATAAATATATACATACATATATATATAAACATTTTTAAAAATGGTGCCAAAGTGTTCAGGAGGCTATGAAACGTCGAGAAATTTTGGTCCGACCCCTAGGTCCCACCATCCGACCGACGCCAATAGTGTATGTGCCATATGGCAAATACACTAATAATTATTATTAATAAAATCCATGGATATCATAACATCTACACATTAGCATCCAAAGCCTGCTTCGAATATTTACACTATTTTGAAACGTCAAAAAATTGACTTTTAAAATTACAAAATCTATAACAAGCCGTGAGGTGGGTCGTTTATTAGGACTAAAGTGCGACCCTTGAGGTCCACACGACGAACTTCCCAGTTTGATAAATATTTAATAATAATAATTAAATTAGATATTACACAGAAAAGTAATCATTTCAATCATTAAAACATCAATAATTTAAAAAAAAAAAAAAAAAAAAAACGGCTGAACCGATTTTTATAAAATTTATTTCGGATTAAAATGACGTTAACACGCCTCGATTGACACCCTTACGAAGTCGATATAATTTTTTATTCGCGAGATATTGTGTAAAATCTACTTTTTTGGAGGTTATTTGGTTAAGAAAAAAGAACGGCTGAACCGATTTTGAAAAAATTTCTTTCAGATCATATTTACGTTAATACGCGTCGATTGGCACCCTAACGTAGTCGATATCATTTTTCGTTCTCGAGATTTCGTCTTTGAAAGAAATGTACACATACGTACGTACGTACGTACGTACGTACACACACACACACACACACACACACACACAGACATCTTTCTAAAAGTAGTGTAAAAATAGTGTAGTGACCTTGAAACATAAAAATTTTTTTTCCTTTTTGATTTCGATTTTCGGACCCATTACAATAACTTCCAGTGGGAAGTTAATAAAGTGAACTTGTCGTGAGATGAAACCTAGCTAGATCGATTTTTTGCTCCCCGAAACCTCTTTTCAGTCAATTTTATCCAATTCGTTAGATCCGTTTTATCCTTGTCAGCGTTACATTATAGCGTTTCATTAATTTTTGATTCAAGGTCATCCCAATTCACTACCCTCCCTAAAGCAGTACAACTTTAAAAATAAAGGCTAATAATAATAATTCGCATAATATAACGACTGCGATTGCGAATAATCGTTACAACCCTTTAGCTACAATACTTACAATATCGTTTAAAAAGTAACAGGGGAGAGGGCAGATTGCCCAATTTGGCAAATATTTCTCCTGTGTCTTTCTCTCACTCTCTAACACAATCATTAAACAGAACAATTCACTTCACTCAAACCCCGTTGATTTATTTGCTATGTTAATTACACATACTTTGTTAATAATCGATTATTTACAAAACACTGCTGCCGTCGTAAATAAACAAAAAAAATGTTTATACCACAAACATATTTGGAAATATACAGTACATTCAAAAAATACGCTAACGGTTGTCACAAATTGTCTAAAATATTAGATGTCACCAGCTTAATAATTTATAACGAAATATTTAGTTTGACTAACGACCGGATAGATGTTATTATTAAAGGCAGAGTAAGTTCCGTCACTAGGTACACTAGGGTCCACTGAGGTTAAAGTAATAGAGGAGACATGCCGTATATAACTGCTTATACAAAGTTGAAGCCAGGTCTGACGTCACAATGTCGAGTAAACATGACGGCAAAACACAGGTTGGATTGGGAATATTATTCTCTCATCCCCTCTCCTTCTCCTTCTTCCTCTCCCTCTCCTTCTCCTTATCCCTATTCTTCTCCTTCTCCTTTTGCTTCTCCTTCTCATTCTCCCTATCCTTCTCCTTCTCTTTCTCCTTCTCTCTTTCTCTCTATATCTGTGTGTGTGTGTGTGTGTGTGTGCGTACGTTCGTATCATTCGTTCGTATGTCGGTGAACTTTTTTCGGCTGTCATATCTCAAGAACAAAAGTAGTGATATTGACTCCTGACCAAATTCATCCGACACATAATTCCTGCGAAATGTTACAATCACCACAAAACACCAAACCATAACAAACACTCTCGACGTACGTTTCGCCAACCAAGTTGGCATCATCAGGAGATGATGAGTTTTAATCATCTCCTGATGATGCCAACTTGGTTGGCGAAACGTACGTCGAGAGTGTTTGTTATGGTTTGGTGTTTTGTGGTGATTGTAACATTTCGTATCTTTACACCAAAGGTTCCACCATTTTTTATTGTTACATAATTCCTGCATATTGAACACTTGATTAGGATTGCAGGAAATTTCAGTTAGCGGTTTTTTGTTTATCACAAAAATACTGCCTACTGTAAAATTGTTGTAAAATATTTCTCGTGTCTTTAGTTGATACGTGTCTTTTTTATAAGAATTCTGATTGTTCCGGGTCGTTCTGGGCCATCCACAGTCAATTCAATTGATGTTCTGCAATAGACTCATTAACTTTATGTTTATTTAGCAGCGTTTCGAACCAAAATCGAACTATAAAAACGCGATGATGAAATAGGGATTCATGTCAAAATCAAGCATAAAAAAAATAAACGACAAACTTGTTGAACATCCTATATAAAGAACACTCAATTACTAACGTGATTAAATGTTGTTTGTTTATATTAATGTAAAACAAACAAATACTGATATTTAACCAGTAAATTTTGCTCGGATTTCGATATTAATAGTTGAAAATCGGCAACCTATAGGAATAACAATGACATAATTTTTAACAGTTTTCACAGTTTATTTTAAATATTTTAACTTTTAATAAATAAATATCTGGATGACCGAGCTTTGCTCGGATGAGTTCAAAAAAAATAGTACTTAAAGTTCCCATTTCATCAAAATCGTTAGTCGTTTTTAAGAAAAAAAAACTCGGGTCGCAGTGCCAAAACCCTGCCGACAATATAGTGTATTTGCAAATACAGGCCTTGTGGCTTTAATACGTGAACTTAAGTTTGTTTTTGGACAAAATAAAAAATTTAACCCCTTAATACATCCCTTAAAATAATATTTTTTTCTTAATTTCAATATTATTATCAATGCAACCTCTGTACCACATTAAATACACCCTTCCATAAGTAAATCCGTATCAACAAACTAGTGTTTTCATAAAATTTGAAAGTCCGGTCCTGTCGGGCCGATTTTATTAAAATTTTAGCAGCACGTTTTAATCTTTACTAAAGAGTTAAATTTAAATTTTGAAACGATTCTGACAAATTTTTCGGTATTTTTGGGCCCAAAAACTTTTTGGAACCCCTAAATACAACCCTGAAAATGGTCCGATCGGGCCCATTTTAAATAGGCTTCTTGCGGTGATGGGTTCCAATGTGTGTACCAAATTTCGTTTCAATCGATTAAGTCTGTCGAGAGTTATCGTGTACACACATATATATATAAATATATATATAAATATATATATATATATATATATAAATATATACATACATATATATATAAACATTTCCAAAAATGGTGCCAAATTGTTCAGGAGGCTATGAAACGTCGAGAAATTTTGGTCCGACCCCTAGGTCCCGCCATCCGACCGACGCCAATAGTGTATGTGCCATATTATGGCAAATACACTAAAAATTACATACCTATAAGTAGATAATATTATACGTCAGTATACGTCATACTACATGACGTATGTACCTACATATTTTATATAGGTAATTAAATATTAGTTAAAACTACTTACATAATTATGTTTAGTTTTTACTGATGTTATTTTTTACTATACAAATAGTTCACGGATTATTTTAATAAGTTAAAAATTCTGTCAGAGTATTTTGACATATAAATAATGAAAGTAGTTTGTTTTCTCCAAAGCCTACTCACGATATTACAATGTTTTGAAAGGTTAAAAATCCGTTTTTAAAAATGATAAAATCGATAGGAAAACGAATTTTTCCAGGGATGAGACCTAGCTAAATCGATTTTTTGCCCCCCGAAACCCCTTTTCGGTAAATTTGATCAAAATCGTTAGAGCCGTTTTCGAGAAAATATTTATATAGGTACATATATACATATATACATAGAAATATAGAAACATAGAAACATATATACAAGATTTACTCGTTTAATAATATAGGGGGATAGACATAATTAATTTTTAATTTATTTTGCAGTAATCAAACCCATATTTTGTGAGTGGTATATATTTGCTTAAAACTTTTAATGTCAAGGCTCAATGTTTACTTTTTTTCTAGAAAATTCTAATAAAGGGATAGTTGGATTTCTGTGAGAATATTTATGTATAGATAGTTCATTTGTATTTGACAATAATGATACATGTAGGTATACACTCGTTTATGCGCAGTAACTTATTCGTGTTAGCTCGAAAGCAGTGTGTAAGAATAGGTCTACTAACCATACCTATTATCATATGCGGCCATACATAGCTCTAGACAGTGTTATTTATGAACATATTAGGGTCTTATAATGTCGCGTTTTATAGGCAGAGTCACGCTCTAAAAATTCGATCGAAATTTTTTCACCTTGGAATTTCATCTACATGAAAATTTATGTCGGTAGGTACTGTAGAAACATAGCTGAGATTTAAAACTATAGATACTAGTGAATCCTGTGCAAAAATTGATATTATTATACCTGATATATACATAAACATAAAGAAACTTAAAAGCTGCCACAACGCATGATTTTCTTAAATTTTAAAAAATATAAGCAATTAAATTACTGCATCTTATAAAAAAAAATTTTGCCTACAGTTTCCATTTCAAGTCGTAATAAATACTCGATTTTCGAGTCAATTCTAATTCTAAAAAAAATTTTGCCCTGCAGTTTCCATTTCAAGTCGTAAAAAATACTCGATTTTCGTGTCAATTCTAATTCTAAAAAAAATTCGGGATCGTACAGTACTGGGTGAACATCGTTCAGTATCTAAATTTACTATTCGTCTTAACACAAAAAGAAAAATCGAGCATGAGAAGAAAATCCATTCCTTGCTCTACTTGACTTGATTTGAAAGAGTTCCGGACATTTCGACCCAGTGAAGGAAAAAATTGTTCCTTTGTTACTCCAACTTTTTCGAGTATTTTCTACTAACTTGACGATCAAGTGTGATTGCTGCTCGTATATCGCTATATGATTAATATATAAAATATAGAATGTCATAAAAAATCAAATTACATACAACGAAACTTTTGATTTATTCATCAGAAAATAATATTTTATGGATTCTCATTTATAATTTAAACTCAATGTATAAATTATCTATGCATATAATAGCATACTTTGATACCCCTGCGCCCTTCGTCAAATGTATTCCCTTCGATCATTATTGACAGCATTCCGACGTTATTTTTAACGCTTTGTTTAAAATACTTTCAGGGTGGGTTATCCATAGTGAAATAATCGGTAAAATTTGACATTTTTAATATGAAATTCGTAGGTTATGATTTACATTTAACTAAACTAAAAAAATATATTTTAATTAATCGCTAATATTACGATTATTTAGTTTTCATTTATTCAAAGCTTTAAGTTCAAAAATATGATCGATATTGATGAACATCTATACGCCAAAAAAGTTACCAAAATAATTTAAACGTGACGAAAGGATTACGAAGTATTCCAGTAAACAGACGTTATGGAATAGTAAAGTATGTATATTTTGTTGCGTATAATGAGACATATTACTGACGTCGAGTAGTGACAGTATGTTAAAACGAGTAATAACGAGTCTTAACAGTCACACGAGTCATATCATTACGCACGAATAATATATGATATTTTTGCCATATCCACTTTTCACTTCATTATCAGTATTTTCAAAATTTTTTACTTCCCACCTCTACTATGGTAGGGAAGTAATGGATTTAGTCCGAAAAAAATATTTCGAGATTTTAACAGATTTTCACGTTTTGAGACCCTAGCAATCGTTTAAGATCATTTTCTGACTGATGTCTGTAGTGTGTGTATGTGTGTGGTCAATTTTTCGCCTTCGATATCTTAAGAACGGAACAACATACGGGTATGCCGATTGTTCTATTGTGTTTATCAGCCTTTAACTTAGATCTGATTAGATTTTGAGTCAAATCGGTTCAGTGGATCCTGAGATATTCAAAAAAACGTCCTCAATGTCATGTATTAACATAGGTTAAAAAAATATAAATGAATTCTAGATGTTATAATATGAAAAAAATGTAAATATTTTTTTTCTCTAAAATGTATAGTTTTCGAGAAAAAAAATATTTTACTAAAAAAAATAAAAATTGTACGTAAATCAAGGTAACCATGATTTTTGCTATATTAAGTTAGCCATCAGTAGATCACCAAACAAAAAAGAGGGCCATGCTTTTTTCAAAGAATAAAAATTAAATTGTGTTTTAAAGATCACCAACAGCTAAGGTTATTTGGGCCTAGTCAAAGAATAAAAAAAAAAGAGTGTTTATTTTTTGCAAATATTTACTAAGTGGGAAGTATAGGACTGGTCATCAGTCGAATTTTTTACTGTCCATTTGTATCACAAACTTTACTCCTATAGTAGGCCGAGGTACACACAGGTCTAGGAGTATGTAATAGCGAGCAGATCAGGTGAATAAACATAAATCACTATGGAAATGGCTTGCTTTCCCACACTGGTGTGGGAATGATAGGTTGCCGCACACCGGCCTGTCAAAAGTCATGTTACATGCATGTAAAGCAGCTATTTTATAGTGGGTATGGCAAAAAAATTATAAACCACCAACTAGTATCAACTTGATGATTTATAATGACGTGTTTGATTAACTGCTGATTGAAATAATATTTGATTTTAATATTGGGAAAAGTGGTCGTTATCGATGAACCTGAATTATTTAATTCCGAATTTTGCCTGCAATATATTATAGTTCAGCCCGGTGACTTAAATTGCGCGAAAACTGTATCATAAATTACAACTCCTTTTTTTATTACCGGGCTCCGGTTCAATTTGTAATACTGTCACTTACTCGGCAAACAGTACATTTTCCAAGTACAGTCCACATTATATGAATAGACCCAGTGTTCGTCCATTCATTGTGTTTGCACATGTAAAATCAACAAATCCAATAAAGAAGTATGTACACTACGGATAATTTTGGATAATATCAAAAATTTATGTGAGGTCAAACCGAGAATTTTGACGCACCTTCGTAAAAAAGTGAAATTCACGTAAATTATGGATACAATTTTTAAGTATTACAAAATGAACACTTTTTCTCAAATCAACACAAATTCAACAATTAACCTATCGATGAAATTATAACGCACCATGTGTGAGAGAGACGCGTTTATAGAAAAAAACACGTGTTAAAAACAACATATATTCTTGTTGTTGATGTCTAATAGTAGATTGTATATCTAGTTACGTAATGAGGCATATGTAACTGAAGAGTAGACAGTACCTATGTTAAAACGAGAGATAGCGTGCTTTAATAGTCATTCGAGTCATAATATAATTACGTACGAGATATATATGGTATTGTTTGCCATACTTACTATAAAATAGCTGCTTTTCACTTCATTTTCAGTATTTTCAAATTTTTTTACAGTTCATTTGTGTCGCCAATTTCACTTCTATAGTAGGCCGAGGCACGCACAGCAGTATGTAATAGCGGGCAGATCATGTGAATAAACTATATCACTATGGAAATGGCTTGCTTTCCCACAGTAGTGTAAGAAAGATACGTTCCCGCACACCGGCCTGTCAAAAGTCACTATTTACATGCATGTAAAACAGCTATTTTATAGTGGGTATTGCAAAAACATCTTTATTGCCCCGCTCCCCAATTTCTGCTATGAAATGTATCACAAGTAGTATATCGCGGAAATTATGTAAAGCTCTACTGTCAGCTGTATAATTTCGTCCTTGGTCAGCTGTCAACATTTTTTTAGGTTATATGTAGCTGTCATTGTAATCCATTCTGAATGTTTACACATTTATTGAGATAACCGCGAACACATAATATTTTATTTTATTTTTTTATGTACGGTTGTACACAGACTCATCCTCAACATGGGGATCTCCGTTGTTATGGGAAATAGAGATTTGGTTAAATGAGACAAAATGTGCAGAATCTCCAGTACTACTACCCTGCGTAGTCAAACTTTCCATATTTTTCTTGGTTCGCGACCGACAGTTGAAAAACGAGATTTACCCATTTTCGTTTTTTGTTTATAACTCGCCTATTAAGGAAGTTAGAAAAAAAATATTTTCACTTTCTTAAGGCCCTTTTTTATGAAGATTTCAAATCTCTTTTCATATTTTTATTTACTCTTATAGTTTTAGAGATACTTGTACTAACTTTGTTTTTTTAAATACACGTCAAAGATGGCCATGACACCATTCGAAAGAGATTTTTTTTCTCTTTAATTTGATATGAGGGTTGATGGATTTATTTTCAAAAATAACAGAGTTATACGTAAAACACTCATTTTTAATAGTAGGCTATGCTAAATTAATTGATAAAACAACAGAAGGCTTAGCAAACAGTTGAAGTTCGAGTTGGCGTAGTAAACGGCTGTTTTGTTTTAGCTGTCAAAGTGTAGTTTGTTGCTAATTTGTCAGTTTACTAAGTGATTTATTAAATTTACTTTTGTTATCATGGAACCATTTTGTAACAATGAAAAATAAGCGATTTTCAACAATTGATCGTAAAACAGTAGTTTTGTCTTCTTCACTTATTCGCGTTAACTTAGTAAACGGCTTTTTAAATGATCCATAGTCTATTAAATTTACTCGTAAGTTTCTGTAAATAGACGAATGAGGTTGTCTTCGTTCTGGATACTGATCGAAGTACATTTCTGCAGCTCTGGTCGAATTTTTGTGACATAGAATGCAACAAGATAACATATCAAATGTTTCATTGTTACAAAATGGTTCCATGATAACAAAAGTAAATTTAATAAATCACTTAGTAAACTGACAAATTAGCAACAAACTACACTTTGACAGCTAAAACAAAACAGCCGTTTACTAAGCCAACGCGAACTTCAACTGTTTGCTAAGCCTTCTGTTGTTTTATCAATTAATTTAGCATAGCCTACTATTAAAAATGAGTGTTTTACGTATAACTCTGTTATTTTTGAAAATAAATCCATCAACCCTCATATCAAATTAAAGAGAAAAAAAATCTCTTTCGAATGGTGTCATGGCCATCTTTGACGTGTATTTAAAAAAACAAAGTTAGTACAAGTATCTCTAAAACTATAAGAGTAAATAAAAATATGAAAAGAGATTTGAAATCTTCATAAAAAAGGGCCTTAAGAAAGTGAAAATATTTTTTTTCTAACTTCCTTAATAGGCGAGTTATAAACAAAAAACGAAAATGGGTAAATCTCGTTTTTCAACTGTCGGTCGCGAACCAAGAAAATTATGGAAAGTTTGACTACGCAGGGTAGTAGTACTGGAGATTCTGCACATTTTGTCTCATTTAACCAAATCTCTATTTCCCATAACAACGGAGATCCCCATGTTGAGGATGAGTCTGTGGACACACTGTATATCCTTTGCTAATATAACAATGTTTCTAAACAATGCATTTTCCATGCCAGCAACTGAATTGCCCGGTTTCTGGTACGCCAAATATACTTTGAAAGTAAACTGCCAAGGTTATCTGTGTCACATATCAACTCGTGTAACATTCATGTTTGACTTTTATTTTAAAAACCACTAACTCGTAATAAATGCACTGGAAAAAAAGGTTGACTAGTTTTTTGGTCGAGAAATATCGTCGACCAAGTCCAATTTTTGTCTAAATGAGATATTGTGACCAAGTAATAAGAAATACATTTATTTGACCTGGGAAAAGTGCCCATGTCCAAATTCACATTTTATGTTGGCACTACAAAAATATCCGCTATGACTAAGTGCGTCAATTCCAAATTTCTACTCGTAAAAATAAAAATGTAAATTATGCTTTCATAATAGACGATCATGAATTTTAATAATAATCCACTGACTTATGCATAACATCAATTAACTTAAAATCTCTCCTAAACAATTTTAATTCGTGGACTTAGTCACTTTTACCAAGAAACCGACAATATATCGTGTGAATGCAGCTTAACAAAAGTACCAACTCAATATAATATATAACGAACGATTGAACGAACTGAACGAAACGGTTGCTGCTCAAGTTGGTCGAAAAGTGCTTCATAAACTATGACTCTGTCCCACTTCACTCGTCCCACTATAAATCAAGTTAGAATCTCCCTGAACGTCTATTCAATTTCTCATCGATATATATTTTCTCCGGAGAGAGGCAGAAAAAGTCATTCGTTTTTATTTGAATTATTTTTAAAGATCGTAAAACATGGTTCACTTTTATGAGCATTGGAATATCGCATACGTATACATACAGTGTCCACACGTACATTTATACAGGGTGCTGGGCAACTAAATTAACAGACTTACGGCCGTATTCATAGTTAACCCTTAAGTAGTAAGGGACACTTACTCATACCGTCAAATCGAATATGCGTTTCATAGTCAAAATTGACGTCTATAAGGGCCCTTACATCACCCTCACCTTAAGGGTGGATAGTATGTCCCTTAAGTGTCGAAAAAGTAAAAACAGTAAAACACATAGAAAACACGCATTTATATCAAAAATGACAACTAAACACAATCGGTCTGCAACTGTTCTAAAGAAAAAAATCATGGAAGTTTACTATAATTCTTCCCTCACTCAAGGAAATGACTATGAAACGCTCCTTTGAATAAGGTGCCCTCAGCACTTAAGTGACCCTCAGCGAAGGAACCCTTATCACTTACCTTAAGGGTTAACTATGAATATGGGCATTAGGCACCGGATTCCTTGGGAAAATTTGAGAAAAAAATCATACCCAAAAATCTCCTAAAATTTATCTTTAATGCAATTACAACAGAGTAGCTGATTATTTTTTATTATTAATTTTGATTATTTAGATTTTAGGATGTTCCAGCCTGATGAGATGACTATTTAAAGTGTATTTTTGCCTGTCTTTTTTCTTAGATTTTTTTATGCATATTCTGCGTGATTAAAAAATACAGAACGAGACTCCAGGAGCTGATTATAAAGCTAACAAGCCGTGAGGTGGGTCGTTTATTAGGACTAAAGTGCGACCCTTGAGGTCCACACGGCGAACTTCCCAGTTTGATAAATATTTAATAATAATAATTAAATTAGATATTACACAGAAAAGTAATCATTTTAATCATTAAAACATAATTATTATTTATTTTTAACAATAATTATAAAAAAAAAAAAAAAAAAAACGGCTGAACCGATTTTTATAAAATTTATGTCGGATCAAAATGAAGTTAACACGCCTCGATTGACATCCTTACGAAGTCGATATAATTTTTTATTCGCGAGATATTGTATAAAATCTACTTTTTTGGAGGTTATTTGGTTAAGAAAAAAGAACGGCTGAACCGATTTTGAAAAAAATTCTTTCAGATCATATTTACGTTAATACGCGTCGATTGGCACCTTAACGTATAAGTCGATATCATTTTTCATTCTCGAGATTTCGTCTTAGAAAGAAATGGACACATACATACGTACGTACGTACACACACACACACACACACACAGACATCTTTCTAAAAGTAGTGTAAAAATAGTGTAGTGACCTTGAAATATAAAAAAAAATTTTCCTTTTTGATTTCGATTTTCGGACCCATTACAATAACTTCCAATGGGAAGTTAAAAATTATTAAAAAAAAGTATATTAGAACTTGGCTGTGAAAACAGGACCAATAAAATATTAGATTTTTTCCGAAGAAGGGAATTATTTTTTCAAAAATAATTAAAATACAATAAATTCATAATTGCACAGAATCTACTAATATTATAAATGTGAAAGTGTGTGTGTATGTTTGTTACCACTCAGCTCTGTAACGGCTGAGCAGAGTTTCATGAAATTTGGTATAAGTATAGTTACTATAGGTCCTGGAATACGACATATGGTACTTTTCATCCCGGAAAAATGTATACTTCCAGTGGGATAGTAACAAAACGTAACTCTGCAATTTTCTTGCATTTTAGCGTATTGGCGGAATCCTACTAATATTATAAACACCACCAGCCCGGCTTCGCTCGGGCCGCAGTTGGAGAATATCTCGCGGTAGGGGGGATAAATAATAAATTCATAGCACCCAGGCGAAGCCGAACCAGGCCGCTAGTATAATATTAAACGAAGTAAACTATAGAATTGACTCCTCACTCTGCAGTCTGCACTCTGCACAACTTTTTATTGTCAATTCCCATTTAAATTGCACGCAAACTTCTACATTATTTCATTAAAAACAATGAAAGTTTGACTTGTATGAAATAATAGAAAGTTTTCTGTTTATTTCTAGTAGTGATGGGCAATTACGAGATATTTTAGTCGATTGTCTCGATTGTTCAAACATCTCGATGACTCTCGATGGTTTTCACTTGGACTCGATTGTTGTTGTTTCATAGTCAACCGCGATCGAGTCGCATAGTACTGAATCGTACAGACGATGTACACTGTCGAGAGCCACATAATATATAATCGTTCATCACTCAACAACTGTGGTCGAGTCGATTGTGCAGTAATCGAGTGCTCTGAGACCGACTGAACAGTGTGAACAGTGAACAATCAACGATGAACGAGTCGCGTAAACGTCAGACTTGAGTCGACTAGCATATAACCTTGAAACGTGATTATATGTATTCTCATTCGCTGGCAAATAATCGACTTGAACAATCGAACATTTCGATTGTAAAATCAAACTCCGAGTCGATTGTGGACTCGATTGTTATTATGAACGATTGCAATTGTTTCGATTGTAAAAACATCTTACAATCGCCCATCACTAATTTCTAGCGTCAGAATGTCATAACGGGGTTTTCATCAATTTCTATTTTTAGTCATTCGGTATTATACAGGATGAGTTCGACCACCCGTATCAGTCGTTTTTTTCGAAAACGGTTAGTCGTAGAGAGTTGTGTCAAAAATTTGTATTATAAAAGCCCTAATAAAGAATCGAATGGTGATAATTTTTTTTCCGGGAAGGTCGGCTTCCCTATTAGTTTGCTCCAGAATGTCCAGAACTCCGGAATTATAAATGTAACGATAGGTCGAAAGTGGTATTGTTGAAAAGATCTTTAAAAAATAAGCAAGTTTTGTAGGAAAATTTTTTTCATTACTGCCACCCCTGTAAATTTCTATAAGTATACATATAAATTATTATATGTTCAAAAGTCCGGAATTTTAGAAAGCACGATAGGTTGAAAGTGGTGCTGTTGAAAAGCTCTTTAAAAAATAGGCAAGTTTTGTAGGAAACATTTTTTAATTACTGCCACCCCTATTAAGTACCGATCGTTTGAAATTATTAAATCAAAATTTCATAATAACGATCGAAGTCGGCATTAAAAATCTAGCAACCTTAGACATTGTCACAAGTGTTCAAACTGTCTTTCATTTACTCTTTAATACATACTACTGAGCTCTTCTGGTTATACTGTGAGTGTACTTCTTCAGTGTTTAATGATCGATAGATAGGTAACTAGATTTTAAATGCGGACTTTTAAAAAGTTCGTTATTATGACATTTTAATTTAGTAATTTCAAACAAATATTACTTAACAGCGGTGACAGTAATAAAAAAAATTTCCTACAAAACTTGCTTATTTTTTAAAGATCTTTTCAACAATACCACTTTCGACCTATCGTTACATTTATAATTCCGGAGTTCTGGACATTCTGGAGCAAACTAATAGGGAAGCCGACCTTCCCGGGGAAAAAAATTATCACCATTCGATTCTTTATTAGGGCTTTTATAATACAAACTTTTGACACAACTTTCTACGACTAACCGTTTTCGAAAAAAACGACTGATACGGGTGGTCGAACTCACCCTGTATATATACGTGTTCACTGATTTGCTTGCAGTGTTTAAGCAAAGAAAGTTTAAATATTATTATCAACGCTGGGAAAATATTTTTAAAGAAATAAAAGGTCACATATTCGATAACTTAATTTTCAAGAAACTGAATTCAATTTTCGCACAGTCGTCGAACAGACAAGTATGGTAGCTTTATATTAGAGAGTTGAACAGTCAGTAAGTCGATATTTATTTTATACACATACTTATATACTAAAATATAAACTTACGACATTCTATGAATATCTACTAAGGTATATTTTAATACTGTTGTAAAAACACGAAATCACTTTTTTACTATTACTTGCTGGTACATACAAAAGAATCAGTTATTGGTAATAAAAACGAAACTTTTCAATCTTACTTTCTGCAACTGTTTTTAAACATTTATTATTAAGTTTTTGTGATATAAAACATTGCTTTATTTTTCACATAAAATATTTTATAATGATATGAATATTTTTTTGCAACACTTGCATCAAAAGTACAATTTTAGATGGCTGTGTACCATTTGAAAAGTGATTCTTTATGGAAGCTTCTGATACGTTCGAACGGTAGTGTTTAAAGTAAATTTTAACTCACTCCGTTCTATAAAGTAATACTGTGTTGTTTTACTTTAAAACACACGTGCGTAAAATAGTACTTTATAGATTACTTTGATATGTCACTAATAAAATATTTATCCAAATTGTGTTTTATTTGCTTAAAATTGAACTTTTGAAGCAGTTGTTGAAAAAATATTGTATGTAACGCGTGTCTAAAGTGACGAATCTGACAGCCGCCATTATACAATACTCTCTTAAGGTAATCACACGAGTTCTGGCATAAATGCAACATAACCTTAGGCTCGTATCGCAAAATTGCGACTGTCATATAATCAGTCACGTGCATAAATTACTATTATCCTTCATTTGTTATATAATAAGAGGTAACTATATTTGAAAAATTGAAACTCACAAAAGTAGGGTAGGTATCTACATGTTCAAATTTTTGTTCGGTTCCGAAATATCACATGATTTATGTAAAAATTTAAGAGTGTAAAGAAATAATTGATTTTATACCTGAAAATCTTTGCTTTCCAACATTTTCCCAG
The DNA here is from genome assembly GCA_039654895.1 of Mongoloraphidia duomilia. Classification (NCBI taxonomy): domain Eukaryota; kingdom Metazoa; phylum Arthropoda; class Insecta; order Raphidioptera; family Raphidiidae; genus Mongoloraphidia; species Mongoloraphidia duomilia. The sequence goes on along the minus strand of CM077517.1, from coordinate 11,535,464 downwards.
TTTAGTAATAGTGTCAGGAAGACGAAAATAAAATTCTTGATAGATGAATTTATAGGTACCTATCGGGGGTTACCCCCTGCACTCTTCATCTCGCCTAAAATCGGTTACCGCTCTCCAGACGCTATTTTTAAAGCTAAAGGGTTCGCCAAATGATTCAATACTTTTAAAATGTACTCTCTGACTATCTATTAGTGTGTGCAAAGTTTTAATGAAGTAACTGGTACTATTAAAAAAATAAATAAAAAAAATCTATTTTTTTTCAAATTTAAACACCCTGTATCTGGAAAACAGAGCCGTTGCGGATCCATACTTATATGAAGGTTTTATCTTAAATCAGAGATTAATTCCATAAAGTTTGTGCACATACTTAATTAACACCTCTATGTATAAAAAAGAACCATTTACATTAAATTTTACGAGATACATAATTAATTTGAAAAAGAATTAAATTAATAATCGGTAAAACTTTCACGATCATATTATATTTATGAAGATAATAATATATATTTCTACAAAATAGAAGTTTAAGTTGATACAATAATACTAGGTATCTACATTTTGACTATGAGTATTATAACAAAAAACTACATTAATAATATGTAGTGTTTGCATATGCAAAATAAACTGTTTCCGAGGCACAAAAGCTGATAAAATTAATGCTCTGGGAAATAGAATTTGTCACGCTCAAATGAATGTTTGACGCGCTATTGTGTGGACGTATGCATCGCTATGGTATGTACAGTAATTGATATAATTATACAGGGTGCTGAAATGATTTGCGGGTAATAGGGATTTAACCTGTAAAATCAAACTGTTGTTATTTCCTGCTTCCCTATTTATTTTAGGAAAAATATCTTCGAATAAAAGTTTTAGAACATAAAATTCTGCATCTAAATCGTTAAACAAAATTAATTTTGCATGCTTTGTAACGGCTGAAATTTGATATGAAAATGTCAAAATTACCTCAAAAACAGATAGCGATAGCCATGGAACTTGAACAAAATGATTAGAAATTATTCTGACAGCTAAAACGTCATCATTTTGTTCAAGTTCCATGGCTATCGCTATCTGTTTTTTAGGTAATTTTGACATTTTCATATCAAATTTCAGCCGTTACAAAACATGCAAAATTAATTTTATTTAATGACTTAGATGCAGAATTTTATGTTCTAAAACTTTTATTCGAAGATATTTTTCCTAAAATAATTAGGGAAGCAGGAAATAGCAAAAGTTTGATTTTACGGGTTAAATCCCTATTACCCGCAAAGCAATTCAGCACCCTGTATATAGGTATTCCGTTTATCTTGGAAGGATTACTATGTTATCCAAAGACAAAATGAGCATATTTCTCACTTTAGAAGTTACAGCGCTAGGAACCTAATTCTTAAAATCATGAGAAATATTTCGTAATAGAAAATATGCCCCTTTTTTACATACAGCTGTATCATGCTGATATACTACCTTGTTAGTGTATTTGCCATATGGCACATACACTATTGGCGTCGGTCGGATGGCGGGACCTAGGGGTTGGACCAAAATTTCTCGACGTTTCATAACCTCCTGAACACTTTGGCACCATTTTTGGAAATGTCTATATATATATATATGTGTGTGTGTGTGTGTTGTGTGTGTGTGTGTGTGTGTGTTTGTGTGTGTGTGTACGGGCTATAACTTTCGAAAAAATTAATTGATTTTGACGAAATTTGGTAGGCACGTTGGAATCCATCACCGCACGAACGAAGCTTATTTAAAATGGGCCCGATCGGACCATTTTAAGGGTGGTTTTTAGGGGTTGAAAAAGGTTTTTGGGCCCAAAAATACCGAAAAAATTGTCCGAATCGTTTCAAAATTGAAATTTAACCATTTAGTAAAGATTAAAATGTGGTGCTAAAATTTAAATAAAATCGGCCCGATAGGACCGGACTTACGATTTTTATGAAAACATTAGTTTGCGGATACGGATTTCCTTACTGAAGGGTGTATTTAATTTGGTGCAGATGCTGTAATGATAACAATATTGCAATTAAGAAAAAAATTATTATTGTAAGGGATGTATTAAGGGGTTAAATTTTTATTTTGTACAAAAACAAACTTAAGTTCACATAATAAAGCCACAATGCCTGTACCAGCAAATACACTATATTGTCGGCAGGGTTTGGCACTGCGACCCGAGTTTTTTATTTTATACTATAAAATAAACAATTGGGTCGAAGTACGACTTCAAAAAAATATGATGAGTCGCGCGTCAAAAAGGTTGAGAAACACTGGAGAAAACATTTTTAACAATCCAAATATAATGCATTTTCATAATAAAATACAAACACGAAGGTCATGAATGCTCGAATTACCCAATCTAATCAGTAAAAAACTCGGGTCGCAGTGCCAAAACCCTGCCGACAATATAGTGTATTTGCTAATACGGCATCGTGGCTTTATTATGTGAACTTAAGTTTGTTTTTGAACAAAATAAAAAATTTAACCCCTTAATACATCCCTTAAAATAGTATTTTTTTTTTAATTTCAATATTTTTATCAATGCAATGTACCAAATTAAATACACCCTTCAGTAAGTCACTCTCCACAAATTCCACAAATAAGTGTTTTCATAAAATTTGTAAGTCCGGTCCTGTCGGGTCGATTTTATTAAAATTTTAGCAGCACAATTTGATCGTTACTAAAGGGTTAAATTTCAATTTTGAAACGATTCTAAGAATTTTTTCGGCATTTTTGGGCCCAAAAACATTTTTCAACCCCTAAAAACCACCCTTAAAATAGTCTGATTGGGCCCATTTTAAATAGGCTTCGTGCGGTGATGGATTTCAACGTGCCTACCAAATTTCGTCAAAATCAATTAACTCTTTCGAAAGTTATTGCCCGTACACACACACACACATATATATATATATATACATATTATATAAACAGACATTTCCAAAAATGGTGCCAAATTGTTCAGGAGGCTATGAAACGTCGAGAAATTTTGGTCCGACCCCTAGGTCCCGCCATCCGACCGACGCCAATAGTGTATGTGCCATATGGCAAATACACTAATTAAATAATGTTCTTCATTTATTTCCGTTACATAACCAAAATAATTCTATATTCATACCCTTAAAGCGTATATTATTTTATTTTCGTTATAGTATTCGAAGTGTTTGGATAATTTTATTGTGGCTGAGTTTTCCATTTATTTAGTAGTGTTAAATTTTGAATAATTTAATAATGATGAATGTAGACAACATTTTGTAACAAAATTAATAAAATACTGTTATCCAGAAAGCAAGAGATAAACCATGTTTTATAATAGATATATTATATTGGGACTGAAACAATATTTAACTGTACCTAATATCATGTAATGAAAATATATATACACAATTTAATTGAAAATTATGGAATGTTCAAAATTTATCAACTCTTTGAACAATTTAACAGTACACTGCTAATTACAATTTCGAATAGTGCATTATATTGCTAATTATACTAAATACAAATGTTATATTAATATACAGTCAAACATTATTATTGACTGACAAATTGACTTTTTTTTGAAGCTATGCTTCTATAGGCGCATTAGACGATTTCTGGTAGGGGGTAAACTTATAGGTTCGCGTCACGGTGTAAGCCGTCACGCTCATGCTATTAAAAGTATATCTATAGCTATGGCCAGCGGTGAAAGTAATATATTGGCGCACGCTCAGTCGCCTATGTAAAATTAATATCTGAGAGTTTTATAGGACACAAAAAAATAAAATGGCGTCAGATTTCAAAATGGCGGCCATATGTACTTTTATAAAAATTATCCGATCTTTTTGAAAATTGATATTTAGGAGTTTTATAGGACACAAAAAAATAAAATGGCGTCAGATTTCAAAATGGCGGCCATATGTACTTTTGTAAAAATTATCCAATCTTTCTGAAAATTAATATTTTAGAGTTTTATAAAACACAAAAAAATAAAATGGCGTCAGATTTCAAAATGGCGGCCATATGTACTTTTGTAAAAATTATCCGATATTTTTGAAAATTGATATTTAAGAGTTTTATAGGACACAAAAAAATAAAATTGCACCAGATTTCAAAATGGCGGTCAAATAATAACTTTTCAATTGTATTGTCTATACTCTATACTCGACAGTTTTGATAAATTCGGTTTTATATGCGTAAAAAGCATAGCTTCTGTCGGGTGTCCCATGACACCTCTTGATTTTTTTTTATTTGTCTTTTGTTTGAAATATTAACTTGCATTGACGCTTGCTCACTAACGGCTACGGTTAAAATAAGATGCGCACTGAATCGACTCGGTTCGATCTGACGCGACACGGAACTATTATTAGACACTTTTATAAAATGCAAGAACAAAAGTAAACTCGTGCATTTCATTGGCTCGGTTCGGTATAGACAGGCCTTCCTAAATCGTTTGTTCTTGTAATATAAAAACTGCCGATTTTGCATGCCATGCCGGGGTGACCGGAGTCGATAAAGTGTGCGTTCCGCTTTTAACTTTTTGAAATTAAAGTTTAGTGAATTGGGCGCATCTGTGAAACATAAAGTAAAATGAAAACTCAGCGGCCGCGATAGTGGAAGATTCGCGGGATTGAGCCCCGACGGTTATATAGGTTTAAAATGAATTTTTCTAGTGTTGCATTGTAACTTTACGTCATTCAATGGGTGTTCCTATAACAGTAAAGCTAACTTAAGCATTCATTTGAATGTTTATAACATTTTCAAGTAAAAGTAGGATTAATGTTCAAATTCGACTGCTCGAGTTTATTTCAAGTCGATGACTACTAAATACGACCCTGATATATACCCATTTCGAAAGCTACAAAGGAATCAGTAGCACATATCTAGTTCGTAAACGTTGATATTTTTAATATATTTACTCATTTTTATATAAAACTTTCTTTTGATGTTATCCGCTAAACAGGATGCTTATTACACGAGTTTTACGTGTATAAAGTGGACGGGTAAAAAGACAAATTAATTAAAATGCCGTTAAAATTTTTAATTGAAATTAATTTCGACTTTCAAAAAGGTTGAGAGCTATACAAAACAGCTTTAGAATTCAACACTATGTGCTGTAAAAGTTTAACATATTATCTTTTTTATAAAAGTAAAAGAACATTATTCAGCAAAATTATTAAAATTTTGTAATGTATTCAGTAGTCTCATAATTATTTAAAAATTAAAATGGGAACCACATCTCAGCAACAGCGTCCATCAGTTTTTATTTCTACTAATGGGCTATTAAAAATTGTCGTAGGTACTGCTATTATAAAAGATTTTAAAATTATGTTTTGGTAGAAGGAGATACTCGATGCTAATAGATGGATTATACATTTTTTTCTAATTTTCTTTGATCGGTTCGAAAATTAGAACAGATAATATTTAGTAATTTAACATCAAACATGTTTTGTGAGCAAAACGTCAGTTTTACACGGTTTTTAAAATTTGGTTCCATTTTTTTTTATTAATTGAGCACTTCAGCATCTAAGCCAGGGGTGAGGGAATCTTTTTAAAACAAAATATCACTTTCATTTTCAGGCCGAACATCCCCGTCTTTCCTGAAATTCTCCACCCTTACTTTACAGAAATACAAAAATTGAAGAATAAGGGCAGTAAATTATAAATTCTCAAATTATAATTGTACATCTTATTTTAAAATATAGCAAAAACATGAAAGACCGTAAAGAAATTCTAAAAGGCCGCATACAGATTTAAGACCGCGGGTTCCCCATTCCTGATCTAGGCTATTGTCTGGATACGTTTATTATTAATGTACAAATTGACTTTTTTTATGAAAAGTTCATTTGAAATTTAAAATAAGAAATGAAAACAAATCCTTCAACTACTCTGTATATTTATAAATTTCTTTTGTTATAAAACTCTCGTAATCAAACTAATTAGCACGTGCAACTATTTAAAACATAATAATATGCAGACCACGAGTCATAAAACTTATTGCCAATAAAATGCAATTGAACAAATTTATTGTGAGATACATAAAAGAATAAGGTGGCGCACAGTGGCTGACTTTCCATAAGGCCGACTAGACCCAGGCCTAGGGCGGTCAAATATTAGGGGCGAATCTGCGCCAGCGAACAGCGATAGCGAGCGCCCGATTCTAGCTCAAGTACGTGCGGGGCGCGGCGACGTGCACTGAGAAAACTCTACTATATGGTCTTATAACTATCAGAGACAAAAATTTGTAGTTTCTCTAGCTATATGAATAATGGCGGCCTTATTTTGTCACTGACAATCAAAAAATATAACTATGACGGTCATTTCAACGCTAATGACCTAAGTTGTCAACGCGTCTATAATTTACAATAAATAAATAAAGACAGTCATTTCATATGGCTCTGGGAGACATTCGTTTATGGTCCTAGTTATAGAGACCTATAACAAACTATAGTTGTGACCAGTTGACTATAGTAAGTTCGCAGAAAGGGGCGGCTGGTTCTGAATGGCCTAATGCGGCCAAGAATGGTAGTCCACCTCTGGACTGGCGCATCGGAAAACAGTTCAGTTTTATATCATACAATTTCAAAACCTTCAAACATATATCTTGTCAGATGTTTTTCTTGATCCGTAATCTTTTTCCGACGACATTTTTGATACACTAGGCAGGATTAATGTCCAATGGAAAATAATTTCCGGTATAGACTGAATGAATAGTCCAATGAACTCATTTTCGGAAGGTATTGCGACATCGAATCTCAGTGAAATGCAACGTAGATTTACCTTCTCTTTCATTTACCGAAACGGTGATTTCTGTACACATCATATTAATTAAGGTTTTCCGCAATAATTTCAAATAGGTATCTAATTAATATCTATCGCTTATAGAAAGAAATCTTAACCAATAACTTTTCCAATTACTATGCTCACAGACCTATTTTCCGTTTATTGTTATATTGTGTTGCTCTCAATCAATACACAAATAAATAAAACCGTTAAACCTATCTCTGAAAATAAGAACGTGAGATCTTTATTGTGAAACGTCAAAAATTGATTTTTTAAATTATAAAATCTATAAGAAAACGATTTCTTCTTGAGATAAAACCTAGATAGATGGATTTTTTGCCACCAACTCTCCGTTTTCAGTAAATTTCATCCAAATCGTTAAAGCCGTTTTTTCCCTGTCAGCGTTTTATTAATTTTTGAGTCGGTTTATTAATATGTCGGTTTATGTTTTGTTTTTCCGATTCACTACCTCCGCTAAAGAAGTATAACTTCAAAAATTCCTTGCAAATGTTAATTTTAAATTTATATAATAACTTAAACTGCAGGATACTTATGTAAATAAGTATCGTAGATCACGGACAGCTAATATATATGGTGTAAGAAACGGGACGATTTGTACAAAAAATCTGTAGGATAGTAACAAAATGTAACTCTGAAAATCGTTTGCATTTTTGCGTATAAGAGGAATCCTACTAATATTATAAACACCACCAGCCCGACTTTCTCGTCATAAATTCTTAGCACCCGGGCGAAACCCGGCGAGACCGCTAGTCTATTAATTATAAAACACAACGAACAACAATATTGTATGCTTTATTGTGACAGTGGAAAGAATAGCAGGTTTAAATGATGCGACATACTGCCGCAGAATCCGTCAACTACAAAAGATTTTATTTATTGTAGATTATAGACGCGTCGACAACTTAGGTTATTAAAAAAACAATTCTCTTAAAACTAAATGACATCACAAAACATCCATGAGCGGAGGTGGAATTCGAACCCACGACAATGTGATCCAAAGGTCGGCTACGCTAACCGTAACACCACACTGTCCTCAAAAAACTACAAAAGAACGTAGTTTAGTTGTTAGTGGCACTTTTTGCAAACCGTTTGAGAACAGCTGTTCTGGAGCTTACACTCATGCTACTTATTAGACATCCGGTGCACGGAACTACCCGCCACATGCTTCCTGTTTAATGTACATACATCACAGTCGTCACGTCCGGTTTATGCGATGTATTCTACACTAGACGGGCGTTAGAAAGTTTGATTCTGATAGTATTTATTAATAGTTGATACCTGGATGTGTTTTCAACTTACAGTTATTAGAAGTCTGTGAAGAGTGAAAAAACTTACGCAACTTAAAAATTGGAACTATCTATGGAATAACTTTTTTTTTATTTATTTAAAGAAAAAGATTACAGAAACAAAATCAAACTTTTTTATATTTAGATACTTTTAAAAATATGAAATAAAAAACAGAAAAAACAGACGATAGATCTGTACAAAGAATATAATATATATTTTTAGTTAAACTTTGCCAGAAATCGGGACTTAACTGATGATGACAGTTTTACAAAAAGTATGGAGATAAAAAACTACAAAAAAAACATCCTTTAAAAAAGCCACTAAAAGGAGTAAAATAATAAAATTTTGAGGTCGGCGCCAATTTAATAAAATAATGAAGTCGGTTAAAAAGTAGATATTAATTAAATTGGCGTCGACCTGAAAATATCTACTTTTTAACAGACTTCGTATTTTACTAAATTGGCGTCGACCTGAAAATTTTATTATTTTCCTCTTTTTAGTGGCTTCTTTGAAAGAGGTTTTTTTTTGTTAAAAAGTTTTTTATTTTTACTTTTTAGGGGCTTAACAATACGTAGTTTGTACGTTATTAACCGTTTTCTTTCTTGATATTTGATTACTAAATAACTAAAAACTGACATGTATCTTAACGGTATTACAATCCATTAAAATTAGTCGAACTACTGAACCGATTTAAGTAAAATTTATATGAGATCACCCTGAAGGTATGCCCTATTAAATAAAACAGTAGTCATCAAAATCGGTTCACAAATGCAGGAGAAATCGGTGAACATACATTCATACATAAAGAAAAAAACCTAGGTCCACGTTGCTTTTGTTTTACACACGAACACACCAGTATCCGAACGACCAAACCCAGCTCTGTATAACGTCGCTTTTACATAATCTTTGTTTAAAATTTATTTTTCTAATTAATTGTTCAATTCCTCAAGAAGACTGTCATTGTATAAAATCTTTGTAACACAGAATTTGAACAATATCTCTATGGTAAACAAGACGCAGCGGTATGTGGGATAGTGGCAGCTTGAACTCTAAGTATATTAGTATAGAGTTCACTAGTTAGTTGTTACGTTCGTAAACGTGTGTGTAAGTCAAACGAAAGCAAGGTGGGGTACTCGACCTATCAGAGACGACAATTTCAGCTATCCCTAGTCGCCCGTATTTATGAGTACAATATCAAGAATATTCATCGTAGCCGTCGGTTGTGCTTCATAACAAGAACTGAAGGTAATGTCCTCCCCACTTTTATCAATTAATTGCATTCTTCAAACTAAATTTGTAAGTCAATTATTCACTAACATTTTAAAGTTTAGTTCATTTTATTTAGGGTAACATATAAGAACTCAATTTATTTTACTTGGCTTCCTTATTTCATTCAAGTCCCGATGGATATTTAAGAAAAATTTGTTGTTCAGAATAAAGTTACGTAAATAGATGCTAAAAACTTTCCACGACTTCAAAATCTCGCGAGACTGAAATAGGTTAATGTTTGTTTTTAACGAATTTATTTGTCAAAAATTGTTATTCAAATTCAAAAGGTTTCTATAAAAAAATATTAGTAAAAAAAAAGCTTTTAGAGACAAGCTTTTATTGAAATAGACTAAAAAGGAAAAAATAATTTTTAATAATTTATGTTCATAATTATAAAAGCGTAGGTTGTAACAGTAAAAATCATAATCCTCCTTTTTTTCCGTAGTCGGGCAAAAAATGTTAAATGTGACCATGGCGTCCCAGCAAGCAACCAAAGAAATTTAGTGGATTTCGAACGTAGGTAAAAAGAATTATTTCGATAAGGCATTGAGCGCCATGAAACTTTCGTCGTATCGATATCTTATTTGCTATTTGAATGATCTAATTCTTTCCATAAAAGTCGATCAATTTTTTGACATTTCAAATTAAAACCTAATTTAATATTATTATTTGAGATAATATTAGGATGTCCAAAATTTGTACAATAACAGTGTTGTTGAGAAATTGGAATAGAAAAATAAATTTTAATTAAGTTTTATTTTGAAATGTCAGAAAATTTATCGACTTTTATAGAAAGAATTAGATTACAAGTCTTATCTGAAGTTTTCATTCTAATTTTGTGAACATTAATGCCTGTCTTGAATAATATGTGTTTGAACATTCTCCACATACAAAAACCCATTTTTTAATCGTTATCAACTATCAATATCAGTACAAAGTTCACTAGTTAGTTGTTACTTGTTACGTTCATTTAGGTGTGTGTGTGTGTGTCAAAAGACATCAAAATGGGGTTATTCTACCAATCAGAATAAACCCTGACTGCAGGGCCTAGTCGCTTGTCAATATGCATATATTCAGTGCTGAAAAGTGTATGTAAAATTAAATATAATCTAAAATAAAATCTATTAAAGTCGATATGAATGATACTTTAGAATTTATAGGGAAGGGAGTTGAGCAAGCCAACACAAAAATTACGATCGTGTGCACATAAATCTTGCAAGTGGGCGCTATTCGTGTGGCAGTGGCTCGGTGCTGCTACATCGGTCCCACGGTTCTTCCCCGGCAGACAACACGCCCCACATACGCTAGCGGCGAGTGCTATAGGTACTACATAATGTAAACGGCAACCCACTATGAGCAGACAATACACAGTAGGGATAAGTTGCTTTAACAGTTACCTTAAAATACCAGAAACCTAATTTAATTATAGGTATCAGATCGAGTGGACAAGCGTTCTAGCCCCCGGTACATAACTAACAGCTGGTTTATGACATGGTAGCACATAAGTATTGCAAATTTGAGATCTATCTTGGAAAAATTCACTAGATCTTCAACCCGCGAAAAACACCATCGCACATATAAGGTATCTGGCCAGTATCATCAAATATTAAAGCTGGATCTAAACAACATCACAAAATATCCATGAGCAGAGTTGAGATTCGAACCCACGACAGTCTGATCTAAAATCCAGCACGCTGACCATTACACCACACTGTCCTGGACCAAGAATTTAAACTGGAATTTAAAACGCACGGTGTGACACCTTTCCCCGTTAGATACAGACTTGTAAATAAAACATCTAACTAGCACATACTTTTTCTTCTTGTGCAGTTGGTACAACACTATGTAGACTCGAGAACGAACGAATCCGTTAATAAATAAATAGTTATATCATACCGGCGACTGCTACAGTCAAATCCTTTATTTGAAATAATTATTTAGATATACATAATGCATTGCACTAATAGCTATTTATGCTACAAGTGCCGGAAGTGACGCATTATGGCAGACATTTTTACTTCCCACCTCTACTATGGTAGGGAAGTAATGGATTTAGTTCGAAAAAATATTTCGAGATTTTAACAGATCTTCACGTTTTGAGACCCTAGCAATCGTTTAAGATCATTTTCTGACTGATGTCTGTATGTGTGTGTGTGTGGTCAATTTTTCGCCTTCGATATCGTAAAAACGGAACAACATACGGCCATGCCGATTGTTCTATTGTGTTTATCAACCTTTAACTTAGATCTGATTATATTTTGAGTCAAATCGGTTCGCTGGATCCTGAGATATTAAAAAAAACGTTCTCAATGTCACGTATTAACATAGGTAAAAAAAATATAAATGAATTCTAGATGTTATAATATGAAAAAAATGTAAATATTTTTTTTCTCCAAAGTGTATAGTTTTCGAGAAAAAAAATATTTTACTAAAAAAAGAAAATTGTACGTAAATCAAGGTAACCATGATTTTTGCTATATTATTACTAGCCATCAGTAGATCACCAAACAAAAAAGAGGGCCATGCTTTTTTCAAAGAATAAAAAAGAGCGTTTATTTTTTGTAAATATTTACTAGGTGGAAAGTATAGGACTGGTCATCAGTCGAATTTTTATGGAGGGGATCGTCAGTTTGCACAACAATTATAATTTTACGAATTACGAACTAAGTTGCCTTTGAGATATTCCAATTTAATTTTATCATCAAATAGTAAATCGATTTTTTCTTGATTTCTAACAGCAAAGAAAAACACATTTATAAATATAGTCTATAGTAAATGCATAAAAAGGTAACGGTAACTAAAATAGGGGATGTAGGTACTCTTTTATCAGTAATAAAATGTCCGTCAAGTTCGTTAACTTTTGAACTTCTGCTTATGGGTCGTGTCTCAGGATATAAGCTGGCAAGCTAATAACACTCCCGATTATACTGGGCAGCTAAAAAAATTGTACCATCACTATTTGACGATTTTATAGCTTCCGATAATCATGGGTAGCCATAAAAAACCTAAAATATTTATAATTGCCATAGTATACTATAAGACAAATAATAGTTTTATACGGCTGAAATGCAATAGAAAAAAAAAATTTTTTTCCGTTGGAGAGCAGCCAATTATATAATTGTTTCGAAACATATTGGAAAAAATCATTTTACCAACCAGTGGTCACAGTCAGGATTCTAACCTGAACCTTTCCAATTTCGCGTCGGAATGAGCTTACAATACTCAACCGTGACATGATTAAATTAACATTCTCCTTATATGCTTCAGAATCAATAGATTTTCACTACATGCGAGTGTCATATAAGGAGAATGTTAATTTAGCAATCATGTCACGGTTAAGTATTGTAAGCTCATTCCGACGCGAAATTGGAAAGTTTCAGGTTAGAATCCTGACTGTGACCACTGGTTGGTAAAATGATTTTTTCCAATATGTTTCGAAACAATTATATAATTGGCTGCTCTCCAACGAAAAAAAAATAGTATACTATATTTACAGCAATTTCTTGGTATATCGTAATTTCGCTGTATCTGCAGTCCGCGCACGGTTTTTTATACACAAAAGCGTTCTGAAAACTGTGATGAGGCTGTTTTCGGTGATGCACCATACTTCTGAGCCTCTTATTTTACATACAAATGCATTATTCACTTAGTGGTAATTGTTTATGGCACTAATTAAAAGCGCTAAGTGGACGTTTACTATATAAATATCTGGGTGCCGAGCTTTGCTCGGATGAGTTCAAAAAAATAGTACTTGTATGCTGTGAGATATTATTTTCTCAAAATATTATTCCGAAACGAATTTATTTCTGAAACATAATTTAAATAATTGTTTCTGTTAAATATTTTAAATACCTATGTGTATTTTTAAGCGTAAAAACTAAGTATCAACTTGAATCAAGCATTTTTTCCTGTAAATATTACTTAGGTCGCCATTTTCAAATCTACCGCCGTTATTGTTTTGTTGACTGAAGAGCTCGCAAAAACCGATTTTCATAGATTGAATATCTTGTAAAAATGTGCGAATCAGATGAAATTCTGCTTGCCCGTTGCCGTTTCAATAATCCATTTTTAAACATTGATACCAAATATCAACTTTATCGAAGTACTTTTTCTCTGTGATGTCATCTTAGCAACTTTCAGTAAATTTCAAATATTTTTTTGCATAGAAGGTACCTACTGAAAAACTCACAAAAATCGATTTTCGAAGAAATAGAATTCATATTATATCTTTTAATAACAAACGACAGACTATAAACCTGCAGCGCAAAACTTTTTTGCATGCATCTTCACCATAGTTTTTAAAAATCGATGTGTTTTGATATACTGCATGCCTGTGTCGCTAGAAGTGCGGCCCTTCGGGCCGCCGTGCAAATTTTTAAACAAAACTTTTTTGTATGTATCTTAACAATAGTTTTCAAAAATCGATGTGTTTTTACACAGACTCGCGGTGCCAGAAGTGCGGCCCTTCGGGCCGCCTATTTGTCATTATTTACATATTGTGCAAGACACTTCTTATATTAGTGTTCATTTACAGTTTTAACCCTTGTGATATATTATACAAAATCTATGTAGAAATAGGCTTCGAATCGATCTGACAATTGACCGAGTTATAAATAAAAAAACTCTTTTTTTTAATTGCTCCCCCTGGGACCAAGGTTCCTACCTAGATCGATTTCTCGCCCCGAAAAATCCCCATTCTGTAAATTTCATCAAAATCGTTATTCTTTTTTGAGAAAATAAAGTCTAGGTAAGATTATACGTCATACTATATTTAACGTACATTATATACATATTTTATATAGGTAATATAAAAATAACATACTTAGGTATCTATTTATTTAAATATTAGTTAAAACTACTTACATAATTACGTTTAGTTTTTATTTCTGTTATTGTTTACTATACAAATAGTTCACGGATTATTTTAATAAGTTAAAAATTCTGTCAGAGTATTTTGACATATTATAAATAATGAAAGTAGTTTGTTTTCTCCAAAGCCTACTCACGATATTACAATGTTTTGACAGGTCAAAAAACCGTTTTTAAAAATGATAAAATCGATAGGAAAACGAATTTTTCCAGGGATGAGACCTAGCTAAATCGATTTTTTGCCCCCCGAAACCCCTTTTCGGTAAATTTGATCAAAATCGTTAGAGCCGTTTTCGAGAAAATATTTATATATATACATAGATACATACAAGATTTACTCGTTTAATAATATAGGGGGATAAATGGAATTATTTACCAGACAGTATACTATAGTATATACGCTCTATTATTCAAAGCAAAACTTAGCCGGCAGCTTGTTTAACACTTTTTTCTTAAATTAATAAATTAGTGTTAATTGTTTTTGTTATTGAACGTATTATTATTCACAAATTAATTATACCTTTCTTTCGAAGATTGTAGGAATTGGATAGTTTCTTGCTTAATGAAAAACAAATTTAATTTAAAACATTAAAATTGTATATATTACAGGTATCTGAACTGCATTTTTTTATAATTTTTTGTTCATAATAATAATTTGTTATACATATTACAAAACACATTTCTCAATATAGAATTCATTTTCATTAGCGAAATACAGTTTTGCCATTAACCTTGTAAGATTATATAAGAAAAAAGTTTTATGTCACTGTCGGAACTTAAACCCGAAACTCCCAGTTTCACGCAGGTTGAGATTCCAATGACTCTACAGTGTCCACATTTTTTAGGAAAATTTATTGAAGTTTTTATAAGCTGAGAGAGGTCCTCAAAATCATTTTACGAGCCCCGAATTGCGCTATAAACTAACTATATCCATCAAGCAATGTGGCATAAAAAAGAGACGGAAATAGGTAGTAAATTATTAATTCTGGAAAGAATTTAAATAGAAAATCCAAGCCATTGGTAATATTATTAAATATAAGAGATTTTTTGTTATCGACAAACAATTGTTTGTAAATGTTCAGATTATAAAAATCAATTAAAATAAATTGCTGCTGAAATGAAGTTAATAAAAGATTTTAATTTACTTTTTATATAAGCTTTCCGGGTGATATTTCTTTTTGAATTAAATGCAGGTTTCATTACACTCGTATTAAAATATTAAATTGTCTTATTTTAAATTGAAAATTACGTAGTAAATTTATAAAGCATTGTTTGAGTACGTATAAAAACTAGCAAAGTAAGCGTACTGAATATTTGCTTTAATAATTAAAATTGTTACTGTCTTATTATTTACAAAAAACTTCATTAAATTTATGTCAATATTGTTTATGAACAATTCACAATACCCGTCATGACAATTTTTTCAAGCGTTGATTATTTATTACCAACGTAAATTTAACAGTGCTTTTTTTTCTTTATTATACTCTCATCCTGACAAAGAATTTTTTTATACTTGTTATATTTTTTTTTTAATCATATAAGAGATGCAGATTAGGTATTAAATACTTATAATTTTTGTCGAAAGTTGTATGGAAGTTTCTGATAGATGCTGATGATCTCAGCTGTTGAGCGTCTATAATCTACAATCAATCAATCGACAGTTTCTGAATATGTTAAGAATATGTCAATTGTTTTTGATCCCCCAAGGGGAACACTGGAATGTAGTTGTTCTCGCAATTGCATTCCAATGTTCTTTGGGAATTGGCGTTCCCAGAAGCCCGAGCTCGTACCAGTCGGTTTGGGTATACCGGCTGGCAGATTCTAATACACAAATGGATTAATAATTGTTATGTTGAAGACGTTATGACCTGAGTTGTCGACGCGTCTATAATCTACAATAATAATAATAATTGTTTTTGAAATCATTTATTGATTTATTCCTAAACTATGTGGGGGAAAAACATTTCAAATATCTGTCAATTGTAATCTGTTTCAGTTAATGTCGGTTTTGACAAAGGCTGTACTTTAACTCGACCATAGCTGGATAAAAAATACTCTATATCTGCTCTAAGTTTGGATAGTGTACCAAGTTTCATCCAAATCGGTCTACCTTCTCGAGTAATGCAGGTACAAATAGACAAATAGACCGACAAATAAAAATTCTGGAAACACGAAAAAAAACGTAATTACGTAGTACTCATAATGACGCAACAAAATATAAGGGCTTGAGAATAGCCGAGCGTGTAGCAATGCTGTTGTTTGCATGGCGTTGCTATGGTTCCTCTATTACAAGTCCCCAGTTCCCGGGCACTAACCCGAGAGCTGGTAAAAGTGTCAATTGGATTTTCAATTTATTATTAAAAAAAAAATAATGAATTGAAAATATGAACTGGTGCTAGGCCCAAATAACCTTAGCTGTTGGTGGTCTTTAAAACACAACAAAATATAATATAAAGAAATCGTACTGCACAGATTGTACATTCAGTATAATAGTTTTTCCATTGAGATGTCAGAACCCCAACACGAAATAACTTCCCTCATACACTCGCCTTTTTATTTTGCGTGTGTGTTGACGTTGCTTCAAGTGGACTTCACTTTTACACTTTTTATGTCGGTCAAACAGATCTTTTCATCTTAAAAGAACATCGCAGTGACGTACGACTTGTCTAAAAAAAGTTATACACGCTTAAAGCTTTTCATTTGACAACATTACAAACTTACAGCAGGGTTGCCTGTAGATCTCAAAACTATTTTTATAATACGTAGTTTTCAAGATTTTCTTGAAAACGCATGTCGAAAACTTCTCCCTCTTTATTTCAAATCATGGTTTCAATTTTAAAAATAACTATTTCAATAAAAATCGACTAAGGTTTTCTGAAACCCCCTTAAAAATTCACTAAGGTACTTATATGTTGTTAAAAAAAATTATTATACCATCCCATCTCATCTGTACAGTAACCTGTAATTATTGTAAATTGACACAACATGCAATAAGGATTCTTTTTAATAAAGAATTTTATTATTATTATTATTATTATTATGAAGGAAGAATTCCTTAAGAATTTTGCATCCACAAGCACCCTAAACTTCAGGTTCGTCACCGTCACACAAGGGATACTTGCGGAGCAAGGTGAAACTATAACCGCGTCTCAAACCATGAAATGGGCGATTACAGTGAGTTTGGGTTGTGCGCACGAAGTACACGGAGCGACCCAATAAGCACAGCCTTTTGCATGCGGCAGACTAGTGACTCAGCATTACGCTGAGCTACCGGGATAGCTTTTATATTTGCCAACAGTGACGGTTTTTTATTATTATTATTATTATTATTATCCAACTAAACTTCCCTCCAAACTGATGAAAAACCCCTAAATCAAGAAAATACCCTCTATAATCTGGCTACACTGATTATTAGAGGTAATTACACTAATCGCAAGATCGTCTTTGACGATTATTCAAATAAAATATAAAATCAAATCAGCAGTAGGTGCCTATTACAATAATGTATCGTCTTATGCTGAAGACATTAATTTCTAATAGAACTATACATAGATATACGAGTATATATCTACGTTACTATTCATCTGTATGACGTAAAGTTAAGACTTTCATGAATGTAATATACTATGTAAGCTGTAAGCTCATCTGATGAGGTTATTAAATGCTTCAAGATACTATAGCATTATAAATACAATTTACAATATGGTCCAAAAGAATACAACATATATTATACAATAAGCTAAACCAGAGAATAACAGATCTGTATAAGAAGTAATAAACAAAGTAAAAACTACACATAGAGCCAAATGAAAAATTCGGTGTAGGGTTTAACTACTGGTTTTAAAAATATTGGCGGTACGAAAAAAATCTAGACGAATTTCTTAAACATATACCTATATAATAATAATGATAGCATACTTTATTCAAGAACTGGTTTACAGTGTAGAATGAGTCAACAATAATTAACAAGAATTTACATTTAAAATTTAAAGGTGTGTTCAATTTTGGAGTCGATTCGAGAAGTACGTCTACATGAAGGAAACGTTATATATAGGTGTTTAAAACTTCTTAGGACCTATTTGAACTTTTTCCTCCTCCACACTCGAGTTCGACTCGAAAATTAGTTTTTTTAAACCTTTTTTCCTCAGTTTCAAAGATTTTAAGATTTTAAATCATTTTGTATCAAGACTTTGTCCCTGCAATTCTCGACAAGACTCGAAAAGAAAATTCATTACTTAGGAAAATCAATCGAGGGAATTGCGCTTTAATCTTTTTCAAATGTAAATTTATCTCGATGCACTATCATTCAAAACAGTTCTAATCATTTTAGCTATCTATCAGTTTTATTTTTAAAGATCGAACAATCAACGAAAAACGTCCTTTCTTTATTATCCGACTTGAATGTTTGCGTATATTTTTATTTCTATTTGTCTCGACAAACCAAAATTTACGAAGTAGGTATACATAATTCACGTTTATATCTAAAAATGTTAATCAATAGGTATATTAATTAATAAATAAATGTCGGGACTTTGTCAAAATATTTTTATTAAAAAAAATTTGACAGTATAAATTCGTTTAATGCATTGCATTTTAAAAACTTATTATTAAAAAGTTCTTCACGTAACTTTTTATTAAATTACATCTTGTATACATATTACTGCGGTATGTCTTGTCGACTTCAAATTATTAATTGCATTTAGCTCTGCAGATGTTTCTGAGATATGTAGTGTGATTTCACACTGCTGTTGCGGTATATTACAATTTTGCTGATTACTTCTCTATTTACCAGCACAACATACATTGGAGTCTGCTTCAACAGGAGGCCACCAGTAGCTACATTAAAAATAAAAAATTCGCATAAAAACGACACTGATTTTTTTTTTAATTATTAGAAATATATTATTGTTTCAAAAAGGAAATTGTCCAAATAATAATAAGTACCTGTATACGTTTATTAACTGAGAAAAAATAACGTTTCAGTCAATTAATTATAATTAGAACGATTTAATGGCCAAAACCTTAGATTATTGATAATTCAAATTTTAGAAATAGAAATAAAAATAATATATTTGTTTCTTAAAAGATACAATATAACAAAACATATATACTTGACAGACGTAGTTGTATGTCAAAATGTATTTGGCGCAAAAAGTGTCTTTATTTATTCAAAGAATTGTGATTTAAACAATACCAGACTAAGTTATCGTTTTGCAACATATATTAGGTCCTGGGCAAGATTAAATTGAAAAAGTCAATTCGAAAATGTTCAATAATAATTATGTGCCACTACGTTCTATAGACCGGACGCCAAGAAACTTTCCGTTTGAAAAATCCGTTGGATTCATTCTGATTGATGATTTAAGTTCAGAAAGACCTAAAGAATGAAATTCTGAAGGTTGCCGGACAAAGCCAGTGATCAACTTTTTTCAGAGAGTAACGAAATCAACAAACTTTAAAATCTAAAGTAGCACGGCTATAAAAATGAAATTTGGTACAGCTGGTCCCCACCCGGCTGGCCGATCGGGGCAACGCCGTTGCGGGCGGCGTGCCGACGGCACCCCCGAGCCCCCGGCTGCGTACCCCAGAAACAAGTTTTTAATAGTAATAAACAACGTTTTCTAGACCGCTACAGCGATTTATTCCTACAATGGCGGTGAAAAAAAATTGATCACTGTTTTGTCCGGCAGCCTTCAGAATAATTTCATTCTTTATGTTTTTCTGAACTTAAATCATCAATGAATTCAACGGGTTTTTAAAACGGAATGTTTCTTGGCGCCTGCACTACTAGTCTAAAGTATGTATTGTTACGGATCACCCTGTATATAAACGTCAGGTAAGAATTCTGAGAAGCGGTGTCTACTTGCTGAACAACGAGTAACTACGCGAAGTTTCTAGAGAACGCGAGAAGCACTGGGCTTCAGCCACGCAGCGTATATAAACGAGTGAGTGAAGCGATCAGGCAAGCAGTCAATGGTGCGTGCAACCAAGCGGATCGGTGATATAAATATTAGTCAATCAACGGTCGAATCAGTCAGTACAGTGATATAAATAGTGGAGTGGATATAAATAAATAGTACTGAAGTAACTGAGTAAATGACCGACATTAAATAAACGTTAGAAATAAATCTGATATAAATACAGTGATATAAATAGTTCCATGATATAAATTCACCTGATAAAATAAATATTAGTGTAATTAATTGTATACAGTTACGTGTTAATTACTTGTGCTGATTATTAGAACTGACTTTTGGTTGTTGTGTTTTTAATTATTGTAAATAAATATTTATTCCGCCAACTCAGAAAAAAGTTTTGTAACAGTATTATAGTGTCAGAGTTAAAATAACCACTCCGTTAGTGTGTACGAAAATGCGTTCAGGCTTATTTACTTTACCTGCTGGATCTATTCAACCTTATATTAGACGCAAGTACCACAAAATTTCCCTGGTACGCAAGTGCCACATATTATTCGCTTGTGGTGTAGTTATGTGCTGCAGTGTGAGAGGTCGTTGACGGTACCAATTTCAGGTGCACTCCCATTTAAAGGATTAATGGAGTAGTGCGGCAAACTAAACTAGTAGTAGATGGCTGATGTAAACATGTACCTACTTTAAACATCGACTGCACTGAATTTGCATCAGAAACACATTCACTAAATGCACATAGCACTTACTAGACTAAAATAAGATGATAATTCTCAACTACCCATGCCGTTTGCGTTTTTGAATTCTTTTGCTCTAAATAACTCGTTATTGACTGTCATTATTAACCTTTTCAGTCATCAATATTTTATATGAGAATTGAAGTTTTATAAGTACGATATTTTTGGTTTCTATACTTCTTACTATGGATTTTATACTTATTGCATCGTATTTTTTTATGAAAAAAGCATTTTTAAATTTATTTGTTACTTATGGTAAATTATTACCCGCCGCGTTCAAGTTCTTACAAATGAACTTATTTTTGAAGTGAAAAATTCTTTAGGCGCAGTTTGCGTTCTTTCTGAATAGTGAACGAAAGTGAACCGTCACGCTCGGGTCGGTGACGCTAAATCGGGTTTACTCGGCTCCACTCGACATCAAGCGCGCTCGAGTCAGTGACCACGTTTACTGTCTAACAAGGAGTGCATCGTTTCAAGAATTACGTTTTTATTATTACGTATTATAATAATAAAATAATATTATAATATTATGTATGTTTTGCAAATAATCAAGTTTTCACTTCTGTCATGACGTCATAAGCACACACCCACTTTTTTTTAGATCTATAACACATTTTTTGTACTTTAAATAAAATTTGTTTATATTTTTTTGTTGTTTGTTATTCTTCCTCACGTGAAATTTTTTGTATAAATTAAATAATGGTGAAATAAATTTAAATAAAAAATTTAAACTACCTACCTTTACAAAAACAAAAATTCTATATGGGACCATCCATAAAATTCGTCACGCATAATTCACGGATATTTTTCCACTCTCTCCCCCTTTGTAGCGCTGTATCACGTTTTTGCCAACCTCCTATATCTAATAATACCTACGTCACAAAACCTGTCTCCGCCCCACCAATGAATGATAATTTTTATGATTATTAGTTGGTAACAAAGATTATGTTCAAATAATCTTATTTAAATATGTATTTATAGAATTTTTTGTTAACACAAAATTATTTGTTCTTTGGCGATTTAAATAAAAATTATTTACTTATTAAATTTGAAACGTCGCGTCGCGTCATGCTTGTTTGGGCCCGATCCCCGATCCTTGTGACATATCATCACGTAAGGCGATTGCCCCCCTCCCCTGTTTTTGCGTACGAATTTTATGGATGGCCCCTATGAAATATTTTTTGGTCATTTGGAATTAATTCGTAACTTAAAGGGTTAAAGAAATAAATGCACATCTGGAATGAAATCAATAACTAAACAGAGACAAAACTATAGTCTATAACTATAGTCAACTTTCAGAACAAGACTTTAGAAAAAATAATAATAAATAATAATAATAATGCGTTTAACGTCCGTTTCTCGACATTATGTCATAACAGACGCCATTCGCACCATTACTATTTTCCATTTTACCACATCCCGTTGTTTTCTACATTTTTAAACTTCAACTTTTTTTTTATAGCAATGTGCGAATGGAGGAATTATAGGAAATTAGGATAAGGTAGGCAATTTTGGGAGCATTATAGGAGTTTGACAGGTAATCGGCCATGGCCTTGCTTAAGGAACCATCTCGATATTCATCTGGAATAATTGAGGGAAACCATGGAAAACCTCAAACAAGATGGCCGGTACAGGAATTACCGTTTCTCGACATGAGGCAGTAGGAAAAAGTCCTAGTCACATCTGCCCCCGTCGGGATTCGAACCCAGTACCTTCCCAATGCGAGTCTAGTGCTGTACCACTAGGCTACATCGCTGGGTGACTTTAGAAAAAAGTCAAACTACTAATTTTATTTAGTGATGGGCAGAATCGTATTCTTTTAAGAATCGAAAACCCGGTATTCGAATACTTTTAAGAATCGAATGAGTATCCGAGAACCGAGAATATTATGAATAATAGGATAGTCGTGTTACGTGTGTGTTTATATGTGGAGGGAATAGTTTGACTTTGACTGGATGAGTGCCGGAATCGAGAACCGAGAACGCCGAATCTTCGATTGCAGTTCATTTGCAATTTGCATCGAGCAAATCCGTCAATTTCAATTCTTCTTACGAGAACTCGGTATTCGAATACTTTCAAAAAAGTTTTCGAGAATACCGAGAACTTATGAGAATCGGATACTTCTCGATTCTAGCATTCGAATACTCCCATCACTAATTTTATTTTATCTCTATAAACGTTGCTGCAGTAGGATCTTTTTGAATAACAGGATGAAATTTCCAGAAAAAAATATTTTTTATATTATAAACATACAGGCTTTGTGTTGTGTAGAGATCGGCAGATAATTATAAATAAGCTAACACACATAAAAGAGTTTTTTCCCTATAAAAAAAATAATCCAAAAATGCTTTCTATATTTAATTAAAAAATTGAGACATATAGAGGGTTTCTCACGACGAGCTGACAGTATCCGTAAATCCCGAACAAAATTAATTGTAAGGATTTAAAAAAATTACTTCTAAACTATTTATACTAATTATTTTGCTCTTTTCAATGAAAGTAAAAGCGCTTTATTTTAATTTCCGATTATTCCGGAAAATAACCCAAACTTCGCTTTTTTCAATGAGACCTCACTATTGCATATTTAGATTTATAAATTAAATTCTACATCCAAATTGAATCCACATTATTATCCGTGAAATTGACCGTTCTCGAGTGATTATTCTTTTTTTTTTTTAAATGTAGCATGTACCATAGGTATCACATAATTAAGCTTTTTTCAAAATTATAAATATACAGTCGACTCTTGTAAATTCAAACCTGCGATAATTCGAACCTCTCCTTAATTCAAAGTTATCACGAGTTCCCTACAAAATCTCTTTATATGTATTTACAAAAATCGTGTATTGTGCAGCCCTGTTTTCGTCCCTTATCTTGTTTTTTGTCATGAAATAGTTAGGTAACGTACCAAACTAACAATGTATAGTGGTGGTCCCCACGTATAGCTTTAAATTACATTTTGTTTCTAATTTGTATGCGCCGGCTAAAATTAACAAAGTATTTAAAATACTCCCAGTTTGGAGTTTTTGTCTCATTTCGGCTATTTCATTACCATTTAGAATACTTTTTCTTTCATTATTTCTTTCGGTGCGTAAAAATTATACGCTTCGTTAACAAGATGTCTAATGGATTAACAAAGTTGTTCTACAGAAGGCTAACGCGAAATCCCTTTTCAGATGAAATAATTCACACTGACGGAAATAATTACTACGCAAACATTGATTGCAGATCGATAATGTCTCTAATTAGTTTGATTTGCCCAGAAACTTATTTTTGTTAAGATATTCCATGAACATTTTAAATTATTGTCTTATACCAGGGATGGCGAACCTTTACACATTTACGTGTCAACTTTTTTCAGAAAATGTTTGTTGTGGCCATGACGTGCCTATACAAGCAATCATAGAAATTTAGTGGACAAAAAAATGATTCAAAATTATTTGTAGTATCGATCTCATATTTATTATTTGAATGATAGTCAGGTTTTTTCGACAACATCTAACATATTATCGTCCCTCATCTAACGTAAAGACGGAACTGACAAAAATTAAAAAAGTGAGATACGTCATCGAACAACCGCCCTTTACGTGAGATCAGGGACGATATTTTTAAAAGTATTTCGATTTTGTACCTCAATCAACGCCGTGCCAACAATATTCTGTCGCGTGCCACCTATGACACGACTGTTATAGGTTCGCCATCCCTTGTATAGAATATTATGATATCATCGTGCTTCTACTAAAGATAGCTGAACACTGTAGCCAAAAGCCGACATTAATGGTAAAGATTAGTTTATTATAAAATTGATATAATATTGTGTAAATTAAAAAAATAACTTAAAAATTGAATTATTCATAAATGACGGAGATTTTCAATTTAGCAACGAATTAATTTACGATTGATTTCTTATCCATAAAATTGACAATAATCATTTTTCTTTGTAATCGAGATATTTAAATAAGCATCGACGTTCTCTGCAGAATATGGAGATGAATATTAATACGAAATTAAACGTAAATTATGGTAATATCAGTGCGTATAATATAAAAAACTCTGTGTTAAATAAATATCTAATGTATAAAAATTAAAAGTCTACTTGGAAGTTTTTTCAAGAAAAATGCAAATCATGTTTGCATATCGTGAATAATTTAATTTACATTTATATTGCTTAATCATTGCAATGAAAATGGATACAACTCGGGGAAAAAATAATATTTAAAATATGGCTTTTAGTTTTTTTTTTTGAAATTCAGAAACACTATATACGGAACATTTTTATTGAAATTATACTTCGCGATCGAAACATTTTATAATTATTTTAATCCAATGATGTTTCTAAATAAATAAGTACACTTAATTAATTAAAATAAATTAATTAATTAATTTGAAATCGGTTCAGTAATTTCTGGGATTAGGTACCCCCGATTTTCACCCGGACGAAATCGAGCCGGCCAATTTTTTCAGCCGATAGAAAAGTATTAGGTAGGTACCTATCAAACAGTGAAACATTTTTTGAAATCGGTTTCCTGATTTTCACCCGGGCGAAGCCGGGACAGGCAGTTTCAATTATACATCTTAATCTTCCTCGTGAATCAATCTATCTAATCGTGAAAACCGGAACAAAATCCGTCCAGTAGTTACGGAGAAATCGGTCTTCTGAGAATACCCTCGATTTTCACCCGGGCGAAGCCAGGCCAGTCAGTTTCAATTATACATTTAAACCTTCCTCGTGAAACAACCTATCTAATCCTTCAAACCGGAACTAAATCCGGTCAGTCCGAAAAAAATATTTCGAGATTTTAACAGATCTTCACGTTTTGAGACCCTAGCAATCGTTTAAGATCATTTTCTGACTGATGTCTGTATGTGTGTGTGTGTGTGTTATATGTGTGTATGTATGTGTGTGTGCATGTGGTCAATTTTTCGCCTTCGATATCTTAAGAACGGAACAACATACGGCCATGCCGATTGTTCTATTGTGTTTATCAGCCTTTAACTTAGATCTGATTAGATTTTGAATCAAATCAGTTCAGTGGATCCTGAGATATTCAAAAAAACGTTCTCAATGTCACGTATTAACATAGGTAAAAAAAAATATATATGAATTCTAGATGTTATAATATGAAAAAAATGTAAATATTTTTTTTCTCTAAAATGTACAGTTTTCGAGAAAAAAAATATTTTACTAAAAAAAATAAAAATTGTACGTAAATCAAGGTAACCATGATTTTTGCTATATTAAGCTAGCCATCAGTAGATAACCAAACAAAAAAGAGGGCCATGCTTTTTTCAAAGAATAAAAATTAAATTGTATTTTAAAGACCACCAACAGCTAAGGTTATTTGGGCCTAGTCAAATAATAAAAAAAAAGAGTGTTTATTTTTTGCAAATATTTACTAGGTGGGAAGTATAGGACTGGTCATCAGTCGAATTTTTTATAATATGTATTGATTTGGCATAGTCCATTACAAAATCGGTTTAAATTTGTTGCCATAATATATTTTTTAATTTCTTCAAAAAACTCAATTTTTTGCATCTATGGGTTATTGGTAATTATTACATGCTACCGTATATTTTGCACGATTTGGTAGCATAAAAGTTAAACATTAAAAAAAATCGTCATTCCTCCTTGTCAAGCTTCTGAAAAAAAATTGTAATGTTTTTTTATGATTAGAAAAAGAATTTATTTTAATTGAACAAAAATATATTTAGCAGAAAATAATACAAGTATGTTTTACAAATAATTTATGTTTCTCTAGAAGCGTCTATTAACAGAATGATGATTTCTTAACATTTTTAAAACAATATTCATTCAACTTTATATAACAAGTTAAAGTTATGCAATATAATAAGGTCAACTTAAACAATATTTTAAATATATCACAAAAATGAACATAGTTTTACGTGTAGTGAAATAAACTGTAGTAGTGTGACAACCGCATAGCTTTTTTCAAAATTAATTATAAAAAATGGTGATTTAAATAATAAAAAAGTTGCATTTTATAATTAAACATGTAATATAATTAAACATGTATTTTGAAAACGGGGCGTTACGCGAAAAATTGTTTTTTGAGCGAAAATAAAAAATGCATTTTTTACAATCTTATACAATAATTTGGTAATGGGGTCGTATCGGCATTTACAGTCTTGGACGTTACCGATGAACTCTATCGTCCGATATGCGGCTGTCAGTTCACTGCAGTTGAATTGAAATCACTTTATAATTTGTGTTGTGTTTGTTTTTAATTAATATTGTGCTATTTAGGATTGTTCTAATTAATGCAACTATATCGGTGAGTTATATTTTCTTATTAGATTTTATTGTTTTATATAACTTTTATAAAACAATGATTAAAACAAAACCAAATTTGTGTTCATTGTTTTTGCATGTGTGTGATAATTTATTATTATTGGCAATATTTTTTGCGCACTTTTATGGTTCTCTTATGTCAGATACGATTGTATTTTTAAATATTAGACATACATTTGAAATTTAATAATAAAATAATAATATTTATTTGTATAACTACATGGGGTACTTAACCTAATACAAAGGAATGGTTACAAAAACAAAAGTCAACATTTGACATTCATAAATGCTTAAACTAAATTGGGTTTAATGTTGTTAACGTCCTTTTTTGTTGAAAGCTAAAACATTGCAATTAAATGTAGGAAGTCGATTCTCGGGAACAATAGACTTTGTAATGCAGTGTATTTGTTTAATACATTTTATTTGCCAACGTTTCGACTTAAATCAAGTCTTTATCAAGGCTCTGTAACAATTAATAAATTTGTTTTTTAACCTAAAATAATCTAAAAATCATATAATTTTACATACCTTAAATATTTTTTATACACAATAGTCAATTTTGTAATCATAAAATATATTCGACATACAATTTCATAAAGTTAATATTTACTTTGGCCACTAAGAAATTTTTACTTTTTAATTACTATATTAAGCACATGCCTTTTTATCTTATCAAGTTTCGTTCGTTCGTTCGTTAGTTCAATTTATGTCGTACGTCAGGTGTCCCTATTATTAAAAGCTAATTATTTTATTAGTTCTATAATTGAACTATTACTCGTTAGGTGTCAGTGTCAGGTATCGTAGTGTCTTTTTTACAGATTTATTTAATTTATTAGATTTATTTACTATATTTTACAAGTTTTGTGTCTTCTTATATTCATTAAGTAGATTTTGATATGCCTTACTTAATCTATTTATGTCCGTTCGATAATTTATAGTGTCTAACATAGAAATATATATCATTTCTCCAACATTCCTTTTATACTGTCCTTTTTCAGTGTCCAAGATAATGGTGTTATCAAATTGAAATTCATGTTTCGTGACACAATTGTGTGTAGCAAGGGCCGTTTTGCCGTCATTATATTTGTTAGTATGGATGCAATCATTTTTGTGTTGTTTAATTATTTTTCCTAAGTGTTGACTTGTTTGCCCTACATAACATTTATTACATGAGCATGGGATCTTATATATAACATTGCTCATTTTTAGATTATTTTAGGTTAAAAAACAAATTTATTAATTGTTACAGAGCCTTGATAAAGACTTGATTTAAGTCGAAACGTTGGCAAATGAAATGTATTAAACAAATACACTGCATTACAAAGTCTATTGTTCCCGAGAATCGATTTCCTACATTTGAAATTTATAGACAGATCACTCAAGCATTGCAATTAAATTTCTTTTTGATAGTACAATCAGGGTATAATACATGAATATTTTCACAACCTGTTTAGCGGGTTGAAACTGAGAGTTTCAACCCTAGAGATGAAAATTTTCGGTTGTCGGTTTTCTATGTTTTTTAACATTGTTAAGAGAGAGATAGAGTGATGGAGTCGCGCCAACTTCAATTCGCATACAATAGTCGAAAATGTCAAATTGACAGAAATAACCCCATAAATAAATTTCACATGGATCTGACACTTCAAAAAATAATGTAGACATTTACAGTACATAATTACAGAATAAAAATAAGTACATCACACCAATTTCTTTGTTTGGTAATTGGTATTATTATCTAGTATTTCTTTATTTAGTATAGCGGCCCGGGCCCGTCCGGCTCGCTCCAGTTATTATAGCCTTTGTCCTAAAGCAAAACATCACCTATCGAACAGTGAAAAAAAAAAATTTGAAATCGGTTCTGTAGTTTCTGAGAGTACCCTCGATTTACACTAGGGCGAAGCCTGGTCGGCCAGTTATTATAACATGTGTCCTAAAGCATAAATATCACCTATCGAACAGTGAAAAACATTTCTTTATTGTTTTAGAATTTTACAGGAAATGAATAATGCGTCATACGGTCTATGGTCATACTTAATAATTATTCGTGTAGTGACCCCAGTACGTTTAGTTCATCACAAGCCACTGATACAGGTGGCGATGCTAACGTTTATCTAAATTGATAAGTGCTTCCTTCACGCATGCATAGATTTTCACACAATAAAGTGGGACTCTTAACACACCTTTTTCAAGTTATACGGTACATAGGGCGTTCCAGCGTTCCTACTTCACACCACCCATCTCCTAATACCCCGTATAGTAGAGCTACAGCACGTGAAGCACGGATGTCGGAGAGAATTCTTTTCCTTCTCGATTCTTACCTTTGGCATTCATCCACAGGATGTGATGTTTATGTATTTTGAATGATATCTAAAAGGAAAATGCTCTACATATTATATTTGCATACCGAATGGATTTTAGGGAACATCAATTTGATGATAGCGATTTTTCGCTCTTTGAAAATACTGACAGGTTCTTTTTAAGTTCTTTAGGGATATTCGAAAATTTTTAAAAACAAACACGAAATCACCACCCAATTACATGAATTATAATTTAATTTGACATCCCAGTTAAACCGCAATGGTAATTAGCCTGTTTTTCCGGTGATATTTCATATTGATCTCGATAATAAAATACTTGAATATCTTTCACCCGAAAAACGGTTTGTTTGTAAAATCATAACACATTATTTACACGTTAAATAAGGTCTAAAAAATGTAATTTTGGGTCGTGAATATTTCACCTTATCATCTAGACTGTTACGTTCCTTTAAAGTTTTACATAATAGTGAAAATATTAAGAATCCGCAGTTTAAAGTATACTATTATTTAACATAATATATTTAACGGTACTACTGTTATAGAAATATATATAAAGCATGTCAACATTAGAAGGTAATTGTACGAGAAAATACAATAACGATGCATTATAACAATAGATTGCTGAAAATGGAACATACAGCTTGGGGCAGAGCTTTACCTTTTAACATATTATTAAATGCATTTCTACTGAAGCTACGATAGTTTATCAGGGGTTTGCAAAACGAATTCATTTATAAGAAAAGAAAACCTTATAATGTAGGTTCACACTCTCATAATGGGTTGTCAGAAAATCTGGTTTGACAATAACCTTAGATTGTGACCACACATATTTCTCCATACGAAAAGCATTGTAGAATTTTAAATCGATCCTGCTCGAAAAATAATTGATCGATTG
Organism: Mongoloraphidia duomilia; assembly: GCA_039654895.1. Classification (NCBI taxonomy): domain Eukaryota; kingdom Metazoa; phylum Arthropoda; class Insecta; order Raphidioptera; family Raphidiidae; genus Mongoloraphidia; species Mongoloraphidia duomilia. The sequence goes on along the minus strand of CM077517.1, from coordinate 11,505,081 downwards.
AACACGGTCTTCTTTAAAACTGTGTATACATGTATTTAACATAGTTTTTTTTGTACAATTTCCACTCCGAAACAACATTTTTCTACGCATATTGATAAAAATTTAGCTTGAAAAGCGATTTTTTTTTTCTATGTAGATCAGTAATTTTTTTTTTTTGTGAGTACAATCTAATACTCTACTTAACACAGAATTTGACGACATCAAACTGTTCCTGCATATATAAAAATTCGACTGATGACCAGTCCTATACTTCCCACCTAGTAAATATTTGCAAAAAGTAAACACTCTTTTTTTGTTCTTTGAAAAAAAGCATGACCCTCTTTTTTGTTTGGTGATCTACTGATGGCTAGCTTAATATAGCAAAAATCATGGTTACCTTGGTTTACGTATAATTTTTATTTTTTTTAGTAAAATATTTTTTTTCTCGAAAACTATACATTTTAGAGAAAAAAAATATTTACATTTTTTTCATATTATAACATCTAGAATTCATTTATTTTTTCTTTTACCTATGTTAATACGTGACATTGAGAACGTTTTTTTTAATATCTCAGGATCCACTGAACCGATTTGACTCAAAATCTAATCAGATCTAAGTTAAAGGCTGATAAACACAATAGAACAATCGGCATGGCCGTATGTTGTTCCGTTTTTACGATATCGAAGGCGGAAAATTGACCACATACACACACACGTACACATACACACACACACACACACATACACACACACACATATACACACACACACATATACACACACACCTCGACACACACATACACACGCACACATATACACACACACACATATACACACATACATACACACACATACACATACACACATACAGACATCAGCCAGAAAATGATTTTAAACGATTGCTAGGGTCTCAAAACGTGAAAATCTGTTAAAATCTCGAAATATTTTTTTCGGACTAAATCCATTACTTCCCTACCATAGTAGAGGTGGGAAGTAAAAAGTGTAATTATATGATCACAATTTAAGGTTATTGTTAAATCAAAATTTTTGACAATCATGCTTTTTGCAAGTGGCAACCCAGCATCAAACCTACAAAAAAATTCCACAGCAACGATTTCATTATAAGTTTTTATTTAACTTGCTTTGTTTGTTCATTTTGTAACTCACTTTTCGTTCTTCAGAATTAAGCTACTGATATGAAATTTTAAACCCAAGTGTATTCTTGATGACAATAGTATACTTTTACTAAAATTAGAGCTTTTAATTGTCACCCCCCGGCAGGGTGGAGCGCATTACCTTTCTTAATATTAGTTTGACCATAAGAAGTGAGTGAGCTGACAATAAAACTATTTTTCTTACAGGAAGAAACGGAACACAATGAGGTAGCTGCATCCCGCACTTTTCATAATGTATGTACCTATGTTTATTATTTTTTTATTTGGTTAATTTTCGCTTTTTAATACATATAATTAAAATATTGTCCTTAAGAAGTTTCTAGTCAACTTCATCCCGCCTTAAACTTTATTACACGCTCCTGATCGTATTATTGATTTAAGGGTAGATTTTTTAGAGCCAAATTGAAGATAATTTTCCCCTCTTAAGGCGCTATAATAGACCAAATTTTACAAGCGGCGGACAATATTTTTTTCTCCTTATCAACTGCATTTAAACCCCATAAAGTATATTTTATAATTATTCTTTACATAATCGAGATAGATGGATCAGCGTCTAATGCTTTACATAATCGCTATTTTGTGTGTGGTTTGAATCGGAAGACCATCCATGAGATACCCCTCTTAAAAATAATTTGTCTTTTATATACTTTTTATCGCGTTACATGAGAATATAGTTTCCATAAGTGATCGTAGTCTGAAATTCAAATATATTTTTTGGGAAGCCCTAATAATATCACGATCCTTATGTATTAACTGTTATGTAATATAAGCTGTTATAAAGGCATAGAGTATTGTACATGTATTTTTATGGCAAATATAGTGCCGACTAAAAATAATTTTTGTTAAAATTTAAAAATGTATCTTATAAACAGATATTATTAATTTGATGTATTAATTATTATTATTTCTATAACATTATAAATATTATCTGTGTAAACGTATTAACTTTATGAGGGTCTATGTAACTGAAAAAATTCGACTGATGACCAGTCCTATACTTCCCACCTAGTAAATATTTGCAAAAATTAAACACTCTTTTTTTATTCTTTGACTAGGCCCAAATAACCTTAGCTGTTGGTGGTCTTTAAAACACAATTTAATTTTTATTCTTTGAAAAAAGCATGGCCCTCTTTTTTGTTTGGTGATCTACTGATGGCTAGCTTAATATAGCAAAAATCATGGTTACCTTGATTTACGTACAATTTTTATTTTTTTTAGTAAAATATTTTTTTTCTCGAAAACTATACATTTTAGAGAAAAAAAATATTTAAATTTTTTTCATATTGTAACATCTAGAATTCATTTATATTTTTTTTACCTATGTTAATACATGACATTGAGAACGTTTTTTGAATATCTCAGGATCCACTGAACCGATTCGACTCAAAATCTAATCAGATCTCAGTTAAAGGCTGATAAACACAATAGAACAATCGGCATGCCCGTATGTTGTTCCGTTCTTAAGATATCAAAGGCGAAAAATTGACCACATACATACACACACACACATACAGACATCAGTCAGAAAATGATCTTAAACGATTGCTCTAGGGTCTCAAAACGTGAAGATCTGTTAAAATCTCGAAATATTTTTTTCGGACTAAATCCATTACTTTCCTACCATAGTAGAGGTGGGAAGTAAAAATTACAAGTTACTGGGATTCAAAGTTGAGTTGAGCAAGTTTCCGTTATACGTCACAATGTAATTTAAAAACTCTTCTCTCTTTTTACTCGACTACAAAAGCAGGGTTATGTTCTTAGAGAAATGTTATAGGTATAGGTACACTCACAGTTTATAAATTTATAAAGATACAGAAGTGTACCGAGCTTGTAAATAGTTTTAAACAGCTGTTACAAATATATTCACTAGAAAATTTTACCATATAAACTGCAGTCAACATTATTCAAGAATGCAGCATACCATATCAGTACGGCTCTGTGCGTTCTATACTTTGTTTTGTAGTATTTTAGGTTTAGTTTTATTATTTTTGTATTGTATCTATACGTTACAGATATTCATTAAAATTTAAAACCTTTCTGTATTGTATTTACGGCACTTTGTATTTTCTGCTTTTTTAAATTCCATTAAAATTTTAAAGCAAAATTGACTACATAATTAAAAGCAAAAAAAACTTTTTAACAAAAAAAACCTCCTTCAAAATAGTCACTAAAAAGAGGAAAATAATGAAATTTTGAGGTCGGCGCGAATTTAATAAAATATGAAGTCGGTTAAAATGTACCAATTTAATTAATACCTACTTTTTAATCGACTTCATATTTTTTTAAATTGGCGCCGATTTCAAAATGTTCTTATTTTCCTCTTTTTAGTTTTTTTGAAGTTTTTTTTTGTTAAACAGTTGTTTATTTTTTACTTTTTAGTTACTTATAGCTTTACAATACGCAGTTTGCACGTTATTAACCGACTATTTTTTTATAGGTATTTAATTACTAAACTGTTATATATTACAATGTGTTTCCAAGAAAATATTTTTCATTTTTTTGCTTAATATTTATTACATTTTATTAAAATATTTACCTGGTAATAGGTATTGCACAACGTTTATTCGAGCGTAATTCCTTTAACGCAAAACTATATTCTAGGTATGTATTTAATCTATTTCGCATGTTATGTATAACATTGTAACATACACCGTGTCCAAAATAAATTGACGTTAAAATGTACTTATTCTCTGTTTTTGAAGTGAAAACTTCCTTAGGCGCGTTAGGCACTCTGCCTGGGTAGTGAAATAAAGTGAACCGTTCGCGTTCGCAGTCCGAATGTGACGCGGTTGACATACTTATATATATCATAAAAACGGTATGCAGTACAATTGCACCGATAGTGTAGTTGGCAACGTCTTAGCGTTGTATGCATAGGAACCTCGGTTCGAAACCTGATTTCACCGTAGAATTTTTGGCGTATTTTTTTTCTAAATTCTACATGATATTTATTTTATATTCTTTCTTTGACAATAATTATATTTTTTTTGAAACCAAGGTGGAATAAATTAAAAATATAATTTTAGTATTTTGGTAATTAGCTGACACTAAAAAAAGTGGGTGTGTGCTTATGATCACACAACAGAAGTGAAAACTTATATATTATATATTTTAAAAACTAGAAAATCAGAAGTTTTCACTTCTGTCGTGTGGTCATAAGCACACACTCACTTGTTTTTATAAAAGAGCGTGACGCATTTGCACAGCTGATTTAAGTTGCATAACTCAAATAATCGTTATATATTCATAGACATCTCACATGGTTATGTTCAAAAAAATTATTTTTACCCCTTTTTGTACCGGACTCTTAATATAATAAGTACCTACATTAAAAGTATGGTTTGAGTCATCAACTTATAAACGGGAGCTGGCGACGTTTTTTCTCAAGTGTCTACGTAAGGCAAAATAATATTAAAAATACCTGTATAAATGTTCTCCATTTGAGAATCTGTAATCCTGGCAGCCTTTCTCCCTTGCGTTTGCGGAATATCGTGCACATTTCATAAAAATAACAAGCCGTGAGGTGGGTCGTTTATTAGGACTAAAGTGCGACCCTTGAGGTTAATCACGACGAACTTCCCAGTTTGATAAATATTTAATAATAATAATTAAATTAGATACAGAAAAGTAATCATTTTAATCATTAAAACATAATTATTATTTATTTTTAACATTAATTAAAAAAAAAAAAACGGCTGAACCGATTTTTATAAAATTTATTTCGGATCAAAATGACGTTAACACGCCTCGATTGACACCCCTACGAAGTCGATATAATTTTTTATTCGCGAGATATTGTGTAAAATCTACTTTTTTGGAGTCTATTTGGTTAAGAAAAAAGAACGGCCGAACCGATTTTGAAAAAATTTCTTTCAGATCATATTTACGTTAATACGCGTCGATTGGCACCCTAACGTAGTCGATATCATTTTTCATTCTCGAGATTTCGTCTTAGAAAGAATTGGACAAATACGTACGTACGTACACACACACACACACACACATACACACACATACACACACACAGACATCTTTCTAAAAATAGTGAAAAAATAGTGTAGTGACCTTGAAACATAAAAATATGTTATACATTTTGATTTCGATTTTCGGACCCAGTCACCCATTACAATAACTTCCAATGGGAAGTTAAAAATAATGCACTAGGATTTTAATAATTGAACTCCGATTCCGACATTGATTATGGGACATATTGTATATAATAATGTTTACGTATATTGTACTTCACCTGTATTTCCGGATGAACGATCATATTCACAATACGCCGGGATGTTTGCACGTTTTACAGAATATACAACACAACATCCGCCATGCGCCCGGCTCACTATAATGTACCCATAAACTGGAATTAAATTTTGCAAAATATTATTCATAAAACATATTAAATATTATAGGTATACTACCTACTCCTTGATGTGTATTACAAAACATACCCTATTTTATATTATGTTTCCTATTATATAAGAAGCGCGGAAATATTTCCATTTTGTTTTCATTTTTTTTTTGCAAGAAAAGTTTTATTATCAAGGATATGTGATAATAGGAAGTAGGAAAAAATCATTTTCACAGAGAGCTCAGTGATGATCCTTCTTAATTAAAACAGGTTCTTGAATAGGTTTAATAAAAAAAGACAAGGCCTTTCATAGTAAGCTTTACTACTTTCGATATACTATATTTTTTAAAATATATTAAAACAAAAAACGGGGTAGGCTGTGTCTTCTATACGGCCGCGGGTGTTTTGGACGTGACAACGTAAAAACTACTGAACCGATTTAAGTAAAATTTATGTGAGACCACCTTGAATAGAAAAAATGAGCAAGTCTTACGGTCGTCGCCAATTATGTGTAGCATCTAGCCTCGTATTTTGTTTTGATACAGGCCTGCGGCGCCAGACGTACGGCATATCTGCCATTAATTGCATATGCGAAACTTTTTTGCATGTATATTTGCCATAACTTTCAAAAATCGATGTGTTTTGATACTGGCCTGCGACGCCCGAAATACGGCCCTTCGGGCCTGAATATTATTAATTTAAATTTGTGCTGATCCAAAATGACAGTAAGCGGGCCTTGGAATCGTATTTACCGCTCTACGGCTCCACATTTTTTTAATAAATTTATTTTTGTTTAGCTTACATGCATTTTTTTTTGAAAATCTATATCGTGAAATGAAAAACAAAATAAAAATGAAGTTTTAATCTTTATTCAGTCCTTCAAAAATACTTTTTACAAAAACCTGTTGGAAAAAGTAGATACCGATCAATTCGCAGCAAAGAAAAAAACACAAGCGCTATCGCCAGGAATTAATCCCAAAACTGTCATGCATTTCTGAATGCAACCACAGTCTTGCATACCGCTCATATCAAACCAATAAAGGTACGTGCAGTACGCAGCTGGGATTCTAGATGGTAGCATGTATGGTAGATGGTGGCTGAAATTATAAGCGCTTATAGGTTTGCACAACGAAGCTTTGATACTAGGATACAAGCTTAAATCGCGTTTGAAATGTCAGATAGCGAAGACGAATATTTGTGTTCTTCTGCTACAAAGTGGTATATTTTAAATACAAATTTGGATGGGAGCTATCATGTCCACCCTATTAATAGAAAAAGATCTAAACATGGCGAATTTCATTATTTATACCAAGAATTAAAATTTTACCCAAACCTGTTTTTTGAATATTTACGTATGGAACCTAACACTTTTAAATACGTCTTAGAAAAAACTCTAAACAAATTAAATAAAAACTGGCAAAATTTCACTTATTAAACTAGTCACATCCATTGCGAAACTTGTAACGGCCATTTGACAGTTGTCACAACTCACACGTTGATTGTAGTAGGTAGTCAGCGCGCTGAAAGAATGGTGAGATACATTCTTGAATCAGCTCTTGTAAAAGCGCTTATACCTGCTACACTCACTGCTTCGTTGTGTACGCTCGCATATATAATAATGCATTAATTTAAGCAAGCCCTGCTATGATCTACGCTACCATCTAGAATCCCAGCTGCGTACTGCACGTACCTTAAGACGTGCACTCAACACATACGCTAAATTAAAATCATATTTACTATCATGTTTCAGTATACGATTAGTCCCTTAAAGCTTAGGTTATGTGAAAATTAGGCTCTAGATAATTAGTAGAAGTTACTATTATAAACTTCTCCATTAGGCTACCCAAAATAAATCAGATTAAATACCTACACAGTATACACACCGCCTCTGTATGATAATAGTTCTACACGTAAGTATATGAAAGGTGAGGAGTTTATATTATCCTCTCGAAGGTCGGTGTTATTTAGAACTATTTTTTGCCTCCTGTTGGGAAACCGAAATCTTATACCGGCCATCTTGATAGAGCATCTTTACACTTATAGTAATTTCCGACAAATGTAAGGATGATTCCTACAAGACAGTAGACATCTTATGTAATTCGTCATTTAACACCCACAACTCCAGGTGGGAGGAAGTGGTTCTTACACGGCTACGCATCGGTCACTGTTGACTAAACCCATGGTTTTTTAATGGCTCGTGAGGACCCGCCCCTTTGTGAGACGTGTGACACTCGTGTTACCGTCTCGCACATTTTAATGGAGTGTGTCCAGTTTAGGGACACACGACAGCAGATCGGATTGTCAGGTGATCTGTCGGTTGTTTTAGGAAATGATCCTGACAATGTCGATCTGCTGTTTCGATTTTTAAAAGAAACCGGTCTTGACCAGTTAATTTAATTTTATTTATTTATATACATTTAGACCCCTTTACAGGCTTTATGGTTTTTTCTTTACATCTTTCTTTATATTATATGGCACATTTTATTTGTACTTATTATAACGATTTTATTTTGTTGTGTGTCAATTTTTGATTTTGCTTTTATTTTATTGTTTTTACTTTTGTTTTGTTTACACTTTGTTTCTTTACAGACGCTAATGACCTCTGTTGTCGAGCGTCTATAATTCACAATTCATTCAACACCTACAATATACCTATATACATTTTTTTACATAAAAAGTACGCTGTGACTGCTACCCCTTACGTAAAGGGCAGCAGTCAAAAAATATTTTCTAAAAAGTTTGAACCGTTGAGTGGTATTTAGGATAAAACATTTGGCAGCATTAATATTTTGTGATAATTTGACGATGTCTCGAAAAAAATATTTTCAGAATCTTACCTTAAGGTGCTAATATTGTGTAGGTAGATTATAGACGTCCGACAACTAAGGCCATTATATGTTTTATTGTATCAAATTAATATTAAACTATGTATGTAGTGCTATCTATACAATCAAGTTGCGACTATATTATATTCATTCGTTCGAGCGCGTCCAGATGTAGGTGCAATAACGTTTCAAAATGGATCTATTTGGACGCTTGCATGCGCATTTCCGCTCGTAAACGCTCCAAAGCGCGCACAAACAAATTATTCCCGATCATTCAGTAGTACATATGCGCGCTCATGCTTATTACATATTTAATAAATGTTAGTAAAAAAAAACTTTTTACAGACAAGCTTTTATTGAAATGAACTCAAAAGGAAAAAATAATATTTAATAATTTAGGTTCATAATGCTTATAAAAGCGTGGGCTATAAACTCTATTTTACAACTAAATTATTTAATATTATTTTTTTCCTTTTTAGTTGGTTCATTTCAATAAAAGCTTGTCTCTAAAATGTTTTTTTTACTAATATTCATTTTTTACTTTTTATTCTTATAATAGAGTAAAGTGCCCTAATATCGGATAGCTTTTGAAAAGTGTCCATATTTTTTTAACTCATTACATAAAATGAAATTTCTTGGACATACAATACACGATTTAAGGTGCGTTTGGTATCAAGGTGTAGTGTAGTGTAGTGTAGATAATTTTTCACTGAAAAGTGTAAAAAGTTCACCAAAAGTGTAAACTAAATGTACACTTGTAACAAACGGGCTAGTGTACATTCTGAGTAGATTGTACATGCGCATTACAAAATAAATTAATGATAGATTGGCTGAGTTCATTATTTCTAGTTTTTACAGTTTGTTTTGGTCGTAAAAATGTTAAACTCACTGCCATATTTATCTTGTACCATTACATTTTGAAGCTCATTCATTTTTAAGAGACAAAAAATGTAAAAAATTGAGTACGAAAAAAGTATCAGATCTGTCAAAGCGATTGTCAATTCAGACATATATCACGTGACCTACACTACACTACGTGTACGTGCTCAAAAGTCAGGACTAATAGTTGTTACACTTTTAGTCCCACACTGAAATAACAAACAGATCAGTTATTTTACACTTTTGTATAACAAACGTAATAGTGTCAAAAGTGCTTACACTTTTTACACTACACCTTGATACCAAACGCACCTATACTGTCGTTAACAACGTCCAAAAATATGGAAAGTTTTAAGGGAACAAAAATGAACAAAAAATTCAAACTTATAAAAAATCTCATTTTTCTGTCATGTCAAAATGTAGTCCTAATATCGGATAGTACCTATATCCGATATTAGGAAAATGTTTTTAATAAGGTTTAAAATATTTTTATAAGCTTTTATATTTTTTTATGCTTTAATATTATCAGTATCTGTAACAAATCTGTAACAGAAATGATCATTTCATAATATCACCAACAAATTTCCTAATATCGGATACCCGATATTACGACGTCATTACTGTCCGATATTGCGCAATTAGTTTATTTCTAGGTTAAAAACTGAAATATAACACTGATAAGGTAATTTTAAAAAATTGAATAGTACATAGTAATCAAACTACACTTTCTGCAGGTTAACTTACGCTAAAATTTGTAATTAAATGACTCATCTGTGAAAATATATACGCACTTCAAAGTAAGACGTCAAATTTTCGGATGTTCGATTTTTCTTCAAATGCCTATAATGACATCTGTGTACAAGTGATGATAATAAAAGATTATTCTATAGTAAAGGTTTGACTGCTGGATACACCTTAAATGGTTGTTTGCGACATTTTCCTTTTAGAACTTTTGTAACAGCGGTATCCCAAATTAGGCAAATGTCCGATATTAGGGCACTTTCAGAGTTACGTTTTGAAAGAATTTGCATACCTCTACTATAGTATACAGTATACCATTACATACCTAACATGTACAATAAAAGAAAAACTACTTACATAAATTATTGTGTTTATTTTTAATCGTTTTTATTTTATTTTTAATAATAATGTACGATTTAATTTGATAACTTAAGTTAGAGTATTTTGACATAAATAATGTATAGTTTGTTTTTTTCCACAGCATACTTACAATATTACACTATTTAGAAACGTAAAAAAATTGAAATCCTACAGCCCCGCTTTATTCCCTTTGGGGTTGAATTTGATTTCGATGGTACCAAATTATTGTATTGTTATCTGAATTACATACCTTAGCAAAGTTTCAAATCGATACGACAATTAGAAAACAGTGTGGTCCAGTGGTTAGCGTCGCGGCCTCTAGATCAGACTGTCGTGGGTTCGAATCCCGCCTCCGCTCATGGGTGTTTTATGATGTAATTTAGTTTTAAGTGAGTTGTTATTTAATGTAATCAAGACGCTAATGACCTAAGTTGTCGACGCGTCTATAATTTACAATAAATAAATAAAGATACGACAATTAGAAGTAGGTTAAAATCGACTTCCTAAATTTGATTACTTAGTTTGTTAGTTATACATACAAGTAAAGTTAAGTAAAAGCTTGTAATAAAAACAAAAAATATTTACCGCAATATTCATTCGCCATCATCAATTAATACACCTATTTTAGTTTAACATTGATAAGAAGTCCTTTATGGTAATATTCCTACTTTAGTACTTTATAAAATTGAAACTACTTTATAAATGAAAAATCAATGAGTTACAAAATTACTTTTAACTAAAAATTATCTTAAAAATTAGAAGGTTTCTAGATAAAAATAAAAATAAGAAGAAATCCTTTCCAAAATTTTTTAAATTCATTTATTAAGCGCTTTCGGAACTTAGTCCATCTTCAGAATAGCAAATTAAAACAAAAATTTATATAAAATAATATTACAGAGTAAATATCAGGCTGGCTGCCCTCAATGAACTGACTGACAAAAAATAATAAAACCAGATGTAACCTCTATTGTCCTTGAGGAAATAATTTTTTTTTATAAATTGTAGTGATTAATACTATTTCGATAAAATTTGTTATTATCTAAATCATCCATAATTATGTTAAGATTTTTATATGGCTCTGATTACTAAGTTCCGAAAGCGCTTAATAAATGAATTTAAAAAACTTTTGGAAAGGATTTCTTCCTATTTTTATTTTTATCTTGATTATTCCAAATTTATGTGCGTAATCGAATAGTTAGAAGGATTCTGTATAAAGGAGTCGACACCCTTAATGATTCAGAAAAATACATATTCCAAAATATATTGATAAGTGCCCAATTGCACATTAAATTACTCTTTAGTGTCTAAATATACCTACCTATAGTATAGTACATACAGATCTACAGTAGTAAAATAAAAAGCATTTATTTTTGATTATTTAATTCTAATTATTATTTGCAAGGATTCATGATCACAACAACACATAATCTGAGAAAATTTCAACTAGCTACCTCTTATAGTTTGTGAGATAGAGCCTTGTGACAGACAGACGAACGAACGTACGGACGTAGGGTCCCGTTCGGAGGTACGGAACCCTAAAAAGATTTAAGATGACGCGGGAAAACAAAATGCTTTTTTAACTTGGCTATATTTAAAATAAAAATAAAAATAGGAAGAAATCCTTTCCAAAAGTTTTTTAAATTCATTTATTAAGCGCTTTCGGAACTTAGTCCATCTTCAGAATAACAAGATTTTTTTATATTAAAAATCTCGAAAATAATCACAAATTAAAACAAAATTTTTTTAAAAAATAATATTACCGAGTAAATATCAGGCTGGCTGCCCTCAATGAACTGACTGACAAAAAATAATAAAAAGGACAATAGAGGTTACATCTGGTTTTATTATTTTTTATTATTTTTTGTCAGTCAGTTCATTGAGGGCAGCCAGCCTGATATTTACTCGGTAATATTATTTTTTTAAAAATTTTTGTTTTAATTTGTGATTATTTTCGAGATTTTTAATATAAAAAAATCTTGTTATTCTGAAGATGGACTAAGTTCCGAAAGCGCTTAATAAATGAATTTAAAAAACTTTTGGAAAGGATTTCTTCCTATTTTTATTTATTTTTATCTTGATTATTCCAAATTTATGTGCGTAATAGAATAGTTGGCTATATTTTTGTGGTTTTTTATATGAAAGCTCTTTATGACAAGTTTCCCATAAATACAAAATGAAAATTAGAAAATCTTCGGAGTTATTATTTTATAGAATCTCATTTTATGTTGAAAAGATAAATATCAAACAAAAAAATCGTTTCAGAATAACATTTAAATTTACTTTTTACTAGCGTCAGAATTCGTTCCCGATTATTCGTTTAGACTGTGAACTCACCCACGTTAACAGAGCGTATGTGCAGTCACAGTCTGAGTGAATACGATAATCGCAATGTGTTTGGGGATCCGGTTTCTGACCAGTACAACGGAACTAGGTATACAGTTCAACACAAAATATGGCAGTCAGTGGTGCCAACGACACGGACCTTGTTACCTTGTTCCCGACCTCTATACTTTCCCCACGAGGATCTGTTTCTGTCTCTCTTCCACACACCACTCATGCAAAATTCACAATCGGCCACCGACGACAAGCACAGAAAATCAATGCAACCTTTCTCTCTCTTGCATACAGTACTCTTTCCCGCACATCATATTATACCGGGTGTTTAGTAGTTTAGTGTAAATACCCGTTTTTGTTTTTATTAAACCCTTTTAAATATTTTTCAAAATTAAAAGTATCCAAAAATCAATTATGAATTATAATATATAAGAGATTAATGGGAACTTGGACCGTGGGTTGATTGAAACTCAGTTAAAGTTTTAATTCGCAACGTTTCGTCTATATTTTAGACTTCTTCAGACTCTGTGAATAATAACCACATACATTACTGTACAACTCATACAAACTTATAATATATCTTATTACAAACCTTAAAACATAACACGAGTGTGTCAGTAATAATCTGTAGTCATCATTCATTTACAGCGATAATATAATATTCAAAATTCTTTTGAAAGAATTGATCATAATAATTTCATTAAAATTCATTTGTTCAACAGACACAATTTTTTCTTTTTTTAAAAAACAACATGGCTATTTAATACAAAATCCAACTATTAAAATAATTAAGTGACATAATCACTAATTATGCGTAACATAATCTAATCAGTGACTCTAAAAATCTTCTTTCATTACCGATAGTAAATGTAACCAAGTCACTTTACTTTCAATTTACATTTTGACAATATATTCATGTATAATTTACTCAGTCCCTGCGTATTTTTAAAAAAAGAAAAAATTGTGTCTGTTGAACAAATGAATTTTAATGAAATTATTATGATCAATTCTTTCAAAAGAATTTTGAATATTATATTATCGCTGTAAATGAATGATGACTACAGATTATTACTGACACACTCGTGTTATGTTTTAAGGTTTGTAATAAGATATATTATAAGTTTGTATGAGTTGTACAGTAATGTATGTGGTTATTATTCACAGAGCCTGAAGAAGTCTAAAATATAGACGAAACGTTGCGAATTAAAACTTTAACTGAGTTTCAATCAACCCACGGTCCAAGTTCCCATTAATCTCTTATATATAGTTACGATGGACATGACAACTAATTACATGAATTATAATTTTTTATTCAACACATGCATGCTTTTAGTGTTTTTTCGTATCTGTTTTGCGGACCTTAAATAGCCGTTTATTGACTGGTGACGTCATGATCCATTATGAAACGCTTTTCGATGATATATTGAGAAACATTTGAAAAACCTGTTATCTAATGATTATGTAGGTACCTCTTTTCGGTGTTATAAATGAAATATGGTTACTATGGTAACAAAAACAAAATAAAATATAGTTACTTCTTACCACAACAGTTTTATTGATGGATGTACATTTCGAAAGCTAAGCTTTCATCTTCAGCGAACACTACATGTAGTGTTCGCTGAAGATGAAAGCTTAGCTTTCGAAATGTACATCCATCAATAAAACTGTTGTGGTAAGAAGTAACTATATTTTATTTTGTTTTTATTCCAACCACAGTGCTCATATATATTTTTATGGTAACAAAGTAAATAAATATTGTATCAAGCCCAATGTTTTTATTATGAGATGTACTTCTGTCTGCAGTGACATTAAATTATTCAATTAAATTCTAAAACCATGCATGTGTTGAATAAAGTATAGTGTGCAACGCGTGTGCCAAATCTTTATGCGTCAGGCGAGATGTTTTCAGCACGAGTAGTAGGCGAGCGCTCACGAGCCTTGGTGAGTGAGCATCGCGAGCCGAATACGAGTGCTAAAAACAACAAAGATGTATTTAGCACACTTGTTACACAATATACGATTATTTATCTCATTGATTAATAAAAACTATTAATTGAAAATAACAAAAAAATAAAATTTCAAAAGCAAAAATACTTCTCCCCTTTTTACTTTCAAGTTAAAAAAGTTCTGGAAATTGGAATTTTCCCGAAACTTGAGACTTTTCCATCGTAAAAATAAATATTGAAAATTTTCATCAAAAACCGATTGGAACCAGTACCAACGTTTTGTTCTGTTTTTGGTTTCGATTTTTTTTGTTAAAATATTGGTTACGGTTACAGAAATGAAATGGTTTTAACGGTTACAGTTTCCGTTTCGGTTACATTTTCAATCCTTGATTGTAAATTCAAAAATTGCGACAAGAGTTCAGATTACTAGGGAAAGTGAGTTTCTACTTTTTGTCGAACATACGATATCACCGTGCCATACGTGCTACAGTAACAATGTGTATATACATAGAATCCTTTTGTGTTTGTATGATACATACACACACACACACCCGATATACAGAGTACGTTGCAGGATTTATAACATTCCTGCTGGTATTTCATTGATATTTACGGCGTGATAATACGTCCTTGAACTGTGTGAAACCGTGCGGTTTTTAACAGCACAAATAATAATTAAATTACACGATGGCGTTCCTCAACTCTCGGAAAAAATCTCATGTTTCGTTTTGGAACGTTAATTTATAACTACACTCCTGGAATGAGTTTCAACTTTTTATTTTTTATATTCAGTCTGATTTACCGTTTACGATATCTACGAGTATACCTACCTATGAAATAGAAAATATTTTACTAAAAAAATAAAAATTGTACGTAAATCAAGGTAACCATGATTGTTGCTATATTAAGCTAGCAATCAGTAGATCACCAAACAAAAAATTCGACTGATGACCAGTCCTATACTTCCCACCTAGTAAATATTTGCAAAAAATAAACCCTCTTTTTTTATTCTTTGACTAGGCCCAAATAACCTTAGCTGTTGGTGGTCTTTAAAACACAATTTAATTTTTATTCTTTGAAAAAAGCATGGCCCTCTTTTTTGTTTGGTGATCTACTGATGGCTAGCTTAATATAGCAAAAATCATGGTTACCTTGATTTACGTACAATTTTTATTTTTTTTAGTAAAATATTTTTTTTCTCGAAAACTTTACATTTTAGAGAAAAAAAATATTTAAATTTTTTTCATATTTGCAAAAAATAAACACTCTTTTTTTATTCTTTGAAAAAAAGCATGGCCCTTTTTTGTTTGGTGATCTACTGATAATAATTGTATTTTAAAGACCACCAACAGCTAAGGTTATTTGAGCCTAGCACCAATTCATATTTTCAATTCATTATTTTTTTTTTTTTTAATAAACAATTGAAAATCCAATTGACACTTTTACCAGCTCTCGGGCTAGAACCCGAGAACTGGGGACTTGTAATAGAGGAGCCATAGTAACGCCATGTAAACAACAGCGCCGCTACACTCTCGGCTATTCTCAAGCCCTACTAAATCTACTGATGGCTAGTAATATAGCAAAAATCATGGTTACCTTGATTTACGTATGGTTTTCTTTTTTAGTAAAATATTTTTTTTCTCGAAACATATTTACCTACATTTTTTTCATATTATAACATCTAGAATTCATTTATATTTTTTTTACCTATGTTAATACGTGATTCAATAAATAAGAGATAGGTCAAGAAAGTACACCGTCCACCTACTATATACTATATTTGGATTTACTTATACATATTTTCAAAATATATCTTTAAGCTAAAATGGTATTTAATGAAAAAAATTGTCCTGGGCAGATCGCTATTGTGGATATCTGCCGAAGATGGAATCAAATTTATGTAGATGTTGTTTAGACGGTTTTTTGGCGGTTTCCGACTTTTATTTTTGCATTTTATTCTTGACATGTCGTCGTGTTCAACGTTGATTCGAACGCAGCTTTAAAAGTTATGCGATCTTGGTGAAACAAACGCCGATCGATGGTCTCTCTCAAAACATTTCAAATGGTATGTAACTCGTTGTCGTATCACTTATAGTTTTTGAGATATTAAATATCGAAAGCAAACTTCCTCTAAGAAAATCGCAAAAATATTGCTCATTTACGATGACTCACTGCAATTATTATTATTAACAAAGTTCAACTTTGATTTCGGTACAATGTTCGCGCAACTTTAGAGCGAACGACACATTTGGAATGGACGAATATCAAACTATGTTTTATCGGAACATGTTTTCGTGACTCGCGATATTCAGTGCCGTATCATCGTATGTTTTGGAAAGACATGCAATTAATTCCATGTCAAAAAATAAGAAACGTGTGCCGATTTTGAATTTTCGAAAATTGTCGTTATCAATATTGCGGTTATTATACGATCACTGTGCGACCACAGTTTGAATCATATATGTAATACTCCTATATTACTAGCGCCAGTAAGTGGAAGTATCACGCCGCAAGTGAGACAGCAAATGACTGTTTCTATCTTTGTCAAGAAACGCATCTCGTTGTGCGCAAGTATGGTGGAGAAAGCCTGTGGGGATATTAATCACACAATATTGATAATAATAATTATGTTCGTTGTTGGTATTGATATTTATTTATTTCCAAATAATTAATTTACAATTTGCTATTTTACTTTTCATTATAATCTTTTTTTTACTTGTCTAAATGACTGTTTTTATAATAATTTTTCACAGCATTATTTTAAATTGTTGATCGCTACAAGCCTCCTCTGCTTAAAGTTTAAAGCCTAGTTATAGTAAACATCTCTTTGTATTCTCGGACATGCGCATAAGACTCGACGTCTTTTGAGAGAAGCAGACATATATATGTCTGCACCGTAGTCTTTTCGCCCGACTCCAGACCCCGGCTAGCAATATAGGAGTATTACATATATGGTTTGAATACGATCGCAAAAATTAACTAATGCGCATGCCTCTGATTAAGAGTTCGCATACTATCCGCAAACTTTTGTGACTGTTGGCAAACGGTTTGCAAATCTGTTGGAACAACAAAAATTTCATTTCGCACACACTTGACGATTACTGTTTTGAATTTCTGTTGGAACAAATATAACACTCTTACGGAAAACGTAGTACACATAGTACTGGTGACTATGCTAATCCGGACGTCATTCGTACCAAATGTCGTTGGTTGTACTTAGTTATATTATTTTTATATGAGTTTTTATAACTTTTATGTCTAAAATGTCACGATAATAACCTTTCAAAATATTATACTGCTACATGTCCAACATGATATTATATATTTTGATAACTTTTAATGAAACATTGTTTCGGATATCCAATTTAACATTACGTTTGATATAAATTATTTATTCACTTATTAACTTCTACCGACGGCGAAAAATTTATTCAAAATTATTTTTAACAGACCGAAACGTAGTACTTAAAAATAAAGTTGGACAGCTATAGCCAGTTTTTGTGTATTTTATATTTTATTAAAGTAATCTTTTTCGCTGTCGGTAGAAGCTAATAAGTGAATAAATAATTTATATCAAACGTAATGTTAAATTGAATATCCGAAACAATTTTTCATTAAAAGCTATCAAAATATATAATATTATGTTGGACACGTAGCAGTATAATATTTTTAACAGACCGAAACGTAGTAGCTTAAAAATAAAGTTGGACAGCTATAGCCAGTTTTTGTGTATTTTATTATATTAAAAAAATAAATTATTTATGTTTGAGTTTGTGAAACTGTGAAAAATTATTCGAAAATATTTCTCGGGATAGGTAGTACTCTTTTAATTTTAATTAAAATTTTGTTTTTTTTTCAAAATGTTATATCGGTACCTAGTGAAAATAAAAAATTTATTAAAAAAACAAAAAATCCGACTGCGTGATCTTGTTTCCATCTTTTATGTTCGAATTTTACGCAGTCGGGTTTTTTGTTTTTTTAATACATTTTTTATTTCCTTCCTTTTAGTTGAATCTACTCATCAAGCCTTTTCATTTGATACCCCACACACAAGGTTTTACCGATTTTTTGCGTACTGACAAAATGGCATCTAGCGCCGGCCATATTGATTTTTCCGTGACGTCATGTACCCTATTTGAAATGTCAACGAAACCTTTCTTTTGTTTTGATTTTGATACCTATATCAATGTATTTAGAAGGAAATTTACTTTTGCAATCTGACAAAATGGCGTCTAGCATCCGCCATATTGAATTTTCCGTGACGTCATATACCCTATGTCACTCTCGGGATTCAGACGAATCTAATGACACCTCATTTTTCAAAATCCGCCAAGCCGTTTAGGCTACAGAGCGTGATAAAGAAATATACATACATAGATACATACATACACTCGAAAAACATTACCCTCCTTCTGGGGCAGTCAGGTAATAATTCATTACTGATATTATTAACCTTTTCCTGGTTACACTCTTAGTGCGGCTGGGCTTAAATAAATAGCGCAGCACAGAAAAATTATAGCAAAGTTTGTAGAATTTAATAATTAGTGCCTTACATTTTTTTTTTAAATGAACATATCTTAGAAAACTATCTAATAAATGACAATTCTCAGACATGGGAAATGTGTATTTCTCGAGGCGTGAACTCTACTCTAGTTTCAGCAGAGAATCACTTGACGTGTTTTTATAGTATTATAGCATTACCTTGTATATTTCTCCCGATGGAGAATCCATTCATACATATTAAATGATCATATGACCATCTATTGTCATTCACGTCTACCTCAATACTATTATAATTTTATAGACCTCAGCTTTTTCCTGTTATCCTATATCATTTTTCAATTTGTCAGTTATACTGAAATGAGAATAGTCGTCAACTAAACTTTGAAGATGACGAATTAAATTTGAAAAGACGTTATTTGAAAAAATATATAGCATATATTTTTGTCATGTTTTATCCATGTCACCCGTCGATATAAATTTATATTCCATATCGGTTGTCAATAAATATATTAAGTATTTGAAAAATGTTTTATTTCACATTTTGTATATTGATTTGAACTGTTTGCCATAGGTAGTACAATATATTATATTTTGTTGAGTTACCTATTTAATATTACTTTTTTAAGGCCCGTATTCACCAAACACTGTTAAAGATAGAAGTTACTAAATAAATTTATTCCTTGGAATAAAATTAACTTTCAATTCACCAAACAATTCATTCGATAGAATAGTAACTTCAGGTACAAATTTACTTTATACCATACACCTTGGACATTTTGTCAAATATTTTGATTCTAAAGCACGTTTACCAAAGATCCGACCGTTGGCACATCGATTTATTTTATTTTACTACAAAAGCCTTTACCTGAAAGATATAAAATTAATATTTACCTGAAAAGGTCGGCCAGGTCATAAAGTAATTTGTGCATTTCGTGCCATCCTATTTTACTAGGCGAATAAATATTTATACCCTTGAAATTGGACAGAATAGTTATTCTTACGATTTATACCTGCAGTAAAATTAACTACGTTTGGTGAATTGAATTATCGCTATTTATTCCGAGTAATAGTTACCAGGGAAATAAATCAACGGAATAAATAAATAACTAGGCTCAGTGAATACGGGCCTAAAACTCCAGGTAGTTATTAGGCGTAAAATGACCATATCTATTCTACGAACTGGGAGAAACATCGAAAACGTCGGAATTGTTTCAAAATAAAAATTTAACCCTTTAGACTAGATTAAAAAGTGCCTTTAAATTTTTTACAAAATCAGCCAGACAGAGTCTAACAAAATTTGTGAAAACAGTATAGGGTTGTGGATAATGATACAGAATGGGTGTATATAATTTGGTAGAGACGTTCGATTGGTAAAATCTATGTCGAACTTTGAAACAAAAAAATGTAATCATTTTAAGAGATTTATCAAGTTGCTAATTTTTGTATTTTGTCCAAAAACCAATTTAGTTTTCCATAATGATAAAATTACATACCACAACGCATGTATTAGTAAATATACTATTGTTACGAATCACCCTGTATATAAACGTCCGGTAGAGAAATCGAGAAGCGGTGTCTGCTTGCTGAACAACGAGTAACTGCACGAACATTCTAGAGAACGGTAGAACGCGCTGTGCCTAAGACAAGCGGCCTATATAAGCAAGCGAGTGCGAGGCAGTCAGTCAATAATTGTCGAATACGGAGTCAGTGAATGGTGAGTCGTGCAACCAAAGCGGATCAGTGATATAAATATTAGTCAAGCAAAGGTCGAATCAGTCAGTACAGTGAAATAAATAATGGAGTGGATAAAAATAAATAGTACTGAAGTAACTGAGTAAAGGACCGACATAAATAAACGTTAGAAATAAATCCGTGATATAAATTCACCCGATAAAATAAATATTAGTGTAGTCAATTGTATATAGTTAAGTGTTAATTACTTGTGTTGATTGTTAGCACACTTTTGGTTGTTATTGTTGTGTTTTTAGGCGCGATCATAGCGAAGCTAGAAGCGCCTATATACACTCGCTTTGTCTGTGAATCTGTGAATCTGTGAATCTGTGAATCTGTGAATCTGTGAATCTGTCACGCTATTTTGTGTCACGCGTACAGCCCAAACGGATGAACCGATTTTCAAAAACTTTTTTTTGTTCGATTCCTCTCGGGGTCTATTTGATCCTAACGTCGCCCGATTTTTGAATTTTGGCCCCAGAGGGGAGCAAATTAGAAAAAACGGTGTTTTTTGCTTATAGTTTGCTCAATTTAAGTCAGATCGATTCGAAACCTGTCTTAAACGAAAGAGCAGAAAATTTTAGATAGATTTCATGTATAATATTGTGTCAAAACAGTTTTTTTATACAGATTTATATGATTATTAAACGAAATAAATGCGACTTTATCTAATAAATCGCGAACTTGTTTCGGTTGTCCTTGTCTGTTGCACAGTGTAATATGGATATTGGAAGATAGCGTATGCTCTGTCTTATATTGCATTATTTTAATATAGTTATTCAATTTTTTGACTGCTGATGTTTGAATTTAAGTTTAAAAACCCTGGCCTACTGAGTTAAAATGACGTGTAACTAATTATTGACGTCCATCGGATGGCGAGACCTATGGATCGGACCAAAATTTCTCGACGTTCATACCCCGGCTTTCGTCCGGGTGTAAATCGTACTTTTGAATTTTCACCCACTTCCCGTGATCCGATTGAGTTGAAATTTTGTACACATGTGTAGCTCCGGTGACAATACAATATTATGGTAAGTAGCTGACCGGCCCGGCTTTCGTCCGGGTGTAAATCGTACTTTTGAATTTTCACCCACTTCCCGTGATCCGATTGAGTTGAAATTTTGCACACATGTGTAGCTCCGGTGACAATACAATATTATGGTAACTAGCTGACCGGCCCGGCTTTCGTCCGTGTGTAAATCGTACTTTTGAATTTTCACCCACTTCCTATGATCCGATTGAGTTGGAATTTTGCACACATGTGTAGCTCCGGTGACAATACAATATTATGGTAATTAGCTGACCGGCCCGACTTTTGTCAGAGTGTAAATCGTACTTTTGAATTTTCACCCACTTCCCGTGATCCGATTGAGTTGAAATTTTGCACACATATGTAGCTCCGGTGACAATACAATATTATGATAACTAGCTGACCGGCCCGGCTTTCGTCCGGGTGCAAATCGTACTTTTGAATTTTCACCCACTTCCTATGATCCGATTGAGTTGAAATTTTGCACACATGTGTAGCTCCGGTGACAATACAATTTATGGTAACTAGCTGACCGGCCCGGCTTTCGTCCGGGTGTTAATCGTACTTTTGAATTTTCACCCACTTCCCGTGATCCGATTGAGTTGAAATTTTGCACACAATATTATGAATTTTCACAGGCAAAAGGTCTTTCTCCGGTAACGTTTCAGTGGATCGGATAAATGTTATAAAATCAGACTAAGAAAATAAAGCACACTAAAAAATTAAAAATAAAAATAGTTAAAAAACTTTTAAGTTAAACGGTTTTATAAATGTACTAAAAAGAAAAAAATAAAATTTAATTTAGGTTCATAAGTATAAAAGCGTGGGTCGTGACTGTAATAAATTATCACAGAGTTTACGACCCACGCTTTTATACTTATGAACCTAAATTAAATATTATTTTTTTCTTTTTAAAACATTATTATTATAAAACCGTTTAACTTAAAAGTTTTTTTACCTATTTTTATTTGAAGCTATGCTTCTTAACGCACGTTTCAGATGGGGACCTAAATAATAAAAAGTGAAACGTCACGTCACGAAGTAATGTAACGTCACTTTTGTAAAAATTATCCGATCCTTTTGAAAATTAATATTTGAGAGTTTTATAGGACACAAAAAAATAAAATGGCGTCAGATTTCAAAATGGCGGCCATATGAACTGTTTTGTAAAAATTATCCGATCCTTTCGAAAATTGATATTTGAGAGTTTCATAGGACACCAAAAAATAAAATGACGTCAGATTTTTCAAAATGGCGGCCACATGTACTCTGTTGTAAAAATCATCCGATCCTTTTGAAAATTGATATTTGAGAGTTTCATAGGACACAAAAAAATAAAATGATGTCAGATTTTTCAAAATGGCGGCCATATGTACTTTTTTGTAAAAATTATCCGATCCTTTTCAAAATTGATATTTGAGAGTTTCATAGGACACAAAAAAATTAAATGGTGCCAGATTTCAAAATGGCGGCCATATGTACTTTTTTGTAAGAATTATCAGATCCTTTTGAAAATTGATATTTGAGAGTTTCATAGGACACAAAAAAATAAAATGACGTCAGATTTCAAAATGGCGGCCATTATATATACTTTTTTGTAAAAATTATCCGATCCTTTTGAAAATTGATATTGTCGAGTTTTATAGAACGCAAAAAAATAAAATGACGTCATATTTTAAAATGGCGGCCATAGGTATATACTTCTTTGTAAAAATTATCCGATCCTTTTGAAAATTGATATTTGAGAGTTTAATAAGACGCAAAAAAATAAAATGGCGTCAGATTTCAAAATGGCAGTCAAATAATAACTTTATAATTGTATTGTTTATATCTTTGATAAATTCGGTTTTATATACAATGCGTAAGAAACATAGCTTCTGTCGGGTATCTTACGACACCTCATGACTTTTTTTATTTAGCAGGTTCCGAGTTTCGCTTAATAGTCAACCGTTGCTATGGAAAATTGTTTAAAAAATTCACTGCACTATTTTTTCTATGTAATCCAATACATATTTACATTAGGTCTTATGGCCATAGCCTACTACAAAATTGATCTTCTTAGTGTTATTTTCCCTATGTTCGGTAAAACCGTTTTCACACAATACCTACATGAATATCGCGCCTTGTAATTCTTGAATTACTTGTATGCTCCAAAATTTTTAATTATTGTAAATAAATATTTATTCCGCCAACTCAGAAAACTGTTTTGTAACACTATTTTGACGGCAGGGTTTGGCACTGGGACCAGCGTTCTTTTTTAAAATTGTTATTAAAGTAATAATATTGATAGATAGACGTAATATCTAGCTTATAATATTAAATTACATAGACTCTAGACCTGCATAAATGTTTTGAATGCTTCTAAGCATTTTCTGTGTTATGTAAGGTTAGTGATGTAATAGGAAAGAATACAAGAGCATTATTTTCTAGCTCGCAACGTATTATTATTGTGTATTGTTCCTGAAATAATAAAAATGGCGCAGAGCGACGTCTCCGTCGCCGACTCTAGAAAGTGAGTTTGTTTATATAATAATAATAATATCAATTTCTCTATTTTTAAACTGAGTTTATGCAACATTCTGAAGCTCATTGTGCATAATGCGGAGCTGTTTTTACGTCACAGAAAGTAGATACATAAAGTACTTCTAGTTCGTTCCATACAGCCGTAATTGATTTCATACAGGCTCATAGAAGCCAACGCGCACTAAATCTTACTTACTTACACACAAATTTTGTTTATAATAAAAGAATGTAAGCTTTCACGGCCGGCGTTAATAGAATTAAGATAAGAATCTTTCGGGCTTATGAGCCGTGGTCTACTGGAATGGCATGTTCTTCTTTCAGACGTTTCGTAAGTATATATTTATTTCATAACGATCGTTTCGATTTTATTTAAAATCATCATCAGAAGTCTGAAATTTGAATACAAAAAATTCGACTGATGACCAGTCCTATACTTCCCACCTAGTAAATATTTGCAAAAAATAAACTTTCTTTTTTTTTTTATTCTTTGACTAGGCCCAAATAACCTTAGCTGTTGGTGGTCTTTAAAACACAATTTAATTTTTATTCTTTGAAAAAAGCATGGCCCTCTTTTTTGTTTGGTGATCTACTGATGGCTAGCTTAATATAGCAAAAATCATGGTTACCTTGATTTACGTACAATTTTTATTTTTTTTAGTAAAATATTTTTTTTCTCGAAAACTATACATTTTAGAGAAAAAAAATATTTACATTTTTTTCATATTATAACATCTAGAATTCATTTATATTTTTTTTTACCTATGTTAATACGTGACATTGAGGACGTTTTTTTGAATATCTCAGGATCCACTGAACCGATTTGACTCAAAATCTAATCAGATCTAAGTTAAAGGCTGATAAACACAATAGAACAATCGGCATGCCCGTATGTTGTTCCGTTCTTAAGATATCGAAGGCGAAAAATTGACCACACACATACACACACACATACACACACACACACACACACACACACACACACACACACTACACACACACACACACACACACACACACACACATACAGACATCAGTCAGAAAATGATCTTAAACGATTGCTAGGGTCTCAAAACGTGAAAATCTGTTAAAATCTCGAATTATTTTTTTCGGACTAAATCCATTACTTCCCTACCATAGTAGAGGTGGGAAGTAAAAAACGTCAATGAAAAAGACGGAAAATGAATGTAACTACACAAAAAAATTTTCAATAAAGCATTATTATCATACTTACAGAACTAATAATGCTTTATTGAAAAACTTTTTGTGTAGTTACATGCATTTTCCGTCTTTTTCATTGACGTTTTTTGTATTCAAATTTCAGACTTCTGATGATGATTTTAAATCGAATCGAAACGATCGTTATGAAATAAATATATACTTAATTTTGGATTTGGTCTACAAAATTTTTTCCATAAATATATTCAATCCAAACTATGAACTCCTAGCAAATTTGTAGCATTTAACCCTGAATGCAGACATGCTCATACTGAACACATCCTGCAGTTGTGAAGATAATTGGAAATGTATCTATGATGTGAAAGCTGTAAAGCTGGTTGGAACAAAAATGTAAAGCTTTATAGTAACTTAGAACGTAATATACCTCGGGCCAAGCATACCTATGTTTGCTGCACTTTACTATCAACTAGCAAGGCAACTTCACTTCCTTTACCTAACCTACGAATGTTTAAAATGCCACTAGCAATAACGTTTTTACATTCTTCTTTGTACACACAAGCACTGTGTGTTTTAACAGAGATGTAGTTCGCTTGTAATATACCTAATACCTGTCTATGAAAAGGCTTACCTGGTTTTACTAAGATTACATGGTATCAACAAGTTTATTCTGATAAGAGCAGGTTACTCATCGTCAAAATATAAAGTGGTACCAACCGACTGGTAGTATAAAATTAATCGGCATTTTTATTTAGTGGCAAAATAATAAATGCATTATACCAGTGAATATTAAAAAATAACCATAAAAAGTGGGTGTGTCCTTATAACCACACGACAGAAGTGAAAACTTCTGATTTTCTAATTTAAAAATATATATATGTTTTAATGTCATCTATTAGCGCACTTGTGAACTACAAATAATTTAATACGCGTATTAAGTTTTAATGTCATCTATATTAGTGCACTTATGAACTACAAATTTAAAAATATGTATGTTTTAGTGTCATCTATTAGCGCACTTGTGAACTACAAATGACTTAATAAGTTAATAAGTTCTGGTATCATCTATTAGCCCACTTATAAACTACAAATTAAAAAATATATTTGTTTTAGTGTCATCTATTAGCGCACTTGTGAAGTACAAATAACTTAATACGCGTATATTAAGTTTGAGTGTCATCTATTAACGCACTTATGAACTACAAATTATTACCAGCATACTACAAATACGTGTTCGTTTTTGAGCCGAGTAAACCCGATTCAGCGTCACCGACCCGAAGTGTGACGATTAAGTTTCGTTCACTACTCCGGCAAAGCCGCCTAAGGAAGTTTTCACTTCAAAAACTATTTTCTCGGCGCACGTTTCGCCAACCATGTAAGCATCATCAGAAGATGATAATTTTAATCATCTCCTGCGATGAAGCTAACGTGTTAGGGAAATGTACGTCGAGCAAAAAGTGTTTTGTGCGGTTATTTTTTAATATTCCGTAATTTCAGTCCAAAGGTTCCATCCCTCTTCAAGAGATTCGTGATTGTGCATAATTCGTGATAATTTTTACCCTGATTTTTTTAAATTAGTTTAATTCTAATTAATTTCAAAATGCAAACCTACTGCCTGTTTTAACTCAAAATAGTAGTTTTGATTACAAAAAACTAATTATTAAAAATATACAGAGTGTTTAAAAAAAACATGTGCCATCACTTGTGGATAAGACAAGTACTATCAATATTGGTCCGCAGATGCTTTGTTTCAAAGATACAGGGCTTTTTTTTAGATTTTTTCGGTTTATTTCTGATATCACAGTGAATTTTGAAAATGGCCACCATCAGCGTCATTACAAACATTCAACCTTCTACGTAAAGATCTTCTCATTCTGACACAAATACAATGATTTTACCGAGTTCTGACAAACGCCATTTCAATTCGTTCTAAAAGTTCTTCTTTTGTTTGTACTGACATTTTATAGACAAGCTCTTTAAAATACCCTCACTGATAACAATCCAGCGGATTTAAGTCAGTGGATCGAAAATATTTTAAAAATTGAACACCCTGTATCTTCGAAACAAGCATCTGCGGAACAATGTTGATATGAACTACTTGTCTTATTTTTGGTTAAGGAATCACTCCACAAGTGATGACACATGTTTTTTAACATTTATTTAATTTTTTTCAAATGTCTCTGATATGCATTTTTTTGATAGCTCGTAATTTTATTACCAATTTACTCTTTTCTCAAAAAAAAACATCTGAAAAGTGTTTTTGTATTTCCTCTTCAAATGGGTTGACTTGCCTGTGCGCTAACAATTAAAACTTTCAAATTGCTGGATACTGAAAAAATGTTTAATAAAAATTTATAGCCCAGGGATTGCAAAATAATATTCAGTCTGGTTAGTCATTTTATTTTTCATTCGTAGTTTAATAAAAGCCGTATTTTTCATATGAATACACATTATTGTATAATGTATATAGGTGGATAGGTGAGTTGTAAATAGATACACACAGACACGATGACGTATGTCCGCAAATAAAACTGTAACATGACGTTCTAAATGCTGCAATGAAATTTACAGGATGTTTTTCACATCGAGAACAAAACTTTCCTTTTTTATGCCCGATTATGTTCTTATATCACTGCTAACATACATAAAAAATACGCATCAAATTGAGAACCTCCTCCTTTTTTGAAGTCGGTTAAAAACGTAACGTATAGCTTTTAAACTACAAAAACGTATTCTTATCACAAAAATTTATTTTAAGAATTTATCATAAAATGAGTACTTATCGTTGTTAAAACCAAATTTCAAAAAGAATATACATTCCGTTACTGAAAGAATTACCCAAAAAATAAAAGTTGTGAAATCACACAAACTTTAAGACAACATTTTATTTTGCGTGTCGCTCGCTAACCAACTCAGTAAACCCGTAACAGACACTGAAAAAAACCCATGCATTACTTTGGTACCTAATTGTTTTTTTTTTAAACCAATTCTTTCCCGTGATAAAATACTTGTTAAGTACTGTTATTTTTTCCCATCACAATCCGCGTATATCTTATTGTAGCAAACCCCAAGATGTTACGCCACTGCCTCCAATAGAAACCACGAAGATACTGAACAACGAGTACCTGCCGGAATGTTCTAGAGAACGCGAGAACGTACTAGGCTGGGCCCGCGCAGGGTATATAAACAAGCCGATACGAGTAAATGGAGCAGTCAACGGTCGCATCAATCAGTGAATGGTGCGTCGTGCCATCAAGCGGACAGTGAAATAAATATTGATCAGTCAACGGGAATCAGTCAGTATAAATTGTACTGCGACAGTGGTGAACAGCGAAATAAATCTGATATAAATACCGTGACATAAATAATTACAAATAAATAATCCTTGTATATATAGTTATTTGTTAAGTGTTATTTAAGTGGCTCGTTTAGTTCAATAATTACCGTTTAAGTTTTTTTATTGTTAGAATTGACTTTTCGTTGTTGCATTTATTATTATTGTATATAGTTAATTGTTACGAATTATTGTAAATAAATATTTATTCCGCCAACTCAAAAAACAGTTTTGTAACATTATTTTACTTGGATTGCACGCGCATACCGTGCTCACAGATGATCTGGCAATTAGACAATAGTCTGTCTATATCGGTTGTCACAGACTGCTGCTGGCTAGGTGACAGGACACTGTATGCCATATTTTTTCTTTCAAGACAAGCAATATCTCTCGCTCTTATATTTCGACAGATAGGTCCATTTTCAATGTTCAGTTTCTACACAAACATAAATATCATGGAACAGTCAGGGTTTAGCACCATTACACCCTGTATATAATAATATTTACACAACACCCAATGCTGCCAATGTGGTCGACGTCGCCATATTATCAATTAACACACGGAAAAAGTATACCGGAGTATGACAACTGACCCCAAACAAACTGTCATTCCATGTAGAACTGGTCACTGAACTAAACTACAATAGAATCTACAAATAGCATCATCAACTTAGAATAATTGTAAAAGTTATACAAGTGTGCAAGCTTTCACGGCCGGCATTGTTCCAAGTCTTCATGGTTTCCGGGCCGTGGTTCGGTGGTATTTCTACCTGACGTTTCGTCTACAACTGCGGTAGACATTCTCAAAGGCGATGTGGCAGCGGTCTAAGTGTCCTCCTTGGCGGCTCACAGGTCAGTGGGACCTGTGAGCAGCCAAGGAGGACACTTCGACCGCTGCCACATCGCCTTTGAGAATGTCTACCGCAGTTGTAGACGAAACGTCAGGTAGAAATACCACCGGACCACGGCCTACAAGCCCGGAAACCATGAAGACTTGGAATTGTAAAAGTTATCTCATTTTGCGAAAAAATGTAATTTAAAGTCGTCAATAATAACAACGCACTTAAAACGCGCGTTAAATGTGATCTGACAGCGAAAGCTTAGTCGCACTTCGTTGGTATACGCTTTCCCCCTTTCAGCGTTTCAGCTTTTAATTGCATGTCGAGGTTATTCAGACTCACTACTCTCGCTAAAAAGTTTCACTTCAAAACATTTAAGAATTTTTAAAAGTATTTTATTTCCGACAAGATTTTTCTTAGTTCAATTACAACACTGTATCGAGAATTAGGAAACATGTGTAAGAAATAGATTTTTTGCCATACCCACTACAAAATAGCTACTTTCAATTTATGTATAGCGGTCATTAATGGCCCATTTAACAGGCAGGTGTGCGGAAAATGGTTTACTTTCTGCACTAGCACAGAAAACAACGATTGCCATAACAACTTCTGTTTATTGCTCTATACGCCTGCGTGCGCCTGTCATTACTTACTTGCACGACTTTGCGGCACACTGGAAGGAAAGATGGCGACGCAAATGAACTGTTAGAATTTTTTGAACGTGGAAAGTAGGTATTTTGTAGTGGGTATGGCAAAAAATACCATTTATTATGTCTCGTACGTAATGGTATTACGGTTCGTTTTTACATACTGTCATCACTCACCGTATTATGCCCCATTACGTATCTAGATATAGGATTTAGAAATAGATTGACTGTATCAAATACTCCTAAGAATCCAATCCATAAAGTGTCCGTAAAATGAGTTAAATGCAATTTATAATATGAAACCTTTAAGCTATGTAAATTGCATGAAAACAAATTTTTTCTCCTACCTAGGTCGAAAGTTCGTACTTTCGTTCCTGCCAAGCGGGAACAAAGTCGCTCTTTATTCTCGTGGTACGGACAAGTGCGCGTGCGCAATAGTACTTATACCGGCTCTCACGCACCTACTTCTGTCTCCTACACATTAAAATTATTTCCTTTAAAATTATTTTTTAATAATTAAAAAATAATTTTAATAATAAAATAAAATAAAAATAATATTTTTAATAAAAATATATATGAGCACTGTGGTTGGAATAAAAACAAAATAAAATATAGTTCCTTCTTACCACAACAGTTTTATTGATGGATGTACATGGTTTGGACTGTCGGATCGTTCTATCCTCCTGTGATACTTTAAGTCTATAGTTAAGTTTTCAATTTGTTAATTATTTTATTACCTGTAATATTAGTATATAAATACCCGTTATGGATTATTTCATTCATGTAGTGTTCGCTGAAGATGAAAGCTTAGGTTTCGAAATGTACATCCATCAATAAAACTGTTGTGGTAAGAAGTAACTATATTTTATTTTGTTAATAATTTTAATATTTTTTTTTCAATTTTGCGAACTTTAGGCCTGGCAGAAGAAAAAATAGTATGCGCAACACGGGAGGACATTACTGCATCTCCTCCCTTGTGGCACAATGTACTATTTCACTTTTTCGAGGTGAGCTTTAATATCGGTATTGCATAGTTCATCGCCAGACAAACTCTGCGAATTGGCTGTGGACAAATATTCAGTATGACATGTCACACCGCGAATCCATATTGATTTGTATTCCATATTACTGAACATTTACAATACGTCAGTACCTAACCTACACATAATTCACAATAAATATCTGCATTAGGACTATTAAAAAACGCTTTATCATATTTATATGGATAATATTTGTCGAGAAATGCCGTAATATCTCAATACCAGCTGATATCAAGTTCACATTTATGTAAACTCATAGAGAAGTAGGTAATAAAAGTAATAACCATAAAATATCGTACTAAAAGTCAAATCAATTCTATAAAATTTGATGTATGTAATTATATTGCCAGCGTTTCTGAATTCTTAATGAAGTTCTACTTCTTTAGGGAGGGTAGCGAATTGGATGAACTTCTACTTCTTTAGCGAGGGTAGTGAATAGTGTTGCCGTCTAGACAAGACAAGACTTTCACAGTCTTGTCTTGTCTTGAAATATCAAGACTTCACTAAGTCTAAGTCTAGATTAAAAAACTCTTGTCTTAGCTCGAAAATTTCTAGACAAGACATTTGCAAGTCTTGTCTTGAAAATCTAGACAAGACAAGACAAGAGTCTAGAAAGTCTAGATCTAGACGGCAACACTATAATCTAAATACATTGATATTGGTATAAAAAGAAAGGTTTTGTTGAGAAGATTACAAATGAGGTATATGACATCACAGAAAATTCAATATGGCGGACTCTAGACGCTATTTTCTCAGAATGCAAAAGTAATTTTCCTTCTAAATTAGTGTTGCCGTCTAGACAAGACAAGACAAGACTTCAATAAGTCTTGTCTTGAAATATCAAGACTTCACTAAGTCTAAGTCTAGATTAAAAAACTCTTGTCTTGTCTTGAAAATTTCTAGACAAGACTTTTGCAAGTCTTGTCTTGAAAATCTAGACAAGACAAGAGTCTAGAAAGTCTAGATCTAGACGGCAACACTAGTAGTGATTTGGATGAAGTTCTACTTCTTTAGCGAGGGTTATAGTGAATGGAATGACCTCTCAACTTAAAAATTAATGAAACGCTGTAACGCAACGTTGACAGGGATAAAACGGCTCTAACGATTTGGATGGAATTTACTGAAAAGGGGTTTTGGGGAGGCAAAAAATCGATCTAGCTAAGTCTCATCCCAGGAAAATTCGTTTTGTTACAGGTTTTATAATTTTAAAAATCAATTTTTTGACGTTTCAAAATAGTGGATATTGTAAACAGGCTTTGTATACTTATTATCTATGGATTTTATTAATGATAATTATTTATTAATTTTAAAAATTCTGAGAGGAGAAAAGAAAACATGCAAATGCATGAAGTATAACTTTGACATTGCGCTTATGTGGGTAAGGCAGATACCTACCTTTTTTTTTCGAAAATAAAAACAACAAAAATGTGTCTAGCTGGTTTCGCATAATATAATGACGCAGTATACACTTCCATTTGGGATCGCTCTACAGTCTACACAAATATCTATAGGGAGTACCTACTATAGTCACACAAACATTTGTGTGCGCTTTAAAGCCGAGGTGGAATCATAAAACAACCATTTGTTGCGCTGCGCACCGGAGTCAGGAAAATACTGGGCAAGCGAATCAGCGTGCGAAATGGTCAGATGTGTTCGAACCATTTTAAAGGGAATGTTTCTGATTTACATATTAAACTACGCGATTAGATGTTTAAACAGGACCGTACGTACGTTATTTTCAACTGTTAAGCCGCGGATAATGGCTATACAGGGACGGATAAACGTAGGGACTAATAGGGCTTAAGCCCTGGGCCCCCAAGTGTTAAGGGACCACAAAAATTAAATAATTATTATAAATGTTAAATACTTTTTAATTAACAATGAGCACTTGTATAGTAAAAAATAGTTCAAATTAATAATATACTATTAAGACTAATGGCCGGTTTATCGTACATTTTAATCACGATGTTTTTTAATCACACTGTTAAATTTTGACACCTACGTGTTCATTGGTTGCTGCGTTTCGTTACCATAGCAACCCGTCATTTAACAGTAGGATTAAAAAAACATCGCGATTAAAATGCACGATAAACCGGCCATAATAATGATAAATTATCGGTTTATTTGTTTCATTTTCATAAATAATTATATTTCAACTCTGATTTTGATGTTATTATAAAATGAATTTTAAACCCCAATTTAAAGATTCTTAATCAACAAAAAATGGGGCCCCATTGGACATCAATAAGCCCTAGGGACTGAAAAACCTAGATCCTCCCCTGGATAGACCCACGGCTTCGCTCGCATTCATGTCGGTTTTGACTTGAGAGTGGAGCCTTATCAAAAATAACTTTAAGATAATGAATTTCGTTATATATATATATAGGTACCTAATTAAAATAATTGTAATTTTTTATATTGAACACTAGCGGCCCGGTACGGCTTTACCAGGGCGCTATGAATTTATGATTTATTATCCCCCCGCGAGAAATTCTCCCCATGCGAAGAGAAGCCTGGCTGGTGGTGTTTATAATATTAGTAGGACTTCGCCAATACGCTAAAATGCAAAAAATTAGCAGAGTTACGTTTTGATACTATCCCACAGGACGTATACATTTTTCCAGGATGAAAAGTACCCTATGTCCTATTACAGGACCTAAAGTAACTATATAGTAAATTTCATGAAAATCTGTTCAGCCGTTACGGAGCTGAGTGGTAACAAACATCACACACACACACACACATAAACTTTCATATTCACAATATTATTGAGATTAAGATTGATGTCGGGTTTATCGTACATTAAACACGCTGTTTTGTTAATCGCTGTTAAATTTTTACACATAAAACATACGAAGTAACCATAGAAATAACAGCGTGATTAAAATGTACGTTAAACCCGACATATATAAGACTGTTATCCAATACCTACATAGTTTCATTAGGTATTAAAAAAAATATTAAAAGCCTTCGGGATTCGAACCTGGGCTTGGCATTTGGGACTCGTGCTTTACCCTACAGCTACACTGGCTTACTACATCTGATACCTTACATAGTTATACACGCTGTGTTTTGTTTCATATGTCAACCACTTCCCCTGTTTCCGTTACATATAATATTTATAATATAATGCCACCCCATAGGTATGAGACATTAGACATTATTCACGTCAAAAAATTCCATGCAATACAGCTCTGCTTTGTTCACTGTTCATATATGTTTTTGTATGTTTACTAGTCCGATCCTCACAGGCAATGAAAGCCGCCGTATTCTGCAATTACTTCGGCGTTCTACCTTAATAGCTTAGTGAATGTATTTCCTGTAATTCCATATCCATTCTATATGTAGGCCATATGACCGCTTTAATTCTCATCTGAATAACACATAGCAAACACTGCTAAAGGAATAATCAACGAGATTCTCTATACTCTATATCTGAAACGTTATTTTGAATCGAGACTACTGAATTCTACACACGCTTTTGACCGGTTTCTATAGAACTCTTCCGTAATATTAAACTAACAAAGATACGAAAATGTGTTGTTTCTTGTATAATAATTGTATAACGTTATACTAATAACAATACTCAACCCGAATCTAGTATACGTTGCGCCAGAGAT
Source organism: Mongoloraphidia duomilia (assembly GCA_039654895.1). Taxonomy (NCBI): domain Eukaryota; kingdom Metazoa; phylum Arthropoda; class Insecta; order Raphidioptera; family Raphidiidae; genus Mongoloraphidia; species Mongoloraphidia duomilia. The sequence continues at coordinate 11,470,051 of CM077517.1, read as the reverse complement.
GCAACGCGCATACGAGCTGCGCAGGTTGTGTTAGCTTGCAGAGCGATCAGACACGCCCATACTGTTTTATTATTGGTGCTTCCTACATACTAGTCAGTGTGACTGTAGAACGAAGAACAAGGCCACACAGTAGTGTATGTTTGTTTTTTTTTTAGTTTCATAATAGTCGTTGTGTTTATATTGTATCATAATATACAATGTAGCCAGGGTCGGATTAACCATGTCGGGGTCCCTAGGCAATGCAATTCTCGGGGCCTCTTTTCAGCCGTTTGAAGATGATCAGCTCTTTTCAAGTTGATGAAGGTAGCGTATTGTATGATTCATACAATACGCTATACGTAACGCATCCATATTATTAGTTCTACTACTCGATACTAGATGGTTCTGTTCTGTAAGTATGAAGTATTTCATCAACTGACAGCATGCGTCCAAAAAAAGCAATAATACCTATTGTCATTGAGGATACAAATTTTCCAATTAAATTTTCACTCTATGAAACATTTTCAATTTCTTTTGTGCGCGCGCAGGGCCCCTAGCCGATGCGGGGCCCCTAGGCAGTTGCCTACTCTGCCTAATGGTTAATTTGGCCCTGAATGTAGCTAAATATGTTAGTGTTACTTCTATCCAAGTGTGCAAGCTTTCACGGCCGGAATTGTTCCAAGTCTTCATGGTTTCCAGGCTTGTAGGCCGTGGTCCGGTGGTATTTCTACCTGACGTTTCGTCTGCAACTGCGGTAGACATTCTCAAAGGCGATGTGGCAGCGGTCGAAGTGTCCTCCTTGGCGGCTCACACTGACCTGTGAGCCGCCAAGGAGGACACTTCGACCGCTGCCACATCGCTTTTTAGAATGTCTACCGCAGTTGTAGACGAAACGTCATGGTAGAAATACCACCGGACCACGGCCTACAAGCCCGGAAACCATGAAGACTTGGAAGTGTTACTTCTAATAAAATCCACAAAATGCAATCACTTTTACCCAACGCATTTAAAAACATTTTTCTAATACGGTCTTGTTACACTACATGCATTGGAAGACGGAAGTAAAAAACGACAGTCGCGTGCTTCATACACGACTGTGATTGGCTGTCTCAAGGTCAAAGAAATTGTAGTATAAACATCAAAGTGCCAACAGAAGAGCAATTTTACTATTATATTCTCTATACTATGTTATATTATAGTTATAGTAGAGGTCTCTAAACACGTAAACGCCTGCAAATGGTTGGAAGTTCAAAATCACCTTATACAGATAATGAGGAATAAGGTTAAATCCGAAAGGGACAGACAGGACTTACAATAAGTAAAATGGAGAGCTGCAGGCTGCAGCCCATCATGACGACATGCGAAGCGATACAGTGATGGGGTATACAGCGAAGATCGAGAAGGGGTTTAAGTGGGTATACTCTGGGGACTCCCACACTACCAGACTAGATTTGGCATACCTATAAAAGTTTTCCCCTCCTCAGTGACCAAAAAAAGTTCTAACACTTCTAACAAGAGAGTAAGAAAGAATGAATGATTTTAATTTTTAAATCAAACAATAATCCCAATATCCACAATGCATTCACGTAACCTTGGTAGTGAATAATATTTTTTATAACTCCTGCTTCTAAAGTTCAATATTCGAGCACTGCGAGGCGGGCGTAAAGAGGCGTATTTTAGTCACCGTGTGTGAAAGTCCAAAGCGTGCGTAAAAGTACCGTCACAGTGCGTAAAAGTCCAAAGCGTGCGTAAAAGTCAAATCTCTACATCTTATAAATTCGAAATCTCCGCACTTTGTACAATACAAGCACTTACTGGCTATCGATCGATGTGTTCCTATATATAGTATCGCGCGTACAAAGGCCACATCATGAGAGAGTCTTAAATTGAGGCACTCGCTAAAGGGACTGACGCATACACAACGAGATCTCGTGCGCTTACCTCCACTCGCCTAACGGCTCGTGGGGGTATACAACGCACTCGATCTGGTTGTGTATGCGTCAGTCCCTTAGCTCGTGCTTCAATTTAAGCCTACTAGAATACCTCACTTTACGCACACGTATCGAAAATAACTATTTTAGCAATCAGCAGACTATACCATCATGATTGTTAGGCTATAGAAAGTTTTATCTTTCATAATGGATTTAACGATTATCGATAGTTTTGAACACAGCAGTTCAAATCTAAGGTTTTGTCTTGTACGCGTCAAATCAGTTGCAGTGGATAAACCTCTGTGTGCGGTAAAAGTCAACAAATCCGTCGACATTTACCTTATATACTTACATCGTTTTTTCAACAGTTTTAACGTTTGGTAAAACTGTTAAAAAAAGAATGAGGTACGTGAGGTCCCCAAAACTTCCAATTACGTAAAACGGTAGTTATACGTCGCACCGACAAATTTATTTATATTCATAACATGTAGTCAGTTGACGCAGCAGGCTTTGCGCCTATCCGTCGCCGTATGTCTTCACTATATTCTTTCTCTCTCAGTCAATGTCGTTTTTCAATTTTACTCTTGTGAACACGAACTCTATTAAAAATTAAATTGATTTTCAATGTTTTCAAAAAAAGTCAGCAAAGCTTAATCGAGAAACCTGGCTGCAAGTAATTTCCTGTATTGTACGTGCTACATTTTTTAATACTTTATCACCTAGATAGCTTTATTAGGCTAGTCATCCGTTGAACGTCGATCGAAATTATACCAATTTAAAGATTCGATATAGAAACAACAATGTCAAAAGTTATTTCTTACGTTAAGAAAAAATAACAGTAAGTCCCCGGTTTGATAAAACAAAACAATTACATAAATGTGTTCTTGACAGGGATTTTCAGACGGAGTAACGCTGAAGCAGAAATTTCAGATTACTGGATTAATAAGTTAGCGAAAAGCAATCTGATATCTGGATTTTATGTATAATAATAATAATATTTTTTTATTGAAAAGCCACTAATGTGGATACAAACGTCAGGAAAATATAATACATACCTATTTTTTTTTTTTTTTTAAAAGATCCTTTAAATCATAAGGCACAGTATTACAAAAATGTTTTTTTAATTTATTTTTAAAATATTTTGTTTTCTTTATGATTTTTATTTCAGCTGGCAATTTGTAAAAATACACGACTTTAATAGAGATGCACATAAAAATACACATTCCTTGTGACAGATTGAATTGTAATGGTGGAGGTGCAGATCTATACCCGTTTCTTCCACCACAATTCATGTTTTGTAAACTTTGTAAATTCGGTCCTGTCTGGCCGATTTTATTTATAATTGTTCAGAATGATGTAAAAAGTCGATATTTTATGGTTCTACTCCTAGGTTCCGCCATCCGACCTACTCCAACAGACTGTTGGAGTTTCATGTATCTACGCTTGAGTATATACACCTATTTCTTATCAAACGAAAATAAAAATACAGGAAAATTGTTGGTTAAACAATAAATGGATTTGGGTAAGTCAATTATTATTATTTTGAAATCTATTACATTGATAAGGCATTATTACAAAATATTAGCAGCTCCCTAATTCAAAATTTAAATTCGCCTCTTTTTTCATAAAAATCCTGTATGAATAAAAGGTAATAAATTGTCGCGCTACTGAATCACGTTTTACGGTATGATGTGCTTTTACCTTTTATAGTTGCAATCATTCTGCAGCATTTCGACGTAAATTGGAACGGTCAGTGATTGCTTATTTTTGATACAATATGACATTCGGACGTTGAACATAGTTTTTTTTCAGAAGTCAATTTATGTTATGAATTAAATTTAATTACATTTTCAATTTACTCATGTTGCATTCATCTTTTGCAAACAACAATTTATTTGTAAAAAAAATGTTATAACAATGTTTGCGATATTTTTCAGTTATCAATACTTTGTACAAGTAGGTACTTTGAATTTATTATTTTAGTAAACAAAATAATATTAATGGAAAAAGTTAGGAGTACAATTAAGTATAAGACGCGAGGGGTGAAGTTAGTACGCGAACCGCAGGCGAGAGTACCAACACCCCGAACGTCCTATACTAGAAACGCCCAAAATTCCACCAGAAACCCCCAGAAGTCCACCAGAAACCCCCAAAAGTCCAGTAGTATACACTATTTTTTGTAATACATACCTATATGAAATGTACAACATTTCCAACTTTAGAGCTTTATTGAATTAATTTCAAACACTGAAATCTCACTGACAGTTAAAAATATTGGCCTTGATCGTGGTGTGACTATAGCATGGTGTGCTCTTGCGCAGCGAGTAAGTGAGATACGTTCGTCTCGCTCTTGCCGTGTGACGTCACGTAGGGAACAGTACCTAGTGATTAGTTATTATTTTTGGCGTTTTTTGTGAAAAAATAATGGGAATTTCGACAAACTTTGTTTACTAATTGTTTTTTAAGGCTTATGAGAAGTTGGTATAGAAGTATTGTATATCCATTTTCAATATTCATGTTTTCTAATAGGCCTGCAACTTATCCCTTAAAAGTCTTCTAGAAATCGAGTAATTGGTAACTTCGAGATCTCGTTCTTTCGCAAATTATCGAAAGTGTATCAGGTCGGAATACTCTGGACTAAAATTATTCAAAATTACTGCGGTGGAACCTCCCCAAATAGCGTTCTCAAGTTCAAATCTGCTCCCTACATGACGTCACTGCGCAAAGCGGTCGAAAACTGGTACCCTAGGTAGCACACCATGTTATATCACACCACGGCCTTGATCCAATACTTATTTACTTCGTTCCCACAGCAACTATATATTCTTATATTTCTCGTATGGCATAAAATATGCATTATTGCATGCTGAAGTCACAGTCTATATTTTAAGCACGCCTAGCTATGATGTCGTATCACATAAAATATGTATTATTGTACGCGTGCTATATAATATATTATTTTAATCAGCCGACTAGAGACACGAAATGTATATTTCATACCTATATGTGTTACAATAATAAATTATTAATAATTAAAAGAAGCTCACTATTTTAATAATGACGTGAACATTTTGTAATACAACCCACTAATGCACAAAATTAAGACCTTTATAATGACTTAAAGCTTAAATTAGATGAAATATTTTAAAACTTCTGAAAGTATCAATTAAAGAATATCAAGAGCTCTATAGTTGAAAATTATAAGCAACAACAATTTAGTCACTTCTTAATCCCAACAGTTTTATTATTGGATGTACATTTCGATAGTTATGCTCTCATTTTCAGCAAAAACTAAACTTTTTATTTTTTGCAGAAGATGGGAGCATAGTTCTCGAAAAGCACATCCAAGAAGCAGTTGCCCGGCCGTTTACTCGTCGGCTTCCTTCAATAAAATCGTCACTGCTCGGTTCCCTTTTACTATAAAATTAATGTTTTGCAAACCTAAAATCTTCCTCAGACGATGCTCTATATAATAGTGAACACCGCATCAAAATCCGTTCAGCGGCTCTCGAAATTATCTTGAATGAACATACAGACAGATCAAAAAACTCCTAGCGAGGGTTTTATTTCTTACTAAGGCCCGTGTTCACCGAGCCTAGTTAGTTATTTATTCCGTTGATTTATTCCCCTGGTAACTATTACTCGGAATAAATAGCGATAATTCAATTCACCAAACGTAGTTAAGTTTACTGCAGGTATAAACCGTAAGAATAACTATTCTGTTCAATTTCAAGGGTATAAATATTTATTCGCCTAGTAAAATAGGACGGGCACAAAATGCACAAATTACTTTATGACCTGGCCGATCTTTTCAGGTAAATATTAATTCCATAACTTTCAGGTAAAGGCTTTTGTGGTAAAATAAAACAAATTTACATTTTCGATCGAAGCGCCATCGATCGAATCTTTGGTAAACGTGCTTTAGAATCAAAATATTTGACAAAATGTCTAAGGTGTTTGGTATAATGTAAATTTGTACCTGAAGTTACTACTCTATCGAATGCATTGCTTGGTGAATTGAAAGTTAATTTTAGTCCAAGGAATAAATTTATTCTAAGATTAGTAACTTCTATCTTTAACAGTGTTTGGTGAATACGAGCCTAAGAGATATAAAACTACTGTAATATATACAGCCAATTAATGGAAACACTGAATAATGTAATCCAGCATTAAAAATTGCCAAGTAGTAGAATACGTGGATGTTCTCGACTATCTTGAATTGGCGCATAAATAAAGAATGAGCAGTACAGTCCGTTGCTATTCCTCAACATACGTACAACTCTTTATGACTGACTGCTCTGTGCTACTGTATGCATATAGTAGTATGTTCTCTCTTGTGTAGCGTTGTGGAATACAAACACAGTGTTTAGTGACTACGAGTGGAGCTAAGTAGATAAAATGCATAGTTTGTGACTCTTATTTAGGATTTATTACGATACGAAAAAACGTACTGTATGTTCACAAATTGATGCTGACGAATTATTGGAATCGTTAAGAATATAATATTAATTATTATTATTATCTAAAAGTATTACACAAAAAATATCTACATCAGCACAATAATATATTGCACTATCCCACTTGGCAAAATGCCACGCGTCATACGAGACATTTTTTCCCGCTTGAATCATGTTATTTTCAATATAGTCAATAAGAAATGGCAGTAGGGAAACGGCCAAATTTGTCTAGCCCAGGGTGACACTAAACATAAATACGCCACTGCATATGATATAAAATACACTATTTTATAGCCGTTTTGCAGTGTGACCAGTGTTGTTTTTTATTTTTAACTTCGCATTGGAAGTTATTGTAATGGGTCCGAAAATTGAAATCAAAATGTATAACAAATTTTTATGTTTCAAGGTCACCACACTATTTTTAGAAAGATGTCTATGTGTGTGAGTGTGTGTGTGTGTGTGTGTACGTATGGACGTACGTACGTACGTACGTATATGTGTCCATTTCTTTCTAAGACGAAATCTCTAGAATGAAAAATGATATCGACTACGTTAGGGTGTCAATCGAGGCGTGTTAACGTCATTTTGATCCGACATAAATTTTATAAAAATCGGTTCAGCCGTTTTTTTTTTTTAATTATTGTTAAAAATAAATAATAATTATGTTTTAATGACTAAAATGATTACTTTTCTGTGTAATATCTAATTTAATTATTATTATTAAATATTTATGAAACTGGGAAGTCCGTCGTGTGGACCTCAAGGGTCGCACTTTAGTCCTAATAAACGACCCACCTCACGGCTTGTTTTAATTCTGTGATTAGATTTAAACGATACAATTTTAATTAGAATTCATCTTGAGTTTTGTTAACGTATCTCTAACTCTATATTAGAAAATGATGAATTAATATTTTAAATACTGGAATTACTATATTTTCATATGACGTATGTGTAATCTATCAGGAATGCATTAAAAATACATTTAGTCCATGTGTATGTCGATCCTCGACAGAAATATTTCATGAAGCAAACTTCCTGTGCGCCAAGAAACGAGTTAAGTTACATACATTTTTGAAATTATGGTCCGTGGTGGTACATTACGTTCGGAATATCAGTGACAACAAGGTAAAGTGGTTTACGTCGAATTTTTCGGTAATAGTTAATACCTTTTCCATTAAACACTTGAAATAATTTTTAACTGCAATAAAAAGACACTGTATACTAACAGAGTTAGCCAATACCTCGAGCCCTGTATTTTAAATCACACATAAACCGTGAAACACTTCGAAAAATAATTACTAATTTACGTGTCTACTGAAGGGTTAATATTTTTTAACAAAAACTGAAATAAACCACTTTACCTTGTGACTACAAAAGTATGTATGAGTGCCATATTTTTAAAGATAATATTATATTTTAGATATATAATATATTCTACTACTTTGCTGTATTTATGGATAAACTTGCTTATTTTATAGACTAGAGTCACTTTTATGTCTGCAGACATTTAAAAAGAATTAAATGAAATCGCACCGAAACAGACATCAAATTTATTGATTATTTAATACAGCAATGTATAGTGTACAGTTGTTAGTGCGATAACTTCTTAATTCGAAACGGTCATGATTAAAATTTCAAGATACTTATTTATGTTATGGATACTAATTATTGAAAATTTTGATTCCAAACATATCGGAAAAAATCATTTTACCAACCATAGTCACAGTCAGGATTCTAACCTGAACCTTTCCACTTTCGCGGCGGAATGAGCTTACAATTACTCAACCGTGACATGATTACTAATGTAACATTCTCTTTATATGCTTCGGAACCAATAGATTTTCACTACATGCGAGAGTTAATTCAATATAGCTAGGTTGTAGATGTGAATCTTCATACTAGCGAGAGCTCATCATGAAAGTGAAAATTATTTCATGATGAGCTCTCGCTAGTACGAAGAGTCACATCTATACAACCTAGCTATAATGAATTAACACTCGAATGTAGTGAAAATCAATTGATTCCAAAGCATATAAGGAGAATGTTAGATTAGTAATCACATCACGGTTGAGTAATTGTAAGCTCATTCCGCCGCGAAAGTGGAATAAGTGGTTCAGGTTAGAATCCTGACTGTAACTATGGTTGGTAAAATGATTTTATCCGATATGTTTGGAATCAGTTATATAATTGACTGCTTTCCAACAAAATTTTCAATTGCAAATCAGCCGTATAAAAAATCTATTAATTGATATTAATTATGTTTTGCAAGTTTCAGTTATGGACGAAGTTGTGGATATTAGGGGTTTAAAATCGTTTGATTAGTATTATAACTATCTAATATTGTTATCCATGCAGTTACTCAAATCCTGCTAAATTATTTCTATACCTAAATACTTTATATCTTTTGCTTACAACCCGTATGTATTTTAAAATATATAATTTTAAAGTTTTTCCCTTTAATGCTAATTACTTTAAAATAAATTGTATTGTCTTCCATTTCCTTAAGGCATTAGCAGCAGTTGTCTTGTTAATATGAGATTTATGCGACTATCATAAATAAAACTTTTGTTGTAGCATTCATGTCTAAAAACAATTAGACACTTGGTAGAGCTTTTGCGTACGCTCGCCAAACGCTTTAGAAATATGTATACATATTTAACGTTGCGTGAGGGAAATTGATAAAGGAAAACTTTATAATTATTGTATACCTCTATACTCCTTTTATTCATAGTGCCATTCATAAAAGACTTAGAACTGTGATCCACTGAGAACTTAACGATTTGCTCTCGAATAAATGGGACCCCTGGAAAATTCTTCAGCTGTCGTTAATTTTTATCAATATATAAAAATAAAATTATATAATGCCGCTGTCAGTAATTTCGTTTTTTTTTTTACTTTTCATCACCTTCGGTGAAAGAAAAATAATGTAATCGTGCAAAAAATCGAAATTCAGATTTTGATCAATCTTGACTATTTAGACTCTAAAAAACATTTTGCGATAGATTTTTTCGATCTGTACGGTCTGTCCGTTGTCGCCGTGCAGAATTCATCGACGTGCGAGATCTTCTTAACTACGAAACCGATCAAGTTCAAATTTATAGGACACCGTTCTGCCATGCCTACTATGAAAATGCGTAAATAAAATTTTTGAATTTTGAGCCCCAAAGGGCGTTATTTTTTTTTGGTATTTTAAGTGGTACTTTTAGTGTCTATCTGTTTGTTCCAGCATCATTCAAAAACGACTCTTGAGTGATTTTGGAAAACTTGGTATACTATCAATTTGAACCCAAACCCAAATGTATATGACAGGGTTTCAGTCAAAACCGACATTAACGCAAGCAAATCGATAATCACGCGAACATATATCCGAGAGGAAAAGCTAATTTTCCATAATTTAATAATTTCATTAATTCGGTAATAATTTTTTTAATGATCTTAAAAACAACACTTAAAACCATGTATTATAATATAAAACTAGTATCGTGGTCGAAATTCGACTAATTGTGTCTGTAAAGTAACGAAATTCTAATTGGAATTTATAACATCAACATAACTATACCGACAACAAAGAAATCCGACAAAACAGATTGATAGTTCATAGAATCTCCGTGGTGTGTCACCACAGGTGTCAAATTACACCAAACAGCGAGAGAAACAACGCTATGTATTTGTTTACATGTAATATTCTCCCGTGCAGGGAAACTTTATTTTATTTTTATTTATTGTAAATTATAGACGCGTCGACAACTTAGGTCATTATCGTCTTGATTACATTAAATAACAACACACTTAAAACTAAATTACATCACAAAACATCCATGAGCGGAGGCGGGATTCGAACCCACGACAGTCTGATTCAGAGGCCGCGACGCTAACCACTGGACCACACTGTCCTCAACTCTATTTTACCTGTCTTAATGGCAACATACACACATAATTTTTTTGTGCACATCTGTTTCGAATGACATAGGTTTCGTTCCCCTCCTTTCATAATAAATAGTACCACAATTTCGGTGTTAATATATAGATTACTCTTTGAATTCTGGACAAAAAATTAATACAGATTTTTTTCTAAAGTTAATTTGTATAGAAAATTACATTCTCATAGTGCTATTGATGTGAAAATTGCCTGTCACTATATGAAAAAATAAACTATTACACGTAAAATTGTATATAGCAACACCTAAACTGAAATCTTGTGTTTTCAGTGAATGGTAAGTTTCTTTTATGAAAAGCACACTCTTTTTTTGAGACACCTTTCGAGTTTCATCTTATTTTTTGGAAAATTACTCGAATAGTACGGGCACTACTTAGATGAATATTTCCTTCTTCCACCCGTGCGCAGAAACCATACGGTCAGCCATCGCAAATCTGAAAAGATACCCAGCTTTGACCAAATTTCGAATGCGACTAGTTAGAATAAAAGAATTCGGTATCAATTCTTTACCGTTGTCATCAATGCAATGAAAAGATTTAAAAAAATGTATTTTTCTGATAGTGACTCACTCATCAAAACCTATAAGGTACTTCCTAGAATCTTGAAATTTGGCACGAAGGAAGACCTCATAGCACAAGTAAAAGAAAAATCCGAAAATCATTGATTTCTAATTATATGTGGAATTATCACGTTACAACCTTAATTTTTAGGGTTCCGTCAAGACCCTGTTTTCTCAGGAAAGGCTAGAGGTATCAAGTTGAAATTAATATCAAATACTAAGGTCAATGACCCCATAGTCCTGTAAAAAATTCAAGCTTTTAGCTCAATGCAATAAAAAGATACGGCTTTTAAAAAATCACTTATTTTGAAACTGACCATAACTCACAAGTAAATATCTTTCGAACGACTTTTGACTTTTTCAACCGACTTCAAAAAAAGGAGGTTTCTCAATTCGACCGTATATATTTTTTATGTATGTTCGCGGATAACTTCGTCGTTTATGAACCGATTTTGAAAAAAAAAAATTATTTGAAAGGACATACTTTCAGATAGGTCCCATAGAAATTTCATCAAAATCGGTTAAGTAGTTCGGCTGATTTTAATAAAAAAGTAAGTAACGGCGTGTGATTCTTTAAGGTAAATGTTACTTTTTGACACTAAAAAGTAAAAAATAAAAAAGTTTTTAACAAAAAAAAAACTTCCTTCAAAAAGGCACTAAAAAAAGGTAAATAATGAAATTATGAGGTCTGTGCCAATTAAAATATGAAGTCGGTTAAAAAGTATAGTATAGTGATTAATATCTTCTTTTTAACCATTTTCATATTTTAATTGGCACAGACCTCAAAATTTCATTATTTTCCTCTTTTTAGTGCCTTTATGAAGAAGGTTTTTTTTTTTGTTAAAAAGTTTTTTTTGTGAGATCTCATCTTGCTTTATAACGGGTGTCTTGCACGACCATAAATGTACTAGATTCAATTAGAAGCTCTTTTAAAATACGGATTTACGATTGTATTTCATATCTCACAGTATTTTTAAAATTTGAAGCTCTTTATATAACAAGTATACCATACAATGTCAATACTAAGTTTATTTTTATAAAGAGATTGAAAAATTTAGTAGAAAAATCTATGTACCACATTTTTAATTTCCGCCACAGTTGGACGTATATTGAATTCAACGTGCTTTAAAGCTTGTACCGACAGATTTTCATTTTCCATAAACTTAAAATCGCTGCGACAGTTCTGAAATAATTTTATATTTTTATTTTCGGCTTGGAATCGTTTCGGCGTCATCGTTTATAATATATGAATTTACCACGGTTAGTCTGTCATAAATCGATAATAAACCACTTAATTTTGAGTTTGATAACAGAGAATTTGATATTAATTTCTTCATACTTCATAGCAAATACCACAGTCTTATTTTCCACATTATTTTACATTTTTAGTTTTTATTAGATAATAAGTATTTTTGATAAAACTGAAAGGAAATTATATTGAGGTAGGCAATTTTGTTTGTAATAATGCCAAGTTTCATGAGTAGAACTGTATTTTTTCGCTCTTTTTTGGTTTATATAACTTATACAAAATCTTAACGTCTGTGTAATAAATAGACATTAATACAATTACTCTTTCTTGATTTAGTTCAGTTCTGTCTTTCGAATAAAATGAAATAAAAACTGCTTTATCAAAATTAATGATTACATCACGAAAAGATAGAAACTACTAAATCGAATATTACTTTTATGTTATCCCTATATTATTAAACGAGCAAATCTTGTATATATGTACCTATGTACCTATATAAATATTTTCTCGAAAACGGCTCTAACGATTTTGATCAAATTTATCGAAAAGGGGTTTCGGGGGGCAAAAAATTGATCTAGCTAGGTCTCATCCCTGGAAAAATTCGTTTTCTTGTCGATTTTATCATTTTAAAAAACAGTTTTTTTAACGTTATAAAATAGTGTCGTATGGTGAGTAGGCTTTGGAAAAAACAAACTACATATTTTCATTATTTATGTCAAATTACTCTGACAGTCAATCTTTAACTTATTATAAGTAATCAGTAATTATTTGAAAAGTAAAAAAATAACAACAATAATGATGAAAATTGAAATGGGAACTTTAAGTACTATTTTTTTTGAACTCAGCCGAGCAAAGCTCGGTCATCCAGATATTTTAATATTTAAAACAATATAATTGACTGTTGACTATAGACAGACAGACCTCTTTTTTGGGTTCAGTATTTTTTTATCCTGATAATTACAAAAACATGTTTAGAAGTTTGTTATAAATTTATTATAACTTTGATATAATTTAATATACCACATTACATTGCAAAATACTCCGAAAGGAATATTAATATGCTATAGTATATAATAATTTTATTTACATTTCAAATATTACATTTACACATTTATTACATAAAATATTATGAAAATGCATTACTTGCCACGATATATTCTTGGTCGGTTAATATTCATTATAAAATAAATTGGTGCAATGTGGCACATTTGACAATAACATATTATTGCCATTCATATAATGTTGAGTCTAGTCACAAATTAATTATTAAAATAAAAATTAGCAATTTTATGCAAAAAAACATTATTACTTCTTATCATGAATAAGGAAATTTATTTATATATAATTTATTTTTTCTGTAAAAGTTACTAATTTCCAGAGTTATTTAGGCCTAGTTGTACTAACATTCATATTAATAATTAAATGAATGCATAATGACTGCAAACAGTATATGAAACACCTGTTGTAAGAACAATGACGTAACACAATGCTGTAATCAGGAAAAAATCATTAATTCAAACCTATGTCACCGTAGGGATTTTAACCCTAAACTTTCCACTATCGCGGCGGACTGAGTTGACATTACTCACACACTACACAGTGACACATTTTCAAACGATCGACTTTCTCCCTTTAAAGCATTATGTAAAGGGAGAGAGTCGGTCGTTTGAAAATGTGTCACTGTGTGAGTAATGTCAACTCAGTCCGCCGCGATAGAGGAAAGTTTAAGGTTAAAATCCCTACGGTGACATAGGTTTGAATTAATGAATTTTTCTTGATTACAGCATTGTGTTACGTCATTGTTCTTACAACAGGTGTTTCATATACTGTTTGCAGTCATTATGCATTCATTTAATTATGTATTTGTTCACGACGTCCGTGTTAAAATTTGTATTTATTCATATTAATATTTATTGTTATCTTTAATAAACTGAAAACCCAGTTAATATTTCTAGCGCACTTAAATTCATGACCATTTTCTGCTTGCACACGTGCCTGTGTCTATGTCGCAGCCCGATCGTAAATTTAGGCACATCATGATGCGCCTAGGCGCTTTATAATATGGCGCCAATTTATAAACCGCTAGCCACTTTGTAATGTCAGCCAAATCGATTGGCAAAACACGATTTACAATGCGACTGGCCATATGATTAGCCTCTTTACGATTTGACTAAACATCAATCAGGCATTTCGTATATTCAAATCACGCCACCAGAGGCGCTGACTGTTGTTTACGACAATTCGACTGTGTAGAATGAGCCATTTTCCTGAGAGTAGTTCCTTCAATTATCCACGAGAGGCAGCACTTGTGGTAGGTGCAAACATTATTTATTCCCCATTGGTGTCGTGTCATTTTAGTGGTATAACTTAATTATTAAATTATTATTATTATTAAATTAATTAATTAATTATTAAGTTATAACACTAAAATGACACGACACTAATGGGGAGTAAATAATGTTTGTACCTAGCACAAGTGCTGCCTCTCGTGGATAATTGAAGGAACTACTCTCAGGAAAATGGATCATTGAAGTATACGGTAAACGGTACGTGATTTGATTACTACTCACAGGGGCGTGAGGTACTATTGTACTGAAAAATAGCGAGTAGTACAAGTATTGTTGACAGTACATGCAAAATCTCTAATGACATTTTGAAATATGATATTCTTAATTCATGTCGATATTTCATTTTTCATTTTTACAGACCGACCTTTGTGGCTGAACGTTAATATGAACGAGGGGCCGAAGTACATTTATTTTCGCTGCGTTATTAAAAGGCAATTGTGGTTTGGTAGCAACATTCTTTTGTTTTATTTTTCACTGAGGAGAAGGCTGTACATAAAATGATTCATTGTCGCTATAAAATGAGGCGTAACATTGCAAATGAAGACATTCATTGAAGGGTGAAGCATCAATGATGTATAAAGTGGGTATTTAATAAATCATGAAGCTATAAAACACCGCTCCAACACAACTATATCATTTTATATTGTGCCCTCAGTTCCGAATAGGGATGGGCAATTTTTAAATCTTAAAACAATATCTACAATAAAAATAATTTATTTTACCCTACAACAGCAAAGAAGACACTATCTGATTTATTTTAAATTTATTCAAAAAGTTACAGCAGTTGTAACTATAACGTCAATTTTAATAAGAAATGTTTTATTTTTGTTTAAAATTTTCTGTTGGTAGTCCTTCAATGTTTTGGAACATTTTTTTGAAGAACTTAAAAGCGAAATAATCTAGTTGTATTTTAATTTGTTGACAGGCAATTTTAGGTCTGTTTTTTATAAATTGCTCAGGAGGCTCTGAAACGTCGAGAAGTTTTGGTCCGTCCTCTAGGTCCCACCATCCGACCGACGCCAATAGTGTATGTGCCATAAGGCAAATACACTAATAAGAAAAAATACTAGTCTTGTAAAATGAGTAAGATATCACTAATATAATTTAGAGTTAGACCCATCAATCCCTTACTGCTGTGTAGCACTATGTGTTCCTTCTAAAACACAGCGTTGCTGTTTGAGATTGTTTAAAATAAAATGCAAAAAATGTTTACCGGTGTCAAGGTCAAAGATTCTTAAATTTTAACATTGGAAATGTTTATGTTCGTATATGGGGGCAGAGTTACGAGTTTTCGTTCAAGGCCAAAAGACAACGGTGTCGCGATCAAGTGAGAAGCAATCATGCAAAATTGAACAAGTGCAATATTTTCGAAATGTGTTTTATATCATGTCTAGTTAATTGAGAGGTATTTGCGACGATCTGCGGTGTTATTTTTGAGCAAATGTTAATAAACACTGTAGAAAAATCCATTTAAAAGTTAAGTAATCAAGCAAAAGTGAACGCGTATATAACAGAAGAATAATAGGGTTATTCCTGACAAAACTAAACAGTGCATTGATAAATATTGTGTGTATAATAAACAGTTAATTATGTTTCATATATGCTGTTATCATTTCCAATGTCCTCGATGGTTGCAAGGATTGCGAAATCTGTGACTTTTTTCATTTGGTATGTGGAAAAATGATATCAAACCTATTTTATAAATTATTTTATTGAAGGATGTATGACACGTATAGTCACAGGCAGAAATATGTATCTATACATCCTCTAGGTATAAGTATTAATATAATATATATAATATAATATATATAATATATTATATATAATATAATATATATAATACATTATACATATTACTCTCAAATCTCAATTACTCTTGTGGTAAAATTTATTTATTTCTTCTATTTATTTTGTTATTAATAAATCCAATTAGCATATTTAATTAAACTATTAGCAGCTGTTTTCTACTTAAAAACTATAATAAAATTATTATAAAATCGAAATAATATACCCGACAGTTGTTCCGTGGAAAGTGTGAAGTTTTCCCATTGTTATTATGAGTAGATCGCGTAGTATGAACTCCTTCTCCTTCAGTTTATGATCATAACTACCAACTGTCTTCAGGCTAACCAACAGACGCCCTATTTACTTCGCAATTGTTTTATATTACATACGAAATAAGCGACACACCAAAAAAATCTTTTAACATAAACAATTCACGATTTTAGTATAGTACGTTTTTTAGCTTTGCATTCTTGACGCCATCAATCATCATCCATAAACTTTCTTCAACCACAATTCAAAGAATTATTTTTGAGGTTATGCTTCTTAACGCAGGTTTGAGATGGGGACCTAACACAGAAAAAGTGAAATGTCACGTCACGAAAGAGTGTAAGAAGGTAGTTTCTGTAGCTTTTGTAAAGCAGTTATTTTATAGTAGGTATGGCCAAAAATACATAATCACCTGTATTTATATTAATTTGTGACATAATATATAGGTAGAGTTATATTGCTATATCAGCCAAATTACATAATGGATTCTGCACTATTAGGAAAAATTTATCTTATCAACCATTGTCACAGTCGGGATTCAAACCCGAACTTTTCCACTATCGCGGCGGATTGAGCTATCATTTACTCAACCGTGACAAGTAAATGATAGCTCAATCCGCCGCGATAGTGGAAAAGTTCGGGTTTTGAATCCCGACTGTGACAATGGTTGATAAGATAAATTTTTCCCTAATAGTGCAGAATCCAATATGTAATTTGGCTGATATACCAATATAACTCTACTTATGTATTTCTCAGTCGTACTAACTTCACTCTTTAATAATATATAGGATTGGTGGGAAGCCTCTGAAAACGCAGCTCCAACATTTTTTAAGTGAATAACTTCTAATGTCTCATACTGGGGTGGCATTTTAGAAATATTAGATGTAACGGAAATAGTCGGAAGTGGTTAACATGTGAAACAAAACACTGCATCTAATCTATGTTCAGGTCTTAGACACAGTTAGTCATGGTGGCCTTGCGGTAAAGTATGAGTCTACAGACAGGTACAAATGCCAAGCCCTGCAGGCTCGAATCCCAAAGACTTTTAATATTTTATTAATGAAAATATAATTTAGGAATTGGTTAACAATTTAAAATATAAAAAATAAAATTACAATTATTATTTTGTTTATTATATTTTACGAACATTTTATTTTACAAGATAAATAAAATTGGGTGTATTTCTTTCCATAATAACGAATACCATTATTATTTGTATTTAACGGTACTATACCCGTGATACAGACATATCCATTTTTTAAACATTATTTTAATTAAAGTGAAATTGAATGAGAAATAAAATGGGTTACAGTTGGAAATTTATTATGAAAATAATAAGTTTGTTGTTCGAAGTATAATGGTAGCTGGCACTGGTGTTGTTTTGTCGCCATAAAAAAGTCATTAAAAGCAACCGTGAACTAATATTTCGCAATATTGTCAGTTAATAGCTGTACGATGATTGTGATTGTTGTTTTTACCACAGATTTATACGGAACTAGCGGCCCGGTCCGGCTTCGCCTGGGTGCTACGAATTAATGATTTATTAATATATTACTAGTTCGCTCCATTTATTATAGCCTATATGAGTACGTCCTAAATCAAAGTATCACCTATCGAACAGTGAAAAAATTTTGAAATCGGTCTTCTGAGATTGTCCCCGATTTTCACCCGGGCGAAACCGGGTTGGCCAATTATTATAGCCAGTTATAGCCTATGTCCTAAAGCAAAGTATCACCTATCGAACAGTGAAAAAATTTTGAAATCGGTCTTCTGAGATTGTCCCCGATTTTCACCCGGGCTAAACCGGGTTGGCCAGTTATTATAGCCAGTTATAGCCTATGTCCTAAAGCAAAGTATCACCTATCGAACAGTGAAAAAATTTTGAAATCGGTCCTCTGAGATTATCCCCGATTTTCACCCGGGCGAAACCTGGCCGGCCAGTTTTAGTTATACATCTAAACCTTCCTTGTGAGAGGATAGTCTGGTCCAGTGGTTAGCGTCGCGGCATCTGGATCAAACTGTCGTGAGTTCGAATACCTCCTCCGCTCATGGATGTTTTGTGATGTCATTTAGTTTTAAGGGAGTTGTTATTTAATGTAATGTTAGAAGACCTATCGTCATCGAAAAAGAGTATCTATCTATTATTAATTGAGGAGGCGTATTAATGACCAGCAGCTCCCGATGATTGAATTTATGAACAAATCACTAGGGCTGAATTTTTAACTTCCCGCTAAGAAAATTGAAAATTTTAAAAATAGGAAAGTCATTGATTTCACCCCGATTTTAGAAAATCGAGTTTTTTAGTTCAAAAGGATGAACAATCTATACGAATATAATAAAATATTCAAACTTAAAGTTTCAGTAAATTGCTGTTGGGTTAAATTTATAACAATGAAACAGCGGGGATTAGAGTAAAAACTTAACAGACGGTGAATTAAAATTAATGAATATTAAACAGGATTAAAAACGAACACAGATTAAAACTGTGGTCAATTTATTCTTATTTTTGTTACGGTAAATATCATATCTCGACTGTGTATTTTTTAAATATTTACCAATCATTATTGTGATGAAGCAGATACCTATGCAGTATGCATAGAGGTGAAGTGGATTACTCGGTAACTTTTTTTTGGCATATATACAAGGTGTTAATTAAGTATGTGCACAAACTTTAAGGAATTAATCTATACAGGGTGTTCCGTAAAGAATGCGCCAAAAAGTAATCTTAT
Source organism: Mongoloraphidia duomilia (assembly GCA_039654895.1). Lineage (NCBI taxonomy): Eukaryota > Metazoa > Arthropoda > Insecta > Raphidioptera > Raphidiidae > Mongoloraphidia > Mongoloraphidia duomilia. Next base: position 11,450,810 of record CM077517.1, on the reverse strand, counting down.
ATTCTAGACATGAAAATAATGAGATTTAACCTAACTTGCCTTATAAAAATGTCGTTCGTTTCGGATATACAGGGTGTTAAAGTTAGATTTTATATTTGAGTTTCTTTAAATAAATCGATCAGTTTTTGAGATATCTAGTTGAAATTTAGTATACCCATGGGTTTTTTAGGGCAGACAAAAATAAAATGTGAACAGATTTGAGTTTCTAAAAAGAGGGCGCTAGTTGCGGCCTATATTTGGAGCACATTTATACCCCCATTTTTTTCTCGAATTTTATAAGGCAAGTTGGGTTAAATCTTATTATTTTTATGTCTAGAATGTAGGATTACTTTTTGGCTCATTCTTTACGGAACACCCTGTATATGATTTTTTCATATAAATATGGGTCCGCAACGGCTCTCTTTTCCAGATACAGAGTGTTAAAATTTGAAAAAAAATTAAGATTTTTTTATTTATTTTTTGAATAGTGCCAGCTACCTAATTAAAACTTTGCACATATACTAATAGATAATCACAGATAGATAATTTTGGAGGTATTAAATTATTTTTAATTCAGCCACTTTAAATTTAAATTTTGTATCAGGAAAACAGAGCCGTTGCGAATCCATATTTATATGAAGGTTTTGTCTTAAAATCAATCATAGATTAATTCCTTAAAGTTTGTGCACATACTTAATTAACACCCTGTATATAAAGTCTCGGGTTCGCTAGTCTCGTGATTTTGATTGTCTCGTGTCGGTCTCGATGGAAAGTTTTCTATATCGATCTCGATTCGTTGCAATACCATTAAACCATTAATCTGAATATAAATGAAAAGTGACGAGGCATTCGCAATTTCGTTATGTCATTATGTATTACTAGATACTGTAACTGGTTTCGCTCATTCAAGTTAAATCAAAACACCCAGCCCCGTTTGGGCAGTTTTTCAAACAACCGTCAAACAAATACTAATTCTCTATTTTATAAGAAGAGAATTTTTCCGAAATGAACGTTTCTAGCTTTCTATCTTCTATGAAACATTGTAAACGCAAAAGAATGCATTTTTTTCAATTAATAGAAAACTGTATTCTATTCTTCTTGCAATAAAAATATAAAACTATAATTGGATCAGAATTAATCTTCTATATTTTATATCAGGGAGACAGAACTTCAGAGACAAAGCAGTATCTCATAAGAACCGTGCAGTTAAAGAAATAAAATCAAGATAAAAATTATTATTAAGAAAAAAGTAGCACATTATTAAATACCTAAAGTTTTAAAATAAAGGTCTTGGCATTTATTTAGTAACTAGCGGCCCCTACGGCAATTCGTCCGGGTGTTAAGAAAGCCCGAGAGCAATACACTACTCACTCGCTTCGCTCGTTCGTTTGAATATTATAATTATATAATACATTACTCACTCGCTTCGCTCGTTCGCTATATATATAAACCGTCCGTGAAAAATTATCTAACTGATGGTGAAAACCGCATCAAAATCCGTTGCGTGGTTTAGGAATTACATTACTCACTCGCTACGCTCGTTCGCTATATATGTATATATAAACCTTCGGGGGAGGACAGTATGGCTCAGTTGGTAGCGTCGAGGCCTCTGAATCAGACTGTCGTGGGTTCGAATCCCACCTCTGCTCATGGATGTTTTGTGATGTTATTTAGTTTTTAAGTGATATATTATGTTTGTTGTATTTAAGACGCTAATGACCTAAGTTGTCGACGCGTCTATAATCCACAATAAATAAATAAACCTTCGGGGAACAATTCCGTCATACATGATTTTTGCGTAACTTTAACCGTTCACGCAGCGCACGCAACGAAAGCTCTCAAAAGGAATAATTTTTCCCGTCTTTGCAACATTTTTCATTGATGCTCCGCTCCTATTGGTCGTAGAGTGATATTATATAGCCTATAGCCTTCCTCGATAAATGGGCTATCTAACAAAAAAAAATTTTTCAAATCTGGCTGGTAGTTCCTAAGATTAGGGCGTTCAACCAAACAAATAGATATAGATAGATTGAAATTTAAAAAACAGGAAAAAAATTATGAATACGGAAAATTCGCTCTTCTAGTCTTTAGAACTTTACAATTACAGACTAAGTTACGATTTAGTTTATTTTTATTAAAGTTATTAACTTCTGTATAAATCATTAAAAACATGACTCTCTCATGATGTGGACTTTGTAGGCGCGTTACTATATATACGAACACATCGATCGATACCCAGTAGTGTTTCTGTTGTACAAAGTGCCGAATTTACCAATTTTATAATATTAGATTAGATTTTGTAAATTTCAAGCATCTGTATTTAATTTTTTTTCAGCATTACATATTCATTTTTCCAAAACCTTTTTTAAAAAACAAATCAACAATATGGTGATTTGCAAAAATATAAATTTGACATGGGTAAGCCCTCAAATTGTATTATATGCCACATCGACCAAAAACAACGACAAAAAATAATAAAAAAATAAAAAGGGTAGATATCTATTGCGTGTCATTGAGAAATACAAACAAAACCCCGTTACAAATCCTATTTTAGCGACGAAAAACAATAAGTCCTGGAGTTTTATATACGGCTCTTTCTACATAGACGCAGCGAAACAAATCTGTTCAAGAATATAAGTGCCATTTCTTTCCTCTTGTTTTCCCACCGTCTATTCACTCTACTTGAAATAAGGTGTTCCAGCACCAGTAGCGTCGTACGAATCATCTAACGATTGTATGAAATCAGTAAAACCTGGACACCAGCACTCCGACATACAAAACCAATGACCAATCGTACAAGGACGGAATACGACCGAGTAGAGAACTCACCCCCACCACTACACACAGCGCAGTTGACCAATTACAGAGAGACGGACTACGACCGAACAGAGAACACACTGGTACTAGGCATAAAAGAAGGGAGGACACCAGTCACTGACACACTGATCTGTGAGTCGCCAAGGAGGACACTTCGACCGCTGCCACATCGCCTTTGAGAATGTCTACCGCAGTTGTAGATGAAACGTCAGGTAGAAATATCACCGGACCACGGCCTAACAGCCCGGAAATCATGAAGACTTGGATTGTATGAAATGTTCCGACACATTCCAATCTCAGTTTATTTTCCACATTTTTGGAATGTTATCCTTTTCCTACTCAGCAATTTATTTTAAAAGTATTCGATACCGGAAATTTCCCTTTTCACTCTTCATCTCAAATCCTTTCCCCTCGCCTAAAAACGGTACTATTTTTAGTGTATTTGCCATAATATGGCACATACACTATTGGCGTCGGTCGGATGGCGGGACCTAGGGGTCGGACCAAAATTTCTCGACGTTTCATAGCCTCCTGAACACTTTGGCACCATTTTTGAAAATGTTTATATATATATGTATGTATATATATATATATATTTATATTTATATTTATATATATATATATATATATATATATGTGTGTACACGATAACTCTCGACAGACTTAATCGATTGAAACGAAATTTGGTACACACATTGGAACCCATCACCGCAAGAAGCCTATTTAAAATGGGCCCGATCGGACCATTTTCAGGGTTGTATTTAGGGGTTCCAAAAAGTTTTTGGGCCCAAAAATACCGAAAAATTTGTCAGAATCGTTTCAAAATTGAAATTTAACTCTTTAGTAAAGATTAAAATGTGCTGCTAAAATTTTAATAAAATCGCCCCGACAGGACCGGACTTTCAAATTTTATGAAAACACTAGTTTGTTGATACGGATTTACTTATGAAAGGGTGTATTTAATTGGGTGTACTGATAAAATCCATGTCTAATATTGAAATTTAGAAAAATTTAATTATTTTAAGGGATGTATTAAGGGGTTAAATTTTTTATTTTGTCCAAAAACAAACTTAAGTTCACATAATAAAGCCACAATGCCAGTATTAGCAAATACACTATATTGTCGGCAGGGTTTTGGCACTGCGACCCGAGTTTTTTTTTTTTAAAGCTAAAGGGTTCTGGTAAACGCCAAATGAAGGACCAAGCATTACACTAAAAATACCTGAGGCGAAAAATTTAAAAATATTTTCCTAGAAAAACTTTCAATTTTAAAATAACAAATTACGTAATCCACACGTATAGGTAAAACTTTATTTCAAAAAATTCGCCTGAGAAATATGTAGTCTGAATCTTTGGCGTTTACCCGAACCTCCTAGTTTCAAAAATACTATCGGAACGTCCATAACGCCGAACCTCTATTTCTGAAATGCGATGACTTGAATTAATTTGTTATATGCAAAATTCAAACATTTTCAGAAATATTGGCGCCAGTCGACTTTTGGCGCCCTCTATATTCGTACCCAGCAAGCAAAAAAAATGTTGAACACATGTATATTGTAGAGAAACTCAAAAGCTACAACTTTAATCATAACCACTTTTCGCCCCCGATTTACCGTTTTGTTGTAAAATCGAAAAAACCCTTTCCACTACCAACAGTGTCATTTTTGAGAATTTATAACTTTTGAATAATAAGAAATTTTAAAAAAAATTCCAAACAAAGGTTGTTGGACATATCCTCCTTAACAATTTTTATAATAGTTATTTTTCACGTACAAGCAGTATTTACTAAGATATATGATTTCATCCCTTAAATTCAAGATAGCAGCCACCTCTTGCGGAATCCGAGGGGGAAACTTGGCTGGAGTGTTCTAGTGGCACCCTCTATCTACCATTCAAATTTCATCAAACTTCTAATTAACGCAATTTAAAAGTACTATTTGACTGGATTATAACTAGAGACTTAATGTGAAACCATCTCAATCAAAGTTGTACACAGCAACATTTTTTCATACATTTTATTAAATCAAGTGTTTAAAATAATTATGGATATTACGCCACTGACTTATACGTGGCACACAGGATTCTATGTACTTGCACCGGCCTTCCCCGTTTACCCTTTCACCCTTCCCGTTCCCCAGACACAATCTTCTACCTTGTGTTAGAATAGAAGAAGTTTCTGCTTATAAAAGCTTTGATATTTGCAACTTACAAAAAAGACGTTACCTATAGAAATATATTATAACATCAATAAAGTTTTACCAATTGACTTCATACAAAATTATAAATTCATTAAAAATATTGTTTGGAGGAAAAACTTTAATTAAATATTTCCAAGAAATTATTAATGATCCCAAATATTTAACCTATAATAAAATATTATTTTAATTGGTTATATTAATTTTTTGTGCCAAATATCTATATTAACTAGTTTTCAATAAAAGCATATTTTGTATATTAACTAGGTAACTCAATGGATGGCGTTTTACGTCAGAACTCGGAATGCTAATCACGTGTGTCTCGGGCGATATCTCATTTATTATGAGCATTAGAAAAAAAAGTTGTAAATAAAAGTGGGATTGGAATAAGAGCACTATACTTTAAAATTATTTTTAACTATACAGGGTGTACGATGTAGTCATAGTACAACTGACTTGTATTTTTATAAATAGAACACACTATATATTTTCAGGCCATCTCATTGTCCCACGAAAGCCTACATAAAATTGTGCCATTTTTGAAATTCGGTTGCGACGTTGCCAAAATATTCAACTTTTTCTGCAAAATTCTGCATTCTCGTTATCTACCAACATTTTTCAAGTTGAGTCAATTTTTGCGTGTCAAGTATTAGTCCATAGCATGTGCTACCCTCCAGATACTTCAGAGTTAAATTTAATTATACAGGGTGTTAGTTGCAATAGTTGGAAAATGCATAACTTTAACTTACTTTAAGTCAATTTTTTTAAATAACACACCCTGTATATCTTTAGGTATGTGAATAGAGCTCGCTTTCCTCTACACATTTGATACCTAAAAATATACAGGGTGTGCTATTTAAAAAGGTTTTTAAGTAGCACATCATGTATATTTTTACTCCTTTCGTCTCGCATATCTCAAGGACTAATGGCGATATCGACTCGGAACCAATTTCATTCGATGCATAATTGCATAATGAACACCTGATAAGATTTGCAAAAAATTTGAATTGGCGGTTTTTTTTATAACAAAAAAACTACTGTAAAATGCAGGTGTGCAAGCTTTCACGGCCGGCATTGTTCCAAGTCTTCATGGTTTTCGGGCTTGTAGGCCGTGGTCCGGTGGTATTTCTACCTGACGTTTCGTCTACAACTGCGGTAGACGACCGTGTAGAGAACTCACCCCCACCACTACACACTGCGCAGTTGACCAATAACAGAGCGACGGACTACGACCGAACAGAGAACACACTGGTACTAGGCATAAAAAGAAGGGAGGACACCAGTCACTGACACACTGACCTGTGAGCCGCCAAGGACACTTCGACCGCTGCCACATCGCCTTTGAGAATGTCTACCGCAGTTGTAGACAAAACGTCAGGTAGAAATACCACCGGACCACGGCCTACAAGCCCGGAAACCATGAAGACTTGGTACTGTAAAATGGTTGTAAAATATTAACCTGTATTGCAAATAGTTTCTCTACGCTAGGCTGGTCTCTAATATCTAAGGGCATCCAATGGGAAGTTAGTAGTGTGGTTTTACGCATATACGAACAGGTCTCTTTATTAATTTGAAATATCCACCCGTAACAAGTTCTATTTTTGTTATCTATTCAGCATTAGATTAGAGGCTTTCTGATGCATTTAACTATAAACTACAAAGTGAAACCTATTAACATGACTCGACAAAACATCAGATTAGCGTTCAAAACTTTTAAGCAGCTTGCTTATAAATTTCCGATGCACGAATATTGCCGAGTTAGTATTTTCGTCAATCGTTTTATTATACAAAAGTTCGATATCAAGCAACTAAATTGAAGTCAATCTTTTAGAGTATGTCAAACTACTTGATCAGCGTTAAAGTTGGTCTGCCTATAAGCGCGTCGGTAGCGTCGCAACGCTCATATACCAGTGAAGCGTCTAATAATCGACGGCGTCGCGTTTTTCTCTCTGCATTGACAAGTATAAATCATTCCGTTATAAACCCTCAAAAATACTCAATCTAACAAATGAAATATCAAAGACAAAGAATATATACGGTACCTCCACAACCTTTCGTTTCCCTCATCTATAATTTATTATTTTTTTATGGTAGTGGTTTAGCCTTTACACTTTAATGCCCATCTTTTGAAAGAACATGTACATAACATCGCAACGGCACCAGTCATGTCATCATAGTTTTTTTAATAGTAACTATGATAACAGTCGCGAAATTCTTTCAGAAAACGGAATTATAGGTAACTATTATTATAAATTTTAAGTTAAGATTTTAGAATTGTAAGGAATATTAGAATTAGTGATGAGCAAAATTGGTCTTGGTCTTGGTCTTGCGAAAAAGCAAGACCAAGACTAGCAAGACCAAGACCGTATGAACAAGAACAAGACCATTACCAAGACCGAATATAGAAGACCGAGACCAAATACACAAGACTAAACTAAAAATTCTTACTTCAGAGCCAGTGGCGGCTCGTCTTTAATAAAATAAAGTATTTTGTTAGTTAATAATAGATTGTGAATTATTAGTGTATTTGCCATAGAATATGGCACATACACTATTGGCGTCGGTCGGATGACGGGACCTAGGGGTCGGACCAAAATTTCTCGACGTTTCATAGCCTCCTGAACACTTTGGCACCATTTTTGGAAATGTTTATATATATATGTATGTATATATTTATATATATATTTATATATATATATATTTATATATATATATATTTATATATATATATGTGTGTACACGATAACTCTCGACAGACTTAATCGATTGAAACGAAATTTGGTACACACATTGGAACCCATCACCGCAAGAAGCCTATTTAAAATGGGCCCGATCGGACCATTTTCAGGGTTGTATTTAGGGGTTCCAAAAAGTTTTTGGGCCCAAAAATACCGAAAAATTTGTCAGAATCGTTTCAAAATTGAAATTTAACTCTTTAGTAAAGATTAAAACGTGCTGTTTAAATTTTAATAAAATCGGCCCGACAGGACCGGACTTTCAAATTTTATGAAAACACTGGTTTGTTGATACGGATTTACTTATGAAAGGGTGTATTTAATGTGGTACAGAGGTTGCATTGATAATAATATTGAAATTAAGAAAAAAATATTATTTTAAGGGATGTATTAAGGGGTTAAATTTTTTATTTTGTCCAAAAACAAACTTAAGTTCACGTATTAAAGCCACAAGGCCTGTATTTGCAAATACACTATATTGTCGGCAGGGTTTGGCACTGCGACCCGAGTTTTTTTTAATTTATAACTATAATGATCTTCAGAAGTAAAAAACTAAAAAAAAGACAGATAAAATGAGCAAGACCAAGACTTGATACGAAAGACCAAGACCAAGACTAAATAAGCAAGACCAAGACCAAGACTGAATCAGCAAGACCAAGACCAAGACTGTCTTGCTTTGCTCATCACTAATTAGAATGTAGATATATCTAGTGGCGTAACGAGATATATTACTGACGAGTAGAGACAGTATGTAAAAACTAGCGACAGCGAGTCATAATATACCATTACGCTCAAGATATATATGGTATTTTTTGCCATACCCACTATAAAGTAGCTGCTTTTCACTTCATTTTCAATATTTTCAAAAATTTTGACAGTTCATTTTGTGTGCGCCAACTATATGGAAGACGTTGGGCAGTTGACCAGGTAACTAAATCCGTCACTGATCGCCTGGATTATTCCTGTAAAAATATTAGGTTGGCAGCTTAACTTGTACAAAAATGTTGGATGACGAACAGAAAATGCTGGGAAACACATTAAGTGATTTACAAAAATCAAACGTATGTTTTATATTACATAAAAATAATACATACAAATGTGATTTATATTTAAAAAAAATATTTTATTTCCAAGCATATTTTTTTCTTATAAACTGAATCTGATTTTTTTCAAACTCATTTGTGATAGTTATTATTTCTTTTAATGAGAAAAAAGTTTAAAATACATAAAAAAATGAAGCTTTTAGTAGTACGTCATATTTCAACTTTTAAAAAAAGTATATACAAAAGTATAATATTAATAGCACTATACGTTATATCACGAAGAATTTCCACTAAGAAACTTTTCAACTGTAAAACGTTTCCATTTTTGAAGTAGGTAACCGTTTTGGGAAAAAATAAGAGTAGAAAAAAATAAAATCTCAAGCGTATAATTTTAATGAACCCTGAATCGAAGTGTCTGCGAGTAAAAGAAAAAGAAAAGATTCACATTTTTCACACATACATACACACAAGTATCGAATATGGCCATATATATCCATACGCACATAGAATAAAAGGAGTATACGACGAAGAAAGTAGATAGGAGTATGGCGGCAGACAAGGTGAAGGATATTGTACCTATAGGGAACACAGTGCAATCCTTATACAAATGGTTTGCACGTTATCATGGACTCATTTATCAACCTGGAAATAGAGGTGTGTTACTGTGCTTCTCTAGTGGTACTACTTATCTTGTGCTTGCATTCTGCGAGCCAATTGCATAATAAAGAATTTGCATAACTCTCCAATAGGAACTCACAGCTAAACATGGATACCCGTTCTAAAGAATACATGCATAGCGCCACAAAAACCATAGACAAACAGATACCTGAAAGAGAAACTTTCGGAAACGTCTGCAAAAATTTACCTGAAAAAGAAACATCGGTTAAGAACGCCATGCACATAGCACATAAATACCAGCTGAGACCCAGATAGAAACCAGTTGTAATTGGGTTTTTAAATGAATTTTTTTTTTTACTTAAATGGAAGGACCACATACAAGTTTTATAGCAAAACTGTTTTTATTTAATTTTTTTGCTTACTAATTAAAAAGTTATATTTAAATAAAAATTAATATTTAAACTCAGTTCCGATAACGCGCCGAAAGAATCCGAACGCGTGTGACGTCATTATGTTATCTATGGTCTTTGTATCCATGGTTACCAAGTTAAAAATTTATTATTTTTGATAGTATGTGTAATACATATACACAAATACCAACAAATGCAGACACATTTTAACATAACGACGTCACAAACATTCCTGGCGCGTTTTGAAGTCACGTGATATTTTTTAAATTTTTATACATTTTAATTAATTTTTAGTAATTTATCTATAGCTTTAAAAAAAATTTTCTTTTCGATTTTCAATATTATTTATGTTAAATTATTAGAAAAAATTAAAAAATTAATATTTTTTTTTAAACTTAAATACCTAATTGTACATCTTTTGAAAATGCCAACCACGTGTGTTGGCGAAACGTCTTTGAATCGTATCTTTGAATTGATTTTTCTGCCGCCAAAACGCCTTTTTTCATGCAGCATGCCAAGGAAGGGTATTGTGTTTATCAGTCTATGAATGACGTGTATATGTCCAGGCTATATCCGGATGTTATTGAAGATAGCTAGTGTGTGAAATCATTGTTAATTGTCAAGTGTCAAACAGTCAATTTGTTATGTTTATGTTAAAGATTTAAAAAAAATTTACGTACAAAAGTTGTTTTTAGGGTTCCGACACCTCCGTATAGAACCCTATTACTCTGCCTATAACGTCCGTCTGTCACAGGGCTCTATCTCACAAACGGTAAGAGGTAGCTACCTAGTTGAATTTTTCACAGATTGTGTGGTGCTGTGGCATGAATCCTGACAAATAATAATTACAATTAAACTTGAATCTCAGAAAATCTGTGACAAAAAACCGAACGGATATACGTGTTGCGCAGCAAAACCAGTGCGCGCGTTAGCTATTTCACTGAACTGTACACACACAAAACATGTTTACATATACTATGAAAATTATTAACTGGACACACACAAAAGATATTTACGCGTACTGTAAGAGTACTATCTAGATACTTTTTACAAGCTTTTATTTAACTTACAATGTATGTTAGTTAGTTAGTTTGTGTGTTTGTTTAGGTCAAAACTTGCAAGTCAATTTTGAACGACTTCCACGTATCCGATCGATTTGAAATTTTGCACACATATGTATTCCCGATGACCATACATGAATAAATTGTTCAAACGGGGATGTAGGGTTTTTTTGACTAATCAACGCCCAGGCCAAATCGCTGAACCTACAAACTTGAAATTTGAAGAGTTGGTTCCTTTTCTGACGTAAGCATCCACTAAGAAAGGATTTTTCGAAATTCAACCTCTACGGGTGTCAAAAGCGGGTAAAATTTTGAAAGACTAAAATGAACAAAATAAATATTAGTAAAAAAAAACTTTTTAGAGACAAGCTTTTATTTAAATGCACTAAAAAAAATAATTTTTAATAATTTAGGTTCATAATTATAAAAGCATGGGTCGTAACTAATAAACTATCATAGAGTTCACGACCCACGCTTTTATAATTATGAACCTAAATTATTAAAAATTATTTTTTCCTTTTGAGTGCATTTAAATAAAAGCTTGTCTCTAAAAAGTTTTTTTTTACTAATATCTATTTTATATAACAGGGTAGACATCGTGACGAGCTAAGCTACCTCTCCTCCGAGAAAACAGTGATTTTTTTAACATGAACCAGTTTGTCATTGTGACTGAAAAGCATATCTACGTGTATATTATAATTCTTACAAAAAAATATATATATAACAAAAAGAGACGGTAAAAATCACGAGAGAAGGCAAATTAGTTACGCTACTTAAAAAATGTCAAATCTGAACGCGCAGGTAACACAGAGTGCTTTACAAGAACTGAAAAAAAAACTGCCTGAAGATTTTACTGTTGAAAAGATTTCAAAATGTGCTTGCTTTATTTTGCAATACAAAGTGTTCTAAAATGACAGATGTGTATTTTCTTAATTTATAAATTAAAATGCAATTTACAGAAACGTTGCAGTTACGGTTTTTACATTGAAATGTCTTCCTAACTTCAGATGAATACTGTAAATTAAAGAAGCTCGACAACTAACGTCATTAACGTCTAATCTTATTTCAATTTCCTAGATAATATCTAAGAATAATTTCATAATAAAGGTAATATTTTGAAAATAAAAGCCCAGGAGTCTTCAATATGGTCGATTAATATTTTAAAGCATTTACAATTCAGACATTATGATATACATAATATATTATCATTTATTTTTATTATTCGCCCGGATGTAAAGAATTTATATATTAGCCGGGCTGATTTTATTAATACATTACTCACTCGCTTCACTCGTTCGCTTGAATATTATTAATATATTATACTCACTCACATCGCTCGTTCGCTCGAATATTATTAATACATTTCTCACTTGCTACGCTCGTTCGCTCGAATTTTATTAATACACTACTCATTCGAAAAAGTTATGAGCTATGGTCTTTAGTTCATACAAAAATCCCATAGAAAAAAGCACTTTCTTTTCCCGAATTTTCCGGACAAATTTTCCAGTTTTTCTTTCCCTAAAAACCTTATTCGGATTATTACAAGCATTTAAAAAAATAGTCAAATCGGTCCAGCCGTTCTCAAGTGATGCGCTTACCAACGAGCAGTATTTAATTTTTATTTATATAAATAAATACAATGAAAAACCCCCAGGGGGGACTTTGAAATGTGGTTGATATCGCAAATTGCATTCTAATGTTCTTTGGTAATTAACGCTCCCAAGGACCCAACCTCGTTGTGTATGCCGGCTGGCGGATTCTAATACACAAATGGATTATTTGTTGTGTTGAAGACGCTAATGACTTGAATTGTCGACGCGTCTATAATCTACAATTAATTAATTAATTACAGTGATTTACACTTAGACCCAATGTAGGCAAGTATTTTGTTTACCCGGTAGTTATGGAAATGCAACATTCACTGAACAAAAACATACGTCACTAACAATAATGACTAAATCGTTCCTCGGGCAGCAAACTTCACACTAGTTGCAAACGCTGTGTTTCGTCCCTTGTAATACAATATACTATATTTAACCATTCATTGCAACTTGTAGTAAAAATATTTATTTACCGAAATAAACTAAACGTTATGCTTTTTCCATAAAAAAATGACGCATAAAAATTAATGTTGACGAATAATATAGCAATTGTTAACGGGAATGTGGACAGGTACACAAATCAAACACCTTATTACGCTGTGTATAACGTTTCGCCGGTAATTCCAGCTTCTTCAGATCTTAAAATTTTTTTTTACATTAATTAAAAAACAAGTATATATAATAAAAAAATTCGACTGATGACCAGTCCTATACTTCCCACCTAGTAAATATTTGCAAAAAATAAACACTCTTTTTTTTATTCTTTGACTAGGCCCAAATAACCTTAGCTGTTGGTGGTCTTTAAAACACAATTTAATTTTTATTCTTTGAAAAAAGAATGGCCCTCTTTTTTGTTTGGTGATCTACTTGATGGCTAGCTTAATATAGCAAAAATCATGGTTACCTTGATTTATGTACAATTTTCCTTTTTTAGTAAAATATTTTTTTTCTCGAAAACTATACATTTTAGAGAAAAAAAATATTTACATTTTTTTCATATTATAACATCTAGAATTCATTTATATTTTTTTTTACCTATGTTAATACGTGGCATTGAGAACGTTTTTTTGAATATCTCAGGATCCACTGAACCGATTTGACTCAAAATCTAATCAGATCTAAGTTAAAGGCTGATAAACACAATAGAACAATCAGCATGGCCGTATGTTGTTCCGTTTTTACGATATCGAAGGCGAAAAATTGACCACATACACACACACACACACATACAGACATCAGTCAGAAAATGATCTTAAACGATTGCTAGGGTCTCAAAACGTGAAGATCTGTTAAAATCTCGAAATATTTTTTTCGGACTAAATCCATTACTTCCCTACCATAGTAGAGGTGGGAAGTAAAAATATAAAAAAGGTTTTTAGGTTATTACCTTAGCTGAATGATGTATTTTTTTATTATATATACATGTTTGTTAATTAATGTAAAAAAAATTTTTTAGTATCTGAAGAAGCTGGAATTACCGGCGATACGTTATACACAGCGTAATAAGGTGTTTGATTTGTGTAGATACCTGTCCACATTCCCGTTAACAATTGCTATATTATATCAATAATGGACGTGAAACCAGAAAAAAATGTTGATGAATAAGTTATTCGCACAGGAGCTCTAAAATTTTTAAAGTGCTCTAGAAGTTTATTCATATTAGGGCATATTGTATATTTTATAATAAACAAAAGCATTGTTATGTAGTTTCAGTTCTGCCTTCTCAACATCTTTAAATATTCCTTTCACGTTTAACATTTAATGTGAAAATGTAGTCGAGAATAATTATATTATGTTAAAAATAGAAAGGACATAAATATTTTTTAGTTTTATTACTTTTAATAACGCACAAACTAAACCTGCACTAGCGAAGAACATTTTAAAAGTTTGAGTGTAAATTCCGAATTTCAATTCAGATTACAATTCTGACGGGATAGGTGTGACATAGGACTGTTTCGCACTAATTCCCAACGAGAAACATGAACTTCAAGCATGATCCTGATTAGGGAGTACTACGGTTTGTCTTGATAATTTTAGATGATTAGTTATGCTACATTACAGTCATTAACCTTTCCTAGTTATCCTGTGTTTCCAAAATAACCTACCGTATATAGGTATATAATTTTCTGTGATTACTTTGTCCGCATTTTGTTACTAACTGTTGCAACAACATTTATCTTACATTTTCATTAAAACATAGTTTTGTTATTGGTTTCTAAGAACAACATTCAAAAGAAATAGTACATTGCATTACAACGATCGTACCTCCGGCAGCAATCACACGCGTTGGAAACGCTATGTTTCCGAGTAATTGCACTTATTTTTCACAACAACTCTATTGAAAATTCGATTTGAGGTACCTGCAATTTGAGCGCGCAAAAAGCCGCAAAAATATTGGATCTGTCAGATCCTTGTGAAATATATATGTAGGGTTGTCTGTCATTTTGACGTTTTCGAATATTATATGTACCCGTGTACAGGTATCTGTGATACCTCCTTCGGGCAATAATATGTTATTGTACTTAAGACACCTATCTGGCAATAAATATATATTTTTAAAAATCCAGTTATATGATATTTATTATTTAATAGTCTTGATATAGGTGTGCAAGCTTTCACGGCCGGCATTATTCCAAGTCTTCATGGTTTCCGCGCTTGTAGGCCGTGGTCCGGTGGTATTTCTACCTGACGTTTCGTCTACAACTGCGGTAGACATTCTCACAGGTCAGTGTGTCAGTGACTGGTGTCCTCCCTTCTTTTATGCCTAGTACCAGTGTGTTCTCTGTTCGGTCGTAGTCCGTCTCTCTGTTATTGGTCAACTTCGACCGCTGCCACATCGCCTTTGAGAATGTCTACCGCAGTTGTAGACGAAACGTCAGGTAAAAATACCACCGGACCACGGCCTACAAGCCCGGAAACCATGAAGACTTGGAAGTCTTGATATAAATATAAAATGCTATCGTAAAGCACACTTAAGACTCTTAATTGTTTTGCGCGAAGTTATTTTTACATTCTGCTGACATTACAAAAAGAGATATAAAATTATTAAGAAAGTTTCTTGAGCTATTAAAAAATAAACGGACTTGTGTTTATTGTGCAATTACAAAAGTTCACATTCTTGAGTAAAATTTACACAGCCGCAAATGGTTCATAAAAGACTAATACTTTGGGCTCGGGTTTAGAGTTGATAATTACTTCATTTAAATTATTCACTGCTTGCTTATTTAGACCATTACTTTACAATTACATACACGACATTTCCGGGTCTCGATTCTCAACATTTCTTGTAACTCTGATGATATTTTTCCTTTCATGCAGCTTTTGGTTAGATCTTCGAGATGCTCAAGTCAAATTTACTAAAATGCTCAGCTGATGTCATATCGACACGAGTGAATTCCTTTATGGCAGTTTTGAATTTGGTTTTGTTTGTTGGTCTCGTTGTTCTAAAGACCGCCATACATTTCGTTCTTTTTCATTCGTTCGAATCGTCGCAACTCGGACCGTCGTTAATCATCGCCGGAACGTTCTTCCCACACACTTTTCAAATAAAGTTCATTTTAATCGTCAGTTTTATTATGAGACGGGTACATTTGTTAGCAGTGGCAGCGGTAGCTGCCGTTCTCAGTAAAAGTACAATACGTAAACGTTCAGTTTGGGCAAAAAAGGGGTTATTACAAAGAAGAGGGAGGAGGGAGAGAGGAGAGAGAGAGATTGTACATTATGCGTTTATAACTTACAATATCACTGATCCTTCCCTCTCTCCTCTTCGGCTTCATCCCTCATACTTTTCCCTCCTCCCTTCATCCCTCTCACCCTTTCCCGTTTCCCGTTTCCCCTCTCCTATCCGCCTCTAATTTCCCATCTCTCCTTCTCCCACAATACCTCTCTCCCTTCCCCCTCTCTCTTCCTCTCTCCCTCCAAACCCCTCCCCCATCTCTCTCTCTCGAAAGGCGTTCTTTCGTTGATTAAACAATACTATAGTATTAACAAGCGTTTATGTTACCGTCTATTAAGAATTCAATTTTCAAATGGGCTACGAGTGAATTGAAGAATTGAATCCCTCTTGTTGTCTATAGGTATAGGTGTGCAGAAAACTAAAAGGTCTTCCGCCGCATGACGTAATCCTAATACCATTATTATGACTACAGAAGCAAGCTTTTTAATTGATATTTACACTTCGTTTTAATAGAGTGAAATTAAAATCACAGCGTAAAGCTGTTGTTTAAACTTTGCCTACTGATAAAATCAACTGCGATTTTATTGCATTTTATAATCTTATTTATATAGATAGTTAAATTCGTTTCTTGGAGATCCCAACGCGTTTTATAGGCCCTATAAATTGTGGATTTCGCATAAAATATACGTCAGAATATTTAAAGGTTCTAAAATCCGGGAAACGGTATATTTAATTACGCTGTATATTAATTAAGTAACCGCGTTTTCTTTCCCTTTTAAATACACGTTTACTAAAGTAAATTAAAACATTTTAAGAAATGTAACTTTTCGTGTAATTTTATTTTTTTAAATAAAATTAAATGTCTTAAGAAATAAAATTGTGTAGATCGCTGCATAAAATATATCTATATATCTCGTGCGTAATAGTATTATGACTCGTGTGACTGTAAAAACTAGCTATCGCTCGTTCTTACATACTGTCATCACTTGTCTTAATGTAGTTCATTACACATCTAGATATACAATCTACTATTATCATTTCTGTCAAAGGAGCTAAAATTTTTTTTGCAAAACGTATGAGGTTAATATTCATGGAATCTATACAAGGAATATATTAATGCTGTTTATATCTTTGAATATAAAAGTGCTGGTTGTTGGAGTAGATTCAGCGTTATTTTTTCTATAAATAAACTTAATATCAAACGAATCTGGTCGAATTTATTTTTCAAAAATTTCGCAAATTCGTACAAAGAGGGGGGTCTTCTTACTTTTGCCATTTTTAAGAAAACTCAAAAATCTCTCAAATGCTGTTTATATCTTTGAATATAAAAGTGCGGGTTGTTGGAGTCAATTCAGCGTTATTTTTTCTATAAATAAACTTAATATCGAACGAATCGGGTCGAATTTATTTTTTAAAAATTTCGCAAATTCGTACAAAGAGGGGGGTCTTCTTACATTTGGCATTTTTAAAAAAACTCAAAAATCTCTCAAAGGCTCTTTATATCTTTGAATATAAAAGTGCTGGTTGTTGGAGTCGATTCAGCGTTTTTTTTCTATAAATAAACTTAATATCAAACGAATCGGGTCGATTTTATTTTTCAAAAATTTCGCAAATTCGTATAATTCTTAATTTTGGCATTTTGTCAGTTTTTCCCATATGAGATTGTAGTCCTTGTGTAGTGTCTATGTTTATATTATTCAATCTATAGGTACTCATTTTACTAACAATAATAATTCTATATCATTTTTTACTTCTGGGTTAATTATGTTAGAAAAGGTACTAAAGGAGAGAAGCAGTTCCGACTTCGTAGAAGTTGTGTGTATTTCGGATTTTTATTTGCACTGCCTTTTTTAACATAATTATTGTATCTGTAAGGATTAATGTAGCCATAAATCGTTCAACTAAATTCGCGCCGAGGAAGTACAAAGTAAACTTATGAACAATGAGCGCAGTACCTATATAATTATCTATAAAGTTATTTTACTGTTACACGGGTAAAATATATTTTTTTTCTCTATTTTTTAAGTGAATTGATAACTTTGTGCATATTTATTTTCTCGTATTTTTTATGATATATCAGGGGTCGCCAACTAAACAATCTTTGAAAATCGCAACAGTGGAAGCAATAATAATTTGGAAAAATCTTATCATACGTTCTTGCGTAATAAACTGATCGGGTGAATATTAATAAATTTAGAGTCGGAGAATCGCACCGTAGAGTTGAGTAAGGTGGTCATGAGGCACAGTATAAATACTATGTTATAATAATTTATAATAAGTACCTACAATATATTAACATTTTTGAGACATGCTGTATAAATGTTAAAACAATAGTTTAGAAACTATGCTAATTATAAATATTTATTAAACTTTAGCATGCAAATTCACAGAGGTAGGCGAGAGGTTAGTTTTTTTATCAATTTTAATACGTTACAAAAACTAAAGCAATTTATTTCTGGACAAACTGCAACGATTTACCAGGTGTCTATAAAAGGATGTTAGATAAAATGTTTATTTTTGAAAGGAAAATCTATGATCGTATTTGAAACATTTATTTGGCATTCAAATTCATTACCATTGAAAAGTTTATTCTTTTTGAAATAGTATCATATTATGTGAATTAATGAGCCATTTTCCTGAGAGTAGTTCTTTCAATTATCCACGAGAGGCAGCACTTGTGGTAGGTACAAACATTAATATTTATTCCCCATTAGTATCGTGTCATTTTAGTGGTATAGCTTAATTATTTAATAAATTTAATAATAAAAATAATTTAATAATTAAGTTATAGATACCACTAAAATGACACGACACTATGGAGAATAAATAATGTTTGTACCTATCACAAGTGCTGCCTCTCGTGGATAATTGAAAGGACTACTCTCAGGAAAATGACTCAATTTCTGTTTAAATAGAAAAAAGTTTTCAGAGGACTGTAGGATCAAATAATCAGTTAAAAAACGAATGTTTTCGCGCAACATTTCGTAACCTATTGTTTATACTTCCTCAGGCTCATAAATTATCGTTACACGTCATAGTATTGTCACTAAATAATAACTTTATCATATTTCATTAATTGTAGCAAAGTCTACCATAACTCAAATCTGTACTAAATTACAAGTAATTTTTTAATATTTAAAATTTATAAAATTCTGACATCAACTAATGTAATTAAAAAATTTTATTTGAAAAATATAATATCATTGACTAAATAAATAAATCTGTGCATACCTATATAGTACATTCGATAGGATTCCAGAACCTAGGTCAATGTGAAATAAATTTAATGAGTTTATCGTGCTTATAAGGCATTAAATAAAGACCGATATAATATTAGAGATAGCAAACAATACACTCCTAATACCCGTCTAACTTAATGCTTTCCTTTTCTTACAACCCCCATAGGACCACCCATTCAACTAACTGAAGGAAATAGTGCAAAGAGAAATTATTAACGTATACATAGAGTAAAGTATTATTATATAAGACAGCTATACTCCATTCAAAAAGAATAATAATTTATAGTTTTAGTTTTCTTATAACTCAAGACTATTCAGTATGCATTTAATAGTACATTTAGTATAGCAGTTGAAAACCATTAAAAATAATGACCCAAAATTTGATCGCAAACATTTAATAGAGTATTTCTTTTTTCTTGATTTGAGTTTAAGATTCCGAAATTAGCGTAAACAGGACAGTTCAAAAAGAAAAAATCCTCAAATTTAGTTTTTAATACGTCATCTTTGAAATTTCATAAGAAACAGTTTTAGACAATATAAAAACCTGCACTTCTTCATCTTTATAAAATCGATAAAAATGTTGATTTTTTTTTAAATCACTCAAAATACTGATTTATTTATCGATTGAATATAATATGATTTAAATTAATAGATTTATACGGCTGATTTGCAATAATTTGAAATAATTTTCACTTTCATGATGAGCTCTCGCTAGTACGAAGATTCACATCTACAACCTAGCTATAATGAATTAACACTCGCATGTAGTGAAAATCAATTGATTCCGAAGCATATAAGGAGAATGTTAGATTAGTAATCATGTCACGATTGAGTAATTGTAAGCTTATTCCGCCGAGAAAGTGGAAAGGTTCAGGTTAGAATCCTGACTGTGACTATGGTTGGTAAAATGATTTTTTCCGATATGTTTGGAATCAATTATATAATTGGCTGCTTTCCAACAAAAATTTTTATAATATGATTTTACAATTCGAATAGAATATAGTGCTAACAGTTAAATAATATAACATGGTTTTGTAAGTGGTATATATAAGTCATCAATTTAAGTTTTTGTCGAATGGGAATATGTAAACGGAGATTGGAGCAAATGTTTTCGCTGCAGGAATATCGTCGTCTAGTTGTCTCGTTGCCTTTGTTATCCGTCCCTCGGCAGGGCCGACTCAAGACAAAGTTTTCAAACAGGTATCCGTTCGTCAGATTTATAGATACTATTGATTTAAAAAAAATCAAGAACTAATTTTATGATTTTCGCTCCTCATCGTTTAAAATGTATAAATTTAGATTTGCAAGGTACGGTGGTGAATGAATCTAGTTTGTCACTTTATCCGTTTTTTCTCGATGCAATAAAATCAAAATTACAAACAAACAATCAACTCAAATAAACTTCTAGATATAGTTTTGCCGGCACAACATGTTTTTGAACGATTACCAAATATCGAAAATTATTTTTTTAAATAGAAGTAGATGGTTAAAACAAAAAAATACATTTTGATGTTTTTGTACCAAATTAGCGTAGATTGTCGAGTTGTTATTAATATTACGTTTATATAAATTGTATTACCATAAACGTAATATATCTGTAATACGTTTTATAAAATACGATTTCAACATTTACACATTTAAAAAGCATTATTAACATAACAATCAAGTTTATCATAATCGGCATTTTTGCTTGAGTTTAAAACTTTAAAAACGTTTATAGCCCACTAAGTATTTTTAATTAATTTTAAATAATCTAATATCAGCCAGGAATCTACCCTCCTCCCTCCCGCCTAGCCAAGTTTTATATTTTGAGTTCAGGTCACAAGACACAAAACGCCGTTTTGGATACTATGTGGTTTTACTCAGCTCTACTGAAACTTGGTGATACAAGCTTTATTCCAACCTTCTATAAATGGATCGCTCTGAAACGGTAACGAAACTGTTATTATCGGTTTTATGCGCATGCGTCGACTTTGCACTATTTTTTGACATTACAAACGTAGACATTGATTGGTTGGAACGCTTTTGTAACCGTTTTGTGCATCAAATATTAATAGCCATTTGTTAAATGTAAATTCCAAATTTCAGGCCGAGGTTTATAGTCTTTTTTTTTTGTTGTTAAAAACATTTTCAAAATGGATAACTTATTTGATAACAAGTCGTAAGAATATAATAAATAAATAAACGTACATGTTTTAACTGCAGTTGAAAATATTTTTTGATAAATACTAGCTAATTTTTTTTGGAAATGTCGAACTTGTAGACTTGTAAATAAAGAATATGCAAATTATTTGTAGTCGTGCTGTTTTTGAGCGTTTGTTAAAAATTGTATTGTTTGTCTAACATTTAAGTACTTACTTTAAATTTTTAGAATTACACGAATAAATATAATTTAGTTTAATTAACTAGGAATCAAAATAAATATTTAAATTAATAATTTTGCAAAACAAACAAAAACAAAACAAATTACAAATGAATAAAGGGGTATTGAGACAAAACAAAACAAACCAAAAATTAATAAAGAATTAGTGTCTCTAGTCGGTATTGAACATACAGACAAACCTAACAAAGTGCTTAATGCACATTGCGCATGTCAGTTTCACAGTTTAATTTTGGTTTCATGTCTAGGTCATGTACCGAAATGATCGTTCGGAAACCGTTCACAAATGATCACAAATTCGTTTCTAACGCTTAAAGAATCGTTCGACAACCGTCCACATCTTGATTGGAACGTGTTTTATCTACTGCGCATGGGCGTCACGGTAATATTACGGTTTTCAGAGAGGTTTGAACAAAGCTACAAATGGATAATTGTTTCACTTGCACGCTAATTCGCCACTGTACATCTGCCCCTGCGTGACCCCTGTGCCCCTATACTTGCCCTCAGTTCTATTTCGACGCCGGTACAAAAAGCGTGCTATGTAACGGTATTCTGTCTGTCTGTCTGTGTGTGTGGCGGTTTTTACTGCACTATGTGATCCTAATTTATCGTTAAGTGGATGATAATTAGTCTTCGTTTAAGTCAACATTTTTCACGTTGCGTTTATAACCGTTGCACTTTTTTTGTTCTTCTATGCATGGGTCCCAAAATATGTCCACGTTTCCAAAAAATATAAAAACATATTTTTATATTTCTATTAAATATTAAAATACAAATAAATGCTTGTTTAGCATCACTGTTAGAAACACCATCGAATGACGTAACGTTACAATCCAATAGGTACTAGAAAAATTCATATATGCCACCTTCGGGACTCAAACCCGAAACTTCCACTTTCGAGTCCCGACGGTGACATTATAAGTTTGAAATGAATTTTTCTAGTAATGCATTGTAACGTTACATCATTCTATGGTGTAACAATGATGCTGACCAAACATTTATATATAGTATGTGAATACTTTAAACCGCACGAATATTTTAACTAGGATTATAAATAATAATTACCTATTATAAATATTAATATTAAATTTTCAACTACTTAATTACATTTTTTATAACTAACTGAAATCTCATTTAATGACTGATATAGCAACGATATCCAAAACAAGATCGGTGCACAGAATATTTTTAAATTCGTAAATACGCATGAGTATAGATAGGCATCGTACATTTCGTAAAAATAGAATGTGCTTTTTCCTCAGCGTCGATAAAATATCTGATTTCCATACGTTGTCAACAAAATATCGACAATATTAAGGAAATAAGGAATGCGTGATTTTGTAGGAATGGGTAAATGTATTTTCATATCACTGAATTATCGTAAAAACGAAAAAAAAAGTATTTCGCATGCAGTTCGCGAGTTTTAGGTGAGCGCAGATAAAAGAGTCAAAAGTAAATATTTTTCACATTTTCGAAATTATTTATATATAATTTTTCCCTTTTTCAACGGTAGTTTATTTAGGAAAATAAATCTACTTAACGGAAATAAGATCTTTAGAAAATATGAGCTGGTTCCATATAAATTATATAATATGGTGTAGGTTTCGGCTCTAATGGTGGAAGTACAGGTTTGAAAATTTAAAAAAAAATTTGCAAACCAATCTGTAGTTTAAATTATCAAATATAATAGATCATAATATATATGTTTTACATTAGTGGATTTGTCATCTTTTGACATCTTTCTAAACCAAAATTTTAGATTGACATAATTTTAATAGGTACATTATATACACTATACTGGCTGTTAATAAAAAAACTTCTTACGCTTTGACAGGTGATAGTAAAGATTTATTTATTAGAAAAAATTCAAATAAACCCAAGTCCAATCCTCAATAGTTTTTAAAATATAGTTTATTTGAAAAAAATTACTACACACCTAGTCAATAACGCATTTAGCGCACTTAAAGTTAAAAATATGTTTGATTTTTGGGGGCTTTTTTTTTTCTTAGGGTCTAAAATTACATTATGAGTCTAAAAATGCATAGCGAGCCTATTTATAGGGGGTTTTTTGGGTTCGGGGGGGATTTTCCGGATTCGGGGGGATTTTCCGGGTTTGGAGGTGAATATCCGGGTTCGGGGAAATTTTCCGGGTTCGGGGGGATTTTCCGGGTTCGGGGGAGATTTACGGGTTTGAGGGGGGTTTGGATTCGGGGGATTTTCCGGGTTCGGGGGGGAATTTGCGGGTTCGGGTTTGATCTTAAAAGTAAGAACTTGCTTACTAATAAGTAATAATTGGCAAGACAGGACGATCGTTTGTTTTTAGATACTTTGATTTTAATTCATTTAAATAGGAAGGTAGAATACAATATTACATATTTCGAAAACCATTGAGTATTGGACATAGGTTTATTAGAATTAATTTCTTGTTTTGATCTCTATAGGTACTATCACCCTGTATATAATAACATCGTGAATAATATCTCTTTTGATTTAAGTTTGATAATATATTATATAATAGTTATTATTACTGACATAAAAATTATTATTACTATCATTAACAAAATCAAAAACAAAAACGAGGAGAAAATTATAAGAGAAAAATGTATTCTATTATTACAAGTAGTAAGTAATGACAGGGTTAAGATTATGTACTCGTATTGGAGTTTGTTTTTGAAAGAACAATAGCATGCCTTGTAATTCTGAAATTACTTGGACGCATCGACAAATTTTCTTATACAGAATACAGATGTTTTTGTAAACAAAACTTTTTTTAACAACTCCGTTCAATCTGTAATCATCGAAAGTTGTTACAAAGAAATTTGCAAATGGTATAGTAATTTGATAAAACAGATCAGTAGATACATACCTTTTGAAAATCAAACTCTCAGTTCAAGGAAACTTTACAGGAACCAATGGCAACCGTTTGCACTACTGTTGAACATTTGCGATGTTCTTGAAGTGAGATCCGAACCATTTTATTACGTATTCGTCAGGCGTGCCAATCTGAAAATGAGAAAACGATTTTAAATCACGTAGGATATAGGCACTGAATGAACAATAAGTTCGCTGTTTTTTGCGTTAGAAGATACATGCATGGCATTTATAGGTTATGTAATGTGATATTAACTAAACATATTAAAATTCATGTGTCTGTGTTCAAATCCTGGACAAAAGTAACTTAATTGTCAGCCATTACAAAATGCCGTCACTACATATTTAAATGATTTAATATTTGATGGCGGATTTCCATACAAAAAAAACTAAAGAACGTTAATTGTAGCGCAGTGGAATTTTTTGTTGTTTGTGAATTGTGATTAATTGAAATTTGTATTAATTTTTATTAAAATGGTTTATTATAAAATAATAGTTATAATATTTGCACCAATGTAAACTTTTAATTGTAATTAGTTCTATTACAAGATTATTATTTTAATCTGGCGACGACTGGTCAGAATAATATTTAATTAATCTTGTTGGATTGAATATTATATTTGAACTGTGTAAATATTTCTTACGATTTTTAAAATTGATGAGAAATGAAAGTAAGGATGCCAGCGACCTTGCATAATAGTCTATTTGATAATCTTTATAAAAATGGCGTTAATATAAATATTTAGTGTTAAAATATTTCTCTGATCATCATCAAATAAACCCTACTTATATTTATCAGTTCAAATTCTGGGACAAATACATCGTTTTATTTAAGATTTGTTATTTTAAAGTAAAAACACCTATTTCGTTAGAAAGGTAATTGATATTTTCAGAACGAATTATATACCTATATTTTTTGTCATTGAACAATCATTTCGTGCACAAAAATAGTAGATTGTATGTCTAGATACGTAATGGGGCATATTACGGCGAGTGATGACAGTATGTAACTACGAGCGATAGCGAGTTTTTACAGTCACACGAGCCGTAATACCATTACGTACGAGACATATATGGTATTTTTTGCCATACCCACTACAAAATACCTACTTTTTACGTCATTTTCAAAAAATTCTGACAGTTCATTTGCGTCGCTATCTTTTCTTCTAGTGTGCCGCGAAGTTCGTGCAAGTAAGTAATGACAGGCGCACGCAAGCGTATAGAGCGAATTAACAGAAGTTGTCATGGCAACCGTTATTTTCTGCGCTAGTGCAGAAAATAAACCATTTTCCGCACACCTGCCTGTTAAATGGGTCATTAATGGCCGCTATACATACATCGAAAGTAGCTATTTTGTAGTGGGTATCGCAAAAAAGTATTTAAATCTAACAAAGTAATTTATATTCCATAATACAATATTAAATTGGAAGTTAAATTAATACATTGTATATACAGTTCATTATAATTATTAAATAAGAATGAAGTTATAAAAGAGCTATATAAATCAGTAAATCTCATAGTGGACTGTTTATATCTATGTAAAACACAAGAACCAGCAGAATGAAAAAAGCTCCTGAACAATCCTCACGAGCTTTTTCGTTAATTTACACGTTCTACTGAATTAAATCGGCCGTAAACAATATTCCCGCGGGCAACATTCTCTACTTCTCTCTTCCGACGAAGATTCCCGCCACCGACTGTACGCGGGTGCCGTCGTAATTCGGACGATGTACACTTAGCTTCGTTGCGGAGGAGAGTTACCCATTTATTTACTAATATATTTATTTATTTATCATTACTGGTTTGCCACCATTTACAGTAACACCTAGATTAGTGGGAAGCATCTGCAAATGGAACGAAGAGCTGGGATAAGCTCTTCATTTTTCACCCAAAATCTTCTATTACTGACACGTTTTGTATCTCCTTAAGTGGGATTTTTTGTTTCCACCTCTATGATTTATTGAGACAACTATTCTCTTTTACCTCTATAGTGAAATTGTATTCTTAACCGACTTCAGAAAACGAGGAGGTTCTCAATTTGTTGTGTATTTTTTATGTATGTACAGTGTACACCGATTACTTAAGAATGGCTGAACCGATTTTGATGATTATTATTTTATTTAATAAGGCATACCTGCTGGGTGATCCCATATAAATTTTACTTAAATCGGTTCAGTAGTTTGACTGGTTTTTTTGTATCTATGTCACCTGAAATCGTCTGATTTTGTTTTGTTTTCTGTCGGTGCATGAAAAAAGGTAATGCCCAGTTGGTAGTGAATCTTATAGACTTACACATGCACGCGTAAGTTTTTAAAAGAACCTGTAAAGTTATTTAGTTCGAAATTTTTATTTTGCATCAGCAAACTATGCAATAATTAGTAAATGGAATAAAATTGTTGTAAATTGTGATCAGAAAGATAAAACCTAGTGTCTAGCAGTTTTTCCTTTTACCCGTGTGTTCTCCTTTTCCATTTATCAAACATTTTGAAGTATGTCACTTTTCTCAATATTATTTGTTGTATTTGCTATTTCAGTCCAATTGCTGATTTACAGATACATTCCACTATATAGATTAGATATTTAGATAATTTTAAATCTCCACGGTTTTATTGGTGAAGCGAGCCGATACTATTTTGGCGCCACCAATACATAAATTGTAAAGTGGGCAGAATGTCCCTTCATTAATAATATTTGTATAGGTAAATCCCAAAGTTATCATAATCTTATAGTTTGTAGTTTTAATCATGTTCTGATAATTAATAAGATAATATAAAATTAATAATGGTAATCTGTATGCAGTGATACGTAGGGTGTATGTATACGCAGGGTATATTATAATTATGTATCTTTAGGGCACATCTCCCCTACCTTGTACTTATATGTGCAATATGTACGTACAACATACCCTCTCCCATTTATAATGGGCTCGTTTTGGGCTTGTGTACTGTGTACACGATGCGAGTGTTAAAGAGGTACACTGTTGGCTATTATTATTTACGGTACTCAACAAAATTGAAGGTACACACACCTTTAAACTTTTGGCACTTCAAATTTAAATTTATTTCAAAAAAGAGCAGCCCTGACCCTTCTTATCAATGCTGTTTCCATTACCTTTATTATTTTTTTCGATTTCTTGACGCTAATTGTATTATTAAATTCTTATTTGGCTTGCTGTATAATTTAATATGTTAAGGGGCGTTTTCGTGATGTTGCACACAAGCGACTAGGCCCTGCAGTCAGGGTCCATTCTGATTGATTGAATACCCCATCTTGATGTCGTTTGATTCACACACACATATACACCTAAACGAACATAACAACTAACAAGTGAACTCTATACTACTGTAACAACTCAGTTTTTACGGTGAAAATTTAATAAAATTAAATTCGTTTCCTACTTCGCCGCCTCTGAGTTAAATTATAGATTTTTAACTGATTACCAAATTCTTAATCAAATTATGTAACTTGTCATTGTGCCGACTTTTATGCTTGCAAATTCCACTTGAAAAATCTTTTAAAGTTAAAAATTATTACAAATTTAACCAGTCAAATTTGATGCACGATACGCTAAACAAGCAGCCCTAATTGTGGCGAGATATTTATCCGACCATTACCCACAAATATTGGGTCTTTGCTTTACAAGTGAGCGCTTAAATTACAGTTTAATTTAATTACAATTTCAACACCTAAAGTTGACACAAGACAAGATTTATTATTACGAATTGTGGTTGTTATATTTTAACATCATTAAATATACATATTATTTGATTTCTGCGTCTTTATTTTATACATCGGTGTTTGGACATTTTGATCGATCTATTAATCATTTTCCACAACCTTCCATCGTCGATTACTAGTCTGTGACGAGTTCGTCACACTACGATAGTGATTAAAAAATGGGTAAATTTGTATGTGAAAAATGTTCAAACACATATTCTTCAAGACAGGCATTAATCATTTAATGTTTACAAAATCAGAATAAAAACTTCAGGTAAAGCTTGTAATCTAATTCTTTCTATAAAAGTCAATCAATTTTTCGACATTTCAAAATAAAACGTAATTAAAATTTATTTTTCTAATACAATTTCTCAAGAACACTGTTATTGTATAAATTTTGGACATCCTAATATCTCAAATAATAATATTAAATTAAGTTTTATTTTGAAATGTCAAAAAATTGATCAACTTTTATACAAAGAATTAGATTACAAGCCTTACCTGAAGTTATCATTCTAATTTTGTGAACATTAATGCCTGTCTTAAAGAATATGTGTTTGAACATTTTCTACTTAACAAATTTGCCCATTTTTTAATCGTTATCATAGTACAGAGTTCACTTGTTAGTCGTTACATTCGTTCAGGTATGTGTGTGTGTGTGTCAAACGACCTTAATATGGGGTTTTCGACCAATCAGAAAGAACCCTGACTGCAGGGCCTAGTCGCTTGTTGAATAATCAGGCTGAAACAACGTAAATAGGAAATTTTTGTTTGTGAGTCATTTTTAGACACCATATAAAAATTAAAACTTATTGGACCAAGTTCTCTGACCGTACATAAGTCTACTGGACAACACTACTACTACTACCTACTACTTTTTTTCATATCTGTCAGACCTCTCTCCAAATAATAAGGTCTGCCAGGTATGCAACAAAATTTGCAAGGCAGACGATGATAATTTGTAAATAATTGATAGATCTCTATAATCTATATAAGTTTCATCAAGTAGTGTTCAGTCGTATTCGAGATACTAATAACAAAAATTGATTAAAAAAATTGAGTTAATTATAACTTGCAGCCACCGATTTCATGTTTTTCATTATGTTATTATCTGTTGACCAGTAGACGGTCGGAGCTTGGACTGTTACCTTGTACAATAGTAGTTCACATCAAGCGAATAAAAAGTATAACAGAATTAATAATATTGTAGCAAAATCCCAGATGTTACGCCGCTGGCGATAATAGAATCATCGAGAACAAGTAACAATGATGAGGCGTGGCATGATATCGAAGACACAGGTAACCACCAGAATGTTCTGGAAAGCGCGCGAGCGTGGGGGGTCAAGCTGCTAGCTCTATATAAGTAGAGTAGTCACCGGAGAGACAACAACGAGTGTCGTGTGACAGTGTCGATTTGAAATAAATACAGCATATAAATTGTAGTGTTATTAAAGCGCTTCTGTTCGTTTAAGAATTACTGTTCGTGTTATTATTGTATAAACAGTGTTGACTATTAGAATTGAGATATAATTGTTACATCTTATTGTTATCCATTTTTGTTACATTTTTAATTGTTGTAAAAATAAATAATTTATTCCACCCACGTAAGAAAACAGTTTTGTTACAATATTATAATGTCTTTCTAAAATCGACGTATACGCTAAAAATCGCCTGTACTTAGAGCAAGCAACGAAAGAGATATATTTTTTGCTCTATGTTGCGAAATAAAACAGTAACTTGATGGAACATAACGATAAGATTTGTTTTTAACAACTTATAAAAAGTAGTAAACACTTTTTGCTTATACTTCGCAACTTTCGAACAAGTACCGAACTATTACTTACATGTACACAAGTTTCTGAAAACCTTACAGTAAATTTTAATGGCGTTTTTGTGCGTTAGAACTTCGTAAAATAAGTAGTAAAATCTTAAAGCTAAAGTCTTGTTTTAACCAGCTTCAAAATAAACGAGTCTGTTATAAATAATTCCACAATTTCATCATAATATTATATAGGTGCTTTAAAAATATATCAACACAGATGAATTTAAAATTTTAGAGTTTGTAATGACTCAGAAGGTTTCTTTCAAAAACTTTTTAACAAAAAAAAAACTCCTTCAAAACAGCTAGATACTAAAAAGAGGAAAATAGTAAAAAAATAATAAAAAATAATAAAAAAATAGTAAAATTAAAAATTAATATCTACTTTTTAACCGACTTCATATTTTATTAAATTTTATTATTTTCCTCTTTTTAGTGGCTTTTTTAAGAAGGTTTTTTTTGTTAAAAAGTTTTTAATTTTTTACTTTTTAGTGGCTTTACAATACGTAGTTTGTACGTTATTAACCGACTTCTGTCTTTTAGTTTTAAGTTAGTTGTTATTTAGTGTAATCAAGACGCTAATGACCTAGATGTCGACGCGTCTATAATCTACAATAAATAAAATAAAAGACTTCTGTCTTAATATTACTAAACTAAAAAAAGAAAACCACTGAACCGATTTTAGTAGAATTTATGTGGAAGCAGCTTGAAGGTATGCCCTAATAAATAAAACAAGAATTATCATAATCACTTCACAAATGCAGGAGAAATCGGTGAACATACATAAAAAAAAAAAATAAATACTTAACACAAAATAATGCGCCAAATATAGAACCTCCTTTTTTTTGAAGTCAGTTAAAAATTTGACCACGTATTGGGAGTTTCATTTTGAACGTTTTTAATATAAACTTATATCATATCGTTTAGTCCTTTTTTAAAAAGTCACAAAAATAAAAATATTTATTGCTTTTTCAACGCATTTTTTAAAGTTATACTTCTTTAGCGCTAGGGTATAAGTGAATTGGAATGACCTCCACTCAAATATTACCAACTCAAAAATGAATGAAGTAACGCTGACAGGGATAAAACGGCTCTAACAATTTGGATGAAATTTACTGAAAAGGGGTTTTAGGGGGCAAAAAATCAATCTAGCTAGGTTTCATCCCAGGATAATTTTGTTTTTTTATAGATTTTATAATTTTAAAAGCCAGTTTTTTGAAGTTTCAAAAGTGTAAATTGTAAGCAGGCTTTGGATACTTATGCATAGATGTAACTTCAACCGTGCGCTTATATGGGTGATTGAGGAACATACCCTTTTTGTATATAACGATTTTTTTTTGTTTTAGAGACTAAAATACAGGGTGTCCCGGGAGGAATCTGCCAAACTTTAGGAGCTTGTTATTTAAGTAATTTTAAACAAAAAACCTTATATCAACATAGGTCCGATTCGGAAAAGTTATCGGCATATTCTTCTTTGTTAAACTTCGAAGACATGTTTAAAATAATCAAAATCTCAAGTTATGTTGACTTTACCATGTGACAGTAGGTAATAGTGACACTATTTAGCAACTGTTTTCAAAGCCTACTGCTTACAATTTTGCGACCAAGGTGTACAATTTTTAATGTTTTGGCCTTTCTTCAACAAACCATAACTCGATAACTTTTTCGAATCGGACCTATGTTGATATAACTTTTTTGTTTAAAATTAGTTAAATAACAAGCTTCTAAAGTTTGGCCACTTCCTCCCGGGGAATCCTTTACCTATATTAATGTGCTCTTTATAAATAACTTTTCCTGTCCATAATAAATATCTTTTTTTGTTGCACGTAGAATTTCTATGAAACAAGGTAGAAATAAATCAAATATACATACTTTTTATTTGTCGCATGTCATTTCAAGTAAATGACATTTGCGTTCTGTTATTCTTATCAAATTTACTACTAAGAGAAATATGGAATGAAAATATTATTACAATAGAAAACCAATTCGCTTTATTGATGGACTTTTATGTATGTAGTATGTTTTGAATGTATAAAAGAAACTCCTAAACCATTGACGTTTTACATCTTCTTCTTTACGTCAATATGGAAATGAAAAATTAGATTACACTGTACATATGAAAGAAACGAAAAGTTACCAAATATTTTTGGAGCAAAATATAAAAACAAAATTGTACTGAAAGTCTGATAAGACAAAAAAACTATATGATTAAACAATGTTGATTTTAAAAATTACAAAATTTATGCCCTTGCCAATTAGCATATTATACCTATTTTATTGTCATCTTAAAATTTACACGAAAAATAAATATATTTTATATAGGGTGAATGTTCACTTATTTTAGTTTTTTAAAGCAATTATATAATTTTTTTCAAAGGGAAAGATTGAAATTTATATTTAAAAAAATAAAGATCCTTATATCCATTTATTAAAACAGACGTCGATAATCGGAAAAAATACTAATCAGCAAATATCATCCACTCTCAATTCCCCTCCCA
Organism: Mongoloraphidia duomilia; assembly: GCA_039654895.1. Taxonomy (NCBI): domain Eukaryota; kingdom Metazoa; phylum Arthropoda; class Insecta; order Raphidioptera; family Raphidiidae; genus Mongoloraphidia; species Mongoloraphidia duomilia. Next base: position 11,418,151 of record CM077517.1, on the reverse strand, counting down.
TGTTTCGTTTTTGTAGTAACACAGAGAGACAATAATAACTTTTAGTAGAAAAAAACAAAAATTAGGAAAGACACAATAAGAAACTCGGCATCCATTAAGAAAATAATGAAATTTTAAATTGAATTTTAAAATTTGGTGGGAGCGGTGGGAGTTTTTCTGCCATTAACACGCATCTACAGACTAACTATAGGGTGAAATAAGTATACCTATTCTATTTAATTGCTGATTTAACGTTTTTACAGAAAATGGGATCACGTTATGCAATAGTTCCGATTTTTTTTATTTTTGTAGAACTAAACAGTTACATATTATAATAAAAATAATTCCACGACTTCTGTGAACATATTGTAAAATATTGTAAAAATGTTGTTTATATTATTAGTTAAAATTTTAATAAATCACAATAACAGAGGAGGAGAAAAAAGACTCTTCCGCCTATAGCTACCAATTTAAAAAAAATGCTAAATATCCAATCGTTTATTTTTAAGCACAACCGAACACAAAATGAACGCTCATGTGCACTCGCTTTGAAAAATTAAAATTAAATTTATGAATAAAAAATTGTTTTTCAGTTCATTTGTCAGCGTGTGTACTGTGTATCACACGTTCAGCTAAAAGTATAAACCGGTTTTTAATTACTTATTTATTTTGATTTATTCATTTAGAGATCTATTTGTTCATAATAAAAAAACGGGTGGACATGTGCCTCACCCACATAAGCGCACGGTCGAAGTTATACTTCATACATTTACATTTTTGCTTTTTTCCTCTCAGAATTTTTAAAATTAATAAATAATTATTATTTACCCGTGTACTGCAGGTATCTGTGATACCTCCTTCGGGCAATAATTCTATTATTGTACCTACTTAACGTATCTGGTTTTAATAAATGTCTAAATAATTAAATTAAATTAACAAAATCCATGGATATATCATCACATTTATACATAAGTATCCAAATCCTACTTACAATATTACACTATTTTTAAACGACAAAAAATTGATTTTTAAAATTATAAAATCTAAAAGAAAACGAATTTTCCCTGGGATGAGAACTAGCCAGATCATTTTTTTGCCCCCCAAAACTCCTTTTCAGTAAAGTTCCTCCAAATCTCTATAGCCATTTTATCCCCGTCAGCGTTACATTACAACGTTCGTTAATTTTTGAGTCGGTAATTTTTGCCTCGACGTTATTCCAATTCACTACTTTCAATAACAAATTTGTGGAGAATTATTAAAATGGATTAAATTCCAATTTTCGCCTATGCCTAGCTAAAAAAATACTAAACTCCTGATTATAATTAAATAATCAATTTATCTCTCTCAAAAAAAAAAAAACATAAGTGAGGTAGATAGATAGATAGGTATTTTATTTCATGAATGGCTAAATAGCCGTGAAATAAGTCAACATAAAATAGTTAACAAATACGAATAAAATTACAACTCATCCAAAGAAAATAAGCATTTGTTTATAAGATACTCTTTTAAACGTCTCTTGATTCAGATGTTTAAAATCACTAGGTAATTTATTATAAATGTCGACTAGATTAAAAGTGACATTTTTTCGATATTTAGGCAATAGTTTATGCATGGCAACATGCATAAACTATTGCTTGTCTAGTATTCCGATTATGAATCGAAATATTAATTTTAAAATAACTTGGCTTACAAACACAGACACTTCATAAACATATATAGAGTAAGAGGAGCCTTTATATATGTGAATAGCCTGTAGATAATAGACCCCTGGCCCCTAGCAGTGTTTTATTAATTAAATCAAAATATATAGCACAATTTATAATAATGCATATATTATAATATACAGGGTGGACCAAGTTATAGTAGCATCGAAAAATAAGTAGACATGCATAATTTTATTTTTTTCCAAAACGCTTTCTAAGGGAGATACAGCCCTTCAAAGTCCAGTTTTAAAAATCAATACTGACAAATGTCAGAAATTATCTCAAAACCAAGTATCGCCTACTTTGTTGGTTATTTTCATAAGTTATTTATTTGTTTTTAATTTAATTAATGAATTATTTATTTAAATTCGTCAAACAGTAAACAGTTTACAATTGTTGTACAAGATTCCAGACCTATTACTTTCATAGGTGGCTATTTTAGAAGTGTTCTAAACTTTCAACTCTAATTATCTCGTAAATGAAGCCTCAAATCGAAATTTTGCAAGAGTGACTCTTTTTTTCTAAATTGAACAGGGAATTCGAAAAAAATGTTGTTCTTTAAAAATATCCAGTGGCGCAGAAAATAGGGCGGGAAAAGTGAAACAACCCCCCTGTATCTACGCTACTTGACAATTTTGCCAAAAGTTACTTACGTCAAGTAATGAGTATCTATTGCATAAATACTTGTACCAAATTTGGTCAAAAACGCATTAATAACATGAGAGTTAGGACAAAAAAAAGAATTTTAAAACTGAACTTTGAAGGGATGTATCTCCCTTAGGAAGCGTTTTGGAAAAAAATAAAATTATGCATTTCGACTTATTTCTCGATGGACCATCGAATGGTGAGTTATTGCTACTATAACCTGGTCCACCCTGTATATCCAATCTACATACGATTTATTTATATTAAACTGTAGGTATGTGTAATATCAGAATATTGTAATATGATAAGTAAACGCCAGTTGTATATACAGTGTGTCCACAGACTCATCCTCAACATGGGGATCTCCGTTGTTATGGGAGATAGAGATTTGGTTAAATGAGACAAAATGTGCAGAATCTCCAGTACTACTACCCTGCGTAGTCAAACTTTCCATATTTTGCTTGGTTCGCGACCGACAGTTGAAAAACGAGATTTACCTATTTTCGTTTTTTGTTTATAACTCGCTTATTAAGTAAGTTAGAAAAAAAAATATTTTCACTTTCTTAAGGCCCTTTTTTATGAAGATTTCAAATCTCTTTTCATATTTTTATTTACTTTTATAGTTTTAGAGATACTTGTATCAACTTTGTTTTTTTAAATACACGTCAAAGATGGCCATGACACCATTGGAAAGAGATTTTTTTTCTCTTTAATTTGATATGAGGGTTGATGGATTTATTTTCAAAAATAACAGAGTTATACGTAAAACACTGATTTTTAATAGTAGGCTATGCTAAATTAATTGATAAAACAAGAGAAGGCTTAGCAAACAGTTGAAATTCGCGTTGGCTTAGTAAACGGCTGTTTTGTTTTAGCTGTCAAAGTGTAGTTTGTTGCTAATTTGTCAGTTTACTAAGTGATTTATTAAATTTACTTTTGTTATCATGGAACCATTTTGTAACAATGAAAAATAAGCGATTTTCAACAATTGATCGTAAAACAGTAGTTTTGTCTTCTTCACTTATTCGCGTTGACTTAGTAAACGGCTTTTTAAATGATCCATAGTTTATTAAATTTACTCGTAAGTTTCTGTAAATAGACGAATTAGGTTGTTGTCTTCGTTCTGGATACTGATCGAAGTACATTTCTGCAGCTCTGGTCGAATTTTTGTGACATAGAATGTAACAAGATAACATATCAAATTTTTCATTGTTACAAAATGGTTCCATGATAACAAAAGTAAATTTAATAAATCACTTAGTAAACTGACCAATAAGCAACAAACTACACTTTGACAGCTAAAACAAAACAGCCGTTTACTAAGCCAACGCGAATTTCAACTGTTTGCTAAGCCTTCTCTTGTTTTATCAATTAATTTAGCATAGCCTACTATTAAAAATCAGTATTTTACGTATAACTCTGTTATTTTTGAAAATAAATCCATCAACCCTCATATCAAATTAAAGAGAAAAAAAATCTCTTTCCAATGGTGTCATGGCCATCTTTGACGTGTATTTAAAAAAACAAAGTTGATACAAGTATCTCTAAAACTATAAAAGTAAATAAAAATATGAAAAGAGATTTGAAATCTTCATAAAAAAGGGCCTTAAGAAAGTGAAAATATTTTTTTTCTAACTTACTTAATATGCGAGTTATAAACAAAAAACGAAAATAGGTAAATCTCGTTTTTCAACTGTCGGTCGCGAACCAAGCAAAATATGGAAAGTTTGACTACGCAGGGTAGTAGTACTGGAGATTCTGCACATTTTGTCTCATTTAACCAAATCTCTATCTCCCATAACAACGGAGATCCCCATGTTGAGGATGAGTCTGTGGACACACTGTATAGGTTTATAAGATATATCGACACTCCTCAGTCCACACTCCTTACATCTTATACTGCCAATGCCAAAACTATCGCTCAAGGCTTACAATTACGTTTGAAATTATAATATAAATCTAATTAGCAGATGAATGTGTTATGTCATTAGCTATACAGTTCGCTACCGTTTATCAATGAATTAACGGAACCATCTTCCAAATTCTATTCATAAATCTATTCTCTGCACCTAGTATTTTGAATCCTATTTTTGAGACTAGAAATTCTGAACTTGAACAAAATGATTAGAAATTATTCTGACAGCTAAAACGTCATCATTTTGTTCAAGTTCCATGGCTACCGCAATCTGTTTTTGAGGTAATTTTGACAGTTTCATATCAAATTTCTGCCGTTACAAAGCATGGAAAATTAATTTTGTTTAATGATTTACATGCAGAATTTTATGTTCTAAAACTTTCATTTGAAGATATTTTTCCTGAAATAATAATAATAAAAAAACTCGGGTCGCAGTGCCAAACCCTGCCGACATTATAGTGTATATACAAGCATTGTGGCATTATTATGTGAACTTAAGTTTGTTTTTTGACAAAATAAAAATTTAACCCCTTAATACATCCCTTAAAATAATTAATTTTTTCTAAATTTCGATATTAGACATGGATTTTATCTGTTCAACATCTGCACCAAATTAAATACACCCTTCCATAAGTAAATCCATATCAACAAACTAGTGTTTTCATAAAATTTGAAAGTCCGGTCCTGTCGGGCCGATTTTATTAAAATTTTAGCAGCACATTTTAATCTTTACTAAAGAGTTAAATTTCAATTTTGAAACGATTCTGACAATTTTTTCGGTATTTTTGGGCCCAAAAACTTTTTGGAACCCCTAAATACAACCCTGAAAATGGTCCGATCCGGCCCATTTTAAATAGGCTTCCTGCGGTGATGGGTTCCAATGTGTGTGTACCAAATTTAGTCTGTCGAGAGTTATCGTGTACACACACACACACACACACACACACACACACACACACACACACACACACACACACACACATATATATATATATATATATATATATATATAAACATTTTTAAAAATGGTGGCAAATTGTTCAGGAGGGTATGAAACGTCGAGAAATTTTGGTCCGACCTCTAGGTCTCGCCATCCGACCGACGCCAATAGTGTATGTGCCATATTCTATGGCAAATACACTAATAATAATAATTTATTTATTTACCAACTTGAATTGTTGTCCAATTACAGGAAAAAAACAATTCGTGCAGACAAAGTTAAAACTAAAATAGAAAGAAGTAAAAGAAAAAATATTGATAAAGAAGTACCTAAGCCTAAATACCTTGAAAGAAGCCATATTATGCAATTATAGAATAATTAATAATTTGATTTAATTTTAGATTTAATTTGTATATATGTATCACCAAAAAAGTCAATATTGAATTTGCTAGAGTAAATATTACATATATTACACATGCTTTGGACTGGTGAATTGCACATATACATAATTAGGGAAGCAGGAAATCGCGAAAGTTTGATTTTACGGGTTTGTGCAGCAGTCACGCTCACCACCCTGTATACAGTATGTAAACAGGTAAGCTGCACATAGGGAAATTAGCATTGGGAAAAAAGTGAATGGATCAGAGTGAGCCAGGGCTCATAATGTACGTATTTATATAGAGTTGCTATGGTTTTTTAACTTCCCATTGGAAGTTATTGTAATGGGTCCGAAAATCGAAATCAAAAAGGAAAAAAAAATGTATGTTTCAAGGTCACTACACTATTTTTACACTACTTTTAGAAAGATGTCTGTGTGTGTGTGTACGTACGTACGTACGTATGTATGTGTCCATTTCTTTCTAAGACGAAATCTCGAGAACGAAAAATGATATCGACTACGTTGGGGTGCCAATCGACGCGTATTAACGTAAATATGATCTGAAAGGAATTTTTTTTAAATCGGTTCAGCCGTTCTTTTTTCTTAACCAAATAACCTCCAAAAAAGTAGATTTTACACAATATCTCGCGAATAAAATATTATATCGACTTCGTAAGGGTGTCAATCGAGGCGTGTTAACGTCATTTTGATCCGACATAAATTTTATAAAAATCGGTTCAGCCGTTTTTTTTTTTTTTTTTTTTCTTAAATTATTGATGTTTTATTAATTAAAATGATTACTTTTATGTGTAATATCTAATTTAATTATTATTATTAATAATTTATCAAACTGGGAAGTTCGTCGTGTGGACCTCAAGGGTCGCACTTTAGTCCTAATAAACGACCCACCTCACGGCTTGTTTAGTGTTTTTATTTCAGTTTCAATTATTTTTATTTTAATAGTTGTTTAAATGTCAAATAAAATAAAAAAAATTCGACTGATGACCAGTCCTATACTTCCCACCTAGTAAATATTTGCAAAAAATAAACACTCTTTTTTTTATTCTTTGACTAGGCCCAAATAACCTTAGCTGTTGGTGGTCTTTAAAACACAATTTAATTTTTATTCTTTGAAAAAAGCATGGCCCTCTTTTTACTTCCCACCTCTACTATGGTAGGGAAGTAATGGATTCAGTCCGAAAACAATATTTCGAGATTTTAACAGATTTTCACGTTTTGAGACCCTAGCAATCGTTTAAGATCATTTTCTGACTGATGTCTGTATGTGTGTGTGTATGTGTGTATGTGTGTATGTGTGTGTGTGTGTATGTGGTCAATTTTTCGCCTTCGATATCTTAAGAACGGAACAACATACGGGCATGCCGATTGTTCTATTGTGTTTATCAGCCTTTAACTTAGATCTGATTAGATTTTGAGTCAAATCGGTTCAGTGGATCCTGAGATATTCAAAAAAACGTCCTCAATGTCACGTATTAACATAGGTAAAAAAAAATATAAATGAATTCTAGATGTTATAATATGAAAAAAATGTAAATATTTTTTTTCTCTAAAATGTATAGTTTTCGAGAAAAAAAATATTTTACTAAAAAAAATAAAAATTGTACGTAAATCAAGGTAACCATGATTTTTGCTATATTAAGCTAGCCATCAATAGATCACCAAACAAAAAAGAGGGCCATGCTTTTTTCAAAGAATAAAAATTAAATTGTGTTTTAAAGACCACCAACAGCTAAGGTTATTTGGGCCTAGTCAAAGAATAAAAAAAAGAGTGTTTATTTTTTGCAAATATTTACTAGGTGGGAAGTATAGGACTGGTCATCAGTCGAATTTTTTGTTTGGTGATCTATTGATGGCTAGCTTAATATAGCAAAAATCATGGTTACCTTGATTTACGTACAATTTTTATTTTTTTTAGTAAAATATTTTTTTTCTCGAAAACTATACATTTTAGAGAAAAAAAATATTTACATTTTTTTCATATTATAACATCTAGAATTCATTTATATTTTTTTTTACCTATGTTAATACGTGACATTGAGGACGTTTTTTTGAATATCTCAGGATCCACTGAACCGATTTGACTCAAAATCTAATCAGATCTAAGTTAAAGGCTGATAAACACAATAGAACAATCGGCATGCCCGTATGTTGTTCCGTTCTTAAGATATCGAAGGCGAAAAATTGACCACATACACACACACACACATACACACATACACACATACACACATACACACACACATACAGACATCAGTCAGAAAATGATCTTAAACGATTGCTAGGGTCTCAAAACGTGAAAATCTGTTAAAATCTCGAAATATTGTTTTCGGACTGAATCCATTACTTCCCTACCATAGTAGAGGTGGGAAGTAAAAATTGAAACTAAAATAAAAACACTAAAATAACCATAGCAACCCTATATAAATACGTACATTATGAGTCATGGCTCACTCTGATCCATTCATTTTTTCCCAATGCTAATTTCCCTATGTGCAGCTTACCTGTTTACATACTGTATATAGCAAGCACACTTCCATCTCATTTTATATTGTGGTAAACTATTATAATTTATAAAATATGATAGCCATATACTCGTTTGTGAACTAGTTATATGCCAGTAGTTATTAGGTGAATGTTTGTGTATTTTGTACTTTATTATACACATATTATACAGGTGGCCTCAGATACGTTCCAAATTAAAGCCTATAAAAATATTTACGGAAAACAGTTTTAGACCGTTATGGATTAAAGGCTCCCATAGACCAACGTAGGATAGTCAGAGCGGGATCAAATTATATGGCGGGATATGTAAGCGCAATATCGTTTGAATGTAAAATGGTAACATATTCCGTCATCTAATTTGATTCCGCGCCCCTCCCGCTCCGTCCCGCTTCTGTAGTTCAGCGTTAATGGTGGGAGCCTTTGTAAAAAAAGTAAAAGTACATAAAATTATCTGATTAAAACAAATTGAAAAACGAAACGATTTAGTTCTTAAAATTCCAAATAACGTAATTTCGACTTTAAAACTAAATCGATTTAATTATTGTACCTGAAGAAGTCTCAATAAAGAGATGAAACGTTGTACAATTAGTAAATGAAAAATCACTGGTTTATTTATTATAGTCCAAGTACCTGCGATTTTTTATAATAATTATTGACATAATTTGTGAAAATACTTCTAATATCTGCACAGTGTCCACTTGAGGAATCACCGCCTCAAAAAATAAAAAAAAACTATCTTTTAGTAAATGATTTTTCGTCTATGTAATAATAATTGAATTAATAAAAAAAACCAAATTGACAGACATAAATTAATAGATTTAATAAAAAATAATATACAACGTTTCGGCAAAAGATGTATGCCCTTTTCAGATTTTATATAATAATTTTTATACTTTAAAAGGGCATATATCTTTTGCCGAAACGTTGTATATTATTTTTTATTATATCTATTAATTTATGTCTGTCAATTTGGTCGTTTTTATTAATTCAAAACTATTTTTTATCTTTCACGTTTTTGTTTGATAAAAAAATAACATGGGGGAGGGTTTAATTTGAGGTTCCGTTTGGAAGTTGCCAAATGCGTAATCTGCCACGTAGATACCTAATATTATGATCTCAGAAACATTCCTGATTTCCAGAAGTGGAATCATATACCTAATAAATTATAACATCCTGTATAGTGAGCATACAACAGGAGTGTATGTAGTCATGAAGTGTAATGTTTATGTATAGACGGCAGCAGCGGCGCTGTCAGATTGAACATGGAGATAACGTCAGTCTGCAATGCAGAACAGCGTATAACAACTACACCTACGAACGCACACGTGCCCCTAGATGATTTGTTTACAGGGGTACAGAGGTCTACACTGGGCCACTTTACAGGGACGGACACAAAATTAATTCTGATTTAATCTCTCCTAGTCGAAAATAAAACAGGCTCCCGTTTTCAAAGATGGTCTCAAAATAGTATATTGTGTAACTAGTGTGCTAAATACATCTTTATACGTCAGGCGCGATATTTTCAGCACAAGTAGTAGGCGAGCACACACAAGCCTTGGCGAGTGTGCATCGCGAGCCGCATACACTATACTTTATACAGGGTGATTCCAAAGTTGACGTTATCCTTTCACCAGCGAATAGGGCTTCAACAAATAAGATTTTTTTTCCTTTGGCGCTTTTTCGAAATATCAACATCAACGGAGATACAGGGTGTCAAAATTTTATTTAAAAAATTAAAATTTATTAATAACTGCCAAACCAATTGAGATATTTAAGAAAAAATTTGTAAAAAAATAACATACATATGTATGTATTCAAACCTTAATTTTAGGTGCCCATTAAAACGGTTTTTATTTTTTTACTCGAAAACAAGGAATTCAATAATAATTTTTATTTTTAGAAAAATCAGTTTTTTTTTACGCGCGCCATTGGTCAACCCAAAAATATTTTATTTATTGAAGAATTTCCCTCCCCCGTAGCTATTGACACCTACAAAATTTTTCTTAAATATCTCAAGTGGTTTGGCAGTTATTAATAAATTTTAATTTTTTAAATAAAACTTTGACACCCTGTATCTCCGTTGATGTTGATATTTCGAAAAACCACCAAAAGAAAAAAAATCTTATTTGTTGAAGCCCTATTCGCTGGTGAAAGGATAACGTCAACTTTGGAATCACCCTGTATAACACATGCATGGTTTTAGGATTTAACTGAATTAAAAAAACAGTTGCATAATGATTCATTATGTAACTAGTTACATAATGGTTCATTATGCAACTGTTTTTTCATTATAGCACTGAAAAGCGATGCATAATGTATCATTATGTAACTAGTTACATAATGAACCATTATAGCACTGAAAAGCGTTACATAATGGTCACTAGTCAATAAACGGCTATTTAAGGTTCGCAAAACAGATACGAAAAAACACTAAAAGCGTGCATGTGTTATATAATGAATATTTCATAACATTGTTGTTTTCTTATAAGAGGTTCTGACATTAAATTTTAGCTCTATAATTTTTTTAAATCTTTATTTCACCATTTTTGAATTCCTACAAGAATGTTTATTTTTATCACGGTAAAGAACAATGATCAATCTGCACAAAAAGACATTTTTTACTAAGGGCACAAAAAAGTACATAGATTTGGATTCGTATCCACATTTTGGAACTTTTAAAGTCAATCAGGCGACTACGACTTTTAAGTCTCTGTATCAGGTCTGTTTGAAACAATATGTGAAGAAACCTAGTAGCGACATAACGTCGTGATGGCATCTCAGACGCGTAATGCACACAAGACAGCGATCTAAATAATTTTATTCAACACACGCTTTTACTATTTTTTCGTGCCTGTAAAGCGGATCTTAAATGGCCGTTTATCGACTGGTAACGTTATGATCCATTATGAAACTCTTTTCGATGCTATAATGAAAAACACTTGAAAAACCCGTTACATAATGAAACCATTACGTAACCCTTTTCAATGCTATAATGAAATATGGTTACTATGGTAATGAAGTAAATAAATATTGTACCAAGACCAATGTTTTTGGAATGAGATGTAAATACTGCTGTCAGTGAATCTACGGTATTTGACGTTAATTCAATAAAGCCCTAAAACCATGCATGTGTTGAAAAAAATATAATGTGCAACTAGTGTGCTAAATACAACTTTATGCGTTAGGCGCGATGTTTTCAGCAAGAGTCGTAGGCGAGCGCGTATACGAGTGCCAAAAACATCGCGCCTGACGCATAAAGATTTAGTACACTATAGTTGCACATATTATACTACTAATATCTGGATGACCGAGCTTTGCTTGGATGAGTTCAAAAAAAATAGTATTTAAATTTCGCATTTCATCAAAATCGTTAGTCGTTTTTAAGAAAAAAAATTACATACCTATAAATAGATAATATTATTATACGTCAGTATACGTCATAATAACGTATGTACCTACATATTTTCAAATAATTACTGATTATTTTAATAAGTTAAAGATTGACTGTCAGAATAATTTGACATAAATAATGAAAATAGTTTGTTTTTTCCAAAGCCTACTTACCATACAACACTGTTTTATAACGTTAAAAAAACTATTTTTTAAAATGATAAAATCGATAAGAAAACGAATTTTTCCAGGGATGAGATCTAGCTAGATCGATTTTTTGCTCTCCAAAACCCCTTTTCAGTAAATTTCATCTAAATCGTTAGGGCCGTTTTCGAGAAAATATTTATATAGGTTATACATAGGTACATATATACAAAATTTGCTCGTTTAATAATATAGGAATTTGACATTTATTCATTTTCAATCATTTACCAGATATTTATTTACCTAATTGTAAGCTTTTTATTTGTGTTTCGGTGAATGTTGAGAAATAACATACGATACTATATTATCAGACATCGAAATAAATTTGTGGTGCCGCCTCTAGTCTAGTTAGGAAATACAGTTAAGAAGAACACACAGAGACTGTGGGAGCTTCAACCACCGTTGTAGCTCATAAGATATGGTAATTTATAAACTATCTATATTCTACAGAATGTGAGAACCAACCCAAGTGTTCGACACGGCTGGGGGCGGATGTGTATCGACGTCGCATGAATCTATTCAATTAAACATGTTTAAATCAATTTAGTATTGTTAAACACACCATACACGATCATTCATATCATCCAACTTATCGTACAACACGTCATTTAGATCGTTAGTCGATGAACCATGTCATCACATCTTCAAATATGCATCGGATATTCTGGTATCTTGGATTTTTTATTTATTTTAGATTATAGATGCGTCGACATCTCAAGTCATTAGCGTATTTCAACTACACTAAATAACAACTATCTTAAAACTAAATAACATCACAAAACATCCATGAGCGCAGGTGGGTGGTATCTTGGAGCACAATCGTACACAAGGTCATATAATATATCGTTCAAATAGAAAAAAACGGTGTGGGTCTCGGGACCCCCGACAGATGTGAAACATCAAAGAAAACGTTATTGAACTCGGTGGTATTCTCTATGTAGTAGTATATATTTTTTTTACCATAAAATTTTAATTTATTCATTATCATCGCATGCAACAATTGAAACTGTAGAATTTTCTGTTTCATTTTCTAGCATAGTAACAATTGGCACCCACAGTAAGATTAAGACACAGCCTCGCCTCGTGTCATATTTATACGCACTCTCAAAAGCAGCAACTAATTGTTATGCTGCGACGTAATCCTATATACTGCACTGTAACACTGCGTGTGCTACTGTGCATGCCTGAGCCAGTGCCGCAGTGGTGGGAAGAACAGCAGCGAAGGAGCGGACCAAACATTTCGTTGCATATTTCCTCTCACGCTGTTCACAGCCCGACATAAGATGTTTCACATCAAAAAATCGATATTCGTTAAATCTGATCGTATTTGAAACTTTTAACTTCCCGCTAAGAAAATTGTAAATTTTCAAAAATTCGAGAAGTTATTGGTATTCTGAATATTTCCAAGTGGATGTCTGTAAATAGCGGATAATCTTTTCAATGACTGTGCTTACGAAATTATGTATTTTGGTCTGATTCTTTATTAACGCTTAAAACTGAAAAATAATGAGAAAAATATGAATCGAAGTTAGTAACAAACAGCGTCCTGAATCCTGATATTATTATAGTATAAGATCTTTTCGACGTGATTTAATAATATCGTAGATCTATACATGGTTAGTTCTACACATATCAGTCGTATATATTATTCGAAACACGGGTAGCCGTAGAGACTTGTGTGGACAATTCTGTTTATAGCACCCCTAAGAAAGGATCGAATTCATAAGGGGGTTTGGCGTGAAGGTAGGCTTCGCGTTTTTGGTCAGAAGTCCAGAAATCACGGAGTTTCTATGTAACGTAGGTCGCACAAGTTTTTTGTTGAAAATGATCCTTAAATAAATAATGAAAGTTTGTTGGAAATTTATTTTTATTACTGCACACATGTTAAGTAATCATTTGTGTGAAATACGAAATTAAAATTCATCAACTAAGGGGTTAAAAGGGGATGAAAATTAGTATAAGTTCTATCTATCATTAGAAGCATGAAGCACAGGAGTTCCTTATATAACGAGATGAGATCAGTAGATGTCATTAAAGGGTAAATAGGATGACAGTTTGAACACTTGTCATTCTCAAGGTTGAAGCATCTTTATGCCAGAGTTCCGTTATATTAAGTTTTGATTAAAATTCAAGCGATTGTTAATTATCTAGGGTGGTATAAATAGATAAATTTTGTATGGAAGTTCGTATTTTTTAAGAGAAGCTTTTCAACAGGACGCCTTTAAACCTAGATGTTTAATAAAATTCCGGATTTTTGAACATATCATAAGTTAAATACGGGATGAAATTTGCATGGGTCATCAGTAAGTAGAAATAAATTTTCGCTACAAGAGTTCCTTATTATGGTAGAATATGTATTCAACAATACAACGTACGACGCTATCGTTACGTTTATAATATTCGAGCGACGACAAGCGGGAGCAAACTAATACGAGGAACGAGCTTAGCGGTGAAAATTAATATTAACACCAATCGAGTGTTTATTGTACTTTATATACATACAAATTTTTGTATATCAACTTCTACGAATAACCGATTTTCGCAGGAGACGAATTATCCGGGGGGGGAATAACTCTAACCGAATAGTGAAAGTAAGTAGTAAATAAATAAAACACAACAAAATTTGATTTTATAAAGACAAGTCTAAAATATGTCTGATCACAACGAGATTATAATTTTGAATAACTTGTTTGTTTATAATAGAAACTGCTAAAACAAAACAATGTTGTGGTCGACAATGTAGAGTATTAATGTTGACTCCAAAAGACACAACAATAGTATTATAGCCTTTATTTATAGATTTGTCAACTTCTGACATTATATAATTTAATTCTGTATTTTTCATAATATGGCAACATAATAATGTATTAACTAACACTAACACAAGTATTTATTCTTATCAAAGACACCTAACATATAACATAATATAACAAGCCGTGAGGTGGGTCGTTTATTAGGACTAAAGTGCGACCCTTGAGGTCCACGCGACGAACTTCCCAGTGTGATAAATATTTAATAATAATAATTAAATTAGATATTACACAGAAAAGTAATCATTTAAAAAAAAAACGGCTGAACCGATTTTTATAAAAGTTATTTCGGATCAAAATGACGTTAACACGCCTCGATTGACATCCTTACGATGTCGATATAATTTTTTATTCGCGAGATATTGTGTAAAATCTACTTTTTTGGAGTCTATTTAGTTAAGAAAAAAGAACAGCTGTACCGATTTTGAAAAAGTTTCTTTCAGATCATATCTACGTTAATACGCGTCGATTGGCACCCTAACGTAGTCGATATCATTTTTCATTCTCGAGATTTCGTCTTAGAAAGAAATGGACACGTACGTACACACACACACAGAGACATCTTTCTAAAAATAGTGTAATGACCTTGAAACATAAAAATTTGTTATACATTTTGATTTCGATTTTCGGACCCATTACAATAACTTCCAATGGGAAGTTAAAAAACAAACTAACGTCTTTAACACCAGTTATTCTTAAATTTCTCTATAATACCTTTTATTATGTGGTCTGTATCTCCAATATCTTTATCGTTTTCCCCAGTCATAATTTCGATAATGTTTCTATTTCTACTTAATTCTAAAAAATTCCTCATTTCTTCTGTTCCTTTACAATCTCTTGTCAGATGTAAATTTGTAATTATTGTTTCATCTCCACATAACATACATTTTCTTTCTTCATCTTTCTTTTTTCTAAATTCCCAAAACCATCCCCCTGATATAACGTTCAAGTCAAAGTTAGTGCATTATTACTTTTATTATATATTTATTTACATTATGATCCCCCATACGGCATAATTCGAAATTAATATAGTATAGCATCAAATCATCAAATAAGCTTAATAGTATTGCAATTATTATTATCGGATCTTGAACGATTAAGGCCGACACTAATATACTTAACAGCTATATTATTTAAGTAGGTAGCTACAATAATTCTGCATTAATAGTATAATTTTCAAGTGCATACAAGCGAAGACATGCACTTTGTGGTATGAACTTTAGTGAACATACACAGTTACTCATTGAAATTGGGATATCGAGGATGCATCTTGGCGAAGTTCCTTATTTTATACAGTGCGGTTATTAAGGCCGGGCGGTTACACACAATTGTTTCCACTACTAAACAATGTAGTCGAGTTGTGTAAAAGTGTCGCGATTTCAGCTCAACTAAACTATTGTAGCAAACTCCAAGATGTTACGCCACTGCCTCCAATAGAAACCACGAGAAAGCTCTGGTTCACAGTTGCAAAGCGTGGAATGGTATCGAAGATACGAGAACGTACTAGGCTGGGCAGCGCAGGTATATAAACGAGTGAGTGAAGCGAACATGGATTCAGTCAACGGGAATCAGTGTCGTGTTGAATACGAAATCAAGCACTGAGCGACGAATAGTCTGATAGAAATAAATCTGATATAAATTCACCTGATAATATAAATATTAGTGTAGTTAATTGTATATATAGTTAAGTGTTATTTAAGTGGCTCGGTTAGTTCAATAATTACCGTTTAATAAACTATCATAGAGTTCACGACCCACGCTTTTATAATTATGAACCTAAATTATTAAAAATTATTTTTTCCTTTTTAGTGCATTTAAATAAAAGCTTGTCTCTAAAAAGTTTTTTTTACTAATATTTTTTGACTTACTATTCTATTATGATAGTTTATTAGTCACGACCCACGCCTTTATAATTATGAACCTAAATTATTAAAAATTATTTTTTCCTTTTTAGTGCATTTAAATAAAAGCTTGTCTCTAAAAAGTGTTTTTTACTAATATTTATTTTGTTCATTTTAGTCATTCAAAATTTTACTACCCTTTGACACCCGTAGGGGTGAATTTCGAGAAATCCTTTCTTAGTAGATGCTTACCTCAGAAAAGGAACCAACTGTCGAAATTTCAAGTTTCTAGCTTCAGCGATTTGACCTGGGCGTTGATTAGTCCAAAAAACTCTACATCCCCGTTTGAACCCCTTAGGGGTTGAATTTATTTCTAAAAACGATTTATTCATATATTGTCATCGGGAATACATATGTGTACAAAATTTCAAATCGATCGGATACGTGGAAGTCGTTCAAAATTGACTTGCAAGATTTGACCTAAACAAACACACAAACTAACATACATTGCAAGTTAAATAAAAGCTTGTAAAAAGTAACATTAATTGTAAAGCCTATAACCGCTCGCTCTCGGGCAAAGCTTACAATAACTCAACATTTAATTTTTGATTTAGGTATGTCACGATGGTATGGGACTCGTATATTGATATTGTGTCTGTACTTTGTACACATAATAGACGGTTCATTAATAATAGCACTACTTTAAGAACAGCCTGTAAAATACTTAATAAGAAGAGAGTACAGAGATAAAATATAATGTTCCACTAAACTTAGGTAAGAAACACTTAACTTGTGACCTGATAATACTTCCTTGTATATCCAAATATGTGTTATAAACATGTATAATACCTATTATATAATATATGTGTGTGTGTTATCTACACACACGCTTACATAATACCACCGAGAAACTTAAAACTAGTTTCCAAAAGAAGTTCGAAGTTACGAAAATCTAGTTTCGTTTGAAACTGCCAAGTTTTTTTATAACATACAGATTAGACTTTATTTTCAATTTCAGAAAAAGAAATTACGAAAAATATACAACTTCTTTTCAAGTAAAAAAGCTCTCAGAGCAAACTTTATGGTCGTGTTTTCCTTTTAAAAGGAAATATCTTAAGAGTATTGGATACCTACAAATAACCCCTGCACTCTTCATCTCAAACCCTTTCCCTTCGTCGAAAATCGGTTGTGGCTCTCCCGACACTATTTTTAAATAAATGAATGCATTACGTAATCATTAGTATATGAAACACCTATTTGACAATGACGTAACATAATGCTGTAGTCAGGAAAAATTCATTTTTCAAACCTGTGTCACCGTAAAGATTCTAAACCTAAACTTTCCACTATCACGGCGAACTGAGTTAACAATTACTCATACAGTGACACATTTTCAAACAACCAACTCTTTCCCTTTAAAGCATTCTGTCACTGTAAAACCATCACATGCGAGAGTCACTATTTTTAAAGCTAAAGGGTCGATTAAACGCTAAATGAAGGACCAATAATTAGACTACAGGCAAATTTTTTGAAAAAAGTTGTCGCTACATGTAAAAGGTTACGTAATTTATTTATTTTTTTAAATTGTAAATTTTTCCAGGATTTTTTTTCGCCTGAAGGATCTGTAGTGTGATTCTTGGTCCTTGCCCGAACCCTTTAGTTTTAAAAATAGTGTCGGGAGAGTCATAACCGTTTTTAGGTGAGGGGAATGGATTTGAGATGAAGAGTTCAGGGGGTATTTGTAGGTATTCAATGCTCTTAGGTTTTCTAAAAGCTACTATTTTGATATTTGCTAATATTTAGGGAGTATATAAAATATACAAAAAAAGTCAGGGATGGGGACACTTGGCATCGGTGCGATTTGAAAGCGCTGCGACGCCAGGTCTTCTCATCCGTGACTTTTTTTGTAATATATTTAATTATTCTTTAAATATTAGCTAATATAAAAATATTAGCCTTCATAAATTAAATAAGGCATATCCGGCCTTTAGACATTGTGCTATAGGTCTAAGAGCACTGTGGACTAATTGGAAACTCGTCCGACGCGAAATTGGGAGTTTCGGGTTTGAGTCCCGGCAGTGGCATTTACATTTTTTCTTATCTATAGTCTTCTAAAAAAATATATAATGCCGACAGTATCGTCTGATATTAATTCACTAATATAGTGAATTTATTATAATCATATTGATTAAATATTAATAACTATCTTTATAAATTACTATTTTTGTCACGGTCTCTCGGTCTAGAACAAACTGACTCTTCTGTTGGAAGTTAAGAATCGTTGGGTAACTTCAACGGTTTAAAACTAAGGTTCATGAAGCTACCGTTCACGTCGTGTCGGTCGCGTCGTAATGCAATGTATGTGAAATGGCAACAACTCAACGAGGCTCTCTCTCAAGTCGACCGTAATGTGAGCCACTTATTAACCGTTCTCAACGCCCCGGCTAATTCGCGTGTCGGCAACTAGCGCAAATACTTTGCTGAGATTAGATAAAAAATTATTTTCCTGTCTCTCTTTTTGCTCTCTCTTGCAAACACGAAAATACTTGTGCAAAGATTACAGCAAATAAGCGGTTTTGCTACTAAAAGAGCTCATTATATTATATTTCTTTCAACAATTTGTAGATTTATGGTTGCTATAATTTAAAATAATGAAAATGATGTGCAAACTTTCACGGCCGGCATTGTTCCAAATCTTCATGGTTTCCGGGCTTGTAGGCCGTGGTCCGGTAGAAATACCACCGGACCACGGCCTACAAGCCCGGAAACCATGGAGATTTGGAATGAAAATAATGTTCACACAAAATCTAAAAATAATTTAAATACTTCATTTGTACAACAATACTCTTAAAAAGGTTCATGAGGTAGGTTATTTTAAAATTTTTGTATTGGGTAATTGAATCTTTAAATGTTTCGAATACATTCCAGAAAATATGAATAGGCCTAATTATTATAGTAGCAAACAATTTGTCAAACATTTTTTAACCGCTTAACTATAATATTCTCTTCGCCTTAATTTACAAATATTGTTTTGCTGGACGTAGCAAAAACACGTTCTTCGCACGGGTCTTTTGAAGCCCTACTTTACATCCTTTGAGTTAATAATTTACAGGTTTTGGATTTCTCCATTATTTAGGATCATTATTATTATATGCCCAATTTCAGCTCCGGAGGTACTTTATAATAATTTATATAGTTATTTTTTTTTACTTGTTTGAAAATTACACGTATTTTCTTTAAGCAAAACTACAAGAAAAATACCTTTTAATACAAGATATCAACTCGCTGAAATTTTCAAATGACATAATTGTTAAATATCTTATTTTATTTATTTGATGGTTTTTTACAGCTGATTTATAATTGAAGACATTTGGATAAGCAGGTAATAGCTGCTTATCCAATTAATGTCTTCAATCTTATTTCATAGTTTATTTGAAAAATATCAAAAAAATTCTTCACTTCATTTCCATTTTGAAAGAGTAAATTTTACTTTACCGTGACATTCAGTTGTTATTTATAGTTTGAAATTTATTGATTTTGTTAGTGAGTTTTACAGAATATTTAAACATAAATTACATTGGATTAAAACAATAAAATGTATCGACAAGCGAATGCAGATAAATGTTAAACTGCTATTTTTGTCGGAATCAATACCGGAGGCAATAATTTATAAGCCACAATATGTGGTAAAGCATTAGCAATTCTGCCAACATTTAAAATGAATAAATAATTTACAGGCGCTAAAAACTTTTCACTGATGTATTTTGTGTCGCTAAACATACAATAAGCGTATAGTTTATTTATACCTTTCTGTGTGTTTTATTTGCATATTTTATTGTGTTGAATTTGCGCCCAAAAACGTGAACGTGTTGTTTAGCTTCATTTTATATAGTAGCGGCTTTTAATTCAAATTGTTATGCAGGTATTTTATTTTTTACGAATTATTTAGAGTAGTATCGTTTAGGTCGGACGGGTCTAAGGGATGTTCCTATGAATATGGTTATTTAGTTGTTCGTCGTCAGTCGAGACGCGCCATAAACATAGACCCGTCCGACCCGAAACTCGTTTGTGCGCAGAAATGATGCTATTATCTTATCTAAACGATAGCGTATTCTACCAATCATCACTCACAGTGAGTATATTATATTTCTTATAAAATAAGTTCGTCGCTTGTAACTTTAAATAAAACACGAACTTGAATGATCAAAATATATGTCGCCATATTTGTAGATCTGAAAAAATATGGCAGCCAAGACCTGGTCCCATTTCAAAGTCATTTGGCATACATGAAACAAGAAATTTGGTAAATATGTAGTTTTCACGATTACGACTAAATAAATCTTTTTTAACACGCTTATATTAGTTCCACCTGTATGTATGTTTGTTTGTATGTAAAGGATTCTTTGAACGCGATTTTCACCCACTTTAAAACTTCAGATTGAACTGAAACTTTGCACACTTATCAAGGACCGATGACAATACAATAATTCAATAAGTTTGTCCCATTATCCTGACCAGGATCTCCAGGACTAAAAATAAAAAATAAATTATAATTTAAGAAACTAAAAAACACGCTTTAATGGTAAACTGGACTAAAATGTAAAAAATAACTTTTATTGTAAAAAAAGCGTGGGGTGCTTTGTACCATATTTTCATACTACCCCACGTTTTTTTACAATAAAAATTATTTTTTACTTTTTAGTTCAGTTTACCGCATTAAAGCGTGTTTTTTAGTTTTTTTAAATTATAATTTTTTCTGATATAAACACCTCAGAAACTCGTGAAATTATAACAGCTGCAAGTACGGAACCATTTTTTTTAAATTTAATTTAATTTAACGCACGTTTGGCATGGGGAACTAAAATATAAAATAAAAAACGCATCTCATTAGTTTCTGTAGCCTTTATATGTATATAAATTCGATTTTATATACAATGCGTAAGAAGTATAGCCTCTGTCACGTGTCCCACGACACCTCATGACTTTTTTTAATTATTTGACAATTACGCTTCTAATTTTTAATTATAATACTATTGCTTTAAAAATACACGTATAGTCCAATAATGTTGCACATTGACTTAAACAACAAACACAAAGCTAAATTGAGTTTACAATTAGAATTATAAGTGATTTCACACGCCAATAATCAACGAGCCGCTAAACGGCGCGGCAACAAATCGCGCGAACTCTGACAACCATTATGTATTATTACTGGTGATTGCACACATTTACTAGCCTGCAGGGTTGACATTGTATCCTATATCCGCAAGTTGCATTTTATGTAGAAGCCTCGTGTATATCTGCATAATACTGGCAATATTGCTTGTAGATATAATTTTATGTATATTTCCTCTGCATTATATTTTTTTATCAATTTCTTATGCGACTCCGAACGCGTTTGCGCAAAGCGTTAAATGTTTGCGTAAAGCATTAAACGATGACCTGCGCGCCTCACTATTCTATGAGAGGTAAACGCGGGGTGCGAGGAGTTCTGTCCGCTGTACCAATATCGAGTGGTGCAACGTAAGGCTAAGATAGATTGCGCTATCGTTTTATTTATCGTGTGACGTGAGTTTTAACGAAAATCAGCTCAATGTCACTACAAACTTATTTTTACGTTTTAAAGCAAAAACAATATTAGAAGCAATTTTGATTTAAGAAGTATTCATTTCAGTCGTGTATAACGACACACACAGTACATTTTTTTATCTTATTGTATTTATTTCTGTATGGCAAACTCGATTTTCTATAGTGTTCTGACTAAAGAAATAATAATAATAAGTTCGTAAAAATGTTTATAATATACGTAGGTACAGGTATTTTTTATGGTAACTAAAAAAAAAAAATGGGTGTGACCACACGACAGAAGTGAAAACTTCAGATTTTCTAATTTTTAGGGTCATCTACTACAACGCATTTATGAACTAAAAATAATTTATTACTAAAATAGGTACTAAAATTGTATTTTTAATTAATTCCACCTTGGTTTCAAAAAAATTATAATTATTGTCAAAGAAAGAATATAACAAATATATATATAAAAGTCATGTAGAATTTAGAAAAAAAACGCCAAAAATCGTACGCTGTCATCAGGTCTCGAACCCAGGTTCCTATGCATAGAACGCAAAGATGTAACCAACTGTGCTATGAATGGAAGTGTCTAGACGGCCGTTTTTATGAAATAAGTATGTTGCGAATTCTTAAGGTCAGGTTGCGAACGGTCAGCGCCAGCTTGCGAACGGTCAGGTTGCGAATTCTTACAGTTTTTTGTGAACGCTTCACCATATTTCAGTACCCAGGTAAAAAGTGCCTAACGCGCCTAAGGAAGTTTTCACTTCAAAAAAATATTCAAAATATAACACCTTACAAACAAAAATATATAAAATTAAAGTTTTTTTTTTATTTTTAATATTTGCACCTTTCCTGAGTTTAATGCTTTTACGTACTTCGTTCTAAAGTAAGTATGACTTAATTGAAAGAAAATCGTGCATAACGAACCCTTAAAAAGAAATATTTAAGAAAAAAAACTAAATTAGTCCATTAGCATTAGAGTGCATCGAGAGTGCATTAAATTCACGGATTTCTTTAAGCGCGTCGCTTTCATAAATATGCAGCTTATCATTGTTTACACTTCTTGATAATTGTTTAAATTTTAATTGAAATATGAGCTTGATAAAGTGCATTCCTTTAATAATGCAAAAAAACATTTCTTTGTGTTTCTAACCTTTTTGCATGTCATAGGTTACGAATATTAATTATAGAAGCATAACTGCATTACATAACCTTCGTGACGTAACAATCATGACGTGTAAAACTCTAGACCTAGAAGGTTCCGTTAGTACTTAGCAGGGGTGTAAACCAAAACCGAATTTTTATTGAATGAAAACAATCCTTTTGATTTAATTACAAAACGGTGTTTAATTATACATTTATTTTTCATAATTGTGTAAATACTATTGAGTTATTAGAGTATATATACCGGGTGTCCGGTCTCAAAGTCGAACATAGGGAATCAACGGTGTGTGCCATTTTTAAGTATTTTGGCTTTTACTTCTACTCGTATAGACTATAATAAGAAAACAAACAGGTACCTATTTAAGTAATGAAGAATTTAATTGGTTTTTTATTATTAAACAACGAAAAGTAATACTTAATAAAAAAAATAAAATTAATATAAATATTCAAATAACCCCCCATTTTCAAATAAACAATAACCCAGTCTTCATTGGAGTAATTATTCATTTTTACTTTAATTATTGTAAAAATGCTTACTTGCATCAATTACGAGTACAAAAGTTTTTTGACAATTTTATTACAGCACACTTCTTTTGTTTTTCGCCTACTTAATTTGAAATCATTACTGCAAAATCGGTAAATTTCAAATTGGTATTTTAAAGTAAAAATTTCATTTTTGGTCTTATTTTTAGAATCATTTGATGCGCAATAATTTTATCTTTCGATAGGTACCATTACCTTTCTTGTACGTTGAATTGGCGAACACGAATCAGCAAAAATGAACAATACCATGTTAAATCCCTATGCTCACCTTTGAGACTGGACACAGGGTATACTGGGTGCTGAACTGCTCAGGTGTAAAAAGGGATTTTACATGTAAAATCATGTAGGTATTTGCAATTTCCTGCTTTCCTGATTGATTTAGAGCAGGGTTAAACTATCTTCATGCTAGATCAGCTAGTTGTAACGAAAATCATTTTTATGCAGCGTGGTTACAGAAAACTCGTACCATATATATTTTTGTAACACATATTTGAAATGTACAACATTTTGTGCCTCTAATCGGCTACTTAAATTAATATATATCGCATGCGTACAATAATACAATATTTTATGCCATACGACAGGCGTGCGTAAAATACAGACTGTGACGTCATAAGCTTACAATAATGCATATTTTACGCCATACGACGAATATAGGAATATAGTTGCTATGGTATCGAAATAAATAAATACTTGATCAAGGCAAATATTTTTAGCTGATAATGAAATTAATTCAATAAAGCTCCAAAGTTGAATATGTTGTACATTTCAAATATGTTTACAAAAAGTAAGGTACACAACTCGTACAATTAAGTGTCACACGCCCTAGTGCGGTAAGTAAAACACTTTCCGTACACCTGCCTGTTAAATGACTCATTAAATGCCACTATACATATACACAGAAAGTAGCTATTTTGTAATGGGTATAGCAAAAACAGATTAACGCTTACGATATTGGTGCGTTTTACATCCCTGAGCGTAGGTAGGCGTGCATTGTTTCACATTACACGCATTCACGCTTATGCTCTTACACACTCGTCCCCTCCTCAACGCAGCCCCACAGTTCTATTGTGCGCTCTATACATCTATGCTCTAATTAATGTAATTAATTATGAACGTTCGTTGTTAGCGTATTTGTTTTCTCATTGTAACTGAACTAAAAGACTATTGAATGTCAAAATACACCTATATCCCTCAATTTACATGGTAGATTGGTTCTGCAAAATAATCATATAAATCAAGACTAACACTTATGTTGAAAATGGAAAGATATATTTTAAAATAGTTATTTTCGATACGTGTGCGTAAAGTGAGATATTCTAGTAGGCTTAAATTGAGACACGAGCTAAAAGACTGACGCATACACAACCAGATCTCGTGCGCTTACCCCCACTCGCCTAACGGCTCGTATACAGCGCACTCGATCTGGTTGTGTATGCGTCAGTCCCTTTAGCGAGTACCTCAATTTGAGCCTACTAGATATCTCACTTTAAGCGGACGTATCGAACATAATTTTTTATAACGACTGCTTCTAAAGTTTAATAGAGAGAAAAAAAATTATGAAGACGGAAAATTCGCTCTTCTAGTCCTTAGAACTTTACAATTACAGACTAAGTTACAATTTAGTTTATTTTTATTAAAGTTATTAACTTCTGTATAAATCATTAAAAACATGACTCTCTCATGATGTGGACTTTGTAGGTGCGATACTATATATAGGAACACATCGATCGATAGCCAGTAAGTTATATTGTACAAAGTGCGGAAATTTCGAATTTATAAGATGTAGAGATTGTACTTTTACGCACGCTTTGGACTTTCACGCACGGTGACTAAAATACGCCTCTTTACGCCCGCCACACAGTGCTCGAATTTTGAACTTTAGAAACAGGAGTTATAAAAAATAGTTTTTTACATGAATAACGTCTAATGTCTCATACAGGGGTGGCATTTTAGAAATATTAAATGTAACGGAAATAGTGGTTGACATGTGAAACAAAACAGCATGTATATCTGTGTTAAGGTCTTAAATACAGTAAACCAGGTGGTCGTGTGGAAAAGTACGGGTCAAATCACAGATACAAACCCCAATCCCAGGTACAAATCCCGAAAGATTTTAATATATTATATATTTATTTTTTTAATAATGAAATATAGGTAATTAGTAATTACCTACTGGATAAAAATTTAAAATATAAAAAATAAAATTACTATTATCTTTTTTATTATATTCTACAAACATTTGATTAAAAGTTAAATAAAGTGGAAGTATTTCTTTCCATGACAACGAATACAATTTATTATTTGTGATTAACGGTATTCACTGGGGAGTCAGTCAACACTCACGCTATATAGACACTCATTTTTTATTGTTTTGACTTTGTTTATTGGTTTTTGTTAGATGTACAGAATATTAGAACAAGAATTTAATTAAGGCAGACAATTTGTTTGTGTAAAATTTTAACTTTAAGATGAGCCAGAGAGGGGAAATGCATTAACAAAAAACGTCCAAAATCTGCAAATTCTTAGCCCAAAGTGTCTGATGTAGGAGTTAAAAGAACCCTTGTGAAGGAAGGGAATGATTTTTTTTATTTAATGAATAGATCATAACTTGAAGAACACTTTTTTTTCGTAAAATTATAACTTTGTTAACAGAAAACAAAAATAAAAATAAGTACATCTCAGGTGATGAATTTTAATCTGCACTTTATGTTTCTTTCCCCAACTAAATAAACAAATAAGTAGATACATTTTTTTTATATAATTTTTATACAATTATTTAAATCCAGATAAACTGGTTCAGAAACTTTTTCTGGCATTTGCCTGAAACCCGTAGAAAACATGAAAATGACCTATATAGAAATTAAATTTCTTAACGAGAAGCGCGACGCGGCGCCGCGAATAAGCCATGTCAAATCTGTTCTCCTCGAGACCCGAACCTAATATCTCTGGCATGTAAAGAAGTAGACATATAAGCCCTCATCTATATTCTATTAATATTTAAAACTGATAATAAATCACCTCACCGGCGCCTAAATATTGCACTAATTAGTTATTTCCGATATCTGTTAGTGGAATTATAATTGTTTATAATATCTGTATACGTTTTCATTTCACTAATTAATTAACAGCGCATGCAAACTGCTAATTTACCCAATTAAATGATAAATATTATAATTATTATTGCAACATGCCGGAAAAATAATTGAGTAATATTGTTAATAATGACAACAAAATATTTTTATCAAGTTTATGTCAAAATAAAATATTAATTAGTTAACTCTAGTTGAACAAACCAGTACGTATCGATTTATCAAAGTAAATATTAATTTAAACAGAAAAAAAAGTTTTTAGACTGTTATTTTTAAAATCATATTTCACTAGTGACTAGACAATAGGCATTCGTTATATCAAGCCTACGGCCTACGGGGCTGTTGAGAAAAGAGTCCCTTCTTTTAATTTATTCTTTATTCTAACCAAGCTGGCCCGGTGCTGCGGTGCACACATCCGATTTTTTAATAATTTTCAATAAAACCTTTTTCTTAAAAAATATAAACACTGTTTTCTAGGAATTTACACTATTTATTTTTTCATGACAATAATTGTTTCGTCAACACAGTGACTTCTTCAGACAACTATATATCTTAGACAAGATATAGTTGTGAAGAAGTTACTGTGTTGACGAAACAATTGTCAAGAATAAAGAAATAGTGTAAATTCCTAAAAAAACAGTGTTTCTATTTTTTAATAAAATGTTGAATATAAATTTACATCAAGTAAGCACGCACTCTATCATAATTTTATATCAATAGAACCTAATGAATCTAATTAAATAATACCACCAAACCACTAAAACGTGCATCTAGAAAAAGACCTGTGATCTGGTGTTTTGTGATCTTCTCACACACCAAAGCTGGCCACCCTAACTACCGGACTAAATGGGCTACTATAGCCCCGGGGCGCCAGCCTTTTGGGGCAGCAATTTAGTTTGCACTCAAATCAGTTTCTTTATATATTATTTGGTTTATTGCTAATATATTGACTTTTTCTAGTTCTGAAACTTTTGTAAAACTTTACCGGTCACCCCGCTCCCGTTTCCCTTCCCCGTGTGTATTCTTATGAAGAGGGGCGCATTATTGTTAGTATAGTCCACGGGCGCCAAATATCTTAGGACGGCCCTGGGGATAGAACTTTTAGTGTGATAGATTCATGGGTAAAACCTAATGAAAGTATTTTTAAAATTACCTTTTTATATTGTTGATTTAAATTCAATCCTTTTTTATTAAAAAATCTTCAGTTAAAATCTTCATACAGTAATTACATGTTTTTATTGAATTTTTCTTGCAGATGAATTTTGTAAGAATATTGTAATAAAGGACTACGAAGGCTTTAAAGAAAAAAATTTTAACATGTCATTAAAATAATTATTAAATAATTACTTTAAGCTAGACAGTGTGATAATATGAATAAATCTTACAAAAACAGCAAAAATGCAAAACCGCAGCTGTATTATATTATATTTTTTAATCCTGAATACACATTTAATTAGGGAAAATTTATGTGAACATGTGGTAGAAAAGTATGCGGTATGTGCAAAAAGTTAAAATGTACTTTTTGTTGTGTAATTAGCGCGCTACTCTCATAATTAAAACTGCATTTGGGGCAAAAAATATCACAACTGTTATAATTATTACATTACACAAATATGCGCTTTTACTTACGTGTCACGTGCTTTTTAAAGCTTAACAATATTATACAATCAACTCTGTTCCAGAACGACAGTTTGGGAAGAAATCACTTTCCTAGTCAGATATCTTGAGGTCCTTATTTACTTATTGATGCTGATTTACTATTCAAAATGTATTTCATCTCTAGAAATTTCCCAATTTTATATAAAGGAAGAGAGTGTATATTAAATTAAACGTTTGTTGAGAAAATAAGTTTTTTTTAACTTTTAACTTTTTGGAGTTCGGATATTTATAGGTATCTATATTATTTATATATACCAATCAAAATTCAAAATATGTAGGTATACTCCCCCATAATGAGATGTACCATTTTTTCAATACACACCTTATTGAATAGGTAGTATGTAATTTTACTAAAGTTAGTATTTCCCTATAAGGATGTACATCTTGATTAACCCCCCCTCCCCGGGAAACATTGGAATGCAAACTTCATTCCAATGTTTTATGGAATTAGCGCCATAGAAATATCATAAATAGAGGAGAGAAGCCACCAAAAAAAGTGTCGGTGCAAAAGACTGAGATGGAGAATAGAAGTGTACTTCTATCTTTTTCTATCACAAATACATAACCATGGTTACAGATAAAAATATATGAGCACTGTGGTTGGAATAAAAACAAAAATAAAGATAGTTACTTCTTACCACAACAGTTTTATTGATGGATGTACATTTCGAAAGCTATGCTTTCATCTTCAGCAATCACTATACATAGATGTATAGTGTTTGCTGAAGATGAAAGCATAGCTTTCGAAATGTACATCCATCAAGAAAACTGCTGTGGTAAGAAGTAACTATCTTTATTTTTGATGGTTACAGATGTAAATTACCAATACCTACTATACATTTTTAAATTCACAAATGCGTCAAAAGACAAGGAAAAGAGAAACTCTCCGTTTTTTATCTCTCTTTTCCAACCTGACACTGTCACCTACAGTTGTGCATATGACTCCCCTTACTATATCTATGATGTAATGCATCTCTATATGGCTAGCGCTCCCAGGTACCCGAGCTCGTACCTGTCGGTTTGTGCATGTCGGCTGGCAGATTCTAATACACACCTAGACGCTAATGACCTCAGCTGTTGAGCGTCTATAATCTACAATCTATATCTCTATCTTGATAATACTAAATGGGTTAGCTAAACGAGATTTTTGATGTTCGAATTCCATTCCAGATTTATTGTATCTCTTTCGTGTTATTTTATAAAGCGTATCTATTTTTAAATCAGCACTTTAACGCCTTTGTAAAATCAACTAGATCTAGCAAAAAAGCTAACTTGGCAACACAGGTTGTGTAAATAGTATCGCAGGATTTTAAGTCAACGTTAAATTTTGCAGAGTAAAGGAAACAAGTTTAATATACAATATTAAATGCTTTTGCTAGTTAAAATGGTTGATGTAGTTTATCTTTATAGAACTTTAACCTGAAACAGAACAATTTTTGCAAACGCAAGCGAATATCACTCCCCAGGATAAATTATGACACAAAATATAGTATATCATGTTAAAATAAAGTACGTTCCATACTCACTTACTAAGTTGTAAAGCTTATTTCATAGTTAATAGTAATTGACAATCATTGCTTTCGATTTAAAAATTTCTATTCGTTAAAGAAAGTATACATATAATATAGCTTATTGAAGTTATACTTTTTTAGTCAGGGTAGTGTATTGGAATTACTTCGAGACAAAAAATGCCGACACAAAAATACCGAATGAAACGCTGACAGGGATAAAACGGCTCCAACGTTTTGGATGAAATTTACTAAAAAGGAGTTTCGGAGGGCTAAGAATCGATCTAGCTAGTTCTTATCCCAGGAAAAGTTCGTTTTCTTATAGATTTTATAATTTTAAAAATCAATTTTTTGATGTTTCAGAATAGTGTAATATTGTAAGCAGGCTTTGGATACTTATATGTTTATATAGCTTAAGGGAAATTTGATCAATTATCATGATATGTCAAAAATAAAAATACGTATGTAAGTAGTTACAATTAAAAATGCAAAAAACTTCAACGGAACATGTTCTATTGAAAAATGTATGAAGTATAACTTCGACCGTTCGCTTATGTGGGTGAGGAACACAGTCAATTTTTTATGAATTTCAACAAAGCTTTGATTTTTTGTCGAATAGGAGTTAAAATAGTCCATATGTTTTATTGTAAACCGACAAGATAATGTTTTTTATTACATTATTCTTCCTTCCAGTGCGCAACTATGAAAGTAGACTGGTTACCTCCTCTCTATATTCCATTCTAGTTTCAAAAATTCAAATACCTTACAACCTGCTACGTTACCATAGACTCCACTCGTGTCAGATTATATGTAAAGAAGGTGGATCGTGGTGGACAGGAGAGGGGAGTCATAACATTTGGAAATGAATGGGGGAAAGTGCTACTTATCAAGGATCAACTTGACAGGAGGATATTATATTGATAACTTTAAATTCTTTCCGGGGTAAAACCACGTAAATCATCTATTAAATAATATTTGCAATATTTACATAAAATTTCGAAATTATTTTCTACTAAATGACAGTCAACAAAATACAAGCTCATAATTCTTTTTTTTGTGCCATCGAAACTTCAATGATAGCTTGCATTCTGCAAGCACACACGTATGTCACGGCAAATAAAAAAGCTTCGGTGCAGCAATTCTCTTCTTTCATGGCGAAACCGGTGAATCAGTGAACCGATAAAAAATTTAATTAATAACGTCGAAAATTGTTACACGATTGGATGACTTTTGACTTTTACATAATTTATCAGATACACATAGTTTTAATATTAAAGTGGCATGTGCATTATTGGAACTGTTTGATTAATTCTTTAATTTATACTATAGTCTCTGTGTGTAATCTGTTTTTCAGTTCTTGATTGCAAAGCTTTCTATAAATTTTATAATTTTTGTGATTTATTCACTCCACAAAAAGTATGCTATGACAAATTCACTAACCTATAAAGGTATTTTTATATAGGAGAAAAATATACCTGCTGTTTCAAATGAAGTGCAATCCATATTTTACTATTGTAAATGAATATCTGCATGTTTGATATTAAAATAGTTATTTTCGATACGTATGCGTGAAGTGAGGTATTCTAGTAAGCTTAAATTGAGGCACGAGCTAAAAGGACTGACGCATACACAACGACATCTCGTTGTGTATACGTCAGTCCCTTAGCTCGTGCCTCAATTTAAGCGTACTAAATACTTCACTTTAAGCGGATGTCTCGAACATAATTTTTTATAACGACTGCTTCTAAAGTTTAATAGAGAGAAGAAAAATAATACACTGGTTCTCATGAGTGGTCATTTCGTTTGCGCAGGCGCTAGAATTCTCCCCAGCGAGCGCGTTAGTTTAAATGTGTGATAGAAATAAACACACATTCTTCGATTTATGTACATTTCTTATAGTCCATTTTTTTACGCACGGTGACTGTACTTTTACGCACGTTTTGGACTTGCACGCACGGTGACTGTACTTTTACGCACGCTTTGAACTTTCACGCACGGTGACAGTACTTTTACGCACGCTTTGGACTTTCACGCACGGTAACTGTACTTTTACGCACGCTTACTATAGTTCGTTAAACTACTATAAAAATACGCCTCTTCACGCCCGCCTCACAGCCCTCGAATATTGAACTTTAGAAGCGAGAGTTATAAAAAAAATGTATTTGAATGCAACAAAACGTTTTGCTTGACAACATTTTTGTTTGATCAATGTGGAATGGGCCTTTTCAAGATTAAAATTAGTAGAGTTGATAAATATTCTGTATATAAAATTACTTGCGAAAATATATTTTATAAATGACTGCAATGTAATTGGGAAAATAGATCAATTTATCAAATTCTCTTTTGTGAATACGGGCGTGCGTGATGTATTAAAGGTTGATGGGATTTTAGCGTGAAGTTTGATATACATAAGTAAATAGTATTTAGAATTGACTTACGAAAATCCATATACCGTATCCTATAATACCCCCAAACACGCTCTGCCATACTCTATAATAAACTATGTATAGTATCGACACAATACATCACATCGTACACGGAAAACTTTCGGCCCGCGAGTCCAAACGTTTATGCTGGACTTAGACCACAATAATTTCCACTCGAAAAAAAATAGTCAGTCAACGAACGTTCAATGAAATAAATATATTGTTTTTATGAAAAATACATTGTGAGGAAGAAAACTATATCTATTTTAATAAATACTAGTAAAAAAAACTTTTTAGAGACAAGCTTTTATTTAAATGCACTAAAAAGGAAAAAAAATTTTTTAATAATTTAGGTTCATAATTATAAAAGCGTGGGTCGTGAACTCTATGATAGTTTATTAGTCACGACCCACGCTTTTATAATTATGAACCTAAATAACTAAAAATTATTTTTTCCTTTTTTGTGCATTTAAATAAAAGTTTGTCTCTAAAAAGTTTTTTTTACTAATATTTATTTTGTTCATTTTAGTCTTTCAAAATTTTACCCCCCTTTGACATCCGTAGGGGTTGAATTTCGAAAAATCCTTTCTTAGTAGATGCTTACGTCAGAAAAGGAACCAACTGTCCAAATTTCAAGTTTCTAGCTTCAGCGATTTGGTCTAGGTGTTCATGATTAGTCAAAAAAACCCTACATCCCCGTTTGAACCCCTTAGGGGTTGAATTTATTTCTAAAAACAATTTATTCATATGTATTGTCATCGGGAATACATATGTGTACAAAATTGACTTGCAAGATTTGACCTAAACAAACACACAAACCAACAACACACAAACCAACAACACACTAACATACATTGCAAGTTAAATAACAGCTTGTGAAAAATCAATTTTATTAGAGGTATATAACAAAATAATATGTTATTAACTAAAAAAATCGGTCAAGTGCGAGTAAGTGAGGGTTCTGCACAGTTATAACAATTTAATAAAAACTAAGTTAGTCACGTAATAATTCCCAGATATAGTTTACAACCGCATCGCGTAGGATGGCGCTACTTTCGCTTGCATGTAACAGATAACAAGCGCTTCAATCGACCGCAAGAGTGATTTGCTTTCATAGCTAGATATTATGTTTTTAACTTGTACTCTAGAAGTCTACACGGTTTCTACACACTTGTGAGTGAGTTAGTATCACAATACGTGATTTTTAAAAGGTAGAATCTTATGTTCGTTCAGATTGTGATAATCTGTGTCCCCACAGGATGAAGTCATCCCTTAATAATTAATATATGACGACATTTTATCACCTCACTGCTACTTCCACCTGCGAAGTATATATCACAGAACACAGCAGTAAATGCAAGTACGCATATTGCATAAAATGAGAATGATATACATGAATGAAAGGTTTAGCGATATTACATTTTTTTTATATAAAAGTTAGCCTTTGTTAAAACCTCAGATAAATCGTATTTGGTTAAAACAGTCAAACAGCAACACAGAAAAAAATTAAACTGTGAAATGTCTACCGCACATTTTGTTTTTGAATTTTAGATTTAGTTGATACCAAGGTTGTCCATGCCTAGAAGTGTATGTATGCAACTTGCGTACGATTTATAAAATGAAGTTATTTATTCACATTCTACACAAATGACGAACTTCAAAGTTTGCGGAATTTTACATCTGTTTTGTCATTGTACATAACTTTGACACAGTTACGGGCGTCAGATTGCTTCAGAGTCCTTGAAGTTATTGTGTTAATAAGCGCTTGTCAAACAGTGCGTCACGATTCTTCAAATTGTTGTGAACTTTTAAATATGTATTCTTTTTAGGGTTCCGTAGCCAAATGGCAAAAACGGAACCCTTATAATTTCGTCATGTCCGTCTGTATGTCACAGCCATTTTATACGGAGACTATTGGCACTATATACAGCGTGTCCACGAAAGTTCTTTACAA
The DNA here is from genome assembly GCA_039654895.1 of Mongoloraphidia duomilia. Taxonomy (NCBI): domain Eukaryota; kingdom Metazoa; phylum Arthropoda; class Insecta; order Raphidioptera; family Raphidiidae; genus Mongoloraphidia; species Mongoloraphidia duomilia. Next base: position 11,383,905 of record CM077517.1, on the reverse strand, counting down.
ATGGATTTTTTTTTTATTAATTATTGGAGCAAAAATTTTTTTCTGTGGAAAAGTTCTGCTTCGTCCAAAACCTCTAAAACACTAAAGAAATTTTTTTTCGGCCTAAAGTTATACGAGGGAAATCAAAAAGTTTTATTTTACTAAAAATAAAAATTATCTGTGATATTCAAGATTTTCGCTAAATTAGTTACATAATCAAATTCAATTCAAAGTTATAACATAACTAACTTCTAAGTAATTATTTATTCAGAATTATAAATCAGAATTCAACATGTCCTCCATCTCTCTCCATACAAAGAACAGTATAACTTTAGGCCGAAAAAAATTTTCTTTGGTGTTTTAGAAGTTTTGGACGAAGCAGAACTTTTCCACAGAAAAAAACTTTTGCTCCAATAATTAATAAAAAAAAATTCCATTTGTAAAGAACTTTCGTGGACACGCTGTAGATGCAATTTGGAATGTAGGTGTCTTCTACGAACCGCTATACAATGGTGTAGGGAAATTACGAAAAAAAAAATTAGGGGTGGCAGTACATACGTGTAACTAAGGGATGAAAAAAAATTCCAGTGCACATATACCTAAGCGTGTGAGGTATCGTTAGATAGGTTTTGAAAAATGATATAGAAGTTTAAAAATGACTATTTATTTAATATAGTTGGTGAGATATGCGCTTCTAAAGCCGTAAAAAGTGTGTCCCCCCTCTAACTTTTCAACTATGGGGTGGAAAATTCTGAAAAAATTAAGGTGATAGAACTTAAGAAACACTTCCAACGAAAATTGATTTAAAAAAGATATATGTTGTGTAGTTTTTGAAATGTAGATGACTGATAGATGTAACCAGATAAACAGTTTCATCAAAATCGGTTCAGCCATTCTCGAGTAATACTGGGTCAAAAGAAACAGACAGGCAGACAGGTAGATAAAAATTCTGGAAAACTAACAAAGAACTGGATTCTATTGAAATCTAATAAAATATACTTCAAAACAGAATTTGCATTTAGCAACCGAAATTTCGCTGTATATTAATTAGCTTAAGAATGTAAATTAGACAGCATCTGTTTCTGCTGTATGATTTACAATTTACATGATAATATGAGCACCCTATACAGGGTGATTCAAAAATAGAGGTGGAAAAAAATTCCACAAATCAAATAGGCTTAAATAATCACTATCCTAAAATATGAAAGAATTCGGATGGTTTATTTTCGAGAAAAAAAAAAACGTTTTATTAGCAAAATTGAACCCGCCACTGACTAACTAAATTTTATTTATTTATAAATTATGAAAACGATTGAAGAAACATTAAATTTTATATAGTATTCACTCGTAACAACTAAATACAAACCTTTCTCACTGCAGTTATGTAACTGCTATAAAATGTGGATAAAATGCATAATTTTATTATCAGTTATTAGCGATTGCTCTGCCGTGAAACACGAACTTAATAAAACTGTGCAACATATTTTGTGAGTTTGTAAATTTGTGAGTTTGTGAATTTGTGAAATCCATTGTTTAATAAAGTTTCCAAAGTCTTGTGTAAGTATATGTCATTTTGTCTTACTTTTTCTTTTAATTTTGCTTTTAAAACTAAAGGTAAAAATGTATTAAATTACTACAGGTCATAGTTGCTCGGAGTTTGGAAAATATTTTTGTCTCTGATATTCGATAATAGCGAGTATTTCAATAAACGTGAGCATGCTTTCTTCTTACATTAATTAACGAAAAAATTATTATTAAAAAAAAATCAATAAATCGGTTCAGTGTAATTTTCCCCGCAATTTCAATTCTTATTTTCTCGCGTTTTGACAATAGAATAAGAATTTCGTTTGTTAATTATCCACTCATCGATTACTTTGTAACCTTGAATTTATGAAACATAAAAAATACAATTACATAATTTTTAAATGACTGAATAATAATTAAGACAACTTCATCACTTATGTTGCCGATACAGATTTCATAAGCGTCGGATCAGGGGTAGTCGGAGTTTTTTAATTAAAATTTAAAATAATATAAAATTATTATTTTTAAATTATGCTGTAATCTCTTCGACTTCATTATACCCACTTTTTTTCCGTGTCTATTTTAGTTCATTGAAATGTTGCATTAGGTTAGCATTTTGGGTAGGACAAGGTTTTATAATAAAATTTTTTTTCTTTCAATTTTAACAGAGAAATAAACAAGCCGTGAGGTGGGTCGTTTATTAGGACTAAAGTGCGACCCTTGAGGTTCACACGACGAACTTCCCAGTTTGATAAATATTTAATAATAATAATTAAATTAGATATTACACAGAAAAGTAATCATTTTAATCATTAAAACATAATTATTATTTATTTTTAACAATAATAAAAAAAAAAAAAAAAACGGCTGAACCGATTTTTATAAAATTTATGTCGGATCAAAATGACGTTAACACGCCTCGATTGACACCCTTACGAAGTCGATATAATTTTTTATTCGCGAGATATTGTGTAAAATCTACTTTTTTGGAGGTTATTTGGTTAAGAAAAAAGAACGGCTGAACCGATTTTGAAAAAATTTCTTTCAGATCATATTTACGTTAATACGCGTCGATTGGCACCCTAACGTAGTCGATATCATTTTTCATTCTCGAGATTTCGTCTTAGAAAGAAATGGACACATACATACGTACGTACGTACGTACATACGTACACATACACACACACAGACATCTTTCTAAAAGTAGTGTAAAAATAGTGTAGTGACCTTGAAACATAAAAATTTTTTTTCCTTTTTGATTTCGATTTTCGGACCCATTACAATAACTTCCAGTGGGAAGTTAAAAATATTCTATTTTTGATAAAGCACATATTTTTAACTTCCCATTACAATAACTTCCAATGGGAAGTTAAAAATATTCTATTTTTGATAAAGCACATATTTTTAACTTCCCATTGGAAGTTATTGTAATGGGTCCGAAAATCGAAATCAAAAAGGAAAAAAAAATTTTATGTTTCAAGGTCACTACACTATTTTTACACTACTTTTAGAAAGATGTCTGTGTGTGTGTATGTGTGTGTGTGTGTACGTACGTACGTATGTATGTGTCCATTTCTTTCTAAGACGAAATCTCGAGAATGAAAAATGATATCGACTACGTTGGGGTGCCAATCGACGCGTATTAACGTAAATATGATCTGAAAGAAATTTTTTCAAAATCGGTTCAGCCGTTCTTTTTTCTTAACCAAATAACCTCCAAAAAAGTATATTTTATACAATATCTCGCGAATAAAAAATTATATCGACTTCGTAAGGGTGTCAATCGAGGCGTGTTAATGTCATTTTAATCCGACATAAATTTTATAAAAATCGATTCAGCCGTTTTTTTTTTTTTTTTTTAATTATTGTTAAAAATAAATAATAATTATGTTTTAATGATTAAAATGATTACTTTTCTGTGTAATACCTAATTTAATTATTTATATTAAATATTTATCAAACTGGAAAGTTCGTCGTGCGGACCTCAAGGGTCGCACTTTAGTCCTGATAAATGACCCACCTCACGGCTTGTTAATTATACAATTTACGACAAAAAGTACCTATCTCTAATAAAGTTGTAGAGAATTCGATTCTAAACCGAAAACCTCTCTACAAATTTTCTGTAGTATAACGTTACGGAGATACAGTACAAAACCTGTTAGCAACCCTTTTTCAAGATGGCGACCAAATGGGTTGGCAGTCGACCCCGAAAACTCAAATTTAAACTTACACCGCCTCTTCCCCTACGCAACGAAAAAACTTACTTATTTCTGAATCACCAAGTATACTAGTTTACAACATTTAAAAGTTGTAAAATTTTAACGCTCACGTCTATATATGTGTATAAATTGTTGGTAAATGTTAAACAGAATATATCCCGCTATAAGACAGTTTCAGATATCAATCCCTATAATTCCAGGCAATCATCTCAGATATATATAAATAAGCACCATACAACATCTTATGAAAAATCTCCAATTTATGCGGGATCTAATCTGTTCAATCATTTACCAAGGCGTATAAGCCAAATTTCAAATATTAGGCAATTTACGATAGAACTAAAAAAGTACCTCACTACAGGCTGTTTTTATAGTATAAGTGGGTTTTTAAATTGTTAGTTTTTATATATTGACCATTCACATCTATACTTTGTATAGCTACGTGAAAGATTGTTATTCTTATTCTTATTCTTATTCTTATGCAAGCTTGCTGAAAATACAATATTAACCCTACAGTTAAACATTTTTATCCCCTCATATTTCATACAATCATCACACAGAATCGGCCAAAGTCCCACCATGGATGATTTTTTTGCTATCGCGTACCATAGTTTGTGTTTCAATCTTTTTTATCGATACCCAAACTATTAATTGAATTTCCATTTTCCACTCGCACATACCTTAGTGCGTGTGGAAAATTTAATTTCAATTAATTTAATAGTTTTAACGATTTATTACCTTCAGAAAAAATATTATTGCTGTATGAAAAAATCAATAGGACCTAAAGTTTTAAATTATTCATCCAACAAAATGTCACTAAATAAAATATATTCAAATAGATCAATCAAATTGCATAAATGTGACAAATCATTCTCTCAATTGAAACTAACATAAATTAAACTACCTACCTTCAGAAAAAATATGGTTGCTATGTGAAAAAATCAGTAGGACCTAAAGTGTCAAATTATTCATCCAACAAAATGTCACTAAAAAAAATATATTCAAATAGATAAATCAAATTGCATAAATGTGACAAATCATCCTCTCAATTGAAACTAACATAAATTAAACTACCTTCAGAAAAATATGGTTGCTATGTGAAAAAATCAATAGGACCTAAAGTGTTAAATTATTCATCCAACAAAATGTCACTAAATAAAATATATTCAAATAGATAAATCAAATTGCAGAAATGTGACAAACATTCTCTCAATTGAAACTAACATAAATTAAACTACCTTCAGAAAAAATATGGTTGCTATGTGAAAAAATCAATTGGACCTAAAGTGTTAAATTATTCATCCAACAAAATGTCACTAAATAAAATATATTCAAATATAAATCAAATTGCATAAATGTGACAAATCATTCTCTCAATTGAAACTAACATAAATTAAACTACCTTCAGAAAAAATATGGTTACTATGTGAAAAAATCAATTGGACCTAAAGTGTTAAATTATTCATCCAACAAAATGTCACTAAATGAAATATATTCAAATAGATCAATCAAATTGCATAAATGTGACAAATCATCCTCTCAATTGAAACTAACATAAATTAAACTATTTTATAAAACCCTGAGGCGATGATTTAAAATCTATAATCTAATTCTTTTCATCAAAACTGCATCGATTATCGTTATCAAGTCCTGTCTAATGCGTTAACTAAATTATCAGTCAGCACACAGAATTCTATGCTCAGCTGATTTATTATTATTTCCGTTTCGTGATTATTATAAAATACAATATTGACGGCAATGGCCAGTGAATATTCACCGGCATTAGAATGAAATTTATGCACATAATAACCTATGTATATATTGTCCCGTTATATGTATAGTTATGCATTCAGAGTGCAAATATTATTACCTAACCCTTAACACCACGAATTGTGCAATGTGCATTGGAAATAGCTCGCACTTTCTGTAAAGCCGGGAATACATCTGACAAACGTTGTTATGCGTTTGCGTTGTCAAAGGTTTTTTTGTATGCGTTCGTTTAGAGTTTAGACGATCGTTTGCAACAAATTAAGTGTGATTCGAATGGCTAGCCATGCGAGCGAACGTTTTCCATCGGCTATCGGTAAAAAATCATAGATCTAAAGAAAATGTGAGCCACGAATATCTGAAATGGTTGCTATGTGGACGTGTTGACAATAATTTCCAGTAGTTCGCTACCATTTGTCGAGAAAGATTATTTTACTGGGAATGCTAACTAAAGAAATATTGCAATTCATTCGTTCAGATGTTTATTGCTACCCAGAAACGTTTCCGAGAATATCTGCGTACGAGCAGCAATGATAGCAACGCAAACGAATGCCGAATGGCAATGTTTGTCAGATGTCTAGCGAATGTAAATATTGCAAGTCATTAGTTTCTTTATTTTTATTTATTGTAAATTATAGACGCGTCGACAACTTAGGTCATTAGCGTCTTGTTTACATCAAATAACAACTCACTTAAAACTAAATGACATCACAAAACATCCATGAGCGGAGGCGGGATTCGAACCCACGACAGTGTGATCCAAAGGCCGCAACACTAACCGTTACACCACTCTGTCCTCATTAGTTTCAGATATGTTTTGTTACCTAGAAACGTTTCCGAGAATGTCTGGCGTACGAGCAGCAATGATAGCAACGCAAACGAATGCGAACGAATTGCAATATTTGTCAATGTATTCCCGCCTTAATATTAGGTATAATATTGAGGTGCAAAAACAGACAGTCTGTGACAAAGATGTCCCCTCCCCGTCGTAAGTTTTGAGCAAATTGATTTACAGAGTTTGGATAAAATCGAGGTAAAATCTTATCACAAAAATTATCTTTTGAAAATAAATTTGTTTTTGAAAATTCAAATATTGCACCAGGGGCACTATCAGCTCAAAATTTTTAGATAGCAAGGGGGTCATGTTGCACCTCATTGAGAAAGTGTTTCAATTTTTTTTATACTCTTTAAACACATTTTTAGTGTCAGCTCATTACTAGCATACTATATGTTCAGGTTTAAGGGTTAAAAGAATGACAAGATACAATTAAAAAAAATTCGACTGATGACCAGTCCTATACTTCCCACCTAGTAAATATTTGCAAAAAATAAACACTCTTTTTTTTTATTCTTTGACTAGGCCCAAATAACCTTAGCTGTTGGTGGTCTTTAAAACACAATTTAATTTTTATTCTTTGAAAAAAGCATGGCCCTCTTTTTTGTTTGGTGATCTACTGATGGCTAACTTAATATAGCAAAAATCATGGTTACCTTGATTTACGTACAATTTTTATTTTTTTTAGTAAAATATTTTTTTTCTCGAAAACTATACATTTTAGAGAAAAAAAATATTTACATTTTTTTCATATTATAACATCTATAATTCATTTATATTTTTTTTTACCTATGTTAATACGTGACATTGAGGTCGTTTTTTTGAATATATCAGGATCCACTGAACCGATTTGACTCAAAATCTAATCAGATCTAAGTTAAAGGCTGATAAACACAATAGAACAATCGGCATGCCCGTATGTTGTTCCGTTCTTAAGATATCGAAGGCGAAAAATTGACCACATACACACACACATCACACACACACACATACACACACACACACACACACATACAGACATCAGTCGGAAAATGATTTTAAACGATTGCTAGGGTCTCAAAACGTGAAAATCTGTTAAAATCTCGAAATATTGTTTTCGGACTGAATCCATTACTTCCCTACCATAGTAGAGGTGGGAAGTAAAAAATTACATCTTAATAATTTTTAATGATGTCCGACGTTAAGAATTTGAAAAAAAAAAACAGTTTTTTAATAAATTATTTGTTTGGAGTCTTTTTCTTAAAAATACCGATTTTTTTACGCCGCTAAAAGTTTTCTAAACCTTATAATAATTAATACGACGCCTATTTCAAAAATAACTAGTAAAAATGTTTTTCTAAAATATATGGTTGAAAAGGTTCACAAGAAATAGGCGAAATGCCAATAATATACAATTGTAAAATATATTTTATTTAATAAACATCAAAAACGAATCGGTAACCATTGCACAGTTTCGATAGTCGTTAAATTCTATTATAATTATTCAAATTTAATGTGGCTTTTGCGGTTTCCAACTATAATAACGGTTTCCAAATTACTGTTAAATACGTGTTTAGTAAATCAATTGAAAATTTTTCATTTAAATTTACCAACAGGTATATTTTACAATTTTTAAGTTATTATTTCAGCTTTAAAACTTTAATAACTAATTACTTTTTGTCCTACCCCCTATAAACAACGTTCAACACTTGTGCCTTCTTCAGGACCTTAAAAAATTGCAAACAGTCCTCCTAAAGTAAACAAGGTGTTTTAAAAATAATCTAATGCAATTAGAATTGCATTTAAATTTTTTTAAACATAAAATTACCGAAAATATACAATATTAAACTGTTTAATTGTCAAAATATTTAACTCGGATTTTCGGCAAAAGAGACATTTTAGTTAAATATTGAAATCTGTAATGCTTAAAATAATTGTATGTACAGTCGCGGACTTAATAAAGTTTACACTTGAGTTTTTCAGTGTAAGTAAATTGCTGAAACGAAAATTTGATTGATCGAGTATATAGGCGACGCAATATAAAAACCTTTTACTGATGCTACATATCTAGATAATATTAAATACATCTTGGCAGAAACGTAGATCAGTTGTACTTACGTTGCGCTAGACTGGGCACATAAACGCATAGACACAATAAAATAATGGAACATAAATCATAATATAGTGTTCAACCGATTGTGGCTGGGGATATTAATGAATAATGACGTATTATACAGACCATTTGCACAGAATGCAGGCCATTCAATAAACTTCCATAGTTATAACAAAGAGAAGATGTTCTATAAGAGGCGACACTCGATCAAGGAAGCTGATTTTCAACAGACAAAGGCCATCAAAATTTAAAGCTCTACTGTATAATATTCGTCCTTTTTAACCTAGTACATAATTTGACATATTTGTATTGGAAAATGTCGGCATTTCTCTAAGTTTCTATATTGTTACCTAGAAATAGTGATGCGCGATACGAGATGTTTTAGTCGATTGTTCAAACATCTCAATGATTCTCGATGGTTGTCACTTGACTCAATTGTTGTTGTTTTATAGTTCACCGAGACCGAGTCGTATAGTACTGAATCTTACACTGTCGAGAGCCACATAATATACAATCGTTCATCACTCAACAACTGTGGCCGAGTCGATGGTTGATTGCGCGTAGTAATCGCGTAAATACGAATTCAATAGTGAAAAGATTACAGAGTACCGACTGAACAGTGAACAATCAACGAGTCGTGTGAACGTCAGTCGACTAGCATATAACCTTGAATCGCGATTATATGTATTCTCATTCGCCGCTATTGCTATAACCTATGTGGCAAATAATCGACTTGAACAAGCGAACATTTCGATTGTAAAATCAAACTCCGAGTCGATTGTGGACTCAATTGTTATTATGAACGAATACAATTGTTTCGATTGTAAAAATATCTCGTATCGCCCATCACTACCTAGAAAGAGAAACAGTTGTCGGTAAATAAATCACAATTTGAGAAGGAGATATGATGTACTAGACCTCGAGCGGCGAAAGATGAAGCCACCGCGTCATAGTAACGTGAATGCATTGCGCCCGCCTTCTAGCTTGCTATTGGCTGTTTATTGTCATGAATAACAGTTTGCCAAAATTGTACCTAACGTCATAAAACCCAATGTGCAATTTTGTGTACACGGCACTGTCTGCGGGCAAGCAGGCGTTCACTAGCATATTATTGATGACGTGTCTGGCTTCATCTCTCACCGCGGGCACTCTACTACTTCTATCTTCTGTTTCTTTACTAGAACAGACGCACTTGGACTTTTGTCCGTTAAAAGAAATAAAAATTGTTTTCTAGATATTAAACTTATTTTCTATCTCAATATGTAGATTACATTTTCGAAACAGAATTCACCATTATATAGAACTTTATACATGGTAAAGTAAATCTCTACTTTTACCGACTATACCACAATAATTTAATGTGACATTTTATCAATGCACGCTTAATTTAAAATCTCGTGTTTAGAGAGTTTAAGCGAATAAACTAAAACGGAATTTCTATAAAATACCTATACATTATACTGTAGCAAAACTCCAGATGTTACGCCGCTGGCGACGATAGAATCGTCGAGAACAAGTAACAATGGTGAGGCGTGGCATGATATCGAAGACACAGGAATGTTCTGGAAAGCGCGCGAGCGTGGGGGGGTCAAGCTGCTAGCTCTATATAAACAGGAGCAGTCACCGGAAAAACAACAACGAGAGTCGTGTGACAGTGTCGATTTGAAATAAATACAGCATATAAATTGTTCAGTGCATTAAAGCGCTTCAGTTCGTTTAAGAATTACTGTTCGTGTTATTATTATATAAACAGTGTTGACTGTTAGAACTGAGATATAATTGTTACATCTTATTGTTATCTATTTTTTTGTTACATTTTTAATTGTTGTAAATAAATAATTTATTCCACCCACGTAAGAAAACATTTTTGTTACAATACTTTACTCTGAAAGCGTTGTATCTTCATCTTCGCATGGTGCAACAAATTCAAATTCACAACCAGTTTAAAGTGACTGATTCAAGGTCATTGAAACTGTATGCTAACATCAAAAGAATCAATCAAAATAGCGCCTCTTATAAAACTCACCTATCCTTTGGTTATGGTAGGTACAGTATCGATCTAAATTGCATTTATTGGAAGTCATTTGTGATAACCACTGGTTGTGGCAACATTGTCTAATCATTTCATTGCTAAGCATAAATCGTCTGCTTACAGGTTGCAACAAATAATATATCATTTAGAACATAACAGAGTGCTACAGAAATTGTGGAAACATTAGCATCGGACTGTCTGCTTGACAGCCATTACCCTTTCTGCTGTTCTCTAATGGTTTTTACCATAAACGGCGTGTATTTATTCCCTACCTCATAATGAAAAAACGGAACCCTTATAGAGTCACTCTCGTGTCTGTCAGTCCGTCCTCTGTCACAGCTTATTTTCTCCAAATCTACTGAACGAAAAAAGTTGAAATTTGGTACATAATTATACGTGATCCAATCACGGACGTGCACTGTAAAAAATGAGAAGGCTGATTACATAGATTATCGATGGTCCATTTGTAGCCAGCGATTAATCTGGTAATAGGCACACAAAGAGACAATGGCGTCGCAAACAGGTATCGCCTGCACATCGCATAGATTCCATAAAAACACATTGCGCATGCGTGGTTACTAATTTTACATTAATTTGTTTTGTATTCATCCATTTTATATATGTAACTATACATTTTATTTTGTAATTTTTACACACTTTATTGGAATATTACACAAATTATGTAATTTTAATTTACTTTATGTAAAAACCACAAATTTGTTTAACTTTACAGTAAAAGTCCAAGTTTTTATGAAGTTTTCTGTGTAAAAATAAATAATAATGTAAAATCACTTAGAAAATCGAGCAAATTCTACCGTAACTTTCAAAGTATTTTTAAATCCATTTTTTACAGTGTGTAGCGTAAATAAACGAATTCTGATTTTGGGGGGAAAATTATTTCTATTGTTGGAGTCGTTGCGTTATAACCGGAACAATGGCCGTTGTCGAGTGATGACGTCTAGGTGTCATTCTTATAGTATTGTGTTCTTATTAATTTTCACACACTAATAACAAACTATAAAATGTGTGATCAAAGCAATAATTTTCCTTAATTTTTATAATAATACAAATATGAGTTGAAAACTTATTTTCAAATATATGCAAGATAACATTTATGCATGCCATGAACTTTGAAAGTTATTCACTTTCACTACTTCTAGTCAGAAAAAGTAATACAAACTTGTTTCAATGTCAAAGTGGAAAAAATCGCGTCTTCTTTAGTAATAAATAAATTGCCATCTCGTAACACATCTGCATAATATAATCTTAAGACGAAACTCTTCACTAACTTTGAACTAATTGACCTTTAATTTGTACCAATTATTCTTCTTTCTGTTGGGGCTTGAGAATAGCCGAGAGTGTAGCGATGCTGTTGTTTACATGGCGTTGCTATGGTTCCTCTATTACAAGTCCCCAGTTCCCGAGATCTAGCCCGAGAGCTGGTAAAAGTGATTGGATTTTCAATTTGTTATTAAAAAAAAAAAAATAATAATAATGAATTGAAAATATGAATTGGTGCTAGACCCAAATAACCTTAGCTGTTGGTGGTCTTTAAAATACAATTTACAATACAATTTCTTCTTTCTGTTATGTTTTTTTGTTTTTTTCTGATTGATTGCACCCATATGCGTGTATGTTCTTAAGAATGTCGATTCCACGCAAGCAAAAAAATCAAGAAAATAAAAATAAACAAAATCTTCTCAACATAGCGGTTGACATTTTTAACGTTAATAATCTTAGTTGTTGAGCGTCTATAATTTACAATGATCTACTGGACTGTTTTACGCATCAAGTGTATTCCAATGGCGTAGAAAGAGGAGGATGTTACAGTCACTGCTTTACGAAATGTGAGTAGGTAGTAGGTACCATGAAAAAATGGCTTGTTTTTTGAGCAGGTTTTGAAATTGACTGAGATTGCATCTCAATCGCGAGACAAATCCGAACACATTGTCGCAATTTAGTTTTTAAAGGTTATCAAGAAATTATAATATTTTTGAAGTTATACTTTTTTAGCGAGGGTATATTGAATTGGAACGACCTCGAGTCAAAAAATACTGACATAAAACATCCCAGGAAAAATTCGTTTTCTTATATATTTTTCAATTTTAAAAATCAGTTTTTTGACGTTTAAAAATAGTGTAATATTATAAGCAGGCTTTGGATAGAAAATTATATTTCCACGACTTAAGGGAAATTGGATAAATTATCATGATATGAAAAAAAAGTAAAAATAAGTAACTTAATGCATGAGTATAAAACCCTCAAAAACGGTTTAAAATAGGCGGTGAAAATTTTTTTAGAGCACGTTAAAAATCTATCTTTAAAGCGATTTAAGAGACCTGTGAATAAAATCAATAGTAAATGTTTATTTCTTTACATTGGCTTTACTACTGTGTTGAACTTCACCGACAATCGTAAGTATGCTTTACGATCTACTTGTGAATTTATGGACAACGAATATAAATAAAATATCGTGTGAGAATTTCTTTTTGCAGAACATTATCCATGGAAACTAAAATAAGTCACGCAGTATCCGTATGCTAGTTCTAGCCAAGGTTAGTAGAGTATAGGTTGCCTCATTCCGATAGATAGTAGTGGGGGGATGACGTCACTCAGAATATACCATGCTTGCTCACTTCAATAGAAAAGATCAGACCATGGACGCTGCTAATTTTTGGAATAAAAATCACAGTAACCATGGTAGTGTGATATGTTTTTTCAATACCTAATAGAAACATGATTCTTCTGTTAGTGAAAAAAATATGATAAGTTGTCAATTTTGCGATAGCTGTTAAGTGTTATGGTGTTTTGTGGTTATTTTTAATATTTTGTGAATATAAAAGATAAAATAATTAATTTATCAATTTGTTAGTTAATTCTATTCGTTTCTTAAATTTAAAAAAATAGGTAATTAACAAGATCTGCCATTTCTTGAGCATTATTTAATTTTTTGTTTGTTTATATTATAGATATTAAAACCTAAATTTTGTAATAAAAATAAAAATTATTCTATTTTTTAACATCTATTCTTCTATTTATTGTCTCCTGCCAATTTTAAGAAAAAATCTGCACGAAGCACCTAATATAAATAAGCATAATCTTCAACAATTTTTGTACTTGATTTAAACTAAATTCTAGCTGACGTCATTCCCGCGCTTACGCTGATTGGTCAGATGGAATGAGGCAACCTGTACTCTAATAACCTTGAGTTCTAGCATAGAAAATTATTATAAGAAAAGCTTGTTCTTTGCTCGTTATAGCAATAGAAAATGTAAGTTTTCATTTTAAGTACATGTATTTTATACACTTTAAATATAGAAAAAACTAAGGTATCAGTGCCAAATTCTGCTAACAATATAGTGTTAGTGTATGTGGCTTTATATTATGTGAACTTACTCAACTTAGGTTTGTTGTTGGACTAAATAAAAAATTTAACCCCTTAAAATAATCAATTTTTCTAAATTTCAATATTCAACATGGATGCACCAAAATATACCCTTCAGTAAGTTATTCACCATCCGCAAACTATATACCTAAGTGTTATTATAAAATTTGTAAATCCTGTCCTGTCGGGCTGATTCTATTAAAATTTTAGGGCCATTTTTTATTGCTACCAAAGAGTTAAATTTCACTTTTAAAAAAATCCGATAATTTTTCGATATTTTTAACAATAAAATTATTTTTAGTTTTTATACAATTTATTAGTAGTTACAGGGTTAACAGAAGATTTAAATTCCAATAGATATTCCATATTTTCCATATGTATTATCCTAGTGCTTTATCATATTCATTAAATTTTGCAATAAAGCTACAGGTTCTGTGGCCGCAAAACAATATCGTGTATGTAAAATTCTTTATACCTTCAGATATGATTTTTTAACTCTATTACTTAACTGTATTATTGTGCAGAAATGTTTCTTCTATATAAAAATAACTAGCCGTTACCCGTGGCTTCGCCCACGTATTTTTCGATTTATGATTTATTATCCCCCCGCGAGAAATTCTCCTCCTGCGAAGCGAAGCCGGGCTGGTGGTGTTTATTCGCTCGAATTTTATAAGACATAACTCTACTCGCTTCGCTCGTTCGCTCGAATTTTATTAATACATTACACACTCGCTTCGCTCGTTCGTTTGAATATTAATAATACAATACTTACTCGCTTCGCTCGTTCGCTCGAATTTTAATAATACATTACTCACTCGTTTCGCTCGTTCACTCGAATATTAATAATACATTACACACTCGCTTCGCTCGTCGGATCGAATTTTATTAATACATATTATTGCTCACCTACGTTATATAAGAAACTCTTGTGCAAAATTTCATGCTTCTATCTTCAAAAATGATGAATTTCCATACAAACTTTCATCCCCTATTTAATCCCTTTAAGGGATGAATTTTCAAAAATCCTTTCTTATTACTCATCTACGTTATATAAGGAACTCCTGTGCAAAATTTCATGCTTCTAACTTAAAAAATTACGAACTTCCATACAAACTTTCATCCCCTATTTTGCTAAGGGGATGAATTTTTAAAAATCCTTTCTTATTGCTCACCTACGTAATATAAGGAACTCCTGTGCAAAATGTCATGTCTCTAACTTTAAAAATGACGAACTTCCATACAAACTTTCATCCCCTTTTTAGCCCCTTTAGGGGATGGATTTTCAAAAAAAAATTTCTTAGTGCTCACCTACGTTATATAAGAAACTCCTGTGCAAAATGTTATGCTTCTAACTTCAAAAACGACGAATTTCCATACAAACTTTCATCCCCTATTTAACCCCCTTAGGGGCTGAATTTCAAAAAATCCTTTCTTAGTGGATGCCTACGTCACAAAAGGAACCTACTGTCCAAATTTCAAGTTTATATCTTCAGCGGTTTGACCTGGGCGTTGTCTGTCAGTCAGTCAGTCAGTAACGGAACTGTTTTATATATATAGATAAATTCGTTGTCAAATTTCAGAAAGGCTTATGAGAGGCCAGGGGCGGACTAAACCCGTCGGAGGCCCGGGGCGGCAGAACTAAATGAGGCCTCCGGTCTGATTAGAAATTGATGTATTTGTAGTGTAAATTTCGTAAAAAATGAATAATATAGATGTAATGGCTGACAAAAAAATCAAATATTTATAATAAACGACCTGTCTACGTTTATATTTTGTATACGTACGGGGCCTCCAAACGAGCGGGAAACTCTCCTCGTCTGATAGGCTGCATCGTCAATAATTTTATTTTATGAAAAATATGACATATACTGGTCTGTCTTGTGACCACATATGTATTTGTAAGAGACGGCTGTTTGTTGGGAGATAATTACTAAACATCAATTTATATGAGTAGACCTTGATGCGGAATATTTAATAACAAGCAGAATCCAGTCCGATATTAAGTCACATATTGCATAATAGTATATTGTGCAACTAGTGTGCTAAATACACCATTATATGCGTCAGGTACGATGTTTTCAGCACGAGTAGTAGGCGAGCGCGCACAAGCCTTAGCGACACATATTTTTTTTGTATTTATGAAACCAAATATGTTTACTACCTACATTAAGATACTAAATATACAACAAACATTAGATTGACAAGTTCATGCGTCTCACCCGAAATGCCATGATTCGAATATACACCAATTTATACCTAACGAAATAAAGCATATTCAAAGTTGGAAGCTTTTTAAAATATGTCCCAGAAATATTTACTAACAAATGTATTCTACAAAACAAAAGAGTTTATAAATATTTAAATATGTATATCTATAATATACTGACGCTATTATGTACAGATTGTACGATATACTCGTAAATAAAGATATTTATTCCAAGTCTTCATGGTTTCCGGGCTTGTAGGCCGTGGTCCGGTGGTATTTCTACCTGACGTTTCGTCTACAACTGCGGTAGACATTCTCAAAGGCGATGTGGCAGCGGTCGTGAAAGCTTGCACACTTGGATAAAGATATTTATTATTGTGAAGGAATAATTCCTCAAAAAATGTTGCATCCACAAGCACCCTAAACTTCAGGTTCGTCACCGTCACACAAGGGACACTTGCGAAGCAAGTTGAAACTATAACCGCGTCTCAAACCATGAAATGGACGTTACAGTGATTTTAGGTTGTGCTTACGGAGTACACAAAGTGACCCAATAAGCACAAAAAAAAATGTGTTTTAAAGACCACCAACAGCTAAGGTTATTTGGGCCTAGCACCAATTCATATTTTTAATTCATTATTTTTTTTTAATAATAAATTGAAAATCCAATTGACACTTTTACCAGCTCTCGGGTTAGAACCTGGGAACTGGGGACTTGTAATAGAGAAACCATAGCAACGCCATGTAAACAACAGCACTGCTACACGCTCGGCCATTCTCAAGCTCCCCAATAAGCACAACCTTTTGCATGCGGCAGATCGTATAGTGACTCAGCATTGCTCTGACATGTCGGGATAGCTTTTATATTTGCCAACAGTGACGGTTTGGCTCCTCCAAGAACACCAATTATAAAAACAATTTAATTTAACAGAATACTCTGCGTACTGCTCCCTAAGCTCAAAAAATAGATCTTGACATTTTGTCCGCCTCAGTCTCCATCGCGACTATGTTCGTTTTAGCAGAAGCTGAGAACTCGATGACATACATAAATCGCGTAGTTTTTATTATTATTATTGATCTTATAGATAATCTCACCATTTTCTGATGTATGTTCATTGTTCGGCTTCGCTAACCATAAAAATTATTTTATTGTATTTTCATAGCAATTTTTACAATGAAAATGGCCACTTAACTAAACGAAACCATAAAAAATCTTATCTACTTAAAACAATAAACAAATTTATTTCTAAATAAAAACAACTCGTATTATATGTAGGTAGGTATACAATTTTATAACCTGTTTTATCGCGTTTTAGTAGAGTAAAAAATGATTGTAGCACACTAAATTTCCATAGGACTATATTTATTCGACCACAAATAAAAATCGCTTACGTCGTAGGTACAACGTATTTTTATTTTGGAATTAAAATCGTTATAAATGTTCATAAAAAACGATCGAAGTAGACTATTTTATTTGCTTTTATACGGGCATGATAGCGGTATTTACTTCGATAAAACAATATTTAACTACCAATTCAGAATCAGTCGATACTAATACCGGACACAGTAGCTATACTATCTATACAACACAGATCCTGACCACTGCCGAGATTTAAAAAAGAAAAACACTCAATTAACTCACTGCACAAAAATAAAAATTACTAAGTACAACAGATGAATTGAAAAACATCCGCTTTTTATTTAACAAGCCAAATCATTCTTTTGTATTTCATTGGATCGTATTCTTAGAACACTCAGAATGGATTCATATAACATTGACCGAGAGCTAGTGCCAATTTTTTGGTGTTATTTATTCAAGGCATTATTTTTGTGAAGATGTTGAGGGAGGTATATTAAAGTGCTCTGAGTAAGGGATTTTGCTAGATAGCGGTACGGGAGGGATGCTGACCATCCCCAACATGTAACAAATAAATGGTCACAATTATTATTGCTTTAAGGCTGAAATTGTTTCTTGTCGGTGACCCAATAATGCCATTAGAATATTTGCAGATCGATTGGTCAGTATTAAAGGGGTAGCAGATCGCCCTAAACGTGTCATGTACTCGACGAAGTTTATATTATTAGTTCAAGGTTCAAATTTTAATATGTTGTTACGGCACTTGTTTTTTAGCATATATTTCAATTTGCAGAACAAAATGTCGGTAATAACCCCCTTGCAGAACGATATAAACACCTAGGCGAGCAAGTTTCCCTCTAAGAGAGGAGTTAATACCGACATTTTGTTCTGCAAATTGAAATATATGCTTAAAATAGTCGCCGTAACAACATGTTAAAATTTGAACCTTGAACTTATAATATAAACTTCGTCTGGTACCCCTTTAATACTGACCAATCGATTTGCAATAAATTTTACCGACAAGCTATACAGACAATTTCAGCCTTGAAGCAATAATAATTGTTACATGTTGGGGGCGGTCTGCATCCCTCCCATACCGCATCTAGCAAAATCCCTTACTCAGGGCACTTCACAAAAATAAGGCCTTGAATAAATAACACCAAAAAATTGTCAGTAGCTCTCTGTCTATTAGAGAAAAACTTCACAGGATGATTCCTATAAGTAGGTAATTCAAATAAAAATCTCCAAATAAACATGTGTCCGAAAATACTTTCTAACGGAATTGTAGCCTCTCAAAGTTTATTAGATATATGACCCCAATTAATCAAAGATATCGCGTTACCTATGAGCAGTTGCTAGAACACATACAGAACGTCGCAAATGAAATAAGAAATCCTGTTGTGCTATTTCGAGTCAGAGATACACTCGTCCGACGTTGTCATCTTTACATTCGTGACGAACGTTCGAACACTTGAAAAAAATGTTCATTCGCAAAATCGAACCCACTACAGCAACTTCCAATTGGAAGTTAATAAACTGTGTGAATTTGAACTAAATTTTATTTCAGAAAGTTTAAATCGCTTTACAGACTTTCAAATTGTTCGCTTTGTTATTATAACTGAGCACAAAGCTTTTCTGCTTAATTAAAATAACATAACAGTTTGTTAGACAAACTATACAATATGTTGCATGAAGTTGCATTACATTGTTTTAAAGTTAAAATTCAATTTTGTCAAAACTATCTGGTGTATTTAAATTTCCTGCGTCATATTGTTTTTAAATAAACCGCAAAGTAGTTTACGAAACATCCGGATTATTTTTATAGTAGCTATACACAGATTTTATATGCCTTTAATTATGGATAATTAATGATCTAGGTAGATGCGCAACGTTGTGTAATCATTTATAGATTAAGCTAGTGGCGCTGATTGTCACTTGTCAGAGGTGCTGCTGTAGCAAGAGATAAAAATCACACACGGAATAGTATTGTTACAAAACTGTTTTCTGAGTTGGCGGAATAAATATTTATTTACAATAATCAAAAATACAATAACAATGAATGCAACAACGAAAAGTCAATTTTAACAACAAAAAAACTTAAACGGTAATTATTGAACTAAACGAGCCACTTAAATAACACTTAACAAATAACTATATATACAAGGATTATTTATCTGTAATTATTTATGTCACTGTATTTATAACAGATTTATAACGTTTATTTATGTCGGTAATTTACTCAGTTACTTCAGTACTATTTATTTACATCCACTCCACTATTTATATCACTGATCCACTTGATGACACGACTCACCATTCACTGCTTACCGATTATGTGACACCTTCGACTGATTTCTATTCACTCGTACCGGCTTGTTTATATACCCTGTGCGGCCCAGCCTAGTACGTTCTCGCGTTTTCCAGAATTTTCGTGTAGGCACCAGTGTGTTCAACGTCAGACACCGCTTCTCAGAATTGTTGCCCGCCGTTCATATACAGGGTGATCCGTAACAGTATATTGCAAACAAGGGACGAAATACAGCGTTTGCAACTAGTGTGAAGTTTGTTGCCCGAGGAACGAGAGCAGCAAATCACACGCGTTGCATTCGCTGTTTCGTTTCGATTAAATGCATATCATTTTTCAAAACGACTATCTATTGACAATTGGATTTGAGGAACATTCAATTTGGGCGCGCAAAAAAGTCGAAAAAATATTAGCTCTTTCAGATCCATGTGAAATTTATATGGGGTTATGTCTGTCATTTTGACGTTTTCAAGTATATATGCGAATTGAAGTTGACGCAACTCAATCGCTCTATCTCTCTCTTAACAACGCAGAGAAAACCGACAACTAAAAAGTTTCAACCCGCTAAACAGGTACCGAAAATCGAAATTTCAATAGAGGCCTTGTGAAAAGATAAAATAACGTGTCAAATGGTTTTATAGTTTTGTAGAATCTTATATAAAACTAGCTGCACCCGCGACTTCGCGTTTGCGTGGCTCTGAAATTTTAAGAGCTGTTAGATTTTCCATTTTAAAATTTTAAAGAAATTTTCTAGCACCTTTTTACAAACTTTGTACATGCTAATTAAATTTTATTTTTTTAAGTATTTTGTTAGTTTGTTGTTTAGCTTTTGTAATACGGTCCTGTTGTAAGAACAGCGGTATAAAACACATGGGCCATTATAAGCGTCACTCTAGGCATTTTATCGTAATGCAGGTATTCCTATATGCGTGAAGTATGTCAAACATGTTGATCGTGGTCCGTGAGCGCGATGTCATTCAAATCGAGGGTTAATAATAACATTAACACGTATTATATTTTCTAGTGACAATAAAATCGATAAACACGACGCCACTAAAATGCGTTCATTTGTCGTTTTTAGAATTTCGTACCTCCGAACGAAGCCTAATTCCTGAGCATGTCTGTCTGGCTGTCCGTCCGTCTGTCACAAGGGTCTATCTCACAAACGGTAAGAGATAGCTAGTTGAAATGTTCACAGACTGTGCTGTTGTGACATGAATCCTGGCAATTAATAATTTGAATTAAATTTTTACTTCCCACCTCTACTATGGTAGGGAAGTAATGGATTTAGTCCGAAAAAAATATTTCGAGATTTTAACAGATCTTCACGTTTTGAGACCCTAGCAATCGTTTAAGATCATTTTCTGACTGATGTCTCTATGTGTGCGCGTGTGTGTGTGTGTGTGGTCAATTTTTCGCCTTCGATATCGTAAAAACGGAACAACATACGGCCATGCCGATTGTTCTATTGTGTTTACCAGCTTTTAACTTAGATCTGATTAGATTTTGAGTCAAATCGGTTCTGTGGATCCTGAGATATTAAAAAAAAAACGTTCTCAATGTCACGTATTAACATAGGTAAAAAAAAATATAAATGAATTCTAGATGTTATAAATATGAAAAAAATGTAAATATTTTTTTTCTAAAATGTACCTATAGTTTTCGAGAAAAAAATATTTTACTAAAAAAAGAAAATTGTACGTAAATCATAGGTAACCATGATTTTTGCTATATTACTAGCCATCAGTAGATCACCAAACAAAAAAGAGGGCCATGCTTTTTTTCACAGAATAAAAAAGAGTGTTTATTTTTTACAAGTATTTACTAGGTGGGAAGTATATTTTTACTATTACAACATAGCTGACTCCAAAGTCGTACCTTTATGGCTTTATACAGTACTATAGAGCATCTAACAACATCATTCGACTGCCTCAGTTGGTAGAGTGTTCAACTGAAGAGCTAAAGGTCCCTGGTTCGATCCCAGGTTTCGGATCGCAATATTTTTGTTTCATTGCCAATCGACGGATACACACACTTTCTAAAATATGTGTACCAGACATGTTGAACTCTTCCTCAAGTGAAACTTTTAAGCCTCGTTTATTTTTCGTTCGGTTACACTTCATGTCGAGCGTCACGTCACGTTCAATCGAAGCGATCGACTAGACCAGTATTAAATCAAAATACAGAATATCTGTAGGTTTTTTTACGGTATTATAATTAATCAAGGAATTATTAGTCCTATCCGTAAATAAATTCACATATTAGTGAATAACACAATATAGCAGACGATATATTGTGTTATTGACTAATATGTGAATTTATTTATAGATAGGACTAATAATTTCTTGATTAATTATAATACCGTGAAAAAAAACCTACAGATATTCTGTTTTTGATTTAATACTGGTCTAGTCGATCGCTTCGATTGAACGTGACGTGACGCTCGACATGAAGTGTAACCGAACGAAAAATAAACGAGGCTTAAAAGTTTCACTTGAGGAAGAGTTCAACATGTCTGGTACACATATTTTAGAAAGTGTGTGTATACGTCGATTGGCAAATAGGATTTCATGTTTACGGCTACTGCTAGTACATTGTGTACACCAAAAATTCGGCTACAAAGGAATTCAAATACACATATAACTAATGATAAATTCTTTCTACTCCAAACATTTCAAATGAATGAAATTATTGTTTCGAAATTAATAAAATCGAAACGATGATTTTAGTCACGTTTTACTATTTTGCAAAATTCAATTTTAAAACGAAAACCAAAGTTTAAAAAAATTCGACTGATGACCAGTCCTATACTTTCCACCTAGTAAATATTTGCAAAGAATAAACACTCTTTTTTTATTCTTTGAAAAAAAGCATGGCCCTCTTTTTTGTTTGGTGATCTACTGATGGCTAGTAATATAGCAAAAATCATGGTTACCTTGATTTACGTAAAATTTTCTTTTTTTAGTAAAATATTTTTTTTCTCGAAAACTATACATTTTAGAGAACAAAAATATTTACATGTTTTTCATATTATAACATCTAGAATTTATTTACATTTTTTTTTACCTATGTTAATACGTGAACATTCAGAACGTTTTTTTTTTTAATATCTCAGAATTCACTGAACTGATTTGACTCAAAATCTAATCAAATCTAAGTTAAAGGCTGATAAACACAATAGAACAATCGGCGTGGCCGTATGTTGTTCCGTTTTTACGATATCGAAGGCGAAAAATTGACCACACACACACTCACACATACACACACACATACAGACATCAGTCAGAAAATGATCTTAAACGATTGCTAGGGTCTCAAAACATGAAGATCTGTTAAAATCTCGAAATATTTTTTTTGGACTAAATCCATTACTTCCCTACCATAGTAGAGGTGGGAAGTAAAAATAGAACCAAGCTAAATGAAACGTTTAAGAAATCTGACAATCGAGCGCAGGCACTTTACAAAAGGCTGCAATTTCATTTTTCAAAGATAAACAATGTTAGGTTAGGAGATAAGCAATCTTTACGCTGCGTAACTCTAAAAATACTAGTTATTTAATAATAATGTTTATGTAATATGGGCTACGGCTTAGTATACCTACATCACGAGCTACGCCTGTTCGTTACGTCAAAGTCAAAGGTTTGAGACGCTTCTTTAAGATATGAAATTGCTTTTCATATGCATGCGTAGGCTTATTTGTATAACTTTTATAATTTCAGCATGAAGGAAATGCTGTCAAAGACATATCGTATATACGATGTGTTCGACGTAATATGCACGAAAAATTCTGTAGTCTAGTATAAGTATATGTTGCAGGCAAATGGTTATTCCAGGCAAATAGCTTTTGTCTTAGGCAATTGCTATCTGTTTGGGCAAATGACTTTATAAAATAGTTTCTATTTTAAAAAGCATTTGCCTAGGAAAATGACATTTGCCGTAATCGTTGTTAGGCAAATGACTGCGATGGTTTATTAACGAAGTATATTATTGAAGTGAAAACTTCCTTAGGCGCGTAAGGCACTCTTTGCCTGGGTACTGAAAAAATGTGAAGCGTTCGCAACTACTTCCTTAAGAATTCGCAACATACTTATAGCATAAAAACGGCCGTCTACACACTTCCATCCATAGGGCAGTTGGTTACGTCTTTGCGTTCTATGCATAGGAACCTGGGTTTGAGATCTGATGGCAGCGTAGAACTTTTGGCGTTTTTTTTGTTCTTAATTCTACATGATATTTATTTATATATTTTTTTATTTTTGTTATATTCTTTCTTTGACAATAATTATAATTTTTTTGAAACCAAGGTGGAATTAATTAAAGATACAATTTTGGTATTTTAGTAATAAATTATTTTTAGTTCATAAATGCGCTATAATAGATGACACCAAAAATTAAAACATCTGAAATTTTCACTTCTGTTGTGTGGTCATAAGCACACCTATTTTTTATAATTCTAATTTTGTAATTTATATAATAGAACCTGTTACAACTACATCACGTAATAATAAAAATCAATTCCAACAAGCAATTTTAAATTCTAGGTAGATATCTTGTCATTTTAATAAATACCTAGTATTTTTTAGCTTGCAGTACAGTTAAAAATTCAAGAAAACAATATATAACATATTTCCTACATCACAAGCTAAAATGTCAGGTTTGATATTTTGTTGATGTCTGGAAACTAAAATGTCATGATAGTCATATCAGCATAAAACATCACGTAAATAAATTAGGACGGCAATTGTAACTTGCATTTGCAAAAAAGGTTTGCCAATAAAAGATATCTGAGCTCACAAAACAGAGTTACTTACGAATATAATTTTGTAATTTGTAAGTGTGATTTATTTACAAACTCAACGAGGACAGTGTGGTCCAGTGGTTAGCGTTGCAGCCACTGGATCGGACTGTCGTGGATTCGTATCCCGCCTCCGCTCATGGATGTTTTGTGATGTCATTTAGTTTTAAGTTAATTGTAATTTAATGTAATCAAGACGCTAATGACCTAAGTTGTCAACGCGTCTATAATTTACAATAAATAAATAAAAATACAAACTCAACTTTGCAGCAAAATTCTCAACTGCTGCACACTGGCTTTTTAAATATACTGGCTATCGCTCGTTTTCACATACTGTCACTATTTGTCAGTAATGTGCCTCATTACTCATCTAGATATACAATCTACTAATTCACTATTTCTAGCACTATTACAATATGAGACAATTTTCTGGAAAAATAGCTCAACGAAAAACTACATAAATAATGCACTACAAATGAGGTAATTTATATTAGAATGTTAAAAAAGATTGCAGCATAATTATTATTGTTATTAACTTCCCATGGGAAGTTATTGTAATGGGTCCGAAAATCGAAATCAAAATGTATATCAAATTTTTATGTTTCAAGGTCACTACACTATTTTTAGAAAGATGTCTGTGTGTGTGTGAGTGTACGTATGTTCGTACGTACGTATGTGTTCATTTCTTTCTAAGACGAAATCTCGAGAATGAAAAATGATATCGATTACGTTAGGGTGCCAATCGACGCGTATTAACGTAAATATGATCTGAAAGAAATTTTTTCAAAATCGGTTAAGCCGTTCTTTTTTCTTAACCAAATAGACTCCAAAAAAGTAGATTTTACACAATATCTCGCGAATAAAAAATTATATCGACTTCGTAAGAGTGTCAATCGAGGCGTGTTAACGTCATTTTGATCCGACATAAATTTTATAAAAATTGGTTTAAAATGATTACTTTTCTGTGTAATATCTAATTTAATTATTATTATTAAATATTTATCAAACTGCGAGGTTCGTCGTGTGGACCTCAAGGGTCGTACTTTAGTCCTAATAAACGACCCACCTCACGGCTTGTTATAATTTATATTTATTCAAAACACAATCTTGTTTTTACTTTTTATTCGTCGACACGATCACACTGCGGGGGTCTTGAATATAAAATTTACACCACTGCTGGTTTCAAATATCATTTAACAAACAAATTTCAATGTCGAAAAATACGACAGAAAATGTTTTACAAAAATAAAAATAAATTTATACAAACGTACAAATGCATTACATAACTGCATGTATACTGTATAACAGAGTTTCTCAACCTTTTTGACGCGCGACCCAACATATTTTTTTGAAGTCGTACTACGACCTAATTGTGTATTTTATAATACAAAATAAAAAACTCGGGTCGCAGTGCCAAAACCCTGCCGACAATATAGTGTATTTGCTAATACTGGCATTGTGGCTTTATTATGTTTGTTTTTGGACAAAATAAAAAATTTAACCCCTTAATACATCCCGATTTTATTAAAATTTTAGCAGTACATTTTAATCGTTACTAAAGGGTTAAATGTCAATTTTGAAACGATTCTGAGAATTTTTTCGGCATTTTTGGGCCCAAAAACATTTTTCAACCCCTAAAAACCACCTTTAAAATGGTCCTATTGGGCCCATTTTAAATAGGCTTCGTGCGGTGATGGATTTCAAGGTGCCTACCAAATTTCGTCAAAATCAATTAACTCTTTCGAAAGTTATTGACGGCACACACACACACACACACACACACAAAAACATATATATATATATATATATATATCCAAATATATAAATATATATCTATATATATATAAACAGACATTTCCAAAAATGGTGCCAAAGTGTTCAGGAGGCTATGAAACGTCGAGAAATTTTGGTCCGACCCCTAGGTCCCGCCATCCGACCGACGCCAATAGTGTATGTGCCATATGGCAAATACACTAAAATGATAATACCTACATATTATATTATATCAGCATGATACTGTATGTAGGTGCTTGGATCAACTTATACCTTGTGCTGATTTGCTTTGCGGGTAATAGGAATTTAACCCGTAAAATCAAACTTTCGCGGTTTCGTGCTTCCCTAATTATTTTAGGAAAAATATCTTCAAATAAAAGTTTTAGAAGTTAAAATTCGGCATCTAAATCATTAAATAAAATTAATTTTGCATGCTTTGTAACGGCAGAAATTAGATATTTAAATGTCGAAATTACCTCAAAACAGATAGCGATTGCCATGGAACTTGAACAAAGTGATAATGTTTTAGCTGTCAGAATAATTTCTAATTATTTTGTCGCTATCTGTTTTTGAGGTAATTTTGACATTTTCATATCAAATTTCTGCCCTTACAAAGCATGCAAAATGGTTTAATGATTTAGAAGCCGAATTTTATGTTCTAAAACTTTTATTTGAAGAGATTTTTCCTAAAATAATTAGGGATGCACGAAATCGCGAGACTTTGATTTTACGGGTTAAATACCTATTACCCGCAAAGCAAGTCAGCACCCTGTATATGAATAAATCTAAAATTTAACCTCTTTTGTTCATTCTCGAAATGTTTTCTTTTTAAGTAAGATAACAATTCTGTACTAAATGCAACAAAAAATTGTATAGCTCTTTCGCGACCCATTAAACATTTAACGCGATCCAATATTGGGTCGCGAACAGAAGGTTGAGAAACGCTACTGTATAAGTACTTATAATACATGTCGGTTACATAATTTCTGGTGACATCGAGTGCAAGCGAAACCGTTATAGTTAAAATGTGACATGTAATTTTTTGATAAACCACGAGTGTCTGTTTGTGTTCGTGCACTCGGCTCACTGCCGAGTCGTTATCTTGTGGCTGACCACGAGTGTGACGCTGTATGAATATTGAGTAAGCGACTTTATATACGTGGCGTGTTTAACAATATTGAGTAAGCGACTTTATACATGGTGTGTTTAACAAACAAAGCCTTAGGGCCGACGCATACAATCAATTTTTAATCGCACAACTGTTGTTTGTCAAAAGGCTATGACTTCAGAAGGGACTGCGCATACTATCGACACTATAGTTGTACAATAAAAAAAATCATAAAACCGCATCGATCGTCTTTTGACTTTTCTATTGAACAACTATCGTCGGAAGCGTCTGCAGCTGTGTATTGACGCTAGTATACGCTCGACTAAATAGTTGTTCGGCGGTCCATTAGTTTAATAGTGAAATAATGGCACAACTAATTGATTGTATGCGCGCCTATATAACAACTAAACAGTTTATTCGAGTTGAAATCGCGACACGCACACAACTCGACCAAACTGTTTAATCGTTGAAACAATTATTGTGTTTGCGCCCGCCCTTAACGTATGTACAGTATTCTCCTACTATTTGACTACTTTGACTGTCACAAGTTTCCACTCCAATCACACACGATTTATTGTTTTCAGCACGAGTAGTAGGCGAGTGCGCATTTGCGAGCCGCATACGAGTGCTGAAAATATTGCGCCTGACGCATAAAGATTTAGCACACGCGTTGCACGCTATATTTTATTCTACACATGCATGATTTCAGAGCTTTAATGAATTATTGTCAAACGTGCCGTAGATTCACTGACAGCAGTATAAGTGCATTTCATTCTAAAAACATTCATGGCCTTGTTATTTATTTACTTCGTTACCATAGTAACCATATTTTATAATAGCATCGAAAAGCTTTTCATAATAGGTGCGTTTGGTATCAAGGTGTAGTGTAAAAAGTGTAAGCACTTTTGACACTATTACGTTTGTTATACAAAAGTGTAAAATAACTGATCTGTTTGTTATTTCAGTTTGGGACTAAAAGTGTAACAACTATTAGTCCTGACTTTTGAGCAGGTGCACGTAGTGTAGTGTAGGTAACGTGATATATGTCTGAATTGACAATCGCTTTCACAGATTTGATACTTTTTTCGTACTCAATTTTTTACATTTTTTGTCTCTTAAAAATGAATGAGCTTCAAAATGTAATGGTACAAGATAAATATGGCAGTGAGTTTAACATTTTTACGACCAAAAAAAACTGTAAAAACTAGAAATAATGAACTCAGCCAATCTGTCATTAATTTATTTTGTAATGCGCATGTACAATCTACTCAGAATGTACACTAGCCCGTTTGTTACAAGTGTACATTTAGTTTACAATTTTGGTGAACTTTTTACACTTTTCAGTGAAAAATTATCTACACTACACTACACCTTGATACCAAACGCACCTAATGAATCATGACGTCAGCAGTCGATAAACGGTTACTTAAGATTCCCTTTACAGACACGAAAAAACACTCAAAGCGTGCGTGTGTTGAATCAATTTATTTAGGTTTGTATTTTATATTTTTATCAAATTGTAACCATTAAATTGTTATTTTAGTCATCATGTCTTTATTTATTATTTTTATTTGTTAAAAAAATTGTTAGATAGTCATATTTTATTTTAGACAAAAACAGACATTGTTTTTTTTTATATCCGTTATACCCGTTATACAAAACATACCAAATTTGTTTTGAAAATATTACTTTTCTTATTTTTCTTCATATGACATTAAATAAATGAGAATATTGATAGACTAAAAGAATATTTTTTGTTATGCCTTTCTGAACAAAGGATTGCTCACATATTGTTTCTTTTATTATAGGTACATATTATTATTTAAAAATACATTTTTTATATTTTTTTTCTTTTATAAGCCAAATTTTGTAGTCCCTTGTGTCTCGTTACAACAGTTTTTTACAATATGATCCTTTCCACGAATTCTGCATAAATTATGGAGCATTCGCGTACATTTCTTTTGTCGTTTCTCTTTTATTTTTTTCAATAAAAGTATTTCATCGGTGTTAGTTTCTGTACCTTCAAAACCTTAGTCAGAAACAGATGCGTGACTGTTGCCAACTTAAAGGGGTGTAATTTCCCAACATGAATGTCAAATGTGTGCAAGGAAAATAAATTGTAGCGGTTCTGTATCATTGTATGGAATCTGCTTAATAACATTCAACCAGGCTTTAGTGTTTTTTGTGTATATTTTTCGTGACTGGCAACAAACAGCATTCTTGTATTGTGTCTTATTTATTCTTATCTTTATAAAATGCCACTGTACCCACTATATTTGATTATATCGTAATTTTGTCCCCTTTTTTTCGACTTCTGTTGAAAAAGTAACATAATATGTACGATAAAAATATACGGATTCATTACAGAATTATAATTGAATATGCCAATTGAGATTTTTTTTAAAAGCTACTTATAAATGCCAAAGTTATCTGTGTTGTGTGCCGCATATTATTATTGTATTTGCCATATGGCACATACACTATTGGCGTCGGTCGGATGGCGGGACCTAGGGGTCGGACCAAAATTTCTCGACGTTTCATAGCCTCCTGAACAATTTGGCACCATTTTTGGAATTGTTTATGTATATATGTATATATGTGTGTGTGTGTTCGCGGCATAACTCTCGAAAGAACTAATTGATGTGAACGAAATTTGGTACACACGTTGGAATCCATCACCGCACAGAACCTATTTAAAATGGGCCCAATCGGACAATTTTAAGGGTAGTTTTTAGGGGTTGAAAAATGTTTTTGGTCCCAAAAATACCGAAAAAATTCTCAGAATTGTTTCAAAATTGAAATTTAACCTTTTAGTAAAGATCAAAATGTGCTGCTAAAATTTTAATGAAATCGGACCAACAGGACCGGACTTACAAATTTTATGAAAACACTAGTTTGCGGATAGTCATGCTTTACTTACTGAAAGGTGTATTTAATTTGGTACAGATGTTGCATTGATAATAATATTGAAATTAAGAAAAAAAATATTATTTTAAGGGATGTATTAAGTGGTTAATTTTTTTATTTTGTCCAAAAACCAACCTAAGTTCACGTATTACAGCTACAAGACCTGTATTAGCAAATACACTATATTGTCGGCAGGGTTTTGACTTTTGGCACTGCGACCCGAGTTTTTTATAATTATTTTTAATAAATACAAGGAAATGCTTAGCTAGCCATTATTTTAACATTAGGAACATATTTTAACATTAGTATTGCATTGTAACAAATTATGTCATTCGATAGGTGTTCCTAATGTTAGAAGAATAGCAGACTTTAGCATTCATTTGATTTATTAATGATGGTGACTCGTAAGTCTTAGCTTTATGATATAAATTATTTTTAATATCAAACCAAAAACACCATGCACTTCACCGGTTCTCAGAGTCTTATAATAAACATTAAATTATTTGAAAAGGAAGTTGGTAAATTAATTACGTTCGATTCGTTGCTCCCGCCGCGTGTGTGGTAGAGAAATCCCTCAAGTTATGTATCTGACAAGATCGTCTCTTTTCATTGTAGCAAGCAATGAAAAACTGATACGCTACCAAAACCCACGCGCCTAATAAATAATTAAATCGTCTTTAATTTTGGGGGCTTCTAGTGAACTTTTGGGGGTTTCTAGTGAACTTTTAGGGGTTTCTAGTGAACTTTTGGGGGTTTCTAGTGAACTATTTTGCTTTGCAAACACAAACATTTCAGTTACAAGAAATTAAAATATAATATAGTTTAATATTCCAATTGAGATTGTGTGTTCAAAGGAACTAGTATTACTTTTAGTTCGTTATAATTTTTAATTTCAATTAAAAAATCGATTCACTTTACCAGTAGTAATTATTTATTTATGTATTTATTTATTTATTTATTTAATTTATTTAATTTATTTAATTTATTTATTTATGTATTTATTTAATTTATTTATTTATTGTAGACGGTCATTAGGGTCTAATTACATCAAGACATCACAAAACATCCATGAGCGGAGTTGAGATTCGAACCCTTGACAATTTGATCCAAAGGCGGGCACTTTAACCATTACACCAAGCTCTCCTCGTCACCGGTAAGTTATCAAATATAGCACAAACTATACTTACTTACCCGTCACAAATAATAGACAGATCTACGCACATAGACTAGTAGCTGCGCGTCTTATTAAATTAAAAAAAATCCTAGCAACTAGAAGTTTGTAGTAAATAGTAACTCTAAATAAAGAAGGGTGTCCCGACTCCCGACGATCTTAGCTATTCTCAAACACACAGAAAACACTTACAAAATCTAGCGTATAAAAAAAACTTTAATTTAAAAGGACACAAAAATATTGAGGTTGCGTGTTTTAAGAAATATCCGAAATGAAAAGAAGTAGGTTCTTGTACGAGAAAATAAAATTTCCCTACTGAAATAAAAATATAATTTAATTTCAGAAAAGAAGCAAATATCAATAATTAGTGTGAAAATAAAACAAAATAATCTATATTGAAAAAATTTATTAAATTGTTTTACATCGTATAATTTCTAAAGAAACATTTACAGTTTTTTTTTCATTTGAACAAGTTTTGGCGTATTTTTAGTATAATTACGCGACGTACATTTCATAGAATTGCCGAAATAAAGTTGAATATCACTTAAAAGAGATTTAGCTAAAGCATCAAATTTAGATCAAAGATATACTTAAGAAAATCTTAATTACAGTATTCGAGGAGCTGAAACTTTTATATTAAGTACACTATCTGACCAAAGTTTAAAATCTTGTAGTTTTTATACCTAGTAATTATTATTATCTTTAAATTTTTAAAACGTGCATTTATCGACAATATGTCATAATAGACGCCACACTCACCTCTGCTATTTTCCTATTTTATAAAATTTATTTCAGATTTTTTCAATTTTCTAAAATTTTACTGAAGGGTATGTTAGCACCCAATGTAAATAAATTAATTTCGGGAACTGCACATATGACTAATTATAAAATTGTATAAGAAAAAAATGAATGTCACTGTCGAGACTTGAACCGGAAACTCTCACTTTCGCACTGGTTGAGCTAAATACTCACACGCAGTGGAAAACGTGCGCATTGGAGAGACGTTAATAACTCAACCAACGCGAAACAGAGATTTGAGTTCAAATCCCGACAGAGACATTAAATTGTTTTCCTACACACCTTTATATAAAGCGTACATTTTTTAGTTAATTACACAGCGCGAGTGGAGGAATGCTAAGAAATCAGAAAGAAATAGACAATTCCAAGCAAATTTCGGGATAATTAATTTTATAAGACCATTGTCGATAACCGGCCCTTGTCCAACTGCACTGGTGTGAATACAACGTTACCTACATTGAAAATAAGAACATTATTCAGTTTGTGATTAGCTCTCGCATGTGAGATGATACGGTAATATAGCACTCAAGTTAAATATCGACTCTCGCATGTGGTGGTTTTTCAGTGAATGCTTTAAAGGGAAGAAGTTGGTTGATTGAAAATGTGTCATTGTGGGAGTAATTGTGAACTCAGTTAAAGTTTAGGGTTAGAATCCCTACGGTGACACAGGTTTGAAAAATTAATTTTTCCTGACTACAGCATTATGTTACGTCATTGTCAAATGGGTGTTTAGTACACATTAAAAAAAATATTAACAAATTTCCAGAACAATCAGCAATTCATTCTCATGATACTCGGAAAAAATCCAATCTGTGTTTGCCCCTAAATAAATTTACGCATACGAGGTACGGCCCCAATTATCTGGGTTTGCAATTTTATAATAAACTGTTGCCGGAGACAAAAGCGTTACCTATTCATAAATTTAAAAGACATATAAAAGCGTATCTTGCTATAAATTGTTTTTATGATTATCAACATTTTTTAAATATTGGTGATTACATCTAATTATTGTAGACTTTTTTATTATGTATTTGACTTGTATTTGACCGGTACACGGTGTAGCCAATACAAATAAATTTATTATTATTATTATTTCATATACTAATGCATGTGCTTAATATTATAACGTGTAACGGATACTCAATGTGTAATTTTTAAAAAAAATTAACCACACCTGAAGATAGCAACTCGTTGCTGAAACGCGTCGTGTTAAAACACAGAAAGCCACAAGACGGACATTAAAAAATACAAGGTATTTCTAATACTTCATAATATACATAATGCATTCATTTATTATTATTCAGACGGTTCCACACACAAATATTTTATTATTAATAATAAAAGTTTACAAACACTTAGCGTAATAAATTTGCCCGATAGTGTTTACGAAAGAATTTTAAAAGAGCTACAAAACACGTAAAGAAAAATTTATTAAATTGTAGAGAATTTACATAATAAATAATAGACCAATAAAAATATAATACAAACTTAATAGTGCATATTATGCACGAAGCTCTGAAACATCAAACTGGATGATATGAAACAGTGGCGGCGCGTGAACATTTTAAATGGGTGTTCTGCAGAGTCAACCTGGAGACTGGAGTAGCACCCCCCCCCCATTATGCGAGGACCTCGAAAAAAAAATCAACATCGCAAATTCCATTTCACTATGGAGGTGATTTTTTGAGAGTGCATATTTTTTTACTTTTTCACTTAAATGATTTAAGTCTGTTACACCAATTTCCGTCCACCATTTGTCACCACCAAATAAAACACACGGAAAACAGAAAAGATCGTTTTTAATATTGCAACCGCATATCCAATTATTTTTAAAATATAGTTCTTTGTTGAATTGCCGCTTATAAGTTTTTCCACGGCTAGAGCACTGTTTTTCTATGAAAATATCAGGCAAAGGGCGACCTTGTGCCTTCAATTTTAGTTTTTCTTCAAATTTGTAATTTGAAAAACGTTTCACACGCGTGAGGTTATCTATAACATTCATTGTTTGAAATTTGAACTACAATTGAAAACGAATTATATCGCCATCAACACAAACAAAATATTAGACTGTATGCACCAGCCAGTGTGTGTGTGTGTGTGCCAACAGATAGATATCACCAGTCACTATGTGACAAGAGCGTTTTCAGTTTGGAATAACATTAATAAGCTATGCTATATATAAACGTTCGGATATGCCCGGATATGCCGCTTTTATTCAATTAGAGTTCGTACTACCGTTCTGCGCACCCAGAATATCTCTTAACGCGTACAAATCTGTCTCATTTTTTACTGTTTTTGCTCTCTCTAGCTCATTGATTTTGGTGCAAAATATAATGCAGAACGTGTCACGTGCGTAGTGAATTTACTACGGCTGAGGACTGTTTATAGAATATAGGCCCTGCGGCATGCCGTCATTTATAATAATGCTATGTGATGGCTTCATAATTATGAAATTAAAACATATTATGCAGATTAATAATACAATTTTTTTTTAATTGTGCGTTATTTTCTGGCAGTGTGGCAGCTCCGCAGCTCTTATAGAGGAGCCGCCACTGATATGAAATAAAAGTACACATACATACATACAAACATAACACGAGTAGACGTTGGATTATGATTTTCATAGAGATAACATATGTAAACATACAATGTTGCTCTTCTCCTGGATTATATGGACAGTATTCTGAGATATAGCGTACAGATGTACATATTGTTACTGTAAGGTAACGAACGTTTCCGTACCTCAATTGAAATAAATTGAATAACATTTTTTAACATAACTTTCTTTAGTGTTTAATTATTTATTTAACAAACCCAAAACCACATCTAAAAAACATGTATAATTACGGCTAGTTTGCTCTTAAATATTTGAAAGTTTCAATTTTCTCACATTCTTATAATTTTCTAAATATTTTTCTGACCTTTCTTATATCACCTGATGATATCTTTTTAAGACGAAACTATTCATGATATTTAATATAGGTTACCTATGTGTTTTTGGGTCTGTTAAATAGATAAACAAGCCGTGAGGTGGGTCGTTTATAAGGACTAAAGTGCGACCCTTGAGGTCCACACGACGAACTTCCCAGTTTGATAAATATTTAATAATAATAATTAAATTAGATATTACACAGAAAAGTAATCTTTTTAATCATTAAAACATAATTATTATTTATTTTTAACAATAACTAAAAAAAAAAAAACGGCTGAACCGATTTTTATAAAATTTATGTCGGATCAAAATGACGTTAACACGCCTCAATTGACACCCTTACGAAGTCGATATAATTTTTTATTCGCGAGATATTGTGTAAAATCTACTTTTTTAGAGTCAATTTGGTTAAGAAAAAAGAACGGGTGAACCGATTTTGAATAAATTTCTTTCAGATCATATTTATCGATATCATTTTTCATTCTCGAGATTTCGTCTTAGAAAGAAATGGACACATACGTATTACGTACGTACGCACACACACAGACATCTTTCTAAAAATAGTGTAGTGACCTTGAAACACTCGTTGAAACATAAAAATGTGTTATACATTTTGATTTTAATTTTCGGACCCATTACAATAACTTCCAATGGGAAAAGTTAATAATCTAAGAATCATACACGTACTTCCACCAACAGACCCGAACCTCAACCATATTAATATACATTATACACACTATCGTCTGATTATTTTGATTCACTGACAGGGTTTATACATATATTGTATACAACTAACTAGCTAAAAAATGTAAGAAAAAAATCTATATTTAAGTTGGCAAAGTATTAAAGTATTCATAGTTTCAATTAATATTTTAAAAACTGAAAATATAAATAGATTCAATTGGCTTATAAGACCGCAAGTATGATTCTTGACGAATAGGTTTTATACGCCTTATAGAACACTAATGCCGAGTTGCAGAAAGCTTTCTCAAAAAAACTGATTTGACAATGACCTTAGATTGTGATCATATAATTTCAGGTTTTATACATGCAGGAACAGTCTAATGTCGTTGTAAAACTCTATATTACATTGTACTCACACAAAAACAAATGATTGATCTGCATA
This sequence comes from Mongoloraphidia duomilia, assembly GCA_039654895.1. Classification (NCBI taxonomy): domain Eukaryota; kingdom Metazoa; phylum Arthropoda; class Insecta; order Raphidioptera; family Raphidiidae; genus Mongoloraphidia; species Mongoloraphidia duomilia. The sequence goes on along the minus strand of CM077517.1, from coordinate 11,347,594 downwards.
GAAAAAGCCGCTTTTCAAGCTAAATTTTGATCAGAAATCAAAATGCGTAGAAAAATGTTGTTTCGAAGTGGAAATTTTACAAAAAACTATGTTAAATAGTTTAAAAAACATCGTTTCAATCGATCAATTATTTTTAGAGCAAGATTGATTTCAAATTCTTACAATGCTTTTCTTATTGAGAAATATGTGTGGTCTTAATCTAAGGTCTGGTCAAATCAAATTTTCTGACAATGCTTTCTGCAACCCAGTATCATTCCAGTGAGGAATTAATTAATTAATTATTTGTTATTGCTCTTCACATTACCCAATAGTTGTGTACAGTCGCGGACTTAATAAAGTTTACACTTGAGTTTTTCAGTGTAAGTTCACAAAAAGGCAATAGCTTAGCAACAAATTTAGTTTTTAATAGGTACATATAAATGTCAAAAATTAAAAGAAATAATTGTCGTTTAAATGCCTAGAAATTATTAAAACAATTACCAAAAATGAACAATATTATTGCAAGACTGGAGGAAGGAATTTGCTAGTAGCAAATATTATCAAATTTTCTTATGCTTTAATTGAATAATATTGAGTAATTTCGATTGTATAATAAACAACTGAGGTGTTTTGATAATAATTTCTTATTGAATTTTTAGAATGTAACCTTAGTAATTGATACATTACTATCCAAAGCCAAATTACAATATGCAAAAATTAAAAAACCGGTAACTAGATGATATACAGGTGTAAACTTTTTTAAGTCCGCGACTGTACATAGCAAATAGACAACATAATTCAGTAACAAACCGATATTATGGACGATGTACTGTACACCAACTTAGTGTATTCCGGGCAGTTTGTGGTCTTGTAAAATAAACACGAATCAATCATTCCGGTGGGGAATTAATTAATTACTCATTTGTTATTGCTCAATGGTCATTTCACACTGCACAATAGTTGTGTTCCTAGGACATAGACTTAACATAATTCAGTAACAAACCGATGTTATGGACGATGTAGTGTACACCAACTTATTGTATTCCGGGCAGTTTGTGCTCTTGTAAAAAGAAACACGAGTCAAGATATACACACACGATGTTATGTTGTATTTGGTACCACTGAGTTTTACTATAATAGCTAAATCTGTTGAGCGTTGTATTTGCAGGCTACGTAACTTTCATTACTTGCTGTTATCTATTTTGTAATATTATATAACTAGTACAGCAAGTGGACTCTCGTTAAGTGCAAGAGTATCGAGTTGCATCAACACACACACATCCATTGAAACAATTGTTATTTAGTCTATGTTCACACTAAAATTCCCAGTTTCCGGCTGGTCAATCAGCCGGAAACTGAGAATTTTGGGTTTAAGTCCCGACAGTGACTTCTGATTTTTTCCTTATATATCTTATAACAATCGTTTGACGTTTAACAATCACGATGGCATAATATGCTGACTGATATGTTAAGAAATACTATTCACTACCTAGTGGATGCCGTGTGGATTAAAAATTCATTTTTGAATTAATTTTAATTATTATATTGTTGTTCACAATTACCTAACTCATATATTGTTATTTATTTAAAAAAATATATATATTAGTTATATAAAGAAGAAAAAGTTTAAATAGATATAATAAAAACGAACTTAAATAAAACGAATTGCATACTTGCAGAACTAATGATACGACAACAAAATAGAAGATGTTGATTGATAAAGGTGTAAATAAACAAATATTTTTAGTGGATGAAGGTACTTAAGTAATTTTACAACTTATGATCTTGATTCACTACTGAGTATACATGGAATCAGTCACAGACAATCAAAGTCAGAAGTAATACCTATATAGTAAAATTATTTTAACACAAAAGATTAAATTAACGCACTGCCAGACTCTTTGTAGGTAAAATAAATATAAACAACGGTTCAGTCACTTCTTACCACAATAATTTTATTTGTGAATGTACATTTCAAGAGCTAAGCTCTTATCTTCAGCATATACTAAATTAGTATTAGTATTTCCTTCCCAAATAATAATGGTAATCAAAAATTAATCTAATTATAATCTGCAAAAACACTTTCATTTTAATAAATCATCTACACATAATTGCAATGTAAAATTTCTAAACATGACTTTAAAATAAAATATTAGTAAAAAAAAACATTTTAGAGACAAACTTTTATTGGAATGTACTATAAAGGAAAAATAATATTTAATAATTTTGGTTCATAATTATTATAAAAGAGGGGGTTGTAATCTCTGTTATAGTTTATTAGTCGCAACCCCCTCTTTTATAATAATTATGAACCAAAATTATTAAATATTATTTCCTTTTTAGTACATTTTAATAAAAGCTTGTCTCTAAAAAGTTTTTTTTTACTAATATTTTATTTTGTTCATTTTAGTCTTTCATAATTTTACCCCCTTTCGATTCCCCTCGGGGCTGAATTTCGAGAAATCCCTTCTTAGTGGATACTTACGTCAGAAAAGGGATCTATTATCCAAATTTCAAGTTTCTAGCTTCAGCAATTTAGCCTGGGTGTTGATTAGTCAAAAAAACCCTACACCCTCGTTTGAACCCCTTAGGGGTTGAATTTAATTCTAAAAATGATTTATTCATGTATTGTCATTGGAAATACATATGTGTACAAGATTTCAAATCGATCGGATACGTGGAAGTCGTTCAAAATTGACTTGCAAGATTTGACCTAAACAAACAAACTAACATACAAACATTGCAAGTTACATAAAAGTTTGTAATAATATTAAGTAGTCTTTTACATTCTTGCATTTTATCCTAAAAATACAGTTTTGAGACAGTCTGTATTATGTATATAAGACCAATATACCGGTCATAAAAGTAACCTTGCACATAGAAAGCTTTTGAAATTAATACATTAAAAGCTTGTATTATAAAACCAGATACTGTACTCTATAAGATAACAACGGGTCTGACAAAAACTAGTTCTTACTGCGCACACTCAGCCCAAACTGTTTCGACGGCGTACTGCTTTCATGGCCATAAGTATTATGAAACTACCGATTACAATAACAACAATTAAGTCCGCCCACCGTTCAGCCGACAACTTACAATACGACTGTGTTACATGGATTTGATTTCAAATTTACTCTTAAATCATTCACTGTGAATAAAACAAATTGTCAACTTGTATCTCTTTCTATCAAAAACCAGCATTCATTTAGGTTCAAAATTCTATCTACCTAATACCTTTCAAGATGGTTCAAAGGTGCCAACAGAAATTATTGCTTTTAGAGACCATTAGAAAATATTCTTTGTTGAGGGTATTAGAAATTTTTTAAGAGTCGAAGCAAAAAATATCTTTTCAGTAGCACAGAGTAAATAAAAAGAGTTCTATTATATTTGAAGTAAGAAACTTATAAAAACAAAAATAAAGATAGTTACTTCTTACCACAACAGTTGTATTGATGGATGTACATTTCGAAAGCTACGCTTTCATCTTCAGCAAACACTATGCATGATTGAAATAATACATAAAGGGTATTTTATACTAATATTATAGGTAATAAAACAATTAACAAATTGAAAACTTAAATATAGACTTAAAGTACCACAGGAGGATAGAACGATCCAAATTCAGAAATAAATTTCGAGAATACGTTATGTTTTTTACATTTTATTAAATATTTGATGTCAGTACTTAAAAATTTCAATCTAAGATTGTATTTAAAAAATTTTATTAAGAAACTTATGTTCGCCATTTCGCAAGACCAATCAAGACCCCACGCCTCCCGTGGCGGTAAAACAATGCGAAAAGTGTATTCATATAATATGTAACTGAAACTGTAATAGCATCTGAGCATGTAGGTACTGTTGATATTAGTCTAGAAAGCATAACAAAACTTCTTCAGACAAAGTATTTTTTATTTATGGATTAATCAAGAAACAGAAAAAATACTGCGCTTAACAAAATTCCATAGACCCGAGGTTCTCTAACTGTACGCGCGACGCCCTGGGGCGTCGCGGCGCTATCCTAGGGGAGTCGCAATTTCAGAACTTCAGTCCCGATTTGAGAAGTTATGCTCAGAAAAGCAAGCTCATCCTGCTCATTAATTGTATTGTTTGTAGTGTTTTATGTTTTCTAATTATTAGAATAATTAGACCAATTTTCAAATACAACTCTATATTAACTGTTGCCTCTATTTATCTGCTTAAGATTTTACTTTGTGTTAAAAAGAATATTTCTCATCTTGACTGTGTTTCTAAAGTGCATCATTATAAAACTAGGCAAAAAAACTTACTATATAATGACTCTTTTACAAATTATTATTTTACTAAATGTCCTAGATATGCTGGTGGTAGATTGTATAATCATTTGCCAACAGAAATAAAAAATATAAGCAATTTTAAAAAATTTAAGCACACCTTAAAATCTTACCTTGCAGAAAGATGCATATATAGTATTCAAGATTATTTTTTTTTAAATTTGATATGTAACTTTTTATATGACGCTATTTACACTGTGTCTATAGTCGTTAATAAAGTTTTATTATTGTTATTATTATTATTGTTATTAATAAATAATAATTAAGATTCTATATTCTTTGGAGTTTTTTTTGAATAATAAAGTAATTTTATTGTCTGTTAGACCTACACACAGGTATCTTCTTTTAGAAGGGCGTCGCAAAAAATTGCAACCTGTAAAGGGAGTCGCAGTAAAGAAAAGATTGGGAACCCCTGCCATAGACCATAACCCATCTTACCTCACTACCTCATCTTTCCCTATAACATTAAAATTTAAAGGTATTCTTTTTAGGTTCCATATTAAAATGGGTTTGTTTCTCTGTCCGCCTGTCTATCATGGGCCTCTAATTAGAAACTTGTATATAATATTATATAGCTGTGGTCCGCGGATATTCCAGGCGTTCTCTGCGCTTAATATTATGAAAATTCAAAAAAACATTTTTTTATTTATTTAGCATGTGACTTACTTAGAAGATAATATAGGACAGTGTGGTCCAGTGATTAGCGTCGCGGCCTCTGGATCAAACTGTTGTGGGTCCGAATCTCACGTCCGCTCATGGATGTTTTGTGATGTCATTTAGTTTTGAGTTGTTATTTGATGTAATCAAGACGCTAAAGACCTAAGTTGTCGACGCGTCTATAATTTACAACAAAAAAAATAAATAGAAGATACTATTTGTATAGGTATACCTAGGTTATTTTATAAAATATGTACCAAAAAAGTAATTATATCCAAAAGTTTTAGATCTAAATTTTAAAAAATCAGACAACATACTGTTGAAAAAATTAGAATAGGTCAGACTTTCATTAGTTTTTTTTTTTGAGATTTAGCGCAAAAAATGTCACTAGAATGCACTTATCTGGGGGCTAGTCGAGCAAGCACAGGTGTAGCATCTTTTTCTGGAAGCAACTCAGGGTACTTTTAAACCCCTTCCTCCATATTTGTAGTCAATTTATCTAGAAACTTAGGCCGTCGTTTTCCTAGAGATATCGGCAAGCTGAAATAAACTGGCAAATTTCATATCTCTTCTAGTTCACAAGATATCAAAGCTCAAAGATTCATCTTTTCGTCACTCCATTCACTCACCGATCATCATAATTCTGAGATATTTTTAGCAGTCCCAGAAACTTTGACAGGTAGATAGAGCTTTGGAACCATGTCGATATTTATCTGAAATTATTGAGGGAAACCATGGAAAACCTCAACAAGATGACCCTGTACAAGAATTACCGTTTCTCGACGTGAGGCATTAAGGTACGTGCAGTATGGAGCTGGGATTCTAGATGGTAGCGTAGATCATAGCTGGGCTTGCTTAAATTAATGCATTGTTATATATGCGAGCGTGCACAACGAAGCAGTGAGTGTAGCAAGTATAAGCGCTGTTACAAGAGCTGGTGGATACAAGAATGTAATCTACCATTCTTTCAACGCGCTGACTACTGCAATCAACATGTGACAACTGTCAAATGGCCGTTACAAGTTTTGCAATGGATGTGACTAATTTAATAAGTGAAATTTTGCCAGTTTTTATTTAATTTGTTTTGAGTTTTTTCTAAGACGTGAAAAGTGTTAGGTTCCATACGTAAATATTCAAAAAACCGGTTTGTATAAAATTTTAATTCTTGGTATAAATGATGAAATTCGCCATGTTTAGATCGTTTTCTATTAATAGGGTGGGCATGATAGCTCCTACCCAAATTTGTATTTAATATATATATACCACTTTGTAGCAGAAGAGCACCAATATTCGTCTTCGCTATCTGCAGACATTTCAAACTCGATTTAAGCTTGTATCAAAGCTTCGTTGTGCAAACCTATAAGGGCTTATAATTTCAGTCACTATCTACCATACATGCTACCATCTAGAATCCCAGCTGCGTACTGCACGTACCTTTAGGGAAAAGTCCCAGCCGCATTTGCCCCAGTCGGGATTCGAACTCAGTATTTTCCGAATATGAATAAATTGTCACCAAACAAGTATTAGAACTCGGTGATCTTTTTTACGATGAGAAATGTGCTACACTTCGTCGTTCGCCACCAGCGAAGGTTGACTCTCTGCGTCTTCTCTTTGTGTTAAGACAGCTCACGTTGATACAACGTAATCAAATTGAGTTTCCGAACGAAAAGAGGGAAACACAAAGTAAACTTCACAAATTGATTGCTTTTCGGCAGAATCATCGCGCTTTCTAAACACATACACACACACAAAACACACACTAACACACATAAAATGTTGTACGTAGGTACTTACTTACATGAGACATTCGACCTTTTAACAAAAAAAAAGTTTATGGGCCAGAAAAAATAAAATACCGTCGCCAAATAGAATTTTAATTTGTGCCTTTTTGCAGAAATTGAACTCTAAACTAAATTTATAAAATAATATTATAGGCAAAGTATTTTCGCAAACGAATTTTGTTAGTTAAATTGAAATTCTATACCGCCAGAGGCGATGCTATTTCAAATTATTTCGATATTGAAAAAAACTGTGCGGAAATAATTTATTTTAAAACTTATCTGTGATGGTATTTTTATGAAGCCGGAAGTTAGTTAATACCTACATGTGATTTTGTAAGCTGATAACAAAACTGCACTGACTGTAATTTTTTCAGTTCCATTTAATACCAAAGAAACGAACATCCACTAACTAACAGCGTTTTCAACTGGTATGCACTTTTTGACACTAGTGGCACGTCGATCGATACCCAGTAGTGCTTCTATTGTACAAAGTGCAGAATTTACCAATTTTATAATATTAGTTTAGATTAACTTCTGTATAAATCATTAAAAACATGACTCTCTCATGATGTGGACTACGTAGGCGCGTTACTATATATACGAACACATCGATCGATACCCAGTAGTGCTTCTATTGTACAAAGTGCAGAATTTACCAATTTTATAATATTAGTTTAGATATATTTCAAAATAACGCATAGTAGGTATGAACAGGAAAACTTTTTGCAGTAAACGGGGAACAATTTTTGCAAAAGAAGAAAAAAAGACGATTTATTTAGTAGGGTTGTTTTGCAATTCAAAGACATTGGTATGGCGGTTGTTTTGATACAAAAAGAAGAGTTGTGGGTATTTTATTTTAAGTTTTTCTTTGCTCTTCGTTCTATTACTGCTATAATCATAAAAACAAACTGCAGGGTGACTTCAAATAATGTATACAAACGTATTTGAAATCGACTCTTCGTTTGTTGATGCGCTCCTTTTTTCGACGGCAATTGTAATATCGCCGTCACCGTTATTGCTGGGAACCGAATAATATTGTATACAACGATGTTATTTAGACCAAATATGTTTTTGATTTCATAAAAATGCCTAATAATATATTTTATTACTTCTGCATGACGTGTATTAAAAATTCAAAAAAAAACTTTAAATTTTATTGGCAAGGACTGTTCAAAAGCGAAATTTTTAAATCAGTAATTTATTTATGTAAGGGCGTTCCAAAGCTAAGGGCTAACTAAGATCAAAGACGATTTAACCCTTTGGTAGACAATTATTGATTACTGCGAAATAATAGAATAGAATAGAATACTTTATTAGCTAAAAACCACAATGTGGATAACTTCGTCATAATTACATAGTAAAATACAGCATTTAGCTTATCTTGACATCTGCAGTCAAAAATTCCTCAACAGAGTAAAAGGCCTCATTTGTAAGATATTTCTTTATCACGCATTTGAATTTTTTTGTATTTAGGTTGCGAACCGAGCAAGGTAGCTTATTGAATAGTTTTATGCATAGCCAGTTAGGACCGTATATGTACTTTTTTTACACCTACGTTGTGGTAGACAAATATCATTTTTATTTCTAGTGTTGTGACTATGCATGTGACTATTAAATTTTTCATTGTTTTCTTTTACGAAAACTAAACAATTCAAAATAAACTGACAATAGATTGTTAAAATATAATAACATATACAATAATACAAAATTTTGATTGTAAGAGCAATGCTTCAAGACATATGGCCGGTAGTAGAGCAATAAAATAATGTTTCTATAGTTGGGTCACAAAATAGTTAATAACCTAAGTCATTTTGAAACGTTATTTAATTTGAAGCTAATGACCTCTGTTGTCGAGCGTCTATAATTCACAATTCATTCATTCAACGTTATTTAAATTTTTCTTATGGCCGGTTTATCATACATTTTAGTCACGATGTTTTTTAATCACACTGTTAAATGACGGACTGCTATGGTAACGAAACGCAGCAACCAATGAACACGTAGCTGTCAAAATTTAACAGTGTGATTAAAAAACATCGTGATTAAAATGTACGATAAACCGGCCATAAGACTTCGTCTGGAAATAAAGAATCTTCTATCGTAAATAAGTCACCTGAGAAATATCTTCCTGAATTTTTTTCCAGCTCAGTGAGTTAAAAAATTGTTGGAATCGTTGGGATGCATGAAAAATAGTAAATTGTATTTCTAGTATCGTAATGGGGTTTATAAAAATATTTGTAATGTTATCTATACTAATATTATAAAGCTGAAGAGTTTGTTTGTTTGTTTGTTTGGTTGGTTGAACGCGCTAATCTCAGGAACTACTGGTTCGAATGGAAAAATTATTTTTGTGTTGGATAGTCCATTTATCGAGGAAGGCTATAGGCTATATAATATCACGTTATGACCAATAGGAGCGGAGCATCAATGAAAAATGTTGCAAAAACGGGAAAAAATATTCCTTTTGAGAGCTTCCGTTGTGTGCGCTGCGTAAACGATTAAAGTTACGCAAAAATCATGTATGACGGAAGGAACGAGCGAAGCGAGTGAGTAATGTAATTCCTAAACCATGCAACGTATTTTGATGCGGTTTTCACCATCAGTTAGATAATTTTTCACGGAAGGTTTATATATATAGCGAACGAGCGAAGCGAGTGAGTAATGTAATAATTACATTACTCACTCGCTTCGCTCGTTCGCTTGAATATTATAATTATTATAATATTCAAGCGAACGAGCGAAGCGAGTGAGTAGTGTATTTATAATATTCAAGCGAACGAGCGAAGCGAGTGAGTAGGTAGTGTATTGCACCCGGGCTTTCTTAGCACCCGGGCGAAGCCGGACGGGTACCGCTATATATTATAATTAAGAATGAAGATGATCGGTGACGTTAAATTACTTAAATTTCTCGAATAGAAATATTATCATATCATTTATTGTGAAAATAATATCAACCTGAAGATGACAACATATCTTGTCGAAACGTCACCCTGAGAATTTGAACAATAAATTAATGTTGGATCGGGAAGAGGATTTTTTATTCAATTTAGTAATTTGTAATGTTATTCTAATATAACAACAGATCAAAATTAATATGAAAAGAATATAATGCAAAAGTTAATAGTTAAGTAATATTATATGTGTAAATTGTCTAAAATTTAACACACAAAACAACATTTTTGTATTAGTATTTTCAAATTACATTCATTCATAAAAGTCGTAAAACGTTTGCTGTTATATAAATTACTTTTTTATAAAAAAAACAAACGACAGAAGTGCGAGTAATTACTCTCTTTTATGTTTTGTCAAATTGCATATTCTTAGAAAAAAAAGTGTGCGAAATATTTAAAAGGTAACATTTTATTACCGCCATTTTGAGCTTTCTTGTTGTTCTCGTCGTTTTATTTTTATTGTAAATGGCAAATAAAATCTCTGCCATAAATGACTTAAAGAAGCATTTTATTTCAAGTAAAAAATACACATAAATTATAATAAAATGTTCACAAAAAAGTCGTTTGTATGATATAAATTGTTATCTAACCTCAGGATATATGTATAATGTAAGTCTGTATGCAAGAATATGGTTATGTAACAGAAGATGAAAATATGAAACGGAGAGCTACTTATTAGACTGTCTACTTTCTATACACACACAAACTTTGAGTTATAACCGCGAAAGGTGACTCACTCAAATATATATTATCTAACAATTTTTTTCCCTATATTACAAAAAATAATTATGGTAACAAATACGACCAATTATAAAAAGACACACTTTAAAATGTATTGCACTAGGTATTAAAATGAAACCAGAACCTAATTTTTATAACATAAGCTTTTTTTTAATCCATTATACAGAACACACTCCGGCTATATAATATGGTATCTCTTCTCTATCTCTAAATAGTATAAAACAAACGTCGCCCTGTCTGTTTCTCCGCTTACTTCTTTTAAACCATGCAACGGATTTTGAAACGGATTTCACTAATAAAAAGAGCGACAAACGAGGAAGGTTTGTGTATATAATTTGTAAATATTTTGTACAAAATGGCTGAACTATGAACATGTTTTGTCAAAAAAAAACTTTTTTCGTGCGCTTAATCATAATTTCATACCACCCGGACGTGGCCGGGACGGGCCGCTAGTTGTTCATAAAAAATAACAAATTTATTATGGGTGAGTTGTTGTGGAATACCCTCCCAGACACTAGATTTTATTGTTGATATTGTAATTAATCACTAATTAACTATCAGTATCATATACAGAGTGGGCCAATAAAAACAGTCCGGGCAAGTTTTGCGAAAAAAGCACACGTCAATTTTAGAATCAAGGGGGACATCTAAATCGATTAGTATTATTTACGTAACTTCAACCCTGAGAGCAGGGTGAATTGCACCCCAAAAATTTTTAATGGAAAGGGGTGTCAAACGATTCGCAGTTCGAAAGGCCTCTCAATTCTTTTTACAACAGTCTTTTTGTTTTTCAAATCCGATCATTAATTGCGGAGAAAATGACATTTTAATTTGTATCAAGTAGTGCGTAAGCGGTCCCAGGTTGGCAGGACGGAAGGGGGGGGTATTGCAGCGGCCGAGTCCCACACTACCCGCAAACGCGGGTAGCCGTAAATAAACGAATTTTCCCCCTCATATTAAAAAAAAAGTAGTTCAATTGGTGACTACTTGATACAAATTAAAATGTCATTTTCTCCGCAATTAATGATCGGATTTGAAAAACAAAAAGACTTGTAAAAAGAATTGAGAGGCCTTTCGAACTGCGAATCGTATGACACCCCTTTCCATTAAATATTTTTGGGGTGCAATCCACCCTGCTCTCAGGGTTGAAGTTACGTAAATAATACTAATCGATTTAGATGTCCCCCTTGATTCTAAAATTGACGTGTCTTTTTTCGCAAAACTGGTGTTAAGTGACCAAAACTTGCCCGGACTGTTTTCATTGGCCCATCTGTATTAACTCTTCGTGAGATTTTATCTTTTCGGCGTAAGTCGGTTAAACAGTAATTGGCCTGGCCCTAAATTTAATGAATCGCCCCGAGACAAAAAGTTTTCTCCGTTGCATACGGTTCAACTGAACTCTTAGTCAGTTTAGAATCAATATTAAAATAAATTTGTAACAATATATGAGTTAGGTAATTGTGGACAACAATATAATAATTATTAATTAATTCAACAATGAATTTTTAATCCACAAGGCATCCACTAGGTAGTGAATAGTATTTCTTGACATATCATATATATGGGAAGGAACAGATTTCACTTTCGGGGCACTGTGTGAGTAAATGGCAACTCAACCAGCCGGAAACTGGAAATTTCGGGTTCAAGTCCTGACAGTGGCTTCTGATTTTTTCCTTATATATCTTATAACAATCGTTTGACGTTTAACAATCATGATGGCATAATATGCTGACTGATATGTTAAGAAATACTATTCACTACCTAGTGGATGCCTTGTGGATTAAAAATTCATTGTTGAATTAATTAATAATTATTATATTGTTGTCCACAATTACCTAACTCATATATTGTTATTTATTTAAAACGGCTTGTTCGAGCCGTTTGAGTTATTAATATTTAAGTTTTGATTGTAACTTAAAAATAAATCGGCTCTCGCATGAGATGTGATTTAGTATTGAAATAGGTATATATGGGAAGGAACAGATTTCACTTTCGGGGCACTGTGTGAGTAAATGGCAACTCAACCAGCCGGAAACTGGGAATTTCGGGTTCAAGTCCTGACAGTGGCTTGTGATTTTTTCCTTATATATCTTATAACAATCGTTTGACGTTTAACAATCATGATGGCATAATATGCTGACTGATATGTTAAGAAATACTATTCACTACCTAGTGGATGCCTTGTGGATTAAAAATTCATTGTTGAATTAATTAATAATTATTAAAATAAATTTTACCACTATTCTCATTGTAATATAGAAAAATCATATTATCACTTCTGTTACAGATTTTTGAAGTGAAAACTTTCTTAGGCGCGCTTTGCCTGGGCACCCGACGGCTCAAACACGAACACGTATTTGCAATATTATGCTGGTAATAGTGTGTAGTTTATAAGTGTGCTAATAGATGACACAAAAAACTTAATACGAGTAAAAAGTCATTTGTAGTTCACAAGTGCGCTAACAGATGACACTAAAACTTAATATTATCGTTAAGGTATTATATTCATTAAATTTAATTGTATAGGCCGATTTTAATATATTTATGATTAAACTGTGTGATTAAAAAATTATAAATATATTTTAAAATTAGAAAATCTGAAGTTTTCACTTCTGTCGTGTGGTCATAAGCACACCCATTTTTTTAATATCTTTTGATAGTTCGGTAGTTTACTTAAGAAAAATATAGAAAATAATAATAAAAAAGTTAATAAACCAGAAGAAACAAAAACTTTAATAGCTCAAGAAAAACGAATCACGATTTTCGAAGGGAACGGTTCTGTCATACTTCTACGAGTGTAGTATGTATCATGTTATATTATACACAGACACAGTGTCCAAAAATGGAAATAATTATCTGTTATGATCTATATAATATGTCTGAAATTAAAATTAATGTAACAAAAGTCTTGTGTTGGGTTATCTTGGGTTCCTAATGCTGCGGCCTGTGAGGGCCTGTGGCGAGAAAAGGTGTTGGTTCTTTTAATCCTTGTTTAAATCATTATCTGGCACTTGGGATTAAATCCTTGAAGCCAAGGGGGGTTTAAAAAAATTATCTAATTATATAATAGAACAAAATCAATCAAAGGAGAAGCTCACTGGCCATATAAAATCCTTCTTATTTTTGTTAATTTAAGTAGGTATGCTGATTCCGGAATTATGCCTGTATTTTGAGACTACGAGCAGACTACCCACTTAATATTATGAAAACAAACTTTAAAACACTTTTTTTTAAACTTGCACCAAACTTGGGTTGTTTTACAGTTTTTTTTTTTTAACTATCACTGTTGACGAACATTTCTTATATAGAGACCAAGGTAGGAGCACTTTAATTTTTTAATGTTATTAGGCAGTGGGTACTCCTCAACTAAAACACGTCAAAAATTCATAGTGCTTCCAGATTGCGCTCATACTCAAAATTATACCGTTAATGTTATATAATAGTGACCTATATTATTACTTGCAATGAATTTCCTGAAGCTTTAAAAATTCATATAAAATACAAATCCATTTCGGCGAATTCTTATGCGATTTTTTGTCAGTTGAGGACCTAGTAAATACTGAAAACCATAATCATTTACATTTTTGACGGGCAATATAAAATATTTTTTTATATTCCAGATAAATACTCTACAAATATGAATCTTCTTTTTGCAGAATATCAAATAATTTAAATTCAAACATTCTGTGACACAGTGTATACAAATATATGCACACATAAGATATCTACATTATCCAACAGGAGATGTGCGATAATATTGATGAGTTAAATGATTGATCGACGCGATGTGATAGGTCAGCGATTGCAAGCCATTTATCTCAATTAATTAGTTATTGATGCTCAATACTTCGTGTGTATACAGAATGTCCTGAAATAATTATTCATGAACGAACATGCTTTCAAAAAAGATAGTTTCTTATAGGGGGTAGGACAAAAAAATAGATTATATTTTCAAATTTAAAGAAAAACGACAGTAGAAAATGTTATTGAATTTACATTCTTATATTATAATATGACATCTTTAACGAAAATACTGTGTAGGTAGGTACTTAAAAACTGATTTGTAAAGTGTAAGTATCTACACCGTTTATATGTAATAATAAATATAAAAAATATGTTTACCTCGATCATAATTCATAACATACAAAATAATTTGGTCTTTATTGGAAATACAAAATAATGTTTTTCAAATTACTATAAGACAAGTGAACAATCATAATAAGTTATTTATGATATACAACCTAGTTTTTTTAATACACTTCCTAGTCATTTACAAAACTTGCCTACGAAAAAATTTAACAAACAAATAAAATTGCTTATTAGTAATAAATGTTATTATAACACAGAGGAATTTTTTAATTCTAGATTTTAAATATTGTATCTATATTAATAAATTGATGACTTCACACTGTACCTAAATACTTTTGTGTGTAAATATATCTATTCTATTCTATTCTATTCTATTCTATTCTATTCTATTCTATTCTATTCTATTCTGTTTCGCATGCTCTTTTATAAATACATAAAAAATTTGACGTTGAAAAATTGGCGCCTTTTTAATATTGGCCTGTGACAAGACGCTAGAATATATTAATAAACAAGCAAAAACGAATCTTATATTCTAAAACATCTTGTAAAAATATCTAGTACTCACTATATTAATTGTGTTTGCATAATATATTGCATTTCAATATTTCAAGTCATGACTTCTGAACGTAAAATACTGACACATCACGAACATGTCTTTATTTTATAGCTTTTCAATTATCTGTTTTCGTACAGTCTGTTTCAAATTTTATATTGAAAAAAAGCTTAACTTAATTAACCAAATAGTCTAGCATATTTTGCCACTATGCTTCTGATAAAACCACATTGTTTTAAAATAATTATTATTACATACAGAATGTTTCATAAAATAAAGGCATAATTTAATGGGAGACGGTTATAAGATAATAATAGTTTTTTTATACGACTGAAATGCAATTGAAAGATTTTTTCGTTGTAAGCTCAATGTAAGCTCATTCCGCCGCGAAAGTGGAAATGTTCAGGTTAGAATCCTGATTGTGACCACTGGTTGGTAAAATGATTTTTTCCTATATGTTTCGAAACAATTATATAATTGGCTGCTCTCCAACGAAAAAATCTTTCGACGGTTATAATGTTATTTCAAAGAAAATATTTATAAATAAATGTTCTATTAGACACAATTTCTAATTCAATTATATTCACTTTTTTACTATAATATTGGATTACAGTATAAATCAAAGAAAAAAAGTTAAACTCTAGAAAAACAACTCTTGAGTCTGTCAGAATTCATATTGCATCATGTCTGTTTCACAAATAATTGCATTAGTCAAAGAAAAGTATGAACAATGCACAGATTTCTTTTACGTCAATATTCGCTGTGAGCAGATGCATGGAGGGGATTTCAGAGTGACTGTTAGCGCGCAACAACGGATAAGGATTACGGATTACAAAGTAAAAAAAATTCAGGGTAGCCGTTTTTTTTGCCGGTCAGTGTAATTTAATAAAAAGTTATCTTGTTATTATAATATTATAATGTATTAAATAAAAAACTTTTTAACAAAAAAAAAACCTCCTTCAAAAACCCACTAAAAAGAGGAAAATAATGAAATTTTGAGGTCTGCGCCAATTTAATAAAATATGAAGTCGATTAAAAAGTATAGTATAGTGATTAATATCTTCTTTTTAACCAACTTCATATTTTATTAAATTGGGGCAGACTTCAAAATTTCATTATTTTCCTCTTTTTAGTGGGTTTTTGAAGGAGGTTTTTTTTTGTTAAAAAGTTTTTTATTTTTTACTTTTTAGTGTCAAAAAGTGACATTTACCTTAAAGGAATCACACGCCGTTACTCACTTTTATTAAACCGACTTTCTTACGCTGTCTGATGTGTCAAAAAGTGACATTTACCTTAAGGAATCACACGCCGTTACTAACTTTTATTAAAATCAGCCGAACTACTGAACCGATTTTGATGAAATTTCTATAACAAAAAGTTTTCCAAATCGGTTTATAAATGGCGGAGTTCTGAGGTAACAAACATAAAAAAAATACAACCGAATTGAGAACCACCTCCTTTTTTTGAAGTCGGTTAAAAACTATGTTTGCATTATTAGTGTATTTGCCATATGGCACATACACTATTGGCGTCGGTCGGATGGCGGGACCTAGGGGTCGGACCAAAATTTCTCGACGTTTCATACCCTCCTGAACAGTTTGGCACCATTTTTAAAAATGTTTATATATATATATGTATGTATATATATATATATATATATATATATATATATTTATATATATATATTTATATATATATTTATATATATATTTATATATTTATATATATATATGTATATATATATATATATATGTGTACACGATAACTCTCGACAGACTTAATCGATTGAAACGAAATTTGGTACACACATTGGAAACCATCACCGCAAGAAGCCTATTTAAAATGGGCCCGATCGGACCATTTTCAGGGTTGTATTTAGGGGTTCTAAAAAGTTTTTGGGCCCAAAAATACCGAAAAATTTGTCAGAATCGTTTCAAAATTGAAATTTAACTCTTTAGTAAAGATTAAAATGTGCTGCTAAAATTTT
Source organism: Mongoloraphidia duomilia (assembly GCA_039654895.1). NCBI lineage: Eukaryota > Metazoa > Arthropoda > Insecta > Raphidioptera > Raphidiidae > Mongoloraphidia > Mongoloraphidia duomilia. The sequence continues at coordinate 11,330,546 of CM077517.1, read as the reverse complement.
AATAAAATCGGCCCGACAGGACCGGACTTTCAAATTTTATGAAAACACTAGTTTGTTGATACGGATTTACTTATGGAAGGGTGTATTTAATTGCGTGTACTGATAAAATCCATGTCTAATATTGAAATTTAGAAAAATTTAATTATTTTAAGGGATGTATTAAGGGGTTAAATTTTTTATTTTGTCAAAAAACAAACTTATGTTCACATAATAATGCCACAATGCCTGTATTAGCAAATACACTATATTGTCGGCAGGGTTTGGCACTGCGACCCGAGTTTTTATAAAATAGCTGCTACAAAAATCATTTGCAAGAACACACAGACAAAAGTAATTAAAAGGAAAGGTATCATAAGTAAGAAAGCAAATAATTGTAAGATGTAATAAATGATAACAATAAATTTAGAGCATTTAGATAGTTAATTGTTTGAAACATCTGAAGAACAATTCTGAATCATCCGGTCGCGAGTTGCTAATTAATAAACGATGTTTTTAATTAGGTAACCTGTGCTCAAACGGCGAAAATAGAATGGTAAAGTAAAGTAAAAGGAAAGGACACACCCACAGAACACAGTAACACAAACGGTGCATTTAAGTTGAGAGATAGAGAGAAAGACGGATAGAGAAGACAAAAAGAGATGTGTATTTTGCTGTGTGATGAGTGTTGTTAGGGTTGTAGCCCTTCAAGTTTGAACTGAACATTAAAGCTGCCTGCTCGAAGGGTATTCATGTGGGACTTGAATATAGGGTATATTTGTAAGTGACCTATCTAGAAGATTTGCATATGGATTTGCCAACGGGGACTAGTTAACAGCAACGCAGGTTATAATTAATGAAAAACAAATTTAAACCAAATATTTTCCATTTTAGTCACCATATCATAAATTATTAAAATGTCATTGACTTTGAAATATCATCAATACTAATAAATAAAATGGTAATGGGACCTACAATTCCGTTTTCTTGCGAGTTTTTCAACATTTTCGGGTATTTTATACACTCATGGACAAAATAATCGAATATTTTTTGTTATCATTATTACTTGAAATTAATTTTAAAAGAATGAATTCCTTCAGAAAGAAATTGCGAACATTTAAAATTATTCGATAATTTTGTCCATGAGTATAATATAATACCTAAAGAATGCATTTCCAGACATTTTTATCTGTTTGTCTGTTTGTACCTGCATCACTTGAGAATGTTAAAACCTATTTTGTGAATCTTGGTACACTATCAATCAGTATCTAAACTTTAAACATAACTTTTCACCTGGCTAAGCTAGGGTTAAAAGAAAGTTCCCGGCAAAATCGACATTAATACGGGCGAAGATGCTATAAAATAGCAGGTTATAGACAATAAAATAAAGTTCTATGTTACTTTAAATACAAAAAATCACACTGAAAAAAAAATAATTAAGAACGTTTTAAATATTACAATAGGTGTTTCATATACTGTTTGCAGTCATTATGCATTCATTTAATTACATTTAAGGGCTAGCGCATACACACATGGTTGTTTCCACGACTAAACAGTTCAGTCGAGTTGTGTATGTGTCGCGATTTCAACTCGACTAAACTGTTCAGTTGTTAGAGGTGCGCATAAAATCAATCAGTTGTGCCATAATTTCACTATTAAACTAATCGGTCGCCGAACAACTATTTAGTCGAGCGTATGCTAGCGTCAAAACACAGCTGTGGACATATTAAGCTGTCGATCGATAGTTGTTCAACAGAAAAGTCAAAATACGATCGATGCAATCTTTTGATTTTTTTGTCGTTCAACTACAATGTCTGGAATTGGAATTGTGTTTTAAAGACCACCAACAGCTAAGGTTATTTGGACCTAGCACCAATTTATATTTTCAATTCATTATTTTTTTTTTAATAATAAATTGAAAATCCAATTGACACTTTTACCAGCTCTCGGGCTAGAACCAGCTACAATGTCGATAGTATACGCAGTTGAGCGATTAAAAATTGATTGTATGCGCTAGGCCTAAATAACATCAATATTTATCTTTTTTATGTTTATCTACACCAATAATAATATATGGTGGAAGGGCGGGTATTTTTGGAGGAAGACGGGTATTTTTGGTGGATATGGTGTATAATTTTTCTCGCATTTTGAGTCAGTTTGAACATCTTTTAAGGCAGTTTATACAACGTAATATTTATTACTAGTCGTTGCCCGTGTCATCGAACGCGTTAACAGAAACTTTATGTTATTTATTTTATTATGTCAAATGTCAGTATTAGTTGGAATGGTCCTGTCGTCCAATTGGCTAGCATTTTTTATTAACTCATTCGCATCACTTTCACTCCATCACTGAATCAAATACAGTACATAATATACGTGCATGTCTCTCTTATTTGCATACGGTTACTACCCTACCTACCGAACTTCTTTACGCTCACACCTTATTCGCCTCAAACCCTTTATAACTCGGCAGTCACCGGCCCCAACTGCCGGCGCCCGCACAATCCATTCGTTGCTGTTACAATTCTATCTCGACACAGGACTCTAGCATTACATTTATTGTTAAGCGCTTATTGAAAGCTTCATAGAAATTCGTGGAAATTGCCAATTGAAAATATCTGCCACACCCGGAAATCTCTTTAGGCCGGGCGCATACATTCAATTGTTTCACGAGTCGAGTTGTGTAAGTGTCACGACTTCAATTCGACTAAACTGTTTATTTGTTAAAGGTGCGCATACAATCAATCAGTTGTGCCACAATTTCCATATTAAACTAATGGGCAGTCGAACAACTATTTAGTTGAATGTATGCGGGCGTCAATACACTGCTTATACATAAGCTGCCGACTATAGTTGTTCGATAGTTTAGTCAAAAGGCGATCGATGTGGTTTTATGATTTTTTAGTCGAACAACTATCGTGTTGATAGTATGCGCAATCCCATCTGCTCCAATTAGACCAGGGTCGATAATTTTTGAAACCAAAAAAAATTATAGTAGGATGAAACCCATTGGAAAAGGAAGAGAATAGAACAAAAATGAAAGGAAAAATAATTTACGGGCGATCTGAGGTCGGGAAGTGGTAGGGGGTGGGTTTTTAAGGGTAAAAAACGGTTTATCTCGATTTCCGGCATAAAAAAAAAAAATATACATTACTACGGTAAATGTTCTCAGAAAATGCAAATAAACGAGTAATTAAAGTGTAAATTTTAATAAATACCTCAAAATTGTACATAATGATTAAAAAAAAAATTTCGGATACGAGTTTTTTTCTCGTTTCTTTGCATTTTCTGAGAACATTTACCGTAGTAATGTATATTTTTTTTACACCATCATAAAGTAGATATTTCAACGAACAAAAAGCCCACCGACTTTTTTCAAAAAGCAGATATTTTGACGTGAGAATTTTCGATTGAAAATTAGGGTGCTTTTTCGATATTAAGTCAAAATAAGGTGAAAAAATAAATATTTTAAATCAAAAAAATTACAATGTATTTGGGACATAAAAAGGTAAGTTTTCACCAAATTTCGTGAAAAAAAAATGTTTTTTGTAAGAGATAAAAATAAAAAACCAAAAACTTGGTTATTTGAATTTTTTACATAAATTTTGAGGTTATGTGAAAAAAGTGTGATATAAAAGTTGTAGATCTTTTTATTACCTACAACTTTGCGATTAAACTTTTTTCCATAGGACTTGTAGTTTTGCCGGAAATCGAGATAAACCGTTTTTTACCCTTAAAAACCCACCCCCTACCACTTCCCGGCCTCAGATCGCCCGTAAATTATTTTTCCTTTCATTTTTATTCTATTCTCTTCCTTTTCCAATGGGTTTCATTCTACTATAATTTTTTTTCACTTTTTACCATTTTCAAAGGCTTCAGCTCTAGTCTAAATAGCCTTTTGACAAACAACTAATAATAAATAATAAACAATTTGAAATAAATATTAATGATATTATCAAAAGCATTTTCCAGAAATATTTGTCTCATTATTGATAAGTTCTAACTTCATTTCAATTTGATACACTTGTTGTACTTGAGAAGATATTTGTATTATTATTATTAATATTGTTTATTATTCATTATAGATAAATTTTGACACGTTTGTACTTTTATTTCTGTTTATGTCAAGGTTCGTCATACACTGCTTTTATTTTCTGCCACCAGAGAGCACTTCCCATGGCGAATATCACATGCACTATACAGCGTGTCCACGAAAGTTCTTTACAAATGGAATTTTTTTTTATTAATTATTGGAGCAAAAATTTTTTTCTGTGGAAAAGTTCTGCTTCGTCCAAAACCTCTAAAACACCAAAGAAAATTTTTTTCAGTGAAGGATTTTGGAAGGAGAACTGTTCTTTGTATGGAGAAAGATGGAGGACATGTTGAATTCTGATTTATAATTCTGAATAAATAATTACTTAGATGTTAGTTATGTTATAATTTTGAATTAAATGTGATTATGTAACTAATTTTGCGAAAATCTTGAATATCACAGATAAATTTTTATTTTTAGTAAAATAAAACTTTTTGATTTCCCTCGTATAACTTTAGGCCGAAAAAAATTTTCTTTGGTGTTTTCGAGGTTTTGAACGAAGCAGAACTTTTCCCCAAAAAAAAATTTTTGCTCCAATAATTAATAAAAAAAAATTCCATTTGTAAAGAACTTTCGTGGACACGCTGTTTGTGTTGTAAAAATGTATAAATTTCTAATTAAAAGCTAAATAATCAAAATAAGTTTGTGTGCAGTTAGTGAAACTGTTGATGTTCCGAATCATATTTTCTCAGTTGGTGTACAGAAGCAGTTACCCACCTTGAAGGGGTCGCGCTGGCTCCTTCCAGCTACCGTAACTCCCCCTCCTTCGTCTTGACCGAACCGCAAAGCTGCTACAGAGAGAGAAAGAGCATAACATTGGAAGCCTTTATGTACATCCAACACTTTGAAACAAGTGCCATGTGCTCTGGTATTCAGGAACTGTTCGCCAAATGGGGAACACTATGCCAAAGGACAATTTACAGATCAGGAAACAACCAATACTTATAACGATAACATATTTAATACAGGGTTGGTACAGACCTGAAAAACCGGGAAAACCTGGAAAAGTCAATGAATTCTAAATTATACCTTGGATAATTACAAATTTGAAATTTCCTTCTCGAATTTCCCACTATCTCAAATTTCAGTTCCTCAAAAATAAACTGCGTGCATTATCTATAGATAATGTTACAAAACTTTTTTCTGAGTTGGCGGAATAAATATTTATTTACAATAATTAAAAACACAATAATAATGAATGCAACAACGAAAAGTCAGTTCTAACAATCAACACAAGTAAACAATAACTAAACAGTAATTCTTAAACAAAGCAACACAAAACAATAAATAGCATTTAACTATATACAATAACTCCTAACAATTAACTATATACCAGGACTATTTATTTTTAGTTATTTATGTTTCAAGTATTTATATTCACTATATTTATATCAGACGCACTATTTGTCGCTCAGTATTCTCCATTGACTGATTCCCTCACTCACTCGTACTGCTGTTTACATAGGCTGCGTGGCATAAGCCTAGTGTGTTCTCGCTTTCTCTAGCACTTCCGTGCAGGTACCAGTTGTTACAGTAAGCGTACCCCGTTTCTCAGAACTCTTGCCTGTTGTTTATATACAGGGTGATCCGTAACAATAATATAAAAAAACAACTTTATGTCTGTAACTTCGTTTTCTTGCGAGATTTTCATTTATTTTGAATGATGTCTTGAAGGGAAAACATGTCTCCAGAATTTTTGTCTCTGTATTTGTATCAACATTACAGAAGAGCTGCTGAACAATTTAGTAGATACCCAGACTTAAATTATAGGGTACTTTTTTATCTGGCTATGCTCGGGTTAAGATGAAGTTTTTGCAGATTCGCTCGCGTTAATGTCGATTTTGACGACGCCCTATCTTAACTCTTTCGTTGCCTGATAAAGAGTACGCTTTACTTTAAATTTGAGTACCGATTGATAGTTTTGTTAAAATAGGTCCAACGCCATGTGGTGACGCAGAGATAAACAATAAACATACAGAGAAAAATTCGGAAAATACGTTTTCCCGTTGAGATATCACATTAAAATTACTCGAAAGACCCGCAAGACTATAAAATTATAGCCAGATTTACAGGGTGTCACTAGGGTTCATTCCCGGGAAATCGTTGGGCTTTGTTCCCGGGAAATTAAGCTCGAGAAAAGTCGAGAACTCGAGAAATCATATTTTAGTCTATAAAATTATAAAATAAAACTATTTACCTTTGCCTTTCAGAAAATGTAGTAAATAAAATAAGGAACCAGCTGTCTGATAACGTTATAAATGCTTTAGTTTTTCTAAAGGCATATTTTATCAGACAGAGTAAGCAGATCTAATTGTTTTTTATGTATGTACTATGTTCAGATGTTGTTTTATTGATCTTGCAAAGTTTTCAGTTGATTTTTTTCCTAATTAACCTGCCAAAATGGTGCTGTGATTGTAATTATAAGTCAGCGTAGTATTAACGTTTTAATGTTTAAATTTTAAATTTTTTTTATTTTGATTGAGAGAAGCCAATTTTGTTGAAAACTGTCAATAAAAGTTTTATGATTATTTTGATACTTTTATTTGACAGGAAACCACTTAATTTATTGATTTAAAATAAGATATTTTTTATGATACACATTTTTAATTTTGTGACGACTTTTTTCATTATTTAAACCGAAAAGATATACAAAAACATACGTAAATGTAAATTTCTCGACAACCCGAGAAATTAGCCTCGAGAATTCTCGAGACCCGAGAAACTGATAAGCTCGAGAAATTATGAACCCTAGGTGTCACAGAATAACTATTCCAAATTTTCAGAAATGATAGAGGACACTTAAATAAACATTTTTTATTAACAAACTAGTGTCCGGAAATACTGCATCAAACTTTATAAAAATTGCTTGAAGTTACGACCACCATTTTCGATACCCAAGTTATAACGATGTGTACGAATTCTTCGAAATAACGACGGACATTCATGAATATTTCCAGACACTAGTTTATTAATAAAAAATGTTTATTGAAGTGTCCTCTATCATTTCTGAAAATTAGGATTAGTTATTCTGTGACACCCTGTATACTAATTATATACTGATAATAATTGATTCTATAATACTTAACTATTTAATTTTTATAGTTATCTGGAGAAGAAGTAAGTTGCGTTGAAACATTGCTTATTATTATTAAAAATATTTTAAATGAATTTACCGTTTTAGTTATTATTCGCTATAACCAGTAGCATTATAAATAATACATAACAGAAATAATTTAGCGCTTTGAATATAAATTAACAACATAATAAACAGTACTTGAAAAACAATTACACTAAAAAAACAAACAAATAAACAAACAAACAAATTCGTTGAAAATCGTGTTTATTCAAATGGAATTTTATAATATATATAATTTTATACAAGGTGACGCAGAGCCGACTGACTAGCTAATTCTTTAATAGAAAAACTGAATGGCATTTTTAACAAAATTAATCTTTAGTTCTTTAATTGTTATTAATTAATTAACAAATGTTAACAAAGTATATTATAATATTATAATAATGAGCGACTTGAAATGAAGACGATAGAAGACTGAATGAAGCGCAATCTAAACTTGGGCAATAATGTAAACGGTAGTGATGCGCGATACGAGATGTTTTAGTCGATTGTCTCGATCGTTCAAACATCTCGATGACTCTCGATGGCTGTCACTTGGACTCGATTGTTGTTGTTTCATACTTCACCGAGACCGAGTCGCATAATACTGAATCGTACACTGTCGAGAGCCACATAATATACAATCTTCCATCACTCAACAACTGTGGTTGAGTCGATGCTCGATTGTGCAGTAATCGTGTAATACGAATTCAATAGTGAAGAAATCACAGAGTAATGAGTACCGACTGAACAGTGAACAATCAACGAGTCGCGTGAACGTCAGTCGACTAACATATAACCTTGAATCGCGATTATATGTATTCTCATTCGCTGCTATCGCTATAACCTATGTAGCAAATAATGGACTAGACAATCGAACATTTCGATTGTAAAATCAAACTCCGAATCGATTGTGGACTCGATTGTTATTATGAACGATTACAAGTGATTCGATTGTAAAAACATCTCGTTTCGCCCATCACTAGTGAACGGCGATCTAAACTCTAAAGAATCTGCATAGCAGAATAGGGGCTCTTATTTTGGGTAAGCGGCATGAAAACAAACGAATGACTTGTAGCTATGTTCTGACAATATGTAATAAAACGCTCGTGTCAGATTGTGAACCGCCGTTCTTTCTTTGGTTGGCGAGAGCGGATCGAGAACGGCCCGAGAGCAACTCGATGGTGTAGATCGAGCCTTATAATTTGTCACTCGGCTCTGCGTCACCTTATGCAACCAGCCTCAGACTAAAATAGGAATTATGTATTTTCTGTTGCATAACATGGGCTTTTATTAAGAAAATAGAGGTACGCATATTGCGTATTCAATAAGATATTCCATTAAATATAAAACAAAAAGTTTTCAAAATATAATAGAAAAACTTTTTATAAAAACTTGAAAATTAATATACTAAGACATTAGTTACAAAAAAAACGAAACACGAAACATTAATGTCAAAATGCGATCGAAGCAAGCTCTGAACAGAGATAGCTATAGAAACAGCATAATATATCACGTCGCATGTGAAGCCACAACTATGCACCCAAGTACGACCTGTCAGGTATATTGTTATTATTCGCTGCTTGAATTCCTAGTCTTAATTACTCTTTATTTGATAAATTTGTTTTTTTGAAAAAATGGTGTTGTGTGTTAAAATAGAGGTTTAAAAGCGTTTATGAAAAATAAAGGTGTTTAAAATGGAGTGTAAATCATGTGACCTCCATGTGACTTATTGTTCCCCGCACGTCTCGAGTGGCTTCAGTTGTACCTACTTAGGTAAAAGCTCTGATATGCTCCTTCTATAGATATCTCTGTTCTGAGGAAGCAAAGCAAAACTTTATCAAAATATTAAATTATTTGATTTGTCTCTACGACGCTTTCCCCCAGGGGGAACATTGGAATGTAGTTGTTCTCGCAATATGCATTGCAATCTTCTTTAGTAATTGGCGTTCCCAGGAGCCCGAGCTCGTACCAGTCGGTTTGTGTATGTCGGTTGGCAGATTCTAATATAAAAATGGGGTATTAATTGTTGTGTTGAAGACGCTAATGACCTGAGTTGTCGACGCGTCTATAATCTACAATAATAATAATAATCTACAACGCTTATCTATATTTTATTTAGACTGCCAGAGTAATCTACATGTAGGTATATATGTCTCAGATAGACGCCTATAATCTCAGATGTTCAACGTATACAATTGACACAAAAAAAAATTCCGTATACATGCCACTCTTATAAAGTTCTTTAAGAAAAAAGAATTTAACGATATGTAGCCCATACGGTCCGTTAAACCAAGAACTTATAGATTGTCACTTAAAATAAATAAAATTCGACTGATGACCAGTCCTATACTTCCCACCTAGTAAATATTTGCAAAAAATAAACACTCTTTTTTTATTCTGAGAAAAAAAGCATGGCCCTCTTTTTTGTTTGGTGATCTACTGATGGCTAGTAATATAGCAAAAATCATGGTTACCTTGATAATTTGATTTACGTACAATTTTCTTTTTTTACTAAAATATTTTTTTTCTCGAAAACTATACATTTTAGAGAAAATAACTATTTACATTTTTTCATATCATAACATTTAGAATTCATTTATATTTTTTTTACCTATGTTAATACGTGACATTGAGAACGTTTTTTTTAATATCTCAGGATCCACTGATCCGATTTGACTCAAAATCTAATCAGATCTAAGTTAAAGGCTGATAAACACAATAGAACAATCAGCATGGCCGTATGCTGTTCCGTTTTTACGATATCGAAGGCGAAAAATTGACCACACACACACACACATACAGACATCAGTCAGAAAATGATCTTAAACGATTGCTAGGGTCTCAAAACGTGAAAATCTGTTAAAATGTCGAAATATTTTTTTCGGACTAAATCCATTACTTCCCTACCATAGTAGAGGTGGGAAGTTATAAGAAAATCACAGATTATTTTAAATTAACCTAACTAAATCCAACTAGATAACAATACATAATATCAAAACCCTCATATTAAGTTGTAATCTGATAAACAACTAAAAGCATGGTTTTTGTGGAAACGCAAGGATATATCATCCAAATTTAAAGTCAGCTTCTCGTATAATTAAAAACGATAAAAGCAAGAAGACAAGTGAGTTTAAATCTAATTTTCTTCAATAATAAACGATGTTTGTATGTATAATATATACACATATATAGTATATATATACGCATTATATAAAATGTAGTATAACGTCTTAATACATACATCAAAAGTCGTATAACGAACTGATGGGTATCTATCTTTTGTTTAGACAGAACTGGTAACTACACGCACGAACTTTTGGGACAAGAATATCAGAAGACTTTCTACTTTGATGTTTAAATATTTTATATTAGTAGCTTATACACTATTGAATAAAAAAAACTCTAATATCAAAAACTAGCATTTCTTCTAGGAAAACAAAGTTCTCTGTAGGAATTTTTAATATCTTAAGATATAGGTATAATATATTGTAGCAAACCCCAAGATGTTACGCCACTGCCTCCAAAAGAAACCACGAGAAAGAAAGGTCACAGTAGTAAAGCGTGGAATGATATCGAAGATTCTAGACAAAGCTAGAGAATACGAGGACGCACTGAGCGTACACCGCACGCAGGTATATAAACGGCGAGTGTGTCGTGTTGGGGCGATCAGTGAATGGCGAGTCGTGCCATCAAGTGGATCAGTGATATAAATAATCAATCGACGGTCGAATCAGTCAGCACAGTGATATAAATGGTGGAGTGGATGTAAATAAATAGTACTGAAGTAACTGAGTTACCATCAGATATAAAATCAATTCAGAGTTTTGCAATTTTCAAAAATAGAGTAAAGAATTTGCTGATAGATAGTTGTCCGTATGATTGCCGCGTGCAATTCTAAGACAAATCTGTCCAACTATTTTATTTAATACATTTAATTTATTAATTGTATATCTTTATTCTGTATGACGCTATTACACCTTTTTATAGGTTTTCAATAAAGATTATTTCTATTCTATTCTAAATGACCGACATAAATAAACGTTAGAAATAAGTCTGATATAAATACAGTGACCTAAATAATTACAAATAAATAATCCTTGTATATATAGTTATTTGTTAAGTGTTATTTAAGTGACTCGTTTAGTTCAATAATTACCGTTTAAGTTTTTTTATTGTTAGAATTGACTTTCCGTTGTTGCATTTATTGTGATTGTAAATAAATATTTATTCCGCCAACTCAGGAAACAGTTTTGTAACAATATAATATAATAATAATAATATAATATTATACTTAATAATATATAATAATAATCTATGAAAATTTCAACTAGCTACCTCTTATCGTTTGTGAGATAGAGTCTTGTGACAGACGGACGGACGGATAGGCATCGTAGGCTCAGTAATAGGGTTCCGTTCGAAAGTATACAGAACCCAAAAAAGCATATGAATTTAGTAAACCAAGAGTAACAGGTTTGGATTTACAAGGTCTTGAGAACGAACAAATTGCATTCCCTGCTGACATACTTAACTTGCTGACACTCACACAGACGTATATAAGTTAACAGATAGAAAAGCACGACTTCCGAATAATGTAGTGTATATATATGGTAAATGAAGCCACTTAGACGGTACAGTGTTTGTCTTTGGATGCCTTAGGCATTTATTGCCATCCTCCCCATACTGCGTACTACCGCTAGAAATACTTGAGATAATATTAATATAGGAGAGAAAATACGCAACACGAAGAAAATAGAACCCAAATAAAAAACTTTTTAACAAAAAAAACCTCCTTAAAAAAATCCACTAAAAAGAGGAAAATAATTAAACTTTGAGGTCTGCGTCAATTTAATAAAATATGAAGTCGGTTAAAAAGTATAGTAAATATAGTGATTAAAAGTGACTTCATATTTTATTAAATTGGCGTAGACCTCAAAGTTTTATTATTTTCCTCTTTTTAGTGGCTTTTTTGAAAGACTTTTTTTTGGTAAAAAGTTTTTTATTTTTTACTTTTTACTAGCTTTACAATACGTAGTTTAGTCGCTTGCCAATAGATTCACTTCTACAAACTTTTTAACCGATTGCTGTGTGATGTGTGAAAAAATAACATTTATATTAAAGAAATCACACGCCGTTATTCATTTTTATTAAAATCAACCGAACTACTGAACCGATTTAAGTAAAATTTATATGGGACCAACTTCGAGGTATAAACAATAATCATCAAAATCTGACTACTCTGTAATTATCAAAAAAAAAATATACGCGTCGACTTGAGAACCTCCCTCCTTTTTGAAGTCGGTTAATTAATGATTATCTCACTGACGAGAAATTAACCCGCAATCAACTTACAGTTCTAAGGCCGTTTTCCCACCAGAAATACGCGACTTGAGACAATTTATAGAATCCTCGAAAACAATAATAATAAAATCGTAAAGTAAAGTAGTATTACTAGTGAGAACGCGGTCAAGAGTTATATAAGTAGGTACATACAATTATGTCATTTCAGTAAATCCGTAACTCAAAAAAGCGTTAAAAATAAATTATTTACTTATAGTGCCGACGGCCAGCAGTCCCACGAACAGTTAAAGTATCCCAGCATTTTCTAATAATAAAAAAATTCACAGATTTCGCAATCCTTGCAACCATCGAGGACATTGGAAATGATAACAGCATAAGTATATGAAACATAATTAACTGTTTATTATACACACAATATTTATCAATGCACTGTTTAGTTTTGTCAGGAATAACCCTATTTCTTCTGTTATATACGCGTTCACTTTTGCTTGATTACTTAACTTTTAAATGGATTTTTCTACAGTATTTATTAACATTTGCTCAAAAATAACACCGCAGATCGTTACAAATACCTCTCAATTAACTAGACATGATATAAAACACATTTCGAAAAAATTGCACTTGTTCAATTTTGCATGATTGCTCCTCACTTGATCGCGACACCGTTGTCTTTTGGCCTTGAACGAAAACTCGTAACTCTGCCCCCATATACGAACATAAACATTTCCAATGTTAAAAATGTCAAGTATACACTTATATAATATGCATACTTAAGAAGTAAGTTTATTATATGCACTCTATCGTGTGTAAACTATAGATGAAAGAAATTTCTATAGGAACATTCCGTAAAATGCAGATTATTCGGTAGAAAATTTAAAAAGTCCTACAATAGCTTTATAATGCATTACAAGGGTCGAAACATAGCGTCTGCAACCAGTGTGAAGTTTGCTGCACGCGTTGCAAACGCTATGTTTCGTTCCGAGTAATTGCATATTATTTTTCACAACTCTATTGACAATTCGATTTGAGGTACCTGCAATCTGGGCGCGCAAAGCCGCAAAAATATTAGATCTGTCAAATCCATGTGAAATTTTTGTGGAGTTATGTCTGTCATTTTGATGTTTTCGAATATTATATATGCGAAGTGAAGTTGGCGCGACTCAATCGTTCTATCTCTCTCTTAACAACAAAAAACTGAGACTTCAACAAATTTATAGAAAGCGTTAAGGAATTTAATTATAAAGAAATTATCAGAATACCAGATTAACAACACTTACGAGATACAAAATACCACTAAAATATTTTGTCTTAAATGTTAATATCGAAAACATATCCCTCTTCATATTATAGCTGTTACTGTTAAAAGGCTAATGCAGTTCAGCAGACTAGCAGTCATTTTTTTAAGATTTAATTTCTTTAAAAGCTGCAGGTTTAAGTAAACGGATAATTAGTATGGTAACATAAATCGTCCAGGAGACTGTAAAAATAGCGAGATACAAACAGGACTGATGAACCAGAAATTTGCCTGTGTAGAAAGGGGAGGGGGGAGACAGCAATGAAAACTCCCTGAAAGAGTTTAATTTCTTTAATAAGAATCAATAATTTCTACGTTTTGTCCGCATTTAAATAGATTTCAAGAAATATTATCACTGTAAAATACTATTCAATAAATAAATAGTGGTATAATATATACATATCTATTAATAAAGCGTCCATAAAAATTTTTAAGTCTTGTAGATCAGTAGTGTATGAAATTCTACACTCACCATGTACCTTTCGCCGGCCCTGGATACAAAAGTGTAGGCTGTTGTGTTGTACAGGTTACCCTGAATATAACTGTTAATTGTTTAGTACATTAGTTCTATATTTTGCAAAGTCAGTCCAAACTAAAGTGTATTTGTATGTGTAACATACCAAATATGTTTCCATAGGACAAAATAGCTTATGTCAGATTTTTGTTATAAAATAATAAAGTGATCTCGCTTTGTAGTTTTGATTTAATTCGGATTTTTCGGGGTTTTTGTATAGGTATATGATACCTAGACAGAACAATGTGCTTCCATAATTTTTGTATATACATACATTACATGTCTGTACTGCTGTATATTTGTACTATAGTCGGGCCGCTTAACAGATGGAGCAATGAAAACGCATGATCACTGCGTGATCACCACGTGCAAAGTACCTGATTGGTTGCTTGAACGTTGGGGAACGAAACTATATGCGAAGGTCACGCCTGCGGCGCAAGCTATTCATATGCTTTTCATGTGATCACTCCATCTTTTTATTTACCCGCATAAGATAAACTATTGTTACGGATCACCCTGTATCTAAACGTCAGGTAGAGAAATCGGGAAGCGGTGTCTGCTTGCTGAACAACGAGTAACTGCGCGAACATTCTAGAGAACGCTAAAACGCGCTGTGCCTAAGCCAAGCGGCCTATATAAGCAAGCGAGTGCGAGGAAGTGGGTCAGTCAATGGTGAGTCGTGCAATCAGTAAAGTACTGGGCGTTTACATGTACGGGCGATAATAATAGTGCGAAAATAAATAAGTTGACATAAATATAGAAATAAATAAAACAGTATTTTGTGAAATATAAATAGACATACTTAGAAATAAATAGACATTGTATACAGCAAGTGTTATAATTAATAATATTAATAGTGTCGATTGTTAAGTTCATATAGTTGTTAAGCGTTATCTATAAGTGGCTCGTTTAGTTCAAAATTACCGTTTAAGTTTTTTTATTGTTAAAATTGACTTTTCGTTGTTGCATTTATTGTTATTGTGTTATTAATTATTGTAAATAAATATTTATTCCGCCAACTCAGAAAACAGTTTTGTTACACTATTATACAAAACAGTTAAAACAAATATACATTAAGAAATAGACAAATTACCAAAGATTTTACTTAAGCGATTTTGCTTTATAGTCGCAGAAAAGTATTCACCCTCTCAAACTATGCAATGGGTGTAATGTAGAGGAGAGTAGGAGAATACGGCAGCAGTACATTTTCTCTCGGCCTCGTCACCACATCTAAACCATACGGCTGTTTTCACATTTAATCTGCCGTGTGGTTTAACCACAGATACGGCACACTCATTAAATCTTACCCCATTGATTTCAAACGGCGTTAACATGTGTATTTTACGGAAGTGCTGGGAAAAAAGATAATGCATACCTGTGTGTAGAGTTACATATATGTACATCAATTTAATTCGTACGAAATGTTTATTTCACAGGAAATGTTACCAATCAAAATCCTTAAGGCTAACTTACACGTAATCATGACATAGTACCTTTTTCAATATTTTTTTTTTGGTACGTTTTAACTCAGCCGTACGGCGTTGCATTTTATTTGTTTGTCTGTCTGTCCCGTCGTTTCTCGATTACGGCTAAATTCAAGGCCAATTCTACCAGTGAATTTTGGCATGGAAATTGTTTTTCACTTACGATACACGATTATTTAACATATGATGACATTTTGATTCCATGTTTCAATAGACTCAAAAAATCGTATCCGACGTATACGATCAGATTCAAAACGTAAAGAAAATTCGTGTCTGTTTGTTTCTGAATTTTTTTCGTTCACAATAACTTTTGGAAAGTGAATGATTTGTTTTTTCAGAAAACATATTATATTTTGCTGCAACATTTAAGAAAATATCTTTTCGATTATTCGACGAGTTCTGCAACGAAATTTGTAGTTCTTTATCTAAAAAATGAAAATTTAGTTGAAAGAAAAGCTTTTGAAAAATTAAATGTCTTCCCCCCTCGTCTGAAGTCACACTTTATACTACATCACCAAATTTTTATATCTATGCTTGTGACAGACGAAAGGACGGACGGACAGACATCGTAGGCTCAGTAATAGGATTCCGTTCGGAGGTACGGAACTAGGGTTCATTCCCGGGAATTCCCGAGCCGAGAATTCCCGGGAAATCGTTAGGCTTTATTCCCGGGAAATTAAGCTCGAGAAAAGTCGAGAACTCGAGAAATCATATTTTAGTCTATAAAATTATAAAATAAAACTATTTGCCTTTGCATAAAATAAAGAACCGGCTGTCTGATAAAGCTGTAAATGCTTTAGTTTTTCTAAAGGCATATTTTATCAGACAGAGTAAGCAGATCTAATTGTTTTGTATGTATATGTACTATGTTCAGAATTCAGATGTTGTTTTATTGATCTTGCAAAGTTTTAAGTTGATTTTTTTCCTAATTAACCTGCCAAAATGGTGCTGTGATTGTAAGTCAGCGTAGTATTAACGTTTTAATGTTTAAATTTTTAATTTTTTTTATTTTGTTTGAGAGAAGTTAATTTTGTTGAAAACTGTCAATAAAAGTTTTATGATTATATTGATACTTTTATTTGACAGGAAAACAACTTAATTTATTGATTTAAAATAAGATATTTTTTATGATACACATTTTTAATTTTGTGACGACTTTTTTCATTATTTGAACCGAAAAGATATGCAAAAACATACGTAAATGTAAATTTCTCGACAACCCGAGAAGACCCGAGAAATTAGCCTCGAGAATTCTCGAGACCCGAGAAACTGATAAGCTCGAGAAATCATGAACCCTATACGGAACCCTAGAAATTATAATACAAAAGTAATAAGGGTTGCGTTCTAGGTGTAGTTCAACCTTAACGTAGTTCACACCGGTTTACATAAACCGGTTATTAAAGCAGTTTTAGAACCATTTGCGGAAAACGTTTGCGAAAACACATGTGATATCGGAAAATGTAAAAATAATAGGCGTTTAAATATAACTTTATTTTCTTTGTTAATGTTGGGTTGTTGTTTTCTGATAACTATTTTATTTTGGTACTTTTATCAAACCAAATATTAATAAATAAATTTAGAAAAACTTTTTAAAAACAATGGTTTTATTTTAAATCAAAATGCACTAAAAAGTAAAAAATAATTTTTTTTTCAGTTAAAAAGAAAACCATTGGGCGCTCTGGCTCATAAAATACTTACGTTTAAAATACATTTTTGCCCAATGGTTTTCTTTTTAACTGAAAAAAAATTATTTTATACTTTTTAGTGCATTTTGATTTAAAATAAAACCATTGTTTTTAAAAAGTTTTATTTTTAATTTAATTATTTTTTACTTTTTAGTTTATTAATTATTTTAATTTCACACAATTCTGAAGAAAAAGGTAAGCCGCCATCTTGGGGCGTCCGCCATTTTTAATTTAAAATGACGTCACGTAGCTTATCGTATTCTACTCATGAAACTCTTTCATTTGATACACCCATGTCAACGAGCGACTCTATCCCATATCTGTTCGTAACTCTCGCGGGTGAATTTTTATTTCTGAAACTAGTCAATTAATCTAATTCAGTGAAATTAGATAAATTGACGGACTGTGAAAAAGAAATATCGAAACAGTTTGTTTTTTTTCACCCCTTTATTATAAGGAAACGCGGTTGGTGAGAAAGCAGACGCGCGACAATTGTACTCATTTTTATGGCGTTATTTTGCTTTGAATATAAGCAATATTTGGAATTTTATTTTCAAGCCTCAAAAAAAACAAACATAGTGCTAGATTTCTGACGATTTTAGTAATATTTTTAAACAAAATTAAAGTCAAAATGGTATTTAGTCATTCGTTCAATGAAAAACAATCTATCTCAATATTTTTTTAATAGAGAGAGAACAATCATTATATACGCGTTCACTTTTGCTTGATTACTTAACTTTTAAATAGATTTTTCTACAGTATTTATTAACATTTGCTCAAAAATAACACCGCAGATCGTCGCAAATACCTCTCAATTAACTAGACATGATATAAAACACATTTCGAAAAAATTGCACTTGTTCAATTTTGCATGATTGCTCCTCACTTCGCGACACCATTGTCTTTTGGCCTTGAACGAAAACTCGTAACTCCGCCCCCATATACGAACATAAACATTTCCAATGTTAAAAATATACTATGTTCTTAAAGAAACAGTATAATATTTACGATATATTGTAATCCGTTAAGATTTTAAAATTTACTCTGTATTTCAAAAATAAATTATTGCTTTATTTTATTATAATTTATTAAAAAAATATAATTACAGCAGTAACTTATGAATAATGTAAAGTGAAACTGTAAAAAGTTTATCAAAGGAGCTAGGCAACGGAAAAAAAATACAGTGGAAAATGCAAAGAAGTCAAAGCAACACACTGAAACATAAGAGAACATAATAACACTAAACGAACCAATAAATAACAAAGTTAATGAAACACAGCGAGTCATAATCTATTTCTTGTGTACACGTGAGATAATTAAGATACTAAAAGTACATATTAAATTTAACGAGGTCTTTAAAAACAATATTTCCTCATTTTAAAACACCTCTGTTAACAAACACTTACATGACTTCGTCTACATAATACACGCACAAAAGGCATAGAAATGAGATGAGGTGGAACTAGCATACGCAGTTTAATTTTCTTTATTTGTACAGTGCGAGTCAAATTAATTCATCCACCCCTGCTAATTCTATGATTTTCATAGCATACATTCAATTATAGATATTTATGCAACAAGTGGTTTAAGTGACGAATTATATGACAGTCGCGATTTTGCGGTACGAGCCTAAGGTTACGTTGCATTTATACCAGAACGAGTGTGAGCCGAAGGCGAGTGCGGTATTCACACGAGTTGTGGTATAAATGCAACATAACCTTAAAAGAGTATTGTAAAATCGCGACTGTCAGATTCGTCACTTTAGGCACACGTTACATACAATATTTTTTGCAACAACTGCTTCAAAAGTTCAATTTTAAGTAAATAAAACACAATTTAGATAAATATTTTATTAGTAACATAGCAAAGTAATCTATAAAGTAGTATTTTACGCACGTGTGTTTTAAAGTAAAACAAAACAGTATTACTTTATAGCACGGAGTGCGTTAAAATTTAGTTCACGCACTACCATTCGAACACATTTGAAGCTTCCATAAAGAATCACTTAACAAACGGTACACAGTCATCTAAAATTGTACTTTTGATGCAAGTGTTGCAAAAGAATTATTATAAACTTCAAAATGATTAATTAAATACATAACTTTGTTGTCGCTTATTCGTTTCATTAGATGGATTATAACTACAAGTTATTGATTTAAATTTTTCAGTAACTATTTTTTTTATTTACTTTTTTTTCAACAGAGGGGTCTCAACGTTTTTGCACAAAGGAAAAAAATCCATCTGAAGATACAAAATATTGTTACAGAACTGTTTTCTGAGTTGGCGGAATAAATATTTATTTACAGTAATTAAAAACACAATAATAATGAATGCAACAACGAAAAGTCAGTTCTAACAATCAACACAAGTAAACAATAACTAAACAATAATTACAAATCAAAACAAAACAACTATATACAATAATTCATAATTATTTCCACTACACTCGTATTTATTTATCAATTTGGTTATTTATATCACGGCACTATTTATATTACTGATCCACCGTAGACTTGAATGCGTG
Organism: Mongoloraphidia duomilia; assembly: GCA_039654895.1. Lineage (NCBI taxonomy): Eukaryota > Metazoa > Arthropoda > Insecta > Raphidioptera > Raphidiidae > Mongoloraphidia > Mongoloraphidia duomilia. The sequence goes on along the minus strand of CM077517.1, from coordinate 11,310,560 downwards.
ACTTACCGTTGACTGAATCCTCACTCACTCGTACTGGCTGTTTATATATGCTGCGTGGCGTAAGCCTAGTGTGTTCTCGCTTTCTCTAGAACTTTCGCGCAGGTACCAGTTGTTCAGTAAGCAGACCCCGATTCTCAGAACTCTTGCCTGCCGTTTATATACAGGGTGATCCGTAACAATATAATATATCACTCTAAACTGAAAACTCTTAAAGTTTAAGTGAACATGCGCCTAGAAAACACTGAACTGTATCAGAAATTATAAAACTGGAGTTCAGCGATTATGAAATCCCAAAGGTAAACAAAAAATGAAACCGGTCAATAAATTAAACGTATTATTGAGAAACGTATACTGATTTTAATTGGAAAGCTGTAGTGTGCGTATTTTGTGCAATTATCATTTCCAACATGAATGCGACACGGTCTCTATTTTACCAACAGTGTCGAACCAATGTACACAAACAAACGGTGCCTTCATAGGAGTGAATGTGGTCATTTAATTATATTGCATCGCGATAATCACAGACGTTTTATAATATGCAAATGGATATGTGGATGATGCAGTGACGGTTCGTGATATTCTAGTAAGGCAGTTATATAATAATGTAACAAAACTGTATTCTAGTGGCGGTAAAAATATTTATTTATAATAATGAATACAACGAAAGTCAGTTCAGACGAATGAACGAACAACGTTATATAAAGGTCAATTTACACACATCAGTATCATATCCGTGCCGTGTCAGTTCAGTATCAGTGACGTTCGTTCTATATCAGTGATACCCTATATTCACACATAATCCGTACAATGTCTTTAGTGATTTCGTTATTTATTTTATTTTCAAGTATTTTCTCACTACAATAAAAAACAAGTCAGGGAAAACTGCAAAAATATCGCTGGTAACGATATAAATTATCACGGTATGGATACTGAAGGTAAAAGACGTCACTGTGCCGGACGTACGTAAACTTATTCATTCAAACTAAAGGCGCCGATATTATATTTCACTGACACTGATATACGTAGTTCTGAACAGACATGGCGCTGATGTGTGTAAATAACAAAACTTGTTTTTAAACTGAAAATTTCAATTTTAAATTAAATCGACGAGTGTGGTGTAGTGGGACAACGCTTATAATCGAGAAGTCCAAGTTCTAACCCAGACTATCTTGTTTAAGGTTTGTTCATGGCTTTCTCAATTAATCTAGATGAATATCTTAACCCAAATTTCATGTTATTGGGAATTTGAAAATAATAAAGACTAACAAAACAGCGTTACTTTTATATCAAATAGATTCCTTTTGTACGATTTTTAAGGTAGCCTGTGTTTACCTACTTTGTCGACCCACCACTGAAGTTATGCAGTATATAGTATATATATTGTGGTTACAATTTTACCCGCATGTTGACAGGGCTCACGCAGCTACCTCAATAAGGATTAAGAATGACATATCGCACCGTGAGTATTGAACCACCACAACTCAAAATGAAACAGCAAAAAGTTCTCTCTCTATCAATACAAACAGCATACCTCAAATACCAAACGTAACTAGCCTTCTAGCAAGCGCGGATCCACCGTTGTGGGCACGGTGGGCATGCCCACAACCCTAATTGAGGTCGATAGGCTGATGTTATATCTGCAATGCCTTAATAAAATTAAAAAAAAAACGAACCGTGCGGATAAGAACGCGAGTGACTTTTTTATTTTGGCTACTAGTCTAGTAGTTTGTCCTGTTTGACGTTTCGTGAGCGAGTCCGTAGTTCGACTCGCATTTGGCCGATTTTCGGGTGGCCGTGACCACAACCTTTTTTAAGGGCTGGATCCGCGCCTGCATTCTAGTGATAGTAGAAAATGTAGCACAACATTATAACGATTTTTTCGTTTATCTGAATATTAAGAAGCGCTTATCCCCCTCCCTCACGCCTAAAACTTTTTACACGCTTCCAATCGTATTTTTGATTCAAGGATCCAAATTGAAGGTATTTGTCCCCTCTTGGGGCGCTGTAGGTCAAATTTTTAAAATGTTGTGTTCAAATCACACAACGCCCTTTTTAATATTACCTAAATGATTTTACGTCTGCTCTACTGAGAAAGCTTTTCAATAATTTTAAAAAGTACCCTAGTAGCGCGCCTAGACTCATCCTTAACATTAAGTGGTAATAATTACGAATTATTGTATATAGTTGTTTTGTTTTGCTTTGTAATTACTGTTTAGTTATTGTTTACTTGTGTGATTGTTAGAACTGACTTTTCGTTGTTGCATTCATTATTATTGTGTTTTTAATTATTGTAAATAAATATTTATTCCGCCAACTCAGAAAACAGTTTTGTAACAATATATCATATATAGATTAGGGGAGGCATAGGCACAACAATAAGTGAAAGTGTTTTTATAATAATTATTTTTCAAACAAATGTTTTCACACGTTTCCATAGATACCACCAGTGTGATAGAAGAAGATAGAAGAACGGCTATATTCTCCATCTCCATCTTTTGCAACCACGCTTTTTTGGGTGGCTTCCCGATTCTATCTATATTAATTCTATGCCTTGAGTACGAATAATAACAAAATAATCGACCCCTTGTTGAACTTGTCATGACCTTGTATAAAAACGATAATATTTTCAACTTATAAAAGATAAGACTATAATGTGTTCGTGTAGTACCTTCTTCAATATTCGCTCGGAGAGGCATTTTAGTAATAGAAAATATTAAATTATTTGACCACATTGTAATTTGTTTTTCTGAAAAGTTTGGAAGAAAACCCCATAAATCGGAGGTTACATAATATATATTTGATAGTATGATTTAATTTATCAAAACATACGTGATCTTTCAAATATGATTTTATCTTCCTATATTCTAGTTATTTTAACTGTGTAAATATGTATTTAATATTGTTCCATCAAATAAACACCGGTATATCAATATACATACATAATATCACAATATACTATAAAATGTACGCAGTTTGGTAGCTTTATTAAAGTTTACATTCAGATTTATTATCACGTAACAACAAAATCTTTAGTTGCTATACATACCCAATATTTATTATTAGAATTAACTGGACGTGTGTACCTCCACTAAGAATATATTGTTACAAAACTGTTTTCTGAGTTGGCGGAATAAATATTTATTTACAATAATTAAAAATACAATAACAATAAATGCAACAACGAAAAGTCAATTCTAACAATAATAAAAAAAAACTTAAACGGTAATTATTGAACTAAACGAGCCACTTAAATAACACTTAACAAATAACTATATTTACAAGGGTTATTTATTTGTAATTATTTATGTCACTGTATTTATATCAGATTTATTTCGCTGTTCAACACTGCCACAGTACAATCTACACTGACTGATTCCCGTTGACTGATCAATATTTATTTCACTGAATGATGGCACGACTCACCATTCACTCATTCGATTGCGTGACACCGTTGACTGACTGATTCAACACGACACACTCCTATTTATATACCTGCGTGCGGTGTACGCTCAGTGCGTCCTCGTATCCTCTAGCGTTGTCTGGAATCTTCGACACCATTTTACGCTTTACTACTGTGACCTTTCTTTCTCGTGGTTTTTATTGGAGGCAGTGGCGTAACATCTTGGGGTTTGCTACAATATGTTATAACTAGTGATGAAAAGTTCACGATTACGATTAACCTGCGATTATTACGATTTTCCAGTTAATCATAATCGTCGAAAAAATATAAAAAATGCTCATTTCATACATAAGTCTTACATATTATAATGACATTTTTCCATTTTTTTATACCACCAATTTTATTGTGATGACTCCTGCAAATTTTTAACAAACAAAGGGAAATTATATAAAAACAATAGAATACACTAAAATCCTGCAGGATTACGAAACTGTTTAGACAATGGATAAAAAAATAACTATTTGCTAATTTTTATGGTTCCAAAAAAGGCAGAAATTAGTGTTGAAACGCTGACTGTCCACAGGTCCCTCGCGCCCCTGAGTGCGATATGTGCGATGCACGCGGGCGGCACATCCAAGGGGCGGCAAATGGCCTAGTTGAGTTATGTTTTTTGTACTGTATAGAAAAAATATACAACTGATATTATATCAATTTTATTTGTATACTCAAGCCTACGTGAAAACTCTTACGAGTAGTTATTTCTTTTTTAATAAAATTCAAATTAGAATTCGAAATATTTCGCGCGCAGTTTCGATTCGATCGTTAATTCACATCAGCGCGTAGACAGGGCGCCCCTATCGAGAGACTCCCGCGTATGTTTATATCTTGAATTTTCTTGTCGATTCCTGGCAGGAATCGACAGCTCATCCCCAATAAGGGGCGTCAATTATGAATCCGCACGCGGGCGGCGTGAGGCCTTACGAGGGCCCTGACTGTCCACGTATCTTTTTTACTTGGATTGCGCGCGCATACCGTGCTGTGACCACGGTATGCGCGCGCAATCCGGCAACTAGACAATAGTCTATTTATATCTGTCAAGAATATTACTTGTCAATCCCTTCTCTATGATTGTTATTGTTCATCATAGTTTCCAAAATTCCAACATAAGTATTGCCAGTCTACTGGTCACCGATAAGACAATCATATTTTTTTTCTCTCTTTTTCTTACAGAACAAGCGTTAACAACATCTCGCTTTTATTACGAAAGATGGGTCCATTAAAGAATTTAGCAATTAAATATTGTCATCCTTTTGCCTCGTATCCCGTTCTTCTAAAGTAAATAAATATTTTGTGTTAATTTCACAAGAAAACCTTGAACTGGTTAATTAAATACGTACGGAAGCATAACATTTTATTTAAACTGTATCTTTTTACATTTAAGCATTTTAATTAAGAACCCTAACCTAACAAAATCTGTTTCATTAAATGCCGCTATGTAAAATGGCCTAGCGTTCTATTTAACGTGTAGATAATAAACATTGGATTTTTCCATCTAAAGACTTTAATGAAGAACCCCAAATGAGCCAGCACATGTGTACGAAGGTTGTATGTGTATATCTAGAGAGGAACATGTAATTGTTTTATGGGAAATTCATGTAGTCCCAACCTATAATGGGGCATTACACTGAACCACATACGAGCCAGTGTACCGCACAGTCCGTTTGCGTGTATATGTTTGTGCATATCATTTCAGCCATATTGTAGAAAGCTCCATGTCCGAATTGAATTTGCATTTCAGTAATGTTCTTTTATTTGGATTGTTTTAGAATGTTTGCCCTTTTAATAAAGCACATATTGTAAGTACTGAAGCCTTCAGCCATAAAAATGTTAACATTAAATGTCGTCGTATTTGCGCAATGGGGTCGTCCTGCGTATCAAAATTTGATAATTTTGAATAGTGTATGTTATTCCTCATAGATAAATAATTAATGTAAACTAACTGTTTTGTTCTTATATCCTTCCTCTTAATTTCAAACAAGAATTGAAATAATGTGTTCATTTCAAACGGATGAGCTTAGCCGCCATATGATGACGTCAAAGCCAGGGCAATGAAGCCAGACATACGTCTACGCGTAGATAAAGAGAGGTATGTCTATGGAAAGAGAGGAATACTTCCTCGTCAGTCGTAACTCGTGCAAAACCTAACCTAAGTTCTAACTGCCGGTCTGTCAACTGTACATAAACAAATCAGTGTACTATATTCTCTTCATTTTATCTCTTTATCTATGGATCAGTGAACGTGATTCAACTATACAACAGCCAATCAAAGAAAGCTGGCTGTAAATGATCTATTCCGTGGCGGTATAATTCTATGTTTAAAATGACTTTGAAAATACGCACTTTTGGGAATTTTTTTCGTAGAAAAAGCTTCCGAAAAATTCTTTAAAAAACTGTTTTATTATCTATTTGTAACGTAGATTCCAATCCTAAAAAAATGTGGGACGGCCCTACCAGGTATATGTACAAATACAATAAATTAACCTATAAATCAATATTAATATTACAGTGAATTTCACTTAAAACGAAACACATTGCACATAGGTGCACATAGGTGCACATGATCCTTTATGTCTTTTTACTTTCGACTCGGTACATGATTCTAATTTTATGTCATAGGTTCTATGACATAGAATCATGTGGTCCTTATGTGATTCAGATAACTGGTTACGTAAACCAGGCGCGGATCCAGCCTTTAAAAAAGGTTGTGGTCACGGCCACCCGAAAATCGGCCAAGTGCGAGTCGAACTACGGACTCGCTCACGATCGATACATTGCATTCCTACAAAGGAGACGTTTACAAAATGTATGACGGCCCGGCCCACACCTTGTAATAGGTCCACGCGGGCAAAGCCGCTGGGCGAACATATAAGTAACATCAGCCTATCGACCTCAATTAGGGTTGTGGGTATGCCCACCGTGCCCACAACGGTGGATCCGCGCTTGCCGTAAACTTTAAACGTTCTCTCAACCACTGGACTTCAGTTATGAAAGATTTATACCAAATTCAATTATCTACTAATTTGGAAAATTCATTCAGATTTTCGTTGAAATTACGAGAGTTTTGAACCGAGTTTACATAATAATATGTACATATTATGTACAATGACCTTGACCTCTAAGGAGCGGGGGTATAAATGCGTGTAAGGCTAAGCACTTAGGTAACGACACGATGTACACACGCGTACCTACCCCCACGATGCATTACAAATACAGAGTGTTTTGTTGAAAATATAAACAGCATTAATAGTAGATTGTATATCCAGTTGCGTAATGAGGCATATTACTGACGAGTAGTAGTTAAAACGAGTGATAACAGTAACACCGAGTCATAAGCACGAGCTATAATGGTATTTTTGCCATACCCGCTATAAAATAACTGCTTTTCACTTTATTTTCAGTATTTTCAAAGTTTTGACAGTTAATTTGTGTCGCACATGAATATGTAATAGCGGGCGGATCAGGCGAAAAACATAAATCACTTTGGAAATGGCTTGCTTTCCCACACAAGTGTGGATAAGATACGTTCCCGTGCACCGGCCTGTTAAAAGTCACTTTACATGCGTACATACAAGTAAAGCAGCTATTTTATAGTGGGTATGGCAAAAAAGTACGTTACAATGCTTAGCTTAGACTTTAGAGAATAGCTGCATATCACATCAGTAGGGTCGCATCCCACGTATCAAAATTTTATAATTTTAATCTTTATACATAAATAATGTAAATCAACTTTTTCGGTCTTATATACGTCCTCTTAATTTCAAACAATAGAAGCAATCTACATTTTTTTATTTATTTATTATTTTATTTATTTACTTATTTATTTATTTATTTATTATTTAAGTAAAGATAGTGTTCCTGTCAAAATCGATAATAGCACTGGTGATTCTGGGGCAAAATCGACATGCATGCGGGCAAAACCGTGGGAAAAATAATAACATCAAAAATTTATAATGATTTATTATTCACTAGTCAGGAGTCACTCTTAAAAGCAACAGTATGTATGCAACTCTGTATTTATATTTTTATGAATATATTTTTCACAAAAAAATTAAGGCAATTAGAATATAATTTATATAATAGCTCGTATTGTATTATAGTAGTTTTATTTGTTCTTTTGTTGCTGCATGTTTATTGTATTTGTTCAAATTATTCAATACAGTTCCAATTCCTGGGCGATGTTCAAACAATAATAAAATTGTCATCATAATTAGAAAACGCAACTATACCTTTATATGGCGTATATTTGAAAAAATGATCTCACTTTTATGATACGGCATAATAAAAGGTATTTATTACTTACAAATTAAATATCACGAGTATCACCTGTGGTCGAAATTCGACCAATTGTGTCTGTAAAGTAACGAAATTCTAATTGGAATTTATAACATCAACATAACTGTACCGACAACGAAAAAATCCGACAAAACGATACCCTCTACATATTGACAGTTCATCGAATCTCCGTAGGTCTCAAATTACACCAAACAGCGAGAGAAACAACGCTATGTATTTGTTTGCATGTAATATTCTCCCGTGCAGGGAAACTTTATTTTACCTGCCTTAACGGCAACATACACATATGATTTTATTGTGTGCACATCTATGGCACAGTACCTTTCGAATGATATAAGTTTCATTCCCCTCCTTTCATTATAAATAGTAAAAAAAGGTACCACAATTTTCAGTGTTCACGTACAATAGATTATCCAAAAATGACCACAGTCACAAATAACAAAGAAATTATGTGTGTCGCGACACTTGGAGGAAGTGTAACTTCTTAAGCAATACTCGGTAAAATTTACACTACAAAAATAAAATATATTAACACAAAATCTACATACACATATTATCTGCAAAATAGTGATTCTAGTTAGTTGTTTGGAACGCGCGCCGGCGACACGGGCCAAACTGTATGAACGTCGTCCGACAAACATTGATATGCCTGTTCACATTACACAGTACAGAACTGAAACTTACTTACCTAAAATGAAATAAATTGACATTTACAGAAAAATATAATAATATCTATTATTGATTTGTTTTTCTTTGCCATGGTTACACCGTTAGCGTTAAATATTTAACGCAACGCTGAACGACCCGAACTCGTATTATAAATTGCACTTCAATATTATAAGCAGTAGCGGCGCTAGGGTTTTTTGTTAGGGTGGGCCAATGTTATGCATGGTGATCTGAAGGTGGGCCAATAACATTTATTACCAAAATTTCAGTACTCGATAAAATTTTAACCCAGGTTACTTGCTATAGAATGTACAAGAGCACGATTTTCTAATAAAAAAAAGTAAATAAATTTTAATTACAAATAATTTTAATTTACCCTGCAATACTTAACAAGAAAAGTTATGAATAAAATTCTGAAAGAAATTTATTTTTTTATATTTCATAGATATTGTAGAATGTAGATTAAAGACGCTCGGCAACAGAGGTCATAAGCGTCTTTTCTTATATTTCAAGTAGTTAATAATATTTACAGATTACTGCGATTTCACTTCATTAGAAACCATTTTATAAAGTGATGTAAACAGATAACTCGTTTTGCAAACTTAGTATTTAAATGTACCGTAAATTGGGCATATAATTAATGGAAAAGTTTAACTTCAAGTCACTAAGGAGGCAAGTTCAAAATAAGCCTTTATGGTTTAAATCTAAACTTCGCTGAAATAAGGTAAGGGAGAATTAGTCATAAACCAGATGTCAGGTGTGCACTATATTTACTTACTTGCTATACGGGAACCGTAATGTTTACAGAAACTAGATAGTACCTTAGTAGTTAGTAACTTGATTCAAAATAGCAAGACCCCACTTTGCGTCGAATTTACGTTTTTAAAAAGACAACATAATACTGAATACAGTTTTCCATAAAAAAATGAAAACATAGATGACAGTAAAAAATAATAGACAGAATTTAATAAAACAGAAAAAACATAGGCACTAGCCAATTTTCAGGGTTTAAAAATGCATTACGAGCCAATTTTTAACCGACTTCAAAAAAAGTCAGATCGATTCGAATCATGTCTTAAACGAAAGAGGAGAAAATTTTAGATAGATTTTGTATAATAGAATGTGTCAAAAGCCAAAGCCCTGAATATCTATATTTTGTGTGCAGTCAGCCTTATTCAAATCTTTATTTCAAAGTGTACTTATATAAATTCAGAAAAGTGTATGAATAAGTTTTTTAAAAGATATTGTTCCGTTTTATACGCCCATTCGATGCAAACAAAGTTTATATTAGATTCGGTTGTGCGTTTTTTATCGATTTTCTATACCTGAAAAACTTTATTAGCATTTATATTTTAAATCTGGATGTTCAAAGACCCTACTGCTGAAGAAGAAGTCGCCTGAAAGAGACTGTCGACTGACATTTTTCTATAAGCTGTAACATAAGCGCCGACATTCTATATAGGATAAAAGGAAAAGCTGTTTTAAAATATTTGAAAACCATGTCAAATATTATGCTTTGTACAAATAAATGCTTTTTATGTTGGCACAACTGTTAGACACATCCATCGAATGACGTAACTTTACAATGCAACACTAGAAAAATTCATTTTAAACCTGTCACCGTCGGGAGTCAAACCCGAATCTTCGAAGATTCGAGTTAAGTCCCGACGGTGAAAATGAATTTTTCTTTTTCTCATTCGTTGGGATCTCTAAGTAGAAATTTGGCATTCCGGCAAGATTTAGTGTATATAAGCAACAACATCCTACAAAAAGAATTAAAATCCCATCCAAAACAATTCATGTAAAAATAAGGCCAAGTCTCACGATCGCGTAGCATTGAAAAGTTATGAGATCTAATAGAGCCAAGCTCAATTAATAGTAAGTGAAAAATGAAATCTAAAACTTTGCTAACTTCAAAGTTCCACTGCAAGGCCTAGCGCTTTAGTCAATCATTTTTAGGCGCGACCTAAGCGAAGCTAGAAGCGCCTATATAATATACACTCGCTTTGTCTGTATAGGTACGTCTGTGAATCTGTGAGTCTGTCACACTTTTTTGTAATAGTCGTAAAACCGTTCACACACAGTACCTATATGAATATCGCGCCTTGTAATTCTTGAATTACTTGTATGCTCCAAAATATTTTATTATCTTAGCGAACTTTAAAGTTAGCCAAGTTTTAAATTTCACTACTTTTCACTTACAATTATTAATTGGGCTTGGTTCTATTAGATCTCATAACTTTTTATAGATACTTGGTCTTATTTTATACAAGAATTGTTTTTGATGAGATACCATTTACATAATATTATGGGACGTGGTTTCATCTAGTGACCTTCATTTGAGGATCAAAAGCGTATATGCAATCCTACCTAAAGGTACGTGCAGTACGCAGCTGGGATTCTAGATGGTAGCATATATGGTAGATGGTGGCTGAAATTATAAGCGCTTATAGGCTTTGATACAAGCTTAAATCGAGTTTGAAATGTCAGATAGCGAAGACGAATATTTGTGTTCTTCTGCTACAAAGTGGTATATTTTAAATACAAATTTGGGTAGAAGCTATCATGTCCATCCTATTAATAGAAAACGATCTAAACATGGCGAATTTCATCATTTATACCAAGAATTAAAATTTTACCCAAACCGGTTTTTTGAATATTTACGTATGGAACCCAACCTTTTTTAAATACGTCTTAGAAAAAACTCAAAACAAAATAAATAAAAACTGGCAAAATTTCATTTATTAAACTAGTCACATCCATTGCGAAACTTGTAAAACGGCCATTTGGCAGTTGTCACACGTTGATTGTAGTAGTCAGCGTACTGAAAGAATGGTGAGATACATTCTTGAATCTACCAGCTCTTGTAACAGCGCTTATACCCGCTACACTCACTGCTTCGTTGTGTACGCTCGCATGTATAACAATGCATTAATTTAAGCAAGCCCTGCTATGATCAACGCTACCATCTAGAATCCCAGCTCCATACTGCACGTACCTTTAAAGACAATCCAACCGCACGATCCCGCCTTAAGGATGATCAAGATGTCAACATGGTGTCAGGTCAGCTATGTGATCCTTATCGAAAAGAGTATTATCGTTCTGACATATTTTGCACCAGACGCAAACTGATTCGTTCAAATCTCTTCTTAACTACTCAGTGCGAGAGTACAGGATCAAGCGAAGGTGGCAGTCGGGACGCCAGACTTTCAAGGGCGCTGAACAACTAAATTTACTGACCCACTGACTGACAACACAAAAAACTCTTAGTTTTGATTTTTTATTAAAATAGACCGTTATGACCTCAGTTTTCGAGCGTCCATAATATACAATCAATCTATTTATAAAAACTTTAAAATAAGAGAAATTTTCTATGTAATAGTTTTAATTGTAAAAAGAATATTATGTACAGTAATTAGATACACAAAAGTTTAGGAACAGAATATTATTAAAAGTTCATGTTAAAATAATTGGTTTTAAAATTTAATTTTTGTAGTTAGCAGTTTTAAACTTAATTAATTCCTATGAAAGATAATTTCAACGTAGCGAGCTAACTGAAGTATTAATACGGCTTTGTTGCAAAATTAATTGTCACGGTTAATTAAAAAATTTAATTTTGCGGTTTAATCTATAGCAAATTTGGTTTAACTCGGAAATTAAATAAAAATTACTGAATTCATAATTTTTAGGGTTCCATATCTCCTAATGGAACCCTATTACTGAGCCTACCATGTCCGTCCGTCTGTCGCAAAGCTCTATCTCACAAACGATAAGAGCTACCTAGTTGAATTTTTCACAGATTGTGTGGCGTTGTGGCATGAATACTGACAATAATAATAATAATAATTAGAATTAAATAACCATTTAATTTTAATAAATTAATGTTTTTTATTTTACTACGGTACTGACTTCTGCCCGTACCTCTGTCCTGTAGGTACTATAGGACATAGGTATAGACCAGGAGTCGGCAACCTTTTGAGACAAAAGAGCCAAAAGCTACAATTTACAAAATTTCCTAGTTTTTAAAGAGCCACTAAACATTTTTATTTCAATATTATGACTGCGACCGTTGACAACACAGTGCACCAATAACTAAACAAACAGAACAGTGTTGCCACATTCAAAAAATGTCAGCTGTCCGTATACTCTCTGCTCTACCTATTCTCACTGTTCTCTGTTGAGTGTTTTTATCCTGTTTAAAGTTTTTTTTGCAGTATAATATTTTTTATGAGTTTTGAAAATAAAATAATATAATTATTAATATTTGCGCATGGAACTGGAGAGCCGCATTTTGACATCATAAGAGCCGCATGCGGCTCGCAAGCCGCAGGTTGCCGACCCCCGGTATAGACTATAGAGCTCTACTAAGTGAGCTACTCGAGCGATGATGTTAGACATCGTTTGACTGGCTCAGTTGGTAGAGTGTTAAACTGAAGATCTAAAGGTACCCGTTTCGATCCCGGGTTTCGAATCGCAATATTTTATATTTTTTTCATCAAATATTGATATATTTCTTTTACTTTAAAAATTAATTAAAGTAAATTTGAAACGGAAACATTTTCAAACACAAATAAAATATAGATAAGTAAAAAAACTTTTTAGAAACAATTTCGGAAATCTCTAATTTCTGTGAAAAATCTTATTCAATCTTTGATAGTAATGCTTTCAAAATAAACTAGAAGTAAGTATGTATTATTCTTCCCATGTGACTTTGAGCCAGAAGTTTAACACAAATTTATGCGCAGAAAAAAATAAATTCCAAAAAAATTGTTAAACAAACGCCATTTTTCAGTATTTTTAACGTACATTTGTACAGAAAAAAAACTTTTTAACAAAAAAAAAAAAACCTCCTTCAAAAAACCACTAAAAAGAGAAAAATAATGAAATTTTGAGGTCTGTGCCAATTTAATAAAATATGAAGTCGGTTAAAAAGTATAGTATAGTGATTAATATCTTCTTTTTAACCAACTTCATATTTTATTAAATTGGCACAGACCTCAAAATGTCATTATTTTTCTCTTTTTAGTGGTTTTTTGAAGGAGGTTTTTTTTTGTTAAAAAGTTTTTTATTTTTTACTTTTTAGTGTCAAAAAGTGACATTTACCTTAAAAAATCACACGCCGTTACTCACTTTTATTAAAATCAGCCGAACTACTAAACCGATTTTGATGAAATTTCTATGGGACTAATCTGAAAGTATATCCTTTCAAATAAAAAAAAATTTCAAAATCGGTTAATAAATGACTGAGTTACGAGGTAACAAACATTAAAAAAAAATACAACCGAATTGAGAACAGCTTCTTTTTTTGAAGTCGGTTAAAAACTTTAAAATGTCAATTTGATTTCCCATTATTCGAAATCTCATGTCGTGCTGTAAAGAAATATTGACAAATATCACGTTTTTTTAATACAATTTTTATTGTTTTTAAGCAACAAGCTTCATTTTGTAAAACTTAATGCTTAATTAGTTAATTATAGTTTATAATTATAAAAATTCGACTGATGACCAGTCCTATACTTCCCACCTAGTAAATATTTGCAAAAAATAAACACTCTTTTTTTTATTCTTTGACTAGGCCCAAATAACCTTAGCTGTTGGTGGTCTTTAAAACACAATTTAATTTTTATTCTTTGAAAAAAGCATGGCCCTCTTTTTTATTTGGTGATCTACTGATGGCTAGCTTAATACAGCAAAAATCATGGTTACCTTGATTTACGTACAATTTTTATTTTTTTTAGTAAAATATTTTTTTTCTCGAAAACTATACATTTTAGAGAAAAAAAATATTTATTTTTTTTCATATTATAACATCTAGAATTCATTTATATTTTTTTTTACCTATGTTAATACGTGACATTGAGGACATTTTTTTGAATATCTCAGGATCCACTGAACCGATTTGACTCAAAATCTAATCAGATCTAAGTTAAAGGCTAATAAACACAATAGAACAATCGGCATGCCCGTATGTTGTTCCGTTCTTAAGATATCGAAGGCGAAAAATTGACCACACACACACACACACACATACACACACACACACATACAGACATCAGTCAGAAAATGATCTTAAACGATTCCTAGGGTCTCAAAACGTGAAAATTTGTTAAAATCTCGAAATATTTTTTTCGGACTAAATCCATTACTTCCCTACCATAGTAGAGGTGGGAAGTAATAAAAACAGTAGTAAAATGCCTTTTGCGACCACAGTTCGAAATCTGCCGAGAACATTTTTGACAATCTGACTGAACAATCACCTTAAATGAATAAATCTGTTAATTTTTTACTCCTACCCAACTCCTTATTTTTATTATTGTACGACAGACTCGCAGGGCTTGAGAATGGCCGAGCGTGTAGCAATGCTGTTGTTTACATGGCGTTGCTATGGTTCCTCTATTACAAGTCCCCAGTTCCCGGGTTCTAGCCCGAGAGCTGGTAAAAGTGTCAATTGGATTTTCAATTTATTATTTAAAAAAAAAATAATGAATTGAAAATATGAATTGGTTCTAGACCCAAATAACCTTAGCTGTTGGTGGTCTTTAAAACACAATTTAACAATTTCAATTTTTGACAGACTCGCACTTGGTCGGTTTTCTTAAACTTATCTGACATACAAATAGAAATTTATCAGGTTTTATGGAGCAAAAACAGAAATAAAACAAACAGACTGTATACTGTATCAAAAATGGTATAATAGTAGGTATACTATATACAAGAAAACAAAGTGAATGACACTGGATGGCATGAGAAAGGAAAGTAAACTGAATCAAGTCGAGCCGAGTACCTAATTTTCCTCTTTATACACGATGCGTGATCGGGACACATAATTCTCTTGCAAACCTCACAAGACCTCAACTTGAGGTGTTTGTGTTGTTTGTTATTGAGCACAATTATATTAGGACGGAGTACACATAGTTGGAAAACTTTCAAAACAATAACTTCCTTCTCTGTCTGCCATATTTCCAGATCAAAGTGAAACTTTCCTATGTTTGATTGAATACGATGTTTTTGTACCATCAGACAACTTATTATAATTTGATTATTAAATTAATTAAATCTATTTAGAATGAATGTGATGTAATTAAAACAAAATTTTGCTTCCACTTATTTAAATAAATTATTGTCATTAAAATGTGTAATGACTAAAGAATTTTATATAAATTTATGTTTGAAACCTCTTGTTGAAGATACTTTGTTCTATTAAAAAAACCTGAAAAACAAGATTTGATGGGAATTATTTACAGAAAAGCTAGAAAACAATATTTTCTAAAAAATGATTTACTTCCATCATTACGAAATTCCATGTCAAGAAAATTGATTCTAATTTATTTATAAGTCAATTAATCAAGCAATTACTCATATCATATTTATCTGGGGGGGGCACGGTAGTGTCTTCGCCAAGTCAAGCAATCACAGCCGTAGCATCCTTTTCTGGAAGCAACTTAGGGTACTTTTTATCCCCCCCATATATCTTTGTAGTGGATTTGTCTGTAAACTTGGGTCGTCGTTTCTCTAGCGATCTCAGCAAGCTGAAATAAACTACCAAATTTCACATTTCATATCTCTTTCAGTTCACAAAATATTCAAACTCCCGATTTTTTCGACTGTTTTTTTCTCAGGATTCCTTTAAATTTTCTGAGAAAGGCGGGGAAGGAAGCTCCACATGGAAACTCTATCTATTACGATCTAATATTAGAAAATATTGTAACAAAACTGTTTTCTTACGTGGGTGGATTAAATTATTTATTTACAATAATTAAAAATGTAACAAAAATAGATAACAATAAGATGTAACAATTATATCTCAATTCTAATAGTCAACACTGTTTGCATTATTGCATAATAATAACACGAACAGTGCCTAATTCTGAAGCGCTTTAATAACACTAAACAATTTATATGCTGTATTTATTTCCAATCGACACTGTCACACGACTCTCCTTGTTTTCCGGTGACTGCTCCTGCTTATATAGAGCTAGCAGCTTGACCCCCCCACGCTCGCGCGCTTTCCAGAACATTCTGGTGATTACCTGTGTCTTCGATATCATGCCACGCCTCACCATTGTTACTTGTTCTCGATGATTCTATTGTCGCCAGCGGCGTATCATCTGGGGTTTTGCTACAATATATAAACCAATTGATATTAGTGAATAATTGTGATCCTCATCCGGTCACAACTGTAACAAGAAAAACATGCTGGGTTGCAGAACGCATTGTAAAAAAATCTGATTTGACAATGACCTTAGATTGTGATCATATAATTTCAGTTTTATATATGAAGGAACAATCTAATGTCGTTTTAAAATTCCTTGTTTATATTTAGAACATTAGATTGTAATTACAGAAGAACAAATTACTTATATTCTACTGTAACAATTTTCTAATGCCAGAAGTTAGACTACTAGCATAACACCTATTTTTATAGTGGGTAAAGATTTTTTTAATACCTGTAGGCAGACTATCGGCATAACCGCCTTCTTAATAATCGTCAATGTCACGTAAAGGTCAAAACAATTCCGATGTGAAAAAATTATAAATGATGTATTTTTCAAAAGGTCGTGATTCGTGTGGTGACCATAGAGGAATGAATAGATTAAATAAATAGATTTCTGTCCGATTTTTTGTTTTTATTGATTTGATGTATTGATGCTGCGTTTTTCTATTGTAAGTGCCGCATTTTTTTTGTAAATTCGTAAAGTTATTAGTTTCGCGAAATTGTATTATGTAATTCGCTGTATCATTTCATTGTAAATAATTTATATTAGAAATCGTGTCCATCGTGATTATAATAAAATTAAGAAAAATCGCAGGATAGTGGACAAAATATTTGATTTATTAAATTAAAAGTACATTTCATTTAATAAATCAAATATTTTGTCCACTATCCTGCGATTTTTCTTAATTTTATTGTAAATAATATTATATTTACAGGTATGTGTTCGGCGTTATCCTACTGTGATTGTAAAATCGACTGAAACTTCTAAGTTCTTTCGTTTCCGTTTTCTTCACTCGATTCAACCCATCTTAGGATACCAGCGGATTCTAGCAGGAACTACTTGATTCTGTTGAGAGTGCCGAACATTCTTCAGGTAATTGTGTATTGTTGTTAATTTTCTGGTGTATTAATTGATTAATCAGTTGATGTAATTAATACTTTTATTTATTAATTATTGGTGTTGGTACATTATTTTTAGTGACTGAAATTCATATTCATTATTTTATTTTTATTTTATTTATTTATTTATTTCAACAACAGGGTAGACACCCCAATTACAGTTGAAATTAACACATAAATATGCATTCTAGTGCATTGTTGAAATACAAAATAATAATAATAATAAATAATAATAATAACTATATTGTCTTCTATCCCGCAAGTTCCTACAAACTAATACTCCTCCGTATTATTATGACAAAATTGGTTTCTTCTCTCACGTTTTAATAAAAAAATGTATTTCAAGAGGAGGACAGCTTGGTATAATGGTCAGCGTGCTGGCCTTTGGAGCAAGCTGGCGTGGATTCGAATCCCACCTCGCTCATGGATGTTTTGTGATGTCATTTAGTTTTAAATATGTTATTTGACGTAATAAAGACGCTAATGACCTACGTTGTCGACGCGTCCATAATTTACAATAAAAAATTAATTAATTTCAAGAGTATTTGCTCTATACAGTGTTTGACAAATCTATTTGCCTGATTTATAAAGATATTGTCATATCTCAATGGTTAATATCCTGTATATATTCAAACTCTGACAAGTTTCGGAGGATATATAGGATCATAAATAAAATGCCAATTAGCAATTTTGGATTGCAACGTTTTGTTGCCATTTCCAACTTCCTCAGGCTCTGTTACAGATAAGTAGGTATGTCTATAAAAAAATATTAGAATTCTAACCTAACATAGTAGTATCTTACATAATATTAAATGAATTATTACCTCAAATTTAGCTTAACATCTGTTTACTTCGAGTAAATTGATAAAACTTAATATAAATAATAGTTTTATACGGCTGAAATGCAATTGAAAAATTTTTTCGTTGGAGAGCAGCCAATTATATAATTGTTTCGAAACATATTGGAAAAAATCATTTTACCAACCAGTGGTCACAGTTAGGATTCTAAGTTAGCAATCATGTCACGGTTGAGTATTATAAGCTCATTCCGCCGCGAAAGTAGAAAGGTTCAGGTTAGAATCCTGACAGTGACCACTGGTTGGTAAAATGATTTTTTCCAATATGTTTCGAAACAATTATATAATTGGCTGCTCTCCAACGAAAAAATTTTTTAAAACTTAATGTTCGTAGACAACAACAAAACATATATAAAGTAAGGCTTAATAAATATGGCAGATGTTAAGCTATAAATTTGAGATAATAATTCATTTAATATGTAAAATACTACTATGTAATTAGGTTAATAGAATCCTAATATTATTTTTATATATGTCTGTAACAGAGCCTGAAGAAGTTGTAAATTACAACGAAACATTGCAATCGAAAATTGCTAATTAGCATTTTAATTATGATCATAATATATCCTCCAAAACTGAGGACAGTGTGATGTAACGGTTATTGTAGCTGACCTTCGGATCACACTGTCGTGGATTCGAATCCCACCTCCGCTCACGGATGTTTTGTGATGTCATTTAGTTTTAAGGAAGTTGTTATTTAATGTAATTATGACACTAATGACCTAAGTTGTCGAAGCGTCTATAATCTACAATAAATAAATAAAAATCCTCAGACCGGTTTATTTGATTTTATTTATTTATATACATTTAGACCCCTTTACAGACTTTTTAGCTTTCTTTATATCTTGCTACACCATATTATGTGACACATTTTATTTGTACTTAAAATGGTTTTATTTTGTTGTGTGTCAAATTTTGATTTTGCTTTTGTTTTATTGATTTTACCTTTATTTTGTTCACATTTTTTCTATTCAGACGCTAATAACCTCTGTTGTCGAGCGTCTATAATCCGCAATTCAATTCAAAAATCCTACGAAACTTGTCCGATATTGTCATATTCTAATTTTTTAACGCTTAATATTTCTACACTGTCTAGTAGCTAATTTTGCTTATACCTTATACTTTAAATTCAAGTTGGGTATAAGATAATTCAGTAAGTAGCACTTTCATTTCCTTCGTACCATATGTTTAATAATACACTCGGTTTCGTGTGAAATGACACATCGTCCCTACGCAGAAACACGTCCCGTTGTGTGAATGTGTATACGCACCAACTTTATGCTGCTTGTGCTACCACCTTTTGTTTTAAACTTACTTGAAACAAACTTTTTCAAACCTGCCAAAAATACGCACGTCATCTAAATTTTTGACAGCACTGCGTTCATTATATTTTGTTATAATACCAAAGAGTACATAAACTCAGACAATTGGAAGAGCAGCCAATTACATAATTGATTCCTACAAATAACGGAAAAAAATCATTTTGACAATCATAGTCACAGTCAGGATTCTAACCTGAACCTTACCACTATCGCGGCGGAATGAGCTTACATTACTCACCCGTGACAATATTACCACTCTAACATTCTCCATATATGCAAAGGAATCAATAGATTTCCACTACATGGAGTGTTATTAATTATAGCTAGATGTGAATCATCGTAATATCATATGGTATTTATAACATTGATGTATCTAGATTCTTATTTGATGTATCCCCATTGGGTGTTTGAAATAATTTTCACCTGCATGAATAGCTCTCGCTATTACGATAAGTCACATCTACAACCTAGCTATAATTAATAACACTCGCATGCAGTGGAAATCTATTGATTCCTTTGCATATATGGAGAATATTAGATTGGTAATCATGTCACGGGTGAGTAATGTAAGCTCATTCCGCCACGATAGTGGAAAGGTTCAGGTTAGAGTCCTGACTGTGACTATAGTTGTTAAAATGATTTTTCCCGATATTTGCAGGAATCAATTATGTAATTGATTGCTCTTCCAATAAAAATTTTCAACTGCAAAACAGCCGTATAAATCTATTTATTATAAACACAGAAACTTGGGAAAATCTTTCACAGTCTATTTACATTTAATATGTTCGTTGGTAAATCAGTTTTATGCGACACGTCATTCGGCTGTAGTATAGGAAAATAAATATTGTTTCTTTCCATTATAGCGAGAAATCATGCGTTCATTAAAGGGTTTAAAAAGTCCGCGCAATAACCATTTAAAGCTAAAAAAGAAACATATTGAAAGAACAAAACATAAAAACGAAAAAAGATCGAGAGAAAGTGAGATTCAACACAATTGTATGAAATAAGTGTTTATCGCTTTCATTTAACGATCTATATTTAAGCTTTACGGATGTACATTAACAGCCATTACGGATATCGTTATTTGAAACGACGAGGCCTATAAAAGAACTACGGCGGTGCGTCAGCTACCGATCTACAAGCCAACACTGTAGTCCTGTTGTCAGTACCTACTTTGTGTATAAAGCCCAGCATGTGACGTCGATAAAGCTCTAGTGTCACAGACGGGTGAAAGCTTGATTCCTGACACGATACAATCTGTTGGTAGAATATTGTTGATGCTTTATATATGGTGCCTTTATACAAATCCAGTATCTGACTTAACTAGGTGTACTAGGACCCAGCAAAAAATACTTCTTAATATATCGCAAAAGATGTGGCAAATGTACTTAAAAATGCTACTAATTAATTTGTGGTAGATATACATACAATGTTTGACATAAAAAATTATAATTTAAAAAAACTAAAACACACACTTTAATGGTAAACTGAACTAAAAAGTAAAAACTAATTTTTATTGTAAAAAAGCGTGGGGTGCTCATATATATCTTATAAAGTATGAAAATGTGGTACAAAGCACCCCACGCTTTTTTACAATAAAAATTATTTTTTACTTTTTAGTTCAGTTTACCATTATAAAGGGCGTTTTTTAGTTTTTTTAAATTATAATTTATTTTGGTTTTTTTAGTCCTGGAGATCCTGGTCAGGATAATGGGACAAACTTATTGAATTATTGTATTGTCATCGGTCCTTGACAAGTGTGCAAAGTTTCAATTCAACCTGAAGTTTTGAAGTGGGTGAAAATCGCGTTCAAAGAATCCGTTACATACATAGAGGTGGAACTAATATAAGCGTGTTAAAAAGTTATTCCATTAGTTTTTCGCGGCGCATAATTAAAGGGAGGTACCTCGAAACAATGGCTGTTTGAGTTCGGAAGTCACATGATATGATCGGCCGTTTGAGGTTTTTTGGGGAGGTGGTCATCCGTGAGTGTCATGTGACTTCTGGCCTCGTCACAGGGAATTCATACATATTGGCTGGACTATTTTTTTGCGAAAACAGACTCTGGGTGACTCACCCATTATAGTTTTTTGGAATTTACAATGGGATGAACTTTCTACACAGTATTACACAAATAAAGTAAAAAAAGATATGGAAAAAATTAAGAAAAATTTAACGTAGGTACCTAAGTGGTTTTGTATTCGGCCGCACAGATTTAGTTATTTATTTCAGACCAAAATCAGTTTGCTATAAATGACTCATCCCATAATTCTAATTGAAACACCAACCACAATATCGATATCTAATTTATAAATGAGATATAACAAAATATTATATTTAAATTTTATGTAAATATGATAGCCTTTTAAAGTGCTTTCATATAGACTTTTAATATTACGTTGGGAAACTATCAAGTTACATGCAAACTAGTTATAATCATACTTCTTTTATGTATACTTAGTTCGCAGAGAGAATACGTAAACTTAAATCTCTGCATCAAAGAATTTAAAAATAGGTAATCTCAACCATCTTGATAATAGTTGGCTGACAAAAGAGTTTGTTTATGATTTCAATTTAAGATCTGCACATTTTTAGGGTTCCGTAGCCAAATGGCAAAAATGAAACCCTTATAATTTCGTCCTGTCCGTATATGTCACAGCCAATTTATTCGGAGACTACTATGAACCGCTATATATGCAATGGGGTAGTGAAATTACGAAAAAAATAGGGGTGGCACTCCATACATGTAACTGAGGGATGAAAAAAATATCCAGTGCACTTAAGCGTGTGGGGTATCGTTAGATAGGTTTTGAAAAATGATATAGAAGTTTCAAAATGACTTTTTTATTTTAGTCAATAGTTGGTGAGATATACGCTTCTAAAGTCGTAAAAAGTGTGTCTCTTCCTCTAACTTTTCAACTATGGGTTAAAAAGTTCTGAATTTTAACTTTGAATTTTAACCGTGAACGTTCATCCCGACTATGGAGCCCTTCACTGTGCGTGGTCCGACGCGCACTTGGCCGTTTTCTAACTAAGCGCGATAGCGATAGGCTAAGTTAACTAACAAGCGAAGTTTATAAAAATCTCCTCGAAAATCTCATAAAAAGAATTAAATTAATTATGATTTTGAAATTAAATAAAAAAACGCCGTTGTCTTTTATTTTGTTTTATTTCAAAATGTTTAACATTAATTTAGATCAAGTAAAGGCCGAATCTATTATATAATTAATTATGATTTAGTTGTTCGGAACGTATCAAAGATATCAAAAAACATCAAATTTATATCGAGTTTCTGTAAAAGTATTACCTATATATTGTAACAAAACTGTATGGTAATTTCGGTAAAAATCTCTATTTTATGCAAGACAACGATACATTAACGAACAAACACAACTCTTCACAATTATTATTTATCAATTTGTCCATTTATATTATATCAACTGTTATTTATTTGTCACTGTTCGCTGATGCACTCTCTCCAAAGGTTCAGAGACAACTGCCTTCAATAATCAATCCACTCATATGTGTAGCCTTCTAAACTCACCCCCAATCAAGAGTGGCGCTTTCTTCATTATTGAAACGCTAGAATATTCCATTGATCCAGGGGTGCGCGGTCGAACATTCCAGAATATTTGTAGATTTCAAACAGCGCGCTTCGATTCGTTACAATATTATGTTAAGTTAATAAACATCAGAATATGTCGCTTCAAATCTGATCTGTTATAATATTAATACAAACACATTTTAATAATATACGAGTATTCGCTAGTTCAACAAGAAAGTAACATTTAAGACGAATTTTCTTCTCTCGAAGAATTGAATATACATAATATTTTGTTATTAATACAGCCTAAACGGATATCGATAATTCTGAGTAAAACCTCTTTGCTTAATAACTAAATTACCGGTCAAATAACTTGTGTTATTGTGTATGCCGTATTGACCCATTGTTAGAATTTAGAGTGCTGTTTGTCTCTTTCTAACAAATTTTACACTACATAAGTTAAAATGCGAGACATTAAAAAATAATCCAGATTTATTTTCAAATAATTTTGCACACTCATATGGCACTAGACGGAAAGCTCTGGAAGTCCCTGTGCATCGTCTCTCAAAGTATAAGCAAAGCCTGCGTTGCTCTGTTGTGAACATCTATAATGGGTTGCCAGACCAAATCAAAGGCAAATTCGGCAATACAAATTTCAACATTATATGTTGAAAAATTATCTTTTGGAAAAATGTCCATACTATGTTTAATATTATTTATATTGGCTTGTCCACACCTTGGTGTACTATTGGACTAATAAATATCTTATCTTATGGAGACAATGAGCCATTTTCCTGAGAGTTGTTCTTTCAATTATCCACGAGAGGCAGCACTTGTGGTAGGAACAAACATTATTTATTCCCCATTAGTGTCGTATCATTTTAGTGGTATAACTTAATTACTAAATTATTATTATTAAATCAATTAAATAATTAAGTTATACCACTAAAATGACATGACACTAATGGGGAATAAATAATGTTTGTCCCTACCACAACTGCTGCCTTTCGTGGATAATTGAAAGAACAATACTCTCAGGAAAATATTAATGTTAATACGTGATACTGAGAACATTTTTTTGAATATCTCAGGAACCACTGAATCGATTTGGTTCAAAATCTAATCAGAATTACAAATACAATATACCTATGCATACGTTTTTTGAGAAATCGAAAGAGAAAAGAGAGAGAGAATGAGAGACATCAGTCGTAAAATGGGTCTCAAATGATTCCTAGGGTGTTAAAACGTGAAAACCTGTTAATATATTACGAAAAAAAATTTCTGACTGAATACAATACTTCCCTACCATAGTACTACTAGAGGTGGGATGTAAAAATGTTAAGTTCGGTTCAATGAAAAATACAAAAAACGAAAACGTACACTTTCGTCCTTTACCCAAAAAATTGAGAATCCTGGCCATAATAAAACATTAACGGTTTTATTGAACATGAAGGGAATGTGGAAAAAACAAGTTATGTCCTTCTGACAAATTGCTAAGTAAATTGAATTTAAAGTTAATTACATTCCTTGTTTTTTTGCCATCCAATAATTTTAAGTTTTAAAATACACGGTGACCTACCTATTTCTTTTACCCCACAATTTACCCAGTGCTGAATACCGTTACAGTCTATCAGATGGCACTAACAGCTCAAAAATCAAAAAAATATGACATACCCTGTTCTTTCCCCATTCCCTTCACATGTCCTCCTTCCGGTATTTAGATTTTATTACAGTGTATATAAACACGTAATATTATTATTATGTAAGAATCGATTGAATTGAATGAACCGATGTACATACAAAAACATAGTGAACTAACTCTCAAATCTCAAGTGTAACAAAAGGACTCCTCGACAATGTACGAGTAGTATTGTGAGTCGGCAGACGTATAACTCCTCTTCGTATGCAATGCGCAGTACAACTACGTTCAAACGACGCACTCCAGTCTGAGTCCTGTGTTTCTACAAACTTTTGTGTTGCGGTCGTGTATTAAGAAGCTTGTTGTGTGTTGGAAGCTATTGGGGGAATTGTTAACGACGCGACGGTACGAGGTCTTATACTAGCTAAAGCCAATTTTAGGCTACCAGTTAAAATGATTGTTCAGTCAAATTGTAAAAAATGCTCTCAGCAAATTTCAAACTGTGGTCGCAAAAGTCATTTTACTACTGAACTGGTGTTGTCCTGATTCGGGTCTATAGGCTGTCGTTGGTTGGAACTGCTTCCTAACGTTCCGCTAGCACGAGTGGCGAGCTTCTTCAGAGGTCCTTCCATCTCCGATGCTGGATGTAGAATTACAAATTCTCGGGCGCAGATTTGCTTGCGTTGATTGGAGAATTCGTTTCTGTCTAAGGAATGCAGGTACGATGTTGGTGTCTACATCCAGCATCGGAGATGGAAGGACCTCTGAAGAAGCTCGCCACTCGTGCTAGCGAAACGTTAGGAAGCAATTCCAACCAACGACGGCCTATAGACCCGAATCAGGACAACACCAGCTCATCAACTGGCCGCGAAAGCCTCAACCAATTTGTCATTTTACTACTGTTTTTATTAGCTACAATTAAGAATTAAGCTTCACGAAATGACGCTTAATGCTTAAAATCTAAAAAAAATACTTTTGTCCTAAAAATTGTATCAAAAAACGTGAATATTTCTTTACAGCACGACATGAGATTTCGAATTACGGGAAGTCAAATTGACATTTTAAAGTTTTTTCTTCACAAATGTATGTAAAAAATACTGAGAAATGGCGTTTCTCAACAATTTTTTTTGAAATTTATTTTTTTCTACTCATAAATTTGTGTTAAACTTGCTATTTTTGTCATTTTTATCTGATTTTAAATCATTTATTTAGATCAAATAATATATACAAATCTGGCTCAAAGTCATATGGGAAGAATTAGGTATAGGTACTTCTAGTTTATTTTGAAAGCATTACCATCAAGGATTGAATAATATTTTTCACAGAAATAGATTTCCGAAACTGTTTTTTAGCATTGTGTATGCGCACACAAATTCATATGCTCGCACGATAGAGCTATGCGGGTGAATAAAGCTACGTGCAGTACGGATCTGGGATTCTAGATGGTAGCGTAGATCATAGCAGGGCTTGCTTAAATTAATGCATTGTTATATAATATGCGAGCGTACACAACGAAGCAGTGAGTGTAGCAGATATAAGCGCTGTTACAAGAGCTGCTAGATACAAGAATGTATCTCACCATTCTTTCAGCGCGCTGACTACTACAATCAACGTGTGACAACTGGCAAATAGCCGTTATACAAGTTTCGTAATGGATGTGACTAGTTTAATAAGTGAAATTTTGCCAGTTTTTATTTAATTTGTTTTGAGTTTTTTCTAAGACGTATTTAAAAGTGTTAGGTTCCATACGTAAATATTTAAAAAACCGGTTTGGGTAAAATTCTAATTCTTGGTATAAATGATGAAATTCGCCGTGTTTAGATCGTTTTCTAATAGGGTGGACATGATAGCTCCTACCCAAATTTGTATTTAAAATATACCACTTTGTAGAAGAAGAACACAAATATTCGTCTTAACTATCTGACATTTCAAACGCGACTTAAGCTTGTATCAATGCTAGTATCAAAGCTTCGTTGTGCTAACCTATAAGCTCTTATAATTTCAGCCACCATCTACCACACATGCTACCATCTAGAATCCCAGCTGCGTACTGCACGTACCTTTAGGGAGCATATTAAACAGCTTGCAAACTGTAACCTTAAAAAAATTATGGTGCAGACAACCGCGCCGTCGCGTCGTAAGTGGACATGCATGGTCTGCACTGCACAGTCAAGAGGGCGCCAAATCACATCAACATCGACCCTTTATTAATAATAAAAATTATTATGCAATGCAAATATGAAATTAGAGCTGAAATCGGACACATGTATGCGGGGCGGCAAATTTAAAATTGCACGCGGGCAACATTTTTTCCACCAACAATCCAATCGGCGCTGGTTTATAGAAAGTCTAGTGTATTTTCATAAAAGATACGAGATAAAAGCTTTCGAGATATTTGAAAAAAACAATTTTCGTGACCTTTGACCCCGCGTAATTAACCACGCATGAGGAACTCTCGCATATTATTTAGAACCTAAATAGCAACGTGTATGCAAAAATGCAGTCATATCATTTCCATATTCGATGTCTGTTTCTCCTGGACTAGATAGTGTTTATGAAGCTTTATCCTCGCCTTCCGTAGCCCTTAGCTTGTTTGTGTTATTTATACGAATAAAGTACGCACGCTTTCTATTGAATTATGAATCATTCTTTCTTTTTCTTCAATTGAAAAATGTATAATGCTGTTGGGAACAAAATATCCCATTCACATAAAGATATTCTTTAAAGAGGCTTTGTAAAAATCAGTAGTTAAATAAGTTCTATAACGTTATAATGTAAATTTCATTTTGATTTATTTATTGTATTATTTACCTACATCTATACAGAAATTATTTTTCATGGATATGAAATAAAACATTATTTAAATTTAAAAAAGATTAAAAGAAAACTCAGATTATATCTGAAGAGTTAACACTAACAAAAACAATACAAATACTAAAAAATTTTATTTTTGAAGATGACTTTTAACACCCACAATTTAAGTAAATAATTGTCTTCAGTTAATTAGGTACTACATAACTAACGAAATTTTAGAATCCAAAAAGACTGAACTTATAAGTAACAATTTCACAAAGGCAAACGGTGACCTTTTTTTCTAATGTCCACGGGCGACAGAACTATTAGAAATTAATATATTTTCAAAAAAAATAGTCCGTTTAAAAATAAGTTGTAAGTATAATAAAATAAATTCTTCAAAAGAATTTGATCAACTATCGCAAAGTCAAAAATAAATAATTTTCAAACTTATGAAAAACAAGCCGTGAGGTGGGTCGTTTATTAGGACTAAAGTGCGACGAACTTCCCAGTTTGATAAATATTTAATAATAATAATTAAATTAGATATTACACAGAAAAGTAATCATTTTAATCATTAAAACATCAATAATTAAAAAAAAAAAAAAAAAAAACTGCTGAACCGATTTTTATAAAATTTATGTCGGATCAAAATGACGTTAACACGCCTCGATTGATATCCTTACGAAGTCGATATAATTTTTTATTCGCGAGATATTGTGTAAAATCTACTTTTTTGGAGGTTATTTGGTTAAGAAAAAAGAACGGCTGAACCGATTTTAAAAAAATTCCTTTCAGATCATATTTACGTTAATACGCGTCGATTGGCACCCCAACGTAGTCGATATCATTTTTCGTTCTCGAGATTTCGTCTTAGAAAGAAATGGACACATTCATACGTACGTACGTACGTACGTACGTACACACACACACACACAGACATCTTTCTAAAAGTAGTGTAAAAATAGTGTAGTGACCTTGAAACATAAAAATTTTTTTTCCTTTTTGATTTCGATTTTCGGACCCATTACAATAACTTCCAATGGGAAGTTAAAAATGGTAAACATTTTTCGAATACGGCATTTTGACAAGAAAAACCTCAGCTTAGGCGTTCAGTCTCTGACATTCAATTTCCCTGATAACGTTTCTGTGCGTCGCTGCATCACTTCCAAGCGGACCGAGCAAAAATTGCAAAAAAAATTTAACTTTGAGTGCACCCACGGGCGTTTAAAATTTTTTTTCGCATCTTTCAACATGACAGCGTGAAAGATTAAGCTCTCACCTTTAAATCAATCTACCAGAAGTCGAGCTACGATTTTTAACTCGAAGATATAATGATATGAAATTTGTCATTTTTGACTTCGTGATAGTTGATCCCCTCAAGTTGATCCCCTAATGAATATAGGAATATTAAGAGCACTGTGGTTTTAAACAAAAATAAACAATAGTTTAGACACTTCTTACCAAAATAATTTTATTCGTAAATGTACATTTCAAGAGCTAAGCTCTCATCTTCAGCACATACTAAACTGTTAAGTATGTGCTGAAGATGAGAACTTAGCTCTTGAAATGTACATTCACGAATAAAATTATTGTGGTAAGAAGTGTCTAAACTATTGTTTTATTTTTCCCTAATGAATACCGAGATGGTTCCTTATTCAAGGCCATGGCCGATTACCTGTCAAACTCCTATGCTCCCAAAGTTGCCTACCTTATCCTATTTTCCTATCATTCCTCCAGTTGCACATTTGCTATTAATAAAAAAAAAGTTGAAGTTTAAAAAATATAGAAAACGACGGTAAAGTGGTAAAAATGGAAATATAGTAATGGTGCGAATGCCGTCTGTTATGAAATAATGTCGAGAAATGGACGTTAAACGCATTATTATTCTTATTATTACAATATTATGTCACGTTGCATATTATGTAGGTAATAATCTATTCTTTTAACTCTAAATATAAAAATGATCGATTACAGATGAGTGGTTGTGAGCCGGCGTCTTTTACCCTACGTAACTAATTTCTACAGTTGACATATTATATAAAAAATATGTATGACACATTTATATAAGTATATATATATAGCCTAGTTGCTGCGCGTCCTAAAATTAAAAAATAAAAAGTATATACTCACAGATTTTCGTCAGTTAGTGAGGGCCAAGTAACTTTCCTGGTAATCACCTAATCTGAAACCAAAGAAAAAGAAATTAAATTGCATGACGATAAAAATTGATTATCTGGGAAAATCATTATTTTTGGGGTCTACATAATATTTATTAAATCAAATCCAGGTATTTTGTAGAATATTCTCCACGTGCACCGTAATTCAAAATTATTTTTGTGTAGCAAAACAGACTATAAACATCATCAAAAGTACATGCTTAAGGCGATCGAAAGTTAAGAGATTAGAGAAATAAAGCGACACGAAAGTTAAAGTACTGAAACAATTTTTTTATTCTTCTTTCGATTCTTCTTTTCGATTGTAAAAATTGAAAATTTAAACTTGGTGTAAATTTTACAGGTAATACTGTTTAATGAAATATTAAATTATTAAAATAAAAATGTATTTATTGTAAAATTATTATAGACGCGTCGACAACTTAAGTCATTAGCGTCTAGAATAAAAATGTAAGTAAGCAATATGTACTACTAGCGGTCCGGCCCGGCTTCGCCTGGGTGCTATGAATTTATGATTTATTATCCCCCCCACGAGAAATTTTCCTCCTGCGACCCGGAGAAGCCAGGCTGGTAGTGTTTATTAGTATAAGATTCCGCAAGTACGCTAAAATGCAAGAAAATTGCAGTTACGTTTTGTTACTATCCCACAGAAACTATACATGATGAAAAGTACCCTATGTCCTATTCCAGGACCTAAAGTAACTATATACCAAATTTTATGAAAATCCGTTCAGCCGTTATGGACCTGAGTGGTAACAAACATACACACACACACGCGAACTTTCGCATTTATAATATGAGTAGAGATTTAAACAATTTTATACAATAAAAGTTTTAAGGAATAATAACAATATTATTAAAAATATAATTACATATTTTATATTAAAAATAAAAAACCTGTAACAAAACGGTCTAGCGCACGTTTTCAACCATTATTAAAACGCGTTTATTATTATACCTTTGTTTTTACAAATGAATTTTTAATTAATAAACTTTTAAGCTTGAAGCATTAATAAAAAATTTGTTATTTTTAAATCTACAATTATATTTTTATTTTCGAGTCGTAAATTTTAACGACTTCATTTGTCAAAACGAATTATTCGCTAAATTATGTACATCGAATATAATTTTATCGTGATTTACAAGAAGAGATTTAATTTGTAGGCCGGAAATTACATTAAATTTAAATATTTTACATCGTTTATAGCACTCCATCGATTCTGTTTCTTTAATAAAAACGTTGATTATTACGAGCGAGCGATGTGAATAAATAAGAATAATGAATCATTCTGATGCAATTTTAATTTGAATATTTATAAAAGACGTATTATTGTCCGCCTTAATATTCTTCCAACTTTCCAAGCGCGGAAGTTTCAGAATAGTCGAAATTACATAAAAATATCATTTCGTAACAGTTTCTGTTCTGCTACGATTTTAATGCAAAATCTGTTTTAGCACTTAATTACTATGACCATGGTAAAATTCTGTGCTAAAAGTACGTCATTTATCTTAAATCTACTTTCAAAGCCGTGCCAGAAATCTAGACCTAGTATTAATATTTTGAATATACAGGTTGTTAAAAAATGTTTTTGGATATTTTACCCACTTATAGTTCTAATCAAAATAAACAACAAGTCTTAATCAACATGGGCGGGGCCGCAAATCAATTAATTCAGATATATAGAGTTGAATTTATATTTTTAATCCAGATATGTAGGTGGCCAACCAATTGGACCTGCTCAATCCTTTTCCTACCCATCTGACGAATAATTTTTCTTTTTTTATGTGCTAATGGCCTTGTAGTTGATGCACACTCAATGTAACGTATTTTTTTTATTTTGTTTTTTGTATTTTTTCTGAAATAAAAAAACACTAAAAAAAGCTCTGGCAACAACTGAAATATGCATAGGAATCCCAATCATGCATCAACCTATTCTTTAATAATGGTAGTTAGATAAATAGATTATAGACGCTCGACAGCTGAGGTATAATAATGATGGTAAAGTAAACATCTTCTAATAACGGTAGTATTACTTTAAAAAAATCATGTTACACTTGACCACTTAGGTCTTAGATAGTTGCGGGAATACAGTCAGGACTCAGGTCAGACAGTCTCACAACATTCCAAGCTTATAAACCATAAGAATTATGACGAAAATCGATGTTGATGCCTTGTTTTCTACAACAACATGAAAAATGTGTTCTAATAAAAGTTACTCTCATTATCAAAATAGTGATAGAGATATTTTTTCGTTTATTAAAAATGTCAAGCTATTTCAACATTTATTGTTAAAACAAATGCCACGTTATTATTATTAATAACAAAAACGCAACTGTCGCGGCAATAGAAACAACTCGCATAGAACGCACGCGTTGTTTAGTTAAGAAGTAAGCACTCTTCATTACCGACACATTTTCTTTTTCCTTACTTAGTCTTCATACCGAAATAAACAGCATGTACACAATATACTGGGTGTATATTGAAGATAGCGGCGAATCTGTTTCCACGAGCAATGGAAAACAGGTTATGAAAGACAAAACCTTAATCAATAAAGTAGGATTGAAATGTACGCAAATAAATCAATATCTGAGAGGGAAAGGGAGGCCATAAAATGTGTTTAAGCAGACTCTCGTTAGATGGTTATTAAATGAGAATCAATCCGTTTCAAATAGACAGTTTTTATATCAACATATTTTATATATCTTTAATATATTATAATTATTAGATAAAATAAGTTGAATTACTAATTGAATTTCTGCTTGAAATACATTAGTACAGCGGTATTTAGTAATTATTGCTTTAAAGCTGACTGTAAAGTACTTATGGTAATTCAATTACATAGATTACTCTAAAAATAAAAAAGTACTATTTTTATATGAGCCTTTATATTATGACCTAGATAAATGTGCAAGAACTTACAGCGGCCATGGTGGCGAAAGCAAAACATTTTGATGGAATAAAACGGCAGATTATTTACGAACATGAAAAGCAAAAGGAAAATTTAAATTGTGTGCAAAATTGTAAAAATTTGAAGTTGACCTCTTTTACAGAGTGTCCCATGACTCGAGCTCCATAGCTTAAGAACGTGTTATTGAAGTCTTTTAAAGTTTAAATTGCTTAATAAACATAGTATGTCCGAAAATGCTTCCTAACAGAACCACAACATTTGAAAATTGAATTGCTAAAATGTAAAAAAATGTGGGGCGAGTTGTTGGATCAATTTTACGCAGGACCAGACTTGAAGTTGCAGGAGATAATTTTGAACAGAATTTTTAAATACTTTTTGAAAAAAACAAGTTTAATAAAATTTTTTTTACATTTCATGAATGGTTGCAGTTCTGTTAGGTTTATTAAGCAATTTTAACTCTAAATTACTTCAACACGCCCTTAAGCTATGAACCTCGAGTCATGGGACATCCTGTATAATTGTTTTTATCACAAAACGTATTTTTTATTTTTTATAGAACGCGTGTACGAATCCATCGAAGAACACAATAATTCACAGCGCCGCAACACTGCCAAGAGCTCCATAGCAAATAGAATGGTAAGGGATTTTCTGAAACTTGTCAATTTTCTACCATTTGAGGTCTTGTTTGCACACCAAAGAAACCGGTATTTTTTAATTGTACTATTGGGATCTGCCAAATGGGCATATAATATCTGGTGGTAAAAAATTTTACTCAGATAAGGGAAAAATTTACATGCTAACAGTGTAAATTGTTTATTGCAAAAATAAAACAAGTAAAATAAACAAAAATAAAATGGAATCCGCGACGTTTTCTAATATCGTGGTATTAAATACTATCAGTTATTGCCCTGTAAAACTTACTTTACAGCAAAATATTTTTTAATTAAATGTGAAGAAACTGTATTAAATTACGAATTAAAAAAATATTTTATATTAATAATAAGATGTACTCATTATCATACTGTACTACAACAGTTAAAACACCGATGACTGACAAACTTAGCACCAAAGATATGTATACAAATATTTTGAGGTTAGAAACTTACTTATTACAATATAACAATGTTGCAATTATGTTTCGTGGGGATTTTCTTTTAATTTTGATGTTTTTAAACAATATACCGTAAAGATCACTACTTTTGACAGCTCATTTTTCTTTTTATTTTTCCCACATTTGATAATATGTCCGGCTTTGAGAATCCGTTCTCCTTCAACGAAATTTCTTTGTGTAGGATTCGTATCGGCCAATCACAAAATGCACTTATATTTATCATTTCTTATCACTTTGAAAATCACAAGATTACACGCAAAAGTATACCCCGTATTTGAAATGTTCCCCTCTCCGCCATGTTTTAAAAGCCCCTCCCATCTGACAGATACCAATTGTTTGACTCGTTTCTTTTTAACTTCCCATTGGAAGTTATTGTAAGGGGTCCGAAAATCGAAATCAAAATGTATAACAAATTTTTATGTTTCAAGGTCACTACACTATTTTTACACTATTTTTAGAAAGATGTCTGTGTGTGTATGTGTGTGTGTGTGTGTGTGTGTGTGTGTGTGTGTGTGTGTGTGTGTACGTATGTACGTACGTACGTATGTGTCCATTCCTTTCTAAGACGAAATCTCGAGAATGAAAAATGATATCGACTACATTATAGGGTGCCAATCGACGCGTATTAACGTAAATATGATCTGAAAGAAATTATTTTAAAATCGGTTCAGCCGTTCTTTTTTCTTAACCAAATAGACTCCGAAAAAAGTAGATTTTACACAATACCTCGCGAATAAAAAATTATATCGACTTCGTAAGGATGTCAATCGAGGCGTGTTAACATCATTTAGATCCGACATAAATTTTATAAAAATCGGTTCAGCCGTTTTTTTTTTTCAATTATTGTTAAAAATAAATAATAATTATGTTTTAATGATTAAAATGATTACTTTTCTGTGTAATATCTAATTTAATTATTATTATTAAATATTTATTAAACTGGGAAGTTCGTCGTGTGAACCTCAAGGGTCGCACTTTAGTCCTAATAAACGACCCACCTCACGGCTTGTTTTTTTTTTGTCAGATTTCGATATACACTCTGTGTCTAAGCATTATTTTATATAATGTACTGTACACAGCCACTGATGTACAGTGGTAGTATAAGATATAAAACATTCATTACAACAAAAGTTGGAAAGAGTATCACTTATAATACAGTTTTTATGTGTGTGTCACAGTTTTAGGCCCAATAAAATCTTTATCAAACCGAGAGCCGCTATCAAAATGGTACGTGGCGCCACGTCGCTCCTATATAAAAACTAATATCATCCACGTATATTTGGCGAGGTGGAATATTGCTATAATAATATGACTTAATTCACCGCACTTCTCTTTTTCTCTCATCCTTGTCTCTTTTTAACTAGAAAATGATTACAACTTGTTTGTTGTAGGACTGTATAACTTTTATCTAAACTATCTATATATAGGTATATAAAAATGAAGTGTGTTTGTTTCTTTGTTGTTTGTTCCGTATGCGTTTTTATACCATTCATCCAATTGCGATGAAACTTTGGTGAGTTGTTATGCGCACGCCCGCAAAGGTTTCTGTAGGTTCATAAATTCTTAGCATCCGAGCGAAGCCGAGCGTGACCACTAGCAATATATAATAATATATAAAATAATATTTGTGTGTACAAAATAAACATCTTTCAGACACGGATAAAATATGTCATATTACTCCATTAAGAAAAGAAAAAGGTTGGATTATTGTCATTTGTTAGATATCTTTGAGATTCAGAAAGCCTGCAAAATGAAATAGAACACCATCAAATGACCAGTTAAATTTATTGATAATGATATCTCGAATAAGTTACCGATTTTATTTATCATTTATAATCTTTCATCTTTGAATTAGGTGTGCAATATGTATATGTTAATGTTACCTCCAAGCCGAAACAAACATGTAGAGAATGGAAATGGACACATGAGAAACGTAATATAGATGGCAGCAGGTTTATAGCCACCTTTTATCATTGGTTTTCACAGAAAAACGCGCCAGAAATCAAGTTTTTTTCTTCTGATAGCATGCAACCACTTCTTTTTAGTTCTGGATCCTTTGGGATTACAAAACCTCTATGATTTGAACAATGGTAAACACAGCACATCGGTATAGTCAACGATTTATTATTTTAAATAAACTTATTCTGTACACGCTACTATGAACTACCCACAGTCCGAAGTGGCTAAATAGCTGGCGCCCCTAGCGGCCAAGTTTGGCAGTGCCCATCTGCATTATAAATAAAATAATAAACATTGTAAAGTTTTTAAAACTTTATTTTTAGAATTATTTCAAAGATGTTTTACAAGAGACCTATCGCAGATACTCTAATGGCCGGTTTATCATAGCTTTTAATCACGGTGATTTTTTAATCACACTGTTAAATGAAGGGTTGCTATGGTAACGAAACGCAGCAACCAATGAACACGTATAGCAATCAAAATTTAACAGTGTGATTAAAAAAACACCGTGATTAAAATTTATGATAAACCTGCCATAAGATAATTAATTTATCTACTACGAAAAATCATACGAACAAAATTCTCAATAACTGTAATTTATGTGATTCCATTTCAGTAATACGTTTTACGAAGTATAGTCAGCCGCCATACAATATTTATGTAATTAATTATCAGATGATCGCGAATGATCCATATGATTACTGCATTAGTCGCGTCACTAAACTGACCGGGGCGCGTGCCCTTGCCATGTGCCCGTCATACACTCACATTTCACGCTCAGTTATTGTCCACTTATAATTGGAAAATTCAATCAAAACTCAACATACTGTATTAATTCCATTTCATTATCGTTTTGTGTTATTTTTAAACATTAATGTTCCCCGTGAGAACTATTACACGCATCTAACTATCCAAGTGGCAATTC
This sequence comes from Mongoloraphidia duomilia, assembly GCA_039654895.1. NCBI lineage: Eukaryota > Metazoa > Arthropoda > Insecta > Raphidioptera > Raphidiidae > Mongoloraphidia > Mongoloraphidia duomilia. The sequence goes on along the minus strand of CM077517.1, from coordinate 11,273,790 downwards.
CTGTCGTCAAGGACGTACGCAGAATGGGAGGGAGCAAGAGTTATGAGAGTAAACACAGACATCATGTTGCAATTAGGTTATAAGCGATAGTTCAAACGTTCTAGGTTCCAAACGGTGAATTTTCAGGCGCCAAAGTTCAATAACGGGAAATAAAAGAGGTTAGTATGATGTCAGCTTCATGAATTCTCACATTTTGTTAGTTTATTCCATTAGTAAGGATTACACAAGCCCAGTAAGATGCCAGTAAAGATGGGAGGATTGGGAAAAAACGGGCCAGTGGACTAAGAGGTTGATCCCGGACGTTATTAGCTGTAGGCATAGGAAAATAAATTACTTCATACCCAGGTATTTACAGGCCACGGTTCATTTAGATCTTTCACCAAGAGAATCGGCAAAACAGAGGACGATTTATGCGTGTACTGTGGTGTTACTGACTCGCCGGAGCACACGTTCTATGTTTGTGGAAGGTGGGAAAAATACCGGAACCAAATGAATGGGAAACTCGGCTTTGCACTGGAAGTTGGAAACACGGTGGATACCATGATCAAATACGCTGACCATTGGAATATTATTAGCGGAGCAATGGAAGAAATAATGAGGTCAAAAGAGCTTGAGGAGAAGGAGATTCAAATGAGATCTCGACAATTAACGTAATATCGTGTTCTCAGGTGACCTGGTATCCGCGATGTGTGTCGGTGACGACGATTCCGCGCTACCAGGGGACGAAAGGTAGGGGTTTTTAGTCGGTAAGAATCCGACACTACCCAGGCTGGGTGTCTTATGTAAGATTTTTCCCTACTGAAAAAACAAACAAAAAGTAAGATGCCAGTACAGCAACCAAATCCAGCGCTGACTTGCTACTGGATCTATCTAAACACTGATTTCATTCCAGTCCAGCGCTGACTTCTCGCTCGCATGTCAGTCCAGCTGACTAGCCTGGCGGTCTATTTTTCGAACCCCCACTACGCTGCCCAAGTCAGTACAATGCGACTGGCATTGTTTAAACGCTTTGGGTAGTTCTTTGATCATGTCCAAGAGTTCTCCAAACATCAACTTAAAGCTTTCTTTAGTAATTTCTTTCTACGTACACGAACTGTCTCAGCAAACGACGCGCAATTGACTGGCGAGGTTCTGACTCCTTCGCGTTTACACGAACCCAGTGTCTGGGTTCGAAAATTGAGTTACTGGGTCCAGTCACTAGGGCTCGTATAGCAGGATTTATACGACCCCAGTGACTGGATCCAGTCACGATACTTTGTATCATAAAAAGTTTCATTTAAAAATAAATTGGCTATTGCCTTTTTGGCCTATACAGAGACATGACGCATTCAATGTACTATGTACTGTACTGAATAAAAGAATTATTATTATATCATCGACGATTTGCTGCCATGATGTAGAGAATTCATTCCATTTACGAATATACAGGGTGTCCCAAAATTGCTGGGACACAGAGCTCTCACGTGTAGTAGAGGTCAAAATAAGTCGATTGGACCCAATTTATTTATATACCAAAATGTACCGTTTGCCCGTGAGAAAAGTTCAAAGTTTTCATAAAAAAACACATTTTTGTACGCTGTTCAGAAATGAGTGAAACAAATTGAATAAAATTTGACAAAAGTGCATTTTAGAGGATTACTCTCCTTTCGGTAATCAAAGAAACCCAAAAGAAATTGTAGAAGGGTTAAAACCACCCTCACCCCCTGACATTTTTTTCAGAAGTTTCTTAGGGGTGGTAATACGGTTCTCAAATTTTTTTACCGAGAAGACTGATTAATTATCTTCATTTTGTTACTCTTGTAAAAATTTTGTATTCCGCATAGTTCCGAAGGAAAAAAATGTTTTCTTAAATAATGCTAACAGATATTCCTAGTACAAGTTTAATAAAATTGTAATACAAAATTTTATATTCAAAATTTTATGTAAACTTTGAACTCTTCTCACGGGCAAACGGTACATTTTGGTATATAAAAAAATTGGGTCCAATCGACTTATTTTGACCTCTACTCTACGTGGTAGCTCTCTGTGTCCCAGCAATTTTGGGACACCCTGTATAGGCTAAAATAAATACACAAACACTTGAAAAATTCTACACATTTATTAATCTCAACGATCGTTTCGGGATTCTAGCTCATCATCAGGAGAGCTCAAACTAAAACTCAACTTAGTTTAAACTCTCTTGACGAATGGACTAGAAAGCTGAAACGATCGTTGAGATTAATAAATATGTAGAATTCTACCAAGTGCTTAACGATAATTCTATTGAAAGAATATATAGGCTTTGATGAGGTTCTATAATCGAGATACAGGCTTGGGTAGTCATGTCTGGGACACCCTGTATACAGTAATAATATATTTATCAACACAACTAAAAACCAACTCATATGTAAACTAGTAAAGTAAAGGTAAATAATTTCCACAAACAATTTCATTTAACATGTCCAACACGTCTGCCGTGCGCATATAATATTATGAAATACAAGAATATTATTATAGCTGTATAAGTACTTTTATTTTCCCCCTCTTTTCCATGGACATTATTTTCATAATTCCTTGTATATAACTGTGACAGTAACAATGCCGTTATACGATATTAAATTGAAATTTTCATTCTTGCGGTGTTAGCTTTAGCTGTGCGAATTGCCTTTGCCCATAGGTGCTTTCTATAGCGTTGAAGTGACAGTGTCGTATCTTTTGGTTCTTTTTAAAAATAAAAAAAAAATCCGTATCAAATTTAATTAAACTAATTTTTAATGCACCTAAAAATAAATTAACCAAATATTTGATGAATAAAAAGAACAAAAATATTGCGATCCGAAACCCGGGATCGAACTGGGTACTTTTGAATCTTCAGTCTAACATTCTATCAACTGAGCTAGTCGAATGATGTTTAACGTATCAGCGTTAATATAGCTCTATACCTATTTACAGTATAGAAGCACGGGCTGGAGTCAGTGGTAGTAAAATAAAAACATTAATTTTCAAAATTAATTGGTTATTTATTTCTAATTATTATTTTTTGCCATGATTCATGCCACGATAACACTATCTGTGAAAATTTCAACTAGCTACCTCTTATCGTTTGTGAGATAGAGCCTTGTGACAGACGGACGGACGGACAGACATCTTAAGCTAAGTAATAGGGTTCGGTTCTGAGGTACGGAACCCTAAAAAAGGTAAAATTACTATTTAAATACTAATTGAAATTTAATTGGTAAATACATTTAGTTTATTAATTTTATTAGATATTGGGATCCGTCAGATAGGTGGAGTTTAAAAAACATGGCGCAGAGGGGGGGAAATTTCATATACGGGGTATACGTTCGCGTGTAATTTTGTGATTTTCAAAGTGATAAGAAATGATAAAATATATAAGTGCAATTTGTGATTGGGCCGGTACGAATCTAAAACAAAGGAATTTCGTAGAAGGAAACAGATTCTCAAAGCCGAACATATTATCAAATGTCGGAAATATAACGAGAAAAATACATGAAAAATGAACTGTCAAAAGTAGTAATCTTTACGGCATATTGCTTAAAAACATCAAAATTAAAAGAAAATCTCCACGAAATTAATTATCCGTTCAATGCTCCTTTAAGGCTGGGTTAGGTGAATAATGTAAACACATAACTGCAACATAATATGTTATATTGTAATAAGTAGGTAAGTTACTAACCTCAAAATATTTGTATACACATAGTTAGTCCTAATTTTGTCAATATTCAGAGATTTAACTATTGTAGTACAGTATGATAATGAGTACATCTTATTATTAATATAAAATATTTTTTTAATTCATATATACAGTTTTTCCACATTTCATTAAAAAAGAATTCGCTGTAAAGTAAGTTTTACAAGGCAATAACTGATAGTGTTTAATGCCATGATATTAGAAAACGTCGCAAATTCCATTTTCGATGAACTTTTTGTTTATTTTACTTGTTTTATTTTTGTAATAAACAATTTCACGATAAATTTGCACTGTTAGCATGTAAAATTTTCCCCCGTTTTGATACAATTTTCTGCCACCAGATGTCATATGCTCATTTGACGGATCCCAATACCTACATAAAGATTTTTCATTTTTAGATACCTACTGTCATAAAAAATATGCGTTGATCGTTTTTATATTCTCTCGGCTAGCTATTAATAGAATTTAATTATAGAGAAGAGCTTTGTTGACGTGTACGAAAATTCTTATTAATTATTAGTGAGGCATATGGACTGAAAACCCAATTAGACCGGTAAATAATAAATCTAATTTTCCACTGTCAATTTGGTCGATAAGAAATTTTTCACACATTTGTTGGGTTATTATAGGTAATACTAATTGTCACATTAGCTTTTATCATATTACAAAACAAAAAAATACTATTGTGAATAATTTATATGGGTACTTAGTAGAAACTTTTTTCCTGTTACAATAATGTAATTATATGACTATAATATACATAATCTATATACAGGGTGAGTTCGACCACCCGTATCAGTCGTTTTTTTCGAAAACGGTTAGTCGTAGAGAGTTGTGTCAAAAATTTGTATTATAAAAGCCCTAATAAAGAATCGAATGGTGATAATTTTTTTTTCCAGGAAGGTCGACTTCCCTATTAGTTTGCTCCAGAATGTCCAGAAGTCCGTAATTATAAATGTAACGATAGGTCGAAAGTGGTATTGTTGAAAAGATCTTTAAAAAATAAGCAAGTTTTGTAGGAAAATTTTTTTTATTACTACCACCCCTGTAAATTTCTATAAGTATAAATATAAATTATTATATGTTCAAAACTCCGGAATTTTAGAAAGCACGATAGGTTGAAAGTAGTGCTGTTGAAAAGCTCTTTAAAAAATAGGCAAGTTTTGTAGGAAAAATTATTTAATTACAGCCACCCCTGTTAAGTAACAATCGTTTGAAATTATTAAATCAAAATTTCATAATAACGACCGAAGTCGGCGTTAAAAATCTAGCAACCTTAGACATTGTCACAAGTGTTCTAACTGTATTCCATTTACTCTTTAATACATACTACTGAGCTCTTCTGGTTATACTGTGAGTGTCTCTAAGTACTTCTTCAGTGTTTAATGATCGATAGATAGGTAACTAGATTTTAAATGCCGCCTTTTAAAATTAAGTTCGTTATTATGACATTTTAAATTAGTAATTTCAAACAAATATTACTTAACAGGGGTGCCAGTAATAAAAAAAAGTTCCCTACAAAACTTGCTTATTTTTTAAAGATCTTTTCAACAATACTACTTTCGAGCTATCGTTACATTTATAATTCCGGAGTTCTGGACATTCTGGAGCAAACTAATAGGGAAGCCCACCTTTCCGGAAAAAAAATTATCACCATTCGATTCTTTATTATGGCTTTTATAACACAAATTTTTGACACAACTCTCTACGACTAACCGTTTTCGAAAAAAACGACTGATACGGGTGGTCGAACTCACCCTGTATATAAAAATCTCGTGTCACGGTGTTTGTGTTCATACTGCTCCGAAACGGCTTGACCGATTATCATGAAATTTTTTGTGTGTATTTGGTAGATATGAGAATAGGTCGTAAAGTATATTTCATACCGCTAGGTGATGAGGGTGTCCCTATCCAGAATTTTTTTATCTATTTTTTTAAAGAAAAAATTTTTTTGAATTTTTTATTTTATTTAGCTTTAAAAATACATCTATGGCGAACGAGCGAAGCGAGTGAGTAATGTAATTATAACATTCAAGCGAACGAGCGAAGCGAGTGAGTAGTGTATTTATAATATTTAAGCGAACGAGCGAAGCGAGTGAGTAGTGTATTAATAAAATTCAAACGAACGAGCGAAGCGAGTGAGTAATGTAATTATAATATTCAAGCGAAGGAGCGAAGCGAGTGAGTAGTGTAATTATAATATTCAAACGAACGAGCGAAGCGAGTGGGTAGTACATTTATAATATTCGAGCGAACGAGCGAAGCGAGTGAGTAGTGTATTTATAATATTTAAGCGAACGAGCGAAGCGAGTGTGTAGTGTATTGCACCCGGGAAATTCCTAGCACCCGGGCTTTCTTAGCATCCGGGCCAAGCCGGACCGGGTCCGCTAGTATAATTATATAATACATGTTATGCACCAAATGTCACAGTCAGCAAATAAAAAAGGTTTGAGTCCTGACTGTGACATGTAAATAATTTTTATATTAATAAGCAATATAATAAAAAAATATTGTGACGCTTATCCACTTGTACGCTTATCCACTTGTCTATATTGCAAATAAATACTTTTATGGTCCAGTAGCAGGAAATTTAATGACAACTTCCAAAAAAAAAACATGTATGGGGTCAGTGATTAAAAATTAAAAAAATGTTTTTTGAAATGAACGTCACTGTAAGAACGTAGGGTTAACACAGTATCTTCATACATATGTACCTACTATAATATTTTAGTTAAAATACGTGTGTATGAGTTTCTACTGGAATTGCTGTACTGTACGGAAAACTGGCTCCATTCTACTCCAAGGGAGGCCCAAATTTTGTTTGCGCTGTTAGTTCTAATTGGCAGGTTCGGACAGTCGTCAACAATCGTGTAACCGAATACAACACCTCAAGCAATTGTAGCAGATAAACTGAATCAAATTTCAAAAATTCGACTGATGGCCAGTCCTATACTTCGCACCTAGTAAATATTTGCAAAAAATATACACTCTTATTTTATTCTTTGAAAAAAAGCATGGCCCTCTTTTTTGTATGGTGATCTACTGATGGGTAGCTTAATATATCAAAAATCATGATTACCTTGATTTACGTACAATTATTATTTTTTTTAGTAAAATATTTTTTTCTCGAAAACTATATTTTAGAGAAAAAAAAATATTTACATTTTTTTCATATTATAACATCTAGAATTCATTTATATTTTTTTTTACCTGTGTTAATACGTGGCATTGAGAACGTTTTTTTTAATATCTCAGGATCCACTGAACCGATTTGACTCAAAATCTAATCAGATCTAAGTTAAAGGCTGATAAACACAACAGAACAATTGGCATGGCCGTATGTTGTTCCGTTTTTACGATATCGAAGGCGAAAAATTGACAACATACACACACAGAGAGAGAGAGAGAGAGAGAGACATCAGTGAGAAAATGATCTTAAACGATTGCTAGGGTCTCAAAACATGAAGATCTGTTAAAATCTCGAAATATTTTTTTCGGACTAAATCCATTGCTTCCCTACCGCATAGTAGAGGTGGGAAGTAAAAATGCACGCCACAATAGTGTAATGCATCATAATAGAGAGATATTATATTAAGTCACCTACGAACTGATGAGAGACTGATCATTGATCAAGGAGGTTATAGAGACGCTGCATGTACGTATACAACTGCTTATTCAAAGTTGAAGCTAAAGGCCGGTTCTCACGGGGCGATTTTAATTGATCAACTTTAGTTGATCAACTAAAATCGAATGAAAATGAGCGTGAGAACCTATATTTCAACTTTTGTTGATCAATTTTAGTCGGTTCCACAAAAGTTGGACTGAGTCTAACTTTATCGCTCAAGTATGAGTCATATTCAACTTCAAACTAGTTGAAACTGCTATTTGAAACACGATTGAAGCGTGTGAACTGCGAACTATTGTATTGTCAGTCAACTTCAGTTCATTCGTCTGTCAGTATGAGTACTGTCAATGTCTGGTGTCCCGAAGTGTTATATTATTATTTATAATAATGAAGTGGTCAAAAAAATTAACTATAAATTTCTTAGAGTTGTATCAAAAACACGATTGTTTGTGGAATCACAAATTAGACTCATACAGAAATAAAGATTGCCGAGAAAATGCATTACATATTATAAAGAGTGAAATGAGGTTAGAAGACCTGTCTATAGCGGACATTAAAAATAAAATTAAATTTGATATCTTCTCGAAATCCACCGTCTAACCCAAAAACGACGTTTTTTGCGTTGTTTCGTCATTTTCATTAAATTTTTTTTAGTTCGTCCCTTAAAGTGGCTATTAGATAGATAGATAGATAGATAGATAGATATATTTGTCAATAAGAAAAAAAACATTTCATGACATGTCAAATACAAGTAAAAGTACAAATTGAGTATAAAATATAAAATTAAAATTTAAAATCAATTACTGAATATAAACAAAGAGAAATCAAACGTTTCTTTAATAAAGATTTAAATTTAAAATAAGGCAGTGTAGTTACCTGTGCTGGTAATGTATTGTAAAGTCGCAGTGCTGAAAATTCCGGGCTATTATAAAATAAGGACAGATTACATTTAGGAAGAATAATTTTATTGTTGTGACGAGTTTGATAATGATGTTGAGAATCAAGGAGAGAATATCTATGTTTATGTTTATGTATATAACATAAGGAGAAATAAATGTACATTGATGGAATAGTTAAGATATTGTGTTTAGGAAAGTACTCTTTACAACTGTCACGAAAACCAAGATTAAATATTATTCTAATAGCTTTTTTTTGAAGCAGAAAGATTCTATGGAGTCCAGCAGCACTACAACCCCAAAACATAATACCATATTTGGCGTGCTGAAAGAAATAAGCATAATAAACAGTCAAGTCTAAATTAATATCATTGCAGCTTTGATGTATTTTCCGAAGTGCAAATAAAGAATGAGCTAGCTTAGTGCTCAAATTAGAAACATGCTGCGTCCAGTTTAGAGTGTCGGAAATAATAATACCTAAAAAGTTAGAGGAATGAGTAATTTCTAACTGACTATTGTTAGACATTAAAATGAGATTGGTATCATTATGGTTCCCTTGAGATGTATGAAAAAGCATGTACTGAGTCTTATTAGCATTTAAGCATAAGGAGTTATCATGACACCAAGATGAAAATTCATCAATAGATGATTGCACTTTATTTTGAAGTTCAAATGGGTTATTAGCAGCAGAAATAAAACAAGTATCATCGGCATACATCACTACACGATCACAGGTCACAGAAGAGGGCAGATCATTGACATATAAAATAAATAGTAATGGGCCTAAAACCGACCCTTGAGGAACACCAATTTTTATACATTCGGACTTAGATTTAGAACTAGCAACGCAGACAAGTTGCTCACGATCACTGAGATAGGATGAGATCCAATTTAAAGCATTACCACGTATTCCAAGATGTTGAATTTTAATTAATAACCGGTTATGGTCAACTGTGTCAAACGCCTTGCTTAGATAAAAAAAAACGGCTGACACATATTTTTTATTGTTTAAGCTTTCCGATATAAATTGGATTAGCGCATGGATTCCATCCTCAGTACATTTGTTTTTACAAAAGCCATTTTGAGCAGAACAGATTAAATTGTTTTTTTTATTATTCCTAGACCTGCACGGAAAACTGCATTTGGCGCCATTTTGAAGTTGAAACAGTCAATCAATTTTCATTGAAACGTGGGAACGAAAAGTTGTTCAATTTAAGTTCAATTTTAGTTGATCAACTAAAGTTGATCAACCAAAATCGCCCCGTGAGAACCGGCCTTAAGTCTGACGTCACAGTTTAGTCGAGTTGAAATCGCGACCGTACACAACTCGACTAAACTGTTTAGTCATGGAAACAACAGTGTGTATGCGCCTGGCCTAACAAACATAGCGGCCAATAGGGGATGGATTAGGGAATATTATTCTCTTGTTTTTGTTCTTCTTCTTCTTCTTCTTATTGGCTGACTAAATATGGCGACGGGTTTCACTTTTAAATGCTTGTAGTGTCTCTATAACCTCCTTCCAGTTTAGTGGCATTAGATAACTCGAATAGCTTTAATCCTTCCACGTAGATATTTGACAGCCCTGTAATGTTCTGCATATGTAACAGAGAGACACACGTACGTTCATATTCTGCCGGCTTATTTTATTAACCCCGCGTATGCACATCAGCATTAATGCAAAGTAGGGCATTACCAAAAACCTTTGAGAAAATACTAACTAAGCAGGATAATAGTCATGGTTTTACAACGGTGTACCTATACTTTAAAAACTATGGCTTAAAACTGCTTTTAATAAAGCATCATTTAATAGCTGGTAGATAATAAAGTGAAAATATGTTTAAAATACATACCCTAATTTATGTATTTTAAATATATTTTTAATTTATTATAGTATTGATTGCACGTCTGAAATTTCAACAGCGCACGGTGTTGCCATCGAGTAATGTGGATGATAAATGTTTGTATGTTTTTTTTATCCCCACAATTATTCTTCACTCTATGATACATACATTTGTTTAAAACTCGATTTGTATTCTTATTCTGCACTTCGTTTTTTAAACGTAGATCTCGCACCAAAATAATCCTGATATTAAAATATTAATAAAAATAATGAACGTTTAGATAAGGCTTTATTTTCAAGTAAATGTTTTTACTTAACCAGTTTCAACGTTTATTAACTTTAAAGAGAATTTATGAACACATTGTATTAGTGATTTAGCCAATTCAAAATATGTACGCGTTAACAGTAAAAGCAGTAATCCGGTTTTTGTTTTTCTCTTTTTACTCCCAACCCAAGGCTTTTAATATGGAAAGAATTTGTAATTTAAGCAGAATAAATTGTCAAAGATATATTTATGATTATATTTTATGAACTATTTTAACAAACAAAAATTTTAATTTTGAATTAAAACTCAATAATATAGCTTATAAGTTTTTGAAGTGAAAACTTCTATAGGCGCGTTAGACGATTTCTGGGAGGGGAAAAACGTATAGGTTCGCGTCACCGACATGCTCATGTTAAAAGTATATCTATAGCTTTGAGTGTGACGTATTGCGCTTGGCCAGCGGTGAAAGTAATAGACTGGCGCACGCCCAGTGGCACCAACACATTAAATATTAGTACTGTGTGCATCCATACAAGTAAAGTTAAATTGATTACGTGAAAATCTCAATGTGTGTAGGTATTGTTTAAATTGTGTTTTAGTTTGATTATTATTTTAATTGTTTATTTATAGGACCATTGTGCAGTACACTAGTGAGTACTAAATATGTTAATGTTTTTATATAGAAAAATGAATAATGAAAACAAAGCACTTATTTTCAAAAAGTTTTCACTTCTGTCGTCCATGACTGCAAATTTTTTTTTTTATAAATATAACTGAAATAAGAAGATTATGGAATTTAAGTTTCGTAAAAAGTATATAGCTAATATAAATTTAAAATTATATAATTTTTAGTTTAGTGTGTAGATTTATGTTATCAAAAATGTTAAAATAATAAAACGCAAAAACCATTAGAAACATGACTCGATTTAAAAAAGAAAGTTTTGTTACGAAAGTAATCAAATTATTTCTTTCAATAACCGTTATTAATAACATGTCAGATGCTTATCAGAAGAACTTGCGACTTTAAAGCAGTTTTTAATATTAAAAGCTTTACTGAAAAATGAAAGAGTAAACGAATGAACGTCTATAAAACAAAAGAGACTTAGTTAATAAAGCAGTGTAATTCTCGGCGTTATTATAATAATGTAAAAAAAAAAACAACTAAGCTTGGAAAATAATATGTGTACCTACTATAGATATTGGGACTTGACGGAAAACGTGTGACATCTGGTGGCAAAAACTGATACCATTTCATAATACAATTTAATTGACAGCTCATATTGCTTATGTGTTATTTGCTGTTTGTCGCGAATAATAATAATAAATAATAATTGAATTTGCAAAATTTTCACCTCGAATAAAATCAACCTGCCGAATAGTTTGTATTGTAGAAGACTGTGAAAGTCGTGTGAATAAAAATATAGATTTCATCGTTTTCCACCTGCAGAAAAACGATTTGTGACAGTTACAAATAAACTCTGAATTTTTGAAAAAATTGATGTACTTAGTGCATGGAAAAAAACTCTAAAGATAAAACAAATAAATTCAAGTATGAAAGTATGTCCGAAACATTTTAAAATTGATGATTATTGCCAGGTCAGTTAAACCAATACTATTTTATTATGTTCTATATTTAACCTAACTGCTTTGCTTTTCAGTGATATTAAAGTGTAGTTATTCTTTTCAGACACTCCATATTGTGTATTATTTCTTCAATTTTTAATTTTTTCATCTATATTCTATACGATGTGGATTTAAGTACTTTTATATTTGACGTTTGTAAGCAAAACCTTATGATATTATAAACTTCACTATTGTTATTTGGTTTATTAATATTTTTCCCACACTGAATAATGTCACCAGGTTCAAGAGTCTTTCTGCTTTCACGATATTTCTTTGCTTTGGATTTGCACCAGTCCTATCGAAAATAATTGCACTTAAATTAATCATACTTATTTGAAATAAAACCACCATATAACTTAATGCTTAACTATACAAATCTGTTTCACGATTCAGCCCGATTGATTACATTTAGTGATGTAAATGTGTATAAAACGTTTGTATAAAACGGTATTATACGGTATGAAAAAAAAAATAATATACCCCAGTTTTATACTAGATATAAATACTGCGTATTTTACTATTTTATATACAGCACGTATAAAACGTTTAACACCGTTTAAAACGGTTTAATATCGTTTAAATACTGAATAATGCACCGTAACCGTAGTATGAAAAAGTAAAAAACCGTTTTATACTGAAAAAATACGGTATTATACCATGGGTTTAATACACAAAAAAGTTTAATACCGTATTTTTACATCACTAATTACATCACAAGTAAACTTCCATATGTCAGATCCCAATACCAAGTAAAAACATCGATCTAAGAATAAAATATCGTTTTTTAATTTTTTTTCTATTTTTAACTACATATTTTTGTACATAAAATTCATGTGGCATAAATCGAAAATAAATTTTAAGCTGTACACCATTTAAAATAAGCTCATAATAATTATAAGCTATGGTTTATCTATCGCGCGCTTAACCACACTTTAATTTAAGCCACAAAAACCGGGGCGTAGAACACTCAGTGTAATTTTGCTGTTACACCTTATATGATATTAACTGGGACATGCTAAGTTCAACCTTGTGTCATGATGATAATTGCTAATTATACAAATGAAGCAGCGGCTCATCTCAACTATACTTTGTCCGTTTCAAAAAGGTCCATGCTTGTATAGGTATTAGTGTCCATAGAAATGTGTAGAGCTCCTTCAAAGTGCGCACCTACGGCAAGTCATTAAATCAATTTTAATGATCCTTAGTAAAAGTTGACTCATTGAATTTCCCTTCTCATGACTGCATTCTAATTGTAAAGTCAATACACATTTCAAATGGAGGACAGTATGCCTCAGTTGGTAACGTCGCAGCCTCTGAATCAGACTGTCGTGGGTTCGAATCCCACCTCTGCTCATGGATGTTTTGTGATGTTATTTAATTTTAAGTGATATATTATGATATTTGTTGTATTTAAGACGCTAATGACCTAAGTTGTCGACGCGTCTATAATCCACAATAAAAATAAACACATTTCAAATGCCTAAGCCCTAAAGTATAGGTTACCATGTGTAGGGTTATGCATAAGGAAGATCTTTGGTAAGGATCGTGGGAGCGCAGTCGGCAGTGGTGAGTTTTTGTTACAGTCAAAAATAGTGAATTGAAGGAGGGGAATCGACGGCTTGTAGAGAAGAGACTTATCGGGAATATACTGTATCTTTCTATACGACTATGCCAGAGCCAATGTACGTATAATGTTTTTACTTCCCACCTCTACTATGGTAGGGAAGTAATGGATTCAGTCCGAAAACAATATTTCGAGATTTTAACAGATTTTCACGTTTTGAGACCCTAGCAATCGTTTAAGATCATTTTCTGACTGATGTCTGTATGTGTGTGTGTATGTGTGTATGTGTGTATGTGTGTATGTGTGTGTGTGTGTATGTGGTCAATTTTTCGCCTTCGATATCTTAAGAACGGAACAACATACGGGCATGCCGATTGTTCTATTGTGTTTATCAGCCTTTAACTTAGATCTGATTAGATTTTGAGTCAAATCGGTTCAGTGGATCCTGAGATATTCAAAAAAACGTCCTCAATGTCACGTATTAACATAGGTAAAAAAAAATATAAATGAATTCTAGATGTTATAATATGAAAAAAATGTAAATATTTTTTTTCTCTAAAATGTATAGTTTTCGAGAAAAAAAATATTTTACTAAAAAAAATAAAAATTGTACGTAAATCAAGGTAACCATGATTTTTGCTATATTAAGCTAGCCATCAATAGATCACCAAACAAAAAAGAGGGCCATGCTTTTTTCAAAGAATAAAAATTAAATTGTGTTTTAAAGACCACCAACAGCTAAGGTTATTTGGGCCTAGTCAAAGAATAAAAAAAAGAGTGTTTATTTTTTGCAAATATTTACTAGGTGGGAAGTATAGGACTGGTCATCAGTCGAATTTTTGACAAAAATGATGCACGTGGGTATATTTGTATTATGGTCTCGAAAATACCCCGAGTATCATAGGCTGTGTTAATTTAGGTTACTAATTAGAAATTTTAACCCTGAAAGCTGGTGGATTCATTGTAAACATTCATCCACTGTAGCTGTGTGAATCCCCATGAATCCAATCCCCTATTCATATTTTTCATTTATTAGGTATGATTACTTTGAATAACAAATTGAAAATCTAGTTGATACTTTCATCAGTTCTTTATTATTTTATAAACTAATAAAATATTGGGGTCCGTCAAATGAGCATCTGACATCTGGTGGCAGAAAATTGTACTCAAACGAGGGAAAATTTTACATGCTAACAGTGCAAATTAATCATGAAATTGTTTATTACAAAAATAAAACAAGTAAAATAAACAAAAAGTTTATCGAAAATGGAATTCGCGACGTTTTCTAATATCATGGCAATAAACACTGTCAGTTATTGCCTTGTAAAACTTATTTTACAGAGAATTATTTTCTAATGAAATGTGGAAAAACTGTATTTATGAATTAAAAAAATATTTTATAGTAATAATAAGATGTACTTGTTATCATACTGCACTACAATAGTTGAATCCCTGATGATTAACAAATTTATAGGATTAACTTCGTATACAAATATTTTGAGGTTAGTAACTTTACCTACTTATTACAATATAATTTATTATGTTGCAGTTATGTGTTTACATTATTCACCTAACCCAGCCTTAAAAGCGCATTGAACGCGGATGATTAATTTCGTGGAGATTTTCTTTTAATTTTGATGTTTTTAAGCAATATGTCGTAAAGATTACTACTTTTGACAGTTCATTTTGCATGCATTTTTCTCGTTATATTTCCGACATTTGATAATACGCCCGGCTTTGAGAATCCGTTCTCCTTCAACGAAATTCCTTTGTTTAGGATTCGTACCGGCCCAATCACAAATTGCACTTATATTTATCATTTCTTATCACTTTGAAAATCATAAAATTACACGCAAAAGTATACCCCGTATATGAAATTTCCCCCCCTCTGCACCATGTTTTTGAAGCTCCACCTATCTGACGGATCCCAATAGCAACTACTTTTCTGTTGTGATTCTATAGGTAGTTATATTTTTAATATTCCGCAATGAGTCTATAAACGCCTTTTTTGAATCATTGGAATGAACTCCGTCTGATTTAAATGATGCCGTTGGATTTTTTGTCTGGTAGTTAAAACGGTTTCACAATAAAGTTTTTAAGTTGGTTAAAATAGACCACGCCTCTATTTTTTCTTTCGAGCGGCTGACGTCGTTTACGTCAAACATCATGGCCTACTACTACACCCAATATATTTAATACATTGTCTGTCTCATTCTGGCCGTGCGAGATCAGTGTAGGTACAGGGAAGATAGCCGGTTATATAGGAGTATAAAATATTTGCAGAGAAACGCGTAAGCATGCAGGTATTAAAATTTGTATCTCTGTAAAATACTTAACATATTGATATAAAAAACTTTTTAAAAAAGAAACCTCTCGAGAAACCTCCTTCAAAAAGCCATTAAAAAGAGGAAAATAATAAAATTTTGAGGTCGTCGCTAATCTAATAAAATTAAAGATATATAAAAGGTTTTAGCAATTAAATTGGCGCCGACCTCAAATTTTTTTTATTTTTCTCTTTTTCCTGGCTTTTTTGAAGGAGTTTCTTTTTTTAAAAAAAAGTTTTTTTTACTTTTAAGTGGCTTTACAAGCACGTTATTAACCAACTTTTGTCTTGATATTTGAGTACCTACTAAACCGAAAAAAAACACTGAACCGATTTTAGTAAAATTTATGTGGAACTACCCTGAAGGTTGCCTTAATAAATTAAACAAGAATAATCAAAATCGGTTCACAAATTCAGGAGATTTCAGGTGACATACATACAAAAAAATCAGTCGAACTACTAAACCGATTTAAGTAAAATTTATATGGGACCACTCCGCAGGTATGCCCTATTAAATATAAGAATAATCATCAAAATCGGTTCAGCCATTCCTGAGTAATCAGTGTACATTCATTAAAAAAAATACGCATCAAATTGAGAACCTCCTCCTTTTTTGATGTCGGTTAATAAAATAAACGCCATTGTGTTTGTGGCAAAGGTTTCTAATAGAAAACAGTCATATATTAATTTTTTTTATAACTTCATTTTATCGATAAACTCGTTTTTCGTCTCGATCGATATTTGAGACAAGAAAAAATTGTTTATCTGTCTCTGTGGCAACACTAAAAGTATTACTCTACTTGTACCAATATTTTTTACACAGATATATTCGCATGGGCCTGGTTCGAACTAACAGAGTATAGTAAGCTAATTTTGCATACACACATCTATGCGCAAACGTAGGTACATATAAATACATAGACATTTAATGTTAACCGCAGCCATTTCATATTTCGTGAGTTTAAATCACAGTGCAGCTTCTCGGCTAGCAGTATTATACGTGATATAGGTAGGTAGAATATTGCCAGCTTGAAAAGTTAACCCGTTTTTAACACGTAGTAGTCTTAAAAACCATAGCACTCGAAGCGATTAATTTTTATACCTTCGTATGGAACCCTACGATGTCTGTCTGTCCGTCCATCTGTCACAAGCCTTTATCTTAAAAACTGTAAGAGATACACTGTAAAAAATGGATGTAAAAATACTTTGAAAGTTAAGGTAGAATTCGCTCGATTTTCTAAGTGATTTTATATTATTATTTATTTTTACACAGAAAACTTCATAAAAACTTGGACTTTTACTGTAAAGTTAAACAAATTTGTGATTTTTACATAAAGAAATTAAAATTACATAATATAATGTGTAATATTCCAATAAAGTGTGTAAAAATTACAAAATAAAATGTATAGTTACATATATAAAATGGATGAATAGTGAATACAAAACAAATTAATGTAAAATTAGTAACCACGGATGCGCAATATGTTTTTATGGAATCTACGCGACGCCATTGTCTCTTTGTGTGCCTATATTACCACATTAATCGCTGTTACAAATGGACCATCGATAATCTATGTAATCGGCCTTCTCATTTCTCACAGTCACATAGTGTAGCTACTTAAAATTTTCACAGATTGTATGTTGTTATGGCATGAATCCTGGCAAATAATAATTATAATGTAGAATTAAATAATCAATTAATTTAAATAAATTAATGTTTTTTATACTGACAAGTGGAAGTGGCGTCATCGTACGCGATTATAAACTAAGTATATTATTTATATTGGAATCAAACCATATAACTGTCAAAGTGGCGTCATCGTACGAGTTGATTATATACTATATTATTTATATACTGGAATCAAACCATTTAACTGCTAACCGTGAATTTCGAGCTTACACTGAGATTTTTAACAAAGACAGTTTACACAAGGTAATTAAATTGTAGTAACGGTACGGAACCCTCGTGGCGCGAGTTCTACTCGCATTTGATCGGGTTTTTTATGTTTTACGGTCGAAACTTGGGATATTTGCTAGGAAACTCACACAGAGTCACATATTAAAATATTATGAATTTCTATCAATATTATGTGCGTTTTGAATGAGCCATTTTCCTGAGAGTAGTTCTTTCAATTATCCACGAGAGGCAGCACTTGTGGTAGGTACAAACATTATTTATTTCCCATTAGTGTCGTGTCATTTTAGTGGTATAACTTAATTATTATTAAATTAAATAGACAATTAAGTTATACTATTAAAATGACATGCGACTTAATGGGGAATAAATAATGTTTGTACCTACCACAAGTACTACCTCTCGTGGATAATTGCATGAACTACTCTCAGGAAAATGGCTCATTGAGAACCTCATTTCTTTAAAATTGGCTAAAAACCACTGTCCAATTCATAGTAACATCACAAAACGACAAAATGCAGCAGACCTTCAAAGTGTCTAAACTTAGATTTGAATAAGAATTAATCAAAAGTTAACTAGGAACAGCTGAATTCCAACAGAAGTGTGCCTCGTAGCTTCATCACCATAAATAATAAATTGTAAATACCTCAGTACAGAAAGCTCGCACATTTTACAAATAAGAATCTTGAAGATGATAAACTTGCTAAAATTTAGAAACTTCTTTTTAAGAACGCGAAGAAGGTGAAGAAGACGACTCGGTGTGGCATCAATTTCTCCCAAACCACATATCCTACACGGAATACTTGAGCCGCTAAGCGGAAAGTTGGTGGGCTGGCATATGCCGCTAGGATTATTGATGATGGGGGTTGGATGATAGAGACCTCCTCCATCTCTTCGCACCGGGTTAAGTGTCACCGCAAATTCATCGCCACACAAATACATATCCATACCCACTTCTCTTCCCCGCATGCTATCGCTCGCGTCCGTTTTATAATATTACACAACATGTTTGTCTGTGGCGAAACGTACCCATGTCCAAATAGAATCATATAGTTTTAAAGGCTGTTGAGTACAGTCAAATCTGTGAATTTACACTAAAAACACTGTTTGCCGGACTGTATAACTGTCCACTTACAAAGTGGAACTTTATTCACTTACAAAGTGGCGTTCCAAATCGCTGCCTACAGAATCACTGTTTGCCGGATGACGTTCATACTTCAATATCTGGATAACCGAGCTTAGCTCGGATGAGTTCAAAAAAAATAGTACTTAAAGTTCCCATTTCATCAAAATCGTTAGTCGTTTTTAAGAAAAACAATTACATACCTAAAAGTAGATAATATTATTATACGTCAGTATACGTCATACTACATAACGTATGTACCTACATATTTTATATAGGTAATATAAAAGTAATATACCCTATTTATTTAAATATTAGTTAAAAAAATAACAACAATAAAATCTAAACATAATTATGTAAGTATAATTATGTTTAGATTTTATTGTTGTTATTTTTTTACTTTTCGAATAATTACTGATTATTTTAATAAGTTAAAGATTGACTGTCAGAGTAATTTGACATAAATAATGAAAATAGTTTGTTTTTTCCAAAGCCTATTCACCATACGACACTGTTTTATAACGTTATAAAAACTGTTTTTTAAAATGATAAAATCGATAAGAAAAGGAATTTTTCCAGGGATGAGACCTAGCTAGATCGGTTTTTGCCCCCCGAAACCCCTTTTCGGTAAATTTGATCAAAATCGTTAGAGCCGTTTTCGAGAAAATATTTATATAGGTACATTATAGGTATATACAGTGTGTCCACAGACTCATCCTCAACATGGGGATCTCGGTTGTTATGGGAGATAGAGATTTGGTTAAATGAGACAAAATGTGCAGAATCTCCAGTACTACTACCCTGCGTAGTCAAACTTTCCATATTTTGCTTGGTTCGCGACCGACAGTTGAAAAACGAGATTTACCCATTTTCGTTTTTTGTTTATAACTCGCTTATTAAGTAAGTTAGAAAAAAAATATTTTCACTTTCTTAAGGCCCTTTTTTATGAAGATTTCAAATCTCTTTTTATATTTTTATTTACTTTTATAGTTTTAGAGATACTTGTATTAACTTTGTTTTTTTAAATACACGTCAAAGATGGCCATGACACCATTCGAAAGAGATTTTTTTCCTCTTTAATTTGATATCAGAGTTGATGGATTTATTTTCAAAAATAACAGAGTTATACGTAAAACACTGATTTTTAATAGTAGGCTATGCTAAATTAATTGAGAAAACAACAGAAGGCTTAGCAAACAGTTGAAATTCGCGTTGGCTTAGTAAACGCCTGTTTTGTTTTAGCTGTCAAAGTGTAGTTTGTTGCTAATTTGTCAGTTTACTAAGTGCTTTATTAAATTTACTTTTGTTATCATGGAACCATTTTGTAACAATGAAAAATAAGCGATTTTCAACAATTGATCGTAAAACAGTAGTTTTGTCTTCTTCACTTATTCGCGTTGACTTAGTAAACGGCTTTTTAAATGATCCATAGTTTATTAAATTTACTCGAAAGTTTCTGTAAATAGACGAATGAGGTTGTCTTCGTTCTGGATACTGATCGAAGTACATTTCTGCAGCTCTGGTCGAATTTTTGTGACATAGAATGTAACAAGATAACATATCAAATTTTTCATTGTTACAAAATGGGTTCCATGATAACAAAAGAAAATTTAATAAATCACTTAGTAAACTGACAAATTAGCTACAAACTACACTTTGACAGCTAAAACAAAACAGGCGTTTACTAAGCCAACGCGAATTTCAACTGTTTGCTAAGCCTTCTGTTGTTTTCTCAATTAATTTAGCATAGCCTACTATTAAAAATCAGTGTTTTACGTATAACTCTGTTATTTTTGAAAATAAATCCATCAACCCTGATATCAAATTAAAGAGGAAAAAAATCTCTTTCGAATGGTGTCATGGCCATCTTTGACGTGTATTTAAAAAAGCAAAGTTAATACAAGTATCTCTAAAACTATAAAAGTAAATAAAAATATAAAAAGAGATTTGAAATCTTCATAAAAAAGGGCCTTAAGAAAGTGAAAATATTTTTTTTCTAACTTACTTAATAAGCGAGTTATAAACAAAAAACGAAAATGGGTAAATCTCGTTTTTCAACTGTCGGTCGCGAACCAAGCAAAATATGGAAAGTTTGATTACTCAGGGTAGTAGTACTGGAGATTCTGCACATTTTGTCTCATTTAACCAAATCTCTATCTCCCATAACAACCGAGATCCCCATGTTGAGGATAAGTCTGTGGACACACTGTATATACAAGATTTGCTCGTTTAATAATATAGGGATAGGGATATATAGTTCGATTAAAATGTATAATTTTTTTTTTCAAAAGACATAGCCCTGCGGAAAACACTGCGGTGTCAAAGCTAATTCCACGCGATTTTTTTTTATTTGTTATACAACACATCTTTAAACTATTCCAGTAGTTTTTCTCCACCTAAATTAGGTCTAATTTGTGTAAGATAATCAGAGTATGTTGAATACATACAGTACACTGAAGACAGGTGGTTCAGTGGTTAGCGTCGCGGCCTCTGGATCAGACTGTCGTGGGTTCAAACCGCCTCCGCTGATGGATGTTTTGTGATGTCATTTAATTTTAAGTGTGTTGTTATTTCATGTAATCAAGACGCTAATGACCTAAGTTGTCGACGCGTCTATAATTTACATAAATGAAATAAAAATACAGTACACTGATATGTAGGCCGAGAGCTAGTGACAATTTTTTGGTGTTATTTATTCAAGGCCTTATTTTTGTGAAGATGTTGAGGGAGGCATATTAGAGTACCCTGAGGAAGGGATTTTGCTGGATAGCGGTATAGGAGGGATGCAGACCGCACCCAATATGTAACAAAAAAAAATGGTCACAATTATTATTGCTTCAAGACTGAAATTGTTTGTATAGCTTGTCGGTGACCCAATAATGCCATTATAATATACTGTTTTAAGCATATATTTCCATTTGCAGAACAAAATGTCGGTACTAACCCTCTTGCAGAACCTAAGCGAGCAAGTTTCCCTCTAAGAGAGGGGGTTAATACCGACATTTTGTTCGGCAAATTGAAATACTTATGTCCTTAAAGCAGTCGCCGTAACAACATATTAAAATTTGAACCTTAAGAACTAATAATATAAATTTCGTCGAGTACACGACATGTTTAGGGTGATCTGGCACCTCTTTAATACTGAAGTTGAGTGAAAGATTACTATAGTCACTGATACTGACCAATCGATCTGCAAATATTAAAATGGCAGTATTGGGTCATCGACAAGCTATACAAACAATTTCAGCCTTGAAGCAATAATAATTGTGACCATTTTTTTTATTACATGTTAGGGGCGGTCTGCATCCCTCCCATACCGCTATCCAACAAAATCTTTTACCCAGGGCACTTTAATATGCGTCCCTCAACATCTTCACAAAAATAAAACCTTGAATAAATAACACCAAAAAATTGTCACTAGCTCTCGGCCTAATAGTAAGAAAGTTGAAAAATTAGTCGAAGTACTTATTACATAATAGTAAACTTAGCACAATGGAGTCTGAAAATCTGAACTCTGTTCGTTATAAATTATTCTTTAATGCGATTTTCCATTTATATTAGCGACTCCCTACCTATTTACCACACGCTAGCAACCCGTTTCACTGCAAGTATTCAATCTCATAACAATGAATACGTGTCGTTAAAACTAATGCGAATAGTTTGTTAACAAAAGTGTTATTCATTTTAAAAGCTTTAGTATGCATAATAATATAAACTATTAATGAAACTATAAGTAACAGTCAGAGTAAAAATTAAAATAGTTTTTTTTAACTAAAGTCTATAGCTAGAACCATTTTGCAAGTAAAAAATTTGCAATTTTACTGGATCTGAGTCATCAACTTACATAATATTATATGCCCTGTGTTGAACCATCTTACTTGTTAGCGTTGAATGACAAATGCAGCAGTACGAATCGAGAACGAGTAAAGCTGCGGGTACAGCTAGTAAATATATAAAAGTGAATAAGTTTAAGTTAAACCAAGTTCATCGAAATTCGAATTGTTTTTTTTTTGCAATATTATAAAAAATACGACAAAGTTTATGGGATCCGTCAGATAGGTGGAGCTTATAAAACATGGCGCAGAGGGGGGAAATTTCATATACGGGGTATACTTTTGCGTGTAATTTTAGGATTTTCAAAGTGATAAGAAATGATACTTATAAGTGCAATTTGTGATTAGGCCGGTACGAATCCTAAACAAAGGAATTTCGTTGAAGGGGAACGGATTCTTAAAGCCGGACATAATATTATCCCAATGTGTGAAAAAAACAAGATAACTGAGCTGTCAAAAGTAGCAATCTTTACGGCATATTGCTTAAAAACATCAAAATTAAAAGAAAATGTCCACGAAATTAATCATCCGTTCAATGCTTCTTTAAGGCAGGGTTAGGTGAATAATGTAAACACATAACTGCAACATAATATGTTATAATATTGTAATAAGTAGGTAAGTTACTATCTCAAAATATTTGTATACAAAGTTAGTCCTAAAAATGTGTCAATCATCAAATGATTTTACTATTGTAGTACAGTATGATAATAAGTACATCTTATTATTAATATAAAATATTTTTTTAATTCATAAATACAGTTTTTCCACATTTCATTAGAAAATAATTCGCTGTAAAGTAAATTTTACAAGGCAATAACTGACAGTGTTTAATGCCATGATATTAGAAAACGTCGCGAATTCCATTTTCGATAAACTTTTTGCTTATTTTACTTGTTTTATATTTGTAATAAACAATTTCACGATAAATTTGCACTGTTAGCATGTAAAATTTTCCCTCGTTTTGAGTACAATTTTGTGCCACCAGATGTCATATGCTCATTTGACGGATCCCAATACAGTTTGAAGTTTATTGATATCAAAAACCAATATAAAAAATTACGGTTTTCAAATAGGTCACTTCCCGCAAGTGTGAAATTAATCTTTACCTTTCATATAGACAGTGTATTGACGGCTTTTAATATATAACGTATAGAGGGGGCTATAGAAAATGGAACGTTGAGGGCAAGGAGGTAAGAATCAAGCGTCGGTTCGCCTTTATATTACATTATAGTGGTTGTAGATGCAGACTGAGAGATCGATAGGTTATTTGACAGGTGAAAATTTCATCATGTAACATTTACGACACCCCCGTCCTCTCTTATTCAATCGTTTCCACAAAACCCCTACCTTCTAACGACCGTGTTCATGTGGGGACAGTACAGAAAATATATAGGTTATATCAATTTATATATTGATTGAATTTGCAGTTATCCGGGTCTACGTAATTTATATCAAAATTTTACGTGGAAGCAAATTTTAAATTAAATTTAAATACTAACCAACGATCTCTACATTGTAACATGGTTTAATAATTAAAGTTATGTAATACTATACCCCGTCCACAATTACCACTTTTGGTTGCGAAGGATTGTGGTCATTGAAGACAAATGGTCAATGTAAAGAGAAGACGTCTTTTGTATGCAACTCCGTCGATTTCATGAAACACGGATCGATATTCATAAGTCATCAGGTTATGAGAATGGAAGAATGCAGGTCAATATCACAGAATCTACTAAATAAAGTGCCGCCATAATAAGGATTTTTACCATGTCGTCAGATTATGAGAATGGAAAAATGGTCAATATCACAGAATCTACTAAATAAAGTGACGCCATAATAAGGATTTTTACCAAGTCATCAGATTATGAGAATGGAAAAATGGTCAATATCACAGAATCTACTAAATAAAGTGACGCCATAATAAAGATTTTTACCAAGTCATCAGATTATGAGAATGGAAAAATGGTCAATATCACAGAATCTACTAAATAAAGTGACCCATAATAAGGATTTTTACCAAGTCATTAGATTATGAGAATGGAAAAATGGTCAATATCACAGAATCTACTAAATAAAGTGACGCCATAATAAGGATTTTTACCTTGTTCTAGAGATGTTTTTAATAGACAGGAAGTAAGAGATTTTTATGAAAGATCTATTTTATATTCAATTAATATGTCAATTATTGTGTTTATCTTGCTTTGGTACATGATTTAAGACAGTAGCATAACATATCGAAACAGTGGTGGTTTCTCAGATAACTGCCTGCTTGTTGTAAGGTAATTTCCGGTGAATAGTTAACATAAACTTTTATTTTATTTTATTCAATTTTTTCCAGAAATAAATGGGAGATTATTATTTTGAGATAAATTGCTCAATGGGATTGACCCACGTATATTTTTTATCGGCAGTGTTTTTGAATTTAAGGCTACAACATTTTTTTCGGAATTTTTAAAGACTCGGAAAGACCTTAAAAAATAATAAAGTTGAAAATTGTTAGTCGGATGACGTCATAGGACTATGTTTGCGCTTTAATTCTAACAGCCAATATAAGAGTAAAGTCAGCAGAAATGAAAATACACTGTTGTCAACTGTCAAGCACCTGTCAAGCGTCAAGAATCGTGTTGGTTTCTGCGCATGAGGCGGTTAAGTGTATGAACTCTAACACTACATGTACCTACATAATATTTCAACAAAATCTCGTTAAACATCCAGGAGACAGGTGACACAATAGTGATCCAATTGTCCATTTTTCCCTACACTGGAAAAGAGCTGCTATTCACATACCTTTGAGTACCTTCCCACTATACAACTGGTAGACGAAATTCATTCACTAGCATGCATTTGAAATCTAAATATACGAACGAAGCGGTATGTCCCCATGAGACCACACCGTTTATGCAGGTTTATTTAGATTTAAAATGTACCTCGATGAATATAAAAGCACATAATAAGCATCGGATGCGTTTTTCTATTTAGTTAGAAATGGACTGTTGCCACTGCACGGTTAACGAAAGTTTCGGATTCCAAAACCCTTATAATACGATAAAAATAACTGTATTCTATTGAAACGAGTTCTTCAAAAAAATTTCATCAAAAAAGTTATTAAATAAACCAGAAATATAATCTATACTATAATATTATAAAGCTGAAGAGTTTGTTTGTTTGTTTGGTTGAACGCGCTAATCTCAGGAACTACCAGTCCGATTTGAAATTTGTTTTTTGTTAGATAACCTATTTATTGGGGAAAACTATGGGCTATATAATATCACGCTACGACCAATAGGAGCAGAGCATCAATGAAAAATGTTTGCAAAAACGGGAAAAATTATTCCTTTTGAGAGCTTCCGTTGCGTCCGCTGCGTAAACGGTTAAAGTTACGCAAAAATCATGTATGACGGAATTATTGCCCTTTAAAAGTTCTACAGCATATGTCTATCTTGGTTGACTCACTATAACTTTTTTTATGGTAATCAAATTTGTTCGCAATTATAATATTCAAGCGAACGAGCGAAGCGAGTGAGTAGTGTATTGCACCCGGGCGAAGCTGGACGGGTACCGCTAGTGACAGATAAAAAAGTCATTTTTAAACTTCTATATCATTTTTCAAGACCTATCTAACGATATCCCCACGCTTATGTGCACTGGAATTTGTTTTCATCCTTCAGTTACATTTTTTTCGTAATTTCACTACACCATTATACAGCTGTTCATAGAAGACACCAAATTTCATCTATATAGTGCCAATAGTCTCCGAGTAAAATGGCTGTGACTTACGGACGGACAGGACGAAATTACAAGGGTTCCGTTTTTGCCATTTGGCTACGGAACCCTAAAAACTATAATCATTACCTATTACATTCGCGAACATAATTTTCTCATTTCTTAGTTACTCTAATGCTAACATCTGTGAGGCGTTGAAAGTGAGAAATGTTGCTTTTGTTTTAGCGTGTTATTATGGTGGAATATTATTAAGTTTCCAACATTGAAACAAAGCAGGGTTGTAGAAAATTTCACGCTTTAATGAATTTTATAGCTAGAAGCTTTCAAATGTTCACATCTATTATGAAAGTTTAAACAGTTGAAGCCGCCTAAATACTTATATGTTTGTGGTATTAGCTCGGAGTTTATTAATATGATGCAAAAACTTAAAAAAAATTAGGTACATTATTTTCATTTCCTATAAGACTTAATCCATCATAAAATATTCGTCTCTTTCTCATGCGTTTACTCACTAATATTTTGACCATAATTATAAACTAAACGTTACTGTAGTAGGTGGTTGTGAAGGCTTAAAAACTACGCAGAATTAATTATAACAAATGGTCACCGTAACAATAAGAAAGACTAATAACTATTTTATTATAGCTTATTTTATTATAGCCAGTGCCGGATTTCCGCCTAGGCCCACAAGGCCCCGGCTTAGGGGCCCAGTCAGCCTAGGGGCCCCAGTGGCGGAACCTTCATATAAGCTCACAAGCTTGGCTTGCCTTATCGAAAATATTATAAATGGCTTCGAAATGGGGGGGGGGGCAAATGCCAAGTGCCTAGGGGCCCTAGGTCTTTAAGTTCGGCACTGATTATAGTCTATGATATCCGTCTGTCCGTCCATCTGTCACAAGATTCTATCTCACAGGCGGTAAGAGGCTAGCTAGCTAGTTGAAATTTCTACTGATTGTGTGTTGTTGCGACATGAATACTGGCAAATAATAATTAGAATTAAATAATCAATAAATTTTAATAAATTAATGTTTTTTATTTTATTACAACAGTGACTCCAGCCGTACTTCTATACTGTACTATAGAGAGTGTAACATTATCGTTTGACTGGCTCAATTAGTAGAGCGTTCGACTGAAAAACTAAAGGTCCCTAGTTTGATTCCGAGTTTAGGATTGCAATATTTTTGTTTTTTTTTTATTTATCAGGTTTTCTGTCAACATATTTTTTTACCTACTTTAATTAAAGATACGGAAAAAATTTGAAACAGCAAAAAGAAAAAATAAAAATAAAAAAACTTTTTAAAAACAAGCTTAAATAAATAAATTTGTTTTTTTACCCCTACATAACTCCTTATTTTAATTATTGTACGGAACCCTCGTGCTCGAAAGTTGTTAAATTGTGTTTTAAAGACCACCAACAGCTAAGGTTATTTTGGCGTAGCACCAATTCATATTTTCAATTCATTATATTTTTTTTAATAATAAATTGAAAATCTAATTGACACTTTTATCAGCTCTCGGGCTAGAACGGTAGAACCCGGGAACTGGAGACTTGTAACAGAGGAACCATAGCAACGCCATGTAAACAACAGCATTGCTACAGTCAGGCCAACCTTATTTGTTAACGGAATTGATAGAGTAATTTCATGTTATGATTCTTGATAACCAAAATAAGTTAATCTTAAAATCATGTTACATCGCAACTTTACTTCACCCAGAAGTAAAAACGAAGTATATAATATATGGCAACGAAAAAAGAGAGTTAAATATATTAATTGTTTTCTCTTCACAAAGTTTAAAAGAGCCGGGCCATATTAGAGGTGAGATAAGATAAACCACGATTTGTGGAGATTTATGTCTAAAAGGAAAAAGAATATATTGAGCGCAAACTGAACCAAACCTGTCTTTGTCCGAATTTTTTTTTTTAATATTCATTTTTGTGTTACAATTTTTTATATTCCATTTCAACAACTTTAATTACTCATTTTTATTTTATCAAATATCATAAAAGATAATAAAACACGAATTTTATTGCCCACTAGTGTATAGAAGCTAGTCGTTTTTATCATTTTTGTTTCATGTAAATGGATAAATGTTTAAAAATTAAAATGTTTCATTACTTAGTTTGCATCGTGACATCTAATAAAGCACCTAAATTTCCTATCAAAAATAGCACGTTAAGTCTAGAATCCTTGTTTAATATTAGAGTCTAGAGCAGGGGTTCCCAAAATTTTTTGATCATGACCCTAATTTAGAATTTCGAAAGCCTTCACGGCCCTTAAACATTTTTACCCCACAATGTACAAAATAGTCTATAAAAAAGATTTTTCAGTTCTTGTGAGTGGGAGCGAATGAACAGGGTAGGGGGCGCCAGGAGGTGGATGGGGGCTCACTCTCTCTTTATTACCCCAGAGACCCCATCTTGTCACTTCACTCCGTTTTTATTTGATTTCGTGTTCTTATTTAGTTTTTTTTTCTATTATTCGAATTTAATGGTATAATCACGAGAGTTATAAATTCTATAATCACGGAAACAGGCCGTGACCCTAAGAAATCAGCCCGCGACCCCGCTTAGGGTCGCGACCCCAACTTTGGGGACCCCTGGTCTAGAGTCTAGACTGTTGAATATTTTACAATATTAATCGTCACAATTTTTGAACGATTGATGCATACAAAAAATTTAAGAATACCATATAGTTTACAAAATCCCAAATAAATTACTACTGGGATCCAAAAATTTATAATACTTTTCCTTTTGAAATTAGACTATTTTCTAAAAACAATTACAAATTACGATAATTGTAGCAGACATTTATGAATTAAACTAATAATTAAATAATAACGATTTTTGTTCCCTTATGTCTACACCATATAACCAACAATTAAGTAGTGAATAATATCAGACAGCGCTGAGGCTGCTCTGATTGGTTGGCTATGTCTAAGAAAAAATTACATGCCACTGTCGGGACTTGAACCCGAAGCCTCCAGTTTCCGGATGGATGAGTTATAAATTACTCCACAGTGTCCAAAAGTAGAATCTGTTCTTTTCTTAAATTTTTTTTCCTTAGATATAGCCAACCAATCAGGGCAGCCGCAGCGCTGCCTGATATTATTTACTACTTAATTGTTGTGAATCAAAAATCGTATTTAGTAGCCGTCCACCATAACTGAAAAATCTTGTGTTTAATTTATGCATTTATATAATTTCGAAAAATGTTTTACTAATTAAATTTTTAGTATTCAGTTTTTGTAATAAATATTATTATTTAATTAAAAGCCTCGCATTTTTAATTAAATATTGAATAGTCCTCTAAAGATTACAAGATAAATACACTATAGAGTATTAAACTTTAGTAATTATCCGTTCTGATATTAAACTCTAATATATTGAGCTTATCTCATTTAATGCCCTTTTACACACTGACAATATGCTTCTGACCATACTTTCACTTAACACAGACGTTCCAAACATATTTACGAATGTTGCGATCTGTAAAATTGAAGAAAATCTTGTCATGACAAAAAGAATGTATTTCGAGATTTCTACGAATCTTAGACGTTTTGGATGTCTATCCGGATAGGCCTAGGTAACACACCGTTCCACAAATCGAAACCAAATTTTAAACTTGAGCTTTTTAAGGGATTACTCAGGGTTTTTTTCTTATTTTCCGCTACTGATGAACGAAAATCGAAAATTTTCTTGAAAACGGCTCTAATGATTTTGATCATATTTCATAAATTGATACATCGCTAATTACCGCGAAATTCATTTATCTCAAAAAAATTCAGAAAGGTTAGTTTACTGAAAAAGGAATTTCAATGCAGTTCAGCGGAAAAGTCATGGCGGTGGACCCGTAACATTTATTTAGATTTCCGTACCCAAAGAATGAAACCCTATATTGTCCTCATTATTCCATCTGTCTGTCTGTCTGTAACAACCTTCTAGCTATAACTAGTAAATGCTAGAATATTGAAAATAACATGAAATAACAATGAATTAGCACTTATAGGTAACCGTAGCAGCTGGTGACTTTTAGAAATTAAAACAAATTGTGGATTTCAATTAAAAATTGAAAAAATAATTTTTTGCGCATTTTGGTCTAATTAGTTTTAAATTAGGTACTGCATTAACGAAGCGTGTTTTTTTTTTTAATTTTAAAATAAAGAAAACAAACCTGAAAGTTGAAATACAGTAACTTCACTTCCACCACAAATTAATACAATATATGAATTTTGCTTTAATGAAAACAAATTGTTAGGGTAAATGTGGGAGAGATGCCGCGGTAGGAGAGACGCCGCATGGCTATTAACTTACCTATATTTACCATTAATGCATGGTGCTACAAGTACGTATGTTCGTTCATCTTATCTTGTCAAGATAAGATGAACGAACATACGTACTTGTAGCACCATCCATTAATGGTAAATAGGTAAGTTAATAGCCATGCGGCGTCTCTCCTATCGCGGCATCTCTCCTGCATTTACCCTATTTCTCATAATTTACTATTTAACGTGAAAAAGTAGTTCACACTTAATTGGAGGACAGTGTGGTCCAGTGGTTAGCGTCGCGGACTCTGGATCAGACTGTTGTGGGTTCGAATTCCGCCTCCGCTCATGGATTATTTGTGATGTCATTTAGTTTTAAGTGAATTGTTATTTAATGTATTTAAGACGCTAATGACCTAAGTTGCCGACGCGTTTATAATTTTAAATAAAATAAAACACACTTAATTGTTGAATTATTAGTTGTCAAAATACCCTTAGATACATTCTCAGATAAGAACAAGCCGTGAGGTGGGTCGTTTATTAGGACTAAAGTGCGACCCTTGAGGTCCACACGACGAACCCCAGTTTGATAAATATTTAATAATAATAATTAAATTAGATATTACACAGAAAAATACCTAATCATTTTAATCATTAAAACATAATTATTATTTATTTTTAACAATAATTAAAAAAAAAAAACGGCTGAACCGATTTTTATAAAATTTATGTCGGATCAAAATGACGTTAACACGGCTCGATTGACACCCTTACGAAGTCGATATAATTTTTTATTCGCGAGATATTGTGTAAAATCTACTTTTTTTGGAGTCTATTTGGTTAAAAAAAAGAACGGCTGAACCGAGGCTGAACCGATTTTGAAAAAATTTCTTTCAAATCATATTTACGTTAATACGCGTCGATTGGCACCCTAACGTAGTCGATATCATTTTTCATCCTCGAGATTTCGTCTTAGAAAGAAATGGACACATACGTACACACACACATACACACACAGACATCTTTCTAAAAATAGTGTAGTGACCTTGAAACATAAAAATTAGTTATACATTTTGATTTCGATTTTCGGACCCATTACAATAACTTCCAATATGGGAAGTTAAAAAATTGGAGTACAGTTCAAAAAATCCAACAGTATTATTCGTCGCAACATTATCTAATATCTAAGCGTATTTCATTAAACATGTTTGGTACTACAGTTCTAAAGACTAATGGGACGTCTCTGATTTACAGTGGGATCTTGTACAACGGTGGTATAAATAAGCACAGAACACAAATCAATAATTCCATTACGTCGGAGTTTAATTTCCTCATCCCTATAAAAGGAACAGCGTATACATACACCATATTTCACGTTACTCTTTATGCAACAATTTGAATACAGGAACACCCGCGTGCAGCCGCATACATGGCTGTAGTCTTAATGGAGCGAATGACGTCCTTCTAAATGAGAGAGTGCAGATTCACGTGTTAGTAAGATTTACGATCATCATCATGAGGTTCCGTATCCTTTATACAGGATTTGGGAGACAATTTGTTTACATCGAACCCTGTCTAATGTAGCTGTCTTTAAATAATAAAAAAATGGGTGTGTGCTTATGGCCACACGACAGAAGTGAAAACTTCAGATTTTCTAATTTTTGGTGTCATCTATTATAGCAAATTTATGAACTGAAAATAATTTATTAGTAAAATTGAATTTTTTATTAATTCCACCTTGGTTTCAAAAAAATTATAATTATTGTCAAAGAAAGAATATAACAAAAATAAAAATTTAAATAAATAGTATCATGTAGAATTTAGAAAAAAAACGCCAAAAATTCTGTACACTGCCATCAGGTCTCGAACCCAGGTTCCTATGCATAGAACGCTAAGACGTAACCAACTGCGCTATGAATGGAAGTGTCTAGACGGCCGTTTTTATGATATAAGTATGTTGCGAATTCAGGGTTGAACTATTCAAACATCTGGATTCAGAACTCCAATTTTGAATTGTAAGTAAATATTTTCCGATTGATTGATTGATTTATTTTTATTTTTTAACGGAATGGCCTTTGCTTTGACCAGCAATTAGCCAGTGCGGGTTTGAAAGTTTGACAATTAAAAACCATATAAGCGACGCGATAGAACACAACATAAATGACAGGGACACAAGAGGGACGAAAAAAAGCACTCTTTTGTTTTTGGATGGAAAGCGAATTGGAATTGAAAATGATCTGTCTCTAGTTTTGACAATCTGACCGCACGTTGTTTGTCGTGTTGTAAAACGTCCAACCGTTTTATAAAATAACTAGCCAAATTGTAAAATAACGTAAAGTCAACAAAAATTTGACCATCTCGCCGCCTTTTATAAAACGTTTAGGCATTTTATTAAACGACGGATTTTCCAATCTGGCTACGACATTTTGAATCAATCTGTATAATATAATATATATATATATACATAATGTTTAATCTTCTCTCGAGAAACTAGTTTATACAATTAACCGGTCATTAATCTACAAAACGAACAAAACGTCAGAATAGAATGGTGCCTTTACTTCATATAACCTCATGTTCATATTATTTCATTCTTACTCTTCGTTAAGACAACGACGATTTCTTGATTCTTCAAGGGTTGCGCGAAATAGAATATTAAAAGTTAAAACGGTTGCACAGATTCAATTTCCACAACTGTTTGGTATTATTTTACATGGATGTATTTTCCATGTAATTATGTTATTTTTTAATTAAAATAATTTTAACAATATATCTCTATGTTTGTAATAATAACAAGCGTCGTTATTTTAATTTGTATAATGATGGTTTAAATTAGACCTGAATAACGTCTAGTGTCTCATACTAGGGTGACTTTTTAGAAATAGAAGAAAGTGGTTGACATGTGAAACAAAACACATGTATAGGTACAGTAAGCCAAGTAGCCGTGCGGAAAAGTACGAATCTACCGACAGGTACAAACGCCAAGCGCAGGTTCGAATCCCGATATCTTACATTTTTTTTTATAATGAAGATATACAAGGTGTTTAAATAAACATGTGCCATCGCTTGTGAGGTGATACATAAATAATACAAGTAGTTCCTATCAACATTGTTCCGCAGATGCTTTGTTTCAAAGAGACTGGGTGTTCAATTTTTTAAATTGGAACAAAAAACAGCGCTTGAGAATGGCCGAGCGTGTAGCAATGCTGTTGTTTACATGGCGTTGCTATGGTTCCTCTATTACAAGTCCCCAGTTCCCGGGTTCTAGCCCGAGAGCTGGCAATTGGATTTTCAATTTATTATAAAAAAAAAATAATGGATTGAAAATATGAATTGGTCCTAGGCTCAAATAACCTTAGCTGTTGGTGGTTTTTAAAACACAATTTAAGGAACTAAAAACAAAAACCTGTCGATTTTTTTTAAACTAAAATTAAATGTCATATTTTATATGCGCTTGAAATAACTCACAGGTTCATTTTAATATGAGGGTACTCCGATGTCCGTGGACTTGCTGCTTGAGAATAGCCGAGCTATGACTCCCAGTTCCCAGGTTCTAACCCGAGAGCTAAAGGTAAAAGTTCAATTGGATGTTCAATTTAATTTTTAAAAAATAATAAACTGAAAATATCAGTTGATGCTAGGCCCAAATGACCTTAGATGTTGGTGGCCTTAAAAAAAGAACAAAATAAATCCAATGCTCGTCTTCTCAAAGGACAGGTACCAGTACTGTAAACATAGTTACCATAAAACTATGGTAACAGCGCCAGTACTGTCGCGAAGTTACGTACCTGTCCTTTCAAAAGATGGTCATGAAAGTGCCAATTAGCTTCAGAAACTTTTGAAAGAAGGTTCACTGCATTCGATATTTTGTGTGATCAAAAGTTATACAGTTCTCACATTGAATAATTCTGTCATATAATTTCAGTATCAAAGTAAAAGAAAAAATGAAAGGATTATTTCCTTCTTTGCTGTTAAATTACTAATTAGATTTTGAAGCTTTTGAGAGAAAGTCCATTGCATTTTATCCCATTCGATCTTTTGTGCAGTGATCAAAAGACCATTTGATAACATCTGTTCCTGACGTCCTCTGTCAAGGCTTGCTTACTAAACACAACGGTTTCTAACCGCACTGACTAAACACCGCAGTTTGAAAAGGTCCTTTGTTAATGGAACAAGCCTCACACTATCGCAACCTAACCTACATACGTAGTAGATACTACTTATCACTATACCTATTCATTTAACTACCAACGTCCGTAACTTTTACCTAGAATGTCATATAATCATGGAAAACAAATGGAAGGAATAATTTATATGCTTGTCTGCCAGTCGATCTGATAAAAAAAATCGGCCAAGTGCGAGTCAGACTCGCACATCGAGGGTTCCATACTACAAAAAAAGTTTTTTTACTTATATTTTATTTTGTTCTTTTAAGTGTTTCAAAATGTTTCTGTATCAAGTTTAATTAAATTAATTTTTAAAGTAAAAAATTCCAAAATGTTTACATTATAAAAAAGAACCCGGCTCTTCGTGGTGGCATGCGAGCGCTTTAACCGCTAAATTTTTTTTCTTCAAAAATTTAGGCTAGGATAAGGGGGGAGATCGGACAGACAGACACGAGAATAATCCTATAAGGGTTCCGTTTTTTCATTCTGAGGTACGGAACCCCAAAAACACAGAATACAACCCTTTGATTTAATTTTTTTATATTGATTTAGTGGGTTTATTTTTCGATTTATATATGACTAGCAAAAAACATATCTATCTATTAAACTACAGGCTTATTAATTTTTTTACATTTATTTATTTTAATATATTTTTTGCCATTTACCTGAGCTGTTACGCGCGAAAGCTCGGTTAATATGGGGAGTAAAAATTAAATGTAACCTCGGTAAAATCACAAACTCGGTTAAAACGGGTTCGTTTAATTCGGGTTCTACTGTATTAAAGTGTATTTGTATTAACATTAAAGAAAAACAAATAGTACCTATTTCAAATGAATTGTATGTTTTAAGCCAGTGAAAACACGAGGAATTAGTGTCGGTCGTTATGATTAAGTTTTAATCCGATTCACGAACTATATTTTTAATAAAGTAGGTACTACATTGTGCTGGTTATATTTTTTTAACGAATTACTATCGTAAACCGATGATAAAAGGTTTGTTCCTGCAGTACTTAGTCCGCAAATCACAAATTTGGACAGAGTTAAGAGCTAGTTGAGAGACGGCGGAATCCGCGCGGATGTAAACCGCGAGGATCAACCGCGCAGAGCTTATTTACATTAGCGTTTTCATATTAGATCATACTTGCCCGCGCGGATCGTCAATCCGCGCGGCTGCCGCCACTCGACCGCCAAATAATAGAACCGCGCGGCGCCGCGCGGTTCTATTCCTATTATGGCATGCCGTATCGGCGTTCGGTTGCTTTGCGGACGCCGCATATTTCGGATATTTGAACAAATATAAAAATATTGCTTCTTCGACTTCCATCTTTGAAATGAAATGTATGTAACCTCTCCCCGCTCCTGCATATACGTACGCTCACCGCGACTGTCTGAACTAAGTATATATATTTTTCTGCGGTTCGAATCGCGCGGTTGCAAACGCGAGGATTCTGCCCTATTGTAGCAAACCCCAAGATGTTACGCCACTGCCTCCAATAGAAACCACGAGAAAGAAAGGTCACAGTGGTAAAGCGTGGAATGGTATCGAAGATTCTAGACAACACTAGAGAATACGAGGACGCACTGAGCGTACACCGCACGCAGGTATATAAACAGGAGTGTGTCGTGTTGAATCAACCAGTGAATGGTGAGTCGTGCCATCAAGCGGATCAGTGATATAAATATTGATCAGTCAACGGGAATCAGTCAGTGTAGATTGTACTGTGACAGTATTGAACAGCGAAATAAATCTGATATAAATACAGTGACATAAATAATTACAAATAAATAATCCTTGTATATATAGTTATTTGATAAGTGTTATTTAAGTGGCTCGTTCAGTTCAATATTTACCGTTTAAGTTTTTTATTGTTAGAATTGACTTTTCGTTGTTGCATTTATTGTTATTGTATTTTTAATTATTGCAAATAAATATTTATTCCGCCAACTCAGAAAAGAGTTTTGTAACACTATCTTAACTAGCCCTAAACGTTCCAGCATTTTCTCTCATTAATTTGAAACCAGTTTTCAACCGCTTACGGAATAA
Source organism: Mongoloraphidia duomilia (assembly GCA_039654895.1). Classification (NCBI taxonomy): domain Eukaryota; kingdom Metazoa; phylum Arthropoda; class Insecta; order Raphidioptera; family Raphidiidae; genus Mongoloraphidia; species Mongoloraphidia duomilia. The sequence goes on along the minus strand of CM077517.1, from coordinate 11,236,897 downwards.
TTTCCGACGTGTTTTTTACGTTTGAAGTTATAGTGCACTCGTTGTCCGTTCCTGCAGCAAACAATTTCAAACAGTTTGGAGATAGTTTAACGGTGCATTGTGCAATACAAACAGTTGTCAAACGATCCCTAACTAACTGCAGGAACAACGTTATTATACAGGAATAGGATGATTCTTTAACATGTGTCCGGAAACGATTCGTTTCCGAGATAAATAAAACTTTTTTGTCCCTGGAATTTTTATCATATCTCTATTAAATTATTTCATTGGTTTACTGTGTATTAATAGGTACCTGGAATAATTAATAAATACAGGATAGGTAGAGGTTATTATTTTTTTCTCGAAAATGAAGCGAGATGCAACAAAATATCCTGTATATTAATTTTTAACCGACTTCAAAAAAAGGGGGTGGTTCTCAATTCGGTTGTATGTTTGTTACCTCGTAACTTAGTCATTTATAAACCGATTTTCAAATTTTTTTTATTTGAAAGGACATACTTTCAGATTGGTCCCATAGAAATTTCATCAAAATCGGTTCAGTCGTTCGGCTGATTTTAATAAAAGTGAGTAACGGCGTGTGATTCTTTAAGGTAAATGTCACTTTTTGACATATCAGACAGCGTAAGAAAGTCGGTTTAATAAAAGTGAGTAACGGCGTGTGATTCTTTTAAGGTAAATGTCACTTTTTGACACTAAAAAGTAAAAAATAAAAAACTTTTTAACAAAAAAAAACCTCCTTCAAAAAACCACTAAAAAGTAGAAAATAATGAAATATTGAGGTCTGTGCCAATTTAATAAAATATGAAGTTGGTTAAAAAGAAGATATTAATCACTATACTATACTTTTTAACCGACTTCATATTTTATTAAATTGGCACAGACCTCAATATTTCATTATTTTCCTCTTTTTAGTGGTTTTTTGAAGGAGGTTTTTTTTTTATTAAAAAGTTTTATTTTTCAGTAAACAGCAAATTTCTTGTAATAAGGGTAAAATGAATTTGAACCTTAATTTAGTTATCCTTACGAACACTATTTAAAAGCAAACAATGCAAAATTATATTTACATAATAATTATAAACAGTTTAAAGTTTAAACTCCATTTTCATTACAAATATAGTCACACACTAGATTATTTTGCATAAACTAGTATAACTGCAACTACATTTTCCATTATAAATATTTCACTAATTAATTAAACACGTGGCTCCATTATTTATAACTATAACAATTACCGGTACTACGACAAACTTTTTAAGCTTAATGATGTTGACTTCATATATAAAATAAATGTTCGTACATTATTTCAACTACTGCAGTTTAGGAATATGCTATAATTCCTTTGTGAATGTTATGAGTAACAATTTTTAATAGTTTTATAGAAATTTCTTCCATTATTAATTATTGATTCAATTTATAAAACATTTTGTCTGTTAAGTATTTGTAAAACTATTGTGAATTACACGCTTAAAATAATTACAATTTTACTTGTTTTGTTTTTGTTTTTACGGCCTGTGTGTGTAGCGCAAAGTCAAAGGAAGAATATTATAAAATAGGTAGTAGTTTATACAACTAGTACAATTAAGTATAAGACACGAGGGGTATACACCGTTTTTTGTAACACACGCATATTATATGAAATGTACATTTTCAACTTTAGAGCTTTATTGAATTAATTTCAAACACCGAAATCTCACTGACGGCTAAAAATATTGGCCTTGATCCAATATTTATCTACTTCGTTACCAATTACCATACAACTACCATACAACTATATTCCTAAATTTCTCGTATGGCATAAAATATGTATTATTGCACGCTGACGTCACTGTCTATATTTTACGAACGCCTAGCTATGCTGTCGTATCACATAAAATACGTATTATTGTACGTGTGTTAAATATATTATTTTAAGCAGCCGACTAGAGACACGAAATGTACATTTCATATATGTGTTACAAAAAAACATTTACTTTGTGTTTGTTTAATGTTTGAATTTTTCTCCTATATCAGAGGATAAAATTTTCAAAAAAGCTCGATGACAAATATTATTACGCATAAACAAACTCTATTAATATTATTATATTTCAGATTTAATTAATAGAATTTATTTTCAGAAAAAAACTTTACAAAAACTTTCACGCCTTATATAATTATTCTTGAATAATTACTCATCTATAGGGATCCGTCAAATGAGCATATGACATCTGGTGGCAGAAAATTGTACTCAAAACGAGGGAAAATGTTATATGCTAACAGTGCAAATTTATCGTGAAATTGTTTATTACAAAAATAAAACAAGTAAAATAAACAAAAAGTTTATCGAAAATGGAATTCGCGACGTTTTCTAATATCATGGCAATAAACACTGTCAGTTATTGCCTTGTAAAACTTACTTTACACAGAATTATTTTCTAATGAAATGTGGAAAAACTGTATTTATGAATTAAAAAAATATTTTATATTAATAATAAGATGTACTTATTATCATACTGCAGTACAATAGTTGAATCCCTGATGATTGACAAATTTATAGGATTAACTTTGTATACAAATATTTTGAGGTTAGTAACTTACCTACTTATTACAATATAACTTATTATGTTGCAGTTATGTGTTAACATTATTCACCTAACCCAGCCTTAAAGGCGCATTGAACGCGGATGATTAATTTCGTGGAGATTTTCTTTTAATTTTGATCTTTTTAAGCAATATGTCGTAAAGATTACTACTTTTGACAGTTCATTTTGCATGCATTTTTCTCGTTATATTTTGATAATATGCCTGGCTTTGAGAATCCGTTCTTTTTCAACAAAATTCCTTTGTTTAGGATTCGTACCGGCCCAATCACAAATTGCACTTATATTTATCATTTCTTATCACTTTAAAAATCATAAAATTACACGCAAAAGTATACTCCACCTATCTGACGGATCCCAATAGATAAAACCGTTCTTAATATACCTACTTCTTTTACAGAAAATAATTTAATTTCATACTCACATTAAAAAAAAAGCAGATTCATTTCATTTCCAATTAATGATAGCATAGTTTTCAAAAACAAGAAACCTCAAAATGGCTAAAGCACTAGGTATAGTATATTGTATACTCGTATTTTGATTTTTATTAAAAGCATGTTCTATAAAATTACATTTGCATTTTAATACTTTAAAATACATTTTCATAATACATATGTATACGGGATTGACATCTACAGAGTGCGTCAATTTTATTACAGAGATATTCTAGAAGACGGTAAAAGATAATTATTATCGTAATTTTTTCGTTTTCTAAATTACAAATATAAAACAAATCATTTCCTTACAATTCCTTCGAAACTATTCGTTCGTTTGTTACATGAAATCGTCAAAAAACGGTTTCTAGTTGTTCTCATTTTAACTAGCAAAAAATTGTGGAAGGTGGACGACTATATTCCCACCATTTTTTCTACTCATAAGAAAAAAAATTTCAGACATTCATTTTCGAAATATAAGACAATTGTTTTATTTTTAAATAGAACATGTCTAATTTTAAACTCGAAAAATACGTTACTGCACTTTTGAATGATAGGGTGTCTCAAAATTGCTGGGACACAGAGCTACCACGTGTAGTAGAGGTCAAAATAAGTCGATTGGACCCAATTTATTTATATACCAAAATGTACCGTTTGCCCGTGAGAAGAGTTCAAAGTTTACATAAAAAAACACATTTTTGTACGCTGTTCAGAAATGAGTGAAACAAATTGAATTAAATTTGACAAAAGTGCATTTTAGAGGATTACTCTCCTTTCGGTAATCAAAGAAACCCAAAAGAAATTGTAGAAGGGTAAAACCACCCTCACATTTTTTTCAGAACTTTCTTAGGGGTGGTAATACGCTTCTCAATTTTTTTTAGCGAGAAGACTGATTAATTATCTTCATTTTGTTACTCATGTAAAAATTTCGTATTCCGCATAGTTCCGAAGGAAAAAATGTTTTCTTAAATAATGCTAACAGATATTCCTAGTACAAGTTTAATAAAATTATAATACAAAATTTTATGTAAACTTTGAACTCTTCTCACGAGCAAACGGTACATTTTGGTATATAAATAAATTGGGTCCAATAGACTTAGTTTGACCTCTACTACACGTGGTAGCTCTGTGTCCCAGCAATTTTGGGACACCCTGTATATCGTACAGTAAATGATAAAATCAACCAATTATTAACCCCTTATATCCACCACAATATTTACATAACAATTAGAGGTGAATAATATGTATCAGACAGCCAAGCTGCCATGATTTGTAAGCTATATCTAAGAAAAAATCAAATGACCACTGTCGGGACTGGAACCCGAAACATTGTACATTATTTCAATGTGATATCAAAATATTCCATTTGAATTTCGACCACTTTTTTAACCGAAACTAGAATTGACTCACCAATATGCTAAGCTAGCAATTCACAGCATAGTTCATAATATTGTTTACTTCATAATGCTGCTATTTACATATACCAAATCTACAGAAATGCTTGTCTCGAAGACTCTCATTATGCAAATATTATCGCGGCTGCTAAAAGATAGACAAACCTACACAATATGTACTCGTAATATGTACTCTATATACAATTTAAGGGGCTTCTTATTCATTAACTTCACACTATGAAGTCTAGTCCCTACCAGAATCATTGATTAAATAGGTCACACCACCGCGAAACTGCAGCGGGGTTTTAATAAGACGGTAGTCTTATCTGCCACAAAAATGACTTATTGAAAATATAACTTGTATCGACGCGGCAATAATTTTTTTCTGAAAACATCAATTATTGTCCAATGCAGTAAAACAAAGATAGCACCCACACAAAATATTTCTCTGTAATGACATTGAGTAATTTGCAAAATTTATAACAAGGCTTCTAGACGAGATTCGCATAATAGATTCATTAGATAGTGTTCTTTAAAAATTAATGTTTTTACATTTTAAATTAAATAAAAACACAACGTTTTAATTTATTTATACTCTATTAAGAACTTTGTTTTAAAACATCGCACAGCAAGGTGACTTCGTCAGACAAAGTTCTTTAACTGGTTCGAATTAAAACTTTCTGTTTAGTTTATTTTTTTGAAGTGAAAACTTCTTTCGGCGTGTTGAGCGATTTTTGGTAGGTGAAAATCTTATGTGTTCGCGTCACCGACATGCTATGGGCTAGAATGTATCTGTCACAACTGTGCCCGCGCGCATATACAATAAAAACGGCACATCATTCAGTTGTACCGATGGCGACGATAACAGCGTCTGTGCGTCGTATGCATAACGTCCCCGGTTCGAAACCCACTGGCACCGTGAAATTTTTGTTTTTTTTTTGTTCTAAATTGTATATATTTATTTATATTTTTTTATATTCTTTCTTCGACATTAATTATAATTTTTGAAGTGAAAACTTCTTTAGGCGCGTTGACTAAACCATATAAAAATGTATATAATTGTTGCTCGGAGTGCCGATAGATGTGACAACCAGACTAATGTTAATAATTTTTCACTTCTGTCGGAAGTCCCCATGACTGCCTAATTTTTTTATTTAAAATGTATTGTAATTTCTAAAAACATATTTTAACTCAAAATTATAAAGTTTGAACTGATGTTTAGATTACAATTATTCTGACAGAGTTAAAGATATAACCTGTATGTAAAACTAATAGCTTTGAGAGCATGTAAAAGCGACAGATCGCTTATCGTTAAACAAATTAGTTAAATAAAGAGTCCTATGCGGGTCTAAAAGTTCTCATACACATTAACTAAAATTGAAACTTTCTACAAATAAGCATTAATTACCAAAGTTTCAGTTACGGAAACAAAGCGTTTTGTTAAATTAACAAAATCCCTTTCGAATATTCAGTTTCCTTTTGACATTGTTTCAAAAAATTATTTACACAGATCTATACATTTTATACTACACGCAGGGTTACCAGGTGTTCGGTATTCACCCGGACAGTTCGGTTTTTAATGTTTTGTCTGGGTGAAAAATAAAAAAAAAAATTAAAAAACCGGACTTTCTATCACTTCTGTGTGTCCCACCCGTGTCCGGCTTTTTTTCTAGCACACCTTTTACCACACCTAAAGATGGCAACTCGTTGCTGAAACGCGTAGTGATAAATCACAAGAAGTCACAAGACGGACATAATACAAGGTATTTCTAATACTTCATAATATTTTATAATACATCTTTTAACCCTGACTACACTTGGTGATGGGACTATCCGCAGCGCCGGCCTTGTCTCTCTGAACAGCCGTTGCCGGTCGCTGACAACAGACGCGGACACGTCGCGCTCGACGTACGAATGGTATAATATGGGAAATATACAGGGCTGGTCTGTCTGGCCGGTCGCATTTCGACCGGCCGAAAGTCAGCTGCTGCACGCGTCGGTCGCTGTCATTTCGGAACATAGCGACGTGTAGACGCGCAACGTGTGGTTGAATAAACCAATGGTTTTTACTAAATAAAATGATGATCGAACTAGTCCAAAACAATCCAGATTTATATGATGCGTCACATACTAATTATAAATATAAATAATAGTTGTGGGACGTTCCTTCTTCTTCTCTTTTTTGGAACATTTCATGAGATTTTTGTCTTTTTTTTGACAAAATCAACACTTCATCGTCTTCTTCTTCCCACTAAAAGTAAAAAAGTTCATATTTTTTTATTCATTTTGACTGCGGAGAAATCTAATGATAAGTGAAACGCGACGAGACTGCCAATTCAGAGAGACCATACACACGTCACCGGCGTGGACGACGTCTAACGCACACGCCGTGACGTCACTGCACGTCGTCGGTCGCGTGCGGCAGGTTCAGAGAGACCATAACGCACTCCGGGCGAGATATTCTTCAACGCCCTTTATTTCTTATAATTAACTAGCATTTTGCCTGCAAATCTCCCTGGCGCCCGGGGTGACCGCCTGGGTATCCGGATACAAGAGTCGACATTTTTTATTCTGCCGGATCACGGAATACTAACGTGACTTACGGTCCTTTTTTTAGATTGTCTTAATCTTATATCATCGACTACATAACCAAAACTGACGGCAAAATGACGGCCACAACGAACACTTTCATATCGTCATGGGGTACCAGAGTTCATCCTGCTGCAACCGCTTGGCAGCCGTAATTTTTCAATTTCCGGCAGAATAATAATAATTATGACCCCTTATTTGTCTGCCCCATTGATAACTTAAACTCATACAGACAAATTTGTCTGTGTAATCTATATATATAAAACAGTTCCGTTACTGACTGACTGACTGACTGATTGACTGACAGACAACGCCCAGGTCAAACCGCTCAAGATATAAACTTGAAATTTGGACAGTAGGTCCCTTTTGTGACGTAGGCACCCACTAAGAAAGGATTTTTCGAAATTCGACCCCTAAGGGGGTTAAATAGGGGATGAAAGTTTGTATGGAAATTCGTCATTTTTGAAGTTAGAAGCATGAAATTTTGCACAGAAGTTTCTTATATAACGTAGGTGAGCACTAAGAATTTTTTTTTTGAAAATTCAACCCCTAAGGGGGCTAAACAGGGGATGAAAGTTTGCATGGAAGTTCGTCATTTTTGAAGTTAGAAGCATGACATTTTGCACAGAAGTTCCTTATATTACGTAGATGAGCAGTAAGAAAGGATTTTTAAAAATTCATCCCCTAAGGTGGTTAAATAGGGGATGAAAGTTTGTATGGAAGTTCGTAATTTTTTAAGTTAGAAGCATGAAATTTTGCACAGGAGTTCCTTATATAACGTAGATGAGTAATAAGAAAAGATTTTTGAAAATTCATCCCTTAAAGGGGTTAAATAGGGGATGAAAATTTGTATGGAAGTTCATCATTTTTGAAGTTAGAAGCATAAAATTTTGCACAGAAGTTCCATATATAACGTAGGTGATAAATAATGTATATTAATAAAATTCGATCGGACGAGCGAAGCGAATGAGTAATGTATTATTAATATTCGAGTGAACGAGCGAAACGAGTGAGTAATGTTTTAATAAAATTCGAGCGAACGAGCGAAGCGAGTGAGTTATGTATTATAAAATTCGAGCGAATAAACACCACCAGCCCGGCTTCGCTTCGCAGGAGAATTTCTCGCGGGGGGATAATAAATCATAAATTAAAAAATACGTGGGCGAAGCCACGGGTAACGGCTAGTTGATACATATAGGAAATCTGACGGCCGGCTGTAACATTTTTACGCCTGCACATGAAGATGAAAATTTCCCCCAACCCTAACGTGAATGTTTTAAAAATATCGTTCTTACATTTTATTATATAAAGAATATTATACCATATAATACAATTTAAAATGCTGAATGATTCATTAAAAAAAGAAAAATAAAGTTCATTAAGCTATTTAGAAATGAACGTATTCATTTATTTTATAGTGGAGAAATAGTCTCATTAAAAATTAGTTACTGTTACTAGTTCTAATGATATAGTTTTCCTTAGTTCTAAACATAAAAAGTAAAACTTGTAGTTTGTGTGAAATTGAACTTTTATTTTAAAACAAAAATATGATTCACAAGCTGTATAAAAGTTCATTCTGTAAAGTCTAACCTAACCGATACTTTATAACTTCTTTGTTTCAAGTTTCAACAATACGTTAGCGGTTAGTTTATTTAAAGAAACTTTAAAACCTGACGTTTGTTTAGTTTTCTAAAAGAAAATTCTATTTCAACTGTTTTTTTTTTGTTTTTTTCCATCCAATCATCATCCACATTTAAACACTTTTTAAAGCCCAAGATTTCAATATTTTTCTAAGAAAATATTTACAATCTATACTAATATAATAAAGAGAGAGTGTGAGTTTTTTTTGTAAAAATCCCGCTATTGATCACCTTGTCCTTATCTCTTCCAATCTTGCACCCCCCTCAAACAAAACCTTAAATCCGCCACTGGGCATAAGTCGCCCAATTGCATGATAATGAAATTTTTAAACGGGACAATTTTTTTTCGTATACTTTGACTAAATACGAACATAAAATACCCTATAACTTTTTGCGATAAATTAAATATTTTCAGAGATATAATTTTTTTAAATTGCGAAAAATGACGATTTTGGTAACTTTTGAGCCATTAAAAATGAGTAAAAAAATTCTATGCAACATAAAAGACAATTTTTTTTATATTCTTTATACTATTGTTAATAAGATCTTATTAATAAATAAATACAAGCCGTGAGGTGGGTCGTTTATTAGGACTAAAGTGCGACCCTTGAGGTCCACACGACGAACTTCCCAGTTTGATAAATATTTAATAATAATAATTAAATTAGATATTACACAGAAAAGTAATCATTTTAATCATTAAAACATAATTATTATTTATTTTTAACAATAATTGAAAAAAAAAAACGGCTGAACCGATTTTTATAAAATTTATGTCGGATCAAAACGACGTTAACACGCCTCGATTGACACCCTTACGAAGTCGATATAATTTTTTATTCGCGAGATATTGTGTAAAATCTACTTTTTTGGAGGTTATTTGGTTAAAAAAAAGAACGGCTGAACCGATTTTGAAAAAATTTCTTTCAGATCATATTTACGTTAATACGCGTCGATTGGCACCCTAACGTAATCGATATCATTTATCATTCTCGAGATTTCGTCTTAGAAAGAAATGGACACATACGTACGTACGTAAATACGTACACACACACACACACACACACACACACACACATAGACATATTTCTAAAAATAGTGTAAAAATAGTGTAGTGACCTTGAAACATAAAAATTTTTTCTCCGTTTTGATTTCGATTTTCGGACGCATTACAATAACTTCCAATGGGAAGTTAAAAATTATAATTCTATTTGTGTCTGTTTCGACATTATTATGTATCAAAAATAAAAAAGCAGTTTTTAAGAAAAATATAAGAGAAAAATTTCTAAATGTGGCTAATATAGGTGAACACAAATATGGCCGTTTGTGTTTATGACCCTCAGTCTACTCTTTATTTTTAAGAGATCGTTAATCCATCCTTATAATATATTTTTTATTATTCAAAATAATATTATGATATCGTTCGTAGGTATCTTTTAAATTTTCAGTGTTTCTATTTATTCAAATTTAAAACTCAAAATTAATTTAAAAACGTTTTTCATTTTCGGAATGTTCCAGTTATTTTTTTAATAAGGAACTTTAACAGAATAAAATTTAAATAACAATACCTACAAATAGAAAAGATATTATGTTATGACAGCGAAATTATATTTCCATTTAATAGTTTTACTATAAAATATGCAGGCTGGAACAAAAAGAAAAATTTCTTTCAAAGTCAATGCTAACGGAGTAAAATAACTTGTAACTCAGCAGAGGTGACATTGAATAAAAGAGGTCCAGTTCACATTTTCACGCTATTGAAAATTCGATTTTCGGTACCTGTTTAGCGGGTTGAAACTAAGCGTTTTCATCCCTAGGGATGAAAATTTTCAGTTCGGTTCTCTCTGTTTTTTAACGTTGTTAAGAGGGAGACAGAGCGATAGGATCCGCATACAATTTTTGAAAACGTCAAATTAAGAAGGAGATAAAGCGATATTGAATCCGCATATAATATTCATAAACGTCAAAACGACAGACATAACCCTACATAAATCTGACAGATATAATATTTTTCTGACTTTTTTGCACGCTCAAATTGTAGGTACCTCAAATCGAATTGTCAATAGAGTTGTTGTGAAAAATAATATTATGCAATTACTTGGTATGAAACTTGGCGTCTGCAACACGTATGGTTGCATGCCCTCGTACCTCGGGCAGCAAACTTCACACGGGTTGCAAACGCCAAGTTTCTTACCTTGTAATGCAACATACTATTTAAAATAATTTATTTGGCAACTAAATAAAAGAGATGTTCTTTGTCCATAATGAGCACTTAAAAACGTAAATTTAATACTCAACGACGCGGCAGATCAAGTGCTATGCTGGTCACCGTATATGACTTGAAAGCTCCAAGTTTAAAACTCATTCGAGCTTGTATTATTTAGTATGTAGGTATAAAGCATAAAGTATAAGAAAGAAAACTTATGAAAGCTTGAAGCATTATAACGACGACGTTATTTTCATTTACCTTTTATGACAGGTTGGAAATTACACAATTCTGTTGTTGAAAAATAAATTAAATTATGAATATATACAAAAATTTAAAGAGCACGAGTATTGCAGTTCCATAATATACAGGCTATTCATAACAGGCTGTAACACATTTTTTTTTCATTTTTGAGGGTGAGAATCTAAATTGAATATGGGCTTTAAAACATTTTTTTTGAAAATTCCTTAAAAGTTTATTTTGCAATAAAAAATACTCAAAATAGTGTATTTTTCAACGTAATTTTAAACATAGAGATAATTCCGCTACGGAAGTAATGCGAACTGTGGTCAGTCAATAATAGCTTATTATACAGACGTTGATGACCTCAGTTGTTGAGCGTCTATAATCTATCAATAAGAGCTCACAATATCCCACCCTCTCATCACATTGAAAACAATCTCATGACGATAATTTTGCTATCTTACTCTTTTGCATAGCTGATACGGGATGTCCAACGACCTCACTTTTAGAGTGTAGCGTGCGGACAAATTCACTAAAACTTAATTATATCTAAAAAGTGTTTTTGTAACATAACCCCTTCTTCCACTTGCCTCTTCAATTATTATGTACGCAAATTGCACATTTTTGATTAGGTTTGATCAAAAAGTGTCAAAAAACTCGGTAGTTTAGGGGAGAGGGGGTCAAGCCGAATCTCACTCAATCTCACGTGGGGGAGGGGGGTCTCGGCAAATATCACGTAATTTTTTTCCCCGCAAGAAACAATGTAAAATTGCGAGAAAACTGGGTTAAATTAAGTAAAACATGTTTCTCCACTAGAATATGGCTACATTAAATTTTCTCACTGTGTCTCTAGACTACGTTCTTAGAAGTCTTAAATACTAGTCTTAACTAGTCTCAAATAAAAATAATTAAGCAAATTATGCTTTTTTAAATAAATCCAACGCAATCAAGCACAGATTAACATTTTTACACTAAAAATACGCATTTTGAAAAATCTCACGTGAGATTAGGGAAGGGTGGAGGGGGTCGAGCAAAATCTCACGACATCTCATCAAGGGGGGAGGGGGTCGAAAAATCGCCAAAATCACCTCACGTAATTTATGGACGCCCCCTAAGTACTAGTTATATAATGGGACGACCATTATCCATCATCATAGACGGGTTAAGTGAAGCTGTTTAAAATATTTGCATTTTTTATATTCTTGTTTACAAATAAGAGAAAAGATATAAGAATGAACAAAAAACCATTCTGAGAAAATTACTAGCATAGTTAATTAAAATTATTATGTTTTCATTTATTTCAGCTTTACTCAAGTCGTCAGTATACATTAATTTAAGTTATACTATATTTCATTTTAAAATTAAATATTATAAAAAAATATACAGAATACGAAATACGCCTTTGCCTATCTCTTATTAACATAAAAAAAACTGTATAAAAAGTAGTTATACCAAAATATTCACAGCGGAATATTATTTTCTTCAAAATAATTTCATATTCGTAGCAGAGTTGCCTCTGGGTAAAAATAACGAGTCAGAAATTAAATTAGATATTACTTCCTTTCCTGGAAAAACTATATTTTGCAGTTGCTTAAATTGTATAGTTACATATAGTACCTACCTATAATATATTGTATACCATAATATATCCTTGCATTATTAATAAACCCTGCTTATATAATGTATATCTGCATGCAAAATTATACGGACAGATCTGAATCAATTTAAAATTTTGAATAGAACATTTCCATAATTGGATTATAAAAAAAATGTATTTTTGCCACACCCACTATAAAATAGCTCCTTTAGATGCATGCATGTATAACATGTAAAGTGACTTTTGACAGGCCGGTGTGCGGGAACGTATCTGTCCCACACTATAGTGTGGGAAAGCAAACAAGTTCCATAGTGATTTATGCTTATTCACCCTAATCCGCCCGCTATTACCTATTGACAGCTACTCTCGGCCTACTATAGATGTGAAGTTGGCGACACAAATGAACTTGTAAAATTTTTTGAAAATACTAAAAATGAAGTTAAAAGCAGCTAGTTTATAGTGGGTATGCTCGTTTTTACATAAATGTCGCTACTCGTCTGTAATATACGTCATTATGCAACTAGATTTACAATCTACTATTATTTATTTGATAATATGCATATTGTGATCCTCGTTGGTATACATTACGACTGAATGGCATTTCCAATATAGACGCAGTGAATTGTGCGTGGCAGCGGCAACTGGCTTTGCCATTTGGCCTTGCCACTTGGCATATATCGGCATAATGAGGACGTGGCTAACCAAACACGCTTCCAGCGATTAGAAGTTTTTTTTAAGTACTGTACTGGATACCGTTTATTTCATAGACGAATATGAATGGTTGCTTTCAAAACCTACTTTATATGTAAATTTTATGCACTTTATTATTCATGTCATCATTACAGATAAAAATCCTACTAAAATAAATCACTATTAATGTAGTATATAAACAGTAACATTGGGCATATTACAGCTTTAAAATATACGGTGATAAAAATAAAACAGGACCGACCTCCTCTTTTTCTGAATATTTAAATGTTAACGAATATGTAGGTATCATATTTTCCCTAAATTGAAGTCCTTCTTAATCATTTCCTATAACCAAAAGCATATAAGTATTACTAAACTCTTTTTTAGAAACTTTAGGCCGGGCCTGCAAACATACATATTCATAAATTATTAGATTTATACGGCTGAATTGCAATTGAAAATTTTTCGTTGGAAAGCAGCCAATTATATAATTGATTCGAAACATATTGGAAAAAATCATTTTACCAACCACGAACGAAGATTCACACCTACTACCTAGCTATAATAAATTAACTCTCGCATGTAGTGAAAATCAATTGATTCCGAAGCATATAAGGGGAATGTTAGATTAGTAACCTTGTGACGGTTGAGTAAATGTAAGCTTGAAGCAATAATAATAATTGTGACCATTTTTTTTGTTACATGTTGGGGGCGATCTGCATCCCTCCCATACCGCTATCTAGCAAAATCCCTTACACAGGGCACTTTAATATGCCTCCCCCAACATCTTCACAAAAATAAGGCCTTGAATAAATAAGAGCAAAAAATTTTCACTAGCTCTCGGTCTAAAAGGAAATAGGAAGGAAATATTAATTTCAGTGAGTAGTTTTAAATAACTGCATTTAAACAGCTGTGTTTTGAAAAAGTTGATTAATTAAATTTGCTCGATTTAGAGCAACAGGACGGCTATAGTGCCAGTTTAAAATGCCAGTAGTATATCAAGAGGACATATAATGAATGAATTGTAGATTATAGACGCTCGACAGGAGGACATATAGAACTAGCCTTTGTGATATGCACATATTATTCAAAAACAACAAACACATATGTTATCAAATCATGTACGTGCAAAATCATATATCGTGAAAACTTGAAACTTTTTTTTCGGAGATCGTGACGTAAGAGAGAAAGTGAAGAACGAAACAAATGGCAATACATTTTATGTTGAACATTTTTCATATAACGCCCATATATACGAGGAGAAAGTATGAAACCGCAAAAAAATCACCACAGATATCGTAAATATAAAAGTTGTATACGCTCCATTTCTTTTCTAGTTTTCTACACTATAACGTTCGGTCTGAAATTTTTCATGGTGTGATAAAGCTACATATTTCTTTTGGGAATTACAATATTACTTATTTATACGTGTTTGTTTGCAGTGATATTGATATAGGCATGTATACATTTGAGTGATTTTATTTTTTTATTTATTGTAAATTATAGACGCATCGACAACTTAGGTCATTAGCGTCTTGATTACATTAAATAACAACTCACTTAAAACTAAATTACATCACAAAACATCTATGAACGGAGGCGGGATTCGAACCCACGATAGCCTTATCCAGAGGCTGCGACGCTAACCACTGGACCACACTGTACTCGAATTATTTTAAGTTCAAAAAATAGATTTACATCAGACCTGGGCAAAGCATTGAACCTGAGTGCTTGAAGCACTGAGCATCGAGCATTCATTAAAGTGCTTGAAAAAGCATCTATGCATTTTAAAGTCAAAAGTTGAAAACATACATTTTGTTTTCAAAATAAGATATGGATAAACGAAATATGTTTTTTTAAAAATGCTTAAGAAGTAAGCAAGCTTTATGCAAGTGCTCTAAGCGTCAAGGCGTCGAGCATCTGTTTTACAAAGTGCTTTAAGCATTATAAGTGCTTAAAGTATTATTGCAAGCACTAGTTTCTCAGCACTGCTCAGTTCTGATTTACATACATTTTATGACATTCTAGAAATATGTTCCTATCTTTGAAGCCGATACATATTTTGGTTTTCAGCTTTATTCTCGAACTTTGGTTTAAATTTACGTAAATCTATTTACTATCATTATAATATCTACATTATTCAGTTTGAATTCAGATTCACTTAGAGCATTTTTCTGTTAAATTATATTACGCGATTAACGTTCAAGTATTAAATAAAAAACTCGGGTCGCAGTGCCAAACCCTGCCGACAATATAGTGTATTTGCTAATACAGGCCTTGTGGCTTTATTATATGTGAACTTAAGTTTGTTTTTGGACAAAATAAAAAATTTAACCCCTTAATACATCCCTTAAAATAATATTTTTTTTTCTTAATTTCAATATTATTATCAATGCAACCTCTGTACCAAATTAAATACACCCTTCAGTAAGTAAATCACTATCCTCAAACGTTTTCATAAAATTTGTAAGTCCGGTCCTGCCGGGCCGATTTTATTAAAATTTTAGCAGCACATTTTAATCATTACTAAAGGGTTAAATTTCAATTTTGAAACAATTCTGAGAATTTTTTCGGTTTTTTTGGGCCCAAAAACATTTTTCAACCCCTAAAACCCACTCTTAAAATCGTCCGATCGGGCCCATTTTAAATAGGTTCCGTTCGGTGATGGTTTCTAACGTGTGTACCAAATTTCGTTAAAATTGATTGAGTCTTTCGAGAGTTATCGTGCTAACACACACACACACACACACACACACCTCTATATATATATATATACATATATATAAACATTTTCAAAAATGGAGCCAAATTGTTCAGGAGGCTATGAAACGTCGAGAAATTTTGGTCCGACCCCTAGGTCCCGCCATCCGACCGACGCCAATAGTATATGTGCCATTTGGCAAATACACTAATAACCCCTATATTATGTAACTAGAGAGATACCATCATAAGCGTTTATGGATTAAATATTGGGATTTAAACAATTACCATAAAGTAATCCTGATTGTTTTTATTGTGTATGTAAAAATGCACGAGAGAATATTAACTGTAAGTTCAGTTAAATAAATTGAGCCTATATAATCACGCAGTATTAATTTGTCATTCAAAACAAGTTGATTTATCAAATAAAACTGGAACACAAGGTGACGTAACTACACTTTGAGAGCGTAAATAGCACAGTGAGGGCAACTCACTTAAGGGAACGCACGCTGTCTCTAGGGTGTGGGATGTAAGCCCCTCTGGGGGCGGCGATGTTCGTGCCGGCGCATCATCGGGCACTGCCACCAGTGCATTATACATACCCCCGACTGTCGGATTCATAGCATTGATACAGTTCAAGTTAAGGTGAATATAGTCTACAACTGTGCTTAACATTGAGTAACTTTGACTTTAATAATAGTCAGTGAATTAAACACTTTTTTACAACGCCTGCTCTGGAAGTTGACTTTTCGAGCGCTGTATGTCATCTCCGAAATACACAATAATCGCATACTTGACTATATATGTGTTTCATAAACGCACATGTTCGGTTAAATATCACATAACTGCACGGATTCCGCCTAAACTATACTACTATAGAAATATAACCTCACGAACACAATCTGTACTTAACTCACTCTATCTTTTTCACTTCACTACTGAAACGCCATCTAATGTCGCGATAATAATTTACTTTTTATCGTTCATGTGTAATAATTAAATTAGGTGTAAAAAAATGAAAATTCAATAAAAAATCATTTTAATATTGCAATTTTTTATAAATTAACTCAAATTTAAACTGTCCAAAAACGGTGCAAAGGTGGCCAAAAACGGTACTTCTACCCTATTTCTCTCAAAGTCAACTTCCAGAGCAGTAGTTGTAAAAAGTATTGTATGCTACAGGTGGGATAAGTAGCAAATATGACAGTCGTGATTACGACAATCGCTGTAAGGTTTATGAAGCATTCGTATGAAGACTCGTGTGATTGTCGCAACGAGCCGTTAGGCGAATTGCGACAAACCACACTCGTCTTCATACGAATGCCCCATAAACCTTACGCTCATGTCGCAAAACACGACTGTCAGATTATTTGCTACTTATCCCACATGTAGCATAAATTACTATAAATCTCAAATAAAAAAATTTCTCTTAGAAAATAATTTTTATAAATTAACAGAGTATCTGTAAAGTATCTATTTGACGCAATTCTGTATTTTTAAATACGTACAATAAAGACATTTATTATTATATTATTATTTTTATTATTATTTGCTCAGCTCTGTACCCATTGATTTGAAGAAATCGAAGTATCTAGAACTACTTAACGAAAGAAGATTTTCTTAGTTCAAGGAAAGCGGAAAAACTAATTATAAAAATGTATTTGTTTTCTTACTTAACATATGACTATTTTTTGCTTTTAATTAAGCTGTCACTATCAGTGTCACTTATAAAAAAATCTCTATAAATACTCTATAAATATGCAAAATCAAAATTAATTATGAAATAGAACATATAATAAATAAAAAGGTCAAAATAGTACACGGCATCTTTTTTCAGGAAAAAGAAACTATAGTAAAATTTTAAAAGCACGTAAATGAAAGGCCAGCCTCTAAATACCGAAGACGTTTTCGAATTAGATAAGCCCAGTTAGTTAGGCTTTAAATACAATTTTGTATTTATGTCGCAATTTTTTAGGCCTTTCTAAATGATAGGATAACTCAAATATCTTCTTAAAATTCGTCACATTTAAGATAGATTTAAAATCTAAAATAATTTTATGCTATTATAGTCCATTCTGAAATAATGTTAAGTAATAAATAATTTTAGTTTAGCCTGCTCCTAATCATTTCCAAATTTACAAGAAAACTTAATAATCAATGGACTTCAGAGTTCAGACTGTTCTGATTATATGTAATATATTTTGTAAAAAATTGTAATAAATAGGTTCAGAAGTGTCTTAAGGTTTATGGTTATTAATTCTTAACCTGAATTTGAAAATAATTAAAAGAAAGCTAGTTATCTACTCTATGATGCCACTGAAATCTGTCAAAAACTTCAAACCAAAAATATTTATAACTCTTAATTAATTAATTAACTGTAGATTATAGACGCGTAGACAACTCAGGTCATTAGCGTCTTCAACACAACAAATAATCCATTTGTGTATTAGAATCCGCCAGCCGGCATACACAAACCGACTGGTACGAGCTCGGGTCCCTGGGAGCGCCAATTCCCAAAGAACATTGGAATGCAATTTGCATTTATAACTCTTAACCTTTATAAGCTTGCTTACATTAATTGTTCACAGACCAAGAATGAATAAAAAACATTGTCATATTAGCTCCGCAATCCAAAATAACATCGTTTTCTCATTTCCTTATGAATATATTTCAGTTGAATTCAGTCACTATACAATTAGTTATTTATTGAACCACCCATCGACTGACAGATGATCACAGAACACAACAAATTGACAAAGTCATTGTCGATTTGATTTTTATGATTATGTTTTAATAATTAATATCTGGGTGCCGAGCTTTGCTCGGATGAGTTCAAAAAAATAGTACTTGTATGCTGTGAGATATTATTTTCTCAGAATATTATTCCGAAACGAATTTATTTCTGAAACATAATTTAAATAATTGTTTCTGTTAAATATTTTAAATACCTATGTGTATTTTTAAGCGTAAAAACTAAGTATCAACTTGAATCAAGCATTTTTTCCTGTAAATATTACTTAGGTCGCCATTTTCAAATCTACCGCCGTTATTGTTTTGTTGACTGAAGAACTCGCAAAAACCGATTTTCATAGATTGAATATCTTGTAAAAATGTTCGAATCAGATGAAATTCTGCTTGCCCGTTGCCGTTTCAATAATCCGTTTTTAAACATTGATGCCAAATATCAACTTTATCGAAGTACTTTTTCTCTGTGATGTCATCTTAGCAACTTCCAGTAAATTTCAAATATTTTTTTTGCATAGAAGGTACCTACTGAAAAACTCACAAAAATCGATTTTCGAAGAAATAGAATTCATATTATATCTTTTAATAACAAACGTCAGACTATAAACCTGCAGCGCAAAACATTTTTGCATGCATCTTCACCATAGTTTTTAAAAATCGATGTGTTTTGATATACTGCATGCCTGCACGCCGTGCAAATTTTTAAACAAAACTTTTTTGTATGTATCTTAACAATAGTTTTCAAAAATCGATGTGTTTTTACACAGACTCGCGGTGCCAGAAGTGCGGCCCTTCGGGCCGCCTGTTTGTCATTGTTTACATATTGTGCAAGACACTTCTTATATTAGTGTTCATTTACAGTTTTAACCGTTGTGATATATTATACAAAATCTATGTAGAAATAGGCTTCGAATCGATCTGACAATTGACCGAGTTATAAATAAAAAAACCCTTTTTTTTAATTGCTCCCCTCTGGGACCAAGATTTCTACCTAGATCGATTTCTCGCCCCGAAAAATCCCCATTCTGTAAATTTCATCAAAATCGTTATTCGTTTTTGAGAAAAAAAAGTCTAGGTAAGATTATACGTCATACTATATTTAACGTACATAATATACATATTTTATATAGGTAAATAAAAATAACATACTTAGGTACCTATTTATTTAAATATTAGTTAAAACTACTTACATAATTAAGTTTAGTTTTTATTTCTGTTATTTTTTACTATACAAATAGTTCACGGATTATTTTAATAAGTTAAAAATTCTGTCAGATAATTTTGACATATAAATAATGAAAGTAGTTTGTTTTCTCCAAAGCCTACTCACGATATTACAATGTTTTGACAGGTCAAAAAACCGTTTTTAAAAATGATAAAATCGATAGGAAAACGAATTTTTCCAGGGATGAGACCTAGCTAAATCGATTTTTTGCCCCCCGAAACCCCTTTTTGGTAAATTTGATCAAAATCGTTAGAGCCGTTTTCGAGAAAATATTTATATAGATACATAGAAACATAGATAGGTATATACAAGATTTACTCGTTTAATAATATAAAAAATATCTGGATGACCGAGCTTTGCTCGGATGAGTTAAAAATAAATAGTACTTAAAGTTCCCATTTCATCAAAATCGTTAGTCGTTTTTAAGAAAAAAAATTACATACCTATAAGTAGATAATATTATTATACGTCGGTATACGCCATACTACATAACGTATGTACCTAATAATTTTCAAAATATAATTACTGATTATTTTAATAAGTTAAAGATTGACTGTCAGAGTAATTTGACATAAATAATGAAAATAGTTTGTTTTTTTCCAAAGCCTACTCACCATACGACACTGTTTTATAACGTTAAAAAAACTGTTTTTTAAAATGATAAAATCGATAAGAAAACGAATTTTTCCAGGGATGAGACCTAGCTAGATCGATTTTTTGCTCCCCAAAACATAAGTTAAAGATTGACTGTCAGAGTAATTTGACATAAATAATGAAAATAGTTTGTTTTTTCCAAAGCCTCATCATACGACACTGTTTTATAACGTTAAAAAAACTGTTTTTTAAAATGATAAAATCGATAAGAAAACGAATTTTTCCAGGGATGAGACCTACCTAGATCGATTTTTTGCCCCCCAAAACCCCTTTTCAGTAAATTTCATCCAAATCGTTAGGGCCGTTTTCGAGAAAATATTTATATAGGTAGGTACATATATACAAGATTTGCTCGTTTAATAATATAGGGATATAGGGGGATTATCTCGTGAAATTGAACGGACATAACCTTGAGACTTGATTACAATGAACGCACTATATCTAAGTCTTTCGAAAACGCCAATTTTATGACCTTTAAAAATTACCTATGACAAGACGTAACTAGCACAATAAGCACGATATTAATTTCAAAATGTGTTTAGTGCGGTCAGTTGCGGTATAGTGTTTAAAAGATAGATGTTTTAAACAGCGTCAAATCATAACTCATAACTTATCGGATGTTTTAGTTTTCTCAATAACTTGTTTTAATGAAAAGCGTACATTAAACAACAATACCTATGTGAAATTAAATTCCGGTTTTACAAAATTCTTTTATGAAGACCAATGATAAATTCAGTGTTTTTGTTTTGACATAATATTATTATATCTTTCAAGAACAATAATTATCACAGAAGCAGTAAATGGGATTAGGAAGAAGTATTTCAAGTGAGTGATTAATTTGTCGGAAAAATCTGCCCAGAAAACAATAGTTCCCATATTTTAAATGGTAAGTGATAAAACATAAAGTCTAATATTTTCTAACATTTTCTCTGTCTATTCATGAAAACCAGTTGAATAGTTTCCATGTTTATCGTTTATGCCTAAGCCTTTCATATATTATGTGACTATATTAGTACCTAGGACTTCCATACCGGAATTCCGAGACTCCGCAATTCCGGAATTTCGAACAACATTTTTAAACATATCAATTCCGGAACTGAAGAAATTAATGTCGGATTAATGAACGAACGATTAAAAATTCACACATTTTTGCTTAATTTTCCGACCAGAAACTTGGGCTTAATATAGATTTTTTAATCATTGATGACCTGTTAGAGTTAAAATATAAAATATAGATTTTTTAAGTTTAATATTCGAGGTGTTTCTAATTGTTATTAGTCGATTATGTTGATTTTTTCTGCTAGCTTGCAAATTTCTCACTCGAAATTTCATTTAACGTTTTCTATATCAATATTATGTAGGTAAACATATTTCGATTTAAAAAAAATTCTTGCTGACATTTAAATGCGTAATGCTAGTTGCTATGGCAACGACGTAAATATTCTCAGCTGTCAGTAAGATTTCGGTGTTTGAAATAGATTAAATAAAGCTCTATGGAGTTGAAATTGTTGTACATTTCATACAATATGTGCTACAAAAAATAATGTATACAACACGTACAATAAATGTATATGACGCGAGGGGTGATATTGGTACGCGAGCCGTAGGCGAGAGTACGAACACCCCGAGCGTCACATACATAATTATTGTACTAGTTGTACAAACTACTATAAAATACCGATCTTGAAAACCGTGTGAGTCATGTTTTGTTACGTTGATAGCATAATATGGCCAGACCCATCAGTTAAAGTTTTACAGAAGATTAACTGAACACCCTGTATATTGTATAAAAAATGTGACCAAATTTTCCTTTATACCCTGTGTAAACTTCTGCACGAAATATTTTAGTAGGCCCGGTACAGAGAGTGACAAAGTGTCGTATCGTTTCACATCACTTATTATATAATTTTATTATTTCGCTTGGCCTGATGCGTATTTATACAACAGACACAACACAGCTTAGGTACTACCAACTTATATTCACGACAGCTGGTGCAAAGCTCGTGCTGTGCCAACTTTCACACAATCACACTAACATAACTCACTCGCGCTTTGTTTGTTCATATTTACTTCTCTACCAAACTAAACATGGATATTTACATATCTATGTAAAGTTATATAACTGAATACTGTAATTTGTGCTGTTTAGATTTATTGATACATCATACGCACATTGACATATAACAGGTATAGTAGACAACGTTTTCTTACACGAGGGTCGTGGATTATAGACACTCGACAAATGAGGTTATTAGCGCACACGAGAATCGTATTGTCTTGTTAGAAATTCATGGCAGAATAATAAAAAAATTAAGCAACGTTATTTATTTTAAATTTACTTAAGAGGAATCTAGTCCCCCGTCCCTGCCTAAAATTTTTGTTACATTCCTTATAGTATTTTTGACCCGAGGGAGTTAATGGTCTAAGGCGCAGAATTGGACATTTTTCATAGGACATTTTTTTGTTTGAAATTACCTCAAGAATATGCTTCTTAAGTTTGTACAGTACGTCATGCAACACCCTGTATAGTGCTATTAATCTATACATACAGGGTGTTTCATAATATATGCGCAGGACTTCAGGATGTGATAGCTCGTCCAAAAATATGAAAAAAGTTTCTATTAACTTACCCTCTAAAATGCACCATTTTAGAGATACAGGGTGTTGATACAGGGTGTTTGGGGAATTTTAGAAAGACAACTTTCGTATCATTTTGTCATTTTTTTTAATTTTGCAATTATGAAGTTAACGTTTGGTTTTGTTATTTGTTCTAACGTTTAAATAAATTTTGTTTAATTAGTAAGAAAAAAATTTTATTTAAAAAAATTGACCGCATGTTTTTTAACATAAAAGTTGATTTTTCTCGAAAACGATCTTCTTTAGAGCTTATGACCAAGAGTACCTTTTTTGTGTAGAAAGCATTGGCGGTTCAAACGGGCGTCTCAAAACCGTACTTTTTCCAGTAGCGTAGAAGTTGGGGAGAAAAACACCCACTACCCCTTCAAAACCTTCACCAATTATGACTAAAAAAAAATTCCGCACAAAACTTACCTTACTATGAGTATAAAATGCTAACAAAAGCTGTTTTCTGTACGATAAACGGTTCCGGAGATATTCGCAAAAAACGAATTTTTTTTTCAATTTCAACACCCTGTATCTCTAAAATGGTGCATTTTAGAGGCTAAGTTAATAGAAACTTTTTTTCATATTCTTAGACGAGCTATGACATCCTGAAGTCCTGCGCATATATTATGAAACACCCTGTATAATAAAATAGTAAACTCTCGTTTTGTCTGTCATCTTGTGCACGCTAATCTCCACAATGGCTGAACCAATTTCATAGGACCGCACGGACGTCGCACAGTTCTCTTTTCCGGCGGTCGAATGGCGGCAGGCGCGCGGATTGACGATCCGCTCGGGCATGTATATGAACGAATGTGAAGACGCTAGTGTAAATAAACTCTGCGCGGTTAATTCGCACGGATTCCGCCGTGTCTGAACTAGCCCTAAATTTTATTGGTGTCAAACTTTTATTTTTAGTGTGATTTAAGTTGAAATTATTTTGAAAATACGATTTTTATTTCTGTTTGTATGTGCGTGCCATAAAAAAGATTAATATTTATCACAATATTGTAGAATACACTATTTATATTACGTAATAACGTTTTTCCGTTTTTCACTGGTACACAGTAGCACGCGTGATGCCTTGTTTATTACACCTATTACTAGACATTCAATCCTGAATAAGATCGTAAATGTACATTTATTTTATTGCATATTATTATATACCTATACTTGTCAATTACCACTCATTCATTTCTTTAGAAATTATATTAATAATAAATCTATACTTCTATACCTACTAATCTATATACAGGGTGGACCAGGTTATAGTAGCAATAATTCACCATTCGATGGTCCATCGAAAAATAAGTCGACATGCATAATTTTATTTTTTTCCAAAACGCTTCCTAAGGGAGATACACCCCTTCAAAGTTCAATTTTAAAATTCTATTTTTTTTGTCCTAACTCTCAGGTCATTAATGCGTTTTTAACCAAATTTGGTACAAGTATTTATACAATAGATACTCATTACTTGACGTAAGTAACTTTTGTCAAAATTGTCAAATGGCGTAGATACAGGGGGGTTGTTTCACTTTTCCCGCCCTATTTTCTGCGCCACTGGATATTTTTAAAGAATAACATTTTTTTCGAATTCCCTGTTCAATTTAGATAGAAAGAGTCACTCTTGCGAAATTCCGATTTGAGGCTTCGTTTACGAGATAATTAGAGTTGAAAGTTTAGAACACTTCTAAAATAGCCACCTATGAAAATAATAGGTCTGGAATCTTGTACAACAATTGTAAACTTTTTACTGTTTGGCGAATTTAAATAAATAATTCATTAATTAAATTAAAAACAACAAATAAATAACTTATGAAAATAACCAACAAAGTAGGCGATACTTGGTTTTTATGACACTTATGTCAGTATTGATTTTTAAAACTGGACTTTGAAGGGCTGTATCTCCCTTAGGAAGCGTTTTGGAAAAAAATAAAATTATGCATGTCTACTTATTTTTCGATGGACCATCGAATGGTAAATTATTGCTACTATAACTTGATCCACCCTGTATATAAAAGAAAGTCGTGTTAGTTAGTTAGTTACACCATTTATAACTCGAGAACGGCTGGACCGATTTTCATGATCTTTGATTTTTTGGAATTGTCTCCACCCTGGTTAACAGAATGAATCTTAAAACATCGGAAAAATTCACCCGGGAGTGAACGAGCGAACGAACCAAATAAATTAGAAGTAAAATCGTCGTTTTACTTACTTGACTTTTTAAACATCAATGCTTACTGACAATTACTGAAAATTAGAATTCCGAGTTTACAACGGAACTCACAACGAACGCTCGTATCGGTATTGTTATAACTCCGCCCCCTTGCACACAGCCTATAGGATGAAATTGCTATCCAGATTAAATGAAACTTTATTAGTGTATTTGCCATATGGCACATACACTATTGGCGTCGGTCGGATGGCGGGACCTAGGGGTCGGACCAAAATTTCTCGACGTTTCATAGCCTCCTGAACAATTTGGCACCATTTTTGGAAATGTCTGTTTATATATGTATATATATATTTATATATATATATATGTGTGCGGGCAATAACTTTCGAAAGAGTTAATTGATTTTGACGAAATTTGGTAGGCACGTTGAAATCCATCACCGCACGAAGCCTATTTAAAATGGGCCCAATCGGACTATTTTAAGGGTGTTTTTTAGGGGTTGAAAAATGTTTTTAGGCCCAAAAATGTCGAAAAAATTCTCAGAATCGTTTCAAAATTAAAATTTAACCCTTTAGTAACGATTAAAATGTACTGCTAAAATTTTAATAAAATCGGCCCGACAGGACCGGACTTACAAATTTTATGAAAACACTAGTTTGCGGATAATGCTTTACCTACTGAAGGGTGTATTTAATTTGATACCGAGGTTGCATTGATAAAAATATTAAGAAAAAAAAAATTTTTTTAAGGGATGTATTAAGGGGTTAAATTTTTTATTTGTCCAAAAACAAACTTAAGTTCACATAATAAAGCCACAAAGCCAGTATTAGCAAATACACTATATTGTCGACAGGGTTTTGGCACTGCGACCCGAGTTTTTTGTATTATTGAAAATGATTTTGGAATATTTGGAAGTCATAGATGGTTTTCCATACCGATATTTTAAAAGCTGTATTATTGAATTAAATTTATTTTCTGAGAAAATCTAAAATAATTCGAAAACATTATTTATACTTTTATGTTTTAATTAGTTCAACGTTTCCAATAAAAATAATGTTCAAATTATACATATAAAATTTTCGTGTAAATTATAAAATAATTTCAACAAAAGATTTTAATCAACTGAAAAAGCTTTGAGCTTATATTTTTGTATTCATTAAAAGCGTACGTTACATTGTCAGTTTTGAAATAAATCACAGAAAACACAAATGATTTTTTCCCTTAAACTTATAGCACAAATAGCTACGGGCATGTTTTGTTTAATTAATTTACATGTTTTATAAAAATAACATATTCAATTTAGTCTTCAAAATTAATTTGCATGAATAAGTTTCAAACATAAACACACTAACAAAATATATTTTTCACAACGCCGCATTTGAAATTTCGATTTTCGGTACCTGTTGTAGGGTTGAAACTCTTAGTTTCAACTTCCCATTGGAAGTTATTGTAATGGGTCCGAAAATCGAAATCAAAATGTATAACAAATTTTTATGTTTCAAGGTTACTACACTATTTTTACACTATTTTTAGAAAGATGTCTCTCTCTCTGTGTGTGTGTGTGTACGTATGTACGTGCGTACGTATGTGTCCATTTCTTTCTAAGATGAAATCTCGAGAATGAAAAATGATATCGACTACGTTAGGGTGCCAATCGACGCGTATTAACGTAAATATGATCTGAAATTTTTTCAAAATCTGTTCAGCCGTTCTTTTTTCTTAACCAAATAGACTCCAAAAAAGTAGATTTTACACAATATCTCGCGAATAAAAAATTATATCGACTTCGCAAGGCTGTCAATCGAGGCGTGTTAACGTCATTTTGATCCGACATAAATTTTATAAAAATCGGTTCAGCCGTTTTTTTTTTTTTAATTATTGTTAAAAATAAATAATAATTATGTTTTAATGATTAAAATGATTACTTTTCTGTGTAATATCTAATTTAATTATTATTATATTAAATATTTATCAAACTGGGGAGTTCGTCGTATGGACCTCAAGGGTCGCACTTTAGTCCTAATACGTACCCACCTCACGGCTTGTTAATTAATAATTTTATAATATTAAATGCCGCTGCACATGTTTCGTCTAAAAGGAGTGTTGTTCTAAAAAAAATAATTTCTGAAAAGTTTTGAGCTCACAACAATGGCTAAAAAATGTTGAAAAAGGCAGAGCGCAAACAATGTCAATGCAAAGTTCAGAAGAATATGTGAATATCATATGCATACCAATTTTTCTATCGAAAAGAAATGGTCTCATTTGTCAAAATATTTTAATTATACAATTATCTTAAAACGAGAAATACCTTATAATTTATTAAAATTGCAAATTTTATAAAATTTCAATGCTTCTGTAATTTCTTCTCAAACACCAAATCCAGTCATTTTTGCGTACTCCTTACCTGCAACAAAAGAACAAAGTTTATTAGCATCTAAATCTTAAGGTCGTATTAGTATAGATTCATTTTTACGCTTTAAGTTTACAAAAAAAAAACACAAAATGTTACTTTATGGTATTAATTTGTTATCGTGTAAAAGTGCGTCCCAAAAAAGTAAAATCATTTTTTGTTGTCAGTATATCTCGAATAAGGCTCAACCCTACTTGATGAAATGTGTACAATCATCATCGTCCGAGGATTCACTTCATATCATAGCTATTGAATTAGCATATATGAATTGACACTTTCATGTAGTTGAAAATCTATTGATTCTGAAGCATATAAGGAGATTATTAATTCACGGTTGAGTATTGTAAGCTCATTCCGCCGCGAAAGTGGAAAGGTTCAGGTTAGAAATTAGAATCCTGACTGGTTGGAAAAATGATTTTTTCCAATATGTTTCGAAACAATTATATAATTAGCTGCTCTCCAACGAAAAAAAAATCTTTCAATTGCATTTCACATACAAAACCCATTTTTTAATCGCTATCGACTATCCATATTAGTATACAGAGTTCATTAGCTAGTTGTTACGTTCATTTAGGTGTGTGTGTGTGTGTGTCAAACGACATCGACCAATCAGAAAGAACCCTAACTGCAGGACCTAGTCGCTTATATTTGTATAATAATATATTTGTCCGGAATTATTGAAGGAAACCTTGGAAAACCTCTAGAAATTGGCTGGTACAGGAATTATCCATCTCTTGACGAGAGGCAGTAGGAAAGAATTCTAGCAAAATTTGCCCCTGCCGGGATTCGAACCCAGTACTTTCCGAATATGTCTAAATGTATAATGATAAAATTAATGTAGGTATATTTGTCGCTGTTACGTACGCAGTTTTAGTAACACACTGTGATTGGAATTAAAAGGGCGAAATCTCCCTTTTTGGAATTCAGCTCCTCTGCCTAAAGCAAGTGTTAGGGTATTTAGTTACTAAGCATTTCAGGGTTTTTTGTTTCTGGAATATCATGCGGTGCACTTTTAGTTCCATAATAAATAAACAGGCACGTCACTGAACTGGATAATTCGACAGGGTATTAAATCATTTTCAAATGAAGCACGGAAATACCGTTGGGCCTTTGGAGATGTAAGCTTACGATAATACAAAATACGAATACATATGAAGCGTTGTATTTTTATACTTTATTGTGTACCGAGACAAAAGTGTTTTGATGAATTGAGCTGAAATCCGGTTGCTACATTTTTTATATTGTTATTACCTTAATGTTTTCCTGTCACTGTTACAATCCAATGTACCTACGTGAATGACAATTTCAGAAAAATATTATCAAACTACGTATTTTTAATTCAATCATAACTGGCATTCCGCTAGTATAATGATGACAAAAAGAGGTTAATAAAAACTTTTAAAATTATTAAATTTTAAAGTGATTCTTCGTAAAAATCTGTACAGACATTTAGTTTATAGTGTTGAAAACAAATTGACGCTAATGACCTCTGTTGTCGAGCGTCTATAATCTACAATTCTTGAAAACAAATTATTATGTTTACAAAACAAACAACAGTCGTGATGTGGAGAAGTAGAAAACAAAAAAAAAGGTAAAAAATTTTTTTAAGTTAAACAGTTTTATAATTAATGCACTAAGAAGAAAAAAATAATATTTAATTTAGGTTCATAGGTCGTAAACTTTATGATAATTTATTACAGTCACGATCCACGCTTTTATACTTATAGAATAGAATAGAATAGAATTTATTTCTTTCAAATTACAATAGCACTGTACATTTTATAACAAAAAAATACATGTTTGAAAGATATAGGCTCCTTCTAAGGTAACACCTGTGGTGAAGAAGCCATTATCAATTTGTGGACAGTATTATACCTAAAACTAAAGTTAAATAAACAATTTTGGACAGCAATCAAACAAGAAAAAAGAACTATATATCATCTAAAACATGAAAAACCAAAGTATTGTGAATAATCATTGTGCTATATCAAAAAATCTTTCCGCATACAAACTAAATTAAATATTAATTTTTTCTTTTTAGTACATATATAAAACTGTTTAACTTAAAAACTTTCTTACCTTTTTTTATTTTTAATTCTTTAGTGTGCTTTATTTGCTTACTCTGATTTTATTACATTTATCCGATCCACCATGAAACATTACCATGAAAATTCAAAAATGCGATTTGCACCCGGACAGGAGCCGGGTCGGTCAGCTAGTTACCATAATATTGTATTTAACCGGAGCTACACGTGTGTGCAATATTTCAACTCAATCGGATCACGGGAAGTGGGTGAAAATTCAAAAGTACGATTTACACCCGAACGAAAGCCGGGCCGGTCAGCTAGTTACCATAATATTGTATTGTCACCGGAGCTACACATGTGTGCAAAATTTCAACTCAATCGGATCACGGGAAGTGGGTGAAAATTCAAAAGTACGATTTACACCCGAACGAAAGCCCGGCCGGTCAGCTAGTTACCATAATATTGTATTGTCACTGGAGCTACACATGTGTGCAAAATTTCAACTCAATCGGATAACAAGAACTGGGTGAAAAATCGGTCGCAAGATTTGAAACAAATAAATAAACATACAAATATACGGAGTCAAGCTAAATAAAACAGTTTAATAAAACTAAAGTGTATTTTTTCAAAACTAGAAATTAATTAATCTTTAAAGCTAGACTTCTAGGATTTAGTTAACGAGAGAGTGCGATATGTTCTAATTGAATGGCTTAGGCCCAAATGACCCAAGCTGTTGGTGGCCTTAACCTTGGAGTGGTCGCGCGTGGTGTCGAAAAGACAGCGCTGTTCATTTTACCGCGTAAACTTTATCTAAGCGGGCTACAGTCAGTGCAACCTCAGATACGTGTAAGCAAGCCCTACAACGTATATTTGTTTCACTCATGATCACATGACTATTTTATTATCGCGTAATTGCCCAAGAAGGGTGATGGAAGCCTTTGGTGTGAAGACTCCGAAAAATAACCACAACATATTTTGGTGGATTGGTGTTTTGTAGTTATTTTTCATATTCAATCAAATAATTAGATTATAATCTTCAGTCGCACATAATACGTCAAAACGATGTAAATATTATGACGCGGACAAAAACGTGTCGGGTTTATAACGATTAAATTTAATATTTTTGTTGACTTTTAAAATGATTATTTATGCTAAAGGAATCAAGAAAAGATTCAATTAGGTATTTAGGTTTAAAAAAAATTATTAATTTTTTCTAATAATTTAACATAAATAATATTGAAAAACGAAAAGTATTTTTTTAAAGCTATGGATAAATTACTAAAAATTAATTAAAATGTATAAAAATTTAAAAAATATCACGTGACTTTAAAACGCGCCAGGAATGTTTGTGACGTCGTTATGTTAGAGTCCAATTCTTAGAATGGTACCAATACGTCATCAATGTATTGGCGTCAATCATCAAAAGGCCACCTAAAAAGGGAAAAAAAACAAAAAAATAGCTTTTTTTTGTTTTGTTTTTTTTTTCATTTTTTTCAGTAACCCATTGACACACTACGCCATTGGGTCAGGTAGAAGGCGTACAGATAAATATGCGTTTTCTGTCAATGACGTAGCGGTATCATTCTTAGAGTAATCGGATTATAAAATTTGTGTGCATTTGTTGGTATTTGTGTATATGTATTACACATACTATCAAAAATAATAATTTTTTAACTTGGTAACCATGGATACAAAGACCATAGATAACATAATGACGTCACACGCGTTTGGATTCTTTCGGCCCGTCATCGGAACTGAGTTTAAAAATTAATTTTTATTTAAATATGACTTTTTAATTAGTAAGCAAAAAAATTAATTAAAAACAGTTTTGCTATAAAACTTGTATGTGGTGTTTCCATTTAAGTAAAAAAAAAATTCATTCAAAAACCCAATTATACCTATATAGTAAATAAAAGAATTGTATCATTACATTAACAATTGATTTCAGTTTTCGTATGTCGAAAAGACATCACGTGACTATACATTTACCATAAAAGGGTACGCGGAAATTTTGAAAAAAAAAATTCAATTAATTTATTACATTCCTGGTAGGTAATACAATTTTCAAAAGAAGAAATGAAAATAAATTTTAGAGCCACACCCTTCAAAATAAGACTGTTATAATAGACGCTAATGACCTCTGTTGTCGAGCGTCTATAATTCACAATTCATTCATTCAATAGCTCGATTACTCTTAGAATGACACAGTGACGTCATCAGCCTATTGGCGGCAAAACACCGCCTTCACTTAGCAACGGACTGTCTACTTGACAACCGTTACCCTCTTTGCTGCTTTCTAATGCTTTTTATCATAGACGGCGTGTATTTTCTATTGTCGGTGCCTTTGCGTTATAACCGGAACTAGCCGTTGTCGAGTGTCGAGTGATGATGTCTCGATATTGTTACGGATCACCCTGTATCTAAACGACAGGCAAGAGTTGTGAGAAACGGGGTCCGCTTACTGTAACAACTGGTACCTGCACGAAAGTTCTAGAGAAAGCGAGAACACACTAGGCTTATGCCACGTAGCCTGTATAAACAGCAGTGCGAGTGAGTGAATGAATCAGTCATCGGTGAGTCACGCAATCAGTCAATGGAGAATACTGAGCGATAAATAGTGCGTCTGATATAAATACAGTGAATATAAATATTTGAAACATAAATAACTAGAAATAAATAGTCCTGGTATATAGTTAAGTGTAATTACTGTTTAGTTATCGTTTACTTGTGTTGATTGTTGAAATTGACTTTTCGTTGTTGCGTTCATTATTATTGTGTTTGTAAATAAGTATAAATAAATATTTATTCCGCCAACTCAGAAAACAGTTTTGTAACAATATCATTCTTATGATATTGTGTCTCTAACACTGAAAAGCATTCCAAAACATCCTGTATATAACAACAGTCCGTTCGTCACTTGTCAGATGTACATTTTTCATTCACACGTCATCGCTATGTCTGTTATTTTCATGATAAATTACATATTTTTATTATATGGTACGAAGCAGCAATATACATTTTACCTATCTACATATCAGTATTGTACCAGAAAACTGTTAATGGCAACTACAAATACTGAAGCATATTAATGACACTTTTATATAATATAGGTACAACCTACTTCATTTATAACCTAAACTAGAACTGTAAACACCCTATTACCACGATTTAAAAAAAACCTGTTTTTCATATCGCCCTTGTTTTTCTTTCTGTAAAGCTATTTGGTATTCGTGTTCCAGGACTGTCAGTGGAAAAATGGACTAATAGCTTATTTGGCGTCTTAATGACACCATTAGATCAATATTGTCAAACCATTTATCTATTTTTACTTCCCACCTCTACTATGGTAGGGAAGTAATGGATTTAGTCCGAAAAAAATATTTCGAGATTTTAACAGATTTTCACGTTTTGAGACCCTAGCAATCGTTTAAGATCATTTTCAGACTGATGTCTGTATGGTGTGTGTGTGTGTGTGTGTGTGTGTGTGTGTGTGTGTATGTGTGTGTGTGTGTGTGGTCAATTTTTCGCCTTCGATATCTTAAGAACGGAACAATATACGGGCATGCCGATTGTTCTATTGTGTTTATCAACCTTTAACTTAGATCTGATTAGATTTTGAGTCAAATCGGTTCAGTCGATCCTGAGATATTCAAAAAAACGTTCTCAGTGTCACGTATTAACATAGGTAAAAAAAAATATAAATGAATTCTAGATGTTATAATATAAAAAAAATGTAAATATTTTTTTCTCTAAAATGTATAGTTTTCGAGAAAAAAAATATTTTACTAAAAAAAATAAAAATTGTACGTAAATCAAGGTAACCATGATTTTTGCTATATTAAGCTAGCCATCAGTAGATCACCAAACAAAAAAGAGGGCCATGCTTTTTTCAAAGAATAAAAATTAAATTGTGTTTTAAAGACCTAGTCAAAGAATAAAAAAAAAAAGTGTTTATTTTTTGCAAATATTTACTAGGTGGGAAGTATAGGACTGGTCATCAGTCGAATTTTTTACACTGATAATGCGTATATCCAGTATCCACTGCACCAATCAGACTGTATTAAAGTATGAATATTTAAAATTCGTAAATTTCGGACTTAAAGGATATCCTTAACAATTATTATTAATATTGAAACAGTCTTTGTTCAGACTATAGATAACAAGTTTGTTTAGAACGTCAGTACAATGTTCATTGTTCCATTGTCTGGATGTCCCTCAACGAAATTATTAATTACATCTTCCTCATATTTGAAAAAGTTTTGACGACAATTACTAGCAATTTAGAAAAAAATATAAATTAATGTAAATTATAAAAACGATTAATTTTTTGTTCATTAAAATTTAAGTAATAAGTAATAAATATTATGCGTACATACGAGAGATTTATTTTCAAAATATATTCCTAATATTTTTATTGTATAGGTATAATAATAATTATTTTAAATTCAGCTTACAACAATAGTATATTGTGCGACTAGTGGAAGAAAGAAGAGATTCCTCGAGTGAGGATTTTGCCGTACGAGCATAGCGAGTGCGGTAAAACACACGAGTGGAATCTCCTCTTTCGACCAATAGTCGCACACAATATTTTGTTTAACTACCGCAAGAAATATGTCATTTCGTGGCTCTGCTGAGCGTGGGCGAAATAATGGGTGATCTGATTGATTGCGTAAACGTTCCCCGTAATGAGCGTAGGCGAAATGCTATTTCGCCCACTCTGCACGTCAACAATTAGGGAACTCATTATTTCGCCCACGCTCAGCAAGGCCACGAAATGATTTATTTCTTACGGGTGTTGAACAAATAATTTTGTTGAATTTTTTTAAATTATTAGTATTTTTTAAATAGTAAACAATTAAAAACCAATAAAAATTTAAATTAAGAATAAAATTTATTTCGCAAATGAAAACATGAAACTACAGTTTTCTGCAATAAATTATATAACAGTGTTTCATGCAAGCGCCTATAATTTACAATATCTATATTCATGCAAGTCGAGGGCAGTGTAGCCTAGTGGATAGCGTACTTGGTACCAGCCTCTAGACTAGACTGTCGTGGATTCGAATCCCACCTGCGCTCATGGATGTTTTGTGATGTTATTTAGTTTTAAGTTAGTTGTTATTTAATGTAATTAATTAAGATGCTAATGGCCGCGTCTATAATCTACAATAAATAAATAAATGCATGCAAGTCAACTAGATACTAAATAAAATAATAAAGCAAAATGTAAATACTCGGGAATAGAGAAACTTATAATCAGCTATAGCAAGTAGTATATTTTATATAAAGTTTGTCAATAAAAAAGCGGACGTTCGTTGTTATAACAAGAATTTATTTATGATTAAAATGTGGCAATTAATTACCACCCTGTAGCTGTACTCCATTCA
Organism: Mongoloraphidia duomilia; assembly: GCA_039654895.1. Lineage (NCBI taxonomy): Eukaryota > Metazoa > Arthropoda > Insecta > Raphidioptera > Raphidiidae > Mongoloraphidia > Mongoloraphidia duomilia. The sequence continues at coordinate 11,201,582 of CM077517.1, read as the reverse complement.
GAGACATTATTTAAATGCCAGAGATTAATGCAAAAAATGCGCGTTAATGTTTTTATCCGTCATTATAAATGAATTTACATTTATACCTACCGCTAAAATTGTGTAAATTCCAAACATAACCCACGTAAATGAGGCTTATTTGTCAACTCGACGATTTCAGGCGGTACACACATATGTAGGGTTAAAAATATATTAACAGAATCATAAAACCCCATTAATTATTAATGTCAGCATATATTTAACATTACTTATAAGACTGTTCTGGTAAAAAAATATTTTTTAGGAAAAATTCGACTGATGACCAGTCCCCTATACTTCCCACCTAGTAAATATTTGCAAAAAATAGACACTCTTTTTTTATTCTTTGAAAAAAAGCATGGCCCTCTTTTTTGTTTAGTGATATATTGATGGCTAGCTTAATGTAGCAAAAATCATGGTTACCTTGATTTACGTACAATTTTTATTTTTTTTAGTAAAATATTTTTTTTCTCGAAAACTGTACATTTTAGAGAAAAAAAATATTTACATTTTTTTCATATTATAACATCTAGAATTCATTTATATTTTTTTTAACTATGTTAATACGTGACATTGAGAACGTTTTTTTTAATATCTCAGGATCCACTGAACCGATTTGACTCAAAATCTAATCAGATCTAAGTTAAAGGCTGATAAACACAATAGAACAATCGGCATGGCCGTATGTTGTTCCGTTTTTACGATATCGAAGGCGAAAAATTGATCACACACACACACACAGACATCGGTCAAAAAATGATCTTAAACGATTGCTAGGGTCTCAAAACGTGAAGATCTGTTAAAATCTCGAAATATTTTTTTCGGACTAAATCCATTAAGTACTTCCCTACCATAGTAGAGGTGGGAAGTAAAAATAGCCAAAGCTATTTTTATTAGGATTCCGTAGCTCCGAACGGAACCCTATTACTGAGCCTACGATGTCCGTCCGTCTGTCACAAGCCTCTATCTCACAAGCGGTAAGAGGTAGCTAGTTAAAATTTTCACAGATTGTGTGTTGTCTTGGCATGAATCCTAGCAAATAATAAAAATCAAAGTTTAATCACTAGAAGGCTCCCCATACATGGATAAATTATACTCGTATATGAGCATTCAATACAATATACAAGATATTATCTTATATGTATTGAACGCTTGTATTACTCAGTGTACCGTTTCTGCTGCAGAGTGCAATAAGTTTGTTGTAGTGATGGGCGATGACGAGATATTTTAGTCGATTGTCTCGATTGTTCAAACATCTCGATGACTCTCGATAGTTTTCACTTGGACTCGATTGTTGTTGTTTCATATTTCACCGAGACTAAGTTGCATAGTACTGAATCGTACAGACGACGTACACTGTCGAGAGCCACATAATATATAATCGTTCATCACTCAACAACTGTGATCGAGTCAATAGATGGTCGATTGTGCAGTAATCGAATGCTGACCGACTGAACAGTGTGAACAGTGAATCAACGATGAACGAGTAGCGTAAACGTCAGACTTCATTCGACCAGCATATAACCTTGAATCGCGATTATATGTATTCTCATTCGCTGGCAAATAATCGACTTGAGCAATCGAACATTTCGATTGTAAAATCAAACTCCGAGTCGATTGTGGACTCGATTGTTATTATGAACGATTGCGATTGTTTCGATTGTAAAAACATCTCGTATTCGCCCAACGCTAGTTTGTTGTTGGATAAGGCGTTCAACTGTCACACCGAAAAGCCGGGTACAAATTTGACTGACTACACATATGTTTATTTTTACATATACAGTAGAACCTCGATAACTTTTACGACGAGATTTAACATGTTTACAATATACAGGGTGTTAAAAAAAGTGTTCTGAATTTTTAAGGGCGTGTAGACTATAGACTAAAATAAGTGAAAAAAGCCTAATAAACATGGGTTCGCAAACTAACCGTTTCAAAGATATGAGCTATTTTCAGAAATGTACTATCTAAGAAAATAAGAAAACAGTATGTGGCATCAAATTTACGCATTTTATTTACCTAAGCCATTTAACAATAGGTGTTCTACATGTCCCCCTTCCATCTCAACACGTGATTCACATCTTCTTATAAACGAGTTTCGCACTTTTTCAAAAATTCTCGGTTTTACTTGAATTATCTCACAGGCATGTTCTATTCGCTCTTGTAAGTGCGCTACATTATAAATTTTGAAAAATTTTGAAAATACTGAAAATTAAGTGAAAAGCAGCTATTTTATAGTTTGTATGCGGCAAAAAATACAAAATATTATATCTCATGCGTAATGATATTATGACTCGTGTGGCCGTTAAAACTCGTTATCGCTCGTTTTAACATACTGACACTATGTCTCATTATGCAACTAGATATACAATATACTATTCCATTTTGGACAAAAATTCGAGTTTGAAAGTAATATACCAGAGATGGCGAACCTTTCCAAAAGTTTTCAAAAATGTAGCCACGATGTGCCAACAAGCAACCAAAGAAATTTAGTGAGCAAAAAAAGTAATCAAAAACTTTTTAACAAAAAAAAAACCTCCTTCGAAAAGCCACTAAAAAGAGGAAAATAATGAAATTTTGAGGTCTGTGCCAATTTAATAAAATATGAAGTTGGTTAAAAAGAAGATATTAATTACTATAATATACTTTTTAACCGACTTCATATTTTATTAAATTGGCGCACCCTCAAAATTTCATTATTTTCCTCTTTTTAGTGGCTTTTTGAAGGAGGTTTTTTTTTTTTTTGTTAAAAAGTTTTTTATTTTTTATTTTTAGTGTCAAAAAGTGACATTTACCTTAAAGGAATCACACGCCGTTACTCACTTTTATTAAAATCAGCCGAACTACTGAACCGATTTTGATGAAATTTCTATGGGACCAATCTGAAAGTTTATCCTTTCAAGTAAAAAAAGAATTTTCCAAATGGGTTTATACATGACGGAGTTCTGAGGTAACAAACATAAAAAACAACCGAATTGAGAACCACCTCCTTTTTCTGAAAATTGCTTATAAATTCTTTATATATACTTATATCTTATATTTGTTATTTGAATGATAGTCAAATTTTGTCGTCAACATATTTTTACTTATTTCGATTTTGTACCTCAATCGATGCCGTGCCGACAATATTCTATCGTGTGCCACCTATGGGACGCGTGCTATAGGTTCGCCATCCCTGACCTACAATATACCTTTAAAAACAGGAAAATATAAAATCATACGAAAGTACAAAGCGACTTTTATATAAATACCAAAGGGAAATTTGTTTTATTGTGCGAAATTACGCAATGATAAATTTACATCAATGTATATAAATACGAAATACGCAAAGGTACCCGTATGTACACTTTGTTTTTCTGCTAACTGCTTTGTAAAGGCGACCTCAAAGGCACTGATTTCAATCTGAAGTTATAATTTATAACTAATGACGATTATCTGGGTACGTTTTTACAGGCTTATGAAAATTATGTAAAAGCTGCTTTTAAACCAGAAAATCAAGCACATTGCATTGTTAAATGCAATGTAGTTTATAAAAAAACTTTTTAACAAAAAAAAACCTCCTTCAAAATGCCACTAAAAACAGGAAAATAATGAAATTTTGATGTCTGCGCCAATTTAATAAAATATGAAGTCGATTAAAAAGTACAGTATAGTGATTAATATCTTCTTTTTTTAACCAACTTCATATTTTATTAAATTGGCGCAGACCTCAAAATTTCATTATTTTCCTCTTTTTAGTGGCTTTTTGAAGGAGGTTTTTTTTTTTTTTGTTAAAAAGTTTTTTATTTTTTACTTTTTAGTGTCAAAAAGTGGAATTTACCTTAAAGGAATCACACGCCGTTACTCACTTTTATTAAACCGACTTTCTTACGCTGTCTGATGTATCAAAAAGTGACATTTACCTTAAGGAATCACACGTCGTTACTAACTTTTATTAAAATCAGCCGAACTACTGAACCGATTTTGATGAAATTTCTATGGGACCAATCTGAAAGTATATACCTACTTTCAAATAAAAAAAAATCCAAATCGGTTTATAAATGACGGAGTTCAGAGGTAACAAACATAAAAAAAAATAATAAATACAACCGAATTGAGAACCACCTCCTTTTTTGAAGTCGGTTAAAAAAAATGTAAAACTCCGTTAATCAAACAATAATTTACATGAAGTTTTAAGGACTTGCTTTCGAGGAAAAAATTAATTATTACTGCGGGGAGGAGGCGCCAGTACTTATTAATAATATTATTATTTAAGCAAGTGTTTAAGAAATAAGAATTTAATAAAATTTGTGTTGTCAGTCAAAAGTAATTTAAAAATTCATATAAGAAAGGATTCTTATATTATTTCATTTTTCAGGTATTTAGGTATAAAGGCTTTATACGAAAAAACCGAAACCTATATTTTTTCTATATATTATGACATATTCCGTGCTTACTAATGCAAGTGCAAATACATTACATAATTATAATACCCGCAATAGTCATTTATTAATTAGACCGAAAAGACATTTAAACATATTTTTGAATAACCCTCGCATTTTCGCCATCCGGGCTTTCAATAAATTGCCTACCGAATATAAAAGCTTATCTTCTCGTAGGACATTTAAAAGTAAAATAAAACAGTTCATAATCGAACATGAATTTTATAACCTTAATGAATTGATAAACATGTAGTTTTAAGTTTCTTGACGTGTCAAAAAAATGTATTGCATTTCAACTGATAAAAATATATAGGTACTATAATATTAAACATCTATATTTCTAATTAATTTCTAACATTAAACAAAAATAATTATATTTTCAGAGATGGAAATTATAAAATGTGTTTGAATCAATAATGATACATCCAATTATTACTTGCCACTATTGATCCAAATAAACAAGAAATATTTCGAAACATAATTTTACTTCCAAGTCTTCATGGTTTCCGGGCTTGTAGGCCGTGGTCCGGTGGTATTTCTACCTGACGTTTCGTCTACAACTGCGGTAGACTTTCTCAAAGGCGATGTGGCAGCGGTCGAAGTGTCCTCCTTGGCGGCCTTTGAGAATGTCTACCGCAGTTGTAGACGAAACTTCAGGTAGAAATACCACCGGACCACGGCCTACAAGCCCGGAAACCATGAAGACTTGGAACAATGCCGGCCGTGAAAGCTTGCACACATAATTTTACTTTTTGTAAAATATTAAATTATTATAGGTAAACATTTAAAATGTCTCATCAAATTGGATAAAACATGTTAAAATTATTTGCTTCTCTTTACGAATTTAAAAAAAAAATATATTAATTGGGAACAAAGAAATTACATAAATCTTTCTAAATGAAAAATGGCCACGGATTTTGTAAAGTCAACAAAGTTGAATACTTTGAAAAGCCTAATTTTGTTTAAAATTATATCATTTCATAAATACTTTAATGTAGGTAATGTAAATAAAAATTCTCAAAGTTTTTAGAACTTTTGTTAAGTCTGTTAATTAAAATTTGTTAATTGGTTGTGATTTCACATCCCTCCTAAATAAACATCAAATATAAATAAACAAAAACCATCTAACAGAACATCCAAACATATCGTTATTTCCGCAAAAACAAAGTGTACATTCAAACTTAATAAAGTCGTTCGTACCTGTTCTAAAATAATATAATAACAGTCAGTTCAAATCACAATCAAACCAACAAAGTTTTAAAAAAAGTTTTCGCCTAGAAACCACTTATTAAAAAGCGTATAGTGCGTCCGTGATTATCAACTCCACCACGTTATATAAATTAAAAGCCCGGCGCTGTTTCGAAGTTTGCCGATCAACACAATCGAGGATATTCGTGCGCTTACCGAGTACACGTCATTTCCATGCAACGTCACGACGGTTACTGAAAGCTGCGACGCTATCAACTAAAAGCTCATACCGGCTCCGCGTTTTAAAACATATACACAATATTATACAAACCGGCGTCTCGTTAAAACCAAGCGGCGCATGCGTCATACACGCAATCATACCTGTATTATGTCATATACGTGTAGAATGAATCAGGACCATATTTCCGAACTTTAAAATCCTAATTTAAATCCGATAAGTTATATCAGATAATAATAGGCCCTGGTATAAAATGTTAGTAGCTAATTAGTCTTTCAGTATACCGAAAAATGTTATTCCTTGAAAACCTAGGTCACAATCATAAAAAGTAACAAACAGTGGCATAAGATAAAATTAATTTTAAACAATCGATAAAAAAAACATAAATATTAGCGTAGTCAATCTGCTGACTAACTTCCAGCAAGCTGAATTTTTTTCTACATCTTTATTTAGTTGTTCTAAATGAAGTGTCAAAAGCTCTCATCGCGACCAAAAGCATGTAAGCTAAATAAGTTATAGGAGTGTGCAAGCTTTCACGGCCGGCATTGTTCCAAGTCTTCATGGTTTCCGGGATTGTAGGCCGTGGTCCGGTGGTATTTCTACCTGACGTTTCGTCTACAACTGCGGTAGACATTCTCAAAGGCGATGTGGCAGCGGTCGAAGTGTCCTCCTTGGCGGCTCACAGGTCAGTGTGTCGGTGACTGGTGTTCTCCCTTCTTTTATGCCTAGTACCAGTGTGTTTTCTGTTCAGTCGTAGTCCGTCTCTCTGCCATTGGTCAACTGCGCAGTGTGTAGTGGTGGGGGTGAGCTCTCTACTCGGCCGTATCTCGTTCTTGTACGATTGGTCATTGGTTTTGTATGTCGGAGTGCTGGTGTTCAGGTTTTACTGAGATTGAGGACTTCATCTTTTCGGTTGAAATTCTGTGTGTGTTTATGTATTTCTATGGCCTCTCTGTATATTCTTGGGTAATAGCTCAACGATCTGTCTATGGCTTGGGTTTCTTCGAAGAGGATCCTCTTCGAAGAAACCCAAGCCATAGACATAACTTCTTTTTGTAGAGAATTGTTTGATATACATTTTTTATGATACCTATTTTTATCCTCCGACCGATAGGAAGTGAGATATTCGCGAAAAATTGATTGTGACCTTTGACCTCCTATAACTTATTTAGTTCATATACTATTGATGGGGCTTTTGACACTTCATTTACGCCTAAATAAAGGTGTATACAACATTCCAGCTTGCTAGAACTTAGTCAGCGGGGAAATGTTTAAACGGCTGGACTGATAGATATGGTTGAATTATTGTAAACTTTGATAAAATAAAAATGGATTTTTATAATTTCAGAAACAATGACACACTGACGTTTAATTCATTTCAATACGGTAACTATTTACGTAGATGCAATTTTTTTAATTTTAAATACCTAATTAATTAGGTAATAAAGTAAGGTTATATAGACCAAGAATTCTCTTATTTTACTCTGTGTTCATCAATTCCGCGACGTTTCAATAATCAGTTAATTACAATCGATTTTACACCAATAATTTCCATATTTTTCATTTGTTTTTTTTTCTTCAATTTGTTCTTTTATTCTTAGGATGTCGGATGTCCAATCAACAAAATATAATTTTTGTACTCCCACACTAGCTCTGGCTTGCCAAGTTGGGTGGAAAAATTCTAACCATTTTACATAAAATATTTGATAGTCAAAAATGTATTGTTAAAGGAATAAATAAAATAAATAAATAGGTACCTGCTACGTCATCAGAGTCAAATCGCGTTCGCTGATAGCCCAGTAATTTTAGATTTCCTCTGCAGAATAATTCCCAGTTAGTTCAATTTTTGTATACGCCTTCGTTATGGTGTTTTAAAAAACGTGTAAAAAGTCCCCATCGATATCGTGCCGGCGTTGCCAGATATTCGAGGTTCAAATTCACGATAGTTGTTTTTTTGCAAATTTCTCGATTCCGTTCCATTTTTTCCCTCTATTACAAGTCCCCAGTTTGCGGGTTCTAGCCCGAGAGCTGGTAAAAATGTCAATTGGATTTTCAATTTATTATTAAAAAAAAAAATAATGAATTGAAAATATGAATTTGTGCTAGGTGCAAATAACCTTAGCTGTTAGTGGTCTTTAAAACACAATATTTTTTTTTACCTTTAATTTTTTTACAAAATTCCTTTACTATTAGCCTTTGTAATCTATATATTTAAAACACAAACCCTATTTCTCTAGACAATCCGCCAGCAACCCCTGCTCAACCGATTGACATAATTTTTTTTTAAACTGAGGTCTTTAGTCCACAGATATGTTATCGCTATTTTTTTTTTGGTGAAATTTCTTTAAAAGGGGTGATTTCAAGCGATAATAGTAAAAATGACGAGGGAGGCAGGGGGTGAAGAGAAACGTAAACAGAGAAAATCCATCGGCGTTCACGATACATGAGTGTGAGAGAAATGCAAATATGTACGCATGTCGTGGATAGGCTATGCAAACAATGAAACATCTTGACAGTTGTACATTTTAATTTTTGGAGCCCAGATTTTAATAGGGTTATATTGACAAAATTTCCAAAAGTATTTAAAATAGTACTTAGTTTCTCAAATACCGACAAACTCATCGATTTTTTTCTGAAGATCGTACGTAAGTATTACACTGATAGATACGTTCTCTCGCTTCTAAAAAACTACTATTTTACGTACACTTTAAAGTTATGTTTGAATCAAAAATATTTATCAGAAATTATATTAAAAACATATCGTTAAAAGCTAGGTTATGTGTTTTACTCACGCGTTCGTATACACAATGTGAGAAAGCTTGAAATATATATTTCTTATTGTTTTCTTAATAAAGTGATTCATATTACATTTAAAAAAGGTTTGTGTTGGCAAACATTTTTTTTGGCGATAGCCTTTACTAAACCATTGTTCTTTGAAGACAGTGTTAAGTCGTCGCAAAAAAGTTTTGCACGGGTACACTAGTTGTTATAAAGACTACTATTCGTAAAGGAATTTTGTAATAATTTATTAATTATTATTAGTATCTTTATTCAATCTTTTATTTACTAAATTGTGATAAAGCTACAACTGTATAAGGGGATTATTTTTAGTGTATTTGCCATAGAATATGGCATATACACTATAATTGGCGTCGGTCGGATGGCGGGACCTAGGGGTCGGACCAAAATTTCTCGACGTTTCATAGCCTCCTGAACAATTTGGCACCATTTTTGAAAATGTGTGTGTGTGTACACGATAACTCTCGACAGACTTATTTAAAATGGGCCGGATCGGACCATTTTCAGGGTTGTATTTAGGGGTTCCAAAAAGTTTTTGGGCCCAAAAATACCAAAAAAATTGTAAAAATCGTTTCAAAATTGGAATTTAACTCTTTAGTAAAGATTAAAATGTGCTGCTAAAATTTTAATAAAATCGGCGCGACAGGACCGGACTTTCAAGTTTTATGAAAACACTAGTTTGTTGATATGGATTTACGTATGGAAGGGTGTATTTAATTTGGTGCAGATGTTGTACTGATAAAATCCATATCGAAATTTAGAAAAACTTAATTATTTTAAGGGATGTATTAAGGGGTTAAATTTTTATTTTGTCAAAAAACAAACTTAAGTTCACATAATAATACCACAATGCCTAGAGCTGTATTAGCAAATACACTATATTTTCGGCATGGTTTGGCACTGCGACCCGAGTTTTTTTTTTATTTTGTCCTAAAACAAACTTAAGTTCTCAAAATAATGCCATAATACCTGTATTAGCAAATATTGTCGGCAGGATTTGGCACTGCGACCCTAGTTTTTTTTCTCTGCAAACTTTGAAATGTTTTATTCTTTCGTGCGAGCATGTTCGGAGGGGTGCAAATGTTAAAGTAGGCAATTCCAAAAGGAACTGGCAATATTGAAGTAACAATAATGTATCAAATTATAATGAGAAATCTATCTATAAACCGTATATAGATTTCTCATTATAATTTGATTTATAAGGCGCGTCCGGGTCATTGAGAAAGCCAACATTCATTGTAATGTTGTTATAAATAATAGCTCTCGCAGTTAATAGATCTGCGGTCATCGTTGCATAATGCATATATAGGAAGAATTAAATGTATGCTGTTGGGCACTGTGTAGTAACTGGAAACTTTCCAGACGCGAAATTGGGAGTTCTGGGTGCGATTCCTGGCGGTGCATTTACATTTTTAACACGCTTATATAAGCTTCACCTGTATGTTTGCGTGCTTGCTTGCTTGTTTGTCAGTTTGTAACCGTTTTCTTTGAACATGATTTTGACCAACTTTGAACGGTCAGATTTAGTTTAAACTTTGCACACTTATCAAGGACCGATTACAATACAATAATTCAATAAGTTTGTCCCATTATCCTGACCAGGATCTCCAGGACTAAAAAAAAAAGCAAAAAACTTCAGATTGAACTGAAACTTTGCACACTTATCAAGGACCGATGACAATACAATAATTCCATAAGTTTGTCCCATTATCCTGACCAGGATCTCCAGGACTAAAAAGCAAAAATAAATTATAATTTAAAAAAACTAAAAAACATGCTTTAATGAACTAAAAAGTAAAAAATAATTAATTTTATTGTAAAAAAGCGTGGGGTAGTATGAAAATATGATACAACGCACCCCACGCTTTTTTACAATAAAATTAATTATTTTTTACTTTTTAGTTCATTAAAGCGTGTTTTTTAGTTTTTTTAAATTATAATTTATTCCTATATAGCCTTCTATATAAATATCATGGCGATAATTCGTCTGATATTCTTATGTTAATTTCACTAATATAGTGAATTTAATAACGATATAAGTGTCTAATAATATTGATTATTATTCTCATGTTTAACAATAATGTAATTGAAGCTTGACTAAAAAGTTTGCGTACCACCAACTGAACCCTGAATCATCCTATATGTGTTTATGTGTACTTTATACGTGAGTCGCAGGTTGAAAATCAAATAAAATTATTTTTTTTATCCCACACCTACTACCGAACCGGTGACATTTGCTATTCACCATTAATTACGCTTTTTCCGGTAGCGTGCTGTCAAAATCACATATGTGTGATTTTGTGATTTGAGCTAGATAGTTTTTATTCGTAATCGTATACATTTTTATTTTGAAAGCATCAGTGGTGGACTAAGGGGGAAGGGGGGGGGGCTCTGATCCTGGGGGCCTCCAAATCTCGAGAAGTCCTTCTTAATCAAATCCCAAACAAGACCAAAATATGGTTAGTAAGTAAGAGGCAGTTTAGAGTTGAAAGCCCCGTACGTATAAAAAAACTTTTTAACAAAAAAAAACCTCCTTCAAAAAAACCACTAAAAAGAGGAAAATAATGAAATTTTGAGGTCTGTGCCAATTTAACAAAATATGAAGTCGGTTAAAAACTATAGTACTTATAGTGATTAATATCTTCTTTTTAACCGATTTCATATTTTATTAAATTAGCACAGACCTCAAAATTTCATTATTTTCCTCTTTTTAGTGGTTTTTTTGAAGGAGGTTTTTTTTTGTAAAATTTTTTTTTATTTTTTACTTTAAAGAATCACACGCCGTAACTGACTTATTAAAATCAGCCGAACTACTGAACCGATTTTGATGAAATTTCTATGGGACCAATCTGAAAGTATAGCCTTTCAAATAAAAAAAAAATTTCAAAATCGGTTTATAAATGACTGGAGTTATGAGGTAACAAATATAAAAAAAAATACAACCGAATTGAGAACCACCTCCTTTTTTTGAAGTCGGTTAACAAAATATAAGCGTATAGGTGGTCGTTTATTATAAATATTTGATTTTTTTTGTCAGCCATTACATCTATCTATATTATTCATTTTTTACAAAATTTACACAACAAATACATCAATTTCTAAGCAGACCGGGGCCTCATTTAATTCTGCCGCCCCGGGCCTCCGACGGCCTTAGTCCGCCGCTGGAATTGAATTGAATTGTGAATTATAGACGCTCGACAATAAGGGGTCCGCCACTGGAAATCATGTTTAGTGATGTTAATGTAATCCATGCATATGACGGGTACGGTATTCATAACTTCTATATTACTACATCATGTAATTGAACCTTTCATGAAATGGCTTCCGAAAAAAATTATTAGTGAAATCTATACATAGAATAATATGGCACATACACTTTTAACGTTGGTCGGATGGTGGGACCTAGGAGTGGGATCACTACGTTTCACATTATTTTTCAAAATGTTTATACTTACATACCTATATTATTACATAATAGTATTATTATTAATTCATGCGTATATAATATATATGCATGCGATAGCCCGCAGAAAACTTAATTAAAAAAAGAGGCTTGGTGAGTGGGTAAAACCACACTGCTAACTTCCCATCGGGTGCACTTAGAGATTAGAGACCAGTCTACCGTAGAGAAACTATTTGCAATAGAGGTAAACATTTTTTTGTTATAAAAAAACCGCCAATTCAAATTTTTTTCAAACCTAATCAGGTGTTCATCATGCAATGATGCGTCGAATGAAATTGGTTCGTAGTCGATATCATTATTTATGCTCTTGAGATATGCGAGCCGAAAAAATGTTAACCAACGTACGAACGTACAAATACATACGTACACACACACACATATTTCTAAAAATAGTAGATTCGGACGCTAGGAACCACAAAACATGCAGATATGTCCAAATTTTTCGCTAAATTGGACCCATTACAACAACTTCCAATGGGAAAATAAAGTACCTATACGGAAAAAAAATTAAAGACAAGCTTCTATTGAAATGGACTAAAAAGGAAGAAATAATATTTAATAATTTAGGTTCATATTATTATAAAAGCGTTGGTCGTGACTCACGCTTTTATAATTATGAACCTAAATTATTAAAAATTATTTTTTCTTATTATTTATTATAGTCTATTTTTAAATTTATTTTTTTTTATGTTCTCTCTATATTTTTTATCTTTAATATTTTGATATCAAATGAGCATACGATTTTTGGTGATTTCTTAGATGAACCTTCCCAATTTAGAAATAAATATTAATACATATTTATTAATAATAACAACGATAATTTTTATAAAAATTATTCTCTCTCTCTCCTTCTCTCTCTCTCTCCTTCTCTCTCTCTCTCTCCTTCTCTCTCTCTCTCTCCTTCTCTCTCTCTCTCCCTCTCTCTCGTTCTCTCTCTCTCTCCTCTCTCTCCTTCTCTCTCTCTCCTTCTCTCTCTCTCCTTCTCTCTCTCTCCTCTCTCTCTCTCCTTCTCTCTCTCTCCTTCTCTCTCTCCTCTCTCTCTCCTCTCTCTCTCCTTCTCTCTCTCTTTTTCCCTCTCTGTCTCTTTTTCCCTCTCTGTCTCTCCTCCTCTCCCTCTCTATCTTCCTCTCTTTTCCTCTCTCTCTCCCTCTCTCTTCCGCTCTCTCTCCCTCCCCCCTCTTTTCCTTTCCCTCTTTCTCGATCGTCCTCTCTCTCTCTCTCTCTCTCCATATCAATTTTTAAAGTGCATAGTATAACACGCACCCATTTTTTTTTTAAATTCGACTTCGCTCACATTGAGATAATAATATAATGAATAAAATAATGTTTCTGCTAGCGTATGCGACCCCGCGGGTAACGGTTAGTGACAATTACAGACCCCGTATTACTTCTAATGACACCACTCGTGGCTAAAGGACACTTAGAAATACAATGCAGCAAACGTTAAATGCGAACTCTGTGTACTAACAGTTGAACGATGTTAAATGGATAGCAGAGTTTACAACCATAGATCACGTCATCAGTTAAGTCTTTCCACGCTTGATGTCGCAATCATCTATCAATACAGGGGATTTTAAAAATACAGTTTTCAAACAATCATATTATTATCGGGCTTCCAGTCATTTCTTTATCTATGCCCTATGGCTATCGGGCTATCCAGGGGCGGATTTGAAGTTTTGACTTTTGACGATCTAGGACCTAGGCTATAAAGACCATACAGTCATTTTTACAGAAGTGCCTATACTATTAAATTTTGAAATTTGAGGTTTAAACACTGATTGATTACTTTGATTAGAAAACTATAAATTTAAATTCATATAGGTATTACGCTATTATAACTTTCGAAAGAAAATAGAATATTTTTGGAAACTGAGGATTTATGCTTACATAATATGATAGGCAGAATATTTTTTCTACGTTGTTTGAAGTACCATTTTTCTAAAATTGCCCCCCCTACATATTTGACGCTCTAGGCTTAACAGCCGTAACAAAAATTCATTATGCATTTAGTAATTAGTACGTTTTATCAGTTCTTCAAAAATACTTAAAAAGTTAAACTATATAGCTTTTAGTACTTATATTATTATAGGACTTGTATATAGTAAACAATAAACATAATATTTCTGTTATTCAAATTCATTCAAATGTTATTAAAGAAAAAAGTCACGTATGACGTAAAATTCAATTCCACGATATTATTGTTTTAACCAAATTGAGATCATTAATATTTAAATAAAATGTTGATTTCAATGTGATTTTTACCAATCACCCTCTAAACAATAATTGCAGTATTTTTAACCGACTTTAAAAAAAGGAGGTGGTTCTCAATTCGCTTGTATTTTTTTTTATGTTTATTACCTCAGAAGTTCAGAACTCCGTCAATTATGAACCGATTTGGAAATTTTTTTTTATTTGAAAGGATAAGTATACTTTCAGATTGGTCCCATAGAAATTTCATCAAAATCGGTTCAGTAGTTCGGCTGATTTTAATAAAAGTTAGTAACGGCGTGTGACTCCTTAAGGTAAATGTCACTTTTTGACACATCAAACAGCGTAAGAAAGTCGTTTTAATAAAAGTGAGTAACGGCGTGTGATTCCTTTAAGGTAAATGTCACTTTTTTGACACTAAAAAGTAAAAAATAAAAAACTTTTTAACAAAAAAAAACCTCCTTCAAAAAGCCACTAAAAAGAGGAAAATAATGAAATTTTGAGGTCTGCGCCAATTTAATAAAATATGAAGTTGGTTAAAAAGAAGATATTAATCACTATTACTTTTTAATCGACTTCATACTTTATTAAATTGGTGCAGACCTCAAAATTTCATTATTTTCATCATTTTAGTGACTTTTTGAAGGGGTTTTTTTTGTTAAAAAGTTTTTTATTTTTTACTTTTTAGTGTCAAAAAGTGACATTTACCTTAAAGGAATCACACGAGGTTATTTTTTTTTTATTAAAAAGTTTTTTTCTTCTAAACACAGTACAGTAGAAAATTCAGTGGAGAGAAGTAATGTTGAAAGTAGAAATTCTTCCCTCCCCTCGAAACATGAATTCAAAACCCATGAGTTTTGCTCCCTCAAAATGAAGTCCTAACTGCCAGTGACAGCAGAATTTAGTTAAATGAAAAAAAAAACTGTTTTTATCTAAGATTTTACAAAATCTCTTTCACTTGTGCAAGTGCAGAAATATTGTTAATTATGATAATTAATTTGTCTACTGTATATAACTTTGCATAAACATATAAATAAATTTTTAAAAAAACTTCAAAATTTTAACAACCATTAAACATTACAAAAACAAGTCTGAATAATCAGGTTAAAGAGGTTACACTGTCTCCAAGATAAATGAAAGTCAAACAGCACAGCGCGTCTTGGGTCACAGGAAGGGTTATTTGAGTAAACAAGATATCGTCGGAATTTATAACAGAATCAAATAAAGCACACAAATAATTCGATTAGAACGATAAATACTGACATTTTTTTAAATAAACATTGGTTTACACAGTAAATTAACTTAAATAAGGATTCGGGGTATATTAATACATTTTTTGCCATACCTACTACAAAATAGCTGCTTTACATGCTTGTATGACGTATGCAATACGCATGTAAAGAGACTTTTGACAGGCCGATGTGCGGAAACGTACCTTTCCCACACTAATGTGGGGAAGCAAACCAATTCCATAGTGATTTATGTTTATTCACCTGATCCGCTAGCTATTACATACTCCTGTGCGTGTCTCGGCCTGCTATAGGAGTGAAGTTGGCGACACAAATGAACTGTCAAAAAATTTTGAAATACTGAAAACGAAGTGAAAAAATCCATTT
This sequence comes from Mongoloraphidia duomilia, assembly GCA_039654895.1. NCBI lineage: Eukaryota > Metazoa > Arthropoda > Insecta > Raphidioptera > Raphidiidae > Mongoloraphidia > Mongoloraphidia duomilia. The sequence continues at coordinate 11,185,631 of CM077517.1, read as the reverse complement.
TGTAGGGGATATGACAAAAAATACCATATATATATTTCGTGCGTAATGATATTATGACTCGTGTGACTGTTAACTCACTATGCTCATTTTAACATAATATCACTATTCACTACTCTTCAGAAATATATGCCTCATTAGGCAACTAGATATAGAATCTACTATTATATTTTATTGTTGAAATTACCATTTCAACTTACGTGCGTAATATCTTTTTATTTTCATAAAGCTTAATAAATACTAAGTATTATTTTTTAATTATTAACAAATATTATAAAATGCTTATATAATAATTTATATGCCACGCATGTGAGCTTTATAGATTTTAGAACGCCTTAATATTACACATCCGGTCCCGTCTGCATATAATCTTACAGCTTTGGCTGCATTAAAATTTGATTATAATAGTTTGATACAAATTAAAAAATTCTATTTGGAAATTAATTATATAAAGTGTAAAAAAATCATATTCGTTAAATTGCCCATGGAAACTGCTCTTTAACATGACAATTTTCAACAATTTGTTACAATTTGTTAATCTAATATTATTCCCTTGACAATGTTTATACGTCAAATCTTAAGAATAATATTACAAGTTTGCAGATTTAATTAAATTTATTAAGTGCAGAGGGCATTTTGCTTGCGTAATATATTATTTTTCAGACGAAAATTGTTTTAATTGCAAATTTATAACATATACATTTTATTTGTCAATTTATCGCATCCAGTTGACAACATTAAATATTTTATAATATAACACATGCACGCTTTTAGTGTTTTTTCGTATCAGTTTTGCGGACCTTAAATGACCGTTTATTGACGAGTGACGTCATGATCCATTATGAAACGCTTTTCGATGATATATTGAAAAACATTTGAAAAACCCGTATCTAATGAACATTATTTACCTCTTTTCGGTGTTATAAATGAAATATGGTTACTATGGTAACAAAGTGAATAAATATTGTATCGAGCCCAATGTTTTTATTATGAGATGTACTTCTGTCAGTGACATTAAATTATTCAATTAAAGTCTAAAACCATGCATGTGTTATATAAAGTATAGTGTGCAACACGTGTGCTAAATATTTATGCGTCAGGCGCGATGTTCGCAGCACTCGTATTCGGCTCGTGAGCGCTCTCCTACTACTCGTGCTGAAAACATCGCGCCTGACGCATAAAGATGTATTTAGCACACTAGTCACACAATATACTATTAATTTTCACACAGAGCATGCAATATCCATGAGCGTACGAACGAATTGCACTTAGTTTGGACTATAATAATTAATAGTTTATGATCTAATTGCAGTATGGGATAACCAGATGTCCGTGTTTACTCTCATAACTCTGCCCCCTTGAACAAAATTCTGCGTACGCCCTTGGCGATATTCGTATTACAATTAGAAGAGAGGTACAAAAAACGTCCCGTTTGCGGTTACTCGCCTATATTTTTTTACTCGTGTTTGACCAATCAATTTTTATTTATTTTAGTTCATTTTCATTTTTTTATGCCACGAACTACACCCTGGCCTTTTTAAATTTAAAAAACAAATAGTTCTTAAATATTACACTTCAATAAAAAAAATTTGGAAGTAGGGCTAACTTTTCTGTACTAAAGGTTTTATTTAATCCGAGAAAAAATTGTTACTTTTCATATTTTCACTTAAAAAGGCAATAAGTTATACATTTTCAATTATTATAAAAATTCTATAATTATTTTTTACATTTTTTGTAGGTCCTGGATGTGTGGCAAAAACGATGTTCACGTGGGATTATTTCCTTAAAGCCAAGGTAAGAATTAAAAAAATATATATCTTTCCGTAAAATTAAGGGCTCAGGTTTAAAATTTAACCTGTAGTTAGCCAACACTAACTTCAATTTGGTACAGCTGTAAAGTACTCTTAAACCGAAGCGTAAAAGTATCAAATTTCTTAGCACTAAAATTATTTTGTTGATGTAAATTCAACAGTGAAGTGGTCTCATTTATCACCGAACTGTCAGTTTCTTTAGCAGTAATCTAGAAAATATACTAGTTTTTTTTCACTTTGAAAAATAAAAGTCAGACAAAAAAGTATTAAGTTCACAAAAAAATGCAGTGCGTTAAAATATTGCTTTTTATCGTTCTTTTTTTTAAACGTGGATAAGGATTTGACCCTTTTTGGAATTTACTCCTTAAGAATCGATTTTCATATAAGGCCCCCGGTATGGAAATTTTATGAGGAGTAAAATTTACACAAACGTTAACTAAAAACCGTTACGTTTTCTGCGCATCGTACCTTGCGCACCCTTCAATGTTTGTAATTATAATGTTCAAGCGAACGAGCAAAACGAGTGAGTAGTGTATTGCGCCCGGGCTTTCTTAGCACCCGGGCGAAGCCGGACGGGGCCGCTAGTATCATATAAAAGTAGAAAGAATCATGAAACCGATCTAGAGAATTCCCTGTCTCCTGAAACTATCTAAAACACGTCACGTTATTTTGATGTTATATGTATTTCAGTTGTAAAATATGACGACATCGGCGCCTTTAGCAAGAATGTCGTTATTTTGTTGGGACGACGACTGCTTTAAGTAAACTATCCACGAATACCAGAGTCGCACTAAAGAATGTTTAAGAGTAAATTATATTATGATACCGGAAGTTAAAAAATATCTGCAGTAATTTTAAATTTTTTTAATTGAAAAAATCCTACCGTGATAGGAAATGAGACAATAAATGGAAATGGAAATTTCAGAAATTTTTTGTGGTTAATTAAATAAAGCATAGTTTTAAAGTGATAATATAATAGTTGAACCAATATTTTATTCTGTTATTTAGAACTATATAATATTAGAAAAATACCAACTGTAACAGATTTTTTAAATTACTTATTGAAAAACGTGTCAAAAATTTGATAAAAATGATTTTTCTGTTCGGAGGCCACCATTTTATTAATTTTTTATGGTTTTTCAATATTCGTGTCTCGAGCTATACCGACGCTAATGAACATGACAAATTTTCAAGATTTATTTGATTTCGCCAATTAGGAAGTTTCCATTGGACGAAAATACTAATTATGATACTGTCACATCATTATAATAAAGATAACTTTAAAAATTCTGAAAGAATTATTTTAATATCTTTAATTTCAACGGAGATATTCAATTTCTTGTACGTGGGGTCACAAACGAAACTGATTTATGAATATGACGTCACGCGGTACAAGTTTGCTGTTTATTAGCTTTGTGAGTAATTAGAACCGAGGTTACTTAATAACTATTTTGTTGTAATACAGACTTTTCTATTTATACTAAATTAAAATTAACTGTTAAAAATTTAGATAATATGTCAATATTTTCATTTTTCCGTCATCAACTGGTTTGTTTTTAGTGTTTCCATAACAATTTACGAGTTTAAAGAAAGAGATTTATCGGAAGTTACCATGTTAAATTACCACACATACAAACTGAAAATAACTTTTAAAAATATCGTGCCGCGTGACGTCACCCGGACTGAAAACGGAATTTCTTGGAGAATTGTCAAATACAAACTTTGAAGTAGTATAACTTTGTTGTTTTTAAGATATTTCAAAAATTCTTCCGCCATTAATTTTGTTATTTTTAGAACTATGATTTAGACTAAAAAATAAAAAAGGGAAACTTCCTAGTTCAAATATTTATAGACGCGAGATATATTTTCAAAAGTTTGACGGTATCTTCAAATAGCCTAATAAAAAAGTTCCTAAAAATATGGCCTTACCAATTATTGAAGGTTTGAAACAACGGTCCTGTCGTACTATATAAAAACGCTTTCTCTCTCTTATTATATTATTATAAGTAGTGTGTACTTTGGCAACGAGCCAAGTGAAATTATATGGATAACAGGAATTGTCTGCTTCTCTTAATGTGAAAAATCCTAACTTATTGCTCACCTCGAGCGTTCAACAATTCATCGCTCTTCAAATTAACTTTAAAAAAAAACGGTATCCTCAACTAAACAGCTTCTATTAATTCATGTTCACGTTTGATTTATATTTTATATATATTATTTTGTATATAGTGTGTGCGGATAAACTTGCTGTTTAATATCTTTTCTAAATTATTTAGTTTTTCTCAGTACGTGCAGGCATTACGGTGATAACTCCAATTGGATATAAAACGGGAAATTTGAAAATAACTTTTGTAAACAGAAATAAAACTAACAATAAAAAAAATAATACCATAATTTCTCACAGATAATCTGTATTTTGATTATAGAAATAAAGCTGTAAAAGCGATATTTTTCTTTTACTTGCAAAAAAACACTTAACGAAATGCATTACATTAAATGTATAAATAATATTTTAAAAAATTATTCAGGACATATATACAGTTTTCTTTCCTTTTTGTGTAACACAAAAGTATGTATTTTATGTTGGAATCTAATATTTGTTGTTGTAACTAAGTTTCAGCTTTCAGGTAGCACGCAAACTGCCATTTGAAATGCAAAAAACTATAGTTAGTTTAGCTTGAGATATTGAAAAATTCAGCCGCGTATAACTTATATTATTACGTTTTGGTTTTGCCACATATTTTGACTTCAAAATTAAAAAAAATAACACTAAATTATGTATAATATTATTAATAAAATGTTATTATTATCATTTATCGATACTTGAACTTAACTCTGAATATGATTAAACCAAAATTTGAGCAAAATCCTATAACTGCCTAATATGCGATATATTAAATTACTCTGCGCTTAAGTATTTTAAAACTTTTGTGAGTTTACGAGTTTCGTCTTTTAATGATTAACAAACCAGACAGCATGAAGGTACGACAAGCGACGCTATTAGCAGTGAAAGTGTTAAAAATCGATAAGAGACAATCCGACGCTTTGCGTGCCGACCGCTATTTACACCCAGGGTTATGTACATCAAGCGGCATATTATAACTCAAACCAAACATCAGCAAATATGCAAATGACCACCACACAGGCTCTGCAATAATACATATAACTGTGATCCGACACAAAACTGATCTACGTCCCACTTTGATTTTTTTATTAAAAGAAATAAAGGCTTCAACACCTTACCCATAAGCTTCCAGATAATCATACTAATATTAGAAAAAAGAAGGGAAGTTTGAATGTTCATTCGTTTGTTTGTTTGCGGCGGGTAATCTCGACGAACTACTGAATCGATTTAAAATAGCCTATACTTTTTCCTGAGTAACATAGGCATATATTATATTTACAATAAAAATTCTATAGAATTATCGCTAGGCACTTGGTAGAACATGATTGAATACAAATTAATAAACAAACACTTGAGAAATTCTACACATTTATTCATCTCAACGATCGTTTCGGGTTTCTAACCCATCATCAGGAGTTTAAACTAAAACAGTTTAACAGTTTAAACTCCTGGTTATGGGTTAGAAACCCGAAACGATAGTTGAGATGAATAAATGTGTAGAATTTTTCAAGTGTTTGTTTATTCATTTTTATATATAAGTATTTACGTTACAATAAAAGGGGAATAAGCAGTGAGCGAAAATGTAAAACAAGTCGAAGATCCAGCACGCTGGCTACAACTACAAGAGTGCAGTAATGTGATATAACACGAAAATCTTGTTAATCTTGACTGTTTCGCAGCCAAATCAACATCACTCGGGTGAACTCGGATCGGAAAGATGGTATGATATTGTACTTTTAATCGTACTGATAAACGGAACAAAAAAAACCGTCTAGGAATCCATAATAAAATACCCTATAAGATGCGTTTTTTCAAGCTGTAACCACATGCGGAGACTCATATACCCACTTCTGGAGAAAAGTTAAGGGCGAGTTTCTTAACTATACAGCTACAAGTTGAGCAAAAAAAATGTAGTCAACATTTTTTCTGTCGACTATACTAAAATATAACCTCATAACCTCGTATATTGAAAGGTAAATATGACTTAACTGACAACTTATCTTAATTTCGACAAAAACTGAAGATAATTTCATTAAATCACCGTTCAGTGCAAAAATACATAAGCAATGTTTTTTATTGATAAAAAATTCGATTGATAACCAGTCCTATAATTCCCACCTAGTAAACAATCGCTCGTAACTGAAAATTTCCCAACAAAACAATTTTCTTTTCATATTTTGATATAAAAAGCATGACCATCTTATTTGTTTGTTCTCAAGGCTAACTAAAATAATAGACATCTTGATTAGGCAAATAGAAAACGATTTTCGCGCAATTTTTTTTTAGAAAATTTTGTTTTCTTGAAATCTGTACATTTTAGAAAACACTATTAAGATTTTATTTATATTTTAACATCTAGAATGCATTTATATTTTTAACCTATGTTAATACGTGACACTTAGAACATTTTCTTAAATATCTCAGGAACCACTGAATCGATTTGGCTCAAAATCTAACATGCAGTCGGAGGCATAGTAGTAACAAATTGAACAGAAATATCTGCTCCGACTGCATGTTATCATTTGATCTTGTTTCCATCTTTTAAGTTCGATTTTTACGCAGTCGGGTTTTTTTAATAATTTTTATTGACGACTTTTTAGTTTTTGAAAGACCTAGTCAGTGATATGCACACTCAATACGGTACGCAATATTTTCTTCTACCGTCATTTTGTATTTTACGGCCGCCATTTTGGTTTATAAATGATTGATTTTGAAAGACCTATTCAGTGATATGCCACTCAATATAGTACGCAATTTTTTTTCTACCGCCATTTTGTATTTTACGGCCGCCATTTTGGTTTATAAAGGATTGATTTTGAAAGGCCTATTCAGTGATATGCCACTCAATATAGTACGCAATTTTTTTTCTACCGCCATTTTGTATTTTACGGCCGCCATTTCGGTTTTATAAAAACAAAACCTAACCTATAACCATCGCGCGGTTTAGACGAATCGGTAGACACCCCATTTATTAAAATCAATCCAGCCGTTGGGATGCTACGAGGGTACCACATATAGATAGTCAGATACGCGTGAAAAACAATACCCTCTTGCTTTCCGCAGTCGGGTAAAAATTTACTTTGACTTCAGTTTGGAAAGATGGTATTTGTACACCATGGCAATTATAATGTAACGTTATCGGTGTTATCCATTAACACGGAGCCACAGCATGATGTTCACATAAAACATCAGCACGGGTCACTTGTAGACAAACGATAAAACGAACTTAACATAACAACAACCAAAATGTTATTATTGGTTATTATCACTGTCCTTAAAAATCTTATCAGTCTATCATCCGCGTTCTTCTTCAGCTTTGAATAAAACACAATGCGTCACCAATCTTACACAATATTTGGTAACATATTATTATAAAACTGGCATCCAAATCGATAATTATTATATTGGAGCAAGTGTTTCAGAGCCGGATAGAAAAAATCCCGTAGTCTAAACTCTAAAGAATGTCACATTATCTATATAATATTAATACTAGTGTTGCCGTCTAGACAAGACAAGTCAAGACTTTCAAAGTCTTTTCTTGTCTTGAAATATCAAGACTTCACTAAGTCAAGTCTAGATTAAAAACCTCTTGTCTTGTCTCATATAAAAAGACTAGATTATTTTCAAAAGTCTAGATTAACCGAGTGCAGTTTACTTTACCTACTACTGCTTAGTTTATCTAGACTCTTGAAAATTGTCTAGAGTTTTGGCAAGAGTCTTGATCTAGATAAAGCAAGTCTTGTCTTATCTTGAAAATTTCTAGACAAGACTTTTGCAAGTCTTGACTTGAAAATCTAGACAGCAAGAGTCTAGAAAGTCTAGATCTAGACGGCAACACTAATTAATACGTGATCATCGAAAGTTCTGGTACACTTTTTTACTATATTTTATTATGAAAAGAGGAGAATGAAACATATATCATTCGAAAGGTCATGTACCTTAGATGTGCAGAAAAAAAATCATGTGGGAAAGTTACCATAAAAAATACTGTCCTCCCTACACGGGAGAAAACGGCAATTGGTCAAATTTCGACCATAGGCGATACTAGTAAATCAAAATATGTCACCAAACCTACCGAAAATTTGGTAATCTGTTTAACCGACAAGAAGAATTATTATAACAATCGCACTAGTCATGGCTGGAAAGAACTCTTGTTTTTAAAAACATTTTCACAGTGGTCCGAAATTTCAAATGGCTCGAGGCAAATTAGCTCTCTTCTAGTTAGAAAAATATACGGACCTTTTTTTGGTAAAGTTGTTAAAAATTTTATCAGCTTTCAAATTATCTTAAAATTGGCAGTTATTTACAAATAACTGTTTTTTTTATCTCTTGCGACGCTCTGGAGATTTATGCAACCCTCTTTGAAAGAACGGAAACAGAGTTCTTTACACAAGTCACAACTGTAGCAAAAAATTGTTTCACGTTTTTTTCTTCTGACGATAATTCCTGGCGGCTGGACTGTCAGTGTTGATGGCATTTCTATAAAAATTCGACTGATGACCAGTCCTATACTTCCCACCTAGTAAATATTTGCAAAAAATAAACACTCTTTTTTTTTATTTTTTGACTAGGCCCAAATAACCTTAGTTGTTGGTGGTCTTTAAAACACAATTTAATTTTTATTCTTTGAAAAAAGCATGGCCCTCTTTTTTGTTTGGTGATCTACTGATGGCTAGCTTAATATAGCAAAAATCATGGTTACCTTGATTTACGTACAATTTTTATTTTTTTTAGTAAAATATGTTTTTTCTCGAAAACTATACATTTTAGAGAAAAAAAATATTTACATTTTTTTCATATTATAACATCTAGAATTCATTTATATTTTTATTTTACCTATGTTAATACGTGACATTGAGAACGTTTTTTTGAATATCTCAGGATCCACTGAACCGATTTGACTCAAAATCTAATCAGATCTGAGTTAAAGGCTGATAAACACAATAGAACAATCGGCATGCCCGTATGTTAAGATATTGAAGGCGAAAAATTGACCACATACACACACACACACATACATACAGATATCAGTCAAAAAATGATCTTAAACGATTGCTAGGGTCTCAAAACGTGAAATTTGTTAAAATCTCGAAATATGTTTTTCGGACTAAATCCATTACTTCCCTACCATAGTAGAGGTGGGAAGTAAAAAAATTATGAATAAACGTATAAAACCTAGAATTTATCTGCTTTAAAATAGTTTCAACGCGCCTAATAAGTAAAGTTGATATTAAAAAATAGAAAATATGAGCACAGAAAATCAAACTTTTCTATTCAAATATAATGAATGTTTCACCTGAAATGTATAACACTTTCTTTTTGTGAACTGTACTTTAGTCTCTTGTGGATATGCCACACCCGTGTTAATAAACTGTTTAGAACACCAAATCAGCCATTAATTCGAATATTTAGTAGTCTCTGTGTTATTTGTACCTATTACATAGATGCATAGATAAAGTTGGAGTGTATAAATTGTTGGTTGCATTAAAAAAAAATTCGACTGATGACCAGTCCTATACTTCCCACCTAGTAAATATTTGCAAAAAATAAACACTCTTTTTTTTTTATTCTTTGACTAGACCCAAATAACCTTAGCTGTTGGTGGTCTGTAAAACACAATTTAATTTTTATTCTTTGAAAAAAGCATGGCCCTCTTTTTTGTTTGGTGATCTACTGATGGCTAACTTAATATAGCAAAAATCATGGTTACCTTGATTTGCGTACAATTTTTATTTTTTTTAGTAAAATATTTTTTTTCTCGAAAACTATACATTTTAGAGAAAAAAAATATTTACATTTTTTTCATATTATAACATCTAGAATTCATTTATATTTTTATTTTACCTATGTTAATACGTGACATTGAGAACGTTTTTTTGAATATCTCAGGATCCACTGAACCGATTTGACTCAAAATCTAATCAGATCTAAGTTAAAGGCTGATAAACACAATAGAACAATCGGCATGGCCGTATGTTGTTCCGTTTTTACGATATCGAAGGCGAAAAATTGACCACACGCACACACACACACACACACAGACATCGGTCAAAAAATGATCTTAAACGATTGCTAGGGTCTCAAAACGTGAAGATCTGTTAAAATCTCGAAATATTGTTTTCGGACTGAATCCATTACTTCCCTACCATAGTAGAGGTGGGAAGTAAAAATTATTGTAGATAAATATTTATTGCAAATAATTTATTACTGTTGAAACTAATCTAGATCATTTACAAAAAGCCTCTATTTATTTTCTTTAAATTAAAAAGCTTTGCAAATATATAAGGCAACGAAATTAATTATATAAATTATCCTTTTTTGACAACATATTTTTCTTGATTTTATTTGAAGAAATTTTTTTTTCGATATTGTTTTTTACGTTGGATTAGACGCTAATGACGATAGTTATCGAACGTCTATAATGTAGGTACAATAACTAACTTTCATTTTGGAAGCTTGTTTACTTCTTTTACGTAAGTAGTTGGGTTTTAGTTTTTTAACTTTTATTTTGTCCTTCATGATTTTTCGTTTATTAGTGTATTTGCCATATGGCACATACACTATTGGCGTCGGTCGGATGGCAGGACCTAGGGGTCGGACCAAAATTTCTCGACGTTTCATAGCCTCCTAAACAATTTGGCACCATTTTTGAAAATGTTTATATATATATATATATATACAGGGTGTCCAAGACTTGCGTTGTCGGCCGATATATTGATTTTGGGTGAAGATAGAAAAGAAGTTTAAATACAAAAGTTGTATAAATTTTAATGGTGTATAACCTAAAAATATTTTCAATTATACAGTCTGTCCCATTTAAGCGTGGCAGATCAAAGTTATGTTTTTTTTAACCTAGCACCCTGTTTTTATTTGTTTTTTCAATTCTGCACCTAAATGTAAATATAAATTGTAAGAAAAGCCATGCTCAAAAATTCAGTAATTTTTGAGTTATTCAAGTTTTTCAGAAATTTTTGACACATGCAGACCTTTATCTAAAATTCGACATAGCCAAAACAGAAACCTTTAACAAACTGAAATTTTAAGGATCACTAAATAATAGACGGACAAATCAATGTCTGTCGTAAAAAAATGAATTTATTATACAGGGTGTTCAAAATAATGTACTTCTTTTACCTAACTTCAATCACGTGTAACTTTTGATTGTTAAATACAACGAGGTTATTTTTTTGCTGGAATTGTATTCTTTAGGATATTTCCTAACACTTTATTAAGGGTTGTCCAAACCTAAACCTAATATTTTAATACGAAAATATTAGGTTTAGGTTTGGACAACCCTTAATAAAAGTGTTAGTAAATATCCTAAAGAACACAATTCCAGCAAAAAAATAACCTCGTTGTTTTTAACAATCAAAAGTTACACGTGATTAAAGTTAGGTTATAGAATTACATTATTTTGAACACCCTGTATAATAAATTCATCTTTTTAGGACAGACATTGATTTGTCCGTCTATTATCTAGTGATCCTCAAAATTTCAGTTTGATAAAGATTTCTGTTTTGGCTATGTCGAATTTTAGGTAAAGGTCTGCATGTGTCAAAAATTTCTAAAAAACTTGAATAACTCAAAAACTACTGAATTTTCGAGCATAGCTTTCCATACAATTTCTATTCACATTTAGGTGCAGAATTGAAAAAACAAATAAAAACAGGGTGCTAGGTTAAAAAAAACATAAATGTGGTCTGCCACGCTTAAATTGGACAGTCTGTATAATTGAAAATATTTTTAGGTTATACACCATTAAAATTTATACAACTTTTGTATTTAAACTTCTTTTCTATCTTCACCCAAAATCAATATATCGGCCGACAACGCAAGTCTTGGACACCCTGTATATATATATGTATGTGTGTGTGTGTGTGTGTGTGTGTGTGTGTGTGTTCGCGGCATAACTCTCGAAAGACTTAATTGATTTGAACGAAATTTGGTAGACACGTTGGAATCCATCACCGCACGGAACCTATTTAAAATGGGCCCAATCGGACCATTTGACCATTTTAAGGGTAGTTTTTAGGGGCTGAAAAAAGTTTTTGGACTCAAAAATACCGAAAAAAATCTCAGAATTGTTTCAAAATTGGAATTTAACCCTTTAGTAGAGATTAAAATGTGTTGCTAAAATTTTAACAAAATCGGCACGACAGGACCGGACTTACAAATTTTATGAAAACACTAGTTTACGGATAGTGATTTATTTGCTGACGGGTGTATTTAATTTGGTACAGAGGTTGCATTGATAATAATATTGAAATTAGGAAAAAAAATATTATTTTAAGAGATGTGTTAAGGGGTTAAATTTTTCATTTTGTCCAGAAACAAACTTAAGTTCACATAATAAAGCCACAAGGCCTGTATTAGCAAATACACTATATGCAGGGTTTTGGAACTGCGACCCGAGATTTTTTTTTTTAAGACGAAAAAAATTACCTGGAATGGGTGAACAAACGCAAAATTATTTTATTGAAGTATCACACTAATCGAAATGCATTTTCCAAAATTGTATTTCCTTAAAAGTATTAGTGAAAAAAATTGCGAAAAAAATATTATAATTTATTTATTTATTTATTTATATAAATAACCTACAAACAGGCCAAGGCCTAATTATATGTAGGTACAACATAATTATAAATACAAAATATTCATAATATAATTAACCATTATATTGTGTATATGGATACACTGTGTGAGCTTACGTATCAGAAAAGTTAGGATATAATGCATCCTTAAGAATTTTTTTAAATTTACTCAAATTCATATTCAAGTCAATATGAGGAGATGAAAGTAGTGTGTTGGCGAGTTTAAGCATTCTCAATAGATCATGAAGGGTGGTTTTTTGAGGACAATTAAGCGTTAAACTTGTTGATTTAAATAAAATTGAACCTAAAATCTCGGATTATATTAGTACCGCAGCAGATGTATAACAATAATTGTATTTTGTTAGACAGTTAGAGAGGTCTGGGAGGCGAACGGAAGTCTCTTATAACCCCCCGTCTCTGCAGAACAGTTGTTATAAAGAAATTCCTGTGGTGTAGATTACATTCTATGAGGACAAATATGGCTTCAGTAAAAGTATCTAGTTTTGTTCTTCGTCGATGGGATTGCGTTACCAAACCTAACTGTGCCTAGCCGTATAAAGGACTGGAACAGATTATACACATTAGGTCTACTTTATAGAATTGTACACATATTTACTATACAGTGTTGAATTATTTTTGAAGTGTATAAAGTTCACGACAAATATACTTACTCGTCGTGGACTTTATAAAAAAAAACTCGGGTCGCAGTGCCAAAACCCTGCCGACAATATAGTGTATTTGCTAATACTGGCATTGTGGCTTTATTATGTTTGTTTTTGGACAAAATAAAAAATTTAACCCCTTAATACATCCCTTAAAATAATATTTTTTTTCTTAATTTCAATATTTTTATCAATGCAACCTCGGTACCAAATTAAATACACCCTTCAGTAAGTAAAGTACTATCCGCAAACTAGTGTTTTCATAAAATTTGTAAGTCCGGTCCTGTCGGGCCGATTTTATTAAAATTTTAGCAGTACATTTTAATCGTTACTAAAGGGTTAAATTTCAATTTTGAAACGATTCTGAGAATTTTTCCGGCATTTTTGGGCCCAAAAACATTTTTCAACCCCTAAAAACCACCCTTAAAATGGTCCGATTGGGCCCATTTTAAATAGGCTTCGTGCGGTGATATGTTTCAACGTGCCTACCAAATTTCGTCAAAATCAATTAACTCTTTCGAAAGTTATAGCCCGCACACACACACACACACACACACACACATATATATATATATATAAACAGACATTTCCAAAAATGGTGCCAAAGTGTTCAGGAGGCTATGAAACGTCGAGAAATTTTGGTCCGACCCCTAGGTCCCGCCATCCGACCGACGCCAATAGTGTATGTGCCATATGGCAAATACACTAAAAAGGATTAAAAACAGTTTATAGTATAGTGTACTCATGACTCAGATGCCGTTTGAATTCTTCATCTCAAATATTATATCTATAATTATTTTCGGGATTTAATAATTGTAACATTAAATTTTGACTGCAACTAACAAAATTTTTATAAGGTATATAAATTTATTTCTATGTGGTTTACACGCCCTTTTTGCGCTAATTCCCAAAAATATAACAAGCCGTGAGGTGGGTCGTTTGTTAGGACTAAAGTGCGACCCTTGAGGTCCACACGACGAACTTCCCAGTTTGAAAATATTTAATAATAATAATTAAATTAGATATTACACAGAAAAGTAATCATTTTAATCATTAAAACATAATTATTATTTATTTTTAACAATAATTAAAAAAAAAAAAAAAAAAAACGGCTGAACCGATTTTTATAAAATTTATGTCGGATCAAAATGACGTTAACACGCCTCGATTGACACCCTTACGAAGTCAATATAATTTTTTATTCGCGAGATATTGTGTAAAATCTACTTTTTTGGAGGTTATTTGGTTAAGAAAAAAGAACGGCTGAACCGATTTTGAAAAAATTTCTTTCAGATCATATTTACGTTAATACGCGTCGATTGGCACCCTAACGTAGTCGATATCATTTTTCATTCTCGAGATTTCGTCTTAGAAAGAAATGGACACATACATACGTACGTACGTACGTATGTACACACACACACACACATACACACACACACAGACATCTTTCTAAAAGTAGTGTAAAAATAGTGTAGTGACCTTGAAACATAAAAATTTTATTTCCTTTTTGATTTCGATTTTCGGACCCATTACAATAACTTCCAATGGGAAGTTAATAAAAAACACACTATTGTATTCGAATGCGGAAACATTACCGATTTCGTATGGGATAACGGACAAAAAATTTGAGATTCGAATGGATTTAATTCAAATACTAAGTACCTAGTATCCGAATACCAAAGTGTCCATCTCTGGCATGAATACATGAACCGCAAAATAACTACTCGAGGAAATTCAGCCGCTAAAAAGTGCATTGCAACGAATCGCCTATGTTCGTTTTTCCTTCCAGAAACCAACCAAGGTAAATCATTCATACAAGAATATTTGTAAAATTATGATGTGTGTATTTATCGACAAAAATAATATACTGTACCTGGTACAAAATTCAAAGTTATTGATATTATAATAGCATAATTTGATGATAATTTCCTTCTTTTCTTTATTTCCACGTTACATTTATAACAATCTATATTGAGACATTCTCCAAAAAATATACCTGTCAATCAAAAAAACATGTTTATTAATATATAACTCTAGAAAACAACATGTGGTTAATAAACTACCACAATTAACGTCACTTTTCTGAATTTATTGTTTAAGAAATGTTAACAGTTATAAATACAAATGAATGGATTTCTTCTAAAAATTTACTGTGTATATTTTAGGCATTCTATGTAGACTTTAATATTCCACAGAAACCAAATAATAATTTGAATTGATGTATGTATTTCTGATGTTACGCAGTTATCAGCGCCGTTGCTACCGTGGCAACCGGGGCCCGTGCCAGGGGCGCTAACCCCGGAGGAGGGCGCAATCAGCGAAATCAGCGATGCGAAAATATGATTAATTATTTTCAAGCAAAGGGCGCGAAATCAGAATCTTGCCCTGGGCGCCGATGATCCTAACTACGGTACTGGCAGTTATATGCTGTCAAAGCATCTATAAAAAATTCGACTGATGACCAGTCCTATACTTCCCACCTAGTAAATATTTGCAAAAAATAAACACTATTTTTTTATTCTTTGAAAAAAGGCATGGCCCTCTTTTTTGTTTGGTGATATACTGATGGCTAGTAATATGGCAAAAATCATGGTTACCTTGATTTACGTACAATTTTTTTTTTTTAGTAAAGTATTTTTTTTCTCAAAAACTATACATTTTAGAGAAAAAAATATTTACATTTTTTTCATATTATAACATCTAGAATTCATTTATATTTTTTTTACCTATGTTAATTCGTGACATTGAGAACGTTTTTTTAATATCTCAGGATCCACTGAACCGATTTGACACAATATCTAATCAGATCTAATTTAAAGACTGATAAACACAACAGAACAATCGGCATGGCCGTATGTTGTTCCGTTTTTACGATATCGAAGGCGAAAAATTGACCACGTACACACACACACACACAGAGACATCAGTCAGAAAATGATCTTAAACGATTGCTATAGGGTTTCAAAACGTGAAGATCTGTTAAAATCTCGAAATATTTTTTTCGGACTAAATCCTGTACTTCCCTACCATAGTAGAGGTGGGAAGTAAAAAATATAAGAAGTCTGTTAAAAAAATTGTTGGCCAAAGATAACATGTGGTGAGGAACCGGTGCCTTAATCCTATATGTAACAGACCACTATCCAAATATGTAATATCCATTACATAATTGAGGACATCATTTAACTGCCCTTAACACACTACCTATAGTATCGAGCAAATAAAGAAACTTGTTAATTCTTTTAATACCTTATTTCGTTATTTATGCCATTACAAAATGTCTTCATCGATGTGCATTCACAAACCGTTACAATTTATTTCAAAAAGGAAAAAAAATAAATTCACTTAATTATCGATAGATTGAGTTTTCGCGGATGACATATCCGCCATAAAAATAATTTTAAAAAAATTGAACCAGCTTCAAAGAAGAAATCAAAATAGAAGTCGACACAATTTTCCTCTATAGTTCAGTTTGAATCCAAGAGCAAGGTGATTGTAAAACTAAAGGAAAAATTATTTTATTCTTTTTAGACGTAAGATTCTGATTCCTTCTTAATGAAGGAAATGTGGAAAAAACAAGTTATGTCCTTCTGACAAATTGCTGAGTAAATTGAATTTAAAGTTATTTTCTTTCCTTGTTCTTTTGCCATCCAATAATTTTAAGTTTTAAAATACACGGTGATCTACCTATTTCTTTTACCCCACAATTTACCCAGTGCTGAATACCGTTACGGTCTATCAGATGACACTAACAGCTCAAAAATCAAAAAAATGTGACATACCCTGTTCTTTCTGCATTCCCTTCCTTTGTAGTCGGTTTATGGTAAAAAATGTTATATTCTTTTTAGTTTAAACTGTAAAGTTTAGTTCACCTTAGCCATACAAACAAAATCCTCAAGTCAATAATACATCTGTTCTAAAATGATATCAGAATTATTTTAGCTTGAAATTCCAAGTAAACATTTTCTGATTGCCTTGTGTGTTTTGATTTGAATGGAAAACCGAATCGGAATTACGAAAGTGCTTCGGTCCAAGCCTTTCTGCGGCCTTTGGGTTTATAGTTACAACTTATATAATAAGATACTTCATAAAGTAAAGTTGAAGGGAATGTAATAGATTGGATAATCTGTTTGTAGCGTGTTCACTGCGGCATCGCCAACTGCTGCCGACTATCAGTCGAGAGGGTCGAGTTGGCCACTGCTGGTCGCCTCACAGCTCAGCTATTGTATTCCTAATGTGGTCCAATGTACGGACGTCGTGTCTCAATTAAAAAAAATGTGAGCCGTCGTGGGACGCCTGGCAGATGTGAAACATTTTTATAGCTTGAATCTTTTTTTATTGAACTTGACAAATTTATCAAAATAAAATCTAGCCTATATCACTTAGGGATATTAAAGCTTTCTATTAGTAAAAGAATTTTTTAAATCGGTTCAATAGTTCCAGAGATAATAATTTATGATTTATTACAACGCCACGAGACATTCTCCCCCTGCGAAGATAATAAGTGAAAGAATTTTTAGAATCGGTTCAGTACTTCGAGAGATAAGAATTTACAATTTAACACAATTTACCCTAATTTTCCCTCGTTTACTCAAATTTACCCTAGTATACCCTAATTTCTTGAATTTACCCTAGTTTTCCCTAAACACCCTAACTTACCCAAATTTTCCTTAATTTAATCTAATTTACTCTAATTTACCCTAATTTACTCTAATTTACCTTAAATACCCTAATTTACCGTAATGTACCTTAATTTACTCTCATTTAACCTAATTTACCCTAATTTACTCTAATTAATCCTAATTGACCCTAACTTACTCTAATTTCCACCCTGCGAGAAACTGTCACCCTGCGAAGGTATTGAATTAAACGACGTACTAATCAAACGATTTTACACAGTGCACGCCTAGCCAGTGCCGCAGTGGTGGGGAGAACAGCTTTAGTCCATGCTATGCATGTGCCCACGTTCTATTGGCCGCGTCTTTGCACATGCTCAATTGCGCCAGATGCAGTCGACCGTGTCTTTGTGCATGCTCAATTGCTCGTACAACGCTTGCGCAACTGAAGCGACCAATAGCATGTGCTCACCGCCCCCCCCTTAACAGCAACCTCCTCACTCGCTTTTACTACGTTCTTAGATTTGTATGTCTGTTGTTATACAACTCGACTGAAACAACTACTCGACCTTGTAACTTGTGAGCTGTAAGTAAATTCTATTGTTAAGAAGAATCGAAAAAATGTAGTGTTACTTAACTAAACTAAATTGGACCTCATGATTAATCCGACTCGGCGTAAGTACAGATTAAATTCTAACAAGCATTGTAAATTACTCTATTGAAAGTGTACAGCGGCTAATAATTGAAACACAGCCTAATGGTCAACAGTCAACACAGAATGTTATCAACAGCTTATCACTGAACACTTGCACTCTGCTCGAACTGATGACGAATATTTTAGTCACTCTGTATTTTGAACAGCTTTCTATTTACCATACTTGATATAATCATTGAAGTACTAAAGTCAAATTCAAATTTGTTTATTCCTCAGTAAAATATATAATAATATACAACTGTTTGTAATA
Organism: Mongoloraphidia duomilia; assembly: GCA_039654895.1. Classification (NCBI taxonomy): domain Eukaryota; kingdom Metazoa; phylum Arthropoda; class Insecta; order Raphidioptera; family Raphidiidae; genus Mongoloraphidia; species Mongoloraphidia duomilia. The sequence goes on along the minus strand of CM077517.1, from coordinate 11,166,864 downwards.
ATTATACAAAATAAATATTAGTAAAAAAACTTTTTAGAGACAAGCTTTTATTTAAATGCACTAAAAAGTAAAAAATAATTTTTAATAATTTAGGTTCATAATTATAAAACCGTGGGTCGTGATGTCTATGATAGTTTATTAGTCACGATCCACGCTTTTATAATTATGAACCTAAATTATTAAAAATTATTTTTCCCTTTTTAGTGCATATAAATAAAAGCTTGACTCTAAAAAGTTGTTTTACTAATATTTATTGAGTTCATTTTAGTCTTTCAAAATTTTACCCCCTTTTGACATCCGTAGGGGTTGAATTTCGAAAAATCCTTTCTTAGTGGATGCTTACGTCAGAAAAGGAACCAACTGTCCAAATTTCAAGTTTCTAGCTTCAGTGATTTGGCCTGGGCGTTGATTAGTCAAAAAAACCCTACATCCCCGTTTGAACCCCTTAGGGGTTGAATTTATTTCTAAAAACAATTTATTCATGTATTGTCATCGGGAATACATATGTGTACAAAATTTCAAATCGATCGGATACGTGGAAATCGTTCAAAATTGACTTGCAAGTTTTGACCTAAACAAACAAACACACATCTAACATACATTGCAAGTTAAATAAAAGCTTGCAAAAAGAAGACTTCCTGCCCAACTTGGAAGACCAGTGCTAGGGCAGGAGTCCAAAAATATAACGAATGAGTTTGTCAGGTGTGTGAGCGTAAGTTTGTGAGGCGATGAAACGAAAAAGCTTAGATTGAGAAAAAACAACAACTGACGCACTATTTATGAACTACACAACGCGTTCGGTTGACCACTGCCATCGGTAGTCAAGAAGTTTCACTTCTATCCTGTGACGTTAAGCACATACTAGTTTTTACTTCCCACCTCTACTATGGTAGGGAAGTAATGGATTCAGTCCGAAAACAATATTTCGAGATTTTAACAGATTTTCACGTTTTGAGACCCTAGCAATCGTTTAAGATCATTTTCTGACTGATGTCTGTATGTGTGTGTGTATGTGTGTATGTGTGTATGTGTGTATGTGTGTGTGTATGTGGTCAATTTTTCGCCTTCGATATCTTAAGAACGGAACAACATACGGGCATGCCGATTGTTCTATTGTGTTTATCAGCCTTTAACTTAGATCTGATTAGATTTTGAGTCAAATCGGTTCAGTGGATCCTGAGATATTCAAAAAAACGTCCTCAATGTCACGTATTAACATAGGTAAAAAAAAATATAAATGAATTCTAGATGTTATAATATGAAAAAAATGTAAATATTTTTTTTCTCTAAAATGTATAGTTTTCGAGAAAAAAAATATTTTACTAAAAAAAATAAAAATTGTACGTAAATCAAGGTAACCATGATTTTTGCTATATTAAGCTAGCCATCAGTAGATCACCAAACAAAAAAGAGGGCCATGCTTTTTTCAAAGAATAAAAATTAAATTGTGTTTTAAAGACCACCAACAGCTAAGGTTATTTGGGCCTAGTCAAAGAATAAAAAAAAGAGTGTTTATTTTTTGCAAATATTTACTAGGTGGGAAGTATAGGACTGGTCATCAGTCGAATTTTTTGATCTTAGCTCTCACTCTCTCGGTGTGCGTGTGTTTAATTTTGTATTAGTCATTCTTTTGATGAGTTAATTTTAGCTCCAAAAATTGACTAATTGATTTTTATGCCTGTAGAAGAATATTTATTTTTACAAGCTTTTATTTATCTCCAACCTGTTAGTTATAGTTAGTTAGTTAATAGTTAGTATACTATGTTTGGGTCAAATCTTGCAAGTCAATTTTGAGCGACTTCCACGTACCTATTGGATCGATTTGAAATTTTATACACATATGTATTTTCCATGACAATACATGAATAAATCGTTTTTAGGCGCGATCTTAGCGAAGCTAGAAGCGCCTATATACACTCGCTTTGTCTGTGAATCTGTGAATCTGTGAATCTGTGAATCTGTGAATCTGTCACGCTATTTTGTGTCACGCGTACAGCCCAAACGGGTTAACCGATTTTAAAAAACTTTTTTTTGTTCGATTCCTCTCGGGGTCTATTTGATCCTAACGTCGCCCGATTTTTGAATTTTGGCCCCAGAGGGGAGCAAATTAGAAAAAACGGTGTTTTTTGCTTATAGTTTGCTCAATTTAAGTCAGATCGATTCGAAACCTGTCTTAAACGAAAGAGCAGAAAATTTTAGATAGATTTCATGTATAATATTGTGTCAAAACAGTTTTTTTATACAGATTTATATGATTATTAAACGAAATAAATGCGACTTTATCTAATAAATCGCGAACTTGTTTCGGTTCTCCTTGTCTGTTGCACAGTGTGATATGGATATTGGAAGATAGCGTATGCTCTGTCTTATATTGCATTATTTTAATATAGTTATTCAATTTTTTGACTGCTGATGTTTGAATTTAAGTTTAAAAACCCTGGCCTACTGAGTTAAAATGACGTGTAACTAATTATTGACGTCGATCGGATGGCGAGACCTAAGGATCGGACCAAAATTTCTCGACGTTCATACCTTGCCGAACAATTTGACTTTCTCTGTCTGTATGTCCCTTTGTACGCTTATAACTCGAGAACCACTGATCCGATTTACATGATTTTTTTTTCAAGTAAATAACTTCTTATGCGACTGCGAGTTTTAAAATATTCTGGCATCACGCAAAAGTAACCGAACTGATTCTCAAATAAAAACGTATGTTCTGGAATCACGCAAAAGTAAGTAGGTAGTAGATGCTTTGTTTTTTAAACGGTGGTTTTATTTAGCTTGATCCCGTATATTTGTTACAAATCTTGCGACCGACTGAGTTGAAATTTTGCACACATGTGTAGCTCCGGTGACAAAACAATATTATGTTAACTAACTGACCGGCCCGGTTCATCCGGGCGTAAATCGTACTTTTAAACTTTCACCCACTTCCTATGATCCGATTGAGTTGAAATTTTGCACACATGTGTAGCTCCGGTGACAATACAATATTATGGTAACTAGCTGACCGGCCCGGCTTTTGTCCGGGTGTAAATCGTACTTTTGAATTTTCACCCACTTCCCGTGATCCGATTGAGTTGAAATTTTGCACACATGTGTAGCTCCGGTGACAATACAATATTATGATAACTAGCTGACCGGCCCGGCTTTCGTCCGGGTGCAAATCGTACTTTTGAATTTTCACCCACTTCCTATGATCCGATTGAGTTAAAAATTTTGCACACATGTGTAGCTCCGGTGACAATACAATTTATGGTAACTAGCTGACCGGCCCGGCTTTCGTCCGGGTGTAAATCGTACTTTTGAATTTTCACCTACTTCCCGTGATCCGATTGAGTTGAAATTTTGCACACATGTGTAGCTCCGGTGACAATACAATATTATGATAACTAGCTGACCGGCCCGGCTTTCGTCCGGGTGCATATCGCACTTTTGAATTTTCACAGGCAAAAGGTCTTTCTCCGGTAACGTTTCAGTGGATCGGATAAATGTTATAAAATCAGACTAAGAAAATAAAGCATACTAAAAAATTAAAAATAAAAATAGATAAAATACTTTAAAGTTAAACGGTTTTATAAATGTACTAAAATGAAAAAAATAAAATTTAATTTAAGTTCATAAGTATAAAAGCGTGGGTCGTGACTGTAATAAATTATCATAGAGTTTACGACCCACGCTTTTATACTTATGAACATAAATTAAATACCTATTATTTTTTTCTTTTTAAAACATTTATAAAACCGTTTAACTTAAAAGTTTTTTTACCTATTTTTATTTGAAGGTATGCTTCTTAACGCACGTTTCAGATGGGGACCTAAATAATAAAAAGTGAAACGTCACGTCACGAAGTAGTGTAACGTCACTTTTGTAAAAATTATCCGATCCTTTTCAAAATTAATATTTGAGAGTTTTATAGGACACAAAAAAATAAAACGGCGTCAGATTTCAAAATGGCGGCCATATGTACTTTTTTGTAAAAATTATCCGATTCTTTTGAAAATTAATATTTGAGAGTTTTATAGGACACAAAAAAATTAAATGGTGCCAGATTTCAAAATGGCGGCCATATGTACTTTTTTGTAAGAATTATCAGATCCTTTTGAAAATTGATATTTGAGAGTTTCATAGGACACAAAAAAATAAAATGACGTCGATTTCAAAATGGCGGCCATTATATATAATTTTTTGTAAAAATTATCCGATCCTTTTGAAAATTGATATTTGAGAGTTTTATAGGACACAAAAAAATAAAATGACGTCAGATTTCAAAATGGCGGAAATATGTAGTACTTATTTCTAAAAATTATACGATCCTTTTGAAAATTGATATTTGAGAGTTTCATAAGACACAAAAAAATAAAATGACGTCAAATTTCAAAATGGCGGCCGTATGTACATTTTTGTAAAAATTATCCGATCCTTTTGAAAATTAATATTTGAGGGTTTCATAGAACACAAAAAAATAAAATGACGTCAGATTTAAAAATGGCGGCCAAATGTACTTTTTTGTAAAAATTATCCGATTCTTTTAAAAATCGGTATTTGAGAGTTTCATAGGACACAAAAAAATAAAATGACGTCAGATTTCAAAATGGCGGCAATATGTACTTTTTGTGTAAAAATTATCCGATCTTTTTGAAAATAGATATTGACGAGTTTTATAGAACGCAAAAAAATAAAATGACGTCATATTTTAAAATGGCGGCCATAATTATATACTTATTTGTAAAAATTATCCGATCCTTTTGAAAATTGATATTTGAGAGTTTAATAAGACACAAAAAAATAAAATGGCGTCAGATTTCAAAATGGCAGTCAAATAATAACATTGTTTATATCTTTGATAAATTCGGTTTTATATACAATGCGTAAGAAACAGTGTGTATCTTACGACACCTCATGACTTTTTTTATTTAGCAGGTTCCGAGTTTCGCTTAATAGTCAACCGTTGCTATGGAAAATTGTTTAAAAAATTCACTGCACTATTTTTTCTATGTAATCCAATACATATTTACATTAGGTCTTATGGCCATAGCCTACTACAAAATTGATCTTCTTAGTGTTATTTTCCCTATGTTCGGTAAAACCGTTTACACACAATACCTACATGAATATCGCGCCTTGTAATTCTTGAATTACTTGTATGCTCCAAAATTTTTAGAATTAAATTCAACCCCTAAGGGTATCAAACGGGAGTGTAAGGTTTTTTTGAAGTTAGAAATTTTAAATTTTGACAGTGAGTTCCTTTTCTTACGTAAGCATTTACTATAAAGAAGGGATTTTTTGAAATTCAACCCCGGTCATAAGGGGATAAAATTTTGATAAACTAAAATGAACAAAATAAAATATTAGTAAAAAAAAGCTTTTAGAGATAAGCTTTTACTGAAATGTACTAAAAAGGAAAAAATAATATTTAATAATTTAGGTTCATAATTATTATTAAAGCGGGTGTTGCGACTATCATAGAGTTTACAACCCACGCTTTTATAATATATGAACCTAAATTATCAAATATAATTTTTTCCTTTTTAGTACATTTCATTAAAAGCTTGTCTCTAAAAAGTTTTTTTAATAATATTTTTTTATTCCATTCCTCGTTCCATTCACATAGGTAATGTAAATTTCTATTTATGAGAAGTTTCTAAAAATTACAAAAGAACGGAATGCCAAATGGAAAGCAGTTCCATGAATAATATGTGAAGCTCGCCCAATCAGAGCCATCGCACACTGTGCTGATGGACTAAAGAACAGGAAGTTTAATTACATTCATATGTGTTCTTTAATGTATGTAAGGTCTGTAATCGATTGTTACAAAAACACACTGCGGCTGAGTTAAATTTTACACCCTTTTTGAACAGTCTAAAAATCATTAATACCTATTATAGATTTATAGATATTCGACAGCTCGGATCAAATAGCGTTTAAAACAGTCTTAAATCGTACAATAATCGTACACATAAAAAAGGTTTTTCGAGCCGAATACGCATAATATTGTAACGAGTCACCCTATATATAATGGAACGGATCATTAACTGTATATGAGGCGTGCCGGCTGAAGTCAACAAACAGTGCATCTGGGAATGCGGCGGAATATTCTAATGCTTTTGGAAAGGAACCAAGGATTTCGGAAAGGATCTCCGCGCACTCTTGGATCAGTAGAATATTCTAACGTTTCAAGAAAGGTTCTAAGAATTCCATTTTTACGCCTCCTTTGACTATAGGGTGCGTTAAAAGTCTATACAGGGTGGCACATCTTAAACAATGCAGTGAAATATCTCGTAAACGGTACAAACCATAAAACAATGTTTCATACAAAAGTTATAGAGTGTCAAGGGGGACAGAAGACTGTGATATCAGATTTAACATAGGTGGTGCTGTGAAGGTCAGGCGAAGGTCAACTTCGATTTTTTAATTGTAACAGTGCATTTTTATTTCAGAATACGATACAGTATTTAATAGTGAACAGTAAATTATTAAGGTATATATGAGCTAAAGTTAATAAATATTGAGACATTTACAAATTAAATAGCAAATTTAATTTGTCAATTCGGTTCTTTTATAAATTGAATTCAAGCCAAGAAGGCCGGTGCGTAATATCATGGCTATCTGCTATGCCATAATTTATTTAATTGTCGTTCATTTTGGCTGTTATTTTATTTCTAAATATCTTAATATTTATTAACTTTAGCTGATATGTACATTAATTATTTACTGTTCACTATTAAATACTGTATCGTATTCTGAAATAAAAATGCACTGTTACAATTAAAAAATCGAAGCTGACCTTCGCCTGACCTTCACAGCACCACCGATGTTAAATCTGATATCACAGTCTTCTGTCCCCCTTGACACCCTATAACTTTTGTATAAAACATTTTTTATGGTTTGTACCGTTTACGAGATCACTGCATTGTTTCAGATGTGCCACCCTGTATATATGGGTGACGCGAATATTGAAAGCAATCTTATTCGAAACGTCGTCGAATGTGGTTCAGTGATTAGCGTTAAATAAATAACACTGAATATGAATAGTGACAAAGTGAATATAAATAGACAACAGAGACATGGTGATAAATAATAATTGTTAAGTGTTGGGTTAGTTCGTTAATGTACCGTTTAGTAGCTTATTGTAAATATTGACTTTCATTGTTCTGCATTTAATAAATAAAAGTCAGGTTTGACGTCACATGGCCGAGTAAACATGGCGGCAAAACACGGAATGAATTGGCAGTATTATTCTCTTCTTCTTGTTCTTACATATAAAATGAGGGCCGAATTACAATGGCGACTGGCTTCACTTTTAAATGCTCATAATACGTCTATATCTTTTACCTCAGTGGTTCAAGTAGGCGGAGACCGGAACAATAACCGTTGTCGAATGATGACGTCTCGGTGTCATTCTTATAGTATTGTGTGGGCTTGAAAATAGCCGAGCGTGTAGCAATGCTGTTGTTTACATGGCGTTGCTATGGTTCCTCTATTACAAGTCCCCAGTTCCCGGGTTCTAGCCCGAGAGCTGGTAAAAGTGTCAATTGGATTTTCAATTTATTATTAAAAAAAAAAATAATGAATTGAAAATATGAATTGATGCTAAGACCCAAATAACCTTAGCTGTAAGTGATCTTTAAAACACAATTATAGTATTGTGTGTATATAATACATGTTGTGTGGGGTTTTTTCAAATAAATTTTTTTATATCAATTACGAAATCACCTACTCTAGTTTTCATTATATCCTAAGAATGTCTAAAAACACAAAATAGAAATACAAGCAGAATTTCAATGATTTACACTGTATTACTCACATCATGCTATTTTGAGATAACAAAATCGGGGAAAAAGAGGCACTTCAACTGTCATCAACCAATGCTTCAATAATTAACAAGTGATTCACTTTACTTAACCCTTAAACAGACTTTCCATACGTTTAACAATAATTTATGGCTTAATGACGAAGTGGCTGGTACTTCAGATATATTTCACATTTCTTAGAAAATATCTCCGAACTCAGAAAAAAATTCGGTTAACAATAAAATTATAAAGATTTTAAAACTCAACAGTCTAAATTGACCTTAAATTGAGATTCCAAGATCACACACGATAACTTTATAAATTATTAACTTCCCATTGGAAGTTATTGTAATGGGTCCGAAAATCAAAATCAGAATGTATAACAAATTTTTATGTTTCAAGGTCACTACACTATTTTTACACTATTTTTACACTATTTTTAGAAAGATGTCTGTGTGTACGTATGTGTTCATTTCTTTCTAAGACGAAATCTCGAGAATGAAAAATAATATCGACTACGTTAGGGTGCCAGTCGACGCGTATTAAATATGATCTGAAATTTTTTTTTTCAAAATCGGTTCAGCCGTTCTTTTTTCTTAACCAAATAGACTCCAAAAAGTAGATTTTACACAATATCTCGCGAATAAAAAATTATATCGACTTCGTAAGGGTGTCAATCGAGGGGTGTTAACGTCATTTTGATCCGACATAAATTTTATAAAAATCGGTTGAGCCGTTCTTTTTTTTTAATTATTGTTAAAAATAAATAATAATTATGTTTTAATGATTAAAATGATTACTTTTCTGTGTAATATCTATTTTAATTATTATTATTAAATATTTATCAAACTGGGAAGTTCGTCGTGTGGACCTCAAGGGTCGCACTTTAGTCCTAATAAACGACCCACCTCACGGCTTGTTTATTGTTTTATATTATAGACTTTCGATTTTCAGACTTTATCCATTTTTAGGGTTCCGTACTTCCGATGGAAAAACGGAACACTTATAGTATTATCGGATGTTATCAGTGGATCACTGAATGCCAGAATGTACAGACCTCTTAAAAAATTAATAAAAATCTTTGCTTATATATTTATGTATTAAGTACTTCTAAAATAAATAGATATTAACATATCCGTACATATATTATGCATTTAATATTATCGTACTTTGCAATTCACTTGATTATCAAATTTTTAAATTTGATTCTTATAAATATGATGGCATAATGCTGAATATATAATATAATTAATGCAGTAAACACCGTTAAAATGACAGATGAATTATTACCACATAAAAAGTATCTCGCCAACAGAATAAATATTAGCTATTTATTCGGTAAAGAACTATTCCCTTTCTAAACTGAATACGACTTGGCTCGAGGAGAGATTCCGTTGTTTCCATGGTTCATCATCTATGTACAAGGTGTAAACGGTTTTACCGAATATAAGTCAAATTACATTGAAAACATTTATAATTTTATAGTAGGCTATGATCTATAAAATCTAATGTAAATATGTAGTAGATGCTTTGTTTTTTTACAAGCTTTTATTTAACTTGCAATGTATGTTAGTTTGTGTGTTTGTTGGTTTGTGTGTTTGTTTAGGTCAAATCTTGCAAGCCAATTTTAAACGACTTCCACGCATCCGACAGATTTAAAATTTTGTACACATATGTATTCCCTGTGACAATACATGAATAAATCGTTTTTAGAAATAAATTCAACCCTTAAGGGGTTCAAACGGGGCTGACTAATCAACGCCCAGGCCAAATCGCTGAAGCAGAAACTTGAAATTTGGACAGTTGGTTCCTTTTCTGACGTAAGCATCCACTAAGAAAGGATTTTTCGAGATTCAACCCCTACGGATGTCAAAGGAGGGTAAAATTTTGAAAGACTAAAATGAACAAAATAAATATTAGTAAAAAAACATTTTAGAGACAAGCTTTTATTTAAATGCACTAAAATGGAAAAAAATATTTTTTAATAATTTAGGTTCATAATTATAAAAGCGTGGGTCGCGACTAATAAACTATCATAGAGTTCACGACCCACGCTTTTATAATTATGAACCTAAATAATTAAAAATTATTTTTTCCTTTTTAGTGCATTTAAATAAAAGCTTGTCTCTAAAAAAGTTTTTTTTACTAATATTTATTTTTATTTAGCAGGTTCTGAGTTAATCTGAATAGTCAACCGTTGCTATGAAAAATTGTTTAAAAAATTCACTGTACTGTTTTTTCTACGTAATCCACTATCGGGATCCGTCAAATGAGCATATGACATCTGGTGGCAGAAAATTGTACTCAAAACGAGGGAAAATTTTACAAGCTAACAGTGCAAATTTATCGTGAAATTGTTTATTACCAAAATAAGACAAGTAAAATAAACAAAAAGTTTATCGAAAATGGAAATCGCGACGTTTTCTAATATCATGGCATTAAACACTAGTGTGCTGTACCTACAACTATATTATCGCCTCTCTACGGGCGATAATTTAACCATGTTGTGTCCACAATAGTATATATTGCATTACAAGGGACGAAACACAACGTTTGCAACTAGTAAGTTTGCTGCCCGAGGAACGAGGTTAGCAATTCACACGCATTGCATTCGCTGTTTTTCGTTCTGAGTAAATGCATATTATTTTTCACAACAACTCTATTGACAATTCGATTTGAGGTACCTGTAATTTGGGCGCGCAAAAAAACTGCAAAAATATTAGATGTCAGATCCATGTGAAATTTATGTGAGGTTATGTCTGTCATTTTGACGTTTTCGAGTATTTTATGCGAATTGAAGTTGGCGCAACAATCGCTCTATTCTCTTAGCAACGTTAAAAAACAGAGAAAACTGACAACTAAAAATGTTCATATCTAGGGTTAAAATTCTTAGTTTCAACCCGCTAAACAGGTGCCGAAAATTTTCGATCGAGTTAGAAGATGATTCTTACCTCTATAAGAGAATCCGGGGCAGTATAGGCTAGTGGTTAGCATGCTTGGCGCCGCAACCTCTAGACTGGACTGCCGTGGGTTCGAATCACACCTGCGCTCATGGATGATTTGTGATGTTATTTAGTTTTAAGTTAGTTGTTATTTAGTGTAGTTGAAAGACGCTAATGACATTAGATGTCGACGCGTCTATAATCTACAATTAATTAATATAAGAGAATCTTCTATGTTGTTTACGAGGCGAGAATCTCCATGTTGTTTACACAATGATAAGTAAATCTCTTTCAGTTTTCATAGAGAATAGTTCAGAACGTGCAAAGTAATAGTTGATAAAAAAACATTTACGGTAAATGAATAGTTTGAAATCTCGATCGAATTAATGACAGTACTTATATGATCGTAAAATCGGTCCATGACCAGTAACCAGTTCCTATCGGATGAACGAATTAAAGATACCTATATCGCGGAACCGGTTTAGTTATTTAGTAAACGTTACACAAACCCGAGTTAATTTAAGTGTTTTCTAGAAGTTAATTCGGGAATCGCTTTATTTCGACTTTAACAACATAATAATTACTTATTTCACCAACATCTTATAAACTAGAACTTAATCGTAAATACCTACAAATTTAGATTTTTTCACTGTTAAAGAATGAAGTTTTAAATTCCAGTAAACTTAAATACCTATGTCAAATTAGGAATTTCACCATAGTTAAAAAAATGCCATCCAATTGAACGCGGGACCATTCCAACTTCAAAAATACTGAAATTTGGCATAATATTATAATAAATAAAATAAAATGTCTGTATTTATCCTGTGCGATGACGCGGCTAACAGCTAGTATTAAATATTTATATTATATTTGCTTTTCGTTTCCATAGTTACATATGGTTTCACACATAAAAATTAACCTAAGCATGCCTGTCAGATAACTCATTTCTTTTTGACAGATAAATTACTTCAGAACAAAAAAACAGCTGATTTTTTTAATTTCAAAATATTTACGAACAGACTTTTTCCAAAAATATGTTTTTTGGATTCGGGGGATCTCAAAACGAAAAAATATTGTAAAATTTTTAAAAGTGAATTTTGATCTAAATAATTAATACCATTCCCCACTTGTGGAGAAGGAATAGTAAAAAACTTATCACCTGTACTGACAATGGTTGTTGTGACTTGTAAGCGATACCATCGCCAAATATGTAGTCAATAGTCCAATCCCCCTTATTTAAAAAAAAAGTTAAAGCATAAACAGGAACAGTTATTGATCATTTATAATAAAAACCATAAACACGAAGTCAGGAAAAAACAAAGCTAATAGTACACCATTAATTTAATTGCAAATAATTTAAAAGCACGTAACATTTATTAGCATATTTCAGTATTGTTATATGCGTGTTATATGTTACGTTATAAAATATACCATGTGAAGACGAAAAATTAAATATTGTAATACACTGCAGGTCACTCTATCTTGAAAATGAACAGACTTATAAGTTACTATACTGATCGTGTCAGGATAAAGAAAGTGGATTTGTAACTCTCGAAGGCAATAAATGCAAGAGAGAAATCACTAACTTATCGAATATTAATGTATTTTTTCTAAAACCAACATCGATGATTCTTCGACCATTAGCACATTTAAATGAGTATCATAGCTATCTTTTATTTAACAAGAATTACAGCAACGCTATAATCAAACCTAACAGATGAATAATTAAAAATAAATAAAACCGTTAGAATTATGAAGAAAGGAATTTTAAAATTTGCAAAAAAGTTTCGCAAGTTGACCATTAACTTATCGGAAGTATACTGTATCGTAGGTACGTATAATAAAGCTTTGATATAATATTATAGCAAACTCCAAGATGTTACGCCACTGCCTCCAATAGAAACCACGAGAAAGAAAGGTCACAGTAGTAAAGCGTGGAATGGTATCGAAGATTCCAGACAACGCTAGAGGATACGAGGACGCACTGAGCGTACACCGCACGCCTAGGTATATAAACAGGAGTGTGTCGTGTTGAATCAGTCAGTGAATGGTGAGTCGTGCCTTCAGTCAGTACAGTGAAATAAATATTGATCAGTCAACGGGAATCAGTCAGTGTAGATTGCACTGTGACAGTGTTGAACAGCGAAATAAATCTGATATAAATACAGTGACATAAATAATAATTATTTATGTCACTGTATTTATATCAGATTTATTTCGCTGTTCAACACTGTCACAGTACAATCTACACTGACTGATTCCCGTTGACTGATCAATATTTATTTCACTGTACTGACTGAAGGCACTACTCACCATTCACTGACTGATTCACTGATTAACAAATAATTATATATACAAGGATTATTTATTTGTAATTATTACAAATAAATAATCCTTGTATATATAGTTATTTGTTAAGTGTTATTTAAGTGGCTCGTTTAGTTCAATAATTACTGTTTAAGTTTTTTTATTGTTAGCGTTGTTGCATTTATTGTTATTGTATTTTTAATTATTGTAAATAAATATTTATTCCGCCAACTCAGAAAACAGTTTTGTAGCAATATATTAAAATTGTTTACCCAGTATATCTGAAGGGCGTGTTATCATCATGAGGATACGCAGCTATTATTTATTTGTTACCTGCATTACACTGATGTTGATATAGAGACGTTCGACAGACACGCGCAAATGCGTGTTGCTCATCAGATGCTCTACTCAACATTCAACAATGTAGACAAGACCTCAGTTCATGGGAGTGTCGGCAGGGGGAAAGCAAGAAGAGCCAGTCCTCCTGCCTTGAAAAATGACCGAAATGTATCCAAGTATCATGATAAGAAATATGCAGTGCCAGCCAGAAATTGTGCACCAGATGGAAAAAATATTGATTTATCAAGAATTTTGTTTACAATATTGTTACAATATGTTTTTACTTAAGTTTTTTCTTCTTGATAATATTTTTTCACTTGTAATTTTAGGTATGGACAAACTCTTGGCGTCACGCGGCAAACGCCGTATTAATAAAGACAAATATGAGCCAAATTAATTTTTTTTTTAACTTTCTGTTTGCAAAAAATGATTTAAAACCATATTTATGAATTACTACGTGAAAACTAGAGGGTGAGGGGGGTCTTGGCATATATTACGGGCTGTCACCGAAGGGGGTAAAAATTGTAAGAAATGGGTCACGTAGTATGGGTACATTCCCTAATTTATATGAAGATAAATAGCAAATTTCTAATATTTCTTTTGCCATACCCACTACAAAATAGCTACTTTCCATGTATGTATACCGGCCTGTAAGCATGGGTTATTTAACAGGCAGACGGTCGAAAGTGTTTTATTTACCGAACTAGTGTGATACGGTCGCCATAGTAACTTATGTTTATTCGCTCTATATCCGCCTGCTTTAACATATACTCACAGCTGCTCACAGCCTACTGTAAATGTAAAGATGACGACGCAATTGAACTATTAAAATTTTTGAAGATACTGAAAATAATGTGAAATTGTAAATTGTAAATTGTATTTTAAAGACCACCAACAGCTAAGGTTATTTGGGCCTAGCACCAATTCATATTTTCAATTCATTATTTTTTTTTGAAAATAATGTGAAAAGTAGGTATTTTGTAGTGGGTATGGCAAAAAATACCATATATTTCTCGTGCGTAATTGTATTATGACTCGTGTGAATGTAAAAACTCGCTATCGCTCGTTTTTACATACTATCACAACTCGTCAGTAATAAACCCCATTACGACACTAGAAATACAATCTACTAATTCAGATGGTTAAAGATATTAAGTGCCCAAAAATAGGGACCATATTTTAATCAAAATTCCCACATATTGCCTTACGAGTGATGCATTTAACCAATGTAATCATTTTCTTGATGATGTTAAAAATAGAATATAGTATCAATAAAGAGTGGTGGAACCTTTGGTGTAAAGATACGAAATGTTATAATTACCACAAAACACCAAACCATAACAAACACTCTCGACGTACGTTTCGCCAACCAAGTTGGCATCATCAGGAGATGATTAGTGTTTAGTGTTTAGTTTTAATCATCTCCTAATGATGCCAACTTGGTTGGCGAAACGTACGTCGAGAGCGTTTGTTATGGTTTGGTGTTTTGTGGTAATTATAACATTTCGTAGAATATAATATAACGTATTATTGTCATTTTATCAACATAATACGTTTCAAAATAAAAAAACTCGGGTCGCAGTGCCAAAACCCTGCCGACAATATAGTGTATTTGCTAATACAGGCATTGTGGCATTATTATGTAAACTTAAGTTTGTTTTTTGACAAAATAAAAAATTTAACCCCTTAATACAGCCCTTAAAATAATTAAATTTTTCTAAATTTCAATATTAGACATGGATTTCATCAATACACCCAATTAAATACACCCTTCCATATCTAAGTAAATCCGTATCAACAAACTAGTGTTTTCATAAAATTTGAAAGTCCGGTCCTGTCGGGCCGATTTTATTAAAATTTTAGCAGCACATTTTAATCTTTACTAAAGAGTTAAATTTCAATTTTGAAACGATTCTGACAAATTTTTCGGTATTTTTGGGCCCAAAAACTTTTTGGAACCCCTAAATACAACCCTGAAAATGGTCCGATCGGGCCCATTTTAAATAGGCTTCTTGCGGTGATGGGTTCCAATGTGTGTACCAAATTTCGTTTCAATCGATTAAGTCTGTCGAGAGTTATCGTGTACACACATATATATATAAATATATAAATATATATATATATATATATATATATATATTATACATACATATATATATAAACATTTTTAAAAATGGTGCCAAAGTGTTCAGGAGGCTATGAAACGTCGAGAAATTTTGGTCCGACCCCTAGGTCCCACCATCCGACCGACGCCAATAGTGTATGTGCCATATGGCAAATACACTAATATAAAGACTATATTTGTTATGGAAACCCACAGAAATAATAAAATCCGTTTTAATTAAAGGTGCCAACGCCTTTTTATTAATTGATTATATTGACACAGATGAAATAAAAAACCACAAGATGCTGGATGTGGTTCCACATTCGACATGCCTGATGTAGATACACCTGCTCGTAGCACAGCATAGCATAGTCTCACCGACGATAGCTTGCAAACAGCAGAGTAGAAGAAGTCGAAGAAATCATCTTGGTCATACCGGTTGAACGATGACTGAAACTGTGTGTGCATTGTGTACTAGAAAAATATAATTCCCGCCCCAAAGCCGGCATAATGATCGATTTTATAGTTTCCGTTCGTTGACTCTTCCATAATCAATGAAGAAGACGTTTTTTTGGAGAACAATTTAACGGGATACCATTGTATAAATCGAGTAAAAAATAAGTTGTGTATACTGAGTTACATCAGAGGTAGGGAAGGTACTGACAATACCTGCAGCCAACAACACAAAATTAATTTTACAAAGTATAATCTGTCCTTTATAAAAATGCTTTTAACTTGTTGCGTTGCTTTTTTGATACCGAACTCTACTAGCCCAGACAATAATTATTTAGGTACAACCTTAAAAAAAATGTATGTGAAACTGAATTATTATTCCGTAATCCTATTGACCACAAGGAACAACATAATATTGACATTCTCATGCCGGCTTCATCCCCTTTTTCGCGATAGGTCCCCACAAAGATAGGGGGGCTGACAGGGCTCTAGCCTGGGAGCCCGGGATTATAGCAGGGACACTGAAACTACGTAAAATATCAAAACAGTCGCCCAAAGCGACACCTATACTCTTTGCTTCTGCTTTAATGGGAGACGGGCGACCCCGATGCAGCACCAGCCAGCCGGCCTGGAATATACCCCTGGGGATGCGCCACGGCACGCGTATACTACGCACAATGCTGCCCCCGAGGGAGTTAGCGGCGCCTCAGCCTTGCGGCGTTGCGGCCCTCTCTATCACGAACAAACGTGAGACGAAGACCCTCAAGTTTTATCCCTTCTGATAGCATGCAACCAGTTCTTTTCAGTTCCGGATCCTTTGGAAATATAAAATCTCCCTTGGGGAACACAGCACATCGGCACTGTCAATGATTTATTATTTTAAATAAACTTATTCTGTACACACTACAATGAACTGCCACAAACCGAGGTGATTATATAGCTGGCGCCTCTAGCCCTAGCGGTCAAGTTTGGCAAGGCCCATCTCTATTACATCTAACACATATTACTAGAAAATGAGACTGTTAAAAGACCCTACTATTTTAGTTTTATCCCTTCTGATAGCATGCAACCAGTTCTTTTCAGTTCCGGATCCTTTGGAAATATAAAACCTCCCTTGGGGAACACAGCACATCGGCATTGCCAATGATTTATTATTTTAAATAAACTTATTCTGTACACACTACAATGAACTGCCACAAACCGAGGTGATTATACAGCTGGCGTCTCTAGCCCTAGCGGTCAAGTTAGGCACGGCCCATCTCTATTACATCTAACACATATTACTAGAAAATGAGACTGTTAAGAGACCCTTCTGTATAGATCTTGCAGGTCAACCTTAACTAAATTGGATGTAAACCTTGCTTAACGACAAGCGATCTTCGACTCCGAGTGGACATGTCGCGCTGCTGCATTATCACATCCAGAATGTACTGTGCGGCATACAGTCGTACCAGTTCAGCCGACACGTCGGTCGAACCAAGTCAACCAACGGACACTTGACCAATGGTCACCGCTAGAACCTGCCGCGCGCGCGTGTGCTGTTACCTTTGCATGAAGGTATATTATAGTACATACCTGTATGTACACATATGCATACATCCTGCGTTAGGTATGCAATGCGACGACTCCCTGCGGCTAAAAGACGATGACGTGACGTATTTTACAGACACCATGTCCAAGTCTGTAAATAATAACATACAGGTGTTTCAAAAAGGTTTAAAAGATTACAGAGTAAATACTATTGGGCTTCATGCGATACCGAGATTTCCCTCGTCTAGACTAGAGCAGATGAGACCAATCTAATAATATCGAGTTGGGCTTCATGCGATACCGAGACTTCCCTCGTCTAGATTAAAGCAGATGAGACCAATCTAAAAATATCGAGTTGGGCTTCATGTGAGACCAAGATTTCCCTCGACTACATTAGAGCAGATGAGACCAATCTAATAATATAGATTTGGGCTTCATGCGATACCGAGACTTCCCTCGTCTAGACTAAAGCAGATGAGACCAATCTAATAATATCGAGTTGGACTTCGTGCGATACCGAGACTCCCCTCGTCTAGATTAGAGCAGATGAGACCAATCTAATAATACCGAGTTGGGCTTCATGCGATACCGAGACCTCCCTCGTCTAGATTAGAGCAGATGAGACCAATCTAATAATATAGATTTGGGCTTCATGCGATACCGAGACTTCCCTCGTCTAGACTAAAGCAGATAAGACCAATCTAATAATATCGAGTTGGACTTCGTGCGATACCGAGACTTCCCTCGTCTAAATTGGAGCAGATGAGGCCAATCTAATAATATCGAGTTGACATCGAGATGATATTGAGGATACAACTTTATCGCAACGAAAATTTTACTTATACGTTTCTTTGTCGGAAAACGTTAGATTAGATCATTAGATAATATTTACGTGGGGCGATAAAGTTTCAAGGATCTCACAATCCCCTTTATGCCCATTCTGGTAGGAGGCTTTTGATACACCTTACAACTTTGTTGTGGGTTGCCCTCCACACTTCATCAGGCTCTAGAAAAGGCCTGTTCAGGTATTGCAGTCCTTTGAAGAAAACTATGATTCACGCATGCGCATATGTTCAGCAGTGTCTGTTGCTTCCTTACAAAAACGACATTTATTATCCTAAACCTCACATATCTTTGAGAGGTTGGTACCTCAGGGGGAAGTAGCCAGTGAAGAGTCCTGAAAATCCTGTCAGTATTCTCAGCTCTGCATTACACCAAAATCCGAAAAAAAATTTAGTTATAGTCGTAAATAACGAAAAACATTCTTTTCCGAAAAACGTTACAAAGAATATTATTATTTTTATGAGAAATCCGGAAAAGTTGTATTTTTGCAATATTTCAAAAAAGAAATAATATTATTTTCATAAGAAGGAAATAATTTATCAAAATTCATATTTGTATCCTTACCCTGAGAGACTGTCGAGAAAAATTAAAATTTTTCACATCGTTCATCTAGATATTATTATCTAAAAGACTTTCTGAACGAAGTTGTCGTACAGCAGTTAAAAGCTGGAAATGGTCTCTTCTTTACCCACACACCATAATATGTGAACCGATCATGTGGTCAATGTATCGGTCAGTCATTGAACTGCTTGGCTTCATAATACTTACATTATCTCTGCTGCAGACTGTCTTGTCAATCTGAAAGCTAATTAAGATCTTAATAATTTTTTTTAATCTTTATATTATTTTCTTATTTGATCATCAACAAAAAGTAGAAGTAAATCGTGTGATGAGAGACTGTTCCTAAGCTTAACAAGGTGTCAGATAAAAGATGTGTGACATCAGTTGCATGTTTAATTTTATTTTTAAAGCCACCGACTTCCAAAGTTATCTGTTTTTTATTTATTACTTTTCATAACAAATATTTTAAAATGTTATTTTTTCGATATGTGATGTAAAGACATCCAGACAAGTTCCGGCAGTAACAGTTATTTTTTATTCGCAGAAATAAAATGCGCAAAACTATTTTATTAATAATAAACTCAAAATCTATTTGATACTGTTCAATAATAATAATTATGATAATGAGCTTGATATAGTGTGCATTGTGCCGATTGTTCTATCTACCACTGCACTGGTGTAATTCCGAAAATCTTGCATAGGCGTAAGATCTTTGGACATTATAAAAGTCTATCAAAAAGCATTCATTCTGAACACTATTCTTAAGTCATATTTAAATGAGAGTGCTTGATGTTTATATATACGTTATTCACTCGCTTTACTCGTTCGCTCGAATTTACGATTAATGAATACATTACTCATTCGCTTCGTTCGTTCCTTTTCTCAAAGTCCACTTATTTAAGAAAATACACATTTTATTATTGATTTAAAATTATTAAAAAAATTAAAACTTAACGTTTACTTTAGATAAATGCATAAATGGAAACCTTTTATTATTGAAGAAACTTCACAATGAGATAATATGTATCGAATTTCATTTCCTGGAATTATGATTAATATTTAAAGTTTTAAACATCGACAATAACCAGTTGTTAAAGATATCACGCTGATTAATGGATTTACGATCGTTTCTGAATACGCGTTTGTATGCTGAAATTAATTAATTATATTGTCAATACTTTTATTCAGCCATTATACTATTATACAGTGCAGAAATAGTTGTAATCATTTAACATATAAAACTGTAACTGGGCCGTGTGGTTCGCTCCCGGGCCGCGTTGGTCTGTTAGAGTCTTAAATGAGGATCCGTTAGAAGTTATTTTTTGACATAAATCTGTCATTAGCTAAATTAAATGACATTGAAGTTCATAAGGTTCAATTACATTTTTTTCTATACATGATCACATAAATATTTTCCGAATTTGTTGTGTCCGTTTTGAGGAAATATCTTGTACAGATTTATTTTTCTGTATAGATTTTGATTTTCTAAAAAGAAAATATTTATGTGTATTTATAAAATAACGTTGAATCTTATAAATTGTAGTTATTTAATGTGGAAGAAATGTCAAATTTATATAAAAAAGACATTTAACTACTATCTCTTGTAAAGGAATTTAGGAAGTGGGAGTAGAAGGACCCTTACAGTTTAGTCTTAAGTGAACCATTTTGCATGTTAAGAATCGATAGTATACTTACTGACATATTACGAACACAATTTATTACATTTATTTAATTAATTAATAAAAAATTGAATTTGCATATTCAACAGGTGATTCTGAATTTGAATTTATTAAAAAAAACTTTATAAAATAAAGACACGTCGCGCGTATACTTGTCTTTTGAAGGTCGTTAGTCTCTAACCACCTTGCCAAGATATTCTCTAAACCTGTGTGACTGGAAGTTTTAGTAAGTATCTATTAATAGATAACTGTATTTACAACTATGGGACTGCATACCGGAAAACGTAGACAGACTATACCTAGTTTACTACGAATAACTTAGATAATTATTGACATTTATGTCAGTTGTTTATTAACACTAATCAAAGTCATACAACCCATTAGAAAAGTAATTAAAAAAATACTCTAAAAATCTTTTGACTAAGATACGAAACCTTTTGCAATATTTCGAGGGTACAATATGCTAAGTCCAACAGTAAGTAGTCCAACAAATGAAGACTTTTTTGGTGAGGCAAATTCAATAATTATCCAGGTGTGCAAGCTTTCACGGCCAACATTGTTCCAAGTCTTCATGGTTTCCAGGCTTGTAGGCCGTGGTCCGGTGGTATTTCTACCTGACGTTTCGTCTACAACTGCGGTAGACATTTTCAAAGGCGATGTGGCCACATCGCCTTTGAAGACTTGGAATTCAATAATTGTTTATGATTTAAGTTTAACTAAGATTGTGGACGCATCTATAATCTACAAAAAATAAAAAATTAGACTAAACATGGACATCAGGTTATTATACTGCTATTAGAACTGTAAAAAAAAGGTTGTTCCGTTCGGAGGTACGGAACACTAAAAAAACATTTTTTTACTGAGCCTTCGATGTCTATCTGTTCGGCCGTCTGTCCAAGGCCCTTATATCACAAACGGTAAGAGACAGCTAGGTAGTTCAAATTTTCACAGATTATTTATGTGTTTTTGTGGTATGAATCCTGGCAAATAATAATTATAATTAAATAATCAATTAATTTTAATAATTTTTTTATTTTATCCCAACACTTGACTTCTCCAGAACAGTGAGAGCAATAGGGTTCCATCTTTGGTTACGAAATCCTAAAAACGGAAAGGGGGTGTCGAACTGTTAATTTAAAGCCGTTGTACGCTTGCATTTACGTAAGCAACATGAGGTAACAGTGTTGGTGTAAGCATGTCCCCTAAGCAAGAAGCTGTGTCCAGCAAGAGCGTGTCGGTATAATAACTGGACATACCTGTTAATCGATCATCTCTCGGCTAGTTTATAGTTGGCGTTGGGTGCCGATGGCCTCGATCGGCCGGTTGCTGCCAAGTGCTGCTGCTAGTGCAGCCACATAACCGTTTGAGACACGCCTTCACGTTTAATACTATACAACAGTAGTTCCAAAACTATGCGTCGTGGCGCTCTAGGACGCCGCGAAGTACAGTGATTACTGTATCGCGAAGTTAAAGTCCACACGCACTGAATCAACTCGGAATGATCGACTCGAAACGGTACGATCGACACGTCAGCCTATACCACGGACGGAATCGGCAAATTCAGTGTTTACAGCAGCTCAGGACAGTTCGTAGCAACCATTTTGTAAAAACGTTATACAATTGTAAATACCTATATAATTTTAAAAAAATTAAAATTTCGTCAGACATAGCTTGCTACTTGATATATTATAGTAAAAAACCGTCGAAATATTGGGCAGTTTTTACCCCTTCATTCATTCTTTGCCGTTGCCGAGCCGATCCGGCCGGTCTGAGCTCGTCGAAAGTCAGTACGTGCCGACTTAGGGTTGCCAAATCAAAAACCAAGATTTTCGGGACATTTCTAAGGCGAAGTAAATTTATTTCGGGGGGAGGGGGGTAAGTTGTTGTGAAAAAAAATGTTTATTATTTTACTATTTTTTGTATTTATCATTAGACTTGTCTAATTTCATTCATTTATCGCACACCAGTACACGGTGAGATGTGGGACGCGCTTCTGAGTATGTAAATCACACATAATTTCGTGTGAATCTTTAATAATTCATTTTATTGTTCCCAATTTGTCTTTACCGACATAGAGTAAGTTCGAAGAATACAATTAAATACAATTAAAAATATATACTTATAATATGTACAGAAATTGCAGATAGTGCTAAATAAATACTAAGTACTTAGCATGTAACTTAATGTCGTTTCTATAGCCGATCGCGAGCACGAATTCGTTGCTAGAAGATTTGAATTTCGGAACACGGAACAAACCAACGAATTTCGGGACATTCCCGGAAATTCCGGCCATCTGGTAACCCTAGTGCCGACTGCCGCGTGAGGATTCATTTAATTTCATACATACCAAAACGATTCAGTGCAGCGTGTGGATCTTTAACTGAAGTAAAAATCATATTTTTGTGTCGAACTCTTTGTAAATTTCATTATTATCTCATGAAAATGTCTGCCTAGCTGCCGTTCAGAATTTGATCTCAGTTATTTAGATCACATTTTGAATTGATGTGGGATATTAAGATATATGCAAAAATATTTCAATTCTATGGCAAAACTGTCTATGCTGGATTTTTGGCTAACAGATAGAACACAAGTTTGTGAGTGGACAAAGTTCAGCCGGAGACGTTCGCAATAATAAATTAATTTTATTATCTTACTCAGAAATTTCGCGACATCAGTTGGGAATCCCCACCCTTTAAAAATCGCGCAATAAAAATCTGACAAACGTAGCATTAAAAAGTTTGGAAACTACTGCTGTATGATATTATAATACATAATATCGAATATTATGATCATCTGCAACTCGCAGATATAAAACTATCAACTAAACGGAATATATCTTTCACCGAAAACGTATTTTCAATGACTCTAAACCTCTGAAAAAGATTATAATAGCCTTTAATGCGACCCATTTCTGGCTATTTTTGTGATAATATGGATAAAAACTAGCAAATCATGAAAAATACTACTTGCACTTGAAGGCATTTTTTTTAAAGACGTCGTTTTGTTCGGAATTTTATAAGTGCATCTATCTTTAAACTATTTTCGAGTTATTTAAACACTCGTTGAAAGAGGAAACGTTATAAGGTCCTGTTTCTGCAATTGAAGTAAAAAAATAGTTAAAAATTTTTTAGCTATAAGAGGCCTATTTAGCATTTCTAGTCACTGAAGTTAACATTAACTTCTATAGTAGCTGCATACATATAAAATAATGTTTGCAATAAAAGCGTAATAGGTATTACTGTAAATTTTGAAAATGATTTGTTCCATTAAAAATAAAAGATACATTTTATTTGTAGGATTTTTTGTTTTTTTATAAAACAGTTGTATCCAAAATTGATATGTTGAAAAGTACGTTAAGTATATTGAAAAGTTGCGAGATATAGCCTGGATCACCAGAACGGTTTTAACAATGATTGAAAGTGTTAGGATTTTTTTCCTTTAAAAGTGTAGTTAATCTTTTCTAACAGAAATATTTCGATTAACGATAGGATTTTTTTCCTTTAAAAGTGTAGTTAATCTTTTCTAACAGAAATATTTCGATTAACGATATCAAGACCTACAAAAACTATGAACATTTTTATTAAAATTCCAGTCTGTTACAAGTTAATTATTAATTACTATTGATAATATTCCCCCGAAGCAAAACCATTTAGGATAAAATGTCACGCACCTTTTATTGAATTTATAATCTCATTTATTTAAATTTTTTGTATAGTCTAAATATTTTTCTAGAGATGAGCAATCGAGATATTAATATTTTAATATATCACAATACTAGCGGCCGCGTCCGGCTTCGCCCGGGTGCAATACACTACCCACTCGCTTCGCTCGTTCGCTTGAATATTATAAATACACTACTCACTCGCTTCGCTCGTTCGCTTAAATATATAAACCTTCCGGGAACAATTCCGTCATACATGATTTTTGCGTAACTTTAACCGTTTACGTAGCGCACGCAACGGAAGCTCTCAAAAGGAATAATTTTTCCCGTTTTTGCAACATTTTTCACTGATGCTCCGCTCCTATTGGTCGTAGCGTGATATTATATAGCCTATAGCCTTGCTCGATAAATGGGCTATCTAACAAAAAAAAATAAATTTGAAAAACAGGAAAAAAATTATGAAAACGGAAAATTCGCTCTTCTAGTCCTTAGAACTTTACAATTACAGACTAAGTTACGATTTAGTTTATTTTTATTAAAGTTATTAACTTCTGTATAAATCATTAAAAACATGACTCTCTCATGATGTGGACTTTGTACGCGCGTTACTATATATACGAACACATCGATCGGTACACAGTAGTGCTACTATTGTACAAAGTGCAGAATTTACGAATTTTATAATATTTGTTTAGATAATATTAGTTTAGATGTGCTTACTGTACGCTTCAAAGTTTGATCCTACTGTGGGGTAACATCTTTTATTTAGAGACAAATTTCAAAACGTGAAAAGGCAGTAGTGCAGCCGTTTCAATTTTGCCTTTTGTATATACCTTTTGCATCTACAGATTAATACAGCGTACAATTAAGATGGAATTTTTGGCGTGCAGTCGACACATAATCTATTAATATCAGATTTGATCGAACGGTCAAAAGCGTGACAAACTTGCGGCAAGGAGTGGTGTAAGGTGCGCACATTACATACTTACTAATTTATATGTTGTTTTCGTAACCAAATAGGTAACCTCAGATGTAAGTTCTGACGTCACATAAAACTTTACCATTATGAAAGAGTTAATTAATAGGAAATTAAATTTAAGTTATTACATTTTAATAATTACTTGTAACCTATTATAAGATTGTAGTTTTAGGCATAATTTACTAAAGTAATTTAGAAAACTGGCAAATTTCATGTTTATATCTCTTCTAATTCACAAGATATTCAAAGTCAAAGGTATTTTTAGCAGTCCCAGAAACTTTTTGGCAGGTAGGTGGAGCTTTGGAACCATGTCGATATTTATCTGGAATTATTGAGGGAAACCATGGAAAACCTCAACAAGATGGCCCTGTACAAGAATTACCTCTTCTCGACGTGAGGCAGTAGGAAAAAATCCCAGCCACATCTGCCCTAACTAAACTAACAGAACTGATCCATTATATGATTTAGATGTTAGATCCCTAAACCTATGCCCGCGGGTTATAGAGGTAATCTATACCTATATTATATATTAGGGGTTGAGATTGTAGAGTGAAATATTAGAATAATTATCTAGTGATGTAAAGTGTCGTTTTGTTGTTTGTAACTGTTATAAATCTGATCTTAATGAATGGCATTCCAGTTATGGGTGGAGTTCAGTGATCTCATCGCGTGCGAAGTCCTATACGTAAATATAAAAAACTTTTTAACAAAAGAAAACCTCCTTCAAAAAGCCACTAAAAAGAGGAAAATAATAAAATTTTGAGTTGGGCGCCATTTTAATTACTTTTATTTTATGAAATTGGCGCCGACCTCAAAATTTTATTATTTTCCTCTTTTTAGTGGCTTTTTGAAGGAGGGTTTTTTTTATTTCTTACTTTTTAGTGGCTTTACAATACGTAGTTTGCTGCACTTTATTAACCGACTTCTGTCTTGATATTTGATGTTTTCTAAATAACTAAAAAAAGAAAAACACTTATTTACTTTAATTAACTGTGTCACCATTCACCAGCTATTATATTATACGTCACCATAGCTGACTTCCACAAACTTTTTACGCGGTGTCATAACTGACATTTGCCTTAACGGTATTACAGCCGTTACTCACTTTTTTATAAAAATCAGTCGAACTACTGAACCGATTTAAGTAATATTTATATGGGACTACCCCGAAGGTATGCCCTATTAAATAAAACAATAATCGTCAAAATCTATTCACAAATACAGGAGAAATCGGTGAACATACATAAACAAAACATAGGTGGCGAATATATAGAACCTCCTCCTTTTTATTTGATTTTTTTTTATTTATTGTAGATTATAGACGCGTCAACATCTAAGGTCATTAGCGTCTTTCAACTACACTAAATAACAACTTTCTTAAAACTAAATGACATCACAAAACATCCATGAGCGCAGGTGAGATTCGAACCCACGACAGTCTAGTCTAGAGGCTGCGGTACCAAGTACGCTATCCACTAGGCTATACTGCCCTCCTTTTTATTTGAAGTCGGTTAAAAAATATGTAAGTATAATGTACATGTTCAAAGCATGTACAATGATTGTACTACATATTTTTTATACATATTGTTACGGACCACCCTGTATATAAACGACAGGCAAGAGTTCTGAGACACGGGGTCCGCTTACTGTAACAACTGGTACCTGCACGAAAGTTCTAGAGAAAGCGAGAACACACTAGGCTTATGCCGCGCAGCATATATAAACAGCCGATGCGAAGGAGTGAAAGTCAGTCATCGGTGAGTCACGCAATCAGTCAATGGAGAATAGTGCGTCTGATATAAATACAGTGAATATAAATATTTGAAACATAAATAACTAGAGATAAATAGTCCTGGTATATATTAATTGTATATAGTTAAGTGTTAATTACTGTTTAGTTATTGTTTACATGTGTTGATTGTTAGAATTGACTTTTCGTTGTTGCGTTCATTATTATTGTGTTTGTAAATAATTGTAAATAAATATTTATTCCGCCAACTCAGAAAACAGTTTTGTAACAATATCTACAAAAAAAACTCAATAAACTAGACGTGGTCGTTATTTCACGTCACTAGTTACAATAACTAGCTACGCGGTATGTAACCGAATCACTAGTTTCGAGTTACATTACAAGTAGTGATTTTTGCAAATGCGTTACTAAGCGAGAGCGGGTGACTGTGACACGAATAAATCCGAAGTAACCCGAACACGCACAGTGTATAGCTACAAACACTTAGATAGTGATTTAATGTATTTTAGTTTCGTCTCGTTTCGTGTGTAACTGTATAGTTGGTAACTGGTGGAGGTATTTATGCAAGCAATCACAGTAGCTGAATAAAAATAACTAGTTACAAAAATCACTAGTTTTGAAACAGGTGACGCCGACCAAGTCACTGGTTTCGTTACGTTTCTTGAAAATAACGTAACGACCCACGTCTACAATAAACACTTGTACGCAAACGTAGTCATAAGTGAGTATGACCCAACCTATACAACTTTGATGAAACACTATGTTTGATATGACTTGCTGTGTCAGTTGTAAAAGATACTGCATCATTCATATCAAGAATGCTATAAAGATACATATGTTTATATACTCTTATATAATACAGGTACAATCAAATTGCAAACAGATATACCTACACTAAAAGTACAACCGATATGAATGCCAACTGCACAACTGTTTTTTGCAGACAACAAATGCAACGAAAATATTATAACGCGTTATTTCTCATTTATTATTTACATGAAGGAAACACCCACATTATAGCAATATAAAAGTACGTTAGGAAAGGGCATTTGCAAAATCTAGAATGTATTGTTGTTTCATCTTTCAATTTTTGATGTGAAACATCTTATGTCGGGCTGTGAACAGTCGCGTGAGGGGAAATATGCAACGAAATTTATGGTCCGCTCATTCGCTGCTGTTCTCCCCACCACTGCGGCTCTCTCTCTCTCTCTCTCGGCTTCCGCGCTCTCGGGCACGGGAAGACAACCGCGTATATAGGATTACGTCAGCATAACAGTTAGTTGCTGCTTTTGAAAAAATATATACTACTACATAGAGAATACCACCGAGTTCAATAACGTTTTCTTTGATGTTTCCCCAGACCTACACCCTTTTTACTTCCCACCTCTACTATGGTAGGGAAGTAATGGATTCAGTCCGAAAACAATATTTCGAGATTTTAACAGATTTTCACGTTTTGAGACCCTAGCAATCGTTTAAGATCATTTTCTGACTGATGTCTGTATGTGTGTGTGTATGTGTGTATGTGTGTATGTGTGTGTGTGTGTATGTGGTCAATTTTTCGCCTTCGATATCTTAAGAACGGAACAACATACGGGCATGCCGATTGTTCTATTGTGTTTATCAGCCTTTAACTTAGATCTGATTAGATTTTGAGTCAAATCGGTTCAGTGGATCCTGAGATATTCAAAAAAACGTCCTCAATGTCACGTATTAACATAGGTAAAAAAAAATATAAATGAATTCTAGATGTTATAATATGAAAAAAATGTAAATATTTTTTTTCTCTAAAATGTATAGTTTTCGAGAAAAAAAATATTTTACTAAAAAAAATAAAAATTGTACGTAAATCAAGGTAACCATGATTTTTGTTATATTAAGCTAGCCATCAATAGATCACCAAACAAAAAAGAGGGCCATGCTTTTTTCAAAGAATAAAAATTAAATTGTGTTTTAAAGACCACCAACAGCTAAGGTTATTTGGGCCTAGTCAAAGAATAAAAAAAAGAGTGTTTATTTTTTGCAAATATTTACTAGGTGGGAAGTATAGGACTGGTCATCAGTCGAATTTTTTCACTCCTGTAAGTTCTGTTTTCGCACGAGTGACTATGCCAGACAAGAGTCTAGGGATCAAACCATGAGAAGCTCGAAGGTGCACGATTGCTCGCACGATGATGTCTTGGAATAATTCAGTGGATTTTCACCTCGCGTACGTTTTTTGGGGAATTCTCCTCTGCACCACCCATCCTTTTTACCACGCAAAAAGCGCCATCGCATCAACACCCCCTTCATGAGAAACTCTGCCCGCCGCGAGGGTTCGTCTAAAAAACCAAATCCAAAAGTGCACACCCCACTAAACTTGATTTTGTGGTAAAAAATTCGACTGATGACCAGTCCTATACTTCCCACCTAGTAAATATTTGCAAAAAATAAACACTCTTTTTTTATTCTTTGACTAGGCCCAAATAACCTTAGCTGTTGGTGGTCTTTAAAACACAATTTAATTTTTATTCTTTGAAAAAAGCATGGCCCTCTTTTTTGTTTGGTGATCTACTGATGGCTAGCTTAATATAGCAAAAATCATGGTTACCTTGATTTACGTACAATTTTTATTTTTTTTAGTAAAATATTTTTTTTCTCGAAAACTATACATTTTAGAGAAAAAAAATATTTACATTTTTTTCATATTATAACATCTAGAATTCATTTATATTTTTTTTTACCTATGTTAATACGTGACATTGAGGACGTTTTTTTGAATATCTCAGGATCCACTGAACCGATTTGACTCAAAATCTAATCAGATCTAAGTTAAAGGCTGATAAACACAATAGAACAATCGGCATGCCCGTATGTTGTTCCGTTCTTAAGATATCGAAGGCGAAAAATTGACCACATACACACACACACACACATACACACATACACACATACACACACACATACAGACATCAGTCAGAAAATGATCTTAAACGATTGCTAGGGTCTCAAAACGTGAAAATCTGTTAAAATCTCGAAATATTGTTTTCGGACTGAATCCATTACTTCCCTACCATAGTAGAGGTGGGAAGTAAAAATATATAAATTGAGACAATATAAAAAGAATAGAAAAAATATATAAATAAATATCAAGTGGAATATGGAATAGTAAAAAAAACAAAAAACATCTATAGTTCCGACCGGAATCAAACCAGCGACCTTCCGGGTACGAAGCAGACGCGCTAGCAGCTTTGCCATTGAAGCTGTTATATTGTTATAGAGCTGTTTAAAAGTAGTGTATTTATTCTTTACAGGTGTAAATTGTACCTACTGTTATGCAAAAGGTAATTCGTGCTTGTTCGGGACTCCTCATGGTTTGAGCCCTAGATATTTCTCTATAGGTACGTGCAGTATGGAGCTGGGATTCTAGATAGTAGCGTAGATCATAGCAGGGCTTGCTTAAATTAATGCATTGTTTTATATGCGAGCGTACACAACGAAGCAGTGAGTGTAGCAAGTATAAGCGCTAGATACAAGAATGTATCTCACCATTCTTTCAGCGCGCTGACTACTACAAGCAACGTGGCCGTTACAAGTTTCGCAATGGATGTGACTAGTTTAATAAGTGAAATTTTGCCAGTTTTTAGTGTATTTGCCATATGGCACATACACTATTGGCGTCGGTCGGATGGCGGGACCTAGGGGTCGGACCAAAATTTCTCGACGTTTCATAGCCTCCTGAACACTTTGGCACCATTTTTAAAAATGTTTATATATATATGTATGTATATATATATATATATATATATATATATATATATATATATTTATATATTTATATATTTATATATTTATATATTTATATATTTATATATTTATATATTTATATATATATTTATATATATATGTGTGTACACGATAACTCTCGACAGACTTAATCGATTGAAACGAAATTTGGTACACACATTGGAACCCATCACCGCAAGAAGCCTATTTAAAATGGGCCCGATCGGACCATTTTCAGGGTTGTATTTAGGGGTTTCAAAAAGTTTTTGGGCCAAAAAATAACGAAAAATTTGTCAGAATCGTTTCAAAATTGAAATTTAACTCTTTAGTAAAGATTAAAATGTGCTGCTAAAATTTTAATAAAATCGGCCCAACAGGACCGGACTTTCAAATTTTATGAAAACACTAGTTTGTTGATACGGATTTACTTATGAAAGGGTGTATTTAATTGGGTGTACTGATAAAATCCTTGTCTAATATTGAAATTTAGAAAAATTTAATTATTTTAAGGGATGTATTAAGGGGTTAAATTTTTTATTTTGTCAAAAAACAAACTTAAGTTCACATAATAATGCCACAATGCCTGTATTAGCAAATACACTATATTGTCGGCAGGGTTTGGCACTGCGACCCGAGTTTTTATTTAATTTGTTTTGAGTTTTTTCTAAGACGTATTTAAAAGTGTTAGGTTTTATACGTAAATATTCAAAAAACCGGTTCGGGTAAAATTTTAATTATTGGTATAAATGATGAAAATCGTCATGTTTAGATCGTTTTCTATTAATAGGGTGGACATGAGAGCTCCTACCCAAATTTGTATTTAAAATATACCACTTTGTAGCAGAAGAACACAAATATTCGTCTTCGCTATCTGACATTTCAAACGCGACTTAAGCTTGTATCAAAGCTTCGTTGTGCAAACCTATAAGCGCTTATAATTTCAGCCACCATCTACCATACATGCTACCATCTAGAATCCCATCTGCGTACTGCACGTACCTTAAGCCAGGTTCTGTTTATTAAAAATGCATACTTTACTCAAAGAGTAGAACTTCGAGCGTTTTCATTGAATGTTGATATTTAGAGAATGACTTTGAAATGTTTCGTACTGGGTTGCAGTTTTTTAAGTGGATAGCAGATAAAGCGCGTCAAATTTAAATGTAACAAAAATAAAGTATAATTTGCATTCTCAAATTGACTCAGCTTCTAAAAGTAGGTACAGTAACGTCTTCTTACGTCGTTGCTCGTTAAGTCAACGCTTCTTATTTTTTTATTGTAGATTATAGACGCGTCGACAACTTAGGTCATTAGCGTCTTGATTACATTAAAGTAACCAAGTATCCATATTTCAACGACATTTCGTATTCACTGGACCGTATTTCTATAATAAACTTCCTAAACACCTTTCCAGTATTTCGAGTTATAATAAGTTTAATAAAGAATTGAAGTCATGGCTGCTTTCTGTTGAAAATATTGAATATTTCTTTGATGTTTTGAAGTAATTAAGTTCAGTTCGTTAATTTTCTATTTTTTTTCTCTTTTATATTATATAATTCCTTTATTTTCAACAGGGACTAATAAATGTTTATTGTGAAGGTGCATCTAGTACGGGGATTCCTTTAGATGTACCTATTATTTTTTCAGATATGCACATTGCAATGTTATACTGTTTGTATTTTTTATGAAAAATAAATTCATTTCAATTTCAATTTCAAAAAATAACAACTAACTTAAAACTAAATGACATCACAAAACACCTATGAGCGGAGGTGGGATTCGAACCCACGACAGTGCGATCCAAAGGCCGCTACGCTAACCGTTACACCACACTGTCCTCTGTCAACGCTTCTGACCTCACCTGCACTTACTATTTTCAATCGTAGAAATATGGACTCGTTCCATATTATACTTTTGATAAAATTGCAGTTTATTAGATCTCACAGTTATAGATCTTTAAAAAAATTATCAAAAGCACAACTGTTATCCATTTCTAATCACAAATACATTAAAACTTTTTATTAACTTCCCATTGGAAGTTATTGTAATGGGTCCAAAAATCGAAATCAAAATGTATAACAAATTTTTATGTTTCAAGGTCACTACACTATTTTTACACTATTTTTAGAAAGATGTCTGTATGTGTGTGTGTGTGTACGTACGTACGTATGTGTCCATTTCTTTCTAAGACGAAATATCGAGAATGAAAAATGATATCGACTACGTTAGGGTGCCAATCGACGCGTATTAACGTAAATATGATCTGAAAGAAATTTTTTCAAAATCGGTTCAGCCGTTCTTTTTTCTTAACCAAATAGACTCCAAAAAAGTAGATTT
This sequence comes from Mongoloraphidia duomilia, assembly GCA_039654895.1. Lineage (NCBI taxonomy): Eukaryota > Metazoa > Arthropoda > Insecta > Raphidioptera > Raphidiidae > Mongoloraphidia > Mongoloraphidia duomilia. The sequence goes on along the minus strand of CM077517.1, from coordinate 11,133,824 downwards.
TACACAATATCTCGCGAATAAAAAATTATATCGACTTCGTAAGGGTGTCAATCGAGGCGTGTTAACGTCATTTTGATCCGACATAAATTTTATAAAAATCTGTTCAGACGTTTTTTTTTTTTTAATTATTGTTAAAAATAAATAATAGTTATGTTTTAATGATTAAAATGATTACTTTTCTGTGTAATATCTAATTTAATTATTATTATTATTAAATATTTATCAAACTAGGAAGTTCGTCGTGTGGACCTCAAGGGTCGCACTTTAGTTCTAATAAACGACCCACCTCACGGCTTGTTTTTTCATATTTTCATTCAAAACTGCTCTAAAATAATTTGTTTACATGATTTAAGTTGTCAGTGAATGCTAGGAGTACGTAATTGCGATAAGCTTTTCAGTAAAATCCAGTTATAGAAAGATCGAAGATTAAAATTATATAACATTAATTATTATAGATTGTAATTTATCGAGAATGTCTATTTTTATACAGTTCACTTTGTAACTACTGAATCAGAAACCAATCGAATGTCAGGTTATTTAATTTACTATACTATTATCTAATCTACACTCATTAACCGTTATACTACCAGTAGATAATTATACTTCAACGTTTAGTAAAAATCTATGTTTGAAGAACTGTTCTAAGTACTGATATGAAATAACTATAAATATTATTTTACATGTATGTTTTAAGCTATATGAAATACGATAATTTGAAATAAAGATGAAACAAAACCTTTATTGTTAAAACGATATCTTAAGTTGACTGCTTTTATACAATTTTAATACAGAATATTTTACATTTTTTTATGACATCTTATCAGTCTTTCACTATTTCTTTAAATATGTAGGCTAGACAGATATAATATTGATCCTAAATGCTTCTCAGTGATTCCAATATAAAACAGGCTAAATTGTACGTTACAAGCTGTTTTTTCCACGTTCTTTGAAAAAGTTTAGGTTGTGTTCACTGATCTCTATATAATATTATGGATTGTGGCTCTTAGAAACTACTAAAGGAGAAGGAATTTTGGGTCACAACGTTAGCGAAAAATTTGATTTATTAGTACAGTTATAACGCACGCTACGCCGTTATCGATATGTTATAGTTTGAAAAATGTCTCCAGAGGCACTGTCTGTTGGTTTCACACAATGGCCGCAATTCACAATTCTTATAATAGTGATCGGTGGTTTTCACACGAATTTTTCAGGGATAATTCCACTCTAAAAAAAGAGTAAATTTGATAATTTTTTATAATTATAGTTAATGTTTAAAGACGTTTGTTGTACATGCTTTGAAGTGTATACATGAATTTTTATTTATTTATTTATTTTTTTGAAAAAATGCCGGCAATTTAGAGCTCATCAAAGAAACCTGTCCTTTTACCGCAACCGGAAAGACAACTCCTTCAATTTTTGACCTGAAAAAAAAACAATATTTCTTTTAGATCTATATAAGACTAGCTTCGGTACGTGGAGGAATTAAAATATATCGTTTTTTGTAAAAATGGCGCCCGACAGAAACAAACAGAAATATTTCTATCGGGCGCTACTTTTACAAAAAACGATATATTTAGTATCTGGGTTTGAAAACTGCGACTATAAGACTTCAGTAATTATTTATTTGACTTACAAGTGAACCTTAAAAAAATGTCTAAAATCCGATTTTTTTAAATTAGATATATTCTAATTTTTCATTAACAGTACTTCTTTAGTACGAATTTAGGAAGTGAAATTTAAAAACTGTAAACGCGATGCAAATATCATTAAGAATTAAAAATAGTATCTTAAGTTCAAAGTCTAACCACATAATTTATGTATTTGATAAACAACCTATCAGTTTTTGAAGAAATTTTATCTAAAAGTGTAGACATTTCTGGTCCTTTTATTTTATGTAAAGTAATTAAAAATACAGATTATATAATCTCTTTCCAATACAGGGGTCAGAAATTATCTTTAACTACTTTGTCACACAGAATAACATGACAATGTTATATTTATGACTGATATTCTAGAAAAATCTTGTTTATCGTAAAATATTATGTCCTTTCAACAATAAATTTAAATGTTCCATAAACTCATATTCAAATTTTACTAAAAATAGACTAAACTAAATACTTTATTAAATTATTTTATATTCAGTCATCGAAATGTAAATTTTAAAATATGTATTGGAAATAATAAAAAATAATAATTGCAACAAAAAATTGTATACATACTGATTCAGAAATAGAGGTGAAAAAAATTCCCCAAATCAAATTAATATTAATCATTATCCTAAAATATGAAAGAAATCAGCAGGTTCATTTTCGAGAAAAAAAATGAAAGTTTATTAGAAAAATTAGACCCGCCACTGACGAATTAAATTTCATGGTATGCACCCGTAATAATTAAATACACACCATCCTTATGTAACTGCTATAAAATTTGGATAAAATACAAAATTTTATAATCAGTTATTACCGATTGCTCTGCCGGGATATTCATAAAAATGCAGTATAGCACATTTTACGAATATTGAAAAAACAAACATGGTTTTATTATACGATGAAGCTGGGAGAAATTCTGCAGAAACACGTAGACGATATGCTTACCTTTTTCCCGGGCTTCGGGTCCCTGAAGACTACCTTGAAGCATGTTTAATAAAACTGCAACATTTGTGATTTGTGAATTCCAGTGTTTAAAAAACTCAGAGTTTGGAAAATGTTTTCATCGCGGATTTTCGATAATAAAGCGAATAATTCAATAAATGTAAGCATGTTTTCTTCTTAATTTTATTCCTTGTGGATTAAATTCTTTGTTGAATTAATTAATAATTATTAAAATTTAAAATAGTAGAAAATTAATTTTTAAACAATTTTGACGTGTTCTCTCTTACTTCATTATACCCACGTTTTTTCCACCTCGTTTCTGAACACCATGTATACACTATACATAATTAATCAAATCATTGACTAAGTTTAGATTTTTTTATAGATAAATCTAAAATAAAGAAGCTAGGCATATCTGCGTCAAAGTAAATATTTCGGTAAGTTAACTTTTTTCTACTTTTGGAATTTTACAGAAAATATTTGTTTTTTCTTCGCCTTGGTTTTTCCTTTGATTGGAAAAGTAGGTTATTGAAAATTGTGACATGCTTTATTTATTTTTATTGCACTTCATTGCTTATTTTGTTAACAATTTTGACTGGCCATTATAATTTACAATCTCAGGAAGAGATTGCAATAGTTTTTAAAATTTTTTAAAACGTAAATAGCTTTTGAGAAAACTTGGCTGAAAGGAAAAATTTGAAAAAAACGAGTATAAAAATCCGTAGGTAAATAGAAAATATGTTACCTAATAGGTCGAGAGGCAGGCGTAAATTTATATAGCTCATTTGTGACAGGATGAAATTTTCAGGGAAGGTAGAATCTAGTATGACAAAGAATAAGTGCTAGGGTTGCCTCGTCAAATCCTGGTGCGAAGGCCGGGAGGAGCTCACTTCCGGTGCAAAATACACATATTTCATTAGCTCATAATTATCTTTTGTCATTATATGACAGCATACAATTGACGCCATATTGTAGATCTCGAAGAGCTGTATTGAAATACATAGGGTTGCCTAAGGAAATTTTGGGTAACACATTGAAAACTTATAAATTATATTTGTTTTTTTGACATTTTTAAAGCTGTCAAATAACATTATGTATATATGTATACTTATATATTGTAACCGTTCTGAAATGAGTTATTGGCCTTGTGTTTGGCAAACATTCATACGTATGTCTAGTTATTTATAACTTTATGTTTTCAACGCATTTGGTTTCTAACTCATATCCGTATAATTACGCAGGAATTGCCTGAATCTGGTATTGACAATTTTCCCAAGAATTTATGTATTTTAGGGTAGCAATTTCTTATTTTTATTTTTCAACGTAATTCAACGTGCACCTCTTATATAAATTAGTATAAATTACTTACTTGAAGGTCGTAGTAACCTGTAATTAAAGTTTTAAAAAAGGTGGTTTGGAGTTTGTTTCGAAAAGAGAAAAAAGGTTGATTTTTGTTTGTGATTTTAAATTTGGTTTGACACTAAAAACTAATTGAAGCATTTGACTTTACTGAACCTCGATTAATATTTTTTCTTGAAATTCAACTTAATCAGACGCAGGTATAAAGTTAACTAAGCGAATATAAAACCAAAATAACTATAATGAAAAAATGGAAAATAATAATAATTTACTATAATAAAAGAAAAAACCGATTGATTTGTGAGTCAGAATTGTCAATCTTTATTATGGCAACTTTTCAGCAACTATTTTGTTGCCTTCTTCAAGCCTAAAATTACATTATTAGAATTATGTAATTTTAGGCCTGAAGAAGGCAAACATTGCCAATGATTGACAATTCTGATTCACAAATCAACCGGTTTTTTAATTTTATTATATTACATACGTGAGTGATCGACATGAGTTTCAATATAGTTTACTATACATTAAACTATTCAAAAATGTTCCGAACAAAGGCAATAACATTTTATGAATTATTATTAAATTACCTATTCTAAGCATACTTATATTAACGTGCTATTAAAATATTTATTTTTTTTTTACAATAATATGTAAACATTTTTAAACAAATTTTAATTATATAATTTTTTTTTTGTCATAATATGTTTTGTAATGTAGCTACTGTGCTGCAAATTTGAATTTGAATTTGTTGTAATACTGTGTGCAGGCTTGTTACTGGACATTATTTGTCTGTTAGCCTGCCAGATTTACAAATTAAAATAAAATAAAATAAAACGTAGTTTAAGGTAGTTGCTTTGAAAAAAGTCAAGAAAATCATGAAATAAAAATTATATATATATTTTTTAATAAAGGTATCTCTTTATGCTAGTTAAATTAGAAAATAATGCGAGATATTTTTTGTTGAAAATTGAATTTTTAACATTTTTAATATAGGTAAGGTGCTAAAAAATATCACATTAATAATTTTTCAATAAGAAAAAAACAATACATAATAATCTATCTGTTTTTTTAATAAAAAAAAAAAACGATGCATGACACATTACAGCTGATAATGTTAGTAAAAAAACTATAATTATTGACCACGTAGTTTCAAAATGCAATAACAAATGACATTTGGCGACGTTCCATTCAAACGACTTTACACCCGTACCTAAAGATGTTTCACATCAAAAATTTAAATTTTTGCATATACTGATACTACTTTACAAAATGTATAATTTTTCTTTTCCGTGATACAGGATTTAACTATTATATTTTATCCGATTTTGAGCAGTTATTAACAATTTATAATTTTCGAAATGTCATTTTCTTAAAAACTATGGTTACCATGCTGGACTAAGGGCCACTTTGTAATTTTGAGCTGTTTCAATTTATACATATATACATATACATATAAAAATTGACATTTTGCACCGGAAGTGGCTTATCCCGGCCGTCGCACCAGGATTTGACTAGGCAACCCTAGCGCTTTTTCTTTGTCATAATTAATACTACCTTCCCTGAAAATTTCATCCTGTCACAAATGAGCTTCATATATTAACGCCCGCCTCTTGGTCTGATTTTTAAAAACCTGCCGTTTTCTTCTACGACTAACCAATTTTTTGCGATCTAAAAGTTATAATAATTAATTGTCAATTAAAAAAATGTGTTTTATTACAAAATTTTATTAGGTAGTTATTTCAACTACGATATTTTGATGAAGAATATCAAAGGTTCATCAATCTTTTTGATACTAAATCGTGTCGGTTTTACCAAAACAAAATATCGAATTTCCATCCAATAATAACGATTTAATTATCAAGAACCAGTTGACAAATATTATTAATCACATTTGCAATTTGCAACACAAGTCTCTAGGTAGGTAAAGTCATGCGCTTCTACCGAGCGGTGTAAGTGCTGTCCGGTAAATAATGATTCTAGTCAGTGGCATTATAATTCTGCATCTGAAATACAAGTTTATAAAATAATACCGTCGCGTCGGAAAACTATGATTCTGTAGTCAATTTAATATTAGTTAAAAAAATAACAACAATAAAATCTAAACATAATTATGTAAGTATAATTATGTTTAGATTTTATTGTTGTTATTTTTTTACTTTTCAAATAATTACTGATTATTTTAAGAAGTTAAAGATTGACTGTCAGAGTAATTTGACATAAATAATGAAAATAGTTTGTTTTTTCCAAAGCCTACTCACCATACGACACTGTTTTATAACGTTAAAAAAACTGTTTTTTAAAATGATAAAATCGATAAGAAAACGAATTTTTCCAGGGATGAAACCTAGCTAGATCGATTTTTTGCCCCCCGAAACCCCTTTTCAGTAAATTTGATCCAAATCGTTAGGGCCGTTTTCGAGAAAATATTTATATAGGTACATAGGTACATACATATTATATACAAGATTTGCTCGTTTAATAATATGGGGATAGGGATATCTGAAATGCAAGTTTGAAATTATATAGTTCACTCAGCGACACAATATAGATATGTTTATTATGTTACTACACTGAAATTTTGCGGTATCTACTTCCAGTATTTTTGAACACTCAAGTACCGTGGCACACCGATTGGGAACCCCTAGTATAGATTATAGACATAGAGTATAGACTATAGAGTGTACCATATACTATACAAATTTATGCTACCATACTTAATTTAAATATTATTGCTAGCGCGATAGCTGTAACAGTCTTGTACTGAAAAATTATGTCCACAAGAAACCCAAGTTAATTTCGACGCATCTATAATTTACAATAAATAAATTCGGAACTTGAAATAATTCTTTTGGTGTACTATAATTCTCAAAAAAAACCTTAGAGGCTCAAAATTTCCATTTTTTTTTTTTAAATGTTGGGACAAAATTTCAGAATGCTCTCGCTTATATATTTATTTGTGCGGCAAAAATTTGGATACAAATCATAATAAAACATAACATTAAGTCATAATAATATAAAAAATCATTTTGATCATACATATAAAGCACAGAGTTTATGAACTGTTTTTTCAAACATCTCTTTAATTCAGAGAGATTAGGTACTTTATTTTATTCATCAAATTCGGAAAAAAATTGTAGCCTACATATTTACAACTTCTTAAAAAAAGTTGTCTTATCTTTCACACAAACATGGACGAAGCTACAGATGGGTCCAGCCGGGCCATGGCTCATGCAATAAAAGTTTTGGCCCATGCTTTGGCCCATGCAATAACCCAAGACGTAAATTAATATAAAACCGCAAGCAATCAATCAAGAGGACAGTGTGGTTCAGTGGTTAGCGTCGCAGCCTCTGTATCACACTGTCATGGGTTCGAATCCCGCCTCTGCTCATGGATGTTTTGTGATGTCATTTAGTTTTAAGTGTGTTGTTATTTAATGTAATCAAGACGCTAATGACCTAAGTTGTCGACGCGTCTATAATTTACAATAAATAAATAAAATAAATTAAAGCAAACAATCAACCCCCCATAATCTAAGACGCCTTGTGTTCCGTAAAAATGAAAATATAAAATCGCAAGCATTTAACCCCACGCTGATAGCAAAAAAAATTTTAATTTACAAGCTGCGTTTTTATGTTTTATGCAGTAAAGCTCGGCTTTTAAATTTTAGTAGCTTCCTAAACTATATTGCTCTAGCGCGCTTGTGTTATTATAAATTTGCATTTTTTAATCACTCGCCGTACATAACCCTAACCCCCTCCCTCCCCAAGCAGACAATTGATTATTGGGGTTAAATTATTGTGGTTTTACATTGTCATTTTTACGGCACTCAAGGCGTTTTGGACTATAATATGGAGTTGAAGATCTACACCAGTGTGATCCAGCCCTTGCCCATGCAAAAAAATTCGACTGATGACCAGTCCTATACTTCCCACCTAGTAAATATTTGCAAAAAATAAACACTCTTTTTTTTATTCTTTGACTAGGCCCAAATAACCTTAGCTGTTGGTGGTCTTTAAAACACAATTTAATTTTTATTCTTTGAAAAAAGCATGGCCCTCTTTTTTGTTTGGTGATCTATTGATGGCTAGCTTAATATAGCAAAAATCATGGTTACCTTGATTTACGTACAATTTTTATTTTTTTTAGTAAAATATTTTTTTTCTCGAAAACTATACATTTTAGAGAAAAAAAATATTTACATTTTTTTCATATTATAACATCTAGAATTCATTTATATTTTTTTTTACCTATGTTAATACGTGACATTGAGGACGTTTTTTTGAATATCTCAGGATCCACTGAACCGATTTGACTCAAAATCTAATCAGATCTAAGTTAAAGGCTGATAAACACAATAGAACAATCGGCATGCCCGTATGTTGTTCCGTTCTTAAGATATCGAAGGCGAAAAATTGACCACATACACACACACATACACACATACACACATACACACATACACACACACATACAGACATCAGTCAGAAAATGATCTTAAACGATTGCTAGGGTCTCAAAACGTGAAAATCTGTTAAAATCTCGAAATATTGTTTTCGGACTGAATCCATTACTTCCCTACCATAGTAGAGGTGGGAAGTAAAAAATGCTGGTTACGTCCTTGCACATGAGTGTTCTTATTGACCCGTGTGTTATAAATATTATTTTTTTCAGTTATAATACTGAAACAATTTGGGTTATGCATATGAATAAACAACAATATTCCGTTTGCAATACGTATTGTTACGTATCTCTGTCTATTTTTGGCCCTTAAAATTTCCCAAAAAAAATTATCAATCTGAAAAAAGTCATTTATATAAGCGTAATTAATCTGAAGTGTTGTATTTTCACTTATGGTAGATATAATTTTTCGTTAAGAAGTGTAATTTTGGAGGAAACTAATATCGGGTGAATTTGCATACAGCAGGTTATTCACGGACGACCTTACGACATTGGTGGAAGGGTCATGTCTCACCGTCAACTGTTTTTAGTGTATTTGCCATATGGCACATACACTATTGGCGTCGGTCGGATGGAGTCCGAAAACAATATTTCGAGATTTTAACAGATTTTCACGTTTTGAGACCCTAGCAATCGTTTAAGATCATTTTCTGACTGATGTCTGTATGTGTGTGTGTATGTGTGTATGTGTGTATGTGTGTATGTGTGTGTGTATGTGGTCAATTTTTCGCCTTCGATATCTTAAGAACGGAACAACATACGGGCATGCCGATTGTTCTATTGTGTTTATCAGCCTTTAACTTAGATCTGATTAGATTTTGAGTCAAATCGGTTCAGTGGATCCTGAGATATTCAAAAAAACGTCCTCAATGTCACGTATTAACATAGGTAAAAAAAAATATAAATGAATTCTAGATGTTATAATATGAAAAAAATGTAAATATTTTTTTTCTCTAAAATGTATAGTTTTCGAGAAAAAAAATATTTTACTAAAAAAAATAAAAATTGTACGTAAATCAAGGTAACCATGATTTTTGCTATATTAAGCTAGCCATCAATAGATCACCAAACAAAAAAGAGGGCCATGCTTTTTTCAAAGAATAAAAATTAAATTGTGTTTTAAAGACCACCAACAGCTAAGGTTATTTGGGCCTAGTCAAAGAATAAAAAAAAGAGTGTTTATTTTTTGCGAATATTTACTAGGTGGGAAGTATAGGACTGGTCATCAGTCGAATTTTTTTCAGTTATAATACTGAAACAATTTGGGTTATGCATATGAATAAACAACAATATTCCGTTTGCAATACGTATTGTTACGTATCTCTGTCTATTTTTGGCCCTTAAAATTTCCCAAAAAAAATTATCAATCTGAAAAAAGTCATTTATATAAGCGTAATTAATCTGAAGTGTTGTATTTTCACTTATGGTAGATATAATTTTTCGTTAAGAAGTGTAATTTTGGAGGAAACTAATATCGGGTGAATTTGCATACAGCAGGTTATTCACGGACGACCTTACGACATTGGTGGAAGGGTCATGTCTCACCGTCAACTGTTTTTTTTTATTAATGCCTGTACGTTTTTCATACAATGTGAGGAAGCATATTAATTTTTTGTATCTATATATTATTATATACATCCTGCACAGAAATAATTCATTTACATTTCTCTATGATTGTTATTTTAACTTATATATAAATAAATTCGATTTTATACACGATGCGTAAGAAGTATGGCTTCTGTCGGGTGTACCATGAGTTACGACATACCTGATCTTTTTATTACTAGATCTATCTAAATTATATTAATTAAAAATTATATTTCTATTTAAATATTTTCTTTTCAATTACTTATATTTTATTCAGCTTTGATAAATTCAATTTTATATACAATGCTTAAGAAGCATAGCAATTCTGTCGGGTGTCCCACGACACCTCATGTTTTTTTTAAATACGTCATTTTGTTCGAAATTTTATCGACTTTGAGATTGATAATGACCTTTTTTTTCATTTAAAATAGATAGCTCTCTATATTTTTTCAAAACTACACTTTTGCCATAAAAAATACGCAGAGGGATAGACATTGTCCATATACATCAACACAGATTATATTTTATTTTTGAAAAATGTTGTGCTGATGTATAGATAAATATTTACCGAATCTTAAAAATTGAGCGTAATGCCATCTGTAATCTATTGAAGGAACTTATGGGCTTAATTTGGCATTGTTAGGTAAACCTGACTAAGTTTGTTTTTTTCAATAATTTACTGTATTGTTGTAGTTCAGGATATAAATTCAAAATGGTAAACAGTTCCAACTATTGTGCTAAATAAAATTGTCGATCTGCCAGTGGCTTTTTAAAACATCACAACGCGCACAGCATAATATGCAAACAACTATTTCTGTCCAAGTTGAAATGCTGTGACGGATCCAACGGAAAATCCTCTGACAAATTGTATAGAATAAATGTGCTCAATTTATTTATCACCTTGTTACAGTATTTAAGTTTATTTTCAAGAACGGCGCCAATTCGTTTTATTCAAGGAGTTAGTTTTGATTGTATTATACACTCAGATATTATTGTAAACTTTTATCTTAATCTATCTAGTTACTTACAACAGGTGTTCCAGTCCTCCTATCACTATTTTTTAATACATTTAAATAAAAACTTTTTTGTTTTTCCCCCAATATATATTTTATTTGTGCGAAGCATTGGGGGGCTACACGCTACCCCCTGCCATCCCTAGACCTCGAGGCTAGTTACCCCAGTGAAGTATATTGTGATCAGAAGAGACTGCGCATACTATCGACACTGTAGTTGTACGACAAAAAATCAAAAGACCGCATCGATCGTCTTTTGACTTTTCTGTTGAATAACTGTCATCGGCAGCTTATGTGTTTACAGCTGCGTATTGACGCTAGCATACGCTCGACTAAATAGTTGTTCGGCGACCCATTAGTTTAATAGTGAAATTATGAAACAACTGATTGAATGTATACGCAACTTTAACAACTAAACAGTTTAGTCGAATTGAAATCGCAACACGTACACAACTTGACTAAAGGTACGTGCAGTACGCAGCTGGGATTCTAGATGGTAGCATGTATGGTAGATGGTGGCTGAAATTATAAGCGCTTATAGGTTTGCACAACGAAGCTTTGATACTAGCATTAAGATACAAGCTTAAGTCGCGTTTGAAATGTCAGATAGCGAAGACGAATATTTGTGTTCTTCTGCTACAAACAGGTATATTTTAAATACAAATTTGGGTAGGAGCTATCATGTCCACCCTATTAATAGAAAACGATCTAAACATAACGAATTTCATCATTTATACAAAGAATTAAAATTTTACCCAAACCGGTTTTTTGAATATTTACTTATGGAACCTAACACTTTTAAATACGTCTTAGAAAAAACTCAAGACAAATTAAATAAAAACTGGCAAAATTTCACTTATTAAACTAGTCACATCTATTGCGAAACTTGTAACGGCCATTTGAAAGTTGTCACACGTTGATTGTAGTAGTCAGCGCGCTGAAAGAATGGTGAGATACATTCTTGTATCTAGCAGCTCTTGTAACAGCGCTTATACCTGCTACACTCACTGCTTCGTTGTGTACGCTCGCATATATATCAATGCATTAATTTAAGCAAGCCCTGCTATGATCTACGCTACCATCTAGAATCCCAGCTCCATACTGCACGTACCACCTTAAACTGTTTAGTAGTGGAAACAATTGTGTGTATGAGCTCGAGCATTAGTTTTTAATTTTTAGCATGAAAATTGGTATTAATATAAAAACCGTCGAGATTTGTATCCTCGTCGTCCTGCCACTGTTTTTCAGTACAAAACATGCGTGCGTAATACGTCGTTTCTTAAAAAGATGCAAAAATGATTCAGTGCAATGCTACATCGCAATGGGCTGAGTCATTAATACACAATTAGGTATTTAAGTTTAAAAAAAATTATTAATTTTTTAATTTTTTCTAATAATTTAACATAAATAATATTGGAAATCGAAAAGAAAAATTTTTTTAAAGCTATAGATAAATTACTAAAAATTAATTAAAATGTATAAAAATTTAAAAAATATCACGTGACTTCAAAACGGGCCAGGAATGTTTGTGACGTCGTTATGTTAAAATGTGTCTGCATTTGTTGGAATTTGTGTATATGTATTACACATACTATGGAGTGTAGAGGTAAGGAGAACTCTCTCTGCATATGAAAAAGCGTCCGTCAAAAGGCGATAAATTGGTGGCGCCACAATAGCAAGAGTGTAAATTTTAAAGGATGCGCCAAATAATACTAGAGTAGGACAGTGAAGTAAAGAAGGAAAGCATAACTTCCGCTTTTAAATGACGCACTTGTCAAAAGAAAAACAGTCAAATATCATTGGTAAACTTGTAATTATGCATAAAATAGTAAATAAAGATAATCCCAATATAAATGAACGCCTGAAAAATTATTTAATTTTTTAACAATGATTGCTTTTATAAAAAATTACAAACGCAAAATTTAAAACACCACTTGAATTTGTCAATCAATTATATTCTTTTCATTTTTTTTATAAAAGTTCCACATAATAATTTTTGAAATTTCTTCAAAAGTAGAATTCTCTAATAAAAATTATTAAAAAACTGAAATTTCTGATGTAAAACAGATCATGGAAATTAAATCACCGTCCATGTTATCTGACAGTAGTTATTTTAGGTTATATTTACAAAATTATTTTGAACTTTTGGACTACGCAAACAGTTGAGGTTTTGTATACTGCAGTTTTGTTATAACTACTCCAGTCATCAAAAATATTAAATTTTTCAACTCAGCGCACTTCACTCAGTCAATAACTGCTAAGTTCATTTCATACTCTCTTGCTATTTTGGCGCCACTCTGGAGAGATTTGGAACTGTTATTTACAGCTTACAGCTGGACACTTTTGCAACTGTTCCCCCATATGAGAGTGTTCTCCTTAACTCTACCCTCCATAACACATACTATCAAAAATAATAAATTTTTAACTTGGTAACCATGGATACAAAGACCATAGATAACATAATGACGTCACACGCGTTCGGATTCTTTCGGCGCGTTATCGGAACTGAGTTTAAAAATTAATTTTTATTTAAATATAACTTTTTAATTAGTAAGCAAAAAAATTAAATAAAAACAGTTTTGCTATAAAACTTGATGTGGTCCTTCCATTTAAGTAAAAAAAAAAATTCACTTAAAAACCCAATTAAGATATTATGATTCGTGATTTTCAAAATATCAAAACAATTTTCAAGTGATTTACTACGAAACATGCATTTTAAAATTATTGTACACCGTCGTGTTATTGATGGTCAAATTTTTTCGACAGCATCTAACATATTTTTAATTATTTCGTTTGTATACCAATCAATGCCGTGCCTACAATATTCTGTCGCGTGCCATAGGTTCGCCATTCCTGTCCTAGACCTTGGAGTGGAAGTGAAAAAACTTGGACAAGTTAAAAGTTTTCCATTTTATCTTCTGAACCTAAGCTTTAGTCACAACTTTTATTCCCTTAACAAAATTTTAACTTGGCCAAGTTTTTTCACTTCACTTTTCATGGCCGGTCTTCTTGTTAGTGAACTTGGTCGTACTTTAGATCTGCAGAGCACTTTTTACAGACATTCACAGGAGGAACTTGGTCCCTTTTTAGAGTTCCGTAGTCAACAACAAGGAACCCTTATAATTTCGCCATGTCCGTCTGTATGTCATAGTCATTTTATTCTGAGACTATTAGAACTTCAGAGCTGAAATTTGGTAGACGTATAAATAATTATACCCGCTACAAAAAAATCTATTAACATTTTGAAAAAAAAATGTTTAAGGGTAACTTCCGTACATGTAAAGTGGGAATGAAAAAAAGATTTTTTACTTGACTGATTTTTTTTAATGGAATTTCACTTCTTTTTCCTGAAGCATTGAGGCACTGATTCATTTAATAATTATTTATTAAAGTAATCTTTGTGAATGGGGGAACAATTCGGTGGAAATTTCAACTTTGGGATTTTTTTCCTTTGCACGTAAGTCAAACACCTGTATGCCAAATTAATTCTCTAAAGCACACCGGAAGTATCCTAGGACCTAGAGGTTTTGTTGATCGGTGAGTGACTGATCAAATCAGGTATTTTCAAATCCAAAACTCGGGGATTGTGTTGAACTCATAACTCCCAATCAGGAGAAAAAATATGAGCCGATTCGGTTTTTTTTTATATACAGGGTGTATCACAGAAAACTGAACATAGGGAAAAGTACACAGTATAAATTAGTTAAGATCAGAGATTGCTTTGCCCTCTATTCAGAGGTCGTTACCATGGTGTACGTATACAGTAACAAATGCATATTGCTGTTCATTTGACAAAATCTGGATGAACTTAAAGACAAAATCGTCGAAGTATGTTTCAATATGACTCCTGTAATGTTAGATAACATTTGCTTTAATTTTTTATTTTAACTGTTTGTTTTGTTTAAATATTAGTTAAAAAAATATTTTCTTAATAAAAAATTGTTTCATTAATAAAAATAAATTCATTTAATATTGAAGAATTTATTTTAACTGATTTTTCTAATTATTCATTATTAGCTATTATTGTTATTAAATAATGGTTAGTCAGCGTTACCATGGTACCCATTCTCATATGTGGCCAAAGTAATCGTTGATCCTAACTAATTTGCACAATGGAGTTTTCCCTATGTTCGGTTTTCTGTGATACACCCTGTATAATTATTTTTGGACGCATCAACATCGAAGGTCAAAAGTCGGCTGAGTTGCTTGGGGTAAAATAATGTGACGAGGAACTTGGCGGTGCACTTGCCGTGCACCCAGATAAAAAAAATTGATTTTTTACACCAATCCAATGAAAATTATCCCTTAATACGCTGAGATGTTTCATAACGAATTTGAAAAATATTGAGGTGTTCTGCACAGACAAAATGTAAAAACTGTAACAAATAAA
The DNA here is from genome assembly GCA_039654895.1 of Mongoloraphidia duomilia. Taxonomy (NCBI): domain Eukaryota; kingdom Metazoa; phylum Arthropoda; class Insecta; order Raphidioptera; family Raphidiidae; genus Mongoloraphidia; species Mongoloraphidia duomilia. The sequence continues at coordinate 11,118,425 of CM077517.1, read as the reverse complement.
TTGTTGATATCGCTTTATAAAATATCCTGTGTGGTGGTCTTATCAAATGCCGTACATATTTACTTTCATCAACTTCCTCGTCTGCGTTTGAAACGATCTAACAGAATTATTATAGTGTAAATATCTATCGACAACTTTATAACTTTTCATACAATACACCCAGACAAAGTATATGCCTAAAATGGATAAAAAGTATAAATATGTTCATTGACGCCAATAATATTCTTCTGTATTAACTCGTTGGTGTATTTGCCATATTATGGCATAAAGGGACAAAGAAGTATTTGAGTTGTGTAAGGGGACATAGGAACTATTTGAGTTATGTAAGGCCTCTAACTTCTAAACGAAATGAGTTAAAGACTTGAAATTCATACATAATATGTATTACCGCGGCCCAAAGATGGAGAGAATAACAAAAGATTAAAAAAGTTAATTTAAGGGGTGCGCCCATACGTCATGCAAACGGGGGTCAAAAAAAATTTTTGTTGCACCTATTCTTGTAGGATATCGTTGAAAAGGGCCTTTCGAGTAGATTATTAATGTGTTTTTATTTTTATTTACTTTAACAAAATTGTAGGTTTTAGAGACTGTCAAATTTGCAAATTTTAAACTTTTTTTGTTACGCCATTACCTATAAAGCTGTAATTCACTCATATCCTCTAGTTGATCAACAAATACTAAAAACAGAAAAAAGAAAGCGCCCATAGGTACATGCAAACGGGGACAAAAAAAAATTTTTGTTGCTCCTATTCTTGTAGGATATCGTTGAAAAAAGGCCTTTCGAGTAGATTAATTATTAATGTGTTTTTATTTTTATTTACTTTAACAAAATTATAGGTTTTAGAGACCGTCAAAGACTTTTTTTGTTACTAGGTCTATCTTAACAACGCCATTACCTATAAAGCTGTAATTCACGTCAAGTATCACTCATATCCTCTAGTAACCTAGTTAATCAACAAATACTAAAAACAGAAAAAAAGAAAGCGCCCATACATCCAAAAGGGGGGGAAAATATGTTTTGTACCTATTTTCGTGGGGTATCGTAGAAAAGGGCCTTTTGAATAGATTATGAATGTATTTTTATTTCATTTAATTTTTTTTCAAAATTGTAGGTTTAGCATAGTTTATGAACCCTGCTCTTTGCGTGGCTCGACACGCACTTGGCCGTTTATTATCGTTCAATTAGGCAAGCTGTTCGCTGTGAGCTTCTACACTGGCGCCGCCAATTGCTTCGAAAAAGGCATCAACTTTAGTATGCGAAATTATAGGAAAGAGCAAAAAATTCGCTTATTACTTGAAATTGAGACAATATACCTCCAAATTTTCTAATTATATTGTAAAAGATAAGTGAATATATCCTTCAAAAATTCAATGTAATTAAGCATTATTATTCATAAATATTTATTGCTTTAAGTTATTAGGACTATGTAGAGGTTATGTTTCCACATTTTGCTGCTGTATTAGTTTAGGTCCGAACCATATTTGTAACCTGCTTAGATATCTAGTTGCTACATTTCTCTTATATTTAGTTTTAAGTTCGAACAATTATTATAAGATTCGTTTATTATCAACTCAATAAAATTACATTCTTTCACTGCAACACTACAACACGTTCTCATTAAAAATACAGCATTTACGCATAAAGTCGCCGCATACAGCGCTCGCGAAAAACTGCTTATCCCCTCCTTCTCGAGGCTCACAACGAATAGAAAAATCGTCTCGCCACGAAATAACGACTGCATTATATGCGCATGTACGCATGAATTATAAGTAATTTTGCACGGATATGTCAATGTCCAAAATGTGTGTATTTTCAGGGCTGCGTCGCGTCGCGGCTCTGAATCAGACTGTCGTGGGTTCGAATCCCGCCTCCGCTCATGTATGTTTTGTGATGTCATTTAGTTTTAAGTTAATTGTTATTTAATGCAATCAAGACGCTAATGACCTCAGTAGTCGACGCGTCTATAATTTACAATAAATAAATAAAATAGAACCTCCTCCTTTTTTGAAGTCAGTTAAAAAGACATGTTTCATCTACATGTAGTATTTTTCTAGACTTTTATGGATATTGGAACTAATTCCGGAATTGAGAACCAAATTCCAAATATCGAAACCAGTTCCAGAACTGAGAATGATCCGATATTGGAGGCCCTATTCAAAAGGTTGGCTACTGCAGCACTGCTGTTATAAAGTGTATGATGGCGAACACATCTGGCCTAACTTGGTCTTGGAACTAAACCATAAATTGTGTTGTCCGTGGAATGTATAGTTCGTTTAATTACATAAACCATTTACAACATCAACAAACTAGTATCTAGTATTACTAAATTGGGTAGATCAATGAATTTAGCTACATATCTAGGAAAATGGAATTACTATAGGTGTTACAAATATTTTAGCATCAGTTTTTTATTTACTATAAATTTCATTACATATTTAGCTTAAAATATTCTTTCAAAAATGTGACAATGTTAGCAGGTAATAATTGGTACTTTTAAAAAAGATACTTATGACTGAAAGGACATTTACATATTTTATGAATAAACATTTTCTTGCCATACCCACTATAAAATAACTGCTTTACATGCATGTATACCGGCCTGCAATGGGTCAGTTAACAGGCAGGTGTGTGAAAAATGTTTTCAAACACACTAGTGTGGAAAGTAAAATTTTATATTAATTTAATGTAAATTCAATTGTAATTTAATTTTCCTTAATTTGTTAAATAAATAAAGAAAAAGATCAAATGTTTCATATTCTCCTGGCTACGTCTCAAATCCTCATCTCTTGTAGAATTCATATAGCGTAACGCATTTGATCACACGGCTACTGACCGCCTTGTAACTAGGGCATGCAAATATTCGGATGTTTCAGGTATTCGAATATTCGCTCAAATTTTAGCCAATATTCGAATATATTCGAATAATTGGTAAAAATAATAAAAACGCTCATGGGACTTCAATAAATGACTTTTAATTATTTAAAATCAACACGCCTACTGCACGTCCATAAATCCAATCATTTTAACAACAAAAGCAGCTTACTTCTAATTAAAAAGAGATCAAATAATCATTTTTACTTTACTTAGTTACGTAAAAATTCAGATCAAATCAACTAAATATTAGAGCGCACATAGCTTCCGAGAACCATAGATCAAATGGACATATTTAAGTAATCAAAAAAATTCAAAATTCTTTCTTTCTATTTTTCCTATTCAAACAAAAATATTAAATGAGCATCTAAGACGCATTTTTATTAATTAGTACCACAAAAGTATGGGATATTGCTCCCCTATAAAAAAAATACTTCACAAATAAATAATACGTCTATTAGCACGTGCGAAGAGCAAATCAAGCAATTAAGTACACGTACGTAACGTAAGTAAATAGTTATATCAAATAAACATGCAATAATTAACAAAAAAAAACTTTCCTCGCCCCGTTTTGATTCCCCTCCCACGCCCTAGCGCGAACTTAGAGCTAGTGTAGCGTTTGTAAGATGTTTTAGCGCCGCCGTAAACCGTTTTTAAACAATTTTAATTCTTAACAAATAATTCGAATATATTCGAATAATAGGAATTACTATTCGAATAATAAATGCAGCCGAATATTCGCTATATTCGAATATTCGAATTGCATGCCCTACTTGTAACAGACAGGTTAGCAATCATGTAGCGACGACTACATATACGTACTTATAATAACAAGTGAAGTTGTCTATTGTGTGATGTGATTGTGAACAATCAAAAATTTTGAAAATAAAGTGAAAAGCAGCTATTTTATAGTGGGTATGGAAAAAATACCGTATATATCTCACGCGTAATGATATTATCACTCTTGTGACTGTCACTAACTAATATATTGTTACACGCATCAAGAGCAGTGGCGCTTCAGTTCGGCTGATGACTATTGTACTACCGACTTAGGTTCACTGGCGTATAACCATAGACAATTACCACAACCATAGACAATAACAACAAGGCGTATGTATTAGCCTAGCGACACTGGCGAGAACTAATTGTGCCAACACGGCACACGGTGAATGGTCCCCAGGCGGTTGGGGGGAGGTCAGGGGCATTCCGGCGAACGGCGACGCGCGTTCCACACGTGTATAACTACGTAGCTAATAAAAGTGTATTTTTACGGACATAATAAAACGGTATAAATAATTTCCGTAACAATATCTTACGACACTAGATGTACAATAATTATCTACTATAAACGGTACATCTTTTCAGGTCGTGTGATATTTTTGTCTAAAAACTTGGGCCCATTTAGTACACGTTTCTCTGCTAGATGACAAACTCATTACTCAGTAATGTGATGATTTGTTGGGGACTTTATCTTTAAGTTTGTTCAGTTATTAACGGACACCTTAAGATTTTCTGTTTTATGCCTTAAGGAAAGTGCTTTAATTTAAAAACTAATTCACGAAATCCAGTAACCACAACACAACAATGATTTATTGATTGTCTTAAAAAAGCGTCTTAACAGTTTTGAATTTGAGTACCTATAACAATATTTTTTTTATTTTAAACATTTTGCGTATCCGAACGCTCTATAACCAACTCTATAGTGTTTAATAAGGGAAGGGCTGCAATCATTATACAGACAGGCGGTGGCCTAGCCGCGCCGCAGTTGGTGGTTGCGTGGGCGTGACCACATGTAACCCTCACTTACCCCACTGCGTGTTATACTTTGTTCTTTTATAATAATAGCGAGTCACTAACGTTATTATGAATGATCACTGTATCTGCGCTACATTTATGAATATCATTAACATGACTCAATGCATTTTCATCGCATACTAATGATCTTATTACACATAACATTGACTCATCTTAACAAATTAAATAGGGTTTTAAGGAAACAAACACCTAGGTATTCTCTAATTTACATATGTCATTGGCGCCAGCAAGGTAAACATTAAAAAATTAAAAAATGTCATTAAATGATTATTCATATAATATTATTTGATCTATTTCACGAAACCATTAGTGTTTTTTTTTTTTTTTTTGCTAAATTCAGATTCTTTTTGAAGAACCTATAATTCTTAGGAGGCACTACATTCTTGTCTGCCAGGACGCACATTTACTAGCCTGCATATAAATTGAATATATAAAAACATACTCCTTGTGTTATTTTTTTTAAACGCTAATCTACATTAGGTATTCTTTCCTCCTAAATCTCCGACTCGAAGAATCAAAATATAACTTTTACTCTCATATTATGTAGTTTCATTTTACAAAACTTTAAAAATAATTGCGATAATACTTTATTAGTTTTTCAATCTTTATTTACGGCCATCGTGATCAACTAGAAATATTCCGTTCTCAATATCAAAAAGATATTATTAGAGTACAAGGTGGTATTATGGAACCCTGCCGGTAATATGGAACCCCTGATTAATAATGAGTCGTTAGTGACATCTACCTTCTAGGTACCTAAATATCAATTGCTACTCACAAGTCAAGTCGAAAAAAAACACTACTGGACCGATTTAAGTCAAAATTATACTATATGAGACTATTTCGTCATCTTCCTGAAGTCAAGGCTAAACAAAAATAAAAAAATAGAAATATACACGATCAAATTAATATCCTCCGTTTTTAGTGTATTTGCCATATGGCACATACACTATTGGCGTCGGTCGGATGGCGGGACCTAGGGGTCGGACCAAAATTTCTCGACGTTTCATAGCCTCCTGAACAATTTGGCACTATTTTTGGAAATGTTTATATATATATATATGTATATATTTATATATATATGTGTGTTCGCGGCATAACTCTCGAAAGACTTAATTGATTTGAACGAAATTTGGTAGACACGTTGGAATCCATCACCGCAAGGAACCTATTTAAAATGGGCCCAATCGGACCATTTTAAGGGTAGTTTTTAGGGATTGAAAAAAGTTTTTGGGCCCAAAAATACCGAAAAAAATCTCATAATTGTTTAAAAATTGGAATTTAACCCTTTAGTAGAGATTAAAATGTGTTGCTAAAATTTTAACAAAATCGGCACGACAGGACCGGACTTACAAATTTTATGAAAACACTAGTTTACGGATAGTGATTTATTTGCTGACGGGTGTATTAATTTGGTAAGGAGGTTGCATTGATAATAATATTGAAATTAGGAAAAAAAATATTATTTTAAGGGATGTATTAAGGGGTTAAATTTTTTATTTTGTCCAAAAACAAACTTAAGTTCACATAATAAAGCCACAAGGCCTGTATTAGCAAATACACTATATTGTCGGCAGGGTTATGGCACTGCGACCCGAGTTTTTTTTAATTGTTACCTATTTATAGGCGGCAAAGCATCTACGTCTTATCAAAATTAGAAGAAAATTTCAATTGTAGTTATATAAATGGGTTATTCCAAAACCTTTCACTTTTATTTTCTCTTTTATGAAAACCCGAAGACGCACATGCGAAAATAAAAATTTATCACCCTTAAAAATTTACCGCTGTAGGCCGCAACCTATATACTAATTATAGAATCCTGGAGTGGACAAATGTAATTATAGGTAATTAGTATTTAAAAAAATAGTTAACTAGAATAAGACTTTATCACTTGATATAGGCCATCATCAGGCATGATATAAAAGAAACACTGAAAAATAAAATTATACGATTATAAAAAGTATAATTATTTTAATACAAAAGAATTAAAAATATATTTTTTTAGTCAAAACAAAATACTATTAATAGTAAGTAGGTACCTATCTATGAATTAAAACGTGGTAAACCGTCTACGTAATCAATTCACAACCGGAAATTTATGGTTTAAGTCTGATTATTATTATTATTGTAGTAACAATAAAACATATTTGTACAAGCTGTTAGGAAAATCTCACTCTTCAAGTAATAAAATAAAACTTGCATTTGCAATCAGATATGTTTTTCTTGATTTTTCATTACCCCTTTCTCGTCCTCAGTATGCAATTTACTAATTACATTCATTTCAAAAATAGCTGTCATTTTACGAACCATATAAACCTTTTTAGAATGACAAAATGACAAAATAAAAATCTTGAATGTTCTTTCGCATGTAAGCTATCGCTAGTAATTAAAAAGTATGTTAGTATTATACAGCGATAAATTTTGTTTATTATTTTGTCTGACCAAAACGAGTGACCTATATCGGTCATTCAAGATAAAGTCTCTAAAATACAAGCTGATTTCAAAAAAGTTACACGTAACAGCTATACTCAACCTGCTGCCCGCCAAACTTTTATATGCGACCCGAAACACACTAATATTATCAGGGTTGCGTTCAGATATATTCCAGTGGAAAAAAGCCATGGAATGTCACGTAATCTTGTTTACGTACCCAGTGTAATCTAGAGAACGTAAACTTTGTGAACGCTCATGCGAGCGTTTTTAAAAAAATTTTTAAATTATATTACTATTAAAAACATCAGAAATATAAAGCATCTAATTAATTTGGAATTAATGAAAATAGGTTTTTTTAATATTATATCACAACTTTATAACAAATCTTACATTAATCTCTTCCTAGTTTCGCCTTTCGTTTTTGAATTTTTAATGAATATTCTTCTCCGCATGTCAAGTAATTTCTACCGCACTCGGAGAGCAATATAATTTCGAGTTCCACGCGGAACAATTATTACCTAAAATTTCAAAACGCATTTAGATAATCGCCGGCCGTTCCTATAAATACATTTCCTACATTTCTGAACGCATTTAGGAAACTTTTACTTCCACGGGAACATTTCTGAACGCCCCCCAAGTATGTACTTTTTTAGATCCATAATATTAAAACCTATATATAATATACTATAGGTATAGAAATCGGGTTACTGATTCTCATTTTGATAACTTATTGAGAGGTATCATGCAGCAATTTATTATAAACCTGATTTGTCTAAAATCGTCAAAAGTTTGTCTCAACATCAAAAATCACACTAATTTTTAAGTAAACGCTTGGATACATTTAGGTTTGTTGCAGTCCGCGTAAAGTAGCGTGTAATCCTAGGAAAAAAGTTTTAATATAACTGGTTTAGACAATGAAAAAGTGAACAATTTATACACTTCTGTTTTTAGTAAATGGAACGTATTATTATTTTTTTAAATATCAATTAAAGAGGATTAATAAATTATACTAAATAACCTCGTTGCAATTTAACACAGTATAAATTTTACTTGCCACCTCTGCTAACTAGTAAATGATCCAGCTGAATTTTTTTCATCGGGATTATTAATAGGTCTTCACATTTTGATATGTCGAGAATTATTTATTGATTATTATATAAAATTACATATTTGTGATGCGTGTCAAGTTGTATGGACCAACTTAAATTTTTTCAACTTTTTCAACGCCAATCGTTTGTTCTACGTTTGTTCCGGACCCCTACAAAATTTCAGCGTTTGTTCCGAAAAAATAAAAAAGTTATTAGCAATAATAGGTGGCCAGCCAACTTGACGTCAAGTTGGATGGACCACGTCCAAATAACAACATTTTGAGAACTTTAATTATGCCAATCGTTTGTTCTCGGTTTGTTCCGGACATCTACAAAATTTCAGCGTTTGTTCCGAAAAAATAAAAAAGTTGTCAGCAAAAATAAGAGACCAACGACTAGTATATTTACACTACTGGTCAAAAGAGTTTTACGAGAGTTACTTTTGACCAGTAGTGTAAATATACTACTGGTTGGTCTTTTATTTTTGCTAATAACTTTTTTATTTTTTCGGAACAAACGCTGAAATTTTGTAGGTGTCCGGAACAAACCGAGAACAAACGATTTGCATAATAAAAGTTCTCAAAAGGTTGTTATTTGGACGTGGTCCATACAACTTGCCGTCAAGTTGGCTGGCCACCTATTATTGCTAATAACTTTTTTATTTTTTCGGAACAAACGCTGAAATTTTGTAGGGGTCCGGAACAAACGTAGAACAAACGATTGGCGTTGAAAAAGTTGAAAAAATTTAAGTTGGTCCATACAACTTGACACACATATATTTGTGCTATAAAAAATTATTATTTACAATTTATTTAAACGAAATTGGGGCGAATCGCAATTTTATAGAAATTTCGAAAGATTACAAAAATCAGAAATATTATATTCAATACAATATCATTCTGTTATATTTATTTAAAATTAAAAGTAAGTGCATACAAAAAATACATACAAACTGATAATTTATGCAAAAGCAATTTTATCAACGTAGCAATCATTATTTTAACAAGAACGTAACAAAAGCATTATTTGATTTTCATAATATAAATATGACAAATAAGTATTGTTGTCCCAAAGTAACTTTAATAATTTTTACTTCACTATATCGTTGAGTAAGGCTAGAAAGAATAATCCGTGTTTAATCTTTATACTGTTTTACGACAAAACATTTTTTCATCTTTTGTAGGTTAAAAACTTGAATAGAATGTAACCTTTTTTTTGCGAAGTTAAGCCAATGGCTTGTTCTACTCAACAATCTTGAATTACAATCAACTATGCATTATCTCAGTAATCATTATCCTTACTCTGTCTGTCTGTTACCTTTTCACGCCTAAACCACTGAACAGATTTCGATAAAATATGGCAAAGATATAGATTGCATCCTAAGGAAGAACAAGGTTACCTTTTGTCTAAAAAAAAATCCGGCTTCGCCCGAGTGAAAAAGTAATCTCAGAAACTACTGAACCGATTTCATTTTTTTTACTGTTTGAATACTTTGCTTTAAGACATAGGCTATAATAATAATTGGTCGGTCCGGCTTCGCCCGAGTGAAAAAAGTAATCTTAGAAGCTATTGAACCGATTCTTTTACTAATAGAAAGCTACACTATCCCTGGACCCTGAGTGATATAGGCAATATTTTAATTTGATTCTTGCGGGGGGGGTGTATAAGTCATAAATTCTGGTCTCTGAAACCACTGAACCGATTCTAAAAACTGTTTGACTAATAGAAAGCTACGCAGGGAGAGAGATTCTCGCGGGGGGCAGGGAGAGATATTCTTGCGGGGGGCTAATAAATCATAAATTCTTATATTTCAAAACGTAGAGATTGACTATTTATTTTTGTGACACCGTTAATGCAAACTATTTCCAAGTGGTTTTAAGCCCGACTTCGTTTCGCAAAGAGAGGAAGAGAGGAAAATAAATCATACTTCGCTTCGCAGGAGGAGAATTTCTCGCAAGAGGGGATAATAAATTAACAATATACTAATATATGTGAGCGGAGCCACTGGTAGCCGCTAGTATATATTAAGTACCTATGTAGGTATTATTAGGAAAGATTTCAATCCTTTCTTTCCTTCATCATAAAGATGCCTGTGAAACTAGATAGTTCCGGCGAACTAGTTCCGCTCAACAAGGGAAACGTTCCATGTTCATTCCATCTTTGGAAATTTGCGAAAATTGGATCACAGTAGTACTGAAGTAATGATATCTGACTGATAAATAGTAAAAGTTATATGGGGAGAACTATAGCAAGTTTCTGAAATATTCATGTCTGTTTGTATTTGTTGCGAGTCACATAAAAGGTGTTCAATAATGTAACAGTATATTACAATTGATTTTATATTTTGAATTTTATTGTTAGGCATTGTTTTACATAATATATTCAAACTAAAAACCAGTCATTCGTCGTAATACAGTTTAGCTCATGAATATACTAATAATATCAGCTTACGGATATGTGTGTGTGTGTGTGGTACGATTCAAATCATGATTTCGATAGGTTTGTTCAAATTATGGAAACGATTATATTATTATTATTGGCGCTATATAAACATCACTCGTACGATTTACAGCTAAATTGTCAAATGACAATATAATATTACGATGAAAAATACAAGGAGGTCGTTGTTAGGGATTACAAACTATCGAGAAAAAAAATATCGATAGTCTATCGATACTATTTTGAAACTATCGCTCTATCGATAAATAAGACAAATGAGAAATGAAACTACCACTACTCGAATTCAACTACAATAGTTTATCACATTTATTAATTTAATAAAAATATTTGAATAAACAATGTAGGTACTTAGTAGTTAGTAACTTAAGTAACTCGTTGGTTGTAACTTGTAATTATATAATAAAAAACAAACAAATTGCAGTTATAAATGAAATAAAAATCAAATAAATAAAAGCAGTATTCTGAGATTTGTTCTAAATATTCTAAAGTATTCTGTGTTCGTACAACTATCGATAGTAGTTGGTACTACCGATGTCCGATACTAACATAAAATAAAAAACTATCGATTGTAAATCGATAGTTTTTTATTCCTAGTCGTTCTCATAAATTGATAAAAAACTTAGCAGATTATATTATATGAATATGTTTTCTTTGAAGAAATTAGATCTGCGGGAGAATTTCCATTTTGTGAGAAATTAAAATTTTAAGAATGAGAGGAAAGGTAGGTAGGTACCTATACAGTGTGTCCACTGAACTCATTCTCATCATGGGGATCTCCGTTATTATAAGAGATAGAGATTTGGTTAAGTGAAATGAAGTATTCCTTAGGTAAAGTTGTATCAAAATTCAAATCACATAAATAAAGTTTAGATATTTTGCTTAGTTTAGGCGCTAAATTAAAAAAAGTGAATTTTCGAATTTTTTATTTTTGCCGATGGCTGATTTATTTTAACAGACAGTCAAATTTAGTTTGCACTTTCTTACAGCCGTTTATTTTGTCCAAAAACAAACTTAAGTTTACATAATAAAGCCACAAGGCCTGCATTAGCAAATACACTATATTGTCGGCAGGGTTTGGCACTGCGACCCGAGTTTTCTTTTTCTTTGTACTCGACGCTAATGACCTCTATTTTCGAGCGTCTATAATTTACAATTCAATTAAATTCTGTATACACGGTCCAGGCGAAATCTGGATGTATGGCAGAGAAATGTCTATAGAGCTCAAACCATTGGAAGCCCCAAATAAGCACGAAGTACCTTTTGCATAACAGTAGGTACAGTTTGCAGGTTAATATACTACTTGTTATGCCATAAAAACGGCTATACATATACCGAACAGCGTCAAATTCAACGGCAAAGCTGGTAGCGCGTCTGCTTCGTACCCGGAAAGTCGCTGGTTCGATTCTGGTCGGAACTCGGTACCATAAATGTTTTTTGTTTTTGAAGTGAAAACTTCCTTAGACGCGATTTGCCTGGGTAGTGAACCGTTCACACCCAACGGTGACGCTTGCTGAATCGGGGTTACTCGGCTCAAACACGAACACGTATATTTGCAGTATGCTGGTAATAATTTGTAGTTCATAAGTGCGGTAATAGATGACACTAAAACTTAATACGCGTATTAAGTTATTTGTAGTTCACAAGTGCGCTAACATATGACACTAAAACATATTTTTTTTTTTTTTTTTTTTATTTGTAGTTCATAAGTGCGCTAATAGATGACACTAAAACTTAATACGGTTATGTTATTGTATAATATGATCACTGTAATATTTAAAGTGTATACAAAATTATCGAATCCTTCATGAATTTTAGTTGAACAGCGCAGCTGTCAAAATCCAATTCAAAGGTTAAAACATTATTATTGTTAAGGTACTATATTCATTAAATTTAATTGTATAGGCCGATTTTAATATAAGTATTTATGATTAAACTGTGTGATTAAAAAATTATATATATATATTTTAAAATTAGAAAATTTGAAGTTTTCACTTCTGTCGTGTGGTCATAAGCACATACCCACTTTTTTTGTAACTACTCCATATTCCACTTGATATTTATTTATATATTTATTTCTGTTTTTCTGTTACGCCTTGTATATAAAAATAAAATTGTATTGACAAACAGAAGTCAAGTTGTGCAGTCCCAATATAACTTGATATTTCCTTTCATAATGCATAATTTATTCGTGTCCCTCTTCAGTCTTCACTTAGCATTATGTTAATGCGTTATGTTAAAGAAGCTTAACTTTGATGTGAGATATGATAAGGAAGTTTACAAAATCAGAGCTATTTTAAAAACAAAAATAAATTTACATATAATATACATATTAGATGTACATAATTTAACTGTTCTTTACCTATTCAATATGTATTTTAGAAGACTAGAAAGTGATGTAAAAATCAAATCTATAGGGTTCAAAGATCAACAGTCTCCTAAACATTAAAAATATTTTAATTCATTCATTTTATTTCAGTATTATGGTATGGAAACAGTAATTTAAATGTTGATAGAATTTAAAAAAATACAATAGAACAACCTTTTTTTGACACAAAATTCGGTATATGAGTCGGAATGCAAACACGTGCTATACAAAAATTCATTTCAGTTCCATTTTTATCCAAGTGTGCAAGCTTTCACGGCCGGCATTGTTCCAAGTCTTCATGGTTTCCGGGCTTGTAGGCCGTGGTCCGGTGGTATTTCTACCTGACGTTTCGTCTATAACTGCGGTAGACATTCTCAAAGGCGATGTGGCAGCGGTCGAAGTGTCCTCCTTGGCGGCTCACAGGTCAGTGTGGGACACTTCGACTTTGAGAATGTCTACCGCAGTTGTAGACGAAACGTCAGGTAGAAATACCACCGGACCACGGCCTACAAGCCCGGAAACCATGAAGACTTAGTTCCATTTTTATTTAGCCTCTATAGGCCCTAGGTCCTAGGATATAAGAATTAGCAAGTTGGTTTACAATTATTTGCTTTACGAATAAAAAATAAAGTGCACTGTTCAAAATTATTACCCATGTACGTAAGCGTGCTCTTTAATCGTCTACGCTGATGACCTTAGATGTCGACGCGTCTATAATCTACAATTAATCGTCTAAAACAGAGGCATAAAAATATAATATACGAATTTAGATATGTCTTTGAAAATAGAATTCGCATGTCTGTGATAATTACATAAACGTTCAATACTTTTCACAAATTTGCATTTTCACACAGCATTTAATTGTAGTTATTCAAATGTAATTTATAATATTATTGATTTATTAAAATAGTCAGCATGATTCAGCTATTTCCGTGTAATAACGCATTATCGGCGCAATTTAAATGAATGAATATTTTTTAACTTATCATAAAGTGAACGAAATATATTTCTTTTAACTCTACTAGTGAATAACTCCATGGTACTTTACACAAAAAAATTAGATAAAATGAGGCCACCAAAAAAAGATGAGAACATTTATCAATAAAAATGATAAGAATTTAAAAATATGAATATACTATAGGCTTAGATAACCCTAGGTTCCTATAACTGTTGAAAACTTTAAGGAAAAAAATCCTAACATTTAATAATAATTATGTAGGTATTAAATTTTAATAGAATATTATTTAACGATGTTAAAGATTTTTCGTAACACATATTTGTAATGTACAACATTTCGTGCCTCTAGTCCGCTGCTTAAAATAATATATACCGGGTGGAACAGCATACTTGTGTACATGGGCGATTAACATGGAAAAACAGTTTTTCCGTGCGCATTGCTCCCCAAATTATTTTATACAAAAATGCTTCAAATAAATGTTGTAGGGCTTAAAATTCTGCATCTAAATCAATAAACAAAATTAATTTTGCATGCTTTGTAACGGCAGAAATTCGATATAAAAATGTCAAAATTACCTCAAAAACAGATAGCGATAGCCATGGAACTTGAACAAAATGATTAGAAATTATTCTGACAGCTAAAACGTCATCATTTTTTTCAAGTTCCGTGGCTATCGCTATCTGTTTTTGAGGTAATTTTGACATTTTCATATCTAATTTCTGCCGTTATAAAGCATGCAAAATTAATCGTGTTTATTGATTTAGATGCAGAATTTTAAGCCCTACAACATTTATTTGAAGCATTTTTGTATAAAATAATTTGGGGAGCAATGCGCACGGAAAATTTGTTTTTCCATGTTAATCGCCTATGTACACGGTATGCTGTTCGCACGCGTACAAATTTACAATAATGCATTATTTTATGTGACACGACAGCATAGCTAGGCGTGCGTACAATAATCCATATTTTATGCCATACGGGAAATATAGGAGTATAGTTGCTATGGTAATGAAGTAAATAAATATTGAATCAAGGCCGATATTTTTAGCTGTCGGTGAGATTTTGTTGTTTAAAATTAATTCAATAAAGCTCTAAAGTTGAAAATGTACATTTCATATGTGTTACAAAAAAGATTTAAGCTAAATGCTGTATTTTACTATGTAATTATGACAAAGTTATCCACATTGTGGTTTTTAGCTAATAAAGTATTCTATTCTGTTCTATTCTATAACTTGTAAAATTAAGTAAAGCTCGGGGAGTTGGTACTCTTGCTTTTTCAAAATAGGTTAAGCCGTTTGGGCTGTACGACTGGTAAAAAAAACTAATCTAAACTAAGTTTAATTTTAAACTGAATTCACTTAAATCGGCTTTAAACTCATATTGTAAAACCGGCCCTTAGTGCTTTTTGTTTTTTTTTTTATGAAGAACCATATTTCGGAAGTTGTCAGGTTTTACAAAGTAAGTAAATAATCGACTATTGTTTATTGCATTCGTCTTCATTCAAAATGCGATGCCTTTGTTCCTCTTCGTAGTACATACTTACTATGAAAGACTGCCGATACCGATTAACAGGAACTACCAACATTTTTCACTTTAGGGCACACTTGAAGATACTATTATTTTCACGGCACACTTGATGCAGGCTATGGAACTCAAATTTTTAAGTGGATAAAGTTAAAAACTTTTTAACAAAAAACCTCCTTTAAAAAGCCACTAAAAAGAGGAAAATAATGAAATTTTGAGGTCTGCGCCAATTTAATAAAATATGAAGTCGGTTAAAAAGTATAGTATAGTGATTAATATCTTCTTTTTAACCAACTTCATATTTTATTAAATTGGCTCAGACATCAAATTTTCATTATTTTCCTCTTTTTAGTGGCTTTTTGAAGGAGGTTTTTTTTTGTTAAAAAGTATTTTATTTTTTACTTTTTAGTGTCAAAAAGTGACATTTGCCAAGGAATCACACGTCGTTACTCACTTTTATTAAACCGACTTTCTTACGCTGTCTGATGTGTCAAAAAATGACATTTACCTTAAGGAATCACACGCCGTTACCAACTTTTGTTAAAATCAGCCGAACTACTGAACCGATTTTGATGAAATTTCTATGGGACCAATCTGAAAGTATATCCTTTCAAATAAAAAAAAAATCCAAATCGGTTTATAAATGACGGAGTTCTGAGGTAACAAACATAAAAAAAAATACAACCGAATTGAGAACCACCTCCTTTTTTTGAAGTCGGTTTAAAAGTACAGTCCAGTAACAGCCGACCCTTCCAATAAATTATGATGCTATATAGCCAGTGATACTTTATTTAGCATATGAGAATGCAAATTTGTGAGTAAATTTATATAGTGCGGCTGGTAACGGCCAAACTATATTAACGCCGCGCCGTGCGGCAAATTATAGTTCTGGTCAATTTTAATAAGTTTATTTATTACTGTTTGACAAGCGAAAGAGTGCCGGTCTAAAGAATGTGCACAGCAACATAAGGGCTCTTATTTGAAAACAAACGAACTACTTGTGGCTAATTTTGACAATATGTGTTAAAACGCTCTTGTCAGATTGTAAACACCTTCTCCGCCTATCCCCTACAAACGTTCTTTTCTTGGTGGACAGCATCTTACAACGATATTCGCGGAATCACTTCCAATATTTGGCGACACACTAAAGGGCCGTAGCACACCGGTTAGGAATCTCTGAGGTTAGCAATAGAATGACGATATTAAAGTTGAGTGACTTATGAAACAAACAGGTAGGTTTGGCTTGGCTATAAGTAGTCAGCCAGATCGACTACTCCAGGTAAGACATTTGCATAATAGCTATTTCCTATATTTACGTAGATATACATATAAAAGTAACCGACACTCAATCACTTTTAAATAAATGTATAATTTCAAAATCTGCATTTAAATTTTTTTAAATATAGGTATAAAGCCTACCAGCGCAGCGCCGGATTTAGTCATTGGGCGAGATATTCTTCAGCGCGCTTTATTTCTTAATATTGTTACAAAACAGTTTTCTGAGTTGGCGGAATAAATATTTATTTACAATAATTAAAAATACATTAACAATAAATGCAACAACGAAAAGTCAATTCTAACAATAAAAAAACTTAAACGGTAATTATTGAACTAAACGAGCCGCACTTAAATAACACTTAACAAATAACTATATATACAAGGATTATTTATTTGTAATTATTTATGTCACTGTATTTATATCAGATTTATTTCTAACGTTTATTTATGTCGGTCATTTACTCAGTTACTTCAGTACTGTTTATTTACATCCTCTCCACTATTTATATCACTGTACTGACTGATTCGACCGTTGATTGATTAATATTTATATCACTGATCCACTTGATGGCACGTCTCACCATTCACTGATCCCCCCAACACGACACACTCGCCGTTTATATATCTACGTGCGTCCTCAGTGCGTCCTCGTATTCTCTAGCGTTGTCTAGAATCTTCGATACCATTCCACGCTTTACTACTGTGACCTTTCTTTCTCGTGAGTGGAGGTAAACCCTTACTGAAGCCAAAATTTTAGTTCATGATAGCAGCAAATGTAAAAAGACAGACAAAAAATATGTGCCATAAAGAAATGAACAACTATTATTGTTTTTATCGCATTCTCTTTGGTTTACGTCTTTTTTTAGGTCTTTTCAATCTTTTCAGCAAAATTATTTTTTTGTTTTACTTTACCTTCCTGATTGCAGTGCCGCTATCATGATATAAAATTTTGACTTCAATAACCGTAATATGGTAAGTACTGGGAGTAGAGTAACTTGTTTATCGAACACTTCATTTTTTTTTAATGTTCAGACTATTTTTGGATACAGTTCGGTGCAGCAAATATAAAATATTTTTGTTGTCGGGATCTTAATTATTATTGTGGTAGCGTATAAATGACAGGAAAGCAGTTGATGAATTTCCGTATTTAATAAAAGATTATAAAGCTTGCGACGTGCAAGCACACATTATGTTATACTTAATATTAATAATATATAGTTCATTTATACAAGCAGCTTTATATACACACGCATTACGACACTTGAGTTGGCCTATCGATTTCTTTCTCTATAAGCCCTGTTTTGTTACCGACACACTATATTATACATACACTAGCGGTACCCGTCCGGCTTTGCCCGGGTGCTAAGAAAGCCCGGGTGTAATACACTACTCACTCGCTTCGCTTGAATATTATAGTTACATTACTCACTCGCTTCGCTCGTTCGCTTCGCCCTGATCCGCCCGCTATTACATAAGATAAGATAAGATAAATTTATTTGAAAATCACATATTGTGGATACAAAACGTCAAAAGACATAGTTAAAAACTATATTTAAAAAATTCACTTATGTCATAAACACAGTTATGTTTAAAAAAATCCTTTAGGTTCTTTTTAAAGTTTTTTACTGGTAAAACCTGATTTGATTTTGGCAGCTTGTTAAACATTTTTTTGGCCATATTTGGCCAGTTTGGGACAAATTAAGCTGACAGCTGTATACTCTCGACCTATAGTGAAGTTGGCGACACAAAATGAACTGTCAAAAAACTGGAAAATACAGCAAATGAAGTGAAAAACAACTATTTTATAGTGGATATGGCAAATAATACCATATTATATCTCGTGCGTAATGATATTATGACTCGTGTTAGATACTGTTAAAACTCGCTATGCTCGTTTTAATATAATGTCACTTACTCGTCAGTAATATACCTCAATACCCTACTAGATATACAATCTATTATAATCGTTTAAGAACCCTGAAAATTAACTTTTTTTTTGTTTTCTTGTACGATGCTTGTGAAACGCTTTTCGGTTGTGATCTAAACACTCTGTATAAATACTGCTACTTTTAGATCAATGTGTGTATTTCGTTAATGCAATTAAACAATAAGCAGTACGACTTGACGTCACCTGACAGACAGACAGACATGTCCTATGGTACCTTTTAATTAAACAAGTGTAGAATTGACAATACACACATCACAATATTCTACTGAACAACTTTATTGAATACAGTTTGCGTTTAAATTTACTTACCTATCTGTAACGTATCTATTTGTTTTTTCAGTTTGTATAATTATATTTTTATAGCCACATGGCAAAATCGGTTAAGGTGAATAATGTATCTGATTCATTAACTATCCACTAGGTATATGGATTACTATTAAAAGCCTCGATTTTTAATTATGGACAGATGGGAACCCTGATTATTTATTATTAGATCACTTACAAATGATCGATGTTAAATTAAAAAAAATAGGAGCCCCACCAATAAAATTACGCTCAGGGCATCCGAAGTGGTAAATTTGTCGCTTACCACTGAAAAAAAATTCGACTGATGACCAGTCCTATACTTCCCACTTAGTAAATATTTGCAAAAAATAAACACTCTTTTTTATTCTTTGAAAAAAAGCATGGCCCTCTTTTTTGTTTGGTGATCTACTGATGGCTAGTAATATAGCAAAAATCATGATTACCTTGATTTACGTACAATTTTCTTTTTTTAGGAAAATATTTTTCATATTATAACATCTAGAATTCATTTATATTTTTTTACCTATGTTTATACGTGACATTGAGAACGTTTTTTTTTAATATCTCAGGATTCACTGAACCGATTTGACTCAAAATCTATTCAGATCTAAGTTAAAGGCTGATAAACACAATAGAACAATCGGCATGGCCGTATGTTGTTCCATTTTTACGATATCGAAGGCGAAAAATTGACCACACACACATACAGACATCAGTCAGAAAATGATCTTAAACGATTGCTAGGGTCTCAAAACGTGAAGATCTGTTAAAATCTCGAAATATTTTTTTCGGACTAAATCCATTACTTCCCTACCATAGTAGAGGTGGGAAGTAAAAATTAGATGGTACACTCACTAAATACTAAAGCAGTTTAAAAAAGAACAAAATCCATTTTAATTAAATTGTAGTTTAGTACTATATGCATACAATATACGATTGTAAGCATGACGACGACGCCAATGTTATTTTTCGACTGCATTCTTCAAACTATTTTTAAATCTATTTGCCTTACGCAAGTCGAACAACGGTACAGTCACACTTTGTACAAACTATAATATGTATAATTATATAGGCACATGTTGATGTGGTTAGACAACGCACTTGTAGAAAAGATAATTAATTGTTGAATTAATTACTTTTTATAATACCTATTGAAAAGTAATTGATCTGTTTTTATTGTCACATATTAATTACAAATAAAATTAAAACTCGGGTCGCAGTGCCAAAACCCTGCCGACAATATAGTGTATTTGCTAATACAGGCATTGTGCTGTTATTATGTGAACATAAGTTTGTTTTTGGACAAAATAAAAAATTTAACCCCTTAATACATCCCTTAAAATAATATTTTTTTTTCTTAATTTCAATATTATTATCAATGTAACCTCTGTACCAAATTAAATACACCCTTCAGTAAGTAAATCACTATCCGCAAACTAGTGTTTTCATAAAATTTGTAAGTCCGGACCTGTCAGGGCGATTTTATTAAAATTTTAGCAGCACATTTTAATCTTCACTAAAGGGTTAAATTTCAATTTTGAAACAATTCTGAGAATTTTTTCGGTATTTTTGGGCCCAAAAACATTTTTCAACCCCTAAAAACTACCCTTAAAATGGTCCGATTGGGCCCATTTTAAATAAGCTTCGTGCGGTGATGGATTGCAACGTGCCTACCCAATTTCGTCAAAATCAATTAACTCTTTCGAAAGTTATAGCCCGTACACACACACACACACACACACACACACACACACATATAAATATATACATATATAAATAGACATTTCCAAAAATGGTGGCAAAGTGTTCAGGAGGCTATGAAACGTCGAGAAATTTTGGTCCGACCCCTAGGTCCCGCCATCCGACTGACGCCAATAGTGTATGTGCCATATGGCAAATACACTAACAATAATACCTATGTGACTGTCAACGACGCAAATTATGATTTCAAAAGATTAAAGTGTAGAGTAAGACCTTGCCAACCACCCAGAAGACAAGTTTACGTTCCTCAAAAATTACTCGGTTAATAATGCATTACAGGTGCATCGTCGATGAAAAGTAATGCACAGAAAGTTAGTTTTCTCGTAAACTATGTATGATTACGTAAAAAATTGCGTATAGGGCATGCAATTCGAATATTCGAATATTCGAATATAGCGAATATTCGGCTGCATTTATTATTCGAATAGTAATTCCTATTATTCGAATATATTCGAATTATTTGTTAAGAATTAAAATTGTTTAAAAACGGTTTACGGCGGCGCTAAAACATCTTACAAACGCTACACTAGCTCTAAGTTCGCGCTAGGGCGTGGGAGGGGAATCAAAACGGGGCGAGGAAAGTTTTTTTTTGTTAAATATTGCATGTTTATTTGATATAACTATTTACTTACGTTACGTTACGTACGTGTACTTAATTGCTTGATTTGCTCTTCGCACGTGCTAATAGACGTATAATTTATTTGTGAAGTATTTTTTTTATAGGGGAGCAATATCCCATACTTTTGTAGTACTAATTAATAAAAATGCGTCTTAGATGCTCATTTAATATTTTTGTTTCAATAGGAAAAACAGAAAGAAAGAATTTTGAATTTTTTTGATTACTTAAATATGTCCATTTGATCTATGGTTCTCGGAAGCTATGTGCGCTCTAATATTTAGTTGATTTGATCTGAATTTTTACGTAACTAAGTAAAGTAAAAATGATTATTTGATCTCTTTTTAATTAGAAGTAAGCTGCTTTTGTTGTTAAAATGATTGGATTTATGGACGTGCAGTAGGCGTGTTGATTTTAAATAATTAAAAGTCATTTATTGAAGTCCCATGAGCGTTTTTATTATTTTTACCAATTATTCGAATATATTCGAATATATTCGAATATTGGCTAAAATTTGAGCGAATATTCGAATAGCTGAAACATCCGAATATTTGCATGCCCTAATTGCGTATAATAGTATATTGTGTAACTAGTGTGCTAAATACATCTTTATACGTCAGGCGCGATATTTTCAGCACGAGTAGTAGGAGAGCGCTCACGAGCCTTGGCGAGTGAGCATCGCGAGCCGAATACGAGTGCTGATGTTTTTAGCACGAGTAGTAGGCGAGCGCACACGAGCCTTGGCGAGTGTGCATCGCGAGCCGCATACGAGTGCTGAAAATATCGCGCCTGACGCATAAGGATTTAGCACACGCGTTGCACACTATACTTTATATAACACATGCATGGTTTTAGAATTTAATTGAATTAAAAAAAAAAAACAGTTACATAATGGTTCATTATGCAACTGTTTTTTCATTATAGCACTGAAAAGCGTTGCATAATGGATCATTATGTAACTAGTTACATAATGAACCATTATAGCACTGAAAAGCGTTACATAATGGTCACTAGTCAATAAACGGCTATTTAAGGTTCGCAAATCAGATACGAAAAAACACTAAAAGCGTGCATGTGTTATATAAACATAATTAATAATGAAAGATAAACAATCAATATGATTAGTTTCCCTAGACCGTAACTAAATACATAAGAATATCAGACGACATTATCGCCATGATATTATATAGAAGGCTATATAGGAAAAATGTAAATGCACCGCCGGGATTCGAACCCAGAACTCCCGATTTCGCGTCAGGAAAGTTTCCACTTACTGATATTTATTTAGTTACGGTCAAGGGAAATTAATCATAATGATTGTTTATCTTTCATTGTTAATTATTATTAGATGCCGCATTTGAAGCTTTCTCACGTGTATATTTTGTGTATAAACATGTTTTGGCCACAAAAAAGAAACTCAAATCTCAGCTTCGCTTTTGAAAATAAATTATGTTTTTCTTTATGAAGTTATCAATAATTTGACTTCGCTTCATAAAAACTCTGAAAACGATAACGAGTATAGTCTAGGGCCTAGGCAAAATAGGAAATTTAGACAACATACCAAAAATCCCCCTCCACTCCTTCTTCTAACTTTTTTATAAAGGTAAAAAAACTCCTAAATCTATCTTTTATGTCAAAGACGCTTATAAATTCTTGATATATCGAGATCGGACAAAAAGCATTGTTTAGAGCATTAAATTTCATATGAATTCCTAAACAGATTTTTTTATTCGGTGTAGAAGGTACTCGTAGCGCGTGTCAAAAAAACTGTAAAATTTGCAATAAAAATCTATGATAATTTCAACTTTGTTTGCTTATAACTTCCGAATTTTTAAAGATATCGGTACGGGATAAAAATCATGCTAATTTTAGAGCATTTGTTTCTTTATAAAAATATGTATTTTCAATTTAAAATTTGATAAAGAACATAATAAATTCAGCGGTTGAAAAAAACATTACATTTTAGCCATGGGTGGTTTTTTCGCGTGCTCGTTCTCAGTGACCATAAAAAGTTATTAAGAAAATGTGTTCAGAATTCAACTATTAGGCTATGTATAACAATTTTAGAGAATACAAAAAAGTGGACCATAGGTGATTGATCAAAAATCGGTGTATACTTATATATATACAAATGAAACAATTCGAGATGGAAGATCTAATTCGGCTTGAGGAGAGTTGATTATAATATTATATTTTATGGTGTACTTTATACCCATTGGCCATTGCTAAATATTATAAAAAACATATCAAACAACTTTTTCTGTCTATTGCAAGCCTCTGCTTATTTGGCTTACGTTTCTTATTTGAATATAATTAATAAATTATCACCTAATGTGTTAATAAATTGTACATCTAAACCATAACTTTCGTTAAAAGAAAGTCTTAAATGGTTTTATTTTTCACAAACTTCAACGATAATGGGAGTGCCTAAGTATTTATAGACCTTGTTTTGAAAAGGAAATATAAATAAAATGAAATTGAGACTACCCATTTATTTGTTTGTGAAAGTAGAAAAATGCACTTAAAATTCTCCTGTACCGGAAAACTGAATAAAATGTATGTATATAATAATATATGAAATATACAGGGTGTCCCAAAAAGAATGGGACATAAAGTAACAGCTGATTCCTTACAAAAAATATTGCGATAGACCCCAATTTGTCTATTCCGAAAGTTGATATCAAAAGAGATACAGGATGTCAAAGTTTAATTTTTATTTTTGATTTTCTTAAATAACTTTTAAAATAATTTAAGCATTTTAATGAAATTTGATACATGGGGATTTTTTGACATGAGAAATTCAAATCTGACCTTGGTATGGCTCTTACTTGTAGGGGGCGCCACATACACACCTTTTCACTCATTCAAATAGTCATAACTTTTTTGTACGCACTCGTACTATTTTTTTTTATTAAAAAATTGATTTTTCCGTCATTTTTACGTAAAAAAGGTATACTTTGTAAAAGTAGCTAGGAGTAACCTTTTTCAAGATATTTGCACTTAAAGTAATCGATGCAATGTGGTTTTAAATGGCAAATTTTGAAAATGAACATATAGGTGGCTTTGAAAACGCCGGCGCGGCGTTATCATGGTAATTTTTGACAGTTTTATTTAAAAATTCAATATTTCTTATTAAAATGCCGCGTCATAATGATAAAAATAAAAATTAAACTTTGACACCCTGTATCTCTTTTAATATCAACTTTCGGAATAGACATGTTGGGGTCTATCGCAATATTTTTTTGTAAGGAATCAGCTGTTACTTTATGTCCCATTCTTTTTAGGACACCCTGTATTATAATATATGAAATATACATTTAGTAATTCATATTGAACATGATTTTAATGTCAGAATATGTTTTAAATAAAATCTTTTAATTCAATAATATTTTACAACAAAAATTATTACCATATTAATGACACATTTTGTTTTAAAAAATTCAGTGAACATTTCTAGCATAAGGATGAATAATTGTAAGTTATGGACGCTCGACAACTTAGATCATAAGCGTCTAATTTCTATTATAATACATTCATCAAAAAGATATCAATGTCAAGGTTATACAGCAAAGCTAGATTTGCATTGTTATGTAACACAGTCTTGCAAATATAATTGTTTATTAAAATGTTATGAGATCGGAAATAATTTCAATGACTTCAACTTGAATTCTGATAAAATTGTATTCCAATATTTTTTTCTCTCTAGAAAAACATTTATTTAACATAATATTTTTTTGAATATCGTGTTATTTTAAGATAAGTTTTAAAGGCGGTATAATAAACCGGTTAGTTGGTAATTTTATCATCATTGATAAGGACCCATTTACAGAGAATGTTCCCACATTCATCTAAATCTAATATTTTATCTTAAAAATACATAAAATTTTATAGCATGTTCGTTTTAAACACATAAAGACAGATTGATAAGTTAAGAAATTTTCATTTAAAAACACCAACCTTATTGAACGGAAAATGGATTTCATTTTTTCGCCTGAAGGATCTGTAGTGTAATTCTTAGCCCTTCATTTGGCGTTCACCCGAACCCTTTAGCTTTAAAAATAGCGTCGGGAGAGCGCTTAACGTTTTTAGGCGAGGCGAAAGGATTTGAGATAAAGCATCAACGCGAAAACTTTCCATTTTTTTACCTTTCGAGTTAGGAAATGGAAACTTTGAGGGACCAACATCGTAAAGCCGCTGCACACCATATAGATAACATAATGACGTCACACGCGTTCGGATTCTTTCGGCGCGTCATCGGAACTGAGTTTAAAAATTAATTTTTATTTAAATATAACTTTTTAATTAGTAAGCAAAAAAATTAAATAAAAACAGTTTTGCTATAAAACTTGTATGTGGTCTTTCCATTTAAGTAAAAAAAAAATTCATTCAAAAACCCAATTGTCAAATCGCGATGCAATTGCTAATTAATAGCGCCTTTTCGATACAAACAGTAGCATGTATGTGCGTTGAACCTAAAGAGGAGGCAGCGCCACGCCGGTTCGACCCAGCACTACACGAAACAATAGAAACTTTTAGAAAACACAAGAATAATTGCGAGTCGGTTTTATACCCAATCGACTTGATGCAATGCGCCGACCTGCGTTTATTGTTTTGTTTTCTACAAGACGGTGTCGATCGAGCGTCTATAATCTGCAATAAAGTGTCGACTCGAAGCGAGTTGGCTCATTAAAAGCGCCGTCTATAATCGTCGCAAAACGCAAGACGCAACGCAGCACGCAAGTCTACGATAATTGTGCGGGCCTGCGCTCACGCTGTCCAGTCAGAGAGCGTGGAATGCGAATTGCAAGAAAAAGAGAGAGGGTAAAGCTACCTCAGATTGGCTGACGTAACACACGCAACGTGAACGCAACGTAAAAGTTGGACTTGAACCAACTTGGCGCGATCTGTGTTTTACGTTTAGTGTGAGCTGTGAGGCGTTGCGATCTCTTGCGTCAGTCTTACGTCTTGCGTTCAGCTTAGGGATGTCAACTTTCAGAAAATAACCGGTTATCAATTAACCGGTTATTTTTAATCATGTTATAACCGCCTCGGTTTAACCGGTTATTTTTAAACTTTTAAAATTAGCATGGATTATACTTACGAGGGTTTTAAAATACCGTAATTTACAATAATTTTATTAATAATAAAAAAAGGCTTAGTATACTTCTAGCATTATTGCTCTAGCAGTGTAATATAATAACTAATAATTGAGCTGCATCTGCCACCTGTTATCCTATAGTTTAGTCACTGCTCATTGAGTATTAACACTGTGGGTTTCTTAGAAATAAATTTTCAGTCTGTTTTTTTGTCCGGTTATTGAGATAAAAAAATAACCGGTAATTGAAATTTAAAAAAATAACCGGTTATTAACCGGCAGCAGAAAAAACCGGTTATAACCGGTTAATCGGAACAAAAAAACCGGTTATTCGGAATAACCGACCGGTTATTGACATTCCTAGTTCAGCTGCAATATTATAGACAGGGCTTAAAAGACGTGCTTAATAGCTTATTAACCATTTTAAAATGAATCTGTTATACATGCAACAATAAATACAAAATGATATTTTATGTAACCTAGTTTGACATAAAATAGTTTGCTTTATTTGACATAACACTGAATATGATGTGTGGTCCAATATTTCCCACCTCGGTAATCAATAAACAAATATAAGATGATGATACTCAATATTCGACGAATCGATAATGTCAAAGTAAATATAAAATGATATATTTATCTCATTGACAATCTTCCAGGAATATGTTATTTCAATACTATACATATTTATTAGTGTATTTGCCATATGGCACATACACTATTGGCGTCGGTCGGATGGCAGGACCTAGGGGTCGGACCAAAATTTCTCGACGTTTCATAGCCTCCTGAACACTTTGGTACCATTTTTGGAAATGTCTATTTATGTACAGGGTGGACCAAGTTATAATAGCAATAATTCACCATTCGATGGTCCATCGAAAAATAAGTAGACATGCATAATTTTATTTTTTTTCCAAAACGCTTCCTAAGGGAGATACAGCCCTTCAAAGTCCAGTTTTAAAAATCAATACTGACAAGTGTCATAAATTATCTCAAAACCAAGTATCGCCTACTTTGTTGGTCATTTTCATAAGTTAATTATTTGTTGTTTTTAATTTAATTAAATAATTATTTATTTAAATTCGTCAAACAGTAAAAAGTTTACAATTTTTGTACTTAAGATTCCAGACCTATTATTTTCATATTTTAGAAGTATTCTAAACTTTCAACTCTAATTATCTCGTAAACGAAGCCTCAAATCGAAATTTTGCTAGAGTGCCTCTTTTTTTCTAAATTGAACAGGGAATTCGAAAAAAATGTTATTCTTTAAAAATATTCAGTGGCGCAGAAAATAGGGCGGGAAAAGTGAAACAACCCCCCTGTATCTACGCCACTTGACAATTTTGACAAAAGTTACTTACGTCAAGTAATGAGTATCTATTGCATAAATACTTGTACCAAATTTGGTCAAAAACGTATTAATGACCTGAGAGTTAGGACAAAAAAAAGAATTTTAAAACTGAACTTTGAAGGGGTGTATCTCCCTTAG
Source organism: Mongoloraphidia duomilia (assembly GCA_039654895.1). Taxonomy (NCBI): domain Eukaryota; kingdom Metazoa; phylum Arthropoda; class Insecta; order Raphidioptera; family Raphidiidae; genus Mongoloraphidia; species Mongoloraphidia duomilia. The sequence goes on along the minus strand of CM077517.1, from coordinate 11,090,417 downwards.
GAAGCGTTTTGGAAAAAATTAAAATTATGCATTTCGACTTATTTTTCGATGGACCATCGAATGGTGAATTATTGCTACTATAACCTGATCCACCCTGTATGTGTGTGCGGGCTATAACTTTCGAAAGAGTTAATTGATTTTGACGAAATTTGGTAGGCACGTTGCAATCCATCACTGCACGAAGCCTATTTAAAATGGACCCAATCGGACTATTTTAAGAATGGTTTTTAGGGGCTGAAAAATGTTTTTGGGCCCAAAAATACCGAAAAAATTGTCCGAATCGTTTCAAAATTGAAATTTAACCATTTAGTAAAGATTAAAACGTGGTGCTAAAATTTAAATAAAATCGGCCCGTTAGGACCGGACTTATGATTTTTTTAAAAACATTAGTTTGTGGATACGGATTTCCTTACGGAAGGGTGTATTTAATTTGGTGCAGATGCTGTAATTGATAACAATATTGCAATTAAGAAAAAAATATTATTGTAAGAAATATATTAAGGGGTTAAATTTTTTATTTTACACAAAAACAAACAGTTCACATAATTATTAAGCCACAATGCCTTTATTAGCAAATACACTATATTGTCGGCAGGGTTTGGCACTGCGACCCGAGTTTTTTCATTATTGTCAAGACGTTTGCAAGGGTTCCGTACCTCTGAACTGAGCTTACAATGTCTGTCCGTCCATCCGTCCATCTGTCACAAGGCTCTATCTCACAAACGATAAGAGATAGCTAGTTGAAATTTTCACAGATTGTGTATTGTGGCAAGAATCCTGGAAAATATTTATTAGAATTCAATAATCAATTAATTTTAATAAATTAATGTTTTTTATTTTATGTTCTATGTGTCTATAGTACAGTATAGCAGTACGGTAGTAGGAAGGTACAATAGACTCATAGAGCGTCTAACATCATCCGTTCGATTGGCTCAATGATAGAGCGTTCGACTGAAGATCTAAAAGTATATCATGGGTTCGATCGGGGGTTTCAGATCGCAATATTTTTTGTTTTAATACTACTACATAGCACATACATAGATTCCCGAATAAAAGTTTTCGTGCAATTTTTACAATTTTCGCAAAAAAAATTTTTTTTTCTAAAATGAATAAAAATAGTACAAGCTGTAAGGTGAAGACTCCGCAACATGTATTTTTTTTTTAAGTCACGGTCAACTTGTAGTTCAAGCCAAATGTTTTTCAATCTATTTCGCCATACCTACACCCAATCTTGATTAATATTTAAATTCATTTTAATTTGAAATAGTTCAGTACCAGACCACTGAATTGTATGTTACGTTATCTTCTACATAGTATGCAAAGTTTTGTACCACAAACCCACAGTTTTGACTTGCAGTCAACTCAGATAAAACACGTGTCAAGTCCCGCCCATGTCATTGGACCCAGGTCTCTAGATCAGTGATCAAACCAGCCAACATTGTCACAGTTTAGCAGTGGTGGGTCATCAGAATATGGTAATATTGGTAACCACTCACTATATGTTTTAAGCATATATTTCAATTTGCAAACGAAAATGTCGGTATTAATCCCCTCTCTTAGAGGGAAACTTGCTCAAATAGGTGTTTATATCGTTCTGCAAGAGGGTTAATACCGACATTTTCGTCTGCAAATTGAAATATATGCTTAAAACAGTCGTCGTAACAACATATTAAAATTTGAACCTTGAACTAATTATATAAATTTCGTCGAGACATGACACGTTTAGGGTGATCTGCCACCCCTTTAATACTGACCAATCGATCTGCAAATATTATAATGGCATTATTGGGTCATCGACAAGCTATACAAACAATTTCAGCCTTAAAGCAATAATAATTGTGACCATTTTTTTTTGTTACATGTTGGGGGCGGTCTGCATCCCTCCCATACCGCTGTCTAGCAAAATCCCTTACACAGGGCACTTTAATATGCCTCCATCAACATCTTCACAAAAATAAGGCCTTGAATAAATAACACCAAAAAAATGTCACTAGCTCTTGGTCTAAAATGCGTGAATACCATTAAACACAAATAACTGTATTCGTTGTCATGGAAAAAAATACATCCACTTTTATTTTTCATATAAAATCAAATGTTCGTAAAATTAAAATAAATTAAATAATTATTATAATTTTATTTTCTAATATTTTAAATTGTTATCCAATACCTGCTTACCTATATATTTTCATTATTAAAAAAATAAATAAATAAAATATTAAAAGCCTTCGGGATTCGAGCATGGGTTTGGCGTTTGTGCCTGTCAGTAGACTCGTACTTTTCCACACGACCACCAGGCTTACTGTGCTTGAGATTTTAACATTGATATACATGCTGTGTTTTGTTTCACAGGTCAAGCACTTATGACTATTTCCGTTACATCTAATATTTCTAAAAAGCCACCCTAGTATGAGACATTACTAGACGTTATTCCCGTCAAAAAAATTTGAGATAGATTATTTTTAGGCACTAACAAATGGCAATAAATTTGTTTGAAATGAATATAATGCACGCCCCTGACCGTTCGTAATCAACATTATTCCATGCCTATCCAAGTTTTCATATTATTATACAGTGTAGATTGTATAAAACGTGCTTATATTTAAATGTGTTTAAAATTTTAAATTCGATTCCTCAACAAAATTGTAATTTATTATGCTTAACTGTTATTTATAATAATTATGATTTGTGAAGTGCTTATAAATATGAACTTTTTAATCCGTTTAAAAAAATGTTCTTAGACTGATCATTTAAAATACTAAATAAAAAAAATAATATCAGAACATGAAGCTGCCTAGGGTTTCATCCATAAAAAAATCATCGAAGGTCGCTTTAACAACCAAAATCGGTTTAATTACCTGCTGAGATTTTGCACGTTACTGAACTGAAGAACCTTTTTTTATTCCTCAAGCCGCAAACCATGCATAAATTAATAATAATTAATGAAATTTAATGTCAGACGACACGCAAAGAGAATTTTATTACATCCATTTAATTATTGACAAAATCTGTTTGCAAAAAACAGCAATATTCTCAAAAAATTTGGTAGGTACTATAGATAATACGAATATTTATAACTACCTACTGAAAAATTGTAAAGACGTATCAAATAAAATGATTTTTTTCGTTAGTTAGTCTCATGAAACGTCAGCAAAAAACCATACAGTAACTAAATACTTTCATTTTGGATCCTTCAGTCAGAAGCACGCGTGTAGGGTTAGCCCCCCCCCCCAAATGTTAATTTTTAGAAATTATTTATTGGAATCGTTTGATAGTCGTTTGACAGAAAATTAACGTTTGACAATCTTTATTTTAGTAAATTTTTTATATCCTTTTTTAAAGTCAACATGGCCCTCCCACTTTTTCTCGTTATGGAGGAAAAGAAAAATGGTCACATTATCTACACGTAATAATAAAAACAGCTGAAAAGTGTCAATATTCTGCCTACACTAATTTCAAAATTTTTTATTTGCACATATAGGTATCCATATCCATTTAAAATATAAACAGTGGTTTAAAATAAAAATTCTTGTCGACGATTGTATTTTAATATTTATGTAGTATTTTACAGCCTACGCCCCGTCGCTTGCCCTCATGTTTTTGTGTCCTATTCTAAAAACTAACTTATCTTTATTTATCACAAAAAGGAAGTCTCATGAAATCATCAATGAACTACAGATGATATAGATACATTTTTAGAGTGTTGGGTCTCAAAGTTACTATATGAATATTGTGAAGTATTAGAAATACCTTGTATTTTTGACGTCCGTCTTGTGACTTCCTGTGTTTTAACACGACGCATTTCAACAGCGAGTTGCTATCTTCAGGTGTGGTTAAATTTTTTAAAAAATTACACATTGAGTATCCGTAATACGTTATAATATTAAGCAAAGCTGGTCTATATGAACTACAGATGTCAAATTTATTGGAATATACTGCCAAAACTCGCTATAGTCAATAACATATAACTATAAGATATATGGAAAAATAATATAAGTACCTTTTTAACGGTAAAAATCAAAGAAGTAAACAAAATCACCCACATAAGTTTTAAACTGATCCTAATTGTTAGTTTTCGTAGGTGATGCCCTACATGTTTTTGTGCTTATTACACTCCGAGATTACATACAGGGTGGTGACCGTGACTGCTGCACATAGGGATTTAACACGTAAAATCAAACTTTCGAGATTTCCTGCTTCCCTAATTATTTTAAGAAAAATATCTTCAAATAGTTTTAGAACATAAAATTCTGCATCTAAATCATTAAACAAAATTAATTTTGCATGCTTTGTAACGGCAGAAATTTGATATGAAAATGTCAAAATTACCTCAAAAACAGATAGCGATAGCCATGGAACTTGAACAAAATGATGACGTTTTAGCTGTCAGAATAATTTCTAATCATTTTGTTCAAGTTCCATGGCTATCGCTAATCGCTATCTGTTTTTGAGGTAATTTTGACATTTCCATATCAAATTTCTGCAGTTACAAAGCATTCAAAATTAATTTTGTTTAATGATTTAGATGCAGAATTTTATGTTCTAAAACTTTTATTTGAAGATATTTTTCCTAAAATAATTAGGGAAGCAGGAAATCGCAAAAGTTTGATTTTACGGGGTGAATCCCTATGTGCAGCAGTCACGGTCACCACCCTGTATATTATCTTAGCTCAAATTTTCTCAATTTGATAAATTCGACTGTACACAATAAAAAAACTATAAGGGTGTGGTTTTATGAAACGTGCAAATGAAACTTTCTTGTCATAACCCAAGACGCTTTTAACCGGAAATCTAAATCTAATTTTGTTTAAGTGGCTTTGGTAATGTAATTTGAACCCTAATCACTATGAAGACGAACGTAGTAATCCAGATTCTATCGTTAATAATCAATGGATATTTGATGTACTGCTCGACTGAAATTCGATATTAGTTATATAGACGTACAATATAGTTATGAACATAATCGTCGCTGCTTTTCGATGAGTGCATGCTGGTCCACTACCATCACACTTGTATCATGTACGTAGTTGTACAATATAGTAATGAACTTAACGGCGCTGCTTTTCCATAAGTACTGGTCTGGTCGATCGCTTCGATAGGACGTGACGTGACGCTCGGCATGCGTAATTGAACGAAAAAAACGAGGCTAATAAAGTTTCACTTATATATTATTTTTTTTTAAAGACCACCAACAGCTAAGGTTATTTGGGCCTAGCACCAATTCATATTTTCAATTCATTTTTTTTTTTAATAATAAATTGAAAATCCAATTGACACTTTTACCAGCTCTCGCACTATAAAAAAAAGTTCTATTTGTAAAATATAAAGATCAGAACTCCATTAATTATAGTTTTCACATTTAAAAGATTTTTTAAATTTAAATGCATAAACACTAGACCCATCTCAAAACATCAAACCGTGATCAATTCAAGAATAAGACAAGTGGAGTTGGCAGATAAGTCCATATTACACGAAAGTCGTGACTCTCAACTCAGAACTCAAGTTTTATAACACATAATATTATAATACATCGCATAGTACAGCCAACCTTTACAAACACCCCATTGCTTTTTCTTGAACCCAAAAAAACAATAATAAAACATCTGCTAACAGACATTTATAAATGTCAAAAAATATTTGTTTGCATTTGATATTTATTACAAACTTGTAAAGATGTTAATCACTTCGACGGTTTGGCTTAATGTTTGCGCGAATATTTAATGTAACCGAACTCAGGATTACAATAATAATTAAAAAGAATTAAATTGAAAAAATCAAAAAACCCGAATGCGTCAAAAGCGAACTAAAAAGATGGAAACAACATCAAATGATAACATGCAGTCGGAGACATCAGATATTTCTGTTCAACGTGTTACTATAGGCATATGTATTGCAGTCGACTGCATGTTATCATTTGGTCTTGTTTTCATTTTTTAGTTCGCTTTTGATGCAATTGAGTTTTTTTTTTTTATTCTTTAAATTTATTTTTTTATTTACGTCTTTTTAGTTTTTTAAAATCGTCTCTACTAGACCTTTCTTTTGATACCCATGTCAAAGTATTTAGAAGGAAAATTACTTTTACATTCTGACAAAAAACTTTTTAACAAAAAAAAAACCTCCTTCAAAAAGCCACTAAAAAGAGGAAAATAATGAAATTTTGAGGTCTGCGCCAATTTAATAAAATCTGAAGTCGATTAAAAAGTATAGTAGAGTGATTAATATCTTCTTTTTAACCAACTTCATATTTTATTAAATTGGCGCACACCTCAAAATTTCATTATTTTCCTCTTTTTAGTGGCTTTTTGAAGGAGGTTTTTTTTTGTTGAAAAGTTTTTTATTTTTTACTTTTTAGTGTCAAAAAGTGACATTTACCTTAAAGGAATCACACGCCGTTACTCACTTTTATTAAACCGATTTTCTTACGCTGCCTGATGTGTCAAAAAGTGACATTTACCTTAAGGAATCACACGCCGTTACTAACTTTTATTAAAATCAGCCGAAATTCTGAACCAATTTTGATGAAATTTCTATGGGACCAATCTGAAAGTATATCCTTTCAAATAAAAAAAAATTCCAAATTGGTTCATAAATGGCGGAGTTCTGAGGTAACAAACATAAAAAAAAAAAATATAACCAAATTGAGAACCACCTCCTTTTTTGAAGTCGGTTAAAAATGGCATCTAGCATCCGCCATATACCGTACGCCACTCTCGGAATAAAGACGAATTTAGTGACACTTCATTTATTAAAATCAATCCAGCCGTTTGGATGCTACGAAGGAATAAAGACTCACACATACATACAGTGAGTTCGTAAAGTATGGAACTATGGAAATAAAACTTTTACGGACGCTTTTAAGAAAAAATCCTCGAACCGGTCAACTTTATTTTTAAAAGGGGCATCTCTAGGTGAATAACTTTTCGTGACGGTGTTAAAAAGTTCACCAGAAAACCCCAAAAGTTCACCAGAAAACCCCAAAAGTTCACCAAAAAACCCCAAAAGTTCACCAGAAAACCCCAAAAGTTCACCAGAAAACACCAAAAGTTCACCAGAAAACCCCAAAAGTTTACCAGAAAACCCCAAAAGTTCACCAGAAAACCCCAAAAATTCACCAAAAAACCCCAAAATTTCACCAGAAAACCCCAAAAGTTCACCAGAAAACCCCAAAAAAATCATCGAACCGGTCAACTTTATTTTTAAAAGGAGCATATCTCTAGGTGAATAACTTTTCGTGACGGTGTTTTGTTTTTCAGTTATGACGTCATCGACTTTTTTTTAATGACAACTCACAGTTTTTTTGACTGATTTGGATAGAGTTTGACATTCTGAATGTGTAACCTTCAACTTGAAAATTTAAAAAACAAAACTGAAATTTTTGTTTTTTTAATTTTTAAGATCGATTATCTAAAAAATGAAAACGTTTTATTAGACAAAATTTTACCCACCACTGGCGAATTGACTTTCATAAACCTTTCTGACTGATTATGTAACTGCTATAAAATTTGGATAAAATGTATAATTTTATAATCAGTTATTACCGATAGCTCTGTCGTGATATTCATAAAACAGTATGGCACATTTTACGAATATTGAAAAACTAAACACGGTTTTATTAGTGTATTTGCCATATGGCACATACACTATTGGCGTCGGTCGGATGGTGGGACCTAGGGGTCGGACCAAAATTTCTCGACGTTTCATAGCCTCCTGAACACTTTGGCACCATTTTTAAAAATGTTTATATATATATATGTATGTATATATATATATATATATATATATATATTTATATATTTATATATATATTTATATATATATGTGTGTACACGATAACTCTCGACAGACTTAATCGATTGAAACGAAATTTGGTACACACATTGGAACCCATCACCGCAAGAAGCCTATTTAAAATGGGCCCGATCGGACCATTTTCAGGGTTGTATTTAGGGGTTCCAAAAAGTTTTTGGGCCCAAAAATACCGAAAAATTTGTCAGAATCGTTTCAAAATTGAAATTTAACTCTTTAGTAAAGATTAAAATGTGCTGCTAAAATTTTAATAAAATCGGCCCGACAGGACCGGACTTTCAAATTTTATGAAAACACTAGTTTGTTGATACGGATTTACTTAGATATGGAAGGGTGTATTTAATTGGGTGTATTGATGAAATCCATGTCTAATATTGAAATTTAGAAAAATTTAATTATTTTAAGGGCTGTATTAAGGGGTTAAATTTTTTATTTTGTCAAAAAACAAACTTAAGTTTACATAATAATGCCACAATGCCTGTATTAGCAAATACACTATATTGTCGGCAGGGTTTTGGCACTGCGACCCGAGTTTTTATACGGTGAAGCTGGTGAATATTCTGCTGAAGCACGCAGACGGCATGCTCACTGTTTTCTCGGGTATCGTGTCTGTGAAGCACGCACTTTTAATAAAACTGTGCAAAATTTGTGAGTTTGTGAATTCCATTGTTTAATAAAGTTTCCAAAGTTTTGTGTAAGTACGTGTCATTGTGTATTACTTTTTCTTTTATTTAATTTTGCGTTCGGTTTAAAATAATACTACTAAAGGTAAAAATACATTAAATTACTACGGGTCAAAGCTCAGAGTTTGAAAAATGTTTTCATCTCGGATTTTTGATAATAAAGCGAGTTATTCAATAAATGTGAGATTATCTGTAGTTTGAATTAGTTATGAATAGCAAACAGGACAGTGTGGTCCAGTGGTTAGCGTCACGGATACTGGATCAAACTGTCGTGGGTTCGAATTCCGCCTCCGCTCAAGGATGTTTTGTGATGTAATTTAGTTTTAAGTGAGAGTTGTTATTTAATGTAATCAAGACGCTAATGATCTAAGTTGTTGACGCGTCTATAATTTACAATAAATAAACAAAAAACATCAATAAATCTGTTCATTGTAATTTTCCTCACAATTTCAATTCTTATTTTCTCGCGTTTTGACAATAAAATTATTAGAAATGCTTTTATTTTTATTACGCAGCCACAAATCGATTACATTGTACGTTGAATTTATGAAACACAAATAACACAATTACATAATTTTTAATTTTGTGAATAACAAATAAAAACAACGTCATAATTTCTGTTGCCGATACAGTTTTCATAAGCGTCGAGATAGGGGTGATTCGGAATTTTTTTAATAAAAATTTAAAATAATATAAAATTAAATTTTTAACCATGCTGACGTGTTCTCTTTGACTAAATTATAAGCACGTTTTTTCCACGTCTATATTTCTGAATCATTCTGTATACCATATTGATTTTTACATTGTAGCTTCCTAGTTTTAATCTTTTTGATAACTTGTCATTATTATTTGAAATATTTCATTAAATTAAATAATTCTATAATAATTTATTTCAGAAGTGGAATGAGGAATTGGCAATCAAAAGCAGAACGGTCTATACATTCATACTGGTAAGAAGTTATTATTTATGTAATATTTTTCAAGTAATATAAAATTTTATAATTTTAATTCACAACAAAATAATATATTCGTACCTAAATAATCGTATCCAATAAACTTGGTAAATAAATAAAAAGCTATAATGCTTTTTTAATTATTTACAATAAAAGTGTTTTATTACCTTCGTTATTACCATCGGAATAATATTATTATAATATTTATTAGTCCTAGAAGCTCAAATGTTAATCTTGACATTTTAAATAAGATTTAACTTTTTAATTCCAGTTAATATAATAATAAAAATTAGGTCACCACAATTATACATTATGACCCTTAAATAACACAGTACTAACTAGAAGAGAAATTCATAAAGCAAAGAACATAAAAATTAATATTTGCTTGTCATGCACAACAAAATAATGTATTATAATAACGATACGATCCCATTTTAATTTTTTAGTTTGTTACACTTTGAGACAATAACCAACTTAAAATCACAGAACTTATGCATCTGCCTCTAAAATGACGCAAGGGTCTTTTTGAGTGTTTCCCAAGTTCTAAACTCGAAAATATATTTAAACAGAATTCTTAATATTAAGACATGTTTGTCATTACACAGGGTTTGTGTGTTCGAATAGTTTACACACTTACACTAAAAAATGGATGTAAAAATACTTTGAAAGTTAAGGTAGAATTCGCTCGATTTTCTAAGTGATTTTACATTATTATTTATTTTTACACAGAAAACTTCATAAAAACTTGGACTTTTACTGTAAAGTTAAACAAATTTGTGATTTTTACATAAAGTAAATTAAAATTACTTAATTTGTGTAATATTCCAATAAAGAGTGTAAAAATTACAAAATAAAATGTATAGTTACATATATAAAATGGATGAATACAAAACAAATTAATGCAAAATTAGTAACCACGCATGCGCAATGTGTTTTGGAATTTACGCGATGTGTAGGCGATACCTGTTTGCGACGCCATTGTCTCTTTGTGTGCCTATTACCAGATTAATCGCTGGCTATAAATGGACCATCGATAATCTATGTAATCGGCCTTCTCATTTCTTACAGTATGTATATAGTTCTTATCAAAATTAACAAAAAAAAAAACTTTGATCAACATGGGCCCGCAAATCAACTATTTCGGAGACTAGATCTTGTATTTATAACACCTCAATGATATGTACCTATATGGTTCAAATACATACGTATTTTTCAGTTGTCAGAATTTTTTTTTTTTTTGTCAAAATTATAACGGCAAATTGATAGGATGAGGGGGTCAAATTACTTGACCAGCCGAATATTCGAATTTTTGCGAAGATGCTTGGATGTATAATAATAGTATCCACAAAAAGATAAATGCAACAGATGACAAAATTATAAGCATCTTTTGATATTTACCTAGAATCTAGATGGTATATCCTCACTATTTTTGCTTTTCCCATATACTTACGAAGAATATAAAAGAAGTTTTGTGATCATTCAAAAATTCGATTTCAGTTTTTGGTGAATTTACACATTTTCAAGTTCCCGGAACCCAAAAAGTGGCTTTTTAAAAATATCTGTCTGTTGTCTGTGTGTCTGTCTATGGTCGCACCTAGAGGCTACTGGATCGATCGGTCCTACTTCCAATGTAAGAGAACCCCCTAAAACTGGTAAAAAACTTAAAAAAAATGTTTTAACTGAAAACGGCTCTAACGATTTTGAATAAATTTTGCACATGGATACTCCTTTAGTACCAGTAGCGTGACTAGTTTCTCCCAAAAAATGCAGGGTTGGAGGCTGTGGAAATAACAATATAATGGGAAGTTAATTTGAGCGGTGTCGGACTGTTTATTGAAGTTACTGCTTTTGGCCCGTTATGGAAAAATGATGAGAGTGAATTTTTACGATGCGCGCGCATCGCGTCACGAAAATTTAACACCATGAAATTAGTCGGTAGTAACACCATGAAGTTAGTCGGAAGTTCATGATTATAATACCCTATTATATGTGCGATGTACGTAGCTTAACGGATAGCACCGCCGCGTCATATGCAATAGGTCTCTGGTTCGAATCTCAACACAAACATGCTTTTTTTTTAATAAACAATTAGATATAAATGTAATAAGTAATTATATTTAATTAATTAATAATTTATTAAATTAAATTAATCTATTTAATATCTTTATTTTATTATTTTATCGTCTTTTTTACCAACGTTTAGTACTGACACGCGGGATAAAATTTTTGGAGTTATTTTTGTTTTGTTATAACTTCTGACGTGCGTACATAAGTACACACACACTCTTTTTTTACATTTTTAACTTGCTATCAAATGGAAAGCAGCTGTGTATGTTATAATAAATTATCATCTTCATAAATTCATTACAATTTGCATATACAACATACCTACCTATAAATTCGTGTGACCTAATTTAAAAAAAAAACAAAAACGTCACCTATAAATAATTTTTTCTGAAATATTCATATCAGAGAAATCGTGAATTTGAACAATTCAAACGATTGACGAATACAAACAAAAGTCGCATGAAAAATGCGGTATAATTTTCTTTTATCCTGTGGTTTTACGAAGAATGTTAGTTAAACATGAATATTTTTAATCATTAACTTTAAGAATTTGTTTTTTATATATGGTGTATTTAACAATAAAATTAACAATCAATATGATTAGATTCCTTACCGTAAGTAAAATCACTAATTATTATTGATTTTATTTACGGCGAGGAATCTAATCATATTGATTGTTAATTTCATGAATATTTTTGTTCTAATATTATATAACTAAGTAAAATCCACAGAACTTCATATTTTTAACAACAGTTAAATAGGTAATTATAGTAAAAGATCTCAGCTTAAGCCAAGTCCATTGCAGTTAATGTTTTGTTTTTGAAGTTATACCTCTTTTGGCGCGTTATGGAAAAATGATGAGAGTGAATTTTTACGAAAATTTAACACCATGAAGTTAGTCGGAAGTTCATGATTTAATACCCTATTATCACCAGTCACAATGTGACAAGAGCGTTTGAAGTTTTGAATAACATTAATAAAAGTTATTGCTATACAAACGCTCGTTTATGCCACTTTCGTTAAATATGAGTTCGTACTCCAACATCTGTACTGTTTACACTATTATTTTTCATGATTATAATAGCTTATATAGCACTGCTATGTAAGATGTGTCGTGGTGTAACGGACAGCATCGCCGCTTCATACGCAATAAGTCCCGGGTTCGAATCTCAACACAAACATTTTTTTTAATAAATAATTAGATATAAATATAGTAAATAAATATATTTAATAAATTAATAATTTATTAAATTAAATTAATTTATTTAATATCTTTATTTTATTATTTTATCGTCTTTTTTACAAACGTTTAGTACTGGTACGCGGGGTAAAATTTTTGAAGTTATTTTTGTTTTGTTACGCCAAAGAAGTATAACTTCTGACTTGCGTACATAATTACACACACACTCTTTTTTAATGTAGGTAACAGTTTCATGGATACGGTTTTACCTTCGTAATTCTTTACTGACTGAAGGCCCGAGATCTCCACCTTCCGTTAATACTGAAAAATAAATCGTAGATACTTCAGATACGTTCTAAAATATTTTTTTTTGTCACATAAATTTAGTTTGCACGACACCCTATTATTGGGATGTGTTCTCCACCACAAAATAAGCAAAAAAGCTAATGATATAATATATACATTTGTTTCAAAGTAATGCTGTATTTAACAATAATAATAATAATAATAATAAAATTCTTTATTCAAAAAATGTCATGGTGACAAAGAAGAGCGTCAGTAAATGACAAAGTCATTTGGTACAAATAATTAAGTACAAAGTTCGTACGGGCATTTTATAATTAAATATTCTTTAACTTTTACTTTAAACAGTCTGTAGCTTTTTACAGTCGTAATTTCTGGTGGGAGACTTTCATAAAGTTTCACAGCAGAGTATCGAGGTCCTTTGGTAAACAGGGTGAGACGATGCTCCGGTACACCGTGATTGAAACGTCCCCGCGTAGAATGATCATGATCCGGCAAATGTTGGTAGAATAAATGTTTGTTTTTAAAAAGAAAGCAAACAGACTGTAGCATGTAAATTGCATATATTGTCAAGATTCTGTTCCTAATGAAAGCTGGTTTACAAGACTCAGCAAACCTGAGATGAAATATTATTCTTATAATTTTTTTTTGCATTATAAACGCGCTTGCAATAGCAGTAGATTTACCCCAGCACAGAATGCCGTAGTTGAACAGTGGATAAACGTACGCATAGTATGCCGTTACACAGGTTGTAATGTCGCAAATACTGCGGAGACGAAAAAATAAGTACTTGAGTCTCGATAATTTAGAACATACATTGGCAACGTGCGGTTTCCATGTCAATAGGCTGTCTAAGGTAATACCAAGAAAGTTAAATACAGTTACCGTATCTATGGGGACGTTGTCGATCAAGAGAGGGACATCAAAATTTGACAGCGGATTTTTTGCTGAAAATAGCATACATTTGGTCTTGGCTTTATTAAGTTGAAGTTTATTATTTACAGTCCATTGAGATATATCAATTGAAGCCCTGGTAGATATGTCATACAGCTCAGGTAAGTTATTGCTTTTTGTCAGAACAGTGGTATCGTCCGCATACATAACAACGTTAGATGAGTTTTGAATTGAATTCGGCAAGTCATTAATAAATATTAAAAACAGTAAAGGACCCAAAGAGGATCCTTGTGGAACGCCACAGGTGATTTGACGTTCAGACGAGAGGTAGTTGATGTTGCCTCCTGTAATTAATACTTTTTGCAATCGGTTAGAAAGAAATGATTGAATCCACGATAAAGTGACGCCGCGAACTCCATAGGTCTCTAGTTTATTAAATAGTATGTTGTGGTCAATCGAATCAAATGCTCGTGAAAGATCGTAGAACGTGATCAGGGGCTTATCACCCTCGTCGATAGCACAATATACCGAATCAACTATACTGAACATAGCAGACTCTGTGCTGAGGTCTCTGCGAAAACCAAACTGACTAGTTGAAAGCAAACTGAATTTATTTAAGAAAGAAGTTAAGCGCACCTCATAGGCTTTCTCAAAAATTTTCGAGAAAGATGACAATATAGCGATAGGTCGATAATTTTCACACATTAAAAGATCACCCTTTTTAAAAATTGGCAAAATCTTAGCTATTTTGAGAATGTCAGGAAAAATGCCCGCACTAAATGACATATTAATAAAATTTGTTAACATAGATAAAATACAATTTAGACTTAATTTAATGATCTTCATAGGAATTTCATCAAGTCCAGATGATTCCGTGCACCTGAGTTTCACGATTAGAGAATTAAGTTCAGGCTCACAGAATGGTTTTAAAAAAAAAGTTTGTTCATAGCTGGGTAACTTATTTTTATATTGCGACAAGTTCGAGGACAAGACAGTTTTTGAAAAATAGTCATTAAATATGTTTGCGATTTTTACAGGATCGTCTTCAATATTACCAACTTCATCTGTAATCTTATCTGCATAGTTAGGTTTATTGCTGATAGAAGTATTGTCTCTAATTATGTTCCATACACATTTAGATTTATTATTTGAAGCCCTGATTTTTTTGCTTATACTGTGAGATTTAGCTAATCTGACTGCCGCGAGGTATTTAGCTTTCACGTTTTTGAAGAGATCTTTATACTGAGCATTATTTGTCATTTTATATAGTGATGACCAAAACTTGAATTGTTCCTCCAATAGGCAAATCTCTTCTGTTATCCAGCTATTAGCATTATGATTATTGTGCACCTTCACACGCGGGAATGCGGAGTTAAAATGAAACAAAAAAGTATCTAAAAAATTATTAAAACATTCATTAAAATTGTCATTTGAAAAATCAATATTCCACTTTTCTTTATTCAACAAGTAGAGAAAATAATTTATGTTAAAGTCCTTAAAACAGCGACGAGTATTTGAGTTATTACATTTGAGGTTGAGAGTCTTACTCTGGAGGGAGATAAACTGAGCATAAAATGGAGGCCACTTTGAAAAATTACTCTAAACATTAAAAAAATATCTTATGCCTCAATATCTGGGTAATAAATCAATTTGAGATTAACATATAAGCTTTATCCCTCCAATTGTGCCGTGCAATTATTTGAAACCTGTAAAACTGAATACTGTACACCATGATAGAAAAAATAAATTGTACAAAAAATTACTGATCAACAAAATGTTTTGCAATAAGTTTATTACCTTCATTTGGAAGAATTCCAGACAGGTTTCTTTAATTAGTATAAAAAATGCAAGCATTTTAAATGCAATTTTTAACCATAGCTAATTATTTTTTATTATAAAAAAAACGATTCATTAGATCTTATACAGGGTGTATCTAAAATGCTTGGCCAAACTTTACGAACGTGATATATGGAATAAAACTGTGAAAAAAGTTCCTATAGACATTTGTGCAGAAATGCTTACTTAAAAAGTTACAGACGAATTTCAAAATTGATACAAGCAAATAATAAAGTTATTTCAACCGTTTATCCAAGTTTATCAAATTTATTGTACTTATATTAGATATTACTGTAACCATTACACATGTAATGAATTTTCGCTGTTTTAAAAAAAAAGTTACTGATTTATCGCAATTTTGAAATTCGCGTGTAACTTTTTTTGTGAACACATGTCTATAGGAACTTTTTTCACAGTTTTCTTCCACACATCACGTTCGTGAAGTTTGGCCAAACATTTTAGAAACATTCTGTATAGTGTATTCACTTAAAAAACACTAGTTCATTTATAGGTATGTGCCAGACTGGATGACTTATTGAAAAACAAAATTCATTTTTTATATTATATGCTAAATTAAATAACCCATTTACCATTACAATATTTCAGTATAGTAGATTTATTTATCATTTTTAATAAATAGTTACATTATATTTCAATATAAAAAAAGATGAACACTTTGTATATAAAAATGTCACCTTGAAAACACGACTGTTATTTCTATACAACAGCGGTTCTGAAAAAAAATGTTCACGTACTATACTTATGCACTCTATAAAGGTCCTGATAACACGATGGTTACTAGAGGATGTTAGTGCACAGATCGCCATTTCCGATATCATTGGTTGACTCAATAATTAATTAATTAATCAATTTAACACCAGTATTACAATTCCACATTTTTCCTTTGTTTTTTTTTATTTCTTCTTTTATACTAGTCCGATCAACAAATAATTTTTGGTCTGCCAAGTTGGGTGGGAAAATTCTAAACATCTTTTAATTGTTTTTCAAAAATGTGTTTTAGGGTGTAAAATAAATATAGTATACTCAGCAAGTCAGCGGTCGGAACCTTGGCGTCGGGGAGCTTTAAAAGGTGTAAAAAAACTGGTGTTTTGTAAAAGCTGAAATTTGGCGCAAAATTAATTTATTGAACATAATTTATGAAAAAAACAGTCAGGCTTCACTTTGTACGTAAATCTAGGTAACCATGATTTTTGCTATATTACTAGCCAAACAAAAAAGAGGGCCATGCTTTTTTTCAAAAAATAAAAAAAGAGTGTTTATTTTTTGCAAATATTTACTAGGTGGGAAGTATAGCACTGGTCATCAGTCGAATTTTTTTCTGTATTATAAGATCAATAAACTTGGAATCTGAACAAACTATAGCCATGAATGTTAGTTTGTATCTCTTCCAAGTATACACACTATTTTATTGTCATCTATTTTGATCCGAATACTCGATGTCACTCAGCTCAGAGCAGTCATCTGCATAAAATATACAGTACTTGAGATCCGACGCTTAACATCGCTGTGTTAAGGCAAATTTACACGACAACATTTTTAGTAAATAACGTCTACCTTGCACAGAGATATTTCTCACTTCGCATGTGCATAGTGTTTCTAGTTTCTACGTATGATCTTCCACGCGTTTAAATAAACCCCGAAATAGTTTCATATTTCGGGCTTTGACTGACGTCTTTATGGGCAATTCTAAATGTGACCAACACAACTGGTCAAAGTTAGAAGTTAAAAAATATGTTCGAGTAAAACTACATGAATAAAACTGAAAATAATATCGTAATAAGTGCGAGTGATTTTATGTAATTAAAGCATTAAACTGAAAGCATACTGGTTACTTAATATTTTGATCTCATGTTGATTTGAAATATTTTGGATTTTATGCTTTTTATCCCAATAAAAGAACACTTATCAAAGATGATACTTTTATTTCCGACCAGTCAAATTCTAAATTCAGCCACATCTAGCTGGCCAATTAAGTTTGAAGTAAAATTGTTGTGTGTGTGTTTTAAAGACCACCAACAGCTAAGGTTATTTGGGCCTAGCACCAATTCATATTTTCAATTCATTATATTTTTTTTTAATAATAAATTGATAATCCAATTGACACTTTTACCAGCTCTCGGGCTAGAACCCGGGAACTGGGGACTTGTAATAGAGGAACCATAGCAACGTCATGTAAACAACAGCATTGCTACACTCTCGGCTATTCTCAAGCCCCGAAAATTGTTAGTTTCTAGCTTTAACTAGCGGCCAGCCGTGTTAAGGTCGATTTATATTATCCGGTCAGACACGGCGCGGGAACGTAGCGTTTCCGGCAAGACAAACATTTTTACATGCATTTCAAATACGATTATTTATACTTAGCGGATCCCGTCCGTTCAGACACGTATCAATACTCGTATTTGAAATGCGTGTAAAAAAGTTTATCTTGCCGGAAACGCTACGTTCCCGCGCCGTGTCTGACTGGATATAAATCGAGCTTTATTCGCTTCTAGGATTGCCTAAAAATACCCAAATCAAACTCCGAAACACAAAACTATTTCGTCCTTTGAAGTGAAGTTTGCGATACAAATGAACTGTCAATTTTTTTTGAAAATACTGAGAGTGAAGAAAATACCATATATATTGTGCGTAACGTGTGACTGTTAAATCTCGTCATCGCTCGTTTTAACATACTGTCACTACTCATCGGTAATATGCCTCATTACGAAACTAGATATACAATCTCCTAAATTCCTTCACATATTGCGCAAAAGTTTTGTTTTGAATGTCACTTTACATCAAACTTATAGACATATTTTTACATTTTCTTAATACGTATCTACATACAAAAAAAACTTGCTGCATAAAATTGAATTAATTATGTTCGTCTTATTGCGTTCTCGCTAATCGCTATATGAATAATTCAAGTAAGATTCCGCGTGGAAGTGAAGCAAGAAAACTAATTATTATTATTTAAAAAATTAAATTAAACAAATCAAAAAATCCGACTGCGTAATAAAGAGAATTAAAAAAATGGAAACAAGATCAAAATTTGAGGGCGTTATATCAGAAGTGCGTAAGGCGAAATCTGGGTTTTGGGGCGTATTTATACATAATATTATCTAATCATGTCTAATTTGTTTTTTCTGTTTCCTGTAAAATTTACCATTTGACTCTTACGCCTTTCTGATATATGACGCCCTCAAAATGATAACATGCAGTCGGAGGAATCGGATATTTTTGTTCAACTTGTTACTATATGTATGCCTCCGACTGCATGTTATCATTTGACATTTTTCCATCTTTTTAGTTCGATTTTTATTACGCTGTCGGGTTTTTTGATTTTTTAAATTTATTTCTTATTAGTGTATTTGCCATAATATGGCACATACACTATTGGCGTCGGTCGGATGGCGGGACCTAGGGGTCGGACCAAAATTTCTCGACGTTTCATAGCCTCCTGAACACTTTGGCACCATTTTTGAAAATGTTTATATATATATGTATGTATATATTTATATATATATATATATTTATATATATATATGTGTGTACACGATAACTCTCGACAGACTTAATCGATTGAAACGAAATTTGGTACACACATTGGAACTCATCACCGCAAGAAGCCTATTTAAAATGGGCCCGATCGGACCATTTTCAGGGTTGTATTTAGGGGTTCCAAAAAGTTTTTGGGCCCAAAAATACCGAAAAATTTGTCAGAATCGTTTCAAAATTGAAATTTAACTCTTTAGTAAAGATTAAAATGTGCTGCTAAAATTTTAATAAAATCGGCCCGACAGGACCGGACTTTCAAATTTTATGAAAACACTAGTTTGTTGATACGGATTTACTTATGGAAGGGTGTATTTAATTGGGTGTACTGATAAAATCCATGTCTAATATTGAAATTTAGAAAAATTTAATTATTTTAAGGGATGTATTAAGGGGTTAAATTTTTTATTTTGTCCAAAAACAAACTTAAGTTCACATAATAATGCCACAATGCCTGTATTAGCAAATACACTATATTGTCGGCAGGGTTTGGCACTGCGACCCGAGTTTTTTATTATAGTACTTTTATTCAAATCCAACTTTTATTTAAAACGTTTTTCGTAACCTTATTGCCGCCACTTGTGTATCACATTTAGATGAAAATATCTGCAGAACATAGCTAAGCATATAGATATGCATGCAAAATTTTGTTCAATTTGCAGCTTTTCCGCGGAAGATATGATAAAAAAATTATTTATTTTTCTAAACTTTGACAACCTGGATCTTACTTAGGAAACGAGTAAATGAGAGGATTTTCGTAGTGTTTTTCAAAATCAGAACGACGAAGAGAATATTTTGTCAAAATATTCAATGTGAAGAACTGTTTAATTAAAAACAGAAAAGTGGTGATCCTGATGATAATGAAAGAAGACAGCTTTGAAATGGCTTAAGGATCCAAAAATAATAAGCAAATACTGTTAATATTGCATTTATTAAGCTGACGTTTCGAGAATTATATTCTCATCCTCAGAGCTCTGTATAAAAATTATAAAATTGTGTTAGGAAAAAATATTTAAAAAATAATATATAACAAATATTAAATTAACTTACCAAATGCCGTCAAACATGACAGTAAAATTGTCCAAAAAACTTTTTAAAAAAACATACTAACATTTTATTTGTTTTTTATTGAAGTGTAAAAAAAATTTGTTTTATTGATTTGATTTTGTACACAGAAATACTCAAAACTTTATGTTTTATAGAATTTGATTTTATTTTTTATTGTAGAAAATTTTTTAATTCTTTTTTTTTTTTTTTTTTTTTTTTTTTTATTTTTTTTATTTTTTTATTTGTTTTATTCAATGTTAAAACTGAATGACCTTGTACATAGAAAGCGCGAAAAACATAAGCCTGCCTTTGCAATCGGGTAATAAGACGATTTTTAAAATGCATTTAAAACCATCTATACAGTTTCAAAATATTAATTTCTAGATAAACATGCACAACTACCCATATGAATGCAGTGTAAGAATATAATTATATGACAATAAAAATGATGTGGAGTTTTTAGTTCGCTCGGAGCAACAGACTTGTCGCATAAGCTATTAATAGATGCAGTCAAGTCAGTCAGTTTACAGCTAAACAAGTTGTTTTTATCACTTGTTCACTATAATATATTATTCTCTCACTCAGAGGCTTTTGTACAAATCGTTCACGTTCGTAACTTTTCACGCTTCCCGCTTCGAAACATGAGTCCAACTAAAGATAAACAACGTTTTGAGTTTCTGTGGACAGTAATTAATTGGTAAATGATAAAATCAATCGATTTAAAACCCCTTATATCCACACCATATTATTCACATAACAATTAGAGGGTGGTCATTTGATTTTTTCTTAGATATAGCTCAAAAATCATGGCAGCATAGCTGTCTGAGATATTTATTATTTTCACCTCTAATTGTTATGTGAATAATATGGTGTGGATATAAGGGGTTTTAAATCGATTGATTTTATCATTTACCAATGAGTCCAACTGTTTTTATATTTTATTTATTGTAAATTATAGACGCGTCAACAACTTAGGTCATTAGCGTCTTGATTACATTAAATAACAATTAACTTAAAACTGCATGACATCACAAAACATCCATGAGCGGAGGCGGGATTCGAACCCACGACAGTCTGATCCAGAGGCCACGACTTTAACCACTGGACCACACTGTCCTCTAGGGTCCAAGTGTCTACACTGCAGTGGCGGATTTAAGGGTGCGGTAAATGAGCATTTGCCTTCTGGACACTCGTCTGACAGCGCCCCCCCCCCCCTCAAAAAATTACTTTTTTTTTCAGAAGGTTGGACTGTTGTTTGAAACATTTTTATAAGCGGGTAATTCCTTCGAACAATCGATAGATGTTTTAGAAGTCCCATCGATCAAAACGATCGCTTTTCTTAAAGGGTCCTACAAATATCAGTCAGTACGGGTTCCCGGATCAATTATTTGTTGTTTAAGGTGATTTTGAGTAATGGACTTTCAGTACCTACTGTTAAAATTTAAAGTTTTAAAATCTGTATTTGGCGATAGTTCGATGATGATGATGATGAATGGTGATATAGGGGACAGGAAAAATACTTTTGCATTTCAAGTCTATAAAGGGCGCAAAAACTCGTAAATCGAAGATATTAAGAGGAACAGATTTTTAAAATAACGTAAAAACGGAATGTTTAAAATCTGTACAATTTTTTGTAATATAAGTATTTCTACTTTTGATGTCGAGCGCGCTCTTTTTGATTTATCGACGGACGAAATCTGTCCGAATTTCGTAATAGTGTTTCATAATAACAAAAAAACTAAAAGAAGAAATCTCGTCAATAGACGCATTCTTTTATAATGTATTTACTGAATTGGTATAAAACAGACTATTTTTTGCAACTGGTATCTATATATATTACAAACTTGCTGCCCGGTCCGGCTTCACCCGGGTGTTATGAATTTATGATTTATTCATACATTACTTACTTATGATTAATTAATACATGACTCACTGCTCGCTCCATTTATTATAGCCTGTGTCTTAAGTATTGCATCTATCGAACAGTGAAAAAAAAAATTGAAATCGGAGACTCAGATGATTCACAAAAATTGATATTTTTTGACAGTAATTAAAAATGCCTATTTTGACAGTTAAAATGCAATAATCTGTTTCCCAAAATACACAAATACGTCTTTCTTGAAGTCATCAACTGATTGTGAATATTCGATAAAAGATTGGAACAGTTAACTTAACATACGTTCCCAAAAACACAAATTCCAAACAGGACTTGATGATTCAAACGAAAAAATTATAGTTTAAAAAAAAATCTAAAAAACATGTTTATATCAAAGCACTAAAAACTAGAATATTAATTTCTTTCTCTTCTATAACATTCAAAAGCATGGTCTGTACCTATATTTCATTTAATTCATCGAGTGTCCACGCTTTTAAACGTTATAGAAGAGAAAGAAATTTATTTTCTACTTTTTAGTGCGTTGATATAAGCTTGTTTTTAAGATTTTTTTGAAACTATAAATTTTAATTTATAACTTTTTAGTCTCTCATAAATTTCAACTCTTGCGGCACTAGAGTACAGTCTAATTACCTGATATGGAGGAGGTAGCTCTTTCATTAGATATCTGTGTGCGCATTCTCTCCATCTCCGGTAATGCGTCACTATATTACAAGGTGTCTTGACCGGTTGCTTTGAGCAGTGACGACACGTTTTCCCACCACCAACACCGTCACTTCCACCATATGTTTATTATATAAATATTATATTATAGTGAAAATATCCGAATATGCTACATATGACTGCAAAGTTTCACGTCAATTGGACATTTCAGAGAGGGTGAAAATCGAGTTGCAAGATTTTTTTATATACAGGGTGTCCAAAACTTGCGTTGTCGGCCGATATATTGATTTTGGGGGAAGATAGAAAAAAAGTTTAAATACAAAAGTTGTATAAACTTTAATGGTGTATAACCTAAAAATATATTCAATTATACAGTCTGTCCCATTTAAGCGTGGCAGATCAAAGTTATGTTTTTTTTAACCTAGCACCCTGTTTTTATTTGTTTTTTCAATTCTGCACCTAAATGTGAATAGAAATTGTAAGGGAAGCTATGCTCGAAAACTCAGTAATTTTTGAGTTATTTAAGTTTTTTAAAAATTTTTGACACATGCAGACCGTTACCTAAAATTCGACATAGCCAAAACAGAAATCTTTATCAAACTGAAATTTTGAGGATCACTAGATAATAGACGGACAAATCAATGTCTGTCCTAAAAAAATGAACTTATTATACAGGGTGTTCAAATTAATGTAATTCTTTTACCTAACTTCAATTACGTGTAACTTTTGATTTTTAAATACAACGAGCTTATTTTTTTGCTGGAATTGTATTCTTTAGGATATTTACTAACACTTTTATTAAGGGTTGTCCAAACCTAAACCTAATATTTTCGTATTAAAATATTAGTTTTAGGTTTGGACAACCCTTAATAAAGTGTTAGGAAATATCCTAAAGAATACAATTCCAGCAAAAAAATAGCATCGTTGTATTTAACAATCAAAAGTTACACGTGAATGAAGAATTACCTTATTTTGAACACCCTGTATAATAAATTCATTTTTTTAGGACAGACATTGATTTGTCCGTCCATTATCTAGTGATCCTCAAAACTTCAGTTTGATAAAGATT
Organism: Mongoloraphidia duomilia; assembly: GCA_039654895.1. Taxonomy (NCBI): domain Eukaryota; kingdom Metazoa; phylum Arthropoda; class Insecta; order Raphidioptera; family Raphidiidae; genus Mongoloraphidia; species Mongoloraphidia duomilia. Next base: position 11,066,470 of record CM077517.1, on the reverse strand, counting down.
TCTGTTTTGGCTATGTCGAATTTTAGGTAAAGGTCTGCATGTGTCAAAAATTTCTAAAAAACATGAATAACTCAAAAATTACTGAATTTTCGAGCATAGCTTCCCTTACATATTCTATTCACATTTAGGTGCAGAATTGAAAAAACAAATAAAAACAGGGTACTAGGTTAAAAAAAACATAACTTTGATCTTCCACGCTTAAATGGGACAGACTGTATAATTGAAAATATTTTTAGGTTATACACCATTAAAATTTATACAACTTTTGTATTTAAACTTTTTTTCTATCTTCACCCAAAATCAATATATCGGCCGACAACGCAAGTCTTGGACACCCTGTACATACAACAAGTGGTGCTAATATAAGCGTGTTAAAAATGTTCTCGTATGACGCGTGGCATTTTGCAATAGTGTTTGTCAAATTCCGGTTGATGAAAGTCGTGCTTGAATTTTGCCACCCTGAACTATAAGTCCAGTCAGTCCCTGCAGTAAATGTATCTATCTACTTCATTGCTACGAAATCAGTGCACATTATAATGATAATATCAGTGATGGACAGAGAACAACCGAGTTCTCTTATTTATTATTATATAGTAACGACAACTTGTCACACAGATTGGAGAGCTGTTTGTCAGCTCTCGGCCCGTATCCGGTGTAAACATCTCATACTCAACTCGGCGGCTGTACACATATGTGTCGGTTTATATACGAGGGTCAGACTAAAATGTATCGGCGCTACGAAAAATTCACAGATTTCGCAATCCTTGCAACCATCGAGGACATTGAAAATGATAACAGCATATATTATGAAACATAATTAACTGTTTATTATACACACAATATTTATCAATGCACTGTTTAGTTTTGTCAGGAATAACCCTATTATTCTTCTGTTATATACGCGTTCACTTTTGCTTGATTACTTAACTTTTAAATGGATTTTTCTACAATATTTATTAACATTTGCTCAAAAATAACACCGCAGACCGTCGCAAATACCTGTCAATTAACTAGACATGATATAAAACACATTTCGAAAAAATTGCACTTGTTCAATTTTGCATGATTGCTCCTCACTTGATCGCGACACCGTTGTCTTTTGGCCTTGAACGAAAACTCGTAACTCTGCCCCCATATACGAACATAAACATTTTCAATGTTAAAAAGTGGATGCGTGTACTTATGTTATACTTTAAAAAGCGGTCAAGTGCGTATGGAACTCGCACTACGAGGGTTCCGTACCGTTACAACAATTATATTCGGTAGACATATTCTCAAAAATAAAGATAGTTACTTCTTACCACAACAGTTTTATTGATGGATGTACATTTCGAAAACTATGCTTTCATCTTCAGAAAACACTATACATGAATGTTTAGTGTTTGCTGAAGATGAAAGCATAGCTTTCGAAATGTACCATCAATAAAACTGTTGTGTAAAGAATTAACTATCTTTCGATTAACTATTATTGAAGAGCTCTAGTATATAATTTGTATTAAACAGCTTATTTTCTCTTGCCTTTTAGCATACCACAGCTTCTAGTACTACGTTTATATCAGGGGTGTAAAACAACAATCCGCCGTGTATAATATTATTATCGTGTGTAGCTCTTTAAATAAACGGCGCGCCCTGAGCTTTATACAAAAACAAAGAAAACAAGATGAAACTTTTGTTTTAAATTTATATTTTATTTCTCTGCACAATTATATCATGATCCCGTGGACACACTGCAGTATAATATCAATATTTAATAGTTACCGAAGTCGTCGTATGTGGGGTCTACGGGAAAAAAATGGCAGCTCCCGTAATGTTAATATAAATAATATCAATGTATGTTAATTCCCGATCTAACATTGTTGACATAAAAATCTAACCTCATTAACTTAAAAATTTACTTTCCTTACAAAACCATTCAAACCACCATTTTGTCCGAAGTGCTGACATCTATATACATTCGATCGATTAAACACCGTATGAGACGTTCGAAGAGCTAACATCTATACTTTTATATATTTTATATTGTTACAAAACTGTTTTCTGAGTTGGCGGAATAAATATTTATTTACAATAAATAAAAACACAATAATAATAAACGCAACACCGAAAAGTCAATTCTAACCTTCAACACAAGTAAACAATAACTAAACAGTAATTACAAAGCAAAACAAACAACTATATACAATGATTCATAATTATTAACTATATACCAGGACTATTTATTTCTAGTTATTTATGTTTCAAATATTTATATTCACTGTATTTACATCAGACGCACTATTTGTCGCTCAGTATTGACTGACTCCTCACTCACTCGTACTGCTGTTTATATAGGCTGCGTAGCATAAGCCTAGTGTGTTCGCGCTTTCTCTAGAACTTTCGCGCAGGTACCAGTTGTTCAGTAAGTAGACCCCGTTTCTCAGAATTCTTGCCTGCCGTTTATATACAGGATGATCCGTAACAATATACTTTATAGCTTTTACTATAAAACCTGCAAAAACTTACGAGTTTCTTGAAATGTGACATTAATTGATAATAATTAAAGGAGAAACTAAATATTTCATTTATTTGTCAAAAATTGTAAATTGTGGTTACCAGATCTCCCTAAATTGCGGTAGAACTGGCAACACTTATATTATTTTTCTATGTCTAACCACATGCATATTTCAATGTCATTCGCTACCAAACGGAAACCAGCAGATATTTTCTGATACGGTTGCATATTTATAACACATATTATTGCTATAAAGTTACACCACAGTAAAAAATGATTGCATCATGTTTTTATAAAGATCTATACAAAATGAATATTGTGAACGACATATTGTATAATATAACAAAGAGACGATGATAAATATTTGACATTATATTTTATGCATGTTCAGGTTACATAAATTTGTTCAGATTCTCACTTCGAAGAAACTGTTTTACCGGAATCTGTACTGTGATTCTTGGTCCTTCATTTGGCGTTTACCCGAACCCATTAGCTTTAACAAGCCGTGAGGTGGGTCGGTTATTAGGACTAAAGTGCGTCCCTTGAGGTCCACACGACGAACTTCCCAGTTTGATAAATATTTAATAATAATAATTAAATTAGATATTACACAGAAAAAAAAATTTTTAACAATAATTAAAAAAAAAAAACGGCTGAACCGATTTTTATAAAATTTATGTCGGATCAAACACGCCTCGATTGACACCCTTACGAAGTCGATATAATTTTTTATTCGCGAGATATTGTGTAAAATCTACTTTTTTGGAGTCTATTTGGTTAAGAAAAAAGAACGGCTGAATCGATTTTGAAAAAATTTCTTTCAGATTATATTTACGTTAATACGCGTCGATTGGCACCCTAACGTAGTCGATATCATTTTTCATTTTCGAGATTTCGTCTTAGAAAGAAATGGGAACATACGTACGTACGTACACACACACAGAGACATATTTTCAAAAATAGTTTAAAAATAGTGTAGTGACCTCGGTAGTGACCTTGAAACATAAAAATTTGTTATACATTTTTATTTCGATTTTCGGACCAATTACAATAACTTCCGATGGGAAGTTAAAAACTGCAAGGCAGACGATGATAATATTGTTAAAAATAGCATCGGGAGAGCATAACTGTTTTTAGGCAAGGGGAAAGGATTTGCAATATAGAGTGCAAGGGGTATTTGTAGGTATGCTCTTAACAAAAAGTATTAAATTGTATTTGCAGACAATTTATACCAGTACCTACGCGCTATCAGCAAGACGTATAGTAATTATGATCAAGATTCAAATCACATTTCTACATACACGGATCTCAAAATATTTGTGCATACGTTCATTGAATAAAAATTACTCTTGAAATTCCAATCCGAACACAGAATGGAGAAAAAAGTATAAAGATTTCTCTAAACCGTAAAGATGAAGTTACAATTATTCTTTGAATAAATATTATATTTTTACTTCATGAAAAATTACCTCATTCAAATAAACTTCGAAATTTATTCATTCTTACAACACGTGTTTCCGCTAATTTTTAGAATGAATGCTCGCTCGCTTTCCTCGGAGCTCATAGAGCGTGCTCGATCTCCTCCAGATGTTAAAACCGAACGCAGGATAGAGATCTTTCAAAGTATATAAATGCTAAATTCGAACGCATTAGAGCACTCAAATCGATCTGAGCGCAAAACCGAACTTACCCTTAAGGGGGTTTTATCGAAAAATCTGCAGAATTATTTTCGACCTGGCCACATTGCAGATTTATTAAATACAATCTTAATTATATTAATTATGTCCAATGGAACAATCAAATTTCCATCGTATATTGATGAGAAAACGCATTTGTAACGCCATTACTGTTTAAGTAGCCACTTAAATTAAGTAGTAGTTCTATTTCGATTTCTAAAATACTTTCAAAATCCATTATAACATCTTTTTTATTAGATAAATGCAAAATTTATGTTATGTCAACAAACGCTTAATAACAATCTCTTCAAAATTATGATAATTAGTAATAAACATACATAAATATTATACCTATTATATTAATATAAAGACGGAAATAATGAACGTTACGCCGCTACATGAACGTCCCGAGAATAAAATAGAAATTATTAAAACATTTCGTTTCTAAATTAGTAAATCGCTGTTAATATTTAAATAATTCATAATAGGCTGCAGAGTGGTTCAGTTTTAACATTGAATAATTTGACAAAATATTGTCCTCGTCGGTTGATTCTGAAAAATATAACAAAACTCCTCTCATTAGTTTCGTTAGTAAGATACAAGGTGTCAAAGTTTATAAAAATAAATAATTCGTATACTGATTGTCTAGAATCGACCCAGAGTGCATTCTTAAAATCCATGTTATATCTGCCCAGAAATACACCACACTACTTTCTTAGATTAGAGACAGGGAGAACCACCGTAGAAATACAAATGTCTAGATCTATGATTAACTGGTGGGAAAAAATTCTAAACATGCCCCAAAACCGCTATCCAAAACTTTGCTATGATAGAATCATCTCGCAAATAGCAGCTTTCGAAAAAAAGCGCATTGAAATCACTTCATCCGTTTTGGGGCTAGGATGCCCCAGCTAGACAAAGGTTTAAAACTTATAAATTATATAACACCTCTCTCTTTGCATGGGGGGGGGGTTAAAAAGTATCGACTGTGCTATGCTGCATCGGACCGAACAGAGTCGATTTAGTGCGCGTCGTAAACCTTCGAAAAGAGATCACAAACGAGCAAATCGTCTACTTAAATCGAGTCATTTTTGCGTTACAGCTCTGTTCAGCACACCTAAACGCGGAAACATGAATTGATGATCTCAAATTTTCCTAATACCACATGAAAAACATTATCTTGCTGTTTGTGTATGCGTTACTTCCACAAAATACTTTAAGGTGCCTCATATCATTTAAATAAATATTTAAATATTTTTTATATCTTATCACATTTCTGTGTTTGTGCTTTGCAAAATATATACAAAATTTTGACACCACAATGCAAATGTACATAAAAATTATCTTTAGCTACTGAAAAATTATTTCTCTCTACAAAAACTATAGGTGTGATATAATTAATGTTAAATCAAACTTTTGTATACCTTCTATTTTTAATATTAAATTCGAAGGATTTGGGGGAGTTAAGTCAGGTACATGTTTTTTATTCTATAAAACGAATACATGAACGTATAAAAGTTGACAACCTACTTGTTCACTTTAATCCTCTACTCAGAATCCGAATGTCGAGCCCTCCTTCCTCTTTTCTATTAAAATCAACAACAGTTAATTCGTGTAAAGTCAGTGGCGGTGTTAGAGGGTGGTCCATGGTTCACCTTAAACTGTCTTGGCCCACCCTGGAATAATCCCCAATCTCTATTTTTTATTTTAAATACGTTTTTAACCCTCGAAATTTCAACAATTTTTCTTGTAAATTCTATAGCAAGTAATCTGGGTTAAAATTTTGACGAGCACTGAAACTTTGGGAACAAATGTTATTGGCCCACCTTTAGAACACCATGCCCCAGTCTGACCCACCCTAAGAAAAAATCCTAGCGCAGCCACTGTGTAAAGCGTGTATTTTGAATAATTAACCATTTAATAACTTAGTTATTATACAGGGAGAATTATTTGAGAAACGGTTCACCGTTGTCAATCAAAAAAAAAAGAAAAATCCTATATGTGATTCACTGCAGGTTGATGAGATGAATTGAATTCATTCAATCGATTCGCCGCCAGATGCAGTTCACCCTCAAATGACCCTCCTATTCACCCTTAAATGACCCTTCAATTCACCCTCACATGACCCTCCAATTCACCCTCAAATGATTTAAGAACTATTATGCAAAAACCAGTTGAAGTATGATGACAATAATTCAGATCCATGATATTTTATTGTTCCAACAGACTACCTGAAGAAGTTAGGATTACTTAACGAAACGTTGTGAATTGATAATAAACTCGTTATAACACTTAATTTGAGTTTTTTTTACCTGATTCACCTAAATTAAAAAAAAAATATGCAAAAAGTTTTAATTCGGTAGCTCTTACAAAAAATACTTTTTAGTTATGATATGTTATTTATAAAGTATGGAGATTGTACGATAAATCAATAAAATATCAAACTTTTGATAACAGTCAATAATGCCAAATATTCAGTCACGCGATGTTTTAACGTGTCGACTGCTTCTGAAGAGAATAGTTTACTGAATCGAAACGAACTAAACGACTCATTAGTTAATGTTTCAAGTTTATTTTTAACTAGACTTTGCTTATTCTAAAGCGAAATCGATTCCGTAAACCAATTTATTCTCTTTTCGATTTTAAATTTACAACATGATGATTTTCTAACAGTATTTGCCTAAGAGCTAGTAAGCATTTTCACACAGGAGTTTTCTACCTACTGAAATTTTTAGGAAGTGGATTTTTTATTACAGAAAAAAGAATGAATAATCTCATTGGGAAGCTCTGGTCCTGAGCCGCCCCTCAATTTTTAAAAAATTTTAAAATTACAAAAAAAAACCGGTCAAGTGCGAGTCAGACTCGCGCCTCGAGGGTTCCGTACAAAAAATAAGGAGTTAGGTAGGGGTAAAAAATTCACAGATTTAATTATCTAAGCTTGTTTTTAAAACGATTTTTTTTACTTATACTAATTTTATTTTGTTCTTTTTGGTGTTTCAAAATTTTTCTCTATCAAATTGTTTAAATTAATTTTTAAAGTTAAAAATTCCAAAATGCACGCAAAATCACGCATCGTCAGTTGGATTTGAACCCGGCTCTTCGTGGTGGTATGCGAACGCCTAGCGCTTTACCGCTTCTCCACGTGTACCAATGGCAGAAACAATGGTATATTTGATACACTTAAAGGAGGGATAACGTTTCGAAAATAGATTTGTTTTTATAAATAAAAGAATACGTCGATATAATAAAATTGATCCACATAACACAGTCACCTCTTAAAGAAACGAAATTCTTCTATCAATATTGTAATAAAAAGTCACAAAATCTCGCAAACATTTCTGATAGAAATAGCGCTATGGAAGTTTTATTGATTTTAGATAACGAAAATTGAATTAAACAAACACGCGGTCATGTTTAATTCATATATTTGATGTGCGAAGTAGGGAGAGCCGAATTTTAATTAAATCAAAATTTATTCGTAGTCTGATTGTAATAGCCTTGAATCTATTGCTATATAAATAATCACAGTGATTTATCAACGTATTTTGCAAAAAACTTATTTATAAAAAAAATGGATGTGTGCTTATGACCACACAACAGAAGTGAAAATTTCAGATTTTCTAATTTTTGGTGTCATCTATTATAGCGCATTTATATAAAAGAAAAAATTATTTGTTGAAATAATGTGGCCCATTTGGCCCCCATTAAGGTTGGCTCCGATAGCTGGAGCCACCCAGCCGCCCGGTTCAGTCTGCCCCATGGCATCAGTTACTACTCCCTGTCGACTAATCTTTAATAAACAAGGAGATTTACTATTTCAGTTTTTCACTCACAACTCACAAGCAATCGTAACAAGAGATACCTATTAATCCTAATAAAAATACATCCATATATACAGGGTGCTAAATTGCTTTACGGGTAATAGGGATTTAGCCCGTAAAATCAAACTTTTGCGATTTCCTGCTTCCCTAAATATTTTAGGAAAAATATCTTCGAATAAAAGTTTTAGAACATAAAATTCTGCATCTAAATCATTAAACAAAATTAATTTTGCATGCTTTGTAACGACAGAAATTTGATATGAAAATGTCAAAATTACCTCAAAAACAGAAAGCGATAGCCATGGAATTTGAACAAAATGATTAGAAATTATTCTGACGGCTAAAACGTCATCATTTTGTTCAAGTTCCATGGCTATCGCTTTCTGTTTTTGAGGTAATTTTGACATTTTCATGTCAAATTTCTGCCGTTACAAAGCATGCAAAATTAATTTTGTTTAATGATTTAGATGCAGAATTTTATATTCTAAAACTTTTATTCGAAGATATTTTTCCTAAAATAATTAGGGAAGCAGGAAATCGCAAAAGTTTGATACAAAAAAAAGTTTCAGACAAAAATTCTTCCATAGTTAGATCTCAGAAATGTTGGTTTTGACAACTTCTTACACATTTTAATCGAATTAATAAGGAAAGTAGGTACAATCAATTTACCACATAAACTTTTCTGTTTATTTTTTTCTAAAATTTCTTTGCTGTCATTAAATCAACAAATTTTCTATTCTAAAAATTTTTTCAAATTGTATCGTCTTTTATAAATCGAAGAAAAAACCTCCTTTAAAAAACAACTAAAAAGAGGAAAATAATGAAATTTTGAGGTCTGCGCCAATTTAATAAAATATGAAGTCGGTTAAAAAGTATAGTATAGTGATTAATATCTTCTTTTTAACCAACTTCATATTTTATTAAATTGGCGCAGACCTCAAAATTTCATTATTTTCCTCTTTTTAGTGGCTTTTTGAAGGAGGTTTTTTTTTGTTAAAAAGTTTATTATTTTTTACTTTTTAGTGTCAAAAAGTGACATTTACCTTAAGGAATCACACGCCGTTACTCACTTTTATTAAAATCAGCCTAACTACTGAACCGATTTTGATGAAATTTCTATGGGACCAATCTGAAAGTATATCCTTTCAAATAAAAAAAAATTCCAAATGGGTTTGTAAATGACGGAGTTCTGAGGTAACAAACATAAAAAAAATACAACCGAATTGAGAACCACCTCCTTTTTTTGAAGTCGGTTAATAAGTAGACATTTTTATGGTCTCTATTTGTTTTCTCACCATGTAGGACTCACGAATCATGATACTCATCAATGATATACCTACGTTTATTTGACACATGCGTTGAGCAGATTCTTGTGATTGAAAATCGCAAAAATGAGCAAATTCTTAAGATTAGCTTAGTAATACTAATATTAACTAAAAATATATACGGTTTATTGGCCTCCACATCTAAATTAAAAATAGTAAAGAAATGAGTTACAACATATTTTGGTTTGTACAAGTACTTTCATCTGACAAGTTAATGATCTAATTCAGTTGTTAGTGCCCTATCTTTATGTCTGGCTGTTGTACAATAAAAATTCAACATAATATAATATAAAATACTTTAGATACACCATACCACAGTACGCAGTATTAACATAACGATACAAATACCAACCAGCAGAGGACAAATAAGCCATTATTACCGTTATTTATACAAGTGTGTTATCATAAAATGAAGCTGAAGACAACATAATATTTACATGTAACATAATACATACATACAAACTCATCACATGTGAATAACAAGGGTGTTCAGAAAAACAAAACCTCTCACTGGTTAATAGGTTATAAGAGCATATTTATATTATACTATTAATTTCTTTTTGTCATACCCCTTATAAAATAGCTGCTTTACATAGATGTATACCGGCCTGTAATGGATCATTTAACAGGTAGGTGTGTAGAAACTATTTTCCACACTAGTGTGGAAAGTAAATTTCATAATAATAATTTAATATTTTTTAATTTATGATTTTTAGTTTGCATTAACGATGTCACATAAATAAACAGACAACCTTAATCCTACGTTTTGACAATTGCATTAACGGTGTCAGAACGCGCGCGAGACGCACTTTAAAATCTTTTTTGTCAACCGATTTAAATGAAACAAACACTAAATGTTACTCCAAGCTTGTCTCAAACATTACTGAAAACCACATATCCACATTGGTTCAGCCATTGTGGAGATTAGCGTGCACACACCGACAGATAAACAGACAAAAAAAGCATTTACGATTTTATTATATGTAGAGAATATAGATGTATCGAATACAGACAAATTTATGTGTGTGAGTTAGCACCGGGGCAGACAAATAGGGTCGTGATATATTGACGCCAATTCGTCATTTTTAAGCGAAATCTTACATTTATATTATCTGATTTTTTATTGGCTATTATTTTAAAAATGGCTTTTGAAATTCACTAGGTAGTCGATTTGCTTATACCTTTAAATTTTTACGTTTGCGCCAAAATAAATCGGACGGTTAAAACTTAAAACAGTCCGAAGTCCAAACTCCAAACAGATATTTTCTTGCCACCCTGGAATTTTATTTGTTACAAACATACAAAACATTCAAATATTTTGAGAAGAACAACAAACTTATTACGTGTTTATTATAGAAATGCAGATATTCAAAAAAATCTTATTAATGATACATCTAAAAAAAGTTTTAAAATTCTTATACACATTTTTTATTCGAACGGATTATTTCGCAAAAAGAGTATGTAGGATTATATTGAAACTAACAACAATAATTAGAATTCATTCTAAAAAACGTAACATTATCAAACAGATGCAGATTAGCATAACCTCAATAATGATAATTTATTATAAACAAATATTATACAAAATTAATGAAAAAATTGGCATATAACAAAAAATCCTTAAAGTTATATATACATATCACTTCATCCAAACACAACGAAAAAACCATAATGCAAACAACGAGCCAATTAAATAATTATTAAACAGTTTATTTTGAGAGATATTCAAACATTTTGACTGGAGACCAAATAACGTTCTACGTAAAGCTTTATTCTTTTGTAAACAGTGGTATGCGTTATGCTTTTTGGTAAGAGCTGCCATTAGGTACAAAACATCTACCACAGAATGACGATCATTTTAATTATCGTATCGCAAAACTAAACCGTCAATCTGTTTCTTATATATTATTACACGAGTCATAGTAGATTGTATTTCTAGTGTCGTATTGGGGTTTATTACTGACGAGTTGTGACAGTATGTACAAACAAGCGATAGCGAGTTTTTATAGTCACACGAGTCATAATACCATTACGCACGAGAAATATATGGTATTTTTTGCCATACTCTTCACTGCAAAATACCTACTTTTCACTTCATTTTCAGTATTTTCAAAAAAAATTTACAGTTCACTTGCGTCATCATCTTTACATTTACAACAGTATGTATGTAATAACAGGTAATAACAGGCGGATAAAGCGAATAAACATAAGTTATACTATGGCAACCGTTTAATTTCCGCACTAGTTATGTATTGAAAACACTTTCTGCACACCTGCATGTTAAATGACCCAATACAGGCCGGTAAACATGCATGGAAAATAGCTATTTTGTAGTGAATATGGCGAAAAATATTTAAAATATCCCAGTTCTTAAAATCAATAAAAAATATCAAATATCTATGTTTTTTTCACACACCAATTCGATGAAATCGGAGTCCGGACGACATCTTTACCTGACAGTATTAGAAAGTAAATTAAAAATCTAATGCTGCCCGGTAAGATGTAAACAGAACCTCCGCATTGATGAACGATGTGGTCAATCCTTGTCTCTCTTCATTCTTCATTTCACTATTATTCATTTAGATATATCAGCATTTGTAATGGATTTTGCGGTTTTCTTGACGCCAACTTCTCCACAACAATAACTAAATTTCAACTTTACTCCATCTTGGTCATCAGTTTCTTTAGCACAGCAAAAAAAAATCTGTAATGAACGATTTTTGGAAATAGTCCACTTTAACTGTAAATGATTAAAGAAATTAATTCGAATTAAAGAATAGATCAGAAATAGAAAAATAAATAAAATGTCGGATTTTAAGTTGAAGAAACTTTTGATAGATATTTTGTCTCGACGACGTCTGACTGGGCTACAACACGATTATTTTAATTGTAGGTATGCTTCTATTTCTTCCTCGACACAGTCAAGAATGTTAATGTAAAAATAAACTTATTGTTTCTATAGACATTTCTATTTTCTATTCTCTAGTTTTATAAAATGTTTTTGAAAATGACCACAATTAACCAAAACATCAACTATAAATAAAATTTAAAAAGAACTTATTTGTATGAATAAGTTTTTTTTAAATTTTATTTATAGTTGCTGTTGGTCAATTTGTATCCTTAAATACGCTAAAAAGGAATAATTGTTTAAATAAACGGTTATTGGAAAAGCTCAGGTGAAAAAAGACCGCAGTGAAGTGTTGTATTATATATTAACAATTCACACAACGTTTCGGTTGGTTATCCAATCTTCCTCACGCGTCTTGAAAATGTTCTTAACACTGTTATCCAATCTTCCTCAAGCGTCTTGAAAATGTTCTTAACACTTTTATCCAATCTTTCTCAAGCGTCTTGAAAATGTTCTTAACACTAGTGTTAAGAACATTTTCAAGACGCCTGAGGAAGATTGGTTAACCGTTAAGAACATTTTCAAGACGCCTGAGGAAGATTGGATAACCAATCGAAACGTTGTGTGAATTGTTAATATATAATACAACACTGCACTGCGGTCTTTTTTCACCTGAGCTTTTCCAATTACTGCTATTATGGACCTGAAATACGATCATCAATAAACGGTTACCCATATATTGTTGAAAAGACGTAAATTCACTCAACACATTTTATTAGCTAGATAGAAAAATCAACAAATTTTATATTTATCTACTACTCAAATAAGTGAAGTGCAGTTTTTAATTCATACTTCATTCCCCGTAGTAATGAAAAGATTAAAATTGGTCTTTGGTCACGTTCTCCCCTTATTACCCACACACTATTATAGTTGCAAACATGTTCAAATCTCATTAATTCCGATCATGTGACCTTACATAAAGAGACTGATTACAAACTTTGCCAACATCGCCCAGTACGGTGTTTGAGATTGACAAACATCTCTCACTTCGCTGAGGCATACTGTAGTGTACGCAAAAATATCGCGCAATTCACACTTTATGAATGTATTTAACAATAATATTCTTACAGAGAGCACACAGTATAGTTTATATGACGATAAATTTGGAACAGTCTATAGAAATTAATGTTATGTCAAGTTACTTTATAGCGCGTCATCATAAAACGTGTGCGTTGTGCTTGTGGCGTCTTCTCCATCCCACAGTCAACAAGTCCAGTGCACTCTCCGATCCATGGTACAATAATACACAGAAGTGTGATATCTGAGACAGTTCGACAACGCGGGCCAAACAATGGTCGCGTCTAGGGCTGGGACTATTTATAAATATTTTAACAACTATCCAAATTAGTGTTTTACAATGGGATGAATTAGTTACTTTATATAAATATTACGACACAAAATACAATAATTCATTAAGAAAATACATTTTAATAATGACAATTCCCTATCTTCATTTTATCTCTTTTAGTTACTTTTTACTATCTTTTATTGTCTCGTGCAAAACTGCTAAAAGATAACTGTTTATTTATTTATTGTAGATTATAGACGCGTCGACATCTCAGGTCATTAGCGTCTTTCAAATACACTACTTAACAACTATCTTAAAACTAAATAACATCACAAAACATCCATGAGCGCAGGTGGGATAACTGTTACCTGTAGCTGTCTGCATACTGCATTTTATCAGAAGATCTCGCCGATAGATTAGGTAAAGCGAGCGTCTACGAATGTTTGTGTGTACACACTCGGCATGGCTCGTGTTTAGTTGCCATTTAAACTACTCAATTCCATATAAACTACGCAGTTTAAACACGAGAGTGTACTGACTGCGCTCGCACTCGCCGCTCGGTTTCTTTGACTCGCGGTCAAAAAACCGACTTTATACGGAGCGCTCCCGAGGCGAGACAGGGGGCTACGAGGCCGGCCAAGCGTTGCCAATACACTCTCGCGTTCGGGTAGGCTCGGTATCCCTCGGCAAGAGTGTACTGCCGGCATCATCAGCAACTTAGTTTTGAATATCGTCTAGCCCTAGTCAGTTGCGCTTCATCATCAACCAATCGGCCAGATCTACCAACTTGGCAACGTTTCATTTCACTATACGTATGTCATAAACATTAATTTTATATTATAAATTATAATAAAAGTATAATGCACTGACTGACTTGAAATATGCAAACAGTGTTGTCATTTTGGCAAATGTTTTAATAATTGAATTGATAAAATTTGACGTATATTAACAACTTTTTTCTGTAATTAGAGGCCAAATTTAATGTATAATTGATAAAATAAATGATGTTACAAAATACATATGTAATTAATTAATTATACACACATTTTGTAGCAATGTCATTTATTGGCAAAGTGCACACTTTAAGCTTAATTTGTGTAACCTTTTATAAGATGAAAGTAAAACTCAATAGAACCAGAATTCACACTTCCCTGCAAGTTGCAACTATAATCTTGCCCATATCGTCTAGGACCCTTGTATCACCTAAGTCCTAAACAGTCCCAACTTTTTTTTAAAAGAGTTCAGCTCTTCCCCATGTCCTTATACACACTTAAAAACACTACTAATCGCTACTACATCGTCTACTGATGCCAAATAAATTAGGACCTTAAATATGTACCTACTAGCGGCCCGGTCCATGGTTTCGCCCGGGTGCTATGAATTTATGATTTATTTATAATATTAGTAGTGATTATTCCCATCGCGAGAAATTCTCCCACTGCGATGCGAAGCCGGACTGGTGGTGTTTTTAATATTAGTAGGATTTTGCCAATATATGCTAAAATGCAAAACAATTGCTAAGTTATGTTTTATTATTCCACAGGAACTATACATTTATCCGGGATGAAAAGTACCCTATGTCCTATTCCAGGACCTAAAGTAACTATATATCAATTTTCATGAAAATCCGTTCAGCCGTTACGGAGCTGAGTGGTAACAAACATACACACACCCAAATTTTCGCATTTATAATATTAGTAGAGATTGCATTTTTATGATCACACATTAGCGAAACATTGCACGCGTTAAGATAATGAAAATAAGGGATTGTTTATTGTATATAAGTATTATTATCTGTTCATACCAACGAATCAACACTTTTGACCACCAATTGTAACGAGGGAAGATTTTTTTTAAATTTTAATAGCATTTGTTATGATAAAACTAACGGTTCGTAAAATAAAATAGGTAGGTATACTTAATGTGATTTACATAAAGTACACAAAAACAAATGAATTACGCAGATAAGATAAACTAAGATTTATTTAAACAATTGGGCACAAGGAAGTTCTTATGGTTTGTTATTTTTCTTTATTTGTTTTTTTTTTTTTGCTCCAGTAGCATTGACAATTCCTAATTTCAAGTATTTTGATCAGTTAGCGGTCGAAATTTTCAAAAAAAAAATTTTTAGAAAACATTCACTTTAAATACTTCCTTGTGCGAGGCCTTTTTACCCGACTGCGAAGCAAATGAGGGTATTGTGTTTATTAACAATGTGAACTGGCAACAACTAAAATAGCACTGTTTGTTTGAGAAGAGGTAGTTTTTTAGCTGTCACTTGATGCCAAGAAATGTGTCACATTGGTATTATAAGAAAACTAATGTATGTGTTATTTTCTTTTCTTTGTTTTACATAAATAGGTGCAATGCCACACCTAAAATTTATAAATAGGACCCACTAACTAACTAATGTTGTATACGAAAAACTACAAACAGTTTCTCGTCTCTCTGGCACAATACAATATAGCAATCCGCCCGCTTTGGCTCACCAACAGCGAACGACACTCATTTTGTCTCCCACATAGTTTAAATGGAATTTCGTTGGCACGATTCAGAACTGTCCTAAATCCAGTTAATTCCTGGGTCAATAAACATGCGCAATTAACATAATAGATACTGAAATGTTGAGGCGGCTTCAATCAAATTTATAATGCATTATCGCAAACTAATTATTGTAATTTACAGTGACTAAAATATTAATTAGATATTATAGATATTATAATAAAAATTGTATGTTTTGTCTCTTTAATAAGACTTCTACAGATACTGTAAACAAACATAGGTACATATTTTACAATTACATATTTTTATTATAATTTCAATTTGGACTTGAACAAATTACATATTATACGTAATATACTAATTAATACTACCTACTGAAGTTTCGTTTCAAAAAAATGCATTCATTCTATGATAAACAAGTATATTAGTAAACATAAAGTAAGTGGGGAAATCTGATTACCCTACATACATAATAATATGTGTTTTCCTATATTTAGAGATGGGAATCTGTTACATTTATATGTAACAGTATAACAATACGTTCCAGTTCCGCAAAAATACTAGTTCCAAATACCCGTTACTTTCACTCGAAATACTTATAACATAAACATATGTCATACTGCATCCCGATATTATACTTTAGCTCGTTGACCACCTACATGCCAATACGCTGTAGGAACCGCAGTCCGCACGTCCAGGCAGCCAATGAACCAACTAGACTCCCGAGTACAGTGCTACTGATATATTGTATTACCGTGGTGTGATTTGACTTACCAGCATATTTTATTAACTTTTTATTAAAATCGTGTTTGTCCTTGTGTCTTGGTATCACGCTTATACTGTATTATGTATAATAATATATGTAAAGGGTTTTTCAATAGGAACATAACAATTTTGTTTTATAATACGGAACATAACCTACACACTTTTTTATGATCTGTCAAAGTCAAAACGTCAATCAAGGCTTACATTTTTATCATGCTGAAGTTCACGAACGAGCAACGTTTGGAAATCGTTAAAACCACATATCGTTGATGTCAAGTCCATCCAATTCTGGCCAAAAATAGTCTTCCAACATGGCACGATAGCGAACTCCATTGACCATAACATGGCGGTTTTAACGATTTTCAAACGTTGCTCGTTCGTGAACTTCACCATGATAAAAATGTAAGCCTTGACTGACGTTTTGACTTTGACAGATCATAAAACAGTTTGTAGGTTATGTTCCGTATTATTGTCCCTATTGAAAAACCCTTTATATCTATCACAGACTATGGTAGTTACCAAAATATCCAGCGAAAATAAAGACACCTTTCCATATTACTGGATCTGGAACATACTGTCTGTGTATAACGAAGTCCTAGGTTTGATTTCCAGATACATTCACACATCTTTGACATCTTAATTTGTTATATAAAATATCAATATTTATTATTACTTCAGTTTTACAAATTAATGTTAAAGTCATACAAGCGATTTGTAAAGGAATAACAAATTTTAACCGAAAACAAACTATGTAATTAAAACAATTTTTTTTGGCCGTGGATTCTGAATCTCATAAATACATATTATATTGTCGATATACTTAAATGTCAAACTAAAATAATTCGTAAATGGTACATAAAAATACAGTTCGTATGTACCGCTAGAATTCAACAATTCAACATCCTACACAGATTAATTTTGCATTAAAAAATCAAATAACATTTAAATTTTAACAACAATTACTTACATTAAAAAACCTGCCAAGTGGGAGTCGGATTCGCGTGGAGAGGGTTCCGTACTATTTCCCGTGGGAATTTAAAGACTTACGATTTTTGTTTAGATTTTTCTGTAAACTATGAATATAAGGCCCTATATTCCCTATTTTTTTTAAATTTTAGGCTCACTAGTTACGGAGATAGGGAGGGAATGCTCGATTTTCTCGTATATTTTCTTTAATATCTTTCAAACTATGCATTTTAAAATTACCAAAAAAATATATTTGCATTCCTCATACGAGCCCTTTCATTTGATACGTCACATATTGCACTTGAAAAAAAAAAATTTTTTAATTTTTAATTGACCTCCAAAGTTAACCTCCAAAATCAGAATTCGTTTATTTATGCTATAGGTCTGTAATTGGATCACCTAACTCTATATAATATATGTACCAAATTTCAACTTTTTTCGTCCAGTAGATTAGGAGAAAAGATGTTATGACAAACAGACCTGTGAGTAAAGTACGTATTCTCGGCTATAACCCTGCTTTTTATCCCATTCTCTTTTAAATTTTAAAAGTTATAGGCAATCAAAATCGAAATCCTCATAGTTTTAATGAAAATTACACGTTTTTTTTCAACGCTCCCGGCAATAATATCTACTGTACCGAATAAAAAAGCCGTTTAGGACTCCGTAACAAAAAAAAACCTCCTTCAAAAAGCCACTAAAAAGAGGAAAATAATGAAATTTTGTGCCAATTTAATAAAATATGAAGTCCGTTAAAAGTATAGTATAGTGATTAATATCTTCTTTTTAACCGACTTCATATTTTATTAAATTCGCGCAGACCTCAAAATTTCATTATTTTCCTCTTTTTAGTGGCTTTTTGAAGGAGGTTTTTTTGTTAAAAAGTTTTTTATTTTTTACTATTTAGTGTCAAAAAGTGACATTTACCTTAAAGGAATCACACGCCTTTACTCACTTTTATTAAACCGACTTTCTTACGCTGTCTGATGTGTCAAAAAGTGACATTTACCTTAAGGAATCACACGCCGTTACTAACTTTTATTAAAATCAGCCGAACTACTGAACCGATTTTGATGACATTTCTATGTGACCAATCTAAATGTATATCCTTTCAAATAAAAAAAAATTCCAAATCGGTTTATAAATGACTGAGTTATGAGGTAACAAACATAAAAAAAAAATACAACCGAATTGAGAACCACCTCCTTTTTTTGAAGTCGGTTTAAAAGTACAGTCCAGTAACAGCCGACCCTTCCAATAAATTGTCCAATTTTATTATTTGAGAATTTTTACTATACAGAACTAAAAAATATATCAAAATTAAAATTGGATTTTTATGAATCATAAAAAATATTTATAGTTTTATTCACATCTTTGTATTCTTATGTAGGTATGTAAGTTTATTTTAAAATCATTACACACAATATAAATAGCTGCATGCATAGTAAAACTAACAAAAAATCATTCTGAAAAAAGTTTATATTTAAATCACATGTTTTTACCGTACTGCAGTAACTGGATATGACTACGCCCCCTAGCGTTTCATACTAACCCCCGCAACGACTGGTACTCAACGATCGTATATAATATATTAAATTTTGAATAGTTTGCAGTTTTCAAAGTACAAGTGTTTTTATTCTAAAAATAAAATTTCCCTCCTGAATTGTATGTAGGTGTTATAGTATAGCGAGAAGCGACTAGGCCCTGCAGCAGGGTACATTCTGATTGGTCGAATACCCCATCTTGATGTCGTTTGACACACACACACCTAAATGAACGTAACAACTAACTAGTGAACTCTGTACTAATATGAATAGCTGATAGCGATTAAAAAATGGGTTTTGCATGACGTGGAGAATGTTCAAACACATATTCTTCAAGACAGACATTAATGTTCACAAAATTAGAATGAAAACTTTAAGTAAGGCTTGTAATCTAATTCTTTCTATAAAAGTCGATCAATTTTCTGACATTTCAAAATAAAACTTAATTAAAATTTATTTTTATATTCCAATTTCTCAAGAACACTGTTATTGTATAAATTTTGGATATCCTAATATCTCAAATAATATTTAGATTTTATTTTGAAATGTCAAAAAATTGATCGACTTTTATAGAAAGGATTAAATTACAAGCCTTACCTGAAGTTTTCATTCTAATTTTGTGAACATTAATGTCTGGCTTGACTCTTGAAGAATATATGTATGTATTTGAACATTATCCACATACAAAACCCATTTTTTAATCGCTATCAACTATATATATTACGTATATATAGAGTTCACTAGTTAGTTGTTACGTTCGTTTTGGTGTGTGTTTGTGTGTCAAACGACATCAAGATGGGATATTTGACCAATCAGAATGGACCCTGACTGCAGGGTCTAGTCACTTGTATTGTATAGAACCTAACAGAGTCGGATATTCGATTTTCTCCTCGGCAACAGAACTAGAGGGTTTTTTCGAAAAAAAAACGTTATAACCATAGCTACCTGGCGAAGACAAATTTATATTACTAGACATGTACCTATTAAATATATTAGAACAGTGCGACCGCGTTCTCTCGAATTTATGTACATCAATTGATGAGTTTTCTTCGTTTAGGACTTTCATGTTATCGGAAAGTATCCTGCAAGTGATCGACAGTGCTGCGAGAGGAGAGTGTGGTCCAGTGGTTAGCGTCGCGGTCTCTGAATCAGACCGTCGTTGGTTCGAATCCCGCCTCCGCTCATGGATGTTTTGTGATGCAATTTAGTTTTAAGTGCGTTGTTATTTAATGTAATCAAGACGCTAATGACCTAAGTTGTCGACTCATCTATAATTTACAATAAATAAATAGACCGTGCTGCGAAAAATGTTCTACTGCAGACACACGCTATAAAGGTGGTTTAAATTAATTAGGATTTATGTAGTAGAGTAGAGATGAAACGTTTTCACACAATGTTATTACAAAACAAGAATTTAAAAAATATATCTGTGGTCTGAGGATACAAAAAAAAATACCAAAAGTTTGACATACGCGGTTTTGTCTTGTTGCCACAGATATGTTTAGCGTGCAAAGATAGTCGTGAAGTAGACACAAAATCAGGTAACATAATTTACACCAAGTGTTACACTTAACACATTGGAAGAGTCAAGAGATTCTGATATCGAGATTAACACATCGTGTGTTAAGTTAGCATAACAAATTCATGTTTAACTACAGTATGAACACGGCATTACAGTTAAATCTCATTTTGTGAAAGTGCGACTCAAGACGCACTTTAAGACGGTTAAATAAAAAAAAATTTTTTTATAAAATCATTTATCTCAAAGAGCACTCTTTTAATGACTAAGGCCCGTATTCACCAAACACTTTTAAAGATAGAAGTTAACTAATCTTAGAATAAGTTTATTCCTTGGAATAAAATTTACTTTCAATTCACCAAACAATTCATTTGATAGAATAGTAATTTCAAGTACAAATTTACTTTATACCATACACCTTGGACATTTTGTCAAATATTTTGATTCTAAAGCACGCTTACCAGATCCGACCGATGGCGCATCGATCGAAAATGTAAATTTATTTTATTTTACTACAAAAGCCTTTACCTGAAAGATATGGAATTAATATTTACCTGAAAAGGTCAACAGGTCAAAAAGTAATTTGTGCATTTCGTGCCCATTCCATTTTACTAGGCGAATAAATATTTATACCCTTGAAATTGAACAGAATAGTTATTCTTACGATTTATACCTGCAGTAAACTTAACTACGTTTGGTGAATTGAATTATCGCTATTTATTCCGAGTAATAGTTACCAGGGAAATAAATCAACGGAATAAATAACTAACTAGGCTCGGTGAATACGGCCCTACATCGATTTAATTGCTTACTGACCACTAAACTCGACCACAGCACATAGTGGAAGTTTTTACGGTTTATAGCGTGATTCTATATGACTTGTCGAAACTATAAGATCTACAATATATTGAGATATATAAAAGCCCTGTTTCCACTGATGTTATGTTTCCTAACTCCGCAGAAGACGGCTTGGTGTAATGGTCAGCGTACTGGCCTTTGGAGCAAAGGCTGGTGGATTCGAATCCTATCTCGCTCATGGAAGTATTGTGATGTCATTTAATTTTAAGTGATGATATGTTATTTGATGTAATTAAGACGCTAATGAACAAAGTTATGGACGCGTCTATAATCTACAATAAATTTTAAAAAAACCTAACTCCGCACGTTTCTATCTGCACTGTTTAAGTTATTGTGATTATACTATTTAAGCTATCGATTTATTATTAAAGCTATATAATAAACCTGGGTTAACTTAGGATTAGTAAAATCCGCCTACGTGTTTCTATTAAAAAATATTCGTTATTTTTAATACGAATTCTATGTCGATGGAAACGTAGCTTATGTAGCTTTATACAGGATGTATCACAGGATTGAATACACAGAAAAGTAATGAGTGCAACAAGGAAAACATAAGCAAAATGAGTAGCGTAACAAAGATAGAATACACATGGCTAACTTAACTAAATTAATTATCATGGTTTTTTACATGAATAGAGGGCAAAGCAATCTCTGATCTTAACTAATTTGTACTGTGTACTTTTCCCTATATTCGGTTTCCTGTATAGTGTTCGTTGTTACAGAGCAAAATTACTGCAGAATAGACACCTTAATTTGGCCATCCCTACAGCATATGCTGAGTATTCGAATCTCTGTGTTAGTTATTTATCAAGATCAAGGAAACACGAATTGGTCTGCCGTTGCAATTAATTGACACTTGCACCTTAGCTTTTTACGCTTCTGTATACATAATATCTATGTAATACGTGTATACATTGTAGGTAATGTAAGACGATAATGACATTGCGTTTACTACATAATAATTTACTATACATATATGATTTAATACATAATTATATACTAAGCTAGAGCTGCAAATCTGAATATAAATTTTATTTACGGTCACTTATTCTTAAGAAAATATAATTTAAACTCACGCTCAGTAACATACAAAGATTTTGAATGGAGATGAGAAACGTAATGTATAGATGTGAGCAAATTTATAGCGACCTAAGTTATCATTGGTTTTCATAGAAAAACGCGCGAGAAATCAAGTTTTTTCCTTCTGATCGCATGCAACCACTTCTTTTCAGTTTCGGATCCTTTGGAAATACAAAACCTCTATCATTTGAAGACTGGTAATTGGCAAACACAGCACATGGGCATTGTCTATGATTTACATACAAGGGCTTGAGAATAGCCGAGAGTGTAGCGGCGCTGTTGTTTACATGGCGTTGCTATGGTTCCTCTATTACAAGTCCCCAGTTCTCGGGTTCTAGCCCGAGAGCTGGTAAAGTGTCAATTGGATTTTCAATTTATTATTAAAAAAAAAATAATAATAATGAATTGAAAATATGAATTGGTGCTAGGCCCAAATAACCTTAGCTGTTGGTGGTCTTTTAAATACAATACAATACATACAAAACTGCCCACAGACCACGTTCGTCACTCGTCATATGTAGAGGAAAAGTTTATTATTTTGTGTTTGTCCACATGCTAATCTCAGAAATTAATAAACCGATTTGTAAAATTCTTTCACTGTTTAAAAAGTCTACTTCTTTGCGATTCAAGATTATATGCTAGTCGACTGACATTTCACGCGACTCGTTGATTGTTCACTGTTCCCACTGTTCAGTCGGTACTCACTACTCTGTGATCTCTTCAGTTGAATTCGTATTTACGCGATTACTGCACAATCGACCATCGACTCGACCACAGTTGTTGAGTGATTGAACGATTGTATATTATGTGGCTCTCGATAGTGTACAATTCAGTACTATGCGACACAGTCTCGGTGAAGTATGAAACAACAACAATCGAGTCCAAGTGACAACCATCGATTAAAACATCTCGTATCGCGCATCACTAGTGCGATGTTATAGATTTGTTGTTCTTGATTATTTCGCTGCCAAACCAAAATTTATCTGGGCGAAGCCGGGCCGGGAAGATAATTATTATTAAAATCTTCCCTGTGTTAAACTCTGAATTTTTAGAGAGAATTTGAAAAAGATCTTACATCTCGTTCACAATATTATCAGAGGTCTTAGAATACGTCATTCGCGAATATTGATCTATTTTTCTTACTTCGGTTATCAGCTCGGAGTTTAATTTTTTATGTTCAATTTCAGCGTTTACTAATCTTTTGTTATTAGTACACAACGCAATGTATTTATTTTATTACTTTTATTCCCTTTATAAATTATAAGTCAGTGCTCTGTCATTGTTTTTATATTTTTATTAAATTTATTCCGCTGATAAAACAGACGACCTTGTGAAAATAAAATACATAGTAGAAATTATACTGTTTTGTACATTAACATATTTATCATTTATTGACACGAATTTTCTTTGAAATGGAACTAGATTTAAATGCCAAACTTTTGAAATAATTATTTAAAATAGGGTTTTTTTGGAAAATTTTTTGGCTGCAAAAAATTTTTCAAAAAAACCCTATAATATCCTCAGCCGTACTAAACTCACTACGCATTATTTAAAATTGCCTATTAAAATTTGAATTTAACATCTTCTATCTTTTCAGAAAAAAATCAAATTTACCAAGAGAATTAATAACTGAACAACTCAAGGTAAGTAATTCAAAATTAAAAAAAAGAAACGTCCAAGTGCGTGTCCGTACTATGTTATGCTAAACCTACAACTTTGACACCCCACAAGAATAGGTACAAAAAAAAATGCTTTTGTCCCCCGTTTACATGTATATTTTGATAAAATAAATAAAGTAAAAACACATCCATAATCTCCTCAAAAGGTCCTTTTCAACGATAGGTACTCCACACAAATAGATACAAAAAAAATTTGTTTGTACCTATATCAGCTGGCCACCCTGGTAGCTATATATTTTTTAAATTACCGTGAGACAGGTACTTAAGATAATTTACACAAACTGTACAAATTGATAATTTAAACAAAAAAAATATTTTTTGGTATTGTGATCCTTTATCCCGTTTTGGTAGTAAAAAATTACTGATTTTAGTTTAAATTTAGTGAAAACACGCCTAAAGAAAGTTTTCTACTGGTGTTGGCGACTAAATAGCTGAATGACTGTTTAAGAAAAGCGAATAAAGATTTATATTTGTTAATACTTGACTATTTTTCCCTCCACCAAACAATATTATTGACTACTGCAATTTATGGTAGAAACATCAAACACTAGAAACTAGATGTTTCCCATCCTTACATTCAAATTTATTACAACTGTATACATAGTACCACAAACAATAAAAACAGTATAATTTATTATTTTCCATTATAAAACGTACTGCAAGAATAACTTAAAAACTAGTTTTCATGTAAACAATTAAATGAATATTTTCTTGTTTGATAAACAATTCAAACAAAACCAAAAAACGACTGAGGAACCGTGAATTCAACTCCTTATTGCGTGAATTTCGGTGATAAATGATGACAAACATTACATATTACACAATCGTTTAGTGAAAATTTTCAAACTTTTACAACAGAACTTTTCTAAACACGAATATGGCAATGCATTCACTATTATAGTATTCAGTCGTTGAAAGCTTTTAAATTAGCAATTTGTCACGTAAAATATTCAACATGTCAAATGAAAGCTAGAAATATTCAACTGACAAACAAATCAAGTTTGTGGACAGTTTAACTTCATTTCAATTTTAAAGTCTAAACGAAAATCGATAAAAATGCTTCTAAAATAATTGAACCTAAGAATATCCGAAATTGTTGAGATGCCGATTTTCAATTTATTAATTTAACTCCCGTTTAAATTATGATTAAATCTAAACAATAGATCTATATTATGTTTCAGTTATTTGCTCTTTTTTGTTCCAAAAGTTTTTGGCACACTAGAAATGCTAAACTGAAATGTTTAAACGCCACAGCACTTTTTATTACAATTCATAATCACAGAAAATGTTCCTTGTTTTCCACGGTTATCGTATTTCTTAGAATTTTACTGTCGTGTGAGAAGTTGCAGTTCTCATAGATGCACGTTGAAATATGTGCTTGCACCAATAGTAAATCAGCATTTTTTTATTCCTTTATGCGTCTGCACAAAATATAATACTGACCATACTGTTAATATACCGTAGTAGAGTTCATACATTTAGAGAAAACGTAACCACCTCATGCACAGTTATAGGATTTCGCCAATTCGCTAAAATGCAAAAGAATTGCAGAGTTACGTTTTGTTACTATCCTACAGGAATTATCGTCTCTTCACGAGAATTATTAAAATAAAATACAGCCTATATATCACTCAGGGATAGTGTAGCTTTCCATTAGTGAAAGAATTTATAGAATCGGTTAAGTAGTTCCAGAGATTACCTATTAACTATAAACAAAAGCACTTTTACCACTTTATAATATTAGTATAAATAAATAATTATCAGACCCTTCAACCAACCGAATCACTTGTCGTTTTCTAAATAAAATCCGCAAGTATCCCTTGTGTGATGGTGACGAACCTGAAGTTTAGGGTGCTTGTGGTTGTGGATGCAAAATTCTTAAGGAATCCTTCCTTCACAATAATTGCTAAACCTTTATGAACTCAACTTAATTTACTGTGGCATTACTAACAGTTTAGGTCCAAAAATTAAATGAAAAAAATCATTTTTTGGGTAAGATCTCCTGGAGAATAAATAAACTACATGGAGGCTATAATCCTTCAAATTAAAAAAAGCAACATTAAATGAAAGATGATGTTTCACCATTTTAAAACAGTTAATTAGTAACGAACATTGCTATATTAATCGACATATAGACGTTAGTGTTGTCTGTCTCCATTCGCGTTACTGTCGAAGTAAAAGAGAAGAAAGTGTTTCTGATGGATAACAAATTGCTTCCATACACATTATCGACCGTATTAATAGTCCACATTTTATAATTTAAACGCACTTAAAATCGACTTAATTGCAAAATATGTTTTAACCTGCGAGTTTCTATGTTATTTTCATGTCCGTATAATGTTTATAAATCGATGATTGGAAAAAGAATGTAAGAAATAATTAATTATCGTAGGGCAAAATTATGATTTCGCGTCCTCAAAAATTCTTTGTTTGGTAATATTATTATAATACATACTACGAATCGAATCGCTGATTGCGTCCTCTGGGGTTTGTGCCCCTGTTTCCAGGCCCTAGCTACAGCGCTTTTTAACAAAAAAAAAACCTCCTTCAAAAAGCCACTAAAAAGAGGAAAATAATGAAATTTTGAGGTCTGCGCCAATTTAATAAATTATGAAGTTGGTTAAAAAGAAGATATTAATCACTATACTATACTTTTTAATCGACTTCATATTTTATTAAATTGGCGCAGACCTCAAAATTTCATTATTGTCCTCTTTTTGAAGGAGGTTTTTTTTTTGTTAAAAAGTTTTTCTTTATAAACTCTGACATGTAATTTACAGTTAAAATTTTAGTTACGTATTTTATTCAGACACTAAAATTAACAAGTTTAAATAACCGTGTTATTAATTTAAAAACTTTCAAACCAAAATATTTCAAAGCATAGTCCTTTTTCCACTCATCAATTTTTGTACTCCAATTTTGTAGTTCAAAACGCTCTGATTTCCAAGTGTATAATCTAGGACAGCTCCTACTAAAATGCAAAAATCACGCCTTGAGTAAAAGGATGTTTAGATGCACTATTGTCTGATGGCCAACCTATTGTACATGTGCCATTTTTGGTACACAAAGGGATTTTCCACGGCACGGCTAACGTATTCAAAATAACAAAAGTAATTATGGCTTGCGCTTATTTCCCCCATAATGTACAAGCCATATGCCACATTATTTAAAATTATACATATTAAGATAGAAAATCTAAGTTCCATAATATCTTTTTATAATATAATATTCTGCAAATAAAATATGCACATAAATGTTGCTTACAAATTCAGTGTTGTGTATCAAATGGGAATGAACTGTACAGAACTTTATTTTTTTTTAGGTTTGATTTCCGAAGAAATCTCATCCACAATTTACCGGAGCTCACACGAAAATTCTTCCATTTCGGAATGCAGTTAGCAAAGGATTAATGTAGGTACACTCTATGAAGTTATTTTTCTTGAAGATAGGTGGATACAAATTTAAAAAATATTAAAAAGTAAAATAAAAATATATGAGCACTGTCGTTGGAATAAAAACAAAAATAAAGATAGTTACTTCTTACCACAACAGTTTTATTGATGGATGTACATTTCGAAAGTTAAGCTTTCATCTTCAGCAAACACTATATATGATATGTATAATGTCTGCAGCTGAAGATGAAAGCTTAGCTTTCGAAATGTACATCCATCAATAAAACTGTTGTGGTAAGAAGTAACTATCTTTATTTTTGTTAATATTAAAAAGCTTTTTCCGATTAATCAGTTTATTGTTTACGTTTCAATGCAATAATTTGTCGCCCAAGTTGTAAACTTAAATAAGTTAACTGGATCAGGAAAAGCTTTCTAATATTAAATTTTTAAAATTACTGTATACTTTACACTGACATCGCAAACAAACCTATAATATGGTAGCATTTGCAAAATACTGTGTTTGTTAAATCCCTTGTATGAGAATTCACGTCCAGGATAAGTTATACAATTAAAATTGAAGTTCGTCTTGAGCAAGTTCGTTTCAAGTAGACTATTAATACGACCATATTATTAATGGTGCTTAGCTACCGTCTGTTCTGATTTAATGACCACCGCGTCGTGTGGGCAGTTAATTAGATACAATTATAATTTAATTAATACTTCTTCATAATAGTTTCTATAACTTTATACGATAAAAAGCATAATATACACTTGCTATGTTTATAATCATTGTTATCCATATTTATTTAAGTGTTAATTAGGCTCGATTTTTGTAACATTTTCCTTTTCACTATCGTCTAACTATTTTAATGAAGGGGCCATACACATTCCCTTCTATCGTACGAGTAATATTTAGTCACATGCTTCTTTATACAATGTGTCCAAAAATAGTCGCCGTTATAAGTACGCATTTTTTCACACATAATGACACCCGCACAGACGCACAAAAATAATTCTTCGAAGTACATTCTTGTCCAATTTTAAATATACTTCATCCACATACCTCGAAGGAGGTACAAAAACGAAACTTAGTAAATTATTAGCAAAATTAGATCACGACTTTTATGAAACTGTAGTAATTTTGAGAGGATCACTTGGAGGAGAATATGTATTTACTTCCCCTCCCCCCCCTCTTGACGTGGCCACTGCTCGAATATAAATACAATATTTATAGGAGAAACATTTCGGAAAAATGTTTCAAATATTTTTTAAAGAACCGGCATAAAACTTTTAGTAAACAGTCAACGTTTTTTTAAATCTTTTTAGGTTTCCCTAAATTAAAATTGAAATGCTAGAGAATTCAAATATAGAATGGATATAATAGGTAATCCATAATAGTATATTGTGTGACTAGTGTGCTAAATACATCTTTATGCGTCAGGCGCGACGTTTTCAGCACGAGTAGTAGGAGAGCACTCACGAGCCTCGGCGAGTGAGCATCGCGAGCCGAATACGAGTGTTGAAAATATCGCGCCTGACGCATAAATATTTAGCACACGTGTTGCACACTATACTTCATATAACACATGCATGGTTTTAGACTTTAATTGAATAATTTAATGTCACTGACAGAAGTACATCTCATAATAAAAACATTGGGTTCTATACAATATTTACTCACTTTGTTACCACAGTAACCATATTTCATTTATTACACCGAAAAGAGGTACATAATGTTCATTAGATAACGGGTTTTTCAAATATTTTTCCATTATTTATCGAAAAGCGTTTCATAATGGATCAAGACGTCACTCGTCAATAAACGGTCATTTAAGGTCCACAAAACTGATACGAAAAAACACTAAAAACGTGCATGTGTTATATAAAATATATTATTATTCATGAATGAGGGACATTATTTGTTGTTAACTATTATGATCACTTGAAGAATGCATGTATATGCGGCATTACATTAGTGATCCACTTATTAAAAGTGACGTAATTATTTTTATACTCAAAATTACCGCACCCAAATGCAAATGTGTTTATTTCAATAATTAATTTTAAACAGAAAGCAATCTCTTTATATAATATACAAATTGCAGCAGAAAAGACGATTCATAATTTATTCTTAAATCTACAAAATCACTTTCTAGCGTTGCAAATAAATTTCCAATTTTAGTCCCCGAAAATATATTTAAAACAATCTAAACCTCTCAGTTTTTTCACTCACCCCGTACTAGTATCTATCTATAGACCTTTTCATCATTTTCACGCGGTAAGCGTCGTCGCCATGGTTATGAGCGCGGTATTCATAAGTTTCGGACACTTTTTGACGCAATGACTGGGCCAGCAATGTTTTTTTTTTTCAATGATAATTTAGATGAAAATGTTACTGACGGTGCTAAATTAGTGCACTAAACAGTGGAAGAACACACTTGTGCTAAATTGAGACGGTACTCGAAATGCCAAGGCCGGAAAACTGGTGAAAGTAAACGAACATTGGTTAGAATCCTGTCAAAAATTATTGTTTATCGTAAAAAGTTTATCTTCAAAAGTACTCAAATATTTTTCTGGGGTGTTGTACCACTTCTTTAAATAATATTTCTTATTTAATTACTATTTAATTTTTTCAAAATCAATCACTTACTATATCTGTCAATATGAAAAGTGTAAAAACATGGCGGAATTGGGTTCATGCGCAGAAAAAAATATTCGTCGATGAAAAGGTCTATACTCTATGCGATTTGTTTGTTATTTAAACACACGCTTTTAATCAGCTTTGCGCGTGAAAGCCTTAAATCTAATTTATTTATGCCCTTAGAACAGGCTAGCAGAGTCAGTTAACCGTAGGTACGTACGACGACTCAAATATCTGAGGATTGCTAAAAAGTTTTGAAAACTAATATTGTTAATTTTTATCTCCATCAACTAATTTATGCCTCAAACAAAAAATTAATTCAAAATATAATTTAAAACATTCAATGTATTTTTCACGAAAAATCATAACCACTAAAAAGAAAATAAATGCAAGTGATGGTTACAAAATCCAGTATTATTTTAATTATTGTAGAGACGCGTCGACAACTTATAGATCATTAGCGTCTTAATTAGATTGAGTAACATATTACGACAGCTTGCTCCAAAAGCCAGCACGCTGATCATTACACCAAGCTGTGCTCTACAAAATCCAAAATATAAATATGAAATAATAAATCTTAGACTTTCGAAATAACTGCAGTTACGGGTTATTTAAGAAGCAATTTGACAACCATATAATAAGAAAATTCGAAGAGAGATCTACTACACTGCAACTTGAAATGAAAAAAACTACTTATTTATTTTAAAACAGATGACAAAATTACTGTCCAGTAATATATTAATAAACCTACAGATTATATTTACCTAACAAAAAAAAATCCTCGGTTCTCGCGTCAGTTACACAATTTAACATTCCGATTTTTGGAATCACATATATTTTTTGTCATACCCACTATAAAATAAATACTTTACATGTATGTACACTGACCTGTAATGAATCACTTAACAGACCGGTGTGCGGGAACGTGTTTTTCCCACACTAGTGCAGTGGTAAGGTAAAATTCAATAGTTATTTAATGTAAATTCAATCGTAATGTAATGTTTTTCAATTTATTATTTTTAATAATAAATAAAGAAAAAATCAAATATTTCATATTCTCTAAACTAGGGCTCAAACCTGGAATCTTGTAGTTCATAGCGTATTGCCTAGCTTAGACCCTCGGCCACTGAAGGAGCAGATCTACACTATACAGACTAGCCACAACTATCTATTACATAATATACGTGGCTATAACAAGTGAAGTTGTCTATACATGTGTGATATGAACTGAAAAAAAATTTGAAAATAATGGAAATGAAGTGAAAAACATCTATTTTACAGGGAATATGACAAAAAATACCATATTTATCTCGTGCGTAATGATTTATCATTCGTGTGACTTAAAACTCACTATCACTCATTTTAACATGTCAGTGCTCGTGCGTAAAATACACATCATTACGACACTAGATAATACACAATCTACTATTACAGTATAATAAAATATATTTCCTATCAGATTATGTTATAAAAAAATAAATTCCATGTCCTTACACAGTGCTACTGGGTAAAAAATTCCTTCGTAAAGCCAGCTTCATAATAGCTTGGTATGTATTTTGTGAACCGGGTTATTTTAAAACTTTATATAAATCAGTAGTCTCTCAAGTAAACAAAGTTAAAAAAAACGTTTAATCAAGGTTTGCTATTAATTACAGGGTGTTTCAGTGAATTATGTCCAAAATGAAAAAAATTGTTCCAAATTGTTCAAAACGATATGAAACGTCGGGATTTTATGGTCCCGACCTATGCGCCATAATGACCTAGATATTCTAAAGATTTAAAAAAACCGAACAGTGCTGACAAACAACTTTTGAAAATATGTTTCTTAACATCGATAATATTATTTTGAAAATCCAAGTTCTAATCTCCAAGAAAAGTAGTATTTTTCTTAAAATAATTAAACTAGAAAATCAAAAGTAACTACAATTATTAGAACATTAGAACATCCTGTAAGTATCCTCTCAAGTTTAAAATTGAAGTCCCTATATTTATTTTTTTATATACCGTAAAAATTTAGAAATGTATAATTTTTAACATAATAATATGTTAACTTTAATAAAAAACTTTTTAACAAAAAAAAAACCTCCTTCAAAAGGCCACTAAAAAGAGGAAAATAATGAAATTTTGAGGTCTGCGCCAATTTAATAAAATATGAGTTCGGTTAAAAAGTATAGTATAGTGATTAATATCTTCTTTGTAACCAACTTCATATTTAATTAAATTGGCGCAGACCTCAAAATTTCATTATTTTCCTCTTTTTAGTGGCTTTTTGAAGGAGGTTTTTTTTTTGTTAAAAAGTTTTTTATTTTTTCCTTTTTAGTGTCAAAAAGTGACATTTACCTTAAAGGAATCACACGCCGTTACTCACTTTTATTAAAATTAGCCGAACTACTGAACCAATTTCGATAAAATTTCTATGGGACCAATCTGAAAATATATTCTTTCAAATAAAAAAAAATTTTCAAATCGGTTTATAAATAACGGAGTTCTGAGGTAACAAACATAAAAAAAAATACAACCGAATTGAGAACCATCTCCTTTTTTTGAAGTCGGTTAAAAAAAGTAGATATTATAGAATAGAATTCTAGAATAGGTATTAATAAAAAACTAACTTTAATCCCAGAACTGCACTGCGTAATAACTCACACAATATGGGGTTGGCGGTCCCAGATATAAGGACTCCCCTATTTATGAGGTCATTTTAACGATTTTATTTAGATTTAAAAATTAAAAGAATCACAACTGCCTGTATATATTTTATTTTAAAATCTTCAAAAAAATTTATGAGTTCTGTAATCATTATCATTTAGCAACAAAAAAAATACACCAAAGTGACTAAGCATTTATCTGTTCGACATTATAATCTGTATGCAATTTAATTTGTACTGATTAATGAATGAAGTTGCCCGCAATTCCATAATATTATGTAGTTCCTACAACCCCAGTTCGACTGTATTTTTTTTTGTATGATGTTACGCGATCTCTCCTGCATTTGTGAACAGATTTTGATGATCATTGTTTCATTTAATAGGGCATACCTCCGTGGTGGTCCCATATAAATTTTACTAAAATCGGTTCAGTAGTTCGACTGATTTAAAAAAAAAAGTGAGTAACGGGATGTAACACCGTTAAGGTAAATGTCAAATATCAAGACAGAAGTCGGTTAATAACGTGCAAACTACGTATTGTAAAGCCACTAGAAAGTAAAAAAAAAAAAAACTTTTTAACAAAAAAAAGAACCTCCTTCATAAAAGCCACTAAAAGGGGGAAAATAATAAAATTGTGATGTCGGTGCCAATTTCATAAAATATGAAGAGCAGGTCACGTGGAACGCTTTTTTTTAAATTTAATATGTTGTCTTTTCATGTACAAAATTGTATTTTAAGTTAATAAAATTTTATCTTATCTTATCTTATGAAGACTGTTAAAAAGTAGAGATATTAATTAAATTGGCGCTTTTAACAGACTTCATATTTTATTAAATTGGCGCCAATATTACAATTTTATTATTTTCCTCTTTTTAGTGGCTTTTTTGAAGGAGGTTCTTTTTTTTGTTAAAAAGTTTTTTTAACAATATAGGTATATACTATTTCAGAATATGCGAACGGAACTGCATTAATTTTAAAATATTTCGACAAACCAACTTTGTTATGGATTTATTTGAAAAAGTTGTTAGGAAAATATAAAACTGCCCAGATAGCAATAAGTAATTATTTGTACCTATACATATTTTGTAAACTGTGTGCTTATAAAATTATTCCATTTTTTATTCTTCTAAGAAAATATATAGTTTTTATTTTTATTCTTCTTTATTATTAAAAGTTCTTGAGAATTTTGGATAACCCCTATTAAAACATAATATTATGCGTAACAAGTGTTGCACAAAACATAAAAGTAGCTCTTTCTAGCTTCATGTTATATACAGCAAGTGGGCGAGTCTATGTTTTATTTCCGTCTAACATGACTCGAAAGACAATGATGGATAATATTATATTGATTTCTGCACACTTTAAATTGGCTATAATATAATATACCTACTAAATAACTGATAAATTTTTATTTTAAAAACAGTCGGTACACAAAATAATACCATTATTGAAAAGTGCCCAAAATAGATACAGATAAATACCTACTACTAATTTAAATTTAATTTAACAGACGCTAATAAATTCTGTTGTCGAGCGTCTATAATCTAATTTAATTTCAAATAATTTTTAATATAAATAGTATTTTTCACTCAAAATAAATATACTGGTTTTTCTAACCAACGAAAAAGAAATATAGCGGGCGCAGACTGGCCAGGGGCGCTGGGCGCTAAAGCGTCCCGGGCTCCCGGAGTTAAAAAAGGTCTGGGCCCTCCCATTTCTCAATCCCAACAAATAACAAATTACTCAAGTCTCTCCCTCAGGCACCTAGCGTCCCTGAAAAAACATATCGAATTATGAATATTTCAGTTGTAACTAGGTAAGCGTTCGTTATCGAAAACGAAACGCCCTCTAGCCCAGTAACAATCAAAATGCGCGTAATGCGGTAACCATTTCAAATCTCACACATGTTGATTAAAAATTGTTTGCAAAAATGACCTTACTCGCGAGACACCCTGTATCCTTTTTTACATTTATACATATATAAGTAACAAAAATTTAAGGCCGGATTTCACAACCATGGATATCCTAAATAAATAGTGGGTATTTTTTTTTATTAAAATTTAAGTCTGATATTTAATTATTGAGTATCATTGATAAATTCTTAAATTAGGCATAAAAATAAAAAATAAATAAATTTAAACATACCTAGATGAAGCGACATTTCACGTCCAAAAGATCCAACGAATAAAAAAAATGGTACATTAATTAAATATTTCTATTAAACTACTCGTGTTATTTTAGAAAAACAAACATGTTATAATACGTGACCATCGCACTTCTGTTAGCACATATTCAAATATGCATTAACTAAGTAAATAATAAGTAGTCAGCCTTTAAAATAGTCACTTATACCAGTTATATCACAAAATATGCTAACAAGAAATAACAACTGCATTCATATATAAGATAAAATAATAAAAATTTAATGAAGAAATTAATTCACTTTAAATTGATATGTACGAAAAACGTATTTTAAGTTAGCGTGTTCGATATGTTTTATAAATAAATAGATCATTTAATTACATCCAAATTATTATAATCACATTATAATTATAATAATTAACTTGTACTTAGAGAGAGAGAAAATAATACACCACTGAGTTAATAAATGTGCCTACTTTGCGTCTCGATTTAAACTGAACTCAAGAATGAAGAAATGTTCTTTGCGCATTCGGTTGGTTCTAACGATGCAGTGTTCGTTTTCTTGGTAGTGGGGGCAAACACACACATCAAACGCACACACATGCTTGAACATCGATGTGTGTGTACGCTATAGAATGGAGGCGATGTCGACGGTGACGGATATGACTGAGGGTGACCCTTCAAAGTGGGGAGGAGTACCAGTGTCAAAGAGCACCTTAAAGGGTCGAAGTGCTGATGATGAGAATACATATTTATAAATTATAATTATAGTTGTTAAAATATGTTTATTTGCTGCTGTCGATCACATGCCCGGACTCGAAAATATTTTTTTATGGAATATCCATTCTATTTCCTTTGAGGGTGACGTTTATATTTTTATATGTAGATATTTGTTAATATTACGTTTGATCTAATAGTTTCGCAATTCAAATTTTACACACGATTACCAACCTCATATTTAATATGGCGATCCTTAAAGATGGGGCGTATTCAGTGATAACAAAATTGAGGGAAAACTTCCGTGGTTCAGGATCAATAATAGCAATACTAATGTTTAAATTATATTATGAATTTTACAAATAAAGTTTTTAAAGGGGTTTCCAAATACAATCAACAAAATACTTGCTAATTATTTATTTATTTTTTTACACATGCGGGATAAGTACCTCTACTATCTTGGCGCACGTTATTTTGCTCGGTAAATAGATCATTGCCTACTTTACTGTTTCCATGGCTTTAGCGTATTTCAAATGTTTATTTGCGAGCGTAAATCACGCTTGGCGCGCGCATTAAAACACTGCGTTCGTACGTTCAACTCCGAGCTCTCGTGGACAATTGACAACTTACCGCATTTATTGCACAATATTATTCGCGATTAAATTTAAAGTAGCTGACCTCTACAGTCGTTCGCTGAAATTAATCCTAAGCGGGACGATCACGCCTTAATGTACGTGCAGTACGCAGCTGGGATTCTAGATGGTAGCGTAGATCATAGCAGGGCTTGCTTAAATTAATGCGAGCGTACACAACGAAGCAGTGAGTGTAGCAGGTATAAGCGCTGTTACAAGAGCTGCTAGATACAAGAATGTATCTCACCATTCTTTCAGCGCAATCAACGTGTGACAACTATCAAATGGCCGTTAAAAGTTTCGCAATGGATGTGACTAGTTTAATAAGTGAAATTTTGCCAGTTTTTATTTAATTTGTTTTGAGTTTTTTCTAAGACGTATTTAAAAGTGTTAGGTTCCATACGTAAATATTCAAAAAACCGGTTTGGGTAAAATTTTAATTCTTGGTATAAATGATGAAATTCGCCATGTTTAGATCGTTTTCTATTAATAGGGTGGACATGATAGCTCCTACCCAAATTTGTATTTAAAATATACCACTTTGTAGCAGAAGAACACAAATATTCGTCTTCGCTATCTGACATTTCAAACGCAACTGCTTGTATCAATGCTAGTATCAAAGCTTCGTTGTGCAAACCTATAAGCTCTTACAATTTCAGCCACCATCTACCATACATGCTACCATCTAGAATCCCAGCTGCGTACTGCACGTACCTTTATGTGAGTTCAGAACATTTGCGTTAAATATTTAACGCTAGGGAAAATTGTTTTATTGTAATGCTTCAACAAATTATTTCATCAATATTACGAAACTTGATTGAAATCGTGTTTGAGAATAGATTTCAACTGTTTTTGTGTTGTGATTTGTTATACTAATAATTGTTAAAGTTTTATGCATTAATGCGCCGTTTTGCATGGAGCCAGTCTCCATGATCTATGAACGAATCAACGACAAAGTGGTATTGTTTACTGTCGGTTAAGAAGACAGCGTGGCTCAGTGGTTAGCGTCGCGGCCTGCACGTAGCTTTAAACGAATGTCAAAATCTGGTCAAAGCAGAATGGAGACTGTGTTCCCCACTGTGAGTAGCAAAGAAAATCAATTTTTGTCAAATTATAATTGTACAGTTCTTGCCCTTGGTTGTTATGAAATATTTCCAAAGAATATATTTCCGGAAATTTTACAAAACTAGTTCTTTCAAAACGCGGAGCCAGAGTGAAGTTAGCGTTGCCACTCCATAGTTGTATCGTCAAAGGTCAGAGCAGGTGGAGAAATCCATTGACTTGTTAAAATAAGGATGTCGTCCCACTTCGAACATTGCTGACCTATATTTCGATTCAATTGCCTTTGGAAACCCGTTTAATAACTTCGTTTGTTATATTATTAGCCAGGCGTGAAATTTCCATACTTGCATTTATTTACTAACGTTTCAGCTACTCTTCGTGATATCTTCAGAGTATAGCTTAGATATTTAAATAAAATATTTTTAAAACCAGCTCATAAAAAAAACATTACAGCCCTGTTACTAATGAACTAATTAATAATAATTTTATTCCTTTGGTATATTATTTATTTGAAACTTTCCATGTTGTTGAAATGATAATCTGAAACAACATAATATTATGCTTATAATGAACTTTCTTATCACTGAAATGATAGAGCATTTAGAAAAAAGATATATTTTTGATACGTGTGATTTATTTTTAAAATATTTATTTTCATCTGTCTTTTATTTCCACACAATGGCATATAAATTATTATAGTTTAATGATAATAGTTTTAAATTTCTCCCTGGATCAATTTTTATCGATGTTTTTCATATTCAGAGTATACACTACATAGATTATCGATGGTCCATTTGTAGCCAGCGATTAATCTGGTAATAGGCACACAAAGAAACAATAGCGTCGCTAACGGGTATCGCCACATCGCGTAGATTCCATAAAAACGCATTGCGCATGCGTGGTTACTAATTTTACATTAATTTGTTTTGCATTCATCCATTTTATATATGTAACCATACATTTTATTTTATAATTTTTACACACTTTATTGGAATATTACACAAATTATGTAATTTTAATTTACTTTATGTAAAAATCATAAATTTGTTTAACTTTACAGTAAAAGTCCAAGTTTTTATGAAGTTTTCCGTGTAAAAATAAATAATAATGTAAAATCATTTAGAAAATCGAGCGAATTCTACCTTAACTTTCAAAGTATTTTTACATCCATTTTTTACAGTGTAGGTATAAATATAATGCTTTTTGCGTATAAAAGCAATAGGAAGTGATACCTATTACCTACACACCAGCAATTTGAATGCAACTTACAACTTTCAATACTAATAATATATAAAACTGTAACGAGACGTCTGTCTGTAATTTCATTTTGAGTTTTTTTGAGTATTTTGTATGACATCATGGGAAAGGGTGTATTCAAAATTTTTGTCTGTGTATTTATTTGTACCAGCATTGCACTTGTAAACGCCTGCACCGATTTTAATAAAGCTTACTACAAGTATGAGCGAATTTTATTCGGTCATGGATCGGCTTAAGATAAGATTTCCGTCAAAGCCGACATTAGCGTGATCGAAAAAATTATCCATTATATACCTAGTATACACTATAGCGGTCCCGTCCGGCTTCGCCCGGATGCTAAGAATTTATAATTTATTATCCCCCACGCGAAAAATTCTCCCCCTGCAAAGCGAAGTCGCCTGTCGTTGTTCTCGCTTCACGTACTTGCCTACAGTTTATAATATTAGTATAGATAGTCAAAAAAATCCTACATCCTCGTTTTACCCCCTTTGGAGTTGAATTTAAAAAAACTCGAATAGCCTATAACCTTCCTCAATAACTAAACGTGCTATCTAACAAAAAAAAAATTTTCAAATCGGACTGGTATAGTTCCTGAGATTAGCGCGTACAAACAAACTGTTCAACTTTATTATATTAGTATAGATTAGTCGGTGGCTGCAAGATGTTGGACACGTGAAACCGATAATTAATGTGGCCAAAGTCGCAGACTACAATCGGGTTAACAAGACGCTTATGACCTCTGTTAACGAGCGTCTATAATTTACAATGTCTATCTATCTATTTACAATCGGATTGAGATAAGCTGTTTCTGTCAAAATCGATCTTAAAGCACGCGAAGCCGCGAGTGAAGTCAAAAATATAATAATGGCTCTTAGAACGTAAACCTTATTCACCCAACACAATGAAAATCACTACATGGCTCATAAAGACACGTAATTTACTTTAGCCAACAGCATAGTAGTTCTTGTCAAGTCTTTGTTGCTGTACTTGACAATTTTTGGACATTTCGTTCCGAGCTCTTTGACAGTCTAGATTTATAGACTGCCAACGCTAACTTCACTCATGTAATCAAGATCTTTGCGACACGAAGTTGCGGCCAAGCTATAAGAACTAAAACGTTTATAATATAATAGAGGAGTCATGGAAAAGCCTTTTGGTATCGTGTTCAGAGGTTCTTTATTCATTTTTAGGGTTCCGTACCTCCGAACGGAATCCTATTACTGAGCTTATGATGTCTGTCCGTCCGTCTGTCACAATTGGCTCTATCTCACAAACGGTAAGAGATAGCTAGTTGACATTTTCACAGATTGTATACTGTTGTGACATGAATCCTGGCAAATAATTAAAATTAAACAATCAATTAATTTTAATAAATTAATGTTTTTTATTTTACTATAACACTGACTCTAGTCGTACTTCTATACTGTAGTATATATCATCGGTCGACTGTCTCAGTTGGTAGAGCGTTCGACTGAAGATCTAAAGGTCCCTGGTTCGATCCCGGGTTTCGGATTGCAATAGTTTGTTTTTTTCATCAAATATTTTGTTAATTTAAAAAAACGTTTTACAAACAAGCTTAAATAAATAAGTCTGTTAATTTTTTACCCCTACCTAACTTCTTATTTTTATTATTGTACGTAACCCGCACTTGGCCGGTTTTTTGATAACTTGCTTTTGAGGGAATTGAAATAAAATGGTGCTTTAGTCCGTCATATTGGATTGTCCGTGTCGGCATTACCCTATCTCCCTCTCGGAATTAAGACGAATCTAATGACACCTAATATCCTCATTTATTAAAACCATAGATATAGAAATCTGGGGATGTAGTATAAATTGCCACTTTAGTGTCCATGCTATGCATGTGCCCACATTCTATTGACCGCATCTTTGCGCATGCCCAATTGCGTCAGATGCAGTCGTCGGCGTCTTTGCGTTTGCGCAACTGAAGCGACCAATAGAATGTGGGCACACTTGCTACCTCACCGCCCCCCTCCCTCCTTAACAGCAACCACCCCACTCGCTTGTATAGGTACTACGTCCCTAGATTTCTATGTCTTTGATTAAAACCCATCCAGCCGTTTGAATCCTACGAGAGAATAATTAATAATCCCACATGTTATATAGACAGCGCGAAAAAATAACCCTGCCTTTGCAGTTGCGCAGTCGAGTAAAAACAATTCAAAGTAAGCGATTTTGCCTTATGACTACGTCACCCATTGATATGAATATTGAAATAAGTAAACAATTCATGGAACTACATGTCCAGGGCTTAGAATAGAACGAACTGTCCAGAAAGTGTACTTGATGACGTAGGAGCGGCCAGAAGCCAGACTTATTGATTTATTTTGCGCCTTCGTGAAATGTACTCACTTTCTCTATTTTATTTTATGCCTTTTATCAATCTAGATTCTAATTTTCTAAAAAGTCTAGACTTACGTCTACATTGTTGTGTAAAACATTTCGCATCGAAATTTTTTTCCGGCTTGGCCCTTTATCTGCATTTTTTCATCGTAAAGAACTTGTGAACCGTCGATATTTTCTATAACAAGTAATTGATAGCCGATAGATATATGTATATTACATAGATCGTGATATGCACAAAGAAATTAATTTAATGAATTTTTAATATCTTCTTTATTAAAAAATCATCGAATAAAAGTCAAACTTACAGGTTCTTTACAATATTGTATGGCTGAAAAAAATACTATAGTAAGGATATTTTAAGTTTTAACTACCTTAACAACTTAAACAACTGTGAATGTAGAACTTTAAAAATGAAAAAAATTATCGTTACGATAAGTTCTTCATGACGATAACAAAACATAAATTCTCCAAAAAAAACTATCATGATGTCAAAAATCATCAATTTTCTAACCCATGTAACTTTGTGGAAAAAAATTGTACAAAAATTTTGAATACAGCATTTTGACGGGAAAAGCCTCAGCTTTCAGTATCTGACATTCAATTTCCCTGATGACGTTTCTGTGCGTCGCTGCACCACTTCAAGCGAACTGGGCAAAAATTATAAAAAAATTGTCAACTTAAAATTGTCAATGAATTTATTGAAATTTGCTCAATCATTCGTATAATTAAATCGATCTATAAGTGGCAGCATGGGTAATGTTCTAAGCGGGATGACTTTGTAATTTTAACACGTCAATGGAGTCTCCATCCTACTCTAACCTTTGAGTATACAACTATGGACTAGCAACGTTAGCTTCATTCTGGATATTTGTTTTAACAGAATCAACAAAACTTTACAGATTATGCATTAAATTATATCGATGTATGGAAATATATTGGACTAAGTGAAAGTGACATGCATGAAAAATGACGAGTGAGGTGTATTGAAAAAGGTGCTATAGAGTACTTGATTCTAGTTGTCCATCTCTATATGATATCTATGGTCTAATCTAAGGCTCAGACATTCAGCAGCGGCCATATTTGTTTCGAGGTCAACCCGCTTAGGATTAATTTCAGTTATCAACTATAGAGAGCCACTTTGAATTGAATCGCGAATAAAGTTTGTCCTTTTAAAAATTATGAAAAATTTTCTAAGCAAAATGTAATTAAATTACCATTTGCCATTGAAATAAAAACACATAAATGTTTTAGAGCTACCACCTACCTCATTTGTCGAGGTACTCGTACTTGCGTATGTTTTAAAAACCATCAACAGCTACGGTTATTTGGGCCTAGCACCAATTCATATTTTCAATTCATTATTTTTTTTTAATAATAAATTGAAAATCCAATTGACACTTTTACCAGCTCTCGGGCTAGAACCCGAGAACTGGGGACTTGTAATAGAGGAACCATAGCAACGCCGTGTAAACAACATCATTGCTACACGCTCGGCTATTCTCAAGCCCGGTACTCGTACTATATACATGAAATATTTTCAGAGGGTTGCAACTCTGTTACAAAGCGTTTTCGGACAGCCGTCCATAGGAACTTTTTTTCTTAAAATCATCTAATGAATCACCTCCCGAAGATTGTTGGCATAATTTTTGAACACCCTATATTCTGTAATATTATTTGCATATAATTGTAAATAAAACTACGCATGTACAATGTACATACATCGTACATACAAAAAATACTTCCTTTACATTTCGTATATATTGTTTACATTATTTGGTTTTTATAATGTCAAATTCTTTTCCATCGCGTCATTGACTGCCTGCCGAACGAAACTCTCCAAATATATTTTGTTTAAGAATAGATTAATTGTAAAATAAATATTAATAAAAAAAACTTTTTAGAGACACAAGCTTTTATTTTTTAAAAAGGAAAAAATAATTTTTAATAATTTAGGTTCATAATTATAAAAGCGTGGGTCGTAAACTCTATGATAGTTTATTAGTCGCGACCCACGCTTTTATAATTATGAACCTAAATTATTAAAAACTATTTCTTTCCTTTTTAATGCATTTAAATAAAAGCTTGTCTCTAAAAAGTTTTTTTACTAATATTTATTTTGTTCATTTTAGTCTTTCAAAATTTTACCCCCCTTTGAGACCCATAGGGGTTGAATCTCGAAAAATCCTTTCTTAGTAGATGCTTACGTCAGAAAAGGAACCAACTGTCCAAATTTCAAGTTTCTTGCTTCGGCGATTTGGCCTGGGCGTTGATTAGTCAAAAAAACCCTACATCCCCGTTTGAACCCCTTAGGGGTTGAATTTATTTCTAAAAACGGT
Source organism: Mongoloraphidia duomilia (assembly GCA_039654895.1). Lineage (NCBI taxonomy): Eukaryota > Metazoa > Arthropoda > Insecta > Raphidioptera > Raphidiidae > Mongoloraphidia > Mongoloraphidia duomilia. The sequence continues at coordinate 11,022,860 of CM077517.1, read as the reverse complement.
TTATTCATGTATTGTCATCGGGAATACATATGTGTACAAAATTTCAAATCGATCGGATTCGTGGAAGTCGTTCAAAATTGACTTGCAAGTTTTGATCTAAACAAAGACAAACTAACATACATTGCAAGTTAAATAAAAGCTTGTAAAAAATACACAGGTTGTGAATCAATGAATTTTTAATTTAGATATGCCAACCTTTATCTTTCTATCTAATCTTAAAAATTCTGTTGCACCGCTTTAACTTAAATTTTAAATTCTATACCCAAACTACAGCGGTTAGTTCAATTCGAAAATTAAGTCAAAAAACAAATAAAAACGATACAACCGAGCTTCAATAAATTAATAGATAGATAGATAGATAGATATTTATTTGTTTGAGCACCACAGCTACGTGGCATAACATCGTCAAATAATAACAAGTTTAAGACATTACATAAACGAAAAATCTTCCACTTTATAAAGACCAGCCTCAGTCAACCGTCTTCTCACAAGATTTCTGAACTGACTTAGAGGAAGGTTTTGAACAGCTGTGGGCAGTAATATGTAATAGTATAATATATTATGAACTCGAAACTTTTCTAGATTTATATTTTGTACAATTTATTGCAGAGCATTAAAATTCACATTTGAAATAGGTACATACATATTTCTTGTTGAGACTATTCGGAGTGCGGAAGTTATCTCCTGCACTCTTCATCTCAAATCCTTTCCCCTCGCTTAAAAACGGTTACCACTCTCCCGACGCTATTTTTAAAGCTAATGGATTCGGGTAAACGCCAAATGAAGGATCAAGAATCACACTACAGATCCTACAGGCGAATTTTTTGAAAAAAAGTTTTGGCTACGTGTGAAAGATTACATATTTTTTTAAAAGTTGTAAGTTTTTTCAGGACATTTTTTTTCAATTTTTCGCCTGTAGGATCTGTATAGTGTGGGATCTGTAGTATGATTCTCGGACCTTCATTTGGCATTTACCCGAGCCCTTTAGCTTTAAAAATAGCGTTGGGAGAGCGGTAACCGTTTTTAGGCGAGGAGAAAGAATTTGTGAAGAAGAGTGCAGGGGGTAACTTCCAAAAATCATATTTCAACATTTATTTCGTAAAATTTCTCATTTTTCAAAAAGATATACGATAACAATTAATGTACTATTATAGTTGAAAAATAGCTCTTTTGTATTTTCCACGGAGATATTGTTATCACTAAAACTTTACAATTTTTTGATCTGCGTATACTATTTTTAGAACAATCGTCAGAGAATCAAATCAATGGGTAACTTCAAAAAATTCCGAACTTAATGAAACTTTGGGATATTGTTTGTGAGTGTCCATTAGTGCTACACCCAATTTATCCAACAAAAAAACCAAAATTCCACAAAGTTTTTTTGTTGGATAAATTGGTGTAGCACTAATGGACACCCACAAACAACGAGCAAAGTTTCATTAAGTTCTGAATTTTTTAAGGTAAAAGTCTCTGGCGACTGGACTATTTATTATATAACATTTTATCAAAGGACAAGGTCACAAAATTAACAGAGGTCATCAAACTTTTGAATTATTTTTATTTATATTCCGCAGTACCTACAACATACCTAAAACAAAATACTCATCTTGAATAAGAATTGGTTGATTTGTTGGGACATGTCTATTTTACCAACGGAAAAACGCCATTTGTAAATACGAAAGACTCCTTGTAACATTGTCTATTTATCTATATTTTTTATATAATTTGTGGGAGAAAGTATAAAAATAACATTTCAAATTCATACGTAGTTTTTATTTCAAAATTATCCAAAAAAATTTATTTCCTAACAAGCGATATTTGAATAATTTCGATAACACGATTACTTTGATGTGAATAAACTATTTCATATTTATTGTTTTTACGTCAATTTACCAAAAAAATTATTATTTTACGACTATATTTTTTTATTTGTCAATGATGATAGTCATCTGAGCCTGTTATATATTGTCAGGACCGTATCTAGAACCAAAATTGTAAGTAGGGTATCAGAAATTTGAAGGAGGGCGCAAATACAGGTAAAAATTACAAACGGCGAAATATTACGCTGAATGTACATATTACATAATAAACTGAAAATTTTATATTAACACGTTTGTCAATTCTCGAATTCTAGAGCTTTGGAACTGAAGGATATTATAACGAAATCATGTAAATATAAACAACAGCATTCCAACAATCTCGGTTAATTTCAAGTCCCACCTGCATTTTTAAAAGTGCTAATTATTTATGCCAGGTTCTGTAGACAACAGCGCCATGGCAAATATCCATACAAAACAACAACGGGGTCAGAAGTTCAATGTTTATCAGTAATGAAGTGATCTTTCCGTTCCCTATAATGTATGTTTAATAATAATAATACAGTCTTAAAGATTTATTTTTAGAACAAATTTACTTTGTTATTGCTACTGTTGCTATCATTTTTCAAATTTATAGACATCTTATCTTCACAGTCCAAAGAATTTTGACTCTGGTAAATACATACATACATATTTATCGTTTCATATAAAATATTGTTTATAATGGATTATTATACAAGGTGGGGCAGAGTAAAGAGCGATTTTGAAAAGCGCGGGAATCGTGCTCAGCTGATGGAAGGTGGTGGGGATGCAGTCGGCCATATTCCAGACACGTCAGCATTCAGTAGCAATGGAGCGGTGGACACCTCAGCATCGCGCGTACGCTGTCAAAGCGTCTTATCAAAATGGCAGCTCTTACGTGCAAGCACGTCGTGCTTTTCGCACCCATTTTCAAATTTTTTGTGGGGTTACCTGAAGAGCAAAGTTTATCAGGATAACCCACCAAGAACAGTTGAAGCACTGAAAGAACGTATCCGACAGGAGGTGCAGATTCAAATCCCACTGGCAATGCTGTGGAATATGATGAATAACTTCAAAGCTCGTTTGGAAGAATGTCTACGCCTGAACGGGCGTCATCTTACTGGAGTTATTTTTAAAACTTAGTTATATTCACTTAATTTTCTTGAATGCTTTTTTATGTACTTTAAGGTAGTAAAAATACAATTTTGAAAAATTGATGGCATTTGTTTTTACGCCTTTTCAAAATCGCTCTTTACTCTGCCCCACTCTGTATAAAAAAAAATAAAATAAATATTCTTATTTTTAGTTCAATTTTATAATTAAAAATTAAAATGTATTAATAATAAATTAGTAATTACTATTTAATGATCGTATTGTCCCGCACGAGAATCATGTATGTTATGTTAGTTTTTATTTTGTGTCCTATTTTGTATAGAATTTAACGATCATAATGCAAAACATAATTTATATACAATTTTTTTACAAAATATCTCTGATCAAATATGGACAACATATTTATACAAATCTGTTAGGAGTTCATAGTTTGGATTGAACATATTTACAGAAAAATTTTTGTAGACCAAATCTAAAATTAAGTATACTTACATATATTTATTTCATAACGATCGTTTCGATTTTATTTAAAATCATCATCAGAAGTCTGAAATTTGAATACAGAAAACGTCAATTGACGTTTTTTGTATTCAAATTTCAGACTTCTGATGATAATTTTAAATAAATAACAAAAAATCTTACATCTCGTTTTACCTCCTTTGGGATTGAATTTAAAAAAGCTCGAATAGCCTATAACCTTCCTTAATAAACGGGTTATCTAACAAAAAAAAATTTTTTTTTAATCGGACTTGTAGTTCCTGAGATCAGCGCGTTCAAACAAAAAAAAAGTTTATTTTTTTTTTAAACTGAGGAACTACCAATCCGATTTGAAAAAATGTTTTTGTTAGATAGCCTGTTTATTAAGGAAGGTTATAGGCTATTCGAGTTTTTCAATAGTTAAAAGCTTGAAAAAATGCTTTTTTTTCATTTTGATAAATTTTGGCGATTTTCTAAGTTCTGTAGAGCCGGTAAAAATGGGAACATAAACATATTTGACTAGTGCATTTTGAAGTAAATTTTGTGCCCTTTAATTTTGAATAGGACCATTTTTTCGACAGGACCAGCCGTTTCCATGTTATAAGCAGGAAATCGAAAAAAGTGCAAAAAAATCGTGGTTTTTAGCCCACCAAAACTCCCCCGCCCTGTTTTGGAGGTCGCAAACTTGGATTTGACATCTCCTAAACATACTTGAGGGCACAAATAAATAAAATCACTTGCTGCACAAAACGCAAGGTGGACTTCCTCTCGTGACTGGACTATGTGGTTGGAATAAAAACAAAAATAAAGATAGTTACTTCTTACCACAACAGTTGTGGTAAGAAGTAACTATCTTTATTTTTGAATAATATTTTTGTAAAATATGGCACAGAACTTTTGCGCGATACTTAAAATATTCTAAAACATGCATTTTCCATAATAAAAAGAAATATTTGTTTAATGGAAATGTTATTTAAAACCATGACAATGAAATAACGATGCATGGTCAATGATAGTAATAACAATAAACATTTTTGTTTATATTGTTACAATATTATTTTATGTTTCAAAGTCATTTCAGAGGTTTGTTCGGCGTAATATGGATATTTACTCCATAGTAGGACTCGGTGTAAGTAAAACTTACACATTATTCATTTAACTTTTCGATTATTTCTTAAAGAATTGTCAATAGTCCAGGCAAAGAGATATAAAAAATGCTTTTCTGGAATTAGTCGAAGTCGAGGTCTTTAAGTTTTTAAACTTGGTAGTTTAGTATAGTGTATGTCATGAATACGTCTACCGCTTGTAGAGCCACAATAGCCAAATGGCACCGAAAATATGTTTTTTTCCATATTTCCTTTCCTCAACCTTCAACGGGTAGAATTAATGTTGTTGTACAAATATTTTCATGATTAGTCGCGATCATTTTCAAAAATCTGCAGTGTTCTATTTGTCTGTACAAATTTCATGAAAAGGCTAAATATTACTAATAGGGTACTTGCATGGTAGGTATTTATTTATTATATAAAATATATGTGTTTTTGAATTTTGAACAAAACTCTAAAAACTGATAAAATAACGATTCATTGAAGCCTCAGAACAGAGATAGCTATAGAAGTGGCTTGTAGGTAATTATTATGTACAACTGAAGCCAGTCGAGACTTGCGTGGAACAATTGCGAAAATATAATAAAATATTTTTACTTACTGATAATAAGATACACCTTGATTTTTCATAAGCGCTTTGGAACCTTTATTGTAACATCCAGGCACACAACACGACATAAAAAGTAGTTAACACTACGGAATACAAGCAACGAATGAATATAATGTACCTGACATGTCGTACTTCAGTGTATAGTTATGGCTTCAAAAGCGACGTGATATGCTGTTTCTATAGCTATCTCTATTCTGAGGTTGAAGCCTATATACGAATAGAGCATTTTACGCAAAACTCAGCTTATCAGATAGCGCCACTAGCGTAAAAAGTGTATCATCCATAGATATATACCATAATACCTCTATGCCTCCAAATTAATTGAAACTTCACAAATCACAGATTTAAATATTGGCGGCAACGAGGTTTTAAAACCTCGTTAACTGGCTGTTGTCAAAGTAAAGGTGTTATAAATATTCACAACATCCTTGGACAGAACATATTTCACATTTATGAATTGTGAATCCTCTAATTTATTTATTTATTGTAGATTATAGACGCGTCGACAACTTAGGTCATTAGCGTCTTTTATCATCAAATCAAATAACAAATAACTTAAAACTAAATGACATTACAAAACATCCATGAGTGGAGGTGGGATTCGAACCCACGACAGTGTGATCCAAAGTCCTGCTACGCTAACCGTTACACCACACTGTCCTCGTGAATCCTCTAAGGTTTATATTTGTTCTATGCGCTAGTAGCGTCACAAGTGGCAAAAACTTGCAGTTTTATGTCCTATTTATTAAAGTTGATGTGTAGGCCTGTTCCATTTAAGCCCGTATTCACCGAGCCTAGTTAGTTATTTATTCCGTTGATTTATTCCCCTGGTAACTATTACTCGGAATAAATAGCGACAATTCAATTCACCAAACGTAGTTAAGTTTACTGCAGGTATAAATCGTAAGAGTAACTATTCTGTTCAATTTCAAGGGTATAAATATTTATTCGCCTAGTAAAATAGGATGTATAAACTATATACATAACTATATATATAAGGTATAAACTAAATTTGTACCTGAAGTTACTATTCTATCGAATGAATTGCTTGGTGAATTGAAAGTTAATTTTATTCCAAGAAATAAATTTATTCTAAGATTAGTAACTTCTATCTTTAACAGTGTTTGGTGAATACGGGCCTTAGTCAACATATTGTGACGTCACTTATAGCAAAAGTATTCCAGGATGAGTAAAAAAACTGAGAACATTTTTCACGTACAGAGCCTAATCTCATTCGAAATTGAACTTGAAATACCGAACGTATTTCAATGAAAATTTACCAGGCGAACCAATTATAAATGATTATCTTGCAAGCAAATCTGCCCGACGCGACGCGCATATGTATGGACTTCCGTTTTTAATTATTATAATATTTTATCAAAATAAAATGATCAAAAAACAATTTACTCAACTGTATTTAAAACGCGTTCTAAAAATGCCTACCAGTATTTTGTTTCAAATTGTTCGAACGCGATAAACAATTTTTTTCGAATTTTTATAGTTATATACAGATATTAAACAAAATGTTTGACAAAGTTGTAACACATCTTGTAATTAGCATTTTGATTTTCTATAAAATATTTCTTGTCGAAATGGTAACAAATATTATTTTCTAATTTGTAAAAATTTCTTTTAAAAAATGTTTTGTGACAGTATATTCAAGCTAGTTATGGTAAAGTTTACGTTTAGCGAGGGTAGTGAATTGAATAACTGAGGGCAGTGAATTGAATAACATTAAAATGATTTGAATGAAATTTACTGAAACGGAGTTTTGGATTGCAAAATTTCGATCTAGCTTATAGGTCTCAACCAAGAAAAAATTCGTTTTCTAATAGATTTTATAATTTTAAAAATCAATTTATAATGAACGTATACGCCACTTTATGAATTAACAACGACAATTTTCAAACTAATTATTTTTCTTAATTACATAATATTATTATACATATTTTTCAGATGTTAAAATAATTTGATATGAATAAAACAATCAATTCAAGTAAATAATCAAAAGTTCATTATTAATGTTTGGAGATACTTTGATCTTAATTTTCAAGCAAAAATAGCTAAAAATATAAACTCAGTCAAAGTCTTGAAGCAGAGTAATTTCTAAAAAGATGGTTTTTTACAGAAACCGGAAGTTAAAGTGAATTCATTCAAAATTCTGTCAAACAATAATTCTTTCATTGAAGTTGAATTATATCCTGATAACTTGCAATCAAAGTCGAAAAATCCTATTGGAAGCTTTACACTGAAAGACGACACAACTGATCGTACCATGGTAAAGGAAGTAAATTTAACTTTCTGATTTGGAATTTATAATACTATACTCTCTTTTTCATTTCAGTTAATAATTGGTTTTATAGAATCAGAAAATCAAGATCAAATTCCAATTAATTCAAACATATCAATCTGCGAATTTGTACAAGAAAGCGAAATGATTATTTCGAAAAACATTTATTTTCCAACAAAATGTCCTTTTCGTATTGTAAGTAAAAACATTTTTTTTTGCAAATCAACTGAACGGTTATTTGAACCTACGGTACCTACATACAAAATACATTAAATATTGGTTTATAAAAAAACATGCTCTACTGAATCTTATTTTAAAAATAGCCTAATGTGAAGTAAATCTCAGCTTTAAGTCAAAAAATATTTTAAAATACACACGCGAGAAAGCTCCAAATACGGCATCTAATAATAATTAACAATGAAAGATAAACAATCAATATGATTAATTTCCCTAGACCGTAGCTATAGTAATTTATGCTACATGTGGGATAAGTAGCAAATAATCTGACAGTCGTGTTTTGCGACATGAGCGTAAGTTTTATGGGGCATTCGTATGAAGACTCGTGTGATTGTGGCAACTCGCCTAACGGCTCGTTGCGACAAACCACACTCGTCTTCATACGAATGCCTCATAAACCTTACAGCGAATGTCGTAATCACGACTGTCATATTTGCTACTTATCCCACCTGTAGCATACAATACTTTTTACAACTACTGCTCTGGAAGTTGACTTTGAGAGAAATAGGGTAGAAGTACCGTTTTTGGCCACCTTTGCACCGTTTTTGGACAGTTTAAATTTGAGTTAATTTATAAAAAATTGCAATATTAAAATGATTTTTTATTGAATTTTCATTTTTTTACACCTAATTTAATTACTATATACATGAACGATAAAAAGTAAATTATTATCGCGACATTAGATGGCGTTTCAGTAGTCTCTAGTAAAGTGAAAAAGATAGAGTGAGTTAAGTACAGATTGTGTTCGTGAGGTTATATTTCTATAGTAGTATAGTTTAGGCGGAATCCGTGCAGTTATGTGATATTTAACCGAACATGTGCGTTTATGAAACACATATAGTCAAGTATGCGATTATTGTGTATTTCGGAGATGACATACAGCGCTCGAAAAGTCAACTTCCAGAGCAGGCGTTGTAAAAAATACATAAGAATATCAGACGATATTATCGCCATGATATTATATAGAATTGTGTTTAAATTGTGTTTTAAAGACCACCAACAGCTAAGGTTATTTGGGCCCAGCACCAATTCATATTTTCAATTCATTATTATTTTTTTTTTTTTAATATTAAATTGAAAATCCAATTGACACTTTTACCAGCTCTCGGGCTAGAACCCGAGAACTGGGGACTTGTAATAGAGGAACCATAGCAACGCCATGTAAACAACAGCGCCGCTACACTCTCGGCTATTCTCAAGCCCTATTATATAGAAGGCTGTATAGGAAAAATGTAAATATATAGGAAAGATTAAATGTTCACTGTCGGGCACTGTGTAGTAAGTGGAAACTTTCCTGACGCGAAATCGGGAATTCTGGGTTCGAATCCCGGCGGTGCATTTACATTTTTCCTATAAGTATAGCCTTCTATATAATATCATGGCGATAGTGTCGTCTGATATTTAGTTACGGTCTAGGGAAATTAATCATATTGATTGTTTATCTTTCATTGTTAAGAAATATTTTGCAATCTCTTGAGGTAACTTATGAACTCGATCCTAGAAGTCATAACGCAGTTAATTTTTAACTTTCCGTTGGAAGTTATTTAATGGGTCCGATTTTTTTTCAGGGTGATTATTTTATATACGACACATTATTTGACATGATTGAATGGCCAGTTGATCTCACATTTGGAAATTATCAAATATCAACTGGCTTTTATTTAGAAGAAAGGCAATTGCTTTCCGCAGTTGTGTCTGTAATAGTTACTGAAGGAATTGACGAAATCGAAAACTTTATTAACAACAAAGATTTTGAGGGAACACTCTAATTTCATAAATTATTTTAAATATTATTCTATATATTCAAATATCCAATCAGTAATGCTTAGTCCAAACAAATTTTACAGCTCTATCATGGGTCAGTATCATTAAAGTGTTGAAAAAATGTTTATATTTTTATTTTATAAATTATTTTTTGATAATAAATTGAAAATCCAACTGATACTTTAAACAGTTCTTGGAATAGAATCTGGGAACATGCTGAGAACTGGGGGCTTGTAATAGATGAGCCATGGAAAGGTAGGGATGTGCGATCTAGATCGATTTTTCAGAAGATCGATCTTTTTATTTGTGATTCTCGATCTTTTGAATTGATCTTTATATCTCCGATTTTTTGGGGAGAGGTCGGCTTGCGATCTCCTTCCAAAAAAAATAGTATTTTTTTCTTTATTTCTTTACTTTTTCATTTGTTAATTGTTTTCATTTTGAGTTTTCCGACAATGTTTGCCTGTACCTATTTTTCTTTAATGGACAACTTTACATAGCAGTTGTCGTAATCGTACAATTATCTAAACAATAATCGTAATAGTATATAAGTATAACAACTGCACCGTGGGTTCGATTACCACCTCCGCTCATGGATGTTTTGTGATGTCGTTTTAATTTGATGTAATTTGTTAATTAAGACGCTAATGATCTTAGTTGTCGAGCGTCTATAATCCACAGTAAATTTCAATAAAAAGTGGTGGAACCTTTGGTGTAACGATACGAAATGTTATAATTACCACAAAACACCAAACCATAACAAACACTCTCGACGTACGTTTCGCCAACCAAATTGGCATCATCAGGAGATGATTAAAACTTAATCATCTTCTGATGATGCCAACTTGGTTGGAGAAATTTATTGTGCGAAATGTTATAATTACCACAAAACACCAAACCATAACAAACACTCTCGACGTACGTTTCGCCAACCAAGTTGGCATCATCAGGAGATGATTAAAACTTAATCATCTTCTGATGATGCCAACTTGGTTGGCGAAACGTACGTTGAGAGTGTTTGTTATGGTTTGATGTTTTGTGGTACTAATTATAACATTTCGCACAATAAATTTAATACTGAATCAGTTCTACGAGCAAAAATTCGGGTTCCTAATTCCAAAAACTAACGATTGTCATTATCCCTAGAGTCTAGATCCTAATTAAAACCATTTCAGTCTGCAAGTTAAAGGATTTTTAAATTGATCTGCATGTAACACTCTTATTTAGCAAATAAAATAAAATTGTTGTTTATTGTTTATTTATATTATTTGTTGTCAATGTAATTTTATTCAACACATGCACGCTTTTAGTATTTTTTCGTGTCTGTAAAGCGGATCTGAAATGGCCGTTTATCGACTGATGACGTCATGATCCACTATGAAACGTTTTTCGATGCTATAATGAAAAACACTTGAAAAATCCGTTACATAAAATAACCTCTTGTCTTTTCGATGACATAATGGAATATGGTTACTTTACTATGGTAACGAAGTAAATATAAATATTGTATCAAGGCCAATGTTTTTAGTATGAGATGTACTACTGTCAGTGAATCTACGGTGTTTGATATTAGTTAAATAAAGCTCTAAAATCATGCATGCGTTGAATAAAGTATCATGTGCAACGCGTGTGCTAAATCTTTATGCGTCAGGCGCATAAAGATGTATTTAGCACATTAGTTGCACAATATACTATTAAATAGAAAAATTGAGAAAGGATAATTATTATTGGCTTTCATTATTGTTAAAATCATAAAACAACTGTCAGCAGTGGATATTTTGTTAGGTACTGATGCATTGTCAGGTGTAATAACCAAGCATATTATGTGGCTCCGAAGATATATGACTACAAGCCTTCGTGCTCAAACATAATAATAAGTTGCATGCAGGGTGCAGTAAGCAATCTTTGTGCTTGCAAAGCACAATTACATACTTGTATATTTCCTTGTATAAAAATATAATAGTATAGATTTGTTCCAAGTTTCAACTGAAGAGTTCGAAATCGATTAACAATATTATTTAGCACGATACATCGAATCTAAAATTAAAATTGTTCAAAACTTACAATAAAGTCATCGTTTTTTATTCGCCGTAATTATCGAAGATCTATATATTGTAAAAACAGACAGCTTCCAGAAGTAAACAACTTATAACAATAGAAGTTGGAAGCAGGACCGGCGCTAGGATTTTCGGGCCCCGGGTAAGCGTTCTCAGGCCCGTGTCCTCAAAAAAAAATTTTTTTTCCAAAATTTGTTTTTTTTTTTTTTGGAAACAGTCAGAAAATTTTAATGCAAAAAATCAAATAACGCCTTTTTTGTTGGGAAAATGTTTTAATGTTGGCAGTTTTAAACACGGTAGTCACATATAATAGGTAACCTCCGGGCCGGCGGACCCCCTTCGGGGGCCCGAATTTAGAATACCTTTACCCCGCTTAACCCTCCCTAACGCCGGCCCTGGCTGGAAGTGGAACATAAATAATATCTCCAACTGTAGAATTAGTATGTCACTTTTAGAAACTGAAAACGTTTGAGAATAGTTTATTGTAGTCAACAATTCAAATTCAAATTGTCGTGGCTTCGAATCCCACCTCCGCTCATGGATGTTTTGTGATGTAATTTAGTTTTAAGTAATTTGTTATTTAATGTTATTAAGACGCTAATGACCTAAGATGTCGACGCGTCAATACAATCTACAATAAAATAAAGAACTGAAAAGGCGTTAGAAAGAATACTCCATCAAACTCTTGGATTTAGTACGACTACGTGAAGACGTGTTATGTATTGATCTGTTATTGGTACCTACTTTTAAAGACTAGGTGTAAGTATATCGATAATATAATTACTGCATAATATCAAAGCACCGATATTTTCAAAGCCGCGCATTGATAAATCTCGGCAGAGTTAACCTGCGAGAAGAATCGTGACCAACATTACAGTACGTGCTATAACAGGCAGAGCCGGACTGGCGCGTTCCGCAGATCCGTGATCTCTAAAAGCCCGAGTTGTATATAATGGATCATTAAAAAGTAGTAATTTTTTTTAATTCTCTAAAGCAGCAACATCGACAGAATTTCGAAAAGCATCACTACAATAATTTAAGTTAGAGTTTTATAGGTACTTAGCAACTAAAATTATAATTATATAAAATGTCTTTAGAACGATCGCTTACGGACAGTAAAATAGAGAAAAGAATTCTGAGCAAAAAAGTCCTAGACATTTTTTGATTCGATGTAGGTACCTTTTTTACGGTAGAGGAAAATCTTATATAAACACCCAGCCCGAGTAGTGTCGGATTTTTACCGACTAAAAACCCCCACCTTACCCCTCAGTATCGCGGAATCATATATTCACCGACACACATCGCAAATTCGATGTACCTACCTGCCGTTAAATTGAGCGGACTGCGGAATACATAAGAAAATTAATAAACCACTCCTACTCCCCCACTTATTGGTGATAATTAATTAATATCTCATTAATGGTACATCGGATCAAAACATGTCTAAGGACTTTTCTGCTCAGACATATTTTCTCTATTTTATTGTACCATACTGTCCGTAGACGATCGATCTGGGACTGCACCTGTATATCTGTAAATATGACAGTTTCTTCATTTTTACATATTTATAGTTTGTTTGAAACGTTTATTCCGATAAAAAAATTAAAAAACACTGGTCGCAGTGCATATCCCTGCCGACAAAATAGTATATTTGCTATAATACACTGTAAGAAGTGAGAAGACCGATTACATAGATTATCGATGGCCCATTTGTAGCGAGCGATTAATCTGGTAATAGGCACACAAAGAGACAATGGCGTCGCAAACAAGTATCGCCACATCGCGTAGATTCCATAAAAACACATTGCGCATGCGTGCTTACTAATTTTATAATAATTTATTTTGTATTCATCCATTTTATATATGTAACTATACATTTTATTTTGTAATTTTTACACACTTTATTGGAATATTACACAAATTATGTAATTTTAATGTACTTTAAGTAAAAATCACAAATTTGCTTAACTTTACAGTAAAAGTTCAAGTTTTTTTAAGTTTTCTGTGTAAAAATAAATAATAATGTAAAAAAACTCGGGTCGCAGTGCCAAAACCCTGCCGACAATATAGTGTATTTGCTAATACAGGCCTTGTGGCTTTATTATGCGAACTTAAGTTTGTTTTTGGACAAAATGAAAAATTTAACCCCTTAATACATCCCTTAAAATAATATTTTTTTTCCTAATTTCAATATTATTATCTATGCAACCTCTGTACCAAATTAAATACACCCGTCAGCAAATAAATCACTATCCGTAAACTAGTGTTTTCATAAAATTTGTAAGTCCGGTCCTGTCGTGCCGATTTTGTTAAAATTTTAGCAACACATTTTAATCTCTACTAAAGGGTTAAATTCCAATTTTGAAACAATTCTGAAATTTTTTTCGGTATTTTTGGGCCCAAAAACTTTTTTCAACCCCTAAAAACTACCCTTAAAATGGTCCGATTGGGCCCATTTTAAATAGGTTCCGTGCGGTGATGGATTCCAATGTGTCTACCAAATTTCGTTCAAATCAATTAAGTCTTTCGAGAGTTATGCCGCGAACACATATATATATATACATATATAAACATTTCCAAAAATGGTGCCAAAGTGTTCAGGAGGCTATGAAACGTCGAGAAATTTTGGTCCGACCCCTAGGTCCCGCCATCCGACCGACGCCAATAGTGTATGTGCCATATGGCAAATACACTAATAAGTGTAATTAATAAAAGGAAAAATATCTGAGTGATTATATTTAACGAAAAGAAAAATACCGCGAACAGATCCTAAGAAAAGTACCGTGGTCGCACCAAAGAGGAACCCATTCCGACACTTGTCAGGGCCGGACTAACATGTCGAAGGCCCCTGGGTTTACAGATACTATGAGGCCCCCTCCCTAACAATATCACACAAAAAAATTAGAAAGTAACAAAAATTTTATATTTTCTCGAAATTTCAGAAAATAACAACAAAAATTAAAGATTCCTTTTTCGTCGATATGAAATTTTTTCTTTTATAGAAATTAAAAAATACTTGGGAAGCTCTAGGCCGAGAGGTGTCTGAGGCCCCTGGGCTACAGCCCTTAAAGCCCATGCTATAATACTGTCCTGACTTTGGTAACAGGTAATTGTGTATGGGGTAAGGTTAGATTTGGAAGGAGAACAGCGTAGCGGCATAGAGGACACCTGGGGGCACGGCACTGGTACTGTATTCTGATTCTGTAAGACTGTATTATGCAGTATAGTCACCAACGGCCAGTGCACCTTTTTCAGAAAAGTCCTCGGACATCGCTCTCTAACGCACATGTGTTTGAAGCACGTTAAAGTCTACCAGAAATCACTAAAGATATCAAGATTTACATCAATCAGAATTGAGTCGGTCACTCAATTTTTCGTTGCGCTCGTGAAAAAGCAGCTTTGCCGGTTTTAAAAAAAATTTAAACAAATTTATTTAAATTTTAAAATATCTTTATAAAGAGAACTTAAAAGATACCTCAAGATATATTGTAATAAGCAAAACAATCCGAACATCAACGAAAAATATTACAAATCTACTGGAACATAAATTGAAAATGTATGTTTTTTCCTCACCAAATTTAAAAATTTGAATTTATTATAGATAACTAGTAGAGATTTTTATAGATTTATTAAAATTAAAAATATAAAAAAAATTAAGTAGGTATTGTTTCTTAATTTTTTTAACAGATAATCTATACCCTAATATATATTTTAGAAAATCTACTTTGAACTCAAATTTTAACTTCAGTGCAGAATTCTAAGAAAATATTTTTTTGGGATAACAATTAAAATATACAAATTTTAGTTCATTTTAAGTTTACTGGGAAAAAAATTCTTTGATTCATTAAATTAAAAACTAATTTTTATTGCAAAATTGTATTTGATTTTGAAGTGATATAAATTATTATAATTATTTTTGGAAGACTATAATATACATTATACATACATGACGTATATACCCATAATATTATTGTAAAACAACTGTGGACTGACCATACCCATAAAATAGTATGTGCTGTTCTAAAGCCGTGTTCACATATATTATTAGAATTGGCACTTGTATTCTCATTGCCGGTCAATTAATTAACACAATTTTAATATTCGTATTTCTACATTTGACACACAGCATAATAGAACAAGAGCTAGTGACAATTTTTTGGTGTTATTTTTTCAAGGCCTTATTTTTGTGAAGATGTTGAGGGAGGCATATTAAAGTGCCCTGAGTAAGGGATTTTACTAGATAGCGGTATGGGAGGGATGCAGACCGCCTCCAACATGTAACAAAAAAAATAGTCTGCACAATTATTATCCAAGTCTTCATGGTTTCCGGGCTTGTAGGCCGTGGTCCGGTGGTATTTCTACCTGACGTTTCGTCTACAACTGCGCTTGACATTCTCAAAGGCGATGTGGCAGCGGTCGAAGTGTCCTCCTTGGCGGCTCACAGGTCAGTGTGTCAGTGACTGGTGTTCTCCCTTCTTTTATGCCCAGTACCAGTGTGTTCTCTGTTCGGTCGTAGTCCGTCTCTCTGTCATTGGTCAACTGTGCAGTGTGTAGTGGTGGGGGTGAGTTCTCTACTCGGTCGTATCCCGTCCTTGTATGATTGGTCATTGGTTTTGTATGTCGGAGTGCTGGTGTCCAGGTTTTACTGAGATTGAGGCCTTCATCTTTTCGGTTGAAATTCTGTGTGTGTTTATGTATTTCTATGGCCTCTCTGTATATTCTTGGGTAATAGCTGAACGTTCTGTCTATGTCTATGTCATGACTAGCATCACATCCGCATCCGATTAAAGCTCCGCAACGATTGTTGTGAATGCGAATACAAATGCAGATGTCAAAAATGATTCTATAATGCTCCGCGATTGCGGATGCAGATGTCTGCAATATCTCTGATGTGAACTAAGCTTGATGGTCAACTTAATACTGCTTACCGCATTCCTCAGAAACGGCATCATAAATTTTACAAGTGCACTTTGGCTTAACAAGTGTGACGTAGAAAAAAAATAACATTTTGCATAATTAGTGTCATAGACTCATAAATTCATAATGTTTTCAAAATAATTAATTTGCCTGGAACTAAAAATATACTACCTAATACAGAAAATAATAATTACGTGTTTTTAAAACTTTTGTAAAACTATAGTCATGTTCCAAAATTTAAGATAGTGAGTCATGCATAGTTCTTAACAAGGCTAATGGAGCGGCAAACCAATGAAACAACATAAGCATACGCGTCTCATGCATAAAAACTATGCCGCTTACATAGTAAAGTATGAGTGCATGACTCACTATCTTAAATTTTGGACCTTGATTATACACGGTGTTCAAGATAAGCGTGCAATGCATGGGGATTTCCTAAACGGTAAGAGATAGAGATTTGGTTAAATGAGAGAAAATATGCAGAGATTTGAAATCTTCATAAAAAAGTGCCTTATTAAAGTGAAAATATTTTTTTTCTAACTTCCTTAATTAAAACCTAGTTCGGACTACGCGAGTATTTTGTCGAGTGGCGAGAGTAATTTAGTAACTAAAATACTTATTACTTGCTACAGGCTACTGTCCAAAAAATCGTTCGCACTACGGTCGCGTACAGTACACAAGTGAGTAGTGTTCTGCAAGATGAACAGGTTGCGACGCAATAAAGCGAATAAGCTAATAAAGCTTATAGTAATGGCTATTTTAGAAGAGGTGGAAGAAGAAATGTGTGCTATGAAGAAAAAAAAGCTATGGGTACGAAAATGAATTAATAGAAGAATTGAACTAGGAGCTACAAATTCTCTTCTGAAGGCGATTGCAATTGAAAATCCCAAAGAATACTTCGAAATAAATTTCTTCGCTCCACCGAAACGTCATTTATCTATCAGCTAATGAACTCGACTTTTCGACAGGTTCAGACTTGTTTAGGCGATGAATTACTGAGCATTAACGCGTAGTAGGAGATGTTACTCGCCCGAAAAAAATAGAACAAAATGGATTGACTTGACTAAATCACTTACTAAACTACTCGACTAAAGTTTTGCTGTTCAGACATATTTAGCTACTAAATTACTCGCCACTTGACTAAATTACTAGCATAGTCCGAACTAAGCCCAGAGCGAAAAACGTAATATAGATATCTATAGTTACAACAACCATGGCCCATTCAGATGATTTCCTTAACTATACTAAAATCATCTGATTACCTCCATATAATTATTTGTAGGAGGATATGGCAAATATTTTTGTAGCACTTACCTTCGAAAAAGTGTAATATATACGTTATATACGCACTTTATTTATTTTACTAGTTTAGTCAAAAGAATAATAATAATAATGGATAGTTTTTCTGCTTCACCAATGATTTTCCTTAACATTAATGTTTGCCAATTTTTTTTTCAGCAATAGTCTGATACCGAAGCCATTTTATTAAATAGCGGCGTTCTAATGGCTAGCCTTATATCGAATCAGAAGCGCCGTCCGCAAATCAAGAGTACGCATGACCTGGAGCAAGGGATGCTGCGCTACATCACGCAGGACCAGAGGGTTAATAAAGTGATCACAAAATGGTGAATCAAAAGTACAAATTCCTTTGGAAATATTTTTACAATATGCATTCTGAGCGAAATAAACTCAGAACAAGTTGAAAATTTGCAAAGAGTACAACAACAACCAGAAAAAAGTTTCCTGCTCTCTGCAAATGTTCAGCTTGTTGCGAATTTATTCTTCTGGTAAAGGTTAAAGAAAATAGAGGTAATTTTTTTAATAATTCTGATGTGCATGATTATAACACAAGACAAACAGCTAAAATACACATCGAAAGTTATAAAAGTTAATTTTATAAAAAATCGCCTCACTGTGCTGGGTCGTCACTTGCCTAACTTTCTGTAACAAAATATGACTACAAATACTTTTAAAAAGAAACTCAAAATATTTTTAATACAAAACTGTTTTTATTCGGTAGCTGATTTTTTAAGTAAATAATTTTAAATAGATATTTGAATTTTTTTTTTAATCTTTGTATGTTTGTATGACAATTTTTATGTACTCTTTGTATGGAACGACTGCAATATATTACTTACTTTCTTATCCCGGATTCGGGCATATATATAGATTATACCGTAGTAGAACAGGCTAGTGGTGTCAGACAGTTTGTTAATGAATTATTCCTAGTGTTGATGTCTGCCCATACTATAAACATTATTGTATGTAAGTATATGGGTGTAATAATTGGATTATATATACGAACTGGTAGTTGCCGGGTGCTGGGAACATCGGTGGTGACCTCGTTGTTCTCTGTAGGGGAAGGGTGGGTGAACAAGGTTGAAAACAGGGCGGCGGCTGCCACACCCGCCTTGTTGCCAACTCGCCACCACACGTCGTAGGGTTGTAATGTAAACACGCTAGAGGAAACTGTAATATGCTTATTACATTAGCTAGAACGCATTCTTTCTCCGTTGTCAAGTGGGGTCATCCCACATTTTTTAATTTGCATCTATATTAAAAAAATGTCAATTATGAAACAATTTTTTTGGTATTTTTTCGGAAGCTTTTTGTACAATAAAAAGAAATCCCAGATCCCAAATGAAATTTTAAACGTAGAATAATACCGCTACCGAAATGACGTAATTGGCGGACTAGCTGATCTACTGTGTCACGCCCACTCATCTGTGCGAATCACAAGGAAGATAATTTATATACATTTCTTTCTATAGACTATAGATAAAGAAGGTTGCAGGGAAGGCAGTATTTTTTTTACCTGCCTTAACGGCAATTTTCTCAAATGATTTTTTTCTGCACATCTATGGCAGAGTACCTTTCGAATGATATATGTTTCATTCCCCTTCTTTCATAATAAATAGTAAAAAAATTTACGAGATCTTTCGGTGTTCCTTTCGGTGTTCACATATTAATATAGGTATAGATAAGTATAATAATAATTAAGTATTATTTAGATATATTAATTCTTGTTGCATTGAAGAGGAAGGATATAATATAAGAACGAAAAAGTTGGTTTACATTAATTTTGTTTATGTAGGTATATGAAGAATAAATGCACTATTCAAAAATATCAAATTTTTATATGTGGGACAACCGTATTATTCAGAATATTTTCTACAATTATTACAACTGGCCTATATCACATTTTTGACAAAATAAAAATAATAACGAATTCCGTAGTGAATGCGTGATTTACAATAGTGAATCCTGTTGTTTTGCTACGATGGAAAAATATAGCATTGCACATAATATTATAGCTTAAGCCAAGGTACCCTTCGTATAAACAAACCTCCCAAGAGAGGTTCACTGTTTTTGGGAGTTCAATAATTAGGAATGTATTTTAAATGTTGATGAATAAATTTGGCTCAAGCCTCAAATTATCTTTCGCTACGCTTAGTATCCAAAAAATTTAAGAAAATCTAATCTTTCTCAAACTCACGCTTCTCATACAGGTATTGTGACAAAAGAAATCATTTGCAAGATCATAATATGTTTGATGGCCAAATCTCGAGTCTCGACCAAGCCCTATAGGATATTGCTAATAAATTATTGTCATGAAATATGACAGAAATTTAAAAATGACCCTTCTAAAGCCAATGTAATACCCTGGAAGTGGCAATGGGCGTGATTGCATGTTGATTTTTTAAGTTCAATATTTAACAAATATTGTTTTGTCATTGAAGATACTATACATAAAAGTAGTTAAAATGGCCAGAAAAAAACCGACGGGCAAACTAGGCAATAAGCCGGGTCCCCGGTGGCTTACAAGACCTTAAAGGTCGTCAAAAAATACAAAAACTGTATGTATATAAAGTAATTTCTTTAATCATTATTTTTTATAGAAAATTAGAGCGCCGATCAAAGAAGTTTCCCGGTAGCAAAATGGTTACCTGCAGATCGGGCGATTCTCTCATCTCTCTGGTGTAACAGCTATAAACACAAATAAAATTTTGGTAACAACCTCACTTTCACATTTAATGCACATTCGTAACTTAGTCACAAAAAGCAAGCAGGTTCCATAGTGTAGCGGTTATCACGTCTGCTTTACACGCAGAAGGTCGCCGGTTCGATCCCGGCTGGAACCAGAAATATATTTTTTCTGCTTTTTTTTTGTTTATTTATTTTCAACCTATAAATTAATAACATAAATAAATAAAAATGTAGGTTTATTCATATATTTCATTTTTGTTGCAACTTATACGAAGTAACGGAAGAAAATAATAGGATATATTTTTAGAGTGTTGGGTGGTTGGGTCTCCAAGTCACTATATGAATATTATGAAGTATTAGAAATACCTTGTATTATGTCCGTCTTGTGACTTCTTGTGATTTTTCACTACGCGTTTCAGCAACGAGTTGCCATCTTCAGGTGTGGTTAATTGCTGAAACGCGTAGTGAAAAATCACAAGAAGTCACAAGACGGACATAATACAAGGTATTTCTAATACTTCATAATATTCATATAGTGACTTGGAGACTGAACACTCTCGTTGCTGAAACGCGTAGTGAAAAATCACAAGAAATCACAAGACGGACATAATACAAGGTGTTTCTAATACTTCATAATAGTATAGTTTATACACCTAGTACAAGGATGGCGAACCTATGGCACGCGTGCCATAGGTGGAACGCGACAGATATTGTCGGCACGCCATTGATTCATGATTGAGGTACCTACACAATCGAAATAATTAAAAATATGTTAGATGCTGTCAAAAAAAATTTACTATCATTCAAATAACAGTTATATTATGAAATCGACACAACGAAAGTTTCATGGCACTCAATTAGTGATGTAAATGCGTATATAATACTCTGATATAAAACGTTTGTATAAAACGGTATTATACGGTATGTAAAAAAATAATATACCTCAGTTTTATACTAGGTATAAATACTGCATATTTTACTATTTTACACAGCACGTATAAAACGTTTAACACCGTTTAAAACGGTTTAATACCAAAATGAGAACAGGAAATTTTCCTATTTTGCAATTGACAATACTGTAACCGTAGTGTGAAAAAGTAAAAAACCGTTTTATACTGAAAAAATACGGTATTATACTATGGGTTTAATACAAAAAATGTTTATAATACCGTATTTTTACATCACTACACTCAATGCATTATCGAAATTATTATTTTCATCTACGTTTGAATAATTTTTTTGTTCAATGTCTTTAGGTGCTTGTTGGCAGGTCGACATGGTCACATTAAACATTTTTTGAAAAAAAATTGGCACGTAGATGTGGAAAGGTTCGCCATCCCTGACCTAGTACAATAATTAAGTATAACTGTATAAAACGAGAGGGGTGAGTTTGCCACGCGAGCCGCAGGCGAGTGTACAACCAACACCCTAAGCGTCTTATACATAATTTTACGAGATGTAGTGGCCTCCAAGAAGTCCATATTTAACTCATCTGGATTACATTCTTTGAGGGAATCTAAAAAACAGGGTTTATACTTTATGTCAAACCATAGTACCTACACTCAATAATTAATAATGTAATTATAAAACAAATCCAAGGTTTTGATAATTTGCACACATTTAATTTATTGCAAATCATTTTGGTCACTCTGTGTAGTGTGTAGCCCTATAGATATAATGTTGTGTAGCCAGCACTGCACAACTCATTTTGTAGAACATGGCAAAGCGTCGCGACGCGTCAAGATCGATCCTGACCCTCCAACACGTGCAGTGCTGCTGCTGCAGCGACGCTCGGCGTCCTCTGGAGACAGGGAGGGGCGACGCCATACTCGCTACTACCATCATTACCTTTGTGGATGCATTATTAATTAGTTGTTATAATAAAATTGTATATAATTAATAATTATCAATATACAATGATCCGTTAATATATTATGTAAGTTGCCAGATCAAATAATTATGCTTTGTTTTTTGTTTTAATAAAAATAATCTAGAGCACACCACAGTTTAAGATATTACAAGAAATCAAGAATAGCAGCTGCTGTAATCAGAATTTCAAACATATAGTTATGGACGCAAACCTGCGATCGAGCGAAGTGCCATCCTACGCAATGGTTGTAAACTATATCTGGGAGTTACGTGACAAACTTAATTTTTTTTAAATTGTTATAACGGTACTACGGACCCCTCATAGCGCGACTTCTATTCGTACTTGACCGCTTTTTAGGGTTCCGTACCTCCGCATAGAACCCTATTACCTTTCCTACGATGTCTGTCTGTCCGTCCGTCTATCTCACAAACGGTAAGAGGGTAGCTGTAGTTGAAATTTTCACAGATTGTGTGTTGTTATGGCATGAATGCTGGCAAATAATATTTTGTACAATAAAGTGCCAGGCTAAAGCAAAAACGTTTTTGTATAACGCGAAAATGTTTTGCCAGATTCTGCGTAAAGCGGCGTATAAAGATGTTAGTTTGCATAAATGTGTATAAACGTGAAAAAGCATCAGAGGTTTACTTTTTCGAATTGTTTTAAAGTTTAAACCTCTTGTTATATTTTTCAAGTTCTTTGACACGTTGACTGCCGCAATAATCAGAAATATCTGGTCCCATCTGGCCAGAACTGTTTTGTCCTTGAATAGGATAGCGATAATGTTCTTTAACATTAATGAATTTATTTTTCCCTAAAAAATGTATTTTTTTGTTTTTTTGAGCCGAGAGACACCAAATGTTCACGTGGCCCATATAGTTGAAGTTTGCAGTAATGGCCATATGAATCATATGCCGTTCATATGTAAACAAGTCTGCATACGCTTGAATCATAATATGAAAAAAAATTAGTTATTTTCTTATTTAGAAATGTAATTAAATGTTGGTTTTTGTTTGAATAAATATAAAAATAATATTTTATCTGAAGTTTCATTGCTTTTTAGTGAAATGTCAACTACAAACATTTCAAGCCTGAGAATCAACTATCGATTCACTCAGGTGCAGGCCACGCATAGTTTCTAATGCTTACAGCTCAAAGAATTGAAACAGCCACTTTTAAAATAATAATAATAATATTATGTAAGTTGATAGTTTAATATCATTGTAATATAGAGGTGCAATCTTGTCACATTCGCATTATGTTGTATGAGATACGCTCGAAGGCCGGAAATTAAAATCGTGACTAGTTGTGGTTATAAGTGTATACCTAGTGCCTACAAATACACACATAGCTGTCGTGTTTAGTTATACAGTCTGTAAACGGTTAACCCAACATAGGGTTAATAACATTGAGAACATTTACAATTTTGTAGTAGGCTATGGGCTATAATATATAATGTAAATATGTAGTAGTAGATGCTTTGTTTTTACTTCCCACTATGGTAGGGAAGTAATTTAGTCCGAAAAAAATATTTCGAGATTTTAACAGATCTTCCCGTTTTGAGACCCTAGCAATCGTTTAAGATCATTTTCTGACTGATGTCTGTATGTGTGTGTGTGTGTGTGTATGTGGTCAATTTTTCGCCTTCGATATCGTAAAAACGGAACAACTTACGGCCATGCCGATTGTTCTATTGTGTTTATCAGCCTTTAACTTAGCTCTGATTAGATTTTGAATCAAATCGGTTCAGTGGATCCTGAGATATTAAAAAAACGTTCTCAATGTCACGTATTAACATAGGTAAAAAAAATATAAATGAATTATAATATGTTATAATATGAAAAAAATGTAAATATTTTTTTTCTCTAAAATGTACAGTTTTCGAGAAAAAAAATATTTTACTAAAAAAAATAAAAATTGTACGTAAATCAAAGTAACCATAATTTTTGCTATAATAAGCTAGCCATCAGTAGATCACTAAACAAAAAAGAGGGCCATGTTTTTTTTCAAAGAATAAAAAAAGATTGTTTATTTTTTGCAAATATTTACTAGGTGGGAAGTATAGGACTGGTCATCAGTCGAATTTTTTTTTTAGTTAGCTGGTTCCGAGTTACTCTTAATAGTGGCTTAAGGTGGCTTAGTGAAATCACCGTTATACATGGCGGATAAAAGCACCAAATTTGGTGTGAAGGTACCAATTAGAATATACTAATAAATGTTAGCCTAGGATCTCTCTAGAATTTGTAAAAAACAAATTTTGACGGCCGAAAAACCACGAAATTTTACTACTTTTTTGGCTTTTTTCGAAATATCTCAGAAACGGTCGACTTAGCAATTCTTTCACTACGTAATGTTTTAAAGAGGATTATATTTCCTACAATTTTCATTCCCACAACTTTCCTGTGGTCTAATAGTAAGCGCGCTACAGTTTCTTGAAAATCACGCTCTTTTTGTAACCTTGGTAACCAATGGTTAAAATCTGTCTTTTCAATAGTTTTATTTATTGTGCTCTTCAGCGAATTTTAAATTGACAATACATATGTTCATAAAGCAAGGAACGCCCTAAATCGTGCTTTTTTCCCATATCGATTATCTTTAAAAATTTAGAAGTTTTAGGCAGTCAAAGTTGAAATCATCACAGAGTTTGACATGTTGTTTAACACGCGTTACGAGTACCTTCCATACCGAATGAAAAAAACTCGTCTAGGAAACCATAGGAAATTTAATGCATAAGTACCTATCCAATGCCTGTTTACAAAATACACTAATTTGAAATGTCAAAAAATTGATTTTTAAAATTATAAACTCTATAAGTAACCAATTTTTCCTGGGCTAAGACCTAGCTAGATCGATTTTTAGCCCCCCAAAATAAAGTGACCAAATCCTGAATATCAAAAAGCGGGACAAGGTCTATAAAAACCCGGCGCAGGCAACCGTTGGGTTCCACGCCCAAAAAAGCCTTAAACGCGCTAGAAACCCCCAAAAACGCGCTAGAAACCCCCAAAAACTCACTAGAAACCCCCAAAAACTCGCTAGAAACCCCCAAAAACTCGTTAAAAACCCCCAAAAACTCGCTAGAAACCCCCAAAAACTCGCTAAAAACCCCCAAAAACTCGCTAGAAACCCCCAAAAACTCTCTAGAAACCCCCAAAAACTCGCTAGAGACCCCCAAAAACTCGCTAATATTTTTATTTTAAATATTATTTATTTTTTAAGGTAGGTATCAATTATATAATTATTGATAAATAAAATACTTTGAGTGGGTTAGAAATATCTAATGACAAAAAATAAACATTCTTAATGCACGTGATTTAATGAAAACAGGACAAAAGCGGGACGCTTGTTGAATCGGGACTCGTGGCTCAAAATCGGGAATTTCCCGCCTAAATCGGGACGGATGGTCACTTTACCTCAAAACACCTTTCCGGTAAATTTCATCTAAATTGTTAGAACCGTTTTGTCCCTATCAGCGTTACATTACAGCGTTTCAATAATTTTTGAGTCGGAAATTTTTGACTTGAGGTCATTCCAATTGACAATTTACTACCCTCGCTAAAGAAGTATAACTTCAAAAATTCATGCAACTATCCTAACCCTATTATCTGAAGCTAAGTTACGTATGAGCAAACTTTTATAGAATCTCGTATAAATACGCATAGGTTGATAAAACCGGTGTTTATATTGGATAAAAGCTTTTTATTACATGCTACATTCTATTAAGGGACACCATGCCACTGTACGATTGTGAGAATGCATTGTGCAAACAATTATAACAAAGCCTTTTCTTTACCTGCAAGCTGCAGCTTCACTGATTTATTAATGTGGCTCATTCTGATCTATTCATTTTATATGGATTATAAAGCTTTATATTTTATTTTCATTGTGTTTTAAATAAAAAAAATCTGTAAATCGGTTGACCCTGCAGGCCATCCCCTAGAACTTCCCGCTATTTTCAAGCGCTTTGAGTTCGAAGCACTTGATAATATACTCAAAAGAAGATTTTTGAGCTCTTAGTGATTTAGGTCGATTCTTAGTGATCAATTTTGTCGATTCTTAGTTATCAATATAGTAGATTCTTAGTGATCTAGGTCGATTCTTAGTGATCAATATGGTCGATTCTTAGTGATCTAGGTCGATTCTTAGTGATCAATATTGTCGTTTCTTAGTGATCAATATGGTCGATTCTTAGTGATCACTATGGTCGAGTCTTAGTGATCTAGCCAATAGGGGATGAAAGTTTGTATGGAAGCTCGTCATTTTTGAAGTTAGAAGCATATAATTTTGCATAGGAGTTCCTTATATAAGGTATAGTTGAACAATAATGTATAATAAAATTCGAGCGAAGCGAGTGAGTAATGTATTAATAAAATTCGAGCGAATAAATACCACCAGCCCGGCTTCGCTTCGCAGGAGGAGAATTTCTCGCGGGGGATAATAAATCGTAAATCAAAATATACGTGGGCGAAGCCACGGGTAACGACTAGTATTTCATAAATCGATATGTCGTTAGATATTCATTAAAATTGTCGAGCGTCTATAATCCACAATTATTATTGTTATTATTATTCATAAAAAACTCTACAATACGCTAGCATTCATTTATCTCGGAAAAATCCATAAATGATAGTTTACTGATAAACAAAAATCCGCGGTTGATTTGAAACGCAGACTGGCTATATTTTTTCAGGGACGCTAACATTTGTAGGGGCCCGAGGGAGGGACTTGAGTAATTTGTTATTTGTTGGGATTGGGAAATGGGAAGGGCCCAGGCCTTCTCTAACTCCGGGGACCCCAGGACGCTCCAGCGCCCTTGGCCAGTCAGCAGTCCGCGCCTAGCGCTATAGGTGTACAATTATTACCCGACTGCGCACGCAAAGGAGTGGTAATGTGTTTAACTAGTCTATGTATGTATGTGTGTTTGAATGTTCCTTTGAAGCACTACACAGACCAAACGCCTGGGCCGATTTTTATGATTCACACGTCAATCGACTCCCCTTAGTCCGGCGAGTGTCACTAAAGACATGACGTTAGTGAAAATTCAATATGGCGACTACAGGACGTCTTATTGTGAAAATGAAAAAAATGAAAGTCAACAAACTATGTCAAGTGGGGTATCGTTGAATAGGTATTTAAAAATCATTTTTAGTTTTCCCTCAACATTTTTCGATTCGACTGACCGTTTAGGATCTATATCGAAATAAAAAATTTATTAAAAAACAAAAAACCCGACTGCGTAAAAATCGAACTTAAAAGATGGAAACAAGATCAAATGATAACATGCAGTCGGAGGTATTTCTGTTCAATTTGTTACTACTATGCCTCCGACTGCATGTTATCATTTGATCTTGTTTCCATCTTTTAAGTTCGATTTTTACGCAGTCGGGTTTTTTGATTTTTAATAATTTTTTTATTTATATCCAGGTGTGCAAGCTTTCACGGCCGGCATTGTTCCAAGTCTTCATGGTTTCCGGACTTGTAGGCCGTGGTCCGGTGGTATTTCTACCTGACGTTTCGTCTACAACCGCGGTAGACATTCTCAAGGGCGATGTGGCAGCAGTCGAAGTGTCCTCCTTAGCGGCTCACAGGTCAGTGTGTCAGTGACTGGTGTCTTCCCTTCTTTTATGCCTAGTACCAGTGAGTTCTCTACTCGGTCGTATTCCGTAATTGGTCAACTGCGCAGTGTGTAGTGGTGGGGGTGAGTTCTCTACTCGGTCGTATTTCGTCCTTGTACGATTGGTCATTGATTTTGTATGTCGGAGTGCTGGTGTCCAGGCTTTACTGAGATTGAGGCCTTCATCTTCAAAGATGATATATATTTAATATTTCCTTCCAGTTTAATTATAGTGTTCAGTTGAATTATTCTTAAACAACATGCAGTACGTAAGTCAGTAAGTATGACAAGAGAATTATCTTAGTTATATTAAGCACGTACATTATAAGGTACAAACACATACTACTAAAGTCGTGACTGCTAAGCGACACGCCCTGAAGTTGCCTATTTTAATTAAAAATTTGAGTATTCTTGGCAGAATGTTTACATTTGCGTTATATTTTGTTTTTATGGTTGTATATATTATATATAGGGTGTGGACACAGGGGCGACATTTCAAAGAGACTTCACCTGTCACTTTAAAAGGTACCCTTGTGTAACTAATACAGAAAAAATTTCCTATAATGTACTAAAAGATCAGGCCTGGATTAAGAGCGGGCTAAGAGGGTCTCTCGAAGTAAGGGGCCCACTCAGCTCTGGCACAAACTGATTTTTTAAATTTTATAATTGGTTGAAAATTTGAAGGATTTATTAATAAATTACTATATTATTTGATTGAACTTAAAAACAAGAATTTTTTTAATTTAGAATAAGGTATTTCCATACATTGTCGTGCTTAATAGCATATTATTTATAAGAATTATCGACTTAATGGTTTACATACTGAATTACTAATTTCAAAACTAGTATTGTTTGATTGTACGTTGAAAAAAGTTTTTAAATAAATTATTAAATAAATTGAAAACAAGTCAACCCATACAATTGGCTTGCATGAAGATTGAAGATGGATAGCTTCATTGTTTGGGTTAAACATTTTGGAGGGCCTCAGTTTTCCATTAGCCCTGGGCCTGTTAGACCCTTAATCCGGTCCTGTAAAAGATTGCTCTCAATCTATACGTAACAATGTACCTAACTTTTCCAATCTATTATATCAATTGAAAAAAAATTATCAGGTGTGTCGTGGTCACACTCGGAAGAAGCGAAACTTTTGGAAAAATTTGGAAATTCAAAATTCTAATGACAAAATTAACTTTATATATTTGGACGAGACGTGGGTTTACCAAAACGGTAGTCAAGTGCGGCAATGGATCCACACTACTGATTTAAAGGGTAATCCACACAAAATTAAAAATGAGGGAAAGCGTTTTACAATTCTGCATACGGGTTGTTCTACGGCATTTTTGGAGGGGTGTAGTTTGATTTTAGACAACAAAATTGAACACAAAAATTATCATAAAAACATGACTGGCGAAATTTTTAGGAAATGGTCGATTCTTAATGTTCGAGGTCGATTCTTAATGATCGAGGTCGATTCTTAATGATCGAGGTCGATTCTTAATGATCGAGGTCGATTCTTAATGATCGAGGTCGATTCTTAATGATCGAGTTCGACTCTTAATGATCAAGGTCGATTCTTAATGATCGAGGTCGATTCTTAATGATCGAGGTCGATTCTTAATGATCAAGGTCGATTCTTAATGATCGAGGTCGATTCTTAATGATCGAGGTCGACTCTTAATGATCAAGGTCGATTCTTAGTGATCAAGGTCGATTCTTAATGATCGAGGTCGATTCTTAATGATCGAGGTCGATTCTTAATGATCAGTAAGAATCGACCTCGATCATTAAGAATCGACCTCGATCATCAAGAATCGACCTCGATCATAAAGAATCAACCTTGATCATTAATAATCGACCTCGATCATTAAGAATCGACCTCAATCATTAAGAATCGACCTTGATCACTAAGAATCGACCTTGATCATTAAGAGTCGACCTCGATCATTAAGAATCGACCTCGATCATTAAGAATCGACCTTGATCATTAAGAATCGAGCTCGATCAGTAAGAATTGACCTCGATCATTAATGATCGAGATCGATTCTTAATGATCGAGGTCCATTCTTAAGCGGACACGCACAGCGTCCATACCTCATAGTTATCAGCTGTAGCACTCGGTAGTCAGATTGCATTGCAGTTATGGGTGGAGTTCAGTGATACATGCCGTTCAAATGTCCCAGCCGACCTATCACAACTCAAGAAACAAAGGTACACGTGTATTAGATTACATGTATTACTTTATCTTGAAAATGAATACCATCAAGCTTATCTATGCCCTGTACCAGTGTACACATCAGCACATGTACGCGCAATCGTCGTAATTCAACGCATAAATACGCGCCTTTGTAATGACTCATGGGTCTATAAGTTTCACTTCTGTAGTTTATAGTATAATAGGTTGATCGGCGAGCGTAAATAAACTAAGCTCATTTCTGACAGGATGAAATTTTCAGGGAAGGTAGTATTTATGACAAAAAACAAGCGCTAGGGTTGCCTCGTGAAATCCTGGTGCGATGACCGGGAGCTCTTCAGGGCCGTAGCTAGGGGGGGGGGCATTAAGGGGCAATGCCCTACCTTAAAACATCCAGTGCCCTACTTTAAGGAATTATAAATAAGCCGCAAAGACTGTCACGGCAGAATGACAGACTTGATCTATCTGACATTTAGAAAAACAAGATTAAATTCGTTGGATCTAAATGAAGTTCTTCGGAAATTTGATAACATGGCAAGTTCTGTATTTTTTTTGATTAAATTGTCATTCACCGTTTTTTTGCTTTTGTAATTTGATATCACCAGATGAGGTGGGCAATCCAATTAATAAATTGTAGTCTTTTGCTTCAGCCCTACTTTAAACTTTCAGTGCCCATCTGGAATTCAGCTCTAGCTACGGCCCTGGAGCTCTTCCGGTGCAAAATACACATAGTTCGTTAACTCATAGTTCTGTTTTCTTGTGACATGACAACGTACAATTATTAATGCCATATTGTAGAGTTTGAAGAGCTGTATTCAAATAAATTATATAGGGTTGCCTAAGGAAAATTTAATTAAACACACTGGAAACTTATAAATTATATTTGTTTTTTTGACATTACACGGTTGATTTTTTTTTTAATTCAATTATAAGTTAATGATGATCACAGTCCACATTTGGTAGATCTTTGTAATGACGGAAAATTAATTCAGATTCGTTTTACTAGTAAATTCAAATGTTATAATTCCGTAATATCCAGTTCCAACTTCCAATACATACAAATTAGTGATAAATGTATTAAAATAAAATTTATTTACAGTACATAATTCAATAAAACTACTCACAAACTCAAATCACAAAAATATATCAATTACTCTAAAATCTAATGTTAAACCGCTAAGAAACTTTCATATTTTGCCTGTTTTATGACGTGGTGCCCTGCTTAAATACTTTTGAATAAACAGGGCCGGCACGTGCGCCTGGTCGGACAGGCGATCGCCTTACGGCGCCATATTTTTAGGGCGGCATATTTTTGTAGCAGCGAATTTTTCGTGCGATATTCTACTTTTTAAAAATGATTATATTTTTTTCAAAGTATCTATACCGATATTATTTTTTGTAAATATTGTTATTAGAATTACATTTGTTTTTTATTTGTTAAGTACCTAAATAAAATATATCATCGGTTTATTATTTTTTTTAATATGCGGGGGGGGGGGGACGGCAAAAGTTGTATTCGCCTTAGGCAGCATATTTTGACGCGCCGGCCCTGTGAATGAAAATAGTATCGCAGTTTTGTTAGAAATCGTTTCTTTTATAATTTATATAATTAACACTTTGTAATACGCATTTAATTTAAAGAGCACCTTAAAGGTGCATTTTCATGTGACGCTCGACGCTGGTTTCTAGCGTCAAATGTGGTCACGTGACATAAACGCCATCTTGAAAAAAATGTAGCGTCAAAGCTAAACATTGTTTAGCTTTTACGCTGGCGTCATTAGTTGTCTCTGGTCATTAATGATACGAGTTTTCTACAGCTAGGTACTGAGTTGTGCATCAAGTATCAACACACAGGCTTGCTAAAGAATTGCTTTATGTTGCTACTAGGGGTGCATTCTACTTGGCGATCGCAACGCTTTCAACGACCAAACGTAATGAACGCGGCCATAAGGCGCGAGCGTAGTGGGCGAAATGGTCGCCAAGTGGAATGCACCCTAAGGGGTTGATTCTACGAATTTAACCCATTGATTTTATTACTTCGAAAGTACCTATTTATTAAGGAAAATACTATCACCTGATGGTTTTTCGATGGTTAATTAAAATTCCCGTCTCACTTAGAACAAAACAATTTTTTTTTATTGAATACTAAAAACATTAAAATTTCTCAAGATACAATTTATTTTTTTCTCATATTCTGGTAGTGCATATAATTACCTATAAAAAAGTAAGCATAGTTATATTTTTAATTTTTATTCCTTATAATTCGTGTACTTTCGCCGGTTATTTAAGTCAAAAATATGGGAATTTCATTTTTGATTATCGTATTCAGACATTGTCTTTTCTGTTAATAAATTTACAAAGAGCTTATTTATTAATTATTATAACAAATTCACCAGGGTTTTGATTTATGGATGTCTTTATTTGACGCTCTCTTTACAAGTTTACAACTGTCAAAACCTTGCTGTCTGTTGACGCTGGAACTTGACGCTACAGTTTTTCAAGATGGCGTTTATGTCACGTGACCACATTTGACGCTAGACGCCAGCGTCTAGCGTCACATGAAAATGCACCTTAAGACAGTCCGCACACTGGCAACTATATCCAAGAAACTTTTAAAATCACATAATAAAACACACTGTAGCCCAATTACTCTTAGAAAGACACAGTGACGTCATCAGCCTATTGACGGCAAAGCACCGCCCTCACTTAGTAATGGGCACTGTTTGCTTGACAACCATTACCCTCTCTGCTGCTCTCTAATGGTTTTACCATAGACGGAGTGTATTTTCTATTGTTGGAACCGGAACGAATAACAATAACCGTTGTCAAGTGATGACGTCTCGGTGTCGTTCTTAAGGTGCATTTTCATGTGACGCTAAACGCTGGCGTCTAGCGTCAAATGTGGTCACGTGACATAAACGCCATCTTGAAAAACTGTAGCGTCAAGTTCCAGCGTCAAATTTTAGCGTCAACAGACAGCAAGGTTTTGACAGTTGTAAACTTGTAAAGAGAGCGTCAAATAAAGACATCCATAAATCAAAACCCTGGTGAATTTGTTATAATAATTAATAAATAAGCTCTTTGTAAATTTATTAACAGAAAAGACAATGTCTGAATACGATTATCAAAAATTAAATTCCCATATTTTTGACTTAAATAACCGGCGAAAGTACACGAATTATAAGGAATAAAAATTAAAAATATAACTATGCTTACTTTTTTATAGGTAATTATATGCACTACCAGAATATGAGAAAAAAATAAATTGTATCTTGAGAAATTTTAATGTTTTTAGTATTCAATAAAAAAAAATTGTTTTGTTCTAAGTGAGACGGGAATCCCTATATTATTAAACGAGTAAATCTTGTATATATGTTTCTATGTACCTATATAAATATTTTCTCGAAAACGGCTCTAACGATTTTGATCAAATTTACCGAAAAGGGGTTTCGGGGGGCAAAAAATCGATCTAGCTAGGTCTCATCCCTGGAAAAATTCGTTTTCTTATCGATTTTATCATTTTAAAAAACAGTTTTTTTAACGTCATAAAACAGTGTCGTATTGTGAGTAGGCTTTGGAAAAAACAAACTATTTTCATTATTTATGTCAAAATTACTCTGACAGTCAATCTTTAACTTATTAAAATAATCAGTAATTATTTGAAAAGTAAAAAAATAACAACAATAAAATCTAAACATAATTATGTAAGTAGTTTTAGCTAATATTTAAATAAATAGGTATGTTATTTTTATATTACCTATATAAAATATGTATAGGTAAGTACGTTAAATGTAGTATGACGTATAATATTACCTAGACCTTTTTTTCTCAAAAACGACTAACGATTTTGATGAAATTTACAGAATGGGGATTTTTCGGGGCGAGAAATCGATCTAGGTAGGAATTTTGGTTCCAGAGGGGAGCAATTAAAAAAAGGTGTTTTTTATTTATTATAACTCGCTCAATTAAAGTCACATTGATTCGAAGTCTATTTCTACATAGATTTTATATAATATATCACAAGTGTTAAAATTGTAAATGAACACTAATATAAGAAGTGCCTTGCACAATATGTAAATAATGATAAAACGGCGGCCCGAAGGGCCGCACTTCTGGCGCCTCGGGTCTTTAAAAACACATCGATTTTTAAAAACTATTGTTAAGATACATACAAAAAAGTTTTGCGTATCTAAAAATTGGCACGGCAGCCCAAAGGGCCGAACTTCTAGCGCCGCAGGCATGTATATCAAAACACATCGATTTTTAAAATCTATGGTAAAGATACATGCAAAAAAAGTTTTGCGCAGGTTATAGTCTGACGTTTGTTATTAAAAGAATCGATTTTTGTGAGTTTTTCAGTAGGTACCTATACAAAAAAAAATATTTGAAATTTACTGGATGTTGTTAAGATGACATCACAGAGAAAAATTACTTCGATAAAGTTGATATTTAGTATCAATGTTTAAAATTGGATTGTTAAAATGGCAACGGGCGAGCAAAATTTCATCTAATTCGAACATTTTTACAAGATATTCAATCTATGAAAATCGGTTTTTGCGAGTTCTTCAGTCAACAAAACAATAACGGCGGTAGATTTGAAAATAGCGACCTAAATAATATTTACAGGAAAAAATGCTTGATTCAAGTTGATACTTAGTTTTTACGCTTAAAAATACACATAGGTAGTTAAAATATCAGAAACAATTATTTTAAATTATGTTACAGAAATAAATTCGTTTCGGAATAATATTCTGAGAAAATAATATCTCACAGCATATTAAGTACTGTTTTTATTGAACTCATCCGAGCAAAGCTCGGCCTCCAGATATTTTTAATTAACCATCGAAAAACCATCAGGTGATAGTATTTTCCTTAATAAATAGGTACTTTCGAAGTAATAAAATCAATGGGTTAAATTCGTAGAATCAACCCCCTAGTAGCAACATAAAGCAATTCTTTAGCAAGCCTGTGTGTTGATACTTGATGCACAACTCAGTACCTAGCTGTAGAAAACTCGTATCATTAATGACCAGAGACAACTAATGACGCCAGCGTAAAAGCTAAACAATGTTTAGCTTTGACGCTACATTTTTTTCAATATGGCGTTTATGTCACGTGACCACATTTGACGCTAGAAGCCAGCGTCGAGCGTCACATGAAAATGCACCTTTATAGTATTGTGTCTCTACCCGCACATTGGCGATTGTTTAGTTGAGGCCACTAAAAAATTCCACCGAAAGAATCGACCGGGTTGCAATTTTATAGTAAAAATACATCATGCACGTTTGTCGTCACCGACATGCTGGTGATAAAAAAGTTGCTCACAGTTTACAGTTGTCTTTTCTCGTTTTCTTAAGCAGGACACAAATGCAAGTACTTTCTATGAAATTCATTTCAAAACTGAGTGAAAACCAACTATTTGGTAGCCAGTGCGGCAATTTTCAGGTGACTAAACAATTTAATCGCCGAGATTAAAAGTTGCCAGTATGCGGGCAGCCTGAAATAAATTACCACACACGAAATTAGGCGCCATCCATAAATTACGTCACACGTTAAGGGGGGTGGGGGAGGGAGTCAACAAAATGTGACATCGTGTGACAAGGGCCATGGGGGGGGGGGTCATAAGCTTTGTGACGTCACATGTTAAAATTTAAATTTAAAATATTAAAACGCGAAATTTATATGTAAACAAAAAAATATCATTATTATTTTAATTATTTCTAATTATAAAATTAAAAAATATGTGACGTCACACCAAGGGGGAGGGGGCTTTAAAAATGTGACCATCTGTGACAAGGACGGAGGGAGGGGGGTTAAAAATCGTAAAATTTGTGTCACGTAATTTATGGATGGCCCCTTATTGTTACAGTGAACATTATTTATTAAAAAAAGTTCTTATGCGAGTTCGGGCCGTTCAACATTTGCGTTAAATATTTAACGCATATTTATTCACATAAAGTCAGTTGAGTGATAAAATAAGGTTCACTGTATACTATCGTATTGTGCAGATTTCTAATTAATACATAAAAATCTCATTTTTAGAAAAAGGAAACAAGTATATAATAATCAAAATGCAAATCCAACATTTCTCAAATTTTCCATTCTGTTACTCAAAACATACTATTTATTTATCTAGTTCAGGGGTCGGCAACATGCGGCTCGCGAGCCGCATGCGGCTCTCCAGTTCCATGCGCAAATATTAATAATTATATTATTTTATTTTCAAAACTCATAAAAAATATTATAGATACTGCAAAAAAAACTTTAAACAGGAAAAAAACACTCAACAGAGAACAGTGAGAATAGGTGGAGTAGAGAGTATACGGACAGCTGACATTTTTTAAATGTGGCAACACTGTTCTGTTTGTTTAGTTATTGGTTATATATGAATAAATATTATTTCATATTTAAAGCTATTATTGTAAATCAAAAATCAAATTTATATACCTAATCCTAATCAAATACCATAATATTGAAATAAAAATGTTAGTGGCTCTTTAAAAACTGGGAAATTTTGTAAATTGTAACTTTTGGCTCTTCCGTCTCAAAAGGTTGCCGACCCCTGACCTAGTTCCTAGTTAAATAACCAAATGTTATTTTTATTTTAACATTTGTGCAGTTCAAGATCCCAATCATCAACCTTTAATTACCCAGAATATGTGTGTTTGTTGGTAAGTTCTGGACAAATTCTGAACTCCCAAAGTATCTGTCGACAATACAGACCTCTTCGGACACAATTGCGCAGTTCAAATTCTTGGACTGTTTGAACCTGGTTTTAACAATTCTAGGCTTCTAGCAGTTCTAGGAGCCTAGAACGGCCGAAATGAAATTCCAACAGTACGAAGAATCCGAGAATTCGATCAACAAACACGCAGTTGTGTTCGGAGAGTTCTGTATTGCCGACAGATGCTTTGGGAGTTCAGATTTACCAACAAACACAACAGCAACAAAAAAATTACCACCCAACTCTATAATTGTTCTTGATATTTATATTAGGGTTCTTACGGAGCTTCGACTCCAAATCCGAAATGTCAGAACTTCTGATTCTAATTGTACTCCTGAATCCGACTCCGGTTTCGATAAATTCAATACGGACATTTAGCAGAACTTAGCAGACCGCCGACGAACGGTGATGAATGCTCGGCCGCCATCAAGTATCATGCGAGTTAGTTTGTAATTCAGTCTTACAAATACAAACTTAAGTTTTGCTTTTATGTAACTTTCGAAATAAAAATTGTTTTCTGCAAATTTCACATTTGATTTTATGACCTCAGACTCCAAATCACCTCCAACTCTGCGAAAGTCACTATGAGACCTCCGCCTCCGATAAATCCACCTCCGTAACATTCCTAATTTATATGCACATTAAGTACATGAAACGATTATAACTTCACAATGTTAATCAAGTACACAAAACACAACATGATATTGAAAAGTGAATAATTATTATGGTTAAGTACTTCCACTAACATGAATTATTTAAGGTCAAATATGCTTAAAGCTCAAAAAGATCTATTAAAAAACTGTTACAATGTTCAAACAAACTTTTAAAGGTGGTCAGTCAACTCGATGAGTTTTGATTCAATACCTAGTAAATATTTTCGTGTTTTTTAAGGCACACCAATTTCTAAATTTAATAAATACTGTTAATACAAAGATTGTTAAATGCATTATATAAAAATAATATATTCCTAATAAAATCGGTGTCGTAAAGAATTTATGTACATATTGGCCTTTTTGTGTCAATAGAAAAACGTTTATTTTAGTATTAATTCACTGAAACAAAAGTAAATTTACATGATATTATTATACTTATCACTGAAAGGACGTAAGTTCACTGTATATAGGGGTATTCCAACAGGTTCACAATGAAACGATTATTCACAGGATCAGGGGTGCAATTCATGCACAAGACGGCCAAATTAAGGGAACAACATTTACATACCAGTTGGACACGTTTCTAAAGATTCGTGTAGTTAGTTTCAAACCGAACATGTTTTATTTTGACGGTAGCGTTCGCTTAAAAAGCTAAACTGAACGCATAAGAGAATCAACATATTTGCAATAAAAATCCCTGCATAATATCTAGTTCTATCTGGTGTTTGGATTCCTAAACATGTTCAATTTAGCTGCTTAGCTTTATGCTACTCGTTACCCTTTAAGGAAGGAAGGAATTGTGAATTATAGACGCTCGACAACAAGTGTCATTAGCGTCTGTTACCCTTTAAGTTGATGAGTGGTTGGAGATTTTATTTCGCTGCAAATTAGAAAATTCATCAAAAATACTAACCAGTTTTTGTAACTTGAAAAATTGACTGTCAAAGACACTTTTGAAAAGTCTGCTTTTTAGTAGTGATGAAACCTTTGGTATGAAGATACAAAATGTTGAAAATAACCATAAAACACCAAACCAATTAAAAATTCTCGACGCACGTTTAATCATCTCCTGATGATGCCAACTTGGTTGGCGAAACGTGCGTCGAGAATTTTTAAATGGTTTGGTGTTTTATGGTTATTTTTAACATTTTGTAGACAAGCTGTATTATAGCCGTGTAAATATGTTTAGATATATTATTATGCTGACAAAAAAATAAATTTAGAATAGATATTTTTGTAACGTGTCGACAAAGTGGCGATTTACCGACAGTTGCGATGTTGCGCCACAAACCTTAGGCAAATGTCGTAAAATCGTAACTGTCTAAATCGCTACTTCGCGGACACGTTGCATAAAATATTTTTTGTTACTGTTGCTCAGAACATTTAATTTGAGAGAAATAGAAGTTTAAAATAAATTTATTCAAAATCATCGTTCGATAAAGTAAAAATTTTTTACAGCGTTTTTTTTCACTTTCGTCCGGTAAAAAGTAGGGTCTCTCATAATGTGCTACTTACGGGACGCCACCCAGCACTCGAAAAATTAATTTTCAGTGCAAGTGTAACAAAAAATATTTTTTTTTAAGAAATACGAACGTTTCAGAAAACCGATACTAAAATAACGCCATAAGTATTACAGAAGTATTTTCGAGAGTTTTTCAACTGATATATCTTAAAAAAGGACAAAAATAAGTAACCCTGTCATCCATTCGTAACTAATAACATGTTCGAGTCCTCTTTCAACAATGATTTTTTGTCTTCTCTCTTCTTTGTTTTTTTTGGCTTACGGTTAATAACACCATCATCGTCATCCATCATTCTCAGGATCTGCGTTTGATCAGAAGAATTCATTGGAGCTACTGAAATATCTCGAACAGCTCTGAATTTACCGCAATTGTTTAAATGTTCGTTTTCCAGTCGAAAGAAGTTCCATACAAATCGTCTAAAAGTAGAAAATTTGTTTTTAAAAAAATATATAAAAGTACGGAATTAAACACAAATTGAAAAAAGAATACCTGAAAACTTCTAAAGGCGCCAGAATTGATGTCATCAAATCAGTACTTACATAACCCCAATCCGTAAGAATATATGAAGGCAGCCAGACAAACCTTAGAACAAAATCTTCGACAATTGCAAAATAATAGAAAAACTGTAACAAAAAAAATTAATTAATAAAATTAAATTAAATAATTTCACTGACATGGAAATTAAAACTATTATTATAGTAAAATATAGCAAAATCGCAGGATAGTGGACAAAATAATTTGATTTATTAAATTAAATGTACGACGTTTCGTCTATAGATTTAGACTTTTTCAAGTACATACATAATCACTATCCTGCGATTTTGCTTAATTTTATTATAATCATGATGGACACAATTTCTAATATATATTATTATAGTCTTGAACGAATTTCAAACTATCAAAATAACAATTTTACGA
The DNA here is from genome assembly GCA_039654895.1 of Mongoloraphidia duomilia. Lineage (NCBI taxonomy): Eukaryota > Metazoa > Arthropoda > Insecta > Raphidioptera > Raphidiidae > Mongoloraphidia > Mongoloraphidia duomilia. Next base: position 10,982,977 of record CM077517.1, on the reverse strand, counting down.
TAGACGCCGATGACTTCAGCTGTTGAGCGTCCATAATCTACAATCATCATCATCAATTTTACGTAAATATTGCGAAAACAATTTAATAAACAATAATATGCATTATCATTCATCAAAGAAGAAAATAAACAAAATTGTTTTCATTAATAATTTACTTACATTGGTCGAATATACAATTTCTTCTCTCAAAAATTTGTTTTCACCGGCAGCTTTATCAAAAAGGCCCCAATCCATTTTGATATCCCAAGTATAGGCATAAATTGAGCTAACTAATGAAGCACCGATCCACAAAAACAAATATGGATTTTCAAAATCATCTTCATAATCATCTGAAAAATATTTTTCCTTAAAACATCTTCAAAAAATATATTAAATATAATATCGTACTGATTTCTAGTGAATTTAGTTCACGGAATACTTTTACAAGTTTCGAAATTTACAGTGATAGCTAGGACGATATTTTCCATTCTAGTCTCTAGGTTGTAATAGTATTAAGGGATGAGCATCGATGGTCGATGTTTTCAAAATATCGATGTTTCCATGTCGATGTTCGATGTTTTTGACATCGATGGTAAGGGAACGATGTTTTTCGTACATCGATGTTAACCAGCGATGTTTTCATACATCGATGTTTTATAAACGCGGAATTGCTAATTTTATTATCAACACTTAAAGTTTTTAAAAACACTCTTAACTCTTTGTCTAAATAAATCTAGAGTAGCCTGTACACCGGCGGGCAAGACCCACTTTTAATATAAAATTAGTTGAGTGTTTCATTGTATTTACCTAGTATATTCCTACAATTACCTTTTAAAAATGACTTTTTCCTAAAACATCGATGTTTTGTACAGAAATACATCGATGTTTAGAGACCGATGTTTTCCACACATCGATGTTATGGTTCGATGTTAAGTTAACATCGATGGTCAACATCGATGTTTTCTCATCGATGCTCATCCCTAGTAGGATTATAGTTATACTCGATTATACACGTTGCCAACTGCTATAAACATAAAAAAAGTATATCCCCCGGTAAGTACAGCAGCTAGGACAACAATCCCGAGTTTTTCTAATTTGTTTTGCTGCAGTGAACATCATCTAAAGCAGCGTTCTTCAACCTTTTTTTACCTGCGGACTATCGAACTAATAATCAATGTAGATGGTATTTTATTTATGAAATCTAATGTTTTAAAATTACAATTTTTAATTAGTGCGACATCTACAGCTGGTGTAGCGGCTACATGGTGACATTTTTCGCGAACCAGAACTGGTCAGCGGATCACAAGGCTGAAGAACACTGATCTAAAGAATCCGAAGTGTTTATGTTATATTTTTATTTATTGTATGAATTGTAGGAGTAATTATTAGGGAATGCAATCTCGAGCCGAGGTTGGCAATTCGAGATCTCGCGAGATCAGTCTGGGTTCAAGATTGACAATTCGAGATCTCGCGAGATTGTCTGGCGAGATCTCGATAAATCTCGACAATATCGAGATTTCGCCTACTTTTAAAAAGAACGTATTATTTTGTATCTAAAATACTTAAACTTAATGAAAACTACTTACTTGGGACAGTGTGACTGTGTCACTGTGTACGTGTGTGATTTATTGCGTAGTGCACTGTGCAGATGATTATTATTCATTACTTTCCTTAAATAAACGTTGATTTTTTTGTTCCAAGATTCAATTAATGTTTTGTTTTATTTTCAAAATATAACATTAATACCCCAACTCACACAGCACACTATATGTCAATTAATTATTTTGGAAATAACTTCTTAGGAGTTATGAAGTATAGAGTAAGTTACTATTAGTAACGTTCACGAACATTTGGTTTGAATTGTTCTTAGACATATTCAATATTCACTTAACTTTGTAATTTGTTAGCCATCTAATGCTTGTTATAAGTTAAATAACTGTCCATTTTACTCAAGAAAACAATAATTAAAACAATATATGCAGAGAAACAAACAGAACCAATTAGCGCGACTGTCAAAAACTATTACTTATAAGTTTTTTTTCAAGCGCGTTCGTTCTTGAAATCTCGTTCGAGATTTCAAAAACGAGATTGCCTGCCCACGAGATTAAATCTCGAAAAATGCCTCGAGATCTCGCGAGATCGAGATTGCATTCCCTAGTAATTATAACCGATAGTAAACGGTAAAGGAAGGAAAAAAATAAGACTTTTTAACCTTTTAAGTCATTCAATTTATACTGAACAAGCCTTCGTATTATTTAGACAGAATTCACTATTTTGCTGGAAAACGGTGTAATTATATTCTAAAAAAAATGTTAGTACCTTTGTACAATTGACGCAATGTACCAAATATAACAACAAAAAATGTAGATGCATATTTTCCTGCGTTGACCAAATGAGGAAAGGCTTCTCTTGAATCACGATATCGGCGCAAACATTGCGCAAAACGTAGCCAAGCAGGTATACAATTTACAATTGGTCGACTTATCCAGGAACGTTCCATACAACTACTTGTATCTAATAACAAAATTTTAAAGTTTCAGTTAAAAAAAAATAAATCTGAAGTAATAATTATTTTGGGAATAAATGCAAGGAAAATCCTAGACTTCTGATTGACAAAACAAATGTGACCTTGCGCCTTGTTTAATTGTTAGCTGATTTTCAGAACAGCCATTGCTGAAGTAGCTGTAACCACTTAACGAAGATCAGCTAAAATTAGACATTGTCAGGCCGAGTTGTCCTACCATTCAGAAGTTCTTAGGAAAAATAATTACAGAAATAGACAATACATGTATGGATCCATCTATTTTTGGAGTCTTATTAGTAATTTCCTGTTATGTTTAAACGATTAAAAAATAACAACTTGATTTTTTTCTTTTTCAACAAAGTTAATCTTATTCTCCATTGGCACTGGTGGAATTATAAATCATTTCTTTTCACAGTGACCTGACACTAACTTTAAATTTATTTAAAACAAAAAAGCCATTTTTTTATATTCATTTTTATTAAAAAGAAAAGAAAAACAGCCATATATCTTCGAAAAATTCTACGACGGCAATAGTCATCAATGGAAAACTTCTTTTAGTTAAAAATAATAAGACCAAAAACGCCGATGTTCGTGAAAATCCAAATGCATTAGTTTCTTGCTCAGTATTTTTCAACTGTTGTTTCCACATACCAATACCACAAATTATCACAGATTACAAACTGAAAGGAAAGGATAATAAAAAACAAAAGGAAGTGATAAAATAGGAATGCACAACTAATGAAAATTATTAGGGGACGATTCTCACTGGACAGATTTTCTAAAACAATTGTAATAAATTGTTAATAAATTCTTAAACATTGATTCATTTTTGACCGTTTCGATGAGAATGGCCCCGTAACACAAAGAAACATAGATACATTGATGGAGACAAACTAAATGACATTCTTACCTCCTGCATTTAACCAATCACCGTTGGTGTAATAAAAACAAATGAGGAAATGAAAATCGAGCAGAGCCATAACTAAACTGTTCAATTGATCAGCCAGCCAGAAATCAGCAAATCCTACTTTGAAAAATGGCGCGGCAAACATTTTACCCTATAATAAAATTATATTCAATAAATTAACAGCATTATACTTCTTTGACTGTCCTAAAATATCCAATTGCTGGCCTGAAAAAGATACTGGAAAATGAAAAATAAAGGATTCATTTCCAAGTTAAAATAGAAAGTGTATTCACGTATCATATTATAGATTATCAGGAAAAAAGTACAATAACAAAACAAATTAAAGGATAAAATGTAGACCTGCGTTTTCGGAAAAACATCAAATATAGGTGGCTAATTACAAAATCAATTAATATTTTTGATTATAAAAAATATTTCAAATAACACAGTTCACCTAAATCGGTGTCCACTGCCCGTCCGTTAAATTAACGGATAGAAATTTTTTCTTTTACATTTCGGAAATATACATACTATTATATTCTTTATAATCAAAAGTAAATATTTGCAACGAATTGCAAAAAAAAAATAAATTAGCATAATATTGGTTTTAAATAAAATTTAACTTACACAGATTCTTAGAAACCAAAATCTTGCTTCATGTCGAAACATTTTTAATGGATTTAATATAAAAACGAACATTATAAATGTTAAAGCTAAAGGATTTATATATGGAGGGATACTGAGACTTGCACTGTATAAAAAACTTAATAAGCTCAGAGTCCAAACTACACCGAACACCGCTGCCAATTCCATTAAATGTTGTTCGGACAAATGATTTCGAGGATCAAGTTCAAATATAAGTACATGATTTACGCCAGATGAACGCCATCCATAAACGTTGATTCCGATTAAAAACAAAAATTCAATAATTAAAAATGGACCTCGATAAAGACGAAAAGCTACCTTCAAGTTTTCATTCGTATCATTATGAAAAATAGCTGAAATAAAAAAAAATATATATTAACACTTATTTAGTATATTTCCAACACATTCTGAAATATTGGTTAATTTAAAATGCAGGTAAAATTTCTACAGAAATTTTATATTGACTAATTAACTACATTTTGGCGACACCGTTGAACTATTTACACAAAATGATCAAACTTTTTTATAAATTTAATCATGACGTCTATCCCAATCAGTAATTATTTTCAGTGTTATGTTAATGTTACATAATATAAAGGTGCGTACACATTTGCGAGCCGTTCGCGAGCTGCTCGTGAATCGTCCGTTGAAATTATTTTCACAACAAACTTCCAGCGATCCATAGGAAAGGAAATAACCAACCGCAAACCACAGTTCAGCAGTCATTTCTTTAATTTTTTTTTGAAATGGTTCTTATGTTTAGAATCCCAGAATAAAGATTTGGCTTTATAAATATCAATCAGTTTCAGTAAATTTTCTTCTGGTCACTCCATAATTAAATAAATAAAAACGGTGGAACAAAATCAATAGATACAAATTGAATGGACAATGGAGCCTGCAGGTTCACGAGCATAAAGAAAAATAACAAACTATACACGACGCCGTCCCAATGTAAACTGAGAACGTCTTTGTGTTCATCAGAAAAACCGACAGGAGGCGGATCGCCATGAGCAGTTCACAAGCAGTTCGTTCGGCGCTCCAAACCGCGTCCCAATCATGAGAAATAGCGGCTAGCAAATGTATACGCACCTTAAAGTCTTCTCCCATCAGTAATATGCGACTAGGAGTGGACGCTACTCTGTTTGAGGCCTCTACAATCTACATACACATCCTTTTGAACAGAACTTTTCCATAAATTCTATAGAATTATCGCTAGGCACTTGGTAGAACATGATTGAATAAAAATTAATAAACAAACACTTGCAAAATTCTACACATTTATTCATCTCAACGATCGTTTCGGGTTCCTATCCCATCATCAGGAGTTTACGTTAAGTTTTAATGTAAACTCCTGATGATGGGTTAGGAACCCGAAACGATCGTTGAGATGAATAAATGTGTAGAATTTTTAAAGTATTTGTTTATTAATTTTTATTCAGAACTTTTCCTTTAGAGACACTGAGCTTCAGCTGCCACGCGCGAAACTTGTAATCTTGTGATTGCTTACACTTGCTTTTGAAAATCATGGTAGCGTCAAAATCTTGTACTTTTAGTGGAAGATCTCCCTATTAAAGTATTAATTACATGATAACGCACCTGATAGAATAACGGCAATAAATAACACAATGAATGATCCGGAAAATAGACCAACTTTGAAAGTAGTCCATGGTGATTGTTGCTCTCCTAATGGTGGTACACGCAAACGTTTCATTGCACGCTGACGATCGCCTGCTTCCAATTCGTTCGTTACTAACGCTTCGGTATCTGCAATTAATCGACCAATGTCCGGGCTGGTATGGAATCGCGACGTATCTACATGTTCTATATGCCATTTTGCACCCAAATCAACTGACAATAACTAAACAACGAAAAGTAAAATTGTCAAATAATTAAAGAAATATGTAGCTCAAGAAATGGATTTTTTTAACAGTTACTCGATGACTAATGAAACTATTACTAAAATTTTAATTAAATTTTTTTAATTAATTTAATTTTACAAGACTAAAGAATAACAATTTTTATTTGTTAGAATTCTTTTAAATATATAGTTTAATCTATTGTTAATTTCTGTTGGCTATATTAGAAAAAATATTCTCACATGTGATGACTTTTTTAGAGTACTCTAATTAAATTCAACATACCTTAAAATTTTTGGAAAAAATAGGTTCTTATCCATCGTGTAAATAATTTAAAAATTTTGTAATATTCTGAGATGATCAATGGTTCTTATATTTAATTTTTAACAATTAATTTAATTTAATAAAAATACTTCATAAAAAATGTGCGTAAATATGAAATTTCGCAAATATGAAAAAAATATTCATCACGTGTAAGATCTGTTTTCCCCCAGAAAGGACATGAAATTTCTTATGTTAGTATGTTTATATGCACACAGCACAATCAATCAATAGATAGGACTATTATTTTTCATGCCTATATTGATCTATGATTTATAATGTTAGGTAGATATAAATTTTAGTAAGTTTTTTGTTTACCGCATTACAGTTTGTTTATGGAACACTTACATAAATTACATTCCTGGTGTATTATTTCTTTTCCAAAATCAAAAGTATGTTTTTCGTTAATGCTGTGTTGTACCAAACTTGTTTTTTTCTATTATGTCTTATGTAAATATTTTAAATGATGAAAACACAAATTATTTTCGAAACGTTGAGCAAGAATGGGCCTATAAACGACTTTTTTTAAATTAAATCATTGGAATGAGCTGCGTCTAACTTAAATAACGTCGTTGGATTTTTTTATGTCTAGCACTTAAAACGGCTTCACAATTTTTTTTTTAAGTTGATTAAAATAGACCGCACCTCTATTTTTCCATTCGAACGGCTGACGTCTCTTGCTTCGAATAGCACAGCCTACTTCTACAGCCCATAAATTTAATACATGTCCCAAATTGATAGTTGATTGATAGCAGATATTAAAATTTAAAAATTTGTATCTCCATAACCTTAACGCATAGAAATGAAATAATTAACGCCATCGTGTTTATGGCAAGGAATTCTAATAGGAAACGGTCATATATTAATTATTTTTTTTACAATCTCATTCTAGCAAATAAGAATTGTTATTCTTTAACTTTAGCCTATCCTGTTTATTAGCTTTAAGTAACAACTTTAATTAAGCAAAGTGTTTCGAGAAAATGATTAAATAATACTTCTGAGACTGTTATCATGACGTATGGGTGCTACTTATCAATAACCGACTTCTTCCTTGCCAATTTTAACAGTCAATTCAACGCAAAAAAACCGGCTTGTAACAGTCAACTTGACAACGGAAAGAGAACATGATGGAAATATATGACCAGTTTTCATCGTTAGCAAGTCATAATATGGGAAACGCAGTAACTATATTTAAAAAAGAGCTTTTTCCGACTTACCTTATCGTGTTTTTTCAAAATTTTACGAAAACCAGTATGATTAAGAGTTTGATAATTTTGTAATAAAATTAAACTAAGATAAAATTCACTGAATGCTAATTTTAATTCTTGCACTTTTCTAGCAGGAACATTAGGTTTTCGAAAACTGATGGCTGGTTTACTGCTATGAGTTAATTTGTTTTTGGATCCTGCAGCAGCTAAAGATGTTTTTAATTCAGTTTGAAGTGTTGCAAATTTTCTTGTCGCCTCCGCCAATTTTTCTATGAAGAAAATTTTAATTTAACTTTACATTTATTAAAGTTTACACGCAAAAAAAAAACTTCAACTAAAGAACAAATACCTGAATAAAATGTATCTATTTTTTTTAATTCTTTATCACAGTAATGAAAAAAACTTTCATCGAAGTTTCTAAAATGTCGAGTTAGAATTTCTGGTTCAACACTTTCGGCTGAAGGTGCTATTTCTACTGCCCGGTACAGCATATCCTTCATTTCCTAAAAAATATCGCTTTGTACTCTATAGTTTTAAATTTTGAATATTATTAATTATTATATAAAATTATGTATTATTATGCAATTTACCAAGATTCGACAAATACGCTGGCGGCCCTGACAAAATACAATGTTTTTATTGAGCTTAATATAATAAAATATTGACCATTTAATTTTATTTTTATTAAAACTCTGTCATTAAAAAATCACTTTTTTGGAAAGGGCCAATTTTTTTGGGTGGCGAGTAGGGTTTTGCATCATTAATCATTTGTCGAGTCCTACCCATTTCATTTTTTTTATCAACTGACTAGCAGCAATACTCATGTTTCAAAAATATTATCAAATTTTATTTACAAATACCATCATGTGAACTGTATATTATGCTTTATTTGGTTCATATTTCAACTCTAAATTATACATTTTACGTGCATACTCAAAAATTTACACATTTTTCTTAGAATTTGCATGATTTTAATGTTTTCTAGTATTAGAAAATAGAGATATTTGCAATCTCTTTCAACTCTGGATCCAGAATAAATTTGTTCCCATGATTTATTTGGACAGAATAAAGTTACAACTATTTTTGAGAGTTATTTTTAAATTTACAAATGGTTGGTAAATAACAGATATTAAAAAAATTCAAACACTCCGAAATAATAACAGGCGCGAATTTTTTTCTGAAATTAATTCATAAATAACATTAAAACTTTTCAGGATTTAATGTATCATGCTACATGTATATTTAAATAACTTAATAAGTTTGTTTTGTAAGTACATAAATATATTATAAATACTTTATGACCCAATTTCCATTAGATCTGAAACTTTTCTAGTAATTTATTAAAAATTGTTATTGCCATGAATGATGAATATAGCACGTGATAGTTTTAAGGAACCTCCTCAACTCAACTCTCAAGGAAATTTTTATTTTAACATTAACTTATAACACTTACCTCGTAATTTATATACTGCTTTCTCCATTCTGGAGTAATATGGGCAGTTAAATGCTCCGCAAATTTCATGGTCACTTTTTATTAAGGATGAATAAAAATAAAATTGCACTCGGTGATTTTAAAGAACAAAAATCATGGAAATTCATTATACTTATGACGTCTCAACATCTTAAATATAACCTCAAAAAGTAAAAACGCGTAATATAATCTGCTTTGTACACAAACACATAAAATATCGACGACTGATTTCAAAAGTTTACGTATTGATTAATATTTATAAATTAATGATATTAATGTATAATACTATTTTTGTATTATATTTATCACTATTCAAACAAAATAATTATTTTGACAACTGTCAGTGTCATAAATCATGCACTTCCATTTTCATATTCCCAGACCCGAGATGAAAACCAATTTTACTATTTTTAGTTCGGTTTACAACCACTCAGACCTCAGTCGATGGAGATGGGCACATGAGAAGCGTAATGTAGATGGCAGCAGGTTTATAGCCACCTAAGTCTCTTTATCTATGCACCTAGATGACCTAGTTATCATTGGTTTTCATAAAAAACGCGCGAGAAAGAACCGATTTTGTATTTAATAGGGGCTAGGGCATACCTTCGGGGTGGTCCCATATAAATTTTACTTAAATCGGTTCAATAGTTCGACTGATTAAAAAAAGTGAGTAACGGATTAGGTAATACAATTCTGAAAACAGACAACCCACCATCACTTCCAAACATAAGATTATTAGTGTATTTGCCATATGGCACATACACTATTGGCGTCGGTCGGATGGCGGGACCTAGGGGTCGGACCAAAATTTCTCGACACTTTGGCACCATTTTTGAAAATGTTTATATATATATGTATGTATATATATATATACATATTTATATATATATATATATGTGTGTGTGTGTGTGCGGGCAATAACTTTCGAAAGAGTTAATTGATTTTAACGAAATTTGGTAGGCACGTTGGAATCCATCACCGCACGAAGCCTATTTAAAATGGGCCCGATCGGACCATTTTAAGGGTTGTATTTAAGGGTTCCAAAAAGTTTTTGGGCCCAAAAATACCGAAAAAATTGTCAGAATTGTTTCAAAATTGAAATTTAACTCTTTAATAGAGAATAAAATGTGCTGCTAAAATTTTAATAAAATCGGCCCGACAGGACCGGACTTTCAAATTTTATGAAAACACTAGTTTGTTGATACGGATTTACTTATGGAAGGGTGTATTTAATTTGGTGCAGATGTTGTACTGATAAAATCCATGTCTAATATTGAAATTTAGAAAAATTTAATTATTTTAAGGGATGTATTAAGGGGTTAAATTTTTTATTTTGTCAAAAATTATTACCGTTAGGCAGTTGTGTTGAATGAATGAAAATTATAAAATTGAAAAAATCAACAATTACGCTAATGATAAAATTTTAATTTTTAAAGGTAAATTAATTAATCAAATAACTGAATGAGATGATTAAAATTTGACTTAACAACTGCAATCTTTTGAAAATCGATCTTCGCGATTGCTTAAAAAATGAATGATTTGAGATATGATACAAAGTGCAGATTGTGGCCCTAGCCTTTAAACCCGTGAATTTAAGGTCGATTTATATTATCCGGTCAGACATGGCGCGGGAACGAAGCATTTCCAGCAAGACAAACATTTTTACATGCGTTTCAAATACGAATATTTATACTTAGCAGATCCCGTCCGTTCAGACACGTATCAATACTCGTAGGTATTTGAAATGCACGTAAAAATGTTTACCTTGCCGGAAACGCTACGTTTCCGCACCGTGTCTAACCGGATAATATAAATCGAGCTTTATACGTTCTGTCATGTCTAAGATTAGCCCAAACAAACAGACAAAAATTCTAAAAGCAATTGTTTATGCTTCGGTACCTATCTTGTAAATAAGTTTATTGTGAAATCTGAGACAGACACTTTACTAGATTAATTAGGATGTATAATAATAGAAGATTTTAACAGATAATACTTATTTATTTGTTATTTTACAATTTAATATATTCATAGACTGTAAATAATATAATGGGAAATATATTACATAGGCAGACATTTAAGTACATAATTATGTCACATTTTCTTATAAATAAATTATAAATTAATTAATATTCTCGTTTTATTTAGCTAAGAAAAAATAATCCATGTGCGTTTCTATTGATATAATAATTAATAACAATTCATATGACAGTGTTTATTTTACTTTTTTTTATAAATTTACTTTTTTTCAGCTGCAGTATTTTATATTTTGATATGTAGGTAATATAATTAAGTTGCCATTTTACTATTAGTAAAAAAAATAAAATAGGTACATTATCAGTTATTACTAATTAGTATGAAATTATAAAAAATACAGCTGTTATGCGGTTCAGAACAAAAAATACATTGTTAAATGTACGGGCCTTCTTAAAAGATTTGCTCACGAATTCCTGCAAAAAAGTTACAGTTGCTTTGGCGTCATTCAAATAGAAGTTTACCTATCTATAGTTGCCTGTTTTCTTATACTCTCCTTCATACAGATAGGCACCAACACGCTGATCAATATATTGTAGATTATAGACGTTCGACAACAGAGGTTATAAGCATCTGATCATTACATCGAGCCCTTCCTCACCATACCATTACATTATTCTAACTGTTTATTTTCATTGTTAACAGAGGTATGAAAGCTGGTGATGCGAAAATTCTCAGGGAGAGGAGGTGTCACAATGTTCTCTATCCCAAACCCAATTATCTCTAACAATTATTTAGATGTCACTGTTAATTTTTTTATTTGTTAATTTCTATAATCGTTTGCATAATGAATTTGAATAAATGTTTGTTATCGATTTAATTTTCCTAGTAGCCTTGTCATTTTTTCTTTGTTCACATACGAGTTTGCAGAGGAACGCAAATATTAAAGTATTGGTGAGTGGACTAAAAAAGAGTCTGCACACCGCTGCTCCAGGATTAGCCCAACGTATTCTTGAATGTGATTAATCCTGATTAGGGCTCTTTATATGTGCATTTTTGTAAAAAGGAGGATCTACTGGGGATTAAATATCAATTTTATTTTTACCGATGGCGCAACTTTTTAGTCAAATTTTAGAAGACACACAGTCCCTGATCAAAACAATGTTTTTTCTATCTGTTAGAACAGTGGTTCACTATAAAAATAATAATAAAAAAAAAAAATCACAATCGTATATTAGCACGGCAGTATAGACTGTGTGCAGGGAGGCGGATTTAAAATAATATCGATGCAAGCGCTTGTTGTGACATCCGTTGTAAACTCTGAACTGCAATTTTCCGTAACTGTCAGTGAGCATTATTGTTCAAAAAGTCAAGTAAGTAAAACCATGATTTTACTTCTAACTTATTTGGAAATTATTACTATAAATCTGATAAATTTGACACTTTTAAACCCGGTCCGCAAGATTACATGCGCCATGGTTTTAGGTTATATTTCCGTCTGTCAATATAAACCATAAACATAGGTGTAGGCACACCTCCATGTCTGATATAAATTAATCAGTTATTTTTTATTATACGTCAAAATTGAAGAGGAAAAAAACTTAAAATCAATAATTTTTACGTACCCTTTTATGCTATGCTATTTATACTATTTACACACGGCTAGATAAAATGGTAATCGTTTATTAAAAAATTTCCCGATATAAGACAACAATAAAAAATAGTTCAATCGTACACTATTGCCCGCTAGCGGCGCTAGTAGGCTTCATGCACACAACCTATAGACTGCCGTGATATTGGTAATAAAATTTTAAAATTAATATTTTTCATAAATACAATTTACACAAAATGCTATCAAAAATATTAATTTAAGTAGTCAACAATGTTAAAAAAAAAATTAAATTCTAATTTACATGAATTGTGAAAACAAACCGGAATGCTGTGATACTATCTATTTTAGAAAACTATTACAACCAAAATATTGCTTTAAAAAATTATTTAAAGCATATAAAGTGTTTAGTAAAATAGATATTATCTCAAAACTGCAGTTAATTCATTTTAATGACAATTAGTATGATCGAGTAATTCTGAAAAAACAGTTCTCTTTTTAGCGTTCGGATTTAGTGAGATAGATTGTAGATTATAGACGCTCGACAGCTGAGTCTATTTGAATTTAGTGAGATTAATTGAGGAAGTAATTTTACATTCAGCATATTATTCTGAAGATTTAATTATTGGATTGCACTATAATCTACAGCTGACCTACCCTATCTTTTTGCAGTGAATATGTAATTTAGGAGTTGGTGATATAAAATGTATATAGATATTGAAAATATATATTGTATCAATATTCTAAATCGCATATCGGTCTGTACCGAAACTATATATCGGGCGAAACATTATATTCCTCCCAATGACGCGGCACACGCATCTGATCAGCAATGGAGATATGCGGACACGATCGAACCACATAGCGAACAGAGGTCGAGATCGAGAGAGCGCGAGATTAATGAAATAGCAATTATTAGCTATATTATACTCTATTCATTTTCAAGACAAAGAAGATGTAAACAAAGCATACAAATACATGCCGTTCGAACGTGCCGACCCCACCAATCACAACTCAAGAAACAAAGGTACACACACAAATGACGCACATGCATTATCAATTTAGTATGATACGGAAAATGCATACTTTTGCGCATATAATGAAACGTATATATTATATTATGCATATATCTATCAATATATAGTTTCAGAAAATGCATATATCTATCAATATATAGTTTCAAAATCCGATACCAAATATCAATATATAGTTTCGGTTTGATACTCTGAAAAGTAAGTATACAAGCAGTTTCTCAGCTTGGCAATATTTCTGTGACAAGAAATTCAGTGCGCATGCGTCGGCCTAGTATAGTTTTGAAGGCAGGACCGGCATATTATATTTATACACAGTGTACCAACTGTGATTAAATCTATAACCTATGCACAAATCACCAGCTAGGCACTCAATCAGGTCCTGTTATATAGACACACAGTCCCAGAGCGCTGGCTTCTCATTGGCTGCCTAACGCCTATTCCGACGGTGGTATAGAGTAAAAAAACAAAACTTGGGTACAGAACATCAAAGGTGGCGACAGTAAGTGAAATCACTGTATTTGTAAGCTTTACACTGTGGTATTATCCACTCCTAATATAAATTAGAAGCACACAAATACACACCTACCTCTTTTTTAATTTTTGTATGGACTTGCTCGGGCAATAGTGAATACTTGCCGTATGTACATTGCTTCGGGTAATAGTGAAGTCGAAACATAATATGTCCAAACCGATATTAATTAAAACACTTAGTTCTATTTCTGGTACGATTTTAAAGGCAGACTTTACCTGTGGGAGACCGGCAATAATGCACATTGCACATACACAGATATTGGTTTAAACTTCACAAACATCAATACTTCAGGCACTGCAAAACACTAGTGCAATCCAGTAATAATGTGTAAACATATTTGCTAATAAGATATTATATAAGTAACTAGGTAGTTACTTTTTTCATACGCATTTTGTTGAACAAAGGTCGAAATATTTAATGCATCTTTCATGTAAAAAAATAAATCTATGGTCAATATTTAACTGCCATAATATTCTTAAAAAGCTTCTATTTCAAAAGTTACAATTTTAAATTGCATAAATCAAAATATTTATTGGAATACAGTTTTGATAAATAAATAATAAAACTGACAAAATATTTGCAAAGAAGATGTTTTCTCAGTAGCATTCGACATTTACACTTATCAGCATTAACAGTAATAATAAATACAGAACATTTATTACGCCAAAAAAGTTCTTTTAAGTTAATTATGAGCTTGATATTTAACGAAGCTAAGATTACATCGATCTCTACTTTTGTTCTTATCTATTTTTAATGAGTAGGTAATAAAGTTTAAAAAAATGTAAACACTGCCTGAAATTACACTTAAGCCAAATTTTCCAGCGAGTATTTTTTTATTTCTACACAAATTTGCTTAAGCATATTTGTATATCAGCCAATTTAGGTAAATGAGCGTGTAAAAACACATCTTTAGAAATATCAATGAAAAAATAAATTGAATGAATATTTTTTGATATAATAAACGTTCTTTTCGAAACTATTTTCTTTTAAAAAATAACATCTATAAGTATAATACAATGAGCTATAAACTATTGAACTATCTACAAGCGCCACTTTTTAGTTTACTTAAAAACTATATAGTACTGTATTTATTAATTATATAGTATAATTTTCAGTTTTCAATAAACAATAATTAATATTAACAACAAACCAAACACCGTTCTATTATAAGATTCGAATTTTTAATTTTATATGGAATGCATTAATACTCTAGTGTACATTGAGCGAATTTATTTTTCTAATAAGACCAATAATATGACTGATTATTTTTTTTAACTGTTATAAATATTGTTTTCATTTTTTTTGCAACAAATTGAATATAATAAAAACATGCCTATACAAAC
Organism: Mongoloraphidia duomilia; assembly: GCA_039654895.1. Taxonomy (NCBI): domain Eukaryota; kingdom Metazoa; phylum Arthropoda; class Insecta; order Raphidioptera; family Raphidiidae; genus Mongoloraphidia; species Mongoloraphidia duomilia. Next base: position 10,967,577 of record CM077517.1, on the reverse strand, counting down.
GTATTTCCAGGTTACTGATTTTCTTTGCGTTTCAAAATTTTTACGTACCCAAATTATTTTTTTTAATTTGTAATCATTCATAACTTTCAAGCAGCGTACCTATTTTATATATCCAGTGCATCCAAATTATCAGATATATTACTTAATAATAATTTAAAAGAGTAGTTTTGTTGCTTCTTCCATATTAGGTAGCACAAAATAATCTAGTCCATTCGATCATTATATTAATTCATTAAATAGAATATAATTAAAAGAAATCATGACTGTCAAATACAATTTGCAACTCTAACAAATCTACAATTTCGATCCGATTTGACTGAAATTTTCACAACGTATACATCTGAACTTCCTACACAACCCATACAAATGTTTCAAACTTTTCAATTTCCAAAAATGCGCCTGACGTGAATTTTTCAAAATATTCAATTTATTGCTGTATCTATTCTATTTTTTAAGAGCAAGGTGCAGTCTCTATTACATCCGTAGGATGAATTAAGTGCTTTTATATTATTTTTGTATATTCGTATATAATTTTTATTATTTATGTAATTATAAATAATCTAAAATAAAATAAAATTGCACACTCAGTCCTGGCATTTCAACCATACTTCTGAATCTCATTACGATTTACCAAAATTCATAATACTACACAATATTTCTTTGGACTGTGGTATTATACAAGAAGGAATGTTATTACAGGTTGATTAAATGCACTGGAAAATCACAAATATATCGAGGACTGCGCAGTTTATTCTTTTTCCAAAAATGAAAAATATGAGATCAAAAAGTACAGTCAATTAATAAATAAGATAATCGTTGCAGATACAAAAACAATGGAAAATCAGTGCATTGTTTCTGATTATTATAATTTTATGTTTAAAATGTTGTTATGTGGGCCAAAACAAAATGATTTCAAAAATGTTGATAATGCTTGAAATTATAAAGCCAAATTCATAATTTTTAAACTATATTTTTCTCGGTCATTTATAAGTTCGTGCACTTGATAAAAAATGTCTTGGGTTAACACATCGATACTACAAATTGTTATTATATCCGAAGAATGTTTCTGGTCAAACTATTAAAGGTATACGTTCTCCAGTTTAACATAATTGCTCCTTATAAAAATCTATACACAGTAAATAATCCCCATCGCTCATAAATTGTTAACAACTTTAGTATTATTCTTTTATAGGGATTTAAAATGAATTTTATATTTATAAAACTCTCTACTTTGCTACATATTTTTCTTCAGAATTTCAAAAATTACATTTCAACTTATTCATAAATGAAGGAATCATTATTTTAAAATAATTTAATACTGTACATCAATCAACATCTAATATCTTTTTTAACGAATTATAAAAATACACATCGACAACAAAACTGTAAACTGAAAATATCAAGGTTAACTTGTCAGTGTGTTGTTACTAAAATGAAAAATCATTCATACTTTAATATCAAACTTAATTGAGAAATAAAAGAAACTTGTAGGCAGGCATAACATGGTCTGTTGAAATAATTTATGATCTACAGAGTGCAACTATTCATAAATTGAATAATAAACCACGTAAGATGTGCAAGCTTTGTTTTCACTTTATCTGAATACCTCAATTTAAAAAAAGCAAAAAATACTGCATAGTTTATTTTAAAAACAAATAAAATAATAATAAACCAAATACAATCAACACAAATTATAAAACTATTTGTTCTTAAAAATTAAGTACCTTATCGTTTTTAATTCGTTACTAAAAATAAAAAGTAATTTAGAAGAGTAAATGTGTACACAAATTATTTAAACAGTATAATAATTATAGCAATGGCATTAAATTTAAGTTAATAAATTTGTGTTAAAAGATACAATTCTTACCCATCTTCAAAAGTCTTTTTTGTTTCATCAGTGTAGAGGAATTTAGTTTAGAAATTGATTAAATATTGGTGTTCCGTGCAAATGCGCCCCCTCCCCTTCCAAAAAATCAAGCGTATATTTTTCGTTTATTAAATGAGAATTTCTTTTTTCAAATTTTCCTCCCTAAATCTTGTCAATCCATGCAAATGCACGTGTTGCACTTCCGGTAGCGCCGGTACCAAACCAACGATTTAGTTTATTTTATACTAACAGCATCCAACGAAGCTAATTAATGTGACTACAAAGCACTCGGGGGTTAAAAACCAATTCAATATTTAAAAATAATAATTCAAATCATTGCCAGTTGAAAAGTACACAAGTCTCAGACTTACTAAATGCACACGGTTTAGATGCAAATGTTTGATTTACTTATAGGACTGGAGTACGATCAGTTCTTACAGCGTGCACTACAGAGCATAGCTACATAATATGTCATTTATCACTATTTAGTAGCGTATGAACTACGAAGTTGAGTTTACTTACAACTAGACGGAAACTTTCTCTCAAAGAGGGAACAAAAAAATTAGTGATTTAAAATTAATAATAAAAAACAGCATTAGGCATTTTCTTTGTTAAATACTGCTCACTTTTGAAAAGGTAATATTGTAAGCATTCAGGACAAATTTGTCTTTTGATAAAACTTTTTCTTAAGAAACTTGATAATTAATGTACAGTCAGCAAAATTAAGTACTAAAAATTAATAAGTACAATAAAAACAATAGCAAATGTTTTATTCTTGGCCCACAAAATAATATACCTTACCATTAAGTATATCGATTTAGTAAGTTATTTTTAATGTATAAAAGATAAACATATTAAAGCCATTACTTTACTTAAGTAATTTTTTCATTAATGCTTGCCGTTGCGTGATATCATTAAGAGAAAAATTAAGACTAGCTGCCCTTTAAATACATATGTACATAATTTACATTACTTTACAATCACTCTGTAATCTGTTTTATTATTTCGATTATATTTCGTTCTGGAAGTTTACCTTTTAATTTCGTACATATTCTCAGAGTTTTAGCGTTCCGAATTTAGTTAGTTAAGCAATGAGAATTTTTCAAAAGCAGTAAACCCACATTTGGGTTATTCTTTTGATAAAACCTAAATCCACAACAATGTTTTAAAATATAATTTCATCTAAAATCAAATTTGACGAGTATGTAATGAAGACAATAACAGGTAATAACCTTTTATGGTTCAATAAGAAACATTTTGCTTGTTGGAAGTTTTCCCAGCAATGCGTACAATAAATATCGTTCAATATTTTAAACCTAAAAAGGTCAAAAAGATAGAGCACATAAAAATACTCACATAGACAACAACGTGGTTTCAAAACAATACTGTAACTCATAATATTGTAGAAATATGAGAAATTGTTACTCGTAATAAAGTATTTGAAAATGTCAACTCGAAACACTTCCTAGAAATGCGCTTGTGCTAAACTGGAAGACCAAACATCAAAATCTAGTTATAAACTTTAAAACATTGTTCTGACTCTAGTATAAATTACCCTTCGGTAATTATTTTCATTTTTTAAAACTTCCATTTTTTGATCAAACGGTATTATACAAAATAATGCACTGGTAAAATTGAGGATGAAGCGAGATTATGTTTTCCTAGTTGAAATAAAATAAAAATTGCTCACGAACATTTCAAAAATTACTATCGACTAGCAAATTTTCTCAATTTCACCACTACACAATTTGTTCATAAACTGATAAAATTAAAAAAAGTTTGCAATTTAACTGTCAAACAAATTACATTTCTTGTCTAATTTTATCTATTTGCTTCGCTTATAAGTTAAAATATTTCAAATAAAAATTTGCCGACAATAACTCGACAGTTTGACAAAAGACGTCTACATTTTCAAGCATGTTTATATTACTACGCTAATGCTTTATCAGTGCTCGGAATGGACCGGAACGCACCGGAACGCCGTTCCCGTTCGTGAATAATATTTTGATACCGTTCCGTTTCGTTAGAACGCGCCAGAACGCTGTTTCGTTTCGTGAAAATGCCCTGCTGAATTGATAAAATGCATTTCGAATACAGTCGAACTTCGATAAATCGAACCATGACTTTCCACAAAAAAAATTCTAGTTATATTGAGTTTAATCATTTAATAGATTAATCTTTCTATGATGAATGTCCCGAAGAAAAAAAATTTGAACGCCCGTAGATGCATTCAAAGTTGACAATTTTTTTGAAATTTTTTCCCGGTTCGCTTGGAAAATGAGAGGGATGATATTACCTAAATACTCCTAGTTGCTAATTTTGTTTGTTGCGTTCCGGTTGGTAAATAATCCCATTTCGAGCACTGTGCTTTATGCATCCTTTTTGGATAAATAGTGTCTTCACGAAGAAAAAAGTAATAAGAAATTATCGATTATTCTTATTTATCGAATCAAGCTGCACTATTTCTCAGAAAGCATTTACTTAACAATATTGCGTAGCATAGTCGTATGCATAATAGTATTAAAACAAAATCTAATTACTTACCATCACACGGGCGATTTTCTTTTATTTGCAAAGAACACAAAATACATACATAAAAATCATTTCGCAACCATCCAACCACGGTGTGGTCCAAACTAGAATCTGCAGAGCATGTATTCTGATGATACGAAAATCTCTTTAATTTATAGTATGTACAAAATAATTAAATCTTTTTGGATGACTGGCCAGTACATATCAAGTAAGTCCTTTAATAATTAACCGAACCACATTGATTTTGCAAATTTTTTTTTGAAATGTATTTTTTGGTTTTTTGGCGCCTCGTTTATAACGTTGGTGTTATGGAAAGGCATATAGCCATCAATGCTATTTTTACCACAGCGAAAAATCTTCGCAAAATATTAATTCTTTTTAAACTAAGGGTTAAAGATAGACTACATTTTCGAATATCTAGTTGATACAGAAAATAGTGTATGTTTGTTATAAAAAATACATTTTTACTGTTGTTCTGTTGCTCAGATTACCGAGTAAACGGCGCCAACCATACTCTCTACTACAATGTATGATGGATTGTTTAGATCACACTGTTCTAATATATTACTAATATACCATGATGCATACGATTGTTGGTGTTTTTTTTTTATTTTTAAGAAAAAGAAACTATTATTTAAATAACGAACCTATGTTTGAATGCTAAAGATGAACTTGAAAAGGCTGTGGAGCATTATTTCCAACTAAGAATGGATTTGTGCTGGTTACCTCTGTTTGTCTTGTAGCTATAGACGCCCATTCAGCATCGAATGGATCATTCTGGTTCGCTACTCTTGAAAAACTTTCAGCGGAACCCAAAGAAAGTGTCCGCGAATGCGCGCCAAACGAAGGTGCTCTTCTAGTAGTGACATTTTCATTTATTAATTTCGGTGTAGCTGAACTAACAATTTGACCTAACCATTGATCTGGTTTTGGCAGCGCAGCCGCAGTTATGTGTCCTATACTGCTAGAACTTATTGTACTGCTCGGTGATGTATTTAAAACGGGCGATCTATTTAATGTTTGATTTAAACTCGGACTAAAACTGGACAGGCTTGTATTTAATGCAGTGTTACTTGAAGTTGTAATCGATAATGTTGAATTTGTATATCCTGCCGTAGACGTTGTAAGACCGATTGATGACTGGCTGTTAAAGTTCTGTGTCAAGTTGGAAGTTTGCGTATTAAAATTTTGACTGCTGTATGTGATTGATGACGTATTTAAGCCATTAATATTTTGATTTATAGATGACTGGCTATTAAAATTAAAATCGTCAGATCCACTGTGCGTAAGCTGACTCAAACCTTGCGACAATTGCTGACACAACGCCGTTACTGAATCTCCAGGCGATATTTCAGGTATTGGAGATACAGGTTTGATATTAGGCTGGCTTCCTCGATAAGCCTGCAATCGTTCCGCGTTACTAGGTAAATCACTCACTCGCAGTGACATCTGGCGTTTGAATGGCGAACTTTGATTTAACTGGTTGAATCCTCTAAAACTTCCTTGTCTTTCTAGCATGCTGGGAGTTGCATGCGGTCTTTCAATTGCAAAAGGATTAACGGGAGGTTGACGTGAATTTACATCAACGGTTTTTTCTAATCGTTCCGTTAAACCCGGCTGTCTAAACGATCCGCTACGAGTGAACGTTGAATTTTTAGCATCGAATGTCATTGTCACGCCGCATTCTTTGTCTCGTCTTTGTTTTCGCTCGAGACAAGCGGCAAAAGCACAGCCTACTGCATGGGAAAGCCTTTCACCTGACTCACGCAATGCCAGAAAACCATGACACATCCAACGCCTAGTAGTGCCATCTCTACAAATATAACTGAAACCGCGTTCGTGATTGCGATCGGGAGCGCAAAATGATACTTTTTCGATGGTTTGATCAACAATTAAACCCTTAGTCTCATCTTCTACCACACGTAATCCATCTCCACTTACGTGAAGGGTAGCACGAACTGGACGCCTTCGAGATGTCTGAAAAGAGAGGAAAAATCATTAGTAATAAATAATGAACAAAATATATAGTTCAAATAATATATACACGTACTTCCACCATGCACGGTAATCTAGCGGTCCCGCCCGGCTTCGCCCGGGTGCTAAGAATTTATATACAAATAAAGATTAAATACCCGTCCCTCCGCCATATATACACGTACTTCCATCATGCACGGTTATCTAGCGGTCTCGCCCGGCTTGGTCCGGGTGCTAAGAATTTATGAACCTACAAAAACCTTCCCAGTAGTGAGCACAGCTACTCACCAAAGTTTCATCGCAATCGGATTGATGGTATAGGAACGCATACGGGACAAAGAAAGAAACAAATTTTTATATATTATAGCTATGTTCCAACCTGCTATAAATAGATCGTTTTGAAACGGTAACGAAACTGTTTTTAGCGGTTTTGTGCGCATGCGTCAACCTTGCACGGTTCTGTGACGGTACAAACGTAGACATTGGTTGGAACGCTTTCGTGACCGTTTTGTGCATCAAATCATGGCCTCCATGTACCATGCATATTATGATCAAAATATATCAATTGTCATTTGTCATATGTAAATTCCTAATTTTAGGCTTTTTAGCTGTTAAAAACATTTTGAAAATGAATAACTTATTTGATAGCTAGTCGTAAGAATAATATAAATAAATAAACGTACTAAATGTTTTAACTGTTAAAAACATTTTTTGGTAAAATAGGCTAGCTACATTTTTTTTTGGAAATAAAAAATATGCAAATTATTAATTTGTAGTCGTGATGTTTTTGAGCGTTCGTTAAAAATTGTATTTTTCGTTAAATTTTTAGAATTACGCTAATATAAATATAATTAAATAACTAAGAATTCAAATATAAATATTAACAAAAATAAAACAAATTACAAATGAAATATGAATAAACAACTGTCTCAAGTTGGTACTGAACAGAGACAAACGTAAAAAGGTGTTTAATGCGCATGTCAGTTTTACAGTTTCATTTTGGTTTCATGTATAGAGCATGTACTGAAATGATCGTTCGGAAACCGTTCACAAACTATCACAAATTCGGTTGGAATGCTTTAAGAATCGTCCACAAACGATCACAAGTTCGGTTGGAACGCGTTCTATCCACTGCGCATGAGCGTGACGGTAATATTACGGTATTCAGAGTGGTTGGAACAAAGCTTATATAGATAAACAAGTGATTACTTACCCGGAGAACTTTGAGTGCCTCCTCGCAGACCTGCATGCCCCGTGATTCGAACACCTCAACGCAGCCCAAATACTTGACTGCGAACGTGCAGGTGCCCGCGCGAACGGACGACTCATCTGATTGCCACTGGTGAGGCTTTGAACTCTCAGGAATACGTCCCTCCGATTTACGTCTCCTGAACGAATCACGAAATGAACGCCGCAAACGATCCATTCTGCGAGGCGAACGGAAACTTCGTCTCTGTAACAACGAACACATCAAGTTGAAGATCATTCTCTTAAAAAGTACAAAGTTTATTAACAAAAAGTTCACTCATAACAGTCATAACTATTACACATAATTAAAAATATACAGCCGTCCCTAGGGATCCAGGCGCCCGGATCAAAGACACCTGAGGTGCCCCACCACTGCCAAATTGATCAAGTAGTGTAAATATGCCAGGGATGACAACACAGCATTACCGCACAGTTGCTAATGAACTATGAACATTTATTCGTATTTTTAGACAATCGTTTTTAAGGAGGGCGCTAAGAATAAAGCCGGTCCCACACGATGTGACGAATGCCTTCCAACGTTGGACAAATCGCCACTTGTCACATCGTGTGGGCATCCGCTGGCGAATTGCATTTGCCTAGCGTTGGTCACATACCACGTTCAGGCTAAAGTCGGTAAATTTGACCCGCGTCAAAGGAGCTTCCAGCGATGGAAGCATCGTGCGTCACACGCCCACACGAGCGATCATGTGCTTGACGTTACATTCTTCGATATCGTAAAAACGGAACAACATACGGCCATGCCGATTGTTCTATTGTGTTTATCAGCCTTTAACTTAGATCTGATTAGATTTTGAGTCAAATCGGTTCAGTGGATCCTGAGATATTCAATAAAACGTTCTTAATGTCACGTATTAACATAGGTAAAAAAAAATATAAATAAATTCTAGATGTTATAATATGAAAAAAATCGGAAAAAAATGTAAATATTTTTTTCTCTAAAATGTACAGTTTTCGAGAAAAAAAATATTTTACTAAAAAAAAATAAAAATTGTACGTAAATCAAGGTAACCATGATTTTTGCTATATTAAGCTAGCCATCAGTAGATCACCAAACAAAAAAGAGGGCCATGCTTTTTTTCAAAGAATAAAAAAAGAGTGTTTATTTTTTGCAAATATTTACTAGGTGGGAAGTATAGGACTGGTCATTAGTTGAATTTTTTTTATGTTTTTAAATGTAGGCATAAGGTACGTTTTCGGTGTGTTATTAATAAATTCTTATTTTTTTTTTTTTTTTTTTGAAAATTTTCCGTCGCTAGTCATCACTCATACACTCTGATAGAAAACAAAAAAAAAATAAAAATAATAACACGTGAATTTATTTTCACTAGAAAAAAATGCGAATCAGTATTTTAGTTTAAAAATTTACAATTTTTCTACAACTTTTATATTTCCCCTATTTACTTATTCATGTAATAAAGGTCTTGTTTATTGTAACGTTTGCACATGGAAGGTAGATATGCGAAGGTTCATAATATTATATTGTAATATACCTATATATACCTCAAGGAACTCATTTTATCCATGAGAAAAGTTCCCAGCTAAAGGTCACGTTAGTATGTTAGTTCGTAGAAATAGACAGGGTGAATAATTAATACAATGTATAATGATACACTTTCATAAACACTGTATGCACTGTACTAGCGATTTATTAAAAGGTGGCACGCAACTTCATGACATGTACTCATAGAGCTTACACTCTCTATGCATATGTACCATGTACAATGTAGAATATTATGTATTTATCACTGACACAAGAATAATAGATTATAGATTAGTGATGCGCGATTACGAAATGTTTTAGTCGATTGTCTCGATTGTTCAAACATCTCGATGACTCCCGATAGTTGTCACTTGGACTCGCTTGTTGTTGTTTCATAGTTCATCGAGACCGAGTCGCACAGAACTGAATCGTACATTGTCGAGAGCCACATAATATACAATCGCTCATCACTCAACAACTGTGGTCGAGTCGATGGTCGATTGTTCAAACATCTCGATGACTCTCGATAGTTGTCACTTGTACTAGCTTGTTGTTGTTTCATAGTTCACCGAGACCGAGTCGCACAGTACTGAATCGTACACTGTCGAGAGCCACATAATATACAATCGTTCATCACTCAACAACTGTGGTCGAGTCGATGGTCGATTGTTCAAACATCTCGATAACTCTCGATAGTTGTCACTTGGACTCGCTTGTTGTTGTTTCATAGTTCACCGAGACCGAGTCGCACAGTACTGAATCGTACACTGTCGAGAGCCACATAATATACAATCGTTCATCACTCAACAACTGTGGTCGAGTCGATGGTCGATTGTGCAGTAATAGCGTAATACGAATTCAATAGTGAAGAGATCACAGAGTACCGACTGAACAGTGAACAATCAATGAGTCGCGTGAACGTCAGTCGACTATAGCATATTTTAAAAATAATTAACCACGCCTGAAGATGGCAACTCGTTGCTGAAACGCGTAGTGTAAATTCACAAGAAGTCACAAGACGGACATACTCGTAATACAAGGTATTTCTAATACTTCATAATATTCATATAGTGACTTGGAGACCCAACACTCTAGAAATGTATCATACATAAACCCTATAAACATGGGTCTGATTATGTCTCATAACTGAAATCTAAACACAATCAGAAAATGCCATTCAAAATTTAAATTTTTTGTAAGCTTACTTTTTTTAGAAATTATTAACCAACAGTTGACGTTATCTATTTCCTTTCAATCGACTTCCGTTCTGTAGTTACGGAGAAATCGGTCTTTTGAGAAAAAAGGGACACATTTCAAAATTATCCCATTTCCATTTTTTGCACACCAGAAAGTTTTAAAAATAATAAACACCTGTTCCATTTAAAACAATTTGAATTCCATTTTAAAATTCTATCTTTTCAAAAACAAGCAATACCCACACCCCATATTATGCATGTAGGCCCTTCATGTAGCTTATATAGAGGGGTGGGAAACGAATCTATTTAATAACGGTTAAATACAATACGTGTACGTAGACTTTTTTATAATTTTAGAAATAACATCACATTCTTACTGTATTCGCCTCTATCGATTTTCGTGCAGGTATATTTTAATGTTTTCCGGATCAGCGAATTTAGTGATCGTTGACTTCAAAAATATCAATATATTAATTGCATTTTTGCAATTTCAAAAATTGACTTTATTAATACGCCATTAGACTCAAAAAAATGAAAGCATCTACATGACAAAATATAAATACAAACAGTTTAAAAAAATAAATAAAATTTCTTCGAAAATTACGAAAATTGTAAATAATAGGTAATATGAGAACAATGTAATAGATATAGTTTAAATTCGCAAAACTATTATTTTTGAGAACTTTTTACTCTTTAATGTTTAAGTCAATTAAATGTAGTAAATTGATTTGAATTGTGAATTATAGACGCTCGACAACAAGGGTCATTAGCTTAAATGTAGTAAAATTTATTGTTATCACTTAATTTGGTTACGGTTCCGCTTCAATGACCTGCTATTAGAATAAGTCGCAATTTTTATCTTAATAATATGCAAAATATTAAAATAAAATGAAAAGATCCTTGAACATTTTTCTCATTCCTCCACCGAAAAATGGAATTAAATAAATCCTTCAAAAAAGTTTAGTACATAACACTTTGTTGGTTTGCAAATTTTTAAATGTTTCGTTCCAAAAACAAGTTATATAATGAATCGAGCATCTCACGATGCCAATGAATGCCTAGGTTGCTTATCGTTCATCCGAAATCATAAACAGGTAGAAGCAGATTAGGACGGGAAAAAAACTTTTTATAAAAAAAAACTTCTTTCAAAAGAAGCTACTAAAAAGACGAAAATAATACAATTTTGAGGTCGGCGCTAATTTAATTATTGCAAAACTTTTTATACTTTTATTAAATTTCTTTTGGTAGCTTCTTTGAAACGAGTTTTTTTTATAACAAATGTTTTATTAAACTGTGTAGTGTTTTATTTTTTACTTTTTAGTAGCTTTGCAATAGATAAGTAGTTTGCACGTTATTAACCAACTTCTTTCTTGATATTTGATTACTAAACTAAAAAAAAAAAAACTACTGAATCCTGAAGGTAGGTATGCCCTATTAAATAAAACAAGAATCATCAAAATCGGTGCACAAATGCAAGAGTTATGAGGTAACATATACATACTTTCTTTAGGATGCAATTTTTTTGGAGAATACAAAACACCCTCCAAAAACAAAATATAGATATATTATACAATCACAGTTATAACAGCTGTATTAAGGAGAGGGCGATAGACCCAACCGCTGAAACGTAAACACAATACATAATATTATAAATGAATAAAAAATAAATAAAATGATAATATGATGATTGCGCGTGATCGGTGTTGTAATACCCTTATCTATAAATCGGTTAACAAGAGACGTCGACCCGCAATAACCGCCACCGCCACCAGCAGACGCTGAATACAATGCCATTATGCAAACTCGCAGCCGTTTACATGAGATGAGAGCCCTTGAGCATGCATGATACAAGGCAATATGCTGCAGTACGAATCGGGGTTGTAGTTTGACAGGTGCGAATCGCTCGCATACATCAATGTTGTCGCAACTCGTAACGTTTGATAAAATAGATGCTGGAGAGTCATAGTTCTATTTCCAGTCAATTCTTAGGGTTAGATCAGACCAGGGTATGGACACCTACTTCTCCCCTCCACACGTTATTCAAAAGGAGGTTTGGACCAGAGCGATACCACAACAATTTAGATAGGTAAGTTAGCCTCAAATTTAAGCATAAAATGAATGTTTTTCTATTCCTCTCATTTTATTTTACAATAAATGAAAATATTAATTATTATTTGCAAAGTACTTTGGAAACATAAAATGAAAAATGTATTTATTTAATTATTTAGTAGTGGTATCGCTCTTGTCTAAACCCTTTGAATACCGTGTGGAGGGGAGTAGTAAGTGTCCATACCCTGGATCAGACACGGTGGAATCTGCGCGTTTGCGACCGTGCAATTTGAACCGCGGAAAAATATATTGTGATCAGACAGCCGAGGTGAGCATGCGGATATGCAGGAGAGGGGCGAGGTTACGTTACATAGATCTCATTTCAAAGATCGAAGTCGAAGAAGTAATATGTTTTGTATTTGTCACGCGTCCGAAATGCGCGTCCTCCGCAAAGCAACTGAACACCGATCCGATTATACGGCATGCCATATAGTATTAGAACACGCGCGGCGCCGCGCGGTTCTATTTTCCAGCGGTCGAGTGGCGGCAGTCGCACGGATTGACGATCCGCGCGGACATGTATTAACGAATATGAAGACGCTAATGTAAATAAGCTCCGAGCGGTAGATCCGTGCGGATTCCGCTGTGTCTGAACTAGCCCTTAATCGGTCTATTGTAAAGTAAAATAAAAATTTCAAGATTTGAAGTCTCGCCAGTGCCGGATTTATATTTTTTATGAGTGTAGGCCACTTTATTTCCGCCGCCCCATGTACATACCTTTCTAAAATAATAATTTTCCATTTGTAGTAAAGGGGCCTCCTCTGAAATCAAGTGACCGTCCTCTGAAATCTGCCGCCCCTAGGACGCTGCCGCTCCTAGGCCGCGGCCTATACGGCCTATTTATAAATCCAGGACTGAGTCTCGCCGCTGCACTATTTGCATTTTAGTTTGTTTGGGTCACGAAATCCTTTGTGATAAAACGTCTCCATGTATAACATACTTCCAGTCCATTTCTTGACGAATAAAACACAGTAGGTATACATTAGTAAACTGCAATAGGTAATAGGTTACCCACGTACGTCACGTGACCTTCCGAAAAGTTCTAATTAAACAACGCACGGACGCGGTCTATGTGCTTGAACAAAAATGTGAAGAATGTTATAGATCCAGGTGTGCAAGCTTTCACGGCCGGCATTGTTCCAAGTCTTCATGGTTTCCGAGCTTGTAGACCGTGGTCCGGTGGTATTTCTACTTGACGTTTTGTCTACAACTGCGGTACACATTCTCAAAGGCGATGTGGCAGCGGTCGAAGTGTCCTCCTTGGCGGCTCACAGGTCAGTGTGTCAGTGACTGGTGTCCTCCCATAGAAATACAAAAACACACAAAGAATTTCAACCGAAAAGATGAAGGTCTCAATCTCAGTAAAACCTGGACACCAGCACTCCGACATACAAAACCAATGACCAATCGTACAAGGACGGAATACGACCGAGTAGAGAACTCACCCCCACCACTACACACTGCACAGTTGACCAATTACAGAGAGACGGACTACGACCGAGCAGAGAACACACTGGTACTAGGCATAAAAGAAGGGAGGACACCAGTCACTGACACACTGACCTGTGAGCCGCCAAGGAGGACACTTCGACCGCTGCCACATCGCCTTTGAGAATGTCTACCGCAGTTGTAGACGAAACTTCAGGTAGAAATACCACCGGACCACGGCATACAAGCCCGGAAACCATGAAGACATTTTATAGATGGTCGGCGATTACGATTAATCGAGAAATCGTGATAATCCCAGTTTAATTCATAATCGTTTCACCGCAAATTTATTATTTTGAGGGAAAAACATTATTTTATTTGTGCATCCATTTTCATAACACACTTGATTGTATACACGAATGTTTCGAAATATATAAAAAAAACAAGTCAAAAAATACATAAAAAATGTATTCTTGTTGCGTAAGGTAAGCAAATGAGTTTCAGCTACAGCCCTGAACCGAGCTCGCGGTAATACAGTGGGAACAAATGTTTTATATTCTCCCATACACTCTACTAGCCCTTCCGGTATAACATGTGAAATGCCTTTGTGCGTTTTAACACTAAAAAAAATAGGGAAGTATTGTCATACAACTACCAGGAAGAATTTCAGTTGACCATTATGGGAAAATTTGTGATCCTTAATACCTACTTAATTTATGTATACTACTTTTTTCTTAACAGTATTTTTTAACCAATTTATTTTCGATGTGAAAAAATCACGGGAAACAAAACCAGAATGCTGAGAAAATTTTATTTTGGGTTTTGGACTGTGAGAACTAGGGCATGCAAATATTCGGATGTTTCAGGTATTCGAATATTCGCTCAAATTTTAGCCAATATTCGAATATATTCGAATAATTGGTAAAAATATAAAACACTGGAACTTCAATAAATGACTTTTAATTATTTAAAATCAACACGCCTACTGCACGGCCAGAAATCCAATCAATATGTTAACAACAAAAGCAGCTTACTTCTAATTAAAAAGAGATCACATAATCATTATTTACTTCCCCTAGTTACGTGAAAATTCAGATCGAATCACCTAAATATTAAAGCGCACATAGCGTCCGAGAACCATAGATCAAATGAACATATCTAAGTAATCAAAAAAAAATCAAAATTCTTTCTTTCTGTTTTTCCTATTCAAACAAAAATATTAAATGAGCATCTAAGACGCATTTTTATTAATTAGTACCACAAAATTATGGGATATTGCTCCCCTATAAAAAAAAATACTTCACAAATAAATAATACGTCTATTAGCACGTGCGAAGAGCAAATCAAGCAATTAAGTACACGTACGTAACGTAACGTAAGTAAATAGTTATATCAAATAAACATGCAATAATTAACAAAAAAAAACTTTCCTCGCCCCGTTTTGATTCCCCTCCCACGCCCTAGCGCGAACTTAGAGCTAGTGTAGCGTTTGTAAGATGTTTTAGCGCCGCCGTAAACCGTTTTTAAACAATTTTAATTCTTAACAAATAATTCGAATATATTCGAATAATAGGAATTACTATTCGAATAATAAATGCAGCCGAATATTCGCTTTATTCGAATATTCGAATATTCGAATTGCATGCCCTAGTGAGAACACAAGGAGCCATTTTCCTGAGAGTAATTCTTTTAATTATCTCGTGGATAATTGAAATAACTACTCTCAGAAAAATGGCTCATTAATTTCAACGCCGAAATTAATGAAATAATTAAGTTATACCACTAAAATGACACGACACTAATGGGAAATAAATAATGTTTGTACCTACCACAAGTGCTGCCTCTCGTGCATAATTGTAAGAACTATTCTCAGGAAAATGTCTCATTACAAATTTATCTCCATCTGTTCGTTAGTTTGTGTGTTTGTTAGTGTGTTGGGTTGTTTGTTTGTTTAGGTCAAAACTTGCAAGTCAATTTTGAACGACTTTCACGTATCTGATCGATTTGAAATTTTCGATGACAATACATGAATAAATCGTTTTTAGGAATAATGGATTCAAACGGGGATGCAGTAGGGTTTTTTTGACTAATCAACGCCCAGGCCAAATCGCTGAAGCTAGAAACTTGAAAGAAAGGATTTCTCGAAATTCAACCCCTTCGGGTGTCAAAGGGGAGTAAAATTTTGAAAGACTAAAATGAACAAAATAATAGTAAAAAAAACTTTTTAGAGACAAGCTTTTATTGAAATGTACTAAAAAGGAAAAAATAATATTTAATAATTTTGGTTCACAATAATTATTATAAAAGCGGGGGTTGTAAGCTCTATGATAGTTTATTAGTCACAACCCCCGCTTTTATAATAATTATGAACAAAAATTAATAAATATTATTTTTCCCTTTTTAGTACATTTCAATAAAAGCTTGTCTCTAAAAAGTTTTTTTTACTATAATTTTTTTTATTAATTAATGTCGTGCTTTCAAAAAGCTTTACGATTGGATATCTATACTAGTAAATACCAGTCAGTATAGATTTTGACCTTGGAATAAATCCGATAGTTCTGATGTAAATATTTATTCACAAGTCCTATTTTATAGATAATATATATTTTTCGGGAGCTCAAGAGAATTCTAATTAAGAAAGTGTCCAGAATTCAAATATTAGTCTATATACAAAATTTTGAGACAATACAATTTTAAGTTTTCACAATTTCACATACCTTAATTTCTGTAATTATTGCTAATGTTTAAATCGGTGTTAACCTTTCTTCCCACAGAAATTGAAAATCGTCCGTGAACGTCATGGCAGAGGCGCGCAGTGTTTTTCTGTTCCAACAGCCGTCTCACCCAAAACCCTAATTGCTATTTGCCACTTAGTTGTTCCAGCAGATTTGCAAACCGTTTATGGAAAATCAGAAAAATTTGCGGACAGTACGCGAATTTTTAATCCTCTTTAATTCCTGCGATTGTACACGTTGCCGATGCAGTAGAAGCATAGAAAAGAGCTCAACTAAAGTTTTTGAGGTTACATATTATTTGGCTTTTTTGGCGTACTGTAAACATCGCGTCAGCTGATTCAACAAACAAGTTTGAGACTTGTTTCCAATAAGTCATATTTAGCGCGTAAGTAATAAAAAAGACAGAAGCTGGTTAGGGATAAATCTGTGATTGTCTGTAGGAACAAACCTATTATATAAACCCAGAAGAGTTGTTATTCGGTGAAAAAGAGTAATGGAAGACATCAAGAATACTGCGTTACAAAGTACATAAGGTACATGAGTACTTTGTAGAGTGTAGACGCCAAACGCAGACGGTTTTCTTGCGTCGAGGTAGGTACTAGGTATATAATAATAATAATATTATAGACGTTTGGCGTTGTTTGTAATTCCATATGTTTATGTATGGTAAAGCGTATGAGTTAAATGCTGAATTACCGAAATTGCTGATTTCGAACAATCGAGGGAAAAAAATTAAAATTGGCTCCACTTTGGGATCTCTTAAAAATAATTACGCAAAATGTGTAGATTTTTTCAAAAAATAGGAAATTATGGAGAAGTATAAATCTATGTTTATGTTATTTAAATAAAAATTGGATTTATTTAGTATGTAGAGCCGGTCTTATCAAGCGTGGAACCCGATTTGGGAAATTCTGGTAAGGGCGCTGGATTTAAGTATAAAATATTTGGACAAAAATCCGTCCTATTTGAAAATTATTAGTTATCTTTTTTTTTGCTTTTCACATAAGTATTATTCTTTAACAGACTAGCCGGCATTTTTAGCAATAAATTATCTATTAATAATAAGTTATTTTCAAATAAAAGTTATATAACTGACTTGTGAACATTCTTGTTATATCAAATATTGTACGAAATCAGCACTGAGAAAATATACTAGACCAGTGGTTCCCAAAGTTGACTGGACCGCGATCGACCTAACAATAACTTCCAAATTCGGGACTCACCTCATGAAGAAAAAAGGAGCATAACTATATGAATGAAGGACTGTTCAAATAAGAAAAAAAAGGGTGTGGGTCTCGGGATCCCCGACAGATGTGAAACATCAAAGAAAACGTTATTGAACTCTGTGGTATTCTCTATGTAGTAGTATATATTTTTTCAAAAGCAGCAACTAACTGTTATGCTGACGTAATCCTATATACTGCACTGTAACACCGCGTGTGTTACAGTGCACGCCTGAGCCAAAAGAGAGAGAGAGTGCCGCAGTGGTGGGGAGAACAGCAGCGAAGGAGCGGACCAAACATTTAGTTGCATATTTCCCCTCACGCGGCTGTTCGCACAGCCCGACATAAGATGTTTCACATCAAAAAAACATTCAGTTACAATCGAAAATTTTAATACTTAATTAAATACAAGGAGTGCTATTTCAATGAGAAGGATGTATTTGTTTCCTATTTTTTGTCATTATTTCAGGGTCCACCCATTCGCTCGCGAACCACCAGTGGGTCGCGACTCATAATTTGGGAAATGCTGTACTAGACTGATTTGAATTTATTCAAGACGTAAACTCACACTTGTCCACTCATATCTAGAAAAAAACTAGTCCGACACAACATGGTGGCGCCGTGCATCTAAGTCAGAGTTATGGACGTGCACTCAGCTCATACAATATATTAAAACTACTATTGCACAAAACGTAGAATAGAGGGTTTGCCATGTAGATTGTAGAGGCAATTACATTTTCAAATAAATGATTTCGTTTACGCGTCTACAAACACGATCGTATATTTCCTGAAAGGAGGCACTCGTAAGTACACGAAAATGTGTTTTCCAAGTTGATTTAACGTTTTTCCGGTACCACATAAATAAAATTCAACGATCAATCCGAACAAGTATAATCTGAAAACTATTATAAATGCCGCTGGCCGCATACATAAAAATAAACTGAACATTATTGTGCATTCTTCAATTTATAAAACTCTATCGGAAGTTTGATAATATGGAAAATATTGCGAAATCATGTAATTTAGGGATTGTCTTAAAATGAATACATCTGAATAAAATAATAATAGTATCTAATATAATGTTACGGATCACTTTTTTTTTTATATTTTAAATTGTTATCCAATATGTATACCCATATATTTTCTTATATAAAAAAAATATTAAAAGCCCTCGGAATTCAAACCTGGGTTTGGCGTTTGTACCTGTCGGTCACATCACTTAACTCACAATGCTATGCTGTCGGTACACACTCGTACATTTCCACACGGCCACCTGGCTTACTGTCACTGAGAGTGAGACCTAACATAGTTATACCTACATGCTACATTTTGTTTCACATGTCAACTACTTCCTTCTATTTCCGTAACATCTAATATTTATCTAAAATGCCACCCCAGTATGAGACATTAGACGTTATTCACGTCATATGGTCAAGAATTAGCAAAACTCCCACTGTAGTCTATACTTTATTGTTTTGGTAGGTAATTAAACATGATTTGCTTACTTTATATTAGATACGTAACAAAAAGAATAACAGAAGTCAGAAAGGCTTTTATTTACAAAAACAATATTTTTTATCAAAACTAATACTGCTTTTGTTATTTGAAGAACGTTCATTTAGAAAAACAATTGTTTTACGTCTTCCATATATACTTCTCCGTTTCTCTAATCCCAAATGAATCAACAAAAGTTTCCTATTCTGATGTCTGAACAGAAGGATTTTCTTTCAAAGTGTTTGTGCTCGTAGAACCAAAAACTTTCTTTTAATTACATATACAGCACAATGAAAACTCATATTTTTAGACTAGACAATGCCACATAAAACACTTTTATATTTTTAAGTTTAGTAATCTTCAACAGTATTTTTAGGGTTCCGTACCTCTGAACGTAACTCTATTAGTGAGCCTACGATGTCTGTCTGTCTGCCCGTCCGTCTGTCTGTCACAAGGTTCGATCTCACAAACGGTAAGAGGTAACTAGTTGAAATTTTCACAGATTGTGTGGTGGTGTGGCACGAATCATGGCAAATAATAATTAGAATTAAACAATCAATATATTCCAATAAATTAATGTTTATTTATTTTACTACAACATTGACTGTAGCTGCACTTCTATACTGTAGAATAGAAGGTCTAACATCGTCATTCGACTGGCTCAGTTGGTAGAGCGTTCGACTGAAAATCCAAAGATCCCTGGTTCGTTCCGTGTTTCGGATCGCAAAATTTTTGTATTTTTATTTATCAAATATTCTGTGAATACAAAGTATACAAACGTACGTATTTTCACATTATATGCACCTATATTTTTTTCTCACAAAAAATCAGTAAAATTCTACAGCACATATACTGCACAATTATTATTTTAATTATAAATTCTTCATTTACGCAATACGACACGAAAAATTTAATTTTTCGCACGAATGTTGCGTTAACGAGTTTTAAAAAATCATCAAAACGACTAATTACTGTCCGATGATTGTTTATAAGCAAAAATAAAAATGATAACGAAAAAGCATCTTTCCCTTTACACACGTCAGTTTTATTTCTGTATAGAAATTTTTCCAATTTCATAGGTTTGAAGACTTTTATCGATTTTGATATTAATAAATAATTCATATACGTATTTATCTGTGTAGCTATAAAAAATTTACCACATGAAATGAACATTCAATAATCGTATATTTTTCTTTCTTACCCGAATGCGCGACAGCAAAAGCAAGGCTGTTTTTCGCGTTATGTATGCAGGGCCGGCGTTAGGGTGGGTTAAGCTGGGCAAAGGTACCCCGGGCCCTGGCCCCTGAAGGGGGCCCGCCGGCCCGGGGCTTACCTATTATACGTGACTATCGTGTTTAAAACTGCGAGCATAAAAACATTTTCCCAATAAAAAAGGCGTTATTTGATTTTTTGCATTAACATTTTCTGACTATTTCCAAAAAAGAAAAAAAAAACAAATTTTGGAGAAAGCATTTTTTTTGGGGACACAGAGGCCTGAGAACGCTTACCCGGGACCCGAAAATCCTAGCGCCGGTCCTGTATATGTATGTATGTATATATGGGATTCTTTATTTCCTCGTAGCATCCAAGCGGCTGGATGGATTTTAATAAATGAGGTGTCAACTGTCATTAGATTCGTCTTAATTCCGAAAGTAACATAAGGGTATATGACGTCACGGAACATTCAATATGGCGGACGCTAGACGCCATTTTGTCAGAATGTAAAAGTAATTCTTTCCATAAACACATCGATATGAGTATCAACACAAAGGTTTCGTTGAGACAATTTCAAAAAAAACTAAAAAGACGTTAATAAAAAAATCAAAAAAACTCGACTGCTTCAAAAGCGAACTGGAAAGATGGAAACAACATCAAATGATAACGCAATCGGAGGCATACATGTAGTAACAAGTTGAACAATATATCTGACGCCTCCGACTGCATGTTATCAATTTTAATCTTGTTTTCATCTTTTTAGTTCGCTTTTGAAGCAGTCGGGTTTTTGATTTTTTAAATTTTTTTTCAAGTCGATTAAAATATGTTTCAAATAACTATTAATTAAATGTAAAGTTAAAATAAAAAAATTAAAATTTAACCCACTAAAAATACTGTTTTAATAACTATTTTCGCGAAAGTAAAACCTAAAAAAAATCCTCAGAAATGATCATTCATATAATGACAGAAAAAAGTAAGTTTTCTTTCAAATGTATTAAAAACTACTGAAGAATAAAGAAACCGGTCCTCACTCTTGACTGATTCAGGACATAATTTTAAAAGTAGTCGCTTCACCTTTTAAGTAAACGCTTGTTTACCGTTTTATCTTAATACACCGGTCCCGTGGGATGCATTTGGTGACATTGAAGACGGTGATTCCACAGCCTCGAGGGAAGTGTTCCCCTCTTCGTCCTAATAATTGAGGGTTTACAATTTAGAGAGATTAACCAGCAACCAGTATTTATTTACACGAGAGAGAGAGAGAAGTATCTCATTTTCAACGTGTCTTATTTACACGTTTGAACAATAAAATGTGCATTTCTCATTTTTTTGGTGTATTTTCTTGTAAAAAATACATAACTTTATTACATTACTAAACAATATACCTACAAATTAAATAAAAACATTAATTTATTAAAATTAATTGATTATTTAATTTTAATTATTATTTGCCAGGATTCATGCCATAACAACACACAATCTGTGACAATTTCAACTAGCTACCCTCTTATCGTCTGTGAGATATAATGAATGAATGAATTGTAAATTATAGACGCTCGACAACTGAGGTCAATTGTGAGATAGAGCCCTGTGACAGACGGACGGACAGACATCGTAAGCAGGCTAATAGGGTTCCATACTGAGGTATGGAACCCTAAAAAAGATAGGATTTGCAAAATTTTTTTAAACTCAAACGGATGTAAGTAATTATTATTCATTCTTTTAATTTAAGACTTCATATTCGCTGTGAGCAGATGCATGGAGGGGATTTCAGAGTCACTGTTAGCGCGCAATAACGGATGAATAGAGAAACATACGGTGGGTACCTATAACTCCCTTCTTTATGGTAACTGCTAAGAATAAATACGTCAAAGTAAAAGAATAAATACGTCAAAGTAAATAATAACATAATTTTTTGGATGTAATTTAACTACATATTTGACATGAATGCTCTGATTTAACAGCTGAGATTTCGGTTTTACGCGTACGCATTGGATAAAGTGTACTTACCGAAATTGCATTGCGAATCATGAAAAAGAAGGTTTATGATTTACATTGTTCACAGAATTTCACAAAACACACTTTTCACGTTGCTATGTTTGAATTCAACAGAATCATTGAATGATTAAATTGTAACTTTAGCACCGCCAATTTACGCTATCACTCACCAGACGGCAGAACCATACATCTGCTCACAGTGAATAAATTGTAACTGAAAATTTTTTTAGTAGGTATAATTTACGGCCCTGAGAAAGTATGCTTAGATAGTAGATGCAGTACATCTTTTTAAGAATATAAATACCTACTAAATTCATAAATAAATATTTACTTGTTCATAGTGCATGGATATAATATCTACTTAAAAGAGAAGACATAATATCAGAACTTGTTTTTCTATGAATTACGTATACGTAATTTAACTGTAATGTTTAGCGATTTGCAAGAAATTAAGAAATCAAACAAAATTATATTCGAATCACGTCAGGAAGGTGAGCCATCAGCCAGGTATCTATTTACTATGCAAATTGCAATTGTATAAAGTTTGCGAACAATTTCTGTGATGCAAAATGAAATGGTAGATTTTATATCTAGCTGCGTAATGAGGCATATTACTGACGAGTAGTGACAATATGTTAAAACAAGTGATAACGAGTTTTACCCATAGGGATATCATAGATAGAGGAGGGAAGTCACTCAAAAAAGTGTCGGTGCAAAAGATAGAGATGGAGAATAGACGTGTATTTTTATCTTTTTCTATAACAAATACATAATCATGGTTACAGATATAAATTAACAAATATACCTACTACACTGTAAAAAATGGATGTAAAAATACTTTGAAAGTTAAGGTAGGAATTCGCTCGATTTGCTAAGTGATTTTACATTATTATTTATTTTTACACCAGAAAACTTCATAAAAACTTGGACTTTTATTGTAAAGTTAAACAAATTTGTGATTTTTACATAAATTAAATTAAAATTACATAATTTGTGTAATATTCCAATAAAGTGTGTAAAAATTACAAAATAAAATGTATAGTTACATATATAAAATGGATGAATACAAAACAAATTAATGTAAAATTAGTAGCCACGCATGCGCAATGTGTTTATATGGAATCTACGCGATGTGCAGGCGATACCTGTTTGCGACGCCATTGTCTCTTTGTGTCCCTATTATCAGATTAATCGCTGGCTACAAATGGATCATCGATAATCTATGTAATCGGCCTTCTCATTTCTTAGTGTATACATTTTTAAATTCACAAATTACTCAGAAGACAAGGAAAAGAGAAACTATCCGTTTTCAAACTCTTTTTTCAACCTGACGCACTGTCACCTACAGCTCCCCTACTCTATCTACGATATCTCTATGGTTTTAACAGTCTGCACACAAGTCATAATATCATTACGCACGAAATATATTATATGGTATTTTTTGCCAAATCCACTATAAAATAGCTGCTTTTCACTTCATTTTCAGTATTTTTCAAATTTTTTGACATTTCATTTGTCGCCAACTTAACAGTAATTATGCCGTGAAGTTCGTAAGTAATGGCAGGCGCACTCAGGCGTATATAGAGCGAATAAACAGAAGTTGTTATGGCAACCATTTACTTACCGCCCTAGTGCGGTAAGTAAAACATTTTCCGCACACCTGCCTGTTAAATGACTCATTAAAGGCCAATACACATACATCGAAAGTAGCTATTTTGTAGTGGGTATGGCAAAAATAATTAAATTGTACAAGCCAAAGTCATTAGCAGAAAATTGAATTGTATAATGATAGGTACGCAATACGCGTTCAATATTAATTTTAATGCAGTCGTCGGTACGCAAAAAGTTAATTACAAAACATCCAGTGACGTGACTGTATCAGCGACGCCCCGAGGTTAGGTATAGAGGGTACAAGTCTATAGAAGTAGGTACCCCTTCACTTTTTAATTATGAAGTTTCCAGATTTTTCGACGTCAATTTTGCACGAAATTACACGTTTACTCAGAAGTAATTCTTCCAGGCGAGAGTGGGTAAATCTAACTCCGACATTTTTTTTGGCGTGAATAATGTCTGATGTCTCATACTGGGGTGGCATTTTAGAAATATTAGATGAAACATGAAAATAGTCGAAAGTGGTTGACATGTAAAACAAAACACAGCATGTACTATAACTTAAGGTCTCAGATACAGTAAGCTATAGTGGCCATGTACCGACAGGTACAAACACTAAGCCCAGGTTCGAATCCCGAAGACTTTTAAAATACATTTTTTTTAATAATGAAAATATATAGGTAGTAGTAGATAACAATTTAAAATATAAAAAAATACAATTACAATTATTTTTTTTAATATATTTTACAAAGATTTGATTTTATAAGATAAAATATCTGGGTGCCGAGCTTTGCTCGGATGAGTTCAAAAAAATAGTACTTGTATGCTGTGAGATATTATTTTCTCAGAATATTATTCCGAAACGAATTTATTTCTGAAACATAATTTAAATAATTGTTTCTGTTAAATATTTTAAATACCTATGTGTATTTTTAAGCGTAATAACTAAGTATCAACTTGAATCAAGCATTTTTTCCTGTAAATATTACTTAGGTCGCCATTTTCAAATCTACCGCCGTTATTGTTTTGTTGACTGAAGAACTCGCAAAAACCGATTTTCATAGATTGAATATCTTGTAAAAATGTTCGAATTAGATGAAATTCTGCTTGCCCGTTGCCGTTTCAATAATCCATTTTTAAACATTGATACCAAATATCAACTTTATCGAAGTACTTTTTCTCTGTGATGTCATCTTAGCAACTTCCAGTAAATTTCAAATATTTTTTTTGCATAGAAGGTACCTACTGAAAAACTCACAAAAATCGATTTTCGAAGAAATAGAATTCATATTATATCTTTTAATAACAAACGTCAGACTATAAACCTGCAGCGCAAAACTTTTTTGCATGCATCTTCACCATAGTTTTTAAAAATCGATGTGTTTTTATATACTGCATGCCTACGTCGCTAGAAGTGCGGCCCTTCGGGCCGTCGTGCAAATTTTTAAACAAAACTTTTTTGTATGTATCTTAACAATAGTCTTCAAAAATCGATGTGTTTTTACACAGACTCGCGGTGCCAGAAGTGCGGCCCTTCGGGCCGCCTGTTTGTCATTATTTACATATTGTGCAAGACACTTCTTATATTAGTGTTCATTTACAGTTTTAACCCTTGTGATATATTATACAAAATCTATGTAGAAAGAGGCTTCGAATCGATCTGACAATTGACCGAGTTATAAATAAAAAAACCCTTTTTTTTAATTGCTCCCCTCTGGGACCAAGATTCCTACCTAGATCGATTTCTCGCCCCGAAAAATCCCCATTCTGTAAACTTCATCAAAATCGTTATTCGTTTTTGAGAAAAAAAAGTCTAGGTAAGATTATACGTCATACTATATTTAACGTACATAATATACATATTTTATATAGGTAATATAAAAATAACATACTTAGGTACCTATTTATTTAAATATTAGTTAAAACTACTTACATAATTATGTTTAGTTTTTATTTCTGTTATTTTTTACTATACAAATAGTTCACGGATTATTTTAATAAGTTTAAAATTCTGTCAGAGTATTTTGACATATAAATAATGAAAGTAGTTTGTTTTCTCCAAAGCCTACTCACGATATTACAATGTTTTGACAGGTCAAAAAACCGTTTTTAAAAATGATAAAATCGATAGGAAAACGAATTTTTCCAGGGATGAGACCTAGCTAAATCGATTTTTTGCCCCCCGAAACCCCTTTTCGGTAAATTTGATCAAAATCGTTAGAGCCGTTTTCGAGAAAATATTTATATAGGTACATAGAAACATATATACAAGTTTTACTCGTTTAATAATATAGGGGGATAAAAGTGAATGTATTTCTTTCCATGACAACGAATACAATTATTTGTGGTTTACGGTACCCGCGATACTGCAGACATACCCGTTTTTTTAACTCTTAGTCCTAAACAAACTTCGGCAGCGGCTAAATAATTCTGTTGTAAGTATTTAGTTTCAAGAAAAATGTGTTTCAGATCTACATAATACAACATTTCGCGAAAAATACAACTCGAATTTTTTTAAAGACACTGTATTTTTGAGCAGTTTTTCTAGGAGTTTTGTTTTTTCTGTATACCTATTTATGAACGAGTAAGAATATTTTAGGGTTGATAAGACAATTTTCGAAATAAAAAGAGTTCAACTAAAGCAATATTGTTTCCTTCAAAATTTGTACCAGATTGGCATGTCAATCTTCAAGAAGTCCACGTGAGATATTTGAATTTTAAATAGATTAAAAGTTATATTTTACGAAAAAATCTACTTGAAAACAACGCGTCAAGACACAATAAAAATTACTATGACTGTTAACAAGGAGCAACAACAAATTAACCATCTTGTAAAAAAATCAACAAAGGGAAAATGTATCCAGTTTCACTGAAATACATTGTACACAGTATGTTCGGAAATACATCGGACAAATTGATGCATGATTTCCGCGATACGGCTCAGTAGGTCTTACTCCAGTGGCGTAACTAGAAGTCACGGGCCCCAGCAAAAAAAAATTTGCCCCCCCCCCTCCCCCCATATGTATACCTTTACCAAAAAATCATAATATATATAATCATTAGTAATAAAAAAAAAGTTTTATTGCGTTGATGCAATGAGCACATATAATTGTGTGTTTAGATATAATCTGTAATAGAATTGTTTTACAACAAAATTGTATCCGAAACGGCGATTAAAAAAATTTAATACTCTCCGCTTTATTTTAAACATTTAGGATGTTTTTTCTCAATCATTTCGTATACAAGGATGCAACTATTTCAATGTTAATTATTGCTAACTTTTTTGTTATTGCGAAATTACAATTACCACCGTAATATGGAAATTGACGCGAAACTTGGCCGTGGCCCATCTATAAGTCGAACTCATTATAGCTTCAATAATGAAAAAGTAAGTAATAGTTAACATTGAAATAGTTGCAATCCTGTAGATAGGTACATTTTAATGTCGCGATGAAATATGACTCAACAATATACAAATTATAAAATCCCGGATAGTCACTAAGTGTAAACAAAGTACATCATGCGTAAGAATAACCTTGGTATCTGATTTCCTGGTGTTGATTGCAAAGCTTACGATTCCATTGACTGCACTATCCATAAATTAACACTGCATCTCTCATATTACAATTTACAAACGAATTTACGAAATATGCAGTGAAAGCAAATGAAAGAATTTTTCAAATTAATAAATCCCTTTCAAACCATACTAGAATGAGAAAAATCATCATTAATGAATGATGAATTTTTGAGGATTTTTAGAGACATTATTGTTCATAAATGGTTTTCCAGTCTAGAATGAGAAAAATCATCTTTGATGAATGATGAATTTTTGAGGATTTTTAGAGATATTATTGTTCATAAATGGTTTTCCAGTCTAGAATGAGAAAAATCATCATTGATGAATGATGAATTTTTGAGGATTTTTAGAGACATTATTGTTCATAAATGTATATTAGAAATCGTGTCCATCGTGATTATAATAAAATTAAGCAAAATCGCAGGATAGTGGACAAAATAATTTGATTTATTAAATTAAATGTACGACGTTTCGTCTATAGATTTAGACTTTTTCAAGTACAATGGTGCTACAAGTACGTATGTTAGTTCATCTTATCTTGTCAAGATAAGATGAACGAACATACGTATTTGTAGCACCATCCATTAATGGTAAATAGGTAAGTTAATAGCCATGCGGCGTCTCTCCTACCGCGGCATCTCTCCCGCATTTACCCTACTATACTTAGTTCTACCTTAATAAATAAAAACTCTTAGGTATATAGGCTAATGGGGCATAAAACGCAAAACTCAGCTCAGATACCGCCACTTATGTGTAAAAGGTGTAACATCCTCTATATCTCTATGGTAGCAGCCACAAAATTAATTACAAACCAAAAACCTCACAAATCACGTGTTTAAATATTGGCGGTAATGAGGTTTAAACCTCGTTGATTGGCGGTTGTCAAAATAAAAGAGTTATAAATATTCACATCCTTGGACAGAACATATTTCACATTTGTGAATCCTCCAAGATTTGTATTAACCCTATGCGCTAGTGGCATCGCGAGTGGGAAAAAACTTGCAGTTTTATGCCCCATTGTCCCTTCCATGCACGGGAGTTAATTTTCATAGCAACAGTATATTGCTATGTTAATTAAAAATTATCCGTGGGATTTTTCTCTTAAATTATAATTCATTACTTAAGTATAAACAATCTAGCATAAAAACGATTATAAGTTTGTTTTCGTAAAATCTGTGAAAACCAGTTTTTTTTTGTAATTTTAAATATTTAAACTTTTTTGTGGAATAAACCTTTCATTTGAGCTCATGAAAGTTTATTATAATACATTTTAAACAAATTTTTAAGCGTATATAGTAGTATACATATTTAGAATACAAAAATCTATTTCTTCACAGTTAAGTTATACGTGTTATTTTAGACGCGGTTAAAAAATCACAGACTTTGCAAAAACAATTTCACAATAAATAAATTCAACTATAATTTATATAAATATAATATGCATCTTACCGGAGCAATGACATCTCCAAATTTGCCAACATGTCCTCTATCTAAAGGTTGATGTGTTGAAGTTGAATTTCCCATACCGAATAATTGTGTTTGGAATTAGTTTATATATAAACATTAAACAATATTCATTTAAATTAATTATCACACACTTTTTAACTACAATAATATTATGCACGTTGTAATTTCATTATTAC
Source organism: Mongoloraphidia duomilia (assembly GCA_039654895.1). Classification (NCBI taxonomy): domain Eukaryota; kingdom Metazoa; phylum Arthropoda; class Insecta; order Raphidioptera; family Raphidiidae; genus Mongoloraphidia; species Mongoloraphidia duomilia. The sequence continues at coordinate 10,938,226 of CM077517.1, read as the reverse complement.
TATATCACTTAATTTATAAAAAGCACTGTGAATAAAAAACATGTTACTTTAATATTTATACATTTTTTGTCAAGAAATAATATCAAAAACAATAAAGGCTCTTTACTTCCAGGTAACGATTACTGTTCAGATTTTAAAAACTGCTTAATTTGTATTATAGATCATACTTGGTCTATACAAAAAAAAAATCGTCAATGTGCGTTTTCATTTCAATTAATAAACTGTCTCACGAGTAAATAGTACATTGCGCGACTAGTGGGAGAAAGAGAAGATTCCTCGAGCGTGGATTTTGCCGCACGAGCGTAGCGAGTGCGGTAAAACACACGAGTGGAATCTCCTCTTTCGACCAAAAGTCGCACACAATATTTTGTTCAACTACCGCAAGAAATATGTCATTTCGTGGCTCTGTTGAGCGTGGGCGAAATAATGGGTGACCTGATTGATTGACGAAACTATCAACACTTGCATAAACGTTCCCCGTAATGACTCTCTACGTCTACAGTCAGAGAATTCATTATTTCGTCCACTCTCAGTAGAGCCACGAAATTACATATTTCTTGCGGGTGTTGAACAAAATAAAATTCAGATAACATTTGTTTAAAAATCAACATTCAAAATAAATTAGTTTCAGTGCGGTGTTTAAACACCATTTTGATTTATTTTTTTGAGGGTTCCGTAACTCAACAAGAAAAAACGGAACCCTCATAGGATCACTCGTTTGTCCATCTGGCTGGGTGTCCGTTTGTTAAGATCCATTTTCTCAGGAACGGATAGAGATATCAAGTTGAAATTAATATGAAATACTAAGGTCTACGGTTCCTTGTTTATTTCAATTTTCACGGAATTATTTAGAAAATTGTTTTCGAGGCTTACTAGTTGCGTAGTTTCCACCATTTATATAGAAAAACAGGTTCTAAACTATTTCAAGAAAAATGACGCGATTGTCGCTCAAGTTGTTTTTTCGGCGATTATTAAAGTAAACACAACACATCCTGGATATAAATTGTCTCAGTGAAAACGCTGTAACAAGAATTATTTAACAACACTGCGAATTACTAGTAGGTATATAGAATCACTTCAAACTTATAAACAGTATTTCTGTTCCGAGTTCTTGAATAATTATTTTTACACAATGGAAACGAATTTAATCAAAATTATTATATTTCGAAAAGTTTATTATAACTTTAACCTTCGTTACTTTACACATCGATTACGCGGACATATTTTGCTTAATAATAAGCACCGAAGCGTCGTTTACGGAAATAAATCTTTCTTTACAAACATGCGTATTGCGTAAGGTTGTTATTCCATTTTATTTATTAAATTGTTATATAACGGAGGTTGGTTAAAAGTCCGGATCCGCTTTCAAATACCTTTCATACGGTCATTTTACTTGGATTTTAGAAAAAAGTTTCACATATTATATGAAAATTACGCTGCCATAACTAGCTTTCTACACGTCGCGGTTGAAATACTGGTCTCCTAAGAGAGAGCTCTTTGTTATCCTCAAAAATTTTATTTAAACAAAAAGTTAACTTCATTTCCGGTTGAAATTTTTTTCAAAAAATTCGCCTGTAGGATCTGTTGTGTGATTCTTGGTCCTTCATTTGGCGTTTACCCGGACCCTTTATCTTTAAAAATAGCGTCGGGAGAGCGGAAACCGTTTTTCGGCGAGGAGAAAGAATTTTAGACGAAGAGTGCAGGGGGTAATTTCAGTTATCGAATACATTATTTCTTTTAATAAATATGAATGTAACAAATGTATATAGAAATAGTTTATAAAAAAAGTTCAAATGCGTTTTCGTTTTCTGCTACGCCGCGGACAGAACAATAGTTATTTCCGATACGTGTGCGCGAAATGAGGTATTCGAGTAGGCTTAAATTGAGACACGAGCTAAAGGACTGACGCATACACAACGACATCTCGTTGTGTATGTGTCAGTCCCTTTAGCGAGTGCCTCAATTTAAGTCTATTAGATACCTCACTTTAAGCGTACGTATCGAACATAATTTTTTATAACGACTGCTTCTAAAGTTTATGAAAAACAGGAAAAAAATTATGAAAACGGAAAATTCGCTCTTCCAATCCTTAAAACTTTACAATTACAGACTAAGTTACGATTTAGTTTATTTTTATTAAAGTTATTAACTTCTGTATAAATCATTAAAAACATGACTCTCTCATGATGTGGACTTTGTAGGCGCGTCGCTATATATAGTAACACATCTATCGATAGTCAGTAAATAGTGCTTGTATTGTACAAAGTGCGGAAATTTCGAATTTATAAGATGTAAAGACGCACGGTTATTGTACTTTTACGCACGCTTACTAAAATACGCCTCTTCACACCCGCCTCTCAGTGCTCGAATATTGAACTTTGGAAGCAGGAGGTGTAAAAAAATAATTTCGCGGAGCCGAACTTGCAAACATTTGCTTCAGAGTTACAGCAAATTGTTTTTCTATGCATTAAAAAAACTTCCAACGGGCTTATAAGAAAAGTTGATTTAATAAAGTTTCAGTAAAAAAGCATGTCTGTTATCAAAGTATGTAGTCGAGAAAGCAAGGCGGCTCTGAAGTGACATTAAATAAACAATGTTCAAAGCAAATACACATCGCACGTATAATTCCTGTTAAAAAGGACCCAAAAGAATTTCTAAGAATATATACAATAATTTTTAGGTAAAAACGGAATTGTTAAAAAAATGTTACCTATTTTAAATTTTCACATACTGTTAACGAATTTCCAGAATTTCTTGCAATTTAAAATCTGACTAAATATTTCAATTTAGCTAAAACAACACAAATAAATTATTCAACATTTTTTTGACTTTGTAATATTGTTTGACATTTCGACTAACAATTTTTTTCTACTGTTGAGGTTTTCCCTCGATAATGTCGGACAAACGTTGATAAGTCCATGATTGATTGATAACCTGTCCCATGCTCACAAAGTTGTCCACCTTATCCTAATTTACTATAATTCCCTGATTTGATTAGTTTCACGTTCAGGTAAACCGTAAACTTGACAGATTTAATAATTATTATTGATTGAAAGTGGATATGAATATCTTTATTTTAAAACTTAATAGTTCTAAGTTTATCGGAATTTTTCCTGTTTCTTAATATTATTCATTCATTCGCGCGTATTTGTTAAATTGTAATTTAAACGAGAAAAGTATTTCCCAACATAATAAACGTTCATAATTCAAATCATACGTCATGAGCACACGTCAATAGAAACAAAATGTGTACGAAACAAAAGCAATGCGTAATTGCAGTGTTCCCTAAAAACAAACAGCTCTTAAATAAATTGGTAAGCTTGAAGTATTATACGTTTCAGGGTTACCATCTTTTTAATTAAAAAAAAAACAGGACAAGTACGAGTTAGGCTCGCGCGCTGAGTGTTCCGTACCATCAACCATATTATTTTCCTTTAAATTAATGACCGCAAAAACTGCAAATAGCATAGGTAGGGACTAGGAACAGTATAGGCAGTATAGTATTTATAGTATAGGCAGTATAGTATTTATATAAGTTCATTTAAATCTGATCAAAATTTGTTTATGATAGCTGAATAATTCCACATTTAATAATTAAAAACGAATGGTTATCGGATTTGTTCCATTACTTGTACTATTAAACTTTCCTTCGTGCCAAATTTCAAGATTCTAGGTCAACGGGAAGTACCCTATAGGTTTTGATCACGATGTAGTTTTGATCAAATAAGTGATTTTTTTTATGTTTTTATTGCATTAAAAGCTTGATTTTTTTACAGGACTATGGAGTATGAGGTTGTAAAGTTAGTATTTGATATTAATTTTAACTCGATAGCTCTAGCCAGCTTGAGAAAAATGGTCTTGACGTACGTACAGATAGATAGACGGACGGACGGACAACAAAGTGATCCTATAATGGTTCCGTTTCTTTCATTCTGAGGTAAGGAACCCTACAAACTGTTTATGGAAGTGCGGACTTTATTTTAGACTTACGGCGCGTGGTGGATAAAACACAGTGACCTTGGATAACACTAAAGAATGAAATAATTAAAAAAAAAGTTAAAATTACAAACGTCTTTCTTTAACTACGAAAAATATTAGTAAGCAAATCTTCTTCTAAAAATAAAACCACAGTCAAAGTAAGAAAGGTTTTTTTATTTTATTAACCAAATATGTTCCTTCATTTGTTTATCAATTTAAAATTTTTTGTAAACGCAAGACAATGCTCTCAGCATCGAAGTTGTTCCGGCAAATTCGGAAGTTCCGAACTTCGGATGGAAGCCCTGATACTTATGTATATTATTCACTTTGTACTGTAGTATAGAAGCCTTAATTAGTTAGTGTAATGAATTTAGATCACATCAGCACTGTGTTGAACAAACTTTTCATCACTATCATCTCTGCAAAGATGTACGTAATTGTGTTTTATAACGCAACCCTGAGTTTAAAAGAAGATAATTTGACGTGTGGATGGGGTACTGTCGATAAAAACGGTTCTGGATACGTTTTCTGCATATCAATCGCTGTGAAGGATTGCCAACCGTCCCGCATGAGTCTGAACTTCCCATTTCTGAGCCACTTTTAGTAGTGTTCCGCATGATGTGTGTGCGGGACGCTAATTATCGCGGTTATGCAAACTTGAAAATATAAATGCGTTTTTTGTTTTGATTTATTGAAGCTATGCTTCTTAACGCACGTTTGGCATAGAGAACCTAAGATACAAAAAAAAAACGTCACGAACGCGGCCTTGGAACGTAGTTTGGAACGTGGTGATGCAACGCATCTCATTGGCTGGGCAGCGCGTATACTGTTGCTATAGTTTCTATAGCTTTTATATGTGAATAAATTTGATTTTATATAATATACAATGCGTATGAAGTAGCGTTGGGCGAATCGAGATGTTTTTATCGACAAGCGCAATCGTTCATATATACCAATCGAGTCCACAATCGACTCGATTGACTTTACAATGAAATGTTGATTGCTCATCGATTATTTGCCAGCGAATGAGATTACATATGATCGCGTTCAAGGTTATCGAGCTGGTCTAATAAGTCTACTATAGCTACTCGTTCATCGTGATTAACTGTTAACAATGTTCAGTCGGGTCTCAGGCATTCGATTATTGCACAATCGACGATCTATTGACTCGACCACAGTTGTTGAGTGATGAGATTATATATTATGTGGCTCTCGACAGTGTAAGTCGTCTGTCATTAGTACTATGCAACTTGGTCTCGGTGAATATGAAACAAAACTCGAGTCCAAGTGAAACCATCGAGAGTCATCGAGATGTTGAACAATGAGACAATGACTAAATATCTCATAATCTCCATATATATGAAGCCATAGCTTTCGGGTGTCCCACGAACCTCGTGACTTTTTTATCCATAGACGTTTATTTAATATGACCTCTGTTGTCGAGTGTCTATAAGCTACAAATCTATCTATATAAAAGATTTAGTTGGTTCGCTTTTTGACCGGTGTCCCGATTGAAATTACCTTTTTCCCGCAAGTCGTTTATAGAGTTGGCTACCCTAGTTTATAGCGAACTAGGAACCGAGTATAATTTTTAATAATGGCATCGCGAATCAGACTCAATCAAGATTAAAAAGATTTTTACGATTATATCTTAACTCTTAGGAATCAACAGAAGCTCCAAAAAATCGAGATAATTATGGTCCTAAAGTGGCCTTAAATCAAAATCAATTGCTGGTTTAAATTTTCTTTCATTTAATCTTTTCGAATACAATACGACGTTTTTAGGACAGTTTTTTATTTTCTTCGTAAAATAAAAAGGAAGCGATAGGAACATAAAATTTACCGATAAATGGTACACTGCTTTTGAAAGTTTTTCACGAATGGAAAACCTTGGATTGTAAATTTGCATTAGTGATTGATATAGCATGACATAGAGTTTTTTCTATATGTAAAATAAAACTTCAGACTTTAAATTTGATATAAAGTTGAATTGACGTGTTTCAAAAATAGAACAATCTTAAAAGTACGAGCTGTTACAAAAACATATATTATTTAAAAAGAAAAATGGCAAAAATAAAATTATGTCAATGCAAATACTGCAGTGTTTGTCAATGGAATTAGATGCGTTGAGGGAAATATATATTACTATAATAAATAAAAAATCACTGACAGCAAGAAAAATGTATGAGCTTTTACACCTGTTTCGACTGTAAGGTTTGGAATCACCTGACTACGAAAAAATTGATTTAATATCACATTTCGTTTTACACAAAAATGCTTTATTTATAATTTCACTGTTTTTTTCTAAATTTTCGTTTTTGTCTAGATAAATATTTCACACTATTGGGATCCGTCAGATAGGTGGAGTTTAAAAAACATGGCGCAGAGGGGGGGAAATTTCATATACGGGGTATACTTTTGCGTGTAATTTTGTGATTTTCAAAGTGATAAGAAATGATAAAATATATAAGTGCAATTTGTGATTGGGCCGGTACGAATCCTAAACAAAGGAATTTCGTTGAAGGAAACAGATTCTCAAAGCCGAACATATTATCAAATGTCGGAAATATAACGAGAAAAATACATGAAAAATGAACTGTCAAAAGTAGTAATCTTTACGGCATATTGCTTAAAAACATCAAAATTAAAAGAAAATCTCCACGAAATTAATTATCCGTTCAATGCTCCTTTAAGGCTGTGTTAGGTAAATAATGTAAACACATAACTGCAACATAATATGTTATATTGTAATAAGTAGGTAAGTTACTAACCTCAAAATATTTGTATACACATAATTGGTCCTAATTTTGTCAATATTCAGAGATTTAACTATTGTAGTACAGTATGATAATGAGTACATCTTATTATTAATATAAAATATTTTTTTAATTCATAAATACAGTTTTTCCACATTTCATTAAAAAAGAATTCGTTTAATGCCATGATATTAGAAAACGTCGCAAATTCCATTTTCGATAAACTTTTTGTTTATTTTCCTTGTTTTATTCTTGTAATAACCAATTTCACGATAAATTTGCACTGTTAGCATGTAAAATTTTCCCGTTTTGATACAATTTTCTGCCACCAGATGTCATATGCTCATTTGACGGGTCCCAATAGATACTATACCTAGAAAGAATTCTGGATGACTAGATTTAGCCCCGAAGTACAAAAGTCAACCAATACCTAGTTTGATTGGATGATGGTTGAAGACGAAGTCTTCGCGTGCGACGTAAGGATCAAAATTAAAACGCAATACTGATGTTGAATGAATGAATTGTGGATTATAGACGCTCGACAGCAGAGGTCATTAGCATCTGAGATACTGATGTTAAGTTACACTATTTACCCAACGTTTCGACAGCGTTCCTACTTCCTGTCATCATCAGACATACACTATTGACTATAGCCGTCAACATTTGTTTATCAGTAGATTCTTGATTTTTAGAGATATGACTCTTAATAATTATTGTTAGATATAAATAATTAGTATGTAGAAAATATAATTTTAAATAATTTAACAAATTTTGAAAATCGTTTAGGTATAACGAATCTCACATAATTAATGAAAAAATTAGTAACCTTTTTAATATATGTGAGATCTTTCAGCAAACATGACTTTTTTACTTCTGACGGATGGTATGATCAGCATATCGGATCGATAACTTGTAACTTTGTCGTACGCAAAAATACAGTTTCACCCTTTTTTTCTAGGCTTACTGTTTTATATAAAAACAAGCCGTGAGGTGGGTCGTTTAATAGGATTAAAGTGCGACCTTTGAGGTCCACACGACGAACTTCCCAGTTTGATAAATATTTAATAACAATAATTAAATTAGATATTACACAGAAAAGTAATCATTTTAATCATTAAAACATAATTATTATTTATTTTTAATAATAATCAAAACAAAAAAAAACGGCTGAACCGATTTTTATAAAATTTATGTCGGATCAAAATGAGAGAGAGAGAGAAATATACCCAGTTGTTTGAAACCCAAACGCTTCACGTAATATAATTAATGATGCGGTTTATATGTGGGAGAAACGCTATTTTCTCCACTGATATTCTTATCTTTGTGCTTAGAACAGACAACATAAAATATAAAGCCTGCTAAGCAAATACCTGAGACACATATGGATAGAAAGAAAGGACTGTCAGCTGTTATTTTTTTGCGTCACGTGGCCTACTATCTACCACAGCGTAAATTCAACTCGTGTTCTTCCAAATCTGTAGTTCCTAACATTTCAAAAAGAAAACCGCATCCGGTGGTCCACAATCGTTGGCAATTTCACAGAGAAACGCAGTCTATCAGGATAATACCGACGTTCAACACCGTTAATGCAGCGGAAAAACTCAACTTGCGTTGCGTTGCCAGAGATCAAAAGACAAATAAAATGGTGCCAATTCGTATAGGAGGCTATGAAACGTCGAGAAATTTTGGTCCGACCCCTAAGTCCTGCTATCCGACCGACGCCAATAGTGTATGTGCCATATGGCAAATACAATACACTAACAAACAGTTTTAACCTCAGAACAGATATAGCTATAGAAACAGCATATCACGTCGCTTGTGAAACCACAACTATACACTAAAGTACGACCTGTCAGGCACATTATGATCATTCGTTGCTTGTATTCCGTAGTGTCAATTGTTCTTTATGTCGTGTTGTGTGGCTGGATGTTACATTAAAGGTTCCAAAGTGCGTATGAAAAATCAAGGTGTATCTTATAATCGGTAAATAAAAATATTTTATTATATTTTCAATTGTTCCCCACACGTCTCGACTAGCCTCAGTTGTAGTCATACCTACAAGCTGTGCTATATGCAACTTCTATAGCTATCTCTGTTCTGAGGTTTTAACCATGATACGGCACCTTTCTTTCATCGTTATAGCCCTTGCAAAACGTAATTGAAAAAATAGATTATTTCGCACAACCCAAGTCTAATTTTTTATTAGCAAATTACAATTTTTAATAGTATCAATTTAAAAGAAAAATACTTTAGATGGTAACATTTTTACATTTTCTGATTAACCTGGAACATCTGCATCTCGGTATAAAGCCAACGATACATATTGCGTGTATATAGCTTCTACCCTAACATCTGTACTTTGTAGGGCAGATGCCATCAGAGCCATTCTTTAACAAATGTCGAATGTATAAGATAAATCACAGTCGAACATTTTGCTCGTGCTTTCGCTCAAGAATACAGTCTGCATTTTTATGCTGTCTCTATTACACTGATCTGCTGTTATTCTATAGTTTGCCATTGCAGTAATAAATTAAAAATATATCATGGACATATCGATTGATGTTCATCACTTGTATTGGCTAACTAAAATATTATTTAACACACGATTCTCGCTGAAGACTAGGTACTTCTTTCTTAGATACTATATATGTGTTAATGAATCCGAAAGATTTTTATTGCATAAATTTAATAATTTGAGCAGGGGCAACTTTCCCCCTCACAAAATTTAGATGGGGGGCAAGAGTATCGTTTTGCCCCCTCTAAAGTTGAACAAGAGGAAGATAAATTTTAGAGAACATTTAATACAATATTATAAACGCGTCGACAACTTATAGGTCATTAGCGTCTTAACATTAAATAACATTATTCTTGTAAAACTAAATGACATCACAAAACATTCATGAGCGGAGGTGGGATTCGAACCCACGAGTGTGATCCAAAGGCCGCTACGCTAACCGTTACACCACACTGTCCTCGACACAGAGAAAGGGGACTGATCACGGCAGACCACAATGCGAAGCGCGTATCCCGAAAATCGATGACGGTAACGGTTCGTAAAAGCTTTACGCGCGGCGCTGTAGATATAAGTTCCCGAGTACCTATCCAGTCTTTATCTAAATATTCTGCTGTCAAACTTGTGTTTACAGCGTGCACATTTTCAATAAATTCTATTAGAAAAAGGTGAAATTCTTTGATTTGATCGATTATTAATTCAGTTTATTTCTATTTTGCAAAAAAAAAGCGATATTCAAATCACTCTCCTTGGGGTCTTATATCTTCACCGCCTCTACCACCGGAATAAAAACAATTTTTGGACAACGGCAAATGAATGGAGATTAGTCTCCTTTCTCTATATCCTCCATGCTCTATTATTTTGTTACACGCATCAAGAGCAGTGGCGGTTCAGTTCGACTGATGACTATTGTACTACCGATTTAGATTCACTGGCGTATAACCATAGACAATTACCACAACCATAGACAATAACAACAAGGCGTATGTATTAGCCTAGCGGCACTGGCGAGAACTAATTGTGCCAACACGGCAGACGGAAATGGAGGGGATTGGATTGGGGCATTCCGACGAACAGCGACGCGCGTTCCACATGTGGATAACTACGTAGCTAATAAAAATGTATTTTTACGGACATAATAAAACGGTATAAATAATTTCCGTAACAATTTAATCATTTAAACGTCTGATAACTTGTATTAGAATGTTCATTTTTTCACCTTTAATCTCTGTCTTACTTTTTTTAGTGATAGCATAACAAATAATAGGTAGATACATATTCAAAATGACAGCATTTGTCAAAGTATTAATCATTGTCTGGGTGGAGTCAGAGTCAGACCTCAAGAATGCATGCCAACGTCAATCTGTCATACAAATTACGATTCAGAAGTCATACGTACTACAAGCATGTCTGATGGCCGGTTTCTTTAGACGGAGATTTACCTACATGCTGGCTAACCACGAGGTAACTAGCATAATTAACATGGAATGCATTTTAAAACAACTTCAAACCTACGCTGACTAACTACTGAACATAGATAACTAATTGTGTCTTTACTGGTTCCGTATACGTAAGAGTTTTTATTATTCAGCAATGAGCAAATTGGTAATTGAAGAAACCACGAAACTGGCCAATTGAATTTTATGTTTTCTCACCAAAAATCAGGTGTATTTTTTGATCTGCATTTAGCGATCTGGATATATTAAGAAGCACAATTGGAAGAAATATTTTTTAACATGGTTAAATATTGTTAGTGCATTGTTTGAAATATTTAAGAACAAATAAAATATCTCATATAACAATAATCATAATAGTCATTATTTAAATAGATTTATATTCTGCTTTGTTGAAACAATCTGTAGACTGCTGTCAAAATGTGAAACACTTCACATTTTCAAGACATTTCAATTTACTTTTCAGGATAATCTCATTTTACTCCGAGAAATATTTATCGTATTTCAGAATCGTTTATCTGAATTTATGTAAGCAATTTCCCTACATTTTCACTTCGTTATATAATTTCAAAAGTTCTCAGCTACACAAATACTTGTAGCTAAAGCTATATAATAATCTGTTTGATCAATATCTATATGCATCGCATACGTCAGGCGATATAGTATACCAGATACCTACCTACCTAGAGTAGTATGAGTTTCGTTTATGTTTAACAATAACACTGGAGTGGTCCTATGAATATGGTCATTTAGTTGTTCGTCGCTAGTCGAGATGCACCATTGACCACCCCTTGTTAGAAAACATAGATCCGTTCAAGTCAAGTTTCAATCGAACAATTTATAAGAATATTTTTAGAGCGTCAGTTTCACTCATTCTAAATAATGTTAAATAGTAATAATAACTCGAAAAATGTTTTCCTCTTTCCGTTCACCCGTTTGGATAGTTTGGCTTGGTGCGCGTACCCTTCAAAAAGTTTCACCTCTTTGGGGTTCAATTTTCAAAAACTCGTTTTGAGTGAGTGCCTACGCCATAAGGAGAAAACATCCTTATAAAGTTTCAAGTTCCTAGGTTTTGCGGTTTCGGCCGTGCGTTGATGAGTCAGACAATCAATGTATAGACATTTCTTTTAACACATTTTTTACTTCTAATCATTAATTGAAATAATTTACGGAAGGACTTCCAATAAAAAAAGAATTAAATAATGAAAAGCAATAATGCAAAAGCTACATAGATTCGTCATTTATTATATTCATTGTAATTCAAGTCTTCCTTCTTTGCAATTTCCGCCTTTAATTTTATTCTAAAAATACAATGCAACGTTATGCTAATAATTTCCGTTATAATGTGCCTATACCTATAGTGTTAGATTGACTTCTTTCAATCTATTCGCATAACGTTCAATAAATATTAGTAAAAAAAATCTTTTTAGAGACAAGCTTTTATTTAAATGCAATAAAAAGGAAAAAATAATTTTTAATAATTTAGGTTCATAATTATAAAAGCGTGGGTCGTGAACTCTATGATAGTTTATTAGTCACGACCAACGCTTTTATAATTATGAACCTAAATTATTAAAAATTATTTTTTCCTTTTTATTGCATTTAAATAAAAGCTTGTCTCTAAAAAGTTTTTTTACTAATATTTATTTTGTTCATTTTAGTCTTTCAAAATTTTACCCCCCTTCGACACCCAGCATGCCCTTAAATTTCCCCCCAAAATGTTCGCTCATCAAGCCCTTTCATTGGATACTCATATCATAGGGGATTCTGTGGAAATGATAAATCGCCATTTTGTAACTTCCGCCATATTGGATTAAAAATAGCGGCATTAAAGTAATTGTGCATTGTCACGAGAACCAAACGTGTGTGCCAAATTTCAGCCCGATAGCTGCAGTGGAAGTGGGTGAAAGATTGATTACAAAATTCCAGGCCCATACATACATACCAGGACATACATACATACAACTTACAAGCTTGTAATAAAAAGGCGAGATTTTTTACTAAGATAAATTTCAAAAATTACAAATGTTTATTAAGTATTCATGATTAATCTGTAAATACCCGTTAAACTCTATTTTTAATTTAATTATATTAATATGAAACATTTTTGGTATTCTTAAAAAAGTTAGCACCCAATTGAAATATGATCAGTTAAGTATTATTTATAGTATACTACGGAACATGAGAAAAACTTAAATAAACGAGGGTAAGGTTTCATAGCTAATTTTAGTTTTTGTGATAGAAAAATATGTGTAGAGCTATGACATACCTTTTTATTATTAATCAATACTATAATCTATCATTACAAAAGCACAATATAGTGTCAAATTAATTATTGTTGCTACAAGCACTTATGGCTTTATTAGTTATAATTTTTCGTTGGAGAGCAGCCAATTATATAATTGTTTCGAAACATATTGGAAAAAATCATTTTACAAACCAGTGGTCGCAGTCAGGATTCTAACCTGAACCTTTCCACTTTCGCGGCGGAATGAGCTTACAATACTCAACCGTGACAAGATTGCTAAATTAACATTCTCCTTATATGCTTCAGAATCAATAGATTTTCACTACATGCGAGTGTTAATTTAGCAATCTTGTCACAGTTGAGTATTGTAAGCTCATTCCGCCGCGAAAGTGGAAAGGTTCAGGTTAGAATCCTGACTGTGACCACTGGTTGGTAAAATGATTTTTTCCAATATGTTTCGAAACAATTATATAATTGGCTGCTCTCCAACGAAAAAATTATTCAATTAGGAAGTTTCCATTGGACGAAAATACTAATTATGATACTGTCACATCATTATAATAAAGATAACTTTAAAAATTCTGAAAGAATTATTTTGATATCTTTAATTTCAACGGAGATATTCAATTTCTTCTACGTGGGGTCGCAAACGAAACTGATTTTTGAATATGACGTCACGCGGTACAAGTTTGCTGTTTTTTAGCTTTGTGAGTAATTAGAACCTTAATTACTTAGTAACTATTTTGTTGTAATACAAACTTTTCTATTTATATTAAATTAAAATTAACTGTCAAAAATTTAAATATGTCAATATTTTCCGTCATCAACTGGTTTGTTTTTAGTGTTTCCATAACAATTTACGAGTTTATAGAAAGAGATTTATCGGAAGTAACCATGTTAAATTACCACACATACAAACTGAAAATAACTTTTAAAAATATCGTGCCGCGTGACGTCACCCGGACTGAAAACGGAATTTCTTGGAGAAATGTCAATTCAAATTTTGAAGTAGCATAACATTGTTGTTTTTAAAGATATTTCAAAAATTCTTTCGCCATTAATTTTATAATTTTTAGAACTATGATTTAGACCAAAAAAATAAAAAAGGGAAACTTCCTAATTGCATTTCAACCGTATAAAACTATTATTATTTATTAGTTATGACTATGTAATAATTTTGAAATGTTGTGTTATCTACAAAAAAAGAACATTCCGCACAGATTCGAATCACATAGATATCCCTACGTTCTTCATATATAAATCAACAAATTATGCCAATACCCAATTATGTTTCTTTGTCACAATCTTTTATCATTCCAACTCCACAAGTAGGGAATGGTACACGTGTAAAATTAATTTAATAACGATACTTACTGCGCGTTAGTCCCAAATGTCCACAACAATTAATGACTTTGCTTTTAGCAGTTTGTAATTTTATCCCCGGTTTTAATTGCAACTAAAATGTCTTTTTTAGGAGACAATGGACATTTAGGAACGTACGACATTATACATAAGCAAAAAAGTGACATAAAACTCTAAACGAACAACCCAAACTTGGCCACGCAAACAGAGCCATCGTTGATGTTCAGTTTTATAGCATCAGATTATTTATCCCCACGTCCATACCCTCATCTCTGTATAAATGTTATAGCATGTCCTATACAACTGGTATTATTCATCAATTATTAAAATGTACGTAAGAAGTTGATTTTTATCGATTACTTCTCAAGAAACGGTAATTCCTGACACGGTTATCCTGTTGAATTTTTCCTTATTAATTTCAGATAGGTAGATATTGAGATAATTCTAATTTTTGTGCTCACGAAATTACATATTTTATACAGGTTTCCTAAGTTCTTGACTCCAATTGTGCCATTGTTAGAAGTTTAAAAATGCAAAAAAAAAGCAGGACTACCGTTTATCTAATTGTCGCGATGTAAAAACGGGATGTCTAATGTCCATTGTCCATGTTTACCTACTCTGATAACTCTTGCCTCACCATGAAAAGTTCTGCGTCCGCCCTTGCCCCTACCCTAAAATATGTCATATAAAAATACTGGGTAAAATCACAGCTTCAACGAAATGATTTAGCACGAAGTGGACAGACTGTAGTTAGAACCCACGTCCCACAATGTCGTGAAACAAGGGAATAATAAAAACCGAAACGGAAAGTATTTTTGATGTAAATTTATCAGACATCCTTAGGTTGTTCACATCTGCCAGCCAACTGTGGGATATTTGATGATGATGATGATGGTCGTCATACAATGTTAAAAATTAGCGATACTATCTTCCTCGCCAGGTAGAGTTGACGGCCTTGAAAGTCCAATGGTGCCAACGATTGAATACTCAATGAGATGACGATAAACTATCACCTTCGTTACAATGAGTAGTTCCACACGGTTTCGCTTAAAACCCACACAAATAACACTAATGGTAAACGATTAATAAACTAAACGAAACTATTTCTACCAGCTGCCCTTGAATTAGGTATTTAAGTTTAAAAAAAATTATTAATTTTTTAATTTTTTCTAATAATTTAACATAAATAATATTGAAAATCGAAAAGAAAATTTTTTTTAAAGCTATAGATAAATTACTAAAAATTAATTAAAATGTATAAAAATTTAAATAATATCACGTAACTTCAAAACGCGCCAGGAATGTTTGTGACGTCGTTATGTTAAAATGTGTCTGCATTTGTTGGTATTTGTGTATATGTATTACACATACTATCAAAAATAATAAATTTTTAACTTGGTAACCATGGATACAAAGACCATAGATAACATAATGACGTCACACGCGTTCGGATTCTTTCGGCGCGTTATCGGAACTGAGTTTAAAAAATAATTTTTATTTAAATATAACTTTTTAATTAGTAAGCAAAAAAATTATATAAAAACAGTTTTGCTATAAAACTTGATGTGGTCCTTCCATTTAAGTAAAAAAAAAAATTCGTTTAAAAACCCAATTATGACGATTCAATGTTTACGGAATATCAATTTTCAGAATATTATTTGACGTTGGTGTGTCAATATTCGTTCTGAATACTTTTAAAGAACTTCAAAATAAATCTCCTGAATTTAGAGAGCAATTTTAAGGGATATGCTTACAAACTGATTTCAAGAAAGTAACTATTTCGAAATTGGTTTGGAGTACAAAGCATGAAAAAACATATCTACTATTGCAGCTATTTGAAAAAAAACGGTTATCAGTAACTGCAAACAGTAACAATTGACAAAAATATCCCAAAACAGTATTATTTTGGTAGCTGTTACTTTTGAATA
Organism: Mongoloraphidia duomilia; assembly: GCA_039654895.1. Classification (NCBI taxonomy): domain Eukaryota; kingdom Metazoa; phylum Arthropoda; class Insecta; order Raphidioptera; family Raphidiidae; genus Mongoloraphidia; species Mongoloraphidia duomilia. The sequence goes on along the minus strand of CM077517.1, from coordinate 10,921,988 downwards.
CCGATTTCGTCTGCATTTGTGAACCGACATTGATGATATTTGTCTTAATAGGGCATACCTTCAGGGTAGTCCTATATAAATTTTACTTAAATCGGTTCAGTAGTTCGACTGATTTTTTGTTATTATGTTTTTTTTTTATGATGTTATGCTACTATATGTATATGTATGCCACCTCAAATCTCCTGCATTTGTGAACCGATTTGGACGATTCTTGTTTTATTCAATAGGACATACCTTCAGGGTGGTTCTGTTGTTTTCTTTCTTTTTTTTAGTTAAATAATCAAATATCAAGTCAAGTCGGTTAATAACGTGCAAACTACGTATTGTAAAGCCACTAAAAAGTAAAAAATAAAAAGCTTTTTAACGAAAAACATCCTTTAAAAAAGTCACCAAAAAGAGGAAAATAATAAAATGTTGAAGTCAGCACCAATTTAATCAAATAAAATTTGATACATATACCAATAAAAAGTTTTAGCAAAATTTTAATATTTTCCTCTTTTTTAGTAGCTTTTTTGAAGGAGGTTTTTTTTCTATAACAATTTCGTCCCATCACTATGCCAAACACCAATTCATTGGTATATTTTACGTCAGACAGTAAAAAATTTATATTCTTTATATATTTATATGTTGTTATCACTTGTGATCAACATCGCATTCAGAGATATAATATATTTATCACATTTTCCGAACAATCGTGTGGAACATTAACACGTTCGCCTCAACCACTATATATAAAATGGGTTACGTGACATCCATTTCAAATTATTATAACTCCGGTGGAATTATACGAGTGTATAACTCAAATTGAATGTTAATCGTTTGAGAGAAATCAGACGAATTACAAAAGAGCATTACCGTAACGATGACATGTCGTTAGACTTTTAATTTTTTTTGTGGTTCAATATAGTTTGAATTGGAATAGTACTCATTACAGTCATTATCCGACATAATAATTTTGAATAAACATAGATATGAGTTAATTGTGGATAGAAATATAATAATCAAATCAAAAGAGGAGTTCATTCCACATTCATTTTTCCTTTTTTTTTTTTTTTCCTTGTATATCCTATAACAATCGTTTGACTTTAACATCATGATGGCGATTGCATTGTTAAGAAAAAATTTTCACTACCTATTTGGTATGTGAACGCTTGTGGAATGAACTCCTCTTTTGATTTGATTATTATTATAATTTTGATTTAAATACAGCATGGATTCACCCACATGGCAGGTTAGATTCAAAACCAAACTAAAATTGTCGAAAAGTGCAATATAGTCAGGGCCGGCCTAAGCCATCCGGGCGCCCCGGGCGAGACGTTCGTCAGCGCCCTTTATTTCTAATTATTAACCAGCATTTTGCTCGCGAATCGCGGGTCAAGACGCCGTGATAGCGCGTGGCGCCTCCTCGAGGCCTTGGCGCGAGGGGCGACCGCCCGGGTTGCCCCACCCTCTAAAGCCAACACCGAATATAGCCTTTTTAACACGATTATATTAGTTTCACCTGTATATGTATGCTTGTTTGTTTGTATCTAAGTAACGGATTCTTTGAACGCGATTTTCACCCACTTCAAAACTTCAGATTGAACTGAAACTTTGCACACTTATCAAGGACCGATGACAATACAATAATTCAATAAGTTTGTCCCATTATCCTAACCAGGATCTCCAGGACTAAAAAAATAAAAATAAATTATAATTTAAAAAAACTAAAAAACACGCTTTAATGAACTAAAAAGTAAAAAATAATTAATTTTATTGTAAAAAAGCTTGGGGTAGTATGAAAATATGGTACAAAGCACCCCACGCTTTTTTACAATAAAATTAATTATTTTTTACTTTTTAGTTCATTAAAGCGTGTTTTTTAGTTTTTTTAAATTATAATTTTTCACTGACGAATACATATTACACAAAAGCATAGTAAAATGTTACATTTAGCGTTCACCGCCTTTCTCACGCTCAACTGGGTAGCGTGTCGTGCCGAAAAACGTTGAAAAAGTGGACCAAGTGTCGAACATCGTTCTATAATGTGTTACCTTGTTTTCTTGGGGTTATGCTGGGTTTTAAATAAATTTGCGAAAATTTCATAAACCATAAGTATAATTCGTTTTTTGTTTAAATAAAATCGTTATTACATAAATTTACAAACATATATAATATTTAATATTTTAGATCATATTTAGTTCCGGAAAAGTAAACATGTATTCATTGGTACGTTTCTCACTATTAATCAAAAGTACAAAAATATTGTTAGACGCATTTAGCAACGCGCCAACAGTTGATCACACAAAAACATAAATGACTCGAATTGGACGTGCTTAATAATATTACATCAGACCGGGGTGTTTAACATGATCGCCGGTCTTGATCATATGAGCAATAGGTCAGTTCCTTCCCTACGTTGTGTTTTTTTATTAAAGATCCAAAAGCATACGGTCGTACATGGATAAGCGTACCGTTCTGTTACGTTCTTTGTGTATGTTCAGTATGTGTGTCCGGCGGTCGATTTTGCCAACGCACCCTGTATGTGTGTATTGGGCGGTCGATGTTTCCAACGCACCCTGTATGTGTGTATTGGGCGGTCGATGTTTCCAACGCACCCTGTATGTGTGTATTGGGCGGTCGATGTTTCCAACGCACCCTGTATGTGTGTATTGGGCGGTCGATGTTTCCAACGCACCCGGTATGTGTGAGAACGACAGAACGCCTTTCGCTTGTAAGCTCTAGGTGGGAACTTAATCCCGGTTCTAGTTCTTGATATAATTGAAAATGACCAGAGGGTCAACTACATGGCGTGTCACAGACTCAGTGAACGCTCATTTATTTATTAAATAAATGAACGATAAATGAATCGAGAGGCCTGCCATCCTACGGCGACCAGACCAAGCCAACTAATAATGGTTTGAAATAGAGACGCGAGCGCGTACAGCCGGAGCGTGCAGGCACTGCGTCTCGGATACAAGTAAGGCGCCTCGCCATACGATAGCGTACATTACTAAATAAAGTTCAAAGTTATTAGATTGCAGTACATAACACGTGAATATTGAAGTTATTTCTAGATATTGATAAGCTCAAATTAATATCCATTACAAATGAGCCTTTTTCCTGAAGTACGAAAAATTTCTAACTAGCAGCGCTAGTGGTACGGTAGGGACAAACATTACGTAATGTCCATTTAAATATGTACATGTAAAAGCAGGTTTAAAAAAATGTTTTTGACAAAAGACGACGTGCCAGGAGCAAAATTAAAATTTGCAAATGTCAAGCATATAATAATGTAGTAACATTAAAACGTTGACTATCTTGTTGTAATTTAAAAATTGCAGGAAAAAAATTAATTAATTGACAGGTCAGTAGGCAGGATTTTATAGCGATATTTTCGAACTCGAATAACAGACGTTGAAAATAATTATAAGTTTAAAACTTATTTCTGAACGCAGAACCTTAGGGATGAAAATTTTTAGTTGTCGGTTTTCTGTTTTTAACGTTGTTAAGAGAGAAATAGAGTGAATGAATCGCGCCAACTTCACTTCGCATATAATACTCGAAAACGTCAAAATGATACCATAACCCCACATATATATACCCCACAACATAACCCCACATAAATTTCACACAGATCTGACAGATCTAATATTTTTGCGGCTTTTTTGCGCGCCCAAATTGAGGGTACCTTAAATCGAATTGTCAATAGAGTTGTTGTGAAAAATAATATGCATTTATTCGGAACGAAACACAGCGTTTGCAACGCGTGTGAAACTTCACACTAATTGCAAACGCTGTGTTTCGTCCCTTGTATGCAATATACTATTAAAGTGCAATATTTTGTTTCTCATCAAAAAAATAAAATTTTGTTTGAAGCATGCACGCACAGTTCAATATTCTATTTGAAATAATGTTATCCGAAGTTTGACCGAGAACCGTAAACGAGGGGGAAAGAAGTAAAAATAATTGGTCATTTTCAATGTTTGGAAAAAAAAACTTTTTACAGTAGCATGACGTGTGTACCCAAACATAATTAGTCTAAAAACGCGAACAAATAGTCAGCTTCAAAACATTTCTTGTATTGAAATAACAACTTATTACGATTTACGACTCTGATGTTATTGACCTCAAGCTTAGGTATCCATTTTCATTTAGTTCATTTACATTGTTTAGTTAGAAGACACATTCCTCATTTCTCGACACAGTTAAGTGACTGAGTAAAAAATGTCATCTTGCAAGAATACTTTAAACATACCAATTCTAACTTAGATAATACAGCAGATTTCTACTAATAATCATACTGGCAAATGAACTGAGAGCACGACCGTAGTTGAGGAACCTCTATTTTAAAAATATTTGTTGAGTTCTTAATAATCATACTGGCAAATGAACTGAGAGCACCACCGTAGTTGAGGAACCTCTATTTTGAAAATATTTGTTGAGTTCTAAATTATTTAAAGTAAGAAGAAAATCAAAATGTTAAATTTTTGTAATTCGCATTATTTTCAATCATAATGGCCAAATCATTTTTAAATTACCCGTAATTAAAATCTTAAAGTTTTCAATTAGCGAACATATAATTGCTACATAAAAAATAAACATAAGTCAAACAGAGTTCATTCATAAATATCGTCTCTATCAGATGTTTACAATTAAAAACAATAACAATTAAGCATCAATGACCAATTAAGATAGTAATAATGACTTATAATTGACAATAAAATAATTGTAATAGTGAATTTAACGCAAACACATATCTATATTGTGCTATAATGTTTCTATTAAATTATTTTTAAGAATGTAATTTATAAATTATTTAATTATATAATTTGTGATAAAGTATTATTTCCAGCATCTTGTATTTTTTGCTTCCATTTTATTGTTTCCTAACGTAATTTTGACGTAAACAGCAATCTATTAATCAATTTTTAGTAATCGTGTTGCAATATTAATTTAAGGTTTTAGGAATATTAACTGTAGCCGTAGGTATTAAAAGTATTGCCTTGGCAAATAGTTTTGGTTTAATCACTAACTGAAAATCTGATCCCCATCGACGCAAAAAAAACTTGGCTAACTATAGTATTGTTTTGAGAAAATGAAAATTAATTGATACAAAAAGCCCTTCAACCAGTTTTCGCGTTTTCTCTTTCAGATAGTGCCCTCCATTCGGAGCCTAGTCAGAAATTGATTTGAGAGGAGTACCTAGATTTTTTTTAAATTGTGTTTTAAAGACCACCAACAGCTAAGGTTATTTGGGCCTAGCACCAATTCATATTTTCAATTCATAATTTTTTTTTAATAATAAATTGAAAATCCAAATGACACTTTTACCAGCTCTCGGGCTAGAACCCGGGAACTGGGGACTTGTAGATTTTTTTTAATATGATTATATTATGTGCACATTCAAAAATTAATTTTTTGTACAGCGATTGAATTTTTCATCAATAGAACAATAAATTGCATTCTTAAGAGACAGGAGTGCAACTACAAATTATTCCTCTTTGGCTACGCCACTGCAATCTATTGTCTCTTTGCATATTTCTGTGGTCCATCCATCCCTGTGTTTATGTTCTTACAAATGGAATTGGAAAAAATGTTCTTCAAAAGTACAAAAATAGAATAAAAAATATAGTGTATCTACAAACTCATTGTCAACATGGGGAATCTCCGTTATTATGAGAGATAAAGATTTGGTTAAATGAGATGAAGTATTTCTTATAGGTAAAGTTGTGTCAAATCACATAAATAAAGTTTAGATATTTTGCGTAGTTTACGGCCGTATTCATAGTTAACCCTTAAGTAGTAAGGGACACTTACTCATACCCTCAAATCGAATATGCGTTTCATAGTCAAAACTGACGTCTGTAAGGGCCCTTACATCACCCTCACCTTAAGGGTGGATAGTATATCCCTTAAGTGTCGAAAAAGTAAAAACAGTAAAACATATGAAAATGACAACTAAACACAATCGGTCTGCAGTATGACAAACTGTTCTAAAGGAAAAAATCATGGAGGTTTCCTATAGTTCTTTCCTCACTCAAGGAAATGACTATGAAACGCTCCTTTGATTAAGGTGCCCTCAGCACTTAAGTGACCCTCAGCGAAGGGACCCTTATCACTTACCTTAAGGGTTAACTATGAATATGGACATTAGGCGCTATAATAAAAAAAGTGAATTTTCGAATTTTTTATTTTTGCCGCGATGGCTGATTATATTTCAACAGACAGTTAAATCTTGTTTGAACTTTCCTAAGTCAGTTTTTTAATACTAATTTCGTGGTGTAATCAGATTAAAAAAAATTGGAAATTTCACTTTTTTTATTATAGCGCCTAAACTACGCAAAATATCTAAACTTTATATATTGTAAATGATTTGATACAACTTTACCTAAGGAATACTTCCAAATCTCTATCTCTCATAATAACGAAGATCCCTATGTTGACAATGAGTTTGTGGACATACTGTATATGCCCAAAAACAATGATTTGGCTGAACGTGTATTTAAGAACAAAATTATAGTAATGAGCTTTATGAATACAATAATTCTCGACCTTGTATTTCCTGATTTTTTCATAAAATCATTTAAAAGTATGCATGAAACTGGAATAAACTCTTAATAAATAATTCTCAAGGTTATATTTACGCAAATAAAATAAGTAGGTAGGTAATAAATTAATAAAAATATTGTTGTACGTAAGTACAATATATAGGTAGTACATACATACACGGTTCAATAATAAGTAATTATTATTAAACATTACTTTAATTACCTGTTGATTAGCTCCTCGAATACAAACAACAACAAAAACAATATTCACGTAATAATGTTTTTGCAACACTTGCATCAAAAGTAAAAATTATTTTAGATGGCTGTGTACCGTTTGTTAAGTGATTCTTTATGTAAGCTTCTGATGTGTTCGATCGGCAGTGCATGAAGTAAATTTTAACGCACTCCGTGCTATAAAGTAATACTGTTTTGTTTTACTTTAAAACACACGTCACTAATAAAATATTTATCTAAATTGTGTTTTATTTGCTTAAAATTGAACTTTTGAAGCAATTGTCGCAAAAAATATTGTATGTAACGCGTCTAAAGTGACGAATCTGACAGCCGCCATTTTACAATACTCTTCGAAGGTTATGTTGCATTTTTCGGCTCGAGCGGCAACCTCACACTCGTTCTGGTATAAATGCAGCATAAACCTTAGGCTCGTAACGCAAAATCACAACTGTCATATAATTCGTCACTTAAGCCACTTGTTACATAAATATTACTTTTACCCGGAGCTTGAGAATAGCCGAGCGTGCAGCGATACCGTTGTTCTAATGAAGTTTCCATACTCTATTACAAGCCACCAGTTCCTAGGTTCTAATTCGAGAACTGGTTAAAGTATTGTTACAAAACTGTTTTTTGAGTTGGCGGAATAAATATTTATTTACAATAATTAATAACACAATAACAATAAATGCAGCAACGAAAAGTCAATTTTAACAATAAAAAAAACTTAAACGGTAATTATTGAACTAAACGAGCCCAGTGTGTGCTCGTATTCTCTAGAACTTTCGTGAAGGTACGAGTTGTTCGGTAAGCAGACCCCCGTTTCTCAGAACTGTTGCCCGCCGTTCATATACAGGGTGATCCGTAACAGTATCAATAAAAAGTAAAAGTACCTTGTATTTTTTGGGTACCTATTTTTATAGCGTACCTACCAAAATCGGTCCAGCCGTTTTCGGGTAATGCCGGTTCAAAAACAGTTAAAAATTCTGGAAACGCATTTTTCCGTCTAGGTATCATACAAAAATTTCGAAAAACCCACACAAAGACGAATTTACAGACAGAGGTGTCCCAATACAATTTTATATACATTTGGGTGTTATTCGAAGAAAAAGTGTAGATTGGTTTATAGTCTGCAGCGTTTGATAACAAGAAACGACTGTGAAGACTGTAGTTTTACCCCGTCTTATTTCTTGAAAGTGGATCTGATCAAACCTGTTTTGCGCACTGTACCTACTGTATCTTATGGATTTTCTTTACAACATCGAGTCCTCTCTGTTCGCTGTGTTTGCCAACCTTTGTGGAACGAAAATGTGCATCTTCAAAACTGACAGATTTACAGTACGACAAGATATAAAAATAATCGGATTTACTTTTAAACAAAATATGAACACTAAAAGATGTACATCGATTCGAAAAATCAATATCAGTATATTGTGCTGGTTACAATATATATATATATACAGGTGCTGAATTGCTTTGCGGGTAATAGGGATTTAACCCGTAAAATCAAACTTTTCCGATTTCCTGCTTCCCTAATTATTTTAGGAAAAATATATTCGAATAAAAGTTTTAGAACATAAAATTCTGCATCTAAATCATTAAACAAAATTAATTTTGCGTGCTTTGTAACGGCAGAAATTTGATACGAAAATGTCAAAATTACCTCAAAAACAGATAGCGATAGCCATGGAATTTGAACAAAATGATTAGAAATTATTCTGACAGCTAAAACGTCATCATTTTGTTCAAGTTCCATGGCTATCGCTATCTGTTTTTGAGGTAATTTTGACATTTTCATATCAAATTTCTGCCGTTACAAAGCATGCAAAATTAATTTTGTTTAATGATTTAGATGCAGAATTTTATGTTCTAAAACTTTTATTCGAAGATATTTTTCCTAAAATAATTAGGGAAGCAGAAAATCGCAAACGTTCGATTTTACGGGTTAAATCCCTATTACGAGCAAAGCAATTCAGCACCCTGTGTATATAGATACCTAGACTTAGTGTTCGGACATAATAGATGCCAGAAAAATATTATTCGAGCGCAAGATATGTACTCCTTTATCACAACTAACAAAAAAATAACTATAGCGTGACGTAGTTATGCTAAGAGTTAATTAAGAATCTAAAAAATAAGTTTATTATAAGGCAAAAGCATCTACTACGGATTGTATTTATATAAGTGAACAAATAGATTATTCTGAAACATTACAGAATTTCTACAAAAAAAAACTGAAAATGCAAAACATACTACAAGGTCTCTGGCTTTAATCTGACGTACGCTGGAAAAATAATATCCGATTTTCTTTTTCGAAAGACGAAAACTATTCGCTTCCTTTACACTATAGGACATAGGTACATATTAGGTATATTCATGTTTGCTAGCATTATTGAATAACAGCCTATGGAAAATTCTTTTAAAAAACAAAAAGTAAGGTGAAGTTAGAAAAATCCAGAAACCAAACATGCCCATGAAAGTTTCGAAAATTAAAAAATAAATACAGTTTTAACTTACAGGAGCTTGCTTGAAAATATTTTCTTTGCGTCAAAACTCGAAAACTTATTTCAGTTTAAAATTTTGATTTAAACAACGTTAAGAGACAAAAATAGATTTCTGATGAGAAGAATAGATTTTCTATGTGAAAAACATACGAATATTATGCCATAATGCATTTGAAACTTGAAAGTATGTGAAGTTAATATATTCAATTTATTAATTCAAAGTGGATGTGTATTATTCGAATAAGGTTTTGTGTTAACCCTCGAGCGGGCGCGCCGGTGCAAATATGCTACCAATATTAAATCGAAAGGTGGTGGGGTATGACAGACTTATTTGCCAGCGCCATACGTTTCGGTATCTTATCAACTATTGCTGAATGAGTGTTAATAGTGCTTATTTTGTCAAAATTGATAAAGGTCTGCGATCGGCGGCGACTCAAGTTTTTTTGGTATCATATTTGATACCACGCGCCCAGTCATGTAAGTAATATTTTTATTTATTTATGGTATTATCAAACAGTATTTTTGTTATTATCAACTAGGAAATGTTCTGTATAATGGTATTCCATGATCGTAGTCGTACTTTATTATATTTCATAGCAGGCCGAAAGGTCTTTCTGAAGAACAGATTCGGCAACTAATATAGGAGAAATGACTGATCCGCATGCTGGGAAATGGAGTGAAGACGATGTTATTATGCAAAAAGACTCTAATTCTGATTCCGAGCTGGAGTAGGAACAAAATGAAGATGACTTTTTAAATTAGGACGCACGTAATTCAAATCCACAGACGGAATTGGAACAAAAAGATGATGATTTTTCTGATGTTTCGCTCGAGGAAGACAATGATAACTTTTAAACCGGCAAAGACAGAAAAACAAAATGGCGAAAAACTGATTTGGTGCCATAATATAACTTCCAAGTATAAATCAAAGAATATTATCAAACCATTTCCTGGTTCTAAAGGAGCGGGTTTTACTCTTCATTAATAATTATGCAAAAAGTTCTTAACAAGAAGATGTTTAGTTTTTTAATTATTAGTATCTATGTAAAATGAAATATCAATAAATATATGCAAAAAACTATAAAAAGTACTATCAAGAATTTTATTATTCTAGTTACTAAAGCCTTAAAGAGTGATTAAAGTGATAAGGTTGCGTCAAAAGAGTATACTTTTACAATTTGGTAGCATATTTGCACCACGCGCCCGCTCTTGAAAAATTACAAGACGCGCCCGCTCTAGGGTTAATAACATGCAGTAAAGCATTATTACATCAATATTATTACTTAACGCACGTACAATAATCTATTTCAAAATTAATATGCAACTTTAACAGCTCCAAGTGCTTACTGAGTATTCATAATGTTATTATATTATCATTCAATTTCACTAACTCAACATGTCTCGAATTCCAAACTATATAATGTCTTAAGTGTGTAGTGTAAAATACACGGTCTTATTGTTCCAAATTTCATGTTTCAAAGTTCCTCAAAAATGAGGTGCGAATATGTGAAAAAAATATTGGAACATATTTTTTTCTGACATCAATAATGTCTAACTCTGTGACCTCTAGAACTTATATCAGAAGCCAAAATGCGGTAACTACAAAAAAAATACTCATATTTTGTAGACAGATGTAACCTTGCATACGTAACAATTCTGCCTTTTTACAAGCTTTTATATAACTGCTGTGTTAGTTTGTTAGTATGTGCGGGTCAAATCTTGCAAGTCAATTTTGAACGACTTCCACGTATCCGATCGATTTGAAATTTTGTACACATATGTATTTCCGATCACAATACATGAATAAATCGTTTTTAGAATTTAATTCAAGCCCTAAGGGGTTCAAATGGGGGTGTAGGGTTTTTTTTGACTAATCAACGCCCTGGTCAAATCGCTGAAGCCAGAAACTTGAAATTTGCACAATAGGTTCCTTTTCTGACGTAAACATCCACCAAGAAGGGATTTTTCGAAATTCAACCCCTACGGGGGTCAAAAGGAGATAAAATTTTTAAAGACTAAAATGAACAAAATAAAATATTAGTAGAAAAAACTTTTTCGAGACATACTTTTATTGAAATGTACTAAAAAGAAAAAATAATATTTACTAATTTAGGTTCATAATTATTATAAAAGCGGGGGTTGTTGTGACTAATAAAATATCACAGAGTTTACAGCCCACGCATTTATAATAATTATGAACCTAAATTGTTAAATATTATTTTTTCTTTTTTAGTAGGTTGTCTCTAAAAAGATTTTTTTTAATAATATTTTACTGTGTTTAGTGCAGGTTACTGGTTATAAAATGAGAACTAAAAAAATACATATGTAAACTAAATTTTACTTTGTAACCTTTGAGTTTACACTACCTCCGAATGTTGCGACACACATAATTATTTTATATTATTTGAATAGAGTTAAAATAAAAGTTACATTTGCGTTATTTGATCATCACATACTTTTTGAATAAATTATGTGATGACAAGACATAAAATCGATGTAATTATTTGTCGTGTTATCAGAAATGTACACATGGTGCAGAAAGTATCTACGCTTTTAAATATGTATGATTCCGTACAAACGTAACTGAAATATATATGAATTCGAAGTTGCTATATTTAAATAGAGCAATTTGATCCTTGAAAACAGTTTTAAGAATTGTTTTTGTAGACTCTGAAGATGGTATAAAGAATACCGAAACGTTAGTAAAATGCAAATTTAATAAAATCAGTATTGCTTTTTATTGATCCTTTGTGCCACGGAAGTTCTCATTTCCAACAATTCTTAAAACTGAAATATATATATTAGTCACTAAGCGCTGATGAAAATATTCCTCTCCCAAGGGACATTTGATTCATATTAACATTGAAAAATATGATACATGATTCAAGATATTCCGAGATATTGATTTTTACTTCACGTAGTGTGAACAAAATATTCCGTTATGCGTCGAGGCGTTCAATTAAAGCTATTAAGAACGATATTTCATTCAAATATACACGTTTATCTAATTTAAATTAAAAGATTTATAATCTTTAATTATAACTGACATATCTAGATGTGAAATTAATTGCAAAAATTGCTTGTAGTTATTACGTTGACAGCGAAGCCTACAATTATAAATAAAATGGACTTCCGGTGTTCGAAAAAAATTCAATTAGAAGGCGTTATTTGCAAACACATTTTCCCAGACCAATTCGTATAAATAATTAGAGAGTGGAAAGGCACACAGAACAGGGTCTAACTCATTCATTTGTGGTAAAAAAGTATGTATGGGTAGCTTTCAAAATTAATTTATAAATCTACAGGATGGTGAACGAACTGCTGCACATAGGGATTTAACCCGTAAAATCAAACTTTCGCGATTTCCAGCTTCCCTAATTATTTTAGGAAAAATATCTTCAAATGATAGTTTTAGAACATAAAATTCTGCACCTAAATCATTAAACAAAATTAATTTTGCATGCTTTGTAACGGCAGAAATTTGATATGAAAATGTCAAAATTACCTCAAAAACAGATAGTGATAGCCATGGAACTTGAACAAAATGATGTCGTTTTAGCTGTCAGAATAATTTCTAATCATTTTGTTCAAGTTCCATGGCTATCGCTATCTGTTTTTGAGGTAATTTTGACATTTTCATATCAAATTTCTGCCGTTACAAATAGCATGCAAAATTAATGTTGTTTAATGATTTAGATGCAGAATTTGATGTTCTAAAACTATTATTTGATGATATTTTTCCTAAAATAATTAGGGAAGCAGGAAATAGCGAAAGTTTGATTTTACGGGTTAAATCCCTATGTGCAGCAGTTACGTTCACCACCCTGCAGTATATTTAGTGAAGTTAATTTTAATATTTTTAAATTTTTGAATGTCATTTAAACAAAACTGCTAAATATTTAAGCGTTTTAAAAAACTGTGCATCTAGTTCAGTAATAAATAGTTCTATGTCGTAATCTTTTAATTAAAAAAGAAAATATAAGCTCAAGATAAGTGCTAGTCAAAAGTTTCCATTCAGTCCAATTTTCCGTTTTGTTTATGTAAAAGACGTTTAATTTTCCAATAAAAGTAATCCGGTATACCTACTTATTAAAAAATATTGTCTGATTTTCAATTAAAACACAAGATGATTTAAAATAAAATTTTCCAAAAAAAGTAAGGTACTGTTATTCGTATTTATTTTTGTTATAAAAAAAAACACGCATCACAGCAAGCGGTACATTAAGAACGAAATGTGTTTCCAATAAATTGATTTATGATATTAGTTTCTAAAAGCATTTTGATGTTATCCTTTATTTATTAATTTTTATATTTTTCCGCCTGATTATTGTGCAAGTTTTTGTTGACTGAGTCGTCATAAAGTAAAATGGCGTATGTCAGTTGTTCTCCGTGAAAAGATAACAACTCCCGATACATGCCTTGAGGTACGTGGTCAGCTGCAGCACTGTCTTTTTACAAGCTTTTATTTAACTTCACCTGTTAGTGTGTGTGTTAGTATGTTTGGGTCAAATCTTTCAAGTCAATTTTGAACGACTTCCACGTATCTGATCGATTTGAAATTTTGTACACATATGTATTCCCGATGACAATACATGAATCAATCATTTCAGAATTAAATTCAACCCCTAAGGTGTTCAAACGGGGGTGTAGGGTTTTTTTGACTAATCAACGCCCAGACCAAATCGCTGAAGCTAGGAACTTAAAATTTGGACAGTAGGTTCCTTTTCTGGCGTAAGCATCCATCAAGAAGGGATTTTTCGAAATTCGACTCCTGCGGCGATCAAAAGAGGATAAATTATAAAAGACTAAAATGAACAAAATAAATACTTATTAGTAAAAAAATGTTCCTTTCTGATACGGAACCCTAAAAATTGACATAACTTTGATGTAAGCGATTTTGCGGTGTGGCCATAGATGTTTATACAGTGGTTCAATATAACAGAGTTTGAAATCAGTACGTGGTGGGAGTACGTGAGCAGAATTTTATGATCTCATTTTATTCCCGTTTTTCGTTTCCAAAACTTTTTTCATATTTTATGCGCTTGAAACGCATTTTAAAAACTTATCATAAACAAAGAAATTTATTTAAAAAATAACATATATTGGAGATTATTAGAGAAAAAAGTGGGTACGTGTACCTTTGTACGCGCGTTAGAAGTTATACTTAAAAAAAAAATCACCAAAAATCGTATGTCCGTTTGATATAAAAATATTAAAAATAAAAAATAAATCGAGAAAATAGAAAAAAATATAAATAATTATCAAGTGGAATATGGAATAGTTAGAAAACAACTTTAATTAATGTTACTGCACGGAGATTCGAACCCGGGACGTATTGCGTATGAAGCGGCCATTCTAACCACTAGGTCACGCGGACCTTACAGCAAGCTGCTATATTTATGGTACAGCGAGTTGGACGGTTTAATACACACCAATAGGGGTATTATAATGGAAGCGGTGACGAATGACGGGTGACGTTTTTTCTCGGTTTATTCCCCTGCAGCCAAGCGCACAACGTCCGTAAAAAAGTAGAACTTCAAAAAAACATTTGATGAAAAATACAAAGTTATTGGCACTTAACGCTGGAAAGCTTACTTTCTATACCATTATTTGCGTGGAAAGCGAGTAAAAACAGACATAGTTAATAGGGCCACCTGTTCTTGTTCCACTAGTCTTAATAGACTGCTCGACAGACAGGTGGCCCTGTTATATGTCTGTCTTTACTCGCTATAGCAACGTGTCAGTTTACGTTCCAGAATTTCTGTATTTTAGTGGTTACTGGCCAATTTCAATTGTTTTTCCTATATTGGGATCCGTCAAATGAGCATATGACATCTGGTGGCACTAAATTGTACCCAAAACGAGGGAAAATTTTACATGCTAACAGTGCAAATTTATCGTGAAATTGTTTATTACAAATATAAAACAAGTAAAATAAACAAAAAGTTTATCGAAAATGGAATTCGCGACGTTTTCTAATAGGTATCATGGCATTAAACACTGTCAGTTATTGCCTTGTAAAACTTACTTTACAGCGAATTATTTTCTAATGAAATGTGGAAAAACTGTATTTATGAATTAAAAAAATATTTTATATTAATAATAAGATGTACTTATTATCTTACTGTACTACAATAGTAAAATCATTTGATGATTTACAAATTTATAGGACTAACTTTGTATACAAATATTTTGAGGTTAGTAACTTACCTACTTATTACAATATAACATATTATGTTGCAGTTATGTGTTTACATTATTCACCTAACCCTCATTGAACGGATGATTAATTTCGTGGAGATTTTCTTTTAATTTTGATGTTTTTAAGCAATATGCCGTAAAGATTACTACTTTTGACAGCTCAGTTATCTTGTTTTTTTCACACATTTGATAATATGTCCGGCTTTGAGAATCCGTTCTCCTTCAACGAAATTCCTTTGTTTAGGATTCGTACCGGCCCAATTGCAAATTGCACTTATATTTATTATTTCTTATCACTTTAAAAATCACAAAATTACACGCAAAAGTATACCCCGTATATAAAATTTCCCCCCCTTTGCGCCATGTTTTTTAAGCTCCACCCATTTGACGGATCCCAATAGCAGAGTGGCGTTAAAAATCAAGGTAAATCACTAAAGTAGTTAGCCAAAACTTGCACGCCATACAATAATCATTTCCGAGACTCGAGTTTATCGGACGGTATAATAGTTCAGCATTATAAAATGATTTCATAGCAGTGGGAAAAATTTAGTTAAAATATAAATTAATTGTTATTAATTTTATAAGAACAAATTAAAAACTGCGACTACACCACACAGTTTCTGAGCGTGTGGGCTTTGATAAAAAGCATACCACATTTTTAATTTATAAATAATTATACTACTGACAATTATTATTCTTTTTCTATTAAGTATGACATGCGTTAATGACTTGAATCACACAAATACGGGTTGTTGCTGCCTCCGTCCATTTGATTATATCTATTATTTGAAGATGAGATCATCGAGTATTTAATAACATTGACATCACCAAGCTTCCCGCATGCCGTCAAATAATACAACTTTTTAAAAATTCAAATGAAGTACCTATATCCTTGCTAGTAGACTACATGTAGATATTTGTTTATTTTTTTAGTGAATTTTCACATACTGGTATTAATTTATTTATAAGATTAACTAGTCTTTACCCGCGGCTATTGTCGGTTCTATCGGAGATCTTAATTTCATCGTAGACGAATCTATACTATACAATATATATATACAATAAGGGGGAAGGGTTAAACTGAATCAATGGCCAATGCCATATAAAGGTACGTGCAGTACGCAGCTGGGATTCTAGATGGTAGCTGAAATTATAAGCGCTTATAGGTTTGCACAACGAAGCTTTGATACAAGCTTAAATCGCGTTTGAAATGTCAGATAGCGAAGACGAATATATTTTATGTTCTTCTGCTACAAAGTGGTATATTTTAAATACAAATTTGGGTAGGAGCTATCATGTCCACCCTATTAATAGAAAACGATCTAAACATGGCGAATTTCATCATTTATACCAAGAATTAAAATTTTACCCAAACCGGTTTTTTGAATATTTACGTATGGAACCCTAACACTTTTAAATACGTCTTAGAAAAAACTCAAAACAAATTAAATAAAAACTGGCAAAATTTCACTTAATAAACTAGTCACATCCATTGCGAAACTTGTAACGGCCATTTGACAGTTGTCACACGTTGATTGCAGTAGTCAGCGCGCTGAAAGAATGGTGAGATACATTCTTGTATCTAGCAGCTCTTGCAACAGCGCTTATACCTGCTACACTCACTGCTTCGTTGTGTACGCTCGCATATATAACAATGTATTAATTTAAGCAAGCCCTGCTATGATCTACGCTACCATCTAGAATCCCAGCTCCATACTGCACGTACCTTAACTAATTTACAGTTTATTGTTGAGTTGTATATTTGTATGATTATTTTTCTTATCTTTTAAATTGTGAATCCGAAGTTTTTAATATACAATTACAAAACTAAATTTTAATTGCACATGTGGGGAAATAAATTCGAGATGAATATATAATATTATAGGTAGGTATTTTAATTTTTTTATATGTTTTTTCTTGAAGATAAAAGTATGAGTGAGTCTTTCAACCGAAATTAAATATTAAAATCGCATAAGCAGTCAGCAATCCTATAAACTTAGATGCGACATAATATATAAATATGTTAGCTTTACGCCAGCAGGGTCAATAATCCAATGAATAAAAGATCACCCCACACGCTGGATTTGTGTCCACACAGAAGTGTGCGTGGGCACAAACGTAATATATAGATAATATGTATACAGCGTGTTTTCAAAAATCTATAATTTTTAATGGTCTTCGTATTTCCATGTCTACCGATTGTTCTCCCCAGAAAATTTTGCCAGCTACATATTATGATAGTACCATAATTATGTCAAAAACGTCGATCGCGTAATTATTTTTCGTCAACCTGACTTTTTCTTTTATTTAAACTTAAATTTGAAACATACTGCAATTTAAGGATTAATCAAATCTTTAGAAACCTTTAACAACTTGAGAAAACACGAAATATTGTGCGTAGGCATATAGGTACTATAATATTTTTACAGAAAATTTCGTTTATCGCAAATGAACTTTTACTGAAAATAAAATTTAGTTTCAAAAAAATCTAAAAAACACGCTTATATCAACGCACTAAAAAGTTTAAAAGCGTGGAACACTCAGTGTACCTGTATTTCATTTAATTTATCGTGAACCCAAAAAATGTTAACACCAAGAATGTCATCTATAGAATCTGACTAATTGACGGTACTTTCAATATAAAAGCTGCTACTTATGTGTGAGAAAGATTGGGTTAAATTACGTATGGTGGCGCCATCTTTTCAAATGGGTGAAGTGCAGGTACTTTTTAATCTGTTAAAATAATAATAAAAATAATTTCGGATAGTCTTGAACACTCTGTAGATGTAAATATCACATGCATGTTAATCCGATATGCCCAACGCACGCCCAGTCGGTTAATAATATTTACTTGTTGTATATCAATCATATGCAATTATTATCAGCAAAGCGTTCAAGCGTTCTTTAGCGTGAGAGTGGAACGCAGAAAGAGTTAAGCCATTTCATTATCTTGACGGGAAAAGTGTCGAGCGTCTATAATCCACAATATTTAGAGGGGAATATCCATCTAGATGGAAGAACGTGTTTCCTGATTTTTTTCTGCCTATCCCTATATTATTAAACGAGTAAATCTTGTATATATGTACCTATGTACCTATATAAATATTTTCTTGAAAACGGCCCTAATGATTTGGATGAAATTTACTGAAAAGGGGTTTTGGGGGGCAAAAAATCGATCTAGCTAGGTCTCATCACTGAAAAAATTCGTTTTCTTATCGATTTTATCATTTTAAAAAACAGTTTTTTTAACGTTATAAAACAGTGTCGTATGGTGAGTAGGCTTTGGAAAAAACTAACTATTTTCATTATTTATGTCAAATTACTCTGACAGTCAATCTTTAACTTATTAAAATAATCAGTAATTATTTGAAAATATGTAGGTACATACGTTATGTAGTATGACGTATACTGACGTATAATAATATTATCTACTTATAGGTATGTAATTTTTTTTCTTAAAAACGACTAACGATTTTGATGAAATGGGAACTTTAAGTACTATTTTTTTTTGAACTCATCCGAGCAAAGCTCGGTCATCCAGATATTATGATATTATGTTTGTATCGACATTACTCAAGAACGGCTTGACATAATATTTTGATGAAACTTAGATTAACTATAAATTGGTAAAATACAGGACAATTTTTACCCATCTATACTGACTTTGAGAGAGGCTGCGTGTAAAAGTTATTAATCATTAAATTAAGAAGACTCGACACGGTGTAAGCTGGAAGAAAGGAAGATAATTCTTTCGAAACGATAACAATGCAATATAAAAGCATTAAGAGTTTTAAGACAGAATAACGTGTCTGATATCTACTTTCAACCTTTATTATTTATCCTCTAAGCATCACAATGTACATTTTCTTATGATTAAATCTGTTTTTAAATATAATGTTTTAAAAAGAAAATAAAGGTGAGACCACGAAGAAAAAATAATAAAATATAAATTTTATAAACAAGAGAAATGCAATTAGGTATTTGAATTAAAAAAAAATTATTATTTTTTTAATTTTTTCTAATAATTTAACATAAATAATATTGAAAAACGAAAAGAAAATTTGTTTTGAAGCTATAGATAAATTATTAAAAATTAATTAAAATGTATAAAAATTTAAAAAATATCACGTGACTTCAAAACGCTTCAGGAATGTTTGTGACGTAATCATGATGTTAAAATTTGTGTGCATTTGTTCGCATTTGTATAATATATATAAGTATTACACATACTATCAAAAATAATAAATTTTTAACTTGATAATCATAACATAATGACGTCACACGCGTTCGGATTCTTTCGGCGCGTCATCGGAACTGAGTTTAAAAATTAATTTTTATTTAAATATAACTTTTTTATTATTAAGTAAAAAAATTAATTAAAAACAGTTTTGCTATAAAACTTGTATTTGATCTTTCCATTTACGTAAAAAAAAATTCATTCAAAAACCCAATTATGTCAATGAAAATGGGCACATGAGAAACGTAATATAAATGGCAGCAGGTTTATAGTCACCTAAGTAATCATTGGTTTTCATAGAAAAAGGCGCGAGAAATAAAGTTTTCTCCCTTCTGATTGCATGCAACCACTTCATTTCAGTTCCGGATCCTTTGAAAATTCAACATATCTATGATATGAACATTGATAAACACAGTACATCGGCATTGTCAACGATTTATTATTTTAAATAAACTTATTCTATATACACAACTATGAACTGCTCACAGACCGAGGTGATTATATAGCTGGCGCCTCTAGCGGTCAAGTGTTCATCTCCATTATAAATTTATAATACAATTCCGTAATGAATTAGTAATTTATTAAATATTCGTTGATTTATAAATAATCTCTAAGCATCAAACAAAATTAATTGAAGATAAATTAATAAGATTTATACTGCTGAATTGCAATTGAAAATTTTTCGTTGGAAGGCAGCCAATTATATAATTGATTCGAAACATATTGGAAAAAATCATTTTACTAACCATAGTCACAGTCAGGATTCTAACCTGAACCTTTCCACTTTCGCGGCGGAATGAGCTTACAGTACTCAACCGTGACATGATTACCAAACTAATATTCTCCTTATATGCATCGGAATCAATAGATTTTCACTACATGCGAGTGTTATTTCAATATAGCTAGGTTGTAGAAGTGAATCTTCGTACTAGCGAGAGCTCATCATGAAAGTGAAAATTATTTCAAATATCCTTAATGTTTCGAATCAATTATATAATTGGCTGTTTTCCAACGAAAAATTTTCAAAATTAATTGAATGTCCATTTACCCAGCAATGCGACAAATTTACATAAAAATACAATTTATCACTGGGATCAGTTTGTAGTTTGTACATTTTATTATCAGTTATCAATATATAGCTGGTACATTTCATGTATATTTGAATAAAACGGAAATACATGGCCATAACCTAAATACATCGTTTAAAAATAAATTGATTAATTGCAAATATTTTTAACTGCAAATTAACATGCAGACGACTTCGCAATTAGCTTCATAATATGTTTGAAGGTGAAATGTGCTGATTAGCAGGTGCCGATAAAACAATATAAATTTTAATTATTAAATAGACAGTAGCCATTCCACAAGCAAATACTTTTCTTAACGTAATCAGTCGGCAACCTGCCATCGTGATGTTAAACGTCAAACAATTAAGAATATACAAGAAAAAAATCAGAAGCCACTGTCAGGACTTGAACCCGAAATCCTCAGTTTCCGGCTGGTTGAGTTACCACTACTCACACAGTGCCCCGAGGGTGGGATCTGTTCTTTTCCTATATATACCTATTTAGGTATATATAGGATAGGAAAAGAACAGATTTGCAGATTTTTAGTTTTTAGTCAAAATAATATTTTTTGTAGTTAATTGTAACACCAATGAAGCATCTTTAAAATACATAAAATGCAGTGTTAGCTCTATTAAACTGCTTTTTTAAAGGCAATTATTTCCGAAAATAATAGCCTTCATCATGTCAACAACAAATTAAAGAACCAGGTAATGTAAACTTTCAACAATTCTAACATTAAATTTTGTATGACGTATAGTTTTATACTCTTGCTAATTGAGCATACCGTTAGAGAAATGTTCATAATAGATAAAATAATATTTGCATGTCATTATGGTTCCGCAGTTAAAGTAATTTAGGTTATCGTACTTAATTTTATATATTCACTATTCAGTCATAACGCTTTAAAATGTCCTAAAAT
Organism: Mongoloraphidia duomilia; assembly: GCA_039654895.1. Taxonomy (NCBI): domain Eukaryota; kingdom Metazoa; phylum Arthropoda; class Insecta; order Raphidioptera; family Raphidiidae; genus Mongoloraphidia; species Mongoloraphidia duomilia. The sequence continues at coordinate 10,900,299 of CM077517.1, read as the reverse complement.
TACATTACTTCTAAATATCACGCAAGGAATTTTTATTTCGCAGATGATCAATCAACTCAGCCCAGTTAAAGTACCTATCACATTTTCCAACAAAAATTATTTTATATTTGTCATAGATTTTATCTTGTTTCTGACAAATGATATAATGGTTCATATCATGACTTGCGGAGAAAGGTTTACTATCTTAAGTATTTATGAAAATAAGCAACGATTTAGTTTTTTAAAAATAGTGCAAAAGCTGTATGAAGAAAAGCTTGTTTTATAGTTTGAGAAAATATTTTTGACCGTTCCTCGAAAATGGAACTTTTTAGAACCCCATTAAGTTTTCTAAAATGAAAGAAAAAGCTGCTTGAGAAAGATGCTTTGCCAAGGTATTGCGCAGTGTGAATAAATGTTAGATTTATTTTTATTTATTGTAGATTATAGACGCGTCGACAACTTAGATCATTAGCGTCTTAATTACATTAAATAACAACTTTCTTAAAATTAAATGACATCACAAAACATCCATGAGCGGAGGTGGGATTCGAACCCACGACAGTGTGATCCAAAGGTCGGCTACGCTAACCGTTACACCACACTGTCCTCAATAAATGTTAGAAGTAAGTAGTTAAAATCAACTACTATTATTACTAAATATGCCGAGTGATAATTAATTAATAAGCACAAGTCTAATGCCATATATTACTAATTACCCGTGCGAATTAATTGCTTGTTTACATAAGCATCATGTGAAAAAAGTGTTCGAAACAACTATTATACCAATCATTTTATTAAGTGTCCACGGAAGTTAAAACTCACAGGCTTTGTCTAAACTATCATTTACAGCCCAAAAAATCAAAATATCTTTACACATTTTCGGTGATAAAGAGACATAAATTAAGTGCGCAACTTAAAATTTTGTATACGAAACCTGCTAATAAGTTCTTGAAAGTCAAAATGAACAGAGAAAAAGTGTATTTATTTGATATCCAGAATAGGGCAAAGACAGATACGTCGGTTTTAACCGAAGCGTTTACCGAATCGGTTTCCAAGTCGATAGGTCGTTTATTTAGCATAATATAGTGTAAAACACACATAGTTGTTTCAAAACCGCTGAACGAAACGCACCGAATAGCACAGTTGTGTGTGTTTTTTTACACTATTATGCTAAATTAAAACGACCTATCGACTTGAGAAACCGACTCGGTAAACGCTTCGGTTAAAAGCGCCGTATGCCTGTCTTTGCCCATAGTGTTTAAATACAGTGTAAGTGTTCGAAAAACGTTACAAACTATGTATACATCTAGATTTTAATGTTGCTAACATGCTAGCGAAACACTGTGGGTATTTCGTTTACTTTAAAATCCGGCTTTAGCTATTATTATATAATTGTTGATATAAAACGTAAAAGAAAAGATCTCAAAAACTAACAAAATGCTGACCATAAAACTGACCAGTTTATAAGACACTATACGTGTTCTAAGAATTTATTACTATACTTACTTAGGTAAAAATCCCACTGTTAACATATTACGCTAAAAATGTTCCTTATTCAAAAAATACAGCGTTCCAAACGTGAATGGAAACCTTGGAGCAATTTAGATGATGTAAATACGAGTTTTCGTAGCAGTTACTTCAATTACGCCTCTATTAATCAAACCTTATTGAACGTACATAATATTTGAGGTGTATTATCACTATAACTGGTCGTAAAATAACTAATAATAATTTGTTGATTTGTAATAAATGTAGGTACCTATCCATATCCGGCAAGTCAATGTTTTAAAAAACTAATCAACACTTTTAATATGTTTCAAGATTTTTAATAGGTTAAGATCATCTCTTACAGCCACTTGCACCAATCTTAATTAATTAACAAGTTAATTAAAATTAAACTGTAGACATTAGCACCTACATTAATTATTGTTATAGATTTGTTTATTAAAACATCGGAGATATCAGTAAATTTACAAATGTCTAATAGAGGATCTAAGCATTTTTTAACTTCCCATTGGAAGTTATTGTAATGGGTCCAAAAATCGAAATCAAAATGTATAACAAATTTTTATGTTTCAAGGTCACTACACTATTTTTACACTATTTTTAGAAAGATGTCTCTGTGTGTGTGTACGTATGTGACCATTTCTTTCTAAGACGAAATCCCGACAATGAGAAATGATATCGACTACGTTAGGGTGCCAATCGACGCGTATTAACGTGAATATGATCTGAAAGAAATTTTCTCAAAATCGGTTCAGCTGTTCTTTTTTCTTAACCAAATAGACTCCAAAAAAGTAGATTTTACACAATATCTCGCGAATAAAAAATTATATCGACTTTGTAAGGGTGTCAATCGAGGCGTGTTAACGTCATTTTGATCCGACATAAATTTTATAAAAATCGGTTCAGCTGTTTTTTTTTTAATTATTGTTAAAAATAAATAATAATTATGTTTTTATGATTAAAATGATTACTTTTCTGTGTAATATCTAATTTAATTATTATTATTACATATTTATCAAACTGGGAAGTTCGTCGTGTGGACCTCAAGAGTCGCACTTTAGTCCTAATAAAAACGACCCACCTCACGGCTTGTTGTATAGCTTTTTGCCAATTGGTAAGTAAAAAAGCCGGCAAAATTCTGCAGAATGGACACACGATTTTTGATAATTTTTTAGATGAACCCCTGCGGAGGGTGTTGGTGCAATGCTGTTTTTCGCGTGGTAGAAGGGGGATGGGGTGCGGAGTTCTTTAAAAATCGTATGTGATCAATCTGTAGAATGCTACCAAAGAGTCTATACCAAATCCAAAAATCAGTTTATATAGTCATCGTGGTTTTAATTACGACAAAGGTATAGAATTTGTTGATGCAAGCGGCCATTATTCATAATATGAAATCGAAAACACTTATTCTGCCTAACCATAAACTTAATTACATATTAACCGGAACATTTCAATGCAAATTACGGAGGAAACTTCGCGTAAAAAATATTGATTTCCAGTAATCCAATACGTAAGTGTCTTTTGTTAGGCTGCACAATGAAGCAAACCCTGTAAGCATTTAACCGTTGAAATGTCGATACAGTAAAGAACCGTTTATTCAGACTGGTACATCGCAACTTCACGGGGTAGCGATTTTACACGTTAATATACGTTACAATAAACCTCTGCTCTGCCGCGCCAAGTGATTGGAGCGGAACATAATGACATTTGTAATTTAAAATAATCATTCCGCACATTATTGAACCATTATTTTCAACGACCATTAGACCAGATCCATTTACTAACAATAAAACCAAAAATAAAGAGCCTTCATCAATGCAGGTTTGCATCTTCACCTCTCGTTGAAATCACTGCACACAAATTTATTATTGTCACATTTAGATTATATATCCAAAATGAATGCGCACAGAAAATACGGATTTTCAAAAACACACCACACTGAACACACAAATTTACTAAACTAATTTGCGAAACTATAATTAAAAAAAAGACACAAGGAAAACGCGATACGAACGCGAACCGAAAAGGAAAAAAAAAGGGATGGCGACAACGGTTATAACATAACGCGTTAAATTTTTTTACGAACATGCATGGCTACAGTACTAAAACTGACTGCGAATGCATAGAATAACCGTCAGACTAACAAAACGTTCGTTATGTGAACCATTCTCTCTCACCGTGTCTGTGTGTTAGTGCGTTTATGTCTGTATTGGTAAACCAGTGTGCATGTAGTTGTACTTTTCAGAATCAGCGGTTCCCAACGTGTTTATCGCGAAATCATTCGAATTGTTTATGCAATGTTTAATTAAAATGATTTTTAACAAATATGTTAAAAGTTGAAACTTAAAGCAGGATGATAAGTTATTTTAAGATAAATGGCCAAATGACTTCAGTAATTGTATTAATTTATATTTTTCCGGAAAAATCGTGATTCACCCATTTATTATACGTACTTACATATACTTTATAGAACGAGCTCAAAAACAACTTTTTTTTTAATTAAATCATTGGAATGAGCTCCGTCTAATTTAAATAATGCCGTTAGATTTTTTTTTCTAGCACTTTAAAACAACTTCACAATAAATTTTTGGAGGTGGTTAAATAAATACCTACCTTTTTTTCTTTTAAAGAGTGTAGGGTGATCTGCCACCCCTTTAATACTGACCAACCGACCTGCAAATATTATAATGGCATTATTGGGTCACCGACAAGCTATACAAACAATTTCAGCCTTGAAGCAATAATTGTGACCATTTTTTTGTTACATGTTGGGGGCGGTCTGCATCCCTCCCATACCGCTATCTAGCAAAATTCCTTAGTCAGGGCACTTTAATATGCCTCCCTCAACATCTTCACAAAAATAAGGCCTTGAATAAATAACAGCAAAAAATTGTCACTAGCTCTCCATCTATAAAAAGAGATGGTCGTTATCTCTTGTCAGCGTTTACTATTCCTTTCTTTTTTTTAATATATAAAATTGTTTTCCAGATAGTTTTGTGCTGAGAAACGTCTGTATTCTGACTGCATATATTTCGACTTACGATTTACAAGGCTTGAAGACAAGTTGGGAACTGCAGCTTCAGAATATAGGTAGGTACAGGTTGGCCGGTATGTAATTGTCTCCCCACCTCTCGAGCCAGATGACATAGGTGTTGTACAACTGTTCAACGAGGAAATCTGTTCAATTAACCAAGAAATTCCATTTTGTCAAAATGTCTCCCAAGGTTTCGCATCTAAGACAATGATGTTTGTTATTTATATTTCACAATTCTGTGCTAAAAAGTGTTTATTATATTTATATAATGCCAGACTATAACATTCCTGAGTTGGTCATTTGAAATAGATTACCTACTCAAACAGTAATTTTATTGTTTATCATTTTCATTTTTTCCTTATATTATATACTTATATATGTAATAATTATTAAATAGACAGTAGCCATTCCACAAGCAAATACTTTTCTTAACGTAATCAGTCGGCAACCTGCCATCGTGATGTTAAACGTCAAACAATTAAGATATACAAGGAAAAAATCAGAAGCCACTGTCAGGACTTGAACTCGAAATTCCCAGTTTCCGGCTGGTTGAGTTACCACTTACTCACACAGTGCCCCGAGAGTGGGATCTGTTCCTTTCCTATATAAGTATACCTATTTCAAGAGTAAATCACATTTCATGCGAGAGCGGATTTTATTTAAGTTATAAACATAACTAAATATTAATAACTCGTAAGTCCAGATAAGATCGTTTTTTTTAACTCATTGTTGTATTTATATATGTAATTACAGTGATAAATTTTGAAGTTAATATATTTGATTTACCTAATTATATTATTCACTAAAATACTATGTATACAGTATAGGCAGGTATATGATACTTGTTTTTTAGGTGCAGATGGAACAAGAGTAAAATGTAGATAAAATTAATAATAATCTTTACTGGAAATTAATGTTTTTAGTGCCGATTCATAACAAGTATTTTCAGAATAACTAAGCAATTGGCAAATCATTTCAGAATATGATATACACGCCTACAATTTGAAATTGTTTCGATAAGATAAAAAACAGTATATTTGATACTCTGTTAGAGTAGGTATGAATAATTAATGTAGAAATTGACGTGCATCTAAAATGTATCATTATTTTTCAATGAGCCATTTTCCTGAGAAGTAGTTCTTTCAATTATACACAAGAGGCAGTACTTGTAGTAGGGACAAACATTATTTATTCCCCATTAGTATCGTGTCATTTTAGTGGTATAAAAAATTAATTATTAAATTATTATTATTAATTAATTAAGTTATACCACTAAAATCACACGGCACTAATGGGGAATAAATAATGTTTATCCCTACAACAAGTGCTGCCTATCGTGGATAATTAAAAGAACTACTTTCAGGAAAATGGCTCATTAATTAATAATGCAGTGCAATGTTGTAACACTAATGTCCATTCTACTGGTGTAGCTGTAACGTAGCGCCCGCACTAAAATTCATTTTAGATGAGTGTGAAATTGGCTTATTCGTCATACAACATATGAATTAAATATACAGACAGTTAATAAACATCACATTTTTATATGAATTAAAAAATTATAAGAAATAGTTAATTTTGAATCATAACGTCAATGAACAGTAATTCACGAAGATTTTGTATAATTAATAAAATATGTTATATGCTATACACTGTAAGAAATAAGAAGGCCGATTACATAGATTATCGATGGTCCATTTGTAGCCAGCGATTAATCTGGTAATAGGCACACAAAGAGACAATGGCGTCGCAAACAGGTATCGCCTGCACATCGCATAGATTCCATAAAAACACATTGCCCATGCGTGGTTACTAATTTTGCATTAATTTGTTTTGTATTCATCCATTTTATATAAGTACCTATACATTTTATTTTGTAATTTTTACACACTTTATTGGAACATTACACAAATTATGTAATTTTAATTTACTTTATGTAAAAATCACAAATTTGTTTAACTTTACAGTAAAAGTCCAAGTTTTTATGAAGTTTTCTGTGTAAAAATAAATAATAATGTAAAATCACATAGAAAATCGAGCGAATTCTACCTTAACTTTCAAAGTATTTTTACATCCATTTTTTACAGTGTACTGTTTTTTTATTTTTTTTTTTCACTAACAAGGAATGATGAACACATTCTGAAATCGTAACTTAGTCCTTGCCATTTTATTAGTGTTAATTAAATAGAGCAAATCAACTATTAATTAAACAGAACAATGTTAATTAAATGGAACATTGTAATTGGAAATTAACAAGATTTACTCGACAAAGTTAAAATTAGTTTCATCCGACTTACTGAACCAAATTCCACAAACGTCATAAACGTTCGTCGTTATGAATTGAATTGTGAATTATAGACGCTCAACTAAATAAATAAATAAAATCATAACTTCATAGCGCCCGGGCGAAGCCGGATCAGGCCGCTAATAATTTTATAAAGAAAGATAAGTGCTATAGGTATATCATAATACATTATGTTATATATTGTTCATATCAAATTAGGACACCAATAATAATGGTAGAGAATATTTTTTTTGGCGTTGATCCAAAGTATAGATAAACAGAATATTCTGTATTAAGTTTTACCTCAAAATAACATTTCTCATTCACTGTTATCCAGTCAGTCAGCAAAAACAAACATACCAACCAAATAAAAATAAAAAAGTTAAAAAATTTGGTCTCGCTGCAGTGCATTCATAGACAAATACGAAAACAAGAGCTCTTCCTTGAACAAAAGGTGGCAGTAGTTTGTTTACATGTCTGCATAAAAAAACAACGTATTTGCATGAATGAAACCTACGAGTTGAAGTTCAAAGTTGAGCACTTTTAAAGGTGCATCGGTGCTATCATCAAGAGTCGTACACGCGGAAATGGCTGCTTCAAACTAAAGGTAGGTATTTTTTAAAGAAATTTTGCAGCAACAAAATTATAGTGATATTGGGATCCGTCAAATAAGCATATGACATCTGGTGGCAGAAAATTGTATCAAAACGGGGAAAAAATTTACTAGCTAACAGTGCAAATTTATCGTGAAATTGGTTTTTACAAGAATAAAACAAGTAAAATAAACAAAAAGTTTATCGAAAATGGAATTTGCGACGTTTTCTAATATCATGGCATTAAACACTATCAGTTATTGCCTTGTAAAATTTACTTTACAGCGAATTATTTTCTAATGAAATGTGGAAAAACTGTATTTATGAATTAAAAAAATATTTTATATTAATAATAAGATGTACTCATTATCATACTGTACTACAATAGTTAAATCACTCTGATGATTGACAAAATTAGGACTAATTATGTGTATACAAATATTTTGAGGTTAGTAACTTACCTACTTATTACAATATAACATATTATGTTGCAGTTATGTGTTTACATTATTCACCTAACCCGGCCTTAAAGGAGCATTGAACGGATGATTAATTTCGTGGAGATTTTATTTTAATTTTGATGTTTTTAAGCAATATGCCATAAAGATTACTACTTTTGATAGTTCATTTTTCATGCATTTTTCTCGTTATATTTCCGACATTTGATAATATATTCGGCTTTGAGAATCCGTTCTCCTTCAACGAAATTCCTTTGTTTAGGATTCGTACCGGCCCAATCACAAATTGCACTTATATATTTTATCATTTCTTATCACTTTGAAAACCACAAAATTACACGCAAAAGTATACCCCGTATATGAAATTTCCCCCCCTATGCGCCATGTTTTTTAAGCTCCACCCATCTGACGGATCCCAATACCTGCAATCAAAACTCGCTATAAACATTACAAATAAATACAACGAATCCTTAATTAAGTTAATAGCATTCCTGTTAGGAACACCCATCAAATTACGTAACATTACAATGCAATACCAGAAAAAAATCATTTTTTTAAATCTATGTCATCGCCCGGAACACACTCGAATCTTCCACTATCGCGGCGGCTGAGTTATCTATTACTCTACGGTGGCAGTCGCGATTGAACAACCAATTATTTCCATTATAAAGCAGCCCCTCTGTTGTCGAGCGTCTATAATTCACAATTCATTCATTCATTCATTATAAAGCAATTTGTAACCGAGAGCTGATTTTTGAATTAAAGTATTATTACTATGAACCTTCTCGCGTACGAGTGTTAATAGAGTAAATGATAGCTCAGTCGCCGCGAAAGTGAAAAATTCGGGTTTGAGTCCCGACGGTGACATAGGTTTGGAAAAAAAAATGATTTTTTTCTGGTATTGCAAACGTTACGTCCTTTGATGGGTGTTCCTAACAGGAATGCTAACTTAATTAAGCATTCATTGTATTTATTATAAATTCGTGTGACTGTTACGTCTTAACTCTATATGATGTACTTATTATAAATAAACATTAGTTAACCTGGGTGGTTGTCTATAAGAACTGATACTCACTCCTTATAACGAAAACTCTCTATAACGAAAGAAATAAATTATTGTTCAGTCCATTGATAGTTTTATTAGAATTAAAATTTTTTAATCCATAATACATAGTTACAAGTGGATACATCAAAACACCAAATTACGAAGAGTTTTGACTGCATTAACCTACTTATATTATTGCAGCAAATAATTTGAAAGATAAAATTATAGTGAAAAACGAAAATATAGCGACTGTGAAAATAAATAAAATACATAAAAGATTTTTTGAAAATGTATTTAAATAAATACAACAAAAAAAGGTGTGTCGCGGCACTACTATACAGAAGTGAAACTTGCGCAAAATCTACATCTAAAGGTTATAAATTGACATTTACAGCAGAATATAATATTATATGATTTGTTTTTCGTTGTCATGGTTACACCATTTAACGCAAACGTTAAACTGTCTAAACTCGCACAAGAAAAAAAATTTGATGAATTAGTTAAAGAACGCCTGTAGAATGGCAGAGAACCCGATGATTGTGGATGGTCTGACTTTACAGCAGTGTGAGAATGTCCGTTGGGACGCATTGCCGATACTGCTTTTAAAACATCAGCATACATCGAGCGGTTTTTTACTGCGGAAACAGGTGTATTAAAACCCAAATAACCGCTTAATTAATCACAAAATAAATCATATTCTTGATAAATCGAAGGGTTCTGTTCAGAAATTATCTCTAATTAGTAAATAAAAGTAAAATTTAAAAAAAAAAGTCAAAAGCTTGCATATACTGTCCTAACGTACGAATTTTATAATTTTTAACATTCTGAAGGGTGTAAAAGGTAAGGGAATCATAAATTTATAATTTTACAGGAATCGAAAAAAACTTTTATTGTTTAAATAAAATATCTCTGATCAAAATCAACTTTCATGTAAGAAAAGAGAGAGAGAGAGAGACTATAGATTATAGACGCTCAACAATTGAGGTCATTAACGTCTATACAATGTTAATAAAAAAGGTCATGTAAATTGGTTCAGTCAAATAATGAAAACCTTTAAATTCAAATCTGACCTTGGTATGGCTCTTACTTGTAGGGGGCGCCACTTACACACCTTTTCACTCATTCAAATAGTCATAACTTTTTTGTACGCACTCGTACTATTTTTTTGAATTAAAAAATTGATTTTTCCGTCATTTTTACGTAAAAAAGGTATACTTTGTAAAAGTGGCTAGGAGTAACCTTTTTCAAGATATTTGCACTTAAGGAATCGATGCAATGTGGTTTTAAATGGCAAATTTTGAAAATGAACATAGGTGGCTTTGAAAACGCCGGCGCGGTAATTTTGACAGTTTTATTTAAAAATTCAATGTTTCTTATTAAAATGCCGCGTCATAATGATAAAAATTAAACTTTGACACCCTGTATCTCTTTTAATATCAACTTTCGGAATAGACATGTTGGGGTCTATCGCAATATTTTTTTGTAAGGAATCAGCTGTTACTTTATGTCCCATTCTTTTTGGGGCATCCTGTATAGATACTTTATAAGATATATTTTTTGCTACAGCGATATATTTATTATTCCAGCGCTTTTAGCCCACATATTTTACAAACTGGTATTGAATAGTGCAGCCGTTTAAAGCCATTTGTATATATGTGTATAGTATAAGTTCTTCACATACATACACCTATATTATTTACCTATATTGTGTGTATGTATTTTGTGTATATGAATGTTTTGTATATAAGTATGTTTACTCCACAGAATGCGCCTTGTATGCTTATACAGAGCTGGGCAAAAAAAAAACTATGTTTAAGACAATTATAGTAAAGACAAAAAAATGGGATATATATAAGTGGTATATTCGCTAAATTAAATGCGTTTTAACACGCTTATATTAGCTTCACCTGTATGTTTGCGGGCTTGTTTGTCATTTTGTAACCGACTTCTTTGAGCTTGATTTTGACCAACTTTGAACGGTCAGATTTAGTTTAAACTTTGCACACTTATCAAGGACCGACGACAATACAATAATTCAATAAGTTTGTCCCATTATCCTGTCCAGGATCTCCAGGACTAAAAAAAAAAGCAAAAAACTTCAGATTGAACTGAAACTTTGCACACTTATCAAGGACCGATGACAATACAATAATTCCATAAGTTTGTCCCATTATCCTGACCAGGATCTCCAGGACTAAAAAGCAAAAATAAATTATAATTTAAAAAAACTAAAAAACACGCTTTAATGAACTAAAAAGTAAAAAATAATTAATTTTATTGTAAAAAAGCGTGCGGTAGTATGAAAATATGATACAAAGCACCCCGCGATTATTTACAATAAAATTAATTATTTTTTTTACTTTTTAGTTCATTAAAACGTGTTTTTTAGTTTTTTTAAATTATAATTTATTTTTGTCTATATTCGGTATTATATTTTTACTTCCCACCTCTACTATGGTAGGGAAGTAATGGATTCAGTCCGAAAACAATATTTCGAGATTTTAACAGATTTTCACGTTTTGAGACCCTAGCAATCGTTTAAGATCATTTTCTGACTGATGTCTGTATGTGTGTGTGTATGTGTGTATGTGTGTGTGTGTATGTGGTCAATTTTTCGCCTTCGATATCTTAAGAACGGAACAACATACGGGCATGCCGATTGTTCTATTGTGTTTATCAGCCTTTAACTTATATCTGATTAGATTTTGAGTCAAATCGGTTCAGTGGATCCTGAGATATTCAAAAAAACGTCCTCAATGTCACGTATTAACATAGGTAAAAAAAAATATAAATGAATTCTAGATGTTATAATATGAAAAAAATGTAAATATTTTTTTTCTCTAAAATGTATAGTTTTCGAGAAAAAAAATATTTTACTAAAAAAAATAAAAATTGTACGTAAATCAAGGTAACCATGATTTTTGCTATATTAAGCTAGCCATCAATAGATCACCAAACAAAAAAGAGGGCCATGCTTTTTTCAAAGAATAAAAATTAAATTGTGTTTTAAAGACCACCAACAGCTAAGGTTATTTGGGCCTAGTCAAAGAATAAAAAAAAAGTGTTTATTTTTTGCAAATATTTACTAGGTGGGAAGTATAGGACTGGTCATCAGTCGAATTTTTTAAGCTAGAGAACCTTTCTTAAAAATAGCACCTAAAAGGATAAAATTGAGAAAGGTCGTTTTTGGAATGTTTCCTCTATTATTAACCTCTACTTTTAACCTCTACTATCAACAAAATTTGCAAGCAACGGTGATGAAAAAAAACTTTTTAACAAAAAAAACCCTCAAAAAGTCACTAAAAAGAGGAAAATAATAAAACTTAAATAATAAAATATGAAGTCGGTTAAAAAGTTCAAATTTAATTAATATCTTCTTTTTAACCGACATCATATTTTATTAAATTGGCGCAGACCTCAAAGTTTTATTATTTTCCTCTTTTTAGTGGCTTTTTGAAGGAGGTTTTTCTTTTGTTAAAAAGTTTCTTATTTTTTACTTTTTCGTGACTTTACAATACGTAGTTTAGTCGCTTGCCAATAGATTCACTTCTACAAACTTTTTAACCGACTTCTTACGCTGTATGATGTGTCAAAATGTGACATTTACCTTAAAGGGATCACACGGCGTTACACACTTTTATAAAAATCAGCCGAACTACTGAACCGATTTAAATAAAATTTATATGGGACCAACTTCGAGATATTCCTTATCCAATAAAACAAGAATCATCAAAATCGGACTACTCGGTAAAAAGCTATGCGTGGTCATACATTAAAAAAAAATATACAGGGTATTTCATAATATACGCGCAGGACTTCAGAATGTGATAGCTCGTCCAAAAATATGAAAAAAGTTTCTATTAACTTACCCTCTAAAATGCACCATTTAAGAGATACAGGGTGTTGAAATTGAAAAAAAATTTCGTTTTTTGCGAATATCTCCGGAACAGTTTATCGTACAGAAAACAGCTTTTGTAAGCATTTTCTACTCATAATAAGCTATGTTTTGTGCGGAATTTTTTTTTTTAAGTCATAATTGGAGAAGGTTTTAAAGGGGTAGTGGGTGTTTTTCTCGCCAACTTCTACGCTACTGGAAAAAGTACGGTTTTGAGACGCCCATTTGAACCGCCAATGTTTTCTACACAAAAAAGGTACTCTTGGTCATAAGCTCTAAATCATAAGCTCTAAATCAACTTTTATGTTGAAAAACATGATCAATTTTTTTAAATAAAATTTTTTTCTTACTAATTAAACAAAATTTATTTAAACGTTAGAACAAGTAACAAGACCAAACGTTAACTTCATAATTGCAAAATTAAAAAAAAATGAAAAAATGATACAAAAGTTGTCCTTTCAAAATTCCCCAAACACCCTGTATCTCTAAAATGGTGCATTTTTGAGGGTAAGTTAATAGAAACTTTTTTTCATATTTTTGGACGAGCTATCACATCTTGAAGTCCTGCGCATATACTATGAAACACCCTGTATATATACGCGTCGACTTGAGAACACCCCTCCTTTTTCTGAAGTCGGTTAAAAAATAAGCAATGACGGGTTCAAAATGTTTAGGTGGTATTTGTTCCGAATCGTTATCAAGTGATTTTCTGTTGTACAGCGCTGTACACGTAATACGCTATAACCGGTATAATGTTGTTGCTGTAATACTACCTGTCCTGAATATATCCACCTATGTATATGGTAAGTCTTGCTGTCACACCCGTCATATACGTATCCAGACACACGGCAGGGTGTTAGCCAAGTTCGACAACGCACTGACTGTATTTTACACGAACCATTTCGAGTTAATTCGACCCCCCCCCTATAACTCAAAATCTATTTGACCTGCACACTTGTCATTTTGTTTGTCTATAATTAAGGCCCCCCAAATATCCAGAACCTCAAATTTAATAAAAGAATCTCACGCATAGTTCTCGAGATATTGGCGTCCGAATATGGCTACTTTAGTACTTTTACCTCAATAAAAATCTAGACCACTTCCGGTTGACTTAAAAACTTGGGCATGGAGTTAAGGTACGTGCAGTATGGAGCTGGGATTCTAGATGGTAGCGTAGATCATAGCAGGGCTTGCTTAAATTAATGCATTGTTATATGTGCGAGCGTACACAGCGAAGCAGTGAATAAATGAATTGTGAATTATAGACGCTCGACAACAAAGGTCATTAGCGTCTGTACAGAAACGAAATGTAAAACAAAACAAAAGTAAAAACAATAAAATAAAAGCAAAATCAAAAATTGACACACAACAAAGTAAAACAATTATAAGTACAAATAAAATGTGTCATAATAATATAATGCAGTAATAAGATATACAGAAAAAAACGAAGCAGAGAGTGTAGCAGGTATAAGCGCTGTTACAAGAGCTGGTAGATACAAGAATGTATCTCACCATTCTTTCAGCGCGCTGACTACTACAATCAACGTGTGACAATTACTGTCAAATGGCCGTTACAAGTTTCGCAATGGATGTGACTAGTTTAATAAATGAAATTTTGCCAGTTTTAATTTAATTTGTTTTGAGTTTTTTCTAAGACGTATTTAAAAGTGTTAGGTTCCATACGTAAATATTCAAAAAACAAGTTTGGGTAAACTTTTAATTCTTGGTATAAATGATAAAATTCGCCATGTTTAGTTCGTTTTCTATTAATAGGGTGGACATGATAGCTCCTACCCAAATTTGTATTTAAAATATATGTAGCAGAAGAACACAAATATTCGTCTTCGCTATCTGACATTTCAAACGCGATTTAAGCTTGTATCAATGCTAGTATCAAAGCTTCGTTGTGCAAACCTATAAGCGCTTATAATTTCAGCGACCATACATGCTACCATCTAGAATCCCAGCTGCGTACTGCACGTACCTTTAGAAACTTGGGCATGGAGTTATAAGTAATTGGGCCTATATACAGGAAACAATCAGAAAACGGCCAATTGTGTGTCGAGAACAATCAAAATTGAAGACAAAGTATGAAACTAGGTGCGTATATTATATACTTAAATATAATATTTAAGTAGAACGTAACTTTACAAGAAGTATTGATATCCCATCAAAAACATAAATGTGAAAAAAGGGCTTAACTTACATCTTAGATAGAAAAAAGTGGATTTGTCGGCTTCACTGAACAAAGACTTGAGATTTAAGTGGGTGCCAAGTTTTCACACACGAGTCAATTATTTATAATATAAAACATGAAAACTTGCGAGGTCAGTATAGCCTAGTGGTTAGCGTGCTTAGTGCCGCAACCTCTGGACTGGACTGCCGTGGGTTCGAATCTCACATTGCGCTCATGGATGTTTTGTGATGTTAGTGTAGTTGAAAGACGCTAATGACCTGAGATGTCGACGCGTCTATAATCTACAATAAATAAATAAAACATGAAAACATGCAAAGTGAAAACTTGGCATCCACTTTGATCTCAATTTTTTTCGGCGAAATCGACAAACCCAGTTGTTCTTTGTATCAAACTTGGCTCCTTTTTCACATTTATGCTTTTGGTAGGATATTATTATTCCATCTTAAAGAGTTTGTGTCTGTGGATGTTTTTACAAGCGACATACCTATGGGTATGATATAAAATTGTGCGATGTACGTCAATATTTATCCAGAAAGAATGCAATCACTTGCACCCGACAGGAAACTGTCTACCTAACCCTGCAATATGCATTGTCTACTGAATAATTTATGTAAATTAAAAAAAATGTCTACCTACTATTGATGAAAGGCTATGAAAAATTGATTATCTAGATCTGTAGTCGTGTAGGTTTGTTGTCGCCATAAAGCAAACTCGCTTATCTGAAATTTCTGGTAAAAGAAGGTTATTGACGATTAAATAACTAAACTTCAAAGATCCCAATTTGATCATTTTTGCCATAATTTGACAGTTATTTCACATTGCTAATGTGAGGATTAAAGTTTACAAAATTCTGTAATAGATATTTATGCAACAAGTGGCTTAAGTGACGAATTATATTATGACAGTTGTGATTTTGTGATACGAGCCCTAAGGTTATGTTGCATTTATACCGGAACGTATATGCGAGCCGAAGGCGAGCGCGGTATAATCACACGAGTTCTGGTATAAATGCAACATAACCTTAGCAGAGTATTGTAAAATCGCGACGGTCAGATTTGTCACTTTAGCCACGCGTTACATACAATATTTTTTGCAACAACTGCTTCAAAAGTTCAATTTTAAGCATATAAAACGCAATTTAGATAAATATTTTATTAGTGACATTAATAGCAAAGTAATCTATAAAGTACTACTTAACACACCTGTGTTTAAAAAAACAACAAAACAGTTTTACTTTATTGAACGGAGTGCGTTAAAATTTACTTTAAACGCTACCGTTCTAATGCAGTAGAAGGCATAAAGAATCACTTAACAAACGGTACACAGCCATTTAAAATTGTACTTTTGATGCAAGTGTTGCAAAAAGAATATTTGTATACATTAGAGAGCAAATATTTTGAAATAATTTTTGTTCCTTGTGTCTAATAGAACATTATCTAACAAACTTTATATATTTTTATCTTGTTTATAGCTTTTAGAAAGCAGATGTAAAGTACTTAAATGCCAAACTGAGCATGCTCGAACTTATGAATTGAGACAATTGAAATCTAGACTTTAGGGAAGCTGCATAACAGCTCAATTTTTTGTTTTTTTTTAGTCCAGTTTTATTGTTGGTATTTGTATAGAATTATACATATAGCCACGACTCAAAAGTCGTTGAAAATAATAAAAAATCGTCATAAATCTAGTACCGGCAGATCTTTTTAGTAAGTAACTTAATTATTGTTAAGAAAATGGGGTTAGTGGCCACGTAAGTTCTAGAGAAACTCTTACATCAAATCAAATGTTCGCGGTAAGATTGTTAAGGGCCAACTCACAAATGCCACTTTTTGTAGCATGATTTTGCGATTAAGCCGCTCGGAGATCGTCAGATATAGCTACTACCAACAGCCGTACAATCTTCGTACAATCTTCGATGAAACCGATTTACATCACGAACACGCGATTGTCGAATACATTACTTTGAATGAAAAAAAATATTAGCAAAATTTTATGGAGACAAGCTTTTATTTAAAACGGAAAAAATAATTTTTAATAATTTAGGTTCATAATTATAAAAGCGTGGGTCGTGAACTCTATGATAGTTTATTAGTCACGACCCACGCTTTTATAATTATGAACCTAAATTATTAAAAATTATTTTTTCCTTTTTAGTGCATTTAAATAAAAGCTTGTCTCTATAAAGTTTTTTTTGCTAATATTTATTTTGTTTATTTTAGTCAAAAAAAATTTTACTCCCCTTTGACACCCGTAGGGGTCGAATTTCGAGAAATCCTTTCTTAGTGGATGCTTACGTCAGAAAAGGAACCAACTGTCCAAATTTCAAGTTTTTAGCTTCAGCGATTTGGCCTGGGCGTTGATTAGTCAAAAAAAACGCTACACCCTCGTTTAAAACCCTTAGGGGTTGAATTTAATTCTAAAAACGATTTATTCATGTATTGTCATCGGGAATACATATGTGTACAAAATTTCAAATCGATCGGATACGTGGAAGTCGTTCAAAATTGACTTGCAAGATTTGACCTAAACAAACCCACAAACTAACTAACATACATTGCAAGTTAAATAAAAGCTTGTAACAAACCGATCGATGGCTAGAAATTTCGATTTTCGAGTAGCTGAGTATGAGCTGAGTAATCGTCAAATCGCGATTAAGTATCGATACAATGAATCTCTCGTAATAAGAGCGAGAAATCGTTATTGTTTGTTGTGCAAGAAAAAGAGACAAAAAATATGGTTGCGCACGCCTACCGTGTTCTGTCACCTAGCCCAGCAGTCAATAATAAACAATATAGACATGACTATTGCCTATAGTTACTGGATCAGCGCTGTGAACACAATATGATGCGCGCGCATCCACTTACACGTGGAAATTGCGCATTTTCGATACAAAAAGTTATAGTTTTCGTTAAAAAGCTCGAAACATTTAATTTCTTCCGTTCATGAAATTTCTTTATCAATGTCACTCACTCTGAACTATTATAACTGATAGCAGGTAATTAAACTAAATAAAATAACCTAAATTGCAGTAACCGACTTTATTATATTTCTAGCACAAACGTGTAACATAAAAAAAACAAAAACAATTGCATTTTACCCAATTTCGAGAATTAAAACTATGAGAAAATCGTGATAAATGACAATGATAAAGTTAATTTAATATTCTACCTAGCGGCTCTATGCATGTACTTCTCGTCGTCACGCAATATGAAGGTACAGATATTTATTAGTTTGTTAATAATTTAAAAATACTATGCAATACCAGCAATAATAATGCAGATATAGTGTCACGTTGCTCGTAAATATGGACAATTGGTTGTTGCATTAATCTTTAAATACCACACTTCGAAAATCAATCTCAAACACCACACTGGAATCCAAAGGAAACCACTTGACACTTATGCAGTGGCACACTGACGCGGAATTTTATTAAGCTGGTGTTGCAATTGGCGGAAGTTTTCTAAACCAAAACACAACATGGTGACAGTCAAAGAACTCTTGTATACTAGAGAAACATTTTGCTATAAGAATTTTATCTAAGCATAGAGTTCGGGTAAACGCCAAATGAACGACCAAGAATTACACTACAGATCCTTCAGGCGAAAAATTAAAAAAAGAATTTCCTGAAAAAAACAGACAACTTTTTATAAATTACGTATTCTTTCACACGTGGCCAAAAGTTTTTTCAAAAAATTCGCCTGTATAGGATCTGTAGTATGATTCTTGATCCTTCATTTTTTACCCGAACTCTTTAGCTTTAAAATTAGCGCCGGAAAAGTTGTAACCGTTTTTAGGCGAGGGGAAAGGTTTTGAGATTAAGAGTGCAGGGGGTAACTTCCGGTAGAGAATACTCTTAAGAGGCTCTAGGCGTTGTATGAGGACTATAGTCGACTATCCACTATCCAAATAATTATGGATGTATTATTGAAATTGTACCGACAACGACATTATTTAGCATACACCGACATTTGGAAGAGTTAACCCGAATCTTGAATTATGTATATATCTATAAATAATTAATGATTTATGAGCAATAAGCGGATGTATTATGCAACATGAATTTAATGACAATAGGAAATTAATAGAAAGACGTTTTGTCCTTGCAACGAAGCGCAATGGATGACAAATTCAATAATATCAAAATCCCCCAGAAAAAGTTACGAATAATGGCCTGAGCACATTAGCGCGGTTATACATACTCACGATCTTCACGGCATACTGTAAAAGTAAAGATAGCGACGCAAATAAACTGTCAATTTTTTTTTAATGAAGTGAAAAGTAGATATTTTGCAGTGGGTATGGCAAAAAATTATATCTCGAGCGTAATGGTATTATGACTAGCTCGTTTTTACATTTTGTCATCAGTCGTCAGTAATATAGCCCATTACACATCTAGATATACAATCTACTATTAATAAACAATAATATACCTACATCAAAAACAAAAACATTTTGTCTGTTATTTATTCTTAAATATGCGGTAAAATCTACGCTTATTCAAATTCTTTGGTTGGAATTTTAATGATTCACAAATGACTTTTTTGTGTCTCGAATACGGAAATGAAACTGTTAATGATTAAAAAAAACATACATATTTCACTTTTACACCTACAATAGATATGATGTCATTTAAAACACATTGCTACATATCATTTTGACATACAATAATATGACAAAATAATTTTTTTTATGTTTCCTCTATTACAAGTCCCCAGTTCCCGGGTTCTAGCCCGAGAGCTGGTAAAAGTGTCAATTGGATATTCAATTATTAAAAAAAAAAAAAAAAGATGAATTGAAAATATGAATTGATGCTAGGCCCAAATAACCTTAGCTGTTGGTGGTCTTTAAAAACACAATTTCAATTTCGACAAAATAATTTTATTTGAAAAATATATTATGAGACTCAAATTTTAATCTGCAAAAATACGTCATATCATGGATTTATTAAAACGTAGTCGTCACAACATAATATGTTATCCGAAGGAATTCTAGTAGAAAGTTATAAATAATTATTCTTAGATTGCATACCTCAAGGTCAACTTAAATAGTTAATACTCTTGTTTAAAATAAACGAATATATTATTTATTGCACACTATACAATGTTTACGTACCTATGCATGAAATTTTCCACAACAAAATTTTCTAAAAATAAGAATAAACCGAGAGTATAACATGGGAAAATTAGCATTTTCTAGATATGGATCGGGAAAATATTCTTTTTACAACGTCTCTATTGAAACTTCGATTTTCGGTACCTGTTTAGCGGGTTGAAACTGAGATTTTCAACCCTAGGTCTAAAACTTTTTAGTTGTCAGTTTTCTCGATGTTTGCATAATATATACTCGAAAACGTCAAAATGACAGACATTACCCCACATAAATTTTACATGGATCTGACAGATCTAATATTTTTGTGGCTTTTTTGCGCGCCCAAATTGCAGGTACCTCAAATCGAATTGTCAATAATGTTGTTGTGAAAAACAATAGCTGACGTTATCACAAATTTTTAGTGGTTACCATTAAGACAATTCCTGAATAACATTTTTTTTATTAAATTGATTGATTTTTTAAACATTCAGTCAAAGTTATATCCATTTACAAAAATAAAATTTTTATGAAATTAGTCAAAACAGTTATCTGTATAAAGTTAGAAAAAGAAACTTATTATACGTTTCGCCTTTATATAAGGCATCATCAGTAATCTGTAAGAATTTATAATTATTATAATACAGTAATTAATTATTAAAATTATTTGTTAGGTATAGGAGAAAAAAGAATTTTTTTGAATACTTACTATGAGTTTGAAATAAATATTATTATGGAATATAACTTTGACTGAATGTTTCCAAAATCAATTTATTATAATACAGTCGTAATTAAATTCTACATATAGATGTGAAGAACTGTTTAATTAAAAACAGAAAAGTGGTGATCCTGATGATAATGAAAGAAGACAGCTTTGAAATGGCTTAAGGATCCAAAAATAATAAGCAAATACTGTTAATATTGCATTTATTAAGCTGACGTTTCGAGAATTATATTCTCATCCTCAGAGCTCAAATGCCGTCAAACATGACAGTAAAATTGTCCAAAAAACTTTTTAAAAAAACATACTAACATTTTATTTGGTTTTTATTGAAGTGTAAAAAAATTTGTTTTATTGATTTGATTTTGTACACAGAAATACTCAAAACTTTATGTTTTATAGAATTTGATTTTATTTTTTATTGTAGAAAATTTTTAATTTTTTTTTTTTTATTTGCCAGATTAACTGTTTTATATTTACGTGCTATAAGCTAGAAACTAAGTGAAACTAAGTAAATAAAATGTTAGTATGTTTTTTTAAAAAGTTTTTTGGACAATTTTACTGTCATGTTTGACGGCATTTGAGCTCTGAGGATGAGAATATAATTCTCGAAACGTCAGCTTAATAAATGCAATATTAACAGTATTTGCTTATTATTTTTGGATCCTTAAGCCATTTCAAAGCTGTCTTCTTTCATTCTACATATAATTTTTTTTATTATTAAATGAAAAGTTTTTTAATCTGAAAATTATCAATTACAGCAAACATTTAGAAGACTTACCCCTTGGTTCGATTGTGAAATGTATTTTCCAAAAATAAAAAATCAGCAGTGCTTACCTGAAAAAAAGAACGACATAAATTAGAATGCTATCTAAATAACAATACTAAAATGTAACACAAAATTGCATTATTCATGGACTTAACATTGTATACCAGCTGTTAAATATTTATTAAAGAGGACTGTAAATCAATAAATCTTAAACTAAAAATGTGATTTCTGAATAAACTATTGAAATTAAATATACATGAGCTATCTACAATGTGAATCTATAACATATACAGTGACCTTCATGACGTCATAAAGTACAAAATCACACATAAAACAACCAATTGTATATCTAGATGTATAATGGGCTATACTACGACGAGTGATAACAGTAATGTATATTATGTAAAAACAAACTATATAGCGAGTTTTTACAGTCACACGAGTCATAATACCATTTCGCATGAGATATGGTATTTTTTGTCATACCCACTACAAAATACCTACTTTTCACTTCATTTTCAAAAAATTTTGACAGTTCATTTGCGTCGCCATCTTTACTTTTACAGTATGCCGTGAAGGTCGTGAGTAAGTAATCGCAGGCGCACGCAGGCGGATAGAGCGAATAAACAGAGGTTGCTATGGCAATCGTTTACTTACCGCACTAGTGCATCAATAGTAGCTATTTTGTAGTGGGTATGACAAAAAATCAATAACGTTGTCTACCGACGTCATTACGTTTATCAAACGTCAATCCTAATTTGAAAATAATTTTCATTCATGAACTGCAGACATTATTTTTTTATTTATTTACTGGAGATTATACAGACGCGTCTTAATTACATCAAATAACATATCACTTAAATCTAAATGACATCACAAAACATCCATGAGCAAGGTAGGATTCGAACCGACGACAACTTGCTCCAAAGACCAGCAAGCAGACCATTAAGCTGTTCTCGACAATATTTTTGACTGATAATGTTTACCAGCAAAAATAAAGATAGTTTACTTCTTGCCACAACAGTTTTATTGACGGATGTACATTTCGAAAGCTATGCTTTCATCTTCAACAAACACTATACATGATGTAGGTATAGTGTTTGCTGAAGATGAAATCATAGCTTTCGAAATGTACATCCATCAATAAAACTGTTGTGGTAAGAAGTAACTATCTTTATTTTTGTTTTTATTCCAACCACAGTGCTCATATATTTTTTTATTAATGTTCACCAGCTTAAACTAAAATACAGTTCAATGGGGGCCCATCATTCCGCTGAATTAAAATTCACGTTTCTAAAAAACTACGTTTGAATTTCAAATCAGCACTAAAATTAAATGCACAGTATAATAATTTAATAAATAGATTGACATTTAATGCAATAAAATATTAGTAAAAAAAACTTTTCAGCGATATGCCGCAATCACTAAGTTTTTTTTTATTTTCATTTTTTCATTTTATTGGTCTCAAACGCAATTTTTTGGTAAAACAGCCAGGGCCGGCGTTAGTGGGGGTTAAGCGGGGCAAAGGTACCCCGGGCCCACCGGCCCTGGACTTACCTATTATATGTGACTACCGTGTTTAAAACTGCGAGCATTAAAACGTTTTCCTAACAAAAAAGGCGTTATTTGATTTTTTGCATTAAAATTTTCTATTTCCAAAAAAAAAAAATTTTGGAGAAATTTTTTTTTGAGGACACGGGACTGAGAACGCTTACCTGGGGCCCAAAAATTCTAGCGCCGGTCCTGAAAACAGTCCCTGAAAATTCTGCAGAATACATCACTTTATTTTGCACGCCAAATTTCAACTTCCTACAACCAGCCCTTTGTTGCAGGCCTGTGAGTTGTGAGAGACGGACAGACGCTATAAAGGTTCCATTTTTTAATGTAATTTTGATACGGAACCCTAAAAATTGCGTTTTTTAGAACGATCTTATTGAAATGAATCACTCAGTTAGGTGGAACGATGAAAGTGCAAAATTGCAATATTTTATGCAATGACAAAAATAAAATCTTTAATGCTAAATATCTCGTTAAAAGTTGTAACATAAATTGGTTGTTAAGAGCAGTAATAAAAAAATGTAAAAGCATTCTTCATGATGAAATATTTAAACAATTCATACGCAAAACGTGAAAATTATTTCATTTTAATTCGGTTGAATCATGGCCACGAAATGCTTGTAAATGAGATACACAAATAAACAAACAAAAAAGTGTATTCATCTATGTAATTTGACCGTGGTGACGTTTAGTATTATTAGTCCCAGAGCCGGCCATCGTATTTCCTATGTATCGAATACACAGACTCTGAGAGATTGGGGCAGACGAATACGGAGCCACAAATGTTGTATTTTGATTCTACCGGAAGTTGTAAAAATAGAAAGTATTCGTTGAGACCGACATTTTGTATAATGGATGAAATAAGAAGACAATCCAAAAAATTACCGAAAGTGACGTCAGTATTCCATGATCTGACAATAATAATAATGAGTCTGTAAACGACTTTTTTTAGTATGTCATTATAGACCGAGAGCTGGTGACAATTTTTTGGTGTTATTTATTCAAGGCCTTATGCAAAATGCCTGCTTGCGTTATGTTTATAATGTACGGAGATTTGATCACATCAGTCCGAAATTAGCTGTTTCAGGATGGCTTAATATGCTGGAAAGACGTTTTCTGCATCTGATTTTGTTCGTTCACAAAATCTTTGTACGGAATGAGCCAATCTATCTAGCTGAAAGATTTGAAGAACGCGCCAATCATCATGATGTAAACATTCGTTCTAAACACCAACTTGCCGTTCCCTTATCCTTACGTTCGACCTACGTCAAATCCTTTTCTTACACGGCAGCGAAATTGTATAATAAACTGCCTGCACATTTAAAAAATATAACTTCCCCACCTGTATTTAATCGGTGTGCAAGGGAGTATGTGAAAGCATTTCGCGGCACGCATATTAAATTTAATTTTTGAGTTTTTGGTTATTGTTATAGCGGTTTTATATTGTTTGTATTTTGACTATTTTATATTGTTTATGTTTTAATTGGCTGATGTCCGATGTTGTCTGTATTTTAACATTGTTTTAACCAGTGTCCATGTATCTCTTTTTTTATTATTATTATGTATAATATGTATTCCTGTATCTTTTGGGTTGAGTGGAAGAGCAGCATAGCTGAACTCCGCCCTAATAAAGGCAATTATTATTATTATTATTTTTGTGAAGACGTTGAGGGAGGCATATTAAAGTGCCCTGAGTAAGGAATTTTGCTAGATAACGGTACGGCAGGGAAGGAGACCGCCCCCAACATGTAACAAAAAAATTCGACTGATGACCAGTCCTATACTTCCCACCTAGTAAATATTTGCAAAAAATAAACACTTTTTTTTTTTTTATTCTTTGACTAGGCCCAAATAACCTTAGCTGTTGGTGGTCTTTAAAACACAATTTAATTTTTATTCTTTGAAAAAAGCATGGCCCTCTTTTTTGTTTGGTGATCTACTGATGGCTAGCTTAATATAGCAAAAATCATGGTTACCTTGATTTACGTACAATTTTTATTTTTTTTAGTAAAATATTTTTTTTCTCGAAAACTATACATTTTAGAGAAAAAAAATATTTACATTTTTTTCATATTATAACATCTAGAATTCATTTATATTTTTTTTTACCTATGTTAATACGTGACATTGAGGACGTTTTTTTGAATATCTCAGGATCCACTGAACCGATTTGACTCAAAATCTAATCAGATCTAAGTTAAAGGCTGATAAACACAATAGAACAATCGGCATGCCCGTATGTTGTTCCGTTCTTAAGATATCGAAGGCGAAAAATTGACCACACACATACACACACACACACACACACACACACACACACACACACACACACACCACATACAGACATCAGTCAGAAAATGATCTTAAACGATTGCTAGGGTCTCAAAACGTGAAAATCTGTTAAAATCTCGAATTATTTTTTTCGGACTAAATCCATTACTTCCCTACCATAGTAGAGGTGGGAAGTAAAAATGTTCACTGCAATTGCTTCAAGGCTGAAATTGTTTGTATAGCTTGTCGGTGACCCAATAATGCCATTATAATATTTGCAGATCGATTGGTCAGTATTAAAGGGGTGGCAGATCACCCTAAACGTGTCATGTACCCGACGAAATTTATATTATTAGTTCAAGGTTCAAATTTTAATATGTTGTTAAGGCGACTGTTTTTAGCATATATTTCAATTTGCAGAACAAAATGTCGGTATTAACTCCCTCTCTTAGAGGGAAACTTGCTCGCCTAGGTGTTTATATCGTTCTTCAACATTTTGTTCTGGTTGTAAAAATTATAAAACCTACCTCGCGGGTAGAGATGCAAGAAAAGTAACTATTCGTTACTCGAGTACTCGGTACCCGACAATAATCGTTACTTTTAACAAACATATAGGAAATCAGAAATCTGACGGTGGGCTTTTCGTCTAAGTAAGACCTCTATGAGAAAATACAAAAAATATGTAGATATGAATCATTGTACCTGAGTTACCTTTACAGGAAATAGTGGTGAATCACGCGTCCATTGTGTTCGATGCACTTTATCGAAAAAAATACGATACTCATACCAAAAAGAATTAGATGATTTAACAAGTAGAACGTACGATTTAAATTATCGTAAAATTTCTGTATATCGTGATATTATAGAAACCGCAAAGCTGAAAGCGGTGTTCCCTAATCTCTTATTACTTCCCACCTCTATTATGGTAAGGGAAGTAATGGATTTAGTCAGAAAAAAATATTTCGAGATTTTAATAGATCTTCACGTTTTGAGACCCTAGCAATTGTTTAAGATCATTTTCTGACTGATGTCTGTATGTGTGTGTGGTCAATTTTTCGCCATCGATATCGTAAAAACGGAACATAATACGACCATGCCGATTGTTCTATTGTGTTTATCAGCCTTTAACTTAGATCTGATTAGATTTTGAGTCAAATCGGTTCAATGGATCCTGAAATATTAAAAAAAACGTTCTCAATGTCACGTATTAACATAGGTAAAAAAATTCGACTGATGACCAGTCCTATACTTCCCACCTAGTAAATATTTGTAAAAAATAAACACTCTTTTTTTTTATTCTTTGACTAGGCCCAAATAACCTTAGCTGTTGGTGGTCTTTAAAACACAATTTAATTTTTATTCTTTGAAAAAAGCATGGCCCTCTTTTTTGTTTGGTGATCTACTGATGGCTAGTAATATAGCAAAAATCATTGTTACCTTGATTTAAGTACAATTTTCTATTTTTAGTAAAATATTTTTTTTCTCGAAAACTATACAATTTAGAGTAGAAAAATATTTACATTTTTTCATATTATAACATCTAGAATTCATTTATATTTTTTTTACCTATGTTAATACGCTTCCTAGGATCACAAAACGTCGAGATCCGATGAAAACTCGATTTTCGAAAATCGGGGTAAAATCAACAACTACCCTATTTTTGAAAATTTTCAATTTTCTTAGCTGGAAGTTAAAAATCCTGCCAAAATAGATATTGATTATTCACCTAGAGTACAATGGTATTCGTTAAAAAAACAGCCACTTTCAATATTATAGTGGGTCAACCCCATTATTTCGGTACGATTTGCTATCGTAATTACAATGAGCCATAGACATGGAGGATGGACAGACGTTCACCTATAATTTTGGCATAGAAATGAGAGAAAGAGATAGCTATTGTAGACGACTATCATTCTCTCTTTCTAGAATAGTAAGCGTTAGTAGGATAGGGAACGCTCTGTCCACCCTCAATGTTTATGCAATAAGCATACTAGAATAGGGGTTATAGAAACTTAAAAAAAAACTTTTTATAAAAAAAAAATATCTGTTCCAAAGCCCCCACCAAAAAACTTATGAAATATTAATACTTTTTGCTGTGAAACGTTGCAGACGTAAAATTGCATATTCAGTGTATATTTTATTATAAAAAGGTAAAATATTAATGTTTGCATTGTAAATTTTCATGTAAAATTTACATATTTATGTGGCATGGCCGCATGGGTACAATAGATCTATAGGCCTGATGCATAAAGACTCGTCTCTCAGGATTTGCTCTCTAAAGAAGCAGGTCGACGTATAAAGGAAACCAGTAGAGATTTTACAGCCCGTATTTTTGAAATTAGTAAAAGCTCTCGTTGACAAAAAAAACGTCCTAACATAAATTTATGAAAAAGTCCTCCTAAATTTAATTATGCTTTTCTACCATTTTTAAAAACGTATATAATGCAGAACACGAAGTAATAAGTAACAAAGTTTTAGGCAAAAGAAAATCACAATTATTTTATGAGAGATTAAAATTACATGTTTATTTCAAACTGACATCTGATTCAAGCAGTCCAGCTAATAGCGGTATTACGGACCCGTCAACAAGGTGCGAACTAGAACGTGAATTTTAACGCGTGTTTTGAATGCGTTGTTATTATTGGCGACTTCACAAAATAAGATTTCGACGATAAAAAGTATATTTTTAAAGTAAAAAAAAAATATATTAACAGAATATTTGATGAATAAAAAATTAAGTGAAAAATTCCAAAATGTTTACATTATATCGTCAGTTGGATTTGAACCCGGGTCTTCATGGTGGCATGCAAACGTCGTTATCGCTACTCCACGTGTACCACGCCACATACAATGGTATATTTGATAAACTTGGTACAGCTCTATGCCTAATTTTCCGTTTCCCGTGAGAATTTAATGACTTATTCTGTTTATGTTTTTCTGTAAACTATGCATGAGGCCATATATTCCCTATTTTTTCAAAATTTTAGGGTCAGTAGTTTCGGAGATAAGGGGACATACAGACACAAGAGTGTAGTGATCCTATAAGGATTTCGTTTTTTCATTCTGAGGTACGGAACCCTAAAAAGGATGCTGAACAGCCCCATAATGTTTCCCTCAATCCACTGCGTTGGTATACTTCGGGGTTTAAATTTAAACTGTACTGAATCCTTTATCTTTTGACATCTAAAATAAACAAGACACGAAGCGAAGAAATTTAATAATAACGTTGATATTGTGCCATCATATGCTGAGCTATAATAAAATATTTAATAAAGCGTTCCGATAATAAAATTCATGCAAATCCCTCGATTAAGCCGATACTGACATTATTATTATTATACTGTGCAGTCTGACGTCACAAAATTCATAACGTGAAACAAGCAATTATGCAATACAGACTGTAGTAAAATTTTTAATCGTTTATTACCGAATTTAACTTACAAGCTGATAAATCAGAGTGATTTTTACAAAGATGAAAAAATTTAAAAAATCCTGTTCACTTGCAAAAGAACATCAAAGCTGAAATGTGTAGCTATTTTTAACAGACTTCAAAAAAAGAAGTTATCAATTCGATGCCTATGAATGTATGTATGTACGTATGTAACTATGTCCATGATTATATCGAGAACCATTGATCATATTTCGATGCGGTAAGCGGTTTTCACTAAGTAAATAAGCTATTCTCAAGGAAGGTTCGTACGTATTTTTTTATTATACGGAACCATCGGTGCGCGAGTCTGACTCGCAATTGGCCAGTTTTTTTTGAGAACCAGTGTGCCATTCTATCATTATGTTTGTCCTAACTATAGTAGAGTAAAGTGCCCTAATATCGGACATTTGCCTAATTTGGGACACCGCTATTACAAAAGTTCTAAAAGGAAGATGTCGCAAGCAACCTTTTAAGGTGTATCCAGCAGTCAAACCTTTACTGTAGAGTAATCTTTTATTATCATCACTTGCACACAGATGTCATTATATGCCTTTGAAGAAAAATCGAACATCCGAAAATCTGACGTCTTACTTTGAAGGGCGTATACATTTTCACAGATTACAAAATTACAAATTTTAGCTTAAGTTAGCCTGCAGAAAGTGTAGTTTGATTACTACTATTCATTTTTTTAAAATTACCTTATCAGTGTTATATTTCAGTTTTTAACCTAGAAATAAACTAATTCCGCAATATTGGACGGTAATGACCAGAGAACAGATACGTAATGACGTCGTAATATCGGGTATCCGATATCAGGAAATTTGTTGGAAATTTGTTTTTTATAAATCAATATTGGTAACATTAAAGCATAAAAAAATTATAAAAGCTTGTAAAAATATTTTAAACCTTATTAAAAACATTTTCCTAATATCGGATATACTATCCGATATTAGGACTACAATTTGGCATGACAGAAAAATGAGACTTTTTATAAATTTGAGTTTTTTGTTCATTTTTGTTCCCCTAAAACTTTCCATATTTTTGGACGTTGTTAACGACACTATATTGTGTATTGTATGTCCAAGAAATTTCATTTTATATAATGAGTTAAAAAAATATGGACATTTTTCAAAAGCTATCCGATATTAGGGCACTTTACTCTATAGTATAGTTTTTAGCAAAGGTATCTTGAGAGAGGTTCATTTAATTCTGCAATATTCTGGTGACCAAGTACAATATTATAAATGTTGATAAATGAGGTTGTTCGTCAGTAGATAGTTGTCACTTTGCGGTAGTCAGTTAGCTTTAACCCCGAGACATTATTCATTCACACGAGGGACTAATTAACTAAGTTTATGAAGCACTGAATTCACTTATACCGTATGTCCTCGAACGCAATTTACAAAAGAGAAACAAAATTAATAAAAGTTATAATTTTTAAATATTCAGTGGTGACATTCGCGTACTTCGCGCAATCAATACGAAGCTTTCAACACTTCTTTTATAAATAAAAATCAGTTCAGTTAATGGCTGCAGGGGTGCATATATTGTTACACGCATCAGTGGCGCTTCAGTTCGGCTGATGACTATTGTGTACCGATTTCGGTTCACTGGCGTATAACCATAGACAATTACCACAACCATAGACAATAACAACAAGGCGTATGTATTAGCCTAGCGGCACTGGCGAGAACTAATTGTGCCAGCACGGCACACGGTGAATGGTCCCCAGGCGGATGGGGGGAGGTCAGGGGCATTCCGGCGAACGACGACGCGCGTTCCACACGTGTATAACTACGTAGCTAATAAAAGTGTATTTTTACGGACATAACAAAACGGTATAAATAATTTCCATAACAATATAGTAACAGTATACAACCATTACTACCTCCTTCGGTAGTCAGATAAAATACCGGTCAAGTGCGATTCAGGCTCGCGCACCGAGGGTTCGGTATAGGGGTAAAAAATTAACAGATTTATATAAGCTTGTTTTTAAAAAGTTTTTTTACTTGTAAATAAAATTAATTAATTATAATTTAATTACAATTAGGTATTATTTGCCAGGATTCACGCCCAATAACAGACAATCTATGAAAATTTCAACTAGCTACCTCTTACCGTTTGTGAGATAGAGCCTCGTGACAGACGGACGGACAGACATCGTAGACTTAGTAATAGGATTCCGTTCAGTGGTACGGAACCCTAAAAACTATAAACTAATGACAAAAAGTGTCCTTCACAACATACGCTTAAAAGCTTAGTATTTCTTAATATATCGAAATTACAAATTTTAAATGTTAACATGATCCAATGATCAATTTTTTCCTGGAACTAGTGGACTCATCACTGCGAAGCTCCAGTTTAAAACACTTGAAATTTAGGTTGTAACAATATTATTTAATTATTATTATAAATAAAATGGCGCGTATTCTGTTTCTGTTCGACTTGTAATGGCTGGGTTATGCTTACCTATACTGAATTTTCCAATTACAGAGAGAAATAATATAGACAGATAGATTTAGCACATATAATACATACGTACATGTGACGTCAAAACATAAGATGAGTTACCTATACAGAATATGAAAGCTGGAGTACAATTTCATTTTAATATCTCTTTGACAACCTTGTTTTTGCAAATTGAAATTACGCAATTCTCACTTCACAATGACAATACTATTTTCGAAATGATTCCCCTCAAAATTATAATATGTTGTTTTTAGGGTTTCGTACCTCCGAACGGAACCCTGATACTGAGCCTACTATGTCCGTCCGTCACAAGGCTCTATCTCACAAACGGTATAAGAGGTAGCTAGTTGAAATTTTTCACCCGCGATTGTGTGTTGTTGTGGCATGAATCTTGACAAATAATAATTAGAATCAAATAATCAATAAATTTTAATAAATTAATGTTTTTTATTTTATTACAACAGTGACTCCAGCCGTACTTCTACATACTGTACTATAGAGCGTGTAACATCATCGTTCGACTGGCTCAGTTGGTAGAGCGTTCGACTGTAGATCTAAAGGTCCCTGCTTCGAACCCGGGTTTCGGATCGCAATATTTTTGTTTTTTGCATTCCTCGAATATTCTGTTATTATATTTTTTTTACTTTAAAAATTTTATTAAATTTGATACGGAAAAATTTTGAAACACTAAACAAAACATAAGTAAAAAAAACTTTTTAAAAACAAGCTTAAATAAATAAATCTGTTAATTTTTTACCCCTATACCTAACCCCTTATTTTTATTATAATAATAATAAAAAAATTCTTTATTAAAAAAAATCCTTATTGGATGTTAATAGTGTCAATTTACAATAATTACAGGTTACTGTACAGATAAGATGGGATGTTATAATAATTTTTTGTTAACAACAGTTTTTTAAATTGAGTTTTAAATTTATCATACATTTTTATATTACGTTAATTACGTATTTCTTCCGGAACTTTATTATATATTCGAATCATGGCATTGCGAGCACCATCGCGAGCAACGCTTAGATGTGTTTGATTTGTTTTGAAGTTCTTTTTATTTCTGGTTTCATATTTATGTGACTGTATTTATTGTACAGAACCCTCGGTGCGCGAGTCTGACTCGCACTTTGCCGATTTTTTTGATAACAAGCGCTCCTGATATAAAAGTATATAATATTATGGTAGTTCGTTAGACTATCGATCGAGCACGAAGCGTCGCCCGTTATGCCCTGCTAGGACAATAACACCCCCACATAATATAAAACTCTCCTGACTTATATTGCGGACCAGCCAATAAAAGTCACGCGAAACTGTCTCACAAGCTAATTTATATTTATTAGCTCAAGAATCTACTCTCAAGTCAATATATTGTCACATCAGAAAATTATAATTTTAGCGGAAAAACTTCTATATATTATACACAAACTAGCGGCACGGTCCGGCTTTGCCCGGATGCTATGAATTTATGATTTACTAGCGGTCCCGTCCGGATTCGCCCGGGTGCTAAGAATTATTATTATTACCGCCCCGCGAGAAATTCTCCTCCTGCGAAGCGAAGCAGGGCTGGTTGTGTTTATAATATTAGTTATAGGATTCCGCCATTACACAAAAATTCAAAAGAATTGCAGAGTTACGTTTTGTTACTATCCTACAAGAATTATCCCTCCCTCCCGCGAGAATTATCAAAATAAAATATAGCCTATATCACTCAGGGATAGTGTAGCTTTCTATTAGTGAAAAATTTTTTAGAATCGGTTCAGTAGTTCCAGATATTACCCCCTACATACAAACTCACAAACAATCTTTTCCTCTTTATAATATTAGTATAATTAATTATTAACTTCCCATTGGAAGTTATTGTAATGGGTCCGAAAATCGAAATCAAAATGTATAACAAATTTTTATGTTTCAAGGTCACTACACTATTTTTAGAAAGATGTTATGTGTGTATGTGTGTGTACGTATGTACGTACGTACGTATGTGTCCATTTCTTTCTAAGACGAAATCTCGAGAATGAAAAATGATATCGACTACGTTAGGGTGCCAATCGACGCGTATTAACGTAAATATGATCTCAAAGAAATTTTTTCAAAATCGGTTCAGCCGTTCTTTTTTCTTAACCAAATAGACTAAAAAAGTAGATTTTACACAATATCTCGCGAATAAAAAATTATATCGACTTCATAAGGGTGTCAATCGAAGCGTGTTAACGTCATTTTGATCCGACATAAATGTTATAAAATCGGTTCAGTCGTTTTTTTTTTTAATTATTGTTAAAAATAAATAATAATTATGTTTTAATGATTAAAATGATTACTTTTCTGTGTAATATCTAATTTAATTATTATTATTAAATTTTTATCAAACTGGGAAGTTCATTGTGTGGACCTCAAGGGTCGCACTTTAATCCTAATAAACGACCCACCTCACGGCTTGTTAATATTATATTACTGCAAAGTATTACTTTTCGAACAGTGACAATTTTGTTAAAATCGGTC
The DNA here is from genome assembly GCA_039654895.1 of Mongoloraphidia duomilia. Taxonomy (NCBI): domain Eukaryota; kingdom Metazoa; phylum Arthropoda; class Insecta; order Raphidioptera; family Raphidiidae; genus Mongoloraphidia; species Mongoloraphidia duomilia. Next base: position 10,866,501 of record CM077517.1, on the reverse strand, counting down.
TTCTATAAGATTACTCCCGATTTTCACCCGGGCGAAGCTGAGCCGGCCAATTTCAATTATACATCTAAACCTTCAATCTACCCAATCGTGAATACCGGAAAAAACCCGTTCAGTAGTTACGGATGCCGCTCTTCAAGTGTGTCGCGATTGAAAAAACATTGAAAAGCACTGTTCTGATTCTTTGTTCTTGAAGAATATTTTAAGGCTTGTCACTATAAGTCTGCTTTCCAAAGACACAAAAATTAGTTGTTTTATTATATGTTTTTTGTAAGCTCCACCATAACACACAAAATTCAGCTGATTTTGAATAACGTAATTTGTAAAATACTTGCAGCGCTATCTTCTGTCTTTTTGAAAAAACCCTTGAGGGAATTTGGTTTTCTTTACATATTATGTCGCAATAATTTTTTTCTACAAATTGTGATCAACTATTAAAACAGGTACCTAAGTATGGCAAGAAGTCAATTCTTTATGTACATAATTATTTACATAAAAAAATCAACCACAATAAGCAAGAATGACATTACAGTTAGTAAACAATAGTTTATAATTATTTAGCATTGTGTTTACGTCATAATGGCGTGTTAACAACTTCACCTAGGGGAATGGCTATTCCCGTTGACTGACGAGAAATAATCTCAAAGGTAGATGACTTAAAACTATCCTAAACCCAACTGAAACAATATGAAATGTTTTTGATGGTTTTTATTAAATGAAAAAACCGAACATGTGCAAGTCAGACTCGCGCACCGAGGGTTCCGTACAATAATAAAAATAAGGAGTTAGGCAGGGGTAAAAAATTAACAGATTTATTTACTTAAGCTTGTTTTTAAAAAGTTCTTTTTTACTTATATTTTATTTTGTTCTCTTTAGTGTTTCAACATTTTTGAGTATCAAATTTAATTAAAGTAACTATTAAAGTAAAAAATATTTTATCAAAATATTTGATGAATAAAAGAAACAAAAATATTGCGATCCGAAACCTGAGACCTTCAGATCTTCAGTCGAACGATGATGTTGTACGCTCTATAATACAGTATGGTGGAGTCGGTGTTATAGCAAAATAAAAAACATTAATTTATTAAAATTAATTATTTAATTCTAATTGTTATTTGGATAACACATAATATGTGAAAATTTCAAACTAGCTACCTTTTACCGTTTGTGAAATAGAGGCTTGTGACAGACCGACGGACATCGTAGGCTCAATAATAGGGTTCCGCTCGGAGGTACGGAATCCTAAAAAGAACCAAAAGGAGGTTTTATTTTGAAGGATTTTAAAGTTTCACGAACACTTTCGAGCCATCAGTTCACACTAACAGAGTTCAGTACCACAATTAAGATCTACATTGTGCAAGCAAATTCTTCGTACTCATATCCCACGGTAAGTCGTGACCGAATTCACCCCATTTCACATATAAACGATTATTATCCACGTATTATTGTTTGTCGATTTATTGTCCGCTTCTCAGCTCCGCTAGTTCGCATCTATTGACAGAGAATAGTAAGTTAAACTACAAAGGGGGAAGTTGAACATTTCCTCAAAATAATCTTTCCTTGTAGGCGACTTGAACGCTTGAATATTGGGGGATTCTACGGCAACTTTGCGACCCTTGAATAATTAATATCTTGCAACATAGTAATAGGATAATTCTAGTTTTGGTAAAATGCACGTAAACAATGGAAAATAGACATTTGCGTTTCAAATATTTGAGATATGTATACCTACTTTAAACAATTTAAAAATTTGTTTAGTTTAAAATTAAGAAAAATCGCAGGATAGTGGACAAAATATTTGATTTATTAAATTAAATGTACGACGTTTCGTCTATATATTTAGACTTTTTCAAGTAGGTACATGTACTTGAAAAAGTCTAAATACATAGACGAAACGTCCTACATTTAATTTAATAAATCAAATATTTTGTCCACTATCCTGCGATTTTTCTTAATTTTATTATAATCACGATGGACACGATTTCTAATATTTGTTTAGTTTGTCTAATAAAAAATTTATTAAAAAACAAAAAACCCGACTGCGTAAAAATCGAACATAAAAGATGGAAACAAGATCAAATGATAACATGCAGTCGGAGGCATAGTTATAGTAACAAATTGAACAGAAATACCTCCGACTGCATGTTATCATTTGATCTTGTTTCCATCTTTTATGTTCGATTTTTACGCAGTCGGGTTTTTTGTTTTTTTAATAAATTTTTTATTTCCTTCCTTTTAGTTGAATCTACTCATCAAGCCTTTTCATTTGATACCCCACACACAAGGTTTTACCGATTTTTTGCGTACTGACAAAATGGCGTCTAGCGCCAGCCATATTGAATTTTCCGTGACGTCACTCTGGGGATTCAGACAAAGCTAATGACACCTCATTTTTCAAAATCCGTCAAGCCGTTTAGGCTACAGAGCGTGATAAAGAAATATACATACATACATACATTCATACACTCGAAAAACAATACCCTCCTTCTGGCGCAGTCGGGTATAAAGCTAACGAAAGTTACAACTTTGATTCCCCGTGATACGATTAAGCGGAATTTAAAACTCTCGTTTATACAAACTTTTCCATTGTTATGAACTCCTCTAAACACATCTACATTAAGTTTCGTCCCTAAGGTTTTAAGTCAGTCTAGACTCTGGATGGGCAGAAGTGGACACTTTTATGTCAAATAATATTATAAAGATCTGTTTGACATGATTTAATAATATCGTAGATCTTTATATAAAATTAATAATAAATAAATAAAACACAACAAGATTTGATTTAATCAAGACGAATCTAAAATATGTCTGATCACAACGAGATTATAATTTTGATTAACTTGTTTGTTTCAAAAGCGTAGCTCATAGAAACTTCCAAAACAAAACAACGTTGTGGTCGACAATGTAGAGTATTAATGTTGACTCAAAAAGACACAACAATATCTAAATCTAGTCTTCGAAATTTGAAGGTTGCGAATACATGACTACATTACAAATTCTGGATACAATTTTACCATTCCAACTCTACAAGTGGGGAGTAGGTAGTAGATATCTACTAATTTTGGACAAAATTGACTTTTCACAATTTTACAATATTTTTTCGTTTTGAGGTGCTTTGAGTCCAAAGAACATATTATGTTTGAAAAAGTTTGTTCGTCTGTGAGCACGATACAGGTCAAAGAGCTGAGCGGATCGAAACCAAATTTTGGTAGGATGTTTAGCATGTGAATACGAAGAACCCTAGTGTTTTTGGGGAAAATCGGCGCATGCGCAGAGGAGATATGTTCTTCCTTTATACAGGGTGTTGAAGGTGTTAATTAAACATACGGCCTCCTCTCCTATTGAAAAGTTTTTTTTAAAAAAATGTTTAGAATTCTGATTTTTACCATTTCCGGATATGTTACCGTAGGTTTCAACTGTATGTTCAACCAACAAGTTCAACATCCGGCCTAGTAGTATAAATAAATATAAAATATAAATTTCAAAAATGTGAGGCAAAATTTCCGTCTCACAAATTTTCCAAATAAATAATCTTCAATAAAATAGAAAACAAATATTTTCGAACTTAAATTTTATGAATCAATATGATAGCAGATAAACCAAAGGGCAATGACATACAAAGTATCTCCCACATGTAAATAAATATGGTGCGTTATGGTTTATGGATATAGTTATTGGATGTGAGACGAATTTGTCAGGGGTCTTCTTCCGTCATAGTTGGGTGATTATTTGCATCGAAGTAGAAGAGTACAACGTGGGAATGCACTCGTAGAACCCCATATGTCACTGAATAATAGAACTAGTGGAATTTTATGCACCCATGTCTGGCTAATAACGCTTCGGTGACAGCGTAAATTTAATTACACAAAAACAAGTAATTATAGATTTAGATTTTTTGAAACTGATTACAGCAAAGAGGGCAGTATAGCCTAGTGGTTAGCATGCTTGGTGCCGCAACCTCTAGACTGGACTGCCGTGGGTTCGAATCCCACCTGCGCTCATGGATGTTTTGTGATGTTATTTAGTTTTAAGTTAGTTGTTATTTAGTGTAGTTGAAAGACGCTAATGACCTGAGATGTCGACGCGTCTATAATCTACAATAAATAAATAATAAAAGATTACAGCAAAAAATATTAATTAATGTTTTCCAGTCTACATCTTTTGATATTTGGGTATGTAATTACACAATTAAATCTGTGTGAATTAAGTAATACTGAATTATTTGTATAAAACATGTCAAGGATTAGTAGAATGAAATTAAAAAAATACAAGTTTTTTCTCTTTTCTTAAAATTTCACAAGTATTATGTTTTCTTTGCAAATAAATTAATTTTAAATCGCATGGACGGTTTCTCAAAATTAATCTCATTTAATAATTTTATCCTGAATATTTTAATTAATTCTTCTTCCACTTGTCATGTTTGCCGTTCACTTTAATCTTTGGACAAGAGGTTTATTCTGGATTTCTGATACGAGTTTTTAATTTAAGAATTTTATTTGTTTTCAACCGTGTAGTTTAAAACAAATGACATTCTTAAATCTAGATTTAAAAGTAAGGTAGCATCAGAAACCTAGCATTAATATTCAAAAAGAAAGAATAAAACTCGTAGCCTGAATTTTAATTAAGTATAAATTTACGCATATTTCCTTATAAATTATAAGAAGAACGTCTTTAGATACTATTTATATCTTGATACAAAATATATATAGTGGGGAAATTCTCTATAAAATTTCCTTATAAATATATTTACAGCATTCACTAAATCGGAAACGAATGGTACATACAAACGTTTTAACTGGGGACAAATTGTTGGAAATAAATTGTGTACGTCATAAAAGTTTGCTATAATACTAAACATCAGGAAACGATCCCTAGATTGTATGATAATGGGACGTCTTCCAGAAAATAAATAATCTGAGAGCTTTGTTTTTCTTTTATTTTCTGTTTTTCTTATAGGCATATGTAGATTATAGTTAACAAAACGTTATAACCTTAAAGAGATCCGAAAGTTCTTCGAGAATTTAACAAAATCGAGAATTTAATTTTGAGTGAGGTATATATGTCTTTCTGTCTGCTAAATTTAGTGATGTAAAAATACGGTATTAAACTTTTTTGTGTATTAAACCCATGGTATAATACCGTATTTTTTCAGTATAAAACGGTTTTTTACTTTTTCATTTTGGTATTAAACCGTTTTAAACGGTGTACAACGTTTTATACGTGCTGTATAAAATAGTAAAATACCCAGTATTTATACTTAAGAGTAAAAAAACTGGGGTATATTATTTTTTTTTACATACCGTATAATACCGTTTTATACAAACGTTTTATACAAACGTTTTATACCAGAGTATTATACGCATTTACATGATCTATGCAGTTTTCATTAAAATATTTTAGGGCAATAGGCAATTATTTTTTATTATGCAGTGTAATCGTTTTGAAATGACAAGTGAGATTATTCCCGAAATAAACCGCCGCGCCGTATACACAATAGATAGTTAGAGTAATATTGTTTAGAAAAGACACTAGCGTCATACATGCGCACAAACGAGTTTCGTGACGGGCGAGTCCATATTTTGTTTAAAGGGGTCGCGCGTGACAAACAACTGACGTCTTATAGGCGTATTACGTGCCGGTCGAGTCCATATTCTACCACTGATAGCTCTCCCCACTACTTCTACTGCGCAGATCGGCCATCTTGCTGGTGTCTTCTCTAAACAATTTACTACTCTTAATACGAATTCGCTTTTGTTTCAAATGATTAAGACAAAGTCGGGACTTGGGATTACCATTTCCTGCTGGGATCTGGCATTTGGGAGGAATTTACTTGTGATGAAATCAATAAAGCGACATGAAAGGGATATAATAAATTAAAAATATAATTGGGCAACTTAACTCTGGAAGAGGGGGGTTTTTTATTATAATTTCTGAGAAAAAAACACGCAATATCCCGATCGTGCATGTACAACCATCTGCCACGTTTAGAAATATACCCCTTTGGCGAAGTTTAGATTTTGTCGCCGAATGTTCTAGCGACATAATTATGTCAGATCTCAATACATATTATATTTTTGTCACTTTAGTGTCCATAGTGATATTTATTCAATAAAGTGTACTAATTAATATTAGGTGCGAATTTTGAAATAAATAATGTTCAAAAAATCTGCGAGAATAGATCGAGACATAAGCGCAGATTCAGTGCTAGAGCACCTATGGGATTTTTTATACGGATTCAGACTTCAGAGCACCCATAAACTGAACGCTCGCAAATACTCTTCCACATGCAAGTGAATTTTTACCGATTCCGAATCACGCGAATTGTCAAGTGCCTTGGAATACGATTTTGTACTGATTTCCGATAGTAAGACGCAAGAGAGAATTCTACGACACTCAATTGTACGCTTGGGATACGATTTCATCCCGATATTGAAATCTTTAAGAACACTCAAGAATTGCTTGTAAATAAAAAACTTTTTAACAAAAAAAAAAACCTCCTTCAAAAAGGCACTGAAAAGAGAAAAATAATGAAATTTTGAGGTCTGTGCCAATTAAAATATGAAGTTGGTTAAAAAAAAGAAGATTTTAATCACTATATACTATACTTTTTAACCGACTTCATATTTTAATTGGCACATAGACCTCAAAATTTCGTTATTTTTCTCTTTTTAGTGCCTTTTTGAAGGAGGTTTTTTTTTGTTAAAAAGTTTTTCATTTTTTACTTTTTAGTGTCAAAAAAAGTAACATTTACCTTAAAGAATCACACGTCGTTAGTTACTTTTATTAAAATCAGCCGAACTACTGAACCGATTTTGATGAAATTTCTATGGGACCAATCTGAAAGTATATCCTTTCAAATAAAAAAATATTTTTCAAAATCGGTTCATAAACGACGAAGTTATCCGCGAACACACATAAAACATAACCACATAAAAAATATATACGGTCGAATTGAGAAACCTCTTTTTTTTGAACTCGGTTAAAAAGTTATCACGTATTGCTGAAAATGGTGATGGCATCCACGACGACTTTCAAAAGTAGGCGTTTATGGTTCAAGAAATTCCCATCATTTCATCTTCAGTCAGTAGAGGTACTTGAAAATTTAATATACTACTACTTATTATCTTATCATCACATTAAAAAAACATACACTAATACGTCAGGCTTATCACTTATCATTCAGTCACAAGTTTCTAGGGGTAAAAGATAAAGTATGCCTACTTCATTTAACATGCAAATCAAATTATTATGTTTTATCACTGTGCCATAAAAATGCTCCATATATTTACCTTCGCATTTGTGAATAATTTATAGGTAATTAATTACAACTGAACCTTAATTCATTAGTCAGTGTTTTCCAGTAAAATTCAATGCACGTGATAAGAAAACAAACGGGTTATATCAAAATTTAAAAACAAATTTATACAAAAGATAAGAACTAGTATAATTTCGTAAAATTCAAGTCATTTCGGCGCGTTATCGATTCTCTTTTTGTAAGTAAATTATTTATCTATATTGCATTTTTTAGTTCGATATCTATTTAAAACTTTCAGTTGTTGAGATTTAATTTGAGAACTGATCTAAGTGTAACGTGACTTTCGGCTTATTATCGAAAAAAATAATTAATTAATATACAGGTTGTCCCAAAAAGAATGGGACATAAAGTAACAGCAGATTCCTTACAAAAAAATATTGCGATAGACCCCAACATGTCTATTCCGAAAGTTGATATTAAAAGAGATACAGGGTGTCAAAGTTTCATTTTTATTTTTATCATTATGACGCGGCATTTTAATAAGAAACATTGAATTTTTAAATAAAACTGTCAAAATTACCATGATAACGCCGCGCCGGCGTTTTCAAAGCCACCTATGAACATTTTCAAAATTTACCATTTGAAACCGATTACTTTAAGTGCAAATATTTTGAAAAAGGTTACTCCTAGCCACTTTTATAAAGTATACCTTTTTTACGTAAAAATGACGGAAAAATCAATTTTTTAATTCAAAAAAATAGTACGAGTGCGTACAAAAAAGTTATGACTATTTGAATGAGTGAAAAGGTGTGTAAGTGGCGCCCCCTACAAGTAAGAGCCATACCAAGGTCAGATTTGAATTTCTCATGTCAAAAAATCCCAATATACCAAATTTCATAAAAATGCCTAAATTATTTTAAAAGTTATTTAAGAAAATCAAAAATTAAATTAAACTTTGACACCCTGTATCCCTTTTAATATCAACTCTCGGAATAGACAAGTTGGGGTCTATCGCAATATTTTTTTGTAAGGAATCAGCTGTTACTTTATGTCCCATTCTTTTTGGGACACCCAAAAAAAGCGACATTATGAATTGATACTTTGCCTAAATAACTAAAAATGCAGCCTTTACTATAAAAAATTTACCGATTTCATTGAGTATTATACTTCAGAAATTACCAGCAGATATAAGTAACTAAATATTCATTTAATATCACAAAAATGAAGGTACCTACTACTTTTGTAAAACGGTTAATATTTGCTGTTTTATGCAAATTGCATTCAATTTAGTAACCAAGGGATAACAAAAGTTTACTCCATATACTATTTACTTTTCTATAAATATTTGCAAACTAAATTATTATATTTAAGTACTGTTCAGAATGAGCGAAATGAGAAGAATATTTTTGTGATTTTTTACTTTCCAGCGACTATAGAAGTGAAGAAAGTCATTGGCGAAAAAAATATAGAATTCGAGATTTTGATGAATTCAGACGTTTCATGGATGTTAGAAATTTTAAACTTAAGGTTTTTATCGGAGATTCCCCAAGTTTCATTATTTTCCCACAAAATGTGTATCACGATTCAGTAAACTACCCTCATTTAATGAGGGTACTTTACTGATGAACAAAACCCACGATCGATGCAGTTGAGCAAAAAAGTCAGTGCGCGGTAGCCGGTAGAGCCGTACGCCTTACCATTTATTAGATTTATTAAAAGACACGCCGGTTTCGTTCATGTCGCAGTCATGTACATTGTACAGTGGTACTTAAAAATAATGGGTCACCTCTCTTCGAGTTAAATATACTACTAAACCATGAATATATTTTTTGTTCAAAAACATAATATTGAAGTTCTCAATGATAATTTAAATACCCCAGTGCAAGATATACATACAGATTGTATCAAATTAAAGCTGTGCATAGGGCGTTCTGTGTGTAAGAGAGAGATCGATATATAAGGCAGTAAATAAGAACGAGATAAATGATCGCTAATAGGAAGTTTCTGTAGTTACTGTAAATAAATAATACCCATACTAACCCATACAACCTGATAGCGTCATCTTTGTTTTGTGATTTTATCAATAATTTCTTTATTTCAGTAGTCAGTAACTACAGAAACTTCCTATTAGCGATCATTTATCTCGTTCTTACTTATTGCTTTATATCGATCTCTATCTTACACACAGAACGCCCTATGCACAGCTTTAATTTGATACAATCTGTATATTAGCAAATACACTAATTTGTCGACAAGGCACTGCGACCAATGTTTTTATAAACTTTAAATGTTTCTAATTTTCGATAATTCCGAATCGAACCCATTTTAAATATACTCCTAAATAAAATGATAGTATAAGTACTTAATTAGTGTACTCAGTAGTTACCTACTTCTTATACTGAGTTTGTCCAGAAAGCCACGCAACACCCTGTATCCATTAATTTTTATTACGAGACTTACAATTAATAAACTAAGTAACTAGGGCAGACATATTTTAACTTATTATTACAACTTGTAATTAACTGAACTGTTAAAATGTGCTCGTCTACGTAGGTCGTACACGGTACAGTCAAAACTTATACACAGATAAAAAAAATTGTAAGTTTGAAAACATGGATAGTTACGAAAAGCCTTTCGAATTTTAAATACCATGTAAATAATTACGTATATTTATTCTTCTATAATGTGTACCAGTACCACTGTACATGTCATATAGTTTTCAATAACTTCAAAATAATAAATGTTCGCCAAATTCCTTTGCATTTTAGCGTATTGGCGGAATCCTACTAACACCAGCCCGACTTTCGCAGGGGGAGAGATTCTCGCGGGGGGGACAATAAATCATAAATTATTATCTGTGGAACTACTGAATCGATTCTAAAAATTCTTTCACTAATAGAAAGCTACACTATCCCTGAGTGATATAATCATATAGGCTATACATATTTTAATATTTTATTTTCAAACATTTTTCTCGCAGGGGGAGAGTAATTCCTGTGGGATAGTAACAAACCGCAACTCTGAAATTCTTTTGCATTTTAGCGTATAGGCGGAATCTTACTAATATTATAAACACCACCAGCCCGACTTTGCTTCTCACGGGGAGAATTTCTCGCGGGGGATGGGGGGTATTAAATCATAAATCAAAATAAACGTGGGCAAAGCCACGAGTAGCGGCTAGTTCATAATAATATTATTCTTTCTTTACCGTCTTTTTCCGCGTAGAATTAAAATAAGAAAACGATTATTTATAACAATTTTACAGTTAGCTGGAAGCATTTAATTTAACATTTTATAGAGTAATACATTTATAGCTTAATACTGCCTACCTAGCTTTTTTTGAATAAAAAAAACAGATTTTATGACTATATTGTACTTATATCATTAATGGATAATGAATATTATATGTAATAAATATAACGTATTAGTATACTTCATTGTATAGAATGGTTAATGCGGTTAATAAAACTAATATTTTGGTGTTAACTGGCTAATATCAACTATCAAGTGTAAACCCCCGCGGTTTATACTGTCCTCTTTTGCGTGGGCATAATTTGACCTCCTGTGAGTGTGCCAAACAAGGACGAGAGTATAAAAGACGAGATCAATACTAGAAGCGACTGAAGCAATCGAATATCCAAAATACACATCCAGTTTATTGACTCTGTCTCTCTTTAACATACACCACATTGTTCGAATTCTGGATAAACCGTATGTCAAAATATACGCTAATTGAGACTCTAGGCCAGGGGTCAACTCGTGTGTATCTCACAAAATAATTACAAGCAATTATTATTAATAGAATTGTTACAATTGACACTGAAGTCTGACACGCCTAGTCTATAGTATAAATTTAATATTATTGAAATATTAGACCCAATTTAAAGTCATTTAAATACCTACTACTACTACTTTCCATTTTTAAAAAACCTGACATGTGTAGTTAGATTTTAATCAGGGCACATATTTGAGGCATTACATGATATTTTATAATTTCATATTATACGAACATACGGTAATGTTTTTACACTTTCTTGATTCTTGTAATTAAAAACATCGCTGTAACAAATAAATTGGCGAAAGTTGTCAAAATAACAATTGTTGAAAACATACAAATAAACACATTGTCATGCATTTTGACAAAATAAAATGATTGCATTAAATATTTGCATCAATATGATGAGTGTAAATTTAGCTAGCTGCCTAGTTTTGATGTAAAACAGGTAATAAAGCGAGGTCATATTCCACCTGTATAAAATACACTTACCTAATAATCAGACAACTTTTTTTGACATTCTAGTCATAAATCACAAGTATCGATGTTAAAATTAAATACACTTTCATTGCACTAATTAACCATTTCAATGTTAATTCAAAACACACATAATAACAATAATTTTTATTGTTTATCACAGATTCTGGCACACTTCACATTTAACAAGATTGGAATAACACTATCTATGATACAACACAGAAGCCGCTAAAACCTAAAAAATATCTCCCAACGTGCTTGTTTACAATAACACTTTACACAATTTACGTAAAACAAAGATAAATGCAGTACAATATTTGTAAGTACAAAAGAGAAACTACATTTCAGTTGAGTACAAGTTACACGAAATGGACATTTCAGTGTTTCGCATGGTATATGGTGCAAGAATGGATTTCACAAAATCATTGTTCTCTATCTATCGTACGTGAATTGTATCAAACAAAATAGAGAAGGCTAACAATCTGATAACATACTGTACACCCGCGTTGCGCAAGATTGATATAATAATCGAGAATCACTGCCATCTTTTGTTCGCCGGACGAAGTATTTTCTTAACGTGTAGAACCGATAAAATAGAATGAATGATTGTTTTACTTGCATTTTGCACAGGAAATGTTGGATTTAAAAATAATCACTAAAAATTGTAATTTGTTACGACTAAACAATTATTTTAACTAATTTAACGGGATATTTTACGTGTGTAGGCCTTTTTTGTTCAAGTTATACTAATCTTTTATCCATTCACAACGTTACAATAAGAATTCACTCCTATGTAATAATATCCTTCAATAAATTATTGTTTTGATTATACAATAATAAGTGTTGAATCTATACTGTTGTACAAATTTATTAAAGCCGAGATCTATTGTTACCTTGGTTTGTTTGTTACAAACCCCAATTTTAATTTTAATAAATAAACTAATAAATTGGAAATATAAACTTTTGTATTTTACAATATCGGAATAGGGTTTTTTTAATGGATTATATCGGAATCGGGCTTAAAATGGCATAAGTACTATTTTTTTAGCTGTATTTTTGTACAGGTAAAGTTCTAACTAAACAATTGTAGTTTTATTTTTTTACGCATTTATTTTTACCAAATCAATTATTTAGGTATTTATTCAAAAAACAAAATCAATCACAAGTGATTATTTATAAGTAGTATAAGTAAGATTAACAATCCAAATTTAATTGCAGTAATTATATAATTATTCATGCGCAAGAGAGGAAGTACGCGCAGCGGGCTGGGTTCACCTAAAATAACGATCGACGTCAAGCATCCGTTATAATTATTTCGTACACAGAATCGGGCGTGTAAAGTATTGGATTATTCAGTGTCAGAATCGGAGCTCCGTAACATTTCTGAATACAACTGCGGCAGTCAAATCTTAGAAAAAAATTTAAAAATCGCCGAAACTGATTTTAAAACGCTAAAATGATAATAAAATACAATCAGTTATTTATATTTTAATTTATTATTAGGTATGTGATTACATTTTTTGGAATGAATCTAAAATATATATACAAAATATTTCTCAATAATTACACAATACCTAAAAGAAACTTTAGAAATAATAATCACTATGTAAACTGGGATGTAACACCCGTATTTAAACCCTTTTCTATTATGTACATAATTACAACAGCCTTATTTTACCCAAATATTATCTAACGCCTTATCTGATAAGTCTTTTAGAGGTAAAACTTTAAGTGTCCTTAAGGTTTCTAAATAAAATGTTAACTCTGAAGTAACAGCTCCGTGCTGAGGCCCACCATTATTCACTATATTCATTTTAACCAATTGTGCTCGTAAATGATCCTTAAATGAAATATGGATAGTACTGTATATTGCTGTAACCTGTAAAATAAACATTATGACAGATAACGCATTATAACAAATTTTTGTGGATCAGAAAATCAAATAAATATATTATTTATGCTAGTAAAAATATTATATTATGCATAAAATTTTATTTTTCACATCACGCTATTGAAATGATTATATCAAGGCCAAATGAAACCAAATTTTTATGATTTCAGATAGCTATTCTCAAGGTTATACTACACTTATGATTAGAAGTTCCGGTTTTAATGTTTTTTATCAATTATTTTACATCAATCCAGATGGCAAGATAATCAAAATTAATTATAAATAACAAGTTAACTATCATTCAATAATAATTACTGTATTATCAACATACTACACCACTAGCGCTATTACGCAATAATTAAAATAATCTAGTTTTAAACTTTGATCATGTACTCGAGATCATGCAAACTGATTTAAAAGTATATATTATAGTATATTATATATATTACCTGTTCCGGTGGCAATACATTTCCAATAGCTTCGTAAAGTTTATCAAGATGTTTACATATAGCTCGAAATGGATGTGATGGTATAGGTGGCCTGGCAGTCCATTCGTTTAATTGAGTAGCTATCAAACTGTTCATTAAAAACAATATTTTTGCTTCTAATTGTTGTATATGATGCATAATGTTCTTCTCTACTAAATCTAAAGTGGGAAATGATTCGATGCCCAATGTAGCAAAATGAGACTTTATATGCGGTATAAGCCATAAAACAAGTTGTAATGCTCTTGATGCAAGTGCTAAATTTGTAGTTGTAATTCTATTCAACCCAGCTGTCTCTAATGCTTTCGCTCCTAAAACTAACTGACAAGTTCTTGAATTAAACACACTCAGAAGTTCCGCTAAATTTTTCCCTATTAATACAGCCATCATCGGAAGTTGTTTAGAACAAACACAGTATTCATGGACGAATCGTATTAACATTAAAACTGCTCCGATCGATACAAACTGATTTTTTCCAACCTGCAATGTCGATGCAGAAGTTCCTTCTGGAGAATTTTCAGTCGGAGAACTATCGACTATTATATCACCGTTCGCAATTTTATCAAGCAATGATTGAAATTCTGAATGTACATCAGTACTTTTCCAATGCTCATTATCTAACAGAAGTGCAAGTTTAGATTTTTTCTGTGTATGAAACCGTTGTACAAATTTAGATGCCTGATTTTTAAATGCACTTTTTAAAGATAAACTCTCTTTACCACAAATTTTTTCACACAACTCTGTAAATTCTTCGACAGTGTCCAATAATTCAACTATCTGTTCTGGCGAAATTGACATTTTCTCAGATTGTGAACTAACCAAGCCTGCACAACGTTCATTACAATAATCACATACAGATATTAAGAGATCTTTCAATTTCAATTCAACTCGTTTATGATCTTCACTACTTAAAAACTTATCTGTATCGGTTATATCTATTTCTGATCCCGATAAGTGACCGGCACTAGCATTACAAGTATCTTGTATTACGTCGTGTACTGCTTTTACTCTGAAGACAAGTTTACTAAATGCATCAGTTGTTAGTTTTATCAGTTGTAGCCACTGTGAGGAATTCATATTAGGTGTAGTTTCTCCGGTGCCAGTCAAACGCATTTCTATATCGCCTTCCGCATTAGCTAAATGTTCTATCAGTAACTGTTTCAATACTGCTTGAGCAGCCATCACAGCTTCTTGTTTATAAATATCTAAAAACTGTATGTGGTTCTGCCGCAATAAACCAGCAACTAAACTTACTAATCGTTCTGGTTCCAATACTGTCGAATCGGATTTTAATGGCCGATGCAAATCAAGAGCCGCGTATCGTTCAAATTCTTCGCTTAACATTTTATCTATAAGCTTACAAAGTTCATTTAATTCAGAAGGTAGATATCTTAAACTAGTCACTCCGGCTAAATCCTTATTCAAAACTTCCTGAGTGCCCGCTATTAATTCGATAGCACCTACATAATCTGGAGTACTCAAAAGCGCTTGTATCTGTGGTTTAGTCTGCAATACAGTAGCCATAAGATGTAGTTTAGTTATGAGACTTGCATGATTTGCTCTCGATCTAGCCAATGCTAGTAAACGCAAGGGACTTTTGGCTAAGTTTTGATTTAACAGCTGAACTTTACCTCTTAAATTCCGTACTTCCTCTGTAGCGGCGCTCATTTGTTCCATAATAGTATCGTGTGACGTCATAGCATGAAAAAAAGTGGATGACTTTTGTGCTACCTGCTGAGCTATTTGAACTTCAACAATATCTAAATAATGACTTAATTTTTCTTGTAATAGTCGGCCACTACGATGATCCGATGACGATTCGTTACCAACACACGGAAATACTGTATTAAAAGTACTTGCGTCGTTCAAAGGTAATGTTGGTTGTAAAAAAATATTAGGAATAACACTTAAATCGTCTTCTCTCGATGGCACATTTGTTCTTAAACGACTGGTTAATTTAGAATTTAACGTATCGAGACTGCTTTGTGATAATCGAGCATGCTTTCTATATCGTTTACCTACTTTTCTTAAATAATTCTCAAAATGATTTACGTTTATTTCTGGAAGATATATACTTTGGGAGACGTCGATCTTCTCAATAAAACTGTCACCCCATGTTTTCGTAAAAAAGTTTGACTGTTTACCACGACCTGGATCATTCAATACGGCTGATAAATTTTGTGCTGCCGAATAGACAGACCATTGTTCTATTGATGACATCTTCGACACATGGTGTCTTTGAACATGGCTTTCATAATCACGATCGCTTACCCCATCTAAAGGTAATGAATTACAGACTCCATTATATCCATATCGGCAGACATATGATCCTCCTTCCTTCGTACAGTGGCGATCTCGCAAATGCCTAAGTAAAATCGTTCGTCATAAACATTATCACATTTATTGTAATATAAACATTATTTATAAAGCCCATCCCCTTTTACCTTGTAAATTCTTGTTGTGATTTAAAATGTTCCAGTGAACAATAATGACACGTTTGCCAAGCCAATTCCGGCTCATTCGACTTTTTCGATTGTTCCATTTCATTTTTCTAATTTAAAACTATTATACGTTAATAAAATGATAAAAATATGTCAAAATATAAAAATTATAACCAAACTGGTCTGCCATTATGTATTTTGAACAGATGTCAGATGATAATAATGAATCACATTCACACATCTTTAGGGGAAGCGCCAGTGTCCAGTGTGTATCCAACTAAAAAATTGTCCCTAAATAGCCATTATTCGTGTTATGTCATTTTAATAAGAAAACAAGAACATTCCGATTTCTCAGAAGTTGTTTATTACTATTTGAATGCCTATAAACTAAGAAAAGTCAAAAGAAAACGAAAAATAACTGCAAATGACCCACTCATCTTGATTTACAATATTGACAATGACATCATGGCTGCCACTTGCCAGTTGTAACAAAATAGGGTCGCCCAGTACAGTTTGAACTCACACGATGCAAAATAAAAATCTAGAAAACATTTCTTCAGTTTCTCTGTACACAGTACAATGATTATAACGTACTGATAATACGTCTATTAATACCTTATTATATTTTATTTGTGTTTTGGTGCCTTTAGTACACATGCGACTTATAAACTTATATAAGTTTGCCACCCCTTTCGCTAGATTTCATTCACAAAACATTACACGGTAACTTGTCAATTTCAAGTTGTAGTTCACTCATTCATCAACGGTTTCGCTATCTGTTCTCTGGTTTTTCTTACCCCAATCACCCCAATTACGTTTCGCAAATTGCTAGATTCCCCCATAAAAACTGAAAATGTTTTTATCTTTCTTATTTTATCACAGCGTTTGATGCAGTTTAATTTAAACATTAATTTATAAAGCAGAAACTAATAAAATTTATTACGAAGATCATGGAAATCCTAATTTTATATAAAACTGACATTTACTTATACAGAATGTCCTCAAAGAGACTTAACACACGCCTACCACATGTTCCTGAGACCAAAATAAGCCGATTTAAGCAAACTTATCTTCTTACAAAATTTCTTAGTTTGGGCGCTATACGGCCCGAAGTTACAATTTTGAAATCGTTTTTTTGTTATAAATTTAAAACGGCGTGTGCGATTTTGCTAAAATTTGGTACGTTAACATAGTTTTATGGACCAAAAAAACCCATATCAAAATTATGATTAATATTAATACATAGGCGTAGAACTCGGGTTTTTTAATATTTGAACGTTTCAAATTTCTACGCCAATGGAAGAAAAGGGGTTTAAGTGTAAAATTTAGATTCAGTAACTTATTTGCTACAAAAAAGCTACTCTTAATAAGACTCTATTACTCTCATGGTTTTTGAGAAATTTGTATTTTAATAATTCGCAATAATTTTTACAAATTGAAGTAAAGTTACTAAAACATGAATAGAAATAAATAAATATGTCATAAAAAGTGGTCAAAGTACCTGTAATATGTATCCATATCTAAACCACAGCATTGGCTCTGGGAGCTTGAGACAGACAGACGGACACCGGAGTGAGACCATAAGTATTCCGTTTTTCCAATTTTGGTACGGAACACTAAACCTTCATAGAGTTAATTTTAATTCTGCAAAGATTATAAGATCACTAGCGGTTCCCGTCCGGATTCGCCCGGGTGCTAAGAATTTATGATTTATTATCTCCTCCCGCGAGAAATTCTCCCCCTGCGAAGCGAAGCTGGGCTGGTGATGTATATATTATTAGCAGGATTCCGCCTATACGCTAAAATGCGAAAGAATTTCAGAGTTACGTTTTGTTACATCCCACAGGAAGGATCCCCCCCCCGCGAGAAAGTAATCAAAATTAAATATAGCCTATATATCACTCTGACTCAGGGATATAGTGTAGCTTTCTATTAGTGAAATTTTTTTTAGAATTGGTTTCTTAGTTGCAGAGATAAAAACTTATGATTTATTACACCCCCCCCCCTCCTGCGAAACTCGAATAGTCTATAACCTTCCTCAATATACGGGCTATCTAACAAAAAAAAAATCAAATCGGATTGGTAGTTCCAGAGATTAGCGCGTACAAACATATACACAAAGAAGCTCTACAGCTTTATAATATTAGTATAATATAGACTTTAGAATGTGACTCAAAGGGACGCAAATTACAAACGATAATTTCAAAACAACTCGTTTTTTAATATTTTCATTAACATAAATGAATAAAATTTAAAACGGCAGTCACATTTGGGTGTTCCAGCAATCCTCATAAAAAATTTAAAAGAAAATGTATGGGGGGATATTTCCCACGCACTGTTTCGAGGCGGAGTTTCAAGAGAGCGTTTAATAGGAAGGGATGAAGGGGTAGTTTCACCAAATCCGAACAATCTAACAAAACCACCGACCGTACTAGTATTTAGTACAAGAAGTTTGCTGGTTATATTATTATTGTATCCCGGTGTGGTTATATTTTTCCAAAATTCAGTTCTTAGTAAGGTAAGTTCGATTTTTAAATTTACAATTAAACATACCCAAAATTTATAAACAGTAAGTAAAAATGAAAAGAAAGAAAGGTGTTTTCATTTTTCAAACAAACAATTTTATGGAACTTTGTTCTAAAAAATATAAACTTCAATAAACTGATAAACTTTTACAGTCGATTTTATCAAACAAAAAATTTTCGTTGCTTTTTAGGTCATCAACTGGCAACTGGGGTTAAAAAAATAGATTTTATTTTAAATTAAACTCTAGAAACGGGGGGGGGGCGGTTGTAATATACAAGTCAAGGTGACGCAATACAAATTTTTTAAAAGAATTAATTTTCATTTTATTATCTTTCAAATGGCGTTATTTTATTAATAAACATTGCATTACCGTCCATAAGTGACCAATATTTTAATACATACTTTATTTTGAAGATTGGAAAATGTGTTGTTTGTATTTAATTAGTTTTTTGTGTTCCCGCAAAAATTTTCTGTTGTATAAAGAAAACCGCATCAAAATCGGTCCATCCATAGAAGTGCTATGATGCCACAAAAACAAACATACGACACCAACACATAACACCCCTCTTTTTGTGGATAGAGAGTTTAAAAAAGAACTTTTACTAACTATTTTGTACTGGTCTTAATCTATACATATTTCAGGATGCACTTATGGTGGCTGCTAGCAGCTACAGTTGCAGCATTCATCGTCACAATTCCGACAGGAGGTGCCCGCAATGCTTGGGAACGACCGGGATGTCATAAAATAGGTATGAACAAAATTGTTCAATTGTTCAGACATTTTTGAAAAAGATTTTCCTCATAATTTATGAACGCCTAAATTTTACACAATTTCCATTTTCATGTGGTTTTATTTTCTTTAACTTTCATTAGGTAATTTATTTATTTTATTTTCGTTATCATAAAAAAATAATACATTCAGTTCAAAACAAGTGGATTTTTCAGTTTTGCAAAGTAACAGAAAACTATAGCGACATTAAAACACGTTTTTCTAATTTATTTACTATCATCCATTGGCAAGGGTTTCTGGGCCTAGTACCAATTACTTCTTCCAGTTCTCGGAAGCTGGAAACATGATCATTTTATTAGGTATAATAGCTATTAGAAGATAATATATTTTTTTAAGTTTTAAATTATTTTTATGTTATACCTATATTATTATTATTTCAAGGCTTTTGGTTCCCAAAGTTTTCCGAAATTCGTATCTGCCCATATTTTTAATGTATTGTTATTATTTATTAATTTCAGCGATATTTTAATTTGTTTAAATCCTCATTTTTGTTGTGGTCATTCATCAGTCCATCACAATAAGTTCATTGATTAACCGATACGCCTGCAAATTGAAACCAATAATGGATCATGTGTAACTTCTCTGGCTTCAATCATAATTAATATTTGTTCGATTAGTCTTTACATAGTAGGGGCCGATGTTTAAACATCAGGTAAAATTTAACGAATAAATAAATTTAGGTTTAGGTTTAATTAAAAAATTGTCGTCAATTTCGAAATAAGTATATCAAATTCTGTCAATTTGGTAAATTAGTTTCATTTGTTCTAAATACGGAGTCTGTAAATTAACATATTCTCAGAGAATAATTATATCTGAAAGCATTAAAATAAAATAAATTGTTGAAAACAAATAGAGAGTCATTGAGTACGTAAAAGCAGCAAAATAACAAAAATGAACGTCTTTCGACGTAGAAATACTTCAATCTGTATAGACTATAGGCTACTCGCTTCTTATGAAACAGACAGAATCCTTTTAACTTTGTAAAAAATAAAAACATAATTTATAATGTCTGAGATTTCATTTGAAAGCCACAGAAGTTCCGTCTAATTATAATTTAATTTTTTTAATTTGCGTTTCACGAAATCCAATACTTACATCCCTGGAATTTTTAGTTAAATTCGTTCGTACAGACGGGTAAACAAAAAAAAAATTTAACATTAGATTTGGTTTGGTAATCGAGAATTCAAACGGAAATACAGGTTTTTTTGAAGTCGTATAAAAAGTATTTAAAAGCTGACAATTCGGATATCACAGTCAGACACTTCTATTTTATTTATCTGTATTGATCTATTAATTATTAGATTTTCCGTCTTTTAAACTTTGTAGCATAACATACTAACATTTTGTAACATTGTGAATGCAACAAGTTATATGCCACGCATAAAACGTAAATTATTATTAAATTCTTTTTAACACGTGTAATGTTCAATCGTATTACCAAAAAACTCGGGTCGCAGTGCCATAACCCTGCCGACAATATAGTGTATTTGCTAATACAGGCCTTGTGGCATTATTATGTGAACTTAAGTTTGTTTTTGGACAAAATGAAAAATTTAACCCCTTATTACATCCCTTAAAAAATATTTTTTTTCCTAATTTCAATATTATTATCAATGCAACCTCCGTACCAAATTAAATACACCCGTCAGCAAATAAATCACTATCCGTAAACTAGTGTTTTCATAAAATTGGTAAGTCCGGTTCTGTCGTGCCGATTTTGTTAAAATTTTAGCAACACATTTTAATCTCTACCAAAGGGTTACATTCCAATTTTTAAACAATTCTGAGATTTTTTTCGGTATTTTTGGGCCCAAAAACTTTTTTCAACCCCGAAAAACTACCCTTAAAATGGTCCGATTGGACCCATTTTAAATAGGTTCCGTGCGGTGATGGATTCCAACGTGTCTACCAAATTTCGTTCAAATCAATTAAGTCTTTCGAGATTTATGCCGCGAACACATATATACCGGGTGGTGAACTGCTCAGGTGTATATAGAGATTTAACATGTAAAATCATAAATATGCAGTTTCCTGCTCTCCTGATTTTTTTAGAACAAAAATTCATTAAACTAAAAATGATCACTGTTAAATTATCTACATGATATGCCACTTAGTCACAACGAAAATAATTTTCATACAGCGTGATTACAAAAAATGCATATTTTTGATCGTTTGACTATTATTAATTTGTCAGAAAAAATTATTCTTGATAAAAGTTTGTTTATGCTCTAAAACCTAAAATTAGAATCGATATAACTCTTCTCGTGTACAGGGAGGATCCGAAAGTTTGATTTGGTCTAAGAATAGAAAGACCTAGTTGACACACCTTTAAACGGATTGAAACCAAATTTAAAACTTAAGGTTTTTAGGGGATTCCTCAAGTAGATTTTTCTTATTTCTTTCCTACTATTCTCGAAAACGGCTCAAACGATTTCCATCATATTTCACAAATCGTTACGTCATTAATAACTGTACAATATGCCTTCATTCATTTGTTTTGTAAAAATTCAGAATGGGAGAATATGGCAATTTTCTATTTTTGTACATCAATAAACTACCCCTGTTTAAGGGAGTAGGGAGGAAATAAGAAAAGTCTACTTGAGGAATCCCCTAAAAACCTTAAGTTTTAAATTTGGTTTCAATCCGTTTAAAGGTGTGTTAACTAGGTCTTTCTATTCTTAGACCAAATCAAACTTTCGGATCCTCCCTGTACACGAGAAGAGTTATATCGATTCTAATTATCTCCGTTTAGGTTTTAGAGCATAAATAAACTTTTATAAAGAATAATTTTTTCTGACAAATTAATAATAGTCAAAAGGTCAAAAATATGCATTTTTTGTAACCACGCTGTATAAAAATTATTTTCGTTGTAACTAAGTGACATATCATGTAGATAATTTAACAGTGATCATTTTTAGTTTAATGAATTTTTGTTCTAAAAAAATCAGGAGAGCAGGAAACTGCATATTTATGATTTTACATGTTAAATCTCTATATACACCTGAGCCGTTCACCTCCCGGTATATATATATATATATATATATATAAATATATATACAGGGTGAGTTCGACCACCCGTATCAGTCGTTTTTTTTCGAAAACGGTTAGTCGTACAGAGTTGTGTCAAAAATTTGTATTATAAAAGCCCTAATAAAGAATCGAATGGTGATATTTTTTTTTCCGGGAAGGTCGGCTTCCCTATTAGTTTGCTCCAGAATGTCCAGAACTCCGGAATTATAAATGTAACGATAGGTCGAAATTGGTATTGTTGAAAAGGTCTTTAAAAAATAAGCAAGTTTTGTAGGAAAATTTTTTTTATTAATGCCACCCCTGTAAATTTCTATAAGTATAAATATAAATTATTATATGTTCAAAACTCCGGAATTTTAGAAAGCACGATAGGTTAAAAGTGGTGCTGTTGAAAAGCTCTTTAAAAAATAGGCAAGTTTTGTAGGAAAAATTATTTAATTACTGCCACCCCTGTTAAGTAACAATCGTTTGAAATTATTAAATCTAAATTTCATAATAACGATCGAAGTCGGCATTAAAAATCTAGCAACCTTAGACATTGTCACAAGTGTTCAAACTGTCTTCCATGTACTCTTTAATACATACTACTGAGCTCTTCTGGTTATACTGTGAGTGTACTTCTTCACTGTTTAATGATCGATAGATAGGTAACTAGATTTTAAATTCGGACTTTTAAAAAGATCGTTATCATGACATTTTAATTTAGTAATTTCAAACAAATATTACTTAACAGGGGTGGCAGTAATAAAAAAAAATCCGTACAAAACTTGCTAATTTTTTAAAGATCTTTTCAACAATACCACTTTCGACCTATCGTTACCTTTATAATTCCGGAGTTCTGGACATTCTGGAGCAAACTAATAGGGAAGCCGACCTTCCCGGAAAAAAAAATTATCACCATTCGATTCTTTATTAGGCCTTTTATAATACAAATTTTTGACACAACTCTCTACGACTAACCGTTTTCGAAAAAAACGACTGATACGGGTGGTCGAACTCACCCTGTATACATATATATATAAACATTTCTAAAAATGGTGCCAAATTGTTCAGGAGGCTATGAAACGTCGAGAAATTTTGGTCTGACCCCTAGGTCCCGCCATCCGACCGACGCCAATAGTGTATGTGCCATATGGCAAATACACTAATAAGATTTTAAATAACTGAAGTGAAAAATCAACTATTATATTTCATACACTTTATAACACTATAAAAGCATGAAAATGGACTTTTTTATGTATTCTCAAATAAATGGTAACTATTTTTAATCAATTTCACATGAAAAACAATATTTAAAAAAATAAAATTCTGCATTAACTTATAATGAAAACAAAGCATTTTTTTAGAACATTTCTTTATTAGAAATGCATAGCATTTTTAACACGCTTATATTATTTCCACCTGTATGTATGTTTGTTTGTATCTAACGGATTCTTTGAACGCGATTTTCACCCACTTTAAAACTTTAGATTGTCCAGAAACTTTGCACACTTATCAAGGACCGATGACAATACAATAATTCAATAAGTTTGTCCCATTATCCTGACCAGGATCTCCAGAACTAAAAAGCAAAAATAAATTATAATTTTAAAAAATTAAAAAACACGCTTTAATGAACTAAAAAGTAAAAAATAATTAATTTTATTGTAAAAAAGCTTGGGGTAGTATGAAAATATGGTACAAAGCATTCCACGCTTTTTTACAATAAAATTAATTATTTTTTACCTTTTAGTTCATTAAAGCGTGTTTTTTAGTTTTTTTAAATTATAATTTTTACATTTAGAACATTTCTTTATTAGGAATGTTTAGAAGTGTCGGTATTGTATTGTAGATTGTAAAGTATACAATTTAAAAAATAGCCAATTAATATTTAGACATACTATATAATATTATCTATTTAGAAAAAAATGTGTCATCAAATTAATTTAGATAAAGTAACAACAGGATACAAGGCTTATAATTTAAAAACAGTTATTCACTTATCATTTTTAATGGCCAAAAAAAATTGCTTGGTTCTCAATTCTTAATATTATTTAGGGTTCCGTACATAGAGATATCATAAATAGAGTAGGGGAGTCATAGGCACAACTATTGTGACCTTGTCAGGTTGGAAAAGAGAGACAGAAAACGAATAGGTTCTCTTTTCCTTGTTTCATTTTTATACATGTTTGTTATTTTAAGTAAGCGTAATGGTATATAAAAAGAAAAATTATAT
The DNA here is from genome assembly GCA_039654895.1 of Mongoloraphidia duomilia. Lineage (NCBI taxonomy): Eukaryota > Metazoa > Arthropoda > Insecta > Raphidioptera > Raphidiidae > Mongoloraphidia > Mongoloraphidia duomilia. The sequence goes on along the minus strand of CM077517.1, from coordinate 10,841,619 downwards.
GAATACTACACCATATTATACCCGCACTTCCACCATTAATTGACCGCACATGGCAAGTAAATAGTAAGCACTGCTGTGCACCCAGATGTTATTTTAAGGGTATCATTTAGGTAAATAATTTTTCAAGAAATTTTGGAGCTTGGAGAGAGATCTATCACAATATAGTAAATTGTATATCTAGTTGCGTAATAAGACATATTACTGACGAGTAGTAACATTAACACGAGTCATAATATCATTACACACAATATATATGGTAATTTTTGCCATACTATAAAATAGCTGATTTTCACTTAATTTTAAGTATTTTCAAAATTTTTTGACAGTTCATTTATGTCGTCAACTTCACTCCTGTAGAAGGCCAAGGCACGCACAGGAGTATGTAATAGCGGGCGGATCAGGCGAATAAGTGTGGGAAAGATACGTTCCCGCACACCGGCCTGTCAAAAGTCACTTTACATGTATACATACATGCATCTAAAGCAGCTATTTTATAGAGGGTATGGCAAAAAATTTATAAATTAATTCATACAAATAAATTTGCTGTTCGGGGTGTTTGATTGTTCGGGTGTCACGTAAAAACGACTGATTATTCCAGTTTTGAACTTGAAGATACGGCTACAATAACATTTCCATTGGAGTGTAGAACTACAAGGAATTTATCTCGCGTGAACAAGCAATTAGCCATAATTACAAATAACATAAATAGATCAATATTTTTTAAATTTATTTTTCAACCGGCAATTTTACCGCAATTTAATTTCAATCACCAAATGTACACAGATTTATAAAGAGTATTAAACAGTAATTATTTATTCGTTAATTGAATGTTCTGGAATCAATCATAGGATTAATATGCATAATTAGAATTGAAATACTGCACAAACTCGTTATAATATAGGCATGAAGTTTGCAGTTGACCAGTTCAGTTGTTCATGTACAAATACCGTACGTAATTCCAAAGGAGTTGAATACAGGAAGCGTTTTTCAAATGTTTTCCCCCACAAAAATATATATATTATTTATATCCTCATTTGGCTCTTCATCCGAAAGGGATGAGTGGCAATTAATGTTTCCGGGAATTTAGTTTAAGCTCATCTACCAATAGTATAATAATAATATATTTATTAATTACTTATCTGTGTTAACTGCAGTAACGTACACCATAATTTTTATGCATAGAGATATCATAGATGGGAAGTCACCCAAAAAAGTGTCGGTGCAAAAGATAGAGATGGAGAATAGAAGTGTACAGTTTCTATCACAAATACATAACCATGGTTACAGATGTAAATTAAGAATACCTACTATACATTTTTAAATTCACAAAAGCGTCAGAAGACAAGAAAAAGAGAAACTATCCGTTTTCTATCTCTCTTTTCCAACCTGACACTGTCACCTACAGTTGTGCCTATATGACTCCCATATACTCTATCTACGATATCTCTACGTTTTGTGACTCCAAAAATAAAAATCTAGTGGATTCAAGTCGGGCGATCGAGGGGGTCAGGCAATTGGACCATCTAGCGGCCTATCCATATATCGGGAAACACATCATTCAAATGTCTCTTCCTACATTTTTTATTATTAGTAATCTTATATTTTGAATTTTAGGATTCCTTTTTGGGGTTCCGTATCAGAAAGGAACCTTATTGTTGTGCCAACAATGTCTGTCTGTCTGTCACAAGCCTCTAACTTCTAAACGAAATAAGATAGGGACTTGAAATCCACACATAATATGTATTACCGCGGCCCAAAGACAGAGAGAATAACAAAAGATTAATGCAAACGGGGGTCAAAAAATTTTTGTTTGTACCTATTCTTGTGGGGTGTCGTTGAAAAGGGTATTTTGAGTAGATTGTGAAAGTGTTTTTATTTTATTTATTTTATCAAAATTGTAGGTTTAGCATAACTTACATAGTACGGAACCCTACTCTTTGCGTGGCTCGACACGCACTTGGCCGTTTATTATAATTGTTCATTATTCTTCCCCAAGATAAACCCGAGGGGTGTCTTGATTAAGAAACCATTTAGATATTTTTTGTTCGGCTTAGATTATCCTTGCCAAGTTTCCTTGCAATTGGTCCCCGAATTTAGGCATATAGTAATGAAATAGACGAATGAGCAGTAAAAAAACAGATTGAAATGCCAAACAATTGAGTTATAATTAAAATTGCACAGGTCACACTCGAAACATAAGCATTCCCGGTTGTGTGGAGTTCCACATGACAACAAACGCGTGTCGTGGCTATTGCGAGAGCTGGTCCGTACCGTCGGCGCCAAATTCCAACCCTGCACAACCCATCACGTCCATAGGCCAATGTTGTAACATGATGGAGACTGAAGACGTAAGTATATTATGAACACTCATTATTATTATAAAAATATTTTACTCAAACTTTCGTGTTTTAATACAATTATCTTATTTTTTTACATTCTTTTCTTTCTAACAAATGTTTTATGTGTACGATAGTCGAGACAATATAGATACCTACATTAGTTGTTTTTTTTTCTTTCCCATTATTATTGTGATTATGCAAAAATTCGATTTTGAGTTTTAATGAGTTTACACGTTTTAAAGTCCCCTGAACCCAAGCATGTGGTTTTAAAAAATCACAGCACCGTATAGAGTCCAAATCACTGTACAGATTTTGTTCAAATTTTGAAGACATGTTCAGGACAGTCACACTTCAAGACTAATTCGCAAAATCGGCACTAACTCAAATGTGGAAGAAGTTGTGCCCTAAAAACCGATTAAAAACCAGAAAATAAGACATACATGTTTTTTGTGCATACCTATACGTCAAATCGATTCAGAGCTTGGCAAAGCACCGAGCATCGAGCAGCACTTTCATAAATGCTCGATTTATTCAAGCATCGAGCACTTTCACTTTCAAAAATGCTTAAACGTATCGATCACTCACTAAAGTGCTTAAAAAATTAAGCATTAAGCATTTTAAATAACTGCTTAAACCTTAACTTAAACCATTACCCTACAAAAGTTCAAAGTTCAAACTTCAAAACGTACAAGAAAACTGAAAAGGATTTCTAACATCAAACGAAATAAGCAATATAAAGGATAAACGAAACATGTTTTATTAATCAAAAAAACAAAAATACTATATACTCAAAGTGTTTATTAAGCATTTAAAGTGCTTATTAGTTATTAAGCATTCCTAATGCTTTATAAGCTTGTTGAATGTTTATTAAGCAGTTTATAATGCTTGTGCTTATTAAGTAGCAAGTTTTTATGCAATTGCTTTAAAGTATCAAGCATTGAGCATTTGTTTTACAAAGTGCTTTAAGTGTATTATAAGTGCTTAAACATTATTGAGAGCACTAAGTTGTCAGTACTGTTTAGCTTTGAATCAATCGATTCTATTAAAATTAAGTATTTATAATTTATATAGAGCATTAAATTAACATATTTTTACAGGTGACCGTAAGAGTTCTATGTGTGGACGGAGTGAGAAAACTAACATTTAAGTCAGCTACAAGTTGTTCTTGTTATCATTGTAAAAAGGATCAAACAATTTATATATAAATTTTTAAAAAATTGCATTTTATTTTAAACATGTGATAATTATTATAATGATTAATTAATAAAATGAAATGTATATTTCAGTAAACAAAACCTTTTTCATTTTTTGTATTTATTCTTTCAGGCATACTGACAAAATTTGATCTACTATGATTGATCACATGTACACAAACAGGGCTTATATAAATAAGTGAAAATTTCAGATCGAATGGAATATCTTTTTTTGCAAAAAAAAACATAGCCGCGGTATATAACTTCAAACATATTTAATTTCAATTTAAAGAAATTCAGAAAAAGTGATTTAACAAATAAAAATTTAATTCTAACTCTTCTTTTAAAACATATATTTAACTGAAATCGTATTAGTATGAAATTAAATAGTGAAAAATAGCAATAGTTAACACTGGAAGAGTTAAGTCCGTATATATATTTTTGAATTGTAAAAAAAATTATATTAGCATCCCTGGCATCTTTAATGTCAATATAATTGGACTTCTTTATTTCTATACCGAATAGAGTGTCGCTTCTTAAAGTTGGGTAGAAGCAATAAGAAAGTTTGACAAATTTATTGAATACACTAAGGACGGTTATGATACATAACGTATTGAACGAGGTAAAGTTATCAAAGTGTTGATTTATTGCAACGTTAATTACCAACCAAGTGTCTGAATATTTTATAAGGATCAAGTTTAAATTGGATTAATAATTAGGCAACTCAAGTTTCCATATTTTAGTTTCAGGGTGTATCAATTTCAGGACTTGCGCATATTTTTTTTTTCAAAAAAACTTCAAATGTTTCTTGTATTATTTACTTGTACTAATTTACTAATTAATTAAATATTTAATTGTGTCAATGGTGATTGGTGGTAAGAGAGTATAAAATACTTAAAGAAGAAGCAATAATAAAATTTTGAAAAATCAGACGCATATATTTCGAATTTTATTCCTTGATGATGAGTTTCTGAAGAAATATTTATTTGTTTATTTTATTTATTCCTTCAATAATACATTTTTGAAAATAATTACATGATGTTTAGAATTTTCCCATCCAACTTGGCAAGTTAGTTCTAGGGTGTTAAATTGATTAATTAATTAATTATTGAGTCAACCAATGGTAGTAACTGAATTTCATTCAACTTAATTCGCTCCGTTTATGTGATTGGAATGTGTCTCGTGACATACGAATGACAGTGCAGTCTCTTTTCCATGCAGCAAAAAATAAACACCCGCTAGAGAAATGCAGTTTATATTTTTAATTTATGTAGAAATGAAACATTTTTACTAGGGGTGTACCGCCTCCGCCGTGTGCGTATTTTTGTTCTCCGACAAACCGTATATTTCCAGGTGACTTAATTGTTGTTTTGTCTCAATAGCACGGTCGCAGAAAATGCAATGCTGGGATTTCCCCTCATTAAAATCTGGTTATGGACGGCAATATTAGTATTAATATTATTTCCAGCAATTTAAAATCAAGTCAATAATGCAAAAAAATGATATAAACTTATTTATTAAATAATTAATATTTTTTTTGTTTAACTGTTTTTTTCGATACACGTTTTTTTTATATTTTACGCATTTATAATTATAAATGCAAAAAAAAAATAAAAATACCAAACTATTTGTAGTTTTATAATTCTAAATTTGTAGTATGTTATAAGTAGATAGGTATAGCCCCTGTGAATTGCGAGACGGGCCCCTAGTCGCAATCTACGACAAGCCCCCACGACATGGATATACCCAGCTTTTGGTCTGGGGGGGGGGCAAATTAGGAATTTCCTGTAGGTAAATAATTTATATTTAACTTAAATTTTTTTTCAAATAAAAAACTAGTGCTTTTTTCCTTGAAAATCCGCGAAAAAATTATCAGAGGCCGCCATTTTGTTTATTTAAAAAAAAAACTTCGATCAGGCACTAAATTAACTATTAAACTAATGTAAAATGTTTTTTTTTGTTTGATTGATTTTAAATGAACCAGTAAAATGTTTATGGTCATCGTTAAGCACAACTTGCGAGTTGTGGTACGTCACTTAACATAGTTACATACTGGTCCAGGTCCAGGAGAAGCCGCCTTTAAACGACCTATCGACATGGAAACCGACTCGGTAAACGCTTCGGTTAAAACCGCCGTGTCTGTCTTTGCCCTAAGCGTATTGTTACAAAACTGTTTTCTGAGTTGACGGAATAAATATTTATTTACAATAATTATAAATACAATAATAATGAATGCAACAACGAAAAGTCAGTTTGTAACGTAGTGTGGTTCTTGAGCAAAATGGTGGTGACACAGAGTTTTTCAATTAGTTTCCAAGAAACGCACACTGTCACAAAACCAGTGAAAAAACTGGCTAGATCTTTTTATATGGAGATTATATTCCAATAATTCCTTATATTGTATATTTAAAGAAAACAGAAAAAGTAATTTAATAATCAACTGTATTTAATTAAAACACAATAAACGTAAAAACACAATAATAAGTTTAATCAAAACGTAAATGAAAATAGCACAAATAGATGTATATTTATACGGAAAAAATTCTAAGGGAATTTTTTTAAAACACAATATTTAAATTGATTTTTGAATTTGACAAAAATCAAAATTTGACAATAAAAAAACGAAATAAGAAAAAGAAAGGAATTTTTAACGGACTACGGACGGCGGATCTCTCACCGAAAAAATGGCTCTTAGCCGGTATTTATAGATGAGAAACGCCCTTATGTCCAATTATATAATTGAAATAATTAACCGAATGATCTCTGTCAGACCACAGCTAGTAGTAATGTAATACTGGTTGCGGCCTGACAGGAGTTTTAAGCAAGGAAAAAATAAACACGATAAATTTAATACATAAATTTACAAAATGTATAATAATGTGAAAAAAAAATATATGTAGTCGCTGCAAGTTCTAACAATTAACACAAGTAAACAATAACTAAAAAGTAATTAACACTTAACTATATACCAGGACTATTTATTTCTAGTTATATATATTTCAAATATTTATATTCACTGTATTTATATCAGACGCACTATCTGTCGCTCAGTATCCTCCATTGACTGCGTATTCGACACTACACTGACTGACTGACTGCACTTACTCGTACCGGCTGCTTATATAGGCCGCGTGGCTGAAGCACAGTGCGTTCTCGCGTCCTCCAGAACTTTCGTGCAGGTACTCGTTGTTCAGTAGGGGAGACCGGGGCTAGTTGACTAAATTTTTACATAAGATTTTTTTATAAATTAACCGTTCATATTTTCTCAAATTAAATTGTACCACAAGGTTGTATATTTGTTCAGGTATTCTATTTTAATTTTTAAATCGCTTTAATCGAACCGAGATAAAACTTTTTACCATATTTAGACAGGCAAGCAGAGTAAGTCAACTGGCCCCGGTAGCGGGGTTTGTCGACTTGCATGGTGGGGTTAGTTGACTATACAGGTTTTTTTATATTATATTTGATTATGGGCGCCGGCAGGTAGGGACGGGGGGGACAGCTGACCCCCCCTGTATGTGCGCCCATGTATTTGAGGGGTAAAAACAATAACATGATTGAAAAAAACGTTTAATTTCACATAGAAAACAATTACAAAAAGTTTACAAAATAAAAAACAATTATAAAAAGTTTACAAATTATCATCTGAGCCACAGTTAATGCACACATAAAATGTTAAATTGGAGTTTTTGGTGCATTTGTTGTGGGCCCATCTATTGCAACATGTGCATTGAAGCTAGTCAATTAACCTTAGTCAATTAACCCCGACTCCGCTTAGTCAACAAGCCCCATCCGCCATTTTGACATTTTGAGCGCCGTACGTCAGAAATTAATAGACTTCGGTAAAAACAATAGACCTTAAATCATATTAAAACTTACCATATTTTCACAAAATATTATTGAAAATATGTGAAAGATTATTTATTCGACAATAATACACAAATAGTTTGAACAAAAATAATTACTTATCGCTGATGTTTTCAGATTTCTGATTTTTTCTTGAAACACCGTGCGAATATCTATAACGGCGGCACATACAATGATGAACTTCATCCCTGTGTTCTTGAACATCGCGATAGCAGTGCACTCAAATACTTAATAGTGGAACTATCGGCAATTAGTCAACCTACCCATATAGTCAACTAACCCCGGTCTCCCCTAAGCAGACCCATTTCTCAGAATTCTTGCCTGCCGTTTATATACAGGATGATCCGTAACAGTATCATCCGTAACAGTATCAAAGATATATCCGAGCGGATCCAGAGATTTGACCAGCCCTGTTTTACACATTATATGTATAAATTGTGTATATACCATATTGTGATAGTGTGCATGCATGATCCATTTGAATAATTAACACTGTTATAATAGTGTTATGCACGCCAACTAAACCTTTAAGCCCTGACATCAACTACGATATTATATTTTGCCTATAATACAATGTCCTCATATTTATCCTTGTTTTAATTGACAAGACTCAGTTAATATCGTTCCAGTCAGATAGTTCCTCTCATAGATAAAATATATCTGGCAAGAACGATCCGTTAGATGGGTGATATCGGTTTAGCAAAGAGTATTTCGAAGATTATACAGAATAGTTCAGTTTTTGATTGGAAAAATGTTGGAAGTCGACACGTATAATAAAAATAAAATATTAGTAAAAAAAACTTTTTAGAGACAAGCTTTTATTTAAATGCGCTCTAAAAAGAAAAAAATAATTTTTAATAATTTAGATTCATAATTAATAAAAGCGTGGGTTGTGAACTCTATGATAGTTTATTAGTTACGAACCACGCTTTTATTAATTATGAACCTAAATTATTAAAAATTATTTTTTTCTTTTAGTGCATTTAAATAAAAGCTTGTCTCTAAAAACTTTTTAACTAATATTTTATTTTGTTCATTTTAGTCTTTCAAAATTTTACCCCCCTTTTGACATCCGTATAGGGGTTGAATTTCGAAAAATCCTTTCTCAGTGGATGCTTACGTCAGAAAAGGAACCAACTGTCCAAATTTCAAGTTTCTAGCTTCAGCGATTTGGTCTGGGCGTTGATTAGTCAAAAAAAACCCTACATCCCCGTTTGGACCCCTTATACGTGGAAGTCGTTCAAAATTGACTTGCAAGTTTTGACCTAAACAAACAGACAAACCCACAAACTAACCTACATTGCAAGTTAAATAAAAGCTTGTAAAAATAATGAGAGTTTATCGTATAAACCAGCGTTTCCTTAACTAGGGTTCGCGGACCGCTAGGGGTCCGTAAATATATCCGAAGGGCTCCGCGGACTCATCTCAGGTGTAAGTGAGCAAAGCCGATTTGTATAAACGCCGTCCGGCAAACAGTGATTCTATAGTCAACCATCTGGAACGCAAGTTTGTAAGTGGCCAAAGCTATACCAGTTCGGCCGAAGACAGCCGAACTTTATGAACGCCGTCCGACAAACAGTAATATGTTGTTTATATTACACACTATAGAAGTAAAACTTACGTAAAATATACATCTAAATGTTATAAATTGACAGTCCGTCTCTCTGTAATTGGTCAACTGCTCAGTTGACCAATTACAGAGAGACGGACTATGACCGAACAGAGAACACACTGGTACTAGGCATAAAAGAAGGGAGGACACCAGTCACTGACACATTGACCTGTGAGCCGCCAAGGAGGACACTTCGACCGCTGCCACATCGCCTTTGAGAATGTCTACCGCAGTTGTAGACGAAACGTCAGGTAGAAATACCACCGGGCTTGAAATAAATTATTGTTTTGCGACAATTTTGCTAGTTTCTAAGGGGTCCGTAGAGGCGAAAAAGTTTAGAAAACACTGATATAAACTATTACCCGAGCTATTACCCTATATGCCCTAAAAAATTATTTATTTAGTTTATAGAGAAACCATAATTCCGTTAATTGATCAGTTAAAGGGTGAAATGACCCCAATACGAGAAATATAATATCAAACAGCAAACTATATCATTTTCAACCCTTTCAGATTAATTAATTATCTTTATTTAATTTAATAAAGTATGTTTTATTTTAATAATTTATCGCCATTTTTATACTATGTTCCTACAGAAATCCAAAACCGTCCGTGGACGTCAGGAGAGTACTATTTTTGTTTATTATTCCAACAGCCGTCTCACAAAATGACTAGCTAGTTGTTCCAACAGACTTGCAAATCATTTGTTGACAATCAGAAAGTTTGTAAATAGTACGCGAACGTTTAATAAGATATACGCGCCTTAGGTAGGTAATGAAAATGAATAGGTATAAAAAACTTTAAAAAACCTCCTTCAAAAAAGTCACTAAAAAGAGGTAAATAAAAAATGTATAGGTCGGTGCCAATTTAATAAAATAAAAGTAGATATATAAAAAGTTTTAGCAATTAAAATAGCGCCGATCTCAAATTTTTTTTATTTTCCTCTTTTTAGTGACTTTTTTGAAGGAGGTTTTTTTAAAAGTATTTTATTTTTTACTTTTTAGTGGTTTTACAATACATAGTTTGCACGTTATTAACAGACTTTTGTCTTGATATTTTATTACTAAACTAGAAAAAAGAAAACCACTGAACCGATCTTAGTAAAATTATGTGGAACCATCCTGAAGGTATGCCCTATTAAATAAAACAAAAATAATCAAAATTGGTTCACAAATGCGGGAAAAATCGGTGTAAAAATAAAAAAATCAGTTGAACTACTGAACCGATTTAATTAAAATTTATATGGGACCACCCCGAAAGTATGCCCTATTAAACAAAACAATAATCATCAAAATCGGTTCACAAATGCAGGAGAAATCGGTGTACATACATAAAAAAGTGTACATATAATATATAATACTTACATGAAAAAAACGCATCAAATTGATAACCTTCTCCTTTTTTGAAGTCGGTTAATAACTTATTCAATGATTCATATACTTCAAAAAGAAAATATTAAAACTGTTCATACGTTTTTTTGCTGTTTAATTAATCTGTTATTTCCGAAAAATAGCAGTTTTATGCAAATTTTTAATAGATGTTTTTCCGTGTAATGAAATAATAACATACTTATTTAAAAGTAGGTAAAACTGAATATATTAACAATTTAAATTAGAAGAATAAAACGTACCTATATGGAAATGCGGAATAATGTTCACTTCCAGTGCAGTGCATACCTACGTAGCAGAGCTGTGCAAAGCACTGAACCTAAGTGCTTGAAGCACCGAATTTTTTTTATTTATTGTAGATTATAGACGCGTCGACAACTTAGATCATTAGCGTCCTAATTACAATAAATAACAAATCTCTTAAAACTAAGGGACATCACAAAACATCGATGAGTGGAGGTGGGATTCGAATCCACGACAGTCTGATCCGGAGGCCGCGACGCTAACCACTGGACCACACTGTCCTCTTGAAGAACCGAGCATCGATCACATTCATAAATGCTCGATTTATTCAAACGACAAGCACTTCCGTTTTCAAAAACGCTTAAAAACATCGAGCACTCACCTAAGTGTAGTGTTGCCGTCTAGACAAGACAAGACTTTCAAAGTCTTGTCTTGTCTTGAAAATTTCTAGACAAGACTTTTGCAAGTCTTGTCTTGAAAATCTAGACAAGACAAGACAAGAGTCTAGAAAGTCTAGATCTAGACGGCAACACTACAATCTAAATACATTGATATTGCTATAAAAAAAGAAAGGTTTTGTTGAGAAGATTACAAAAAACTCGGGTCGCAGTGCCAAACCCTGCCGACAATATAGTGTATTTGCTAATGCAGGCCTTGTGGCTTTATTATATAAACTTAAGTTTGTTTTTGGACAAAATAAAAAATTTAACCCCTTAATACATCCCTTAAAATAATATTATTATTAATTAATGATTGGATTTGAAAAACAAAAAGACTGTTGTAAAAAGAATTGAGAGGCCTTTCGAACTGCCAATCGTTTGACACCCCTTTCCATTAAAAATTTTTGGGATGCAATTCACCCTGCTCTCAGGGTTGAAGTTACGTAAATAATACTAATCGATTTAGATATCCCCCTTGATTCTAAAATTGACGTGTGCTAGCTTTTTTCGCAAAACTGATGTTAAGTGGCCAAAACTTGCCCGGAATGTTTTCATTGTCCCACTCTGTATATATATTAATTACAATTTTTCTTAGCATATTCGCCACACGAAAGATACATAGAGTTATGTAAAGAGAAATACTTTGTGAACTTACCTTGTAAACATCCTTCATTTTTTTTCCATCAAAACAACTCTTCCCATGTTGCTCAAGAAAGTGAAAGTATGATGATTGGAATCAAAAAATAGTGGCCGATATACGGTCAGATTCTGGTTATATAGTTGCTATATCCTCAAAATGTAAAAAAGCTGCAGAGTGCCTGTCTGTTCTGCGTGTTTGTGGAATTTTTTTTCGTTCACAATAACTTCTGCAAAAATGCACAGATTTGATTTTTTTTGTGTTTGTCAAGGATGTATTTTGGTGTCAATTTATGTAAAACTTAATATGAAACATTTTTCTATGTACATTTTTTATCGTACAATTAACCATTCGAAAACCACACGCACGTTGGAAAAAGGGAACGTTTTGACGCCGACATCTTAGTCTAATCGTAGAATTTTGAGAGGTGCCAAAAATCAAAACAACATGTTTTTTTAGAATTCCCTTGAAATTTGCTTATAATGCTTGGTATATTACAGGCTCGTAATGACTGCATTACATTCGCCGCTTACTAAAAATGATGTAGTGAAGACTTTTTACTTTGCGGGAACTGCTGATAATCAAATTAAAAAAATATTTTGTGAGTAGATAATTTAAAGGCCCCGAAAGTGATGTCACAGTGCTTTAAATATTTTAGAAACAAAATATGTCATTAAAATACGACTTTTGATAATATATTAAAATTTCCTAAACACTGGATAAGATCCCCGGACCCCGATACATATCCTGAACAATGTACATGATCAGTTAATCTAAATATTGACAATTGGATCGCAATAATATGATCCCCTTTTCTATGATTAAATTAACAATAAATAGATAACAAAGACGTAGGTATATAATTTAGACTTAGAACAGAGATAGCTGTAGAAACAGCGTATCACGTCGCTTGTGAAGCCATAACTATACACTAAAGTACGACCTGTCAAGTACATTATGATCATTCGTTGCTTGTATTCCGCAGTGTTAATTACTCTTTATGTCGTGTTGTGTGCCCGGATGTTACAGTAAAGGTTTCAAAGCGCTTATGAAAAATCAAGGTGTATGTTATCATCAGTAAGTAAAAATATTTTATTATATTTTCAATTGTTTCAATAATGTTCCCCGCCGACTGGCTTTAGTTGTACATACCTACAAGCTGTGATATGCTACTTCTATAGCTATCTCTGCTCTGAGGATTTAGAGTTGACAGGTGTTTGAATATTCAGTAATCAACTTCATGATTTTATAAATGCCATTTGGTTATATTTAAATAAATAATATTAATTTACAATTTATTACAGATATTATCATTAATCACTTTTATAATATATTAATAATATAATAATCCTAAATCTATTCAGTTTTTTTAAGTCTTTTGGCTAAATACATAAATGGAATCTAATGAAAAATAAAAGTCTGTAGTTTTTACACGAGTTTTTCATTTTCTGAACAAACGAGAGTTGGAAATGAGTTTCATTAATGATTAATAGATCAACCTAACAATGCCCACAATACTCATTTATATTATATTTTTTTCTAATATATTTATACGAAAACTGAAGTAGTAACCAGTGCAGTGGCGTAACTACAAGAAGTGGAGCCCCAAACTGAACAGAAATAGAGACCCAGAATCTTTTGTACCCCAAAAGATGTTCTTTTGAAAAAATTAAATTTATGACGCATGTAATGTAGGCATTAAGATATCTATAAATATTCATCATTCTAGGTATTTTTCAAATTCAAAGATTTGATCAAATTTCGGAGGCCCCTAGCTTTGCGGGAATTGGGCATGTCCAGCCTGTCAGTAGTTACGCCACTTGACTTGATCAGCATTTACTGAGCAAATGTGTGACCACGGACAAGTTCTGGCCCTTGTACTTCCCCATAGATCAAACACTCGACAGTATTTCTCCAGTGCTATATTTTTATAATTGTCCAAATACCTATGATCTATCATTATCCAGAAATTATCATGCGACATGAATCTCAATATTTATTTTATTAATTATATAATATTTAAGATCCTGAATAAAAGGCCGGCAGCACAAGCATAAACTGGTCAAAAACGAGCGGCCAGATTTTTTCTGGCGACCGACTAAGAACTGTTAGCTGGTATATTTATCGAAATGTTATAATATAACATCAAATATAGAGAAACAATTAGATAAATTTCTTTTTTTGATAAGTCGAAAAACTATTTTTTAATAATAAATTAACAATGAAAGATAAACAATCAATATGGAGAGTTTCCCTAGACCGTAACTAAATACATAAGAATATCAGACGACACTATCGCCATGATATTATATAGAAGGCTATACTTATAGGAAAAATGTAAATGCACCGCCGGGATTCGAACCCAGAACACCCGATTTCGCGTCAGGAAAGTTTCCACTTACTACACACACTTTCTCACATGCGTGTTTTGACTATTTTTTAATAATGTATTACGATAAGCCCTAGCTACTTCATTAATTCATTAATACACATTTTGATTCCTCTTATTAACTCTTTGGCTACCATATGAGTCGCCGGTGATACACGAAATGTAGTTGCTTGTATACCGATATAGATGTCATACAAATTCCGTTAGGGACCGAGCATGATTCCGAGTTAAAAGTAGAGACTTGAATAAACAGATATCAAGGGAAAAGAAAGTAATGGCAAGGTTGTCGGCAACTGGAAAGATTATGTCTGGAATGTTTCCAAAAAAGACATGAAGTTCATACATATTTAAACTTTTTATGTATTATTTCTTTTTTTATAACATATTTTCTTTTTTTTAATTTTTTTTAATATTAGACAGCAAATTTTACTTTAGTTTAAATTAGCACGTATAACTTGCCCATTATGAATCACCAATGATGCCCTTTTAAATACAAATTAGTTGGTGTATTTATATACCACTGCCGTATTCTATTTGTCTGCGTTTATATACCAGGACTTTTAAAATCCCATTAAACATCTTAGTGCATGATATCACATGTGATACATTTGGCACACGAATGAACTACTCGGTTTGTGCACCGGTGATTCACATGGTACAATAGGGCAGACATTTCGCTATAGCGTTGGGAGCCAAAGTGAACCACTACAAAGGTTTTGAAACCCCAAACGAGTTTTCATTTGGGATTGTTAAGATTTTATTCTTATATCGTATAAGAGCAAAGTTACACATAGAGTCAAACCACTTTGAAGTGGATCAGAAGTGAATCGCTATCTCATTCGATTCAAATAACGCACACTAGACAAACGAGAGAGAACACATTACTATCAATGTGCCAAGTCAAAATACTTTAACTACTAAATAAAACCGCTCCAGGCTTTGAGTTACTTCGTACACAAGTATGTTCACTATAATAAAGCTGTGCTAATTAAGCCGCTATTAGAATTGTTTCTGCTGTACCTTTCATCTTTATGTGTGACTGTTAATGATATGATAAAAGCTTATTTATGGAGTCAGACGTTTGTAGCTTTCAATATAATATTTTCAGGTAACAAAGAACATATAACAATACCGTTGAATTTATACTTGGCTATACTGTTGTAGCAAAATTTAAGTTGCGAGTCATGCACCTATATAAAGGTACAATTTGTATGAAAATATAAGCGCCCGCATGCGCGTCCCATACATACACACCGTGCCTGTAAAAGTGCATGACTCACACCTTAAATTTCGAAACAACAGTATAGTTGCTATCAATGTACACAGCGTGTTTCATATTTAATGAACTCACCTTAATATTTCTGCAGCGAACCAGTTCAAATGTTTTATCAGTTGTAAACAAAAAAATTAATTAATTTAAGCCCGTATTTAAAATTTGTATCAGTTTCAGCATTTTTCAATTCATTTCATTATGCTGTAAACACATGTTAAAAACGTTTATGTAAAACACATATCAAAACGATTTTAAATTCGCGTTATAAAATGCATTTTTGTCACCCACGTGTTTTTACAATTACCGACCGATCATAACTAAAACGTCAAAATTATTTCAGTATATTTTTACATTGCATTCATGTAACCTTGAAGTAACTTTTACCTAATTCAAATCAAATTGTACAACAAATTCGTAGAGTCGTTAGATAACGTGTTATTTTCTGTGCAATGTCTATATCTACATAAGTTTTTGGTTATTTAAAAAAAATAATAAATTGCAAGTATGAATAATTGATACTGCCGGCTTAAAAAAAGTTTCTGGTTAGGTACATGCAAAACTTTAATAACATCCTGTATATTAGCACAAATGAGTTTCTAAAATACAAATGTTCATTAAAGAAAATCTACGAACTAAATTTAATGTTATATATTTTTTTTTAATTTATAATTATAATTATTATATTTAATATAATTTTTTTATCCACAGTCACTCAAATCCTGTATTTAACAATTTAATGTATTTAATCCAGTTTTCTGTTTGTTCAAAAAATGTTGACGACAAGTTGAACGCCGAGATTAACACTATAACTCTCAAAAACATTTAAATTTCTTGTAGGTACATTGACACTGAAATATTTTAACAATAAAAAAATATATTTAAAACAGTTTTATCATAACAAGCAGGAACCTGTTGGTTGGTAAACCTTATTAATTGTTACTATCTAAATGACCTTAGTTGTAGAGCGTCTATAATCTGCAATCTTATTTGTGACGAAGCGTTATATTGGAAATTTTTGCAAATAATCTTGACATCGATATCATAAACGTTCTAATTTCCAAAATGTTTAAATAAACTGATTTGATATTTTGTGTATGAGGTAATATTAATCCAGCACTATAATAATTTAGTTCTTTAACCATTTAGGTTTGCATGGCAAGGTAAAAAAAGTGATATTTTTTTCCATTATATGCAGTTTATTTTAAATCACCATTAACAATTAACAATGTCAAAAGTGTTATCATTTTAAAAATATTTTTTTTTTGAAATAAAAATTTCATTTGATAAAATTGATATTTAAATTTAGATAATGCTGATTGTAAAAACTCTTTCACGTAAGATAGTCATGGTCAGGGCTATAAAAAAACTTTTTACACATCTTCTAAATTAATCAAGAATTTCACAAACTTTAACCTTTTAAACCGGAAAATTGGACAGTCCTATTAATCACATGACTTTGAGTACCTTCTCAAAACATAAATTATTCATCAAAATTAAATAAACTTGAATTGCACAGATCTCACGATTTAATTGAGATTAAAAATATATGTTGATAAATAAATGTGACTGTCGTTAAACGCTCGTATAGTAAAACATATTTCTTTTTGACTATAAAAAATTGGACGATTGCATCGCTTGTTACTTGGTGATTCACGCGGACTTCGGATGCTTGAAACAAATACTATTATAATATCCAAAATATTATTTTCAAATAGCCTCAGGTGTCCTATTTTCAACATGCCTTTCAGATACATCCAAACACTTACCTAGAATCGACGTCACTATGCGTTGGGCAGGAAACACATAAGTTATTAAAAACAAAATTAAAGATAGTTACTTCTTACCACAACAGTTTTATTGATGGATGGACATTTCGAAAGCTATGCTTTCATCTTCAGCGAACACTATACATCATGATGTATAGTGTTAGCTGAAGATGAAAGCATAGCTTTCGAAATGTACATCCATTAATAAAACTGTTGTGGTAAGAAGTAACTATCTTTAATTTTGTTTTTATTCCAACCACAGTGCTCATATATTTTTACATAAGTTTTTAATAATAAGTTACATTAATTAATTATTTGGTTATGCATTTTGATTGTAAATAAATGAATAGAGTGATTATGTGTTCAACGCCAGCAAACAATAGTGACCTGATAAACTTTTTCTTCTTGAAACAAGCAGCGTAATTTAAAGTTTTCAGAAATAAGCCACTCTAGAACGTACGGAAAAACATCTCTATCTCACTATTTTTGGGCATAAAGCATGCCAATTTAATTTTAAGGTTCCACCTCTAAAATCTATGAATATTATAACAGTATTAAACATTTTCGAGTGAACTCAATATTTGTGAAACCTCTTTACTGGTGACGCGTCAGTGACTCAATCTCGCGAAAGACATCTTAAACAACAAATATACTAAGTAAAAATAGAAATGGAAATTTGTTTAAAGATTTTCAGTGTACAAAATTGTCATCAACATCATCGAACGATCTATCTTCAGGTCCAAGCGCGAGTAGAGTAATATCCTGCGAGCGTTGGCCACGATATCGCAACCCCTCGCAACTCGTGTCGGTCGAAGAACATTGCTGGCACTTACACGTTGTAGCCTCCAGATATTCATATCGCTCCGTTCCAGGTGTCACACCTTCCTCACAATGACGCAGTGTCGCAAGAGATCGCGTCCTTCCCGCATGTACGCAAACAGGATGATGAGAACGTTTGTACGGGAATCGCCAGTCCGCTATCTGGAACAATAATATTATTCTTAAGACGCTAATGACCTAAGTTGTCGACGCGTCTATAATTTACAATAAATAAAAATATTATTCTTCAGTATATAATGTTGATCCAATGGAATGTAAATTATCTAGGAAAGTTTGGTTGAGTATCAATAATATTATTATTCTAGTTTTATTTTACTTTTAACTATACATTCACAGAGTATGAACTATTCTTATCCTATACGCAAAGAAAGATATCTGCCTAGGATCCGAATCAGAAGGGGTCCCAAAATAACTGTTCCAATGCTGATTTTAGGGTTCTGTACTAAAATGGTAAAAACGGAACTTCGTTGTCCCTCCGTTCATTTAACTAGTCTGCCGTAGGCCTGTAACTTCTAAACGGTTTGTCATAGGAAATTGAAATTTGGCTTGGAGATAAAGTTATGTGTGCTGCAAATATCCGAAGGATCATCGACGTCAAAGACCAATAAAGTGAAAATTAAAAAAAATGGATTTTTGATTTATTAAATAACTCTAGTTATTGGTGGCCTTACAAAAAAAGAAGAAAAGTAACAAGTGCTCGTTTTGTATACAAAACTGCATTTGCCTATTATCGTAGCATCAAACCATTTAATGTCATGGTGGATAAAATGATCACATTTGATAGACAGCCCTCAGAGAATTAAATAATTATCGTACACACGACAATAATACTGCTGTTCTCTCTGTAGTCTGCTGTCATCTGTAATTTATCAATTTACAAATTAAAATATGATACCTATGTAGTCGTCTGTCTCTCTTTCTTTGTTATTCATTAAATTATTCTGTCACCAAGCGTTGCAATTAAATATGTATGATTGCATTTTACATGTCAACACTTTTGACCTGGAAAATATCATCAGAATTTTTAATTTATTATTAGTGTATTTGCCATAATATGGCACATACACTATTGGCGTCGGTCGGATGGTTGGACCTAGGAGTCGGACCAAAATTTCTCGACGTTTCATAGCCTCCTGAACAATTTGCCACCATTTTTGAAAATGTTTATATATATATGCGGGCAATAACTTTCGAAAGAGTTCATTCATTTTAACTAAATTTGGTAGGCACGTTGGAATCTATCACCGCACGAAGCCTATTTAAAATGGGCCCGATCGGACCATTTTAAGGGTTGTATTTAGGGGTTCCAAAAAGTTTTTAGGCCCAAAAATACCGAAAAAATTGTCAGAATTGTTTCAAAATTGAAATTTAACTCTTTAGTAGAGATTAAAATGTGCTGCTAAAATTTTAATAAAATCGGCCCGACAGGACCGGACTTTCAAATTTTATGAAAACACTAATTTGTTGATACGGATTTACTTATGGAAGGGTGTATTTAATTTGGTGCAGATGTTGTACTGATAAAATCCATGTCTAATATTGAAATTTAGAAAAATTTAATTATTTTAAGGGATGTATTAAGGGGTTAATTTTTTTATTTTGTCAAAAAACAAACTTATGTTCACATAATAATGCCACAATGCCTGTATTAGCAAATGCACTATATTGTCGGCAGGGTTTGGCACTGCGACCCGAGTTTTTTTTTTCTTTATACTTATCTATATTTTTCGTAATAAGTATATAGTAAGTAATAGCTATATGAAACCTGGAAATATTTAGTGTAAAGCTGAATTTTTGTATAGTGACCTTTATTGGTCACAGAGAACGACATATTAAAATTGTCGAAAATTCTCATGTCGGCCTCTTCGATTTCCAGGCCTCAGTTTTGTGTTTTTTGACAAAATTTTACCAAAACCCAGAAGCCAAAAATTTCTTTCTCAAAATTAGTGCAAAAATTGTATATAATTTGGGGAAAACATATTAAAAGTCCTAGAGCTAACAGGTTAGAGCAGTATTTTTAAAGATGAGGTCGATTCTGACTTCCTTGCATTTCTTCCTTATACACTACGAAAAAGGATATAATATATAGTAAGATGTCATTGTCTTCCCTGTTCTGTACTATGCTATGGAAACCTGGTCCTTGAAGAAGGATGCCATGACTAGGCTACATGCATTTGAAATGTGGATCAACCGGCGTATGTTACGCATATCATGGGTAGATCAGGTAATGATCAACGAAGTCCTCCTCAAGATGAAAAAGTCACGTGAAGCTATTAACACAATTAAGAAACGCAAATAAAAATCTCGGACATATCTTACGAAAGCAAAAAAACCAACTACCTACTCCAATACTACAAGAAAAAATTCAAGGAAAACGCAGCGTCGGACGTTAGAGTATCTCATGGCTAAAAAACTTACGAGAATGGTTTGGTAAATCATCCATTGAAGTTTGTGTCTGCGAATCTAAAATATTAATTTGCCAATATGATCGCCAACCTTCATCGGGAGACAGCATGCTAAGAAGAATAAGAGGTTTTCAAAGCTTGAAGTTGGAAGTACGAAACTTATTTAAGCCATTACATTAAAAAACTTGCAATATATGAACTGGTTTAATTCTAGAGGTACGGCAAAGGAATCTGACGATTAACAAATTTCTCGGTCATTCATGGAAGTTGAAATAGAGGATCAATTACAAGTAGTTAGGGTCTCATGAAATTTAATTTGAATGGAACAATTGAATTTTCGTCGTGGATATTCATTTTAAGAATTATTATTAGGTTACATTATATATACAGCGCGAGCGGTTGTTTCGCCAATATTTTTTATATTTCTCATGGTCGTTCGGATCATAGCCGTATACAAAATTTGATCATTGCCTTGAGAATATATGGTTGAAGCTCGTGCACAAACTTTATTTCAGGATTTCAATCTTTACCCAGATAAAATGCCGATCGTTAATGTAATCGCGACCTGGAAAAACAAGAATTGACGAACTTTTATGGGTTATGATAGATAAGACACATTTTCAGTTGTTGCGCAGTCTCGATAAGCAAAAATAAAAATTGCGTAATTGTAGTAGGTACATCGTTAAATCAAAATCATTAGATAAAAAAAATTCAGAACGATATTTTATTTAAAAACTTGTCAGATTCCCTTGCTGCACCTTATGTAATAATAGGATTCTATTGCTACGTACTTCGTTCGAATCGCATCGTCCCCAGCAGGACATAACTGAAAGGGAGTCCCAGCAGGTGCGACCGTTCTCGTCAGCCTGCAGTACGCGATACGTGTAGAGTCGTCTGTGACAATCGAGCGTTCCTGCCGTGTCCAGTACGGAAGCGGCAGCCGCAGTAAACATTATCAATGACCACAGACTCGCCAGCATGTCCTGCAACAAACCGTTCTACATGTAGATACTTTATAAAATGTTATGCAGGTAGAAAATTAGGAACTTTTGTTGCGAAACTTATTAAGCAAGACAAGTCCAGAACAATCGGAACTTTTAGAATACAAACGAACAAATGAAGGATCGGTTTGACAAAGAACAAAATAATGAAATGTGCAGGTCTTCGTTTACTCTAGTGTATTTTGAAAGATTCAATATTGTCTCGTATCGTTTCGGCCGTCGAACCGAGTCGATTCAGTGCTTACCCTGTTTTAAGATCTAATTATAACCATATTATATGCACACAATATTGCACATCATACAAGAACCACACACGCTAATGATCTCTGTTGTCGAGCGTCTATAATCTACAATTCAAGAACCACACAGATGCATGTGTACTGTGTAGGCTTTTATCTAACATAGGAAGCTGAGTGCTAAAGGCAGGGTTATTAATAAGATTGTTAAATATTTGAATAATCACATCATTTTTTTTTCACTATTCTTAATAACCCGATTTTATTGAGATACATATTAAGAATAACGTGTTCTAAAAAACATATAATACCTAATAATTTCATACACCGGTAAATTAAGTTATTGAAATTATACTACTCTATGTATTTTTATCACTAGAATATACGTATGTCCATAAGACATGCGAAAAACCACTCTTTTATATTTCTAGATCTTTTGATTTTGGTGCCAATCGAATCAGTGGTTTTAGAAATATACTCGAGGGTTTTCTGGTAAATTCCACTGAAATTTTTCATATTAACATTGATTTTGGAATATGGAAGTCATCGTACGGATTTTTTTTACAAAAAACATGAAATATTTCTTTTTCTCCCAAAAAATGGTCGCATTTCTAATGTTTTGTTGTTCTAGCACTTTAGTAAACAATATATTTTTGTCAACAATTAAAGATATAAATAATTTACCAGCTTACATCAATTAAAAAAATTACCGTTGAAGAGAAATGACCGCTGCGGGTGAATAACGGGACATGTACAGAAATGCATTCTGATATTTTATTCACTAATCATTCACCTTAAGATGTTTAATGTTAGGTATTGCTTGACTATCAATTTTCAGAATTTTACTAAAGTTATTTTTTTTTTTAATTA
The DNA here is from genome assembly GCA_039654895.1 of Mongoloraphidia duomilia. Lineage (NCBI taxonomy): Eukaryota > Metazoa > Arthropoda > Insecta > Raphidioptera > Raphidiidae > Mongoloraphidia > Mongoloraphidia duomilia. The sequence goes on along the minus strand of CM077517.1, from coordinate 10,819,120 downwards.
TCATGAATTATCCCACCTGATGCAGTTTTATTTAATTATCATTATTGTTCAACTCGTAAAATTATAATATTTCAACATAATGTAATTTCTCATTTAATATTAAATTTAAAAGTGTAGTTAAAAAAACGAATGTTATTTTAATATTTTAATTGACTGCCCTGACATTTTTTATCATCAAGATCAAACTACAGGAGGTGAGTGATCAATATATAGCAAAGAAGTATTTACGTTTTAACTGGAATGTTTACATATCGTAAATAGGGAATTGATCTACAACAAATTTAATAAATAATACAATAGCAAAATGTCTTCGGGGAAATCATGCCTTCTATTGATAACACCCGTTGGTATAGTTTTCACATTTCCAAAACGAAATGTATCCTTTTTTATATTTCCCAACCTGTTTTCTATTATATATAAAGTCTATTTACATTGTAGGTACATATCTATATCATTTTTCTACTTCATAACTGGGTTGACAAAACTTTTTCAGTTGTTTATCTATAATATCTACAGACTGTATCTGTCCATTGACAAGATATAAAGTCAAATTCAAGGGAGGGCAATGGCGGTTTTTAAGTCCCAGGGGCTCAAGTAACTACCAGAAATTCATTTTAATCACCATACTCCAAAAATCAATTTTAAAGACCACGCTGCTATTTATTCTCAATTTTATCTCCATATTCCGTCTCAATTTAATAATGTTGTTTACAGAAATTATTGTTTCTAATAATTTTGTCTTTGGCTATATTGCGGAAAAAAATGTTCACTAAATTTAGAATTCAATTAATTAGTGTATTTGCCATATGGAACATACACTATTGGCGTCGGTCGGATGGCGGGACCTAGGGGTCGGACCAAAATTTCTCGACGTTTCATAGCCTCCTGAACAATTTGGCACCATTTTTAAAAATGTTTTTATATATATATATATATATATTAGCACGATAACTCTCGAAAGACTCAATCGATTTTAACGAAATTTGGCACACACGTTGGAATCTATTACCGCACGGAACCTATTTAAAATGGGCCCAATCGGACCATTTTAAGGGTGCTTTTTAGGGGTTGAAAAAGGTTTTTGAGCCCAAAAATACCGAAAAAATTCTCAGAATCGTTTCAAAATCGAAATTTAACCCTTTAGTAACGATTAAAATGTGCTGCTAACATTTCAATAAAATCGGCCCGGCAGGACCGGACTTACAAATTTTATGAAAACATTAGTAGCGGATACGGATTTACTTACTGAAGGGTGTATTTAATTTGGTACAAATATTAGGAATAATAATAATATTCCAATTAAGAAAAAAATTATTGTTTTAAGAGATGTTTTAAGGGGTTAAATTTTTTATTTTGTCCAAAAACAAACTTAAGTTCACATAATAGAACCACAATGCTAGCAAATACACTATATGTCGGCAGGGTTTGGCACTGCGGCCCGAGTTTTTTCGTTATGTAATGACTAAAAATTTGTTCAACTGAAAACTCATAATTTTGTTACAAAAAATATTTTATTATTGATTTTAAATTACATTTTGCTAAAATAGGCAAACTGTAAAAAAACATCTTAATATACATAGGTAGGTACTTATTTCAAACAATGTTGAGAGCCTCTGTGATATAGACGTGTTTTCTCGATAACTTTTTGTTATAACTTTTATATCGTATTTCTATATATTCAAAGAAGGAAACTGTATTACAACGAAAAACAAGAAAAATGTTCTAAATTTATCAACTTTCTGAGGCTTAAGTTTTTTTAAGATAATATTGAAGCAAGAATTCAGTCAATGATTTGAGACTCGTTTACATAGTTTACGATGACAATTCAGATAAATAATTAATCTACAGTAATTAAATATAGAGTAAGTAAATATATAACATATCTATATTAGAAATCGTGTCCATCGTGATTATAATAAAATTAAGAAAAATCGCAGGATAGTGGACAAAATATATAGACGAAACGTCGTACATTTAATTTAATAAATCAAATATTTTGTCCACTATCCTGCGATTTTTCTTAATTTTAATATAACATATTTTTCAAAAGTAAAATGAAAGAGGAATAAAATAAGACGAGGTACTATAATTTTATTAAACGTGATTTTTCTCACCAGTAATAATGTTTTATGAAACAGATTTTCTGAATTTTACACTATTTTGAAAGTTTTGAAAATGCAGTTACACAAAAATTGGCTAATAAATAACGCAAAAACGTTGGATGATTCGTTCAGTAATTATTTACTGAACTGTGTAAAATTACGTTTAGTTCTTCATTCTACACTTCGCAGCATTTTTTCAGGAAGTGGGCATCCTCGACCGAAACACGGGTATTTCAGGGTCAATTATCGTGTTTTAAGACATTTATAAAAATGTTTCACAAAGAATAAAAAAAAGCAAATTTAAACACACAGACGGACACCGAAGGGTTTCGTTTTTTCATTCTGGGGCACGGAATCCTAAAAATAATTTTATTTTATTACTTAACATTATTTCCTCCATCAAATCACTTTTTAAACTTGATTTAATACTTTTATCGCGTTTTATTCAAAGAACTTAATTTTGGATCACACGCACTAAACTGTTGTTGAAAAACGGTAATGCATATTGGCATTTTAGTTCTTTTTTTTAATAAGTATAAAAATAAATTATACATTGTAGATCTTGACAATGACTTTTCAAATTAGTAATGATTTGTGATAAAAAATAAAATAAATAAAGCGTCCTATACAATAATATGTACAAACATTTTTTTGTTGGCAGGAAAATGAGGCGTTTTTTATTGATGTTTAAAACGTTTTTTATTTAGTGTCGACGTTTCGATGAATATGTCATCATAATCATGACCTATGGGACAAATATTTATAAAACATAGCGATAATTAGATACAATTAAAAATTGAAAAAATTTTGAAAGAAGGTACAAAATGGCGGAAAAACTAATTTTTGTAACTTTTTTCAATTTTTAATTGTGTCTAATTATCGCTATGTTTTATAAATATTTGTCCCATAGGTCATGATTATGATGACATATTCATCGAAACGGAGACACTAAATAAAAAACGTTTTAAACATCAATAAAAAACGCCTCATTTTGCTTCCAACAAAAAAATATTTCTACAACATTCTAAAGAGGTGCCCTTCAACAACTTTTAAATAATAATATGTACGCAGGGCCATCTTAGGCCATGCAGGGGCCCTTGGGCACACAGAGTTTGGAAGCCTTTTTAGAAAGCAAAAAAAAACGTGAATGGAAACATCAGAATATACTTTTGTTTAGTGACTTTATTGGTTATTATAGTTAGCTTTATACAAATCAAATTAAGTGATGCGATTATTGTTTCGAGAATTGGACTTACGTTGATATGATGTTAATGGTTTCTTTCGAGATTTTTAAAGTGCAAAATCTTCTATTGTGTCCTCAAAGTCCAATTTTTTAAGAATATCACTTTCTATGCACATGATTGACAAATTAGTAAGTCGTTCTTGTAACATAATCGTTCGTAATTCATTTTTTATTCTTTTTATTAGTTGTGAAAATGAACGCTCTCGGCTATAATTTGGTTTCGCATCTGTTTTGTTAATTATGCGTTGAACTAAGAACCCTATGTGTCAATGTGTTTTTTTTTAATTGATTAATTGGATAAAAAATGCATAGGCACTGGGTTTCGGCTTTCGGGGGGCTTGAGAATAGCCGAGAGTGTAGCAATGCTGTTGTTTACATGGCGTTGCTATGGTTCCTCTATTACAAGTCCCCAGTTCCCGGGTTTTAAGTGTCAATTGGATTTTCAATTTATTATTAAAAAAAATAATGAATTGAAAATATGAATTGGTGCTAGGCTCAAATAACCTTAGCTGTTGATGGTCTTTAAAAAAAACAAACAAAAAACACTCGGCTTTCGGAGCCCTCATCAGGTCGGAGGCCCTGGACTCGTGCCCCACGTGCCCTTATAGTAAAAACGGAACTGTATGTACGTTCAGAGAAAATTGATAATAAAATAGTAATATTGATTATTTTTTTAATTTGAACACATAATAATTATTTGAAGATCGGTAAATAATATTATTTTAAGATTAATTAAAAAGCCTCTCCCCGATCAAAATTTCATTTATTATATTTAGGCGACGTTTCGACACAATTATATGTCCTCTTTAGGTCACGTTAAAAAAGTTGTTAAATACTTGAAAATTAACGCTAACAGCATTTTTCAGAATATCAATTTACTATCGCAAGTGTCAATGCTTACTTTGTAATATAATGGTCAGTAATTTAGTGCAAAAAAATTCAAATTCTGATAATTTTTATAAAAATTCAAATCTGGACATTTTTGAAAAAATAAAAAAAAACTTACCTGTTAAATTGACCAGTACAAGCGAACAAACTGCTTAAAGTTCGCAAGTATCGTTGATTCGGTAATGCATATAATTGTAACAAATATCGCGCACTTAAATCTCCGAACTTAAAACATAATCACGATCCGTTGAGGTTATGTTATCTTTAAAGCGCGCGGCAGTTTATAACAATGGTGCAGCATCGACTTTGACGTCCTTTTGCTAGGTGACGCTGGTGGCGTCAAAGCACAGCATTATACTGCCGCGGTGTTGGCACCGTCGAATACGTCATAGGCGTCGTTTAACGTGAATTCTAAAGGGGGTTAGGAGAAGACGTAAAGGGAGCATAGATGCCTGCCATTGGTTCATTGTTGCGACGTCTCTATTAAAGCCCACGTGTTGAAGTTTTCAGTAAACGCCAACGTTCTTTTTTTCTTGTTTTTACTATTACTTTTTTTATCATAAACGAGTTTTGCAGCCATTTAGATATTAAAAAATGAATAAATAATGCAAAGTACTCAAAATAGCGATTTAACGTATATAGATATTTGATCTGAACTAAATATTTAAAATATTGTATGCACTTTTGCAGTACCTACTGAAAAAAGAATGTATTTTTTGATAATAAATTGAAAATCCAATAATTGATAATTTTACCAGTTCTCGGATTAGAACCTGGGCGGGCTTGAGAATAGCCGAGCGTGTAGCAATGCTGTTGTTAACATGGCGTTGTTATGGTTCCTCTATTACAAGTCCCTAGTTCCCGGGTTCTAGCCCGAGAGCTGGTAAAAGTGTCAATTGGATTTTCAATTTATTATTAAAAAAATAATGAATTGAAAACATGAATTGGTGCTAGGCCCAAATAACCTTAGCTGCTGGTGGTCTTTAAAACACAATTATTAAAAGAACCTGGGAAGTGGGGGCTTGTAATAGATGAGCCATGGAAACGCCATATAAACAACGGCGTTGCTTCACGTTCGACTATTCTCAAGCTTCAAAGTAAATTCGCACTTAAGCCTTCCTCAGAATTTGAAGATCTATTAAAATTCCGAAAAAATCCAATACTTCCCTACTATAGCAGAAGTGGGAAGTAAAAAATAAAACACTGTTCGAAAGCAAACCCGAACTCCGAAGAGTTAGTTTCGGGCTCGAGCACAAACAGTGGCAGTAAATTTTTTCTTAATAATTACCATTGCAAAATAAGTTCATATTAGACGCTAGTATACAGATTGTATCAAATTAAACCTGTGCATAGGGCATTCTGTGTGTAAGACAGAGATTGATACATAACAATGAGATAAATGATCGCTAATAGGATGTTACGTGGTTACTGTAAATAAATAATATTTATACAACCTAATAGCGTCATCTTTGTTTTTTCGCTCCTTCTATGCTATTTTCAAAGGCAGCTACAAATAATTTTATTATGTCGGCGGTTGAATTACCACCATAAAACCATTTAATTATTTGAATTTTTTCCCCAACAGTATAAATTGCCATTTTATCAATAATTTCAGTAGTGACTATTTTTACTGTAGAAAACAACGATGACAGTTGTTAGGTATTACATATTTATTTACAGTAACCACGTAACATCCTATTAGCGATCATTTATCTCATTCTTACTTATTGCTTTATGTATCAATCTCTGTCTTACACACAGAATGCCCTATGCACAGGTTTAATTTGATACAATCTGTATGTATGTATAGTGTATACCTAATACCTATACTATAATATATTAACAAAATGGGCGCTAATATTTCTTTTTTCATTAAAAATACAATGTATTGATAGCTGAGAGCTAATACATATTTATAAAAATATATACATATTATTTAAATATATTTATGTGTATATTTATGTATATAAAAATATTTAATATATATCGTAAAATGTAAATATGTATAAGCGATGTATAAAATATTAATTCATTGCTATAATTTCCACCTTAATTTTGAATAAAAAAATTTTGCTATTTTTTTGTTTTCAGTAAATCTTTGGCTTCAAAATAATTGTAAGTATAAAAAACTTTTGATCAAGAAAAAAAAATTTGTATGTAAAACCAAACATTTTTAATATAACCGGATACTTTTCAACAATTTGGAATACATTTAATGTATTTGGTACGAAAAATTAAATCGAAAATAATATAGACAAGTCTCTCCTTATAAATATCGTTTTTCACAAAGAATATCATTTGAATTTGTTGACAAAAAATTTGCGAAATCAATTTTCCAAGTTTCATTTTTCTTTACAGGCCTTTCTATTACATACAAAAATGAAACATTGACAGTTGTTCTAGCAAATCGTCAGCCTTAATGAAGCCTTCCCCAATTTCTTGCGTATATAGCCGCAACTTTACTAAGTTTAATAATATAAATTATAATAAAAATGCGTGGATTTGGTACAATATTCTTCTATATTTTTTTTTCTTGAATAAGTTTTGTTAGACGTTTCAGTCAACTATGTTGTTATTATCATCATCTTCGTCTAATGGTGGATTATTTGGCGGAAGTGCTGGAATGTTGTTATTGACCAACTGCAAATTTTCCAAATTTCCTGCATTCAATTGCTGTATAATATTCAACTGTTGCAACTGATGAACCTGATGGAGATACAAAACGGAATACGAAATTATTTCTTCTGATTTAATGATAATTTGTGATCGTACTTAGAAAAGATTAATACATAATTATTTTATTAGGAGATATATCTTTGCATTAAATTTATTTATCAACTATAATAATATACTAACTCAGTATTGATAAAAGACAAATAGAATTGAAATTATTGCATTAATGAATCTAATGCGAACGCAGTATTAAATCAATAGATAATTGCTTCGATAAAATCTAAAATTAACAAAACTAAGTAAAAATTCGAAGAGTTGATCGACAGTAAATATTCAATGCAAATATTACCCTTGTTCAATTGGTTGCAAAGATAATATTAAAATTGGAAAAAACCAGGGTGAGATTTCGTCTGCAAAAGAGAAAATGTGATACGATAATGAGCATGAGCATAGCTCGAAATTCTCCAACACCGAGTTCACGATTACTAACTGTCCATATTCTGTTGTCTATTATTCCATATGTTTGAGCATAGGCTAATGTTAGAACAGTAATTTGGCTGCCTTTTGTGCAAAAAAAGCCACGCCTTGGTATCCAAAAGAGCCTTACGTGAACAACTTGAGGACCGATAGCAGGTGCTTGGTTTTCAATATTATTGGTGTTCGAGTTGTTATTTTGTCTCTGTGATTCGAGTGTTAACATTTTCTGGCGTTTCTCTTCCATCAGCTTCTCTCTATGCTTGTGGATGTAATCGTAAACGTTCGGAAGCCCGATGATCACACAAGCAGATAGTGCCGACCGATATATGTTCATGTCCGTTGCCTCGTACCATTCATTTGTTTTTTCGTCGTAACACTCGACATGGTATATTGTTGTCACACCGTTAAAACCACCAATAGCAAATACCATATCGTCAATAACTTCGATGGCAAAATTGCTGCGCGGATTGTACATATCTGGTATTTGGGCCCACGTATTTGTTGATGGATTGTATTTTTCGCCGCTACACATTCGTGATATTCCGTTAAATCCACCTATTACGTACACCTGGAAATAAATGATTTTATTACCAGTTAAAGGTCTTTCCAATCTAACACGGGCAGGAGTGGTAACAAACACGCTGAGAGATGAGATTATAATATTATGTAAGTATCTATTTATTTATTGTAGATTATAGACGCGTCGACATCTTAGGTCAGGGGTCGGCAACCTGCGGCTCTTATGATGTCAAGATGCGGCTCTCCAGTTCCATGCACAAATATTAATAATTATATTATTTTATTTTCAAAACTCAAAAAAAATATTATACTGCAAAAAAAAAACTTTAAACAGGATAAAAACACTCAACAAAGAACAGTGAGAATAGGTGGAGTAGGGAGTATACGGACAACTGTTTGTTTAGTTATAATCCTAATCAAATACCATAATATCGAAATAAAAATGTTAGTAGCTCTTTAAAAACTGGGAAATTTTGTAAATTATAATTTTTGGCTCTTCCGTCTCAAAAGGTTGCCGACCCCTGTCTTAGGTCATTAGCGTCTTAATAACATTAAATAAAAAATTACTTAAAACTAAATGACATCACAAAACATCCAATAGCAAAAATGGGACTCGAACCCACGACAGTCTAATAGGCCGCTATGCTAACCATTAGACCATACTGTCCTCTATTTAAGTATATCGTTATTGTATTGCAGGACAAATGGCGGTGATTTACATTATAGAGCGACATTCGCGAATGTAAATGCTTATCCCACAATACTTTCGTTTCATTGTGTTCCTTTCTGCTGTTTTAGCAATTTTTCTTTACGTGTATGCGTCATTGAATGTTACTGGTGGATAATAACTTTTCGAACTGCGTATATTTTTAAAATAAAAATAATTTTAAAAATATAAATATTAAAAACCTTCGGGATTCAAACCTAGACTTGGCATTACGTTAAAAAATATGGTCGGGAGGACCTAATCTAATTTCAGATGAGAAAAATAAATTATAGATGAAGGGTTCTGAGGATTTCATGATATACTATTAAAAAACGCGCCAATTAATATAATTAACACACCTGTCCATGGTAGGCAATACAAGAAACGCCCGATCTTCTGGAACGCATAGGATTAATAGTTGACCATAGATTTGTTTCAGGATCGTACATTTCAGCTGAATGCATGCATTCTTGGCCATTAAAGCCACCAGTAATGTAAATTTTACCTATAATTGTATAAAAATATGGTTAAATATAATATGAATAAAAACTATAATGGTTAACTTGACCTTAACAATTAATTACCATTTTGACTCTTAAACCGAAAATTATAAACTGGAAAAATTGACTGAGATTTCTAAAACTCTGCCATGATAACGTACGAAAAACAGTCAAACTGTCTGGTTGATTGCTTCGATTGGACATGGACGTGACGTGACGCTTGACATGCGTAGCCGAACGAAAAAAACCAAGCTAATAAAGTTTCATTTTAAAAATGTACAGCGGATGAATTCGAGGAAAAGTCATTAAACCGCATTTTAAAATAGCGTAATGATGCAACAAACTACTTGTGTGACAAACATAATTGGAAATTACGCTTCTGTTTTCCTTATTGTTTACCTCGGCAATATATTTGTACACATCGAATAGCATTCGCACCTAGACCTACGTAACAGTCCGTACCTAGACATTTTACGCCGTACCTCTAATCTTTTATCAGTATCAGTAAATTATCGGAAATTTATTACTTAAAAATGTTATAATAAATGCTTACATTTTTCTAAAAATAACACAGTTTTATAAATAAGTTATAGAAGTGATTAAATAAAATAGTGTGAAATTCCGCTTTTATTTGTGTATCAATTTTGTTTGGATATTACGCATACTACTTTAAATACAGGTAAATAAATTAGTGTTTTTAGTTTTTTTGTTTTGTTCTTGTTGTTTTTTTCAACACTCAAGCATGTTCCTAGCCTTTCGACCTTTAGAATTTAGATAGACACCTAGATATTATATTTTAACTTCCCACCTCTACTATGGTAGGGAAATGGATTTAGTCCGAAAAAAAATTTCGGGATTTTAACAGATCTTCACGTTTTGAGACCCTAGCAATCGTTTAAGATCATTTTCTGACTGTGTGTGTATGTGTGTGTGTGGTAAATTTTTCGCCTTCGATATCGTAAAAACGGAACAACATACGGCCATGCCGATTGTTCTATTGTGTTTATCAACCTTTAACTTAGATCTGATTAGATTTTGAGTCAAATCGGTTCAGTGGATCCTGAGATATTGAAAAAAAAACGTTCTCAATGTCACGTATTAACATAGATAAAAAAAAATATAAATGAATTCTAGATGTTATAATATGAAAAAAATGTAAATATTTTTTTTCTCTAAAATGTACAGTTTTCGAGAAAAAAAATATTTTACTAAAAAAAAATAAAAATTGTAACTAAATCAAGGTAACCATGATTTTTGCTATATTAAGCTAGCCATCAGTAGATCACTAAACAAAAAAGAGGGCCATGCTTTTTTTCAAAGAATAAAAGAAGAATGTTTATTTTTTGCAAATATTTACTAGGTGGGAAGTATAGGACTGGTCATCAGTCGAATTTTTTTCAATAACAATGTCTCTTTTAGACGTGGTCGTTATTTCACGTCACTAGTTACAATAACTAGCTACGCGGTATGTAACCGAATCACTAGTTTCGAGTTACATTACAAGTAGTGATTTTTGCAAATGCGTTACTAAGCGAGAGCGGGTGACAGTGACACGAATAAATCCGAAGTAACCCGAACACGCACATGCCGTGATTTAAGTGTATAGCTACAAACACAATAGTGATTTAATGTATTTTAGTTTCGTCTCGTTTCGTGTGTAACTGTATAGTTGGTAACTGGTGGAGGTATTTATGCAAACAATCACAGTAGCTGAATAAAAATAACTAGTTACAAAAATCACTAGTTTTGAAACAGGTGACGCCGACCAAGTCACTGGTTTCGTTACGTTTCTTGAAAATAACGTAACGACCCACGTCTAGTCTCTTTATACTTAGGCATTTACTTTTTGTTAATGGTTTTCGGTAAAAAACCCAGTGATTTTTTTATTGTAATGATGGAAATAAATAATATAGGTATACTGCATCTGTCAAATCACTAAAAAATGGATAGGGTCTTGTATTTTGGACTATTTACTTTTAAGCACACCAGTATTTGTATATTGTTTAACAATTGTATCTAAATCGCATAATCACGATTAGCTATAATTTAATTACTTTTGTAAATTAAATATAATACTACATTTTCTAATTGTCTCTTTTAAATACACTTTTCTTTGCATTGCTTGACAAATATTTTTCTTCTACATTAATTCACAAACTTTACTTTTGTTCAAAACAATAATTTGTATTAATAAATATGATCTTATACAATATATTTTCTCTTTCTTTCTGTACTGTAAATAATACTTAAACCCATATCTTGTAAAATTAATTTTGAAAATATTGCGAATGAACAACGAATCTTTCTAGATTCGAATAATTAAATAAATCACATTTCCTATATCAAATAAACAGGATAATGTATAAAATCTAATAGTAGGGGAGCCCACGATGCTAAATGGGGATTTACTCGAGCGTCGTGGGGATCTATTAGATTTTGAAGATTAGATGGTAGAAAGAAAAAAAGGTTATATCATGTGTACACTTTCACCGGTGGGGGGAGCGACTACAATCTTTCAAAAATGTAAAAAAAAACAGTTACATAGAAATACTCGAGCGCGTCAGATATTGATAGTGTATATGCCCCACGTGTCTCTGATGACGGAGGTATATTAATCTGCCGATTTGGATGGTGGGGGCGGCCGTACGGAAGGGTTAAAAATGGGGGGAAAAAATTTACTCGAGCGCATCAGATATTCAGAGGGGATGTTAAGTGACCTCGAATGAAGCTCCCATTCAAAAGACTGTCGATTCGGATGTGACGCAAGCTCGTGGCGTCTTTTCGAAAATGCAAAAAAAAACGCTACTTTGAAATACTCGAGCGCGTCAGATTTTCATACAGACGGTTCAGCTTGATGTCCTAGTCGTGCTGATTCATAATCTGACGATTATTTGGAGGGATTTTCTTAATCTGACTGTTCGAAAAAAAATGTCTTTCATGATTTTTTATTTTCTTAAATCATTGAATGTAACAAATAAAATATTTGGTGGTACTGACAAATTCCTTCCTCCAATTTTGCAATGATTCTTTTTTTCTGTTCATTGGCGACAATTATTTCTTTTAATTTTTGACATTTACATTTACCTATCAAACTAAATATGTTGCTAAGCTACTGACTTTTTGTGCGTGGGGAATACATGCTTCACTGCAGCTGCACGCGTTAAACTTTATTGACGATTTTTGTTAATACGGCTTGTGGAAATCGGCAGATTATATTTTTCCCGTTATCCTTGAATTATTTCCTTCAAAATAAAAAAAAACCGTCCGCGCTCGAGAATGTCGAGGCGACGTTTTTTTTTGCAAGTTTGTGACCCTCCCACTCCCTTACGTCACGCTCAAATCGTCAGATTATTGAAATGCACACTTTTCAGCATGTAATTTAACCCACCATACCTTAATCTGACGCGCTCGAGTATTTCCAGCTATCGATTTTTTTACTATTCTGATCGGCTGCCCTACGCGCGCGGCCCTATATAGAGGGCTTAGATATGGTAGAGGTACTCAACAGGGTGCAAGGTATCCCCCCATATGTTAATCTGCCGCGCTTGAGTAAATCCCAAAATCCCCTGTTGGGCTCCCCTGCTATAACGCTTCATTAAACGAACTTAGATTCATGATCGTCATAAAATTGATTTTTTATAGAAGAAACATGATTTACTTTAATACATCAGACTGTTGATAAATAGCATCATTATTAAAATGCGAGTATCGTGCTGTTCGAATTCAAAAAGATTTACACGAACAATAAAACTATTATATTCTTTTACCGTTTAAAGTGCAAGCACTTGCGTCGGATCTTTGCATATTCATCGGAGCTATCAATGTCCACTGGTTCGTTTTGTAATTATATTTCTCTGCTGTGTTCTGCCGATGATGACCATCATATCCACCCATTGCGTAAATGATATCATTCAATACAGCGACACTTACATAACATCGCCTCGCATTCATTGGCGCTACTTCTTTCCATATTTTCTCGCCTGCATTGAAACATCTGCACGAATTAAAATAATCCATTCCGTCGAATCCACCGATTACGTAAATCGAAAGTCCAATGACGGCCGTGCCGTGATAAGCTCTGGGTCCTGTTGGATCGACTTCTTCGACTTTAACCCATCGATCTGCCCTAGTGTCATAAGTTTCAATGAAATTTGTCGGCGACCCACCACTCCAACCTCCTATAGCGAAAAGAATTTCATGTGGAACTCTCGGTCGTGCTATTTCGGGCGTCGGGATTTCACCTGAACGATGCGTTATCATTTCTAAATCGTATAGGAATTTTAGTGTCTCTATTATCATTGGTCGGCTTTCTTCACAAGCCAATACATATTTATTGTCTTTAACATTTTCTAAAAAATATTGCGTATCTAACAAGCCAAGACGGATCGCTTTCATTAAAATTACTACGTGCTGTTTACGGGAATCAACATCGTACTCTACCCATTTTATGGCAGCGTCCCAAACTGTTTCTTCACTTTTTACATTAAGTTCGTCAGCTGCTATAATAGCTTTCAGTTCTTCTAGAGGAAGTTGCAATAATTCCTCACTTTGACTGGCGACGGAAACAAAATGTCTCATTAAATAACGATGCGCTTCTTCTGACAATTCTGTACAGAAATGGTTTCTAAAAAATGTCATTGGATGTTATTCAATTTACGAAATTAATATTTTGTTTGATTTTATTATGCAGTTTGCCCTATACGTTCAAAACTTCGATTCCATTGTATAGGGTGCAACAATGAAATGTATTGGTTTTCAAAGCGTAGCTGCAGCTGAAAGTGGTAAAGGAAGTTTGGGTCACTGCAGTCTCCTCAAAGCTATGTAGTGTTTCTTACCAACCGTTGTAACAAGGTAAAATAAGTTCCAAAAGAGATTAGTTAGATGACTGTCCGATAGGTTTAATTCAGTGTGTGAACTGTTCGTGTGTTGTCGATGTAAAAAGTAATGTAGGTCTTGCAATATTTTTGCAACCAAATAAAAAAAGTTGTTACGGGCCGAGATTTTGTTATGCCAAATACTATTAAGCTCACACCTAAGTTTCTATTGAACGTGCACTGCTAATTTACTGTTTATTCGTCAAATTTTCTTACGACGATTGACGGAAAAAATTACGTGTTTGAAGAATCGGGCAGCTTCACAAACTTATCTTATCACTTCAAGCTATCAGCTGCAATTGTGTTCTGAAAATTGTCGCATTTTATTTTCGCGTTTTGTGGTTGAAAAAAATTAATTCGTCACCAAACAGCTCGCATCTATATTAACTCGCCCGACGATGTAGTACTATGAAATAGAATCGGAATTTAAATTGTACGGTCATTATAAAAATGATATTTGATACCTAGCGAAGAACATAATTCCTATACAATTTATGGGTGATAACAGGGTAATTAGAAACTGGCAGCACATGTCAAGTACTCCCAACATGCTGAGATAATCTGCCGTCAACAAAAGTTGGTAAACATTCTTCTCTGTAATATCCAACTTTCGTAGGTATGCATAATTAATCAAAAGTTGCATCATTTCTGAACTGACATTGCCAAGTTTTACATCTTTCTTTTCTTGGCCATGCAGTGGAGTCGTAAACAAAGCTCTATAAAATTAAACATCGAGTTTTTAGTTATTATCGACTTATTATTACTAAATAAACAACAAAAAATCAAGAGGACAGTATGGCTCAGTTGGTAGCGTCGCGTCCTCTGAATCAGACTGTCGTGGATTCGAGTCCCACCTCTGCTCATGGATGTTTTGTGATGTTATTTAGTTTTAAGGGATATATGTATATTTGTTGTATTTAAGACGCTAATGACCTAAGTTGTCGACGCGTCTATAATCCACAATAAATAAATAAAAAATAAACAAAAAATCAAATTTGCGGTGTATTTAGTGGGTATAATTAAACTGTCATTCACGTTTTCAATATTTTGTTGACAAAAATTTGCCGTTAAACAGTATTTATATATCGAAAAACTAGACGTTATGAGACCAGTTTGAAATGAATGTTCAAATAATAATGAAAAAAGATTAAAGTACTTGAAATATTTACTGCAAGCAGACAAAATAGCTCTGTGAACTGGAAAAACACCTCCATCGTCCAATCTTATAACAGCGTCACAAAGCATGTTGTTCTCTCTTAATTCATATAAGGCATTCATCGCCTGTACACTCATACATCTTCCTTCCGAATCTCTTATGGACCTGCCTTCGGCATTTGTATCTTCCATATCTCATTAAAATTATCAAATCACAAAACACTTCACAATACTTCAGGGGAAAATATAGTAATGATTTCAAAAATAAAGTCTTCAAAGTTTCGTGAAAAATAGATCACTTAAAATTTTGTCATGAAAGAAACGTCTTTTAAAATGTAAACCGAAAAAATGTGTTTTTCACAAGCCAAAAAAATCGTGTTTTAATAAATACTAGTTACCTGGCAATTAATTTGTCAAAAACAGTGATTTTAAATGATTTTTAAAATTAGTTGCGACATAATAGATATAACTGCTAATTTAGTTTAGGGTTGAAATGCAAAATAATAACAAACCAACAATAAATAAATCTTTTTAAATTTCAAATATATGCCAAAGGTTTTTTTAAGATGTCATTACATCAAATTTATTGTAAATAAATATTACCTTCAATAATCGCATGGCAACACAGTTTAATAGTAATCTTCATTGATCTCTATACTTACTAACTGGATAGCTGATGCATATTATGGAAAAAAAATTATACTTAAACATGGAATCAGTTGATGTGGTGGTAGCTAGCGCCACACAATATTGGGCCGAGAACTAAAATGAATTTCGATAAAATAAAAAATAAATTTAAGCACTGATCTCCATGGCAATAAGGTTCATTTTAGTTATTGGCCCGATAATGTGTGGTGATGATAACCCGTTCAAATTGGGATCTCCGCATGACAATAAGGTTCATTTTAGTTAGTGGCCCGATAATGTGTGGCGCTGATTACCCATTCAAATTGGGACAGTGGCGGACTACAGGATCAGCTATCCAGCTAGTAAGTATAGAAATTAGTGGTAATCACTAATCTCTATTGAGGTATTTAATCCACAGATATTTTCAGTTAATGTTATTTCATCGCTTTCTTTAAAATCGAAGTTAAGAAACTGTGCTGTGATAGGATTTGTAATGCTATTTCTTACATGTTACCTTAATGGTGTCATTTGAGGGCGGGTATTTACTGCTCTCGCAATTCTTTCGATAGAAAATAATAACAGCTGGTCACCACAACCTACCTATTGTACATTAAATAATATATGATTATTTGTACTCCGTAAGAATTTAGGTATCTTTTATCCATTTCATTAAAAAAAAGAAAACTATATAAAAATAAAACTTATATGGGTATATATAACTAACAGAGTATGTTATATGATTTAGTGTCTTTGGGGAAGAGAGATGCTCGATTGTAGATTATATAGACGCTCAGCAGTTGAGGTCATTAGCGTTAAAAGACGTTCGACAATGGTGTCTTGGGGTACGGTGTTTATTGTTTAATTTAAAAAGGTCATTTTGTATTCCGTGTTTCGTTTATATTTAAATGGCTTTCTTTAGAAGTGAGGACGAACGAAAAAAATAATTTTAAAAGAATAATGAAAAACCTTTCCCGATCAAATTTGTCATTTTATATAAATTACTATTTGGGCAACGTTTTGGTACAATTGTACACCATCTTCAGGCCCGATCTGTATATGTAAAATTTATAACAAGTATCAAATTTAACACTGTTATATCCACAGTTACTCAAATCCTGTATTTGACTAACGACCTCAAATAGTTTTCAGATTTGTTTAAAAAATTAACTGGAAATCTCGAAAATTTTGCAAGAGAATATTAAATTATACTGTGTTAACTAGCAATAAATTTGTTGTCACAATGCAAATTAATGAACCGTTTTTCGCTAAAGATCCCAGTTGTCGAGCGTCTGCAATTTACTATAAATAGTTTCAAATTTTTAGCTTACGTAAAATAATCTAAAAAATTCTAAAACTGATTCTATTCTATCTCTTTGTTCGATTTTGTATAACTCCCAACGACATAGAAAGTTGAAATTTTCGAATGTTACCTACAGAATAAAGATGAACCTCAAAAATTAGACAACCTGAAATTTTACCTCCAAAGGGTTGTAAAGAGAATAATCTATACAGTGTATTTCCGATTGATTATATTAGTGTATTTTCCGATGACGTGCTATAGAAGGATTCGTCAACTCCAAAAATTATGTCTTCAATAAAAACTTCTTCAGATAGTTCATTCAGGAATATACGAAAACATAGATTTCCTGTCGTATAGACGTAATTAAATCTAAGTTTCTCTCTAATTTTTGTTAACACCTTATTTCGTTAGTTGTTCAATCGAAACTGAATCTAAATAAAATATTATAAATGTAATACCTATGCGTAATTTTTTTATTGGCGTTGATTTACACATACAAAACATAATACATACATTATTGTACAAAAATAGACTCTATTTAAATATACTTGTAGACGCATAAAAGCCAACGATGTGCAAAAATAATCACTATACTGTCTGCAGGTAAAAAACAATTAATATGAAAATATACGAATAATGTTTCTTCTTTTTATTTTCTTTGTCTGCAAACGAGAATATGCAAATCTGTAATTTTATTGACGCATTTCTATACTAATGATTAAGGTATTGCGTCTGAGAAATGTCAACAGATATTAAAGCTTTCTTAACTCTTAAGGACTAATGCACACCGACTGGCGATTGTAGCTGGTTGATGCAGACGAACCACAATTTTGTGACGTGTTCTCTATTATAAAATGAACTTCATCGAGTACATGAATTGAAATTTTTCTTGTACGACGCAGAAAGGAAATTCAACGAAGACGATGTATAGATAAAATATTTATATTATAC
This sequence comes from Mongoloraphidia duomilia, assembly GCA_039654895.1. Classification (NCBI taxonomy): domain Eukaryota; kingdom Metazoa; phylum Arthropoda; class Insecta; order Raphidioptera; family Raphidiidae; genus Mongoloraphidia; species Mongoloraphidia duomilia. Next base: position 10,801,105 of record CM077517.1, on the reverse strand, counting down.
CTGTTGTTATTACAATTTCGTAAAATCTGCATAGATTTAAATCTGTGTTCAGCGACACAATAATAATTAATTATTTGTCTAAATATGTTGCACCTGAAGAATTATTTTTAATTAAACAGTAAATACCGAGGAAAAATTAACTGACTTTTACCTAATTATATTTATAAAAGATTAGGCCCTTATTTTTAATTTAGATAAAATTAATATCTAAATCGGTCGCTTTTTAGTGCATTAAACAAATTGTTATAATTGAATCAAGAACATTTTAAACAAGTTACTATTGAAAATATCGTTGCCATTTCAGAATGCTGTTAGCTCTACAAATTAAACGACCGTTTGGAAGTTTATTTTCCCATTTGAATGTATTTCACTTGTTTTTTGTGGGCAGTGTATCACACAAAATATTTACCAAGCAGTTGCTGCAAAAATATTATTATCCCCAAAATGAGTAAAAGTATCATTCGCACCAAAACTTTTCCAATTTTGTATCCACTTTTCCCATAAAGTCACATCAGACGAAAAACCAACAGCCGCTTTTTCATTGTCATTGGGGAACGTTTCGAGTTTTGTTTCAAGCAGTCTGAAAATCCAGTGAACAACCGTAAAGCACGCTGCATTCGATACAAAAGCTCTGATCATTGTAGATGTGAAACCCTTGAAGAGGAAATGATAACTTTCAGATTTCAGACTTTGTTTTAAACAATCTCGCGCATTTTTATATTTATACGGTCCATTTTCACCATCGGCTTGCAAACGTGATTTAACCACGTCTATTGGATAAGTTATCGCCCAAGATGCAACACCAGCTAAACCGCCTGAAATCAGCATCCTCACAGTTGTAACTGGTTCGTTATTATCATTTTGCGTCAAATATTCATAAGAAGCAAAATATATTCCTATACTGGGTGTGTCCCTGACCACCGTTATACCAAAACCTCTAAAAACACCTCGAAACCCTTCATCTCTCAGTATATTTCTAAAACATTCAGTTAATCCATTCGCCGTTTTCGTTATCTGCAATCTTGTTTTGACCAGCTCCATAGGTCCACAAATTGACGACTGAGCTAGTCCAGCCGTTGATCCAGCTATGAAATGAGAACAAAATGAATCTTGGCGTGGAAGCTGCCTTTGTACGTTTCCATAAACTCCAAAGACGATTGCGTTTATTCCAGCTATTCCAAGTATAGGACTACTCATGCCTCTGTACAATCCACGGACGCCATCTTGTATGACTAGGCTACGAAGACAGTCGAAAGTACCACGGTACAGTGGACATTTAGCATTTTGAGTCTGTAGATGGACCTTTACAGTGTCCAAAGGGTAACTAGCAAACACACCGGCACATCCTGAAACATACATATTTTTTATTTGAATTTCCATTTTCCAATTTAAGAATTATTTAAGTTTACCACCAATAGATATGGCACTAGCAATTTAATTTAAAACATGATATTATCTACCAATGCAGCGACAATTTTACTGGAAAAAATAATTCCCATTATAAAGAAACCAGCGAAACATGCTGGTGCTCTTCGGGATTTTATCGATTGTAATTTTTCCCCATTTTTATTAAAATATTTTAAACACATATGTTTATCAACATGGAAAAGTACATAAATATAATTTTGCTCAACACCCGCAAGAAATATGTAATTTCGTGGCTCTATTGAGAGTGGGCGAAATAATGAATTCTCTGACTGTTACAGACGTAGAGAGTGGGCGAAATAGCATTTCGCCCACGCTCATTACGGGGAACGTTTACTCAAGTGTTGATAGTTTCGTCAATCAATCAGGTCACCCATTATTTCGCCCACGCTCAGCAGAGCCACGAAATGACATATTTCTTGCGGTAGTTGAACAAAATATTGTGTGCGACTATTGATCGAAAGAGGAGATTCCACTCGTGTGTTTTACCGCACTCGCTACGCTCGTGCGGCAAAATCCACACTCGAGGAATATCCTCTTTCTCATACTAGTCGCACAATATACTATTTCTTCATATTAGCAAAATTAAACATTTCATGAATTCAGTTAAAATTTTGCAATATTTCCTTTCACGTTAGAAAATAGATACTTATGCTACAAGTGCGGAAACTGACGAATTGTGGCATGGACTAGTTACAGAACGAGCCGATACTGATAGGGGCGATAGGTTGTCCTGTGACCACTGAAATACAGAATGTATTTCCGTGTCTGTGACACAGCCAAATACGTCACTTTCCGCACTTGTAGCATATAATACTATCAATATTTTACTGAAATTTATTTTGGATACATGACTGAAAAAAGTAAATTTAATTTAAACAAATTAGTGTGCAACAGCTGAGGCTATCTACCACTTAGGATAACATTTAAAAATTAATTATATCTATTGATACTATATTACGAGTCTTAAAATTGAGATATCAAATAATATACACGTATTTATAATGCCCTTTGAACACAGTATCTTTGACCTTACTATCTATGAAGTTCTTATTTAATTTTTAGCGATCTTTTTTGACATAACTATAGTCAACGAAATTTAAAAAAAAGTTGCGTGACATAACATAATAAGGTATTTGTGAATGATAATTTTTATTACAGTCTGTAATATTTTTTTTACAATTAATGATTAGACAATTTATTTGCAAATCTGAATTGCAAGTTCAAAATAACACATTTATTTTCAAAATTTGTATCAAAGCGTAAAGGCCAGAAAGTTTATAAAAAAAATTTTATCAACAAAAAACTTCCAGAACGACTTTTTTATCGTGATTGATATTCAGTATTCATAATAGTATTTTTTTATTCTCGCAGTCCAGCGAGGCTCAAAATTTTGTTGAATACTAGATCTTTAAAATATTTTTGTTTATATGGCTCATTTATTGCGAACCCCAATTTTCAGGTTCTAATGTGAGAACTACTGACAGTATTATTTATAAAAAGAGCGTTGAGGATAATATGTGGCGTTGGACAACATCATCACAGCAAAGAACTATTCATACAGTTGCAAATACTGCCGATTGCCTGTATTTATATATTAAAAATTTTAACATTTTTCAGAACCCACATAAGTAAGCTTAGAGACAAGCGACTAGGCCCTGCAGTTAGGGTCCATACTGATTGGTCGAATACCCTATCTTGATGTCGTTTGACACACACCTAAACAAACGTAACAACTAGCTAGTGAACTCTGTATACTATAATATGGATAGTTGATAGCGATCAGCGTTGCCAACTTAGTGGGATTCCCACTAGATCTGGCGGAATCAGCTACCTACTTAGTGACTAAAATTTGTCATCTAGTGGCAGTGGGATTTCTGGTGGTATTGTGAAATTTTCTGGTGAGATCTGGTGATATTGGAGTATTTTCAATTATTCGTAATTAAAATTGGTGTTAAAAATTTTTGGAATATTTGAATTTCTTATGTTCGTTTGGTAACACTGAAATTTGAAACTAATGACCATTAAAGAGACGCGACAACTGAGTACTGACAACTTGCATTTTAGTCAAGAAATAATGTAATTGTTTAAGCAATTTTTTTTCTGATTTTTTATAAGTAAAAAATTAGTCACCTTCAAGGAATTTCAATACACATTTTATGACAAATTTACCATCAATATTATGGATCTGGAAAGAAAAATAATGTATTTTTATATAGAAATTGGGACATTATGTTCAAGAAATGTTAATAATTATTTAGAAATTTTTAATTTGTCAGTTTTGGTGGTTTTCTAGTGGTTTTCAATCTGTCATCTGGTGGGAGCCACTTTTTATCGTTGGCAACACTGATAGCGATTAAAAAATGGGTTTTGCATGTGGGCAATGTTCAAATACATATTCTTCAAGACAGGCTTTAATGTTCACAAAATTAGAATGAAAACTTCAGGTAAGGCTTGTAATCTAATTCTTTCTATAAAAGTCGATCAATTTTTTGACATTTCATAATTTAATATTATTATTTGAGATATTAGGTTGTCCAAAATGTATACAATAACAGTGTTCTTGAGAAATTGAAATAGAAAAATAAATTTTATTTAAGTTTTATTTTGAAATGTCAGAAAATTGCTTGACTTTTATAGAAATAATTTGATTACAAGCCTTACCTGAAATTTTCATTCTCCATATACAAAAGCCATTTTTTAATCGCTATCAACTATCCATATTATTATACAGAGTTCACTAGTTAGTTGTTATGTTCGTTTAGGTGTGCCTGTGTGTGTCAAACGACATCAAGATAGGGTATTCGACCAATCAGAATGGACCCTGACTGCAGGGCCTAGTCGCTTGTAGCTTAGAGTAAGCACCTTAACCCAAATTCATAGTCTTAATGACTGCTATGTAACACCTCAGCATATAGGTTAGCGCTATTCAAGCTTACAACTGTCAACCAAGAGAAATAAAAAAAATTCGACTGATGACCAGTCCTATACTTCCCACCTAGTAAATATTTGCAAAAAATAAACACTCTTTTTTTTTATTCTTTGACTAGGCCCAATTAACCTTAGCTGTTGGTGGTCTTTAAAACACAATTTAATTTTTATTCTTTGAAGAAAGCATGGCCCTCTTTTTTGTTTGGTGATCTACTGATGGCTAACTTAATATAGCAAAAATCATGGTTACTTTGATTTACGTACAATTTTTATTTTTTTTAGTAAAATATTTTTTTTCTCGAAAACTATACATTTTAGAGAAAAAAAACATTTACATTTTTTTCATATTATAACATCTAGAATTCATTTATATTTTTTTTTACCTATGTTAATACGTGACATTGAGGACGTTTTTTTGAATATCTCAGGATCCACTGAACCGATTTGACTCAAAATCTAATCAGATCTAAGTTAAAGGCTGATAAACACAATAGAACAATCGGCATGCCCGTATGTTGTTCCGTTCTTAAGATATCGAAGGCGAAAAATTGACCACATACACACACACACACATACACACATACACACACACATACAGACATCAGTCAGAAAATGATCTTAAACGATTGCTAGGGTCTCAAAACGTGAAAATCTGTTAAAATCTCGAAATATTGTTTTCGGACTGAATCCATTACTTCCCTACCATAGTAGAGGTGGGAAGTAAAAATTAAAGATCTAAATAAATTTTAAAATGCTGTGAAAAATATTTACTACTTAAAATGTTTTATAAAGTGTCTGAATTTATTATTATATAATCTGCTTTATTCCGATTTGTCATATACCTACTGTGTAGTCAAAATATAATAAGCCGGAAATTGGGAGTTTCGCGTTCAAGTCCCGGCAGTGGCTTTCTTTTTAGATATTAGCCTATAACAAGTAACAACGATGGCAGCTTATAGCTGTTTGATATATTTTGTTATTCACTAATTGTTAAATGAATACGTCGTGGATCCGTATCCGTAATCGCGGAACATTCGCATCATATTTGACAACTGCATTCGCATTCGCATCCGCAACAATCGTTGCGGAGGTTAAACGTATGCAGATGTGATGCCAGTCATGACAAGATTATCTAAATGATTGTTATATTATAATCGCTATCCAACGTTGCCTACTATTGCTCGTAGATATATTTGTCGCCTCCACCGACTAGCGTTCCAAGTGAACAGCGCGGGATTAATTTATGAACCTTTGCGAAATCGCCTTAATCCTGAAAAGGCTGCACCGTTATTATTTATCAAATAATACAACTTACCAATTCTAAAATTTGATTATTAAACCAATAATGTTACATTTATTGTTAAAAATATTATTTTTCTTATTATTATTTCCACATCCGCAACCGCATCCGAATCTGCAGATGTGGACGCAAAAATCCGCATCCGCATCTGCAGATGTCAGTAAGACCCACATCTGTAACATCCGTGGTTTAAGTCGTTTGATTTAATTATTTATCTCATACGTTTAGAACTTTATTAGGTATTCGAGTGCTAACAATCATTGCATACTGAATATTTGTAAATGTGGGGATAAAGTAAAATTTTATTTACCTCCAAGACAGCCAGCGGCGAAATCCAATGCCATATCAGGTAAGATTGGCTAGAAGAAGATTGTAAAGAGATGGAGACAGCAGTTGTAAGCAAAGAAGTCGGAACGAAAAGATGTTGGAATTTGACGAGAGTGATATGAAATAATACAAATGTGACTCCATGTACTTTGAACAGTTAATCTTCTTCACCTGAAATTTTAAGTAGAATTTAAATTATCCGAAAAAATATTTATTGAAGTCCAATTTAAAAAACACTATGAAACAGATGTCTAAGAAAACTATTTTGAATTTTAAACTCATCAAATCATAAGAAAATATGTAGTTACTTAATTATTTCGATATTCCACAGTTTCTGGAAGCTCGTTTCTTTTCACGGCGAGATCTCGACAATAATTTTAATGTTGCCTTGGATTTCGAAACATACAAAATTGTTAATCTCGTCTTTATACTTCTCGGAGGTGACAACTGGCAACACTAACTTTCCTAGAAATATATATTTTTAGGAGACAATTGGATAAGCAGTTAGTTTCTTTATTATATTGCCTATAGATAGAAAAATTATTTATATCAACCAAATGTTACAGTCAGGATTCAAACCTGAACATTTGCACTTTCGCGGCTGACTTTCGTGTCACTGTTGAGTAAATGGTAGCTCATTCCGCCGCGAAAGTGGAAAGATTCAGGTTTGAGTCCTGACTGTGACATTTGATTGATATAAATAATTTTTCTATCTAAAGGCATATTATACCTAATAAAAAAAATCGACTGATGACCAGTCCTATACTTCCCACCTAGTAAATATTTGCAAAAAATGAACACTCTTTTTTTTTATTCTTTGACTAGGCCCAAATAACCTTAGCTGTTGGTGGTCTTTAAAACACAATTTAATTTTTATTCTTTGAAAAAAGCATGGCCCTCTTTTTTGTTTGGTGATCTAGTGATGGCTAGCTTAATATAGCAAAAATCATGGTTACCTTGATTTACGTACAATTTTTATTTTTTTTAGTAAAATATTTCGAAAACTATACATTTTAGAAAAAAAAATATTTACATTTTTTTCATACTATAACATCTAGAATTCATTTATATTTTTTTTTACCTATGTTGATACGTGACATTGAGAACGTTTTTTTGAATATCTCAGGATCCACTGAACCGATTTGACTCAAAATCTAATCAGATCTAAGTTAAAGGCTGATAAACACAATAGAACAATCGGCATGCTCGTATGTTGTTCCGTTCTTAAGATATCGAAGGTGAAAAATTGACCACATACACACACACACACACACACACACATACACACACACACACATACACATACACATACACATACACATACACATACACACACACACACACACACACACACACACACACACACACACACACATACACACACACACATATACACACACACACACATACAGACATCAGTCAGAAAATGATCTTAAACGATTGCTAGGGTCTCAAAACGTGAAATCTGTTAAAATCTCGAAATATTTTTTTCGGACTAAATCCATTACTTCCCTACCATAGTAGAGGTGGGAAGTAAAAATTTAGCTGCTTATCCAATTGTCTCTTATACAGTAATTCAGCTGTTAAAACCATATCAAATAATTTTTTTTTGTGTTTAGTTCACTTGAGTGTAATATTTTATTTAAACGTAAAAGTATTTTCTTTTCAATAAAGTTTGAATCTGGTCAAAATTTGAAAAATGTTTTCAAAAGAATTAAAACAGCGGTGTGGTCACGGTCAGATCAAAATATTGTTGGGAAGAAATATCGCAGTCACTTGAGAAGAACGTGCAGGCCCCTTTTTTCCATTGGCCACTCTGGGCAAGTGCCCAGGGCCCCGCGATCGATGGGGCCCCTAGTTCCTGCCAGATCACCAACCGATAATCGATATTACCGATAAATATATTTATATTTGCACTATCCACCCAAACTGAACACGTTTCGCCGGCACTGACCATAGTCATATGAACCCCATTATCCTAAAGTGCCCAGGGCCTCCAATAGGTTAAAGACGGCCCTGGGAACGTGATCTGATCGTGCCTTTTAATGTGAAAAATGTATGTAACAAATATGTGATCAGACCGTGACTGGACCTTGACCAGACCGTTACTTGACCAATAGTGTGAATTGGGCTTTATTATCACTTTTTTTTGCATAGCCCATAGGTATTTACTTATTAGTGTATTTGCCATAATATGGCACATACACTATTGGCGTCGGTCGGATGGCGGGACCTAGGGATCGGACCAAAATTTCTCGACGTTTCATAGCTTCCTGAACAATTTGGCACCATTTTTGGAAATGTTTATATATATATATATATATATATGTGTGTGTGTGTGTGTGTGTGTGTGTGTGTGTTTGCGGCATAACTCTCGAAAGACTTAATTGATTTGAACAAAATTTGGTACACACGTTGGAATCCATCACCGCACGGAACCTATTTAAAATGGGCCCTATCGGACTATTTTAAGGGTGGTTTTTAGGGGTTGAAAAAAGTTTTTGGGCCCGAAAATACCGAAAAAATTTTCTGAATTGTTTCAAAATTGAAATTCAACCTTTTAGTAAAGATCAAAATGTGCTGCTAAAATTTTAATAAAATCTGCCTGACAAATTTTATGAAAACACTAGTTTGCGGATAGTGATTTACTTACTGAAGGGTGTATTTAATTTGGTACAGAGGTTGCATTGATAATAATATTAAAATTAAGAAAAAAAATATTATTTTAAGGGATGTATTAAGGGGTTAAATTTTTTATTTTGTTCAAAAACAAACTAAGTTTACGTATTAAAGTCACAAGGCCTGTATTAGCAAATACACTATATTGTCGGCAGGGTTTGGCACTGCGACCCGAGTTTTTTTATTTACAGTAATTAAAAAGCATTGATTGCAAGGTTTATTTGGAAATTTTTGTAAATATTTTAAAACAGAAAGTAAGGCATTAAATAACATCGTTTTTAATTCATTGGATTTTGTTGAAGTAGGTAAAATGAGACTTCAGGTCCAACAAGTGAGTGAAAATTACATTGATATGTAAAAATGTATTTGAATAGGTTTCATATCTGAATAAATATGAGACATAATGTGTATTGACATGTATGTGTCTTATGTCTAGGTCTTATACACAGGTGGTTGGTTATAATTGAATTTTTTATTGTGATAAAAACATAAAGTTGCTACTTTTGTTACAACTTATAAATAATTTGTAGTTATATTATACAATGTTTTCATTTTTTGAACTCAAATTACAATGTTTAATTTTACGATTGATTAATTGATTATAAATTATAGACGTTCGACAACTGAGGCCATAAGCGTCTAATAGCTATTAATAGAAAAAACATTTTTTCTTAGATGTTTATTTTTTCATTCTCCATTTTTAGTGTATTTGCCATATGGCACATACACTATTGGCGTCGGTCGGATGGCGGGACCTAGGGGTCGGACCAAAATTTCTCGACGTTTCATAGCCTCCTGAACATTTTGGCACCATTTTTGGAAATGTCTATTTATATATGTATATATATATATTTATATATTTTTATATATATATATATATATATATATATATATATATATATATATATATATATATATATATATATATATATATGTGCGGGCAATAACTTTCGAAAGAGTTAATTGATTTTGACGAAATTTGGTAGGCACGTTGAAATCCATCACCGCACGAAGCCTATTTAAAATGGGCTCAATCGGACCATTTTAAGGTAGTTTTTAGGGGTTGAAAAATGTTTTTGGGCCCAAAAATGCCGAAAAAATTCTCAAAATCGTTTCAAAATTAAAATTTAACCTTTTAGTAACGATTAAAATGTGCTGCCAAAATTTTAATAAAATCGGCCCGACAGGACCGGACTTACAAATTTTATGAAAACACTAGTTTGAGGATAGTGCTTTACTTACTGAAGGGTGTATTTAATTTGGTACCGAGGTTGCATTGATAAAAATATTGAAATTAAGAAAAAAAATATTATTTTAAGGGATGTATTAAGGGGTTAAATTTTTTATTTTGTTCAAAAACAAACTTAAGTTTACATAATAAAGCCACAATGCCAGTATTAGCAAATACACTATATTGTCGGCAGGGTTTTGGCACTGCGACCCGAGTTTTTTGAACTGAATTTAAAAAAATTTAAATAGTGCTTTTGAAAATACCGAGAAAATTAGCAGTTTTGTTTCAAAACCCCTTAGAAAAAAAATGTGTTCCTAAAATTTTAATAACATCAGCCAGACAGTGCTGGACTTATAAAATATATGAAAACACTGCAGATGTTTAATTGTTACGAGGGGGAAAATAAAAAAAGGGTATGTGCCTCACCCACATAAGTGCCCTGTCGAAGTTATACTTCCCCTGTCAGCATTTTTAAAATTAATAAATAATTATTATTAATAAAATCCATGGATATCATAACATCTATACATAAGTATCCAAAGCCTGCTTATATAATATCACTCTTTTGAAAAGTCAAAAAATTGATTTTTAAAATTATAAAATTTATAAGAAAACGCCTTTTTTTTCTCCCCAAAACCCCTTTTCAGTCAATTTCATCAAAATCATTAGAGCCGTTTTATCCCTGTCAACGTTTCATTAATTTTTGAGTCGGTAATATTTGAGTCAAGGTCATTCCAATTCACGCGCTAAAGAAGTAGGTATAACTTCAAAAACCTTGAGGAATACCCCAAAATCTCATAAGTATAAAATTTGAACGTTGTATCAGCTAAATCTCTGCACATACGGACGGACATCCAAAACTCGCTTTTTCGGTATGTAGGGACCGTGAAACATATCTAAATCTCGAATTCGATTTTTTCACTATTATAAGACTTTATTCACTCCTATGGTTGCTTGAAAGTAAAAATATGTGATTTCCGGCATTAAATATACTTAAAGCCAAGTTATTTTTCTATTAATTTGACTACTGATTTTTTCAAGTCACCCTAAAGTCTAAACTGTCAAGATTGACTCGTACTATATCAATGAAATGTGTAATTGAAATACGAGGTTGTTCTTGGGTCAATGAACACAGAATTTCAACGTAAATTATAAAAATGTTCTGACATGTGCGCGAGGAAATTTCCTTGAAAAATAAAAATATTCCAATAAAAAATAAAATATTTAAGGAATATTTTTATTCAAATATAACAAAACGAAAATAACAAACGGCTAAATATTGATAAGTCAATTATATTTTCATTTACAACAAAAAATTGAAACAATTCACTTTTGAATAATTATTTGTTTTATAAATAGGAAGTTGTTTTTGAACCGTAAATAAACATGGACTGTACATTATTATGTAATATTATATAGGCCGTACTCAAATGAGATCGTCATGATCACTGGATCGGTGTTCGGGTTCGCATTTCAAAAAATATTCCTATGCACTTTTCAATTGCTTCAATTTCTGAACATACGTGTAACGGTTTATAATTTAGAATAATTATTTTGTTTCTAAATTTCTATAATAGCATAACAGAATGTAGGCTTTCACGGCCGGCGTTAATAGAATTAAGATAAGAATCTTTCGGGCTTATTAGCCGTGGTCTACTGGAATGGCTTCTTCTTCTTCCAGACGTTTCGCTTGCAACTGCGGCAAGCATCTTCAGTGGTGTGTTCGACGTGGTCGTAGTGTTCTCGGTGTCCTGCTGTCGAGTGCAGGACACCGAAAAGAACTCTACGACCACGTCAAACACACCACTGAACATGCTTGCCGCAGTTGCAAGCGAAATGTCTGGAAGAAGAAGAAGCCATTCCAGTAGACCACGGCTCATAAGCTCGAAAGATTCTTATCTTAATTTTATAATAGCAATCAGTCAAAATATTTTTATAACAACACTTGCTTAATATGATTTCAACGTTATCGTAATTCGTAACATTTTTTTTTGTTATTAAAATACGAGGACCGAGTATTATAGTAAACACGTTTATTTGAAAATCAAGATACAAAACAAGGAAGCAAATAATCTAAAGTAACTCTTTTAATTTAAGAACAGGTACGTAACTTCACGACAATATCGGGGTACTATACCTACTATAATTATACCATTCATAAAAAAGCCTGTCAAGGGTTCCGTACAAAAAATAAGGAGTTAGGTAGGGGTAAAAAATTAACAGATTTAATTATTTAAGCTTGTTTTTTAAAAAGTTTTATTTACTAATATTTTATTTAGTTCTTTTTAGTGTTTCAAAATGTTTCCATATCAATTAAATTAATTTTTAAAGCGAAAAATTCCAGAATGTTTGCATTATAAAAAAAACAAAACAATCACGTATCATCACAGTTGGATTTGAACCCGGTTCTTTGTGGTGGCATGCAAACACTAAACGCGTTACCGCTACGCTACGTGTACCACGGCACAAACAATCGTATATTTGATAGACTTGGTACAGCTCTAGGCCAATAACGGTATATACATAGTAAAATTGTGTTTTCTTTCATTCAGTCCGGGACCCTTAGCACGAGCCTGACTCATACTTGGTCGGTTTTTATTATTTTGTTGATTTAGTTATAGTTTGCACTATAATCACACCAAGTTTGACGCTTGTGTATTAGGTACCATTTTTACGATAGAGCAAAAACAAAGGAACGTTGAAAAAAAAAGTTTTTTGTATGGGGGCCTTCTTAATTTTTACTTTTTGTTTTTTTTTTTTAATTATTTGTTAGGATATCCGCCATAATATCACCTGTGAACATTTCAACCGGCTATACCTGTTACGGTTCAAAAGATACATCCTTTTCTATAGGAAATTTTATACTCTACAAAATTGATTAAAGTGAAAGCTGGACAAATACATTTTTGCTAATTTTTTCACCTTAAGGACGCTATTTGGATAAGTTTCACCGCAGTAACTTAGAGTAACTTTGATTTAGACTATCCTGACCTATCCTTGCCGCCACACTTTTATTTCTTTTAGTTCTGTCAAACATAAGTTTGAACTGTAGATCTATTAGTGAAGGATGAAATACCAGAAAGTAATTTGTTCACTTACTATATGAATTAAAAAAAAAGGGTGTGGGTCTCGGGACCCCCGACAGATGTGAAACATCAAAGAAAACGTTATTGAACTCGGTGGTATTCTCTATGTAGTAGTATATATTTTTTCAAAAGCAGCAACTAACTGTTATGCTGACGTAATCCTATATACTGCACTGTGACACCGCGTGTGTTACAGTGCACGCCTGAGCCAAGAGAGAGAGAGAGAGAGAGTGCCGCAGTGGCAGGAGAACAGCAGCGAAGGAGCGGACCAAATATTTCGTTGCATATTTTCCCTCACGCGGCTGTTCACAGCCCGACATGTTTCACATCAAAAAGTGATCAGAGTATTGTAAGTTTGTAACGTTAGGTGATTTACTCTCCACAAATTCAATGAACTGGATTAATTACAAGTAATAAAATATGACATTTTATTTAGTCTCTTCAAATACACTAAATTACTTTGTGATACAATTGTTACTAGAACGAAACAAAATTGAAGGTTTTGTATGTGTTTTATAGATCATGGGGGAGGGTGAATTAAATTTTCAATAATTAATTAATATTTGCAAAAATTGACTATTATTTTATCTTATAATTTTAAATTATTGTTTTGTTTCTAAAAATAATATTGGATGTTTAGAAAAAAACCAATGAAATTATGAATAACAGAATTAATGTACTGACAATTATTATATTTTTCTCAACTTGATAATATAAATATACAGCGAACTAACGGAAAAGCGGGTGATAAATTTCTTTTGTGTAAAAGTTTATCAACCTTTCATCTCTGCTTTCCATTAAATTAAATAAAGAAATTAATAGGAAAGTTTCTTTTTTATGTCTTTTTCTTACTTTCTTCAAGAAGCGCAGGTGTGAATATTGCATGTATACACACTGTTCACATTTTTATAAAAATTTGCCAATTGTTTTATTTTTATAACTTATTAACATTTCAACTACAAATAGTACCTATTATACAGTGTGTAAACGGTAGACCCGAATGAGAACATTTACAATTTTGTAGTAGGCTATGGGCTATAAGACTCAATGTAAATATGTCGTAGATGCTTTTTTTTATTTAGCAGGTTCCAAATTAATCTTAATAATCAACTGTTGCTATGAAAAATTGTTACAAAAGTTCACTGTACTATTTTTTTTCTATATGTAATCCACTACTATTTACATTAGGTCTTATGGCCCATAGTCTACTACAAAATTATAAATGTTTTCAATGTTATTTTCCCTATGTTCGGTTAAACCATTTACACTCTATATACTCTTATGATAGTCTTCATGGTTTCCGGGCTTGTAGGCCGTGGTCCGGTGGTATTTCTACCTGACGTTTCGTCTACAACTACGGTAGACATTCTCAAAGGCGATGTGGCAGCGGTCGAAGTGTCCTCCTTGGTGACTCACAGGCCAGTGTGTCAGTGACTGGTGTCCTCTCTTCTTTTATGCCTAGTACCAGTGTGTTCTCTGTTCGGTCGTAGGCATAAAAGAAGGGAGGACACCAGTCACTGACACACTGACCTGTGAGCCGCCAAGGAGGACACTTCGACCGCTGCCACATCGCCTTTGAGAATGTCTACCGCAGTTGTAGACGAAACGTCAGGTAGAAATACCACCGGACCACGGCCTACAAGCCCGGAAACCATGAAGACTTGGAACAATGCCGGCCGTGAAAGCTTGCACACTCTTATGATATTTTGACATTATAATATCATACTAACCCTAGAATCAAACTCTGCCAAAATTTAAAAAAAATCGATATATTTTCTTAGGTCATAAATGGCTAAAATTATTCAGCAACATTAATTTTCTACACACAAATATATTTTGATCATATCAATAAAAGGATTGAAAAATAAAGCATAGTAGACCAAATGAGAACTAAATGAGATGAGGTGACACAAAAGTATGCGAATCTAGCAGTAAGTATAAGTAGGTAAAGGTACCGATCACTCGCCTGTAGTCGACCATATTATGTTATAAATTCCTTAAAAGAATTAGGGGATCAACTATCACGAAGTCAAAAATCATCAATTTTCAAACTCATGTAACTTTGCAAAAAAAAATCGTAAGTTTTTCGAATACAGCCTCAGCTTTCAGTCCGTGATATTCAATTTCTCTGTTAATGTTTCTGTGCGTCGCTGCATCATTTCCAAGCGAACCGGACAAAAATTGCAAAACATTGTCAACTTTGAGTGAATTCACGGGTGTGTAAATTTTTTTTTCGCAACTTTCATCGTAACAGAATTAAAGATTAAAGTTTTAGCTTTCCATCCAGATACATGAAAGTTGAGCTACTACGATTTTTTGACTCGAAGATACGGCAATTTGAAAAAGAAAAGTTTTTATTTTAGGCAAATTAGCAATATCGTCCCGTCCGGTTTGTTCGGGATCCGATTTTTTTTCCTACGTATACCTACAATTAATTAAAAATAGTTTTCTTAAATCTCCGTTTTCAGCAAAAGATATATTAAAAATATAAGTTAACATCAATAAAGTTGAATTATAAAAGATACTTCAGATACTTCTTGTGTTGATTCTGATATCAATAAGATGTTGAAGAACCCTATGATATAGAGAAATGGTGATCCGTAGATGATGTA
The DNA here is from genome assembly GCA_039654895.1 of Mongoloraphidia duomilia. NCBI lineage: Eukaryota > Metazoa > Arthropoda > Insecta > Raphidioptera > Raphidiidae > Mongoloraphidia > Mongoloraphidia duomilia. The sequence continues at coordinate 10,785,514 of CM077517.1, read as the reverse complement.
GAAATTAGGAGAGAAAAAACTCAGTGGCAAAAGGATCAAATCAGTATTGCAAATTTTATTTGATCCTTTTGCCAATGAGTTTTTTCTCTCCTATAATTTCTATATCAATGTTCTTGGAACAAAGATTTCATTTCACAATCTTATGATATACAGTACTTACCTTACTGAGGCCTTATCTGTCCATATCACGCATTTTTGCTCTTGGTAGATATGTTGGATTAAGAGTCATTATCTGAGAAAATATTCCAAAAAGTAGAACCTAGAGTTCTACTACGACAAGTTCTGACGCACAACACAAGTATTATCACTACGAGTACAAGAATGAAGATGGATAGAAATCAACTGACATCTTCCATAAAAGTGGATTTACATGTCAAAGGTTACGTGATTATATTTTAAACAAACTGATAAAACTACTGAATGAAATTAAACTAGCAATTGTTTATTCTTCTGCTATGATTGTATACAAAAATAATTTATAATTGTTAGATAGTACAATCATGGCGTTGATTTCTAATTGGACCCCCTGCAACAATGCTTGATTCTGTCATCAGCAATTATTAGCCTTTGAAGCTTTTTTTCTCCAGAAGATATTTTTGAAAAAAAATTATAAAGCTTAAAATTGGAAAATACACAGATTTGATTCTGTTTATTATGAATATAATATGGTAATGAATATGATGTGCGAATTGGTAGGGAAGGTGACACATTTTAATCTTTATTAAAAGGTTAAATCTCCATTGTCAAATAGGCATGATTCCGATAGTTCTTTAGGTATTTCTGGGCCCAAAACACATTTAAACACCTAAAAACATCCTTAAAATAGTCCGCCCATTTTAAATAAGCTTCGTGCAGTGGTGGAATCCAATGTATATGTATCAAATTTTGTAAAAATCAATTAAATCTTTCGAAAGTTATTGCCCGTCATAAAATAGAATGTCCCAAAAGTAAACCGCCATACAACCATAGATAGAAAATTCAAATCTGAAAACAAGTGTTGTGTCCTATTTGCTATTGTTTATAAGATATATGGCAGCAAAGTATACTAATATTATTATAGATAGGTACTAATTTTCCATTTGGTGTGGTTTAGAAAATATGTGTCAGCAAAGGGTGCCATATAAACACAATCTACGAAGATTTTGTCTTGTGGTAATTACTGCTGTAAATATTAATCCATTCTATCAATTTATCTTAAATTCAAGACATACTTTGCTAACAAATATCTTCTAAGAATCTAAGTCATAGCAAATATAAAGTACAATAAATACGACAGTCGTTCATTAAACATTTTTTATCCAGTATTGAATTTTTTATACAATATCATGGTTGATGGATGGCGATTTACTTTTGGAACACCTTGTAGGTATATACATTATATTTGTACGGGCAATAACTTCCAAAATGATTGAATAAAAATTAATAAACAAACACTTGAAAAATTCTACACATTTATTCATCTCAATAAATGTGTAGAATTTTTCAAGTGTTTGTTTATTAATTTTTATTTTAACTTCCAAAACACTTAATTTTCAAAATTAAACGTCGAGAAATTTTGATTCTATCCCTAGGTCCTTCTGTCCGACCGACGCCAATAGTGTATGTGCCATATTATGGCAAATACACTAATAAACGCGACTATAAAATTTAATAGATAGATACTACTCGTATAATTAAATAATTAAATATATTTATCAATATACCTAATATGATTTCTTTAGAAATGTTTAATATTAATCAAATTAAGAAGTTTAAATTCGATTATTGAAAGTTGCTTTTTATACGCAATTAGTATACAACATCGTAAATTCTAAATTATCTAAACATTTTTTCAAGTTTTAAAGTTGATTAAATAATTAATTTGCAATTAAATACTATAACATAATTTATTAAATTTACGACGTTGTACTGTAGGTACCTACTCGTATATATCTTAGATAATATGTCACATGTGATGATAAAATATCATCAGAATCAAAATAAATATCCCCTTTGAAAATGAAAAGCTTAAAAATGTATTTATTGTGAAAACAGTCGAGAATTTCGAGCTAATATTTGCTGAATTAAATAAATGAAAACTACAAAAAATATAAAGCTAAGTAAATATATACCTACCCTGTTTTCCGGTCACCATTTGCGTCGCTTTAATGTAGAGGGTGTTTCAAATGAATCAATCATGGTTTGTTTTTTAATGGTTCAGGGTTAAATTTTAGATAGACAACGCTGTAATCGTTTAGTCTAGTTGAACGGTTTAACAAATGTTCCGTTGACGTGTTTCATACAAGAATATTTTCATAATAATAAAATCGAATTTGATAAAAAGATGATATGGATTTTTGCAAACAAGTTAATGTTTTGTAACTTAATATAAAAATAAAGAGTTGTTATTAATACCATGTGATCAACACGTGATTTGCATACGTAAAAATATTTGATAAATAATAAATATTAACTAAATCTATAACATTATTTTTTCCGCTACCTATTTAAAAATAAAAAAAGATCTATATTAATTACGTCTAGCCGTAATTTAACAATTTTTCTTTCAGCTTTATGCGTTAGTACAAAAATGCATATTATGTATTACACCAAAACTTTAGAAAAACTATCAATTTTGAAAATACAAAATGAAGATGTTTAGATAATAATCAGAAAACAAATGTACATTCAAAAAACTTTATTCACATACAACAACAAATGAAATGAATGTTATTTGTCTGTCTTTATATCTAACTTATATTTTTAGAAAATATTAAATAAAACTTTCTTATCTTTATCTATTGCATGTTAACTGCAGTTTGTATTAACCTTCAAAAATAATAAAAATACGATATTTTTCTACATCTGTATAATATATTTTGACGAGTCCTTTAATAACCAAAACCTATAAATAAAATAATAACGGAACCTCTATCTAAAATTTAGTTTTCTTGAAATTTTTTTAAATTTATCTTATGGTACCTAAACGGGAAAACACATTTCCAAAATGTTTGTTTGCTTGTCAATTGATTTTTATAAAGCCTACTATTAAGTACTTGAGGACATTAGAGAGTAAGGAAACTCATCCAGCGCGAAACGGGAGTTTCGGGTTCGAGTCCCTTCTAAAAATAATCATGGCGACAGTGTTTTCTCATATATTATTGTGTTGATTCATTAATATAGTAAATTTAACTACGGTAAGGAATCTAATCATATTGATTAATTATTATAAATATAGTTTGTACTTTGTAGCTTGATATTTAAACGCAACCTTAACTTTTTTTCTCTTTGAAGGAGGTGCGGTGTAAATGTCTTCAGAAAGTTGCAAAGGAGCTCAAAACAAGCTGTTTTTTACTTCCCACCTCTACTATGGTAGGGAAGTAATGGATTCAGTCCGAAAACAATATTTCGAGATTTTAACAGATTTTCACGTTTTGAGACCCTAGCAATCGTTTAAGATCATTTTCTGACTGATGTCTGTATGTGTGTGTGTGTGTGTGTGTGGTGTGTATGTGTATGTGTGTGTATGTGGTCAATTTTTCGCCTTCGATATCTTAAGAACGGAACAACATACGGGCATGCCGATTGTTCTATTGTGTTTGTCAGCCTTTAACTTAGATCTGATTAGATTTTGAGTCAAATCGGTTCAGTGGATCCTGAGATATTCTTAAAAACGTCCTCAATGTCACGTATTAACATAGGTAAAAAAAAATATAAATGAATTCTAGATGTTATAATATGAAAAAAATTCGACTGATGACCAGTCCTATACTTCCCACCTAGTAAATATTTGCAAAAAATAAACACTCTTTTTTTTTATTCTTTGACTAGGCCCAAATAACCTTAGCTGTTGGTGGTCTTTAAAACACAATTTAATTTTTATTCTTTGAAAAAAGCATGGCCCTCTTTTTTGTTTGGTGATCTATTGATGGCTAGCTTAATATAGCAAAAATCATGGTTACCTTGATTTACGTACAATTTTTATTTTTTTTAGTAAAATATTTTTTTTCTCGAAAACTATACATTTTAGAGAAAAAAAATATTTACATTTTTTTCATATTATAACATCTAGAATTCATTTATATTTTTTTTTACCTATGTTAATACGTGACATTGAGGACGTTTTTTTGAATATCTCAGGATCCACTGAACCGATTTGACTCAAAATCTAATCAGATCTAAGTTAAGGGCTGATAAACACAATAGAACAATCGGCATGCCCGTATGTTGTTCCGTTCTTAAGATATCGAAGGCGAAAAATTGACCACATACACACACACACACATACACACATACACACATACACACATACACACATACACACACACATACAGACATCAGTCAGAAAATGATCTTAAACGATTGCTAGGGTCTCAAAACGTGAAAATCTGTTAAAATCTCGAAATATTGTTTTCGGACTGAATCCATTACTTCCCTACCATAGTAGAGGTGGGAAGTAAAAATGTAAATATTTTTTTTCTCTAAAATGTATAGTTTTCGAGAAAAAAAATATTTTACTAAAAAAAATAAAAATTGTACGTAAATCAAGGTAACCATGATTTTTGCTATATTAAGCTAGCCATCAGTAGATCACCAAACCAAAAAGAGGGCCATGCTTTTTTCAAAGAATAAAAATTAAATTGTGTTTTAAAGACCACCAACAGCTAAGGTTATTTGGGCCAAGTCAAAGAATAAAAAAAAAGAGTGTTTATTTTTTGCAAATATTTACTAGGTGGGAAGTATAGGACTGGTCATCAGTCGAATTTTTTATTATATGATTTGTTGGCCTTTGTTGCGTAGAACAGTTAGCCACGTCCAAACAAAACAAGCTGTTTATAAATTCAATTTTCAAAAAGAGTTCGTTTAAGGACCAAGAAGGTTATTACCCAATTTCAAACTGAAATTTTAGTTTCTTAATAACTAAAATATATGACACAAATAAATAATTGCATATTATGATATTATGTAAACTGAATAAACAAAATTTGATATTTCCTTGACTTATATTTTTAGTTTTAAGAAAAACGAACTTCACCTTTAAAATAATACAGCTGATAAAATTGTATGAAAAATAATTAATTAACAGAGATTAATCATCATCAACACATATTATAAAACAAAATCCCCTACCGCGTCTGTCTGTGCCAAATTTTCTCCATAACTGCTGAACGGATTTTGTTCTGGTTTTCACGATTAGATATATTGATTCACAAGGAAGGTTTAGATGTATAATTGAAACTGGCCGGTCCGGCTTCGCCCGGATGAAAACAGAGGGTAATCTTAGAAGATCGATTTCTACGTAACTACTGAATGGATTTTGTTCTGGTTTTCGTGCACGATTAGATAAATTGATTCACGAGGCAGAAAATGTATAATAGAAACTGCCCGGGTGAAAATCGAGGGTAATCTCAGAAAACCGATTTAAAAAAAATTTCACTGTTCGATAGGTGTTACTTTGTTTAGGACATACAATAACTGACCGGCGTGGCTTCGTCCGGGTGAAAATCGAGGATAACCGAGGATTTCAATTTTTTTCGCTCTTCGATAGGTGATATTTTACTTTAGGACATAGGCTATAATAACTGGAGCGAGCAAGCGAAGAGAGTGAGTAATATAGCAACCGGAAGCAAACGAGCGAAGCGAGAGAGTAATGTAAAAATAAATCATAGATTCATAGCACTCAGGAGCGAATGAGCGAAGAGAGTGAGTAATGTAATAATAAATCATAGATTCATAGCACTCAGGAGCGAATGAGCGAAGAGAGTGAGTAATGTAAAAATAAATCATAGATTCATAGCACTCAGAAGCGAATGAGCGAAGAGAGTGAGTAATGTAAAAATAAATCATAGATTCATAGCACTCGATTGTTTCCATCTCTACCCCTGAAGCTCCGACAATATTATTTTGGCTTAGACTCTCAACCAGCGTCCACAGCCCAGTACCACGCTGCCCGTGGCCCATAAGTGGGCCGCGGCCCACAGGTTGGGAAGTGCTGGATTAGATTAAAATGTGTATCAAGTTTAGTCGTTTGTTGATTTTGTATGAAAAATATTTTTATTTGTATGCGAATCCAGATATAAAGTAGCCTATTCTTTGAGTCCAGGAGTCCTATATCTATACGTGTACCAAATTTCAATGATATTGGATTAGGGGTTTAAGCGTTATGGCGGAAACTGACACACAGCCTCCATTTACATTTGTAACTTCCCATTGGAAGTTATTGTAATGGGTCCGAAAATCGAAATCAAAATGTATAACAAATTTTTATGTTTCAAGGTCACTACACTATTTTTACACTATTTTTAGAAAGATGTCTGTATTTGTGTATGTGTGTGTGTGTGTGTACGTACGTACGTACGTATGTGTCTATTTCTTTCTAAGACGAAATCTTGAGAATGAAAAATAATATCGACTACGTTAGGGTGCCAATCGACGCCTATTAACGTAAGTATGATCTGAAAGAAATTTTTTCAAAATCGGTTCAGCCGTTCTTTTTTCTTAACCAAATAGAATCCAAAAAAGTAGATTTTACACAACATCTCGCGAATAAAAAATTATATCGAATTCGTAAGGGTGTCAATCGAGGCGTGTTAACGTAATTTTGATCCGAAATAAATTTTATAAAAAGCGGTTCAGACGTTTTTTTTTTTAATTATTGTTAAAAATAAATAATAATTATGTTTCAACGATTAAAATGATTACTTTTCTGTGTAATATCTAATTTAGTTATTATTATTAAATATTTATCAAACTGGGAAGTTCGTCGTGTGGACCTCAAGGGGCGCACTTTAGTCCTAATAAACGACCCACCTCACGGCTTGTTATTATTAGTACTTAGACGAATCCTGCTAACTGCTATATTGGATAATAAATATATTCTATTCTATTCTATTCTATTCTATTCTATAAAATATAGACTAGATAGATTATAACTTTTTATTCTCGTGGATAATTTTAGAGAAAACGTAAACTGAGAACAAATAAAAAATGGCTATTAAAAATATAGTTAATCATTTCAAAGAAGTAAATGACAAAAGAATGCATGACACATCACATTATAAAACTATTTAAAAATCCATAGTTTAAATAACGCGCTAGTAATTTTCTTTATTATTGATCAACGCGGTTGACGCAGACGCAGTGAAAATGAGGAAAAGCGCCGTCTGAAAATAGATTTGTAGTATTTGTGTCTACTGTTGCTATTTGTCGTTGTGGTCTGATTTACCATCCGGACATACAATATGCAAATGTCACGTCTAGAGCAAATAAATTGTACATAAACGACACTTCAATTGAAAACAATTAAAGGTAATTAAAAAGTGGTATGAAAGTCATTTAAATACTAATATAGAATTTGTTGACACTTTAAGCTATGGTCATTTTAATATTATGTGAAAATGTGTTCAGTACCTACAGCGGTAAACCGCGACAATAGCTGTTTTTTTATAATAGTGGAAACTAAGTACACCATCTTATAATATATTATTAGAATTGTCAAAATTACATTATATTGTCGTCTTAAACTATTACTGATAAACATGTATGTGCTGTAATTGACTGAAAAGTGTAAATAATCTGATAAAATATCGCAGTGAATGCTAAACTTTTTTTATAAAAAAATGATAGAGTATTAATTATTGATATAAAAATGAAATAATATTTTGAAAAGTGGTCATCATAAAAGTATTGAAATATTAATAGAATTTTATATTTATACTACATGTCTTCTCACGTCTACGCAAAAGTAGCATTCCAAATTCCAAAGATTAATAAAGAGTACCTACTATAATAGCTACTGCCTAAAAATTATACAAACCTTGGATATTTTATTTTTATCAAATAACAAAATTTATAATTAATAAACGTTTTATTTTCTTTTCTGTTTTTAATCAAGTCATTTCAGAAATAAGTAAGCTATAAATAAGATCTACAGATGTGTTACTATAAATAAAGAATTAAGCTCATTAAAAATCAAAATGAAGAAAATTTCAAATCAAATTTGGCACATTCTGTCTATCCTTCAATCAATTCTTGTTAAAAAATTATTATTATTATCTCCTTTCGGTTAGGTGTACTTATAACTGACGCAAGGCTGTTTGCTTTCCATTATTAAAAAAATATTCAACGACTGATGACGAAATGTTGACAACTCTGACGTTCATAACGTGTATGTCCATAAAAATGTTATCTAACGCTTAAATATTCATTGTTTTCTTTTTAAATTAAGAATAAGGTCATACAAATAATTGAAGGGGGCATGGCTAAAGGTGTTAGCTAACATTCTTAAATTAAAAAAAGCAGCCAAGTGTGCGCCGAACCACGCACAGTGAGGAGTTCTGTAGTCGGCAAGAACGTTCACGATTAAAATTCAAAGCTAATAATAAATTTAATAATGTTATATAGTCTTTTATTGTAAGTTGAACGTAGTTTTCCAAAAATAAGTTTGTATTCCGTAGTGTTTCCCAAAGACGCTGAAAAACAAAGTTACTTCTGCGGCCGCTAAACTCAAAAAATAACGTGTAACCGAAAATATCCCATATCTTAAAAACTACACAATATATCTTTTTCAAACAAATTTTCGTTGGAAGTGTTTTTTAAGTTCTACCATCTTAATTTTTTTCAGAATTTTCCACCCAATAGTTGAAAAGTTATAAGAGGGGCACACACACTTTTTACGACTTTAGAAGCGCATATCTCACCAACTATTGACTTAAATAAAAAAGTCATTTTGAAATTTCTATATCATTTTTCAAGATCTATTTAACGATACGTACACTGGAATTTTTTTTTCATCCCTCAGTTACATGTATGGAGTGCCACCGCCCACCCCTAATTTTTTTTTCGTAATTTCACTGCACGGTTCATAGAAGAAAATTTTATCTATATAGAGCCAATATAGTCTCCGAGTAAAATGGCTGTGACATACGGACGGACGGACGGACAGGACGAAATTATAAGGGTTCCGTTTTTGCAATTTGGATATGGAACTCTAAAAATATGTTTACTGAATAGAAGTGTTAACGGCATTTTACAATATTAATAACCCTAAATCAAGGTCATAAACTGTAAAATGAACACCAAAAATATGTATTAAGAGTATTCGATACCGGGAGTTACCCCCTGCATTCTCCATCTCAAATCCTTTCCCCTCATCTAAACGCGGTTACAGCTCTCCCGACGCTATTTTTAAAGCTAAGGTGTTCGGGTAAACGCCAAAAGAAGAACCAAGTATCACACTACAGTCTGCAGATCCCACAGGCAAATTTTTTGAAAAATAGTTTCGGCTAAGTGTGAAAGATCACGTAATTTATAAAAAGTTGTAAGTTTTTCCAGGAAAGTGTTTTTCAATTTTTCGCCTGTACGGTCTGTAGTGTGATTCTTGGTCCTACATGTGGAGTTTACCCAAACACTTTAACTTTAAAAATAGGCGAGGAGAAAGGATTTATGATGAAGGGTGCAGAGGGTAGCTTCCGGTATCGAATACTCTTATTTTAAAAATATCATTAATTAATACTGTATCGGTATATCACTAAAACGGGCTTACGTAATATTTTTGCTAAAATATCTACGTAAAATCGCTGAATTTCGAAAGCAAAAATATGAAGCAGCTTGTGATTTTCGTACATTTTTTTTGCAGTAAAAATCCCCATGGATCTGGGGACAGATGCATCACTGTTAAGTGTCGTTCTACCATCGAAGGCGCTTGCGGACGACGTCGCTTCGACATGTCCTCTGTTGACACCATCACCACCCACAAATGCTCTAGTTGACCCACATCCTGAACCCAGCGAATCGCCAATACCAGCTTTTCTTGTTGGAAATGAACTTGCTAACAAATTAAACGCTGTTCAAGGTTGGTATGAAAGCGTATCGACTAAAGTAAAAAGCGTTAGTTAGTTTGTCTTTAATAATACGATAGTTGGAACCAGAGGGGAGCAGTTGCCTCTCCTCCTGGAAAATGACCGAAAGGTATAATATATCATTAAAAATTACTGGAAATATATTTACATATTTTTCACGTATTTAATTTTTTTTGCCTTTTAAATTAGACATTGAAAACTTTGGGGGCACCCGCACATAACCTGGCATATAAATATATCAAATCGTTGTGCCGCCTCTAACCACCCCTGGCTCACACAACTTTGTTATTTTTAAGGTGCCCTATATTTTTTCGACGGATCCTGAAGAAGGGCCTCATTTCTAGAATTTTTCATATAATAAAGAACCTATACCAGGCTAAAATGAATTATTTCTCAAATATCTAAGATCAATGTTGAAGAAATTGAGATTTTCCATATTAAAAAAAATTGAGATAGGTACCATTTTATGGAAATCTTCAATTATTTGACGGTAAACCTTTCGAATAAGAGTGAAAAAATATCAAAATAATTAAATTTGTATCAGTTTTAGACACAAAAACGAAACAGTTTCAGGAATTTCCGGAAGCTCCTGTGACGTAAATTAGTTCTCCAACTTTTAAAACAGATATAGAACATACATATTATTTATATTTGCCCCCCCCCCCTAGAAAATTTTGTTTTTTATTAAAATGCCTAAGTTTATAACTTACAACATTCATTAAACAATAATACGCACATGAAAAAATCGATGAGTGTGTCACTGAATATTTTTATTAAATAATATATTTTTTGTTAAATAATTTCTGTTTTTAAACTTAGTACATGTTATGAATTCTAAAATATGGTATATTTTACTGTTTTAGATGATACGGCGGCGGCTGAATCGTCATCTTCAAATTCCTCAATATTGGCTGAACCAGCATGCACACAATTACTAAACTCACATCATTACGTAAATCTTACAAAAAAAGGATCAGAAGGATCGGTTGTACAGGTATTGATATTCTGTTAATTGATATTAATTAATTCTAATTTTTATTTCGCTTTTTATTAATTTTTCCTATTTTCAATATGCAGGAAAATGGCGGAAGTTTACAATTGACATTTAAAAAATCAGCTGAGGACATGTATTTTATAAATTGGAACTGGCCACTTATACGAAAGTTTTGTGGTTGGATGATGTTATCCTGTTTGGTAGCTGCGTGTGCTCTAGTTGTAGCGATGGTTTGGACACTTCCAAAAAAATGCAATCCAGAAGTTGCTTGGTATCAAGGTTCACTATTTTACGAAGTATTTCCAGCAAGTTTTGAAGATTCAAATAATGATGGCATTGGTGATTTACGAGGTCTCGCTTCAAAAGTAGATTATATAAAAAAATTGGGCGTAAGAGCTATACGTTTAAATTCGATTTTTCCGGCTGAAAGGTATCTCGAACATTTTGATAAGAACATAACAACGTTATTTGACGTCGATCCTTCGATAGGAAATCTTGATGATATAGAATATTTGTCAAATGAAACTAATTTAAGAAATATATCACTAATATTGGATCTTCCAATTTTTCCATTAGTATCCAGTTTACAACCTATCAGATATAAACGAGCGATTTATAATAAAAATGAAACGGATTCTGATACAGATTATATTTTCGGTGAAGAGTCTCCCGAGTTCTCTGAAAGAGAAGAAACTGTTTCAGCCGCTATAAGATTTTGGTTATCCAAAGGTGTTGATGGATTTTATTTAAAAGGCTTAGAAAAATACGTCAATGATCCTTTTTTTGGAGAATCTTTACAGTACTGGAAACAAATTTTGGGAGGCAATCGCTGTCTTATTGTTGACAATAAAGTTTTAAATGCTGCACCTTACGAATTAAAGAACACACTTTTAGCTCTCGTCGATTTAGTCGATGTGAGATTGGATTTTAACAACGGAACGGATTCATTAAAACGTCAAATTGAAGTCGTTCAAAATGGATCTCTTTGGTCGAAACCGAGCGCCCCTTGGGTTCACTGGAGCGTTGGAAATGTTGATTCTGAAAGACTTTCGTCTACATTAACTAGAAGAAACGCAACACTCGGTGCTACGTTGTTGCAAATGATGCTACCGGGAACTCCAAGTATTTTCTACGGAGACGAAATAGGACTGCAAGAAATATCTGATCCAGACGGTGGAAGAACGGATTTGCATCATATTCATTATCAACTTTCAGCAATGGCTTGGGAAAATGTCAAAAGACCACATAGAAATGTTTTCTTAAAACATTCAGGTCACGCTGATTTCACTTTCAAAGACGCTATTGCAAAGATGGTTGTAATAAGAATGGATGCACCGTCTATTTACGTAAATGCTATTTGGAAAGAAGGCAAAAGCAGTTCAAATACGGCTATTAAATACTGTAAACACGAAGTAATTGTACTCGAAAGGTGGTATCCAAGGAGAAATTCGTTTGTCTGTGTCAGTAATTTAGGTCCCACCCAAATTACTATTGACCTTTCAACGTTTTATTACAGTGGAAATATTACAGTAGGACCAAGGCCTGATTCGGAGTCGGAAAAAATCTCATTTAAATCTGTTTCATTGTGGGCAGGCGAATCTGTTATTGTTAAATTGGATAAATAAAGTTTATAAATGTGACTGTTTATTGTGTGGTTTATTTCAAAATAAAATATATACAGTGCGCTCACTTGAACACTGAACTAAAGCTGAATTTCATGATTTTTATTTCATTTAAAATGTTTTCATTTCGTACGCCGTCATAAACTTTAGATTTTAACTGATCCCACTGTATATCTGTATATCTATTTCATTATCAAAATACAGATTATCTGTGAGAAATTACGGTATTATTATACTACCTAACAATGGAAATTATTATTAATGATCAATACGATTAGATTCCTTACCGCTAATTTTGTAACCTATGATTTCTTTAAAAACCTGCAATTTTTACGAAATTCTATAAAATTCTTAGATCGAATTCAAATTCGACATGCTTGTAGAAACATATATTACACTAATCTATATTTTTCGATTTTATTCAAATTCGAAAAAACAATAGAATTTTTTTTTAAGTAGAACTATGTCTTTCTCGGCGGTATACAGGGTGAGTTCGACCACCCGTATCAGTCGTTTTTTTCGAAAACGGTTAGTCGTAGAGAGTTGTGTCAAAAATTTGTATTATAAAAGCCCTAATAAAGAATCGAATGGTGATAATTTTTTTTCCCGGGAAGGTCGGCTTCCCTATTAGTTTGCTCCAGAATGTCCAGAACTCCGGAATTATAAATGTAACGATAGGTCGAAAGTGGTATTGTTGAAAAGATCTTTAAAAAATAAGCAAGTTTTGTAGGAAAATTTTTTTTATTACTGTCACCCCTGTTAAGTAATATTTGTTTGAAATTACTAAATTAAAATGTCATAATAACGAACTTTTTAAAAGTCCGCATTTAAAATCTAGTTACCTATCTATCGATCATTAAACACTGAAGAAGTATACTCACAGTATAACCAGAAGAGCTCAGTAGTATCTGTTAAAGAGTAAATGGAAGACAGTTTGAACACTTGTGACAATGTCTAAGGTTGCTAGATTTTTAATGCCGACTTCGATCGTTATTATGAAAATTTGATTTAATAATTTCAAACGATTGTTACTTAACAGGGGTGGCAGTAATTAAATAATTTTTCCTACAAAACTTGCCTATTTTTTAAAGAGCTTTTCAACAGCACCACTTTCAACCTATCGTGCTTTCTAAAATTCCGGAGTTTTGAACATATAATAATTTATATTTATACTTATAGAAATTTACAGGGGTGGCAGTAATAAAAAAAAATTTTCCTACAAAACTTGCTTATTTTTTAAAGATCTTTTCAACAATACCACTTTCGACCTATCGTTACATTTATAATTCCGGAGTTCTGGACATTCTGGAGCAAACTAATAGGGAAGCCGACCTTCCCGGGAAAAAAAATTATCACCATTCGATTCTTTATTAGGGCTTTTATAATACAAATTTTTGACACAACTCTCTACGACTAACCGTTTTCGAAAAAAACGACTGATACGGGTGGTCGAACTCACCCTGTATACTATATAAGTAAAATGATGCGTTACAAAAAAAGCGGCCAAGTGCGTGTCGCCGGACCACGCACAGTGAAGGGTTCCATTGTCGGGAAGAACGTTCACAGTTAAAATTTAAAGTTAATAATAAATTTAATAGTAATTTATAGTCTTTTATTTGAAAATAGTTTTCCAAAAATAAGTTTGTATTTCATAGTAGGTATTTCTCAAAGACACTGTGCGGTCGCTAAACTCAAAAAAATAGCGTGTAACTGAAAATATCCCATATCTCAAAAACTACAAAACATATCTTATTCAAACCAATTTTCGTTGGAAGTGTTTTTTTAAATTCTACCACCCTAATTTTTTTAAGAATTTTCCACCCCATAGTTGAACAGTTAGAGGGGGGGACACACTTTTTACGACTTTAGAAGCGCATATTTCACCAACTATTGACTTAAATAAAAATGTCATTTTGAAACTTCCATATAATTTTTCAAGACTTATCTAACCATACCCCACACGCTTATGTACACTGGAATTTTTTTTTCATTCCTCAGTTACATGCATAGAGTGCCACCCTTAATTTTTACTTCCCACCTCTACTATGGTAGGGAAGTAATGGATTCAGTCCGAAAACAATATTTCGAGATTTTAACAGATTTTCACGTTTTGAGACCCTAGCAATCGTTTAAGACAATTTTCTGACTGATGTCTGTATGTGTGTGTGTGTGTGTATGTGTGTGTGTATGTGGTCAATTTTTCGCCTTCGATATCTTAAGAACGGAACAACATACGGGCATGCCGATTGTTCTATTGTGTTTATCAGCCTTTAACTTAGATCTGATTAGATTTTGAGTCAAATCGGTTCAGTGGATCCTGAGATATTCAAAAAAACGTCCTCAATGTCACGTATTAACATAGGTAAAAAAAAATATAAATGAATTCTAGATGTTATAATATGAAAAAAATGTAAATATTTTTTTTCTCTAAAATGTATAGTTTTCGAGAAAAAAAATATTTTACTAAAAAAAATAAAAATTGTACGTAAATCAAGGTAACCATGATTTTTGCTATATTAAGTTAGCCATCAGTAGATCACCAAACAAAAAAGAGGGCCATGCTTTTTTCAAAGAATAAAAATTAAATTGTGTTTTAAAGACCACCAACAGCTAAGGTTATTTGGGCCTAGTCAAAGAATAAAAAAAAAAGAGTGTTTATTTTTTGCAAATATTTACTAGGTGGGAAGTATAGGACTGGTCATCAGTCGAATTTTTTTTCATAATTTCACTACATCATTGTATAGTGGTTCATAGAAGACACCTACCTTCCAAATTTCATCTATATAGTGCCAATAGTCTCCGAGTAAAATGGCTGTGACATACAGACGGACGGACAGGACGAAATTATAAGGGTTTAGTTTTTGCCATTTGGCTACGGAACCCTAAAAATGTGTGATGCGAACTACCATAGTTACGCCAGAGTTTGTGTTTTGTATCATGCATGTCAGGCACAATCGTTATTACTGTGCCTCTTGTCAATTTTAATTCATAGCCTTTAAACTCAAAAGTTAAAGAATCAGAATGCCTTTTTCTTTAAAAAAATGCTATTTAATGTGCCAAAATAAACATTTTAAGGCTGTTCATTTAAAAAAAGTTGAAAAACTGTTTCCTTTTCAATTTATCATAATATTATAAATGTTGAAAAGATAATTCTGAATATAAAAAAATTCGACTGATGACCAGTCCTATACTTCCCACCTAGTAAATATTTGCAAAAAATAAACACTCTTTTTTTTTATTCTTTGACTAGGCCCAAATAACCTTAGCTGTTGGTGGTCTTTAAAACACAATTTAATTTTTATTCTTTGAAAAAAGCATGGCCCTCTTTTTTGTTTGGTGATCTACTGATGGCTAACTTAATATAGCAAAAATCATGGTTACCTTGATTTACGTACAATTTTTATTTTTTTTAGTAAAATATTTTTTTTCTCGAAAACTATACATTTTAGAGAAAAAAAATATTTACATTTTTTTCATATTATAACATCTAGAATTCATTTATATTTTTTTTTACCTATGTTAATACGTGACTTTGAGGACGTTTTTTTGAATATCTCAGGATCCACTGAACCGATTTGACTCAAAATCTAATCAGATCTAAGTTAAAGGCTGATAAACACAATAGAACAATCGGCATGCCCGTATGTTGTTCCGTTCTTAAGATATCGAAGGCGAAAAATTGACCACATACACACACACATACACACACACATACACATACAGACATCAGTCAGAAAATGATCTTAAACGATTGCTAGGGTCTCAAAACGTGAAAATCTGTTAAAATCTCGAATATTGTTTTCGGACTGAATCCATTACTTCCCTACCATAGTAGAGGTGGGAAGTAAAAATACCTTTGCGAAAATCTACCTCCAGAGATGTTCCACCGCTGTTTTCGCGTCCAGTTTCCGAACAGCGTTGCTTTTCTTTGCAGTTTCTTCGGAACAGCTGCTATACAAATTACAAGTAGGTACGCACTTATAATGAATTTCACATTTCACCAAAAATTGTCTGTTTCATAAAACCGATTAAAACTCATATATGTACTTGCAAATGCTGATAATTTTTTAAAAATTTAAGGTAAGTACCAATTAGTAGATACTAACATACGTCCTACAACATATTAAAAACGTGTTGACCGTCAACCTAACACCGCCTAGTAGAGTAAAATATTATGACTTTAATAAAACTAAAATATTTCATTAACTGTCATGAATTTTATACATTATATAAGACGTACTATTGGAGATTACGACATTACAGTCCCTGGCGAAATTATTAGACGCACCTCGAATTTTCAATATGTTATGATAAAAATGTAAGCTATTTTCTTTAAATCTTTTTATACGTATACAACTGCTTATACAAAGTTGAAAACCAAGTCTGACGTCATATGCTTAACAAACATATAAAATGAATGAGCTGACTAAATATTGCGACTGGCGGCTTCACTTTTAAATGCTCGTAGCATCTCTATAACATCCTTACTCAGTGGTTATAACTTGCAATTTTTGCAGTGGAGGCCAATTTTAAGTTGTTATGTAACCAAGAGACTAAAAATAGGTATGGGAGTAAAATACACAATTCCTTAAAAAAGAAAAATAAGACAAAATTAATATACTATGTTATAGATTTATTTGGAAAAATTATTTACAAAGATATTTTTACTGATTAACAATGCAGTAAGCACCACTTTGAAATAATATAAACGACACTGTAAAATCAGTGTTAACAAAATTATAATTTAAAAAAAATTATTTTCAATAATAGATAAAGAATACAATAAATTAGAAACATTTTTTACATTATGGTTACATCTGTGTTGGAATCCATCTTAAAACAAAAATTAGCGAGTCTAGGAAAAAAAACCAGAATAGAAAAAGAAAACTTCTGAAACAATGTTACAATAATTTCTATAACTTGGGTTTTATAATTGATCACAATGACATATTAATAAGTTTTTAATTAAAAGGACTTGACACCAGAAGTTGAAAGCATAGATGATATTTTTACTTCCCACCTCTACTATGGTAGGGAAGTAATGGATTCAGTCCGAAAACAATATTTCGAGATTTTAACAGATTTTCACGTTTTGAGACCCTAGCAATCGTTTAAGATCATTTTCTGACTGATGTCTGTATGTGTGTGTGTATGTGTGTATGTGTGTGTGTGTGTATGTGGTCAATTTTTCGCCTTCGATATCTTAAGAACGGAACAACATACGGGCATGCCGATTGTTCTATTGTGTTTATCAGCCTTTAACTTAGATCTGATTAGATTTTGAGTCAAATCGGTTCAGTGGATCCTGAGATATTCAAAAAAACGTCCTCAATGTCACGTATTAACATAGGTAAAAAAAAATATAAATGAATTCTAGATGTTATAATATGAAAAAAATGTAAATATTTTTTTTCTCTAAAATGTATAGTTTTCGAGAAAAAAAATATTTTACTAAAAAAAATAAAAATTGTACGTAAATCAAGGTAACCATGATTTTTGCTATATTAAGTTAGCCATGAGTAAATCACCAAACAAAAAAGAGGGCCATGCTTTTTTCAAAGAATAAAAATTAAATTGTGTTTTAAAGACCACCAACAGCTAAGGTTATTTGGGCCTAGTCAAAGAATAAAAAAAAAAGTGTTTATTTTTTGCAAATATTTACTAGGTGGGAAGTATAGGACTGGTCATCAGTCGAATTTTTAAAGTAAAATTTACAACAATTATTTAAAATGGTAGTGATCCCTAAAACCAAAATTTAGAGTTCACCGATTATACTTTTGAACGCGTTTCCAGGTTTTATTCTCAAAAAGTGGCAACTGTAGGTATTTTCAATTATAAATTGGAAATAGTATCAGGCTCTGGGAAGTAGATGGGTTTTTCTACAAAATTTTTTGAAATTCAATGTATTTAACTATTTACCCAGTTTTCTGGAAACAAGTAAATGAAAATTGGGCTTCAGGTGTTTAAAGCCATCTTAACACTAAACTTTTCCACTATTAATTCTAAATCTTCTCTGTTCAATAACTATGACTGAGGTAGTTAAAAAATCATGACTAAACCGATTCTCCACCAACAAATTATCGGTGGAGGACGATATTATGTAAAGTGTCAACAATAAAAGTATGTCGATTTTGTTGACGACATTTGATTAATACAAAAACCAAGAATAGAAATTAAGAAATGCATGTTCAACAGAAGTTTTATACAACTTACATTTTTCATTAAAAAATAATGTAGATATGTACATTAATATAAAATTATACTATTCTTAAAACCTGAATAAAGTATTCTTAAGATAATTATAGTTATATTAATGAAATTAATTACTAGGGAGTAATTATTGCATTTCGTAATAATGGCACCCTGAGTTTTGTATATAAAAATATTTAATATAAACAAACTGTTTATATTTTTATCATTACATAATAAAAATGGATATATAAAAAATGATGTCAAAAATAATTATTCTAAACTAATTTATAATATTCATCCCTTAATCAACATATGATTTTGTTTATTTTAACTGTTACAAGTAGTACAACTTTGTTATAATTTTTTCCCAATCAATATGCAGTGAACTGAAGTTTTAAGTTTTGATAATGTAACTTGTCCAGATGAAATCGGTACACGAAAATACTGGCATTTTTTTACACATAATTTAAGCTAAAATATCTTTAATTATTAATTAGACTATAATGTTCAATCTGGATAGTCATTATTTTAATAGCATTTTACAATAAAAACCAGATTTCGCAATTTTTTTTCAATTTTCACCTTCAAGTATTTTAAATTTGATAAAAGAAACAAGGTGACAAAGAATCGGCAATAAAAATGTATAGATGGAATTACTTTCATTAAATTGAAAAGAAATTTAAACACTTTTAAGCGAACGGAAAAAATAAAAAGTCCACTAAACATACATATTACTGCGAATTTTGTATATATTTTGCATGTTCCTATTTAAGCTGAAGATTTAAAATCTAAATGCAAAATCTGGATTTTGTTTATGAGGATGAAATTAATAATTAATTTCGGTGGGGCTTTGACATACATTTCACATAAGTTTTTACGAATGCGATTGTGTTACCTTATGTTTACTTCTATTTTCAGTTACCACGTATGTATTAGGAGCTGCTCTCGGAATATCAGGCAACTTATCACTGGGATGTCTATGGCTAGACGTAGTTTTCCTAGCCGGTTTACTTATTTGCGTACTGCTCAATCCTGATACAGGATATTTATGTTTCGTAGCACTAGATGGCACTCTAACAGTACTGTCACTTGTAGGATGTTTCGGCATAACAAATGCCTTCGTCTGTTTTAACAACGATCTGTCATTACACAATGCCGATATTAAGGGAAGATCGAGGTTTTTACTTTTCTCTCGTAAAGTTCTTATATCAATAACACCACCTGCTGCGCCGGTCTTTGCTGTTGGCAAAGACGCGAGAGGCGAGGCGATATTTTTCAATTGTGTCTGATTGATTAACTTTTCATTCAGTTCGTTGGAAGGCGGCAACTGTAAATGTTGACTTCTACGAAGACTTCTTGTTTTCATTGTTGATACGGTAATTTTTTCAGCAACATCGAGCGGGGGAGGTGGCGGAGGTAATCTTCTATAAGGTAATTTGTGGGGCATATCTAATGAGTTAAGAATATTATCGTCCGATTTTGCTCGCGAGAATCTACTCATACCAAAAGGTTTGTGGGGCGGAGGCGGTGGAGGAGGTTCCAAACTGCCGGTTGAAGATAAACTAGCTGGATTGTAAATAGGAAACTGTACATAAGTGTCGGATAAATTTTGACTTGAAGCGTATCTTGTTGCGGGTATTGAAACGGGGAGATAAGGCGTTGAGCGGTATAAAACTGGCCTATTATTTGGATACGGCGGTGGACTTTGTGCTAAAGCTGCTAAAAGGGAGCCTTGTTTTGCCTCAAGGTATTCTTGCTTACTGAGTGCGGGTTCTTTAAGAGGAAACACTACAAAATCAACGTCGCTATACATTTGTTGTTGGTACTGTTCTATTTGAGACCTTGATAGCTGACTGGTATAAACAGTAGCAAGTCCAGGTGGTGGAGGAGGGGGTTGTCTGGGCGCCGGTGGGGGAGGAGGAGGTGGTAGAAATGTATAAGGTACAAGAACACTTGCTTTTGACGCAGCGACATCTAGATAATTATTTGGAGTTATCAATGCGGCGACTGGAAGCGCTGCAACTGGTTTTAAATTATCTGCAGCTGAGGAATAATAGTGCGCTTTCGTGCGAGATAATGTTGAATGATGCTTTGGAGGTATCGGAGGAACAGAAGGTACCGAACCTGTACTATGATTCGATACAGAACTAGAATCTAATGTGGAAGCGGCAAAACTCGGTGCTGAATTAACACCAACTACACTTGTGTGCGCTGTAAGAATATTTATCTGCGGTCGGGTTTTTATGAATCGAGCTGATGCTTCTTCTGAAGGATAAACTGGAGGAGGTATTGGTGTTTCAGGAACGGTAGGAGGACTATAAGGGTAGGGAGGTGGATCCTTCATTGGAACAGATAAATCTTCACTAAAACATGACAATGCTTCATCAAAATCTGTAGCCAACTGATCTTTGCTTATCATTGCTGGATATGGAGGTGGAGGACGATAATGAGAAGATGCAGTTTCGGAATCAATACTACAATTTGTAGAATCAACTATTCCAAGAAGAGAATTGTTGATGTTATTGCTATCAACACGTTTCGGTGGCATTGGCGGAAAGCCTTGATAGCTCGACGGTAAAGTGACGTAGTCAGAATCCGAATCCAATGTATGACTGACTGTTTTATGTGACGGATAAACTCCTCTGCCCACTATTAGATCAGACAGTTCTTCAGCAGATAAAAGAGCCTGTTTATTATCCGTTGGATCACTTCCATCCCCTCGAAATGAACCGGAATTACTTATATTTGAATTCGATCTGTCTCTAAATGCTTCACTGCTATCTACTTGATCAATGTCGACAAACTGTTTATCTTCACTCGAAAATGAATTACATAAACGATAAGATGATCTGCTTTCGTCGTGTGAGCTTTCAGTACCGTCGGCAGTATCACTAGACGCAACTTGACTTGAATTCATTGTGTAAACTCCACTGGTTTGACTCGATACAGTGTTTGCATTACCTAATGTGTACACTCCAGAATTAGTTTCTCGTGTATCTAATTCTATGCACGTTGCATCACTAACTGCTGAATTTTGCGCGGTGTGACTATACCCCAATTCGAGACTGCTACTTGTAGAAGGCCTTCGACCTGTTTTTGTAGCTCCTGCTATTACAACAGTACTGCAGCTAGATGAACATTGTGACCCCGTGCATTTTGTCGCTGTTTTTTGAGATATACAACTTTCATTATCTGTTTGTTTTGCGTGAACGCCTTTAGTAGATGATAAGGGTTCACTGCTATCTGTACTTACACTGCTGTTAGACAAAGCATCAGACTGATTTATCTTCATAATCTCAATTGTATCAGCTAACGATGATGACGCATTTTTCTCCCCTGGTTGGGCTGATGCTGACGAAGATTGTCTGCTTACTGGGTTACTATCTAATAAATGAGCAAGAGCTAAACTCTCAGTTGACGGAGCAGGAGGACACGTTATCATAATTTCTAGTTCATCTTCTGAATGTACACGGTCACTTACTATTCCAGATGTTGTATTTGACGAAGTACTCGATATAACTGATATTCTTTGATCTAGTCTGCCTGCCTTGCAAGGCAACCTTGAATACAAGTAGCAATCCCTCAAACACCGTCGCTGTTCTTCTTCCTGTTTTCGAGCTTCGTTTAATCTAGGAGCCATGGCCATTGAGAATTGATGGGTATCTCGACATAATGCTAGCAAAAGTTTACTTTTTTCGTCACTGCTGGTATACAACGTTAATTTTTCATGTCCAGTGCGTATTTCGAATTTTTTTCTTTCGAAGCTAAGTTTTCCAATTGAACCCCATAAAAATGTTGATGCAGGATTATTGTCAGGGCATACTTTGATTCCATGAGCACACACTGCTAATAAAATTGAACCAGGTAATATATCCTGTTTGGTGGCTCTTAATCGGAATACGTGTGCGTTGATAGGTTCTTGCAGCTGACACGCTTCACGTATATACTGTAGTTCTGCCTCTATTTTTGTCAGACCTCGATTTTCTCTATGATTAGTTTCTATGGCTTGTATACCCCAAGTTGTTCTTAGAACTGGGGGAACATAATCCTCTGGCCGGAAATATGTTGATGAAGGATTGTCGATACGATCTCCTAGGTCAGCTTGAAGCGCTAAACCTGCTAACAGGATAGCATGTTCTGGAGCTGAATTCCCGCCACCTCCATTGGTGCCTGACGCGGTCCCTCCAAAGCCTCGGGAGGCAGCGTTGTGACGTAACTGAAGGTAATAATGGTGCCTTGTCGCTTCGTCTCGGAGTAAAAGTGGACTGTCGACATAGAACTGAACACGGAAATAGAATGCCAGAGCTGGTCTCCCATTCGCATCCAGACCCTGTAAAATAATAATGATAAATTATTTAATTAATAAATCACAGAATTTAATAACAGAAAAAGATGAAGACGACTCTAACATTATATTAACTGTCAAATTTATTTTAAGATAAACTCTCAGTTGTGTGGGAGATGATATATTTAAACTCTAAATAATGGAAATCTTGCACAATATGTATTATTCAATATAAACAATTCGACTGGTCTGGTCATATTTCAGAGAAATCAATTTATAAGAATTAGTTGTTTGGTACACAGTGCTAATATTTGTTCAGCTTTAACAATATAATCAATCTTTTTCTTTCGACATAGAGAGCGTCTTCGATACAAAGCGCAAGCCTTTGAAATAAAGAGTATTCTCAATTAAATACAAAATCTAAAATAAATTATCCTTATTAAGTAAAAAAAAAAACGGTGTGAAACTTACGTGCGTATGAGACGATCTCCAGCTTTTTGGTGCATATTTTGAAAGTTTGCTTTCTGGTTCGGCGAACAAATACTCTCCATCTATAACAAAAAAACAAAATTAGTTGATCTAATAAAAAGTAGAAAAAATTGGGATATTGTCGGTTATTCTTATTTTTGGGACACTGAAAGTTTGACATTACTTTGGAAATTAAAAAAGAAAGGTATCTGTTTATGAAACATAAATTATATAATTTCAAAACGCAGAAACATTTTTTTTAATTAATAGATACGTAATAAGATTTTGCATGTTACTGTTAAAAAGATTAACAATCAGTAGACAAGATTATTAATAATACTTGTCGTTCTAGTAATGACCTCTGAAGAAACGACGTGACGCTGAATTGTTAAGAAGCGACGACCCGCACGAATGGCCGGATATGAGACATTATGAAAATATTCATTCGAGTCGTTCAGAGCAGTGATATTCCAGTAAACTATAATTTCACACTTTAATACTGAATTGCATTTTTATATTTTTTTCCGAAAAACTGAATCATGAAGAATTTAGTAACTGTTTTTTAACTTCCCATTGGAAGTTATTGTAATGGGTCCGAAAATCGAAATCAAAAAGGAAAAAAATTTTTTATGTTTCAAGGTCACTACACTATTTTTACACTACTTTTAGAAAGATGTCTCTGTGTGTGTGTGTGTGTGTGTGTGTGTGTACGTATGTACGTACGTACGTACGTATGTATGTGTCCATTTCTTTCTAAGACGAAATCTCGAGAACGAAAAATGATATCGACTACGTTGGGGTGCCAATCGACGCGTATTAACGTATATATGATCTGAAAGGAGTTTTTTTAAAATCGGTTCAGCCGTTCTTTTTTCTTAACCAAATAACCTCCAAAAAAGTAGATTTTACACAATATCTCGCGAATAAAAAATTATATCGACTTCGTAAGGGTGTCAATCGAGGCGTGTTAACGTCATTTTGATTCGACATAAATTTTATAAAAATCGGTTCAGCCGTTTTTTTTTTTTTTTTTTTTTAATTATTGATGTTTTAATGATTAAAATGATTACTTTTCTGTGTAATATCTAATTTAATTATTATTATTAAATATTTATCAAACTGGGAAGTTCGTCGTGTGGACCTCAAGGGTCGCACTTTAGTCCTAATAAACGACCCACCTCACGGCTTGTTTTAATAATATAATCAGGGCCCCGACATTATGAGATGGACTCCCTGGCCATAACCTGAAACCCAATATGGGCAGTAAGTAGATAATAAATTAATGATTCCGGGCTTTGAAAGCGAGGAAATATGATTAACTCTACATTATCAATAATTTTCAATGATTCACTCTACAGACATTTTTACGACTAATATGAGTGAGAGTTTTATAGTATGATCAATCAATTTACATAAATCTTGTAAGTTTTATTATAATTTATAAATAGAAAAGCTGATGTATTTGAAATTAACTGCTTCAAAAGTCTAAGAAATCTATACTTACAACACGCTAAATTATATTCTTATATAACATACAAGACAATTCATAATAATATGATACATTTGCAGCCTTTTTAATGAAAATATATTTTTAAAAAGCTTAAGCAAAACGAATTAAAAAGGACAAAGGAGTTTCAGCACAAGTCAAAAGTTTTTCCATTAATAGTTTCAATATTAATAAATTGAAAATCTCAATAAATTGAAAATATTAATTGGCTTAAAAAATAGTTACCATCGTCTTAATTTGTTAAATAAAATTTATTGATTAATGGTTATAATAATATTACTCGTATATTTCAAGTATCGTTGATTTAAAATGACTTCTAAAAAGAATATAAATATAGACTCTGCTGCTCGGAGCATCATAAATTTTGTCATAAATTTAAACATTTAAATTACTTTTTAGGGTTCCGTACCTCCGAACGGAACCCTATTACTGAGCCTGCGATATCCGCCCTTCGGTCTATCACAAGGTTCTATCTCACAAACGGTAAGAGGTTAGTTGAAATTTTCACAGATTGTGTAATATGTATGTTGTTGTGGCATAAATCTTGGCAAATAATAATCAGAATTTAACAATTAATTTGTTTTTTATTTTACTATAACATTGACTCCAGTCGTACTGCTATACTGTATTATGAGCGTGTAATAACATCGTTCGACTGGTTCAGTTGGTGGAGCGTTCGACTGAAGAACTAAAGGTCCCTGGTATGATCCCGGGTTTCGGATTGCAATATATTTTTTTTTATTTATCAAATATTCAGTCAATTAATTTTTAACTTTACAGATAAATTTAATTAAATTTGATAAACATACAAAATGATATCACACATGGGCATATAAACATTTTATACCGTAGAATGGAAGACTTTTCACATCGTTTTCTACGGAAAATTTTCAATAAGAATCCATTCACAGAAATTTTATTGCAATTAGTTCTAGGTTAGCCCATTTTTTGAGTTAATTTGACTACACTACTACCTAAAGGTACGTGCAGTACGCAGCTGGGATTCTAGATGGTAGCATGTATCGTAGATGGTGGCTGAAATTATAAGCGCTTATAGGTTTGCACAACGAAGCTTTGATACTAGCATTGATACAAGCTTAAATCGCGTTTGAAATGTCAAATAGCGAAGACGAATATTTGTGTTCTTCTGCTACAAAGTGGTATATTTTAAATACAAATTTGGGTAGGAGCTATCATGTCCACCCTATTAATAGAAAACGATCTAAACATGGCGAATTTCATCCTTTATACCAAGAATTAAAATTTTACCCAAACCGGTTTTTTGAATTTTTACGTATGGAACATAACACTTTTAAATACGTCTTAGAAAAAACTCAAAACAAATTAAATAAAAACTGGCAAAATTTCTTTTATTAAACTAGTCACATCCATTCCGAAATTTGTAACGGCCATTTGACAGTTGTCACACGTTGATTGTAGTAGTCAGCGCGCTGAAAGAATGATGAGATACATTCTTGTATCTACCAGCTCTTGTAACAGCGCTTATATCTGCTACACTCACTGCTTCGTTGTGTACGCTCGCATATATGACAATGCATTAATTTAAGGAAGCCCTGCTATGATCTACGCTACCATCTAGAATCCCAGCTCCATACTGCACGTACCTTAACTCCTTATTTTTATTATTGTACGGAACCCTTGGTGCGCAAATCTGACTCGCACTTGACCAGTTTTTTAACTTATTAGCAACTCTGTCTCTATATGATACAAAACTCAGGTAGCTTGAAAGTTGAAGCAGGCAGCAAATAATAAAACTGAACTTATACTAAGTATCCCGCAGATTCAGTAAATTTGTTAACTAGTTTTTACAGTGATTTAACACGGCTGCTAAACAGAATAACGAACGATTTGATTTGCTTGTAAAACAATGATATCATCCCGGATGCCACGTTTCTTGAATTTAAATTATTAGACGAGAATTCCATGTCGTTGAATTTCTACATTCATTTAAATATCTATCATTAGATTCAACATTATAAAAAAATAGACATGCAGTGGCGTAACATTGTTTACACAAAATAAAATCGTCATTATGCCAAGTTAAGGGTCTACTGTACTTGAGAGTTTAACATAAATTATCCTTAATGAAATTGAAAATTTTTTCGTTGGAAAGCAGCCAATTATATAATTGATTCGAAACATATTGGAAAAAATCATTTTACCAACCATAGTCACAGTCAGGATTCTAACCTGAACCTTTCCACTTTCGCGGCGAAATGAGCTTACAGTACTCAACCGTGACATGATTACCAAACTAACATTTTCCTTATATGCTTCGGAATCAATAGATTTTCACTACATGCGAGTGATTTTTTAAAATATGTTTCGAATCAATTATATAATTGGCTGCTTTCCAACGAAAAAATTTTCAATTGCAATTCAGCCGTATAAATCTTATTAATTTATCCTTAATGAAGCAATTGCTACAGGCAGAATTATATGTAGGTACCTAATAGGTACATTTCCACAGTTTGATCATTACACGAGTACCTACTCCTTAAATTAAAGTTAATTAGAATCAAACAGATTTGTCTATTTTAAGCTAATCGAATTGATTGAACAACATTTCAGTGTTGCAATGAAATAAATAAATAAAATATAGGTCCAATTTAGAATTTGAGCAACAGATATCAATTGTGATGTTTTAACATTTCTTGCACGATTTTGATGGACATGTCCATGACATTGACATAATGACATTTTCATGTGCAAAAATGCTCTTGACGTAATGACGATCGTTATAAAGAAATTATTTTCTTTTATTGACATAAATCACTGCATGAAAATATACAAACCATGTTCTCCATTCAGGATAACTAGTTTTACCTGTTAAGTCAACAAACGCTTATTAGTGTCTTAACAGTTATGGATGGCTCACAAGAATTAATGACATATACGTAACTATTTGAAACCGAAGGATGTATTTTCCTTTTAAGGATTTTATAAAATAATTTCCCTTTGCGGCACCGCGTTTGAAAGTGTAATTGACAGCATATTATAGATAATTCCTAGCCGCCAATAGTGTATGGTTTATTGGAATAAAAAAACGCATCTCTTTACAATCGAACGGTGAGACAAATAGCCAAGAGCAGTCAATTCTCATTATTCATTAATAATTATTAAATCAACTGAAACCAATCCACAAGCATATACTTTTCTCAACATAATCAATCGGCAACCTGCCATCATGATATTAAACGTCAAACAATTGTTAGGATCAGTGGCGTAACTTCACTTCGCGGGGCCCAGGTGTAAATTTTTTTTTGGGGCCCCCCTCCCCCACTTTACCCAACTAAGAAAAATTTCCAATTATTCATGACATCATCATCCCATCAACATTTGATTGTATTCTCAAAATGTTCTACGTCATATATAAACGACTCTGTAATTAAAAGAAGTTCTACTGGTATTCTTCAGATAATAATATTGCGCTCTTTTATATTTAAAGATAAATAAATCCTCCAGTCGTCTTCATCAATTGATTGAAACAATAGCATTTGAATCTAGAAAGTAAATGCAATCTGCGCTTAGATCATATATAATTGGACTGAGAAAAAAATCGAGTGTAAGGATTAATCAATCAGTAGTTGACCCAAAAATTGGGGGCCCCTCGAGGCTAGGGGGGCCCGGTGATTGCCGCCTGGAACACCTGTGGTAGATACGCCACTGGTTAGGATATACAAAGAAAAAATCAGAAGCCACTATCGGGACTTGTGCCCGAAATTCCCAGTCTCCGGCTGGTTGAGTTGCCAATTACTCACACAGTGCCCGAGAGTAGAATCTGTTCCTTCTAGTGATGTAAAATGACGGTCATTTAAAATCGTGACCACGTCACGATCATTTTGGTCATTTTAAAATTATTGATCATTACATAACAGAACACACGCGTGTTTACCAGTTTCAACAAGTATGTGACCGTCAATTATGAAAATGACAGGTCATTTATATAGCGTCATTTTTGCAAAATGACCGTCACAACCAATGTGACGTGACGGTCATTTTGGTCATAACCACGTCATGACTATGGTCAGATTATCGACTCACTTCACTAGTTCCTTCCCTATATATAACTATTTCAACACCAAATCACACCTCATGCGAGAGCGGATTTATTTTTAAATTATAATCATAACTAAATATTAAAAACTCAGGTCGCAGTGCCAAAACCCTGCCGACAATATAGTGTATTTGCTAATAATTGTGGCTTTATTATGTGAACTTAAGTTTGTTTTTGAACAAAAAAAAATTTAACCCCTTAATACATCCCTTAAAATAATATTTTTTTTCTTAATTTCAATATTTTTATCAATGCAACCTCGGTACCAAATTAAATACATCCTTCAGTAAGTAAAGCACTTTCCGCAAACTAGTGTTTTCATAAAATTTCTAAGTCCGGTCCTGTCGGGCCGATTTTATTAAAATTTTAGCAGCACATTTTAATTGTTACTAAAGGGTTAAATTTCAATTTTGAAACGATTCTGAGAATTTTTTCGGCATTTTTGGGCCTAAAAACATTTTTCAACCCCTAAAAACCACCCTTAATATGGTCCGATTGGGCCCATTTTAAATAGGCTTCGTGCGGTGATAGATTCCAGCGTGCCTACCAAATTTCGTCAAAATCAATTAACTCTTTCGAAAGTTATAGCCCGTACACACACACACACACACACACACACACACACATATATATATATACATATATAAATAGACATTTCCAAAAATGGTGCCAAAGTGTTCAGGAGGCTATGAAACGTCGAGAAATTTTGGTCCAACCCCTAGGTCCCGCCATCCAACCGACGCCAATAGTGTATGTGCCATATGGCAAATACACTAATAACAATAGCCCGGAAAAAGCCGTTTTATTATTAAATACAACATATGAGTTAATTGTGGACAAGTCCCGACAGTGGCTTCTGATTTTTTCCTTGTATATCTTAACAATTGTTTGGCGTTTAACATCATGATGGCATGTTGCCGATTGATTATGTAAAGAAAAGTATATGCTTGTGGATTGGTTTCAGTTGATTTAATAATTATTATATTATTGTCCACAATTAACTCATATGTTGTATTTAACTCTCATTAAGTCGTATTGTCCACCTTTAAATTTTAATATAGGTAAAGTTCATGTACCTACATCAACTATTTCGTAGGTCCATTTTTTTAGTGTGCCACCGGTGGTATGCGACGGCTTCGATAATCTTTTTTTTCCACCGGTGGTTACAGGATAAAAAGGTATTTACAGAGAGAAAACTTTCTCCCTTTCTGCATGAACAGTCTGGACTCTGGAGTCACTCCAACGTGTTTTGTTCCATGAACACTGAAATTACTGAAGTATTATCGCTGGAAATTCGAGCGTCTAAAATATTCAAACTGTCTCTCGTCTACTCGGGTACATACTGCGAAGTTTGTAACGGAAATTCGACAATCGACTATTTATCTTCCATGCTGCAATTAAATACATAAAACAAATATGTTCCTTTTAACAATAAACTGATTCCCCCCAGGGAGACATTGGGATGTAGTTGTTATTGCAATTGCATTCCAATGTTCTTTGGGAATTAGCGCTTCCAGGGACCCGAGCTCGTACCAGTCGGTTTGTGTATGCCGGCTGGCGGATTTTAATACACAAATATGTTATTTCTTGTGTTGAAGACGCTAATGACCTGAGTTGTCGACGCGTCTATAATCTACAAAAACTCGGGTCGCAGTGCCAAACCCTGCCGACAATATAGTGTATTTGCTAATACAGGCCTTGTGGCTTTAATACGTGAACTTAAGTTTGTTTTTGGACAAAATAAAAAATTTAACCCCTTAATACATCCCTTAAAATAATATTTTTTTCTTAATTTCAATATTATTATCAATGCAACCTCTGTACCACATTAAATACACCCTTCCATAAGTAAATCCGTATCAACAAACTAGTGTTTTCATAAAATTTGAAAGTCCGGTCCTGTCGGGCCGATTATATTAAAATTTTAGCAGCACGTTTTAATCTTTACTAAAGAGTTAAATTTCAATTTTGAAACGATTCTGACAAATTTTTCGGTATTTTTGGGCCCAAAAACTTTTTGGAACCCCTAAATACAACCCTGAAAATGGTCCGATCGGGCCCATTTTAAATAGGCTTCTTGCGGTGATGGGTCCCAATATGTGTACCAAATTTCGTTTCAATCGATTAAGTCTGTCGAGAGTTATCGTGTACACACACACATATATATATATATATATAAATATTTATATAAATAAATAAATAATTAAATATATATATATATATAAATATATACATACATATATATATAAACATTTTCAAAAATGGTGCCAAATTGTTCAGGAGGCTATGAAATGTCGAGAAATTTTGGTCCGACCCCTAGGTCCCGCCATCCGACCGACGCCAATAGTGTATGTGCCATATTATGGCAAATACACTAATAAATAAAAATAAACTGATTTTTCGCACTTTTTACAATAATATCTCATTACATCCGTATCAACCAAATATTGAGGATTTAACTGTTAGATATTAAGTCATGTAGAGAGTAATTGGCTCAGTGTACTATCGGTGGAACACTTCATCGCGAACGTGTTAAACAAAAAGGGGCTGTTTTTAAAATAACTATTTAAATTATTCAAGTGATGGCAGGGTATTTATTGAGATTACAGATGTTACACACTAATTAAAAACAAATTAGTTGATGGAACTACTGGGCTTGAGTGAGACGGGGTATCAATATTAATGATGACACGGACAGTCGTGTCTAAAGAAACTGAACTGCTGCATACTGTATTATTAATAGTAAAACAAGAATATACATTACCATTAACCAAGTATGTAAGTTTATATTATTATCTGATAATAATGATGATGTGCCTTCTTTTTGGTATTTTTAAATGTCTTACATTTACATTAAACCAAGAATTGTACTACTTGAGAACAGTTTTTTTTCTAACACATTAGTTTCTTATAATGATCAGTCTTTATCCCTTAAATTACACATTTATTGTTCAGATTTTAAAAAGAGGTTATCAATTCAATTCAAGTCCATGAATTACTTGAAATACATTCGTGGGAAACGAACTTAAATTCTGTATTTTTTAACTTCCCATCGGAAGTTATTGTAATGGGTCCAAAAATCGAAATCAAAAAGGAAAAAAAAATTTTATGTTTCAAGGTCACTACACTATTTTTACACTACTTTTAGAAAGATGTCTGTGTGTGTGTATGTGTGTGTGTACGTATGTACGTACGTATGTATGTGTCTATTTCTTTCTAAGACCAAATCTCGAGAATGAAAAATGATATCGACTACGTTAGGGTGCCAATCGACGCGTATTAACGTAAATATGATCTGAAAGAAATTTTTTCAAAATCGGTTCAGCCGTTCTTTTTTCTTAACCAAATAGACTTCAAAAAAGTAGATTTTACACAATATCTCGCGAATAAAAAATTATATCGACTTCGTAAGGGTGTCAATCGAGGCGTGTTAACGTCATTTTGATCCGACATAAATTTTATAAAAATCGGTTCAGCCTTTTTTTTTTTTTTTTTTTAATTATTGATGTTTTAATGATTAAAATGATTACTTTTCTGTGTAATATCTAATTTAATTATTATTATTAAATATTTATCAAACTGGGAAGTTCGTCGTGTGGACCTCAAGGGTCGCACTTTAGTCCTAATAAACGACCCACCTCACGGCTTGTTTTAATTCCTTTAATTAGCCAACTTTTCGTTCCCAAATTGGGGGTCATTTCCTAGACTCTGAAGAAGTCCTGTTCCCACTTATCTATCTCGAGTTATTCAAATTGAAGGTAGAATTTATAGGATACTTATTGATACTCGTTAGATATCACAATGATTACTATTCTATAATAAACCCACCCTTGCATTACTTTTTTTCTTACTTATTGTTTATTAAATGGCTTTACGTAAAATAAAAAGATAGACACCTGTATACTAATGTATAATATCTGAAGTTTAGTGCATAACCACACGTTCATATTACCACAACTGGTTTAGTTAGACACTTAGTTACACTTAAATTAAATCAATACTAAAAAGTTAATTCAAATAGATTTATATTTTTCTTAAACATTCTTGAGAATAAAATTAAGAAAAATCGCAGGACAGTGGACAAAATATTTGATTTATTAAATTAAATGTACGACGTTTCGTCTATAGATTTAGACTTTTTCAAGTACATATAAAAATAACAATATTTATGAAAATTATTATTAATTACTAACCATATATAGCAATTAACATAAGATAAATCTAAATCTATAGACGAAACGTCGTACATTTAATTTAATAAATCAAATATTTTTTTGTCCACTATCCTGCGATTTTTCTTAATTTTATTATAATCACGATGGACACGATTTCTAATATAAATTTTTGAGAATAACTTCTAAAATGATTAAGAATTTTTTGAAGTTATATTTTCAAAAGTTTCAACTAAAATTCTGATGCCAATACTAAATATCTAATCCAAAAATATCCCGTTAAAATATTCTCACACAAACATCATTTACAAAAATATCTTACATCAAAAATATCCGATACAAAAAATGTTGGGTTGCGATGTATAGGGGGAGAGGGTTTGCGCTAAAAACAAGACGTTTAAGTATCTGATTTGTTGATCCTCATCTTCAGCAATATTTATCTGAATAAGGCCCGTATTTAACCAAACACTGTTAAAGATAGAAGTTACTAATCTTAGAATAAATTAATTCCTTGAAATAAAATTAACTTTCAATTCATCAATCAATTCATTCGATTGAATAGTAACTTCAGGTACACATTTACTTCATACCATACACGTTGCACATTTTGTCAAATATTTTGATTCTAAAGCACGTTTACCAAAGATCCGACCGATGGCGCATCGATCGAAAATGTAAATTTATTTTATTTTACTACAAAAAGATATGGAATTAATATTTACCTGAAAAGGTCGCTAGGTCATATTGTAATTTGTGCATTTCGTGGCCATCCTATTTTATTAGGCTAATAAATATTTATACCCTTGAAATTGGACAGAATAGTTATTCTTACGATTTATACCTCCAGTAAGTAAGCTTAGCTACGTTTGGTGAATTGAATTATCGCTATTTATTCCGAGTAATAGTTACCAGGGGAATAAATCAATGGAATAAATAATTAACTAGGCTCAGTGAATACGGGCCTAAGTCTGTCCAGTGCAGATTCTTTAATCACTATTCTACACATTATCTTCCTGCATTATTAGAAATTATTTTATATATTTCTTTCTTAAAGTATCCAGATCTACACAAAGGATAACCGCGTGGACTGGCCCTGGGTGCTGAAGCGTCTCGGGTCACCGGAGTTTGTGAAAACCTGCAGGGCCCTCCCATTTCCAAATTCCAACAAATAACATAATATAGCCTATGACACTGGGACAAAAGTAGATTTTAAACAGTGAAAGAATTCTTCAAATCAGGCCAGTAGTTTTTTAGTTATAAGCGCCCAGAAGCAAATTTTGCCTTTTATAATATGCAAAGATATACCTAAAGATACGTATTTAGTCCTTTCAATTTATCTTTGCATCGGGTTAATTCAAGAAGTGTAAATGCCATGAGTATGAACAGAGCTACAGGACATGATTTAGTTGAGAGAATAGTTAGTTAACGGACCATGCCATCGACGTATGGATGGTATGGCAGGCAAGGTAGAAGTCTTTTATTTATCGCGGTTGTGCATGTATACGTGAGTGTACCGGGTCGGGCGCATTCCACAACGTTGCCCCGCGGTATACAAATGATCCCCGAGCCTCCGCACATTGTCGTGTGCCCCCCCGGCCCCTCTTCTACCCCGTATATTATATGCTCCCTCCTCGAGTCCGCCTTATAACACAACTCTCTTTCAAACATCGCGCTGCTACCTGTCTTAAGCTCAGGCGAGCAACGTCTACCAACCGGCTTGTGCTATGCGCATACCTTTAATGCTATAGCAAACGACGAACCTGAAATCCTTAAGCCACCGGTTGGGGTTTTATCGTGTCTTGTATCAATTCATAGTTTCAGTTTTCTACAATTTTTTGTGGTGGATAAACTGATTTATTTATTGTGGATTATAGACGCGTCGACAACGTAGGTCATTAGCGTCTTAAATACAACAAATTTACATATATCACTTAAAACTAAATAACATCACAAAACATCCATGAGCAGAGGTGGGACTCGAACCCACGACAGTCTGATTCAGAGGCCGCGACGCTACCAACTGAGCCATACTGTCCTCTTGGATAAACTGAAATCTAATTGATATTTTTAGTATAGTTAGTTCGAACGCGGGAAATGAAGATTTGTAAAAAAGTATTAAAATAGCAATGTGGGGACCTATGTTCTAAAATAATTTTTATATGAAACTTTCAGAAAGCTCTTAGACAATATTATTATAATATGAGCAAAATTGCATATATTTCCCAAACCACTGATCGGATTGGTACCAAAATCGGCCCCTAGAGTCTTTACTGAAACAAGCATTTCCTTAAAAAATTACTCAGATCGGTGCATTTTTGAAGAAGTTATTGTGAACGAAAGAAACTTTCACGGACAGACAAGCAGACACACCGTCTACGGTCATCATGCGGAAAACCACTTTTTTTACGTTTTTAAGGGTAGTAAAATCAGAATCTGACCTCGGAAACTATTTTTCGAGTCTGTCACCATACCTACTTTCATTTTCTTTTGGAACATGAAGGTACGGAACTAAACTTGTAATCGCGACTCGAGATAGCCGGGTTCTGTTCCTGCAGCCAATTATCTTGGGTTTCTTTTAATCACTTAAAAGTATTCTCTACTGGAAGTTACCCCTGCACTCTTCATCTCAAATTGTTTTCCCCCACCTAAAAACAGTTACCGCTGTAGCACAATTAAAAAGGCGGGACTGACTTTTTGAAAAAAAAAATTTTGACTCAAAAAAATCGCAATTTTTGAGATTATTTTTTTTCCTTTACTGCACATAATAGCACATCCTGAGCACATTACAGCACAACCTTCCTTTTCCAAAAAAAAAAAAATGGCGGGGCTAACTTCACATACATCTCTCCCGACGCTATTTTTAAAGCTAATGGGTTCAGGTAAATGCCAAATGTCGGACCAAGAACCACACTACAGATCTTCATGGCGAATTTTTTGAACAAAAGGTTTGACTACGTATGAGATTACGTAATTTTTAAAAAGTTAAGTTTTCCCAGGAAAATGTTTTTCAATTTTTCGTCTGTACGATCTTTGGTGTGATTCTCAGTCTTTCATTTGGAGTTTACCCGAGCCCTTTAGCATTAAAAATAGCGTCAGGAGAGCGGTAATCGTTTTTAGGCGAGGAGAAAGAATTTGAGATGTAGAGTGCAGGGGGTAACTTCCGGCAGAGAATACTCTTCAGAAGAATGTCCAAATATTGGTTATGAACGTGCGATTCAAATTTCCTGCTTTCGGGCATATATGACGTTAATTACAAAAATGGAAAACGCCAAATTATAGACTTTTCTATACAGAAAAGCAGCAGCTGATATAAACGCGTGGCATAAAAAGTATAACGAAAAAAAAATTCATTTTTCTTTTCACGTGCGTTCCACTGGAAGCCCGTGTAACAAACGAACTGCTACATTTCTCATTTTTTTCATTTCATGCAGAAAAAATAGAAGGTTTAAAATCATAGAATAATTAATGTTTCCAAAAAATCGAATAGGATTTTTTTTAAATAAAAACTGATCGTGTAAATAATATCGATCATATTATATTGTCTAAAAATCTATTTTAAAGAATTTGACTCAAGAGACGGTACCAGGAACTGATTTCGATGAAGAAGTCGAAACCAGTTGAAGATATTTTTAAGTTTGTTAATTAATAATATTTGTGCATAATTAATAGCGGAATGACTCCCTTTATTCGAAAGTATTTGTAAGAATCCTTGAACTTTGTTCATGATAATTATTAACCTTCGTGGTGTAAGTAAGCAAATCCATGGCCGAGAGAGTGTATTCTTTATACTGGACGGGTCCATGACCGAAGTTTTGCAAAATACCTACATGTTATTATTATACATATATTTTAATTTTTTTACAAGAGTTCCCTGTGTCAATATTTCGGCTAATCACGTCATGATCTTACAGCAAGGAAGTGACGAGTTTTTTTAGGTTAAACTAAAGCTCCAAAAATGTCTTTTGCACAATTCTATTTTATAAGTCTTATCTTCTACGCCCTATTAAAATTGTGTTTTAAAGACCACCAACAGCTAAGGTTATTTGGGCCTAGCACCAATTCATATTTTCAATTCATTATTTTTTTTTTTTTTAATAATAAATTGAAAATCCAATTCACACTTTTACCAGCTCTCGGGCTAGAACCCGGGAACTGGGGACTTGTAATAGAGGAACCATAGCAACGCCATGTGAACAACAGCATTGCTACACTCTCGGCTATTCTCAAGCCCTCTACGCCCTATTATTATTGAATTTTGAAAATAGAAGGAATTCGTAGCACAGCGTATACACCTTATTAATGTTAATTT
Source organism: Mongoloraphidia duomilia (assembly GCA_039654895.1). Classification (NCBI taxonomy): domain Eukaryota; kingdom Metazoa; phylum Arthropoda; class Insecta; order Raphidioptera; family Raphidiidae; genus Mongoloraphidia; species Mongoloraphidia duomilia. The sequence goes on along the minus strand of CM077517.1, from coordinate 10,748,048 downwards.
TCCAAAACGGCGTTGATTTCTTGCATTTTCAAAATATTGTTTGTAATCTCAAAAGATAAAACCGAACAAATTGTCATAATCTTGCATCATTGCCAAAAATTGAAATAGAAATTGAAACACATCGGGTTTTTAAGGAATTTGAAAACATTTTTACTTCCCACCTCTACTATGGTAGGGAAGTAATGGATTTAGTCCGAAAAAAATATTTCGAGATTTTAACAGATTTCACGTTTTGAGACCCTAGCAATCGTTTAAGATCATTTTCTGACTGATGTATGTATGTGTGTGTGTGTATGTGGTCAATTTTTCGCCTTCGATATCTTAAGAACGGAACAACATACGGACATGCCGATTGTTCTATTGTGTTTATCAGCCTTTAACTTAGATCTGATTAGATTTTGAGTCAAATCGGTTCAGTGGATCCTGAGCTATTCAAAAAAACGTTCTCAATGTCACGTATTAACATAGGTAAAAAAAAAATATAAATGAATTCTAGATGTTATAATATGAAAAAAATGTAAATATTTTTTTTCTCTAAAATGTATAGTTTTCGAGAAAAAAAATATTTTACTAAAAAAAATAAAAATTGTACGTAAATCAAGGTAACCATGATTTTTGCTACGCTAGCCATCAGTAGATCACCAAACAAAAAAGAGGGCCATGCTTTTTTCAAAGAATAAAAATTAAATTGTGTTTTAAAGACCACCAACAGCTAAGGTTATTTGGGCCTAGTCAAAGAATAAAAAAAAAGAGTGTTTATTTTTTTTTTTGCAAATATTTACTAGGTGGGAAGTATAGGACTGGTCATCAGTCGAATTTTTTTCTACTACATTACATCGCTTTCTAGCTGTAATAACGGTATTGGCAGTAGTCGAATATAAGGGGGAAAACGGAGTAGGCTGTTTCGTTTATACGGACGCGGGTGTTTTGGGCGTGACAACGTCTGCACTGTAAAAAATGGATGTAAAAATACTTTGAAAGTTAAGGTAGAATTCGCTCGATTTTCTAAGTGATTTTACATTATTATTTATTTTTACACAGAAAACTTCATAAAAACTTGGACTTTTACTGTAAAGTTAAACAAATTTGTGATTTTTGCATAAAGTAAATTAAAATTACATAATTTGTGTAATATTCCAATAAAGTGTGTAAAAATTACAAAATAAAATGTATAGTTACATATATAAAATGGATGAGTACAAAACAAATTAATGTAAAATTAGTAACCACGCATGCGCAATGTGTTTTTATGGAATCTACGCGATGTGGCGATACCTGTTTGCGACGTCATTGTCTCTTTGTGTGCCTATTACCAGATTAATCGCTGTCTACAAATGGACCATCGATAATCTATATGTAATCGGCCTTCTCATTTCTTACAGTGTGCGGATGCCTATTATCTAATCTACATTAGACGTGAAGTTTGCTTCGAAGCGACATCTCTTTTTTGGAAGGGAAAGTTTACTTCTCATACATGCACGCCTACCTGCGTTGTGAGACGTCACGACAAAAAAATGTAGATTGAACTTGGTACCACTCTACTATAATGACGTAAAAAGTATGATTAAGCTACTTATGTTATGTACCGCAATTATTCAAATGCAAAATATTTTTCTTGTCTCATTATGTTCATTACAAAAGTATTCAGATAAATTTATTAATCGCAAGTAGCAACTAATAAATTTATTGTTTAACTACCATTTATCATATTTTACAATAAAAAAAATACTTTAGTAGGTACTCAAACACAGACGAGTATTGGGTACATACCTACAGTATGATAAATTACTCATTAAAGCCACAAAAACACCGACACATGATTTTCAGTTCAAGTAATCGACCATGACGACTACTAATTTACCGTATTTGTTTTATGCAGACTAAAGAATTCTTCGTGAAGAATAAGGATCTTGGACACTAAGCCAAATTTCTGTTACCGATTTTATTTTTTTCCATACGTGATAATAAAATTAAAACCGGCCAAGTGCGAGTCAGACTCGTACACCGAGAGTTCCGTACAAAAATAAAAATAAAGAGTTAGGTAGGGGTAAAAAATCAACAGATTTATTTGTTTAATTAAGCTTATTTTTAAAAAGTTTTTTTACATATATTTTATTTTGTTCTTTTTAGTGTTTCAAAATGTTCCCGTATAAAATTTAATAAAATTAATTTTTAAACTAAAAAAATATATTACCTAACAGAATATTTGATAAATCAAAAAAAAAACAAAAATATTGCGATCCGAAACCCGGGATCGAATTCATTGATCTGTAGATCTTCAGTCGAATGCTCTACCAACTGAGCCAGTCGAACGATGATGTTAGACGCTCTATTATATTAAAGTATATATTAGTACGGTTGCAGTCAGTGTTATAGTAAAAAAAACGTTAATTTACTAAAATTAATTGATTATTTAATTCTAATTATTATTTGCCAAAATTCATGCCACAACAACACACAATCTGTGAAAATTCCAACTTGCTACCTCTACCGTTTGTGAGATAGACCCATGTGACGGACGGACATCGTAGGCCAGAATTAGGGTTGTATAGCACTTATTTCGTTTGCGAATGAGCCGATTTTTCCCAAACACAATAGAACTCTTCCAATTTACGTGACAAACATCCTATACCAAAATTTGGATTCGATCCGCTCAGACGTTTGAGTGAATCATTTTACTACATAATAACGGTGGATTACTAATAAGTGTTCAAAGATTTGCATATCTGCAGAGAAATGCATACCTACTTATCACCCCTCACCTCCATTGGAAAGTAAAATGAAGCCACAATTAATATTTTATGAATAACAAAGATATTTTCACTGAATAAAGGTATACGTGCAGTACGCAGCTGGGATTCTAGATGGTAGCATGTATGGTAGATGGTGGCTGAAATTATAAATTATTAAATTATTTGCACAACGAAGCTTTGATACAAGCTTAAGTCGCGTTTGAAATGTCAGATAGCGAAGACGAATATTTGTGTTTTTCTGCTACAAAGTTAAATACAAATTTGGGTAGGAGCTATCATGTCCACCCTATTCATAGAAAACGATCTAAACATGGCGAATTTTATCATTTAAACCAAGAATTAAAATTTTACCCACACCGGTTTTTTGAATATTTACGTATGGAACCTAACACTTTTAAATACGTCAAAACAAATTAAATAAAAACTGGCAAAATTTCACCTATTAAACTAGTCACATCCATTGCGAAACTTGTAACGGCCATTTGACAGTTGTCACACGTTGATTGTAATAGTCACAGCGCGCTGAAAGAATGGTGAGATACATTCTCGAATCTACCAGCTCTTGTAACAGCGCTTATACCTGCTACACTTACTGCTTCGTTGTGTACGCTCGCATATATAACAATGCATTAATTTAAGCAAGCCCTGCTATGATTTACACTACCATCTAGAATCCCAGCTGCGTACTGCACGTACCTTAATATAAAATTAAAGATTCAAATGATTTTATAACAAAATGATAAAATCAAACTTACCGCATATGAGCGCTAGGCCGAAGAGATCGGTGTCTATCATTCCTTGTTGGGAGAAATGAAGGCATGTTTGGGCGTATACTTCCTTCACGCGAGATTTTGCCTGTGGAAAAGGAAATCATTCTCAATAAAAAATATGTTAGAAACAAATGTATGTATACAGTTATATAGTGTGTTGAATTTTCCAAAGGGTTGTCACAAACTCTAAGGTAACTTCAAAGTGCACCTTTTGCTTTTGTGTAATATTAGCAATAAAACTTTATTGAAGTGAAACCTTCTTCTGAGTAGTGAACGAAAGTGAACCGTCACGCTTAGGTCGGTGACGTTGAATCGGGTTTACTCGGCTCCACTCGACATCAACCGCGCTCAGGTCAAGTGCAGTATACAATTGTGCTGCGTGTTACTAATAATTTATTTACTCCGATAAACTACGTATTACATGATATTTTTGTGGAATTACGCAGAATTTACGACACTGACGATTTCGAAAAAAAATCTGCAAAATTTTGCATAATTCTGAATATAGACACTGTCGTAGCATAATACACGATCGAGGACAGTGTGGTGTAACGGTTAGCGTAGCCGTCCTTTGGATCACACTGTTGTGGGTTCGAATCCCACCTCCGCTCATGGATGTTTTGTGATGTTGTTTTGTGACGTTATTTAGTTTTAATTTAGTTGTTATTTAATGTAATTTAAGACGCTAATGACCTAAGTTGTCGACGCGTCTATAATCTACAATAAATAAATAAAAACATAATTCACGATAATATACTTACGCTATTTCAGTGCCGATTACGAAAAAATACTAACAGATATTTGACGTTTTTAAGAAATGTTTTGCATCTAAATAAGTAGATAAATACTCTGTAAAAAATGCAAAAATAACGATAAAGGTTTGAAATCAGTAAGAATTTTAGTTAAATGAACGCGACAGAAATATAATTTATTCTAGTTCTATGCATAATAGTAATTAAGTTATCATGAATGGAGTAATCTTAGCACGACATTAAAATTATTAAAATCACGTCACATACAGTTATGCACATACTGCAAGGAATGATGTAACTGAGATTTTACTGTATAAATTTAAATTTCTTCAAACAAATAAAATATGCAAACACATTTCTACATATGTATGCACAAAAATTGAAACCCACGCCCTCCCTAATTTGGAGCCGCAATGAAGTATGACAACAACGAATTCATGTTAGCAAGTAATTTATTCAAACAATAAAAATTTCCATACGTTCATTTACTATGTATAGATGGATGCAAAAAAATCAATACATCAATATTTAAGATAACCCTTCACAAGACAACTTTCATTGCCGAATAATTACGATTCATGTTAGGGTTTGTGATAGAAAATTTAAGTTTACTGAAGTATTTATCTTACATCGTGTTTTTTGAAAACAATCACAAAAATAATTTGTCCTAAATAATTTTCTAATTTTATTTATTTAAATTTAAATCGTAATAAACTGGAAGAGTGGTCTTTACTAAAAAAATAACGTTTTAAATCTTTGAAATGCAAAAAAATTGGTATTTGTGTAATTTCGAAATGAGAAATTACTCATTTCAATGAGCAAATCAACACAGAACTTACAACGGATTTAATTATTACGACACAATAAATTAAATAAATTATCAATATGCCCTGTTTGCAAGCAGTGTAATAGTAATAAAAACCGATGGGGAGCCCTTCACGAGCAATTTATTGTTCAATTAAATTTATTTAACAGATATTTTATTTGCAACAATAAACTATTAATCCATTAGTTACAGTGGAAATATGCAAATAAAAGTAATCAATGCGTTTATTGCAACAAAGTTACAAAATAAAAATTCATTTGCTGCAATAAATTTGCTATACCGAACAAATGTAATAAAATTTCAACTTAATGTCATTTTATTTCAGTGTTCCATCTTATCCGTCGATTTTTGATCCTACTTAGCATTAACTGACAACTATTAAAAATAATTTATTGATGCTTGGTTTACATGATTTTATTATAAAGGTTAACTCACGGATCACACTAATGCTGATGCCTCTTTTATAGCCAATTGCTGAAACCATAATACGTAGCTATTTTCAAACCCAGATTGTTTTAATTATTATGCACAGTTTTACCAAGAAAAAAATACATCCATGAAATCTGCCAGTACCCTTTCATATGACTCCCACTTGGCCGGATAAAAAAAATTTGGCGTTATGTTAATAGATTGAAAATTTGAAAATATTATAAACCGATTAAGGCATCAAATTCAAATAAATTATTAAAAAAAGGGAATCAAGTGCGTGTTGGACAATGCACAGTGAAGGGTTTCGTAGTCGGGAAGAACGTTCACGGTTAAAAATAAAATTCCAAGGTGATTGCTGTTGGGGGGGGAGGGGGTTGAGGAAGCAAGTGCGCCCGCATTCTATTGGTACGAGCAAATGAGCATGCGCAAAGACAAGGCCAATAGAACGTGGGCACATGCATAGCATGGACATGTCCATAAGACAGGCTTCCTCCCTCGTCTAAAGTGGCACTTTATACTACATCACCGGATTTCTATATCTATGGCTTAGACACAATATAATATTACAGCACCTTACTGTATGAGATAATGAGATTACGTAATTCATTCTAAAACGTACTTATAGATTATCATTAATATCTTTAATCTTTACAAGTATACATAAATATCAATAAAATGAACTTTTGCAAAATGTAAATATGTATACGAGGTGTTGTGAGTAACTTTGCCGCCTTTATACACCTCGTCCGCAAAATATTATTTACCTAATTTGAGATAAAATTTTCATTTTCATAAACATTTTTTGGTACACTGCTTAAACCATGCTATGATGCTAGAAGTCTACTGATATATTTAAATTCAGTTGATCGATCTTTCCAAGCGCGTTTGATATTAATTTGCTACGATTTATCGAGAAAAAAAATGTTTTTTTCAATTACGCTGGCAATTCAATTCCCTGTAGGCTGAACATTATATTGGATGAGAATCTAACTTATATCACTTCTTGAATTTAAAATCTCCGCACACGCGGTCGCAAAATATTATTTCCTTAAACCATGATAAAAATACCTAGTTTTTGACTGAAGAGTGAACAACAGTCAACAATAATGAAAAAACCGGTATATAATATATTTTATATAACACATGCACGCTTTTAGTGTTTTTTCGTATCAGTTTTGCGGACCTTAAATGACCGTTTATTGACGAGTGACGTCATGATCCATTATGAAACGCTTTTCGAAGAATAATGGAAAAACATTTGAAAAACCCGTTATCTAATGAAAATTATGTACCTCTTTTTGGTGTTATAAATGAAATATGGTTACTATGGTAACAAAGTGAATAAATATTGTATCGAGCCCAATGTCTTTATTATGAGATGTACTTCTGTCAGTGACATTAAATTATTCAATTAAAGTCCAAAACCATGCATGTGTTATATAAAGTATAGTGTGCAAGACGTGTGCTAAATATTTATGCGTCAGGCGCGATGTTTTCAGCACTCGTATTCGGCTCGCGATGCTCACTCGCCAAGACTCGTGAGCGCTCTCCTACTACTCGTGCTGAAAACATTGCGCCTGACGCATAAAGATGTATTTAGCACACTTGTCACACAATATACTATTTGAATACTTTTTAATTATCCCTCGTACGCACTTACACCTTAAAAAAGTTGAAAATATTTACGACACCTATGTTTATCTTATGCAAACAGAGAGACCTTAAGCACTTGGAATGTCATAGTTATGTATACGTATACACATATGAATAAATAACGATGTTATAAGTATTTTGCCTGTATATAAATATTAGCAACCAATGTACACGCAGAGATGCAGCCAAAGTAATCTCACTTTAAAGCTGTACACTTTAAATACTTAAGAATTGTGGATAATCAATTATTTAATACGATATAAATACATTTTATATGACAAATCATCTATACGAGGGTAATTCACGTCCTCAACCGGAATTTATTTTAATTTTTAAGGCTGAAACCAAACCAGACAGACTAAGCGAAACTACCTAAAGCCTTCCACAGACGATAATGTCTTGTCTTAAAAAAGATATGTTTGTCTGTGGCGAGCTTTAAATAAGATTTTTAAACAATTTTCTTCTGTCTTGTGGAAAATAAACGCGCATTGACTTGAATTACACATTGACGAAACAAAGCAAAAACTTTTTTTCTTAAGTCAGTGTATTATCATTATCTAGCATAAAAACTGTATTTTTCGAAATAATCTTCCAAGTTCTACGTATAATCATATTTGTTCAAACATTCAAAAAGAAGAGTATTTCTGGGCTTGAGAATAGCCAAGCGTGTAGCAGTGCTGTTGTTTACATGGCGTTGCTATGGTTCCTCTATTACAAGTCCCCAGTTCCCGGGTTCTAGCCCGAGAGCTGGTAAAAGTGTCAATTGGATTTTCAATTTATTATTAAAAAAAATAATAAATAATGAATTGAAAATATGAATTGGCGCTAGGTCCAAATAACCTTAGCTGTTGGTGGTCTTTAAAACACACACAAGAGTATTTCTATATATACCACCAATTTCATTTCAATGATAGATCATAGTTTCTTGGCTGCATATTATATGATCTTGTCATGGACATAGGAATCTATAGGGACGAAGTATAAAGTACCACTTTAGGCGAGAGGGGAAGCCATTCAGGGGAGGGTGCATGCCTGTCTTATGGACATATCCATGCTATGCATGTGCCCACGTTTTATTGGCCGCGTCTTTGCGCATGCTCAATTGCGCCAGATGCAGTCGTCCGCGTATTTGCGCATGCTCAATTACTTGTACAGCGCTTGCGCAACTGAAGCGACTAATATAATGTGGACACACTTGCTTCCTCACCGTCCCCCCCTTAACAGCAACCACCCCACTCGCTTGTACAACATCCCTAGATTTCTATGTCTATGGATCTTGTGTTGTTGAATGATTATTATGCCTAAATTCAGGAAAACCTGGAAAAGTCAGGAAATTTTACAGGCCAGTGAAAGTCAGGAAAATGTCAGAGAATTTTGGTAGAAGTTACGGATTTTTTTGAAAAAAGACCGATATCTGGGATTTATCGTGAGTTGTTATAAAAACTTGCGTAGAGGAGCTAGAGTTGAATGGATAATGCAATACAAATTTTTTTGCCATACCCACTACAAAACAGCTACTTTAGATGTATGTATAGCGGTCTTTAACGAGTCAATTAACAGACAGGTGTAAGGAAAATGTTTTATTTTCCGCACTAGCGCAGAAAATAACGGTTGCCATAGCAACTTCTGTTTATTCGCTCTATACGCCTGCGTACGTCTGTCATTATACTTACTTAGTGGCACACTGTGGAAGGAAAGATAGCGATACAAATGAACTATCAGAATTTTTTGAAAATGACGTGAAAAGTAGGTATTTTGTAGTAGGTATGGCAAAAAATACCATCTATGTCTCGTACGGATCGTGACTGTATCGCTCGTTTTTACATACTGTCATCACTCGCCGTAATATGCCTCATTACGTATCTATAGACACACAATCTACTATTATACTACTCCAGCACTGGATGTGCAGATAACATAGGTACGTAATAAATACGTAGGTACTTAAGTATGCAATTAAACGCGTTTTGAATTTGTATTTACATTGTATGATTATAAATAGAATAACGTGACTATACGTTGTGTTCTCATTTTTACGGCATGGCGCCAAGAAAACAGGGAAGACAGAGGCGACTTTGTAACCCTGAAAAAGGGATATTGTTTACAGAATTAAAATCGGTGAAGTACAAACTCCGTCTGTACTATTTGATCAGTGAAAGAATTCCGATCTAAAGAATGTACATTGTAGCATAGAGGCTCTTATTTAGGGTAAGCGGCATGAAAACAAACAAACGACTGGTAAATCTGACAATATTGTTACAAAACTGTTTTCTGAGTTGGCGGAATAAATATTTATTTACAATAATTAAAAATACAATAACAATAAATGCAATAACGACAAGTCAATTCTAACAATAAAAAACTTAAACGGTAATTATTGAACTAAACGAGCCACTTAAATAACACTTAACAAATAACTATATATACAAGGATTATTTATTTGTAATTATTTATGTCACTGTATTTATATCAGATTTATTTCGCTGTTCAACACTGTCACAGTACAATCTACACTAACTGATTCCCATTGACTGATCAATATTTATATCACTGATCCGCTTGATGGCACGACTCACCATTCACTGATTGCCCCAACACGACACACTCGCCGTTTATATACATGCGTGCGGTGTACGCTCAGTGCGTCCTCGTATTCTCTAGCGTTGTCTAGAATCTTCGATACCAATCCACGATTTACTACTGTGACCTTTCTTTCTCGTGGTTTCTATTGGAGGCAGTGGCGTAACATCTTGGGGTTTGCTACATTATGTACACTGTGCAGTTAAAACGCTCGTGTTAGATTGTGAACACCTTCTCCGCGTATCCCCTTCCGCACTGACGTTCTTTACTTGGGCTTATCTCAGAAACCACTGCACCGATTTTGACTTAAGTTATTTGTAATTAATTGAAATTTCGAAGACTATACCTGTCTATCAAATTTTATTTTTCCAAGTCAAATAGTGTCTAAATGCGACCGAGAGACACAATATTGTACCAAAATTGGCCACTTTGCGGATCCCCATGTCGCCATTTTGAACTAAAAACACCAATCTTACGAGAATCTTTTAGAAGGTAGATTAGTGATGTATTGACATTCGCATTCGTAAAATTCATGCAAATATTTTGCGAATATGAATATCAGAAAAAAATAATTTTTTTTTAATGTGAAAATAATATAAAAAATTCGACTGATGACCAGTCCTATACTTCCCACCTAGTAAATATTTGCAAAAAATAAACACTCTTTTTTTTTATTCTTTGACTAAACCCAAATAACCTTAGCTGTTGGTGGTCTTTAAAACACAATTTAATTTTTATTCTTTGAAAAAAGCATGGCCCTCTTTTTTGTTTGGTGATCTACTGATGGCTAACATAATATAGCAAAAATCATGGTTACCTTGATTTACGTACAATTTTTATTTTTTTTAGTAAATTATTTTTTTTCTCGAAAACTATACATTTTAGAGAAAAAAAATATTTACATTTTTTTCATATTACAATATCTAGAATTCATTTATATTTTTTTTTTACCTATGTTAATACGTGACATTGAGGACGTTTTTTTGAATATCTCAGGATCCACTGAACCGATTTGACTCAAAATCTAGTCAGATCTAAGTTAAAGGCTAATAAACACAATAGAACAATCGGCATGCTCGTATGTTGTTCCGTTCTTAAGATATCGAAGGCGAAAAATTGACCACACACACATACACACACACACACACACACACACATACATACAGACATCAGTCAGAAAATGATCTTAAACGATTGCTAGGGTCTCAAAACGTGAAAATCTGTTAAAATCTCGAAATGTTTTTTTCGGACTAAATCCATTACTTCCCTACCATAGTAGAGGTGGGAAGTAAAAATTGACATTCGTTACATCACTACTGTAGATACTATAAGATTATGAGTAAATATCAATCGCATCTAATGATAAATACGACCCTCAAAGCATGTAATAATGTTGTAATATTCATTATTTCAAATATTTTGAAACCTTAGCTGGTACAAAAAATTAAATGAAAAAAATAATTTGAACTTCACCTTGTTTACTATTTTTTTATACATGGCCAAAATTACATAATTATTTACTTTCAAAATTGAAAATTGTTTGAATTACATTAAGAACTTTTTTAGAAGCCCTGGCCTTTGTACAGTTTAACAAATAACTAATAATCAGCGACTTGGAATTCTATCAATAAGGTAAATATTTGTTTTCTAGATATACTGAGAACATTATTTTGTAACTAATTATGTACGTAAGACATTCCATTACAAATATTTAAAAAATAAATAGAAGAAGCCTTGATGAGTAAAAAAATTACGCGAAAACTATTGGATAGTTTAAGGTTTGGTTACTTAAAAATGTATAGTTCAAGCAATATTATTTATTAAGTCATTTTGATTAACAATAATTATCAAACGTATTTGCAGTCTTAGTCAATATACGATGTGTACACATGCAAAAATTACTTTTATTAAAATATGTACCTTAATTTATTTATAGTTATGAGAAAATTCACATAAAACACTTATATATTACTAACTGAAAATACAATGCGAAATTATTAGATTAAAAAAACTAAAAGACATAAAGATTTCAAATATATTGGGATCCGTCAGATAGGTGGAGCTTCAAAAACATGGCGCAGACGGGAGGAAATTTCATATACGGGGTATACTTTTGCGTGTAATTTTATGATTTTCAAAGTGATAAGAAATGATAAATATAAGTGCAATTTGTGATTGGGCCGGTACGAATCCTAAACAAAGGAATTTCGTTGAAGGAGAACGGATTCTCAAAGCCGGGCATATTATCAAATGTCGAAAATATAACGAGAAAAATGCATGCAAAATGAACTGTCAAAAGTAGTTATCTTTACGACATATTGCTTAAAAACATCAAAATTAAAAGAAAATCTCCACGAAATTAATCATCCGCGTTCAATGCGCTTTTAAGGCTGGGTTAGGTGAATAATGTAAACACATAACTGCAACATAATAAGTTATATTGTAATAAGTAGGTAAGTTACTAACCTCAAAATATTTGTATACGAAGTTAATCCTATAAATTTGTTAATGATCAGGGATTCAACTATTTTAGTGCAGTATGATAACAAGTACATCTTATTATTACTATAAAATATTTTTTTAATTCATAAATACAGTTTTTCCACATTTCATTAGAAAATAATTCTCTGTAAAGTAAGTTTTACAAGGCAATAACTGACAGTGTTTATTGCCATGATATTAGAAAACGTCGCGAATTCCATTTTCGATAAACTTTTTGTTTATTTTACTTGTTTTATTTTTGTAATAAACAATTTCATCATTAATTTGCACTGTTAGCATGTAAAATTTTCCCTCGTTTGAGTACAATTTTCTGCCACCAGATATCAGATGCTCATTTGACGGACCCCAATAGGTATACAGTAAAATTTATTAATATGGCCACCTGTAGTTGCGGCAGGAACGTTTTTTTAAGGCCACCAACCAACAGCTAAGGTTATTTGGGCCTGGCACAAATTCATATTTTCAGTTAATAATTTTTTAATAATAAATTGAAAATTCAGTTGACATTGAAATGATGAACCCTACCCTAGCACTGGCATTGCCAAGTTGGGTAGGTTAAATTCCATAGACTAGTTTGAAAAAAATTTTGGAATAAATTTATATTATTATTATTTCATTTGAATTTACTACGGCTGTTTTAATGTATAGATATATTTTTAATTGGAAAAGGCAGCCAAATTTTTAATTTTTTTACAAAATTCCTTTACGAATAGTCTTTATCATTATTATAAAAACTATCCGTAAAGGAATTTTGTAAAAAAATTAAAAATAGTAGAGTAGGTATGTTATACGGTATGCGAATGCCTACTCATACTTTCTCCGCGTTCTGTATTTTTTTTACAACATTTCTTTACGAATACTCTTTATAATTGATGTCAAGTAGAAATATCGTTTTTTCGAAAAAAAAAATTGTCTGTCTGTTTGACTGCTGTCGGTTTGTATGTTTGGTTGCTTATAACTAAATCACTATTGCATTAATTTCGATAAAATTGCTATTAATCGTTAGCCTTAAGTTCAACTTAACATCAAAGGTACAAATCATTATTTTAGGACATCGGGAAGCAGCATAATCCCGTTATGTAAAATCGCGAGGGAGGAAGTCGCGGTTACTGAAATAAGTAAAACTATGAATCGTAGATAAAAAATGTTTACACAAAAGTTGTAAAGAATTTTGTTCTCTACAAGATTTATAATAATCATTTTTTACTAAAAATGGAACGGAACCGTGAAAATCGCAAAAAATCATTTTTTGTGAACTTGAACCTCGAATATCTCGTTCTCGATTGTTAATATTTTCCTTAAAACATCAAAATAAAGCGATTAAAAGAAAAAAACGTAGTATCTAATTACTTAGAACACGAGCCATATTTACGTCTAAAGTGACCGGACTATACACTGATTCCAGTTTCCACCTTTACCTAATTAATTATTCTTTTGACTGCTGTCGGTTTGTATGTTTGGTTGCTTATAACTAGAGAACTATTGCATTAATTTCGATAAAGTTGTTATTAATCGTTAGCCTTAAGTTCAACTTAACATCAAAGGTACAAATCATTATGTTAGGCCATCGGGAAACATTCTAGATTACAAAAAAAATATTATGCAATAGCACATAATATAATACCCTTGAGTGAAATAAAAATCTGAACCCACAACAATTCAATTCAAAGACTAGCATACTGATCACAAGATTATACTAGCCTCCTCAATACGGAAAGTAAATACAGAAATAAGGATCTTACCTCAACAATAAAGTAGAGCGTCTGCTGATGCTGAGCGGCGGTAGGCGCAGCGAGCAAGTGCAGAGCAAGGAAGCGCGCTCCCGGGGGCAGAGCGGCGGCGTGCTGCTGTGGACTGCAGGCGGCCAACGGGGCGCTCACCGTGCACAGGCCGGCTCGCATGACACGCGCGGCATCGCTAGTGCTCCAACCCCCACACTCGACCGCTTATCCTCAAACAGTGATTCTGAAACACCAAAAAAACATTGACCATACTAATTATCGGAACCTAGTTCTAATTCATATTTTTGAAACTTTTTATAATATACCGAACAGCTAATTATTATTCTTTTACATTTAGAATCAGGAGAAAAGTCATGGTATGATAGGTACCACTATAGACATACAAATTTTGTTTCTCATCCAGTTTACTAAATCCTTCAATATTAACACGGTTCTTTATTCTGACAAAAAAAAATTATATTTCCAATACTGAATTAAGAATGAAGATCCAGGATATAACATAGGTAGGGTGTTGAATTGATAACATTCATGTAGAGTATTGAAATTTGGAATAATAATTGTTTTAAGGGGTTAAATTTTTTATTTTGTCCAAAAACAGGCTAAAGTTTGCTGTATAAAAGCATAACGTCTGTATAAGCACACTATGTTGTCGGCACGATTCTGCACTATTTTTTATTTATTTTCTTTCAAGTGTTTTTGTTAACAGAAACTGTGAGCACATGATAGATCTCATATTCGTATTCTTCAATTTATTTTATTTATTGTAGATTATAGACGCGTCGACAACTTAGGGTCATTAGCGTCTTAAATACATTAAATAGCAATTCTCTTAAAACTAAATGACATCACAAAACATCCATGAGCGGAGGTGGGATTCGAACCCACGACAGTGTGATCCAAAGGCCGCTACGCTAACAGTTACACCACACTGACCTCTTATTCTTCAATTCTTTACTTAATTCGTATAAATGAAATAAATACCTTCCTATTTCTATTTCTAATTTCTTTATGCATGACATTATGCAAATTTCATTTCTATAACACAAATTATATAACAACCTTTTTTGAAAATAAGAGTTGACCTTATAAGTATACATACACCTTTAATATGCTAATTGAGTTTCTTTTTTTTGTTGAAAAGAATTAAAAATATTTTAACACATAAAAAAATAAATAAAAATACAAATTTCTGTATACTTATTCATGCAAATATTTCGAAAGGTCGTGACAGGTCATCGACTGAATACACTTTTGAATGTTAATAAGAGAGAATTTTGTCTATACAAGGGTCGAGTTTTACGTATTGTCGTCTTTTATAAATTCTTTACAATACGATAGTTTACTTATATAGAGTATAAACTATGACATTAGTGTCTTAAGACTCTTAAGTAAAAAAAAATACAAATAAATATATACTAACAACATTACTACTCAAGTAAACTGAAAGTTTCAATAAATTATTATTTATTTTTTAATTTCTTCAGTCATCTTTCCCCCCAGGGGGGACATTGGAATGTGGTTGCTATCGCAAATTGCATTCCAATGTTCTTTGGGAATTAGCGCTCCCAGGGACCCGAGCTCGTACCAGTCGGTTTGTGTATGCCGGCTTGCGGATTCT
The DNA here is from genome assembly GCA_039654895.1 of Mongoloraphidia duomilia. NCBI lineage: Eukaryota > Metazoa > Arthropoda > Insecta > Raphidioptera > Raphidiidae > Mongoloraphidia > Mongoloraphidia duomilia. Next base: position 10,732,423 of record CM077517.1, on the reverse strand, counting down.
AATACACAAATGGATTATTTGTTGTGTTGAAGACGCTAATGACCTGAGTTGTCGACGCGTCTATAATCTACAATTAATTAATTCAGTCATCTTTGATATCATAACTGTTCAACTAATAATGAGTTTTGATTTTTTGAAAATGTTTGTTTTACTTAATTATTATTTAGTGGTAGAAAGTAATATTTTTTAATCTATATCTACTAATATTATAAAGCTGAAGAGTTTGTTAGTTTGTTTGTTTGGTTGAACGCGCTAATCTCAGGAATTGAAAAATTATTTTTGTGTTGGATAGTCCATTTATCGAGGAAGGCTATAGGCTATATAATATCACGCTACGACCAATAGGAGCGGAGCATCAATGAAAAATGTTGCAAAAACGGGAAAAATTATTCCTTTTGAGAGCTTCCGTTGCGTGCGCTGCGTAAACGGTCAAAGTTACGCAAAAATCATTTATGACGGAATTGTTCCCGGAAGGTTTATATATATAGCGAACGAGCGTAGCGAGTGAGTAATGTAATTCCTAAACCACGCAACGGATTTTGATGCGGTTTTCACCATCAGTTAGATAACTTTTCACGGAAGGTTTATATATATAACGAACGAGCGAAGCGAGTGAGTAATGTAATTATAATATTCAATTGCGAACGAGCGAAGCGAATGTGTAGTGTATTTATAATATTCAAGCGAACGGGGCCGCTAGTATGTAATATGTGTACAGTGAATTTTAAATAGATTATTGTGAAAAGAAAGTGACTATTTCTGAAACACCCTGTATCAAACTACATTTGATAATTTGCATATCCAATTTTAAACCGGTCACGAGGCAGAAGACTCGTTATAGAATTTAACATACATCCAAAAATGTCATGCAAAACGAAAATCACCATATTTATATTGTATCTAACTCTATATTATGTTCACTACTTTTTATTTCAGGCAGCAATATAAATTTCATGATCCCAAAATTTATTTATAAAATCATAACCCCCCTTTTTTCGTAGTCGGGTAAAAAGGAAAACAAAATGTTGACTGCGATCGATTTATCCTATTTTATTATTTAGAACAACTTTTGGTCTATTTTGCAGCTCAGAATTAAATTATAATTATTTTCAACACCTTCTAATCTGTAGGGGAGGGATGGCGAACCTATGGCACTCGTGGCACAGATAGCACGCGACGGAATATTGTCGGCACCCCATTGATTGAGATAAACAATCGAAATAATTAAAAATATGTTAGATACAGTCAAAAAATTTGACTCTCATTCAAATAACAAGTCGACGAAAGTTTAATGGCACTCAATGCATTATCGAAATAACTCTTTCCATCTACGTTTAAATAATTTTTTTGTCAACTAAATTTCTTTAGATGCTTTGTTGGCACGTCATGGCCACATTAAACATTTTTTGACAAAAAATTGGCACGTAGATGTGAAAAGGGATCTCATCATCTCTGTCTGTACTCTGCAATTCGTTTTTTTACTGGTTTGATTCCAGATTTTTTGTCTTTCTGCCTGTTGGTTTGTACCAAACTCAAAGTATCTATAGGCAACTTTTTATCCGATTACGAAAGATGAGATTTTTGTCAAAACAGACAAGGAAGCCCCAAGAAAGTTATCCCTGGAATCTAACAGCCACTGACTTAAGTAACATAGCAATTCAGTCAAAGGCTGCAAATTAATGTCAGTGATAATTCAACACTACTTAAATTAAGTTGTCTGCTTAGATATCATCAAGTAAGAAAGTGTTCTGTCAAAATCGACTTAAAACTAACTAGTATGAATAGTATTAACTAAAATTCCGGTGAATCAAATAAAACTCAAGCAAATAGTAATTTATGCAACTAGTGGATTAAGTGACGGATTATACGCATCATAAAGAATCACTTTTCAAACGGTACACAACCATCTAAAATTATACTTTTGTTGCAAGCGTTGTAAAAAGACTATTAATTATTTCTATTATTCAATATATTTTTGATTTCTCAGTTCAATAGTTAATTAAAAACTTTTTTTTAATTGTAAGTTTTCAAAAGTCGAAGACTTACTCGAAAACGTCTTATATTTCTCGAAATGTCGCTTCTACACGAATATTCATTTGAAATTTACCACAGATAGCCTTAAAACTTTTTACATATCAACAAAAATATTGTATCCATTAGGTATAATGAATAAACTTGTATAGGTAGATACGAAGAAAGGTGTGTATTTCCACACATAACTTTTGTAACAGACAGAGCAGATAATAGCTTCTAGGTTTACGCCTCCGTCTACATACTACATAAACATACATAACATATAATATGTTTTGTGTTGTTATATAAAGGGCAACTTATTAGTCGTAGTTGCTACTGTGTTACTGTTGCCGCGCAAGGTAGACAAAGTACAACCCACAAGCTAAGGATGGTCCGGAATCATGGCTGTATATTTAAACGGGTCGCGCATCTAGGATGAATTCTCCGGGTTTATCCCGGAGACTCCGAGTTATACCTACGTTAACCTTCGATCTACGGATTCTCCTGGTGGCGCCAATTTTATAATAAAATTTATACGTTTGCCATATGGTAATGTAAGAAGTAGATGTCTGCCCAAAAAGCACACATCATCGAAATAATGAAATTTTGCATCTACTGTGCGTCATAAGAATAGTCTAAAGTAGTCACCCTAGGCGCGTCGTGTGAACTTGGCACCCACACTTGTAGAATAGGTACCACAAGAATGAACGAAGACCCGCACACATATATAATAAAGGTTTGAGTAGAGATTACAGAAGCCTCATTTATTATTGTGTGTTCTTAAAAAGTGCTGATTGTTTCGGCTTGTTCTAGGTCGAACAGAATGCACGTTCCCCTAGTTTAAAGGACTACGACCAATCGAATAATTCCCGAACACTGAAGTTGCCAACATGACCGAGAAATCTCAATACACATCTAAATTTGAGGTAATTAAAACGATCTCGAGGTCGCGGTCGCGTCGTTTTAGATTACTAAATTTATTGAAAGATACAAATGTACATATTTTCGTCGATTTTTTTGGTTGGCCTGAAAATACCAAGAAATGTTAATACAATTGTTAAGAAGATTTAATCTCCTTATAATGCCATTTTCAACTGAAGTATTTTGGTGTAAATATGTGTCATAATTTGTGTACAGTTTACAAAGCAGATCTGTGTTTCAATTATTATTCTCAAACCCAATCATAATTTTCTGCAATAATAGTTTTCCAGAACAAACTTCAGTAGAATAAACACGGCCTATCAGTTTACGAGGTGTTAATTTTACAATGATGTATTAAAAACAAAATTAAAGATAGTTACTTCTTACCACAACAGTTTTATTGATGGATGTACATTTCGAAAGCTATGCTTTCATCTTCATCTTCATGTACAGTGTTCGCTGAAGATGAAAGCATAGCTTTCGAAATGTACATCCATCAATAAAACTGTTGTGGTAAGAAGTAACTATCTTTAATTTTGATTTTATTCCAACCACAGTGCTCATATATTTTTATTACTTCCCACCTCTACTATGGTAGGGAAGTAATGGATTTAGTCCGAAAAAAACATTTCGAGATTTTAACAGATTTTCACGTTTTGAGACCCTAGCAATCGTTTAAGATCATTTTCTGACTGATGTCTGTATGTGTGTGTGTGTGTATGTGTGTGGTCAATTTTTCGCCTTCGATATCTTAAGAACGGAACAGCATACGGGCATGCCGATTGTTCTATTGTGTTTATCAGCCTTTAACTTAGATCTGATTAGATTTTGAGTCAAATCGGTTCAGTGGATCCTGAGATATTCAAAAAAACGTCCTCAATGTCACGTATTAACATAGGTAAAAAAAATATAAATGAATTCTAGATGTTATAATATGAAAAAAATGTAAATATTTTTTTTGTCTAAAATGTATAGTTTTCGAGAAAAAAAAATATTTTACTAAAAAAAATAAAAATTGTACGTAAATCAAGGTAACCATGATTTTTGCTATATTATGTTAGCCATCAGTAGATCACCAAACAAAAAAGAGGGCCATGCTTTTTTTGAAAGAATAAAAATTAAATTGTGTTTTAAAGACCACCAACAGCTACGGTTATTTGGGCCAAGTCAAAGAATAAAAAAAAAAGTGTTTATTTTTGCAAATATTTACTAGGTGGGAAGTATAGGACTGGTCATCAGTCGAATTTTTAGTTAGTTATTTGCGCTGAATACAATTGAATAGTAGAAGCCAGGAATAAGTTTTGTTCGCACCAATTGGTTTTCCAATCCTTGATACCTCGGTAGTACTCCATTGTACCTATAAGTATATAAAAGTTGGTTGGAATCTAAAACACCATCGTAAAGAACATCATCAGCGGTATGCGACGTGGACGGGTCTACTGTGAGATTGAATGGAAGCCGTGCAGTGCCACTGTACTGAAGTGGTCCAGGTCCTGTCGTGTCTGACTACACTCAGGACCGGACTCAAAATACTTTTTAACAATAATGCTCTGCAGATCAACTCAACCTTGTGTTGCGAGACCTTGCTTTTTGCCAAATTTCATTATTCTAGGTCAACGGGAAATACCCTATAGGTTTTTGTTGACTGAGTTTGCGAGTACCAAAATAAGTGACAAAATGGCCGTATCTTTTGATTGCGTTGACTTAGAAGCTTGAATTTTTTACACCTCCAAGGGACCGTAGACCTTAGTATTTCATATAAATTTCAATTTGATATCTCTATCCGTTCCTGAGAAAATGGGTCTTGACAGACGGACACCCAGTCAGCCGGCCGGCCAGCCAGCCAGACGGACGGACAAACGAGTGATCCTATAAGGGTTCCGTTTTTTTCTTATTGAGGTACGGAACCCTAAAAACAATATTACACTTGATCAAAAATTGTATTTATAAAATCATTTAGATATGAAAATACATACCTATTAAATAGGTATTTATTTTTCGTAGAAATTAATTTATATTTTTGTATACTTAGCTAAATATTTCATTTTTTGGAGGCGCGTCAAAAATGCAACGCGTGCGGTTCTAATCTAAATGTTTTTTAAAAATCGTGAAAGTAGCTGTCCCGCGCGGGATTTTTAATTTTAGCTAAAAAATCGGGACGTCTGTCAACCATAGAGATATTATAGATAGAGTAGGGGAGCCACTCAAAAACGCGTTGGTGCTAAATATAGAGAATGAATGTGTATTTCTATCACATGTCAGAATACAAGGAAAAGAGAAACTATTCATTTTTTATCTCTTTTTTCCAACCTGCAGTTGTGCGGCTATGCCTATGACTCCCCTCCTCTATGTGTAATATCTCTATGCTGGCAACGCTGGTTTGCTAAGTTTCATCCAGTACGGATAATCGAGGCTCTATTGTACACTATGCTATGAATATGATACTATAAAACAATAAATCCAGTAATAATATCAAAGTGTCATTTACCTACGTATATTTAAATTTTTTTGAAAATAATGAAAAATAACTTCATAGACAGGATGTATATTTAAAGTGACCATCCGTCCCGATTTAGACGGGACAGTCCCGATTTTGAGCCACGAGTCCCGATTCAACAAGTGTCCCGCTTTTGTCCTGTTTTCATTAAATCACATGCATTAAGAATGTTTATTTTTTGTCATTAGATATTTTTACCCACTCAAAGTATTTTATTTATCAATAATAATATTATATAATTGATACCTACACCTTAAAAAATAAATAATATTTAAAATAAAAATATTAGCGAGTTTTTGGGGGTTTCTAGCGAGTTTTTGGGGGTTTCTAGCGAGTTTTTGGGGATCTCTAGCGAGTTTTTGGGGGTTTCTAGCGAGTATTTGGGGATTTATAGCGAGTTTTTGGAGATTTCTAACAAGTTTTTGGGGGTTTCTGGCGAGTTTTTGAGGGTTTCTAGCGAGTTTTTGGGGTTTTTTAGCAAGTTTTTGGGGGTTTCTAGCGAGATTTTGGGGGTTTCTAGCGAGTTTTTGAGGATTTCTAGCGAATTTTTGGGGATTTGTAGCGAGTTTTTGGGGGTTTCTAGCGAGTTTTTGGGGGTTTTTAGCAAGTTTTTGGGGGTTTCTAGTGCGTTTAAGGCTTTTTTGGGCGTGGAACCCAACGGTTGCCTGCGCCGGGTTTTTATAGATCTTGTCCCGCTTTTTGATATTCAGGATTTGGTCACTTTATGTATATTGTTTGTTTATATACAATATTATTATTATTTGCACTTAATAAATACACAAATATTTATGAATCTAAATAACATAACATGGTTAATTTATTCACGCTATAATCAAAATGTCAAAGTTCTAAAGGATTTTTCTCAAAATAATTATTGTAATATGAATCTCACGATCCATTAACCAGTAAAAATAAAAGAAGTGTAAAAGGGTGAGTAGAAGATACTTGACAAGTTAATCAATTAAAACCAAAATTTTTTAAAAAGGTACGGAATTCCTTTAATACGAAAACGTATCCGATTCAGCTGTGTTGAAAAAGAAGGACACATAGAACAAAATTGTAAAAATCTATGCATATATATAAAAGAAAGTATAGGTGTCTGTCTGTCTGTACCGGCTAATTTCGAGAACTACTGAACGGATTTCAATGCGGTTTTTGCCAATCGATAGTTTATTTCTTGGGAAAGATTTAGATCTATACTAGCTTCCCGGTCCGGTTTCTCCCAAGTGCAAATCGAACTGATCAAGTTTATGTCAAAATCGGTATGAAATGTAATATTCGAGCTTACGAGCGAAGTGAGTGAGTAAAGCATTAAATTCGAGCGAATGAGCGAAGCGAGTGCATCCGGGCGAAGCCGGACGAGGTATCTAGTTATATACTGAAAACCTTAATTCAATATCGCATTGTGTTTTTAACGCAGCTACAATTAATGTAATGAACCTATACTGTACAATTTACACCCTAAGAATTCGACATCTTTTTTGCAAAAAAAATTATAAAAAAGATTTCATTTAAAATTAGTCGACGTTCCTTCCTCAAATGCAAAGACAAAATCCTTAATTTGACATTTTCTAATAATATGATGCTAATTGCTGAATCTAAAAATTACAAATCAGACCCTGTTGACAAACATTTAAAATACAATATTATTTTAAGGTATGGCCTGCATTCTACCCACAAGATACAAAATGAACAATTAACTTTGAAACAGATAGAATGGTCTAATCATTTGCCTCTGCATTCTTTAATACAATAATATAGTATGTTCTTTAAGAAATGGTTCACATAATTACAGCACAATAAAACTGAACAGAATATAACTGTTAATAACTGTCCATAAAATTCATATAAAAAATTTCAAAAATATATTTTAAAATTTTAATCGATGCACATTTTCGTGGTACCTATAAAAAAATATAACGCGCGATTTGACAACAGCATGCGCTCGATCTAGCGATTGATGCGTTTGTTTCACATTCGAAATGTGTTCGACAATCGCACGTTCATGGCACATCAGCTGTGTATTTTAACGAATAGTGTGCGGCCTTACGCTGTTTGCAGCTGCATTTGATGATCCACAAGCGACTTAATCGCACGATCGTGATACAAAAAGAAACATTTTTCAAAAAAATTGAAATCGCATTTGCTTACACAAATTCGTATTTCTAAACGATAAAAAACAGTATATGCTATACCTACATGGGTTTATCTTATACTTAGCTGTAATTTGGGATGTATGGCATCTATCTCAAATCACCGAGAAATTAATGACATATTTTTGTAAGCTTACTTCTTAATATATCTGCAATAAGTACACAAAATTTCAGAACGACTTACCGAATAGTTTAAAAAAATATACAATTATGAAATTAACATGAGCTCTTTTGGGAAAATCGCGCATTAATTTATACTTGGCAACAGCGCTCTCATACAGTCATGCATTATAAACATTTTTTATTTATTATTACCGCCCACTTTTGGGAACTAACCAATGAAATTGATAGATTGTTTGCCGTTCGATTCATAGTTTGAATGCAACGTTCAAGGTATCTGTTATGATAGTATGGAGTCATATTATGTATTATAATTTATGTATGTGTGTAACGTATCTCTGCCTGTCTGAGGTAAAAGTTTTCGCTATACATCCGCTGTGCTTGTGGCATAGTATATGAAGCAAGAGACAAACTTGTGTGTAAGACTATACATGCTACACACATATCCTTAAGATTACTTGTACGAAGAAGGTAAATTCAACTTGATCAATTTATAATTGGACACAGTGTATGGTTGAGTTACGTAGCCCAGGTTGTTAGCTGCACAGTAGCAGGTAGATTTGTTTCGTGGTAATTGGTAATTACGACCAGAGTTAAAACTGGTAAACATATCCGAGTTATATGTATAACTATGTAGTAGTTGAATACCTTTCATATAAAAAAACTGGGATGGGATGAATTATGGATCAGCTATTTAAATTAAAAACATTATCTTAAACAAAATATGCTTTATATTACTATAACAGGCTGTTCCAACGGTTAATTCCCAAAATTCAAAAGAATTTCTTGTAAAGTACGACGCATACTAAGTTGGGTCGGCCCAGCACAATATGTACTTTTAAAAGAATTAATAATGCTCCGCGCATAAAGTTGGATCGGTTCTGAACCCGATACAATGCGCGAGTCATTTAAATTATTGTATTTTCTAAGTGCCAATTGTTCCAGGCATTTTGTACCAGACCAAGTCGATTCAACGTGTGTCTTAAATAAGAATAATCTGCTTAATAAAACTGTCAAAATGATTTGTTTTATTGTATAAAATTGAATGTCTTGATTTTATATTATCATTTTTAAAAGATTGGTTTTATAAACATCAAAACTTAATAGGTTATTAACTTTTGTTTCTTTTTTAAGTATATGGCACTTGCAGATAATCTTTACGGACATTTATATTTTCTTCACAAATCGGTATCTAACGCTTTTACTTCTCAAAAGTGACGTTGTAATTTTGACGAAATTTTTTAATTTTTTTTTTTGTGATGTTTATTGGCCTGACTCTTGTCTTTGGCCAGTAGCCGAATTTGTATTTAAATATATTTAAAAATATAAAAAAACAAAAACTTACAAAAATTAAATCGAAACAAAATTAAAGTAAAAGGGTGTTTTTTTATTGGCGGACACGATATGCTGTCGCCGATATCGAAATAACATACGAGTATATCGGTAAACTCCAAAAATATAGAAGTTGAAAGTTCATGGAATACTTACTCACCTATCGATAAATCGGAATCGTGTCGGCAAGTGGAAAAGCATTCATATATTAACTTCTTATAAATTTGAGACCCCGATACATTGTTATATCGGTGCCGGCGACGATATAATATCGTTAATCGTTACGATGTCAGCCGATGAAAAAACGCTCTAAATGTTTCGTGTTTATAAAAACTGTGGCATGATATTTTTGAGCCAACCTCTAAATGGATATTAATTAAAACAAAACTGTTTCGGTAGCAGGTTAAAATAATAATAATAATCAAAGTTCTGATTTACCGTGGTCTCATTAATAAAGAAATCTACATGTTGATAAATTACAGATTTTACACGCACCAAAAATTATTTTTCTATGTGTTAATTTGATTTTTTTTTAGTATGAAGATATCGACCAAACTATTATAGGAGGGACTAACTCACCATATTTCCCACACACTAACAAACCATGAACCGTATAGGTACAGTGTGTAAACGGTTTTACCGAACATAGGGAAAATAACATTGAGAACATTTACAATATTGTAATAGGCTATGGGCCATAAGATCAATTATTGTAAATATGTAGTGAATTACATAGAAAAAATAGTACAGTGAATTTTTTAAACAATTTTCCATATAGCAACGGTGACTATTCAGAGCTTGGAACCTGCTAAATAAGAAAAACAAAGTATCTAGGTACTACATAATATTTACATTATAGCTCATAGCCTACTACAAAATTGTAAATGTTCTCAATGCTATTTGCCCTATGTTCGGTAAAACCATTTACACCCTGTATATTATCATGCAGGTTTTAAAAACTTTTTTAATGAAAAAAGAAAATGATTTAATAGGTACCTATATCCTCAGGTGGTTCCATATTATGTTACTGTTTTTAATAAAACCAAATTTAAGGAAATTATTTTTTATTGTCCAAAAATGAAAGCATGTTTTTATTTTAAATTAAAAAATATATAAAAAATACGAAAAGAATAAATACCTACATCAGGTTTAAGAGGCCTACAATATCAAAAAATTAAAACTCTTGCAAAGCCCCAAAAAGTCAAACAAAAAAAAATTATTATCTAAAAAAAGTCGTTCACAAATATAACTAGTTCAACCTGAAATTAAAATTTTCACATAGAAAGCTTGTATTATGTTATTTTCAAAAAAATTGTTATTCAGAAAAAAACAGAAGCGTTAATTCGGCGTGGACATTCTCGTTAATTTATATAAATAAATAATATTTAATAAAAATAAAAATATTTCAATGTTGATTAGCAATTTGATACTCCAACTCTTTCTGAACGGCAAATAGATCAAAGACCAAACACATCGGCACTATTCTTTAGCTTTCTGACCAGTTTTTAAGTACATAATCAAGCATATCGCACTCATTCATTTCTGCTGCCAAAACATCAAAAGCGCCGACACAAGTGTTCAATCCATATATATAATACTCCATAATATATAGATATAATGCAGATGGCAATAATGGCATTCCGGATTCAGTTAAAAACCCGATAATAAAGCTGTTACTGTTAGGAGGATAAAGCATTCATAGAAACCGGATAAACCATACCTAAATATGGCTGAACTAAACAAACATAGATATTTTCATTAGCTTCGCATATTTTAGGACGTTATCAATATTTTTTTGCCATACCCCTATAAAGTTGCTGCTTTTATTATCACTCGTATGACTGCTAAAAGTTAAAACTCGCTATGCTCGTTTGAACATCAACATAATGTCACTATACGTTAGTAATATACCTCATTACGCCAGTCGCCACTAGATACAAACAATTACCATTTTTAGAATAGTTTTTTTTCCCGACTTTTTCAGCATCTCATGATTATTATATTGTTACGGATCACCCTGTATATAAACGGCAGGCGAGAGTTACGAGAAACGGGATCTGCCTACTGTAACAACGAGTACCTGCACGAACATTCTAGAGAACGCTAAAACGCGCTGTGCCTAAGCCAATCGGCCTATATAAGCAAGCGAATGCGAGGAAGTCGGGAGTCAATGGTGAGTCGTGCAACCAAGCGAATCAGTGATATAAATATTAGTCAATCAACGGTCGAATCAGTCAGTACAGTGATATAAATAGTGGAATGGATATAAATAAATAGTACTGAAGTAACTGAGTAAATGACCGACATAAATGAACGTTAGAAATAAATCTGATAAAAATACAGTGATATAAATATTTCCGTGATATAAATTCACCTGATAAAATAAATATTAGTGTAGTCAATTGTATATAGTTAAGTGTTAATTACTTGTGTTGATTGTTAGAACTGACTTTTGGTTGTTGTATTTATTATTGTTGTGTTTTTAATTATTGTAAATAAATATTGTAAGCAAATATTGTAAATAAATATTTATTCCGCTAACTCAGAAAACATTTTTGTAACAATATTATGCTTAGATTTCTTCTATAATAAAATGTAGAAATTGGTGAATCAGTTTAATGATTAATTGATAACTATTATATTCCTGCATCCTTCCATATTTAAATAAGTGGTTAGCTAAGGAACACCTGTTTTGCTTTTAGTTGTTCCATGGAAATTCCATATAAACAACGACGTCTCAACGGTCTCGGGTATTTTCAAACCTTTTTAACTTATTATAGGAATTTATGTATAATGTCTGTATCATTCATTATTTTGCTGTCCCTCAAGATAGCACTGAAGAAATTGAACAATACAAGGTCAGCGTGATGTAATAATAGATTTTTTTCATATTATACTAATTCATAAACAATCCAGAAATTAGTTACAATGAGACTATTTATCTCTGTTTGATATTATATATTCTCATTCAGTAAGTACTTAATTCGTTCATTACAGCGAAATTCAAAAAGGACCTAACAGCAATAAAACGATTTGGATATTGATAGTATCCAAATTCAATCCATTCGCGTGTGATTAACTCAACAAACCATTTAAAAAAATGAGAGTAAATTAATTTGCAGTTATATTTTTAATGAATAAATATAATTGAAATTAGGAGAGGAAGTCTTTGTGGCAAAGGATCAATGAATAGCAATACTGATAATTAAAATTGCATTTAGTAGCTAACGTTTCGGTGCTCTTTAGCTATTAAATGCAGCAATTTTAATTATCAGTATTGCTATTCATTGATCCTTTGCCACAGAGACTTCCTCTCCTAATTTCAATCATCATCTACGGTAGTGATGGGCGATTACGAGATATTTTAGTCGATTGTCTCGATTGTTCAAACAACTCGATGACTCTCGATGGTTTTCACTTGGACTCGATTGTTGTTGTTTCATAGTTCACCGAGACCAAGTTGCATAGTATTGAATCGTACAGACGATGTACACTGTCGAGAGCCACATAATATATAATCGTTCATCACTCAACAACTGTGGTCGAGTCGATGGATGGTCGATTGTGCAGTAATCGAGTGCTCTGAGACCGACTGAACAGTGTGAACGGTGAATCAACGATGAACGAGTAGCGTAAACGTCAGACTTCATTAATTGACTAGCATATAACCTTGAATCGCGATTATATATATTCATTCGTTGACAAATAATCGACTTGAACAATCGAACATTTCGATTGTAAAATCAAACTCCGAGTCGATTGTGGACTCGATTGTTATTATGAACGATTGCAATTGTTTCGATTGTAAAAACATCTTACAATCGCCCATCACTAATCTACGGATCACCATATCTCTATATTGTAGAAAACCCCAAAATGTTACGCCACTGCCTCCAATAGAAACCACGAGAAAGAAAGGTCACAGCAGTAAAGCGTGGAATGGTATCGAAGATTCTAGACAACGCTAGAGAATACGAGGACGCACTGATCGTACACCGCACGCAGGTATATAAACATGAGTGTGTCGTGTTGAATCAATCAGTGAATGGTGAGTCGTGCCATCAAGCGGATCAGTGATATAAATATTGATCAGTCAACGGGAATCAATCAGTGTAGATTGTACTGTGACAGTGTTTAACAGCAAAATAAATCTGATATAAATACAGTGACATAAATAATTACAAATAAATAATCCTTGTATATATAGTTATTTGTTAAGTGTTATTTAAGTGGCTCGTTTAGTTCAATAATTAGCGTTTAAGTTTTTTTTATTGTTAGAATTGACTTTTCGTTGTTGCATCTATTGTTATTGTATTTTTAATTATTGTAAATAAATATTTATTCCGCCAACTCAGAAAACAGTTTTGTAACAATATCATAGTGTTTTTTAACATAATATATATAATAATAAATTTTATTTTAGAAAACGTTTCTGTTCCAAAATTAGTGATTACTGTTTTGCTCAACCCTAGTTAAGAAGCCATTTACATGTTATCTACAAATCTCATCTTAAAAATGCGTTCGAAGGCTCGTATAATTAATTTTAAATAAATGTAAATTGAAAAGTTAGAATGATATTCAGGCAGGATAAAATAGATATAGATTTTATACACTACTATACAGGGTGAGTTCGACCACCCGTATCAGTCGTTTTTTTCGAAAACGGTTAGTCTTAGAGAGTTGTGTCAAAAATTTGTATTATAAAAGCCCTAATAAAGAATCGAATAGTGATAATTTTTTTTCCCGGGAAGGTCGGCTTCCCTATTAGTTTGCTCCAGAATGTCCAGAACTCCGGAATTATAAATGTAACGATAAGTCGAAAGTGGTATTGTTGAAAAGATCTTTAAAAAATAAGCAAGTTTTGTAGGAACATTTTTTTTATTACTGCCACCCCTGTTAAGTAATATTTGTTTGAAATTACTAAATTAAAATGTCATAAATCATAATAACGAACTTTTTAAAAGCCCGCATTTAAAATCTAGTTACCTATCTATCGATCATTAAACACTGAAGAAGTACGCTCACAGTATAACCAGAAGAGCTCAGTAGTATGTATTAAAGAGTAAATGGAAGACAGTTTGAACACTTGTGACAATGTCTAAGGCTGCTAGATTTTTAATGCCGACTTCGATCGTTATTATGAAAATTTGATTTAATAATTTCAAACGATTGTTACTTAACAGGGGTGGCAGTAATTAAATAATTTTTCCTACAAAACTTGCCTATTTTTTAAAGAGCTTTTCAACAGCACCACTTTCAACCTATCGTGCTTTCTAAAATTCCGGAGTTTTGAACATATAATAATTTATATTTATACTTATAGAAATTTACAGGGGTGGCAGTAATAAAAAAAATTTTCCCACAAAACTTGCTTATTTTTTAAAGATCTTTTCAACAATATCACTTTCGACCTATCGTTACATTTATAATTCCAGAGTTCTGGACATTCTGGAGCAAACTAATAAGGAAGCTGACCTTCCCGGAAAAAAAATTATCACCATTCGATTCTTTATTAGGGCTTTTATAATACAAATTTTTGACACAACTTTCTACGACTAACCGTTTTCGAAAAAAACGACTGATACGGGTGGTCGAACTCACCCTGTATATTAAAATACTAGCCGTTACCCGTGGCTTCGCCCACGTATTTTACGATTTAGAATTTATTATCCCCCCGCGAGAAACTTACCCCCTAATTTGTTACCCCCCCGCGAAAATTTGCCCCCCTAATTTGTTATCCTCCCGCGAGAACATTCCCCCTAATTTGTTATTCCACCGCGAGAATCTCCCCACCTAATTTGTTATCCCACCGCGAGATTCTCCCCTCCTAATTTGTTATCCCAGCGCAAGAATCTCCCCCCCTAATTTTTTATCCCAGCGCGAGAATCTCCCCTCCCTAATTTTTTATCCCACTGCGAGAATCTCCCCCCTAATTTGCTATCCCCCCTAATTTGTTATCACTCCGCGAGAATCTCCCGCCTAATTTGTTATCCCCCCGCGAGAATCTCCACCCCTAATTTATTATCCCCCGAAAAATCTTCCCCCCTAATTTATTATCCCCCCGCGAGAATCTTCCCCCCTAATTTGTTATCCCCCCTCGAGATTCTCCCCCCGCGTAGCTTTCTATTAGTGAAAGAAATTTTAGAATCGGTTTAGTAGTTGCAGAGATAAAACAAAAACAAATCTATCCCACGGGAACCGTACATTTTTCCGGGATAAAAATAAGCCTATAACATTCTCTGACCCCTAAACTACCACTATGCAAAAAATCATGTCGATCCCTTGCTCAATGAAAAACAAAAACAAAACTATCCCACGAGAACCGTACATTTTTCCGGGATAAAAAGTAGCCTATGTGCTATTCCAGACTATAATCTATCTCTCTACCAAATTTCATCCAGATCCGTTCAGCCGTTCTGGCGTGATTGAGTAACAAACATCCATACATCCATCCATCCATCCATCCATCCAAACTTTCACATTTATAATATTAGTTAGATGAGGAGCATTAATGCGATAACCTGAAGTAAATTTTATATAAAAAAAGAAAATAAAAAATGTAAAACAATTTAAATTGCCTAACCATTTTGTAATTCAAATTATAATGATACAGCATAATATGAATTAAATTATGATAGTTTGGTATGCGTGTCTTCTCAAAATAAAAACTAGTTTTAATGGTATTTTTTTATTTATAATCTCGATTTTTATGTATTATAAAACGTATATTAAGGTCAAATATTTTCATTCTATAATAGTTGGACGTCAGGTGGCTAACTTCTTAATTCGAAGGGGGTATGGTGTCAACCTTGAAGAAGAAAATCTTATAAAAAATCATTTTTTTTGTGATAACAAAATAAGCAAAATCCTGAATTTAATCCAAATAACTTTTTACTCATAGACTACAAAAAAAAAATCAGATCGTTAGTTACAAAATTGAAATTGTGTTTTTAAAGACCACCAACAGCTAAGGTTATTTGAGCCTAGCACCAATTCATATTTTCAATTCATTTTTTTTTATAATAAATTGAAAATCCAATTGACACTTTTACCAGCTCTCGGGCTAGAACCCGGGAACTGGGGACTTGTAATCGCCATGTAAACAACAGCATTGCTACACGCTCGGCTATAAAAATGATATTTGTTTACCACAACGTAGGTGTAAAAAAAGTACATACGGTCCTAACTGGCTTTGCATAAAACTATTCAATAAGCTACCTTGCTCGGTTCGCAACCTAAATAAAAAAAAATTCAAAAGCGTGACAAAGAAATATCTCACAAATGAGGCCTTTTACTCTGTTGAGGAATTTTTGACTGCAGATGTCAAGATAAGCTAAATGCTGTATTTTATTGTAATTATGACGAAGTTATCCACATTGTGGTTTTTAACTAATAAAGTATTCTATTCTATTCTATTCTTAAGCCCATCGTTTATAGTTACACACAGTAACTGTATTCTAAAATTTGGAAAATTTAAACGAAAATATTTACAAATTTGTATAACAACCATTTTATGATATTTTTTTAACAAAATTAAAGACGAGGAGCAAGACACATGATACAAATAGCGGTCAAAACCTCGGCAAAAAATAAGGTGATAGCCGCAAAGAAAAATTACTGCCTTATTACTGAAATATTTCGTTACGAAAAAACAACAGGTCTTTTTATTTAACAAAATTATATGATCGAGCAAAGAAATCACAAAAATGCGTAAACCGGAAGCTAACGACTAATCACTAAGGTATAGTGGTCTCATGTCATGGACATGGCATGTGGAGATCTAATTGTGTGTATAAAGACCAGTAGCATTGAAACTTGTCATTTACCAGGGGAGGATCCAAAAAAATGTGTTAAAATATACAATATACCTACCTATATACCTACTGTTAATTTCACATGTAAATTTTATATCTCAAGATTAAGTCAATGTCGATGACACTATAAAAAAAATTAAAGTAAAAAAAAAATTAATAGAAGATGCTTTTTATTGAGGGGCCTACTTTTCACTTCATTTTCAAAAAAATTTGACAATTAATTTGCGTCGCCATCTTTACTTTTACAGTGAAGGTCGTGAGTATGTAAAACACTTTCGGCACGTCTGTCAGTTAAATGACCCATTACAGGCCGGTAAACATGCATCGAAAGTAGCTATTTTGTAGTGGGTATGGCAAAAAAAAAATATAACAGTACATCAGCCTATAACTCATCACATTAAACAACTGGACGCGTGTGTCGTTATAACCAAATTAACATCGCCAAGAAGGTGATCATCACAGTATGGCCATCCTCTCTAACACGCATTGAGGTTTTGTAATTTCATGTATTTATGTTTGGGATAACATAATGTAAATTTTATGCAGGATCACCGATTCCAGATTTTTTTTATATTTAAATAAATTTGAATATAATACGCCAGTCAGTAGCAACATAAGGCCAATTTTTTCTTCAAGATAATAGTTCTATCTTTTTTTTCATTAAACGACACCTCGTATATCTTCAGAGTTCGTGAGGATGCCAATCTTTATATGCCGTGAATTGTCTATACTCTATATCTATACTAATATTATAAAGAGGTAAAATTTTTTTGTTTGTAATGGATAAACTTAAAAACTACTTAACGGATTTTAAGAATTCTTTCATCTATAGAAAGTTACATTATCAGCGAGTAACATGGGCTGTATTTTATTTTCAAAAAAATTAGAGGGGGGGTTATAAATCATAAATTCTTATCTCTGGAACTACTAAACCGATTCTAAAAATTCTTTCACTAATAGAAAGCTACGCAGGGGGAGATTCTCGCGAGGGGGTACTCGCGGGGGGGGATAAATAATAAATTCTTATCTCTGGAACTACTAAACCGATCTAAAAATTCTTTCACTAATAGAAAGCTACACAGGGGGAGATTCTCGCGGGAGGGGGGATAAATCATAAATTCTTATCTCTGGAACTACTAAACCAATTCTAAAAATTCCTTCACTAATAGAAAGCTACGCAGGGGGGGGAGATTCTCGCGGGGGGATAACAAATTAACACTATACTAAATATACGTGAGTGGAGCAATGGGTGACCGCTATTAAATCATAATTTCATAATAGCCGGGCGAAGCCGGAACGGACCGCTAGTCTATTATAAATCTCTATACTCCCCAGATTCTAATATCTGAGAACTAGTGTAAGTATCAATTGGATTTTCAATTTATTTTATTGAGCGTTTGATCAATGAAAAGATCTATTACAAGACTCCTCGAAATCGAGGAGTCTTGTAATACATCTTTTACTAAAATATGTAATTGACGCCATTATGCAGTCTATGTATTGTCTACAATAAAGATTACTTTATTATTATTATTATTATTATAATATGTAGATTGTGGGTTCAAAATGCATCAGAATTCTGCTGCATTTTGAACCCACAATCCACATATTATAATAATAATAATAATAAAGTAATCTTTATTGTAGACAATACATAGACTGCATAATGGCTAGACGTGGGTCGTTACGTTATTTTCAAGAAACGTAATGAAACCAGTGACTTGGTCGGCGTCACTTGTTTCAAAACTAGTGATTTTTGTAACTAGTTATTTTTATTCAGCTACTGTGATTGCTTGCATAAATACCTCCACCAGTTACCAACTATACAGTTACACACGAAACGAGACGAAACTAAAATACATTAAATCACTATCTAAGTGTTTGTAGCTATACACTTAAATCACGGCATGTGCGTGTTCGGGTTACTTCGGATTTATTCGTGTCACTGTCACCCGCTCTCGCTTAGTAACGCATTTGCAAAAATCACTACTTGTAATGTAACTCGAAACTAGTGATTCGGTTACATACCGCGTAGCTAGTTATTGTAACTAGTGACGTGAAATAACGACCACGTCTAATAATGGCGTCAATTACATTTAGTAATGTCCGTGCTGTTCATGAAACCAAAACAACTATATAAATGCACATATCCTACCAGCTTTTTCAATCAGGGGTTAAAAATAATAATAACTATAACTGAAAATCTGAATTGACACATGTTCCAGATAACCCTGGCAGTTGGAGGTTTTAAAACAACACTTTTTTCCATTCTCTAATTATTTTCCGTTTAGAAATCGGTTAAATTCACATTAAATTGTTTGATGTATACGTAATACAATCCTGCGCCTCTGACAAAGACGAATTTCTTGATGATTATTCTTAAATAATGATAATGACGGCGGCAATCTACAATTTGGCTACCAGGCTTACGTACGGCATGCCGCATACATGTAGGTACCTCTACAACAGGCCGTCCGGTCCGTCCGTACAAACTACACACTATATTGTGTATGTACCATAGACATAGAAATCTAAGGATGTAGTACAAGCGAGTGGGGTGGTTTCTTTTAAGAGGGGCTGTGAGGAAACAAATGTGTCACATTCTATTGGTCGCTTCAGTTGCACAAGCGCTGTACGAACAATTGAGCATGCGCAAAGACGCGGACGACTGCATCAGGCGCAATTGAGCATTCGCAAATACGGGGCCAATAGAAAGTGGGCACATGTATAGCATGGACGCATGTCTATAAGACAGACATGCACCCTCCTCTGAATGGCTTCCCCCTCGTCTAAAGTGACACTTTATACTACATCCCCAGATTTCTATATCTATGGTATGTACATTGTACGCTGTTGAACCTGCTGTCTATGCGGACACTGAAGAATATTATACAATGTGTGGGATGAGAGGAGAAGGGATCAAAAACGCCATCCGTAGTGGCGGACACACATATAAGTATGTATGTTTAATTTGGACGCGGGATTTTAAAACTACATGATTCATTTAGAGCTCATACACACTATAGCCGTATCCCGGAACGATTTTTTATCGGGTGCCGGACGGCCCCTGTTCACACTACACGATAAAATTTCGGTCCGTTCGTTGACTTGAGCTGTTTTGAAACAGGCGATAAAGTTCTTGTTCGACTTCGACTTCGGATCCGATTTTTTTCCGTCCGGAAGGCGGTGACAAACCACCCGGGAAAACATGCCGGATACGAATTTTAATCGTGTCGGATAAATGTGAACTATACCATATAAACTAATTAGCCACAAGGGCACACTATAAAAAATCGTTCTGGAATTCGGCTAATGTGAACCAGCTCCTGACACTTATGACTTTTTACTCAGAATCTAATTACTTCGAAAATTTTGAACGGCACAATATTTTTAAAAAACAGGATATCTGTACATCACTGTGCAGTAGTCAGGCACATCTTAGAAAAATTTAAGTGGGATATATAAACAGGAGCCCGTTCATGGACGTGGTGGTGTCGGTAAGTTTTCAGAACGGAGGGCACACTGCGTGCACAACCTGCCTCCTGTCGCTGATGGCTGACGCAGTTCTACAATATGCAGGTGTACATCGTACCTATAACGCAAAGAGCAAAGCTCTATGGAGTCAAATATGTACGTGTGTGTGTGTATGTGCGAGCAACCGCCTGGGGCGAGACACCACGCGGACCCCGACTGCTCGGCGCCTATACATTACATCAACTACAGACTGTTCCATTATCTATAAGCAATCAGCGATTTCAAATGGAAACACATAGATGATGCATTATAAATCTTCTGAACTTGACGTCATAAACAGAAATCAATATTTTCCCGGGGTCCCCATAGACTAAGACAGTCCTCCCAGTCGCAATCAACGGCAGAAATCGAGCACCTACAATTCTTTTAAAAAATCTGCAGTCGTACGACCGGGAGCCGCAACCCCTATCGTACCGCCCCTGGCTACAGCCTAAATAGATTTTCCAACGTTCTGAATTAAGTTAGATCTTATATGAATCATAAAATATACTCTTCAATGCATATGGATGGATAAGGCAACTTGAAAATCTTATACCTACCATAAAAATTAATTATTTTATTACATAGATGTATTTGAGTTAGAATAATTCCAAACAATATTCCATTTCCATCATTCATGGCGTAATTGCAAAACTAAGGGATAAAGAAAATGAAGGCAGAATAAAAAGCAGCACATGATGGTCAACAGGTAAGAATTGAAAACAAAGACGTGTCAGCAGTGAAATTTGATCAATGCCCTGTATTCCCAATGGAAAGACAAAGAGTTATTCCATGCGGAGTTTAATGAAGTAATACCTATATTCAGCAGGCACTGTCCTGACTATACGGCATGCGGGCCCGTATTCACCGAGCCTAGTTAGTTATTTATTCCGTTGATTTATTCCCCTGGTAACTATCACACGGAATAAATAGTGATAATTCAAATTACCAAACATAGTTAAGTTTACTGCAGGTATAAATCGTAAGAATAGTTATTCTGTCCAATTTCAAGAGTATAAATATTTATTCGCCTAGTTAAATAGGGTGTGCACGAAATGCATAAATTACTTTATGGTCTGGTGACCTTTTCAGGTAAATATTAATTTCATATCTTACAGGTAAAGGTTTTTGTCAGTAAAATATGTCAATATTCACCATTTTACATTTTCGATAGATGCGCCATCGGTCGGATCTTTGGTAAACGTGCTTTAGGTATTTGACAAAATCTGCAAGGCGTATAGTATATAGTAAATTTTTACCTGCAGTTACTATTCTATCGAATGAATTGCTTGGTGAATAAAAAGTTTATTTTATTCCAAGGAATAAATTTATTCTAAGGTTAGTAACTTCTATCTTTAACAGTGTTTGGTGAATACGGGCCGCGGTGTCTCAAAGAAGCAAAATAAATTCTGATTAATAAGAAGTATTAGAAATACCTTGTATTTTGGTGTCTGTTTTGTGACTTCATGTGTTGTAAACACGAAGCGTTTCAGCAACGAGTTGCCATCTTCAGATGTGGTTAATTTTTTATATTATAAAACACCCATTGAGTATTCGTAACACGTTATAATATTATGAGGTATTTCTAATACTTCTTATTATTTATACAGTGACTCGGAGACCTAACACTCTAAAAATGTATCAAATTCTGATTATTTCTGGATTTGCTGTTTTTTATTAAATTTGTTCCAAATAAAACTACTGTAACAATTAATACATTTCACCATAGGTTAAAAGGTCATTTCATTTAAAATGAAAATATTGGAACAGCTTGTACAAACTGAAGTACGTTGTACGGACTCTGCTGTTGCTGATGGCCTCATGTTATTCTCGCTCTTTCTCCACAGTCATTTCTTCTCCGATTCATCTTCTTCCAATTTGACTCTTTATCTAATATTTGAACTTCATTGAAAAGAAATTTATGCCCAGTGTCAAAATGATGAGATGACAACGCCGTTTTATTATCACTTAATAAGTTTATGTTTCTACAGTCCATTTTGTGCTGATAAATTCTATTTTTTAATAACTGTTTAGTTTGTCCCACATATTATTAGAAAAAACAATTCAATCAATTATAGAACAGACACTCAAAATTTAAGTAGTCAGTACAATTATATTATGAAATTATACTAATTTTTGTATTATTATTATTATTGATTGTTAAAATTTATAGTCAACATAATTTGTTACCATGTTACCATGTTTTTGTCTTATGTACCCTATCTTATGTTAATTGCTATGGTTAGTAATTAATATTAATTTTCATAAATATTGTTATTTTTATGATTGTACTTGAAAAAGTCTAAATCTATAGACGAAACGTCGTACATTTAATTTAATAAATGCGATTTTGCTTAATTTTATTATAATCACGATGGACACGATTTCTAATATAAAAGTATTAGAAATACCTTGTATTTTGGTGTCTGTTTTGTGACTTCATGTGTTGTAAACACGAAGCGTTTCAGCAACGAGTTGCCATCTTCAGATGTGGTTAATTTTTTATATTATAAAACACCCATTGAGTATTCGTAACACGTTATAATATTATGAGGTATTTCTAATACTTCTTATTATTTATACAGTGACTCGGAGACCTAACACTCTAAAAATGTATCAAATTCTGATTATTTCTGGATTTGCTGTTTTTTATTAAATTTGTTCCAAATAAAACTACTGTAACAATTAATACATTTCACCATAGGTTAAAAGGTCATTTCATTTAAAATGAAAATATTGGAACAGCTTGTACAAACTGAAGTACGTTGTACGGACTCTGCTGTTGCTGATGGCCTCATGTTATTCTCGCTCTTTCTCCACAGTCATTTCTTCTCCGATTCATCTTCTTCTGCATGTGTGCGTGTGTACGTTTGTGTGTTATATTTGCGATTTGTATTTGAATTTGGCTACCTGATGTTATAAAGATGGTTATTTTCAACTTTTGGGCTGGGCTTGTATACCAATAATATTGTGTGGTATGCGTTACCTATCTTCATCAGCGGAAATGCACAAAATATTTTCAAGATTTTTTTATGTGAAAAGATATTTTTTTTAAAACAAGATTGTTGATTTGTATTCAAGTTTATGTACATTTAAAACGTCGTAAAACCAGATGCACATATAAATTTATATTATGTAAAGCATTGTAATAATGTAACGTGATTATGACCAGATTATATATTGTTTATAAAAAATAATAAATAACGATTTACTATGAACCGACCTCACATTCAGAAGGTACCCGGTTCGATTGAGTTTCGACTATCATATTTGTTTTCCTCCCAGATCTATATAACTTCACTTTTTGGTCTTTCACCAATTCTGTCAATTTAAAAGAGCATATCATTTACACGATCAAAAAAATTTATAAAATTGCAAAAAAAATTAAGAGAAACTAAAGACAAGTCTTCAGCTAGATAAAGCTAAGGGCAGTGCATGCTTATTAAAGGATTTAACGAATACGAACATTTTTTACTTCCCACCTCTACTATGGTAGGGAAGTAATGGATTTAGTCCGAAAAAAATATTTCGAGATTTTAACAGATTTCACGTTTTGAGACCCTAGCAATCGTTTAAGATCATTTTCTGACTGATGTCTGTATGTGTGTGTGTGTCTATGTGTGCATGTGGTCAATTTTTCGCCTTCGATATCTTAAGAACGGAACAACATACGGGCATGCCGATTATTCTATTGTGTTTATCGGCCTTTAACTTAGATCTGATTAGATTTTAAGTAAAATCGGTTCAGTCGATCCTGAGATATTCAAAAAAACGTTCTCAATGTCACGTATTAACATAGGTAAAAAAAATATAAATGAATTCTAGATGTTATAATATGAAAAAAATGCAAATATTTTTTTTCTCTAAAATGTATAGTTTTCGAGAAAAAAAATATTTTACTAAGAAAAATAAAAATTGTACGTAAATCAAGGTAACCCTGATTTTTGCTATATTAAGCTAGCCATCAGTAGATCACCAAACAAAAAATTCGACTGATGACCAGTCCTATACTTCCCACCTAGTAAATATTTGCAAAAAATAAACACTTTTTTTTTTATTCTTTGACTAGGCCCAAATAACCTTAGCTGTTGGTGGCCTTTAAAACACAATTTAATTTTTATTCTTTGAAAAAAGCATGGCCCTCTTTTTTGTTTGGTGATCTACTGATGGCTAACATAATATAGCAAAAATCATGGTTACCTTGATTTACGTACAATTTTTATTTTTTTTAGTAAAATATTTTTTTTCTCGAAAACTATACATTTTAGAGAAAAAAAATATTTACATTTTTTTCATATTATAACATCTAGAATTCATTTATATTTTTTTTTACCTATGTTAATACGTGACATTGAGGACGTTTTTTTGAATATCTCAGGATCCACTGAACCGATTTGACTCAAAATCTAATCAGATCTAAGTTAAAGGCTGATAAATACAATAGAACAATCGGCATGCCCGTATGTTGTTCCGTTCTTAAGATATCGAAGGCGAAAAATTGACCACACACATACACACACACACACACACACACACATACACACACACACACATACAGACATCAGTCAGAAAATGATCTTAAACGATTGCTAGGGTCTCAAAACGTGAAAATCTGTTAAAATCTCGAAATGTTTTTTTCGGACTAAATCCATTACTTCCCTACCATAGTAGAGGTGGGAAGTAAAAAGAGGGCCATGCTTTTTTCAAAGAATAAAAATTAAATTGTGTTTTAAAGACCACCAACAGCTAAGGTTATTCGGGCCTAGTCAAAGAATAAAAAAAAAAGAGTGTTTATTTTTTGCAAATATTTAGGTACTAGGTGGGAAGTATAGGACTGGTCATCAGTCGAATTTTTTAATGTAGGTTTCCAATTTTATATACCTAAATGTGTACCTATATATGTCGTTCGCAGAACAAAGTTATTTATAATTTTAAGCAAAATTTTTGTCAAAAAGCACAATTGTATGGATAACTCGACATGATTCGTTTATATATTTATCTAACCTCTATTACGCAATTGCGTTATAGATACAATCATTTAATGAACTTAACAGCACACTGTATAGTACCTAATTCTGCTGTGGATAAAATTCACAGACTCCGGTTGAAGAGGTGGTTACTCTACGCATTAATTCATCAAAAAAGGTACGATAGCAACAAGAAAATAACTATTACTACTATAAAACTCAAATTAACACTTTAAATTTGAACTCCGAAAAACCACCATGACTTAACAGTGAACATCGTGTTAAAAAAACTTATTGTATTAAATTGGTCGTGTAAAACAGGTTTAAGAATTAATAATACTTGCGTCATTTAGTCATTTTATAATAGTAAGTGTCCAACAGAGCTAGCGACAGACTTGTGCAAGTCATTCCATATATGGCCCGCGCGTGCTCATACAGTCTGTATTACTCTACGCTCGATCTAGACATCGTGTACCTATAAAGTCGCACCCCTCCTCACCCTCCGCCCCGTCTGGCATTCTTGTCGCGAATACAAACTACGGGGTCGGTAACCAAAACATAGTACAGTAAAACATCCGAAAGGCGGACACCGTATAAGAAACTGTCGAAAAAAATATTCAGCCAATGATTGAAAAAAAAAACACTGTAGGTATTTATTAACACTCCATTTCTGGGTACCCCTTTGAAAGTTTTAGGATAAAAGTAATTCCGTGCTAAAAGTACTTTGAAATTAGATTTAGCGTTGAAAGTCGTATCAGAAAGAGTATTCTCTACGGGAAGTTACTCCCTGTACTCTTATCTCAAATACTCTCCCCTATGTCTAAAAACGGTTACCGCTCTCCCGACGCTATTTTTAAAGCTAAAGGGTTCGGGTAAACGCCAAATGAAGGACTAAGAATCAAACTGAAAATCCTACAGGAGAATTTTTTGAAAAAAAGTTAGTGTGAAAAATGTTTTTTCAGGAATTTTTTTTCAATTTTTCGCCTGCAGGATCTGTAGTGTGACTCCTTGTTCTTCATTTGGCATTTACCCGAACCCTTTAGTTTTAAAAATAGCGTCGGGAGAGCGGTAACCGTTTTAGGCGAGGGGAAAGGATTTGAGATAAAGAGTGCAGGGGATTATTTCCGGAAAAAAGTTAACTGCCAAAAAATTATGAAAAGAGTATTATAGTATGTAGGCGACAATACAATACTGATCGAGAACTGAAAATTATTGAGGTACGTGAAATAATAATTCTCGAGAACTATACACTATTTTTGTCGCATATTTACACATAATTAAAAAAACAAAAACAAATAAACACTGAAAGTAGCTGCAAAATCCTAGCTAGTAGAGTATAGATGTTTCATTAGGAGACCTAAACTGAGATCCTATGATTTTACTGTTACTAATATTTATGCATTGTTTGAATGATGAAGAAGTGAAGAACAATTAACGTCGCGAAATGTTGTCTAACTGATTATAAATGTAACTTCTCAATAATTGAATAAATCTTGAATGAATGAATTGTGAATTATAGACGCTCGACAACAGAAGTCATTAATTGTTAATTGTGTTTTAAAGACCACCAACAGCTAAGGTTATTTGGGCCTAGCACCAATTCATATTTTCAATTCATTATTTTTTTTTTTTTTTTTAATAATAAATTGAAAATCCAATTGACACTTTTACCAGTCTCGGGCTAGAACCCGAGAACTGGGGACTTGTAATAGAGGAACCATAGCAACGCCATGTAAACAACAGCGCCGCTACACTCTCGGCTATTCTCAAGCCCAACAGAAGTCATTAGCGTCTGTTGAATAAATCTTAGAATCGAGAACTTTGTTTCTCTGCAATAATTAATGACATAACTAGAGTAAAATAAGTTTCAATATGTATTTAGATATGTAAATGTTTAATTTTACGGAGCACTGTTGTTTATAAATGATTTTAAGAAGATTACCAGAAGTTCGTAACAAATACAATATAATTTTAAAAAAATTACCGTGTTATAGCAGCCAAATAACGAATATTTAGTCATCCACTGACACCATTGCCAAGAAAGCAAATCACATTTGACTTACTCACCTGAAAACAAAAACAATATTTTAATTTTTTTTTAAAATAATAGAAATTATGAGGAACAGTAACAAAAATAAAAGTTGAATACTTAGTTGAAGAATTACAGCAATAGAAACAATATCTTTGATAGAAAATAGATTTTTTCAAAATAGAATTTTTAAATTAAAATGCCAATAATATCTTTATTTAACATACGAACACTTTTAGTATTTTTTCGTGTCTCTAAAACGGATCTTATATGGCCGTTTATTGACTGGTGACGTCATGATCCGTTATTGAAACGCTTTTCGATGCTATAACGAAAAACACTTGAAAAACCCGCTACATAATGAACCATTGTACCTCTTTCGATGCTATAATGAAATATGGTTACTATGGTAACGAAGTAAATAAATGTTGTATCAAGGCCAATGTTTCTAGTATGAGATGCTCTGCTGTCAGTGAATCTACGGTGTTTGATATTAATTCTGTTAGTCTAAAACCATGCATGTGTTGAATAAAGTATAGTGTGCAACGCGTATGCTAAATCTTTATGCGTCAGGCGCGATGTTTTCAGCACTCGTATGCGATTCGCAAATGCGCACTTACTAAGGCTCATGCGCGCTCGCCTACTACTCGTACTGAAAACATCGCGCCTGACGTACAAATAATATATATTTAGCACACTAGTTGCACAATATATTATTGAAAATTAATTATTATACTTATTTATTTTGTTTCACATACAAGTTCCCGAACTATATACAATATAGTACATGAGTTTTTTTAATCATCAACAATAATGCAGAATTTAACTGTATTTTCCGCCATTGTGGAATTCTTTATACATGTTGAGTAATAAATTAATGATATCTAATAAAAATCAATCTTTCAAAGTTCGGTCACTAAAAACGAAACAACTGTCGTGAAATTTGAGCTGAGATCAGAAACACGTTGCCTTTATGCTCGTAAAAATACTCTTCTTTTTGAAAAGCTCATCTTACACTTGAAAAACATGAATTTTTGGTAACCCAGTGGTGTACAGAATAATCAGAAACATTTCAAACATTATAAACTTTAACTTTATTACATATTTTTTTTCTTTTGTATCTTTCTGTAATTGTGCTATGCCTGTAGAAAGATAAAATAAATAAATAAATTACTATTTGCCATTTACCACTTTCCCGTTATTTTCTACATGTTTTTAAACTTTAGCTTAAGAAAATTAGGATACGGTAGGAATCTTCGGGTGCATAGAAGTTTGACACAAGCGACTAGGCCCTGCAGTCAGGGCCCATTCTGATTGGTCGAATATCCCATCTTGATGTCGTTTGACACAAGGCATTAATGTTCACAAAATTAGAATGAAAATTTCAGGTAGATAAGGCTTGTAATCTAATTCTTTCTATAAAAGTCGATCATCTTTTTGACATTTCAAAATAAAACCTAATTGAATATTATTATTTGAGATATTATAAGATGTCGGACGATGTCCAAAATTTATACAGTAACAATGTTCTTGAGAATTTGGAATGGAAAAATAAATTTTAATTAAGTTTTATTTTGAAATGTCAAAAAATTGATCGACTTTTCTGACTTATCTGAAGTTTTCATTCTAATTTTGTAAACATTAATGCCTGTCTTGAAGAATATGTGTTTGTATATTCTCCACATACAAACCCCATTTTTTAATCCCTATCAACTATCCATATTAGTATACAGAATTCACTAGTTGGTTGTTACGTTCGTTTAGGTGTTTGCATGTGTCAAACGACATCAAGATGGGGTATTCGACCAATCAGAATGGACCCTGACTGCAGGGCCTAGTCGCTTGTGAGTTTGACAGGTAATCGGCCATGGCCTTTAATAAGGAACCATCTCAATATTCATCTGGAATTATTGAGGGAAACCATGGAAAATATCAACAAGATGGCCGGTATAGAAATTACCGTTTATCGGCGTGAGGTAGTTAAGTAGGACAAAGTTCTAGCCACATCTGCCTCCGCCGGGATTCGAACCCAGTACCTTCCGAATGCGAGTCATCAAAAAAGTCCACTAAGAGCGTATCAATAATTACGACGTGTACTCTCCCGACAGAATTTTAAAACAAATCCCTATTAATTATATTTAAAATTTGTGACGACACATCACTGAGTTGTTTTGGGTATTCTGTGCTCATGAGGCAGGTATAACAGTCGCCAATCGACGCAGGGGGTTGACATAAGTCGGGATCACAATACTTGACACTTTATAAGCAAAGAACAAGACAAACGTGGCAGGCACGTGTCATATATCCATGCCATGCTATGAACTGGACTAACGTGTCTGACACATTTTATGTTAGTCTAGTGATAAATCATTCTGACAACCCATAAAAGAGAGAAGTTCCAGTTATAATTTACATCAGTTCTAGAAAAATCAAATAAACAACAAATTCCTATACAATTAAAATGATGCGCCCATATTTAAATTTCACATCACTTATCTAAAATTATTTTACTATTTTTTATTATAACTGGGTGGCTCAAAAGTTCTAGGTACCTATAACTAACACAACTTTGGTAATTTATAATTGAAAGTTTTTCGTTGGAAAGCAGCCAATTATTAATTGATTCCAAACATACTGGAAAAAAATCATTTTACCAACCATAGTCACAGTCAGGAACCTTTCCACTATCGCGGCGGAATGAGCTTTACAATTACTCAACCGTGACATGATTACTAATCTAACATTCCCCTTATGGTTGGTAAAATGATTTTTTCCAGTATGTTTGGAATCAATTACATAATTGGCTGCTTCCCAACGAAAAACTTTCAATTGCAATTCAGCCGTATAAAAACGCATATAGGCCAAACCAAATGGCAAAAAAATATATTTAAAATTTTTAATGAGGCATTTTTCATGAATCATGACATTTATAAACATCAAGTTTAACCTCGAAATACCAACAGAAAAAATTTAGCGGACGTATACGTTACTACTATATTAATTAATGATCTAATGTTATAAGCGAGACAATCGTATTTCGGTGCTAAACTTAAAAGTACAGGACACACGATTCTGGAATTTTCTGATTACTATTTTGTAGAATTTTCAAAAAAAACGTATGGACGGACTTCACAAGTGTTGTAAATTAACCTAAACAGTAAACAACCTAACCATAGTATTATCATTTGTAATTAATTTCTAGGTATATGTATATTTGAATCTAGGAAAAAATTCCCCTGGAAAAAATTCCCCGGGGGAATATTTTCCTGGGGTTTTTTTCCGGGGTCCTTTTTCCGGGGAATTTTTTCCTGTTACCGTATATTTTAGGGTTCTTATCTCCGAAAGGAACTCTATTCCTGAGCCTACGATGTCTGTCTAACTGTCACAAGGCTGTATCTCACAAACGGTAAGAGATAGCTAGTTGAAATTTTCACAGATTGTGTGTTGTTGTGGCATGAATCCTGGCAAATAATAAAAATCAAATGGTTAATCTCTAGAAGGCTCCTCATACATGCGTATATCTTGTATGCATCTCTGCTTTTTCTCCAATTTTAACTAGTTAACCAAACTTAGGCGACTGACCTTACTAAGGAATATTATGCTAAAAATTATACGGTATGAAGAGATTCTAAATAAAGGTGTTGAAACTTACAAATAGCAGAATGTTGAAAGAATTACGATTTCCGTTTACAATAAATTTGAAACCGTTCAATAACTGTCTGTAGATACAATAATTTTCCCATCAATATATTTACTGTCACATACAAGTCGTGTCGTTGTTCAGTCTATAATCCAATTTAAAATTGACATTTTATTTAAAAACTTATGTGAACATCTGAATATAGATTTTTACAGCGGATGATTAAATTAATTATACTAATTACCGGGTTTCCATTTGAAAGAACTAATTCAATGACAGTGGTTCTGAACCAATGTAACTACAAAAATTCCCATATTTAAATTTTACTAATAATGAGCAACTTGCATTTCAATTACAATTACGCATATATATTTTGAAATGTTCCTGAATTAAATTTCAACATTTTTTTGCTCACTATTGTATTTTTATTACTTTCATCTAAAAGGTATATTTTACTCCAAAACTTTTTCTAAATGCGCGTAAAATTTTTAATTTCATCATAGCTGGTAATAGTAATATATCTAATAGACTTCATTATTATGGAGCCAAAAGTTTGGATATAAATAAAATACGGCAACAATAGTAAACGAAATTTTGAAATGATTTGTTAGTCATTGCATCACTTATCAATGGAATGTTTTAATTAGTTACAAATAAAGAATCGAACTTATATTTCAACATAAAACTATTGACTTCAAACCAAAGTAATGGTTCAATAATATTCATCAATGAACTACCATCAGATGATCAGTACCTATTACTTTCAGTATTCGATACTGACAGTATTTCGTCATTATTCTTCATCAGACCGCAAACGATCAATATATTTGGAAATATTCAGTATTCACTGTCGCAACACTGTTGTATTTTTACTATATGAATAACATGGAAAAAGCTTGTGTTACCATTATTTTGGCCAATTTGGCAAATAATAAAATACTGATGAAATGCTATCAAAATTGTTCTCACACGATCAGTATAAGATCTTCGATAAAGTAACTCCGCCCACAATGCTGATAGAATACTTTCAAGTTGCTGAAAGTGTTTCAGTATACTGACAGCATATTAATATTTGCCCTCGCACGATCAGTATTACTGTCAGCATTGCAGAATACTGACAGTTCGTCCGAGGGTCGGTTAACACAAAAAATGTTAAAAAACACTGATCATAATTTATGTAATGTATCTGGTTTTAGTGATCGATATACTATTTAATTACTAATGTTGCTATTAACTAAACAGCTAGCGACAATCTGTCTCAGGCATCAATTCGGTTTTTTGCCTCACGGAAATTCAGTTTACAAATCATACAGCGGACTATTAATAACATATTTGTTAATGCAAATAATTTGTATTTTCGAAGTATATATTTAAATTAGCAGGATCAATTAAAGCTTATTAATTAACCTCATTTAAAATTTTATTTTGATTATTTTATCTATACATTTAAGAACCAATCAAAACACAACTTCTAAAAGTCTCTATTGTTTTGAATATTTATTTATTTGTCGTTCAAAATCTTCATTAATGTAATGCTATCAAAAAATGCACTATTTAACAAAAACTATTACAGCATATTATTGAAGCTTTAGATATTTTTGTTTTAATTACTCCAAATATTATTTTATATGGTAAACATATATTACCTACTTTCAAAATAAATAATTCACTGAAAATGGTTGGTCTTTAGGCGTCAATTCGCAACAGTCATGATCGTTTTGAATGGTTTCCACTATGAATGATATTCTAATGAAAAACGTACCTATACCTTTGTGTTCTATTTAATTTCATGATCCTAATGCATTAGAAATTGAGAAATTGTATGGCTTCAGCCATTAAATCATAATTCCATAGACTCTACTTCAAATATGTCCCTGAATTCAACTGGTGCACATGAAAAGCATAAGTAAAAAAAACCTTCCAGGGAAGCTGAAAGCAATGGCCAACGATGTGCTTCACGGATTTACATTTCTAAAGTAAAATAAATTAAAATCCACTTGTATGCTTGAGGCGTGAATATATTTCTACTGTTATCCACATATAACGTACGTAATTATTCGTTGATTCTAGTGTATAAGGTTTGAGATATTATAATATATGTAGGGGAGCGTGAGGCACATTGAGTCATGGGGCACAGATGATCGTTGGTTATAAAAAACACAACTATAAGCTCTGAATTCATATATGACGTTAACATCTCAGAATTTTCATCTAAACCTGTCGGCTTTCAAGTTAGTAACTTAGTATCCAGAGCACAGTTGACGCAAGTGCACGTGTTACAGCGACGCTCCGGCAAAATAACTTTTTTGCGTTGCGTAATTACGAATCATGATCCACTGAGTTACATACGTGACTTTATCCTGACTCCCACGTCATTCCCACAGACTATATTTGTGGAAATATAACAGCCAATCCGGCTTCTGACGCTGGCATTGTCAGCAAATCCATAGCATCATTTCAAACCCAATAAATATAGGCTACGAACACTAATCAGCGTTCATAACCTATTGGTCTTAGCTGGAGCGTAAATCCAGGGTGATCCGAATTATCCGGTATGCCTACCCGGAATAATTAAACACTTCCAAATTAATAAATAATCTTTGGATTAAACAATACTAATTAAAATTAATGAAACCTAACAGTTAACCATCTTGCAAAAGCATAATTAAAAGTGTATCAATGTATAAATCAACGTTAAACTATCAAATCTATGTAAACTTGTAAACATACAATAATTTTAATAAATCTATTAAAATTCAGTGAAAATTATTTTTTTTATTGTTACGCACCGCTTGGCCGCGAACACGTAACTACTGTGTCTCATATGCGATAATTGAAATTATTTTGTTAGTTAGTTTTTTCAGAACAAACATACCGAGAAATATAGTTAGAAAGACGAATATCCGGTCAACATATTTGATTCACTAAGCTAAGAGCAATGTGAACTACTGTGACCTATGCACATGCTTGGGGCACTCTGGATCCTCGTCTGGATCTGATGACGAAGTTTTTTTTAAATGTACACAGTAGATTAGTTTGCAACTATATCTAATTTTTATCATTAAAAACGTTACAGTTCAAAAAAACGATTCTTCATACCATAAACTACAAATAATGCTATTTTAAAAAATGTGGCGCCACTGTGCCCCATGCTCCCCTACGTATATTCTACAAGAGCAGGTACTAGAATATTGTGATTATAGTCCCATGGTACAAATCTCAGAACAGATTGAGGTACAAATACAAACGTATCTAATACATAGCTATTCGTAAACAATAATTATACTGTAATTTACGATAAAACTAGATCTGTTTACCTGTTTCCAGCGCGGATCTAATGTGTCGCCATATTGGATAAGCTATTATGAGTTCTGGACTCAAACTTCAGAATCATAAAACACCTCAGTGGATTCCAACTGACCCCAGACTTTAGAAAATGCATTAATACGATTGTACAGTGTACTGAGCAAAGTAAGGAGCATAATATATATTCTAGTTGTCGCATAAGGAAATATTTCGGAAGGAAATCTTGTTTATACTAGGAGTTTCCTGTTATCATCGATCCAAAAAATAGGTACTCAAGTTGAACAGCCTAAGCAACAGCAAAAGGGGACAAATTCTGTCTAGGGTCAGCTGGATTTTGGTGTTTAAAAGTTGAATATTCCCAATTCTGAGTAAAATCGTGAGTAATTTTAGCTACAAAATGTTTATCAATTCTTTGGTAATTTGTTTTTTCATAATTTGAACAGATTTATTTTTTAATTTACATCTTTGCAAATTACATTTTCGAATTATAATGCGTTAATAAAAACAACGTATCTAATAGTAGATTGTATATCTAGAAGTGTAATGGGCTATATTACTGACGAGTGATGACAGTATGTAAAAACGAGCGGTAGCGAGTTTTTATCGTCACACGTGTCATAATACCATTACGCATGAGATATGGTATTTTTTGCCATACCCACTGCAAAATACCTACTTTTCACTTCATTTTCAAAAAAATTTGACAGTTCATTTGCGTCGCCATCTTTACTTTTACAGTATGCCGTGAAGGTCGTGACTCGTGAGTAAGTAATCGCAGGCGCACGCAGGCGGATCGAGTGAATAAACAGAAGTTGTCATAGCAACTTCTGTTTATTCACTAGTGCGCACTGTAAGAAATGAGAAGGCCGAATACATAGATTATCGATGGTCCATTTGTAGCCAGCGATTAATCTGGTAATAGGCACACAAAGAGACAATGGCGTCGAAAACAGTCGCCACATCGCGTAGATTCCATAAAAACACATTGCGCATGCGTCGTTACTAATTTTACATTAATTTGTTTTGTATTCATCCATTTTATTGAACTATACATTTTATTTTGTAATTTTTACACACTTTATTGGAATATTACACAAATTATGTAATTTTAATTTACTTTATGTAAAAATCACAAATTTGTTTAACTTTACAGTAAAAGTTCAAGTTTTTATGAAGTTTTCTGTGTAAAAATAAATAATAATGTAAAATCACTTAGAAAATCGAGCGAATTCTACCTTAACTTTCAAAGTATTTTTACATCCATTTTTTACAATGCGGTAAGTAAAACACTTTCGGCACGCCTGCCAGTTAAAATGACCCATTACAAAGTAGCTATTTTTTTAGTGGGTATAGTAAAAAATCATAAAAAAAATGAAATTTATGTGTTTGTATTAAACTTTTAAATTTAAGGTCAAGCAAATGAAATGCTTGAATAAAAAAAATGCAAACGTAATAAAATAATGTTCGGAAATGTGAAACTTACATCATGGTACAAGTTAAAAGTTATATGATATAAAAAAAAAACATATTTGTGACGCGACTTCGGAATGTTGGTTAGGTATTTTTTTGCCGAGTATAATATACATACTATACAGCCACATAATATAAAACTTGTCGGTTCTGATTAAAAACTCTTCTATATCAACTTGAAATTAAACCTTGCAAACGTCCGAAATCGATAAAAATGGACCCAGACCGTATAGAAATCTCGATCAAAATTCGACGAAAAGTTTTCGAATTGTTTTCCACTTTGAATAAGTTGCATGTTTTCTTTTGGACAGAAAATAGAACTGAAATTCCGAACGATCCTTACCTAAGAACATAAAATCCATTCCGAAAGAAACTCCGTGATTTTCGTCGTTTCAAAAATCTATTTCGCTCGCCTATTAATATGGTTCTTGTCCTCCCAAAGCTATTTTTTGACTTTTTATAATAAAATTAATTACTTATAAGAACGATTTTTTAGCATTTTGTAGGTTAAAGCAACACCCGCACTAATACAGTCAATTCTAAAATAACTGATTATTTCGTGCCATTTCAGAAGTGTCTCGAAATATTCTGAATTTTTAAAATACAAAAAAAATAAACGAAAGTTCGCACATTATATCGGATTGATTCGACACAGATCGGATGTAGATTGTAGTCAAGGTTGAAAATAAAACTGGACACCATGACCGGAAGGGAGAGGGAAGGGTGTAAATCAAAACGTTAAAAAACGATCATTTGATTTTAATCACTTTAATAATTAAAAATAATCAACAAAGTCTCATAAATTACTTGCCCTCTTTGGGAATAAAACATGAATTAAAGTTTTCTTTCATAACAGAAAAAATAATTAATATTACCTATATACTTATTATATTCATAAATGCTCATAGCATATAATTGAAAAAATTAAACAAAAATTGGTGTGGTTTCATTGATTTTATTATACGATTTCCAAAAACCTGGATAGTTCATAGGCAGCCCTGTTTTCTTTGCATATTTAGGGTTCCGTTTCTCAATAAGAAAAAACAGAACCATTATAGGATCACTCGTTTTTTTCCGGCTGGCTGGCTGGATGTCCGTTAGTCAAGACCCATTTTCTCAGGAACGGATAGAGATATCAAGTTGAAATTTATACGAAATACTACGGTCCCTTAAAGATGTAAAGAATTTAAGCTTCTAGGTCAACGCAATCAAAAAATACGGCCATTTTGTCATCTCATCAAAAACCTATAGGGTACTTCCCGTTGACCTAGAATCATGAAATTTGGCAAAAAGCAAGGTCTCGCAGCACAAGTAAAGGGAAAAATCCTAAAATCACAAAAAGTAAAAATTAAAGGGGGTCTCCACACCAAAAACGGAAAAACCTTTTAAAGGCTGCATCTTTGAAACCGTAACATGTAGGCGGTTGAAAATTTCACAGAATATGTCTACCTAATTTTATTGTTGTAACGGTACGGAACCCTCGTAGCGCGCGTTCCACACGCACTTGACCGCTTATTTATCCGGACAAGACATTGGAAAACCGAACACCTAGCAACCCCAGATGTAATGTGCATTGTGCAATCCTTCATTTATTTTTATATATTCTACTGCAGGTGTCGATTATTTCTGCTCAAGCAGCGTCGATTCAGGTTCTGAATTCCTGCAGTTTTACGACGTAACACGCATTCTGTATAAAAGATCCTTTTAACATAACAAAAAATACAGAGTTAAAAAGACAGGTTAACAGCCATTTCCTTTATTTATGTATTTAAATTTGGGCATATATTAGTTATAAACTACGCCAACAAGTTATACACAACATTATTACTTGGTAAATTCAAAAGAATGGGCTTGGCTTCTTATTCAGAAGAATATTGCGAGATAGATATTATGTGAATATGATAATTAGATGTGCCGTGGTTCTTTGTGTTTGTGTATATATTTTATACTTGAATGAGAATATTTCGAATTCTTTTCATAATAAATATTGCAGGCATAAACATTAAATGACGCTGTTTAAATTTCTTGTTTTTAAAAAGTTCAAAACGACTACATAACTATATTTTCTAGATCACGAATATTTTTTCTACTTTTTATAAAATAATATTGTAGAGAAAATTGGCCCAGCCCACCCCAGAGTAGTCTGGTCCACTCTAGAAATAATGATAAAAAAATAATACGTTTTTTTAATGTATTCTCAACAAAAACTGGTTAGACAGGCAATTACTGGGACCCGGCCCACCCCAGCTTCAAACCCTATAGTAACGTCAATGGACAAAAAATTAACACTATACTAATTGATAATTTCGACATACGCATACTAGGTACCAACCTATCTGTTAAATAATTTACACAATCTGTAAAACGTATATTTTTATGAAAATTAATTTAACATGGAAGTATGAGTGGCTAAAAATTACTATTAATATAGGTACTTCATTTCTTTTTTGTTCTCATCGTTTGTTTTTCAAATACAAATTAAAATTCTATAACATTCAATCATAAAACAATTTTCCAAAAAAAGGTTACCTATGTAGATAATGTTCACACTAATTTAACATGCGAAACAGTGCATTAATAACTCAGTGGTAGTTAAAAGTTTTTTTCTTATTTATAACTGATCAACAGATAAAAAAGCTGTAATTTACTCCATATCCACACGTATACATGCACTTACGATATCATTCAAGCGAAATTTTATAGTAAACGATTCACAGAATTTCATGTACGAGCCACCATCTGTTTTAACTTAAAGTTACAGATTCCGCAGTGACTACACTCGGTCCGGCGAACAGATATAGTATTATCACGTCAACAAGTGGATTGTACAAGCCGGCAACACCTATGTCCTCTTAAACCCTTGACAGGTATTGGGACCCTTCAAATGAGCATATGACATCTGGTGGCAGAAAACTGTATCAAAACGGGGGAAAATTTTACATGCTAACAGTGCAAATTTATCGTGAAATTGGTTTTTACAAGAATAAAACAAGTAAAATAAACAAAAAGTTTATCGAAAATGGAATTTGCGACGTTTTCTAATATCATGGCATTAAACACTATCAGTTATTGCCTTGTAAAACTTACTTTACAGCGAATTCTTTTTTAATGAAATGTGGAAAAACTGTATTTATGAATTAAAAAAATATTTTATATTAATAATAAGATATGCTCATTATCATACTGTACTACAATAGTTAAATCTCTGAATATTGACAAAATTAGGACTAATTATGTGTATACAAATATTTTGAGGTTAGTAACTTACCTACTTATTACAATATAACATATTATGTTGCAGTTATGTGTTTACATTATTCACCTAACACAGCCTTAAAGGAGCATTGAACGGATAATTAATTTCGTGGAGATTTTCTTTTAATTTTGATGTTTTTAAGCAATATGCCGTAAAGATTACTACTTTTGACAGTTCATTTTTCATGTATTTTTCTCGTTATATTTCCGGCATTTGAGAAAATGTACGGCTTTGAGAATCTGTTTCCTTCAACGAAATTCCTTTGTTTAGGATTCGTACCGGCCCAATCACAAATTGCACTTATATATTTTATCATTTCTTATCACTTTGAAAATCATAAAATTACACGCAAAAGTATACCCCGTATATGAAATTTCCCCCCCTCTGCGCCATGTTTTTTAAACTCCACCTATCTGACGGATCCCAATACTGTAACTTTTAAATAAATTAATCAATTAAATTCAGGGTTGCGTTGATTGAAATCCATTCCGATTGTGTCGCCTAGTGACAGTCGATTGTGCCGGCGGCACAAGGGTTAGAATTTTAATTTTTCGGCAAAATAATAAGTGCTATCTGCAGTCACCAGTTTGCACAGAACAGTATGGGGGGCTAGGCAGGTTAAGATGCAAAAGACACCACACTACAATTATTGGTTTTTTATTCATTAATAATACTAGTCCAATCGGCAGGTAATAAATGAAGGGGGTTACCTGGAAAATATTCCGAAGTTAATGAGTTTTCGATCTCGAGGACCCTGTGCTAACGTGGGGGGAGCCGGAAAACCACGAAATTTTACCACCTTTTTTGCTTTTTTCGAAATCTTTCAGAAACGGTCCACTTAAGCAATTCTTTCATTATTTAATGTTTTAAAGAGGATTACATTTTCTACAATTTTCACTCCCACAACTTTTCTGTGGTACTAATGGTAAGCACGCTGCAGCTTCTTGAAAATCACCCGCTCCGCTTTTTGTAACCTTGGTAACCAATGTGTAACATGTGTATTTTCAATTTAAAGTTCGATGAAGAAGAAAATAAATAAAACTATTGAAAAGAACATTACATTTTAACCAATGGTTACCAAGGTTACAAAAAGCGGAGCGGGTGATTTTCAAGAAGCTGCAGCGCGCTTACCATTAGTACCACAGAAAAGTTGTGGGAATGAAAATTGTAGGAAATGTAATCCTCTTTAAAACATTAAATAATGAAAGAATTGCTTAAGTGGGCCGTTTCTGAAAGATTTC
This sequence comes from Mongoloraphidia duomilia, assembly GCA_039654895.1. NCBI lineage: Eukaryota > Metazoa > Arthropoda > Insecta > Raphidioptera > Raphidiidae > Mongoloraphidia > Mongoloraphidia duomilia. The sequence continues at coordinate 10,692,151 of CM077517.1, read as the reverse complement.
GAAAAAAGCAAAAAAGGTGGTAAAATTTCGTGGTTTTTCGGCTCCCCCCAGTGAAAATTGCTTAAAATATGCTCTGCTTTGAATACAGTAATTCATGTCATTTAGAGTTTATCAAAGTACAATAAATTAAAAAAAATAAACGTTAGCTAATGTTAAATATTTTTTTCCGCCAAATCGTCTATGGAAAAAGTAAGATTTGATAAGAAAAGTGCTAACAGCAGTGAAAACTCTGTAGCGACCTAGTGGCAATGCCATGAGCTCCAGATACATAATGGAAACACATGTATGTACATAACATGTGGATGTGTGTGTAGTCATTCGAAGGTCGTCTGCATTCCACAACTCTCTGACCAAAGCAGCACGACGACGATGATGATGATGATGATGATTGTGGTGGTGGTAATGGGATGATGTCAGTGACGAAGAGCGAATAATCCCTAGCCGGGACGACCGCATGTTACCACTATTAAGGCTTGAAGACTATACCCTTGTAGGCCTTAAAATACACTTTTTTTTAATTTTTAGGATTCCGTACTTCAATAAGAAAAAACGGAACCCTTATAGGATCACTCGTTTGTCCGTCAGACTGGCTGGCTGGGTGTCCGTCTGTCAAGTCCCATTTTCTCAGGAACGGATAGAGATATTAAGTTGAAATTTATATGAAATACTAAGGTCTACGGTCCCTTAAAGGTGTATAGAATTTAAGATTCTAAGTCAAGGCAATTAAAAGATACGGCCATTTTGTCACCTATTTTGATACTCGCAAACTCACTCATCAAAAACCTAAAGAGTACGTCCCGTTGACCTAGAATCATGAAATTTGGCAGAAAGCAAGGTCTCGCAGCACAAGTAAAGGAAAATATCCGAAAATCACAAAAAGTAAAAAATAAAGGGGGTCCTATACCTATTTTGATATTCGCAAACTCACTCATCAAAACTTATGAAGGTACTGCTTGTTGACCTAGAATCATGAAATTTGGCAAAAAGCAAGGTCTCGCAGCACAAGAAAAGGGAAAAATCCGAAAATCATAAAAAGTAAAAATTAAAGAGGGTTCTATACCTATTTTAATATTGGCAAACTCACTCATCAAAACTTATATAGGGTACTTTCCGTTGACCTAGAATCATGAAATTTAGCAAAAAGCAAGGTCTCACAGCACAAGTAAAGGGGAAAATCCGAAAACCACAAAAAGTAAAAATTAAGGGGGGGGGTCCCACACAAAAAACGGAAAAACATTGTAAAGATTTGTATCTTTGGAACCGTAACAGGCAGCCGGTTGAAATGTGTTAATATGGCAGATATCCTAGCAAATAATAAATTAAGGAGGGTCCTCACTCCTCATACAAAAAAATGTGAGCCGCCGTGAAACGCCTGGCAGATGTAAAAAATCAGCCCCGCGAGAAATTTAGTGTAACGGTACGGAACCCTCGTAGCGCGAGTTCCACATTGATCGGTTTTTTTTATCTTTAAATGATTTACATAATAGAAAAATGTGTGTAAAATGAAATGTCGAGAGAATATGATACAATTTTTTAAAATTGATAACGGATTTGTAGGGTTTGTATTTGAATTTTCAAAATAAAACTAAAAAAATCCTAGAATATTACGCTAATTTGGAAGGATTCGGTATGCATTGTGTTGTTGTTTCACAGTATCTTTTTAACCGACTTCAAAAAAAGGAGGTGGTTCTCAATTCGGTTGTATTTTTTTTATGTTTGTTACCTCATAACTCAGTCATTTATAAACCGATTTTGAATTTTTTTTATTTAAAAGGATATACTTTCAGATTGGTCTCATAGAAATTTCATCAAAATCGGTTCAGTAGTTCGGCTGATTTTAATATAAGTGAGTAACGGCGTGTGATTCTTTAAGGTAAATGTCATTTTTTGACATACCAGACAGCGTAAGAAAGTCGGTTTAATAAAAGTGAGTAACGGCGTGTGATTCTTTTAACGTAAAAGTCACTTTTTGACACTAAAAAGTAAAAAATAAAAAACTTTTTAACAAAAAAAACCTCCTTCAAAAAGGCACTAAAAAGAGAAAAATAATGAAATTTTGAGGTCTGTGCCAATTTAATAAAATATGAAGTTGGTTAAAAAGAAGATATTAATCACTATACTATACTTTTTAACTGACTTCATATTTTATTAAATTGGCACAGACCTCAAAATTTCATTATTTTCCTCTTTTTAGTGGTTTTTTGAGGGAGGTTTTTTTTTTGTTAAAAAGTTTCTTATATAATATGTAATCAGCCTTCTCTTATCCTATCTGCTAGATACTTTGAAGAAGAAAAACCGCGGATCAAAACATTATGATAATCACATTTATATGTTTTAACGGACACCGGTCACGTCGCTATTTTAATGCAAGTACATTGTAACGTAATGCTCATGATGTGGTAATGAGAAATCTCTATTTTACCACATGCACTAAGCAGTAGCATTTCTGATTATAAAACGAACAGTCTCAATGTCTTGAATCTACCAGCTTTCGATTTTTGATGACATGTTAACTGAAGGATTCAAGGGTTGAATAAAGCGCATACAACTTAAATCTATTTTTCTCTAACGACAATTTTTACAATTCAAAACAAGCCGTGAGGTGGGTCGTTTATTAGGACTAAAGTGCGACCCTTGAGGTCCACACGACGAACTTCCCAGTTTGATAAATATTTAATAACAATAATTAAATTAGATATTACACAGAAAAGTAATCATTTTAATCATTAAAACATAATTATTATTTATTCTTAATAATAATTAAAAAAAAAAACGGCTGAACCGATTTTTATAAAATTTATGTCGGATCAAAATGACGTTAACACGCCTCGATTGACACCCATACGAAGTCGATATAATTTTTTACTCGCGAGATATTGTGTAAAATCTACTTTTTTGGAGTCTATTTGGTTAAGAAAAAAGAACGGCTGAACCGATTTTGAAAAAATTTCTTTCTGATCATATTTACGTTATTACGCGTCGATTGGCACCCTAACACACACAGATATCTTTCTAAAAATAGTGTAAAAATAGTGTAGTGACCTTGAAACATAAAAATTTGTTATACATTTTGATTTAGATTTTCGGACCCATTACAATAACTTCCAATGGGAAGTTAAAAATGTTTTGAATTTTTTACTGCAGTTGAAGTGGAAAAAATTAAAACCCAAAATTTAATCGTGCTTCAAAATAATTTTAAACTGAAAACTACCTACTCAAATTTGGTCATGTTGTCATGGAAATGGAGATAGCACGAGCCCAAACGCTGTTCTGGTTGCAATTGCATGTATAACTACTTTTCTTGCACAACTTATATCTATTTAAATCACCATAAAAATATATGGGGTATGATTAGCATCTCATATTCTTACGGAGAATGCAGTATTGCACTATTGAAAATTTATAGAAAACGCGAAATGTACAGTTTTATAACATTTTATAGAAGACAAAACTAAAAATCACTTGATTTCCTTCATTTAGTTAGTCTTAAACTACATAGTAATTTTTTGTCAACATTCCGATGTGTACAAAAAAGAAAAAATAGATAACTATTGTTGTTGCAATCGGACATTAATCGCGATAAGCTGTAAACGTTATGTGATTACTGATTAGATGAAAATGACGTAACCTTGTTAGCAATAGACAAATAAATGCAATCTTTCTGCATGCCTTCGTGTACGAAAGAGCCCCGACCTAATATTACCAGCGCTGACTAAATTTTTAAAATTATAATCATAATTCTGCAATATTAACAAGCGCGGATCCACCGTTGTGGGCACGGTGGGCATACCCACAACCCTAATTGAGGTTGATAGGCTGATGTTATATCTGCAATGCCTTAATAAAATTAAAAAAAAAAACGAACCGTGCGGGTAAGAACGCGAGTGACTTTTTTATTTTGGTCTAGTAGTTTATACTGTTTGACGTTTTGTGAGCGCACTTGGCCGATTTTCGGGTGGCCATGACCACAACCTTTTTTGATGGTTGGATCCGCGCCTGGATATTAATAAACCCGGGCAACAAACTTCACACTGGTTGCAAACGCCAAGTTTCTTACCTTGTAATGCAATATACTAAATCGTATGAATGCAGTTAGTGTATGTGAAATGCATTGCGTTGGTGGGTTTGACACGTAATGTTGCATAAAAAAAATAAATTCACGCACAATATGGGCCATATCTGCAACAATACGCGATTACATGCATAGAGAAATTTGGTCTACACTTTTTATGTGCAGGGCACGCAGATATGTATATTGTATAATTTATAATAAAGACAGACAAGTTACAGCAATAATTATACATTCACTTTAACACTTGAAAATTATGAGAAATAAGGGCACAAACAAACACGGCGGTTTTAACCGAAGCGTTTAACGAGTCGGTCGCTTTCTAACAAACTGCACATTGAGCTGTTTTATTAAAGCGATTTTTGATTCGAAATAAAAATATATGGGACCATTCCGGAAACATTCTGAACCCAACGGCATTGAAATTTTTCAAATCGGTCAACCCCTCGAGAAGTTATGGCTGACTACACATAAAAAATATATACGTCTCGAAATGATATAACCTCTGGTTTTTAGAAGTCGGTTAAAAATGAGCATCTCTACATAGTATAAATTGAAGTCGCTTTTCGTGTCTGTCTGTTTAACCGCTAACTCCTCCTAAACCACGCAACGGATTTTGATGCGGTTTTCAGCATCAGTTAGGTAATTCTTTACGGAATGTTCATATGTATAGCGAACGAGCATAGCGAGTGAGTATTGTAATGCCTAAACCACGCAACAGATTTTGATGCGGTTTTCACCATCAGATAATTTATCACGGAAGGTTTATATAAATATAGCGAACGAGCGAAGCGAGTGAGTAATGTAATGCCTAAACCACGCAACGGATTTTGATGCGGTTTTCAGCATCAGTTAGATAATTTTTCACGGAAGGTTTATATATATAGCGAACGAGCGAAGCGAGTGAGTAATGTGATTCTTAAACCACGCAACGGATTTTGATGCGGTTTTCACCATCAGTTAGATAATTTTTCACGGAAGGTTTATATAATATATAACAAACGAGCGAAGCGAGTGAGTAATGTAATTACAATATTCAAGAGAACGAGCGAAGCGAGTGAGTAGTGTATTGTACCCGGGCTTTCTTAGCACCCGGGCGAAACCGGACGGGGCCGATAGTCCTATATAAAATTATCTTCTCCAAGTTCGTAATAATTACTTATAGCAAAATAGCAAAAGTATTTAAATATTTACTAAGAAACATACCGTATTTGCTGAATTTATAGTAGTGTAACAATAAAATATTATCTCAGTAATTAAAATATACATTATGATATTATTTTGATGACATAAAAGTTAAATTGTGAGGTTTGCAAATGCTGGCGCCAGTATGCCATTCTTTACTAAACACAAGCTCACTAAATACATTTTCACAGGTGTATCCAATAAGCATACTTAAACCGCGATAATGAAATTAATACTGCGAAACAAACATTTGATATACATACACCATGCAAAACTTGTTTTGAATTGTACAGTTTTTTTTAAATAGAATCAAATAAGGAAAACAAAAAAACCAAGATAAAATCTGTAATTTTATGTAGTCCATGCTAAACCCAAATAACCCCAGTTATTAGAAAGAAAAAACAAGTATTTATTTAAAGAATTTAGATTTCATGAAACATTTTAGGACAAGTAGCAAATATTTAATGATGCAAAACGTGCCTTGAAATAAATGATTTTAAACATAAAAATCATAAAATCTTTCTAACGTACCTATATTTTTAATATTTACTGTTTTCTTGACTACAATAAAATTTAACTCTATAAGCAATAAATAGACGATAAAAATATTATGGACAAACATATTTTTTAGTTTTTTTATAAAATAGCATTTTACTATGGTAATAGTAGAACATTCATTGTTCCGTTACTTCAACTGTACGTATCTAATGAATTGATGAAGCATAATAATGAAATAACAATAAAATTTATAATAAAATAAAAATGACCAAATTCACAGGCAATTAGATATATATAATTTTAAAAGATGATCAACGTTTCGGCTAAGATGTTGGCCCTTTTCAAGATCTACATAAATTATCAATAAAATAAAAATCAAAAAAAATATATTGTCATTTGAAAATGTTCAAATGTCAATACAGATTTTTTGATCTTTATTTTATTCAGATCTTGAAAAGGGCCAACATTTTGGCCGAAACGATGATCATCTTTTAATATTAGGTATATTCTACTTGTCTGTAAATTTGGTCATTTTTATTGGAACCCTATTACCCTGCCGACGATGTCCGTCTGTCTGTCCGTCCGTCTGTCACAGGACTCTATCTCACAAACGGTAAGAGGTAGCTAGTTGAAATTTTCACAGATTGTGTGTTGTTGTGGCATGAATCCTGGCAAAAAATAATTAAAATTAAATGATCAAATAATTTTAATAAATTAATGTTTTTATTTAACGCGTTTCTAAACTATGTATACTATAATAATATATTGTATAGAGCTGTACCAAGTGTATACAAGTATACCATTGTTTCTGCCGTGCTAGAATAGGGTCGCGTAGAGTAACGGTAAGGCATTCGCATGTCACCACAAAGAACCGGGTTCAAGTTCAACTGACGATAAGTGATTGTCTTTGTTTTTTTTATAATGTTACATTTTGGAATTTTTTACTTTAACATTTTGAGACACTAAAAAGAACAAAATAAAATATAAGTAAAAAGTGTGAACTTTTTAAGGTACCTATTTTCCCATTTTTCCTGTTAATAAACTTGAAAACACCGGAGTTGTTATGGTTAGCCTCTTATTAAGGGAATCGCACAGTATGCTGGACGTTAGTTTATACCAAAACGATAGTTTATATAAAAAACAACTATTTATCTAACAACGCCACTATATGAATTATGTATCTGTACAGTTAATAAAATATATGCAATTATTTAAATTCTTAACTCATCATTCACACGGAAATTGATTATAAACAGCAATTATTATTATATTTGCATGTTAATTATGTTTTAGAATATACAAAACAATAAAATTATTACCTACAAACTCAGTATAATAGCATCGTAAATTATCATAACATTGAAAAAAATAAACTATTCTTATACCTAATGTGAATAATGATGCATCTATGATAGAATTTGAAGGTTACTATCAGAACTTATTAATTAAATGAAACGTGTAAAAGAAACTTCTATAATAGAACTTTGTAATTGCGTCTACAGAACATAATATTATATACCCACACTAATAGGTATAAGTCTCTATACATTGCTGATTATCTATATTTAAGTAATAAAGTGATTAAAATCAAAGGGTAGTTTTTCTTTGCACGATCTGGAATACCCCTCGGCCACGGTGTCCGTTTTTTTCAGGCAAATCTGGAAACTATGCAGACTGTAAATTGTATCAGTTATAATAATTCTCGATACCTACAAGAACAAGCGACTAGGCTCTGCAGTCAGGATTCAGTCTGATTGATCGAATACCCCATCTTGATATCGTTTGAGACACACACACACACCTAAACGAACGTAACAACTAATGAACTCAGTACTAATATGGATAGCTGATAGCGATTAAAAAATGGGTTTTGTATGTGGAGAATGATGAAACACATATTCTTCAAGGCAGGCATTGTTCACATGTTCACAAAATTAGAATGACAACTTCAGGTAAGGCTTGTAATCTAATTCTTTCTATAAAAGTCGATCAATTTTTTGACATTTCAAAATAAAACCTAATTTAATATTATTATTTGAGATATATTAGGATGTCCAAAACTTATACAATAACAGGGTTCTTGTGAAATTGGAATAGAAAAATAAGTTTTATTAAGTTTTACTTTGAAATGTTAGAAAATTGATTGATTTTTATAGAAAGAATTAGATTACAAGCCTTACCTGAAGTTTTCATTCTAATTTTGTGAACAATAATATCTGCCTTGAAGAATATGTGTTTGAAAATTCTCCACATACAAAACCCATTTTTTAATTGCTATCAACTATCCATATTAGTATACAGAGTTCACTAGTTAGTTGTTACGTTCGTTTAGGTGCCGCCGTATGTGTGTCAAATGACATCAAGATGGGGTATTCAACCAATCAAAATGGACCCTGACTGCTTGTCCTACAAGACCACTAGCCAACAATCAGAGAACGGTAATACGGGCAATCGATTAATAAAAAAGTTATGACACTACTGTAACAAAAACTTCGTCTGTTTGATAATTTGAAATTAATTAATTTACCCTAAGTAATGGGTTTAGTATAGTTCTTAAACGAACCATTACATACTGCAGATACACCTGTACTACTAATTTGTACAAATAGTGTAGGCATATTGGAAAAAAATCTATGTCAATCATACTGGTTTACTGAATATCGAATTCGAGAAAAAATACAGTTGTAGCCGCCGGGACTGAGCAATTGGTATCGCTAGTATTGCACCGTCGGCTTTATTCTACTCATAGGTATTAATATGTATGTTTTTTTTTAATCTCAAGACAAATCATTGACCTTGCTACAATGTTACCTAAGCTGTGATTAATGACCGGTTACTGAAACTAAAGTTTAAACAATTCTAGAATACGTAAGATACCAAAGTGCAAAATAATTTTATTCCTTAATCCTAAGATATTAATATTTTCGATTATTTTTTTGTATTTTTGATAACAAACTTTTTTATTAACACATAATTTCACAAATAATACGAATCCTTCTGCATTTTCAAAAGGACTGTAAGCATTTCAATTTTCTTTTTAATTATTTTAAACTTATTCAGCAGTGGGCCTATCACGAAAACGTCTTTATAAAGATTGATTTTAAAAACTGGTATACTTTCCATATAGTGTGTCAAAAGGATCTCAAAATTTAGGAAAGTCGAGGACTCTATCAATAAGTAAACACAGATGGATGTATTTTCTGTGTCGATAATACAAATCACAAAATACTCTGAACTATCAACTGATTCTTCGCTTGGCCTGTGATGAGCGCATTATTAAATGATATTAACACAAACACTTAAATAAGTTTTACAACTAATTAGTTGTATCACAAAAATTTACCTAATCTACACATAGAGATAAGCCAACTAGTGTACGTGTTGTTAGCGCATCACGCAAAAACCACTGGACAGATTTTAATGACATTTTGCATATACTTTATAGACTGGGCATTTATCCCAATTAGAATTGTCACGATATTCCTCATGAGGGATTAGCAATGCGCGAAAATAGTGAATGGAGTAGTATCTACGAGCGACATCAGACGGCATTTGATATTACTATAAAGTATCATTGGAAGTTAGTTTGGTAACCAACTCAAATCAGATATAGAAGTGATTTTCTGTTTTGGCAATTTATGAGTTTTACGTAAAATCCATTTATACGAAAAAGATAAACTGTATAAATAATTCAATAAATTTAACCTTCAAAACTGTTCCAGATATTCTTTTTAATATCACTTTTGAATATCTAAAAAAAACTACGTAGTAATGTATTTAAATCGTGTATGTTAATTACAAATAATGAGATGCACAAGAATGCAAACAAAAGTCGTTAGCGGCGCCAGTGTGGCGTCACGGATTGATAATTTAACTATTAAATAATTATATATTTACTTTTTGGCCGCGGACGCACACGGACAGGTACCTATTTATATGTAGTTTATTCACTCTTGAAAACTAAATAATTCAACCATTAAAACGTAAACATACATGCGTACTTGATCGAGGATTAATAATGTCAAATACAATTACTGGATTATAAATTAATTATAGGTATTACCAATACATAACCACTTACGTTTAATGGTATTCAACTTAGATCTAAATAATATATCTCATCTATTGTCCATAATATATACTCTATATTTCCTCATGTTGAGTTCAAACAATTGGAAGACGATGGTAATATGAATGCAGAAAAATTGTGGTTCATGGTTCATGTTTTTACTTCCCATCTCTACTATGGTAGGGAAGTAATGGATTTAGTCCGAAAAAAATATTTCGAGATTTTAACAGATCTTCACGTTTTGAGACCCTAGCAAATCGTTTAAGATCATTTTCTGATTGATGTCTGTATGTGTGTGTGTGTGTCTATGTGGTCAATTTTTCGCCTTCGATATCGTAAAAACGGAACAACATACGGCCATGCCGATTGTTCTATTGTGTTTATCAGCCTTTAACTTAGTTCTGATTAGATTTTGAGTCGAATCGGTTCAGTGGATCCTGAGATGTAAAAAAAAACGTTCTTAATGTCACGTATTAACATAGATAAAAAAAATATAAATGAATTCTAGATGTTATAATATGAAAAAAATGTATAGATTTCGAGAAAAAAAATATTTTACTAAAAAAAGAAAATTGTACGTAAATCAAGGTAACCATGATTTTTGCTATATTACTAGCCATCAGTAGATCACCAAACAAAAAAGAGGGCCATGCTTTTTTTCAAAGAATAAAAAAAGAGTGTTTATTTTTTGCAAACATTTACTAGGTGGGAAGTATAGGACTGGTCATCACTCATCAGTCGAATTTTTTCAATAATGGTAGCTGCACGAGAAACTTTATTTACAATATAATGACATTTTTACTAAGCATTTAGCAACTTGAAAATTTATAATTACAAATAAATCCACACGTGTAATGTTGAAAACATGCTCTATCACTATTATTATAAAATCAACCATTAATTAATAACTTTTGCATACAGGCACCGTCACAGTTAGTATCTAAATAGTATTTTGTATGATGTAATTCAGATTAAATGACGCAACATCAGTAGTAGGTAATATTGTTATTGTTTAAACATTAAAAATATGCACGCAAATGAACTATAATTAATTATGATATTACACGTTATTATACGATATTCTAATAATACTTAAACCAATAATTATTGTCATAATATGGAATCTTTTGTATGTGACTGCTGTGTTTATTAAGTTTTTTTATCTGAACAATGCACATAATTTATAGCGATGTACTTAATATTTAAAAGATGCTATCACAATATTTTTTATTTGTAGATAAACTGAAATTAGACTTTTATGGCGTTAACGTGTCAAAGTAGACCGGATATAACACGAGGAAATCAATACATAAAAATATTTATGATTCACCATTTTCTATTTCGTCTTGAATGTCCAGTTTTTATTACAAACTGTATGTTTGTGTGTTTGTTTGTGGGTTTGTTTGTTTAGGTCAAAACTTGCAAGTCAATTTTAAACGACTTCTACGTATCCGATCGATTTGAAATTTTGTACACATATGTATTCCCGATGACAATACATGAATAAATCGTTTTTAGAAATAAATTCAACCCCTAAGGGGTTCAAACGGGGATGTAGGGTTTTTTTAACTAATCAACGCCCAGGCCAAATCGCTGAAGCTAGAAACTTGAAATTTGGACAGTTGGTTCATTTTTTGACGTAAGCATTCACTAAGAAAAGATTTTTCTACGGGTGTCAAAGGGGGGGGGGGGGTAAAGTTTTGAAAGACAAAAATGAACAAAATAAATATTAGTAAAAAAAACTTTTTAGAGACAAGTTTTTATTTAGATGCACTAAAAAGAAAAAAATAATTTTTAATAATTTAGGTTCATAATTATAAAAGCGTGGGTCGTGAACTCTGTGATAGTTTATTAGTCAGAGTTCACGACCCACGCTTTTATAATAATGAACCTAAATTATTAAAAATTATTTTTTTCTTTTTAGTGCATTTAAATAAAAGCTTGTCCCTTAAAAGTTTTTTTACTGATATTTATAGAATGAAATTTTACATAAATTTTTCTTGTCTGCTAAATGAGTTTCAAATGCAATAATTACAAAGACGCCACACAAATTTTAATCTTGGAATGTACCACTCCAACACAACGCGTTATTTTTTATAACTTTTTTTCTAACGTAAGTATATGCACATTAAACTTCAGTTGTCTATAGCTTTCCCATACTAGTGTGGGAAAACAAATAATTTCCATAATGATTTATGTTTATTCGCCCTGATCGCCCGCTATTACCTACTGACAGCTGCCTACTATAGAAGTGAAGTTGGCGACGAAAATGAACTGTCTAATTTCTTTGAAAATATTGAAAATGAAGTGAAAATCAGCTATCTTATAGTGGGTATGGCAAAAATTACCATATTATATTATATCTCGCGGTGCGTAATAATATTTAATATTTAAAAAATGAGTATATACAGACTAAAGCCCTAGCAACTCAAAAAAGGTACACTCGTATGACTGTTAAAACTCGTCGTTCTCGTTTTAACGTCACTTACTCGTCAGTAATATACCTCATTACGCAACTAGATAATATACAATCTACTATTCTTTGTTTAGCACGATATTGGGAGGCATAGGTACTATGTATAGCGAATTAAATCATCTTTGTGTAGACTTCAAATACGTATCGCTCTTAATAATGCGTGTAAAATAATTTATAACAAATATTTGAACAGATTAATTTTCTTGGGAAAGGTAAACAAACCTATATACTTAATATTGTGTAATTACGTAAACACGTCAATTATTTAATTCACCTAATTATTTACCACCTGTCCTAATTAAATACGAAAACACATTTCTGTTTCTAATTTTGTTATTTTAAAATTTAAATAGACAATAATATTCTATACTTATTATTATTAAATTATTTGTACTAAATTGTTTTTATTTTTAACGAACTGGTGACTTAAGGGGTACTTGGTTCGAATTTTTTATTATGCAGAACGAAAATTGACGTCGATTTAAACAAAACTCTAAAATCTGATCATTGAACGGATTGAATTGAAGCCAAGGGCACTATAACTACGGAGCTAAATGAGCTTATAGTCCTGGGGCGCCAGCCTTTTGGGGCGGAAATTTTGTTTGTGCTCAAATCAGTTTATCAATAACGCCTGCGTCAAGGGCTTATAACGGCTGGAGTCCACGAATGCTAGCTAGAAGCAACCAAATCTTTTTTTTCTACAATGTTTCTTTGCCGCGTCAACATCTAGATGGGAAGTTCTGAAAATTTTCTAAAATTCCCAGACTACACGATTTATTGCATTTATTTTTGCTTCGTTGACTGGGCTATATATATGTGCTGTAGAGTAAGCCGTGATATTCGGAGCATGTGACGTCAGCCGCTCGAAAAGAAAAATAAATAAAGGTGTTATATATTTAACCAACTTTAAAAATGTATTGTGAAGCCGTTTTAAATGCTGGACAAAAAAATCTTTCTAATGATATAATTTAAAAAAAAATTGTTTATGAAATTATGCTATAAGGATGACAGCAGATGCATTACTATAATAATAATTATAATCATGTATCGAGCATTTTGCTATGTATCTATGTAGTCTGTAATCTATAAAATGTAACTATATGTAACAGTTAATCAGTGAGTCAGTAACGTCAGTCAGTCGTAACGTTTATGATGATTGTTGGCATTTATGATATACGCGTAACTAATTAGCATAAATACGATAAGGAAAGTGAAATGGTGTGTTTAGTTACTTTACTAATAAAATGCTAATAATAATGAATTCACTCGACCAATGATGCTTCCACAATCCACATCAATGTAGATTATAGACTACATTGAACGGAAGTGGAGGGCAGTATAGCCTAGTGGTTAGCATGCTTGGCGCCGCAACCTCTAGACTGGACTGCCGTGGGTTCGAATCCCACCTGCGCTCATGGATGTTTTGTGATGTTATTTAGATTTAAGTTAGTTGTTATTTAGTGTAGTTGAAAGACGCTAATGACCTTAGATGTCGACGCGTCTATAATCTACAATAAATAAACTGAACGGAAGTGGACATAGATTTTTAAAAAAACGGTCAAGTGCGAGTTGGACTCGCGCATCAAGGGTTCCGTACAATAATAAAAATATGGAGTTAGGCAGGGGTAAAAAATTAACAGATTTTTTTACTTATATTTTATTTTAATCTTTTTTTTCCGTATCAAATTTAATTAAAGTATATTTTTAAAGCAAAAAAATATATTAACAGAATATTTGATGAATAAAAAATAAAGTGAAAAATTCCAAAATGCTTACATTATAAAAAAAAACAATCACGTATCATCAATTGGATTTGAACCCGGCTTTTCGTGGTGGCATGCGAACGCCTAGCGCGCTAGTCGTTACCACTACTACTCCACGTGTAGCATTAATGATACACTTAGTACAGTTCTACGCCTAATTTTCCGTTTCCCGTGGGAATTTAAAGATTTAGAATTTCCGTTTAGGTTTTTCTGTAAACTATGCGTGAAACCCTATATTCCCTATTTTTTCAGTAGTTTCGGAGATAAGGAGGGGGGAGATCGGACAGACAGACAGACAGACAGACAGACAGACGGACAGACGGACGGACAGACATACAGACAAAAGAGAGATCCAATAAGGGTCCAGTTTTTTCCTTCTTAGGTACGGGGAACCCTAAAAATCATATAAAAATAGAAACTCCTTAAAAAAAATCCACTAAAAAGAGAAAAATAATAAAATTTTGAGGTCGGCGCCAATTTAATTAAAAATTTTCTCATTTTCATCTTTTTAGTGGCTTTTTTTGATGGAGGTTCTATTTTTTTATAATTTTTTTTATTGGAATTACAAACTCGGTCAATCTTAGCATCAAATATAAAATATATACTTAATGACCTCAATAATTCTATAGAAAATCGAAATGTATAATAATTTATGAACAATGTGTCAACCCACAAAGGCAACGGTTCAAAGGGCAACGACTGCATAACTTTGATTGTGGGAGGTCTTATAATATATTGATCCCTCTAAATATATATGTATATCCAAAATGTTAAATAGATGGCAAGAAAAAAAATCAAAACATCAAAAAACAATTTTTTAAAAGAATAAAACTGCAAAAAAAATTATTTGGACATAATGTGGATACGTACTACAACTACTATTATAGTTGTTTGGGACACTACAATCGTATATTTCAACGCATTAGAACTTGAAGAGACGAGTGACGAGAGCTCAGCGTCTTATTCATTCAATCAGCGATACAGACATATGATTGTTATGCACATTTAACTAGTCAATGAGCGTTACTTCTACTTCTCTGATACTGATTTTTAAAGTAAGTACTGTACGAAAAAAGTATTTGTAACTGCAACCGTAAAAGTGCTTAGACATGTTCTGTTAACGTGATATAAGTAGGAAGTATGACTTAAACAAGTTTCGTTTTGAAGGAGTCATGTACTGATTTAACAGTAATCTTAGATTATAATTATTATATTCCTTTATAAGAGAAAATTCGATCCTGTTTAAAAAATAAATGATCAATTGAACCGTTATTAGAATTTAACACGCTTTTTGTACAACTTCGAAACAACGTTTCTAGGTATTTTTGTCAGAATTTTGCTTGGAAAACGATCTTTTTTGCAAAGAATAAATCTTACATTTCTCAAAAGTAAAAACTATAATTAATTATCACAATCTAATGTCATTGTCAATCAAGATTTTCTAACAACACGTTGTGCAACCCAGCATTAATCTTAAGTTCTAGCGCCTGTGTTAAAATATCGACTCTCGCATATGGTGGTTTTTCAGTGACAGAATGCTTTAAAGGAAAAGAGTTGGTCGTTTGAAAATGTGTCACTGTGTGAGTAATTGTCAACTCAGTCCGCCGCGATAGTGGAAAGTTTAGGGTTAGAATTCCTACGGTGACACAAGTTTGAAATAATGAATTTTTCCTGACTACAGCATTACTACAGTCGTTATATCCATTCATTTAATTGTGTATTTAATCATGACGCCTCGTGTTAAATATGTATATATTGTTACGGATCACCCTGTATATAACCGGCAGGCAAGAGTTCTGAGAAACGGGGGTCCTCTTATTGTAACAACTGGTACCCGCACGAAAGTTCTAGAGAAAGCGAGAACACACTAGGCTTATACTACGCAGCCTATATAAACAGCAGTCAACGGTGAGTCAGGCATTCAAGCCTACGGTGAATGAGTCAATGGAGAATACTGAGCGACAAATAGTGCGTCTGATATAAATACAGTGAATATAAATATTTGAAACATAAATAACTAGAAATAAATAGTGCCGTGATATAAATAACCAAATTGATAAATAAATACTAGTGCGTACTAGTGTATATTATATAGTTAAGTTCTAATTATTGTATATATAGTTGTTTTGTTTTGCTCTGTAATTACTGTTAGTTATTGTTTACTTGTGTTGATTGTTAGAACTGACTTTTCGTTGTTGCGTTCATTATTATTGTTTATTTATTTTATTTATTGTAGATTATAGACGCGTCGACATCTAAGGTCATTAGCGTCTTTCAACTACACTAAATAACAACTAACTTAAAACTAAATAACATCACAAAACATTGTGGGATTCGAACCCACGGCAGTCCAGTCTAGAGGTTGCGACGCCAAGCACGCTACCATCTAGGCTATACTGCCCTCCATTATTATTGTGTTTTTAATTATTGTAAATAAATATTTATTCCGCCAACTCAGAAAACAGTTTTGTAACAATATTAATCTTAAGGAGAACACAATATATGTATAGTTTAGCCATACTCTTGACGACGCTAATGACCTAAGTTGTCGACGCGTCTATAATTTACATACTCTTGACCTTAGCTTTACGCATTCCGCGAACAATATAGTTCTTGTCTGGCGTTAAATTTTTGACCATCCCAATACTACTTTATACTGTGTGGGACAATGTGAGTACTATAGAAATGCAGACAGTGTACAAATTTAGAAGTACCCAATCGTAAATAAATAATATGTATAGACATAAAAAATAATCACTACCAAAAATGGTTAACAATTCTAATAACCGAGGAATGTGGATAGGTGCAGTGTAATGACACTAAAGAATGTTTCATTTAAGCCACGCAAAATAAAACAATCGTCTAGATAAGGTATCTTCTTCAAACTGTGCCACTATAAAAGAATAATCAGTTTTATCATCAGTACTAATAAAATACAAACTAGCTGCCCGCCCCAGTTCGCCCGGGTGTTTTTTTTTTTTAATTTAGTAGAGTAAAGTGCCCTAATATCGGACATTTGCCTAATTTGGGATACCGCTGTTACAAATCAGTTTTATCATCAGTACTAATAAAATACAAACTAGCTGCCCGCCCCAGTTCGCCCGAGTGTTTTTTTTTTAATTTAGTAGAGTAAAGTGCCCTAATATCGGACATTTGCCTAATTTGGGATACCGCTGTTACAAAAGTTCTAAAAGGAAGATGTCGCAAACAACCATTTAAGGTGTATCCAGCAGTCAAACCTTTACTATAGAATAATCTTTTATTATCATCACTTGCACACAGAGATTGCAGGTAACTCAAATCGAATTGTCAATAGAGTTGTTATGAAAAATAATATGCATTTGCAAAATGCGTGTGATTTGCAGCCCTCGTATCTCGGGCACCAAAATTCACACTAGTTGCAAACGCTGTGTGTCGTCCCTTGTAATGCAATATTTTTCACATCTGCAATGTAAGTTTCCCATTTTCTCGTCTTGTTTTATTTTTTTCTAATTGAGGGAGGGAGAGGCTGAATCCATCCTTGGCTTTAGCTAGATTATTGTAAAATACAAAGTAATAAAACAGAAATATAAATATACGAACTTTCAGTTTCGTTTATTATTTTATTTATTTTTTATTTTAATTTGTAAATCTGGCAGGCTAACAGACAAATAATGTCCAGTAACAAGCCTGCACACAATATTACAACAAATTCAAATTTGCAGCACAGTAGCTACATTACAAAACATATGACAAAAAAAATTTACATAATTAAATAATATAAATAAAAGAACTCACTATTACTTCAAAAAAACAGAAACTTGTCTTTTAAAACGGCAGAGAGTGTCCCCAAAAATATCAATATCAGTTTTATTATTGATAACGTTGCAAATGTGCGCCATCCTGAAAAGTGGAGAGTTGAAGGCATAATTGGTCGTGACTGGGGGTAAATAAAATAGATCTCTATTCCTGGTATGGTAGACGGGAGCAGACAGGTAAAATCTCACTAGTATGTCGGGTGAATTAATTGTTCCGTTTATAATTTTATGTAAACAACATAGATCGGAAATTTTTCTTCTAACTTCAAGAGTTTGTAATTTCATTAAAGATAGTCTGCTTTCATATGTTAATTGTAAATTAAATTTCCAATTGACGATTCTCAGAAATCTTCTTTGGATAGATTCAATGCGGTTTACATTGTTAAAATAATATGGGCTCCACACAACAGTCGCATATTCAAGCTGAGATCTTACCAGCGAACAATACAATGTTTTCATTACGGATATACTGTGGAACGGTTTAGCTATTCTCATAATGAATCCCAACATCTGATTCGCTTTGGACACAATTTGGTTTATATGATTTCCAAATTCCAACCGATTGTCCATAAGTATTCCCAAATCTTTGATAATATTTTGTTCTAACAGAAGGTTATTGTTCAAGTGATAGTCATATGAAACGGTCGTTAAATTCCTTGTGAATCGGACGAAATGACATTTTCTGACATTTAAATGTAACATATTGTTTTCACACCAGATGTAAATATTGTTCAAATCATTCTGTAAACTAAGACAGTCAGAATAAGTTTTTACTGATCGGAAAATTTTTAGATCATCTGCAAAAATTGAAAGTCAATTTGAAAATCTGATTTTATTGAATAATATTATACATGCACAATAAATACCTAATGCGATTTAGGTGGTACTTGGTACGAGTTTGAAGAGAATGTTTTTGTTGATATCTATAAATTTATATGAAACAGACATCGCGTAAACTGTAAACGATTATCTTCAGCGAAGGAATGTATTTATGTTTTATGTATTATCATGTACGTTGTATGTGCGTATACAAAATGGCTCAAAAAAGATATAAAATACCATAAATACAGTCGAACTTCGATAATTCGAACTGCGATAACTCGAACAAAATTGGTTGACAGTAGCGTCAAGAGTGAAAATTAATATAATTTGATAACTCGAAGTCTTGATAACTCGATTTTTTTGTGGCAAGTCATGGTTCGAGTTATCGAAATTCGACTGTATTAACAAGATCGAGTTTATGTAATATCGATTATTAAAAATTAAAAAAATCCAATGGGATGTTTACAAAACAAAAACAATCACGTATCGTCAGTTGGATTTGAACCCGGCTCTCCATGGTAACATGCGAACGCCTCGCGCCTTACCGTTACTCTACTTGACCAGGGTAGTAAAGTTCCATACAGAGGTACGGAACCCTAAAAAACGAAAAAATTGTTCAGTAATTGTTTTACCTTAACCCGATCGTAACCGGATAAAAAGTAGCTAATACTGTAAATTAGGAGAAAAATAAATATACTATACCAAGCTTGATCAAAATCAGTTCAGCCGAATTCTGGAAACTCGTTTTTCCATCTAGGTGTCTAAGCTAGGAAATGAAATCGCAAACAAAAAACTCGTTACAATTCCGTATAGTATTACTGATTTCTTTACTTTATGTCAAACTAACCTTATTTATTGTACGCTCTACAATAAATAAAAGTGAAATTATAAATATTTTCCTGTAAAAGTTGCCCAAAAATTTTAAAACTATTTCATACTGAAATAAATCAATTTAAATTGTTAGTGTGCATTATGAAATATGTTTGAAACACCCTGTACATGCAATGTGCGTGTACTAGATTGCGAACAATAAGTTTCACAATAACCATATGCATTCCAGCATACACAACAGACAGTTTTCTCTATCTATAATTTATATGGTATCATTTGGTATTATTGAACAAATAATATATGGTCAGAAACCATCGGCGTCTGTAGGAAGTTAATAACTTTAATAAAAATAAACTAAATCGTAACTTAGTCTGTACAGTTGTAAAGTTCTATAAGGACTAGAAGAGCGAATTTTCCGTTTTCATAATTTTTTTCCTGTTTTTCAAATTTCAATCTATCTATATCTATTTGTTTGGTTGAACGCGCTAATCTCAGGAACTACCCGTCCGATTTGAAAAATTTTTTTTTGTTAGATAGCCCATTTATCGAGGAAGGCAATAGGCTATATAATATCACGCTACGACCAATAGGAGCGGAGCATCAATGAAAAATGTTGCAAAAACGGGAAAAATTATTCCTTTTGAGAGCTTCCGTTGCGTGCGCTGCGTAAACGGTTAAAGTTACGCAAAAATCATGTATGACGGAATTGTTCCCGGAAGGTTTATATATGGCGAACGAGCGTAGGGAGTGAGTAGTGTATTTATAATATTCAAGCGAACGAGCGAAGCGAGTGAGTAGTGTATTGCACCCGGGCTTTCTTAGCACCCGGGCGAAGACGGACGGGGCCGCTAGTTTTGTATAAGCAGTTGTATACGGTATGTCTCCTCTATATCTTTTACCTCAGTGAGTTTCGGTAGCGTTTACCTCTATGTGGGAGTGCCTTCGATGATAATGCCTACGCGTGACTCGGGATTGCGAACGACAATAAGTACTGCAATAAGCATTCAGACACGTCTGGCTTGTTTTAAAAGAATGTGCAGTAAAATATAAATTATGATAATAGCAGTTAAAACAATATTAAAATTGTTGAATTTATATGGACAGCGCTTATTTTTACTTGAATGTATTGTGTTGCCCATGGAGGACAGAGTGAAAAGAGACTGATCTCGGCAGGTCGCAACTCGCAATGCGAAGCGCATGTCCTGAAAATCGATGGGCGGAAAGGTTCGTAGCAGCTTTACGTGCGGTGATGTATCAATTGTGTCTTTTAAAGACCACCAACAGTTATTTGGGCCTAGCACCAATTCATATTTTCAATTCATTATTTTTTTTTAATAAATTGAAAATCTAATTGACACTTTTACCAGCTTTCGGTCTAAAACCCAGGAACTGGGGACTTGTAGCGATGTATCTATATTAAGGTCCCGGAGTCACGTCTATTGTTGCAACTTTCTGCATGGGACCAGTCTCCACGATTCTATGAACGAATCCACGGCAACGTGGTATTGTTTACGGTCAGTTAACAACATACAACATATCATAGGGAAGCCACGGAAAAAAGTGTCGCTGCAAAAAATAGAGATGGAGAATAGACGGGTACTTCTATCTTCTTCTATCACAAATACATAACCATGGTTACAGACGTAAATTAACAATACCTACTATACATTTTTAAATTTCCAAATGCGTCACCTACAGTTGTGCCTATCATTCCCCTACTCTATCTATGATATCTCTATGCAACAACGTTCTCTGAAGCGTTGGACTTAGTCGCGTCGCGTAGCTCTTGCGAGAGCTGCTGCATTTAAAAACAAATTGGGTAAACGTAAATTCGGTTTTGCGCTCAGATCGCTCTAATGCGTTCAAATTTACATTAATTTAACATTATTTTATATGCTATCTATCTTTCTCTATCCTGCGCTCGACTCGATCTGAACACAAAACCGAACTTGCCCATTATCGCGCATCAAGAATAATTTTCTGAAACATGAAGTCTTATAGAATACTACGCTACAGTGTACAATGTACATCTATGGCATTTGTAATGTATCTATGACCTATGGAAATAATAATATGAATAAATCAGTACTTAGTGGTCAGGTTAGCATGCGATAATCCGCAATCCGCCCACTAAAAGCAAGTTCATTGTGTAAACAAAAAAAAATGCCTTAATAAGACATAGCGTAGTCATTTCCTTTAAACGTATTTGACCTGAACTCCCCCACCTTACCCCAACCAATTTTAATATGTTTACTGACAAGTATGCGTTGACGGTACGCCTGAAATTCTGTTCGTTAGATCTTTATAATATTGTTGGTTGGCCAACTGTTCATATACAAAAGAGACATTTGGTTAGAATTCTTATATCGTGCAATTAACGCACAATAAATAAAAATATATCTGAGCTAAGTATTCACAACAGAACAAATGCAGCGTATTCAATTGACAATGACATGACATCGTTCTGTCAAAATGTCAATGAATTTATATAAATGGAGTTCACAACAATCATATTTATTGTTGTTGTAGTCGATTATAAAAACGCTTTAAGTCATTTTAAATTCTCGTGACGCGATCAACAAAAAATGCAGTTACATCAAGTTACTATTACGTTGTGGGCATTTTAATATTTTAAGTCGTATCTAATTAAATTTATATTATATTTTGGAAGGCAAAAATGCTACGTATTTTTTAATCACGTACAGGTGTCCCACTACTTAACTTGATTGGAATCTTATACTTTAAGAGTAAAAAATATCGGTATGGAAAACCATACAATGCCTTTTTTGGATTTTACCATGTTCCAAAAATCATTTTTAATATGAACAAATTCAGGGGAATTTTCCAGAAAGGCTTTATTAATGATGATATTATTATAGGTAGGTACAAAATTCCTATATTTCCAAAACTACGGATTCAATAGACCAGCATTTTCTAAAAAAAATACTAACAAGCCGTGAAGTGGGTCGTTTATTAGGACTAAAGTGGACCCTTGAGGTCCACACGACGAACTTCCCAGTTTGATAAATATATAATAATAATAATTAAATTAGATATTACACAGAAAAGTAATCACTTTAATCATTAAAACATAATTATTATTTATTTTTAACAATACTTAAAAAAACGGCTGAACCGATTTTTATAAAATTTATGTCGGATCAAAATGACGTTAACACGCCTCGATTGACACCCTTACGAAGTCGATATAATTTTTTAATCGCGAGATATTGTGTAAAATCTACTTTTTTGGAGGTTATTTGGTTAAGAAAAAAGAACGGCTGAACCGATTTTGTAAAAATTTCTTTCAGATCATATTTACGTTAATACGCGTCGATTGGCACCCTAACGTAGTCGATATCATTTTTCATTCTCGAGATTTCGTCTTAGAAAGAAATGGACACATACGTACGGTACGTACGTACGTAGACACACACACACATTTTTCTAAAAATAGTGTAAAAATAGTGTGGTGACCTTGAAATATAAAAATTTGTTATACATTTTGATTTCGATTTTCGGACCCATTACAATAACTTCCAATGGGAAGTTAAAAATACCATACCAAATTTTACAGCATTTAAAGGAAATTTGGATATGACATTGCTAACTCAAAATCGTCGAAGTTGTGACCTCGGGTTTTTATCATCTTATATCTAGCTACTAGAGGTAATTCTGACTAATGACTAATAATTATGAAACAGACTTCAAACGGTTCAAATGTAGAAAAATTTTGTTTGAAATCGTCAGTCAAAACTCAGACTTCCTATAAAATTTTAATAATTTATATGTATATTGTATCAGTGGTCACAACGCAACATGGCTTATCTCGATTTTTAATAGTCTTTCATTTATACCTTTAGACACAATTGAATTTCGGAACGGTTTATTAACCCTCTGGATCAATTAATAATAATTTTTGTTTCGCTGCAATAACAAAGGACAATTTGGTCGGTTATATAATATGTTGAGCTATCTCCCTAATATGTCAGCGTAACGAACGATAGTTCACTGAAAAGTTGAATTAACCTCGAAAATTTTCAAATCGCCGAAGGAGCTTCACCATGCTGATGACGTTCGTGTAGAAGGAAGAACCTTCAAGGCACACATGACCTAAAGTTTTGTCTCTAGGTATAGAGAAAAATGAATAACTAAATTACTATTGTAATCTGCCGTTCCAGATTTAAATTGTCTCGTTACATTACCAAAAATCTTACATAAATTACTTTATCTTGTAACCAGATATAAATATATATATATTGTGTATTATATATATACGTACGGATGTCACGGCTAGAAGAAGAAAGGAATGCCTCGGTAGATCCGCCGACACTGGCACATGTTGTATGAGTGCATTCCATACTTAATTGCCCGTAAAATTTCAACATGAGAACCTATAAAGAGATATTATTCTTTCTCTATTCTTGCTATCTCCATGTCTGTTCAACACAAATATTTCCAGTCAAGATTGAAAAATGCATTTAATTTTATAAAAATGCTAGAATTCCATTCGCGTTTCTCTTTAAAATAGTCGCCGGTTTCATAGTTTTCTGTGATAAGACGAATATATTTCAAAGTTGTTTGAAGTCTTTTATAAAGCTTGAACATTTCTCGCAGAATACTAGTCATCAAAATGTGCCGATTTTTAGGGTTCCGTACATCCGACGAAAAAACGGAAACCTTATAAGTTCACTCTCGTGTCTGTCTGTCCGTTCGTCTTTCACAGGATATTTTCTCCGAATCTACTGGACGAAAAAAGTTGTTTGGTACATATATATAGTTAGATGACCCAATCACGGACGTATAGCGTAATAAAAGAATTCTGATTTTGGGGGCAGCTTTATAAATATATATAGATGGCACTGTCAACAATTTCTGTCCGATGAAAATATTACGGCAGGTGTCTCGCGATCTGATATTAAAAATGATTCTTAAAGTCTTCTTCTGTAGAATAAAAATTCGTTCAGAATGGCCACTCTAGGCTCAGGAATCTATTTAAAACGGACCATTTTAAGAGTTGTGATTTGGGATTGAAAATTTGTTTGGGTCAAAAATAAATAAATAACGGAATTAGTGTTTCAAATTTGACCCTTTAGGAACGACCCTAAAATTTTAACAAAACCGAACATTTACAAAACTTGTGAGAGAACAAGCTAGTTTGATAGGGAATTACTTAGTGAAGAGATTGACAAACTCTTACTTCAAATCTTTTGGGTTAAAAATTTGTGGTTTTTGGATTTTTTCCGTTAGCTTTAGGACATTATAATAAAAATATATGAGCACTGTGGTTGGAATAAAAACAAAAATAAAGATAGTTACTTCTTACCACAACATTTTTATTGATGGATGTACATGCTTTCATCTTCAGCAAACACTATGATGTATAGTGTTTGCTGAAGATGAAAGCATAGCTTTCTAAATGTATATCCATCAATAAAACTGTTGTGGTAAGAAGTAACTGTCTTTATTTTTGTTTAGGGCATTATCTATATATAAACATACCTTTCAGCTCATCAGGAAGTGGGTTAGAATTTCCGGTAACGCAAACAAACTTATTTAAGATAAAATAAATTAATAAGCATATCCAAATTAGATATTTACGCATTGTTATTCTACATATTGCTCAATTTTTAAAAGTTGACTTAGCTTGCCCTGTCCATCTTACGAAATATTAATGAGTAAATTCTGTAACTATTATCAAATTATCATACGTCGTATTGTAAAGGAAATCACAGTAAGAAAATCAAAATTATGTTACATTTAGTTAATGTAAAATAGATATTTTACTCAATAAGCATTTTTATGTAAAGTAAATATAATGCATCTATAAACAAATTTCATCATCATAATAATAATGCATGTAGTTTATTTACATATTAAAAAGATATATACGAAACACCTCTTATTATTGTTGTATTTAAGATGCAATAACACTAAGATAAAAATAGTGAGTCCATGTATTAACTTTAATAGTTTCAACACTTCGTTATGATTCACAATAAAAAATAGTCGTTTAAGAACACTTGTTCCTTGCACATATAAAATCATATTTTCATTTCCGTTTTGCATTAAAAACAATTAAAGTTCAAGTAGGTACTGAGACACATAATATGTCATTGTTTTATAAATATTTTTTTTCTGCAGAAGTTTTTGTTGCATATATAATTAGTACCTATATAAAAATGTAATTCAAAATCGTTGGGAGTCTAAAAACAGCCAAATGTGTAGCAATGCCGTTATTATATGACGTTTCCGTGACTTCTTTATTACAAGCCCCCAGCTCCCAGGTTCTAATCCGAGAACTGGTAAAAGTATCAATTAGATTCTCAGACGCTAATGACCTCAGTTGTCGAGCGTCTATAACCTACAATTCATTCATTCATTCAATTGGATTCATTTATTATTACAAAACAATGAATTGAAAATATTAATTGGCGCTAGGCCCAAATAACCCTAGGTGTTAGTGGCCATAAAAGAACTGATCAAAATCGTTGGAACATCTTTGTTTATATGTTCGTCCATTAATACAAACCCCAGTTAATGTCAAAAATGGTGAAAGTACCCAGTTTTTTATCTCGAGTTTCTGTATTCCAAATTCGAAATGCCATTATTATTTTCATCTTCTTCTGCAGTGACTATAAATAAACAAGTAATTTTTTAAATGAAATATAGCGTTTAATTTTTATCAAATAGTATTCGAACATTCATTAATACCACTAGTTTTAAGGTTATTAATTGCCAGATAAAAGAAGTTAATAGCTGTCTGAATTGACTGGCAGGTTATTCTTCGAGTATACCAAGCGAAATAAACTTCTCTGGCAGTCGATATATATTTACTCAAGTTATTCTGTAGTTTAAATTTATCAAACATATCTGAAGGTGAATATCTCGGGTTTAAAACAAAAAGAAAAGATGTTTATCCGAAAATTCATTTCACACTTTTAAAATTCTTTGCAGGTAAGCAAACAAGTTACCTGTCCTTTCTATCTACAAACTGTCTGGCCAGGTGTCTGATGAAATTATGAAAACAGATAATAAACCTTAGTTCTTTAGAAAAAAAGATGCAGGTAATAAATACAGAACACTATTTATGTACATAATAATAATATACCTTATTCTCATTTGCTTCATCCGAAGACAACAACCGAAAAAGGAAAAATACCAAAGCTTTTTTATACAGACGTACAGACGCACGTTTCAGTAAGAATAATAATTTTAACAATTTATTGTGTACTAGCGGCCCCGTCCGGCTTCGCCCGGGTGCAATACACTACCCACTCGCTTCGCTCGTTCGCTTGAATATTATGATTACATTACTCACTCGCTTCGCTCGTGCGCTATATATATAAACCTTCCGTGAAAAATTATCTAACTGATGGTGAAAACCGCATCAAAATCCATTGCGTGGTTTAGGAGGAGTTAGCGGTGGTACAGACAGACGCGGATGTAGAGATATTAGTAAGTAGGTATAGATTTGAAAAACAGGAAAAAAATTATGAAAACGGAAAATTCGCACTTCGAGTCCTTAAAACTTTACATTTGCAGACTAAGTTACAATTTAGTTTATTTTTATTAAAGTGATTAACTTCTGTATAAATCATTACAAACATGACTTTCGCATGATGTGGACTTTGTAGGCGCGTTGCTATATAAACACATCGATCGATACTCAGTAAATAGTGCTTGTATTGTATAAAGTGTGGAAATTTTGAATTTATAATATGTAGAGGAGAGATACCTACACTCTACAGGCATCTTCCGTGAATGTCTTTTATTTATTAAAGTGAGAAAATATGTAATGTGAAAGTCTATTTTAGTTTTTTATCAACAAATCTGTAAACGTAAAAAATGTTTTTGTCAAAACCGACAGACTTGCTGTTTTGATAATTTATTTTTTATAAATCCAATATCAGTAGGTACCAAAAAACATCAACTCATCAGCTCATTTATAAACCAATCAAAACGTTCTACATTTTCTTCCTGGCGGTAACAATTTGGTTGTCTCCGAAAAGCAAAAATGCAGTTACAAGTTTGCGCAAGTATGTGTGAACTCTACCTTTATGATACATATATCATTACGAATAAACTATACCTGTGTGAGAAACTATCTCTATGAATCTTTATGTCTACAACAAAAGAACAAAAAATATATAATTGCACCAAATTCCTGTGGCTAGTTACCTGCTGGGGCTGTTGAGTGACTTACATAATTCATTTTCTGACTTTAAAAAGATTGTACACGTTGTCCCGACAATGGTCTTGTTGTTAATTCAACCAACATTATCAGTCACGCAGGATCTATCTCCAAACGAACATTTATCAATAATTAAAATGTTTTGATTGCTAACCTCTTAATTTTCATACGAATATCAAAGTAACTTCCGAATGTTAAAAAAAATATATACAGAGTAGCACAATGTAAACAGTCACCCCAAGTTTTGGCCACTTAACATCAGTTTTGCGAAAAAAGCTCGCACACGTCAATTTTAGAATCAAGGGGGACATCTAAATCGATTGGTATTATTTACGTAACTTCAACACTGAGAGCAGGATGAATTGCACCCCAAAAATGTTTAATGGAAAGGGGTGTCAAACGATTCGCAGTTCGAAAGGCCTCTCAATTCTTTTTACAACAGTCTTTTTGTTTTTCAATTTTCGGGACACGTGCCTCGCAATACGACCTGTCGAGATCAGTCTCCTTTCTTTGTATTCTTCATGCTCTCTATTCCCATACATCCTCATGGCTAGATTCATAAAAAAAGTTGACACCGAGTAAGAAAACAACTGAAAATAACTTAGATATGTATTAACATTTTATAATTCTATAACACATTGCACTTTGAATTCCATAATTTTATAATTTTAATAAACAGTGCGTAGTCATTAATTTGTCAATTGTGCAGTTGACCGCAAAAATTCTTCTTATTAATTTATTTTCGCAACTTTATTTCAGA
Organism: Mongoloraphidia duomilia; assembly: GCA_039654895.1. Lineage (NCBI taxonomy): Eukaryota > Metazoa > Arthropoda > Insecta > Raphidioptera > Raphidiidae > Mongoloraphidia > Mongoloraphidia duomilia. The sequence continues at coordinate 10,663,687 of CM077517.1, read as the reverse complement.
ATATTATACTTGACACATAAAATCACTAACAATATTACAGTAGAAAAATACAGACTGTCTATAAAATATATGTTGACTTTTTTAAACTGGCATCATTAATTGGAATTGCAAATCAATCATAATGATAGATCGATTTTGCTCAAATTGTGCATGCGTATTTCATGAAAATGGTTCTAACAATTTTGATTTAATTTTACACACAGATACTCTCTTGATATCAGTATGAGATGGCATAATTAGTTCCTCAGTTAATGTGACCATGGGCGTAATTAGAGCATTTTGATAGGGGTGGGGGCAGGGCAAGGATTACCGAGGGTCTGGGGTGTACAAAATTAGGATTAAAATGGTAGATTTGGAGCCTTTTAAAAGAAATTTGCGACCACAAAATTGAACAAATAAAGGAAAAGCAGTAATTAAGATGAACCTGTGTAAGAATGTTATCATTATGTCAAGCGAACCGAGTCACCAAAGTGTTTGATTAGAAATTTATCATTAGTAAATATGTTTTAAAAATTCACAATTATTTAAAAAACACACTGTATATTTAATCTTATTTATATATTATATTTACCGTGTAAACAAGTATGCATTAAAATTACGTTGAGAAATAACTACATATATTGATATTTACCATATAGCAATTATAGCTGACTAAAGATACGTAATTCTGTTGATAAGTCCTTCAAACTGCAGATAAAATTCCAATATTAATATTTGTGGTATGTTTCACATAATTTGTTTAGCACCTGCCTTTAAAAATGTCATAACTCAATTGGAATTTGTATAAGAACAGTTTTTTAAATTATTTGTAAATATTTCTATAGCTTTTCAACATAAATAAATATGAAATGTTTACAAAGAGGTGTTCATTGAAATTCATATCGGGAACGTCTTTGAAATTTCCTTGAGAGGGGAGATGATAGAAATAACGCTAGAAAGTTTCTCGGACTATCGGTCCAATTATCATAGCAAGAGCCTAACACAGTGCTTAGCATCATAATATTATATAGTGTTACGAATACTCAATATGTGTTTTTAAAAAAATAATTAACCACACCTGAAGATGGCAACTCGTTACTAAAACGCGTAGTGTAAATTCACAAGAAGTCACAAGACGGACATAATACAGGGTATTTCTAATACTGCATAATATTCATATAGCGATTTTGCTTAATTTTATTATTCATATAGTGACTTGGAGACCCAACACTCTAAAAATGTATCAACCTTAAAGACTTATCTTGTATTGATATAATGAAATTCAAATTACATATAGGTATGTATATAATGCAAATTTCATTTATATATTTCCAAAAAGATACAAAAATGTCGAAATGATTTCCGGTCTACGCCTAGTGCTAAGATTAGGCATACGTGGCGTAGCATTAACTTAAAAGTTAAAACACTCATAATATTATATATTACCTTTCAGTATTTTGTAAATAATAATAGACATTCATGTAATATTATTCGTAAACACTTTAAATCAGTGTTAAAGTATTTATGATATCCATTTAAACATTGTAACCGTAATTAACTTTGCGGTCTTATCAGTGATATTATCTTGCCAAGACACCTATCAGGTAATTCACAGGTATGTAAAACGACATTATATTATTACCAACTTAAAGGTGGAAACCTAAATGCCAGTGTTTATGGAAGTAGTGAGTATTGCATTAACCCACAAACATATATCCCCCAGGTGTGCACAAATGTAATTATATTTCATCTAATTGTAAATGGTTCGCATGTTACAAATGCAAAACAAGTCGTCTCTCTCAAAAACTATAAAAATACAGGAGTGACAAAATTGAAAGAGGCCAAAGCAACCCACGCATCTGCACTAAATATTATCACTTCCAATTTTAATATTGTTCTACTGATACCGGATTTCACCAACAAAAAGAAAATGCTCATTAACGCTAAATACCTCTGTTGTCGAACGTCTATGATCCACAATTCAAAGTTCAATTTTCGTTATTCAATTATTATGTTATTAAACGAAAATAAACAAAGTTTAATAAAAGAATGTGAGCTTTCATGGCCGGCTTCAATAAGAATTAGAATGAATATCTTTCGGGCTTCTGAGACACGGTCTACTGTAAGTCTGGAACAAATTCATCTTCCAAAAGTTTCGCTTGTTACTGCGGCAAGCATCTCCAATGACATAGCGGACGTGAACGAAGTGTTCTTCTTAAAGCGTCTTGCTATCGACTGATGATAGCACAGAAAATGCTTGCCGCAGTAGCAAGCAAATCGTTTGGATTTGGAAGGGAATTTGTCCCAGTAAACCACGGCTTTGAAGCCCGCGGAAGATGTTAATTCTAAAACAAAGTTTGGATAATCGGTTAGTGAGAATAAAAAAAAACTAATGAAAGCACAGTAATATTAAATTATACACTTAAGAAAGTTCTTCCTGTATTTTAGATTTGAAGAAATACAATAATTTCATGAAATTATAACTATTAAATAAAAGTAAAACTTTTTTGTTTTCTTTTAAAATTTAAATGAATCAAGAACCATGCAATTCAAAGATGCATTATCGCAGTCATTGGAATGAATAATTAAGCAAACAATAAAAACACAAAAAACAAGAGCAATGCAATTGGTTCAAAGACAGATGTTCCTGCAACCCCATTCATCTGTCAACACATAACAAACGTGCCTAAGTCGAAGATATCTTTCAACCAGTTTCCGTGTACAATAATATTCTAGGTAGGTAATTAAATCCATGTAGCGTAAAAAAATTAAATTGTCAACTTGAAAAAGAATACCTATTATTCTAAAATCAAATATAAATTAACTGATCTTAAAAAACAATTCTCTTGAGTATCCATTCAAGTCAGTATCAAATGGATGCAGTATGTAGAACTAAACTAACACTTACTATTTACGCACTGGTTTATTTATCTATCTTCCTCTAAAGTGTCTATTCTTTCTATCTACATTCTACACAACTTAGAACATAGTGAAGTCGTCGGACTTCAGTAGAATATTAAATAACGAGGAGCGGTCAACTGAACATCCATACATGTAAATCATTGTCTATGGTCGTTACCAAAACGTTTTTGTTCCTAGATACAAAAAAATGCATCTACAGTGACAACTATTTTATGAATAGTTTTGTGGCCATTGGAATTTAATTTAAATATAATCAAATTTCCGTTTCCATTTAGTGTGAGCTGTTAATTAACACGTACGTCTGATATAAACACAGTTTTTTCGTAAATTGGAAGCAACTGAAGTAACCCAATTACTCTTAGAATGACACAGTGACGCCATCAGCCTATTGACGGCTGAAAGCAGCCCTCACTTAGCAACGAACTGTCTGCTTGACAACCGTTACCCTCTCTGCTGCTCTCTAATGGTTTTTACCGGCGTGTATTTTCAATTGTTAGAGTCGTTGCGTTATTAAGAAACAATAGCCGTCTCGGTGGCATTCTTATAGTAATGTGTCTATAAAGACAAATTTCTCTTAGTAGTTAGTGCCTAGTGGTACGCCGAATGGAAATCCATTAATTGTTCACATGGTACGAATACAATACAACTATGCATTTACGTAAAAAAATCGATTAAAAATTAAAATAAAAGTTATTAGTGTATTATTATATCAATTAAGTTCAAATATTAAAGTAAACGTAGTTTTGTTGGAAAACGTAAAAAATAAATATAAAGGCCAAATAATCCAAATTACCGTGGATATACATATACAAGTTTTTATGAGATCAAGATAAAGTTAATTTATTCACAGCATTAATGGAAGGTAGTTTTACCGAAGTGTTAATGACAATGAACTTAAGACACCTGTTATTCTTCTTGAACAAAAACAGAAATTGGATAAACACCAGTTCATTATTAATTAATTTACTTTAAGTAGGTATAGTTACAGAAAATTACTTATCTATTAATTTTTTACATTATCATGATTAATGAGCGAAATTATAATTTAATATTTTTCTGGAAAAAAATGTTTTACAATTATTATTATAGAAATCTTGCATAATATATTGATAAATTATATCTAACTGATAATTCAAGAACTTAATCATTAATTTCAAAATACACATTTATTTACTAATTATTGCTTAATAATAAAATTAACATTTGTAACTCTTTTCCTCGACAGAAATACATAAACTGTATCAAATTTACGTACGAGAATGTGTTCGTCACGGTTGGATAGTGTTACCATATTATTACAATGGCATAATTACCTAGTTGTATTTAATTTTTGACTGTCAAAATGCTCAACATTAATATACACAAAAATATTACTAATATCGCGAGTCACGACATTGTATCACAGCAGAAACCACTCGCACCATTCCTATCTTCAATTTGCTTCAGTCCGTTATTTTCTACATATTAATTAGCAATGTGCGAGTGGGGAAATCATAAGGAATTAGGATCAGATAGAGATTAAAAGATATTAACCATCTCAAACACAGATCTTATAAATCTCGAATTAGGATATCAGATAGGCAGATTAAAAGATTAACCATCTCGATCACAGATCTTATAAATCTCGATATTTATCAGAAATTATTGAGGGAAACCATGGAAAATCTCAACAAGATGACCGGTACAAGAATTACCGTTTCTCGAGGAGAGGCAGTAAAAAAATAGTCACATCTGCTCCCCCTCAGATTCAAGCCCAATACTTTCCGAATATAGTAAGCTTAGCGCTCTTGCCACTACGCCATTCTTTCGGTTATACAAAATTATTATAGTAGAAATATGTTTACAATTCATTACACTATTGAAAACAGCACTACCATTTTTTCGTAAGCACTTCTTTTTGTCTCCAATACTTTAAAATTGCATTACATCCTTTGATTCAATTTTTCTATTTTAGTAATATAAAAAATATAATAAGACAGTACAAAATAATTCTTAGATTTATGCCACAATGAAAAAAAGTATAATAATTAAATTATTTAAAAAACTTTTGATAATGGCGCTGTCAGAACCAAATCCTTTTGGGAGTAACTCTACCGAGAAAATATGATATAATCACATCAGTAACCTTGCTGCGTTCCAAGAGACTCTGTCAGCATTCATAATTGCAATCCTTTGATATAAATAGTGATGGGATACAGACGAGAGTTAAAAACCTGCAGTTCTAAACAAAGAATGTGTCCCTTTACGAACAAGGAACTATTTATACTTATTTGTAATTCAAAAATTGATTTTGTATACTGACAAATGAGCTGTGTGATTTTTTAATTTGACTAGCTGAATGATTAAATAAAACCTTCGGAGCCGTGAGAATTTTCCAATAGAGATCTTAATTTCAAAAAGTTTTGAAACCGTGGCTTTACACTAACATTATTCATCTGGCGTCTGCTGCATTTTAAATAATAAATAAAAAAAATACCTCCACGAAGATCTACGAGAATCTGGAAGCATTTACTTTACCAGATATCTTGAATCATTCTATTTTAAATTATTATACAGTGTGTCCACAGACTCATCCTCAACATGGGGATCTCCGTTGTTATGGGAGATAGAGATTTGGTTAAATGAGACAAAATGTGCAGAATCTCCAGTACTACTATCCTGCGTAGTCAAACGTTCCATATTTTGCTTGGTTCGCGACCGAGAGTTGAAAAACGAGATTTACCCATTTTCGTTTTTTATTTATAACTCGCTTATTAAGGAAGTTAGAAAAAAAAAATTTTCACTTTCTTAAGGCCCTTTTTTATGAAGATTTCAAATCTCTTTTCATATTTTTATTTACTCTTATAGTTTCAGAGATACTTGTATTAACTTTGTTTTTTTAAATACACGCCAAAGATGGGAATGACACCATTCGAAAGAGATTTTTTTTCTCTTTAATTTGATATGAGGGTTGATGGATTTATTTTCAAAAATAGCAGAGTTATGCGTAAAACACTGATTTTTAATAGTAGGCTATGCTAAATTAATTGATAAAACAACAGAAGGCTTAGCAAACAGTTGAAATTCGCGTTGGCTTAGTAAACGGCTGTTTTGTTTTAGCTGTCAAAGTGTAGTTTGTTGCTAATTTGTCAGTTTACTAAGTGATTTATTAAATTTACTTTTGTTATCATGGAACCATTTTGTAACAATGAAAAATTTGATATGTTATCTTGTTACATTCTATGTCACAAAAATTCGACCAGAGCTGCAGAAATGTACTTCGATCAGTATCCAGAACGAAGACAACCTCATTCGTCTATTTACAGAAACTTACGAGTAAATTTAATAAACTATGGATCATTTAAAAAGTCGTTTACTAAGTCAACGCGAATAAGTGAAGAAGACAAAACTACTGTTTTACGATCAATTGTTGAAAATCGCTTATTTTTCATTGTTACAAAATGGTTCCATGATAACAAAAGTAAATTTAATAAATCACTTAGTAAACTGACAAATTAGCAACAAACTACACTTTGACAGCTAAAACAAAACAGCCGTTTACTAAGCCAACGCGAATTTCAACTGTTTGCTAAGCCTTCTGTTATTTTATCAATTAATTTAGCATAGCCTACTATTAAAAATCAGTGTTTTACGTATAACTCTGTTATTTTTAAAAATAAATCCATCAACCCTCATATCAAATTAAAGAGAAAAAAAATCTCTTTCGAATGGTGTCATGGCCATCTTTGACGTGTATTTAAAAAAACAAAGTTAATACAAGTATCTCTAAAACTATAAAAGTAAATAAAAATATGAAAAGAGATTTGAAATCTTCATAAAAAAGGGCCTTGAGAAAGTGAAAATATTTTTTTTCTAACTTCCTTAATAAGCGAGTTATAAACAAAAAACGAAAATGGGCAAATCTCGTTTTTCAACTGTCGGTCGCGAACCAAGCAAAATATGGAAAGCTTGATTAGGCAGGGTAGTAGTACTGGAGATTCTGCACATTTTGTCTCATTTAACCAAATCTCTATCTTTAATAACAACGGAGATCCCCATGTTGAGGATGAGTCTGTGGACACACTGTATACAAACAACGTTTTTTGTATTATTTTATATAATGAATAGGAATTCACACATTGTCATTACGTTACGATGACGCAATTTAGATGGTTTCTGGACAAAAATTTAAAATCTATTGCAAGTAGAACGAAGGTGAACCTCCACTCATATTTTTACTTCCCACCTCTACTATGGTAGGGAAGTAATGGATTCAGTCCGAAAACAATATTTCGAGATTTTAACAGATTTTCACGTTTTGAGACCCTAGCAATCGTTTAAGATCATTTTCTGACTGATGTCTGTATGTGTGTGTGTGTGTATGTGTGTGTGTGTGTATGTGGTCAATTTTTCGCCTTCGATATCTTAAGAACGGAACAACATACGGGCATGCCGATTGTTCTATTGTGTTTATCAGCCTTTAACTTAGATCTGATTAGATTTTGAGTCAAATCGGTTCAGTGGATCCTGAGATATTCAAAAAAACGTCCTCAATGTCACGTATTAACATAGGTAAAAAAAAATATAAATGAATTCTAGATGTTATAATATGAAAAAAATGTAAATATTTTTTTTCTCTAAAATGTATAGTTTTCGAGAAAAAAAATATTTTACTAAAAAAAATAAAAATTGTACGTAAATCAAGGTAACCATGATTTTTGCTATATTAAGCTAGCCATCAATAGATCACCAAACAAAAAAGAGGGCCATGCTTTTTTCAAAGAATAAAAATTAAATTGTGTTTTAAAGACCACCAACAGCTAAGGTTATTTGGGCCTAGTCAAAGAATAAAAAAAAGAGTGTTTATTTTTTGCAAATATTTACTAGGTGGGAAGTATAGGACTGGTCATCAGTCGAATTTTTACGTTAAGTTTATGTGGTCAAAAGGCAAGAAACAAAGACACCATGCCCTAAGGGTATTGAATCTGATACTGTGGTTAAAAGCTATCATTCTATCAACAAACACAAAAAAGAAAACGATATAATATATATTTCAATAATTAAAAGTGTAATTTTATATGGAGCGGAAACATGAAAGACTGAGTAAAAATAATAAAATATGGCTTTCAATTGGATGACTCATAAGATATTTCACCTGACAAACATCCCACAGAGGTGATGATTATTGCACTCAGCTTTATACAGCAGTTCTCTTGACAAAGTGTTTCCTTGATGTCTTTAAGATGATTTTTAGCTTGGGTACGCGATAGGGGAGGGTTTCAGAAATGGCTAATATATCGCGAACCGCTGCTTTTAACTCAAAATTACAAAGGATTAACTTCTGCCTGACTATTTTAATTACACCAATATCATACAAATTATTTCCATTTATCAATTGTAAATAATATTTTCGTAAAATTATCAAATATCTATGAATTATCAGTGACCAGGTAAATAAAAAAACACCTTTAAAATAAATACACACTCATTATTAGTATCATTTCCTTTTCGAAACACAGATAACATTTTCATAAGTGTATTATAATAGACGACGAAGAATTTGAAAAATTTTATCACTGAACGTGTCTGTACATTATTTTTTAAAGTCATTTAATTATCACTATAAAAAGTAGACCATATAAATGACTGATATTTCGATGCGTGTATTCTATTAAAAAAATAAAAAACTATAATATCAGACGTTCACAGCCTCAAATATATAGTCTCAACGCACTTGAAACAATTTCTCTGTATTTTCTAACGAATGCCAGCCTTTATTAAAGTAACAAATACTGAAAATTCTGTCTAAAATTGGCTCGTTATAAACTCCATCTGTTCATAATCTATTAGCGATATCTTAGCGTCAGACGCTTATGACCTCTATCTATCGATATCTAAGCGGGTAAACTTTAGTTTTCGATTTTTTATTTACGTGAAATTAACGAAATATAAGTAAAAAATGTAGGTAATCATCTTATTTGTCAATATTTAAAATAACTTTGTTTTACATAAAGGAGTACACCTCTGATATTTCGGAAATGCTCTAGTAATGAATGCGCATGATTGTAACAAATCTAGACTGTGGGAATGTAACGTAATGAAGGAAATTGCTATTATTATAGAAGTGCGCTGCATTACTGTCCGAGTAAGGAAACTGTGTCCACATAATATGAGTAATGAGAAAAAATACATCTGTACTTCACTAAATAAATAATGTCCCAACTGACTGATTCATTTATTAAAATTCTAGATTACTTCCATTTGTGGCATAAAATGATTGATCAACCAGATGTACAGCATCTTGCACGTTTTGTCTGATTGATTATAAGAGTACAAAGATAACTTGGACACCCTCTCATGCGAAATCTATTCCCCTCGCTTAACCTTTCTTTCTGCATATTTTAACATTGAACTGGAACTAAATTTGTTAAAAAAATACTTTCAGGTATTCCTCAGACGACATAAGATACTTTCTTTTACAATATACCTACTGAAGTGTTGTCAAGATTATATGTATCACATTTATCTCCTCAAGGGTAATAATTAATTCGTCTATTCCCAGTATTGTTTTTCAATTTATTTTAAGAATTAATTTTATTTTGATAATTTCAAAGTTTTTTATGTTTTCTGTTTATTTTTAGGAAAACGCAAGCGCAGATGATGAATCCAATTACAGCAAACAAAACTGAGCTAAATTAACGCAATCTTAATTGTTGTCTGTTGAGATAATATTTCGTTTTAGCTAACGTTTCGTGATATTTAATCACATCTTCAGAGCTCAAATGCCGTCGACAGAAACAGTAAAATTGTCGAATATAAAAACATATTAACATAGTATTTGATTCTGTGATATGTGGATAAGTAAATACAAACTGATAATTAATTTTTATAGAAACTGCAAACTAAAATATATTTTATTTATCTCTATATTATATAATAGGTACATATTACATGAAACATGAAGGAAACAATAACATAATACTTATAAAATTACTGTTCACCTACGAATAAAAATGTATCTAGAAAGTCAAACGGAAAAATGTTGTGATTTTTCACATTAAATACACAACTACAGAAACCAAGGCTAACATTAATTACTACAATCTATATGATTAGGTTTATTACATCTCAAATGAATTTTCGTTATTAGTGATCTTGACTGATTTATTATTGACCATGAAATAATAATAATAACATAACAGCGTTTTATGACTGCGAATGTCTAACAACATTTCAAAATAAATCTGCATTAAAAAGTTAGATCTGCATTAAAAAGTTAGATAATAATACGTTTGACAGGTGGAAATAAGTCATTAAATTTTTCTTATATATGCTCATTGTTTATGTTTATTTCAGTGTCAGCGGAAAACGTGCATAAGATGATGCCCATAAATCAGAAAGATTTCATGCTTATGTCGTATTAGATTATTAGATGATAATTTTAATTTTTTTATGAACATGGAATTTTAAATTGTGTATATAGTCCAAGCGACAGGTAATAAATGAAGGGGGTTACCTGGAAAGTATTCCGAAGTTAGTGATATTTTGGTGTGTTGTTTGCGGGTACTCTGTGGAGTAGAATCTGAGTTTTCGACCTCGAGGGCCCTGTGCTAACGTGGGGGGAGCCGAAAAACCACGAAATTTTACCACCTTTTATGCTTTTTTCGAAATCTCTCAGAAACGGTCGACTTAAGCAACTCTTTCATTATGTAATGTTTTAAAGAGGATTACTTTTCCTACAATTTTCATTCCCACAACTTTTCTGTGGTACTAATGGTAAGCGCGCTGCAGCTTCTTGAAAATCACCCGCTCCGCTTTTTGTAACCTTGGTAACCAACGTGTAACATATTGTGTATTTTCAATTTAAAGTTCGATGAAGAAGAAAATAAATAAAACTATTGAAAAGAGCATTACATTTTAACCTATGGTTACCAAGGTTACAAAAAGCGAAGCGGGTGATTTTCAAGAAGCTGCAGCGCGCTTACCATTAATACCACAGAAAAGTTGTGGGAATGAAAATTGTAGGAAATGTAATCATCTTTAAAACATTACATAATGAATAATAAAGAGTTTAGTCACGTCTAACCACAATAATTTTATTAATGAATGTACATTTCAAGAGCTAAGCTCCCATCATCAGCAAATACTAGTTTAGTATTTGCTGATGATGGGAGCTTAGCTCTTGAAATGTACATTCATTAATAAAATTATTGTGGTTAGACGTGACTAAACTCTTTATTATTAAATCAAACCACAGTGCTCTTAATTATTCTTATTACATAATGAAAGAATTGCTTAAGTCGGCCGTTTCTGGAAAAAAGCAAAAAAGGTGGTAAAATTTCGTGGTTTTTCGGCTCCCCCCCACGTTAGCACAGGGTCCTCGAGGTCGAAAACTCAGATTCTACTCCACAGAGTACCCACAAACAACATACCAAAATATTATTAACTTCGGAATACTTTCCAGGTAAAAAGTACCTGACTGCTGGACTAATATCTATAAGAGGTAAAATTTATTTGTTTGTATATGTAGGGGGTAATCTCTGGAACTACTGAGCCGATTCTAAACAAAAATTCTTTCTCTAATAGAAAGCTACACTATCCCTGCAGAGTGATATAGGTTATATTTTATTTTGATAAATTTCTCGCGGGGAGGGTGAGGGTTAATTCCTGTGGGACAGTAACAAAACGTTACTCTGAAATTCTTTAGCATTTTAGCGACTCATTCCTGACAAATATTCATATTTCTATAAAATTAACGCACAATTTAAAGCCTGGCGGCTGTAATTTGTTGATAAAATAAGTACAAGAAGAGATTGTTATAATTGCACGCATGCGCTTCCATGTTTACACATTTCCGCGTGACTTAGGGCATGAATGGATTGTTGAGTCATATTACGTGAACAGTCACAGTCTAATGGGTCGTCGGAATGTTGGGGTTTACTAATAATTTAATATGTGTGTAAATAAAGTATGTGATCAGTAATGGAGAGAGGGACTAATGACCTGTTTCTGAAACCATAGTTACCGGTACATTAACATAATTTTTCCTTGTTTTTCTCTACTCAAATTATAGCTTTTAATGTGCTGTATCATCGCTAGCTACTGATTATTGAATTGTGTTAACTCGAGTACTGAGAATTAATAAAATAATTACCTCAGTGCCCAGTAAAAAATCGTTTTACGAAAACACGAACTTACTTTGAAATGTAATATTTTATTACAAAAACTTATCAAACAAATAGACTAGAAAACTACTCTGATAGTTTAAAATTTTAGTTTTTAGGAAATTAGAATTGATTCGAGAGGTGTCGACCAAAGACGCCAAACGGGATTCTCGCTCTACCCCGAAAATAGTCTAGGCCTAGGGTCGCCGCTGTATGAACATGTAAAGATGCGTTCTCAAATGCCCGGAACTGCCCAAGTATAATTCGTTTATAATTCTTTTGATGTAACTTATCTATTTTTTTTGTATTTTTATTGTGATTGTAGGCGCGTCGACAACTTAGGTCGTTAGCGTCTTAATTACATTAAATAACAACTAACATAAAACTAAATGACATCACAAAACATCCATGAGCGGAGGTGGGATTCGAACCCACGACAGTATGATCCAAAGGCCGCTACGCTAACCGTTACACCACACTGTCCTCATGTAACTTATCAATCAATCCTAAAATTAATTCACAATTAATACAAATGAAGGCTTTTAAATTATGAATAGTTTCAAATTTCTAAGGAGAACTATTTAAAAGAAAGTAAATGATAATATTATGTCACGCCAATAAAAATCACACCAATAAAAATAACAAAGTTGACATTAAAAGATATACTGAGTACTATAGTGGTAACAATGAGATTAGGAGACACTTTTAAGTTCTAAGATAGATATTCTGTATGTTTTATTATGCAGATAACAATATATTTAGATTACCAAAACTTATTTCCGATACTAACATATGTATATGCATAATATGCGCCAACGTTTTCACAATATTCAATTCATAACCTTGCTGGTATGCATTTCAATGAAGGTGTTTTTTTACATATTTTAATCTAAATAATATAGTTCTAGCGAACGAACTCAATCAATTCATTCATTGCAAATTTACAACTTTTTTAAGTCCGCGACTGTACAGTCGCCGACTTAAAAAAGTTTACACCTGTATCATCTAGTTACCGGTTTTTTTAATTTTTGCATATTGTAATTTGGCTTTTGATAGTAATGTATCAATTACAAAGGTTACATCCTAAAAATTCAATAAAAATTATTATCAAAACACCTCAGTTGTTTATTATACAATCCAAATTACTCAATATTATTCAATTAAAAAGATTTGATAATATTTGATACTAGCAAATTCCTTCCTCCTATCTTGCAATGTTTCTTCTTTTTTGTTCATCGTTTTAATAATTTCGAGGCATTTAAATGACAATTATGTCTTTTCATTTTTGACATTTACATTTACCTATTAAAAACTAAATTTGTTGCTAAGCTACTGAGTACTGACTTTTTGTGAACTTACACTGAAAAACTCAAGTGTAAACTTTATTAAGTCCGCGACTGTACATTTACTTGAAAAATGCAGGTGTAAGCTCATAACCTAAAAGTTGGATTGTGTGCAAAGATACACTAAAATATGTACCTACACTGTACACGGAATAGTAATACACGTACGAGTTCTTATACAGAGTGTTGATTAGAAAAGGTAAACTGTATATTGTGTATTATGTTACTTATCTTTACATACTCAAAATACACATAAGTAAGTAAAAATGTCAAAAATAATGAAAATGTTACTGGGACAAAAAAAATCACCTTGATATATAAGTTTTATTTTCTTAAAATACTAATTCACTGCTTTCAATTTTTGATTAACTCAAATTTATGAAAAAATTGTGTTTTAAAGACCACCAACAGCTAAGGTTATTTGGGCCTAGCACCAATTCATATTTTCAATTCATTATTTTTTTTTAATAATAAATTGAAAATCCAATTGACACTTTTACTAGCTCTCGGGCTAGAACCCGGGAACTGGGGACTTGTAATAGAGGAACCATAGCAACGCCATGTAAACAACAGCATTGCTACACTCTCTCAAATTTATGGATTTCACAATTATGAATTGAACACTATAAAAGAAAATGTATAAAAAATAATCTGAGGTTAATAGCTTTTACGGAAATAAAATACCTATAAAATTGTAAATTGTATTTTAAAGACCACCAACAGCTAAGGTTATTTGGGCCTAGCACCAATTCATATTTTCAATTCATTATTTTTTTTTTAAAATACCTATACATTTATTAAGTTTTCTTACGGCAATAATTAATATTTTTCAATCAATTACATCTTTTGAATAAAAATAGGTTATTACTTGTAGCTTCACGTTGCCATAGGCTTGCCTCGCGGGTGGCAAAGGATTTTTTTTATTCTTTCTATGCAACTGAACTGCTGCAAAGATTAAATAAAAAAATGACAATTAGTTTTTTATGAAAACTGAATGAACGTCGTGGGGATCTATTGGATTTTGAAGATTAGATGGTAGAAAGAAAAATTTGACTGATGACCAGTCCTATACTTCCCACCTAGTAAATATTTGCAAAAAATAAACACTCTTTTTTTTTTTATTCTTTGACTAGGCCCAAATAACCTTAGCTGTTGGTGGTCTTTAAAACACAATTTAATTTTTATTCTTTGAAAAAAGCATGGCCCTCTTTTTTGTTTGGTGATCTACTGATGGCTAGCTTAATATAGCAAAAATCATGGTTACCTTGATTTACGTACAATTTTTATTTTTTTTAGTAAAATATTTTTTTTCTCGAAAACTATACATTTTAGAGAAAAAAAATATTTACATTTTTTTCATATTATAACATCTAGAATTCATTTATATTTTTTTTTACCCATGTTAATACGTGACATTGAGAACGTTTTTTTGAATATCTCAGGATCCACTGAACCGATTTGACTCAAAATCTAATCAGATCTAAGTTAAAGGCTGATAAACACAATAGAACAATCGGCATGCCCGTATGTTGTTCCGTTCTTAAAATATCGAAGGCGAAAAATTGACCACATACACACATACACATACACACACATACAAACATCAGTCAGAAAATGATCTTAAACGATTGCTAGGGTCTCAAAACGTGAAATCTGTTAAAATCTCGAAATATTTTTTTCGGACTAAATCCATTACTTCCCTACCATAGTAGAGGTGAGAAGTAAAAAGTACCTAATTTTACATTTTATCCCGTAAATCACTTTGTATAAAATATTATATTTGTTTTTTGTCGCCATAGTTACGCCGTTATCGTTAAATATTTAACGCAAATGTTAAACAGTCCGAACTTGCATAAGTTACACTTCAAAAAAAATTATACATTAGAAGCAGTGTTTATTTCAAGTAAATGTGAACGTGGAATAACAACTTAAGCAATATGAACTGCGTCTCTTAAAACCCACGCTTGACAATAATACAAATAATTTATTTGAACAAACCACAGCATTTCATCCTTTAATTAAAGTGGTTCTCTTATCATGATTGGTAGACACGAACTTGGAACGTAAATATTTGAAAAAAAAATTACGTCATTCATGACTATTTTATATTTTTAGAATATAAAACCGGACACTCACACTTAATTTAAATTACAACTTCTTATACCGTAACCATATTACGTCTCTTGACTCATGTATGGCCTGTGTATGTGTGTGTGTGTATCGATTTAAATTTCATATCGCCGGTTTATTGGCAAAACCAATTAGTAAGATCTTGGCTGTGACGTGTGCTTTGTCCACTTTAGTTGATTTTTTTTTTTCAAAGTATACATTAGCGTGATGAGATTGTGGTATATTAAGGCAGCGCCACACATGCGGCATTTGCCAAATGGTAAATGATTCGCCTTCGTTCGCTTTGATTTAGGCTAACTTACCGACAACTGATGGGAAAATATTTGACATTTGGCAAATACCAAACATTTGCCACTTCGCGCATATGTGGATCTGAAATATTCGCCAAATCTAAACTAATATTATAAAATTAGTAAATTCTGCACTTTGTACAATAGAAGCACTACTGGTTATCGATCGATGTGTTCGTATATATAGTAACGTGCCTACAAAGTCCACATCATGAGAGAATCGCGTTTTTAATGATTTATAGAGAAGTTAATAACTTTTATAAAAATAAACTAAATCGTAACTAAGTCTGTAATTGTAAAGTTCTAAGGACTAGAAGAACGAATTTTCCATTTTCATAATTTTTTTCCTGTTTTTCAAATTTCAATCTATCTATATCTATTTGTTTGGTTGAACGCGCTAATCTCAGAAACTACCAGTCCGATTTGAAAATTTTTTTTTGTTAGATAGCCCTTTTATCGAGGAAGGCTATAGACTATATAATATCACGCTACGACCAATAGGAGCGGAGCATCAATGAAAAATGTTGCAAAAACGGGAAAAAATATTCCTTTTGAGAGCTTCCGTTGCGTGCGCTGCGTAAACGGTTAAAGTTACGCAAAAATCATGTATGATGGAATTGTTCCCGGAAGGTTTATATAAATAGCGAACGAGCGTAGCGAGTGAGTAATGTAATTCCTAAACCACGCAACGGATTTTGATGCGGTTTTTACCATCAGTTAGATAATTTTTCACGGAAGATTTTTATATATAGCGAATGAGCGAAGCGAGTGAGTAGTGTATTTATAATATTCAAGCGAACGAGCGAAGCGAGTGAGTAATGTATTGCACCCGGGCGAAGTGGACGGGGCTGCAGCTAGTATCAAATAATCGGAGTTCGGTATTTGATGTGTGGCGCTGCCTTTAGATATCTCTCTAATTACCTAATGGCAATTTAATCGAACTATAGATGGCAATATGAGCAATGTTATAAGCGGGACGACCTCCTTATTTTAACAAGTCAATGGATTTTTCCACCTGCTTGACTTTTGACGATACAACTATGGAGTGGCAACGCTAACTTCACTCTGGCACTGCGTTTTGACTTCCGGAAATATATTCTTTGGAAAAATTTCATAACCAGGAACTGCACAATTACATATTTGACAAAAATTGATTTTTTTGCTACTCACAATGGAGAACGGAGTCTCCATCCTGCTTTGACCAGACTTTGACATGACATTGACATTGGTTTGATACTGCTACTTAACTAGCTGTCCTTTTCTATTTCTATAGTCTAAACTCTATAAAGCGTGATCGTCCCGCTTAGGATTAATTTCAAGGAACGACTGTAGAGGTCAGCTACTTTGAATTCAATCGCGAATAGTAAAATGTTTTTGTTTGGCTGCGAAAATTAAATGTTGGTCAGTTTTAGCATTAAACCGACGATATACACAAGTATTTCTTTCAAAGACTCAAACGTTGTTTCCTGAACAGGTTTTGTATCAATCTCATAAAGAAGTATTCCTATGTATGCAAATTAACCAAGCATTTTAATATACCAAGTGTTCTTAAATAATAAAATTCATATATAGATATTGATTGTCGCTATAAAAAGCGAGTGGATTTGCGCATGACGATGTGTCGATAAAAATGGTAAAATCCGATAATAAAATAAACCTATCCATGTTGGAGGTCTACATCAATGTTTCCCAATAATCAATAGGTGTTCCAATACAATATGTTAAAAGTGGCAATTTAAATTATAAATTTAAAACAATTCTAAAATACAATTAAGAAAAATCGCAGGATAGTGAACAAAATATTTGATTTATTTAATTAAATGTACGACGTTTCGTCTAAATATATAGACGAAACGTCGTACATTTAATTAAATAAATCAAATATTTTGTCCACTATCCTGCTATTTTTCTTAATTTTAGTATAATCACGATGGACACGATTTCTAATATAAATTCTAAAATACATACATGGCTGCTTATTCCTCTTAATAATGAATATAATAGTATAGTAATAACTAGTACAATAAAGTATAAGACGCGAGGGGTGACGTTGGAACGCGAGCCGCAACTTCTCCGTAAGAACGATTTTTCAGTTCGCTATATCGTTCTTAGACAGAATAGACTACACCAGAATTATACTCACATCTTGGTTTACAAGCAGATCTCGTTCCTCTAAAACTTCTATAGTACTGCACCCTTTCTTACGTTAATTCCTACAAGAAAAGTTACGAAGTTTTCTTTATAAAATTAAAAAATGGCATTTTGTAAAATCCTAAAATGCTTTACAGACGGTAAGTATAGCATCAATTTCAGCAGCTACGAGCACGACTATGTCTTTAGATAAAAATCGCACATAAAATTTATTTCGTGTCATTTCTATAATTTTCAAAATAAAGGATGATGCCACAAAATTATTAACTAAAGACGTATATCTGTATTTGTTACAAAAATGAAGAATTTTCCGATAGAACACGCCATTTAAAACAACACGTTAATTGCAGGCATTTATTACTTTGGTTTGTATAGTTGCTTGGCGCCAAATAATTGTCGTCATTAAATGCTATGTTTTTATCGAAGTATCTTCTAGCAACATTCTCTTCGAAATATTTTCACATGAAATAAAAAAGGAATACTTCGTGCTTAAAGCAGTGGCGTAATCATAAAATATACGAAAAATACCTACATTAAAATAAAAATATGTAGGTATAGGTAATACAATTAATCATAAATGGAAAAATCCAGGAATACATTTTTTTCAATGGTTTTATTAAGTTCGACATACCCTATGTATAATGTATGTATGTATGGGTCAAAATTAGTGATTGAAATTTGATCCACTACCCGTTATCCAATTGAGTTGAAATTTTGCACATGTGTAAAAGTCCGGTGACAATGCAATATAGTATATCTAATGTCGTTCTAAATACGAAATGGCGGACATCCCAAGATGACGGCTCGCCTTTTTCTTTACAACCCCGTTGACATGGGTATCAAATGAAAGGGTTTCATAAGCAGAATACGATAAGTTACGTGACGCCATTCTAAATTCAAAATGGCGGACGCCCCAAGTTGGCGGCTTACCTTATTCTTCAGAATCCCCATGACATGGGTATCAAATGAAAGGGTTTGACGAGTAGAATACGATAAGCTACGTGACATCATTCTAAATTCAAAATGGCGGACGCCCCAAGATGACGACTTACCTTTTTCTTCAGAACCCATAAAAGGGTTTGAGGAGTAGAATACGATAAGCTACATGACGTCATTCTAAATTCTAAATGGCGGACGCCCCAAGACGGACCTCCTTTTTCTTCACAACCACCTTGAGATGCGTATCAAATGAAAGTGTTTGATAAGTAAAATAAGATAAGCTACGTGACGTCATTACAAAACTCAAGATTTAGGACTTAGATTTTGTTTTTTTAAATTAAATAAAAATTAATATATTTTTCAATTGTATGAAATTAAAATAGGTAGGTAATTAATAAAGACTAAAAAGTAAAAAATAAATAAATTAAAAAAAACATTAAAAACAATGGTTTTCTTTTAAATCAAAATGCACTAAAAAGTAGAAAATAATTTTTTTTAGTTAAAAAGAAAACCATTGGGCTAACTGAAAAAAATTATTTTCTACTTTTTAGTGCATTTTGATTTAAAAGAAAACCATTGTTTTTAAAGTTTTTTTTTAATTTATTTATATTCATTTGACAAATTATCTAATTATTTGTTATAGATTATAGATACTGTTGTTTGGCGATAATAATCAATCACAGTCACACGAATCATAATATCATTATGCATTTTTTTGTCATACCCACTATAAAATAGCTGCTTTCACTTAATTTTCAGTATTTTCAAAATTTTTTGACAGTTCATTTGTGTTGCAAAATTTACTTCTAAGTATAGTAGGCCGAGAGTAGTTGTCAGTAGGTAATAGCGGGCGGATCAGGACAAATAAACATAAATCACTATGGAATTGGTTTGCTTTCCCACACTAGTATGGGAAATATACGTTCCCGTACACCGGCCTGTCAAAAAGTGTCACTTTACATGCATACATGTAAAGCAACTATCTTGTAGTGGGTATGGCAAAAAGAAATTTATAATAATACTCATCAAATCAATCGCCTAGACTTTTAATACTATACCAACTACCGGCATCTATAAATTATATTAATAATTTTAACAATAAATATATATTCGGTAATGCTCTTATTACTTATTAGTACTATATGTTATATATATATATATTACCTGTATACTTTATGAATTATGGAAAACAAATATTCTTCAATTTGGCACGGTTTTATTAATTCAATTAAGCTGTTAATTAAAACAGTGCAGCGCGCGTTTTATGTCGATTGGATTCGCCCCACTAATTTTGTAATGTCACAAGTTATAAGCTGCGTGAAGTTGGCCCTGAAAAAATCCGGGCTGGGGGGGGTAAAACGACTCAATCAATTGTCCATCGTTAGACCACATTTTACCCCCAATTGATTTCGTTTACCCCCTCTCATTTTTTTTATTAAAAATTTTTTTTACCGAGCCAACTTCACAAGCCCGGGGCCGTCACAAGTAGATACAGTGTTTTCACACTGGGTACATCGAAGGTAGAGAACAAAATTCTGCGTAAACCGGTATCGACAATTCAATTTCGTAAAAAAAAGTCGAGATACTTGATATTACAGTTAAAAACCATCAAAACTGATAATTCGGTTGAACCATACACCATACCTTTGGATAGCTACTTGTGAAAATTATACAAATAAATATTAAAAAAGTGTTTTAATCCAACAAGTCTGCATTAAAAAGCATGGCCGATGAATTAATGGTATTTATGGTGGGTACGAATTTAGGTTTATTACCAAATTATACGAAGCGTGAACGCATGTTGTATTCATACATGAATATATTCAAATCAAAAGCAAAATATCACATACGTGAAATCAGTGGCGTGAAATATTCTTTTCTGAATGTTCGCAGTTTCGGACTAGCATAAGCGATCTAATTGGTAATCGTCCAAGCGGCCACGACATAAAAACCTACCTCACAGAATACCTTTACAGATTTTTTTATGTTAGTAGGTATAGGAAACATGTCCGTGATCACCGGTGGCAGACATTCAAAAATCCTGACCAAAGTATTTTTAATTAAATTAATTAGGGAGGCGTAAAGTGACATAAAAACTACCTCACCAAATACCTCGTTGAAATTTATCACGATTTTAAAAAAAAATATATGTTCTGTACGAATCTTATGGTCTGCCACTACAAAAATTGACCAAACATGTGGCAAACCTGGTTTTTTTTTTGTTATAAATAAAGGTTAACAGTACAAAAAAATAATATCAGTCTAAAGTTATGCTCATCATCGACTCATCAATAATTACTCGATATAATATCTTTCAGCTCAGAAAATCTAAATATACATTTATTATTTAACTTTTCATCATACAAAATTGCCATATACAACGTCGACCCAGGGTGCAGTGTGTGCACTGCACACGGGCATAATATGCTGGGGAAATTACAAAACAAAAATGTGAGGTTACCTTTCTCAGGTGGACATAAAAGAACTCTTATTTAAAAGTTTTATTATTTATTTCCACAATGGCACAATTCCACCATTTTTGTGCTGTTTCTAGGTAAGTACCTATTGAATAATAATTGATAATTAAAGTAAATATGACTTCTTGATGTAGTGCATTTAATTTTTCGTAGTGCAATTTAAAATCTGAAAACTGCAATTTCACCAACTTGTATTACGGGAAGATTCAAATGACAAATAGACGTTCATCATAATGAAAATCTGTAAATTGCATAGCCTAAAACTCTTTGATAATTTGTAACTGTAACACCTTACATAAAACAAGCATTTTTTCAGTCATAAATTAATAGTTGTCGCAACTGACAGCGTTTATTTAGTAGATGAATTTATAGGCAGAGAAACAGTTGAACAGCTAATAATCTTTTTTTCAATATTATCATTACAATTACCTTACTCTTAAAATTTTAGCAAGTGTCCAAAAGTAACCAAACTACATACCTATCTATATTTCACCAATAATAATAAAAAGGACAAAAAGTTTCAGTTGCTTGAAGCTTCAAGATTCACTTAAACTGTTACCTAAAAGTTAATAAATATAAATTCATCTTTTAACATTACTTTTCTGAGTTCTGACTGGTTGTTCAAAACAACCAATTTGCTTTGACCTAGCTATGCGAAGGATAAAACAGTTCAACATTTTACGCTCTGTAATTTCTATTGCATAATGAGAAGTTTCCCAAAACTAGGTACTAAAAAAATTATGTTAGCGCAAATGACAGAGTATTTTTGTAGATTTATACCGCGTTCCAATGTTTTTGTCCAATAATACTGTTAGTTACCAATTATAACTCATATAAGTACTGAATTGGCGGGCATTATATAGCAGAGCTGTAAGTTATTTAAAATCATGCTTGCTACACACATCGATGGAATTAAAATTCAAACATAAAATATAACAAAAATATAACAAAAATAATGACATGAATATTACATACCATGTGTACTGTAAAATTCCAAAATCAATTGCACAGTATAAATGAAGAGTTTTAAAATCCCATCCACTAAACAAGAAAAACTTGGTAAATTCGAATAATCCACACACAAGCCACACTTTCACAATATCATTATTGACACCACATTCACGTGTTAGATTGGTCCATTATATAATTCACACTATCCTTTGAAGAAATATCATAGAGTTCAGTTGATGAGATAGAAAAAAAAACAACTTTACGGAGCCTGAACTACAGCAAACCACACGACTGACTGAAAACTCGCTACTGCCTCGACACACACACTAGCTCGAAGCAAAGAAGCGGCCTGCGTACAGTCACGGTCAAAGTAAACATTGGAATGCTAGTTGAGCAACTAATTATTCAACGTGCTAATGATACAAACGTAGTTCGACAACCGGTGTTCCAGTTAGAGTTGTTTAAATGAAATGTGGCGTTTTATAAATTAAACACTTGTTGATCGTGCATCGCGATATGTCATCACGACGAATAATTGAATTGTGTTTAGATTTAACGTGTGTTTAAGACAAAAAGATGTAATGCAAACGTGGCGTGATTATGTACAATCAATAGCAGAGCCAATACAGGTGTGTACGCTACCTTGAATGGAGACTACATTCCTGTCAAGAAACACGGCATTCCACGCTGAGAGAAACTAACCTAGCCTCGCAGCAAGGTACGAACGCGTCTATTTAAATAAAAATTATATTTAAAATGATAAAAACGGTGCCCATTAAAATTTCAAGAGTCATCGAGTTTTAGAAATATATTGAATTGTCCTTCAAGAAAGACCTGTGCTACTGAGAATCGCATTTTATTTGAAAATACAAACAGTGTGCTTCAAGTACTGAACGGTGGACGCAACAAGTTTGTAAAATTATAAAACAAATGAAAAAAACACAAACCACATTCCGAAACAATCCGGCCAATGAGAGTCCAGTGTTCGCGCGGCAAACTATATTGTCTGTTTGTGTTGGTACACTACATACATACACAGATGTATTTTTGTTATACAATTTTTCCCATTAATATTTTTAATAAAATATAGATATAAGAATATAAGAATTTTCAATTTATAGTTAAAAGTGACAGTAAAATGTAAATTACAAATATAAATTGGCACTAGGCCTAGATACCCATGGCGACTGGTGGTATTGAAAAAAATATAACGATAAATTACTTGTAACTCAGAGATATCAGAGACTTACCTTGGGTTTATCGTACAATTTTACTTTTTAATTACGCTGTTAAATGACGGTTGCTATGGTAACGATCAACAATTTCCCAAAATGAAAACACAGCAACCAATAAACACGTAGAAACCAAATTTTAACAACGTGATTAAAAATACATATTTTCAACAATTTAGTATTGTTAGGTACCTATAGTGCAGAATCGTTGGGACATGGTGTATACAATTTTTTTTTTAATACAAATGCAATTTTATTATTTTTCATAGATTAACAAAAGATAACATTTCATTAGTTTTGTTGTAAAATATCTAAATTATCTTTAGGCTCCGTCAGTGTAGGTTCTAAGCTGCGCGCAGTATTGAAGTATGCCTTAGCAACCACAAATCGACCTAAACGATGTTCTAAAACCGCTAAATTGTTTAGTGCCGCTGCATGTGCAGGATTTGAGGCTAGACAAAGATTTAAACAATTTTTTGCTAAATCCAGATCTCCCGAACTCTAAAAATAAAAAAGTTGTGTTTTGTCATACCGCTGTTTGTAAATGCACTGAAACCTAGTTAATTTCGAAAGAGACGAATTCACAATACGTGTTAATCATATAAATTATTATACAAATTGTAATATAAAATATATATAAATCAAATCATTAATTGAATACGATCCTATAGGTTCCACTATGCATTAACAAATTGTGCTAATCAAAATGAACACATTAATAAAAAACTTTTTAACAAAAAAAAACCTCCTTCAAAAAGGCACTAAAAAGAGGAAAATAATGAAATTTTGAGGTCTGTGCCAATTAAAATATGAAGTTGGTAAAAAGAAGATATTAATCACTATACTATACTTTTTAACCGACTTCATATTTTAATTGGCACAGACCTCAAAATTTCATTATTTTCCTCTTTTTAGTGCCTTTTTGAAGGAGGTTTTTTTTTTTTGTTAAAAAGTTTTTTATTTTTTTTTTAGTGTCAAAAGGTAACATTTACCTTAAAGAATTACACGCCGTTACTTACTTTTATATTAAAATCAGCCGAACTACTGAACCGATTTTGATGAAATTTCTATGGGACCTATCTGAAAGTATATCCTTTCAAATAAAAAAAAATTTCAAAATCGCTTCATAAACGACGAAGTTATCCGCGAACATACATAACCACATAAAAAATATGTACGGTCGAATTAAGAAACCTCCTTTTTTGAAGTCGGTTAAAAAAATTGTTTAATAATATTTTTAGTTCAGGAAATCTAATATGTTTATTTAGATTTTAGAAGAATGCCGTAAAATAAAATGAAAAGTTTTATTTTTCTGTTTTAAATTTAGTCGAATATAGAGTTCGCCATGTAATATATCTATAACGCCAATTAATTATTTATTTTTATATAGGTACTTACAATTGCGACATGCGATAAATTGTACCAAACTTCGGCTTTCGTTTCAGATTCTATGGCTAAATCCAAAGCTCTTTGAAAACAAGCCAAAACCAAATCAAATTGTTGAGAATATAAGCAGCAAAGACCTAAATTATTGTAGAGTTCGGCTGAATTGACACCCATCTGTAAAACTCGCCTAGAAAAAACAAATAAGGAGCTGAGAAACAAAATTCCTGCAGACTTTCATGAAAATCAATCAATACATAAGTAAAGTTAGTTTTCAATAAAATGAATGGCAATACTAAAAACCTTTGAGTATAGATTTATGAACTGCTAAAAGTTACGCGGCACAGTAAAACAAGCTCGTAAAAAACGCGTTTGTTTTGCTGTGCAACTTTTAACCCCAGTCCCCAATTATCTCGAAAACGGTTAGAGATATCGAAGTGAATGAAGTATACCTTTTTTACATAAAAATATCCATGGTCTTTCATATTTAAATTTTTATTTCATACTGATTTTCAATCCTGTATATCAAATTGTTTTGAAAATATGGCTTATTACCAAACGCAAAAAAAAATATTTATGTCGGGTTTTAGTTTTTTTACTTTTATTTTATTAGGGTCTAAAAATGAACTACGAGTCAGTTTTTAGGGTCCAAAAAATAAAAATGCATTACGAGCCAAATTTTAGGAAATAAAAATGCAATACAAGCCAATTTTTAATCGACTTCAAAAAAAGGAGGAGGTTATCAGTTCGTCTCTATTTACGCATCCTGTATTTCCTAAACGAGCAACATTTTATTTTACCAAGTTTGTGTCAAATGCCTTATTTTTACATATTATTGTATTATAACCTCCTGCTCTATGGCCCATAAGTTATGGGACACCCTATTGAAAGGCAAATGCCTATAATAATATAAAGTTATAAACGGAAAGTTGAACGGAACGTAGTAAAAGTTAAGATCACAGGAAGGAAAGTTTCCCGGTCGTAATTTGTCATTTTTTAAATTAGATTATTTATTTCGCTCCGTTTTTTGTCACTGCGTTTCTTTTTTTTTTTTATCTTGAACCTGTTCAGATGAGATTTATCATATTATAATAAGAATAATTGCCCCTGAACTCTCATTTAAAATCCGTAACCCAACAATTTACCTTTAAAAAAAATTTGATTTTTGACAATTTACTAAAAAATACGCGCCTATTTGAAATATTGTATTAAAAATACGTGCCTAATTAAGGAACTCCTCCTTTTTTGAAGTCTGTTAAAAAATTATTTAACTTCAAAAAAGTAAAAAATAAAAATAATTTTTAAAAAAATGGAACCGACTTTAAAATTAAATGCTTCTAAAAAGGATAAAATAATTTTGTCTTTATATGTTTATCCTATACTTACATTTAATTTGATGTAAAGATTGTAGAAAAAGAATTGCGCCGATTTCTAACAAAATGTAGGTAGGGAAGATGATTTTAAAGTGACTGTTCACTATTCAGTCAGATTGCAAAAAAATGCTCTCGGCAAATTTCGAACTGTGATCGTAAAAGGCATTTTGCCGCTGTTTTCATTAGCTACGCGCAATTAAGAATTGCTTCACAAAATGGCGCTTGTTACTCAAAAACTAAAAAAAAATTTTTTTGTCCTAAAAATGCTATCAAAAAACGTGATATTTAAACATTTCTTTACGGGAGTCAAATTGACATTTTACAGTTTTTTCCTCGGTTTTTTCTTTATAAATGTATGCTAAAAATATTGAGAAATGACGCTTGTTCAACAATTTTTTCGAAAATTATTTTTTCTGCACATAAATTTGTGTTAAACTTGCTATTTTTGTCATTTTTACCTGATTTTAAATTATTTATTTAGATCAAATAATATATAAAAATCTGGCTCAAAGTCATATGGGAAGAATTATGTATAGGTACTTCTAGTTTATTTTGAAAGCATTCATCAAGGATTGAATAATATTTTTCAGAGAAATAGATTTCCGAAACTGTTTTTCAACATTTTGTATGCACACACACATTTATATGCTCATGTTTGTGTGTTTTTAAAGACCACCAACAGCTAAGGTTATTTGGGCCTAGCAGGGCCGTAGCTAGAGCTGAATTCAAGATAGGGCACTGAAAGTTTAAAGTAGGGCTGAAGCAAAAGACTACAATTTTTTAATTGGATTGTCCACCTCATCTGGTGATATCAAATTACAAAGGCAAGAAAACGGTAAATGACAATTTATTCAAAAAAAGAAAAATAATACAGAACTTGCCATGTTATCAAATTTCCGAAGAACTTCATTTAGTCCAACGAATTTAATTTTGTTTTTCCAAACGCCAGATAGACCAAGTCTGTCATTCTGTCGTGACAGTCTTTGCGTTGTTTATAATTCCTTAAAGTAGAGCACTGGATGTTTTAAGGTAGGGCATTGCCCCTTAAGGCCCCCTCCCCTAGCTACGGCCCTGGGGCCTAGCACCAATTCATATTTTCTATTCAGTACCTATTTTTTTTAATAATAAATTGAAAATTAAATTGACACTTTTACCAGCTCTCGGGCTAGAACCCGGGAAATTATAATAGAGGAACCATAGCAACGCCATGTAAACAACAGCATTGCTACACGCTCGGCTATTCTCAAGCCCTTTTATATGCTCGTAAGATAGAGTTATGCGGATGAACTGAACAGCTGGCATTGGCGTAACTAGGGGGTGGCCAAGGGGGGCCAGGCCTCCCCTGGAAGTTGACGGCCCCCCCCTAGAATAATTACGGCACGTAGATTAGAGTGCTGACGTAAGAATAAAGAAAGTCGACTTAAAATAAATTATTACAAACTATTGAAAGTAATAAGAATAACAAACATAAAATTATATAGGTAGTAGACAATCAGGGTGGCGGAAGGGTGCTGACCGTTTGGGGGTACTTACCAAAACTTAAGCCAAGTGCCATATTCTGTAATTTTGTATTTTCATCTAATATACTTAAAAATAGCCACTCAAAATAAAAACTTCACAAGACAAGCAACTTTTACTGTTTTTTTTTTATTATGGCATTTAATGACTATCAAATTACTGACAATAAAAGATCTCATAATAGTGATTTTCAGTTCTCAGATTGAAAGGCCCCTGGAAAAAATCCCTAGTTACGCCAATGAAAGCTGGTAAACTGTAACCTTAAAACTTAAAACTAAAGGCAAAATAATTTGATCCTTTTTAGAGGCATTTGCAGCTGTCAATTCACTTTTTTTCTATTTACCTGTAATATCTTAAAGCCATTTCAGACTGATCTGTATAAAAATGTTGTAAACCTATACAAGCTATAGCTTCAACGTTCATTGCATCCTGAATAACGACTGATTTGTAAAATCTTATTGACGCTGTTGATTCACCCAAAGTTTCGTTTAAACGAGCTAGTTCAGTCAAAAGTGACACGTCGCTTGGAAACTTCTCTAATCCAGATTTGCACACATCTATCGCCGCCAACGGTTGATCTAAAAACAATCCATTTTATTATGTAATGAGAAATGAATAAAACATTAAAGAAGTGCAGACAGTGTCTCTTAAATAAAATTAAAGCAATACTGTCTTATTTTTTTAGGTAAGTGAAACGTCTATGATTCAAATAATTGTATAATTTTGACTGTTTTTTTCCAAATAAAAATTCATCTATAATGCTTATTCGAAAAATTAAGTGGGTTTTACATCGGTATACCTAATCGAATATACACTCTTGCAAGCCTGATAAATATTTCAATATTGTCGTGTTGTTTAAGTGCACTTTTAAGTTGAAGTTCACCATCCCTGATTAAATTTAGCGATATATAACATTTAGCTAACTGAACTTTCCACCACCAGTCTTTGAATTGTGCTTTTTGAGTCGCTTGAACGGCTAATTCCATTGCGTTTCTAATATCGCCTTCGTGATAGAACAAATATTCAAACAACGGTTTGGCGACACAAGATTGGCCGGCATATTTACTTAAATTTAGTCTGGAAATTTGAATGAAAGGACCGTCTTTTGAACTTAGCATAGCCGCTGTACCCAGACGTATTGTCCGGGCTGATTGAGTTGTGAATGGTCGAGAGGTTTTCAATCTGTCGACGGCTGTTGAACCTGGACGAGTCTGTGTTCCGGGCCGAGCTATTCCAGACAGTGGACGTCCAGTAGATGTCCGTGGTCTGGAACTAAAATAACACTTACTGAGCTCCGTATACTTAGGTGTAGTCGTCAATTTCTATGAGGCCGTCTCGTTTATTGCAGCCCACCAAAACCGAAAAGGAGAAATTGATTCAGACTTTTTCTATGTAATCATAAAACCAAAAACAAATCAGCACAATAGGGTACCTGAATGAAGTTTTTCATTATGTAAAACGAAAATACATGTTAATTTCAACAAAGCTCTGAGAAATGAACGATTTATTGAAGTGCTATAATTTATTAAAGTTATGCAGGTCTGTGCTGTTTAAACATGTGACGTTACGTAGTCGCAATGACGTCAAAAATGCTTCGGTAAAACTTAGGTTTCTTATGGTAATATACTTTCAATTCCAAGTGGTCCTCACAAAAATATGGTTTTACCAAAGCACTTTTGACGTCATCGCGGCCAAGTAACGTCACGTATTTAAATAGCACAGCAACATTAATAAATTTAACGAATAGTTTATGTTTCTCAGATTGACATTTTAGTTCTGCATATAATAAAAATGCGATATCAAATTCCATGATAAGTACTATATTAAATATTAATCACGCGTCAAGACGCTTAGACGCTAATGACCCAGTTGTCGAGCGTCTATAATTTACAATTCATTCTTTCAGTCAAGACGCTTATATGACCTCTGTTGTCGAACACCTGTCTATCTAATCACGCGTCTATTCGCAATTGAAAGCGAATGTAATGTCAGCACTTCGGACGTCTATGTGAGGTTTAATCGGTCGTATCACAAAGTGAATATAGATGTCAGCACTTCGGACGAAATGATGGTTTGAATGGTTTTACAAGTAAATACATTTTTAAGTTTACAAGGTTAGATTTTTATGTCAACAGATCGAGCATCAATAAGTTGATATTTATAAATACGTTGGTTTGAGTCAAATGAGACATATTACATGAGCTGCCATTTTTTTTTTCGTAGACCCCACATATGACGGTTTCGGATTTGAAACCAGATGTCAGCTACTATGCTTTTAATTGCGAATAATATGCAATCTAAATGCTAAAATCACCTAGCAACTGCTGTCGCAGCAGTTCTCAAAGAAGTTCCTGGCCTCGGTGCAGCGGCGACTGTAGAATCGTCCAAAAAGTCAGCTTCGAAATTGACGTCTTCACTTTCTAAATCATCAACATATACTCGCTGTGTCAAAGCTCTCATTTTCAATACCCATACTGCTTGATCAAGCGGATTCTTTTCCAGTAAATTGGAGCAAATATCAATACATTTATCATACTTTTTTCGTCGAAATAAACTAACTGCCTCGTATAACGGATCCATGTTTTTCTTTACTTTTCAAGTTTTTTTTTAACTTCATGATACAAATACACCTTTATTCTTTTTTATCATTAGGGTTTCGTACATCCGATGAAAAAACGGAACCCTTATACACTGTAAAAAATGGATGTAAAAATACTTTGAAAGTTAAGGTAGAATTCACTCGATTTTCTAAGTGATTTTAAATTATTATTTATTTTTACACAGAAAACTTTATAAAAACTTGGACTTTTACTGTAAAGTTAAACAAATTTGTGATTTTTACATAAAGTAAATTAAAATTACATAATTTGTGTAATATTCCAATAAAGTGTGTAAAAATTACAAAATAAAATGTATAGTTACATATATTAAATGGATGAATACAAAACAAATTAATGTGAGTAAAATTAGTAACCACGCATGCGCAATGTGTTTTTATGGAATCTACGCGATGTAGCGATACCGCCTACCGGTTTGCAACGCCATTGTCTCTTTGTGTGCCTATTAGCAGATTAATCGCTGGCTACAAATGGACCATCGATAATCTATGTAATCGGCCTTCTCATTTCTTACAGTGTAGGATCACTCTCGAGTATGTCTGTCTGTCGTCCGTCCGCCCACAGCTTATTTTTTCCGAATCTACTGAACGAAATAAGTTGAAATTTGGTACATGTACCTATAGAGTTACGTTACCCAATTACGGACTTATAGCGAAAATAAACAAATGCTGGTTTTGGGGGTTAAATTTGGGGGCAAATTAAAAAATTTAAAAAAAATTTCAAGTGCATCGTGACGTATCAACTGAAAGGACTCGTTATGAAAAATACAAATAATATATATTTTTTTTATAATTTTAAAATGCATATTTTAAAAGATTTTATAAAGAAAATATACGAAAATCGAGCGTCCCCCCTTATCTCCGAAACTACTGAGCAAAAAAAATAATAAAAAAATCGGGAATATAGAGCCTTACTAATAGTTTACAAGAAAACCTAAACGAAAATCCTGTTTTTATATTCCCACGGGAAACGGAATAGTCCGACTCGCACTTGACCGTTTTTTTTTTAATATTCACCACTAAAATTAAAGCATTTTTTTTAATATTTTTAAATCTGCTATAGGTACGATAGATTGTAGATTTCCGAAGATATTAAAAAACATATTGAATTTAAAGTAGGTAGATACCTAAAGTATATAGCTAATATTTAACACTTTTTACTGTGAAATCGTGATATTTTAAAAATAATGAAATCGTTTTTTATGTTTTTCTGTAAGGTCTGCCAAGACGCGCGCGCATGTTATAAGACTATATTATGTCATTCAAAATCGCGCATTCATCAACAATAATTTAGTAACTTCGTATAAACGCGAATGAATTTGCTCTTGCATGCGATGAGACACGTACATGTGCGATGGTAATGCACAAAAGTTGATGAATACGCGCATATATAGGTGCATCTGCGACGGGCTTTACAAGTCCGCTTCGTCTTATTTCCGATAGAATAGTTTAAAATTCAAAAATCGAGATTTGTACCAAATATTCGAAAACAGCACCGCAGGCGCTAATTTACAAATTGTTTAAGAATCTCTAACCATTACATACATTTTACACAACATTATTACAAAAATATTAATTACTTTAGAATATCTTAAGTTTTCAACGTATTTTCTTATTTAAATAATATATTTTCATTAATAGCGCTGCACTTATAATTCAATTACATTTCGCTTACTGATAATAATTATTGTTACCTTTAAATATTTTTGAAAATTTATTTAAAAAATAAATGGAAAAAATATAAGTAGTGTTTTAACTCCTAACTGCACGTTAAAAGAATGTAATCTTCAAGCCGCATGCAAACTATTTGATTTGTATACTGTTTGGTAACCATAGCTACGGCTATCGATTTAATAAACAGTAGCGGTAAATTCGGAAGGTTTATTTTGATAGAATATTTTAATTATTTTGACGTTTCAAAATATACATTTTACAAACATGCAGGACACTTCGAAATTAGATTCAGCATCAGCAATATCCAAGATTAGTAAAGTAACTCTTGACGCTTTGGACTATGGTTTCATTGGTCAGAATCAAAAAGTACCTTTACATATAAGATTAAAAGAGTGCGACATGGAAAATATAAGAAACAAATTTTTGGAAGCAGACAGACAAAACTTGAATGAAGAACAATTTAAGAAAATGTTGCAAGAAACTGTTAATATTACGTACAGCCCTGACGAATTGCATGTTTTATTTCAGAAAATGAACACCTCAAGGAAAGTAACAAACTAATAACTGCTTAAATACAATATATTATAATAAATTAATTTAGAAAATTGAAAAGTTTTCAACTAAATGCATTTGCAGACTTATTTTTCCTTATAATAGTAGAATATCTAACTAGTGGCGTAAACTGTAAAGGTAAAGAGTTGTGACAGTATGTAAAAACGAGCGATAGCAAGTTTTAACAGTCACACGAGTCATAATATCATTACCCACGAGATATACAGTGTGTCCACAGACTCATCCTCAACATGGAGATCTCCGTTGTTATGGGAGATAGAGATTTGGTTAAATGAGACAAAATGTGCAGAATCTCCAGTACTACTACCCTGCGTAGTCAAACTTTCCATATTTTGCTTGGTTCGCGACCGACAGTTGAAAAACGAGATTTACCCATTTTCGTTTTTTATATATATATCTTTGAAACTAAAAGTGTGGGGTGTTGGAGTCGATTCAGCGTTAATTTTTCTATAAATAGACTTAATATCAAACGAATCGGATCGAATTTATTTTTAAAAAATTTCGCAAATTTGTACAAAGAGGGGGGTCTTCTTACTTTTCGAATTTTTATGAAAACTCAAAAATCTCTCAGTTGCTGTTTATATCTTTGAAACTAAAAGTGCGGGGTGTTGGAGTCGATTCAGCGTTAATTTTTCTATAAATAGACTTAATATCAAACGAATTGAGTCGAATTTATTTTTCAAAAATTTCGCAAATTTGTGCAAAGAGGGGGGTCTTCTTACTTTTGGAATTTTTAAGAAAACTCAAAAATCTCTCAGTTGCTGTTTATATCTTTGAAACTAAAAGTGCGGGTGTGTTGCAGTCGATTCAGCGTTAATTTTTCTATAAATAGACTTAATATCAAACGAATCGGGTCGAATTTATTTTTCAAAAATTTCGCAAATTTGTACAAAGAGGGGGGTCTTCTTACTTTTGGAATTTTTAAGAAAACTCAAAAATCTCTCAGTCGCTGATTATATCTTTGAAACTAAAAGTGCGGGGTGTTGGAGTCGATTCAGCGTTAATTTTTCTATAAATAGACTTAATATCAAACGAATCGAGTCGAATTTATTTTTCAAAAATTTCGCAAATTTGAACAAAGAGGGGGGTCTTCTTACTTTTGGAATTTTTAAGAAAACTCAAAAATCTCTCAGTTGCTGTTTACATCTTTGAAACTAAAAGTGCGGGGTATTGGAGTCGATTCAGCGTTAATTTTTCTATAAATAGACTTAATATCAAACGAATCGGGTCGAATTTATTTTTCAAAAATTTCGCAAATTTGCACAAAGAGGGGGGTCTTCTTACTTTTGGAATTTTTAAGAAAACTCAAAAATCTCTCAGTTGCTGTTTACATCTTTGAAACTAAAAGTGCGCGGTGTTGGAGTCGATTCAGCGTTAATTTTTCTATAAATAGACTTAATATCAAACGAATCGGGTCGAATTTATTTTTCAAAATTTGCAAATTTGTACAAAGAGGGGGTCTTCTTACTTTTGGAATTTTAAGAAACTCAAAATCTCTTAGTTGCTGTTTATATCTTTGAAACTAAAAGTGCGGGGTGTTGGAGTCGATTCAGCGTTAATTTTTCTATAAATATATCAAACGAATCGGGTCGAATTTATTTTCAAAAATTTCGCAAATTTGTACAAATCTTCATGAAATTGCTTAAGCTAAAAACGTGTAACTAATCATAATTTTATAGCACCTGGGCGAATCCAGACGGGACCGCTTGTATAGTGGATATGGCAAAAAGAACAAAAGATAACATAGATACTCCCATTAAGTCAGCGTTTTGTTCCCAACCAGGGCCGGCACGTGCGCCTGGTCGGACAGGCGATCGCCTTACGGCGCCATATTTTTAGGGCGGCATATTTTTGTAGCCGCGAATTTTTCGTGCGGTATTCTACTTTTTGACGCGCCGACCCTGTTCCCAACAGCCCCATATACGCGCTGACCTAAAGTTCTATTCTATTCGGAAATTTAGTTAAATATTTAACTGAATAAACTATCGATGCAGGAATGGATGGACAAATTGGGATGAATTCATATCTCACCTAATGCTAGGATTTCAAGAACAGGAAGTTACAGACGAAGTCGGATCAATTGAAGACCCCATCTGCACAGCACCTAAGATACTTCGAAGTCATCATAGACATCCAGTTGTGCGCTTTACATTCTTCCCTGCTGTTTTGACTGTAAATACAACAAATAATATTATCAAAATAAAATATAGTTACTTCTTACCACAACAGTTTTATTGATGGATGTACATTTCGAAAGCTAAGCTTTCATCTTCAGCGAACACTACATGAATGAAATAATACAAAACGGGTATTTATATACTAATATTACAGGTAATAGTTTAAGAGCCAATGGCCGGCAGACAGAAAGTATTTTACCAAAGTTTAAATTTTTCTCAGCGACTCTCCTATAGCTACTATACATGAGATGGGGAGTCACTAAGCCGAGCGAAGGTAGCGATGACGTCACTCACGTAAGATAGGTATAAAAATCAGACCAACTTCAAAAGTATTTTACCAAAGCTGCCGCTTGGATATTTTAAAGAATACAACTATTGTTATTAAAAAATGCAATGGCAGACAATTTGGCCGGTTATAACCTCATGGCAGACGTCATTGAAAATTTGAAAAAAAAAAAAAATTCAAAAGTATTTTACCAAATCTGATTTTTATATATGTTGTTTATAATAATATTAAAAGTTTAAATTTAAGACGGCAGACGTTTTCTCCGGTTGTAACTTCCCGGCAGACGGTAAAATCTTACCTACAGTGCGAGTATAAGTACCTACTGTAATCTCTCTTACTTGTATAATATCTGCATGCAAATGGATAATCAAGTAAAAATGAATAATAAACTATGAAAATTATAAAAAAATACTTACTATTTTAGAGTAATAAGTAGAAAAGATGGGTCGCTTATAAAATAACAATAATTATAACAATATAATGACAATAATGGAAATATGATCAAAGTTTTTAATGATACTATTTTTTTGTTTACATTTTCGTTTATAATTCGTCAACTTCATGTTCGGAATCATTTTCAACATGATACGACTCATCATTTTGCTCATCATCGACTAGATCATTATCTGTAAAAATGCAATTAAAATTTGTAAATTGAATCAAGAAAATTTAAAATAGATTTTATTATAATAAAATTACCGGATATATCCTGGATAAAATCGCTAAAATAGTATCATTAAAAACTTTGATCATATTTCCATTATTGTCTTTATATTGTTATAATTATTGTTATTTTATAAGTGACCCATCTTCCCTACTTATTACTCTAAAATAGTAAGTATTTTTTTATAATTTTCATAGTTTATTATTCATTTTTACTTGATTATCCATTTGCATGCAGATATTATACAAGTAAGAGAGATTACAGTAGGTACTTATACTCGCACTATAGGTAAGATTTTACCGTCTGCCGGGAAGTTAGAACCGGAGAAAACGTCTGCCGTCTTAAATTTAAACTTTTAATATTATTATAAACAACATATATAAAAATCAGATTTGGTAAAATACTTTTGAATTTTTTTTTTTTTTTTTCAAATTTTCAATGACGTCTGCCATGAGGTTATAACCGGCCAAATTGTCTGCCATTGCATTTTTTAATAACAATAGTTGTATTCTTTAAAATATCCAAGCGGCAGCTTTGGTAAAATACTTTTGAAGTTGGTCTGATTTTTATACCTATCTTACCTGAGTGACGTCATCGCTACCTTCGCTCGGCTTAGTGACTCCCCACCTCATGTATAGTAGGTATAGGAGAGTCACTGAGAAAAATTTAATCTTTGGTAAAATACTTTCTGTCTGCCGGCCACTGGCTCTTAGGCTATAAGAAGATGAAAGCTTAGCTTTCGAAATGTACATCCATCAATAAAACTGTTGTGGTAAGAAGTAACTATATTTTATTTTGTTTTTATTCCAACCACAGTGCTCATATATATTTTTTTTAAATAATATTATGTTTGGATCAAAAGTCAAATTATCTCCAAAAAATATTAGTTTAATGTATGACGTGTTTGATTGAAGTCCAAATAATTAAATGAGTGCTCAATATTTCTGAATTTAAAGTGATATCTTTTGATGGCCCCTCCAGTGGACGAATGGATTAAAATAGTAACCCAGTAATTCTTTTTCCTAAAAGAAACAGCTCTGCCGATTATAATTTTATTATCATAACTTTGTACCATAGCCGAGAGTGTAGCGGCGCTGTTGTTTACATGGCGTTGCTATGGTTCCTCTATTACAAATCCGCAGTTCCCGAGTTCTAGCCCGAGAGCTGGTAAAGGTGTCAATTGGATTTTCAATTTATTATTAAAAAAAAAAAATATTGAATTGAAAATATGAATTGGTGCTAGGCTCAAATAACCTTAGCTGTTGGTGGTCTTTAAAATACAATTTATAACTTTGTACCACATAAGTTCAAAAACGAATCAAATGAAATATATTCGTTAGTTCTAAATCTAAATAATCTCTGAAAAAAGACCCAGCCGATTGAAGAGTATACTCTACCGCCTCCCGGAAGAAAACTTTTTTCAAAAAATTCGCCTGTAGAATCTGTAGTGTGATTCTTGGCCCTTCATTTAGAGTTTACCCGAACCCTTTAGCTTTAAAAATAGCGTCGGGAGAGCGGTAACCGTTTTTAGGCGAGGTGGCAGAATTTGAGATGAAAAATGCAGGGGTTAACTTGCGGTAGAGAATACTCTAAAGTGAAAATTAAAATTTGGGTGATCCACTTGGAATGTTTTTACTGGAATCCTTCATTGAAAAAGATATAAAAACTTTATATGCTATAATGCTGAATACATTTCAGGACAGAACAACAAATTTCATACATGGGAATTACGTTACCGTGAGTAAAGACGGCGTTATAAATTATTGGAATTTAGGAATGAACTTGAAAAGAACCGTTCAATCAACCTGCCGTAAGTTTGTATAAACTAAGCATTTAAAAATTACACATTTTTTAAATTTATTTTTTCATTACTACTGTCAACCTTTAATACACTTACGAGTACAGTGTATACATACTATAGTTATAACATTTAGATCGATTTGTAGATTATAGACGCTCGACAACTATATGGGTTAAATATTCTCTATACACGCAATATATTTTTTCTATAAAAATTTATCATTAGTGTTCCAAATTTCATGTTATTTTACTTAGATATTTAATTTGAATTGTGTG
This sequence comes from Mongoloraphidia duomilia, assembly GCA_039654895.1. Taxonomy (NCBI): domain Eukaryota; kingdom Metazoa; phylum Arthropoda; class Insecta; order Raphidioptera; family Raphidiidae; genus Mongoloraphidia; species Mongoloraphidia duomilia. The sequence continues at coordinate 10,625,789 of CM077517.1, read as the reverse complement.
GATTATAGACGCTGGACAACAGAAGTCATTAGCGTCTGAACTTAGACATTTATACAATCTATTAAAATGTTGCCTTTTCTTTTAAGAGGGTCAAAAGAAAACAAGTGACCTTTTTACTTCCCACCTCTACTATGGTAGGGAAGTAATGGATTTAGTCCGAAAAAAATATTTCGAGATTTTAACAGATTTTCACGTTTTGAGACCCTAGCAATCGTTTAAGATCATTTTCTGACTGATGTCTGTATGTGTGTGTGTGTGTGTGTGTGTGTGTGTGTGGTCAATTTTTCGCCTTCGATATCTTAAGAACGGAACAACATACGGGCATGCCGATTGTTCTATTGTGTTTATCAGCCTTTAACTTAGATCTGATTAGATTTTGAGTCAAATCGGTTCAGTGGATCCTGAGATATTCAAAAAAACGTCCTCAATGTCACGTATTAACATAGGTAAAAAAAAATATAAATGAATTCTAGATGTTATGATATGAAAAAAATGTAAATATTTTTTTTCTCTAAAATGTATAGTTTTCGAGAAAAAAAATATTTTACTAAAAAAAATAAAAATTGTACGTAAATCAAGGTAACCATGATTTTTGCTATATTAAGGTTATGTTCCGATATGTACTGGGACCACTGTACAGTATGACGTCAATTCAGTATACTGTGAAGCCGTTCCTTTATAGCCAGTAATACTGAGTAATACTGGTTACTATTTAAAACGGAACGCACTCCAGTATACTGTCAGCATCGTTTTTTGACGCAGTTTTCAAATGAGCGTATTAAAGATTTATAATAACAAAATCTATTGCTGGAGTATTGTCAAATTGAAAACATTTATATTAATAACTATGAGTCAACTGTTTAGCACTCAAGCGGCTTTGACTGATCACGTGATCAAAGTACTGGCGAGTACCTTACCTCGAAAACGCCAGTGCTCGCAGTAAGAATATATGGTTATTTATGACGTCATATATTTCCCTAGGGTACTGCGGCAGTATACTGGCGTTCATAACGGAACGGATTTTTCTACAGTAAGAGCACTGGGCAGTGCTCCCAGTGTATATCGGAACATACCCTAAGTTAGCCATCAGTAGATCACCAAACAAAAAAGAGGGCCATGCTTTTTTCAAAGAATAAAAATTAAATTGTGTTTTAAAGACCACCAACAGCTAAGGTTATTTGGGCCTAGTCAAAGAATAAAAAAAAAAGTTAACAATTAGATTAACAATCAATATTGTTATTACTTCCTATACTGTACAAATTCACTATTTTAGTGAAATTAACATAAGGACATCAGACGATATATATCGTCTGATGTCCTTATGTTAATTTCACTAAAATAGTGAATTTGTACAGTATAGGAAGTAATAACAATATTGATTGTTAATCTAATTGTTAACTAAATAAGATACTGTAAGTAATTTTCTCGCAAATAATTGAAAAAAAAAAAAAAAAAGTGTTTATTTTTTGCAAATATTTACTAGGTGGGAAGTATAGGACTGGTCATCAGTCGAATTTTTATTAGTTCGATTTCAATTCCGTGATATTTTATTTTAGACCAAGGGCTTCTCCAGCCAATGGACCAGGGAGGGGCAAGATGATAGATAGAGGATGTGAATTGTAGGTAAAATAAATAGAAATTGTAAAGTTTTAATCGTTTACTAAGAGAACCTTAATTAAAACATAATTTTCTTGGGTTTCTTGTGAATTTTTCGACTATATTAAAATCTTCTAGTTGCGATCAAAATTTTTAAAGCTTTACCCTCTAGGGGGGGGCAGATGCCCTCCCCTGCTCCCCCTTGGCGACGCCCTTGTTTTAGATAACCATTGAAACAAAAATAAGGTAAACATCAATTGATGTTAAAATATTGCAGTTTTGACGTTTTATTTGGTTGCTTTAAAAAAAGTTCCTCTTGTCAACACAATCCGTGGACACACTGTATAGATTTAACGTTGAAAGTCGTATCAAAAAATAGAGCTTTAAACTGGTGATTTTGTAGATGTATTACAGGAATAGTTTCACGAGCTTTGAAATGAAAGAATTTTAAATAGAAAATATAGTTCACAACATTTAGCATAACATGAATCTTTTAAATGAATTTAATTCGTTCTTAGACCCGAATTTTATAGCATTATTTTCGAGTACAGTTGATTTCTAAAATAAAATTATATTTCTTTTTTTTCTATGAAGCCGAATTAAAAGTCCGTCCAACTTGGATCACTGATTTAGTTTGCCTTTCTGATGTAAGTGTTGTCTGTACTTCAAGTACCGAGCGTGATTTGAGATTTTACGATACGTCTGCAAGGAAATTTGAGTTAAGGGTTATGATAACCAGTTTTGAATATGCGGTAGTCAATATGTGTTATCATTTCAAACAAGATATTAACGAAAAGTGTAAACTAATTCTTGGAGATATGGGAGGAAATGTTTTAATCATTATATTTTCACCAATTGGAAGAGGGCCATTTAAAAGTAAGCCCGGCGTTCCTTTAACTCAATTACGTTATGAAGACTTATTAAAGGTAAATTTGTGTTTGAACTGAAGAATTTTGCTCTTTATTTTCTCTATACCTTATCTGAAGGACCTTCACAAATGCGAATGTGTGTATTTTGAGTAGTGTTGCCGTCTAGATCTAGACTTTCTAGACTCTTGTCTTGTCTTGTCTACATTTTCAAGACAAGACTTGCAAAACAAGAGTTTTTTAATCTAGACTTAGACTTAGTGAAGTCTTGATATTTCAAGACAAGACTTCAGTGAAGTCTTGTTTTGATATTTCAAGACAAGACAAGACTTTGAAAGTCTTGTCTTGTTTTGTCTAGACGGCAACACTAATTTAGAAGGAAAATTACTTTTGCATTCTGAGAAAATGGCGTCATTTTGAATTTTCCGTGACGTCATATACCTTATTTGTAATCTTCTCAACAAAACCTTTCTTTTTATACCAATATCAATGTATTTAGATTATAGTGTTGCCATCTAGATCTAGACTTTCTAGACTCTTGTCTTGTCTTGTCTAGATTTTCAAGACAAGACTTGCAAAAGTCTTGTCTAGAAATTTTCAAGACAAGACAAGAGTTTTTTAATTTTAATCTAGACTTAGACTTAGACTTAGTGAAGTCTTGATATTTCAAGACAAGACTTTAGTGAAGTCTTGTTTTGATATTTCAAGACAAGACAAGACTTTGAAAGTCTTGTATTGTCTTGTCTAGACGGCAACACTAATTTTGAGAAACGCTAGTGACTTAAAAATAAAGTGTACTACCTAATTATTATTTCTTAAAAAAATTAACTTCAAGATTTTTTTCGTAGGGAAAGCTTCCTACAATGCGAGTAATTGAATTTAAGAACCTACACACAGATTGGGTACGACAAGTGGCATATTATCCTAGCTTACATTTCTTCGTATCTGTGTCCAATTGTCCAAAACAAGCGATGGTCCTGTCAGATATCGGTGCCAAGACACAGTACATTTTTAAAGTAACCAAGGTAAATTTAATGGTCGATCAGAAAGAACTATTAAAGATCGATTTCATATTTCCATTAAATTTTACATTGTTTCCGTACCGTTTGAGCGGCAGTTAAGCCATTGTATGAAAATAGATGATAGCTGGTTTTAAAATTCAATACGTTTTTCTATAATAGAATAAAAATCTGTACAAAATTCATGTGGATGAGACCTCAAGGTCAAAAAAACTCAAGGAATAAAAATCCATACTTACGTAGTCATTTATTTTACATGTTTAGTAAATATGTAAATTAATTTGAAAAAATTTAAGCGGTAACTTATTACCTTTTGAATAAAAAGTTCATAAATCTAAAAATAATTTTATGCTAAAGGCATAAAAGCCCACTATGAAGATTTGCGAGTATCATTTTTATGTAGGTAAGTTACTGTTAAAAACCAAATTTTTCAAAAATTTTTTTTCCTGTATGAAAAGGGAATATGGTGTTTCGCCTTAGGTAAGCAAAACCACATTATAGCGACGGGTGGACCCGACTGCATAATAAGGATTTGGAACCCATTTGTTCCACAACGACCCAATATCGTCTTTCCAGGACATCATGCTGCTATCGTCGGATTGGTTATTCAAGATGACATAACATTAATCTCTCTTGGGACAGACAAGTGTGTCAAAGTTTGGGACTTGAAAGTGCAATGTTGTCTTCAAGTAAGTTACACCTTCTCGTTAGGGATGGAGAAATTTACCGGTTTCCAAAAAATTGGTCCGTATCTGTTCCCTTTAAAAAAAATATATTTAAATAAGAGTAACAACTTAATTAGATGCAGTGGAAAAACAAGTCCGACGTACTGCCTAAAACCCCTAAACTGTGGATATTTTACGGCTTCCAGAAAATCATATCATAAACACGTAGACAAGACAAGACAAGATTTTCAAAGTCTTGTCTTGAAATATCAAGACTTCACTAAGTCTAAGTCTAGATCAAAAAACTCTTGTCTTGTCTTGAAAATGTCTAGACAAGACTTTTGCAAGTCTTGTCTTGTAAATCTAGACAAGACAAGACAAGAGTCTAGAAAGTCTAGACCTAGACGGCAACACTATAAATACGACCAATTTTTTTCTCCATTTAGCAGAAATAAACAATGCTAGGTCGAATTTAAAAAAGCATTTAATGTACCTTCAGTCTTCATCTAACCAATTTTTATGGGCATATGCGAGCACTATTGACAGGGCGTTTGGAAATTACGGATTTTTTTTGTATCTGGTCATAATCTGAAAAATATGATCAAAAATAATTTGATTGCTTATAACAAATTCTGTAAATCAATCAGAAATTATAAACCAAAAACTTTAATAATTTACCAAATCTTTATCATTCACAATTAAAGTTAACGATAGTGATATTGAAAAATCGGTCAGTTACATAATATTACATTGCTATATAGAAAAAATCATTTTTATCAACCAATGTCTCAAACCCTAATCTTCCACTACCGCGGCGGATGAGTTATCAGTCTACAGTCTACTGTGACACGATTAACTTAATGGAATGATTTCTAAATTAATTAAGTACCTACTAAACTTAAATACCATTGAAATTAATATTTTTGTTTGTTATCGTATGACTTATTCACGGTTATAATTATTATAATTATTAAATAAACAGTATCCATTCCACAAACAAATACTTTTCTTAACGTAATCAGTCGGCAACCTGCCATCGTGATGTTAAACGTCAAGCAGTTAAGATATACAAGGAAAAAATCAGAAGCCACTGTCAGGACTTGAACTCGAAATTCCCAGTTTCCGGTTGGTTGAGTTACCACTTACTCACACAGTGCCCCGAGGAAAGGAACAGATCCCACTCTCGGGGCACTATGTGAGTAAGTGGTAACTCAACCAGCCGGAAACTGGGAATTTCGGGTTCAAGTCCTGACAGTGGATTCTGATTTTTTCCTTGTAAATCTTAATTGTTTGACGTTTAACATCACGATGGCAGGTTGCCGACTGATTACGTTAAGAAAAGTATTTGCTTGTGGAATGGCTACTGTCTATTTAATAATTATTATATTATTATAACCACAAAAACTTAACTCATTGTTGTATTTATAATTATTATATTGTGACTTAAATAGAAGCAAAACATCACAATGCAAAATAAGAGCAAAACTTCAAATACATTTTTTGTATAATCACAGACGTACGTAAACTTGCCTCCTGAATTAGGAGAGCACGTCAGCTTCGCTATATTCTACAATCCACGTAGCCGGGAAATATTCATAGGAGGCATGAAGATCGCTATTGTCGTATGTTCAGCATTGCTAGACGCTGAACAAACCGATGGTTATACTCACACTGCGCCCGTTTCTGTAATACTGTATAATCCGCTGTTCAAGACTCTCGTTTCTTGTGGTCTTGACAGCTGCTTCTTCGTCTGGGATATTTGGACGGGTAACATTTATTTATTTATTTATTGTAGATTATAGACGCGTCGACAACTCAGGTCATTAGCGTCTTCAACACAACAAATTATATTTGTGTATTAGAATCCGCCAGTCGGCATACGCAAACCGACTGGTACGAGCTCGGGTCCCTGGGAGCGCTAATTCTCACAAAACATTGGAATGCAAACTACATTCCTGTTTCCCCTGAGGGATGGACGGGTAACATTTTATTAATAAAAAAATATATCAAATGATACCAATTGAGCCATTCGAACGATGTCAAACATGATCGTTCGACTGACTCATAGTTGTAGTAAGTAAAATAAATAATTTATTAAAATTAATTGATTATTTAATTCTAATTACTATTTGCCAGGATTCATGCCACAACTATCAGTTAAAATTTCAACTAGCTATCTCTTATCGTTTGTGAGATAGAGCCTTGTGACGGACGGACGGACAGACATCGTAGGCCAGTATTAAGATCGATTTATATATTATCCGGTTAGACACGGCAAGGGAACGTAGCGTTTCCGGCAAGACAAACATTTTTACATGAATTTCAAATACGAATATTTATATTTAGCGGTTCCTGTCCATTCAGACATGTGTTTGAAATGCATGTAAAAATGTGTGTCTTGTCGGAAACGCTACGTTCCTGCACCGTGTCTGACCGGATAATATAAATCGACCTTTAGGAGTTATAGCACTTATCTTTTTTGCAAATGCGCCGATTTTTCCCAAACACAATAGAACTCTTCCAATTTACGTGACAAACATCCTATACCAAAATTTGGATTCGATCCGCTCAACCGTTTGACCGGTATGGTGCTCACAAACAAACAGACGAACATAATTTTTATAAAAACATGTTTTCTGAACTTCAGGGACCTCAAGACGAAATCATATTGTGACTACGCGGGACTCTAGGGAAAGTAAATGCATGTTGACTTATAGGCTGTCCCCTCTCATGGTTCCATTCTCATTCCAAATCAAACATGCATATATAGGATTAGATTTTTTTTGCCCTCATAATTTGTTAGTTAGTTATTGCAAACAATGAGTTTGTTTGATAACAGGCAGAAGAATGATGGCTGTTAAAGAAGCTCATACCAGATCACTACGTGGAGAGACTTTGTCTATTGAAATCACAGCTGCAGCATTCGATCCTGGATATCAGTTGTTAATTACTGGCGCCGGAGATGGTACACTAAAAGTATATACACTCAGTAATTAATATTTCAATAGAAAAGTTCTTTAAATTTAATTTTAGAAATTTTTAATTATTATGAATTATTTTCGTTAACACTTACAAGTATTCTCAAAAATGGCTGATAATATTACAATAAAATTGCTTATTTGTTTAATTAATTTCCTCTTCTCAACAAATTGTGTAACGTATTTTTAATTATTTATGTAAGGAATGATTGTATATAAAAATAAATAGTTGTGAAGTACTACACCCGAACTGAGAGGTTGATATTTTTACAGGTCTGGAATTTTAATACTGGAACATGTGTAAGAAATATGAACATTGAGCCGGATTGTGAAGTGACCGCAATTATTTGGATAAAAAATAGGTATGTGTGCAAGACATACCTATCTGAGGATGTGGTAAGGTTGCTGTTGAGAGCGGGGGCGGTGAGGAAGCAAATGTGCCCGCATTCTATTAGTCGCTTCAGTTGCGCAAACGCTGTACGAGCAATTGAGCATGCGCAAAGACGCGGCCAATAGAACGTGGGAACATGCAAGTATGGCCATATCCATAGACAGGCATGCAGCCTCCCCTGAATGGCTTCCTCCCTCGTCTAAAGTGGCACTTTATACTGTACGTAATCTCAAAAAATAAAATAAAAAATATTGGCTGTGCAGAATATTAGCAACGGGGTGGAATCAACACGTAACCGAGTTTGCTGACACCCCAGGCTCGGTTGGCGGAAGCGACTTCAAGAATTGGGAGACGCGCCACAGTGAAGATATTTTATGCAGTGTGGCCAGAGTACCTCAAACATTTACTTCTAGTACTTACAATGGTGAACTGGTCATGTGGCGACTTGAAACTGCACAGCCTTACAAGTAAATATACCTACAGGCTACAGAGAAACGTTACTAGCAGATAATGTTATGGCTCGTTCAGACACGGCGAAATCCGCGCGCGGAAAAATATACCTGTCTTCATTAATTCAAAGATGGAAGTCGAAGAAGCAATGTGTTTGTATTTGTTCACACGTCCGAAACGCGCGGCCTTCGCAAAACAACTGAACGCCGTCACGGCACGCCCATAGTAATAGGACCGCGCGGACGCCGCACGGTTCTATTTTCTGACAGTCGAGTGGCGACAGCCATGCGGATTGACGATCCATGCCATGTAGGAACGAATATAGCGTACGCTAATGTAAATAAGCTCCGCGCGGATTCCACTGTGTCTGAAATAGCCCTTAAGTCACAGAATGAAAGGCCTTTTCATACGAACTGAACCTGTTTCTTTTATAAAGAGTAAGTTCGACGAAATATTTTTACTTCCCACCTCTACTATGGTAGGGAAGTAATGGATTCAGTCCGAAAACAATATTTCGAGATTTTAAAAGATTTTCACGTTTTGAGACCCTAGCAATCGTTTAAGATCATTTTCTGACTGATGTCTGTATGTGTGTGTGTATGTGTGTATGTGTGTATGTGTGTATGTGTGTGTGTATGTGGTCAATTTTTCGCCTTCGATATCTTAAGAACGGAACAACATACGGGCATGCCGATTGTTCTATTGTGTTTATCAGCCTTTAACTTAGATCTGATTAGATTTTGAGTCAAATCGGTTCAGTGGATCCTGAGATATTCAAAAAAACGTCCTCAATGTCACGTATTAACATAGGTAAAAAAAAATATAAATGAATTCTAGATGTTATAATATGAAAAAAATGTAAATATTTTTTTTCTCTAAAATGTATAGTTTTCGAGAAAAAAAATATTTTACTAAAAAAAATAAAAATTGTACGTAAATCAAGGTAACCATGATTTTTGCTATATTAAGCTAGCCATCAATAGATCACCAAACAAAAAAGAGGGCCATGCTTTTTTCAAAGAATAAAAATTAAATTGTGTTTTAAAGACCACCAACAGCTAAGGTTATTTGGGCCTAGTCAAAGAATAAAAAAAAGAGTGTTTATTTTTTGCAAATATTTACTAGGTGGGAAGTATAGGACTGGTCATCAGTCGAATTTTTTTTTTGTTTCTTTTATGATTTCTAATTTTTCAAATAATATTTTTTTTATTTATGCTTAACAGCAAAACTATTGTTACTCGGCAAAAATTCTTCCATTCCATCTCTAGGGAAGCAGATTTTTAAAATGATAAGAAACATTTTTAATTTCTGTATAATCAACATGGTCGTTACTCGATACTGAATACTGCAGATTTATAAAAGCAGTTTCATTAATGTCCTCGCGATATTACACGGGAGATTAGATATTATTTATTTACAAAATATCCAGATTTTATAAAACACGTTTTTATAACTCCTGCTTCTAAAGTTCAATATTCGAGCACTGTGAGGCGGGCGTAAAGAGGCGTATTTTAGTCACCGTGCGTGAAAGTCCAAAGCGTGCGTAAAAGTACAATCTCTACATCTTATAAATTCGAAATGTCCGCACTTTGTACAATACAAGCACTTACTGGCTATCGATCGATGTGTTCCTATATATAGTATCGCGCATACAAAGTCCACATCATGAGAGAGTCATGTTTTTAATGATTTATACAGAAGTTAATAACTTTAATAAAAATAAACTAAATCGTAACTTAGTGTGTAATTGTAAAGTTCTAAGGACTAGAAGAGCGAATTTTCCGTTTTTATAATTTTTTTTCTCTCTATTAAACTTTAGAAGCAGTCGTTATAAAAAATTATGTTCGATACGTCCGCTTAAAGTGAGATATCTAGTAGGCTTAAATTGAGGCACTCGCTAAAGGGACTGACGCATACACAACGAGATCTCGTGCGCTTACCCCCACTCGCCTAACGGCTCGTGGGGGTATACAGCGCACTCGATCTGGTTGTATATGCGTCAGTCCCTTAGCTCGTGTCTCAATTTAAGCCTGCTAGAATACCTCACTTTATGCACACGTATCGAAAATAACTATTTAAAAAGTCATTAAAATTAGGCTCGTATTAAAATTCCCTTAATTTCAGGCGTTTCCATGTTGGAAATCCAGGTGGAAAATTGACTTTGCATTATGGAAAAAAAACTGCTGCACCTCCAAAACCTTCGATTGCTCGATCGGCATCTACTACTAAATCTCGTTCGGAAAAAGGCACGGACAAATTTGCTAAACGATGGTAATAATAAGCATAATTTTTCCTATCGCGAAAGCAAACGAATGTTAATGAAATACCTTAACAATTTCATATTTCCGACAGCTCAGTTCTGAATACTAGAACACACACGGACGTAGGCTTACCTCAAACTCCTACTATTACAAGTTTAAGTCAAAAGGCCAAGCGAATCTCAGTTGTTAAAATGCCTGCAACAGTCACTCATCTTCGACAATTGGCTGTTCATGCTATGATATTTTTGTCTACAAGACCGATGCTAGCGGATATTGGTAAAACTACCGTCAATAATTTAATAATCTCCACTGACCTAAAAGGTAATAGAGGCGCTGTACCGTACACAAAGTTGAATCCAGGTCTGACGTCACAACAAACATGGCGACCAAACAGGGGATTGATATATGAATATTATTCTCTTCTTCCTACATATAAAATGAACAAATCTCAATAAATATGGCGACTGGCTTCACTTTGATATGCTTGTAGGCTGTAGCACCTCTATAACCTCTTAACTTAGTGATGATATAATTTATAAATTAAATATCAGTGATTCTTAAAATGTTTTAAATTTTCGTCTTTCTAATTTATTATAGGGCATATATTATTGAGAGAGAAATTTTCGATTATTATAGACGCTCGATAGCTAAGGTCATTAGTTAATATTAATATTAGGGTATTTTGTGTGATACCTAGACGGAAGAACGTCTTTTTAGAATTTTTGCCTGTCTGTTTATAGGTATCAGACTGAGAACGTCTGGATGTAGTACACATTCAATTACTGGTATCCAAACTTAAACTTTATCCAGCTATGATCCGTTTAAGATATTGTGGTTTCTGTCAAAACCAGCCATTAAAGGCTTGTAGTTAATTATGTTATCAGTGACAATATTAATTTGAAATATCCCTGTTTTTAGCCCAGTAATATTAGGTTTAATCTGCTTAAACATTCCAGGTAGCTAAATTTTTGTATGCACCTTTTTTATGGCGTTCTAAGAAATGTATCAAAAGTCCCCATCGATACCCTGCCGGCATTGCGAGTTATTTGAGATCAAAGGTCACGAAAAACGGTTTTTTGAGACAAAAAGCACAATTTAGGGCGTTCCTTGTTTTATGAACATATGTATTTTAAATTCAAAATTCGATGAAAAACACAATAAAGTTATTACTATTTTCATTCTACTACAATAAATAAAGCTACTGAAAATGACATTACGTTTTAACCAATGGTTATCAAGGTTACAAAAAGCGCATGATTTTTAAGAAGCTGTAGCGCGCTTGCCATTAGTACCACAGAAAAGTTGTAAGAATGAAAATTGTAGGAAATGTAATCCTTCTTAAAACATTACATATAGTAGAAAAATCGCGTAAGTCGACCGTTTCTGAAATATTTCGAAAAAAGCAAAAAAAAAAACTGGTAAAATTTCGTGGTTTTTCGGCCGCCAAAAGTTGTCCCGGGGTCGGCCATGGTTTTTTCAAATTGCCACCAATATATAGGTACAAATACAAAAAAAATATCTTCTACCCCACCTTTTGCAAGGCACAATGTCTTTACTGACTGAACTATGATTTTTATGGTTGGATTGAGAGTAAAGGTTTTTAGAGTAGAAAACGATCCTTAGAATTGATATGAAAATTGAAGGAAAACCTCCGTGACTCAGGATCAATAAAAACAATACTGATGTTTAAATTATTTCCATGTAGGTACAGTCGACTCTCGTTAATTCGAAACTCGAGGGACTCTTAAAATATTACGAATTATCGAGTGTTTGAAATATCAAATGGTTCGACAAACGTTGATACAAGTTTGAACTTGTCGCAAAATGTATGTACTTACAATCTTTCCGCCTCTTTCTCTCTGCAACTTTGAATTGTCGAGTGTTGGACGCCGATGAGTTCGAATTAACGCGTCGTTTTGTTATATAGCAATGATTTTTTCGTACGAATTACCAAGTGCATAAAAATGTATTGATTTAGTTCGAAATATAAAGAGATTTTGTAGGGAACTCGTGATAACTTTGAATTATGGAGAGGTTCGAATTATCGCAGGTTTGAATTAACAAGAGTTGACTGTATTTACTAACGTATGTCTAAAATTTACTTATCTATTTTGGCAAAGGCACATTAATGGTAGCTGTAGAAAATGGCACAATACAAGTATGGTCTCATCATCCGGCTGGTGGATTCATTGTAGCGTTTTCTGCAGTTCACAGTGCTGGAGATTATGTGATCTCTTTGGAAACCGATTTGAAAAATGACTATTTATTTACAGGTAATGTTCATCATTTCTCACGATAATATTTTTCTTTCGGCCGTCTACGTTTGTTATTTAGTGTCAAAAAATTTCGCTTAGCCGTTACACTGATAACCTATTCTTTTCTTTTGTGTAATTTTACGGCAACTGTTCATTTACCGTCGCGTTTCCAGGAACAGATGCTAGCAGAATGAGGTCTAACTAAGGGCTAGTTCAGACACAGCGGAATTTGCGCGTTTGCGACCGCGCGTGAACTGCGGAAAAAATACCGTTTTTAGACAGCCGCGGTGAGCGTGCGGATATGCAGGAGAGGGGCGAGGTTACATAAAACTGTTTTCAAAGATGGAAGTCGAAAAAGCAATATGTTTGTATTTGTTCAACTGTCCGAAATACGCGGCCTCCGCAAAGCAATTAAACGCCGATACGCACGCCATAGTAATAGAACCTTGCGGTTCTATTTTCCGGCGGTCAAGTGGTGGCAGCCGCGTGGGATGACGATCCACGCGGGAACGTATGAACGAGTATGAAGACGCTAATGTAAATAAGCTCCGCCGTGTCTGAACTACCCCTAAAAGATCAAAATTTAAACGCTGTGTTTCGTTTATTAGTAGAAAAACTAATCAGAGTTGAATAATTTTTCAGGACACACAGCGGGATACGTTAAAATATGGTTGATGAAAAATTTTTCATTAGGATATGAAGTGAAAGTCAATATGCCAGAAATTCGTATCAAATTTCCTTTCATGTGGAAATCGTTCATAGAATGTCGGGCAAAACGTGCAGTTCGGGGGCAACATCTGCCAGTATTACTATCAAGTTCAAAGAATCACAAGGAACCGGTATCCGGATTGCAATATATTGATGAAGCAGAAATTTTAGCCAGGTTTGTCAATAAGCCCAAAATTTATTGTCTCTTAGGTACCTACTATTTTTTATTCATTGTAGTGCTTTTTATTACATGCATTTTTGCCGCTATAATAATGCTTTACAATATATATTTCAATTTTCAGAACAAAATGTCGGTATTAACCCCCTTGCAGAACGATATAAACACCTAGGCGCGAGCAAGTTTTCCTCTAAGAGAGGGGTTAATACCGACATTTTGTTCTGCAAATTGAAATATATGCTTAAAACAGTCGCCGTAACAACATATTAAAATTTGAACCTTGAACTAATAATATAAATTTCGTCGGGTACATGACACGTTTAGGGTGATCTGCCACCGCTTTAATAATGATCAATCGATCTGCAAATATTATAATGGCATTATTGGGTCACCGACAAGCTATGTAAACAATTTCAGCCTTGAAGCAATAACAATTGTGATCATGTTGGGGAGCGATCTAGCAAAATCCCTTACACAGGGCACTTTAATATGCCTCCGTCAACATCTTCACAAAAATAAGGCCTTGAATAAATAACACCAAAAAATGTCACTAGCTCTCGGTCTATTAGGGTACAATGTGGGAAGTACAGGATTAGTATATAACGAGCGATGGTAACTTCCTAAAAACTCGGGTTGCAGTGCCAAACCCTGCCGAGAAAATGGTGTATTTGCTAACAAGTGCATTGTGGCTTTTAAATGTATTAAGTACCTATTAATAATAATAGCCTATTATGAAAACAGTTTATTTTTGGACAAAATAAAAAATGTAACCCTTTAATACAGCCCTTAAAATAATTGTGTACCAAATTTCGTTAAAACCGAATATAAACATTTTCAAAAATAGTGCCAAGGTGTTCAGAATATCAAATGTCGTGATTTTTTTGTCCAACCCCTAGGTCCCGCCATCCAACCGACACCTAGGTGCTTTATATATGCTAAAAAATACACTAATAACAGAAAAACTATGTTAATATTATATTTTTAGTTGTAGTTCCGATCATACTGTCAGATTATGGACCTTAGGTGGAAGGTATTTAGGTACTTTGGGTACGTTTAGACAGTGGACTAAACTGACACCAGATGGACCGCAATCTTTTAAGGAACCACCCAGAATACCACCTGATCTAAAACGCTCTGCCAGTTCTACAACTGTGAAGGTACATAATAACTCAGTCAAAGCTATGATAAAACATATTTTTACTTCCCACCTCTACTATGGTAGGGAAGTAATGGATTTAGTCCGAAAAAAATATTTCGAGATTTTAACAGATCTTTACGTTTTGAGACCCTAACAATCGTTTAAGATCATTTTCTGACTGATGTCTGTATGTGTGTGTGTGTGTGTATGTGGTCAATTTTTTGCCTTCGATATCTTAAGAACGGCACAACATACGGGCATGCCGATTGTTCTATTGTGTTTATCAGCCTTTAACTTAGATCTGATTAGATTTTGAGTCAAATCGGTTCAGTGGATCCTGAGATATTCAAAAAAACGTTCTCAATGTCACGTATTAACATAGGTAAAAAAAAATATAAATGAATTCTAGATGTTATAATATGAAAAAAATATTTTTTTAAAAAAAGAAAATTGTACGTAAATCAAGGTAACCATGATTTTTACTATATTACTAGCCATCAGTAGATCACCAAACAAAAAAGAGGACCATGCTTTTTTTCAAAGAATAAAAAAAGTGTTTATTTTTTGCAAATATTTACTAGGTGGGAAGTATAGGACTGGTCATCAGTCGAATTTTTTTCTAAATGTAAATCAGCGTTTCATTTTCAAGTTCCAAATCCCTATGTGCAGCAGTTACGTTCACCACCCTGTATAACAGCGGCAGGGTTGAGTTCAAGCACGCCTATATGATACATCCGTGCTAATTTTTTTTCATTGGCAGGTAATGCAATGTGGAAATATAGAACGTCGACCACGAAAAAAGAAAGAAAAACGACAGAGTGATTTATCTGATTCCCTTATGGAAAAAGGTGTTTATGGCAAACGAATAACTGAACCACTACTTGGGAAGCATTTCAAATTACCATCAAGGAGTCATGCCAAATATGATGTGAAACTTGACAGTACCTACAGATATGTACGTAATATTTCGTTTGATGACAGGTTAGGTTATAGATGCCCGTGTTAGGCGATTCCAGAGCTACAAATATGAGATAATCTCACCGCAGTGGCGGCGCTAGGGTTTTTTTTAGGGTGGGTCGGTGTTCGGCATGTTAATCTGAAGATGAGCCAATAACATTTATCCCTAAAATTTCAGTACTTAAAAACGTGTTTAAAAAATAAATAAATAAATAATTTAGAGAATTACGACAGACAGTTTAAGGTGGACCATGGCCCACCTTTTGGCGCCGTCATTGAGTGGCCGCAAAGATTAGAGTGCCCGCGGTGAGAGATGAAGCTAGGCACGTCATCAATAATATGCTAGTGAACGCCTGCTTGCCCGCAGACAGTGCCGTGTACACAAAACTGCACATTGGGTTTTATGACGTTAGGTAAGTACAATTTTGGCAAACTGCTATTCATGACAATAAACAGCCAATAGCAAGCTAGAAGGCGGGCGCAATGCATTCACGTTACTATGACGCGGTGGCTTCATCTTTCGCCGCGCGAGGTCTACAACAATGATCAATTTGTCTATTATTTAACTTTATTTTCTAATCTCTACCAATACATATTACATAAAAGAAGTTTGTATCTATGTTACCTCAAAAGTCAAAATTCGAGAACCACTGAACCTATTTGCAAGCTTACTTCTTGACGAGTAGGTAACATATTTAAAATGTTTGTTTTTTTTCAGATCCCTGTCTACAGTCATCTTATTCTGCCTGAACCTGGCCAGGTATCCAAATGTTCAACACCTGTGCATGTGAATGAACTTAAGCAAACGTTATTAAAACAAAAACTTATATAATATTAATGCATCATTTTATTGATTTTGTTATTATTGTAATATAATAATTTCATATTAAAATTATGGTATTAAATATTTTCTGCAATCTAATACACCAAGTTGTTGTCTATACTCTTTAAGAGTATTTTCTAGCCGCTAGCGGAAGTTACCTCCTGCACTCTTCATCTCAAATCCTTTCCAACCGCCTAAAACGGTTACAGCTCTCCCGATCCTATTTATAAAACTAGGGGATTGGGTCAACGCCAAATGAAGGACCAAAAATCACACTACAGATTCGGGCTTGCGAATGGCCGAGCGTTTAGCAATGCTGTTGTTTACATGGCGTTGATATGGTTCCTCTATTACAAGTCCGGAGTTCTAGTCCGAGAGCTGGTAAAAGTGTCAATTGGATTTTCAATTTATTAAAAAAAAAACAATGAATTGAAAATATGAATAATTGGTGTTAGGCTCAAATAACCTTAGCTGTTGGTGGTCTTTAAAACACAATTTTTTTTCTAATTTTTTTGAAAATAAAATACAGCCCATGTTACTCGCTGATAATGTAGCTTTCTATAGGTAAAAGAATTTTTAAAATCAGTTAAGTAGTTTTTGAGTTTATCCATTACAAACAAACATACAAAAAATCAAATCTTTTCTCTTTATATTAGTATGATATTGGCTGTAGTAGTGCTAGTGGGCCATGATGTTTGGCGTATGTCTTTGCCTCCATTCATCTGCTCACAGCGATCGATTACACGTTTCAAATTGTTTCTCTATTTATCAAAGTAATAGATTTATCTTGCATTTCCGTCGAAAATAAAACACAGAATACGTAATAAAAAACAGTATCTTTAAAATAATAACGGTATTATTGTTATCTATATTATCACAACTGAATTAAACATGATGTAAATTATAACAAGTTTATATACATATCCTTTTGTAAAAATTACACTAATAAAAATACAATAAAACTTAAAAAAAATCTATTATTGACAAAATGTGTACGTCTTTTACGATACATTTTTGACGTTTTTTAAAAACAATGATCAATTAATAGTGTGCACAGTTGCGGCCCTTATAAAAATTAAAAATGTGCTTGTTCTCAAAATCTTGATAATTCAACACGTTTTGAGATTTTTAAATTGTTTTCATAAGTTTAATAACGTTTATGCTTCATTAATCATTCATATTTAAAAAAATGACGTACCTCTTCAATTAATTAACAATAGATTAAAACGCAAAAAATAAAACTTTTCTTATACACTTTCGTAATAACCGAACACAAGGAAAATGAGGCATTTTTAATGGCCGCAAGTGTACATTATATAGTACCTACTTATTTTTATAAGATTCAAAACAACTTCAGAGATTAATGCAAAATTTAAAAAAAATGCAAATAAAATATGACAGTGCAAATCTCTTGTAATTTAAATAAATAAATAAAACATGATAAATATTTTGATATAATTCTGATATATTAAATTGTTTTTAGTTTATCATAAGATGTTGTATCACTGCTTGGGTTAAACTGTTCAAAAATTTATTGTTCAAATTCTATGACTATTATTATCTTTAATTAAAATCATAAATATACCCTAAAATCCTTCGTTAACAAAATTATTCCATATAGACACGTGTACTATTTTATTATACGCTATGAAAGAGGGAAGTAGGAATTTTGAATACCATTTTTTAAGGTAAATAGTTAAACATTTTGATTTATTAGTTGCATTTTAGGCTATGGTTTATTTTACTCCGGCTACAAAGAGGAGGTGTGTCACATGACAAAAAAAGATTGAAATGTTGCTTATTGGTAACATAAAATTATTGATTCGAAACCAATAATACCTTAGACCAGAGATTCCTCAAATGTGCGTCTCGACGCCCTGGGACGTCGCGGCGCTATCCCAGGAAAGTTGCAATTTCAGAACTTTAGTCCCGATTTGAGAAGTTATACTCAGAAAAGCAAGCTTATCCTGCTCATTAATTGTATTATTCAGGGGAGGATTCATGCCTATGTCTCATGGACATGTCCATGCTATGCATGTGCCCATATTCTATTGGCCGCGTCTTTGCGCATACTCAATTGCGCCAGATGCAGTCGTCCGCAGCTTTGCGCATGCTGAATTGCTCGTACAGCGCTTGCGCAACTGAAGAGACCAATAGAATGTGGGCACACTTGCTTCCTCACCGCTCTCTCTTAACAGCAACCACCCCACTCGCTTGTACTACGTCCCTAGATTCCTATGTCTATGTTGTGCCTCAACTTAGCACAGTCATTGTTTAATTTGTACAAATTCCGTAATTATTGGTGAAGAACAAATTATTTATAGAACTCAATTGAAAATAAAATTTTTAAATAAGTGTTATCAAAATACCCTTTTTAAAGGATTTACAACATATAAATCAATTAAAAGTTGAGGTTCACCTTTGTAAATTTGGCAACAGTATGCCTGGCGGTTGAGTTTACATAAAGTTTTTGCCCAAATAATATTAAGTTGCTTATAAATTGCCTTTGTTCTTTTTATTGTTGTTTATTTTGTATTATTATAATATAAATTGCAGACGAAAAATATAAATGCAACTAATAAACAAACATTATAAATAAAAAATATAAACAGTGGACGGTACACGTTTTTTACTTCAATCTAAATATTTCAATTTGCTGTCAAATAGACTATTCAAAATTTAATAATTTTTAATATTGTTAACTGCAAGATACGTGATTCTAAAGATATTATGATCTTCAATCCTGGATTAAAATCAGTGGTACATTGAGATCAACTGCAAACTTGGGTTCTCTTATGTTTTATTTTTTGAATATATTTCACAGAAATGGCAACATCTGAGAAAGTCAGTTTTTTTTATGTATTTCGTGATATACCAGATACTTATAAGCAGTGACAGATTAACGGGCAAGCACACCAAGCGCGTACTTGGGGGGCGCTAGTCTCCAGAGGTCACTATCCTTTTTGATTTTCATAAACGTTGTATTACATTCTACCTTCTAAATCAAGAGTTGGGGACCCACAAAACTTCTGTGCTTGGAGCCTCCAAACAGGGGTGGACTGGCCAGGGGCGCTAGAACGTCTCGGGCCCCCGGAGTTGGAGGCGGCTCGGGCACATTCCCATTTCCTTATCCCAACAAACAACAAATTACTTAGGTCTCTTCCCCGAGCTCCTACAAATGTTGGCGTCCCTGAAAAAATATAGCAAGTCCGCCTCCAAAAGTATTAAAAACGGCACTGCTTATAAGGTTAAGAGCAGACCATTTAGAATTCTAATTCGATTTTTCGTTCAAAACATGCGACTTTTTGATTTGGAGCTCCAAATCAGAATTTTTAAAATCTCTTACCCACACCTGTCAGAAGCTCTGCAGCAGTTGTCTCAATGTTAATCCAGACTTAACAGTCTCTAGAAGTGATTATTGGTTACTAAATAACTAAGACTGCTCCTTTAATGCTATACAGGATTCTAACAACAGGGAAGCAAGGCGTTTCTCATGTTGGTTTTCTATTAAACATCGATTTGCGAAACTAGCCACCGTAATAATTCCATCAATTGTACTCGGCGCACATGGCTCAGAATTTTCATTCTGGAATCAACAAAAATAAACAATAAAATATTGCACCTGTTGCAAAAATAGAAACACAAAAATCCGCGCTCAAAAATCAAATTAAAGGTCAATTTAAATTCGGCCATTTTGCGGAGACATGAAAAGTAAACAACTATTTTTAGTATTTTATGTCGCGTTTTTTTTTATAATTTAATGCCTTAAGTTCTTCAAAATATTAGAACATCACAAAACGCGTAAAAGTGGCGTATATTTAAGGTGTATAAATATGGATATTACATGGACCCATGAGACCAAAAAAGTCGATAGGCACATTTTTACAGAAAAAATAGTTTAGATGAAACAAGGATGAAGTGATATAATATATTAATAACAATATCAAATGTTTTTATTGTTATATAATATTTAAAGCGTGCATTTTAAAAATATTCTTACCAAAGTTTCTAAATATCTCGTTAGTAACGGTGTTAATGCCACCATTTTATTTGCAACATCCGGGGCGGAAACAATATATTGGTGCAGTCTCCTCCCTGCAACTGCTAGTAATGCCGTTCCTATTGCACTTTCATCAACCATCGTCGATAATAAATCACTCGCGAGAACATCAAAGCCATTCGTAAACAACTGAACAATCTGATGACCGCGCATTACATCCTGTCTAATTCCCCAAGCCGTAGCTAACGTCGTACATTTTGACATCCACTGTAAATGTTCTTTGGAATAGGTAACATTATTTTCTTGCCTCACACTTTCAATACTTGACGCAATTGCTTTCATTAAAAACGAATGCCTTGACGATAACAGTTTTGGATCTGATGTGTGCGTTGGTATTTCGCATTTAGACCAAAATTCTTTGAAAAATAAGCTGATACAGATATTTTCAAACAAATTTAACACCGGTTTCGAATGTTTTATGTTCAAGCTGGTCAACATTTCTAATGACAAACTCAACTCATAATGTAAATGCAGCAAATCTATATTGAATTCTTTATGTTGCAGTGCCAGTTCAGTTAAAGGAACGCCTCCGTAACCATTATCCCACAAATCCTCATAGTGAAACGTTTTTCTGTCGCAGTCATGAGTTTGTGATACGGCATGCATGAAAGTATAAAAAAATTCAGAACATATTCCCAAAAATTCCGTTACCTGTATGTCAGATAAACCGGTATCTTGGCGACACAATCTTTCTTTTGGCAATTTTCCAACTTTATTAAGTAATTTCGAAGAGCTTTCCAGCATTTGTTTCATGTGTGTTGTCCACATTAAATTACACATTCCTTGTTTAATATAAGCATTTGGTATACTTTGAATACATGTTAAGGCAGCTTTTAGACATTGGAAATTCTGTAAATCTTTTTGCCACGCCATTGCGTATTCCCAACACATATTTGCCAAGAGGACACTTGTCTGAAGACTATAAGGAAACTGTTTTTTGAGCATATTTAATTGATCACATAGTGAGTTTTCTATTTGAATCGTTGCATTATCATCAGATGGACTTGTTCTGTAAATCTTTTCAACATCTATTGATTCCGGTTTGGATGACGATTCTTGTTGATTGTTGTCTTCTGGATGTGGTAACATATCGTTTTCAACAACTGTTTCAGGATGAATGCCAGTGGCCGATAACCATTTAGCTACCAATTCACTCACGGAACCTTTACCTTTTTGCAATATATATTTTAAACTAATTTCAAATTTCTCGTAATTAAGTTTTGGTAAGACAGCATTCTCGATTTCTATTTTATTTGCTAGAAGTATATTTAATAATGAAACGTCTTCTAGTTTCCCTATTAATATTGACCACTGGCAATTGTCCTGTGACAATTTCTCCCATATGTCGGTGTTGAATTCTTCTTCTAAACTATTAGCGGAGCATTGTGATTGTTGCAATTCGTTCTCGCGTTCGATCTTTTGCGCTACACCTCGACATAAAATGGCAGCTGTTAATGCCTGAAATGGTCGCGGTGACATGGCTAAAATATCTCGAACCTTTTTCCAAAATGGTGAAATCTCATTGTACGGCACACACAGGTCGATATTTTCAGTTTTACAAATTGCCGAAATTAATTTACTGAGCATGTACATTTCGTTTTCTAAATTAATATTTGCAGTTAGCGGACGTTGAATCCAAACGGCCAAAACAAGTCGTAAAAGATCTAATGTTTGTATTTTACTTTTACTCGATCGATTCTCAAAATTACCTAAGCCATTAACGCCCGATGTTATGTACGGAAGAAACATTACTTCCGAAATCCGATATAACTTTTCATCTGGAAAATCGCTTTTTAAAGTTATCGAATTTGCATTGTGTTTTAAATTAAAAGCTGATAAATATTCCACAAAAATTGCTTGTTTCTCGTCTTCAAACGAAACTTTTGCATGAGACATTTCTCTGTTATCATTCATCGTGCTTAAATCAAGTAGACGTTGTAAATTATTCAATTCTCTCTGACCAATCAACAAATCGGTACGGTGACCGTCACACTGTTTTTCAATATTGTCATTTTCAATGTCCATATCCATATTTCCGTTTTCCGCGTCCATAATTTCATCAGTTATACCAACTATATACATGAAATATTCAGTTATCAAGCATATGTTTTGACACAAAGATAAAAGCGAATGCAGTTCATTATCACAATCATCTTCAGTTGATAGTTTCTCTAAAAACAAACGAGCAGCTTGTATAACCGGAGCCGGTTGTATATTTTTATTCGATAACAGCATATCCAAGCACTGCAATCGTATTTCGTTTGTCTTTAACTCATTACAAGTATTTCCGATTTCTGTACACAATTTTTCGGAATTGTATTCATTTGTTTTAAGAAACTGTTTTAAACGTTTAACCAAATGAACGTCTCTGGCACGTTTTGAATTTTTATCAGACAATGCAAAATGAAAAGGAACAATAATCTCTTTAATTTGTCCGTCCGGATCAATTAGTGAACACATAAATTGACAGTTATTGTATTTCGATCGCTGAATTGCGCTCCCTAAACCCATTAAACCATGCGTTGTGTACAACAGCCTTCCATTTTTCGAAGCAGTAAAAGTAGCTATTTTAGGCCCTTGTTGCATAGCCCAAATTTCAATTATACCTTTTTTCGGTGCAAAAATAACCAAAAACAATGCAACTCTATGGATTTTATGTTCTGTTCTCGGATGTTTAATACGACTATCTTCGTATACTTGTAAAAAGGCGCACTCTGCTTCACGATAACCTTTCCATAACCTCAAACAGTGTCCCTTGCGCGTATCAATCAGCGCAACGCGACCTAAAGAATCCGATACTACGGCTAACGTTTTTTCTGGTGATAAAATTATATTATCGGCAATACGGCGATGATCTACCAAACCGAAACGACAAGTCATAGGTTCCGGTGGCATAACAACTACTGGGGGTGGTTTTTCCGTATTTTGATTTTTTGTTCCTGTCAGCCATCCTCTGCGAAAGAAAAGAAAACTTATAACTTTAAATCTCCAAACATTAACCCTTTCACTGCTGAATTACAGAAATAATATTAGCCTTAAATTGTCATAATCTCGTGAACGCCTGTTTATTAAAAAAGTCCTTTGTTTCTAATAAATTTTTAGTCGTGTCAAACACTTTGGTTACTTTTAATGACAGTGAAATCCGACGATGGTGGAGACTTCAACGTTAGGTAAAGAAAATTTTTATTTATTGTAAATTATAGACGCGTCGACAACTTAGGTCATTTGCGTCTTGTTTACATCAATTAACAACTCACTTAAAACTAAATGACATCACAAAACATCCATGAGCGGAGGCGGGATTCGAACCCACGACAGTGTGATCCAAAGGCCGCTACGCTAACCGTTACACCACTCTGTCCTCAGGTAAAGAAAAGAAACCTAATGGATCATAGTTGATTATTTTCGACATTTGGAGATTTTTCAGAGTTTTTACTCGAAAATGTTTGAGGCATTTGACATAAAAAATGGAGGTTTATTTCATATTTTACAAACGCCGATTTATGTAAAAATCTATTTCCAGTGTCTCACGTCCATACAATTTTGACAAATTAAAACTAAAAAGAAAAAAACACACGACTCCATTAAAAAAAATGGAGAAGTGAAACTTCTAGTCGCATGAGTTATTACAAACACGAATATTCAGAAAAAATTACAGACACAAATACTGGTTTTCGAGACAAGCGTGGTGGGGATCTGCACACACATACATCCACACGTCAACAGTGCAAAAAGAAGTGGTGGGGCAACATTTTGTCACGTCTTTTTGTTAGCTGCATGAATCCAATTCACTCTGCCGTGCGTAAAGAAGTTTCACTTCAAAAACATCTGACAATCAGGGATTTCAAAATGCAACAAATAAGTACAGTACACTTCTGAAACTTGTTAAGCAAATAAGACTTACGGTAAGGCAGATTTAAGTTTGCTGGCAACAGCTTTGGCAACATCACTAAGCACTGGCTGTGTGCCTCCTTCGATCGCGTACTGAAAAGCAACATATGGTTTCGCACCCACTCCAATTACAAGCATAGTATGTGGGGCTACAGCACGGTATTTTGTATTGAAGCCGCCACATGTCGAGGCGGTCAGAAGGTGATCAAATGTATTGGCGACATCGAGACCTACTGCCGCACAATCGTGCACTACAGTTTGATCACTGAAACCCCATTTCTTTGGAAATAATGATAATGGGGTCGGTTCCAACGAGTTGCCTTTTGCTTGAACTGAAGAAAAAAACGTGAGTGTAAACTAAGTTTTAATCTCCTGTAACATCTATTTAGTTTCTTTCCGTCAAATGTCATACCATAACTAAATACTTAGATATGTATTTCCCAAAGTAAGATGAAACTTCTCAGTGAAATAAACAATTAGTAAATAGTATTTTCATAAACAAAATACTGTCACGATAATAGGGGTGTATTTTAACAAGCACTCGGTTTCGTCAAATATTGGCGTTATCCATTCGATCAGTAAAAAAATTCAAAAAATTGCCACAAAATTGAAATTAAAAATAAATCTTAAAATCCAAGATGCCATAGCACTTCAGTCATATTTCCGTGTTTATTCAAAATGTATTTTAATGCATTTGACTTATGTTTGTTGTAGGACACAGACAAAAGCTTAAATAATAGTGGAACGTACCTTAGAACCATTATCTACATTACATTTTTTAAGCAAAACAGTCAAACAGTTTAGAGGGGCCATTTAATTATTAGGCGCAACCTCAGAATAGCCGGAAGCGCCTATATGCAGTAGCTTTGTCTGCGAGACAATAAAATCGCAACTGAGATTTACGGACAGCGGCTAATATAAACTATAGATGCTTCGATAGAGTCGATACTCGATATTTTAACTTTAAAATAGCCATTGGGTGTGAAAGTAACATCAGGCCAGTAAAATTTAAGCCCAATCAATTATTAGTGTATTTGCCATATGGCACATACACTATTGGCGTCGGTCGGATGGCGGGACCTAGGGGTCGGACCAAAATTTCTCGACGTTTCATAGCCTCCTGAACAGTTTGCCACCATTTTTGAAAATGTTTATGTATAATATATATAATATAATATATATATATATAATATATGTATATATTTATATATATATATGTGTGTACACGATAACTCTCGACAGACTTAATCGATTGAAACGAAATTTGGTACACACATTGGAACCCATCACCGCAAGAAGCCTATTTAAAATGGGCCCGATCGGACCATTTTCAGGGTTGTATTTAGGGGTTCCAAAAAGTTTTTGGGCCCAAAAATATCGAAAAATTTGTCAGAATCGTTTCAAAATTGAAATTTAACTCTTCAGTAAAGATTAAAATGTGCTGCTAAAATTTTAATAAAATCGGCCCGACAGGACCGGACTTTCAAATTTTATGAAAACACTAGTTTGTTGATACGGATTTACTTATGAAAGGGTGTATTTAATTGGGTGTACTGATAAAATCCATGTCTAATATTGAAATTTAGAAAAATTTAATTATTTTAAGGGATGTATTAAGGGGTTAAATTTTTTATTTTGTCAAAAAACAAACTTAAGTTCACATAATAATGCCACAATGCCTGTATTAGCAAATACACTATATTGTCGGCAGGGTTTGGCACTGCGACCCGAGTTTTTTTATTTTAAGATATCCAATATCTTTGAAAACTGTTTTATACAAGTTTGTCAGTAGGCAAAAAAAAAATAATAATGGTGGGAGATTTCAAAATGGCGACCAAGTAAACACTTCGGAATCGGCTTTCTAGCATATTTTTTTTTAATTTATTGAAATTACCTCTCGCTAATTCTGCTCGACAATTGCAGAGAGACTGTATTAAATTATTCCCTGACAAGACACAAATGTTGCTTGGATACATAACATAGATTTCTTCCGGATAAGTTTCAACTCCACGATCCGGTCTGCCTTGCCGATGAGATTGGGCTTTAATGCAACAAACTCTGTCATCATGCAATTGCTCTGAAGCAAGTAAACTGCAATTTTCAGTATAAAATTTTACATGACCTGAAGCAAAACCGATTACGATACATGTCCAGTCAGGTCCAACCTAAAACCATACACTATTGTATTTTTGTGTTTAACGATACTTTTGATTATAATATGTAGACAGTATTTGCAACTATTAAAATGTAACCTGTGAGTTTTGTCCCGTTGCCACTATTGGTAGACATAATACTGACGTTATCACGTCTGTACAATCCAAAACGCCAGAGAATGTGATATGAAAATTACTCGTAGTATTGCTTGCATCCCACTTCGCATTTAATATTACAAGTTTTTGATCACGAGCTAAAGCTGCCAATTCTCCAGTTGGTGAAATTGATATAATACATTTATGTAACCACGATTCTGTTCCTAAAAAAATATTAATTTATATAGTTAACAGGTTCCTATTTAATTTGTTTCTAAATTAATATTTATACCTCTTAAGTCATCTGTTGGAAACAAACATCGTCTTACTGATTCTACATCAACTATATTAGCAATAGTCTTTATGATACAAGACATGTTAATAAAAATATTCTAGAAATATTATACTTTATACTTTGTTTTGACAACTTTTGTCATTTTCAACAAAATTATTGGCTGTCATTTAACATGTTAGCCATCTTTAAGAAATAATAACTAATGAAAACAAAAGAAAAAGGAACTTTTACACTATAATATTTCAGAAAATTTATTCTTATCAAGTTAAATTACAAAAAAAGCATTATTCGTATGAAAAAGGGGAAAAATGTAAATTTGAGCAAAATATTAAAAACAATATTTGATCGTATGTTGGCTATTCGTTGACTTATCATACAATGCTGCCAAATGTCTTCTTTAGCAAAAAGTACAAACATGTCAAGTTTTAAATTTTAAAGCAAACACTCAAGGCTCAAGAGTAAAATTAGTAGTATACGACATTCCTAATAATATAATCAATTTTAAATGTCAAGTTTTAGCTAGGTCAAAGTCTTTGACATTTTTTAAAATAAATCTGAAAACTTGGAAATTTCATTGGTATAATTTGGCTACTCTGAGCGCATGCTGAATTAACTGCGCCCCCCTTTTGATTTTCTTATCAGACGTGAGACGAGTATTATGATACACGTTCTGATAATATCATATTAATATTTAATACACGCACACGGCGTAAGTCAGTATAAGTCGTCATAAGTCATTTTGCTTTGAAATTGTGAAACTTTTGTTAAAAAGTATCTTGTTTAAGGTATTGAAATATTTAAAATAATTGAGACAATGTCTGACATAGTTAAAACGTTAATCGAAATGGGTTTTTCGGAAGAAAGAGCGTAAGTTAATTCTTAAATAATTATTTTCTATAATAACATAACCTCAAAGCATCAAGAATGATTATATTGTTTTTTTTCCAGGAAATTGGCGGTCTCAAAATCAAGTGGCAAAGATGTACAAGATGCTATGGAATGGTTATTAGCTCATGATGATGAACTAGAAGCATCTGCCGCCACGACTACAAATGAACCTACAAAGACTGCTGAATCAGAAGAGCAGGCCGATGAAGCCAAATCGCTAAAATGCGATGAATGTGGTCGACTTTTTAAAGATCAAGTAGAGGTTGAATTTCATGCAGCAAAATCTGGTCATTCTCAGTTTTCTGAATCGACTGAAGAGAAAAAGCCTTTAAGCGAAGAAGAAAGAAAAGAACAGTTATTAAAATTAGAAGCCAAAATGAAACAAAAGCGTGTAGAACGAGAAGAACGCGAAAAACAAGAAGCTCTTGAACGTGAAAAGTCAAGAATTAGATCTGGTAAAGATATGCTAGAAGCTAAAAGAAAAATGGAAGAACAAGAAATGAAAAAGTTAATTGACCAAAGAAAACGAGAAAAAGAAGAAGAGAGATTGGCGAAGCAACGGGTTATGGACCAAATTGAACAAGACAGGTTGGCTAGAAAAGCTAAGTTCAGCGATGGACCAGTTGAAATGCCTGTTCAGCCTGCAAGTCCTCCAAAAGTCGCTGCTCCTAGCAAAAATTACGATGAAGCTAAACTTCAAATAAGGTTAACCAATGGCTCTTCTTTAACCCAAACGTTTGGTGCTAAAGAACCTCTTTCGGCTGTGCGACTGTATGTTGAAATAAACAGAACCGATGAACCCGGACCTTTTAATTTAATGACCACGTTTCCAACAAAATTGTATGGCCCTGATGATTATGACAAACCCCTAGATATGTTAGGTAAGTCCATTTTTTAACATGATTTAACTTGAACTGATTCTTTGCTAGGCACTTGGTAGAATATGATTAATAAAATAGAAAAACACACACTTGGAAAATTCTACAAATTTTGTTTATTTAAATAAACATTCGACGATCGTTTCGGACTATTAATCCATCTTCAAGGAGTACCTACATGAAGTTATATATTATACTAATCTATGAAATACATAAACTTTACTTTTTTACGTTTTTGTATTTCATAGATTAGTATAACTGCATGTACTCCTTGAAGATGGATTAATAGTCCGAAAAGATGGTAGCGTGTTTAAATGAACAAAATTTATAGAATTTTTCTATTGTGTGTTTTTCTATTTTATTTAAATGATTAAAAAGGAGTTGTTTTAAAATTATTCTTTTTGTTTACAGGTCTAACACCTTCAGCTGTTGTTATAGTTACTAAATCTTAATATTAAGTATTCATGCACTATTATAAATTCTTTCTACTGTGAATACATTTTGTAATGTATACAGATATTTTTTTAATAAATTCTAAATAATTTTTATTTTATAGAACGCTGAAAGATATATCTGTAGTCGTCAATTATTATTAATGAGTCTAACTTTTTTTTACTGTTAGCAGCAATCGAATAGAATTTTGCTTTAATTTTTGTGTAAAGCCATATTTCAATTTGTAGTAATTACTATGATTATCCTGGTTTGCTAAGTTAAGTAGGTTAATTTCAATTTCAAAGACTTGTTCTTTTATATTAATTTAATGTACCACACTACACAGAGTTAGGTACAGTCTACAAATACAGGTGGATGGTATTCAAGTATCGGGTATGGATACGTTTATTGTGTATACCCTGTAGTTGGATACTTTGCTGTTAGGTTATATTGTATTTAATTAATATTAATTAATTAATTGTAAATTGCCCAAATCTAATTAAAATGTAATGTAAAAAACGCAGATTTGTAGAGACTTGAACTTTTATTTTACAGTAGGGAATACTTTTCCAGGAAAAAGCAACGCTACTGTAAAAAAAGTGGTCAAGTGCGTGTGAAACTCGCGCTACGAGGGTTACAATTAAATTAGGTAGACATATTCAATGAAAATTTACGTTACGGTTCCAAAGATACAGCCTTTAGCGGTTTTTGTGTGGGGACCCTCTTTACTTGTGCTGTGAGACCTTGCTTTTTGCCAAATTTCATGATTCTAGGTCAATGGGAAATACCCTATAGGTTTTGATAAGTGAGTTTGCGAGTAACAAAATGGCCGTATCTTTTGATTGCGTTGACTTAGAAGCTTGCATTTTTTACACCTCCAGGGGATCGTAGACCTTAGTATTTCATATAAATTTCAACTTGATGTCTCTATCCGTTCCTGAGAAAATGGGTCTTGACAGACGGACAAACGAGTGATCCTAAAAGGGTTCCGTTTTTTTCTTATTGAGGTACGGAACCCTAACAAAACTGTATTAGTCAAGTTTATAAAAAAGTATTCAAAATAGTTGATGCATCTGGATACTTTTGATTGTATTCAAATATGGATGCATTACCGATTTCGTATCGGATATGGATACAAAATTAGACAAATTTACAAATGAGCACATTAATAATTTGTAAAATACTTGAGTATGAGTAGGTATACCGGGATTTTGCAAAGTTGGTACTTTTCATAACATGCCATATGCGTATAATGTAAAAGAATTGATATTCAGTAAAAATATATGAGCACTGTGGTTGGAATAAAAACAAAAATAAAGATAGTTACTTCTTACCACAACAGTTTTATTGATGGATGTACATTTCGAAAGCTATGCTTTCATCTTCAGCAAGAACTATACATCATGTGTAGTGTTTGCTGAAGATGAAAGCATAGCTTTCGAAATGTACATCCATCAATAAAACTGTTGTGGTAAGAAGTAACTATCTTTATTTTTGTTGATATTCAGTAATTTCATCTACTGTTATAATGTATTATTTAACAAAAGTCAATAACACAAAAATATTCTGCAAAATGTGGGCTACAACATTTGGAAAAGCTGCAAAGGCAATTTAAAAGTGTGTTTGTTGGTTTGTTATATAAGTAGGAGTAAACCCTAGTAAATACAGTTATAAATAATTTCAAATGTTTATATTCAATAAAACGAAAAAAATGATAAATTATTTACAACCAAAATTTTTATACATAAATGTCTTACAAAAATCTAAACACTTCTACCAAACACAGTTAATACATACTTTTTTTTTTCTACATTAAACAGCATTTTTTAAATTTTCTTAGCATTTTTTATTTTCTTGCAATCTAAAGATCTAAATTTCTATGCCATAATATAGTTTTGTAATGTAGAACTTCATTAAATTCATAGTAATGTTATATGCATGAAGATCACTTAAAGTAGCGTTTATTTCAGCATCAAATGATTCAATACTTTCCCAACATCAAATAACGCTACATGATTTTGTTTTAAAAGATAAGAGTGTTGAAACATGTTATTTTGTTAACAGTAAGCAGAACCTTGCAAAGGCAAAATTGCGCCCGGGACATAACATTAACTTGACGCCCCGAGCCCAGGCCTCTTTCACACGGTCCTGATAATAATGTTTCCGAGCTCATGGTAACACAGAACACTGACAATATTATGTACCTACATGAAAATATGCAACTATCATGTCTAACCCAATGAACTGTTGTGCTAGGACTGAAAAAATATAAGATAAAATTAATATTATAAAAAATATATTTTTATTTTTTGGACTCACGGACAGTATCAATACTAATAAAATAGTAACGGAACCTACGTCTAATTTTGTTTATCTGCGGGTAAGGGTTTTTGGGTATTTTGTAATACTCAAGACAGATTTTTTATGTTTCAACCAGCATCACCCAAGAGCTGTTGGATCGACTTTAATGGTACACAATTGTATTCAAACTTAAAACTACCTTTTATCTGATTCCGATAAGGTTTCTGTTAAGCTGATATTAACACAACCGAATTTTAAAGAATCATTATAAAATATCTTCGAAAATAAAACTTTATAAAATACTTTTTCAATCACCGTTCAATTTTTTTCCTAACATAATATTATAATAATTTCACAGCATGTCGACAATCAGGGATACAGTTGTGCCAGGGCGTCGCCTCGGAATTTTTATAAGCAGAACGACTCAACCTTGCTGTTATAATAACAAGATTAAGGCGAATTAAAAAAAACTAAGATGAACAATTAAATTCTCTGCGAATTAAGTTTACTGTAAATAAAAATACCGTAATGTAAATTTTATGTTAATAAAAGAAACTTTTTGCGCCCTGGCACTGTTTTTTCAGGTCTACTTACCCTGTTGTATATTAAAAGCACCTACACACGACACAATTTATGGGTCCGGTCCGCATAGGCCATGCAGATCGGGTGGCTTCAAGGTCAACAGTGCCGATTTATTATTTCCATGTCGTGCGGTTGACTTGAACGGTTACATAATCTCTCGACATCCCGTTTCAACACGCTGCAAGTTGGGGCCATCTGTAACTACTGTCAGAACAGTTGGACCGATTTACTTTGAAATATTTAAATTGAAGAAGATATGATGATACGTTTTTCCCTAACAGACCGAGTTTACCCTGCTGCCAGGTCGTGTGGAGGGTATTTAATGCAATAATTTAAGGCCAGACTTGTTGCAACGAGCTCAGAAAACTTTAAAATATTAACACATAACCATAGTATTGCTGGTCAAAGCAAAGGCCATTCCATTAAAAATAAAAAAAAATAAAAAAACAGGTATGTTACCTATAATTCTCTGTTTATGTTGAAATGATTCATTTATCACGTTAAAAAATAATTATTTTTTATTTAATAACACTAAAATTGATAGGTACTAAATTATATTAAGTATAAAAACAAAGAAATTAAAGTCTCTAATTAAGATTATCAAAGGAAATAAAAAAACTAAAATAATCGTGTTAATAGAACGGTTGATAATAAAAATTTTTCCCAATAGTGCAGAGATAATTATATAATTTGGCTGAAAAATATAACTTCACATAAAATAATCTATTCGTTACTCATTTTTAACACGAGTACCAAGCTAAATGTACTCATGTAGGTACTCACATTTTATTTATATATTCGTACTCACGTTTTAAGTACTTTTCCAAGTACTCGTGAGTATTGCCCAGCTCTGAGTAGAAATTAACGACCAAATTTTAAATACAGGGGTTAATACAACATTAAATATGATTTTTATTTTCTGGTTTCACGTCCATTATTGATATAATATAGCAATTGTTAATGGGAATGTGGACAGGTACACAAATCAAACACCTTATTACGCTGTGTATAACGTTTCGGCGGTAATTCTGAAGAAGCTGGAATTAGGTATTTAAGTTTAAAAAAAATTATTAATTTTTTAATTTTTTCTAATAATTTAACATAAATAATATTGAAAATCGAAAAGAAAACATTTTTTAAAGCTATAGATAAATTACTAAAAATTAATTAAAATGTATAAAAATTTAAAAAATATCACGTGACTTCAAAACGCGCCAGGAATGTTTGTGACGTCGTTATGTTAAAATGTGTCGGCATTTGTTGGTATTTGTGTATGTGTATTACACATACTATCAAAAATAATAAATTTTTAACTTGGTAACCATGGATACAAAGACCATAGATAACATAATGACGTCACACGCGTTCGGATTCTTTCGGCGCGTTATCGGAACTGAGTTTAAAAATTAATTTTTATTTCAATATAACTTTTTAATTAGTAAGCAAAAAAATTAAATAAAAACAGTTTTGCTATAAAACTTGTATGGGTCCATCCATTTAAGTAAAAAAAAAAATTCATTTAAAAACCCAATTACCGACTAAAGTTAC
The DNA here is from genome assembly GCA_039654895.1 of Mongoloraphidia duomilia. Lineage (NCBI taxonomy): Eukaryota > Metazoa > Arthropoda > Insecta > Raphidioptera > Raphidiidae > Mongoloraphidia > Mongoloraphidia duomilia. The sequence continues at coordinate 10,592,380 of CM077517.1, read as the reverse complement.
ACACAGCGTAAAAAGGTGTTTGATTTGTGTACCTGTCCACATTCCCGTTAACAATTGCTATATTATGATTTTTATGTTTTTTTAACAAATACAGTAGAACCTCGTTTATCCGGCCTTCGATCAACCGAGTCTTCGTGTTATCCGAGGCAATTAGCTCTTAAATATATTGAGGAACAGCCGGAAAGTAATGCAAGTGACCTTTTATTAATGAAATGGTAGCAAGATATTGCAGCAAAAAAATGAATGAGCAGGTTGAAACAGTGCTCTATTATGGACTTTCTTAAGCCGCGTTAATGACAAGTTACACGTTTCACTTTATAGTAATTAAAAATGATTAAAATTTTCGAATTTTTTATTTCTTCCGTGTTATCCGAGTTTTCGCTTATTCGAGGTGCCTCATCCCCACATTACGAGGTTCTACTGTATAGTCAACTGACGCTTTATTTGAAAAATTATCGATTCAGCAGAAGCTGAGAAATATATTGTGTATCGAAAACTTTTTTCAATACTCAATGGGGACGGTATGAAAATATTCGCGAGAGGGGCGCATTATTTCTTAGTTACGCCACTGCGAAAACTCTCAGCGTCTCAATAATACTAATGGTAGATAATATAAGTACCTGAAGATTTTATTTTTAACTGTTCATATTCCATTTAAAATGAAGAAGAATAAAAAATAATTATTCGTAATTAAAGTTTTTTTCTCTCAATGTTTTACAAGTAAAATATACACCTACGTTTTAGTTAAGAATAGTGCATTTTAAAGGCCTTAACTACTAACTAAATTGTCGTGCATTGATAACAACTTTTTTGCAGAGTTAATTTCACAACCATTACAGCAAAACAGATTTTTTAACACTGTTAACATAGAATTAGGGATGAGCATCGATGGTCGATGTTTTCAAAACATCGATGTTTCCATGTCGATGTTCGATGTTTTTGACATCGATGGTAAGGGGACGATGTTTTTCGTACATCAATGTTAACCAGCGATGTTTTCGTACATCAATGTTTTATAAACGTGGAATTGCTAATTTTATTTTCAACACTTAAAGTTTTTAAGAACACTCTTAACTCTTTGTCTAAATAAATCTAGAATAGCCTGTACACCGGCGGGCAAGACCAGTCGGTTAATATAAAATTAGTTGAGTGTTTCAATGTATTTTGTAAATTCCTACATTTACCTTTTTAAAATGATTTTTTCCTAAAACATCGATGTTCATCCCTACATAGAATCGCTGTTTCTGAAAAAAATACTATATACAAACTTGTAAGTATTCGTGAATAAACTTTGATATTATGAATTAAAAATACAATTTTAGAATAAATTATTTTTCATTACTTACAACGGTTGCCTTTTTTATAAAATATAATAACAAAATAAAACCTACAATTTACAAACTATAGCTAAATAGGCAAGCATAATATGACAAACAATTGAAACTGTTTAAATTATTATAAAATTCAGACTTATATTCCCAAATTTTAAATAATTAAAATTTTTAACATTTTTTGTACTTAGAATTGGATATTATAAATTATTTAAATCAATTACCATCAACATTTAACTATCTTAGTTTTATGAAAAATGCAGCATAAAAAACAAAGATTTCTTTACTTTGAGTATTATGTTCTAGATATCAAAAAAACATAATTTTGAAGTTTGATTTTGAACTGATAGAATTAAAATTCACTGCAATACAAAATATTTGCAGGGCTGCAACCTTAAAAAATTTTTTATTCTCGAAGAAGAAAAAGACTTGAATGAATTGCATAGATTTTTGCATAAATTACTTCACCATGAAACCTTTTCAGAAATAACTATTAAAACAAAAATTATAAACCAACTGGGCTGAAATTTCCAAACAAACTATGTCTATTGTTTAAATATAAATCATTGAGATTCAAAAAGGATTAAAAAATATTACATTTAAAAAAATATATTCAACCAAATTTAGTTTAGGCCATAACACAAACAACTCTCCGTTCTATTTCTTATATCAAAATTTTTACTAATGAAATGATCTGATCTTGGAAGTCAAAAAAGCAAGAAAACAAAAACTTCCTACAGTGTTGTCAATTTACTAAGCATTGTTATTTATTGCAGCGTATCAAATAAGAACTAGGAACATTTTTTTGTTTTATATTAATATGTATTATTAAAATAGTGCTCAAAACTAACAATCAATAAAACAAATTCCAGTATAGCGCACGTTTGAATTTCTCAAGTACCTAATATGTTTTTAATTTTAAAACTTTGATTTCTGATTCAGTGAGAAGTACCTAATGAAAACAAATTAAAATGTGATATAAACTATTCTATCAAACTGTTACAAATTAATAATAATATTATAGTACTGAGGATAATTTTGTTTATGGACGTAGATGGCATATTTAGTTAAAAGTTAAAACCATAACTCTCGCTATAAACGCGATTTCATATTCTGATTTCAGAACATATTTTTGGAAAAAATCGGGATCCATAAATTGTAAAATGTTAACATTTACTTTTAAAAAATGCACTAAATTCGTACTGAATACACGAACAACTGTGATTTACAATGGGTTCTGTAAAAAAGGATAAAAAATAATTATCATACCTAATTAGACATCTATATTCTACAATGTGAACCATCTTAAAAAGCTTACAAACTTGTAAGCATCGATGAGCCAACCGAGATCATTTTTCTGAGGGTATATTTTCGTAGGAGGTGGCGTCGTAGGAGGGTTAGGTACTGAGTTAAGATACATAACAGGTTTCTCCGTATTACAGTTCGTTATAATCCTGTAATTATCAGAATCTTCTATATCTTTAGGACCATTACAGTCAATCAAAGTCAAATTTTTATCGAAGCAAATACGTATCTCGGAAATAAACGATTCTTTAGTTTTCTTATCGTTGACACACTGAACCATGGGTTTGGTTTTTAATACAGTATTTATCGCATCATATATTTCTTCAGCTTGATATCCTCGAGTCATATTAGGTGTGATGCCACCTTTAGCTAATATTGTTGCCATATCATACTTATCGATCCAATTCAAACCCGTTCGAAAATAAACACTTTCGCTGTTTAATTCTTCTAAAGTTGCAGCGCAGGTACCATGTTTTTGCCATTCGTGTTTCCAAAATGAAAATAATGGTGTATTTTTTTCAATGTTTAACCAGTATATTTCCAGTTGCTTCTGCATAGGCCATAGCTGAGATGGATCAAACTTCCATGAAGAATTACAAAAGAATGGACCTTCGGTACCTATTTTTGTAGGCCAGATACCATGGACAGTCCATATACCCTTTAAGGTTGGCATTATACATGAATTTTTATTTGATTTTTCTTGCCACTCATAGCAAACAGTCACAGGCCAACGTTGACTAAATATCAGTATATCCCAATCATGGCTGGCTGGTGTGGAATGTTTGTCGATCTTTGATCTGGATGCACTTTAACATGAATAATAAAAAATAAAACAAAATTGATTACTATATTGACATTTTTATCAACTACATAGGAAACATGTGAGAGAATACGTCAAGTCACATGAATGATATTATTTTTCGATAAAGCATACAACTGATAAAAAAATGGTCAGCAAACAGAAAAATATTATAGTACTTAGTAAATTATTCTAGGTATACTGTTAACTATAAAACTATGCTGTTAACATGTTATTCATCAGCCATTTTCTTAAGATTATACTTAATACAAATTGTAAAATTAAAAATACAATCTTCAAGTCACTGATTGTCATGATGTATTTACATCCTGTTTTATATATCTAAATAAAAATTAAATATCTGAAAATGTTGTTCTAAGAAATTCTTAAAAAATTGTCAGACAACTAAATAAAGAGCAACTAAAACGTAAAAAATCATCAAATTAAGTAATACTTTAAGTTACTTATTTGTAAACAAAGAAAAATATCATTTATGTAATCTGGGGTTTTCTCTATTTCTTAAAACGTCATAAGCATTTTCCATCAAAATTCTTTACTCACCTTATTGATTGGATTGAGAAAGCAACTAACACAAATATTGCTCCAACATACATTTTCGTAACTATTTTATTTATATAACCGTAAATAATATACACAATCAACAAAATTTCAGTTTAGAACGTCAAATTGTCAGCTGTCCATGATTGTTTACGCTAGGCTTTGATAACAGCAATGAAACTTGTAAGTTGTAAGCTGTGACGTTTGTTGACTTCATTGACCAATAAAACCATAAGCGTACTTTACAATAATTACTCCAGACATTTTAAAGTTTGGACTACAAAAGTACATTTTTTGTTTTTCAAAATTTCATGTGGAAACTGGTTATATTTTTTAGTAAATATAAAGAAATATTAATCATGACAGTTACTTATTACATAGGCTAAATAATAAATTGCAAACGAGTGTCTTTTGACCGTTGGTGTAACTGAGAAATAAAAAATTTTAACATCGGACTGTCACTAAATTATTTCAATTTTATTTGTGTTGATATATTTTGAACGTTCCTTTTTCACGTGTGTGATAAAAGTTTTGCTGTTTTTCGTAAAAATGTGTTTTTTGTGCCAAAAAAGTTTCGCATTATAAACGCCAATGTACCTACTGCGATGAAAAGATGATACGCTGCTACAAAGCCGATTGTAATGTACCTACGTAAGTGATTTTTAACAAACTGTATTATTATTTTTTGTCGTACTGATTATTGAATTTAACTAGGAACAATTTACACTATTAACAATAATTATTATTAAGTACGTCACAAATTTAATTTTTATTAAATTATTATAAAGGTACGGAACCCTCAGGGTGCGAGTTGTATTCGAACTTGATCGTCTTTTTTTATTCAATGATGTTATCAAACGAATGTACGTAGGTACATGAAAATTATACATTTTTCTGAAGACTTCGAAATTTTTTTCATTTTCTAGCCGAGAAGATAGCCAAGAGTATAGGTAAATTATATTATAAAATATATTCATGTAAAAATGTGTATAGAATATAGATGTATTTCAGACAGTTTTTTGTACAATTTCCACTTTGAATCAACATTTTTTTACGCATTTTGATCAAAATTTAGCTCGAAAAGCGGACTTTTTCTATGTAAATGAGTCATTTGTTTTTGTGTAAGAACAATTTCACATTAGACTGTTCCTGCATGTATAAAAACTGTAATTACTTATATGATTACAATCCAAGGTCATTGTTAAATCAATTTTTTAACAATGCTTTCTGCAATCCAGCATAAATTTAGCGGGATTTTTTGTGCCTCTGCCATTATCAACTTGTTTCAACATCGCGCCGAACTTTACATGAGAAATTTCTAAAGTCTACGTTTATGTACACAACAATATTTTAACGATCTGATTGTCTATCTCTTTTTTTATCTCACATACGTAAAACCGTATATACTCATCTTTGTTTTTGTAAACAATGGAGAAAAACCTTGACAAAAATCTATATCTATAAAAGAACAAGTCCGGACTGACTCATCAACGCCCAGGTCAAACCACTGAACAAAAAAATTAAATTTGGACTTTCTTTGACGTAAGCACCCACTAAGAAAAAAATTTGCGAAATTCAACCTAAGGGGGTCATGCAGGGGTATAGATTTTTTGATACAATCAACGCCACCTGCCAGACCAAACGCTAAAGCTATGTGTCAAGCACCCACTAAGAAGGGATTTTCCAAAATTCAACCCCTAAGGGAGCCAAAAGGGAGTGTAGAGTTTTTAACAGAATGTTCATATCATATCATCGCCGTATCTACTATCTTCACATTAGTTCGACTTTCAGTAGCTGATTGAAAGCTAAGATTATAATCTTTCACGCTGTGATGTCGCGGTGGTGAATAATTCGAAAAAAAAAACAAACTTTGCACACCCGCGCATTTTTTATCCAGTCCGCTTGGGGGTGGTGCGCAGCAACGCACAAAAACGTCTTTTATCAGGGAAATTGAATTTTAGGGACTGTAAGGTGTAAGCTGCAACATAACATCGACCCTTTATTATAATGATAAATTTCACCAGCACTCAATCTCGAATTAGTGAAATTTATCATTATAATAAAGGGTCGATATTGCAGCTTACAGTCCCCAAAATTCAATTTCACTGATGACGTTTTTGTGAGTCGCTGCTAGGGAATACAATCTCGAGCCGAGATTGGCAATTCGAGATCTCGCGAGATAAGTTTGGGTTCGAGATTGGCAATTCGAGATCTCGCGAGATTGTCTGGCGAGATCTCGATAAATCTCGACAATATCGAGATTTCGCCTACTTTTAAAAAGAACGTATTATTTTGTATCTAAAATACTTAAAAATGAAAACTACTTACTTGAGACAGTGTGACTGTGTACGTGTGTGATTTATTGCGTAGTGCACTGTGCAGATGATTATTATTCATTACTTTCCTTAAATAAACGTTGATTTTTTTGTTTCAAGATTCAATACCCCAACTGACAGAGCTCACTATATGTCAATTAACTCCCGATTGCATCAGGCAAACTTGCCTGACGCGTAATCGGGAGTTTCGGGTTCAAGTCCCGACAGTGGCATTTACATTTTTCTTATATTATAGCCTTCTATTAAATATCATGGCGATAATATGTCGTCTGATATATTGTGTTATTCACTAATATGTGAATTTATTTACGGATAGGACTATTAATTTGTTGATTAATTATAATACCGTAAAAAACCTACAGTTATTCTGTATTTTGATTTATTACGTATAAGTTATGTTTTATTTCAAGTGCGTTCGTTCTTAAAATCTCGTTCGAGATCTCAACCATATCGGGTCGAGATCTCGAACGAGATTTCAGAAACGAGATTGCCTGCCCACGAGATTAAATCTCGAAAAATGGCTCGAGATCTCGCGAGATCGAGATTGCATTCCTTAGTCGCTGCGCACCACCCCCAAGCTGACTGGGTAAAAAATGCGCGGGTGTGCAAAGTTTTTTTTTTAGAATTATTCAGCACCGCGACATCACAGCGTGAAAGATTAAAGTCTTAGCTTTCAATCAGCTACTGAAAGTCGAGCTACGATTTTTTTAATGTGAAGATACGATTTGAAAAAACGCTTACAAATTTTTTTACAAAGTTTTCGAAAGCTTAGAAAAGTTTCCGAATTGCAAGTACTTGCGAATTGTTACTTTTCTCCAAGAATGTAACACCCAGCTATATATGGGAATTCAAGTGGGTGCTGCTCGATTTGTAGTGAATTGCACATTTTTTTTCATGTCTTTTCAAGTAAAAAAATCGTAGCTCGGCTTTCAGTAGCTGTGGATAGAAAGCTGAGATTTAGATCTTTCACGCTGTGATGATGAAAGTTGCGAAAGCAAAATTTGCACGCGCGTGACAATGTTTTCCCGGTTCGCTTGAAAGTGATGCAGCGTCGCACAGAAATGTTATCGGGAAAATTGATAATCAGGAGCTGTACATTTCCTATCAGCAATGTACTGAAAATGCCCTCTATTTTGTGAATGAAATAAAATAGAATGAAAATTAAGTTTATAATAATTAAATAATTTATATACCTACCCCAAATCCACGAACGAATTCACTTAGTGAATTACGGATCTCATGATTGTTGTTAGGCTACATATTATAGGGGAATAGATTTAAATGCTACTGTCGGGACTCGAACCCGAAACTCCCAGATTCGCGGTGGATGAGTTATTTACTACACAGTGCTTACGAGTATTATATTTGAACAATGGCTTCTCGGCGTTTAGAATAAAAACATTTGCCGTATTGGGAACTGACGAATTGAGACATGACATCTGTTGGCAAAAAATTAAACTATCATAAAATTGCAACTGTCTAATTAGTATAATGGTGTTAACATTGACATTTAAATTTAATTAATTAATTATTAAATAAAAAAATTAAAATAGAACGTTTTCCAGAACGTAAAAAATCGAAAGCTAGAGTTTGTTTTTGGTCTCCTTTGTGTTGAAAAATTGGTATCAAGGAACTCATATGATTTTTCGCTCAATTATATTGTAATGTACGTCAAGTTAGATTGCCCATGAGAGATTTTTGATTTTTCTTATGCCAATTGCAATCGTTAGTGCTGTTAAACCCCAAACTTTTTTCGTTAGTCCTCAAAAAATGTCAAATTTATGGACATTTTTATGTGGGCAATCTAACTAGACGTCAAGTACGGGTACCGACACTGATTCTGGACTTTGTATTTATGTCAATCGTTAGTGGTGTAAGACCACACAATTTCGTGCTCGAAAATTGTCAAAGTTATGGGCATTTTTTATTTTGACAATTTTAATTAGCGTCAAGTTAGATTGCAGCCCACGATGCATTATTGAATTTTTTTATGCCAATCGTTAATACTTCGTCAGTGCTGTCAAACCTCAAAATTTTTTCGTTAGTGCTAAAAAAAAATCAAAGTTATGGGCATTTTACGTTAACTACACAAACTATTGGCATAAAAAAAAATTCAAAAATCTGCCATGGGCAATCTAACTTGACGCACGTATTTTAATGTACCTAACCTTGAGTTAACTTAGCTAGAAATATAAACCTTGCATATTATTGGTGCTTGCTACATGACTGTGCTATTGCCTATTGGTCACAAAGGTTGGGGATTATTTATTTAATTAATAGTAAATTGTTCATTTATGAATTTATTTTTTTCTTGTACTTGTTAATTATAAATTGTAGATACAGGATACAGGTAGGATCTTTAAAAAACGGTTTAATAAAATAACAAACATCGCATAAATGAATTTTATTATTTTATTTTTTAAATATCTGTAATAATACCATCTGCAGATAATACAGTTCAATGCATTATTATATAAAAAACAAAAAAAAATCTGTTTTAAATTTACATTTAAAATGTAAGTAAATTAAATGCCTTAAAACAATTTATTCTTACCCACCAGCTGTCGAATCTGTGAAAAAGTTAAATGCAAGGTCAAATTACAATGAAAAAAATAAATAAAAATAATATCTGTTTTTAAATAGCCTAAACAGGTAAGTACATCCTGTTCCATTCACCTGCAAAAATTATTCACTCCGTGAGTAACAAAATATTTAAAAGAAAACAAATTAATAATAAATACGTATCACTGAAGTATACAAAATTATTCAGAATTCAAAACAAACAATTAGAATATTTTTGAGAATAACAATCAATTGATTTAATTAGAATATTTTTATAATAAAATAGCAAAAAAAATGCACGTACATACATAATCTACCTACTGTAAAACTTCCCAACGGCAACATGTAATTTAATTTTGGAGCCCCAGTAACGAGATATGAGCATAGAAAGTCGTTTGCAGTATGTCCCCCCTCTCTTTCCAACAGTTTGTTAAAAAAAATATGAATGTAACGTTAACTAAGTACTTTCATTGAAAATTATTAATCACTATAAAATAATAAGTTTTTGAGAAATACCATAAAAAAACTGTCAATATGAAAATTCTCTAATTTCCCAACGCAACGTTTTGTTAAAAAAATCTGAAAAAAATGTATAAGTGAATGTCTACCCCTTTGCTGATAGAAAACAAAAAAGGGACTATCAATTCCTTACTTTTATATTCGACATAGTGGAAGAAAATAATACATTAATAAGTATTATCTCATGCCTATGTCGGCGATAGATTTTTATGTGGCAATAAACAACTTGCAAAAGTGGAGTTTGTCATTAGCCCTGAATCACTTGCATTTCATTCTCGTTTCGTATTAACAATTCTCCGTAACATCCGGCCAAGATCTTTCAAGGAATTTCCAATAAGCAATGCACTGTGCACACATTGCTATTGTTAATCGATATCCTATATAAATAGTCATACAACATTTACAACAATGAAGGTTAGTAGCTACGCTATCTTACGACTAAAATCAGAACAAACAAGCTGTGAGGTGGGTCGTTTATTAGGACTGAAGTGCGACCCTTGAGGTCCACACGACGAACTTCCCAGTTTAATAAATATTTAATAATAATAATTAAATTTTAATAATTAAAATTTATTAATTAATTTATATTACACAGAAAAGTAATCAATTTAATCATTAAAACATAATTATTATTTATTTTTAACAATTAAAAAAAAAACGGCTGAACCGATTTTTATAAAATTTATTTCGGATCAAAATGACGTTAACACGCCTCGACTGACACCCTTACGAAGTCGATATAATTTTTTATTCGCGAGATATTGTGTAAAATCTACTTTTTTGGAGTCTATTTGGTTAAGAAAAAAGAACGGCTGGACCGATTTTGAAAAAATTTCTTTCAGATCATATTTACGTTAATACGCGTCGATTGGCACCCTAACGTAGTCGATATCATTTTTCATTCTCGAGATTTCATCTTAGAAAGAAATGGACACATACGTACACACACCTGATGTACTACTATGCCTTCGACTGCATGTTATCATTTGATCTTGTTTCCATCTTTTATATTCGATTTTTACGCAGTCGGGTTTTTTGTTTTTTTAATAAATTTTTTATTTCACATTACCGGTTACAAAAGTTTGGATATAGAAACAATTTTTGATCCTTCAAAATATGTACAACAGTTAACAGTATGATTATACGATACAAAAAAGTTTAAACGATGTGTATGTTGAAGATCTACTGTCTTCAGCGATGCACAATCATGGGCCATGGCTAAGGCAAACTCAGTTCGTGCGTTGTAGGACACCTAAAACAATAGACTTACAATTTGAAGAACTAGTCTTCTTCATTAGCTATGGTGTTTCCGTTTTCATTCCGCATTTATGACATCCGTTTACCATTCCACTTCCTGTTAGTGTAGTAGCTGCGTGTCATGCGTCATGCTTTACAAAATCTGAAATAATACTTAATAAAGCTATTTTATTGACAGTTATCTTCTACAATTAAATGTGTGTAATGGCCGATAACTAACGGCCGTTCTGACACTTTAACACTCTAAAAGTCTAAAAGACACTACTGCTAAGCCAGTGTGACATTCAGAAGTAAATTTATAAATAACTAGTAGGTATGTATTTGCCGGCAGATTCATACTCGTGAACGTCGACAAATATATACACATTTTCAAAAATGATATCAAGTTGTTAAACCGAGATTTTTTGGTTCGATGCCTAGGTTCCGCCATACTTTACGTGCCATAAACTAAATATTGTTACAAAACTGTTTTCTGAGTTGACGGAATAAATATTTATTTACAATAATTAAAAACACAATAATAATGAACGCAACAACGAAAAGTCAATTCTAACAATCAACACAAGTAAACAATAACTAAACAGTAATTACAAAGCAAAACAAAACAACTATATACAATAATTCGTAATTATTTCCACTCGTATTTATTTATCAATTTGGTTATTTATATCACGGCACTATTTATTTTACTGCTCCAACGTAGACTTGAATGCGTGACTCACCGTTGACTGACTGATTCCTTCACTCACTCGCACTGCCGTTTATATAGACTGCGTGGCAGAAGCCTAGTATGTTCTCGCTTTCTCTAGATTTTTCGTACAGGTACCAGTTGTTACAGTAAGCGGACCCCGTTTCTCAGAACTCTTGCCTGTTGTTTATATACAGGGTGATCCTGTGAGCTTTGCAGGGTGCGCTCGTCTTCGGTAGTCGAACTCCCACCTGAATAATTTAAAAATAGGGCAGGAAAAGAACTCGAGTGAACCGGCCACGAGCTGGATCGATCGGTGGCTGCAGTTATGTTAATTGTGGGCCCTTTTGATCGATTCAGAAATCCCAGAGGAAATTTATATTAGCCATATAATCGATCCGATCGGTGTTCGGTCCACTAAATAAATAATATGTGGATGAGGATAAATTAGGTTTATTATTATTGTTGTTGTTTTATTTACATGTAAATAATTATTGCATAATCCAGCTGAATGTTGAACAGCTGATCGGCAACAAGTAGTGCTTAAAATCTAGGTCAAGGTTGAACATATAGGTTAGTGTAGGGAAGATTTGACTCAACCATTTTTAGGTTGGTAACATCACACCGAAGTACACAAAAACGGCGAATGCCGAAAGCAAACGAACTGCCATTTGGACAGTGTGAAAGTGAAAAAATATTAACAATTATAATTAAATAATGAATAAGGATTCATTCTATAAATTGCTTAAATTAAGGAAAGAAAGATTGGTTCAATACATTACCATATACCGGCGGTTTTTTTATTCTAATAATATATCTAATATGAATTGGATGCAACAAACCAAGGTATGTTGTTTACGTCAAACCAACCCATTTTTGTTGTATTAACTCCAACGTTCATTAAACTTAAGAGCTAAAATAGAATCTTGGAGCAGACTTAAAAATACACGTCCGGTCGCCATAATGGCTCCGTTCGATCTATGAAAAAATCTGTTTATATTATTCCGTTGCCGTGGTAGGTTAATTGTTAGCAACACGAAAAATGTTTTCACTTAAAAAACCGTTAATCACAGCTACACTAATCACTCAGTGTTTATTTAAATATTTTCAAAATCGAGCCGGACCTTATCGTATTTGAGAGAACCATAGAAGTAAAAGAAATATAATAAAGTAGATTAAGGTTATAAAATAGGAAAGTTTGTGATGAAAAAGGCTACATCATCACAGTCCGTAACAATATGCTAGATAAACATACTTACAAAATATAACATGTATATATAAAATCGTTCACTATTTAGTTGTAATTTGGATGAGCACTGTCAGCATAATTAGTGTACTCCAACAGGTGTCGGGGTTCAAAACTGCCAGAGCACCTGATGAAGTACAATAGACATGTGACAGATGGTTGAGAATAGTGTTCACGCAGTAGCGAACATTATACCGACAGATGGAAGACACTGATGCGATGTGCTAATTCCAAGGCCTCCTCTTCTTTATTCTTCGTGTGTGCCTTCGGCGTTCTTCTTGTAATATTAAAATATCATAATCATAACATAATTACCGCAAAAGCTTCTTTCATATTGAGTTTACAGCCTTGCCCTCTTCATTTTTTAAATCAACAGCAAGTTGTAAAATTGATGAAGATAGTCATTTCTGCGCACTAACGAGTTTCGGGTCGGACGGATCTGTTTTCTAACAAGGAGTGGTTAATGGTGCGTCTCGACTAGTGACGAACAACTAAATGACTATATTCATAGGACCACCCCTTGCTAGGAAAAGTAGACCAATCCGACCCGAAATACGTTTGTGCGCAGAAACGACGCTACTATCTTCTCTAAACGATACTATACTCCACAAAGTATTTTTGTATGCAAAATGTTCATCGCTTTATTTTTGAATTTATAGAAATATCCATAAACGGTTATGCTAGCAATTTTAGATAATAACGTACACATGGGTGTACGCAGGGGGGGGGAAGCATCTGCCCATCTCCCCGAATCTGGAATAATTTTTTTTTATTTTTTGTTATTGAAGTTTGGCAAATTGGCGCCTGAAAATTCCTCGAGTTGCACTCAGGGCCATAGCTAGAGCTGAATTCAAGATAGGGCACTGAAAGTTTAAAGTAGGGCTGAAGTAAAATACTACAATTTTTTAATTGGATTGCCCACCTCATCTGGTGATATCAGATTACAAAAGCAAGAAAACGGTAAATGTCAATTTATTCAAAAAAAAAAAAAAAAACAACTTGCCACGTTATCAAATTTCCGAAGAACTTCATTTAGTCCAACGAATTTAATCTTGTTTTTCCAAATGCCAGATAGATCAAGTCTGTCATTCTGTCGTGACAGTCTTTGCGGCTTGTTTATAATTTCTTAAAGTAGGGCACTGGATGTTTTAAGGTAGGGCATTGCCCCTTAATGCCCCCCCCCCCTAGCTACGGCCCTGGTTGCACTTAGAACGTTTGGAAACTGAACCTCATTTTTGACAATACGACTCAATTTTTGACTAACCTAACGAAAATTGGATAGACCATGAACGTATGAAGCCCTGTATATACGCGTACTAAAATTATAAAGTTTACCTGGTGTACCTGCTTTTCAATCTGTACAATATATTTGAACTAACAGACCTAAAGCTGAAGATCTCAATATGAAAAGTATACATTTTTTTATTGTATAAATAAAGTAGGTTATACCTACACGTCTGGTTATCGTATTAAACCTTTGATATGTACAGTTTATATTAAATTTAGACTAAACTATTGTGCAATATAGTATATTTGCAGTCGACAAATCGTAACAAATAGCTTTTAAACAGAAAGTGAAAATGGCGTCACTCCAAAATAACAAATAATACAGACTAGTAAAACAATAAAGGTTTAGTTAAAACTTGGCGCCGGATACATTTTTGAATTGCACCACAGCCATAAATCTACAATGGATTTAAAACTTACGTCTTATTTTAAAATTGGGTCATGGGAAAAATGTTTCAGGGCGTATTCAAATACGTCTTTTTTAATATTAATACTGTCCCCTCAAGCAATTTTTGTACACCTTTTATTTATATCAAAACTTATTTAAATGATAATTTTTAATTAATATACCATCGAAATACCTATATTATTTTTTCTTTTCGTATTCTAGCCCAGTCAACGAAGCAAAAATAAATGCAATAAATCGTGTAGTTTGGGTTATTATTTTAAGTGGTAGGGGTGACCCCCAGGAATAACATACTAAAAGTCCTCAACCGGGGGATGCGAACTTTGGGCGGGAGGGGGGGTGAAAAGGTCCCATTTTTTGGTCATTATATGGACTAATTCATCCCTATGTAGAACTGTTAATATACGACCTAAGTATCTACAGTATTGTACGTATAATGTTCAAGATGTAAACAAAGTTAAATTTTAATAAAGATTATTTCAAAAATGGTTTTGTAATTTCCAATCATTTATAATAATTAGAGCAAGTTCTCAGAAAATTAAAGTGCAACCAAAATTAATTAGTGTGAATTTAAAAAATCACTTCCAAAAATTCCAGAAATTTTTTACGGTAATTTACTATTCTCTTTTAATAGAACTTTATCTCGTTTGTCTCATCTCCAATCATGGCGTGCCAATGAACCATTGTTGTCATAGTAATTAATAGACTTTTGCGTATTTTATTCAAGTATCAATATTTATACACAAAATTTAATCCTGCATGTACGATGGATCTCCATTGTTGAATTGGTATAGCATCTCCGCGCGCTACTTCAGGTACCTGACTGAACTCAAAACACAGTCCTAGCACCTGTCGAAGCACGTGGAGCCACAAACCGAAACGTCACTGGACATATTGAATCTTCGTAGTCGTTCTTATTTTTCTTGCACAGCTGCCGCTGACCATTTCCTTGAAACGATTTATGCTTGCGCTCATTTTCATATCAACATAATATTATAAAAAGCGAACGTGCACTAAAACGGGAAGAAGAAATTACTACTGATTTTTATGTTGTCTCATGTGAGATTTACACGGGTCGATTTCCGCCGCACGTCTAGGCCGCACGGCGAAAATCGACCGTGTAAAGAGCAAATCGACTAGGCCGAAGGTGACTAAAATCGCAAACGCCAAAGTAGACAAAGTGCGACAGGCCGCATGCGGCAGGTGACTAAAATCACTGAACCTTAGGCTCATTTCGCACCAAACCAGTCCAGTCCAGTCGCATCTAGTCAAGTCGGACGCTACTGGATTGGACATATTAACGTATCGTTGAAATAAAGACAATGTGTAAATCTGGTTTCTTACTAAGTGCGTCACGTCCAGTCCGATCGCGTCAAGACTTATCAAGACTGATTGCGACTCAGCCGGTTGAATTTTTAATGCCAGTGAGCCCAGTCTTGACACTCAGAGAACGGCCTTAATTTTATTATTGCAAGCAAAAGAGGGTCATTTAGTAAGTCCTGGTATAGTATGGTAGTAAGTCCTGGTATGTATGGGATGAACCTAAAACAGATTTCTTCGTTCCTTCATCCTTCTTCTTCTGTGTACCCGACGTAAAATTATGCCTTGGAGAAATACGTCCATCTTGACACAAAATTCTTCACAAAACTGTGCCGCGGCGACCGCATCGTTGCTGTCGCGAACTTCGATCGGAATTTGCGGGACGGCTGACGCTACGTATTCAGTGCGAAAGGAAATATGGACGCGACTGGACTGGACTGGTTTGGTGCGAAATGAGCCTTAGGCGTACCCCAAACTTTCGGCTCCCAGATGCGCGCGCGCATAGTGGGGTGAGCGACTGTCATTTGAAATATTATTTCGGTTGTTGAGACTTGAGTGAGTCACCTGCATGCGGTGCTTCATAGAACAGAGGAAGATAAAAGACGTAAGGAATCATATTCAATACTAAAAAGCGACCGTGAAAATGGTAGTTGCAGCCGATCTCCCGCCCAAGGTGCAGTGTTTTGCGCTGTGTTGTTCTGCTCAACATTTTCTTTTCGAAGAAAATTACATAGTCGCTTGCGGTTTCAGTCAACTGTGTAAATGGGGTAGCTATGCGACTTTGTGAAGCGATTTGGTAAGTAACTAGCCGCACGGCGGAAATCGATCCGTGTCAATCCCTCTTTCCATAAGAATCAAAGTACTTAATATAGAATCAATATAATTTCTTTTCCGCGCTCCAGTGAACGCTGCCTTGTCATATTTTTCACATTTTTAAGCGTTTCGTAGTAAATAATATAAAAGAAATTGTTAGCTGTTAAAATAATGAAGACATACTTACAATAGTCTTTCGGAATAAAATATTCTTAGGGTACAGACAGACACGGCGGTTTTAACCGAAGCGTTTAACGAGTCGGTCACTTTCTAACAAACCACACTAAGCATATTTTATTAAAGCGATTTGTGATTCGGTGCTGTGTGCACTATGGATGAGAGATCTGTACAGATGCTCTGGAACTATGGATGACGTTATTTATTTGTCGCTAATGTATTGGCAAATTAATAAGGAAAAAAAAGAAAACGGAGGATGTGGATACATCCAATTATCGAAAAAAGGCAACAGCCAACAAAAAGAGCATTTTCATACATTGTTTGCTGAAGTACAAAGATGAAGAAAAATTTTTTAATTTCACTAGGATGTCACGAAGTAGGTACTATATCTTTCTTTTTAAAACCTATCGCTGTATTCCTTTTTCTTCATATTGCAAAGTGCCGGTCGAATTTCTATTTCGCTTATTAGCTTTTCTGTATCAAATTTTTCCCCATCCATTTCTAAACAAAACGAGCCAAAAAACGCACGTGTCTGAACTGAGCTATCTAAACACATTGAAACACCCTACGCTTCGAGTAATAAAACCGAAACGATTTCTCAGAACCACCAACCGAAGCTGTTTCAAAACCGCCGCACGAAACGAGCCGAACGGCGCCGCTGTGTGTGTTTTACACTATTATGCCGGGTTTACACGCTTGCCAAGCCTTGGCACAAGCGTGTGAACGGGGGTGTTTAGATTGGCTTGCTAACACTTGCTGACGATCCGATCGAGTGTCGATTTTTTGACACAAATCAAAAGAAGCTTGCAGTGGCACTGACGCACTTGCAAGCGTATGACTTCCAAATGCCAGCCTAGCGTTTGTCGTGACTTGGGGCTTGTGGACGCTTGCCAAAGCTTGGCAAGCGTGTAAACCCGGCGACACAAATCAAAGGAAGCTTGTAGTGGCACTGACACACTCGCAAGCGTGTAAATGACTTCCAAATGCCAGCTCCTAGCGTTTGTAGTGACTTGGGGCTTGTGGACGCTTGCCAAGCGTGTAAACCCGGCATTATGTTTTATTACACGGCGTATCGACTTGGGAACCGGCTCGTTAAACGCTTCGGTTAAAACCGGCGTGTCTGTTTGTATACTTAGTTACGAAGCGCGAAGATGTAAAAGACAAAACTTACTTGTAAGGAAGACGTTATCAACCACACTGATGACTTTGACTCGCTGATGACTAAAGGAACGAAAGGTTCATTCATTCATCGGCCCTGGAATGAGCCTGAAGACGTCATTCCGCGCCTTTTAAGTAATAAATGGCTATCACCGAAGTTGTATTAAATGAACGCAACCTCTGGGCTCTGGAAAGGAAGTAATCAATCTTATAAAACGAATCAATTTGTATACAATAAGTACAACTAATATTAAATTAATTGGAATTAAAATAATGACTCAACTACAAATCTAACTTGAATCTACACTCATGCAATAACAAATGAAAGAAAATGATACCGGTTTCCAAACTGGGGGGTGTAAAAATGATTCATCGTTTTCAAACGAGAAGAAAATTTTGTAACCGTGTAAAATAAATATTTGGAAAACAATAATTTAATATAAGATTTTTACAAAAGTATATTATGTAAATGATTTAGCGATTCATTCAATTAGATCGATAGGATATTTTGACTTTTGAAGTGAAAACTTCCTTAGGCGCGTTAGGTACTCTTTGCCTCGGTTGTGAAATAAAGTGAACCGTTCGCATACCCAAAGGTGACGCGGCTGACATATTTATATCATAAAAACGGCACGCTGTACAGTTGCACCGATAGCGTAGTAGGCAGCGTCTTTGCGTTGTATGCACAGGAACCTCGGTTCGAAACCTGATGGCATCGTAGAATTTTTGACGTATTTTTTTCTAAATTCTACATGATATATATTTATACATGGTGCTGAATCGTTTTGTGGGTAATAGGGATTTAACCCGTAAAATTAAACTTTTGCGATTTCCTGCTCCCCTAATTATTTTAGGAAAAATATCTTCGAATAAAAGTTTTAGAACATAAAATTTTGCATCTAAATCATTAAACAAAATTAATTTTGCATGCTTTGTAACGGCAGCTATTTGATATCTAAATATCTCAATATTTATTAACTTGAGTTGATATGTACCTTAATAATTTACTGTTCACTACTAAATACTTCATCGTATTCTGGAATAAAAATGCACTGCTACAATTAAAAAATCGAAGCTGACATTCGCCTGACCTTCACAGCACTACCTATGATCTGATATCACAGTCTTCTGTCCCCCTTGACACTCTATAACTTTTGTATAAAACATTTTTTTATGGTTTGTACCGTTTACGAGATATTTCACTGCATTGTTTAAGATGTGCCACCCTGTATAGTAAAACAAAGGAAAAGACAATTTAAAATATGTAATTCGTAGAAGTAGAATCTCATTCGGTTGCAAGCATGACGTGTCTGTCTCATATTGAAAAAAATTTAAGCGACTATAAAGAATTGTTAACAAAAAATTACTTGTGTCTAAATGGTTTCAAAATTTTCCAATTACCTACTCGGAAATCGTACTTTACATTTTTGTTTTGTTTTTACTATTTGTATTAAATTTTTGTGCCAAGAAAAACTACGTATTTGTGCTTATTTTTAATTTTAAACTACGGACTGATTTTTTTTTTGTAAAAAGAAAGCTTAATAATGGTTAATAAGAAGCGGAATTTCTCAAAAATAAAAAAAATGTTACACGCTTTCAAAGGTAGACCGCTGGAAGCCTGGAACAGATCATTTCAAGTGTTTTTTATCACAAACATTGGCAATTATTTTATAGGTATAAAGAAAAATAATTTAAATACATTCTAGGAACAAAATTCATTTTTACCTACAGTTTGTGTTTTATCAATGAAAAAACACACAAATACGTATCTACAAACCTTGAATGAAAAAGATTAAATTTATTTGATTTATAATATCGACAACAGACCAATAAATTTGATTTCATATAGAATGTTTTCAAGGTTTGTCTTTATTTCAAGAATCAAAATGTTTTATTGAAAAATAGGAAACATAGTTATTTTATGTACCTGAATCATCAAATCATTTACGTAAATATAAACACAATACTGTAAAATATGAGATTATACTAAACAATTGTTATAACACATAATCTAAGAAAAGGTAAATTAATATTTACTTCGTGTGATTAAAATTCATAAAATGTTCAAAACTAATAAAAAAGTATAGTTTACACAAAATGGGGTACGTGCAAAAATATTTTTAATTTGAGAATTATTTCTATTCGATACTCATTGTTTTATCTCATCTTTCAAAAAATAAGCACCAAAAGTTCAATTACAACACATGCAAAACAGGTCAAAATATAAACAACAACAAGATCTTAAATTTTGGTAAGTATAGGTAGGTACACTGACCGGCAAAAAAAACCGCATATTTTATTTACCTTTTTTTTTAATTTGAACAGTTTAATAGTATATTGCATTACAAGGGTCGAAACATAGCGTTTGCAATCACACGAGTTGCAAACCCTATATTTCGTTCTGAGTGATTGCATATTATTTTTCACAACTCTATTGACAATTCGATTTGAGGTACCTGAAATTTGGGCGCGCACAAAATCTCCAAAAATATTAGATCTGTCAGATCCATGTGAAATTTATGTGGGGTTCTGTCTGTCATTTTGACGTTTTCAAATATTACAATATGCGAATTGAAGATGCACCCGACTCAATCGCTCTATCTCCCTCGTAACAACGTTAAGAAACAGAGAAAACCGACAACTGAAAATTTTCATCCCTAGGATTGAAACTCTCAGTTTCAACCAGCTAAACAGGTACCGAAAATCGAATTTTTAATAGCGGCGTTGTGAAAAAATCATTTTCTACCATATTATTAACTTGATGCCTCGACAGCTCAACGATGTAATTCGAAAACAAAAATCGTATTTTTTTGGTGTTTATTCAGCTAATTTATGCATTCCGTATTAACAACAAATGGTTCTTTAACCTACTATCAATATCTAGTAAAATTATTCAATATTTCAGTACTTTTGTGAAATATTTCAGGGTGGCTGGTTTTTTCCAGGTCAATGTACATTGTTAAATTTTAGGAAATAATTATTTTTTGTGATTCAAAATCATGAATCAAAAGAGGAAATAACTACTTTAAGTCCAATGACTAATAAATTTTGTGATTCAGTCTCGGGAATAACAATTAATGAAAAAAATAAACTCTGGTACCGGTGCATTAAAACTAAATTGACTTAAATTGTTGTACGCCAATATATCTATTACATTATTGTTTGTAAGATGCTAAAAATGCAAAATGACGTGAGTCAATTTTAGGCTGACGCTATTATTCTTGAAACAAGGCTGATGGCTAGATAGAATCGCAATGCATGTATCATTACACAATTTCAATGTATGTAAGTCATTTGATATGTTGAAATAATAACTTGTTTCCCAGTATATTTCATGGTAAAAATTAATTATAATTTACAGAAATATATACATATAATATACATAAATGCGGGCGGTGATTATTCAAGTTAACCAGAAAAATATTATTTTATCTTGAAAAAGCAGCCGGCTGTTACAGATTGTTTAAAATAATAAAAATATCTAAGGAGGGGTGACGCTAATTATAAAAAAATCACTTGTGCTTATTTCAAGCGGTCGAGGATTATGGTTTTCAAAAAATATTATCGTTTTGCATTTGAAATCGAAGAATAATTTATTAAAATCACCTCAATTGCCGCTGCACTATGACGGAACTAATAGTCACAATACATGGTTGTCATGGTATAGTGGACAATTTACTAGTACGTACTATGTAAACTACTGAACCGATTTAAGTAAAATTTATGTGGGACCACCCTGACGTTATGTCCTATTGAATGGAAAAAGAATCATCAAATCAGTTCACAAAGGATATACAATACAATCGACTTGATAACCCAACCGCCTCCTTTTTTAAAGTCTGTTAAAAATAACATTATCGTCTGGCTGAAATAGAGCATAAATGCATTGAAATTTAAACTAAAGTACCTATTATACTTAATCATTTTTCCTTATTAAAATTCTCAGACGCTTATGACCTCAGTTATCGAGCGTCTATAATCCACAATTCGTTCATTCATTCTAATTAAAATTTATCGTAGTGCCATAAGAGCAGTCACCAATAATAAGAAATCTAAACGCAGTTGTTCTGTCTAGTAATCCAACCACTGGGAGCGCTTGTGTCAATATTCAACTGGCCTTTACTGCACACTACACTCATAAAGAGATAATACGAGTACATAAACAGAATGTTGAATTTCACAAGCATCTACCTAATGAATTACCTACTGTAATAATTTCCAATTTTTAAAGGCGATTCTGAAATATATTATCTGTCTTTATCGTCGAGGCAGTGCAGCCTAAGAAGTTTTCCATCAAAAATTGCATGTATCGCCTAGAAAATTTGACAAAATTGAAGAAAAGAAAGCTTTTGCACCTAGTAACATTATAGGCTAGTTATTTTTTGTTATCATGCAAGGATTCCGCAATCTAATGTATGGAAAATCATATTTTATAAATAAAAGATAAAAAGAACTGGTGTTGAAATACTTGTTATTTTTCAGTCATCTGAACCCTACAAGAAATATGAGACTTCTCTGATAAAATTTTCAAAATATGTTTATGTTACGTAATCCTTGAACCAGAATTTCCTAAAGATGAATCACCTCCATACAAAATGTGTTGCAAAATAATAATAATGCGAAATTAAATTAACATAATTAAAATTATATATACACAATGTGTCAGGTGGTCAAGTGACCGGACGTTACCATGTGAAAATATGTGTAAAATTAGCGACAAAAAACTTTACAATGTATGGTCCATCTCTTTAAATTAAAAAGTTACAGGGTGTTTAAAAATTTTTTTTCTGAACGTAATTTTTATTTTACGAATACAGTAGAATCCGGATAGAACGACTTTCAAAGCGGACGCATAATATATATATATGAAACTTAGCTTGAGTTTGCATTTACGTCACTAAAAACGGTTAGTCGTTATAAACGAAGTCGTAATAGACGGGCTCTACTTATTTAAATTTCTCAAATCCTAACCCACTCACGTCTTGTGCATCGTTTATGGTTATATGGTATTTCAATAAGATAAATAAAATACGGTTGATTCAGCATATTATAATATATAAAACAAAAATATACAGTAAAGTGCCCTAATATCGGACATTTGCCTAATTTGAGACACCGCTGTTACAAAAGTTCTAAAAGGAAGATGTCGCAAACAACCATTTAAGGTGTATCCAGTAGTCAAACCTTTACTATAGAGTAATCTTTTATTATCATCACTTGCACACAGATGTCATTATAGGCATTTGAAGAAAAATAGGACATTCGAAAATTTGACGTCTTACTTTGAAGTACGTATGCATTTTCACAGATGAGTCATTTAATTATAAATTTTAGCTTTAGTTAACCTGCAGAAAGTGTAGTTTGATTACTACTATTCAATTTTTTAAAATTACCTTATCAGTGTTATATTTCAGTTTGACATCGTAATATCGGGTATCCGATATTAGGAAATTTGTTGGAAATTTGTTTTTTATAAATCAATATTGATAATATTAAAGCATAAAAAAATTATAAAAGCTTGTAAAAATATTTTAAACCTTATTAAAAACTACATTAAAAACTACATTTTGGCATGACAGAAAAATGAGACTTTTTATAAATTTGAATTTTTTGTTAATTTTTGTTCCCTTAAAACTTTCCTTATTTTTGGACGTTAACGACACTATATTGTGTATTGTATATGTCCAATAAATTTCATTTTATGCAATGAGTTAAAAAATATGGACACTTTTCAAAAACTATCCGATATTAGGGCACTTTACTCTATAGGTTATACCCAAAAACTAGGTCAATTGCAATGGTTCATTTCCAGAGTCTAAGTTTCAAAAATATTTGGTATATTAATATTGTATACCTACACCATCATATTATTTTGCTAATCAGCTAATGAATCCGTCATTTTTCATGAGGTTATCTGACGGAAGTGAGTGTGGTGTGATATGACTTGCGACGTAACTGAAGTACCACAAACATCCTCGTTTTCCCTCTAGGCGAATTTGGTCTTGTAACTGACGGGGAAGTTTTACCGATGTGGCGTAGAGTATCTGAAACAAGATGAAAATAATGAGTTCTAATGAAATTATCAAGCATCTTTTGAAACAATAATCATCTAAATTAACTTGAAATGACAATGAATACGCGATTTGCATGACGTACTTGCAACCGTATATTTACGCATGAGCTGAAAGGGGGGCTATACTCCAGGGCGGCAAAATTTAAGCAAGAATTG
This sequence comes from Mongoloraphidia duomilia, assembly GCA_039654895.1. Classification (NCBI taxonomy): domain Eukaryota; kingdom Metazoa; phylum Arthropoda; class Insecta; order Raphidioptera; family Raphidiidae; genus Mongoloraphidia; species Mongoloraphidia duomilia. The sequence goes on along the minus strand of CM077517.1, from coordinate 10,568,389 downwards.
CCTCAACCCGAATTTGAAAAATAGTGTAAGCTATTATTTTTTCTGTCAATGGCAATAGTCTATTTCCATCATATACTTATCAAATATATACCAAGCTTTGTCTATTTACTCAATGTATGAACAAAGAGAGCAAAAATATATCTGCGTCTCTTTTGACGAAGTAATTCCGCATTTATTCCGATGATGTTATTATGGTCAATGTACGGGCGTTCCATCTGATCAAAATGTTGAAATTAAAGATATCTCTCTATTTCATTCGGACAAAATGTCTTTATCTATGACAGTAGCCAATCAGGAACCAGTCAGCTGAGCCGGCAGAAAAAAGACAGAAATATATACCTGCACCTATGTTGGCTTCACGATTTTTGATCTATCAGCAGTACAGGTTTCATATGTATGAACATGATTGCCATTGACAGAAAACAATAATAAATAGATATAAGCAGCGGCAAAATGCCATGCGTCATACCAGAACATTTTTTCCGTCATCATTCATGTTTGGAGTTTATGCTATTAGGAACTATGCTAATGTAAACCCTTTCAATCTTTTTATTTTACAAATTAATGTTGTGTGTTATTTCATACAGAAATGTGTGCTATTTTCTATATTAAATGCTGGTGGTGGGGGAGGCCAATTTCGAGTAGCCTTAGGCGGAACTGAACTTTAATACACCATTGTGTACTTGTTTTCAGATATAGGTACGTGACCTTTTAAGATAAAATCAATCAGATTCGGCAAACTCTAGCAGACACAACTTGAGTCTGCTTTAAGAGTTTGCCGAATCTTCCTAATGAATCTGCTATACTAAAGCCCGCCATAGTTCATAACACCCTGTATATAATAATATATAATATAATGAAATTAAAATTTTCATATTCTTGTTTTAATGTTGAATTAAAATACATAATAGAAGAATAATAAACATTTTCCATATTTTCTCTCTTGAATATAAACTTAGGTACGCTATTATGAATTATTACGTAGGCACTTAAAATGTTTAACATACATAAAAACTATTGATAGGAACTTAATGGAACATAATTTCAGAATTAGAATGAGTAGTTTATTTTATTAAATTGTATGACGCTATCTTAGATAATTTAGTAGGTCATTTATTAAATATAATTTACAGATTGCTTTTTAAATGAAATCAATGCCAACAAGTTCCAGCTGCTTTGATATTTTTCGACAGTTTTCTTTTTGTAACAATTTTTGAATCTCTTTTTGATGATTTCAATTAAGTACATAATGTTTTTATAAGTTGAATGCATTCCAACGAGATTATTGATAGGTTTTAAAATAATGTAAGAATAAAAATACGCTATCTCATACACTACCGTTGAAAATTGGTAATCGATAAAAGATTAAGATCAAAAATGAATATAATATATTATTTTCTCTTTTTATTCATATTCGCCCAGATAGAGAAAGACTATACAGGGTGGTGACCGTGACTGCTGCACATAGGGATTTAACCCGTAAAATCAAACTTTCGCGATTTCCTGCTTCCCTAATTATTTTAGGAAAAATATCTTCAAGGGTTAGAACATAAAATTCTGCAACTAAATACCTATATACTATAATTACACAATCTCTGTTTTTTTGAAGTCTGTTAAAAATATAATGCATACCTATATGCCATTATTTGTTGTAGGTATAAGTAAACAGAAAATATAAATAAAAACAAATTATCGTGAACAGATCCACACGGAAAGAGAATTTCCGAGTATCTAACCTATTGCATTTTTAAAAATTGAAGTGTTAAATCTCAAAAAATACACACAAAAAAACAAATTGAAAAAGAACTGTTTATCTTCTTCAAATTGACGAATTTGTATTTTTGCACGGTTGTGTATTGACAACAACTGAATTCTTAAAAGCTAATGCAATAATACACTAGAAAGCTGTATTATATTTTAAATACAGCACCATTTTTCATTCTATATTATATGTACGGAAACGGAACATATTCCATTTACTCCCATTTTTCCATTCTCTGAAAACTGAACTCATGAGAGTAAAAGAGAAAGAAAAATAAAGAAGAAGAATAAACGGAACGTCTTCTTCTGTATAATAATATAATGTACACCACATACCTACGTCATGCAGACACCGCGACCGAGCGACGTCCGACGATCAATTGTTTCATTGACGAAAGTTAGAGTATATGGTATGAGAAACTAGTGACTATCAAACATAGTTTTATTTATTGTTTTTGGAGTTTCCTTAAGAATCGATTTTCATATAAGGACCCCGGTATGGAAAAAATATGAGGAGTAAAATTTATATACAAGCGTTAACTAAAAAGCGTAACGTTTTGTTTTTTGCTTATAATTCGCTCAATTCCAGTCAGATCGATTCGAAACCTGTCTTAATCGAAAGAGGAGAAAATTTTAGATAGATTTTTTGTATAATATTGTGTCAAAACAGTTGTTTTATGCACATTTATTGATTTATATGAAAATTCAAATATTATTGTTCTAATATAGTCATTCAATTTTTTGACTGCTGATGTTTGAATTTTATGTTTAAAAACCATGGCCTACTGAGTTAAAATGACTTGTAAGTAATTATTGACATCGGTCAGATCGGACCAAAATTTCTCGACGTTTCACTGATCAATTTGGGCTTTCTCTGTCTGTATGTCCCTTTGTACGCATACACACACACACACATACATACATCAGTCAGAAAATGACCTTAAACGATTGCTAGGGTCTCAAAACGTGAAGATCTGTTAAAATCTCGAAATATTTTTTTCGGACTAAATCCATTAGGTACTTCCCTACCATAGTAAAGGTGGGAAGTAAAAATGTTGAGAAAGGCTGTTGTGCGCGAGGCCTCCAGACACGGACGTGTTGCAGACACAATATTAGGACAAACCGAGAGGCGGTTGTTGAAGGTAAAGAATTAGTAAGGCGTATAGTGGAGAGGGGAAGCTAATTAGCGTAATCCATACTCATGTAAGTTATAGTGTTGTGTCAGTGTTGGCAAGGATGGGCGACACACTCGCGCAGAGCAAATTCCAAGATTTTATAAAACACACTTATAAAACATCTGATTAATAATTGAATTGTGAATTATAGACGCTCGACAGCAGAGGTCATTAGATCTGATTAATAATATTTCATATATTGTTTTGTTATGAAAACAGCTAATATGCTCCCGAATATTTTTTTAGTCCGAAATCTCAGTTTATTGCATACTGTACAACAAAAATCAATATGACAGTCGATAAATACGGTAAACATGCGCGTAATATATTAAAACTTGGCTTATGAAACATCGAAATGCACATAAAGAGTGCCAATAAGGTAAATTAATATTTAGTTATGTTATAACTTAAATAAAATCCGCTCTCGCATGAAGTGTGATTTAGTGTTGAAATAAGTATATATAGGAAAAAAACAGATCCCACTCTCGGGGCACTGTGTGAGTAAGTGGTAACTCAACCAGCCGGAAACTGGGAATTTCGGGTTCAAGTCCTGACAGTGGCTTCTAGCCTTCTGATTTTTTCCTTGTATATCTTAATTGTTTGACGTTTAACATCACGATGGCAGGTTGCCGACTGATTACGTTAAGAAAAGTATTTGCTTTTGGAATGGCTACTGTCTATTTAATAATTATTAAATTAATTTAGTTAATAATTAAATAAAGAAAACCAAATGGTTCAAAATCTTTTATATAATAAAATTGATTCTAAATTCAGCGTTAGAGCGATGACACACACAGCGGCTTCACAGCGGCTAACCGCCTGAGACATCACACACAGCGTTGTCAACGCGGCAGCCAGCCGGCCGTGAAATACTGAAAATCTTATAACTGCAATATATTAATTGCCGATATAAAAACCGATGTGTGACAGCGCTTATACAAAAAAATATAAACAAGCGCTGCTATATAGAGCAATTAAACCGCGCGCGGTTCTTGTGGAGAGACGATGTATCGAGGTGGTCATGCAGTTGACTATTATAGGTAATGGTATGTAAGTAATTATAACTGAAAAAATATAGTTTTTTAACGAGGAGATACAGGAAAAGATTTTATTCAACACATGCACGTTTTTAGTATTTTTTCGTGTCTGAAATGGCCGCTTATCGACGTGTGGTGACGTCATGATTCATTATGAAACGCTTTTCGATGCTATAATGAAAAACACTTAAAAACCCCGTTACATAATGAGCCATTATGTACCTCTTTTCGATGCTTATAATGAAATATGGTTAGTTATGATAACGAAGTAAATAAATTTTATACCAAAGGCCAATGTTTTTAGTATGAAATGTACTGCTGTCAGTGAATCTACGGCGTTCGACGTTAATTCAATAAAGCTCTAAAAGCATGCATGTGTTGAATGAAGTATAGTGTGCAACGCGTGTGCTAAATCCTTATGCGTCAGGCGCATAAAGATGTATTTAGCACAATATGTTGAACAATATACTATTATAAAATGTAAAAAGCAATATGTTAATCGACTGTGTGCCAGATTCACCTGAACAAAGTGTACATACAGGAAACGTGAGTGAACAATAAAATTTTAATTCCATTTTATAAAACGTTTTCAGATGCCTCGAGCGAACTAGTAAAACGTATAACCTCGCGAACATTTTTTTCCGCTAGAAATACGACGGTTTATAATTTCACATTTTTTCAGAATATGATTAATTAGCTATACCTTATATATCCTTCACATTTCAATTTTTTCTGTTTAACAATGAACGCAGAAAATGTGTCAACAATTAGCATTAAAAAGGAAATCGTTCAACAACATACATTTTTTTTCGATAAATTATTATTGTCAAAGCGACATCGGTTCTAATCTAACTCCTAATGATAAAAGCTAATTACTGGGAAATTTAATATAATTCATTATTTTCATTTTCTAACAAACGATTTGTTACTGAATTACAATTTGCTGAATACATAAGATGCAGTTCGTTTTTTTTTCTCAAAGCCTAAACTTCAAGGGTCAGTCGTACGGAATGCAATATACCGAGAAAAAAGTTGAAGGTTATATAAGAACATATTATTATGTCAGCTATTTCACTAAAAAACATTCGTTGTTCTTTTTCTTTTTTTAACATTGGAAATTTTTATGTTCGTATATGGGGGCAGAGTTACGAGTTTTCGTTCAAGGCCAAAAGACAACGGTTTCGCGATCAAGTGAGGAGCAATCATGCAAAATTGAATAAGTGCAATTTTTTCGAAATGTGTTTTATATCATGTCTTGTTAATTGAGAGGTATTTGCGACGATCTGCGGTGTTATTTTTGAGCAAATATAATAAATACTGTAAAAAAATCCATTTAAAAGTTAAGTAATCAAGCAAAAGTGAACACGTATATAACAGAAGAATAATAGGGTTATTCCTGACAAAACTAAACAGTGCATTGATAAATATTGTGTGTATAATAAACAGTTAATTATGTTTCATATATGCTGTTATCATTTCCAATGTCCTCGATGGTTGCAAGGATTGCGAAATCTGTGAATTTTTTTAAATTAGATTAGCTTTTATCTGTCAAAATTTATCGGTGAGCTTAATAAATGAACCTGTAGATATATTATTTGAAAAAAAGATGGTAAAAATGACTGAAGACACGTTTTTCCACCATCAACATCAGGACTCCCACCACCAACATCGGAACTCCCACCATCAACATCGGGACTCCCACCACCAACATCTGGACTCCCACCATACGTTACGTTTTTTATTTTAACAGACTTCAAAAAAACGGAGGTTATCAATTCGACATGTACGTATGTTTATATATATTTTTCACAACGCCGCTTTGAAAATTCGATTTTCGGTACCTGTTTTTCAGTTGTCGGTTTTCTCTGTTTTTTAACGTTGTTAAGAGGGGATAGAGCGATTGAGTCGCGTCAACTTCAATTCGCATATAATATACGAAAACGTCAAAATGACAAACATAGCCTCACATCAATTTCACATGGATCTGACAAATCTAATTTTTTTGCGGCCTTTTTACGCGCCCAAAATTGCAGGTACCTCAAATCGAATAGTCAATAGAGTTGTTGTGAAAAATAATATGCAATCGCTCGGAACGAAACAGCGTTTGCAACGCGTGTAATTGCTGCTCTCGTACCTCGGGCAGGAATCACACGCGTTGTAAACGCTATGCTTCGATCCTTGTATTGCAATATATACTATTTGATGTCTGTTCAGCCATAACTTCTCGAAGGATTAACCGATTTTTATGATTTTGATTCCGTTGGGTTCAGAATATTTACGGAATGGTCCCATACGATGTCACATAATATAACTTTTCTTTAAATTGGTTTTTTTTTTTTTTTTTAGTGTAGTAATCAAATATCAAGACAGAAGGCGGAACTTGTAAACTACGTATTGCAAAGTCACTAAAAAGTGAAAAACAAAAACTTTTTACAAAAAAAAACATTCTTCCAAAAAAAGCCACTAAAAAGAGGAAAAAATAAAATTTTGCGGTCGGCGCCAATTTAATATAAGAAATATTTGTATTTGTGGACAGGAAAACATTATCTAGGACATTTCATAAATTTAATTGTTATTTAATAAGCCAATACGGAGTAAATGTTATTTAAAAATGCCACATTTATGTTGAAAAATATCAACTCTTAATTCTTATTTAAGAAATGTTTGCTAAGAAACATTGAAGGAAATATTCACGCGATTTATATAAATGACTCGTATATTTATTGCCAGAATTTTTACACATCCTTGTTAGTTCAGACACAAAATAATGCAGTAGACATCAGACAGAAAGACCTGCTGTCAGTAACGTTTTCTAGTGAATCAGTCCAAGGTTACTAAGTGGCGGACACATAAAAACATAAAATGACTTACTAGAATATGTACATATTTAATGTATAGTATGGTTGAAAAGAAGTACTTAATAACAAAAAAAAAATATATTTTAAAAAATGAAAACGATAGAACAAATTAATCTAATTCAAAATACTCAGAATGAAAATATCTGTATTGAAACAAAAAGGAAAGTTCACAAACTGAGTTTAATTTTTAATATTAAAAACAACACTGACATAAAAATTGCCTTCTATTTGAAATTCGAAAAACAAAAAGACAACTGTTATTATTATGTGAAAGATATAATATGAAAAATTTAAAATATATATCAGTTAATTGTAGAAAAATACAGAAAAAACTGCTGTTTTATAATCAACATGCTTGAAACATAATCAAGATAGATAGATTGTGAATTATAGACGCCCAACAAATGAGGCCATCAGCGTCTAGAAAAATAAACAACAAAAATTCTCTGATAAGTTGAATGTTGGACACTGACAGTGCTACTTATGGATTACTTTATAAAATAACTATTAAAGAATTTGTTTTATATCATTTCTTATTCTTTTCAAAGGCTGTCCAAAAATTAATGAACAATACAAAAAACTCACATTGCAATAGTAATAAATGTCAAATATTAATTTTCTTTAAAAACTGGACGTTCTTCAAATAAAATTTGGTCCTGCTTATAAATTTAAAAAAAAAATGCATCATCATAACACTGCACCTAAAGTATGTCAATATTATAAAAATTATAAAAAAAATATTTATTCCAAATGTTTGAACTAATGTCTAAGTATAAATTCTATAGAATTATCGCTCGGCACTTGGTAGAACATGATTGAATAAAAATTAATAAACAAACACTTGAAAAATTCTACACAATAATGTAAACTCCTGATGATGGGCTAGGAACCCGAAACGATCGTTGAGATTACTAAATATTGTGTAGAATTTTTCAAGTGTTTGTTTATTAATTTTTATTCAATGTCTAAGTTTTGACGATTACATTAAATTATTCCCAATACATTATCATAAGGAATAAAAAAGACATTAAGTATACAAAATATGTAGTTTAAAATTATTCGAAGAATTGAAAGAATTTAACGCTTAAAATTAAAAAAAAAAAATTAAATACTAAGTGAGTTTCGCGGAAAAATTAGGGATTCCGCGTGATAAGATAAATACCTAAGCGAAGAAATTTGATTAACAAATATATTGTGAAAAATTGAATACTCTATACTAATATCTATGTACATACTTTGTTTTGTTTTTCTGGTCATTAACGTTTTCTGTCCATATTTTCTCGTTACAATTTTTAACCGACTTCAAAAAAAGGAGGTGGTTCTCAATTCGGTTGTATTTTTTTTTTATGTTTGTTACCTCAGAACTCCGTCATTTATAAACCGATTTGGAAAATTTTTTTTATTTAAAAGAATATACTTTCAGATTTCATCAAAATCGGTTCAGTAGTTCGGCTGATTTTAATAAAAGTTAGTAACAGCGTGTAATTCCTTAAAGTAAATGTCACTTTTTGACACATCAGACAGCATAAGAAAGTCGGTTTAATAAAAGTGAGTAACGGCGTGTGATTCCTTTAAGGTAAATGTCACTTTTTGACACTAAAAAGTAAAAAATAAAAAACTTTGTAACAGAAAAAAAAACCTCCTTCAAAAAGCCACTAAAAAGAGGAAAATAATGAAATTTTGAGGTTTGCGTCAATTTAATAAAATATGAAGTTGGTTAAAAAGAAGACATTAATCTCTATACTATACTTTTTAACCGACTTCATATTTTATTAAATTGGCGCAGACCTCAAAATTTCATTATTTTCCTCTTTTTAGTGGCTTTTTGAAGGAGGTTTTTTTTTTGTTAAGAAGTTTTTTATTTTTCTGGTTATTAACGTTTTCTGTCCATATTTTAATAGTTTGTCTCATTACAATTTTTATTTTATTTAATATATTAAAATTGGGGGGAGAGTCCATAAAATATAGTTATGATATAGATTTCGCGATAATTATACAGGGGTTGTCCGACAAAATAAGTTTGGGAAACCCTGACTTCGGCGGACGACGATCAGTAACAGCGCAAAGCCGCGGTTTCCGTGACGTCAGCGAGGTTATAGCCAATGAGTCTGCACTAATACTGGCAACATGCCGTAATAAATATACGAACACACACACACAAGCTGTCTGTCTGGGAACCTTGGAATTAATTTTCGCGAATATTGGCACATTCACGGCCTAAAGTTTAGGTATAACTGATCGCAAGTCACGGCGGCCGTACCAAATTTCTTATAGTTCATATGATAATATTATAATTATTTTATTATAAAGGATTTACGGAAAGGATTCTGTCAAAATATATCCTGTTTTCACGGGTAACTTTTTTTGTGCAATATTTTGACCTAAAGTGCTCGAACCAACTTTGGGAGGTGTTATGTAATATTATTACTGTGCCGCGTGTGTTGATTGAAGTTTTTTTGTAGTGTTTTTTTTCCAATAATTTTAAATTGTGTTTTAAAGACCACCAACAGCTAAGGTTATTTGGGCCTAGCACCAATTCATATTTTCAATTCATTATTTTTTTTTTAATAATAAATTGAACATCCAATTGACATTTTTACCAGCTCTCGGGCTAGAACCCGGGCACTGAGGACTTGTAATAGAGGAACCATAGTAACGCCATGTAAACAACAGCATTGCTACACTCTCGGCTATTCTCAAGCCCTCAATAATTTTAAACAAATGCCATAGTTAGTAATGTATTTTTCAATTTTTGGGGTCATAGTTACCCTATCTATAATCGTATATTGATTTTTCATAAACTTTTCCCCGTATTGGCAAATAAAAGTTTAAAAAATACACTAAATAAGGATGAAAAATATTGATTGAAGATAGTTATGATTATAGTTGATCTACCTATGAGCCTATGACACGGTAACATGATACAAAGATACGCATTACTCTTCAATTTATGTATGGTTTTACACAGCCCTGTCGTAGAAGCGTAAATAGCACTGCGGCAAAGGGGAATATACCGGGTGAATGCGACATGACATGACAAAAATTGATGTGAATTGCCTATATTATCAACAGTTCTCTTATTTTTAACCCCTGACGAAAAAAGAGGGGTGTTATAAGTTTGAAGCCTTTGTCTGTCTGTGTATTTGTCTGTGGCATTATAGCTCCCTAACGGATGGACCGATTCAATGCGGTTTTGTTTGTTTGAAAGCTGGCATTTGCGAGATGGTACTTAGCCATGTTTGATTGAAATCGGTTCAGCCGTTTCCAAGATCTTTAGCTCTCATCACAGTTTGTATAGAAATCTCGGTCAGTATTAAAGCCAGAAAATTCGAGTTTGAACTCAAATATTCAGTTTTTGAATAGGTAGTTTAAAAAGTATGAAATAAAAAATATATTTAAAATTAAAAAAAAAACCGACGCACAAAAAGCAAACCTTTAAAAAGTGAGAAATAATAATTAATATAATATATTCTACTAGGTATATCTGGCCCGATGCACCGTATATTTCTTCGCTTAGATGAAATATTTAATTCATAAATGCGTTGGGGACCAAAGTCTCAGCGGTCCCCGACGCATTTATGAAACTAAGAAATGAACGGTGCAGCGGATTCGGACCAGATATACTAATAGATATTTTTTCACTTTTTAAAAGTTTGCTATTTTTGCGTCGGGTTTTTTAAAATTTTTAATTAAATTTTTACTACTGATATGACTAAAATACTCACTAAGAATTTATGATCAACTCCCAAAACTCTTAAATCCTTAAACTTAAATTTTTTTATATAATTTAAGGCCGCTACGCGATGCTATATTCGAACGAGAGCAACGTTATTTCTCGATATCTCATTGTTTGAAACAATATACAAAGCTAGTTCACAAGAAGTCGCGGAAGAGTCACAGTTGCGTTTTCGCGGTGGCAGAATAGAACTAATTATCATTCTAAGTATACCCCATCCATATTATACTCAAAACTTATATTATGAAAATAACTATTATACTACTGACATTACTATCAACAAATTGGTCAACTTTAACCCATAAATTATTTTGACATATATAATTTATATTTTAGCAAAAGTCAATTAGTTTCAATTTTCTAAAAATATCGTTGAATAATAATTACGGCCTAAACAGTGTTTAAAATACATATAGCATCTAATATAATGGTGTTTGTCGACAGGTTTCTGCATGCGACGCGAGTTTTTTTTTTTTTCGGAAATTTACTAACTGCAAATATTTAGACAAAATGGTCGTAATTTTAGAACAAATATTTAATATCGTGTTAAAATTATTGCGTGGTAGTAATTCATATAATAATTAATATAATTATGAAATTTAAAAAGATCATTTCAACTAAGTTCTAATTCCATTGTTTGTAGTGTTGAGCTGTTTAACAAAGACTTCTGTACTTTAAGGTAGGGATTTTGACTAAGGTTTTAATTTTAAAGAAACATTTTTAGAACTCGGTCACGGGTAAAAGTACTCAAGCTTATTTATTATTGATAACGTAAGCTTTTTTACACATCGACTACAAAATTAATCATAAATATATCCTATTTCAGTAGTATGATAAAAAATGGAATCTAAAGCAAACATTCCTTGCATTTTTTAAAGTTAAACATTGAACATTAAAATTATCACATAACATTTTTTGTGCCATACCCACTATAACTACTTTACATGCATATATGTATGCATGGAATGGGTCAGTTAACAGGCAGGTGTCCCCCCAGGGGGGACATTGAGATGTAGTTGTTATCGCAATTGCATTTCAATGTTCTTTGGGAATTAGCGCTCCCAGGGACCCGAGCTCGTACCAGTCGGTTTGTGTATGCCGGCTGGCGGATTTTAATACACAAATATGTTATTTGTTGTGTTAAAGACGCTAATTGTAGACGCGTCTATAATCTACAATAAAATAAATTTTAAAAAAATAAACAGGCAGGTGTGTAACAGTGTTTCCAATGCACACTAGTGTGGAAAATAAACCGTTTCCATAGTGATTTATGTTAATTCGTTTTGATCCGCGGATCTATTCACAGCCTACTAAGAAGTGAAGTTGGCGACGTCAATGAACTGTCAAAATTGTTTGAAAATACTGAAAATGAAGTGAAAAGTAACTATTTTACCTATGGCGGGTATGTCCAAAAAATACAATATAAGTATATCTCGTGCCTAATGATATTATGACTCGTGTGACTGTTAAAACTCAATATGCTCGTTTTAACATACTGTTAGTACTCGTCAGTAATATACCTCAATACGCATCTAGACATACAATCTACTATAAACACCATTTAAAATTAATTAAGAATTATCCACATAATTGTTGCTTGTCACAATGATTTTTTTTATAGAGGTACCTACATTTTGTAAATATTTTTCTTAGGTAAAAAAAACTAGATTGCAGCCTTAGGTAATAGCAACGTGACTATAGTGACGTCATATTACATGAACTCAAAATTATTGCTGATAGGATATTCATTCATTTACAGTTTGCTTAATTTGTTTGTTCAAGTAATTTTCAATATGTCAATAAAACCATGTAAGCACTTTTAACTACAAGTATTAGTATTTTAAAAATGTGTGTACTTAATGTGCACATATTTATACATATTAAAATGAAATACTTCCTTCTTTAAAGGAAATTTGTTAAAAACAATAAATCTAGGGTAGCAACAAATCACATTATTATTTCCTAACACTGTGTTAAAAAATGACTTTCCTTAGCTAAAAAAATAATCTAAAACTAATACCTACGTATTGCAGCCTAAATTACAAAGAATCATCATATAGGTTTCCTGTCAAAAAATAAATTGTCAATTTCTTTTTTTAGGAACGCTTATAAAGAAAAAGAGAAATTATTACAAAAACATTTTTCGTCTACTCATCCAAACAAATTAACATTTGGCATGTCAAAATTTATAATAAAAAATAAGAATTTTCCAAATTCGGTTTATAAATGACGGAGCTCTGAGGTAACAAATAAATTATCTACAACCGAATTGAGAACCACCTCCTTTTTTTGAAGTCGGTTAAAAAGAAAACAAAATACATAACAGCATGCAAAACATGGGGTGAAAAAACTCAAAAAGAAACAAAAAACTAATCTTGGTATGATATACTGGAAAAATGCTTTTAAAAATGTATATGTATTTACTAATTTGTGCGACGACACATTTTCATATTGTAATATTAAAAAAAAATCGACTGATGACCAGTCCTATACTTCCCACCTAGTAAATATTTGCAAAAAATAAACACTCTTTTTTTATTCTTTGCTAGGGTCTCAAAACGTGAAGATCTGTTAAAATCTCGAAATATTTTTTTCGGACTAAATCCATTACTTCCCTACCATAGACTGTAGAAGTGGGAAGTAAAAAATAAAAGAGCACAAGATTTGCCATAATATTATGCATAAAATAGTACTGATATTGTTACCAAGTGGGTACTTTTTAACATTATAATATTTACAATGTTACTATCAACTATTAAAGTGGTGTTTCAGATAACACGTGCAGTAATAGATAAGTTGCATATTATGTAATATTTACATAAAATACGTGTCCATTGATTAAAAAACTGTAAAAGTGGATTTTTTCAATTTCAAGTTAAAATACCCACCGCTGGCGGTAGAGGAATTATCAGAATTCACTTATGTTATCAGCATGTTAACGATTTTCAGTAAAACAAATAAACTAACATTCTCAGAAACGCATACAACAGGGGTTCCCAATCTTTTTTTTACTGCGACTTCCTATACAAGTTGCATTTTTTTGCGACGCCCTTCAAAAAGAAGATATCTAGCTCTAGCAGACAATAACATTACTTTATTGTTCAACGAAAACTCCAAAGTATATAGATTATAGAATCTTAATTGAAAAATTTTTTCGTTGGAGAGCAGCCAATTATATAGTTGTTTTGAAACATATTGGAAAAAATAAATTTACCAACCAGTGGTCACAGTCAGGATTCTAACCTGAACCTTCCCACTTTCGCGGCGGAATGAGCTTACAATACTCAACCGTGACACGATTGCTAAACTAATATTCTCCTTATATGCTTCAGAATCAATAGATTTTCACTACATGCGAATGTCAACATGAAATAATTTTCACCTTCATGTTGGGCTCTCGCTGGTACGAGGATTCACTTCATATCATAGCTATTGAATTAGCATATTTGAATTGACACTCGCATGTAGTGAAAATCTATTGATTCTGAAGCATATAAAGAGAATATTAGTTTAGCAATCGTGTCACGGTTGAGTATTGTAAGCTCATTTCGCCGCGAAAGTGGAAAGGTTCAGGCTAGAATCCTGACTGTGACCACTGGTTGGTAAAATTATTTTTTCCAATATGTTTCGAAACAATTATATAATTGGCTGCTCTCCAACGAAAAAAATTTTCAATTGCATTTCAGCCGTAAAAATAAAATATAATAGGTGCAAAATAAAACCAATGGAGAATAAAATACGAAACCCTAAAAATAATAGATTCTACATTTACAAATGATTACAATTTACATTTTTTTAAGTGTAAAAATCAAGGCTGTTGTAGCATAAATGTAACATTATAATATGTGCAACAATGTCAATTTAATTGTATAAGTATGTACATAATAAGTATAAAAATATATTTAAATAAATATTGGTTAATTAACATTACGTCTATCCATGCGTACACTATTGCTCAGAAACATTTCTTAGTAAAATAAAACAAGTCACCATTAAAATTTACATTATAAAAATTTGAAGTTTGTAAAAATGTGAAAAATGAACAATTGGATCACGAAGTCCGGCTGGAGGATTAAAGCGTCGTAATATTATTTAAAGTCTGACATAAGCTTGTGACCTGAGAGAGATTTATCCACATTAAATATTACTTCAAAGTTCAAAGCTATTTAAAATCAAAAACTTATAATTAGAAATATAAATAAATAGATATTGCTTTGTTAAATCAATAAATGTAGAGTTTGTGTGTTTATGAATTAAGCTTAATGAGTAATGACAGCTAACACATTTTGTAAAAAATATAAACTTGTTTTTAGCCAACAAAAAAGATTAAAATTTTATGTATACATGAGCTCACGCACTTCTTAAAAAAGTTACAACAAAACGACATTTTCCAGCGACGAATAAAAAGTAATTTATATATAGGTATACACACAACTGTTCTTCAACGATATTCGTGACTAAAAATTTAAAATATCCACTTCCTCTGTATTCTCTGTCCTTTTCAATTAACTCGTAAAATAACTAAAAAAAGTCACATAACTTGTCTAGAATATTAAGGTAAAAATGTTTTACAGTAGGTACCTATATAAGTTACGTATACGGTATACACTTTCATAATTAATACATTAGAAATGCGACAAAGTAATTTTAAAAATCAACAGCCGTATACTATAAACTATAATGATGATCTCTACCAGCGTTGCCAGTAGAGTACGAATAGTACGCTTTGCGTACTATCCGGCCTCTTTGCGTACTCGCGTACTCTCTTTGCGTTTTGCGTACTATTTTAAGTTTTAATACTTGAAATTGCGTTCGAACCCACTCTCCGAAAATTAACATTTTACATCTTTTACATTTCGGTAAATTCTATAAATTTAATAAATACGACTGCTCAGTGGTCACTACATTTTATTATATTCGCTTCAAGTTTAAACGAATTGATGGTAACATTGGTAACCCTAAAATAAATTTCTCTCTTCGTTTATCATACAAATAAGTGTACATAACTTTTTCTTTTGTACATAATATGTGATTTTTTAGTTTTAGCAATCATTTTATATATGTTAACAAATTTGTTAACCGATTTTGATAATTCTTGTTTTATTTAATAGGGCATTCCTTCAGGATGGACTCATATAAATGTTTACTAAAATCGGTTCAGTAGTTTATTTTTTTAGCTTAGTAATCAAATATCAAGAAACTAGAAAGAATTCGGTTATTAACGTACAAACTATGTATTGCAAAGCCACCAAAAAATAAAAAATTTTAAAAAAATTATAACAAAATAGAACCTGCTGCAAAAAAAGCTACTAAAAAGAGAAAAATAATAAAATGTTGAGGTCGGCGCCAAAATGTTATTATTTTTCTCTTTTTAGTGGCATTTTTTAAGGAGGTTCTATTTTTTTATAAAAAAAATGTTCATATGTGCGTACTGCGTACTCTAGGAAGGATTGGCGTACTATTTTAGGTTACTGCGTGTACCCAAGAGAGAAAAGTGTCTGGCAACGCTGATCTCTACATAATATAAATTGAAGTCGCTTTTCGCGTCTGTCTGTCTGTTTAACCGCTAACTCCTCCTAAACCACGCAACGGATTTTGATGCGGTTTTCACCATCAGTTAGATAATTTTTCACGGAAGATTTATATATATAGCATAATTAAACATCGTTTTAAAAACTTTTTTTTCGGTTTTTTTGGAATTTCTCAAAATCTATTGGGTCGAATCGGTTCAAATTTTCAGGAAATCTAAGTTCAGTGGAACCTTTTCGAATGCCGCAAATCGTGATTCGATCGGTCAAGTCGTTCAAAAGTTATGAGAGGTTTACATACACATACACACACACATTTTCAATTTTCTTAGCGGGAAGTTAAAAAAATCACGTTAAGAGTACATACTTGTTATTTTTTCTTGATGAAATATATTGACAGAAAACTTTGCAAAAGTTGATTAGTATATTTTAATATCAACTGTAGATACAAAAAATATTTTCTTTTGCAGATCTGAAACCCTTTTATTAAATAGCATATTATTTGAAAACTTTTGTTATAATTTTTTTCTTATGTAAAATTTCCAAGTGTCTAACATACTAAAGAAAGCGATAACAAGCGATTACATTAAATGGTTTAAAGTTTAAATAAACGATGTAATTTTACACCACAGAATAGTATCGTACCTAGAATTGGAAAAAATTCCATTCCGTTATACCGTAAGCTAGGTCGTTATCAATGACCTTAGAAAGATATAACGTGCCCATATTATATATACAGGCTGTTCCGCGAAGGAAGATATTTTTTAGGGAGGTGGTAAAGTGTATCATTTTAAATAAACAAGTACAAATGGATCCAATACTTAATGAGATATTGACATCAGTTTTAATTGAAAAAAATGCTGATAACAATATACATCTAATGTATAGTGTTTGCTGAAGATGAAAGCATAGCTTTCGAAATGTACATTCATCAATAAAACTGTTGTGGTAAGAAGTAACTATCTTTATTTTTGTTACTATATTACTTTGTTCAACTTCCTACGATTTTAAACAACTCTTCAATATAATTCTTACAAATATCGAAATCAAGTAGGTACCTGCATTCGAATATATTAATTTAAATTATTTTACACCAAAAAGGTCAGAAATATGGCCTCTAACATTTTGAGTCACGCAACAATAAAACTATTAATAACATGGCGGATTTGATCACGCGCATAAAAATACATACTGGCCACTGATATCTCTTGTCCTCTTCTGCGTGGTTTTACTGTACAATAATGAACGTAATGGAGTGAATCATTGTAAAAGTATGTGTTATTGAACAATGAACTATCTACTTGCCCACTATCATTTACCAAGGGTCATATCTACGTCATCTTAAATAATGCTCTTCAAAAAAGTTATATTAGTATTTTTAAAATGACCATGCATAAATAGTTTAAACTACACTGACTTAAAAATTACTATCAAATTTCCAAAATATCCTACTGAGTCATTGTGATATTTTATAGACCAGTTTAAAAAACATGATTTAAAAATTTAAAAAAACTTAATATTAAACTCAAAACACAAACAGGGGCTCTAGTAAATACAAAGCATTGTTTGCTATTAAAATTAAAGCAATCTGCAAAAAATAGAACCTGATGACCTTAGCTATCTAGCGTCTATAATCTACAATTAGGATGTAATAATGTGTGACGAGTCATAAGGACGTTTCAAGACTAATCCAAACAGCAATGAAAAATTACATATTATATTATATTTCTCAATAATGTTAGGTATAAATCTTTTTTTGTTTCTATTCTTAATGCGGAGTGTCGTTATTTAAATGTCTTTATATTTAAGATCCTTTTGATTTAAAGTTAATTAGTTATTAACAAATATGTTGTATGTACTATAAAACGAACAATAAAATATATTTCATACGTGAGTCGGACATATGAAAGTTCTGCAATAAACTTACAGTATTTAATGGTTCTGTATTTTTACTGTTTCGAGGTTATTTACCGCTGCGCATCAGACAATATCAATTATATGAAATATTGTAGCTTGATATGTTACGCCACAGTAAACAAAGAACATAATTAAATTATTAATGACGCCGTTCAAATTACGTGTGATTATTATTATTATTTCAAGAAAACTGATTAAAAATGAAAAACATTGCAGCTGGTTATTTCCACGCCCCAGACAGGTTAATAAAATAATAAAGTTTATCCTATTAAAAGGTATGTTTTTTTCTACCTAACTTTGAAGAGGAATTTATTAATCATCATCAATTAATTAAATCTACAATTCAAATTATCTACTGTTCAAATCCGGTGACCCTAGAAAATATAACAATGTTTTTTTCGTCAGACCATTGATTTTTTTTCTTAAACATAAATATAATGGGCTTCTAGAGAATAATCCCACGTATATTAATGAAAATATCTTAATAAGGAATGACAATATACTGGGTAGAATGAGGTACGGTAAACCTATATAACTGTTCTCTGGTTACATGAATTAGTTTATTTTTTGCTAAACGATTTCTGGGAAATAATATAAATTGGGAGTCTGAATACGTCTTCTAATAATTCCTTTTATTGTGCAGTTAAGCGGAATAAATATCAGGCGTTGCAATAACTTTGTTAACGAAATTCCCCGTGTTCGGGGTTTAAATTAAAGTGTTAAAATAGGTGTCAAACTTTATTTGACAATTGATGACTATTTTAGTGATGGTACTGTTGTTCCTTTCACCATTGTGAAATATATTTTATAGATCCGGAAAATAGTTAAGCTAATAAGTTTAATATTAAACCCTCTGAGGGCCGGTTTTACATAGTCGGCTTAAACCCATCTAAACCTAGCTTAAAATATTCTGAGTTTAATTGATAAGCTTATAAATATATTATTGTGTAACAGACAAGGCCAACCGAAATAAATTTGTACAAAAAAAAAAAACTGTTTTGACACATTCTAATACACGAAATCGATGTAGAAATTTCTCCTTCTTCGTTTAAGACACGTTTCGAGCCAATCTGACTAATTGAGCGAACTATATAAGCAAAAATACCGTGTTTTTGAAATTTGCTCCCCTTCGGACCAAAACTAAAAAATCGGGCGACGTCAGGCACAACTATATCTCGGAAGAAATCAAACTAAAAAGTTTTTCAAAATCGGTAGAGCCGTTAGGGTCGTACGACTGATACAAAAAAATTAAACTAAGTTCACATAGAAACTGATTTTAAACTCACATTGTAAAACCGGTCGTAAGTATGTTTAGGTATAGAAGTTCATAGTATGATGTCAAATCACATTTATTTGTTTTTTCCTCTTTTTCTGATGATTGATTGCTTTTAGATTATAGACGCTCAACAGCTGAGGTCAGCAGCGTCTATTTCCTCTTTTTCTATATCCATATTAATGTCGTTATTAATTATTACAAGTATACTTTATAATCATATAGCGGCCACCAATGACGTAAATTATTGAGGATTTGAGATCAAGGTCGTTAAGCATCCATCAAAGGAAACCATGCAGACGACTGGCCTCTGTTGCACAAAAGCCGATAATGTCGTCTGCGAATGTCTGGTCAATTAAAACCTGAATTAGGTTTTCTCTGCAAGCATGAGATAGGCATACCTATGTTATTACTCTGAAACAGAATAGTCCAGACTCCAGAATTAATCTGAATTAAGATTTTAATTGATCCATCGCTCTAAAAGGAAAACGGATGCTATAAATGTATGACAAAAGCACGTAATTTACTGATTTATTACGGTTAATTGAAACATAAAAGATGTTTTATTAGATGTAAAGATGATGTGAATTGTACACAATGCAGTACGAATATGCGGGCACTTATTTATTCTTAAAAGTTAAAGTGCCTTATCGCTGGATATTTAAATTTTGTAGTCATTAGAAAATAATAAGTAGTTTCCTCGCAAATAATATTTAACTATATTTTGTGATCAAATTTACTTTAAGGCTATGGTGATTACCACATTTATCACAAAAATCTACGATTCTTACAAAAACAGTCCAATATTTTAGTGTTTAGTTACAATAACTATAATAATTGAGATTTATATGAAAGTTTTATTCATAACAAAAAATTGTCACTGCAGGCCGCAGGGATTCAAACTCTACTTTCAAAGAATGTAGATATTAAGATATACAAACTATGAATTTGGTTTTTAATATTGTTTCTTTTTTTTTGAAATGTGGAAATATCCCGATGTTACTTCTTTAATTTGTTGCGGAAATGAAATAAAACTTTTTTTATAATTAAAGAATAACTTGTCAAGAAAAAAATTGTTTTTTCGATAATTTTAATAAAGTTGTTGCAATTTCGTGTATTTTTTGAAATATTGAGGTTGTATAAGATTGTAGAAGAAGATAAAAATTTACGTTACTAAATTTGAAATAAAACATGATTTTGTTCTTTTAATTCTGAATACAAAATGTTAGAAATCTGTGTACATAGCAATTTAATCAATGGAAAGTTGGCCTCTCAAACTTCTGAGTAATATTGTTTAGTATAGTTATAATGTCCCTAGAGTGGATGATTCATGGATATTTTACATGGTGCAATCGGAGAAATAATGACGTTATATGTATTCAACTGAAATTCACATTATTCATTTTCAAATAAATTCAAATAATTACACACCTGAATAAATTGGCAGATTTCACGTAATATTTCTACGTAGATAGAAAGTTTTTATCACTTAATTTATTACATTTTCAAAACAAATATAGAGGCTTAAACTGCAAAACATGTTCTAAATCATTTCAGAAGCACAGTGACTATGCAATTCCAAATATTATTCACAAAATATGAGGATCACTTGCAATTATTTATTCTTTGGTAATTCACATTTTTTAATCTCAGTGCGCAATATTGTTGCATATTATTTTTTTGTGAATATTATAAAACTGATAAACGAATAAAAAAATTCAGTGGATATTCACAAATTATAATAAAAACCACATAACAAATTTGTGTTTCACTAAAATATTTAAAACACTCCACTTGAGCAACACAATAAAATACCAATATTCCACTTTGACTAAAGTACGAAACAAGAGTTCGGTTCACGTCTATATGAAACGGTTATCAGCGCTGAATCAGTCACTAACTAATGCACGAGTAAAAGAAGAATGGTGTATGAATAACCAAACGCTACAAAGACAACCCCCAATCCATTCTCTGACATATGGTGGGGGAAAATCATAAGAACCAATCACGTTGCGCCATTTCATGCCGACATATGACGACAACAACCGACTGGTCTCCAAACCAGGGTTGGGGGAATTCTCGAGTGCATTGCCCATTTATCATTGCTTCATGGGTTTTTACTCTGACACATCATAATACGAAAGGTTGCCGACATTTGTCGACGACCACCAGCGCAGACAATAATCCTTGTAGTGACTAGACTAGATAATACTCAGCGTTAAATTAGCATTTTAAGTCAAGCATGAATGATCATCGATTCACGTTAAAATGTTGTGGGATGCAAAGAAGTGAGAGTCAAATTGTCAATGAATTCATAAAAAAATTAATGATGCGCCCTCTAAATAGAAGTGAATTTTTATAAATATTTTACTTTAAGCAAGTCCTTCCAATCACTAAGTATTCTGTAGAGACGATTTTAAGCTGGATTTTTTTCTGACTCATAATTCCAATAAATTTCTTATTTTTTTATTAATAGTTTGAAAATTGAATTAACCCTTTTTGACTTGAAAATTAGGGCTAATAACAGTGCCGAATTTAGAGTTGTACAGGCCCCTTGGCAGCCGAGTCGATTATATTTGTCCCTTTTTTCAAACGGCCGTCTTCCATATTAATTTTTAAAAATGTTCAATATGAAGACTCCCTTTTTGTGGTGGCCCCTGGGCAGTTGCCAAGTTTCAAATCCAGCATTAGCTAATAATAAATGAGCAATAATCATATAAACAACATGTCGATTATTCTTAAGCACGCTTGAAAATTACATAATTACCTACATTTATTTTTCAAGAGTAGTAAAGTACATATTCACTGAATATTGGATTAACTTAAGATAGAGTTTTACCGAAATGACTGAAACAGGTACGATGTTTAATAAAATAAAAATAATTTATTTTCGCCGTTTTAAACGATAAGTTTAGAACACAAAAATAAGTGAACGAATTTTTGATTAGTAGTAGTAGCATCAGGATACGAGTTTAGGCCCGTATTCACCGAGCCTAGTTAGTTATTTATTCCGTTAGAATAAATTTATTCTAAGATTAGTAACTTCTATCTTTAACAGTGTTTAGTGAATACGGGCCTTATTAAAGACAATAATATACTTATAATCATATTGTTATTTTGTCTTGTATCCTGATAAGTAGTAAGTACTAGTAACAATTAATCAAGGTGATATTTTTTCACAAATATTTTTTGTCAATCGAACTTCAACGTCGTATTTTTGGATGAAGATATTTGAGGTTCTATGAAATCCGATCAATCATATTTACTATATATGTATTAAATCTTCCAATAAAAGCTCCGCCCGCTTCCTTTATTCTTTTAGTACGTTAACATTCTAGACTCAATGCATCTCTTCAATATCAACGAACTTTAAAAGGTCAATTGCACTAAGATCATTTACAATGTACCTATTCTAAGAACGAATAGAGATAGATACATATTATATTTTATTTTCCGCGTGAGCAATTTGTTATTTTCATCATTTTACATAAGGTCCGTGCGTTTTTTTTCCTTTACTACCCATTATCTGTACCCACTGTTATGCGAAATACTTCAAATATAATTCGGACTTGAGAATGGCCGAGCGTGTAGCATTGCTGTTGTTTACATGGCGATTCTATGGTTCCTCTATTACAAGTCCCCAGTTCCCGGGTTCTAGCCCGAGAGCTGGTAAAAGTGTCAATTGGATTTTCAATTTATTATTAAAAAATAATAATGAATTGAAAATATTAATTGGTGCTAGGCCCAAATAGCCTTAGCTGTTGGTGGTCTTTAAAACACAATTAATTTTACAAATATAATTCGAAAAAAAATCATTGCTTTAAAAAACCTACATCTAAATTACTGGTTATTGTAGACGATTACGCCATTTTCTATTGCATTATTTAAATACACTTGTTTATTGCTTATTAAAAAATAAGTGTTTTTTGTACCTCCTTCCCATTTCGAGATATTTGTTTCTCTTATGATGAAACTAGCGGTCCCCGTCTGGCTTCGCCCAGATGCTAAGAATTTTTTATTTATTACCCCCCCCCCCCCGCGAGAAATTCTCCGCCTGCGAAGCGAAGTTGGGCTAGTAACGTTTATAATATTAGTAGGATTCCGTCTATAGGTACGCTAAAATGCAAAAGAATTTCAGAGTTACGTTTTTTAGTATCCCACAGGAACTACCCCCCTGCGCGAAATTTATCACTCAGGGATAGTGTAGTTTTCTATTTGTGAAAGAATTTTTAGAATCGGTTCTGTAGTTCCAGAGATAAAAATTTATGATTTATTATCCCCCCTCGCGAGAAATTCTCCCCCTGCGAAGCGAAGTCGCCTGTTGTTGTTCTCACTTCGCGCACTTGCCTATAGTTTATAATATTAGTATAGATAGTCAAAAAATCCTACACCCCCGTTTTACCCCCTTTGGGATTGAATTTTAAAAACTCGAATAGTCTATAATCTTCCTCAATAAACGGGCTATCTAACAAAAAAAAATTTTTCAAATCGGACTAGTAGTTCCTAAGATAGCGCGCGTACAACACACAAACAAACAAACACATTCTTTAGCTCTATTATAATATTAGTATCATGAAACTGAAAGACTTTCAATAAACATATAAGTAAAATGGTGGAAGTTTGTATTGAATCTAAACGCAAATTTCAAGTCAAAAGAAAAAAGAACATGATAGTGATGTTTTTCGATAGAACGTTTTAATGAGCACCGCAAAAAAAGTTACAAATACTAAGTAATGTGATAAATTACGTCTTTCATTTTCGACGACTGCAATCAAGGACTGTTATTTTATATAATATACACATTTTTACACATTCATCTCTTTCTTCCGTTATTTAAATGAGCCATTTTCCTGAGAGTAGTTCTTTCAATTTTCCACGAGAGGCAGCATTTGTGGTAGGTACAAACATTATTTATTCCCCATTAGTGTCGTGTCGTTTTAGTGGTATAACTTAATTATTTTCTTATTATTATTAAATTACTTAAATAATTAAATTATACCACTAAAAAGACACGTCACTAATTGGGAATAAATAATGTTGGTACTTACCTCTCGTAGATAACTGAAAGAACTACTCTCAGGAAAATGGCACATTCGATTTTGGATCGCTATTGATTTTGTAATAAATTTTCAGATATAAATGTGATCAAATATGTGATACTTAATACCTTTAAGCGAGTGTTCTTAATTTTGATTTTTTTAAGGCAATGATATGATATTTGAAAATCTTCTAAGCGGGTACTTTAAATGCATTTTAAAGATACCAAATAATAAACAGCTTGTAAAATCTATTAATATTTATTATGTAAAGTGCACATTTATTGCAACAATTGGATTTGAGTTTATGTAGAAATATTAACTGAATGTTAAATTAACAATTAAGTTATAAGTATACTATGTTTGTGGTCTGATTATAGATACAAATGAACCTGTGTTACCTTTGTTAATTTAACCTGCTACATAAATCATAAATCGCAGTTCTTTTAGATTATACTTAAGAATACCTGAAGCAAGAGAAGTACAATTTATCCATCCCTGTGTGGTGTCTGGGTCTTTCACCTAACATGTGTCTGTCTCTGTCTAATCAGTCGATTCATAGTATCGTGTTATCTCGTTTTACTTATCGCCAAAATGTACACTACATTCGAAAAGCATTTGCTACATTCCACAGCATGTTTATGGTCCCACACGTTTTATGGGACGTGAATCGATTCTTATTGTTATTAACTCAACGTTCAATTTAAAGTTACTAGTTCATTATACTTGCATTGCCTTTGAAAAATACTCAATATAGGTCTAATCTATTAATTTTCTTTAGTATAGTCTCGATGAGATCATCGAACAACCATGCATTTTATGTATTTTTCACCATACATGGGCAACGTAGTGCCACTTATAACATCTTTATTTTTAAGTATTTACAATTATAACTAATTGATTTGGTTTTTAGAAATTCTTTATCGTATAAAACGCTTTTATACTTTTATACAATTAAAGGCCAACGCATATACATGCTACTTTTTGTATTGAAAATGCTCGATTTGGGACCTAGAAAATCGTTGTATTTCAGTATAATATATCCACAGGGAATTGGTAACATTTTTCGTTAGAAAGCAGCCAATTATATAATTGTTTCGAAACATATTGGAAAAAATCATTTTACCAACCAGTGGTCACAGTCAGGATTCTAACCTGAACCTTTCCACTTTCGCAGCGGAATGAGCTTACAATACTCAACCTCACACATGATTGCTAAATTAATATTCTCCTTATATGCTTCAGAATCAATAGACACTCGCATGTAGTGAAAATCTATTGATTCTGAAGCATATAAGGAGAATATTAATTTAGCAATCATGCAGTCACGGTTGAGTATGGTAACCTCATTCCGCCGCGAAAGTGGAAAGGTTCAGGTTAGAATCCTGACTGTGACCACTGGTTGGTAAAATGATTTTTTCCAATTTGTTTCGAAACAATTATATAATTGGCTGCTTTCTAACGAAAAATTTTTCAATTGCATTTCAGCCGTATAAAACTATTATTTATTGGAATTGGTCACATGTTTATATTATGAACTCTTTTGCTCAAAATGAATGATATTATAACATACGAAAATATGTACCGTTCCTACTGAAACTCTCTGTAATTTTAACAGAAAAAACGTTCATAAAATAGTAATTATCGCTTTTGCATGGTACAAAATGAAGCATAAACCGCGCTATGCTTGGTAATAGCATTTTGTACCACTTTGTATTTCCAATAATGACCCAAATTCCAATGACAATATAGTGGTACTTCAATAATCAGAATGAACTATAAAATTTTTAGAACTCGGCAAGTCAATGTTACTTTGGATCTGTGGTATGGACAAAGACCTATTATTTTATGTATTTTCAAAATGCACAACCATAAAATGAAATGCATTTTTATGTAAATGAGAAAGGTTTTAAAAAGGATTTGAACTGGAACGTAAAAACTACCTGCTGCATTTTTCTACTCTTTGGGTGCATTGCTGTTCAGTGTAAAAATAATAATACTTATATTCATTTTGTATGCAAAATTTATCGCCATGCAAAATTTAATGCCTCAAAAGAAATTAGTTGCTATAAATAGTTTTTGTAATTTCAAATTTATAAGCAGGATAGGCAGGTATAACAGTAACAAACAAAAACTGGACTTTATATGGTTATTGTTCTCAAAAATGGAAAGTCGATGACGGATTTTTAATACCTAACTTTTGAGTTGTTCAACCTGAGCTTTTGTTATATTTTCTCATTGGGATTTATGTATATTGTATATCGATGGTGAAGAATGGCAACCTTCCATGTCATGTAGAGATGGGCATATCAGTGAATTTTCAGTAGCAGTGAAAACTGTGAATGCTACTTTTTATTCACTGCTACTTTTAGTAGTGAAAAAATTCACAGTTAAAAATTTTAACTGTGAATTTTATTTTCAGGGCCGGCACGTGCGCCTGGTCGGACAGGCGATCGCTTTACGGCGCCATATTTTTAGGGCGGCATATTTTTGTAGAAGCGAATTTTTCGTGCGGTATTCTACTTTTTAAAAATGATTATATTGTTCGAGTTTTCACCGATTCTTAGTCCTACCTTCTACTACTAGATAAAAGATGTCGCATGTCGCCCAGCCGCTCGGCGCAAATACCACAAGTTGTAAAGGGGGTATTTTAATATGTGGGGGGGCGGCAAAAGTTGTATTCGCCTTAGGCGGCATATTTTGTCGCGCCGGCCCTGTTTATTTTACCTGAAATATTTTAACTTAAAATATTCCATATTATGATATTTTTCAGTGTCATGATTTGCAGAAATTCAGCAAGCTTCTATGTCAAAAACAGACACTTTTCAGGGGAAAGATAACAATGTTTTGAACCATGATGCTCTAACACTTTCTTTCATATTAGGTTGAATTAATACATTGACAGGAGGTTGTAACAAACTCCTATGTCTAACATAGGAGGTTGTCGGGCTTCACTTGACATAGGAGTTTTTATTTATTCTTCAATGACATGGGAGATTTTGCCAGCAAAAAGAAGGGTAGTTTGTAAATCGTTTAATTCATAATTTTCAAATCTGCAGAAATTGACATATTATAGAAGGTTATTGTTTTACTGCAAACGGAGACATAAGAGTTTGCTGTTCTTCACCATCGATATGTTGAATATTTGGAAAAATAATATTAATAACGATTTTGGCCGTCATGGTCCAGTTTTCCATTTTTCTGTACAATTAAAAGATACCGTTCTGTCGATCACAGTTCTCGAGGTGATTTTGTATCATACGAACGTCATAAACGTCGAGTCAAATTAAATTCATTCATCAAGATTCAACGTACACTTGAAATCTAAATAAACTAGAAACCGCGAGGAGTCCCGATGGAGCCTCACCATTTTTGCGAGTCTATTTAATCGGATGAATTAAATTAATTTCACTTGGGGATGCTCGCGTGCTGCGTGCGCAGTAAGAAAGTGCTTCGAGTCAGCGAAAATTTCCAAAAATTAGACACTAGCGGTTTTGCCTCGTGATTAGATATATTTATTATTTATTAAATACTAGCCGTTACCCGTGGCTTCGCTCACGTATTTTTCGATTTATGATTTATTATCCCCCCCCGCTAGAAATTCTTCTCCTGCGAAGCGAAGCCGGGCTGGTGGTGTTTATTCGCTTGGATTTTATTAATACATTATTCACTCGCTTCGCTCGTTCGCTCGAATTTTATTAATACATTATTGCTCACCTACGTTTTATAAGGGACTCCTGTGCAAAATTTCATGCTTCTAACTTAAAAAATAACGAATTTCCATACAAACTTTCATCCTCTATTTAACCCCCTTAGGGGACGAATTTTCAAAAATCCTTTCTTATTGCTCACCTACGTAATATAAGGAACTCCTGTGCAAACTGTCATGCTTCTAACTTTAAAAATGACGAACTTCCATACAAACTTCCATCCCCTTTTTAACCCTCTTAGGGGTTGAATTTCGAAAAATCCTTTCTTAGTGGGTGCCTACGTCACAAAAAGAACCTACTGTCTAAATTTCAAGTTTATATCTTCAGCGGTTTGACCTGGGCGTTGTCTGTCAGTCAGTAACGGAACTGTTTTATATATATAAAAAGAAAAAAAAAGATTGAAGACAGCAATAAAATTGACCTAATTTTTACTCGTAAACGCATTAACTTTTTGTTAGAGATATTCCTAAGAATTAATCCCGATTTCGGATATTATTTCTACACTTAAAATATTTTATTAAAATTTAAAAAAATTACCGTTTTCTTCCTCCATAATATGCGGTCCTTGCTTTTTCTACTCTGAAACAAAGACGAAAGATATTTAATAAGTGCTAAAGATACTTAAAAGTAATTAGTAAGAAATAAGATTTATAAATAAAATATTTTTAAAGATTAAAAAGTTAATATTTTGAACTTGACAGTAATAATTTGTTGATTATTATAATATCAAATTTAAACACATTATGCGAGATTGGTATTAAGTTTACAAACTATAGCTCTTGTGATAATTAACACATAACAATTTTATGTGTCGACTATCATCACATATCGAGTATCATTAACCTTCCTATCTCACATGTCGCTATTTAAATGAGCTATAAATAACCTTAATAATAATACTGGACTGTAAAATTACAAAATCACGAATTATATGTATTATTTCGGTTAGCAACAGTTATGACGTCACGACTTTCACTGTAAAAGGTGCTGTTTATAAATGATACGTCGCTTGAACCACGCATAATGTATAGCAGGCATGAGCAACATTTTCTACCCGCGACTCAGATACAAGATCCCCATTTGACATTTGCCTGGGGAACAACATGAAAAAAGACGTCGTTTGTAGTTTTTAATCGACTTCAAAAAAAAAGGAGGAAGGTTCTCAATTCAACTGTAATGTATGTCACCTCGATCATATCTCCCATGCATTTATGGACCGATTTTGAGGATTAGTGTGTTATTTAATAGGGCATACCTTCAGGGTGGTTCCATATAAGTTTTACTAAAATCGGTTCAGTGGTATTCTTTTTTTTATTTTAGTATTCAAATATCAAGACAGAAGTCGGTTAATTAATAACGTGCAAACTACGTACCTATTGCAAAGCCACTGAAAAGTAAAAAATAAAATATATAACCTTTCAAAAGCCACTAAAAAGAAATTATAAAATTTTGAGGTCGGCGCAAATTAAATAAAATAAAAGTAGATATTATAAAAAAAGTTTTAGGAAATTAAATTGGCGCCGACCTGAAAATTTTACTATTTTCTTCTTTTAATGGACTTTTTGAAGGAGGTTTTTTAAGTTATTTTTTGAACAGTACGTGGTTGCACTGTATGTTATTTTGTCGGTAGGATTTTGTACTGAGACCAATGTTTTTGCTTTCGAGTGATCATACAGCAGTAAAAAAAGTCTGGTATAATGACGAAAAAAATCAAATCCGAAATTTCGACGGATTTAGACGTTTCATAATACCAAAAAGCAAATTTTAGATGGTTGTGTGCAGAGGCCGGCACACCGTTCAGCGAATCGAAACCAAATTTTAAACTTGGGATTTTTAGAGGACTCCACAGTTTTTTTCCCCCTACTCCCCCAAATACGGGTAGTTTACTACGAAAATCTGAAATTGCGATTTTCTCGAAAATGGGTCCAACGAATTTGTTCAGATGTCATAAATTGATATTATGTCTTTGAGCCTACAATATCTACCATTCATTTGGCTCGGAAAACTCCAGAAAGAGAAAAAATATAATCAAAATTAAAAAAAATATAAATAAATATCGAGTGGAATATGGAATAGTTAAAAATAGAAACTAAAATTAATGGTTCCGCCCGGGTTCGAAGTTCGAACCAGCGACCTACTGCGTATAAAGCAGCTGCGATACCCCTACGCGACGCATCCCGTTGTGCCTACTGCTATATTTATGATATACGAAGTTGTCTCTTTGGGATGGCGCAGTGTTCTGCATTAGTATTGGGATATATACGCGATTCTTCGATTGGACGTGACGTGACCTCGACATGCGTAACCGAATGAAAAAAAACGAGGCTAAAAAGTTTCACTTAATAGATTGAATCTTAAGACAATAATTCAGATCGACTTGTTGCTCACGATGTGACAGATCTGACCCAAAGCCAACGCAATCCAAAAGCATATTTATACATAGTTATAAAGTTCATGCAAACATTACGTATGTATATGTTATTAGCACATTGTCCTGTCTGTCTGGTCGTAAAGCAGAATAGATCATCCAAGAGATCAAGCAGTCATTCCGTCACTACACATTTATTATCGGCCCACACATAATACTCACAGATACATGCACTAAGAAGTTATTTTTATCCAGACATGTACTGTACGTTTAAAAATGTATGCACTTCAACCAAAGATGTGATGCTGCTTGTGAATTGTGATCATATGTCAACAAACGCAGCACATAATACGTACATTTGTGATGATTGCAATTACATCTATATTAAAGTAATATTCAAACGCGTTTTTAGGCTATATTTAGTTTTTTTTTGGTGTTCAATGTTCATAACATTTTTATGAATTAAACAACTAATATTCGCTTTTGAATCTTTACAACAGCACATAACACAGCGATGTGGGAGGCCCTAAATATCTAATTAATTATATAAGAATAAGAAGTCATTGATGAAAATATTTCAAATGAATAATAAACACTAAAGTTAATGTAGAAATTAGGAGAGAAAAAACTCAGTGGCAAAAGAATCAAATAAAATTTCCCTTGCTTTGTTTAATGTGAAATTCATACAATTTTAAACAGATTATAAATCAAACTTAATTTTAGATGCTCTGAGGATGGTGCAATGAGCACCGAAACGTAAGCTTATAAATGCAAATTTAATCATCAGTATTGCAAATTTTATTTGAACCTTTTGCCACTGAGTTTTTTCTCTTCTAATTTCTACATCATCTACGGATCACCATTTCTCTATACCATAGAGTTCTTCAACACTAAAGTTAATAGAGATTAGAGATAGTCAAAAAAAGAACAAAAACAACGAAGCATTGTGGCGTCACTGATATAAGCACACAGCCACACTGATAGAAAAAAGTCTGATAAATTTTTTCCGATAATATGTATAATCCACCCAAATATCCGGCTCGAAGGAGCAAATCTCTGGAATCTCATCGATAGATCTCTAGATATATCTGCTAAAGATGAAACTGAGTATATCTAAAAAACATCCTGATTCGACCATTGGTAAGCTACAAGAGATTTTCATATTATCAATTTTTAACTTCCCGCTATATTTTCAAAAATTCGGGAAAATATTGGTTTCAGTTCGATTTTCGAAAATCGAGTTTTCAACGGATCTCGACGTTTTGAGGTCCTAGGTAGCTATTCTGACCATTTCGGGATGGACGTCCGCGCGTGCGTGCGTGTGTGTATTGTATGATGTGTATATGGATGTATGTAAACATAAGATATCTTTGGAATCATGAAACGATCCATTTGGACGTTCAATACGGCGATCGAAAGGGTTTATCAAAACTTAGATCTGATTAAATTTTGAGTCCCATCGCACGAGTGGTTTGAGAGTTATATACCAAAAACTTAAAAAAATATTTTTTTTTTCATTTTTATATTTTGAATAACTTGAAAACTACTCGTGCGAATGGTCTCAAAATTTAATCAGATCTAAGTCGTGAATAGCTCTTTCAATTGCCGTGAGATTCATCAAAATTGGTCAATTGGTTCACGAGATATCGCACGACAAAAAAAAAATTTTATTAAATTCAGTTTTCTCATAATTAATAAAGAAAATATTAGTTTTGAACTTGAAGAGCTCAAAAATATATATATAATAACGTTTTCGAGCTCTTTTAGCTCAAAAACAGCGCGGGAAGATTTAGGGTTGGCCCGAGGATTAACCGGTTTCCATACTTTTATTTCTGCGACTGAAATATAATTATAGAACTGAAAAATCTATATACTAAAATCGTAAACGCTCTTTTTGTCTGTTTATCTGTTTGACCACGCTACCGCAATGGTTAAACCAATTTAGATGTGATTTTCAGTGATGTATTGTGATAAGCTTGGGCTAACATTTAGTGTTTGTTTCATTTAAATCGTTTCGCAAATAAAAAAAATATAACGAAAACTGTATCTTTAAATAAAATATTACAATTTTGCAAATGTGGCTTTGATAAAATGCTTGCCGAATATTGAAATTGAAAAAAAAATAATTTTAAGACATGCATTAAGGGGCTAAATTTTCATATTTCGAGTTTAAGATTAATTTTTGTTGTTTGGAAAATTGTTTAAATAATATCTGGTGATCCAAATATACCTTTTGGAGAGGGTGAAACTTTATATTAAGAGTTCACAGCACTGGCGTAACTAGGGATTTTTTCCAGGGGGAGCCATGGCCCTTTCAATCTGAGAACTGAAAATCACTATTATGAGATCTATTATTGTCAGTAATTTAATATAGTCATTAAATGCCATAATAAAAAAAAAGAAAACAGTAAAAGTTGCTTGTTTTGTGAAGTTTTTATTTTGAGTGGCTATTTTTAAGTATATTAGATGAAAAACAAAACAACAGAATATGGCGCTTGGCTCAAGTTTTGGTATGTACCCCCAAACGGTCAGCACCCTTCCGCCACCCTGATTGTCTACTACCTATAAGTATATAATTTTATGTTTGTTATTCTTATTACTTTCAATAGTTTGTAATAATTTATTTTAAGTCGACTTTCTTTATTCTTACGTCAGCACTCTGATCTGCGTGCCGTAATTATTCTAGGGGGGGCCGTCAGCTTCCAGGGGGGCCTGGCCCCCCTTGGCCACCTCCTAGTTACGCCAATGGTCCACAGTACTTTTTTATATCGAATATTATAATGGCATGATAAAAGGACATAACTTATTCACGTCTAATTAAACAGCACTGAATTAGTTACGTCATACATACATAAATCATTTAATAAATGGAGAGACATTATCGATTCAACTTTAGGATAGGTCAAATATGAAACAACTGTTTAAAAGGTCAATTTATTACATTGACACGGTGGAACAGATCCGGAAACTGCAGTCGTACTACCAAGTTCCTTTGTTCTTAAAATGACGTTCAAAAAACAAATTATTGTTTAATAGGGAAACAGATAAATACATATTTTCATATCGAGATGCGTTTGAAAATGCTTTGACGTTGTGAAAGATTAAGGGCCTACGAGAATGAAGCCCACCGAAAAAAATATTCTTATAAAGTCTGTCGTTTTGTCATGGTTTTTCTACACATTTCCGAATTGATCAGGAAACAAGCCGTGAGGTGTGTCGTTTATTAGGACTAAAGTGCGACCCTTGAGATTCACACGACGAACTTCCCAGTTTGATAAATATTTAATAATAATAATTAAATTAGATATTACACAAAAAAGTAATCATTTTAATCATTAAAATATAATTATTATATATTTTTAATAATAATTAAAAAAAAAACGGCTGAACCGATTTTTATAAAATTTATGTCGGATCAAAATGACGTTAACACGCCTCGATTGACACCCTTACGAAGTCGATATAATTTTTTATTCGCGAGATATTGTGTAAAATCTACTTTTTTGGAGTCTATTTGGTTAAGACGAAAGAGCGGCTGAACCGATTTTGAAAAAAATTCTTTCAGATCATATTTACGTTAATACGCGTCTATTGGCACCCTAACGTATAAGTCGATATCATTTTTCATTCTCGAGATTTCGTCTTAGAAAGAAATGGCACATACGTACGTACGTCGTACACACACACAGACATCTTTCTAAAAATAGTTTAAAAATAGTGTAGTGACCTTGAAACATAAAAATTTGTTATACATTTTGATTTCGATTTTCGGACCCATTACAAATAACTTCCAATGGGAAGTTAATAAATCGATCATTTACAAATATAATGATATAATTTTATTTTTGTAGCATAAGTACGAGTATTTTAACAACATTTTTTAGGGTTCCGTACCTCAAAAGGAAAAAACGGAACCCTTATAAAATCACTCACGTGTCTGTCCATTCGTCTGTCACAGCCGATTTTTAAAAATGCAACTGAGGAATTTTTATACACAAGTTTAGAATAGCAGGTTATATTCTATATACTATAATCTATAGAACAAAGACTTTGTTCTTTCATAGACAAAGACAAAGTACGACTTATTTAAAGAAAGAAAACTATTTTTGGTAGATGCTTAAAAGCTTATATATATTCTTACCGGATTAACAAAAGATTAAAATAACGCTAACAAAACTATTCCCTCAAAACGATGCAAAGCTGACACTGTCATCGCTTACTACTCTTATAAAAGTGCAATGTGTACATTAAAAGATTATTTTTGATGACCTTGAGGAAACATTGCAGTCATACACCTCAATTCAAACTGCGCCGCAAATCACTGCTTTTGTGCAAAACTATCACATTCCAAACTTAAATCGCATTATCACAATCATGCATTTGTTGGTTATGTGTTTCATAACCGCCATTTCAGTGTAGTGTCCTTTATACTTTACATTGAGGTTAAAGCTATAGAGGGAATATAAGCATTTAAAAGTGAAGCCAGTCGCCATTGTAATTCGGCCCTCATTTTATATGTGAGAAGAAGAAGAGAATAATATTCACAATCCATCCCGTGTTTTGCCGCCATCTTTGATGAGACCTGTGACGTCAAACCTGGTGTTATTAATCTCCTACATAGTACATAAAATAGAACTTATAGGTCAAAAACCCGGACATTTCGAATGCAGCCCCGGACTATGCATTTTGCTTTGTTGTAGATTATAGACGCTAGACAACTAAGGTCATTAGCGTCTGATTACATCAAATTCAATTTGATCGAAATGCCAGCATGTTAACCATTATACACCAAGATGTCCTCTGCGCATAATGCAGCAGCAAAATACTGTCTTTTTTTGAAGTGCAACTTCTTATGCGGCATTTGTACAGTTCAGCCGGCGACGGCCGAACTGTATACAACTTTGTTCAATTGCAAATTGGCGTTCCAATCGTTGACTAGAATCATTGTTTCCCACGCATTCATACAGTTCGGTCGTCGCACAATTTTCTTTTTATTGGGATCCGTCAAATGGGTGGAGCTTAAAAAACATGGCGCAAAGGGGGGAAAACTATTGTGGTACAGTATGATAATAAGTACATCTTATTAATATAAAATATTTTTTTAAATCATAAATTCAGTTTTTCCTCATGTCATTAAAAAATAATTCGCTGTAAAGTAAGTTTTACAAGGCAATAACTGATAGTGTTTAATGCCATGATATTAGAAAACATCGCGAATTCCATTTTCGATAAACTTTTTGTTTATTTTACTTGTTTTATATTTGTAATAAACAATTTCACGATAAATTTGCACTGTTAGCATGTAAAATTTTCCCTCGTTTTGAGTACAATTTTGTGCCACCAGATGTCATATGCTCATTTGACGAATCCCAATAGTCGACTATATAAATTTATCTTTCTCAGACGCCTACCAAAATGCGAATAGACTAAAGAAATAATGGATGTGATTTTAAGAATTTTTTTAAACCCCAAACCATAATTACCTCGGGACCCGGACACATTAAAAAAATCTTCCCGGACACCTTAAAAAAAGGACTGTAGGTATCCGGGAAAACGCACCCTATGATCTCGATAATTAAAAGAAAACTAAAAATCGTGTTCAAAGGAAATGTGCATTGCGGATGCCACATGTTATTTAGTGGACAGATTCTTAAAAGCATTAGTTAATTTCTTTTTTTAAGAACACACGCTAAAACTAAATTTGTGTCAATCAACAGAAGCTATTTCCTGTTTTTGTAATTTGCAACAAAAATCGGGCTTTAACGACGTTTCGGAGAAATCAGCCTATAGCTGTGTGCGGATGTTATTAAGCTTTAAATTGAAAATAAAATAACCCGAAGTTTATGCCGGGTTTACACGCTTGCCAAGCCTTGGCACAAGCGTGTGAACGGGGGTGTTTGGCTTGGCTTGCTAACACTTGCTGCCGATCCGATCGAGTGTCGGTTTTTTGATACAAATCAAAGGAAGTTTGCAGTGGCACTGACGCACTCGCAAGCGTGTAAATGACTTCCAAATGCCAGCCTAGCGTTTGTAGTGACTTGGGCCTTGTGAACGCTTGCCAAGGCTTGGCAAGCGTGTAAACCCGGCATTACAGCCAATAGACGTTATACTCGACGTTATATATAAAATTTTGACTGAAGAGTATTCTTCATCGCGGTGGTTACCATCTGCACTCTTCATCTGAAATTCTTTCCCCTCGCCTAACAACTGCTACCGCTCTCCCGACGCTATTTTAAAGCTAAAGGGTTCGGGTAAACGCCAAATGAAACACCAACAATCACACTACAGATCCTACAGGCGAATTTTTTGAAAAAAGTTTTGATTACGTGTTAAAGATAACGAAATCTTAAAAAAATTGTTTTTTTCCAGGATTGTTTTTTGATTTTTCGCCTGTAGAATTTGTAGTGTGATTCCCGGTTCTTCATTTAGCGTTTACTCGATCCGTTTAGCTTTAAAGGTAGCGTCGAGAGAGCGGTAACCGTTTTTAGGCGATGGGAAAGTATTTGAGATGAAGAGTGCGGGAGGTAACTTAGGTAGAGAATACTCTAAAAAGAAATTTATTTTTTCCCAGTCATTTTTGTCAAACAAAAAAAATTTTCAAAAATTTTTTTTGTTATATTCAAATCTTAATGCATGTCGGCAGTTGGAAATTAATGTAATTAATTTTTCCGTCTAATTTTGTTATTTTATAAAAAGTTTTGCTTTGACTTTACTGTCATTTTTAATGAACAAATAACAATATGACGTACGGACGAGTAAAGTTGGACACAACAATATTCTATACCCTAACCTTCTGCG
Source organism: Mongoloraphidia duomilia (assembly GCA_039654895.1). Lineage (NCBI taxonomy): Eukaryota > Metazoa > Arthropoda > Insecta > Raphidioptera > Raphidiidae > Mongoloraphidia > Mongoloraphidia duomilia. Next base: position 10,531,192 of record CM077517.1, on the reverse strand, counting down.
AAATATTCTGTTTTTGTTTTATTTATTTTGTTGTTTATATGTATTTTATTTTCACATTTGTATTAGAACCACGTCAGTGGAAATACAGCTGATATATACATATTACATTCGTTATGTGTGTACAGTCAATGACAAAATTGCAACATTGTGACTTTTTTAAAACCATTTAGACATAGTTTTCGGTATATAATGATAGAACACTTGATTTGTACTTTGCAGCAATGAAGAGGACAGAGTTGTGTAACGGTTAGCGTAGCGGCCTTTGGATCACACTGTCGTGGGTTCGATCCCGCCTCCGCTCATGGATATTTTGTGATGTCATTTAGTTTGAAGTGAGTTGTTATTTGATGTAAACAAGACGCTAATGACCTAAGTTGTCGACGCGTCCATAATTTACAATAAATAAATAAAAATGCAGCAATGAAAAATGTCTTTTCACAATGCTTCTATTGAAAATTCGATTTTCGCTACTGACACTTTGAAGGTTGTTGTTTTTCTCTGTTTTTAACGTCAAAATGACAGACATAATCCCACATAAATGTCACATGGATTTGATAGATCTAATATTTTTGCGACTTTTTTGCACACTGGTTGCAAACGCTGTGTTTCGTCCCTTGTAATCCAATATATATTGACTACGTGTTCAAATAATATTCACATATTTGTCAAATTTATTTATTTGATATTTTCTACAGACAGTGGCGTTAAGAAGCCGGCACTGATGCTTCAAAAAAACGAAAATAAAACTGGACCGTTTTATGTCTTGATAAATGATAAAAAAAATAGAGAGCGGGACGTTGTTCTCAAGCTAACAATTTTAAATTAAACTTCTGATTTTTTTGTACCTATTTTTTAATCACAAGACAGATTATTTTAAAATATATTTGCCGACGACATTTTTTAATGTCTAATTCTAGGATTCTCACACAAGAAATTTAATTGATACGTCAAAGTTAAAAACATTAAAAAAAAGTTACAGAATAATTCATAATTAACTGCATGATAGTCGATCTCAATGGAAATATTTGTTTGTTAGTTCTATTTTACGTTTTTATAAAGGTAATGCGACATAGCTAAATAAGCTCGAAGTAAATATTTTTGTTGCCAATCACAAAGAAATAATAAATAGGACTGGACAATACTGAAAATTAAATAAATGCTTTTTTACCACGAAAATTAACTGGATGGTCTGAGATTACAATCGCTTGACATTTTCTCTGATTGTAACGAAAACACCGGATGGTGAATCATATTTCTTTCCTATCCACATAAATAGGGAAATTATAGGGATGATTATATTATTACTTCCCACCTCTACTATGGTAGGGAAGTAGGTAATGGATTTAGTCCGAAAAAAATATTTCGAGATTTTAACAGATTTCACGTTTTGAGACCCTAGCAATCGTTTAAGATCATTTTCTGACTGATGTCTGTATGTGTGTGTGTGTGTGTGTGTATGTGGTCAATTTTTCGCCTTCGATATCGTAAAAACGGAACAACATACGGCCATGCCGATTGTTCTATTGTGTTTATCAGCCTTTATAACTTAGATCTGATTAGATTTTGAGTCAAATCGGTTCAGTGGATCCTGAGATATTAAAAAAAACGTTCTCAATATCACGTATTAACATAGGTAAAAAAAATATAAATGAATTCTAGATGTTATAATATGAAAAAAATGTAAATATTTTTTTTCTCTAAAATATGTAGTTTTCGAGAAAAAGAATATTTTACTAAAAAAGAAAATTGTACGTAAATCAAGGTAACCATGATTTTTGCTATATTACTAGCCATCAGTATAGATCACCAAACAAAAAAGAGGGCCATGTTTTTCAAAGAATAAAAAAAGAGTGTTTATTTTTTGAAAATATTTACTAGGTGGGAAGTATAGGACTGGTCATCAGTCTAATTTTATTTTATTTACATTCGGACGCGTTTAAAATAATAATAATAATACAATGATAACACTTTTCGCGATAACATCTAAATTATTCAAATAGCTATAAAACTCAGATTATTTATATACTTATTTTTTATTTGATAATTCCGATAATTATCTACATGTAAATGGACGACAATAAGTTGCTTCATTTCCATATTTTGTCAATATAAATTTAAATGAATTTTCGGACAAGATTATAACATTTTATACAAAAAAGACTATTTATTTAATTCCTAAAATAATTACTACGCTAAAAAATAAAAGACGGAGAATATCCGGGTCATTAGATCAATAAACTTATTTTTTTGCCATACCCACTACAAAATAGCTACTTTCGATGTATGTATAGCGGCCATTAATGACCCATTTAATAGGCAGGTGTGCGAAAAATGATTTACTTTCTGCACTAGCGCAAAAAATATAACGGTTGCCATAGCAACTTCTGTTTATTCGCTGTATACGCCTGCGTGCACCTGTTATTACTTACTTGCACGAACTTCGCGGCACACTGGAAGGAAAGATGGCGACGCAAATGAACTGTCAGAATTTTTTGAAAATGACGTGAAAAGTAGGTATTTTGTAGTGGGTATGGCAAAAAATACCATATATGTCTCGTACGCAATGGTATTGCGGCTCGTGTGACTGTAAAAACTCGCTTTCGCTTGTTTTTACATACTGTTATCACTCGCCGTAATATGACACATTTTAACACGAACATTTCTTATCTGTAGGCATCGATGTAAATGTTCGAAACGTTTAAATTGTCTCAAAAATTACGAAAAAAAATCTTTACGGTAAGAATTATTATTATCTTTGTTATTAAACGATTGTATCGTTCAAAATGCGGCATTTTGCTTATTATACGCATTACAAAACAGCAGTTCTGTGCAGGGCCGTCCCTAGAGGTTGAGGCATTTTTAGACAATCGTTTTTAAGTAGGTCGCTAAGAATAAGATAAATGTTACTTGGGCGCTGTATCACGCAAAAGGTGATTAATTATATGGATATTTTTCGATTTGAAAATTTAAGTTATATATGATCATACCTATCGGTTTTGACACCCTCAGAGGGGCGCCTGGCGACGCCCCTACCGACGCGGCGCCTGTTGGCCGCCAGGATCATCGATCATCTTGACCTGCTTTACCCCCTCCCCCTAGGAACGGCCTTGGTCTTGTGTATACAAACACATATTTTGAAGCAATGTATTTCATTCTGCTGAAATAGTTTTGTCTATTAATTTTTTTAGAGGGCAGTGTAGCCTAGTGGATAGCGTACTTGGTACCAGCCTCTAGACTAGACTGTCGTGGGTTTGAATCCCACCTGCGCTCATGAATGTTTTGTGATGTTACTTAGTTTTAAGTTAGTTGTTATTTAATGTAATTTAAGACGCTAATGTCGACGCGTCTATAATCTACAATAAATAAATAAAATCTATTAATTTGTCTATATCTGCTCTTAAACGGCCGCAGTTCATATTTCATAAATTAAAAAAAGGTACGGAAAAGTGTTTATGAATCAATATTGTTATCTTTATGTACAATCATAAGCAATATGAGTAACATTAATTTTGTTTTTGTTAGTATTTAGTAACGGTTGAGAATTCAGATATTTTGTTACACTACAATTTGAATTCCTGAATGACAATAAAAACATATTGTTATGAAGTATAATATTATAATGATAGATTTGAAATAGACTTTACTCTAATGTAATTTAAAACTTTTTGACTCATGCAGTCGTCACATGATTTACATGAGTCATTAACATAACAATCTCACTAAATTACATTATTAATCAGCTGTTTTTCTTTGTTATGATTCTATAATATACCTATATTACTGTTACAAAAATTTTAAGATATGTGTCATTTCTTTACATTTATATTGGTGGATGCTTTGATTTCAATGTTTTGTAATGAAATCATTGTGTGGAAATATAATATGCTCTGTCATCTATATTCTATATGATATATATTTTATATCGTATTTATTTTTAATGGACACTCGGTATATATACCGAGTGTCCATTAAAAATGAATTATCCGGACTCGCATAATAATTGTTACAACATCAACGTTAATATAAATGTAAAAGTGGAAAGGTTCAGGTTAGAATCCTGACTGTGACCACTGATTGGTAAAATGATTTTTGATGTGAACAGCCGCGCTAGGGGAAATATGCAACGAAATTTATGGTCCGCTCCTTCGCTGCTGTTCTCCCCACCACTGCGGCACTCTCTCTCTCTGTCGGCTTCCTCGCACTCGGGCACGGGAAGAGAGAGAGTATACATACGAACGTACTGTACAGCAAAAGTATATGTATACACGTTTAGGTATGTAATATAGATACTTCGCTGTGTATTTAATTGCGTTTCTGGCTCAGGCGTGCTCAAACGCCGCAACTGCGTGTGTTACAGTGCAGTATATAGGATTACGTCAGCATAACAGTTAGTTGCTGCTTTTGAAAAATATATATTACTACATAGAGAATACCTGCACCGAGTTCAATAACGTTTTCTTTGATGTTTCACATCTGTCGGGGGTTCCGAGACCCACACCCTTTTTTTCCAATATGTTTCGAAACAATTATATAATTGGCTGCTCTCCAACGAAAAAAAATTATCAACGTTAATTTATATAAGTGAAAAGAAACGAGTGCGTATAATATTGCCCCGCATTAATGTGTACGGACCACCAGTCCATGTTCGGAAAAGGTCCATTGAGTAGCATCGCCTTTCGTACAATGAGATTCGCTACACCTTGATGACGTAGACGGGTACACTTGTCTTTTGACCATATAGGTAGATTCTATGTAACGCCGGTCAATGAAATGTATTTATGTACAATAAATTATGTGTAGGCATCTATTATTTACAAGTGACGAATTATTTAATCACTAGCGGCCCCGTCCGGCTTCGCCCGGGTGCAATACACTACACACTCGCTTCGCTCGTTCTCCTGAATATTATAAATACACTATTCACTCGTTTCGCTCGTTCGTTTGAATATTATAATTACATTACTCACTCGCTTCGCTCGTTCGCTATAATATATATAAACCTTCCGTGGAAAATTATCTAACTGATGGTGAAAACCGCATCAAAATCCGTTGCGTGGTTTAGGAATCAGATTTCTCACTCGCTTCGCTCGTTCGCTATATATATAAACCTTCCGGGAACAATTCCGTCATACATGATTTTTGCGTAACTTTAACCGTTTACGCAGCGCACGCAACGGAAGCTCTCAAGAGGGATAATTTTTCCAGTTTTTGCAACATTTTTCATTAATGCTCCGCTCGTATTGGTCGTAGCGTGATATTATATAGCCTTAGCCTTCCTCGATAAATGGGCTATCTAACAAAAAAAATTTCAAATCGGACTGGTAGTTCCTGAGATTAGCGCGTTCAACCAAACAAATAGATATAGATAGATTGAAATTTGAAAAACAGGAAAAAAATTATGAAAACGGAAAATTCGCTCTTATAGTCCTTAGAACTTTACAATTACAGAATAAGTTACGATTTAGTTTATTTTTATTAAAATTATTAACTTCTGTATAAATCATTAAAAATATGACTCTCTCATGATGTAGACTTTGTAGGCGCGTTACTATATATACGAACACATCGATCGATACCCAGTAGTGCTTCTATTGTACAAAGTGCAGAATTTACCAATTTTATAATATTATAATATAGTTTAGATACAATAAATTATGTGTAGGCATCTATTATTTACAAGTGACGAATTATTTAATCATTTAATCATTAATGTATTGATGCAGAATACAAATAAATTGAAATTATCGGAAAAATTATTAAAAGGAATTTTAAATTCCAGTAGAGAAGGTCAAATATAATTAGTTTTAGAGACGATAAAAAACGATTTATATAATGTGTTTTTTTTACTATTTGCATGTAGGTGGTTGATTCGTGTCACCGCCATCGTTGAAAAAATTTGTATTTTACTGTTAACATAATAATAAAAATAAAATATAGCACTATGCCGTGTTTTACAAGTTAATTAATAATGCTGTTGAACTAAGTACATTATTTAACAAGTTGCGCTGAACATAAATCAAACAGTAGCTTTCTGTTAGCCCAAAACGTTAAAATAATTTATAGTCAAAATTATAAAGACATGAACTCCACCAGGAGTTACGTTTTAAATTATAATACCTACTCAGATACTGAGCACTACCACCTATAACTTTTGAAAATTGTACATATACAGGGTGTTTCAAAAAACATAATAAACATTTAACATGTAAAAAAGCAGGTCAAGTTCTCGTCAGGACTATGTGTTTTGTTATCTGAAAAAAAAACTGAAATGTAAAAATTATGTCAAGTTGCACGTACAGCGCAGAAAAATATTGTGTGAATTGATAAATTTCCAGACCAAACATGGCAAGCTTTCAAGAGTCCCAATATTGCTCAGTTCTTTAATGAAAGCTTGCCAAGTTTGGTCTAGAAATTTATCAATCACGCAATATTTTTCTGTGCTTATCAAAACACTGCCAATAACGTGTAGGCAAGGAACTTGGCATAATTTCTACATTTCAGATTTTTTTTTCAGATAACAAAACACATAGTCCTGACGAGAACTTGGCCTGCTTTTTTACTTCCCACCTCTACTATGGTAGGGAAGTAATGGATTTAGTCCGAAAAAAATATTTCGAGATTTTAACAGATTTTCACGTTTTGAGACCCTAGCAATCGTTTAAGATCATTTTCTGAATGATGTCTGTGTGTGTGTGTGTGTATGTGTGTGGTCAATTTTTCGCCTTCGATATCTTAAGAACGGAACAACATACGGGCATGCCGACTGTTCTATTGTGTTTATCAGCCTTTAACTTAGATCTGATTAGATTTTGAGTCAAATCGGTTCAGTGGATCCTGAGATATTCAAAAAAACGTCCTCAATGTCACGTATTAACATAGGTAAAAAAAAAATATAAATGAATTCTAGATGTTATAATATGAAAAAAATGTAAATATTTTTTTTCTCTAAAATGTATAGTTTTCGAGAAAAAAAATATTTTACTAAAAAAAATAAAAATTGTACGTAAATCAAGGTAACCATGATTTTTGCTATATTAAGTTAGCCATCAGTAGATCACCAAACAAAAAAGAGGGCCATGCTTTTTTCAAAGAATAAAAATTAAATTGTGTTTTAAAGACCACCAACAGCTAAGGTTATTTGGGCCTAGTCAAAGAATAAAAAAAAAAAAGAGTGTTTATTTTTTGCAAATATTTACTAGGTGGGAAGTATAGGACTGGTCATCAGTCGAATTTTTACATGTATGTTTTTGGTGGGATTTCATAACTTTTTGTTCAGATACTTATAATCTTAATTATTGATTATTAGTTACAGCCTCTGTTCGTGTCAGATTCCGCCATTTTGAATTTTTAATCCGCCATGGTGGAGTTTCATTTATTTTCGATTTTTCTCGTAATTAACACCTTAAACACTATCTATATGTTTCAAATTTCAAAGATCTAGCTCGAGTGGAAGTACCCTAAGTTTTATTTCGTGCCAAAGTCCGCCATGTTGGATTTTTATTCATTTTCGATTTTGTTCGTAATTATCATCTTAAACACTATCTATGTTTTAAATTTCAAAGCTCGATTTGAAGTACCCTAGATTTTTGATGATCTATCAGTTAGTCAGTAAATGCCAAAAATTGTGATTTTTGGACATTCGTATCTTTGAAACCATTCCACCTAGACGCATGAAATATGGAATACTGCTTTTTTTTGTAACCTTACCCTCTCCCCCCGAAAAAAATCAGTCCTGTAACGCAACTAACCTCGGAGATAGAAGGAGCTGGTCGAAAAGGACTCGAAATGGTTCGTGTAAATATTGCACAGTCGCGCTCGGTTTTGCTTGTTGCAAGAACTTGGCCGGCGCACTCCGTACGCTTAGATAAAACAATAAGTATACTTCAATTTGCAAAATTAAATTGCCATCATAGAGCTTTTCAATGTATTAACATAGCATTTTAATAATGAAAAATTATCCATTAAAGTAATCCTGTCGATTAAAAATAATAATATCGTTTTAATTCAAGTTTTCAACTTAACAATCACAAAAAACGGCCAAGTGCGTGTCGAGCCACACATAAAATAAACAAATAACACATTCATAATCTACTCAAAAGGCCTTTTTCAACGATACCCCACAAAAATAGGTACAAAAAAACATTTTTTTTTGACCCTCGTTCGCATGTATGGGTGCCCCCTTAAATAAACCTTTTGTTATTTTCTCCGTCTTTGGATCGCGGTAATACGGTATTACATATTAATGTGTGAATTTCAAGTCCCTATCTCATTTCGTTTAGAAGTTAGAGACCTGTGACAGACACAGACAGACGGACGGACGAACGGACATCGTTGGCACAACAATAGGGTTCCTTTCTGGTACGGAACCCTAAAAACAAATGTTCAATTCAAAAATATTGATTTACCGACTAAAGTAGTGATAGAGCACTAACTTTGTATTCAAATTGTATTGGGTAATTCGAATAGCGGTGGAGGTAAACGCAAGGATTTTTTTTTTCTACTACCTTCTGGATAGGAAACATCTCTGACAGAGCATATGGTCCTGCAGGAACTATACATACCCGGACCTACCCTAAGTCTAATGTATAGAAGATTTTACTTATACTCGAAGCAGGGCCGGATTTAGGAGAGGGCAACCGGGGCTACAGCCCCGGGGCCTCCACAAAAGAGGGGCCCCCACAATAGAGACTTCGGAAAAAAAATTCTCTGAATTCTCGGTTATTAAATTTTGTCGTTGAAAATATGCTAAATCGCGTTAATAATTTTAATAAGTAATAATGAACTCGACTGAAAAAAATTGTCCACTTTATTTGGAAAATAATTTAGGACCAGGGGGCCTCCACTCCTTTGTTGTCCCAGGGCCTCCAGACCTCTAAATTCGGCATTGACTCGAAGGAATAAAGATAGTATTGGATTGTTAATTTATAAATTCCCACATTCTTCTTAACAGGAACAAATGGTGAATGACATTATTGTGCGTTAACAATAATTTTGTCAAGATGTGAAAAAGTTAAAAATTGTGAAAACATGAAAATTAACTCCAAGTCTTCATGGTTTATGGGCTTGTAGGCCGTGGTTCGGTGGTATTTCCACCTGACGTTTCGTCTACAACTGCGGTAGATATTCTCAAAGGCGATGTGGCAGCGATCGAAGTGTCCTCCTTGGTGGTTCACAGGTCAGTGTGTCAGTGACTGGTGTCCTCCTTTATTTTATGCCTAGTACCAGTGTGTTCTCTGTTCGGTCGTAGTCCGTCCCTCTGTAATTGGTCAACTGTGCAGTGTGTAGTGGTGGGGGTAAGTTCTCTACTCGGTCGTATTCTGTCCTTGTACGATTGGTCATTGGTTTTGTATGTCGGAGTGCTAGTGTCCAGGTTTTACAGAGAACACACTGGTACTAGGCATAAAAGAAGGGAGGACACCAGTCACTGATACACTGACCTGTGAGCCGCCAAGGAGGACACTTCGACCGCTGCCACAGGTAGAAATACCACCGGACCACGGCCTACAAGCCCGGAAACCATGAAGACTTGGAACAATGCCGGCCATGAAAGCTTGCACACCTGGATGAAAATTAACTGTTACAATAACAATTGGGAAATGCTACACTACAAAACACATCCAGTGATGTTCATTGATAAGACTTTTAATACTGTCTATAATATATTGTAGCCAAAAATCAGCAAAGTAAAAGTATAATCAAATTATAACGAGAAATCTATATACGGTTTTTAATATAAACATAAGAAATACAATCAATATGATTAAACACCTATACCGTAACTAAATTCACTATATTAGTGAAATTAACATAAGAATATCAGACGAATTATCGCCATGATATTTACATAGAAGGCTATATAGGAAAAATGTAAATGCACCGCCGGGAATCGAACCCAGAACTCCCAATTTCGCGTCGGGTTAGTTTCCAGTTACTACACAGTACCCAACAGTGTACATTTAATTCTTCCTATATATGCAACGATGACCACAGATCCATTAACTGCGAGAGCTATTATTTTATAACAACATTACGAGAACAACATTATGAGAAAGCCAGCATTCATTCGTAATGTTGTTATAAAATAATAGCTCTCGCAGTTAATGGATCTGTGGTCATCGTTGCATATATAGGAAGAATTAAATGTACACTGTTGGGCACTGTGTAATAACTGGAAACTAACCCGACGCGAAATTGGGAGTTCTGGGTTCGATTCCCGGCGGTGCATTTACATTTTTCCTATATAGCCTTCTATGTAAATATCATGGCGATAATTCGTCTGATATTCTTATGTTAATTTCACTAATATAGTGAATTTAGTTACGGTATAGGTGTTTAATCATATTGATTGTATTTCTTATGTTTAAAAGTATAATGTTGTGTAGTACGCATAACGCATATTATTGTTGTTACATAAATAAAATTTAAAAGGGGTTGAATGAAATAAAATCTAATCCGGTAATCTTTATTAATTTACAAAGGGTGTAAATGACTACAACGGCAATCTAATATGACACAACGTGTCATATACCACAAATAAGAAATTTTAAGGATGTTGGATTTAAGGGTTGGGTTGTACCATTTAGGGAGAGATATAAAAAATGCACTACTTTTCAAAGTAGTCTATGGGGTGGTGTTCACCTATAGAAATATAATATGCGGATACATTAAAAGTATTTTAATGTTGACGAACCTATAAAAGCTTATGGTGAATAATTGAATACAGGATGTTCTCCTTATCGTGTGAATCCTATATAGTAGAAAGTAATGCAATCTAACTTATCTGAGTTTTAGAATGGCCGAGAGTGTAGCAATGCTGTTGTTTACATGGCGGTGTTATGGTTCCTCTATTACATTTGTTGTGTGTCAACTTTTGATTTTGCATTGATTTTGCTTTGGTTTTATTGTTTTTACTTTTCTTTTGTTTACTTTTTTATTTTTAGACGCTAATGACCTCTGTTGTCGAGCGTCTATAATCTACAATTTATTCATTCCTCTATTACAAGTCCCCAGTTCTCGGGTTCTAGCCCGAGAGCTGGTAAAAGCGTCAATTGGATTTTCAATTTATTATTAAAAAAAAATAATGAATTGAAAATGAATTGGTGCTAGGCCCAAATAACCTTAGCTGTTGGTGGTCTTAAAAAAAAAATCTGATTTTTCTTCCTATAGATAACTTTAATTAACTTATAATAATTTGTTTCTTTTCCACAAAAAAATGTACCAAAAATACGACTTCACACATTTTTTTGAATTATATTTCTAATTAAGGCTTTAGAATGTCCGGCCTCAAAACGAAGCCGTTATTTATACCTATGGCGGAGGACAGTGTGGTCCAGTGGTTAGCGTCGCGGCCTCTGGATCAGACTGTCGTGGGTTCGAGTCTCGCCTCCGCTCATGGATGTTTTGTGATGTCATTTAGTTTTAAGTGAGTTGTTATTTAATGTAATCAAGACGCTAATGACCTAAGTTGTCGACGCGTCTATAATTTACAATAAATAAATAAATGTACCTATGGCGTTTCCATGGTTTGTTTGTTATGTGTATAAACCCCACGAGCTACCGGGTTCTAATCTAATGCAGGTTAAAAAGTATCATTATTGGATTTTCAAAAAAAAATAATTGTGTTTTAAAGACCATTAACAGCTAAGGTTATTTGGGCCTAGCACCAATTCATATTTTCAATTCATTATTTCTTTTATAATAATAAATTGAAAATCCAATTGACACTTTTACCAGCTCTCGGGCTAGAACACGGGAACTGGGGACTTGTAATAGAGGAACCATAGCAACGCCATGTAAACAACAGCATTGCTACACGCTCGGCTATTCTCAAGCCCTATTGGATTTTCAGTTTATGATTAAAAACAATAACAAATTGAAAAAATGCAATGGTACTAGACTTAGATAACACGTACAGTTTTAAAAAAATCTAATCAAGATCACTTGGGGACTAAAAATCGGATTGCATCATTGTTTGTGTAGAGTTTACACAACAGATACTCAATAAGCAAAATTTAACTGGATGATTTATATTTTTATCAGTTTTAAATTCTATATTATACATAATATATTTTAATTTAAAAAAATCAAATTTAAGATAATAGTTACGATTTTTGCGGAATAAGAATAAGATAATAATAGGAACATTAAAATGAACCGAAATAATACATCCGCTATATCTAACTAATTATAATATTATGTATTAAGAAAGTAAAATATTTTTTTTTGAAACATATTTTAAGAAACAAAGTATCCCCCTATCCCCCTATATTATTAAACGAGTAAATCTTGTATATATGTTTCTATGTATCTATATAAATATTTTCTCGAAAACGGCTCTAACGATTTTGATCAAATTTACCGAAAAGGGGTTTCGGGGGGCAAAAAATCGATTTAGCTAGGTCTCATCCCTGGAAAAATTCGTTTTCTTATCGATTTTATCATTTTAAAAAACAGTTTTTTTAACGTCATAAAACAGTGTCGTATTGTGAGTAGGCTTTGGAAAAAACAAACTATTTTCATTATTTATGTCAAATCTGACAGTCAATCTTTAACTTATTAAAATAATCAGTAATTATTTGAAAAGTAAAAAAATAGCAACAATAAAATCTAAACATAATAATTATGTAAGTAGTTTTAGATAAAATTTAAATAAATAGGTATGTTATTTTTATATTACCTATATAAAATATGTATAGGTAAGTACATTAAATGTAGTATGACGTATAATCTTACCTAGACCTTTTTTTCTCAAAAACGACTAACGATTCTGATAAAATTTACAGAATGGGGATTTTTCGGGGCGAGAAATCGATCTAGGTAGGAATTTTGGTTCCAGAGGGGAGCAATTAAAAAAAAGGTGTTTTTTATTTATTATAACTCGCTCAATTAAAGTCAGATTGATTCGAAGTCCATTTTTACATAGATTTTATATAATATATCACAAGTGTTAAAATTGTAATTGAACACTAATATAAGAAGTGTCTTGCACAATATGTAAATAATAACAAAACGGCGGCCCAAAGGGCCGCACTTCTGGCGCCGCGGGTCTGTGTAAAAACACATCGATTTTTAAAAACTATGGTGAAGATACATGCAAAAAAAGTTTTGCGCAGGTTATAGTCTGACGTTTGTTATTAAAAGAATCGATTTTTATGAGTTTTTTAGTAGGTACCTATGCAAAAAAAATATTTGAAATTTACTGGAAGTTGTTAAGATGACATCACAGAGAAAAAGTACTTCGATAAAGTTGATATTTGGTATCAATGCTTAAAATTGGATTGTTAAAATGGCAACGGGCGAGCAAAATTTCATCTGATTCGAACATTTTTACAAGATATTCAATCTATGAAAATCGGTTTTTGCGAGTTCTTCAGTCATCAAAACAATAACGGCGGTAGATTTGCAAATGGCGACCTAAATAATATTTACAGGAAAAAATGCTTGATTCAAGTTGATACTTAGTTTTTACGCTTAAAAATACACATAGGTAGTTAAAATATTTAACAGAAACAATTATTTTAAATTATGTTTCAGAAATAAATTCGTTTCGGAATAATATTCTGAGAAAATAATCTCTCACAGCATACAAGTACTATTTTTATTGAACTCATCCGAGCAAAGCTCGGCACCCAGATATTGGATATGATATGTGTATGTCTGCCCTTGGGCTTCTCTTTAGTTATTATTCTCAGAGTGTATATAATTAGAAAGAGCCTGCAGCTTAAACGTGAATTCCGAATCACGAGAAATATTTTTTATTCCATTTTTTACTAATCAAACACAAGGCTTGAGTTTCTGACTTCTGTGGACATAACATGCATAATATAATGATATTCCCATTGTCCATACCGCATTCACATAACAATTAAGTATGTGAATAATTTTAATCCATAAACAGCAAGGCTGTCATCCTGATTCTTTTGGCTATTATAAGAAAAAATCAAACGCCACTGCCAGGAATATCATTATATTATGCATAAATTGTGTCCACAGAAACTCAAGCCTTGTGTTTGATTATTAAAGAAATCGACTTTCCAGCCGAACAGTTTGAGTTATAACTTAAAAACTATCTGCTCTCGCATGAAGAGCGATTCGTTGTTGAAGTCGCTATATATAGGAAAAAAGCAAATTCTACACTGTGGTCACGTGGTGTAATGGGGAACACAACCAACCGGAAACTAGATATTTCGGGTTCCATTCCCAGCAGTGGCATTTGAGTTTTTCTTATAATAGCCAAACGAATTAGGATGACAGCCTTGCTGTTGATTGATTAAAATTATTCACTTTTACTTAATTGTTATATGAATGCGGTGTGAACAATGGGAATATCATTATATTATGCAATTTTTAATTGACTTTCCAGAAGTCTTTTTGGATAACACAGTTTAAAATATAATAGTAGTTTTGAACAACCAAAAACATAAAACATTTTTCAAATCTAGCTATAGATTTTGAAGAAAACAGATGTTATTTCGAGACTATTGCATTAGAATCAGACATCTTTGTGTGTTAGCTCATGACTAGGCAATAGCCAGCCGGTTCTCTCAAACAAAAAATATGATGTAAAAAATAGATTAGTTCAATGCTTATAGTAGGATCAAGTAATTTAAAACAAATCTAATTTACATAAAAATGCATCAGCAAACAAGCAATTGGTTAGCTTTGTAACTTTGTAACATATCAAGCATTCTTGATTTGTTTCAATATGAATATGATTATATTATTATGTGTACAGTTGGGGTTCAAAGATAAATGAATATTTTTACTTTGTACAATCTTCTATATTATACGGCTGTCGAATAAATTATAAATAGAGCTTGAACAGATTGTTTCGTTCCATAATACCCACCGAACAGGTATCACCGTATTTTCACCGCAGAAAACATAGTTTCCGGCAATTGGAACTAAAGTATTAAAATACATGATTGACTGAACATGGTAATAGAGTACAAGTTGGCTGGAGTTTTTTTCTCGTGCAAATTTTCGCACTCTTGTCTCTTACATTTCACGCACTGTACAGGGTGTCCCACGACATAACTGCCATAGCCTGGGACTGTGTTGCTAGGGTGATTTCATGTCAAAAATGTCTAATGAACATATACCCGGAACGCTATCCTAACTGAGCTAGAAGCATTTGAAATTTTAAATAAGTAAGCCCACTAATGCAGGTATTAGGTTCGACTGTTGGTTTTGTTATTATTAAAAAGACCAGGTGGCTGTGAATCACTCTTCGCAGAGCTACCACTTCAATTCTAAGAAGAGCTAGACTATGTATACAGCAACTGGGTGGACATTTTGAGCAACTAATTCAATAAAGCGATTTCTTTTTAAATGGTTTTTAAATTAGTAGGAATTTACTACTATACTTATCTAAAATTTCAAATGCTTCTAGCTCAGTTAGGATAGCGTTCCGGATATATGTTCATTAGACATTTTTGACTTGAAATCACCCCAGCAACACGGTCCCAGGCTATGGCAGTTAATAGGGACTTAAAGTGCAAACAGTGGAATAATTTCAATAAGGAAACAGAAATAGCGTACTATATCCTGTGCGAAAGTGAGGCTCTGGATTACTGAAGGCAGGTAATTTATAGACAATCTAGAATGGGTCCAGATGACTATATCAACCAACCAAGTTCATGGTCTGTGCAAGCTAGTGCAAGGAACGAGAATACTGGATCGGGTGTTATTAGAGATTGGGAGCTAGCACAATGAGTCCTAGAGGCTGCAGTGCTCCCGGCGATAGGACTAATCACAAAGCAAAAAAAATTAAAGAGACTTTTTGAATTATGTAAATTATTCTATGCTAAAAATGAAAACCTAATGTATATATAAGTTATTGGAAAACCGTACAAAAGTACGGTGTAAAAGAATCTTAAGATCGCATCTCGAACAGATTTAACTCTAAGCAGTTAAAACACTTGAAGGTAAACGGAGTCAATGAAAATAAAAAGTAATTATTTTCACTCAACCCTACGCGATTAAGTTAACACATATGGAGTACCTACATAATATAATGTATATAAACGTCGGCGAGGTAAATGTTTTTAGACAAGCTAGTAGAGTGTGACAGAGTGCGGTGTAAAGCGATAGGCAGCTAGAGAAAGAGAAAGAAAGAGAATGTCGCTGCGACCCCTGTGTCTAGACAGTGGGGTGTGAGAGTAGACTGTAGAGTGAAGGTAAAACCGGTCCTCTATGCGGATCGGAGGGTTATAGTCTGTAGCTGGTGAGTGTTGCGCGGCGAACGGTTAGGGTAGGGCAGTTGATCAGCCCTTGGCGACTACCCTACAGTCGCTGTATCGTCGCCGTCGTAGTCCGTCTGTTCTAACTCTACGTCATTATCGAGAGGCCCTACAGTACTTACTATACGCGCCGTGCCGAGGGTGACTTCGACTACTGTTTGAGAAAGGTCCATGCCTTCGTCGTTCGTTCCTTCTCAATGTCAACCCATCGCAGCTTTCCACTCATAAACAGCAGCTACTTGTTTGATATCCCATTTCATTATGACGCCTAGTAACATAACCTACTCTTCGGCAAGAGCTTTTTATTTTTATTACTTGTGACAAACATAGTCTATATAGGTACCTTCTTTTTTATAATAAGTACATAATATCGATTGATTTTTTTGTGGTAACTGCTTGAAATGAAACTTTTTTATACTTCGTTTGTTTTATAGATACTTGAATTTTAAATAAATTGATTTTTGACGAGAAAAAAAGCCATCGAGAGTTTCTTTTTTGTTTCTATTTAGATTTAAAATTATAATACAGGGTACATCGAAAAATTAAGCTACCAAACGTCCCGTCTGAGGAAATAGTTACACACAAAACTATCAATACCACGCTTTTGTTGCATTTTTGTTTGTGAAAATGCTTGTAATTAATAAAAGTTACCTTAGGAATGTATTCTAGGTTGCATTATTTTCTATTATTTCAGAGTTTACATGACAAATTGGGCAATCAGTACAAATTTAAAATTAAAATCATTCATTTTGTTACAATCGATCTCTTTTTTTAACTTGTGCATTTAAATAAGTATAAAATTAAAATTTTTAAAAGAGATGCATTGGTGACGGAAGGGGGTCTGGGGGGTTAAACCCCCGCCCATTGGAAACTAACATGTTTAGTACTCTTTACAATCAGTTTTCATAAGTGATCATGGGTCTATAGCACTCCCCCCCCCAAGTCGTTCCACCGCCAATGAAGAGATGCTTTACACCTTCAATATAATAAATATCTTTGGAGGATTAGTTACAGAAATACTCTTATGAAAGAGTATGAAGTTTCAACTGCATATTCCTTTTATATTTTTAACGAATAATCCCTTTGGTTTCAGTCAATCTCCAGTTTCGCAAACCAATATCAGCCAGCATCGTTTTGGTTTGTTCCTCCCGTTTTATAAAAACAAACACATACGACAATTAATCTTCGGTATTGATTCATATTCGTGAAACTCGCCGTTAGTTTTATCGGCCAAATCTAATGGGATTTATGTACTGAATAAACTTGATTAAATTTCTGAAACTATTTCTTAGTTAAAGACAATTTATAGAAGAACACAGAACAATTCATAGGGACAGTCACATTAGTTAGAAAATGTGATGTAAAAATTGAGTTTTTAACTAATTAAAAGGCACATAATGTCAATGATCCCACACAAAATCGTGTATTTTTGGCATCCGTTTGCTTGTGCTGAAATCCTACAAGCATAATATTGAAATAAACAAAATTGAAACATATGTATTTCACAATAAGAAAAAGTACAGATCAGCGTGGAACGTACACATTTTTTTTGAAATCGTATATAAAATATGTTTAATGTAAAATAAAACAAAGAATTTCAATGTAAGCGAAAATATTTTGTCTATTTGTTTGGTACATTTAATTTAAATCGAGATGCATAAAAATCATCTAAATAACTACATCTGTGTATCTAAAAATATTTTATGTAATAATATTGTCTTTATTTTACTCGCGGCCTCACTCAAATTTAATGTCCGTTTTGACGGGAAGATAAAGATCACTGTTATAGATTATTGACGCCCGACAATTAAGGTAAATGATTTGTTAATACTTACTTCATGTATTCTGTAGTATTTGCAAACGTTCAGTGACTGACTGAACGTTTGCAATTTTATGGCTATTAAAGAATATTATACTACAGAATAACGTAAGTATGACGTAAGAATGACGTAAGTATTAACAAATCATTTACCTTAATTGTCGGGCGCCAATAATCTACAGTGATCTTTATCTTCCCGTCAAAACGGACATTAAATTTGAGCGAGGCCGCGAGTAAAATTACATCAAATATTGCCTCAGATATAAGATTCTTTGATAATAATTGGTGATTGTCGATATTAAAAGAGGGTAATAAAATTTAATCTATAATTAATGAATTTATGAAATTCGTTCTAAGTTTCAACATCAGCCTTTAATGGCTGACAACTCTTCTTATTGTTTGAAATCTCAATTTTCTTTATGCTTAGACGCAGTCGAAACTACTAACATACTATCTAATGTCGGAGATGGCATGACAACTCACAGCGGTTTAATTAAATTCACGTAACACGTAGACGACTAATAAGTTATTAAGCCTGCTACACACTATCGTAGAATGTATACTTTAATTACTAAGAGGGTAATCTGTTGGGACCTCTGTCTTAGTTGGGCTACGCAAACGAGTTATGGTACGTGCAGTACGCAGCTGGGAATCTAGATGGTAGCGTAGATCATAGCAGGGCTTGCTTAAATTAATGCATGGTTATATATTATGCGAGCGTACACAACGAAGCAGTGAGTGTAGCAGATATAAGCGCTGTTACAAGAGCTGGTAGATTCAAGAATGTATCTCACCATTCTTTCAGCGCGCTGACTACTACAATCAACGTGTGACAACTGTCAAATGGCCGTTACAAGTTTCGCAATGGATGTGACTAGTTTAATAAGTGAAATTTTGCCAGTTTTTATTTAATTTGTTTTGAGTTTTTTCTAAGACGTATTTAAAAGTGTTAGGTTCCATACGTAAATATTCAAAAAACCGGTTTAGGTAAAATTTTAATTATTGGTATAAATGATGAAATTCGCCATGTTTAGATTGTTTTCTATTAATAGAGTGGACATGATAGCTCCTACCCAAATTTGTATTTAAAATATACCGCTTTGTAGCAGAAGAACACAAATATTCGTCTTCGCTATCTGACATTTCAAACGCGACTTAAGCTTGTATCAATGCTAGTATCAAAGCTTCGTTGTGCAAACCTATAAGCGCTTATAATTTCAGCCACCATCTACCATACGTGCTACCATCTACAATCCCAGCTGCGTACTACACGTACCTTAAGACCGCAAATCACAATATTACTAAACTATCATTGCAAAGTAATTTACGTTCGTAACAGCTGTTTAACATTTTTTGTGGATATGGAAAAAAAATGATTGCACTGTTTATTTATTGTGCAACTAGTGCGGGAAACGGGTGATTGCTTACTCGTATAGTTTATCGCCAAAATCGTGGGCAATCGCTCGTTTTCCGCATTAGTTGCACAATTACTATTTTGGTTTTGATATACAAATTTGGATTTGGTTATGGGGTAGGACAATTTTGTTGTTTAGTTAGAAGAACACCTTAAAATCGATTACGTCAAAAAATTATGTGTTATAAGATCAATAAGACGTTCAATCTAAAAGTATTACCGTGTTCATACAATATTTCATATATTTTAACAGTCGTATGTTCGTAAGTAAAACTAAGAGAAGAAAATATTATGTTCGTAAGTCGCTTAACATAACGTCTAGACTTAAATCAGCTGTTGATTTTTTACACTCTATACAGCACTCATTTAGTATGGCCTGGCTGATTTGCCTTTTGGCCAGTATCCGAAATTTGTATCTTAATGGCCGGCGCATACATACAGCTTTTAATGGCACAACTGTTCAGTTGTTTGTCAAAAGGCCATGCAAAAGGCTGCATCAATCGTCTTTTGCAGATTTTTTCTGTCGAACAACTATCGTCGGCAGTTTATGTCTACAGCTGTGTATTGACGGGGGCATACACTCGACTAAACAGTTGTTCGACGGCCCATATTAGTTTAATAGTGAAATTGTGGCACAACTGATTGATTGTATGCGCACCTCTAACAACTAAATAGTTCAGTTGAGCTGACACAACTCGACTAAATTGTTTAGTCATGGAAACAATTGTGTGTATGCGCCCGGCCTAATTCCATCCATGAGCGTTTTCTCATCGAGTACCTTATTTCGTCTATAAAATATGACATTTTATGGCGTCAGAGCAAGTAGCCGAAAGTTTATATTAACTTAACATTGTTGTAAAGTATTATAGGTTGCCAAATACAGTGCCGCGCTGGTAGCTTAGTCTGTACTAGAAAGCGGTGATTAAAGTTGCAAAGTCGAAAGAAGCCATAAAAAAGATGCAGTGTAATCGTGAACTCGATAACGGTAAAAAAATTTTTTAATTATTACAAAAACTTGATTCTTATGTAGACGACATCACATTCTGTCCATTTTAATACTACGTTAGTTCCAGAGATGTACAAAATGGTTTTAAAAAAGCATTTAAATACAAAATGCAAAATACTTTTCAGATTTACTATTTCAAATGCAAAATACCAAATAGTTTTGCGTTTTGTATTTCAAATGCTAAATGCAAAATAGGTATTTTCAAAATACTTTTTCAAAATAAAATACCTTTTTACCAAATTTCAGATATTTTTATTTATTTTAGGTATTTATCATGAGAAATAGAGACACAATGCCGAGCCGAACAAAAACGTCTAATAACATGGCACCTTATGCATGACATTTTGGTCATATTTATCAGTACGCGTATCAATAATTTCACGTGAAATCAAATCGTTGGCGTCAGCGGCGTTGCGTTTCATAGCCATAGATAATGTTCGTCGTTTTCGTTTGACATTGACACTAGTCAGACATAAGGCGCGCACTCTGACCAAAGAAGAAAAAAGGGTGCGCATGGCTAGCAGGCGCCTCTATCGGTCAAATTCGGCAATACAAGTGTCATTCGTTCATTTCATTTTGTTTGACTGGTGGTGATGTTGGCTAAACTTAATCACAAAGTATTTTGCATTTTGAAATGAATATTAAAAATGCAAAATACATCTTGAAAGGTATTTCAAATAAAATACAAAATGTTTTTTACTAAAAGGCATTTAAATGCAAAATACAAAATAGGTATTTTGCATTTTGTATTTGCATTTTAAATAGAAGTATTTCAAATAAATCGCATCTCTGGTTAGTTCATTTCCAAACTGCTGTAGTACCTACTGGAATTCCGTCTCTTATGTTGTGACTAGCAAAAAGAGCATGGGTAGTACAACAATTAAACTGAACTGACTCCCGTGTAGTAGTTTGTCTGTCTGCGTGTATATAAATATAATTCTAGTTTCTAATTTCAACCTTGGGGCGCGGAACTAACAACAGACTAGGTACAATATAATGTATATGCGTGTATATATATATGTCGAGACACATCTGTCTGACGGTATCCATTTTTAACGCTTCAACTTCCCGTGCGTAGTCCGAGGTCACTGCTCCCTGAGTCGGGTGTAACATACGTATTACAGGGTGTGCGCCGTACACAATGCCCCTAGCCTTATGTTATTTGGAACTTACACCCCGAACAATACCTTCATGGAACAAGCTAGTTAGTTAGCTGCGGTCATTAATGATCTAGTACGGAGTGAGGGGACTTTATCGTTAAAGAAATCATCTATCGATTTTTTTTCTTTGATTTAACTTTTTCCTTTTGGAACTAATTAAGTTGATTCATCAAATTTTATTTTATTTCTATTGAATTCTTTATGTGATATATATATCCTGATCAGAAGTTATCAACATCAGTTTTTTCGTTAGATCGGCGACTTTGAAAATACTTTTTTTTTTAAGTATCAAATCCATTCACAGGAAACAGCTTGGTATTGTGGAATAGATATTCATAAAAAATTTTTACAATATACTTCTCAATCGAAAGTCATCAACATTTTCTTTTTGAAATGCATTTCTTAATGATCCTTTTATTTATGTCACAATATAGACTTAATCGTTAGAAATAGCAATAGCTTTTTTCTTAGGATTGGTAACTCCCAAAAACATCAACATTCTTTTGGAAAAGTATCAAGTTCATTGTAGCTTCTGTCGTTTCTTAATGTTCCTTGTTTTATTTTATTAATCAATATAATACAGTTCCTCATCAGAAGTAATTTCGACAAAAGTATGACACAACAGAAATTCTTCTTTTTATTGAGATATTTTTTACGGTTTGGTTCGATTCTCATGTCATCTAATTGTAAATATTTACAATTTTCTACTAACTGAATTGTTAGAATTTTAATAAAATTTCTACAAAAATTTATTCATGATTTCTATCTAAACTGGATGTTATGAAAAAAACAACTAGAAGTAAGTACTTATCTCGGTATCTTTATTGAAAAAGTAATTTAGGTTTCTTAAAAATGCCTAAATCAACTTATTCCGTCTTAGTCATCAAAAAAAATGTATTTTTAATTCATTCTTTGTTCCACAATGCTCGGCTAAAGAATCCCCACAAGATATGTTATATAATTTCTTCATGAAGCCAATAGTACCTATTTATGTAGACTTTTAGAATTAGCTTTTATTGCATAATTAAAATTCATGTTAACAATCCTCCATAATTTTTATGATGATTTTGTTTCATTTAAGATTATTCGATTAATCTAATAAATTTTTAAACATGATAACATGAAGAAATACATATTTCATTTAAATATTTAAGAAAAATTAACAATGTATACGCAAACAATTGAAGATAGTAAAAGAAGATTTCTTTGAACTCAAAAACAATTCAGAATTGTGCATGGAGTCCAATCAATGCGCGGATGTTATTTAAGGGAAAACTTACTGACGTACATTAAACGTGTGTAGATTACATTAAGTTTTTGTACGCACTTAAGTGAGTAGAAATATAAATGAAAAGTTACAAATCATTCATTCAGCCGTTTGAGATGACACAATGTGCTTGAAATAAATCATCAAATCACCAATTCGCATTATTATATTATATTATTATTAACATGGCATGTATGATGTAATGTGGTTGATGGTACAGTAATATCTACACAACTATTTGAATTATGTTTCAAAAAAATAACTATAGATTCAGTTATTCCAGGCAAATTGTGCGACATGTTTGTGTTTTTTACTTGACAAATAAATAAGGTTAACATTTATGTAAGACTCCTCAAAATATTCTCCGAAAAATCAGCGTCATCAGATTATTAAACTCTTTTGATAAAATGTTCTATGAATCAGGAATCCAAATTATTGTAGTACAAAATCAAAAATTACTTAATTAAATATGAAAATAATATGTATTATAACCATGAAAAATATAGTCATTATTGCATATTGAAGACACGGAGTTTTATGGGCATTCGGAGAGAATTTTGCTGGTAAGAAATAGTTTGTTAATAAAATTAATATGAAAATAAAGGTGAATGAAATATTAAAATTTAAATAAGTAAATATCAAGCTATATTAAATATGGCAGATTCTATATCGCTTGATTGTGGGAAGTATTATTGAAATTACAATTATGTTTTTATAATTAATAATGAATTAAACTATAATATGGTTTATCTTCTAATAGGTACGCATATAAAATAGACGTTTTCAAATACAAGTCGTTATATTATTATTACAAGTTGTTTTAATTATTGAGTAACTCCTGTATTTCGTTAAAAGGTATTTATAGATAACACTCGGGAATAAAAAAAATGACGAACTCTCATAAAGAAATAAAATGGCTATTCTAAATAATATAATTTCGTTGATACCTAAAGTGTCACACTATTATTATAGATGTCACACGAAATGACGGAGACGGTTATCAGTGCGGAAGAAATGGAAACTATCTGCGGGGTTTCCCCCTCGTTGAATCGAAAGCCGATTTACGATGCCGCGCTGATATAAACTGTGTACGCAAGAACAAAAGATTATAATTTAGAAAGTCTGAAAGTAGACTGCAATAATTGTACCTACACGGTTTATGCAACAAAATTAATTATTTACATATAATTCTCATCGGAAATTTAGAGATTTCAGAAATCTATACGACATGCATTTTATTAATCAATAACAATAAAAGAGAAAATTATTTTGCCAAAAATATCTTTCGAAGAACATAGGTATTTAAACTTTAATTATTTTTTAAACCTATACACAAATATTTTCAAAACTCGCTGTATACTTTTTAAGAAATATAAGTATACAGAAAAATAAAACCACATATTTTTCAAAAAAGACTAGTTACTGAACATATTTATCTGTTGATGAAAAACGTTCGTAGCCGAACATTCATGAATGTTTAATGTTGTTTTTTACTTTCTCGCGACCCTAAGGAGTGTAAATACATATAAAATTAAGCAGTACTAAAAAAATTAATTATGTAAAGCTAGTACATTTTGTTTGTTTAAAATAACTATAAGCATAAAAAAATAATGCCAAATATTTATATAATTGCTTTAATTTATGGAAATTAAGTACCTAGGTATAGTCAACAAAAATTAGTACTGTAAAAATAAATACCTATACGTTAAGAAAATGTTTTCTTGTCTATTGCAATTTTGATCCTCAAATTGCAGAAGTGGGATATGAAAGAATCAAGTAATTCCTTAGACGATTTTATAATAATTTTAAACTAATCTAGAATCCGTTAGCTGTGTGGTCACAGTTCATAATACAGGTATTAGGCAATCCGTTTTACCAAAATCATTTAAATTTAATCTTACGAGTGTCTTTCGCAGGGCCGCAGTAAGGGTAGGGCGGAGGGGGCGACGGCCCCGGGCGCATTAAGCAAGGGGCGCCGAAGACGCTGTATTTTTTGACATGAAAAACTACAATGATTATTGCCAGGCTAATTACAATTCGACAAATATAAAATATACAATAAATAATAATACTTTTGCAAATAGGACAAAAGAAAGAAATATAACACTTATTATTATTAATTTGTATTTCACATTACGTATTTAATATTACAAAAGTAACAAGCACAAAGCAAATGCTTGAATCATTAAATGAAAATATTAATAAAATGTCACATTTAGAGTACTACAAACAATTCATGATTTGGGTTTAGTGGAAAGCTATTCAAACATGGGAATAGCATATAGAATTTTTTAATTCATGTGAGAGATAGTTCAGTAAACCGAAGCTCATAAAAATTATTTACGATCTTCAATGAGTCAGAAACGGCTAACGAATTTGGCGATAATTTCTATAGAAATATATTATATAACTAAAAGTGCGAGTTGTTGGAGTCGATTCAGCGCTATTTTTTCTATAAATTGACTTAATATCAAACGAATCAGGTCGAATTTATTTTTCAAAAATTTCGCAAATTTGTACAAAGAGGGGGGCCTTCTTACTTTTGGCATTTTTAAGAAAACTCAATAATCTCTTAGATGCTGTTTATATATCTTTGAAACTAAAAGTGCGAGTTGTTGGAGTGGATTCAGCGCTATTTTTTCTATAAATTGACTTAATATCAAACGAATCGAGTCGAATTTATTTTTCAAAAATTTCGCAAATTTGTACAAAGAGGGGGCTTTCTTACTTTTGGCATTTTTAAGAAAACTCAAAAATCTCTCAGACACTGTTTATAAATCTTTGAAACTAAAAGTGCGAGTTGTTGGAGTCGATTAGTGAACATTTTTTATGTTTTTCAGTTGGTTGTGTTGGAATATCTTATAAAAATCTTATATCATGCATTTTTTGATTTTTATTGGGGGGGGGGGCGCAAATTGAAATGTTGGCCCCAGGCGCAAGATTTCCTTGCTGCGGCCCTGGTCTTTCGATCCCGTTGATGTTTCTAGGGAAACGTAATATATTAATCTTGGTTCACATTTAATTGAATTTGGTGGATAATAACGGTAGACTGTCATTTTTTCCTATCCATTTTTAAACACATGCCTATTGTTTTTAACATTATCACTTGACGCAGTCTACATTTAAAGTCCTATATAAATTAACAAACCAACAAACAAGACGGATAATTCCGAATTAACTGGTAATATTTTAAATTCGAATATTTTCACGTAGGGAGGCATTATACAATGTTTGGACAGACATGTATGTGTGTAAGTAGGGCATCTTAGGACGTTAGGTACAACTTGTGGACATACTGCGGCATGAAATATGTTGATATTGATGTAATAAAGCAGAAAGTTCTATCTACATATCTACATATAAGATTCTAGCGCATATGGGCACCCTACATAAAACGAGCTATTTTCTTTTATAAATATTATTTTTAAGTTAAATAAAATTAGCTAAAGTAACAAAATTAATGCTTCAAATGAATTCAATGTCATGGAATATTTCATATCATATCGACCAAATATAATAAATCTTCAAAAATGATCGAGAACGAAAGAAAAAAAATAACAAACTTACATTTCAAGTTAGTGATCAATAAGAAATAAGAAATTTAATACAAAATGCTTTGTGAATTTTAAATGGAAAGTTTTTGCAGCTGCAACACGTTTCTTCCAGTTGGAGCAACAATGCAAACTGTTAATAAATATCTTTTAAGATGCATTTTGCGTTCACAATTTTGACTGGTCAACTGGTTACCTAAAATTTACCTGAACATGTATAAAAGTCTAATCCCTCGTCATAAATCCTGTACAATAATAATACATCAAACTGTCGAAGGACCTTATATTTTACATTAGGAACACATTTCTCAAAAAGACCCTTCGTTTGTCATACAAAGAAATGACTAATCGGTTTTACCTATGTATATAATCTTTTATTTTTCTGTTCCAAACAAAAATATTACAGCGTAACAATCACTCTTTTTACAACACATATGTACGTTAACTCACCTTTTTTTTTGAAAACTATTTTTTTTTCAAATGTCACTCAATAAAACACTTTTTATATAAAAAGAAAAATCCCAATTACAATCAAGATAGTCAATTTCACTGAACAATGATGCAACACTATTTCCTTTGCACATAAATATTTTGCTGAATGAGTTGTGTCTGAGAGAACTGTTTTATGATGAGAAACCAATGTGAGATGATGACAGCCAGATACTAACAAATATAAAAAATAACAATACTGAATGAACGTTAGGAACAACCAGACGAAACGCCGGTTGGAACAAGAATGGACTTGTTTCGTCAGTCTATGCTTGCGTCTGGTCTGTAAAACACCGAATGCGGTATACAATGAATAGCACTCGTCGCCTATCTCCTGTTTCGTTGCGCCTTGAGCATTCGACAAGGACAAACTAAGATAGAAGTACGTCTAAAATCGCAACACCTACATTCACCACGCCCGTGTAGTCTGTCTGTGAAAAGACCTTAGCAACGGTTACCATGTCGACTGTGTCGATGTGTCTTCCAGACATGACGTGGTGGGGATAAAAGGCAGAGGATATATCAGCGTGAAAAGAAATGGCATGATTGTGTTTTGTCAGTGTATGTAGTATAGTAGCTACACATACAGATTACATACTATATACATATTATTAACATCACATTCAGATAATATAATATTATTATGTATGTATACCTCTGTTCTAAATAGGTTCAAATCTCACGATATTGACTGTTGAGAGACAATCTACATAGTATGTATGCACTGTGTGAATCATTCAGGTATCTGAAACGTTTATATTCAATAATTAACAATAAGTTACTGAACGATTAAAAATAATGCAAAATAAAAATACGTGCGCATGTTACAGAAAAAAATCCCAGCCAATTGGACGATGGAACCATTCCAACTCCAAAAATAATGATATATTTGACATAATTTAATACAATATACAATAAAGTTTCTGTTAACGCGTGAGATGCCGCAGTTGACGGCTAGTAATAAATATTTTGTTGAAATTTTTTTTTCGTTACCATGGATACTTCTGGTTTCCATGGCCTCCATATCCCATAGTGAGCCCCCAGGCCAGGATCTTTGATGCGCTCCCCTTACCTGTAGCGATTAGATTTTTTTGTCTTTTGTCCATCTCTTAGTTGGTGGACCCGCCAAAGCGGGCCCCTCCTAATCCCGAATCCCAAGGATAGAGTCCTGTCAGCTCTCCCCTGTGTGGGCCATAGTGGTTCCACATATAAAAATTAACCAAAGCATATGCTTCTCATTTCTGGTGTCCTCCCTTCTTAAAAGAAGGGAGGACACCAGTCACTGACACTGACCTGTGAGCCGCCAAGGAGGACACTTCGACCGCTGCCACATCGCCTTTGAGAATGTCTACCGCAGTTGTAGACGAAACATCAGGTAGAAATACCACCGGACCACGGCCTACAAGCCCGGAAACCATGAAGACTTGGAACAATGCCGGCCGTGAAAGCTTGCACACTTGGAAACTTAGATACTACCATAGATATCGAAATCTGGGGAATGGGAATGTAGTATAAAGTGCCACTTTAGACGAGGAGGGAAGCCATTCAGAGGAGGGTGCATGCCAGTCTTATGGACATGTTCATGCTATGCATGCGCCCACATTCTATTGGCCGCATGCTCAATTGCGCCAGATGCAGTCGTCCGCATCTTTGCGCATGCTCAATTGCTCGTACAGCGCTTGCGCAACTGAAGCGACCAATAGAATGTGGGCACACTTGCTTCCTCACCGGCCCTCCTTAACAACAACCACCCCACTCGCTTGTACTACGTCCCTATTGATACTACAAGAAAGTAGAATAATAAATCGTTATGAAAAGTATGAAATAAAACACTTAGTTTCTAGCTTATAACACGTAAATATAAATCAGTTAATCTGGCAAAAAAAAAAAATTTTTTTTTCCACAATAAAAAATCAAATCAAATTCTATAAAACATAAAGTTTTCAGTATTTTTGTGTACAAAATCAAATCAATAAAACAACTTTTTTTTTACACTTCAATAAAACCAAATAAAATGTTAGTATGTGTTTTTTTAAGTTTTTGGACAATTTTACTGTCACGTTTGACGGCATTTGAGCTCTGAGGATGAGAATATAATTCTCGAAACGTCAGCTAATAAATGCAATATTAACAGTATTTGCTTATTATTTTTGGATCCTTAAGCCATTTCAAAGCTGTCTTCTTTCAAATAAAACAAAGTTATGACATATATTAACTCTTCTGCGCATACGCCGATTTTCCCCACATACTACAGACTTCTTCCTATTTTCGTCTCAAACATCCTACCAAAATTTGGTTTCAATCCGCACAGCCGTTTAACAGGTATCGTGCAAACAAACGGACATACTTGTTGCAAAAACATGTTTTTTACATTTCGGGGACCTAAAGTCTGGAAAGTGTGAAAAGTGAATTTTGATCCAAATTAGTAGTAGATACCATTCTCATTCCACTGCGAAATGCTAAATAATCTACTGGGGAACCTGCAGTCGTATAATATACTTCCCACATAGCAGACATACTGTTCGTATGTTAATACATGGCATTGAGAACATTTCTTCAAATATCAGATTTTGCTTAAAATATAATTAAATCTAAGTTAAATGCTGAAAAACACAACAAAAAATCGGGTAATTTGTGTCAGAGACACAGACCGCAGTTTTGTGGTGAATACTTGGCCCTGATGTTGGATTATGGAATGAATGAAGGAGACATTAATTGTAGCGTAGTTCGTTAGCTCTAGAAGTGATAATACTGAACTTGGAAGGCTAAAAATTTCAGAATCGTTAGGTCAGTACGTCTCAAATAAGCACGCAAAATTTAGTCAGGATTGAATAATTATTTGTAAAATGGCAAGCATTTATTTATCTTATTATACGCGACGTGAGCGTATAGGAAGATTAAAAGGAAAACTTACTGTAAAACGGAGAATAATGGAAATAATGTCCTCAAAGTTTTCATACTCTGAAATACAAGCATTTCATGCCAGTGGCGGATTAAGGGGGGGGGGGGCTCGCCTCGGGCCTCTGATCCTGGGGGGCCTCCAAATCTCGAGAAGTTCTTCTTAATCAAATCCCAAACAAGGCTAAAATATGTTTAGTAAGTAAGAAGCAGTTTGGAGTTGGAGGCCTCATACGTATACAAAATATAATTAATGTAGGTAGGTCGTTTGTTATAAATATTTGATTTCTTTTGTCAGCCATTACATCTATATTATTCATTTTTTACGAAATTTGCACTACAAATACATCAATTTCTAAGCAGACCGGGGGTCTCATTTAGTTCTGCTGCCCCGGGCCTCCGACGGGCTTAGTCCGCCACTGTTTCATGCATTTCATATCTTCTTAGGTTACTCTTAGTGCTGTAAACCGATTTGCACTGTAGCCAGCTACGTGAAACAAATTGAACAATATAAGTACCCATTCCATTAGTTACTTCCGGTTGAATTTGGTATCATGATATCATCCAAAAGGTAATTTCAAGAGAAACAATAATGATAAAGGATATAATTTCGCCAACTGTGCAAGGGAAGTCAGAATTTCAATAATATAAACAGTGAAAGGGTCGCATTCGGACAGGGCCGGCGCGTCAAAATATGCCGCCTAAGGCGAATACAACTTTTGCCCCCCCCCACTTATTAAAAAAATTAATAAACCGATGATATATTTTATTTACTTAACAAATAACATGCGACATATTTTATCTAGTAGTAGAAGGTAGAACTAAGAATCGGTGAAAACTCGAACAAATTAATCATTTTTAAAAAGTAGAATACCGCACGAAAAATTCGCTGCTACAAAAATATGCCGCCTTAAAAATATAGCGCCGTAAGGCGATCGCCTGTCCGACCAGGCGCACGTGCCGGCCCTGCATTCGGACGCCATTTTGAAAAAAAATGACGTATTTCCACCAACTGCAATATTTCAGTAAATTTTTGCTATGTTATTTATGATACTTTTTACAAACGAATGCCGTTGGTATCATCTTTGTACTAATTTTTTTCAGGTTTGGCCAAATTTTTTACTATTTTCAGGCGCCTACTAGCGGAAACCTGTTATAAGAGTACAATAAACATTTTATATGATACAATATAATCTTAAAACTTTGCAGTTTTGTATTTGATAGAAAAAAAAATAATATCAGAAGAATTGAAAAATTACAATGGTCCGGTCTTATTAAATAACATATAAAGTGTTGAAGAAGTTTTCCATTTCACATACAAATTTTCATATCTAGGAAAAAACTGCCACTAAGAGACGTGACTGGAATAAGTTATGTGTGTTTATAATATGAATGGGTAAGGTTATTCTCATCAGGCCTTGACATAATCATATTTTATCATACAATTATTACTACATTAGTCAAATTATAAGATGAAAAATTATAGGGTCCATATTTTAGTGTTCTTATAAAAAAGAAATTTAACAAGCCGTGAGGGGGGTCGTTTATTAGGTAAAAGTTACTTTTAATTGGGACTCACAAGTGCGACCCTTGAGGTCCACACGACGAACTTCCCAGTTTGATGAATATTGAATATAAATAATTAAATTGGAAATTACACAGAAAAGTAATCATTTTAATCATTAAAACATAATTATTATTTATTTTTAACAATAAATTTAAAAAACGGCTGGACCAATTTTTTGGGCGAGATTTTGTATAAAATCTACTTTTTTGCAGTCGTTTTGTTTAAACAAAAAAAAATTTCTTTCGGGTCTTATTAATGTCAATATGCTTCTATTTGCACCCTAACAAAGTCGATATCATTTTTTATTCGCGAGATTTCGTGTAAAATCCACTTTTGGCAGTCTTTTTCTTTAAACAAAAAAACGGTTGGGCTGATTTTGATAACATTTCTTTCAGATCAAAATGATGTTAATACGCTTCGATTGACACCCTTACGAAGTCGATATAATTTTTTATTCGCAAGGTATTGTGTAAAATCTACTTTTTTGGAGTTTATTTGGTTAAGAAAAAAGAACGGCTGGACCGATTTTGAAAAAACTTCTTTCAGATGTGTACGTTAATACGCGTCGATAGGCACCCTAACGTATAGTCGATATCATTTATCATTCTCAAGATTTCGTCTTAGAAAGAAATGATAACATACGTACGTACGTACACACAGAGACATCTTTTCAAAAATAGTGTAAAAATAGTGTAGTGACCTTGAAACATAAAAATTTGTTAAAAATTTTGATTTCGATTTTCGGATCCATTACAATAACTTCTCAATGGACTGGGAAGTTAGTAAATTAGAACTTTGTAATTATCTTTTTGTCCTACCCTCTATAAAATAGCTGCTTTTCATACCGGTCACAAAATGAACCATTACAGGCCGGTGAGGAGAAGCGGGCGGTAAAGTAACTACTGCCAGCCGGGCGCTAAAGTAAAATTCAATAATTTTTTTCTTCAATTTAATATTTTTAAGATTTTCCCCGCGCTCCTTGTTTGAAAATAAAGAAAAATTCAACAATTTTAATATTTCATATTAGGTACTACAGTTGGAGGCGAACCTGCGGATAAAACAATTGGCACACCGCTACTCACACGGTCTCGACGCTATGCGTGTGAGAGCTTAGGAGACTACTTACACAATAATATAATGTGTATCTACTGCAGTTACATGTCACCTACTGGCTACTATTCATTATTGAAGTTAAGTTTGCTACACAGGTGAATTAATATAATAAATGTTGAAAATACTGGAAATGAAAACAAAAGATAAAATCAGCAACGTTTATGTTAGACTACAAAAAGAGTAAGGCAGAGTCATGCTCTGCTATTTTATGGGGTTTAAGAAATGTAGAGTAACAAAAGTTGTATTTAACAAAATTTTAGTATCCCCGTTAGGCCCGTTGACACTATGCTAGTTGACTAGCACCAGCTGACTAGCGTTAGTCGATTAGCACTACTAGCGCTGTTTACATATTGGTACCAGAAAATTAATACATTTTACTGTTAATTTGGAAGTTTAGTGAAAATAAGTAATGTACCGGATTTGTTATTTTTTTTTTAATTTTTCTTTTCT
The DNA here is from genome assembly GCA_039654895.1 of Mongoloraphidia duomilia. Lineage (NCBI taxonomy): Eukaryota > Metazoa > Arthropoda > Insecta > Raphidioptera > Raphidiidae > Mongoloraphidia > Mongoloraphidia duomilia. The sequence goes on along the minus strand of CM077517.1, from coordinate 10,498,217 downwards.
CCAAACTGTATGTGTCTCTTTAGATTCAATTTTTTTCTTTACCATATTTACTGTCAAATTTTTCATTTTCATTTCACGTTGTATGTATTCGAATGCACTATTCCGCTTATCACGATTTTTGTAATTTCCATCGCGAACATTCCACAAAATTTCGCACTCTTTATACAAAGTAATAAATTTTAAGGTATCACGTTCAGTCCATCTGTTAGTTGGCGCCATTTTGAATTCGCACGACTAGCAGCAAAAGTAGAAATGCTTTTAACTTTACTGGTACTAGTCACACTAGCACGCTACTAGCGCTAGTAACCTGTTTACATTATACTAGTAACATGCCAGTCGACTAGCGCTATAGTCAACTAGCATAGTGTCAACAGGGTATTAGCAATTACTAGAGTGTATTTCCCCAGTTCCCGGATTCTAGCCCGAGAGCAGGTAAAAGTGTCAATTGGATTTTCAATTTATTATTAAAAAAATAATGAATTGAAAATATGAATTGGTGCTAGGCCCAAATAACCTTAGCTGTTGATGGTCTTTAAAACACAATTAATTAGAGTGTATTTCGAAAAAAATGGTACCAGAAGTAAAACGGAACCATCGATGCATTTTCATATAGAAGGCCGTTGAACGTGAAAACACGGAAAAATAAATTGAAAAGGAATTTAAACAACAATAGAGGGAGGTATATTTGTTTTTAAATGTAGATGTGCAGTATTTCCGGTTTCCCAGAATTTAAGTTAAAAAATATTAATATTTGTGTTAGTACTAATCCCCCAGGAAATACTTTTGAGAAAGAATTTAGATTGTAAGCAAAACATTACGCTATTTATATTAAAAAGTACAATCTAGAATCTGACCTTTACCTTTTCTCGGACCGATTTCATTTCAATTTTCTTACGAAGCATAGAGTTAAAAGAAACTGACTAATTCTGTCATTTTTTCTCTTTAGTTATTAAATGTCAGTAGTTATATTAGTGATATATTTTTTCCACAGTTAAATTTAAATCAAAAACGTCTTTTTACAAACGAACTAACAAGGAAAATATTTAATTTAAAAATGCAATAATCTGAAAACAATAGCAAACATGTTGAAGCTGAGACATGGAAATTTCCTTATATTATTTTATTACATAAAACGAACAAGAGAAAGGAAACGAATACACAGACACATACCAACATAAACATTATATAACATTGTAAGTCATACAAACATGCTGATTCAGGACCCTACTGCCAAAACTACGCACAGGTCAATTAAATAAAAAACTTTTTAACAACAAAAGAACATTCAAAAAAGCCACTAAAAAAGAGGAAAATAATAAAATTTTGAAGTCGAGGTCAATTTAATTGCTAGAACTTTTTATACTTATATCTAGGTACTTATTTTATTAAATTGACGCCGACCTCAAAATTTTATTGTTTTCCTCGTTTTATAGTGGCTTTTTTGAAGGAGGTTTTTTTATTTTGTTAAAAAGTTTTTTATTTTTTACCTTTTAGTGGCATTACAATACGTTTATTAACCGTCTTCTCTCTTTTACTGAACTAAAAAAAGAAAACCACTAAACCGATTTTGGAGTTGGAATAGTCTCGTCGTCCAATTGGCTGGATTTTTTTACATCTTTTAAAGCGCTCCAACGCCAAATGTCCCGATCGCTGACTTGCTGACTGTAGTATATTTATTTACACTCTAAATAAAGGGTCTTTCAATAAGGACATTTAACAATTTTGTATTTAAATAAAACACAGAATAATTGAGATATCGGGCTGAAATTTATTCCAGGTATAGTACACATGTTACAATTATGTATGGAATTCGACGTCGTTCATATTACCACCACGAGCACGACGGCAGCGATCGATTCTTTGGATCCAATTTTCAATCACTCTTTCACACATATCAGCTGGAATGTTGGCAATTTCGCGTTCGATATTGTTCCTGAGCTCCTCTAGCGTTGTTGGAATGTTGGCATAAACCTTCGACTTAAGGTAACCCCATAAGAAAAAATCCAACGGCGTCAATTCGCATGAACGAGGTGGCCATTCGACTGGACCATTTCTCGAGATTAAACGATTACCAAAGGTGTGACTACCGACTGAGAAATTCGGTAGTAAGTTTTAACGATTTCCAAACGTTGCTCGTCCGTGAACTTCACCATGATAAAAATGTAAGCCTTGACTGACGTTTTGACTTTGACAGATTATAAAAAAGTTTGTAGGTTATGTTCCGTATTATAAAACAACATTGTTATGTCCCTATTGAAAAACCCTTTACTATAGCTAATCTCAAAATATCAGCCTTTACAAAAATCTTGCAATTTTTAACCACGAGCTCTTGGACTATTTGGCAGTAGGGTCCTGACTGATAACACACACATACACATATATATTTATAGCTAATTTGAACATTTTGCGTCTCAAGAGAAATTCATAGTCATCAATACTTCCTGGTGCGGCGCACACGAGGCTAGGCCAGGGTGCAGCCGCTAACCGGTGCATCGTCAATACTTGCAGACGGGGTGCAGTTCCACTGCGCATGAAATGCAGTAGCCTGTCGTACAATGGTAGACTGAAAAGAGCATGTGCGGAAGAAGCTGATCATTACCGACTTCATACATATTATTTAAATAATTTTATAACCACCATATGTACTACGTATCATAATATTAGATAATATGTAATTAGAGAAAAATTGGCAAGCATTCGAAAAAAAAATAATTATTTAGTTTTAATGGATGTTTTGGTTTTATGATATAATGTTATTAATAATTGTAGTTATTTAATTTTCATAACAAAATCTTGAAATTGATCTTTTTACAGTTAAACTGCTTTTTCCTTCAAGTTTAAAATGCGCAATATTTCTTTAAACTATAATAATAATTATTGTTGATTCAGATGCATTCCAAGTGATTGTTCGATATCATAAATTATTATAAATCAATTACCGAACACCAAACGAACTGAGAAAGGAGACTTTGAGGACAACCTATAGCCGGGCTACCGGCTCTGATTTCACAAAATGTCGCTGCAGAAAACCATTTTTGATGTAACGCAGGGCGGGATTCGGGAATCGTGCCCGGCGACAATATACAGGGTGTATCACAGGAAACCAAACATAGGGAAAAGTACACAGTACAAATTAGTTACCTAAGATCAAAGATTCCTTTGCATTACTTCTCTATGTATTTAATCCTGTGATACACCCTGTACTAGAGAAACACCATCATATCCACTCAACTGCCGGCACTAATGTTTATCAACCAATTTCTAAGACCTGGAATACAGTGTTAAGCGCATATACTAATCCCGTCTCTAATTTTATATTATTCCTTTCCTTTTCTTTAGAAACAGATGATTCATAAGACTAATGGCCGGTTTATCGTACATTTTAATCACGATGTTTTTTAATCACATCTGTTAAATTTTGACAGCTATACGTGTTCATTGCGGTTGCTGCGTTTCGTTACCAAAGCAACCCGTCATTTAACAGTGTGATTAAAAAAACATCGTGATAAAAATGTACGATAAACCGGCCATAAGAGCCATAATGAAATTTTTGGTACAATTGGCCATTAATGAATGTCAATATAAAACATGGGCTTGAGAATAGCCGAGAGTGTAGCGATGCTGTTGTTTACATGGCGTTGCTATGGTTCCTCTATTACAAGTCCCCAGTTCCCGGGTTCTAGCCCGAGAACTGGTAAAAGTGTCAATTGGATTTTCAATTTATTATTAAAAAAAAAAAAAATAATGAATTGAAAATATGAATTGGTGCTAGGCCCAAATAACCTTAGCTGTTGGTGGTCTTTAAAACACAATTAAACAATTACTAATATAATGCATAATTTAGAGTCCTATGGAGACAAAGTAAAAACGAGGCAACGAGAACAACATATAGTAGGTATGATATGTTTGTAGACTGTGGAGTGCTTGTGTACGCGGATAGACAATGTGAGAGGGGGTATTGGTGACGAGGACGTCGCGACGAGGATGCACTGGTATTGGTTCAGGTTGCAATGTCATGGGCGTCGGTCGTTGCACGCGTGGGACTATGATAATGACTGATATATATAATTACTAATCAGAATCACTAAAAGAACGTAACATGATACAAAGTTACTTTCGTATTAACGTATAAATAAAATTACAATTCGTCAAATTATAAGCATTGTCAATGAGATATTTTTTTAAACGTTTTTTAAAAAGTGGCAGAGGCAAATGTTTAAAATCAATTTAATTTTATTAAACGAATCACCATTGGACGTCGAGCGTCTATCCAATATACGCGGTAACTAACGAACTGACGAATCACCAACGGAACCAGTAGATCGTTCTTTGCAAGAATCATTCCATATGAGAAGTTGATATCACATGGTTGGTTTTACGTGGGCGTTGGCAATGAGTGATGCTCTGACGTCACACAATGTAGCGCGTCGCGGCGCCTGCAAGTCGTCTCTCTCAATAGCCGATGCGTTGACGTAAGTTTTATATAAATGAGCTCTGGAATTGATAACGATGGCATACTTCTATGATTGTGTGTGTAGGCTATACACAGAAACAAGGTAGAAGGTTTAGATGCACGTGTACCATGGCTACGGCACGTACTGACGAAAAGGGCGTAAATAAAATAATTACGTAAATCTTAGCAAACATTCTTTACAGCGGAAGTCGCGGTTTTCGTAATCCAAAACGTTTTCTACTTACTACACGTTTCGAATCCGTTTAGGAATTCAGCTACATAATATATAAATAAAATGAAATAAAGATATTTTCTGAATTGTTTCGTATTTTTAATGTTATCTTATAGTTTTTGAAATATACTTTTAAGAAATTCAATATTGTGCTTATGTCGAACAAACTAAAAAATTAAACATGGGTGATCAAGAAAAACCGTCGCATGTAAATGCAATTTTATCTGCTATAATTGGGACACGATGCTCGGGAAAATGGTTAGCACACTGTTTGCGTGCGTCTGCAGAATATCCGTCAGTTTCACCGCGTGTAATAAAACCATGTGTGTTTTTTCAATATTCGTCAAATGTTTCACGGCGGAGCAATCGAGGACAGTGAGGTCTCCGCTCATGGATGTTTTGTGATGTCGTTTGGTTTTGGGAAATTTGTTATAAAAGAATCTAATGACCTGAGATGTCGACGCGTCTATAATCTACAATAAATAAATAAATAGATAGATATTTTCTGTTTGAAATTTTATCAGCTTTCAGATTGATAATGACCTTTTTTGGCCTAAAATAGGTAGTTCCCTAAATTTTTGCAAAAATACGCTTTTGGGGGTAGTTTCACCCCTATAAAAATTGAGCATAGGGAATGAAGGGAGGAGTTTTAGTATGTTAGTAAAGAGACCACCCTCGACAATTTTCCGCAAATTCCCCTTTGTTAAAACGTTTTTCCTCTAAATGTCACTTTTGTGTCTAATTCGCCTGTAGGCAAATGTATTTATATTATTGAAAAAAGCTAGGGGCAACATTTTTACAGAAATTCATCATAAGTTTGTAATGTATGTACAGACGCGGACTTAATAAAGTTTACAATTGAGTTTTTCAGTGTAAGTTCACAAAAAGTCAGTACTTTAGCAACAAATTTAGTTTTTGGTAGGTAAATGTAAATGTCAAAAATTAAAAGAAATAATTGTCGTTTAAATGCCTTGAAATTATTAAAACGATGAACAAAAAAGAAGAATTATTGCAAGATTGGAGGACGGAATTTGCTAGTATCAAATATTATCAAATCTTTTATGTTTTATGTTTTAATTGAATAACATTGAGTAATTTGGATTGTATAATAAACAAATGAGTTGTTTTGATAATAATTTTTTATTGAATTTTTAGGATGTAACCTTAGTAATTGATACATTACTATCAAAAGTCAAATTACAATATGCAAAAATTAAAAAAAAAACGGTAACTCGATGATACAGGTGTAAACTTTTTTAAGTCCGCGACTGTACCTATAATAATAACTATTGAGATCATAGCGTTTAGAATAGTTTCTTTCCAAGTTCGGAAAGTAAAGTAAGAAAGATTTTACTAGCAAGTTTTATTATTTTGCTTGTTCTGCGACAAAACTTAATCAGAATATGTTTCCCTTGTGTCTTGGTTTTTTCTTATTACGGTTCTGGTTTCCCGTAGAAACTATACTTTACTTTGTTTTTCCACTGAGTATTACGTAAAAGCTTGCTACAGTGCATATTCGTTGCACCTTTGCAATTGTATTGTTTTAAAATAACAAAAAGAAGATAATATTTACAGTCAACATTAACGTCCAATGACGTAAATAATACCTATAGGGGTTCTTTATTAGTCGTCCAGTAGGTGTGCAGATTACAGCAATGATCCAGTTTCTATTTTTGTCTACTGTGAAAAGAGACCGCAATACCTATTTGCTCATTCATTACTTTTCCGTCACAAAAACGTCGTGAACGATGCGTCAAACGAAATTAATTTATAAACGTGCATCTATACTAATGTAACAAAACTGTTTTCTTACGTGGGTGGAATAAATTATTTATTTCCAACAATTAAAAATGTAACAAAAATAGATAACAATAAGATGTAATAATTATATCTCAATTTATAACAGTCAACACTGTTTATATAATAATAACACGAACACTGAATAATTTATTTGCTGTATTTATTTCAAATCGACTTTGTCACTCGACTCTCGTTGTTCTTTTTCTCCGGTGACTGCTCTACTTATATAGAGCTAGCAGCTTGACCCCCCCACACGCTCGCGCGCTTTCTAGAACATTCTTGTGCCTTCGATATAATGCCACGCCTCACCATTGTTACTTGTTCTGGATGCTTCGATTGTCGCCAGTGGCGTATCTCTGGGTTTTTGCTACACATTGTTACTTGTTCTCGATGCTTCTATTGTCGCCAGCGGCGTATCTATGGGGTTTTGCTACACTAATATTATAAAGCTGAAGAGTTTGTTGTTTGGTTGAACGCGCTAATCTCAGGAACTACCAGTCCGATTTGAAAAATTTTTTTTTTGTTAGATAGCCCATTTATTGAGGAAAACTATAGGCTATATAATATTACGCTACGACCAATAGGAGCGGAGCATCAATGAAAAATGTTTGCAAAAACGGGAAAAATTATTCCTTTTGAGAGCTTTCGTTGTGTGCGCTGCGTAAACGGTTAAAGTTACGCAAAAACCATGTATGACGGAATTGTTCCCCTTTAAAAGTTCTAAAAAAAGTCCGCGACAGCATATGTCTACCTTTTAAGATTGACTCACTATAACTTTTTTATGGTAATCAAATTTATTAATTGACCCAAATGACTTTCCTGAAACAAATATTATTGTAATCAAATTTGTTCGTAATTATAATATTCAAGCGAACGAGCGAAGCGAGTGAGTCGTGTATTTATAATATTCAAGCGAACAAGCGAAGCGAGTGAGTAGTGTATTTATAATATTCAAACGAACGAGCGAAGCGAGTGAGTAGTGTATTGCACCCGGGCTTTCGTAGCACCCGGGCGAAGCCGGACGGGTACCGCTAGTTTTAATATAAAATTACTCGTCTGTTACACCGCCATCATTTAAAATTTTTTTTCATTGCGAAAATAATACCTATACTAACTTGTTCTCAACAGATTTATCCGTATGACTATTACCATATAATATGTATACAGGGTGAGCAGCCACGTGTGAAATTATCTAACGATTTAAAGGACTAATTTGTCGCTTCCAAAGATACATGACCTGTTCTAATGGATTGTTTCAATGCTATTGTATAACTGTAGCAATTGCACTGGAATGGAATATCAGTTCTAGTGATGGGCGATACGAGATGTTTTTACAATCGAAACAATTGTAATCGTTCATAATAACATCGAGTCCACAATCGACTCGGAGTTGATTTTATAATCGAAATGTTCTGAAGTATTGGAAATACCTTGTATTATGTCCGTCTTGTGACTTCTTATACGACGCGTTTCAGCAACGAGTTGCCATCTTCAGGTGTGGTTTCCAATACTTCATAATATTCATATAGTGACTTGGAAACCCAACACTAAAAAAATGTATCGAAATGTTCGATTGTTCAAGTCGATTATTTGCCACATAGGTTATAGCAATAGCAACGAATGAGAATACATATAATCGTGATTGAAGATTATATGCTAGTCGACTGACGTTCACGCGACTCGTTGATTGTTCATTGTTCACACTGTTCAGTGATCGGTACTCACTACTCTGTGATCTCACTATTGAGTCATCGAGATGTTTGAACAATCGAGGCAATCGACTAAAACATCTCGTATCGCGCATCACTAATCAGTTTTGAAAGAGAAAATTAGTTTAACCAACTCTGAGGTACATTATTACTTTGTAAACCGCAAAATAGCTACTAGTCTACTCAAATTAGAAGTAGATAGCTTTGGAATAACTAATAAGCATTTATAAGGTGTTTTTAGCTGATAAAGACTAAAGAACAATCAGGAAAACCACAGTTGAGAGGATGCTCAAAACGATACGTTCTATGATGGAAATTTTGGTAGATAGGTACTGACGTTTTTAACCGACTTCAAAAAAACGGAAGTTATCAACTCGACGTGCATATTTATAATTTTTTACTTCCTACCTCTACTATGATAGGGAAGTAATGGATTTAGTCCGAAAAAAATATTTCGAGATTTTAACAGTTCTTCACGTTTTGAGACCCTAGCAATCGTTTAAGATCATTTTCTGACTGATGTCTGTTATATGTGTGTGTGTGTGTGTGTGTGTGTATGTGGTCAATTTTTCGCCTTCGATATCGTAAAAACGGAACAACATACGGCCATGCCGATTATTCTATTGTATTTATCAGCCTTTAACTTAGATCTGATTAGATTTTGAGTCAAATCGGTTCAGTGGATCCTGAGATATTAAAAAAAACGTTCTCAATGTCACGTATTAACATAGGTAAAAAAAATATAAATGAATTCTAGATGTTAAAATATGAAAAAAATGTAAATTTTTTTCTCTAAAATGTACAGTTTTTGAGAAAAAAAATATTTTACTAAAAAAAATAAAAATTGTACGTAAATCAAGATAACCATGATTTTTGCTATATTAAGCTAGCCATCAGTAGATCACTAAACAAAAAATTCGACTGGTGACCAGTCCTATACTTCCCACCTAGTAAATATTTGCAAAAAATAAACACTCTTTTTTTTTATTCTTTGACTGGGCCCAAATAACCTTAGCTGTTGGTGGTCTTTAAAACACAATTTAATTTTTATTCTTTGAAAAAAGCATGGCCCTCTTATTTGTTTGGTGATCTACTGATGGCTAGCTTAATATAGCAAAAATCATGGTTACCTTGATTTACGTACAATTTTTATTTTTTTTTTATAAAATATTTTTTTTCTCGAAAACTGTACATTTTAGAGAAAAAAAATATTTACATTTTTTTCATATTATAACATCTAGAATTCATTTATATTTTTTTTATCTATGTTAATACGTGACATTGAGAACGTTTTTTTGAATATCTCAGGATCCACTGAACCGATTTGACTCAAAATCTAATCAGATCTAAGTTAAAGGCTGATAAACACAACAGAACAATCGGCATGGCCGTATGTTGTTCCGTTCTTAAGATATCGAAGGCGAAAAATTGACCACACACACACACATACAGACATCAGTCAGAAAATGATCTTAAACGATTGCTAGGGTCTCAAAACGTGAAAATTTGTTAAAATCTCGAAATATTTTTTTCGGACAAAATCCATTACTTCCCTACCATAGTAGAGGTGGGAAGTAAAAAGAGGGCCATGCTTTTTTTTCAAAGAATAAAAAAAGAGTGTTTATTTTTTGCAAATATTTACGAGGTGGGAAGTATAGGACTGGTCATCAGTCGAATTTTTTAATGTTTGTTCAGTCATAACTTCTCGAAGGATTTAACCGATTTGAATAATTTCAACGTCGCTGTGTTCAGGAAGATGGCGGAATGATCCCATATAATTTTTACTTAAATCGGTTTTGTATAGTTTTTTTTCTACTAATCAAATATATTTTTTTTTATTTAAATTTTAAAATGCATAGTTAAAAAGATATTAAATCTCCAAAACTACTGAGCCTAAAATTTTGAAAAAATAGGGAATATATGGCCTCACTCATAGTTTTGAGCAAAACCTAAACAAAAATCCTAAGTCTTTAAATTTCCACGTGAAACGGAAAATAAGGATAGAGCTGTAGCGGGCTAGGCGTTCGAATGTCACCACGAAGAATCGGGTTCAAATCCAACTGACGATAGGTGATTGTTTTTTTTATATGTAGGTAATGTAAACATTTCGGAATTTTTCACTTTAAAAATTAATTTAATTAAATTTAATACGGAAAAATTTTGAAACACTAAAAAGAAGAAAATAAAATATAAGTAAAAAAAAACTTTTTAAAACAAGCTTAAATAATTAAATCTGTTAATTTTTTACCCCTACCTAACTTCTTATTTTTTGTACGGAACCCTCGATGTGCGAGTCTGACTCGCACTTTGCCGTTTTTTTTTTTTTATTTTGAGACCGCGCAACTCAAAAACTAGGTAAGTCATATTAGAGGATTTGTTCATAGGAACTTTTTTTCTCGAAATGACTTATTATCTCGATTCCTAAAGTTTTGTTCATTAAAATTGGGGCACCTGTTAGTAACACCATTTTCTTATTTTATTTATTTATTGTAAATTATAGACGCGTCGACAACTTAGGTCATTAGCGTCTTAAATACATTAAATAACAATTATCTTAAAACTAAATGACATCACAAAACATCCATGAGCGGAGGTGGGATTCGAACCCACGACAGTGTTATCCAAAGGCCGCTACGCTAACCGTTACACCACACTGTCCTCTAACACCATTTTCATTAATTCACGACATACATATATTAATGAAGAAAAACATAGATTCTAAAAATGGTACGCGTTCACAAATAGATATTTTCTAAGGAAACGTAAATAATAATTTCACAACAGAATATTATGTGTGTTGGGATGACCCACGTAAATTTATGACGGCAAAGAAATTCTTTTAGTAAATAAACATTTTAAAAGATTTAAAAAGAACAATATAATGCAATTTTAACACTTCTTACCTACCGCAGTTATGAAAGCACTTTGACGGTAAGGACTGAGGTCTGAGATTTTCTACAGTTGGCTTTTCTGCGAAATGGACAAACCAGTTAAACATTATACAAGTGGAACACGTATATGAGATAAAGACATAGCATTTTCGGAATTTTAAAAACCAAAGAATGCACAGTTTTCTGAAAATTTGCGTAAGTACAAACAAATATCTGAACAATATTTTAAGATATGAGTCACACATTTTCGGAAATTTATGTATTTGTTTAAGGCCGTACAGTATCTTTAGGAGAAGTAAATATAATAATAGTCCAGCAGTCAGGTACTTTTTACCTGGAAAGTATTCCAAAGTTAATGATATTTTGGTTGTTTGTGGGTACTCTGTGGAGTAGAATCTGACTTTTCGACCTCGAGGACCCTGTGCTAACGTGGGGGGAGCCGGAAAACCACGAAATTTTACCACCTTTTTTGCTTTTTTCGAAATCTCTCAGAAACGGTCGACTTAAGCAATTTTTTCATTATGTAATTTTTTAAAGAGGATTACATTTCCTACAATTTTCATTCCCACAACTTTTTTGTGGTACTAATGGTAAGCGCGCTGCAGCTTCTTGAAAATCACCCGCTCCGCTTTTTGTAAATCACGGTATCCCTACGATGTCAATTATAATTAACCTTTAATATTACTTTCACAGAACCTAAAGTAATTTTTAAGTAGGCCTAGAATTTTGTTATTGTCTTCTACCTACTTAATAGTTTTGTCTGGTTATTTAGAATCATATATAATATCAACGTAGCTGAAAAAGGTTCATATGGAAATTAATTAATTTGGTTCATTTCAATTGAAATTTAAACGTTCTGTTGACACAATTTTTTTAATCATTAAATTGTGCAATCGATGTAATTGGTTCAGATTAGAGATGTAAACGAATAGTGAAAGCGGTCAAATACCAAATATTCGGTCGAATACGACTTGTTGAAATCTGGGCGCATAGTTTACTACGAAATAAACCTAAAATAAATTATAATTTAAAAAAACTAAAAAGCACGCTTTAATGAACTAAAAAGTAAAAAATAATTAATTTTGTTGTAAAAAAGCGTGGAGTAGTATGAAAATATGGTACAAAGCACCCCACGCTTTTTTACAATAAAATTAATTATTTCGTCTACAACTGCGGTAGAAATTCTCAAAGGCGATGTGACCTAAAAAATTCATCACCATCGCCTTTGAGAATGTCTACCGCAGTTGTAGACGAAACGTTAGGTAGAAATACAAGCCCGGAAACCATAAAGATTTGGAACAATGCCGGCCGTGAAAGCTTGCACACCTGTATATTATTATTATTCACATTTTTTTTAAGTATTCGTTTAGAAATTAATGTATTAATCTATTTTTAGCATGATAATTTTATAACGTGGGGATAAAAACTGTTTTCTTCATTTTTTTAGCAAATGTCCGTCCTAATTGTCGAATATGTATAATAGACATTTATCAAAGTAAATTCACAAAATAAATTTGCAATTTAGATATAAACTAGAATTTAATTCCAAGAATAATTTGCTTAACAATGCAATCTGCAAATATTAGCATATAATAATACATTACAGAGCAGAAGACAGGTGTGCATTAAAACTTAAAAATAAATCCATTAATTTTGTTCCCCCAACAAAATATAAAAATTGATTTTATGTGTAGAGGTATACAAAATGTTCCAAAATTACTTTGAAACAAAAAGGCTATTTTGGAACTTTACAAGAAAAATATGTATAAATATTTTAACAACTCAAAAAGCTAAAAACTTGTTATAATTAAATACGGAGTATTACCTTTTATAATTATATTTATATAAATATTTTGCTCCATCTTGTCAATTTAAGGGTTCCGTAGGTACACAAAGGATGGAACTCTATACGCTTTTCACTAATCTGTCTGTTTGTCTGTCCGTCTGTCAGTTTTCTAGCTTCTACAATTTAAGCGCTACAATAGTAAAAATTGACATATTTTATATCCCAGACAATTAATGCTATATTAATATTATTTTGAACTTATAATTAGTGCCTTAGCGCAAATAGTATTGATTCCAAGTTGGAGAGCGAGCAAGTATTAATAAATCGTAAATTCGAGCGAGCGAGCGAAACAAGTGAGTTATGTAAATGTCGACACTTCACTCTGCCCGAGATGAGGAGACCCTAGCGCAAGAGTGTGGAACACACGCTCGTGTCTTGTCGGTTTTATGAGCCCGAGTCACGGAGATGCGAGCCGTACCGAGGTACAAGTACAAGCGACCCATCTACACTCTCGCGTTATCTTTTGCGGCTTTGCATAGTATTATTTCGATTAATTATGCGAAATTTTCATTTTACAGTACGTTTGCACAAAATTATAATAATTGTATGCACAATAAGCTACCGAAGCGGTAATTTCAACAAACAAGCAGACAGACAGACAAGAAAGCGAGTTAATATTGCATTGTCATCCAGTTCTGAGCTATGTTTAAAGTTTCAAGTCTCTAGATCATCGGGAAGTTAGTTTAAATTCGATTACAAAGTTTGTACCGAACAGACAAACAAACAGACAGACAGACAGACAAGAAAACGAGTTAATATTACATTGTCATCCAGTTCTGAGCTATGTTTAAAGTTTCAAGTCTTTAGCTCATCGGGAAGTTAGTTTAAAATCGATTGCAAAATTTGTACCGAACAGAAAAACAAACAAACAAACAAACAGACAGACAAACAAACAAACAGACAAGAAAGCGAGTTAATATTGCATTGTCATCCAGTTCTGAGCTATGTTTAAAGTTTCGAGTCTCTAGCTCATCGGGAAGTTAGTTTAAAATCGATTGCAACATTTGTACCGAACAGACAAACAAGAAAGCGAGTTAAAGCGAGAAAACGTGATAAAATAATAATAAATTGCGGGCGAAAGCTATATAATATCTACATATTAAGTTTGCATCCGAGCGAAGCCGGGCCGGGCCGCTAGCAAGGAATAAAACTACATACAAAAATAATGTGGAGGAGGTTAATTCAATTTTATACCTAATTACTTAATTTGTTTATTTTGACATTAAGGAACATTCAGTAAAGTGTACAGATGTTTTTACGTAGAATAATAAGGTAAATAATACCTGCAACAATATGTACCATATTGCAGCTAACAGCTTGTTAAACTTATTGTTGTTTCAGAAAATGGTCAGTTGGACGAAATTTAAGTTACGAACTGTGGTTTAGTGACCGTTTTGCTCGCCTTCGGAGAGTTGTTTGACATTTCAAGGATATTCGATATACTATTTTAACTCGTCGTCCAACATACAAGATGCACAAAAGCACCTACAAACATCTATATTAGAGTACTTGTCATGTAGAATTGGATCTGTCAATTATTATTTTACGAGCGTCTTACAGTTAGGACTATTTGCATTATACACTATTGGGATCCGTCAAATGAGCATATGACATCTGGTGGCACAAAATTGTACTCAAAACGAGGGAAAATTTTACATGCTAACAGTGCAAATTTATCGTGAAATTGTTTATTACAAATATAAAACAAGTAAAATGAACAAAAAGTTTATCGAAAATGGAATTCGCGACGTTTTCTAATATCATGGTAATAAAAAATGGTGGAACCTTTGGTGTAAAGATACGAAATGTTACAATTACCACAAAACACCAAACCATAACAAACACTCTCGACGTACGTTTCGCCAACCAAGTTGGCATCATCAGGAGATGATTAAAACTTAATCATCTCCTGATGATGCCAACTTGGTTGGCGAAACGTACGTCGAGAGTGTTTGTTATGGTTTGGTGTTTTGTGGTAATTGTAACATTTCGTAATATCATGGTATTAAACACTGTCAGTTATTGCCTTGTAAAACTTACTTTACTGCAGCGAATTATTTTCTAATGAAATGTGTAAAAACTGTATTTATGAATTAAAAAAATATTTTATATTAATAATAAGATGTAATTATTATCATACTGCACTACAATAGTTGAATCCCTGATGATTGACAAAATTATAGGATTAACTTTGTATACAAATATTTTGAGGTTAGTAACTTACCTACTTTTTACAATATAACTTATTATGTTACAGTTATGTGTTTACATTATTCACCTAACCCAGCCTTAAAGGCGCATTGAACGCGGATGATTAATTTCGTGGAGATTTTCTTTTAATTTTGATGTTTTTAAGCAATATGTCGTAAAGATTACTTTTGACAGTTCATTTTGCATGCATTTTTCTCGTTATATTTCCGACATTTGATAATATGCCCGGCTTTGAGAATCCGTTCTCCTTCAACGAAATTCCTTTGTTTAGGATTCGTACCGGCCCAATCACAAATTGCACTTATAGTTATCATTTCTTATCACTTTGAAAATCATAAAATTACACGCAAAAGTATACCCCGTATATGAAATTTCCCCCCCTCTGCGCCATGTTTTTTAAACTCCACCTATCTGACGGATCCCAATAGACACAATTTTCAAAAACCTATCGAGATATCATAACCAATCGTAAGTTAAACAAGCCGTGAGGTGGGTCGTTTATTAGGACTAAAGTGCGACCCTTGAGGTCCACACGACGAACTTCCCAGTTTGATAAATATTTAACAATAATAATTAAATTAGATATTACACAGAAAAGTAATCATTTTAATCATTAAAACATAATTATTATTTATTTTTAACAATAATTAAAAAAAAAACGGCTGAACCGATTTTTATAACATTTATTTCGGATCAAAATGACGTTAACACGCCTCGATTGACACCCTTACGAAGTCGATATAATTTTTTATTCGCGAGATATTGTGTAAAATCTACTTTTTTGGAGTTTATTTGGTTAAGAAAAAAGAACGGCTGAACCGATTTTGAATAAATTTCTTTTAGATCATATTTACGTTAATACGCGTCGATTGGCACCCTAACGTAGTCGATATCATTTTTCATTCAGAGTGACATCTTTCTAAAAATAGTGTACCTAAAAACACTGTAGTGACCTTGAAACATAAAAATTTGTTATACATTTTGATTTCGATTTTCGGACCCATTACAATAACTTCCAATGGGAAGTTAATAAAGGAACCATATATAAAATCGAAAAGTACGAATTCAGTATTAAATAGTTAGTAGAGCCTTGTGACAGACGGACGGACGGGCATCGTAGGCTCGTTAATAGGGTTTTGTTCGGAACCCTAAAAATACCTAATAGTAAATCTAGAGTATGTATCTATCGTATAGAAATGGACCTGTCAATCATTTCATTATACATATCTAAAATAATAAATATAAGTCTTAGAATTTTAGATGGAAGATAAACGTATGTAGAATAAAATTTTGAAGAGAAAATAAGAGATATTTTTTTAAATTCGAGTGTAGATGGACGAATGACGACATTAAATTTTATAGAATTATCTTTCATATCTTTTATGAAGGAAAAAGTGGCTCCATTAGCCACAAAAAATGTTTGTTTACAGACAAAATTACATACCATATTTTTTTCCGGAATCGTATTGCAGCTAAAAGGAACAGGTAATTTTTTTATCGATAAGCATTAAGAACGCGCGTCTCTTGTGGAATACATATAATATCACCGGAAACGTGCATGTCAAATATTGTGCAAAAAAAAGCAGTCAAGTGCGTGTGGAACTCGCGCTACGAGAGTTCCGTACCGTTACAACAATTGAATTAGGTAGACATATTCTGTGAAAATTTCAACCGGCTACATGTTACGGTTCCCAAGATACAGCCTTTAAAAGGTTTTTCCGTTTTTTTGTGTGGAGACCCCCTTTAATTTTTACTTTTTGTGATTTTCGGATTTTTCCCTTTACTTGTGCTGCGAGACCTTGATTTTTGTCAAATTTCATGATTCTAGGTCAACGGGAAGTACCCTTTAGGTTTTTGATGAGTGAGTTTCCGAATATTAAAATAGGTATAGGACCCTCTTTAATTTCTACTTTTTGTGATTTTCGGATTTTTCACTTTACTTGTACTCCGAGATCTTCCTTTTTGCCAAATTTCATGATTCTAGGTCAACGGGAAGTACCCTATAGGTTTTTGATGAGATGACAAAATGGCCGTATCTTTTGATTGCGTTGACCTAGAAGCTTAAATTCTTTACAACTTTAAGGGACCATAGACCTTAGTATTTCGTATAAATTTCGATTTGATATCTCTATCCGTTCCTGAGAAAATAGGTCTTGAAAGACGGATACCCAGCCAGCCAGCTACTGCTAGCCTGATGAACAAACGAGTGATCCTATATGGGTTCCGTTTTTTCTTATTGAGATACGGAACCCCAAAAATAGTGAAGAAAGTTTTGAAAGCTTTGCATTGAAGTACAGTTGAGGTATTTGATTGTATTGTAGATTATAGACGTTCGACGACAGAGGTCAATAACGTGGCGAAATTAATTATGGCGAAATAATTATGAGCACATGCACAATTATACTACCAGTAGGCAATTCTTACAGTAAGAGTATTCTGTATGGGACGTAAAGTTATTACAGTACATAAGCAGGTTAGATAGTAGAGGCAGGTGATATTTTACCTGACGTTGGTTGCCAGGTAACGGATCTGCGAACAAAAACACGTCTGGTTTATAGGATGGCCACACCAAATTCACAAACTGCAACGAGTAACGACGACTGTGTCTCATTGTTGCATTAAGAGCGGTCGGTGGCATTGACTGGGGCTAGTGACTACCAATGCCATGCCGGTCCAAGTTAAACCAACACAACTTGCGAAGAACCGTGACAGCTACAGTCGAATTTTGGCACTCGGTTTTTTCTAGCACCTCATGATTAGGGTTGCCATATTTGTCAGAGGCATTGGAAAGGTGTGGGGGGGCTATATGCAATTATTATATTAATTTAATATAATCCTACTAATCGTATTATCCTACTTATATTATAAAATCGTAATTCCTGAACTTTGTACAATACTGCACTCTTAATGGAAATAATGATCGATGTGTTTCTACCGTGTGTATAACTTAGAAAAGGCAACATAAAGAAAATAACAATGAGAACATTTACAATTATTATGTAGTAGCCTATGGGCTATAATAATATCTAATGTAAATATAATATGCAATAGATGCTTTGTTTTTTATTTAAGATGGTTCCGAGTTACTCTTAACCGTTGCTATGGAAAATTGTTTACTGAAAGATTGTTATTTTGTATCAAATATTTAAGGTACGTGCAGTACGCAGCTGGGATTCTAGATGGTAGCATGTATGGTAGATGGTGGCTGAAATTATAAGCGCTTATAGGTTTGCACAACGAAGCTTTGATACTAGCATTGATACAAGCTTAAATCGCGTTTGAAATGTCAGATAGCGAAGACGAATATCTGTGTTCTTCTGCTACAAAGTGGTATATTTTAAATACAAATTTGGGTAGGAGCTACCATGTCCACCCTATTTATAGAAAACGATCTAAACATGGCGAATTTCATCATTTATACCAAGAATTAAAATTTTACCCAACCCGGTTTTTTGAATATTTACGTATGGAACCTAACACTTTTAAATACGTCTTAGAAAAAACTCAAAACAAATTAAATAAAAACTGGCAAAATTTCACTTATTAAACTAGTCACATCCATTGCGAAACTTGTAACGGCCATTTGACAGTTGTCACATGTTGATTGTAGTAGTCAGCGCGCTGAAAGAATGGTGAGATACATTCTTGAATCTACCAGCTCTTGTAACAGCGCTTATACCTTCTACACTCACTGCTTCGTTGTGTACGCTCGCATATATAACAATGCATTAATTTAAGCAAGCCCTGCTATATGATCTACGCTACCATCTAGAATCCCAGCTCCATACTGCACGTACCTATAGACTTTTTTTTCGCCTCTATTTCTAAATCACTCTGTATAAATATTAAGATTCGCGATACAGGTTTCAAAATTCAGATTTGAAATTGACAAATGTGACAAATGTGAAATTGTGAATGTGATTGGTCAGCTGCATCATTAATTTTTATTATGAAAGTTGATACACTATCAATTGGAATCCAAATTTAATGTATGGGGTACTTTTTTCTAGCTACGCTCGGGTTCTTGTTCGACATTAACACGAGAGATTAAGCTTAAAAATTAATACAAATATAAAACATTATTTGCGGACTTAAATAATGTAATTTTATGTTTTCATTAGGAAAGATCTTATTGTTAATTTATCGTGTGAACATACATCTACATTCAGTATTAGATTATGATAATTAGTATGTTTACATCAAACTTTAATCCACTCACGTTTACTAGAACACGAATTTTAATAGAAATGATAAAAATCTTACACATTTCCTTTTTACTACTTTTATCGCTTGACAGCTGTTTATCAAAACAATGTTTATTCAGTTATAGTCTATATTTAAATGAATCAATAGCATAAAATGTTTCAACTTTTAAATACTTAACAGATATAATATAACAGCGCCTTTATTTGACTTGTGATGTCATCAATAGTAGGCGTATTATATTACATGGGACGAAACACAGCGTTTGCAACTAGCGTGAAGTTCGCACGCGTTGCAAACACTGTGTTTCGTTCCGAGTAAATGCAATATTTCACAACAACTCTATTGACAATTCGATTTAAGGTACCTGTAATTTGAACTCGCAAAAAATCCGCAAAATATTAGATCTGTCAGATCAATGTGAAATTTATGTGGGGTTATGTTTATCATTTTGACGTTTTCGAGTATTGAAGTTGCGACTCAATCGCTCTACCTCTCTCTTAACAACGTTAAAAACAGACAACTGAAAATGTTCAACCCGCTAAAGAGGTACCAAAAATTGAATTATTAATAGCGGCGTTGTGAAATAGTAGATATATTGCATTACAAGGTAAGAAATTTGGCGTTTGCAACCAGTGTGAAGTTTGCTGCCCGAGATAACGAGAGCATGCAACCACACGTCTTGCAAACGCCAAGTTTCATACCGCGTAATTGCATATTATTTTTCACAACAACTCTGTTGACAATTCGATTTGAGGTATCTACAATTTGGGCGTGCAAAAAAGTCGCAAAAATATTAGATCTGTCAGATTTATGTGGGGTTATGTCTGTCATTTTGATGTTTATGAATATTATATGCTGATTCAATATCGCTCTATCTCCTTCTTAATTTGACGTTTTCGAAAATTATATGCGGATCCAATCGCTCTGTCTCCCTCTTAACAACGTTAAAAAACAGGGAGAACCGACCTGAAAATTTTCATCTCTATAGGGATGAGAAAATGCTCAGTTTCAACCCGCTAAACAGGTACCGAAAATCGAATTTTTAATAGCGGCATTGTGAAAAATAATTTTTCATTACAAATTACAATGTAGGTACAATCTAATAAAAAACCGTGCCTAATATTTGTCGACTATTCAGATCTAAATTCTATAGAATTATCGCTAGGCACTTGGTAGAACATGATTGAATAAAAATTAATAAACAAACACTTGAAAAATTCTACACATTTATTCATCTCAACGATCGTTTCAGGCTTCTAACCCATCATCAGGAGTTTACTTTAAAACTGAAGTTTTAAAGTAAACTCCTGATGATGGAAGCCCGAAACTATCGTTGAGATGAATAAATGTGTAGAATTTTTCAAGTGTTTGTTTATTAATTTTTGATCAGATCTTTCCGAATATTCGGTAATCGGTTTGGTGTCGAACATACTATATCTACTTATTGGTTGCAAGTTGCAACTCTGATATTATAATGGATACCATACCTTCAGCTAATCGACAAACTTTTGTTTTTATTAGTAATGGTTTTGTTTTTTCTTCTTACATTTTTTTATAAAATTTGTCTGCTTTTCAGCTTCTTAACATTCACCAAAAAGAAAACAATGTAGCATTAGTACGTCTTTTAAATGCCACGATGCATTAATTTTTTTACAAAAAACTTGTTAACAAAAAAAAACCTTCAAAAAGTCACTAAAAAGAGGAAAATAATAACATTTTGAGATCGGCGCCAATTTAATAAATTATGAAGTTGGTTAATAAGTAGATTTTTATTTATTTATTGTAAATTATAGACGCATCGACAACTTAGGTCATTAGCGTCTTGATTAAAAAGTAGATATTAATTAAATTGGCGCCGAACTCAAAATTTTATTATTTTCCTATTTTTAGTGGCTTTTTTGAAAGAGGTTTTTTTTGTTAATAAGTTTTTTATTTTATACTTTTTAGTAACTTTACAATAGGTACATAGTTTACACATTATTAACCGACTTCTTTCTTGATATTTGATTACTAAACTAAAAAAAAGAAACCACTTAACCGATTTTAGTAAAATTTATGTGGAACTACCCTGAAGGTATGCCCTATTAAACTATTAAATAAAATAATAATCATCAAAATCGGTTCACATATGCAGGAGAAATCGTTGAACATACATAAAAAAAACATACGCGCCGAATATAGAACCTCCTTCTTTTTTTGAAGTCGGTTAAAAATTAAACAAAAAATTAGAATGAAAATTTGAAACATCATTAACAAATTTAAATGTTGATTATAATTAAGATAGTAAGACCACACAAAGAAATGCAATAAAATTATCTAATTATAATATTTTATGGTCATAATTTGAGCTTTTTCACGTCAAAAATGTAATTAAAACACTACAATAGCTAAATATCATATTCTCTTGTCATTATATGATTTGTATTTCACACGCGAAACTAAAATAAAAATATTTATATAGATACTAACTTATTTTATTCAACACATGCACGTTTTAGTGTTTTTTCGTGTCTGTAATGCGGATCTTAAATGTCCGTTTATTGACTAGTGATGTCATGATCCATTATGGAACGCTTTTCGATGCTATAATGAAAAACATAATGAATCATTAATAAAATTAAGCAAAATCGCAGGATAGTGGACAAAATAATTTGATTTATTAAATTAAATAAATCAAATTATTTAATAAATCAAATTATTTTGTCCACTATCCTGCGATTTTGCTTAATTTTATTATAATCACGATGGACACGATTTCTAATATAAATAATTAATCATTATGTACCTCTTTTCGATGCTATAATGAAATATGGTTACTATGGCAACGAAGTAAATAAATATTATATCAAGGTCAATGTTTTTATTATGAGATGTAGGTACAGCTGGGTGCTGCTGTCAAGGACTCGAAGGTGTTTGACGTTATTTCAATTAAAGTCTAAAACCAATAAAGTGCAGTGTGCAACGTGTGTGCTAAATTTTTATGCGTCAGGCGCAATGTTTTCAGCACGAGTAAAAGGCGAGCACACATGAGCCTTGGCGAGTGTGCATCGCGAGCCAGAATACGCGTGCTGAAAACATCGCGCCTGACGCATAAAAATGTATTTATTTAGGACATTTATAAATTGTTACACAATATACTATTATTTATACAATGTATCTTATTTTTAGTTAATATCTATTACATTCGGTTTCTCTCTAAATAGTTGCTTATGTTTTTAATTATTTTTGAATGCAAAAATTCAACATTCCTCCAGGCGCGGTTTCCCGATCATATATCTGAAGACAAAAAATTCAAACAAAATTTGAAGATTTATTTAGAATTGAAGTAGGTAACTCTTTCTTTCTCTCCTTGTGACAATATTAATACAGAATACCTTATTTTATTATAAAATGGAGATTTTTAGTAACGCGAACAAGTCGATCTATATTGAAATTAGGTCATTTAACAACCATTTAATGGGCCCCTAAGGATTAAGTTATTATTACTGAAAGGGTAAAATAATAATAGGACATATTTTAAATCAGGCAGATTTTAATCCAACAATTTATAACATTTATGAATCTTTAGTGATTCAATACAGAATAAATAATAATTTCACGTCTAATGTGGCTATTAGCTCGCACTTACAAAAAAATGTTACATTAAAAATTCGTGTGGCTCGCTATATTGCGATATTCGCTTTATTGTGATGGCCTGGAACCGAATCCGAAATATCTGTCAGGTGTATGCCTATGTATATAAAAATCCTATACCAAAACATAAAATTGTGAAAAATTGAGCCAAGTTCATCCACCGATTTGTTCGGTCACCAAAAGCACAGAAATCTAAAAGTTTAACACCAATTCTCAATCTCGAAAAATGATATTTGGGACATGAACTCTGAAATTTACCAAAAGCAGAGGAGGTGAGCCGTGAGGGTAAATTTTTAACTTATAAAGGTTTTAATATTTTAGTATTTATGACATTTAAAAAAATCATTCAAATCGGAGTAGTTGTTACCGGTTCCGAGATAAAAAAATCTAAAGTGACTCCAGTATATTATAAGTAATGTCAAAAGTAAATTTGTTTAAAAAATTATATGTTTTTGCAATATCCACTATAAGATAGCTGATTTACATGCATGCATGTAAAGTGACTTTGACAGGCCAGTGTGAGGGAACGAACCTTCCCGACAGTGTGGGCAAGCAAACCATTTCCATATAGTGATTTATGTTTATTCGCCTTGATCCGCCCGCTATTACTTACTGACAGTTACTTTCGGCCTACTATAGACGTGAAGTTGGAAGCACAAATGAATTATCAAACATTTTTGAAAATACTGAAAATGAAGGGTGACTGTTAAAATTCGCTATGCTTATTTTACTATACTGTCAATTACTCGTCAGTATCGCCATTACGCAACTATAAGATATACAATCTACTATTTCTTGAGGATTTTTCGAGTATTTCATATTAAATACTTATGCCCATATTCATAGTTAACCCTTAAGGTAAGTGATAAGGGTCCCTTCGCTGAGGGTCACTTGAGTACTGAGGGCACCTTATTCAAAGGAGCATTTCATAGTCATTTCCTTGAGTGAGGGAAGAATTATAGTAAACCTCCATGATTTTTTCCTTTAGAACAGTTGGTCATACTGCAGACCGATTGTGTTTAGTTGTCATTTTTTATATAAATGCGTGTTTTTAGCCACGATTATTAATTTTCGTCAAACGATGGAATACCAACGGTTAACAATACATCTATTATAACTCCTTTGCTGAATCGATATCTTTTCGAAAATTCATTTTCTTCGTAAAAATCAAAAGGATATTCAAGATCGCGTATATATCTCTTTTTAAACGTTCTACTTTTATCACTACAATCGTACAATTCGTCAAAATCGTCCATTTTTATAATCTTTATTTTACGTAATATTACGCTGTTTACACAGAGAATGCAGGTTAGGTTAGCAGAATAATAATAATTATTACCTACGTCTATTTGCTTCTTTGTCTAAATAAAGACGCACATACTTTTTCGACACTTAAGGGACATACTACCCACCCTTAAGGTGAGGGTGATGTAAGGGCTTTTACAGACGTCAATAATGACTTATGAAACGCAAATTCGATTTGAGGGTAGAGTTAAGTGTCCCTTACTACTTAAGGGTTAACTATGAATACGGCCGTTAGACTGGCAAATGCACTTCCAGATTTTTTTTATTTGTATGTTACTTAGAAACATTAGTCATTTTCTCCTTTTTTTACGGTTTCATTACGGTAATTTCACGTTAACTTTGAGCAGGTGCTAAAAATGTTCGTTATTTCCAAACCAATGTAGTAAACCTATATAATGGCTAAGAAGAAAACAATTTTAAATATGTTATGTTTTTTCTGAGAATCGCTTATGAGTCAACAACCGAAAATTTTAACGTTTGGTTTATATCAACCAGTGGCGTAGATAGGTTTTTGCTCTGGAGGAGATCCGTCCATTTTTTTAACAATCTATAGTTGATAAAAAATATATTATTTATCAACAATAGTTGAACATTTTTTTTATCAGCAATAAAATACTTATTTTGCTTATGTCTTCCTTGTTGCACTCATTAATTTTCTGTATAATATGTTACAGGGACGTACCAATATTATAATCACAAAAAATGGTAAATCTATTTTGAATCTTTTATCTTGACGGTATAAATAAATGAAAATGATTTTTTTTAAGAATCAAATTTTAAAAAAATAGAACTAAATTATATCGTTCTAGGGGGGGGGGGTTAGACCCCTTTCACCACCCCGTATCTACGCCACTGATATCAGCAGTGCTTAAACTATGTGTATCCAATGAGAAGTGAATATTAATCTGTTACTGATGAATTTATATTAAAGAAACCAAAAAGAATTTTTACTATGCAATTAGCAGATGATGGGCCTTTAGAGTTCAGTATATATGTTTGTGTATTATCTCGAAATCTACTGAACAAAAAGTAACTTTGATTTTAACCAATTTAAAAAAAGGAAGTTATCAATTCGACCTGTATATTTATATAGGTATATATTTTAACTTCCCGCTAAGAAAATAGTAAATTTTCAAAAATTTGGGAAGTTATACAGTTTCAGCCCGATTTTCGAAAATCGAGGTTTCTTTGTCTGTTTCATTTCGTCTCCGTTATGTTCAGAAAGATTTCGGAATGGTCCCATATCATTTTTACTTAAATCGGTTCAGTAGTTGTTTTTCTAGTAATTAACCCCCGACAAAAAAGGGGTGTTATAATTTAATATAATTTTTTTATATTAGTCAATAAATATTTGTGTGCGTATATTTTAACGGTTAAGATAAGGTTAAGACTGGCTTTAAAGTGAGCGAAACTGCGGGCTAAGTCTTGTACTGAATTTCACTATTTATATTTTAGTTTTTTCATTTTTTATATTTTTAAAATTTAATAGATAAGGTTTATTTTTCAAAATAATTTATAAATTTGAATAAGCTTAATGGCTGCGTTCAATTTGAGTAATAATTAATCATTTATCATAATCTTGACAAGATAATGCGTATTATGATCTATCTACCAGCTGTTTAAACCATATTTAGTAGATCTATAGTATGATCCAAGCTGTTACGGAGTTGGTGACCTCGTGTTAAAAACAAGAAGCATTTTTATTAACAATGTTTGAAGGTTATTGCATTTCTTTTTTGCATGTGACTGAGTAGGACAAAAGACTTAACCAGTTGAATAAAATTTTTATATTCCACAGTAAATTTATCAACAATTAAATTCTAGTGAACTTATCACTAACGTTTAAACAGCGACGCTTCAAAATGGCGCCAATAAAGACGAATCGTCAAAAAATTTAATTTTCAAAGGGGCGGCCAAGGTCCCCTCCAGAGTGGGGGCTGTTAACGACGTTTCATTTGATATGCCACTCATTTTGTTATGTTATACCGGGGGGTTTCACATGGTCGGCTCTCCTACTATTATGAAATCTTAGATTGTAAAAAGTATCAAACATTACAATTTGGGTGTAGCCGTAGCCTCCTAATAACCCCCTTCCGCCGTCAATGATAATATCAGTTAATGATGATCTATTAACTGTGATTTAAATTGACTGTAAAAATAATTTAACACCGTGAAGAAAATCTAAATTAATATGCCATTTTTGTGGCAATGAAAGGCATGGTTAGAGCGACTGATAATACGTATTTTGTTTTTTGTATATTATTGTAATAGATTTAAATTTCAACAGCCAATAAACTCATGACTACTAAGCTTACATCTGTTCTATTTGATAAGTAAGTGTAGGTAATATCTTGTATGTACTTTGAAGCGTAAATTTTTATTTTAATTAAATGAATTCTTTAGTGTTTTTTGTCGGTACGACTACCTGTTTTTTCTACCTTTAATAGAGCATATAGTTTGTAATTAAATGGCTACAAAATATATAAGTAAATTTTAATATATTACATGTGCAATCTGTGCGCTCGAAATTCAAAATCTGTTACAGGGAATTGTCGTCAAATAAGTTTATAAATGTAAATGGTTCCCACAACGTCACGAAATTATTTCACATCTTTGAAGTAACGACCATTTAGATCTAATACAAGTATCGGAATTTCAAGTGTGCAGTCAACACACACGTCACATACATTAAAATCGTATTTTATATGTGAGCTATTCTGTTTTAAATTGACTACGGTTTCTGAATGCTAGTATAAATTTATATAGAATTTTTTTAATTATATTAATTAAGACATAATTTTGCTGCAAACATAATTAGTAGACAGCAATTTTTAAAGGAGATTTGTTTTATAATAGAAAATATACTTTTTACTTCCAAGTCCAACTACTATCAAAATAAACTTTCACGAGGTAGTGCCCTTAAAGACATGTCTCGTTTCGTGTAGTCGTCGGTTCAATTTTATAAGATTTTTATTTTGTAAAAACAGTTTTTTACTTATACTTTTCCAAAAATATTGGCAAGTGGATTCATCAAACACCAAAATACAAATAAAATAGTAAAATACAAATCGCTACGCTAAATTGTGTTTTAAAGACCACCAACAGCTAAGGTTATTTGGGCCTAGCACCAATTCATATTTTCAATTCATTATTTTTTTTTTAACAATAAATTGAAAATCTAATTGACACTTTTATCAGCTCTCGGGCTGGAACCCGGGAACTGGGGACTTGTAATAGAGGAACCATAGCAACGCCATGTAAACAACAGCATTGCTACACGCTCGGCTATTCTGGTACGCTAAAGTAAAATACATAATTAAATACGGAAAATCATCAATTGACTTGATATTATATTAGAGCGAAACTACACGGACGAATTTTTCGCGGCGTTTTTAACGCGGCGGACTGCACGTTCAAGTCAAAACCGTGTCTACAAACGAGTGAAACTAGACGAAAGAAATATACGTCGCGTTTTAAATTCCGTTCAAGTGAGCGAGTTGAACGCTTCTGATTGCGTTGATGTCGTCACCGCCATAACAGGCTAGAAACGAAAAACATTGTTTAGTGCGGGGCAAACTAGACTAGGCGACGGATCACCGACGAGTGTACAGTCTGGGTAAAAATGTTCGGCACGGAGAAATTTATATACTTAGCCTGTTTCTGGATATTGGATGAACTCACCAACGTTGTTGGACCTTCTATTCTTTAAAAATAAATTTGCGCATACATTTTGTAACTAACAAAAAGCAGTTGTATTGTTTTCGACGGAAAAACGCTTTCTGTTTTGAAATGTATAATATTCAGCGGAAATCTCGACGCGAGAAACACACCGCGGATAATCCACCCGTGTAGTTTCGCTCTTACTCTTATAGATGCTTATTTTAGTTTTATCTCGTGCCAAGCCCTGGACATACGCGATTTTGCCTTGTGGGCGCATGTACATTAAAGTGTTTCGAGTTATTGAACTCACAAGTCACAAGTTATCGATAGATGATATTTTAATGTGGAATAAAGTTGTGGATAGCAGTTGCATTTATGTATGTATGGTGTAAAAGCATCTCCTATAGACACGGCTGTAGAGAACTTTTTAAAATGTTGAACATAACATTAGGGACCGTTCAAGTATTACGTAAGCAGATTTTTTGCAATTATTAACCCCCCGTCCCCCTCGTCAGCAAAAGTAAGCAAAGCTCTTACCCCCCTCCCCCTCCCATGCTTACGTAAATATTGGTACATGCATTTTTCAATGTGTTCTGGTTTCTTTATTGATTCATGAGCAGCAGTTATAAGTCTAGAAATAAGGAATAGGCTTGGAATAGAGGTCTTTAACGCACATAATATTTATTTAACCAAATTTTATTGACATGGTATTCAGTTATTATAA
Organism: Mongoloraphidia duomilia; assembly: GCA_039654895.1. Taxonomy (NCBI): domain Eukaryota; kingdom Metazoa; phylum Arthropoda; class Insecta; order Raphidioptera; family Raphidiidae; genus Mongoloraphidia; species Mongoloraphidia duomilia. The sequence goes on along the minus strand of CM077517.1, from coordinate 10,469,547 downwards.
TGTTAATATATCAAAATGTTGGTATATTAATTCAAATTAACAGTCCTCAGTCCATGACACACGAATCCAGGACTCTAAGTCTTCGATGACATTGAATGTTTGCTGCTCAATGAATAGCGCGCGGTAATTCCCCTACTCGGTTCTTTTACTCGGTTCTAAGCGAGTAAACGTATCCATTATTTTCGGGAATCCCAGAAAATGCGTTTCGTTTTCAAGCAGACAAGTAGGATTGCGTGATGTGTTCAAACCAAAATCGACTAAATTTTGTAGAAAATCCGAAAAAGTAAAAAAATAAATACTGCTGACGTAATCACCATCCAGACCCCCCCATCCCCCATGTCATCAAAAATAAGCAAAGCAAAGCCCCCCCCCCGCCCCCTGTAGTGCTTACGTAATACTTGAATGGCCCCTTAACGTTAGACGGTTAGGTATATAATTTTTTTATTTTAAATGCGGGTTATTCTTAGATAATAATAAAATATTATTTCACCTAAACATATCAAAAACAAATCACAGTAGATATAGTGGCAAATAATAACCGTTACAAAATTTATCTGACGTTTAAAAAGGTGTGCGTAATGCCGTGATATGAATAGATAATCAAATTATGCAACGCCGGAAGTGTACCAAGCACTTCAAAAAGAGCTAAAAAACGTATTGAAAAATGCAACTTTATCGTAAAAAATGACACTATTTACATATTACTGTATACAGGGCGGTAAATATTGTGTAAATAGGGATTTTAGATGTGAAATCGTATATGTAGGTATATGCAATTTCCTGCTCACCTGATTTTTTTAGAGTAAGAATGTATTCAATTAAAAATGATCAGCGCTAAATTATCTGCATGATTGGTTACTTAGTTATAACGAAAGTAATTTTTATACAGCGTTGTTACGAAAAAATCATGTTTAACCTTTTGATTAGGTTTTAATAATTTGTCAGAAAAAATATTCTTGATAAGAACTAAAAGAACCTAATCAGAACCAATATAGATAGTTCTTCTGGTGTACGGACTACGGGGGATATGAGAGTTTAATTTAATACTAGAGTGATTTATTCCATTCCACGAGAAAAAAAATACAAAAACAAAAATAAGTAACAAAAAGAGAAATTTGGAAGTTTCGGAATTTTCCAACCCAATTTGGCTATTGTAAAGTTCCAATTTATTTTTCGTGACTGCGATGTATTTATTGTGTTCTTTTTTGAATTTGCGAAATTGAAATTGCAGGTTTTTACAGATCAAATAACATTCTAAATTTTAGAGTGTTCTTTGATATAAAAAATTAGTAATTATAGTAATTTTTGAAAAGCATATTTTTATTTTAGCTTCTACATACTTTCATCCGATATCAATGTCTAGAAAACTTTTCAGTTATAAACAATCTAAGTTGAAAGTATCATAAAGTTTAATGAAAATTACTAATTTTTATTCGACGCTCGCTGCGAATACCTTTTATACCGAATAAAAAAAATTCATCCAGGCATTTATAGGAAATTTAAATCTAGTCTAGTAACAAAGGTTTATAATTAGTGCGTAGTAAAAAGAAATTAGGTACCTACTGAATTAAGATTTTGACATAGGATCTACTAAAAGAACTTAAGGTCCATGTTTCTTTTCTAATTTCTTGTTCAATAAAAAAAATGTTTCCAGAAATAATTTATTTTTCAGATTTAAAATTTTCTACATATAAATTCTTTTTATTAAACTCACCAGCTGCCAGTGATCTGGGCCTAGTACCAATAGATTAGGAAAGGAAGGCGTGTCGGAGTCGCAACTGTCTCCTTCTAACTAGAATCTGCGTTAAACGTACGTTGTGAATTGAATCAGTCTTTCCCTTTCCCTTCACCTATTGATACGACACAAGTGTCAAATTTCATTCATTTTACAGACATAACCTCGTTATTTTTAAAACACGTCGTCGATAATAATTAAAGCAATTTGTTATGGGATGGTGTCTTGTACTTGACTGTAGTTATAATGAAAATTATGTCTGCAAAAAGTTTAAATTTCCGACTGAGAAAAAAGCTAAAATAAAACCTAGATATCCAATACCTATAATTGATGAAAACATTTTTTTTATCCTTTTAGCTTACCCTCCCTTGATCTAGCGTATAGCTCAGACGACTTCAGAACACTTTTTCAACTCCAAATGGAAAGAACAAACTCAATTTCTAGTTATAATTGCTTAAATTATACCTCGAGAAACGTCAACGAGATTAAGTTAGGTTAGAATAAACGTCACTGGTGATACAAGTTACTGTTAGGACATTCATTTTTCATAAATTTTTAATTTCAAATAAAAAAGTATTTCACATGAAATAATAAAGTTTTGTAGCCAATAATGACGGGATTTATTAATTACTTTTATGAAACAGTCATTGTTTTGGTAAGAAATGTGTTTTAAGACAATAGTAACGAATATTCCGTTACACCCCATACATTTTTGAACGTCAATCGACTCCACTTTAAATTTCGCACTCAAATTAGGACCGCCTATTTCTGTAGTCTAATACATCTAAATTTTATATTTTTACTTCCCACCTATACTATGGTAGGAAAGTAATGGATTTAGTCCGAAAAAAATATTTCGAGATTTTAACAGATCTTCACGTTTTGAGACCCTGGCAATCGTTTAAGATAATTTTCTGACTGATGTCTCTCTCTCTCTCTCTCTCTCTCTCTCTGTGTGTGTATGTGATCAATTTTTCGCCTTCGATATCGTAAAAACGGACCAACATATACGGCCATGCCGATTGTTCTATTGTGTTTATTTTAAATAATAGAACGAGAACGCAATTTTCAGAATAAAATCTGAAGAAATGGGTAGCTGTAATAACATTTTATGTCATGCATATAAGTAAGGGCGTTATGACAATTTCGGCTATTCTTAGTAGTGTTACAGTGTATGAGAAAGTTAGAAAGGAAGGTTTAATTATTCAGTTTAATGCACAAAATATAGTTCAGCGTGTTGCATTTTCGTTGAACAGGCAGCACAATGAGTGAAGTGAAAGACCTGTCATTTCTAACTAACCTGTCAGTCACAGTCGATTTAACCATTTGTAATGTCTATCCATTCTTATTATAATAAATTACAAAAATACCGTTTAATATTCTATTACCTCAAAATTAAAAATACGGTATTTTTACTTAGGCGCGACTTCAGCATAGCGAAATATACAAAAAAAAATAATGGCGGCAAATTTTAACTAAAATATATTACAACGAGTGTCTATGATGGACTATGCTATATACAGATTGATACCGTAGCAACAATTTGCTCAGCTGTGAATGGCCCTAGTGTGCCGAACCGGCTTTACTAAATTAAAAAAAAAAAAAAAGCAACAATTTGCTACATTATTTCTATTTTTCTCTAATGTAATATGGTCTAAATTAAATGGATTTATATTCGTATTTGATTGTCTAAATTGATTTAAAAGAGAGACTTCTTTAACGAGGGTAGTGAGTCGGAATGACCTTGACTTGAAATTTAAACTGAAACTCAGCAGCAGTTGGAATACTTATAAAAAAATGAAATGAAAAATGTATATACAGGGTGATTCAGAAATAGGCGCGGAAAAAAATTCGACAAATCAAATAGGTTTAAATAATCACTATCCTAAAACATGAAAGAAATCGGCAGGTTCATTTTCGAACAAAAAAAATGAAAAAGTTTTATTAGAAAAATTGTACCCGCCACTGACGAATTAAATTTCATATAATATGCACTCTTTATGGATTAACTAAATATTAACCTTTATCACGGATTATGTAACTTATAAAATTTTGATCAAATGCATAATTTTATAATCTCTCTCTGCCGTGATATTCATAAAACAGTATTGCACACTTTACAAATATTGAAAAAAAAAACAAACATGGTATTCTGGAGAATCACTCAGACGGTATGTTAACTGTTTTTCCGGGCGTCGTGTCCCTGAAGCACTCGTTTTTAATAAAACTGTGGAAAATTTTTAAATTTGTGACTTTGTAAAATTGTGGATTCCAAACAAAATTGTTAAATTGTGTTTTAAAGACCACCAACAGCTAAGGTTATTTGGGCCTAGCACCAATTCATATTTTCAATTCATTATTTTTTTTAATAATAAATTGAAAATCCAATTGACACTTTTATCAGCTTTCGGGCTAGAACCCGGGAAGTGGGGACTTGTAATAGAGGAACCATAGCAACACCATGTATAAACAACAGCATTGCTACACGCTCGGCTTTGTGGATTCCATTGTTTGATAAAGTTTTGTGTAAGTACATGTCATTGAACTTTTTCTTTTATTTTTGCGTTCGTTTTGAAATAATACAGCTAAAGGTAAAAATACTTTAAATTACTTAAAAATTTAGGTCCTAGTTTGAAACATGTTTTCGTCTCGGATTTTCGATATAATAAAGCGAATAATTCAATAAATGTATGCATATTTTCTTCTTAATACATTAATTAATGATTATCTGCCGTTTGACAAACAAAATATCAGCAGTTTTACATCGCACTATAATTATGGATATTAACAAAAAATTGTGTTGACAGACAGACACCCAGCCAGCCAGACGGACAAACGAGTGATTCTATAAGGGTTCCGTTTTTTCTTCTTGAGGTACAGAAACCTAAAAAACATTAATAAATCGATAACAATATATGAGTTAGGTAATTGTGGACAACAATATAATCATTATTAATTAATTCAACAATGAATTTTTAATCCACAAGGCATCCACTAGGTAGCGAATAGTATTTCTTAACATATCAGTCAGCATATTATGCCATCATGATTGCTAAACGTCAAACGATTGTTACAAGATATATAAGGAAAAAATCAGAAGCCACTGTCGGGACTTGAACCCGAAATTCCCAGTTTCCGGCTGGTTGAGTTGCCACTTATGGGGAAGGAACAGATTTCACTTTCGGGGCACTGTGTGAGTAAGTGGCAAATCAACCAGCCGGAAACTGGGAATTTCGGGTTCAAGTCCCGACAGTGGCTTCTGATTTTTTCCTTATATATCTTGTAACAATCGTTTGACGTTTAACAATCATGATGGCATAATATGCTGACTGATATGTTAAGAAATACTATTCACTACCTATAATAGTGGATGCCTTGTGGATTAAAAATTCATTGCTGAATTAATTAATAATTATTATTAATAAATCGGTTCAGTGCAATTTTCCTCGCCATTTCAATTCTTATTCTCTCTCGATTGAACAATAAAATTAGAAATGCTTTTTTTTATTATTATGCAGCCACACATCGAGTACCTACTTTGCACCTTGAATTTATGAAACAGAAATTACACAATTACATAATTTTTGCATGCAAATGTCGATTAAAAAGAAGTTTTTGTAGCTTTAAACGAAAGGAAAAAATTCGAGGGTCGAGTAAAAGTATAATAAAAATATGAAAATGTTAGAATAAGCAAAATAAAATTGGCTTTATTTCTATTTTCCAATCCACCTCAAGGTTTATTTCAATAGATTTATTATCTATATACACAAGAATCCACGCTTGCCTACATAAATCGAAGATTGCACATTCCATGGCGGCCGCGATGTCATGAAACAATAAATACAGTGAAACTTCAACTTTATGATAATTTAAAAATTCCAATTATTTAAAAAAGTTTTTGTAATGTTTATGTTGCTTTAATTTATGTCTTTACAAGCCACAAAAAATATGTGTTTAAAAATTAAAATTAATGCCGTGTACATTGTACAAAGATACGTTTTGTTTACTTGATTACAATGCTTCAGTTAGTTATATATAATATTATAGGTAGCATTATTTTTTGCGCAGTAATATAGCGCTTTGTAAATGGGCTAAGTTTAAAATTATTGGTTTAACTTGTGCTAGTTTACATTGTTTTCGTTAAAAAACTTACGTAGACCATATTATACTTGAGAACATCTTGGTGGAATGGTCAGCGTTCTGGGCTTTGGATCAAGCTGTCATGGGTTTGAATCCCATCTCACCTCAAGGATGTTTTGTGATGTCGTATAGTTTAATTTGATGTAATTAAGGCGTTTATGATTTTAGTTTTCGAGCATCTATAATCACAATAAATAAATACATATTATGGCTATTTAAAGATTGCATGAACACTGTAAAATATTTTAACAGATTTTTGATTGATCTATTCTTATTAAAAATAACTTAGCAATTATCAATAAAAGACGATACGATTCTATTCTAAAATAAAAATATATAAAATTTGGAACAGAAAAAATTTTTGTTAAAATTTTCTAACCCAATTTGGTTATTGCCAGTACTTGGGGTGGATAACTTAAAATTACTGATTTGGCAGTGTGAAAAAAATAAAGAAAAAAAAATTCGACTGATGACCAGTCCTATACTTCCCACCTAGTAAATATTCGCAAAAAATAAACACTCTTTTTTTTATTCTTTGACTAGGCCCAAATAACCTTAGCTGTTGGTGGTCTTTAAAACACAATTTAATTTTTATTCTTTGAAAAAAGCATGGCCCTCTTTTTTGTTTGGTGATCTATTGATGGCTAGCTTAATATAGCAAAAATCATGGTTACCTTGATTTACGTACAATTTTTATTTTTTTTAGTAAAATATTTTTTTTCTCGAAAACTATACATTTTAGAGAAAAAAAATATTTACATTTTTTTCATATTATAACATCTAGAATTCATTTATATTTTTTTTTACCTATGTTAATACGTGACATTGAGGACGTTTTTTTGAATATCTCAGGATCCACTGAACCGATTTGACTCAAAATCTAATCAGATCTAAGTTAAAGGCTGATAAACACAATAGAACAATCGGCATGCCCGTATGTTGTTCCGTTCTTAAGATATCGAAGGCGAAAAATTGACCACATACACACACACACACATACACACATACACACATACACACATACACACACACATACAGACATCAGTCAGAAAATGATCTTAAACGATTGCTAGGGTCTCAAAACGTGAAAATCTGTTAAAATCTCGAAATATTGTTTTCGGACTGAATCCATTACTTCCCTACCATAGTAGAGGTGGGAAGTAATAATTTAAAAGAAAAATTTGTAATTGTCGCAAACTCAACTGTCAATTGCTAGTTAAGGACATTTTAAATCACTTGAGAATTTCTGTTGTCACATAACCACCCGAATATTTTTCTGTTGAATGTTTTATGTTTCGATTTTCGAATATATTTGAATTCCACTGGCATAACAGACGCTTATGACCCTTGTTGTCGAGCGTCTATAATTCACAATTCATTCATTCCACTGACATATATCTGTTGTATAATTTTGGACCAAGGGACACTGAATGTTTTTGGCCGAAATTTTCGACATTTTTGGGATCTGATTAGGGTTTAGAATCTGTGATCTTGTGCTGTAGGGATTTTGGTAAGCCACATTGTTTTTGAATTTTTATCCCTATATTATTAAACGAGTAAATCTTGTATATATGTTTCTATGTATCTATATAAATATTTTCTCGAAAACGGCTCTAACGATTTTGATCAAATTTACAGAAAAGGGGTTTCGGGGGGCAAAAAATCGATTTAGCTAGGTCTCATCCCTGGAAAAATTCGTTTTCTTATCGATTTTATCATTTTAAAAAACAGTTTTTTTAACGTCATAAAACAGTGTCGTATTGTGAGTAGGCTTTGGAAAAAACAAACTATTTTCATTATTTATGTCAAATCTGACAGTCAATCTTTAACTTATTAAAATAATCAGTAATTATTTGAAAAGTAAAAAAATAGCAACAATAAAATCTAAACATAATTATGTAAGTAGTTTTAGATAAAATTTAAATAAATAGGTATGTTATTTTTATATTAGGTACCTATATAAAATATGTATAGGTAAGTACGTTAAATGTAGTATGACGTATAATCTTACCTAGACCTTTTTTTCTCAAAAACGACTAACGATACTGATAAAATTTACAGAATGGGGATTTTTCGGGGCGAGAAATCGATCTAGGTAGGAATTTTGGTTCCAGAGGGGAGCAATTAAAAAAAAGGTGTTTTTTATTTATTATAACTCGCTCAATTAAAGTCAGATTGATTCGAAGTCCATTTTTACATAGATTTTATATAATATATCACAAGTGTTAAAATTGTAATTGAACACTAATATAAGAAGTGTCTTGCACAATATGTAAATAATAACAAAACGGCGGCCCGAAGGGCCGCACTTCTGGCGCCGCGGGTCTGTGTAAAAACACATCGATTTTTAAAAACTATGGTGAAGATACATGCAAAAAAAGTTTTGCGCAGGTTATAGTCTGGCGTTTGTTATTAAAAGAATCGATTTTTGTGAGTTTTTTAGTAGGTACCTATGCAAAAAAAATATTTGAAATTTACTGGAAGTTGTTAAGATGACATCACAGAGAAAAAGTACTTCGATAAAGTTGATATTTGGTATCAATGCTTAAAATTGGATTGTTAAAATGGCAACGGGCGAGCAAAATTTCATCTGATTCGAACATTTTTACAAGATATTCAATCTATGAAAATCAGTTTTTGCGAGTTCTTCAGTCATCAAAACAATAACGGCGGTAGATTTGCAAATGGCGACCTAAATAATATTTACAGGAAAAAGATTCAAGTTGATACTTAGTTTTTACGCTTAAAAATACACATAGGTAGTTAAAATATTTAACAGAAACAATTATTTTAAATTATGTTTCAGAAATAAATTCGTTTCGGAATAATATTCTGAGAAAATAATATCTCACAGCATACAAGTACTATTTTTATTGAACTCATCCGAGCAAAGCTCGGCACCCAGATATTGGATAATAAAAAGCGAAATAATCTAAAATTTGAATGTTTAGGGGCATGTTACTCCTCCGAGAATCTCTGTTAGGAAAAAGGCCATAGTTTTTTAACTCCAAATGTGAATCTAACATTTTTATATTTTGAAAATAGAATAGATGCAAGAGCTGAAAGTTTACTGTAGTCTTTTTGTAACAAATAAAACAAAACATTTACAATACACAAACCACATTCCACGCAATACATATCCCATTTGCAATCTATGATATAGGTGTCTAATTCAGGGACGTAGTCTGCACAACGCATATTTGAAATACAACGAAGCGAGCGACAGAAATTGATACTAAAAATAAACATTATCCACAGAATATAGGGTTGCCAATTGCCATAATAATATTTTCAAAACTGAAACTTATAGGTCAAAAACCTTGGACATTTCGCTTACAGCCCTTTTTTTATCGACTAAATTTAGTTTTCTTATAATATTTCCATTCGTTCGGTGCAATTATAACCCAGACGCCTAGCCTAGTGGTTAGCATGCTTGGCGCCGCAGCCTCTGGACTGGACTGCCGTGGGTTCGAATCCCACCTGCGCCCATGGATGTTTTGTGATGTTATTTAGTTTTAAGTTAGTTGTTATTTAGTGTAGTTGAAAGACGCTAATGACCTTAGATGTCGACGCGTCTATAATCTACAATAAATAAATAAATAAACCCATGAGACGCCTACAAAAATAGACTGAAGAAACATTTGTTTTAACGATAAATGTGAATATAGAAATTTCCTAATAAATTACAGACATACATCATTACCCCGGACCTCAGAACAGAGATAACTATATAGAAGTGGCATATCACAGCTTGTAGGTATATACAACTGAAGCCAGCCGAGACGTGCGGGGAACAAAAAGTCACATTGAGGTCACATGATTTCAACTCCATTTTAAACACCTTGATTTTTCATAAGCGCTTTGGAACCTTCATTACATCCAGACACATAACACGTCACACGACATTATCAAATAACATCAAATAACGAGAAATTAACAGCAACCTCACTACCCGCTTGTACTATGTCCCTATAGATTTCTATGTCTATGGATCGATCTCAAACTTAACCGAACTGCATCCCTGTGCATAGAGTTTGTATCTACGCCCGCATTCTGGTTCTTTCTCTTTAATCTGCACCACTCTGCAGTCTGCACTCTTGCCAACAGCTAACTCACAGAAGAGTTATTACCTTTTGTATACTGCGCTCTGCATTGACCGCAGTTACGTCACAATGGACACCCAAAGAAATGCTAAAATATTATAGATTGGTAATTGTTAGACGATTTTTCACGAGCAATCATTAACTGCTGGTAATTATCAAAACTAACGGTGTAGAAATAAAAAATACGTATTTTGAATATCTTTAGGGTATTTTAAATAAGATTAAGGAAAATCGCAGGATAGTGGACAAATATTTGATTTATTAAATTAAATGTACGACGTTTCGTTTATATATTTAAACTTTTTCAAGTACTTGAAAAAGTTTAAATATATAAACGAAACGTCGTACATTTAATTTAATAAATCAAATATTTGTCCACTATCCTGCGATTTTCCTTAATTTTATTATAATCACGATGGACACGATTTCTAATATAAATTTTAAATAAGTTTTATACGTTGTTTAAATGTTTCCTTGTAATTCCATATAATCAACAGTAATAGATTAAAAAACCAGACGATAAAACAATTTCAATAATATATTAAAAATAAAAAAGAACCATTTTCTAAAAATTCCTACATTTTTATGCGGTGATTTCTTTAGATATAAGTTTTGATCGTATTTTTAAGCATTTATGATTATTCCGGTTTTTTTTTCAAAAACTATACGCGGCATCTGAATTTATGTACGCTTCAACTGGGATCCGGAATATTACGAGGTCAACCTGGAGCCCGAACATAAATCCATCAAACTCGGAGACTCCGGGTCAAACCCGGTAAGGTGGCAACCCTACATGTAAAAGTTCTAATGTGCACTGACGCGTTGTTAGCGAGTCGAGACAGACAGATATAAGTGGGCCACCTATCTTTGTCGTACAGTATATATTAATTGACTGTAGTGGAACAAGGGCAGGTGACCCTTTTAACTATGCCTGTCTTTACTCGCTTTCCAAACACAGATTGGTGTAAGGCAGTGCAGATTCCAGCATTATTGTATTTCAGTGGACAGAATCTAATATTTCATTTGACGAAGAGTTTAACAACAACCTTAGATTGTTTTTTAAAAGAACATTACTATAGATAAAACAGTAAACAGATATGAATTATTATGAGTGAGCGAGTGAGTGCGACGGTTGCGATTGCAAACAGTTGACGGTGGAGAGGATGTTGTTGTGATAATGTAGTACGGCACGGTGTACGGTGTACTAGCGGCCGCGGACAGAACCGAAAACAACACACAATTTATTCGGTGTTGCCAGATTGGAGATAAAATTAGGCTTGCGCAAAACAGTCCCAAAGCATTTTGCCTTTGCTTAACCACCTTACTTCGCAATATGTCATATCACCATGTTCTGAAGAGAGATCATCCAAAAGTGCTTTGAACTTTTTCAAGCGCGATTTTAAAATGTTCCGCGGGCCGGATCAAAAGCCGGAGCGAGCCACATCCGGCCCGCGGGCCGGGCGTTGCCCATATATTGTCTAAACGAACAAGAATATGCTTCGTAGTGTAAAACGCCGATCTTATCCGAACATGCCAGAGGCTCGATATATTCGGGAACGAACGAATACACTCCATACTGTAGTCGTTGTTGGACTTGACGTATGGCCACAGATCTCGTGATGATATCGGACTATGTGCCGGAGTATGGACGTGTAAAGATGCGTTCTAAGGGAAGATAGCCAACATCTTCGGAAGATGACATGGTTTCTGAAGATATACATGTCCGGAACTACCTAAGTCTAGATAAAAGCCATAAAAGATTTTAGTATAATAAGAAGTATTAGAAATACCTTGTATTTTGGTGTCCGTCTTGTGACTTCATGTGTTGTTAGCACGACGCATTTCAGCAACGAGTTGCCATCTTCAGGTGTGGTTAATTTTTTATATCATAAAACACACATTGAGTATTCGTAACACGTTATAATATTATGATGCTAAGCACATGTCTATTATGTTGTGGATTGTGAAGATTTATTTCGAGGACTGATTCTCCGCAAGACCATGACGTTTGACGTACTTTTGACATTACAATAGAGACGAAGAATTACTGAATTTCACTGCACTCAAGTCAACCGTTGTACCACCAACTTAGATTTTTTAACAAACCAGTGTCTTACAGTCACATAATCAGGCCATAAAAAACGTTGAGGCGTTTGGGTCATCTGGCTCAATTACATGAAATTATGTTCTAGTCGTTCAAATACGTTGTAGAACATTGACAATGTTTCAAAAGTATCTATAATGATTCTGCAAAGTGACACTAATGGCCGGTGCATCGTACATTTTAATCACGGTGTTTTTTTTAATCACACTGTTAAATGACGGGTTGCCACGGCCGGATTTAGGGGAGGGCAACCGGGGCTACAGCCCCGGAGCCTCCATAAAAGAGGGGCCCCCACAATAGAGACTTCGGAGAAAAAATTCTCGGTTTCGAACCGCGATGGGACAAAACCGTCTATCAAAGCTTTCTCTCCTGAGCATTAAAAGTGATTTACTTCGGGAACTGGATTCCATCAACGATTTTTCGGCGAAAAAAGCTCGAAAGATTCCGTTCGTTAATGCTAAAATTTAATTTCAGATAATTCTTGTTTCCGATTATGTTTATATGTTTGTTAAATAATAAAAGAATCTATACTTGGTTTCACAATAAATTATTTATTGGAAAACTCAACTGAAAAAAATTGTCCACTTTATTTGGAAAATAATTTGGGGCCAGGGGGCCTCCACTCCTTTGTTGCCCCGGGGCCTCCAGACCTCTAAATCCGGCATTGCGGGTTGCTATGGTAACGAAACGCAGCAACCAATGAACACGTAGCTGTCAAAATTTAACAGTGTGATAAAAAAACATCGTGATTAAAATGTACGATAAACCGGTCATTAGTTAAGCGGATGAATTATTTAAAAAATCGATAGAAAAACTAGTACTATATTACTTTAATGACACTGATAACGCGTTTCTCCTACATTTGCATACAAAATTAAATGTTAGGATTTTCTGGATGTAAAATTTCATAAAAAAAATGTTTACAAGGTTGCCGGCATTTTTTTTTTATTACAGCATCTGGCAACAGTGCAATATATTATAGTCATCGCGCGCCAGCCAGCCATCCAACAGTCTGCAACCTTGTCGTCAGTCAAGGCCAGACACCGGGAATTGCCCAGTCGGCCATCGAACCACAGCGGCCTCACGAAATCCACAGAGCTCTACTGTTCGCATGCCGGAGCGCTTGTTGCCGAGTGTACTGCTTCCCTATAAATTTGCTTTGATCTGGATGAAACTATGCATACTTATGGAGAAAAACACGCTGCATCGATTCCCGTTGACAAAACTCGTCTATCTCTTTTAGTTTCGGAGATATAAGCGTTTTAAGATTTTTTAATTTTTCCCTATAAATTTGCTTTGGTCTGGATGAAACTATGCATACTTATGGAGAAAAACACGCTGAATCGATTCCCGTTGACAAAAATCGTCATCTCTTTTAGTTTCGGAGATATAAGCGTTTTAAGATTTTTTAATTTTTCCCTATAAATTTGCTTTGATCTGGATGAAACTATGCATACTTATGGAGAAAAACACGCTGAATCGATTCCCGTTGACAAAACCCGTCTATCTCTTTTAGTTTCGGAGATATAAGCGTTTTAAAATTTTTTAATTTTTCCCTATAAATTTGCTTTGATCTGCAAGACTGTCTACAGACAAGAGTTCGGCCCGATACGTTATGATATGACATAAAAACAGTTCTTACGTCACGTGGCTACAATAGCTCAGAGGTACAGTGTCTGCTTTGTACGCAGAAGGTATCTGGTTCGAATCCTGTAGGCGGCAACGTTGTTTTTAGTTTTTACAACTTAAATCCATATTCCACTTGATATTTATTGTTTTTTTTAATTTATTTTTTATCTTACCAATTAAACTAAGCGAGCTATGCACAGTTTCTCGGGCGGGGTAGTTGGTGCGATGGTGCTCGTGGCGGGGTGCAGAGGGGAACTTCTTTAAAAAAAAAGTATGCGGGGGGTTTTGGTGCGACGGCGTTTGTTGTTGTGGGGTGAAAAGGAGGTGGTGTTCAGGGGGGAGTTTTCTAAAAAACGTGCGCGGGGGGTACACGCATGCAGAATACCTACCTAGTTTTTAACACGCTTAAATTAGCTTCACCTGTATGTTTGCGTGCTTGCTTGTTTGTCAGTTTGTAACCGACTTCTTTGAACTTGATTTTGACCAACTAGTTTAAACTTTGCACACTTATCAAGGACCGACGACAATACAATAATTCCATAAGTTTGTCCCATTATCCTGACCAGGATCTCCAGGACTAAAAAAAAAGTAAAAAACTTCAGATTGAACTGAAACTTTGCACACTTATCAAGGACCGATTACAATACAATAATTCCATAAGTTTGTCCCATTATCCTGACCAGGATCTCCAGGACTGAAAAAAAAAGCAAAAAACTTCAGATTGAACTGAAACTTTGCACACTTATCAAGGACCGATTACAATACAATAATTCCATAAGTTTGTCCCATTATCCTGACCAGGATCTCCAGGACTAAAAAGCAAAAATAAATTATAATTTAAAAAAACTAAAAAACACGCTTTAATGAACTAAAAAGTAAAAAATAATTAATTTGATTGTAAAAAAGCGTGGGGTGCTTTGTATCATATTTTCATACTACCCCACGCTTTTTTACAATAAAATTAATTATTTTTTACTTTTTAGTTCATTAAAGCGTGTTTTTTAGTTTTTTTAAATTATAATTTATTTTATACTTATATAACACGCTCAGCTGCTAAGGCTATATGTGCGCGGAAGGTTATTGTTATTGTAGACCAGATTCGCAATCAGGTAACTATGTAGACACCATTTATTGTCAGGTTATAACATGTCATGTCACACCTACCTAGTTGTTATACTGAATTTTGGACATAGTGCATGTCAAATTAAACTGATATTCTTGTCTGTTGAAGTCAGTTGTTACTGCGGCCTGCGCAGTGCGCTGTCTCTTCGTCAGTACCAGGCAGTGCACACAGCATAGGTCTTATTGATAAGGAAAAGTCATCAGTTGCATTAAAATATTCCACCGCACTGTTCTTTGAATTACAATTTATTTATGGTATAACTTTTAGAGCAATGATGCCTGTGAGCCTTATGCGGCCCGCTTAAACATTTTTTATGGTCCATGTCAGCTTACAAAAATTTTAATAATTACATAATATAATTCAAGTATCACAACAATAATTATAACAGATTATTTCAAACGATGTTTCATTATGTAGAGAAATTATACAGTTCCCGTAATCGCATTATTATAAATATTGGAAGAAAACGACTCAAAAGTGGCTTAAGGATCCAATTAAGACGCAAATACTGTTTTATTGCATTTATTCGCTAACGTTACGAAAAATATGTTTTCATCATCAGAGCTCAAATTCCGTCAACAGTAACAGTAAATTTGTCGAATAATTAAAAAAACATATTAACATTTTTTTTTATTATTGTTTTTATGATGTGTAAAAAATTATTTTATTGATTTCTTTTGTAAATAACAACACTGAAAATATTTATGTTTTATAGAATTTTGATTATAATTTTTTATTGTGGAAAATTTTGCCAGGTAACTAATTGATACTTAAATGCTTTAAGCTAGAAACTAAGTGAATAATTTTGTGATTCACAAAATTATTCACTAGTTTCTGGCTTTATAAATAATATATTGATTCCGAAGCATATAAGGAGAATGTTTGATTGATTGATTGATCTTGTCACGGTTGAGTAAATGTAAGCTCATTTCGCCGCGAAAGTGGAAAGGTTCAGGTTAGAATCCTGACTGTGACTATGGTTGGTAAAATAATTTTTTCCAATATGTTTCGAATCAATTATATAATTGGCTGCTTTCCAACGAACAATTTCAATAATATGTTTGGTGAATGTATTTAGTTTAAATCGTTATACACGATGCTTACTGCTTAGTATACAAGTAGCTAATAGAATACTCGTCAATAATTAGCACTTAAAATTGTTATGACGGTGTTTATTGAACAAAAACACTAAAAATATATATTTAAACAGAAAATATAGATATAGAAGTGAAATGTATAAACAAAACCTTTTACTACATGGAAGATTAATCATAAATTATTTAAATAAAAAAAAAATTTAACATACCACATTCTTAAAATGGACTAAAAAGTATAAAATAATTTCTCCTAGCCCCATACAGATTCCTAACACCAAACAGATTGTCCTGAAAATTTGTGATTCTTTGTAGATTTAAAAAACTCGGGTCGCATTTCCTGCAAACCCTGCCGACAATATAGTGTATTTGCTAATACAGGCCTTGCGGCTTTATTATGTGAACTTAAGTTTGTTTTTGGACAAAATAAAAAATTTAATCTCTTAATACATCCCTTAAAATATTTTTTTTCTTAATTTCAATATTATTATCAACGCAACATCTGTACCAAATTATATAGATCCTTCAGTAAGTAAATCACTGTCCGTAAACTAGTGTTTTCATAAAATTTGTATGTCCGGTCCTGTCGTGCCGATTTTGTTAAAATTTTAGCAACGCATTTTAATCTCTACTAAAGGGTTAAATTCCCATTTTGAAACAATTCTTAGATTTTTTTCGGTATTTTTGTGCCCAAACACTTTTTTCAACCCCTAAAAACTACCCTTAAAATGGTCTGATCGGGCCCATTTTAAATAGGCTTCGTGCGGTCATGGGTTCCAATGTGTGTACCAAATTTCGTTTAAATCGATTAAGTCTGTCGAGAGTTATCGTGTACACACACATATACATAAACATTTTCAAAAATAAAATTAAGCAAAATCGCAGGATAGTGGACAATATAATTTGATTTATTAAATTAAATGTACGACGTTTCGTCTATAGATTTAGACTTTTTCAAGTACATACATAAAAATAACAATATTTATGAAAATTAATATTAATTACTAACCATAGCAATTATGTTAATTGCTATGGTTAGTAATTAATATTAATTTTCATAAATATTGTTATTTTTATGTATGTACTTGAAAAAGTCTAAATCTATAGACGAAACGTCGTACATTTAATTTAATAAATCAAATTATATTGTCCACTATCCTGCAATTTTGCTTAATTTTATTATAATCACGATGGATACGATTTCTAATATAAATTTTCAAAAATGGTGGCAAATTGTTCAGGAAGCTATGAAACGTCGAGAAATTTTGGTCCGACCCCTAGGTCCCGCCATCCGACCGACGCCAATAGTGTATGTGCCATATATGGCAAATACACTAATAATAGTTCTGGCATTTATCTATCGATTATTCGAACTTGAAAATATGAGGGGCTAAGTTCACGCTGCCCCCCAAAGTTGAAAAAATTCAATTTTTTCAGGAGTTCACACCCCTCCCCATGATATGGGTATGGGTATGATGAGTAGAATACAATAAGCAGTGTAACGTCATTATAAATCCAAAATGTCGGCTGAAAATTTTGAAAAACTAGAAGATCAAAATAAAATATTAGTAAAAAAACAACTTTTCAAAGACAAGCTTTTATTGAAATGACAATAAAAAGTGGTCGAACCTTTGGTATAACGATACAAACTGTTATAATTTCTCTCGACGTACGTTTCGCCAACCAAGTTGGCATCATCATCTCCTGATGATGCCAACTTGGTTGGCGAAACGTGCGTCGAGAGTTTTTATTATGGTTTGGTGTTTTGTGGTAAAAATTCAAATAATTAAATAGTTTTATGGTGGTAATTCAACCGCCGACATAATAAAATTATTTGTAGCTGCCTTTGAAAATAGCATAGAAGGAGCGAAAAAACAAAGATGACGCTATTAGGTTGTATAAATATTATTTATTTACAGTAACCACGTAACATCCTATTAGCGATCATTTATCTCATTCTTACTTATTGCTTTATGTATCAATCTCTGTCTTACACACAGAATGCCATATGCACAGGTTTAATTTGATACAATCTGTATACCTACCTAGTAACCTAAGGTTAAATATTCAACTATAGGGCGTGACTCTAATTCTTAAAATTTAGAATGTATCTGTATATGGCAAAAATATTCCATCTCTAATCAAAGTTATAGTAATAGCAACGCGTATACAATAAATGCATGGACCGTTTACACTACATTAACGATCTTATAAAGGTGGGTATATACATATGTCTAGCGAAATTAGTTCAAAAACATCCGAGTCTAGACGGTTAGGTCAATGAACAAGTAACCAAACCAAACCGAGTTACCGAAGTTGTATGTACAAGACGATTAAGGAGGTTACATTATAGGGAAAGGATAATGCAACTGCGCTCTCCGCAAAACATGACTGTTACGCGCATATATAATTGACAAGTGGAAGGAGGTGTTTGTCGCTTTTCCTCTATCGTGCTGAAAAGTAAAATAAGCGAAAAACATTTTGTATATGTAACAGCAACTGTAACAGCCTGTGGGCGTGAGCCATTGACATGGGAAAAATATCGCTCGTTTTTTTACATACTATCATCACTCGTCGTAATATATCCCATTACACATCTAGATATACAATCTACTATAAAAACCCTATTAAAAATAAGATTACATCTTTATCGTCACAAATGGTTTTTGACACTTTGCCTCAAGCATTGAAAATGATCTTTTTTATGTAAAAAATTTAAACAGAGTTAAATTAAAGAGGTAGAGGTTCGCACAGAGTTTTTAAAAAAAACTTTTTAACAAAAAAAAACCTTCAAAAATCCACTAAAAAGAGGAAAATAATGAAATTTTGAGGTCTGCGCCAATTTAATAAAACATGAAGTCGATTAAAAAGTATAGTATAGTGAATAATATCTTCTTTTTAACAAACTTCATATTTTATTAAATTGGCGCAGACCTCAAAAATACATTATTTTCCTCTTTTTAGTGGATTTTTGAAGGAGGTTTTTTTTTTCGTTAAAAAGTTTTTTATTTTTTACTTTCTAGTGTAAAAAAGTGACATTTACCTTAAAGGAATCACACGCCGTTACTCACTTTTATTAAACCGACTTTCTTACGCTGTCTGATTTGTCAAAAAGCATGACCTTACGGAATCACGCCGTTACTAACTTTTATTAAAATCAGCCGAACTACTGAACCGATTTTAAAGAAATTTCTATGGGACCAATCTGAAAGTATATCCTTTCAAATAAAAATGTTTTTTTCCAAATCGGTTTATAAATGACGGAGTTCTGAGGTAACAAACATAAAAAAAATACAACCGAATTGAGAACCACCTCCTTTTTTGAAGTCGGTTAAAAACTAAACTATTTGCGTCGCGTCAAGGTTCACACAATTAAGACTGTTACGTCAATTCAAAGAAATTAAATTTCATTATCATTATAACACGATTTTTTAATGTATAACTGACGCATTTAATAATAAAAATTTACAAAATGAATAAATTAATGTATCTATAGGTTGTGCCATTTACTAAGCACCATTGGAAAATAATGCCATTTCATAAGATATGTTCGGTATTCCCTATATTTTGATCAGTGGCATAGTTAGGGTGAATGGGAAATATTCTGATTTCGCGCTCTCAAAAATTCATTGCTAAATATATTCAAATAAAACAATCACATTCATTACATAGTATACCGTTATGAATCGCATCGTCGGGTTGCCAGGTTCTAACTGCCATTCTGATTTTGATTGATATATTTATAATTATATGTGAGTAACCTATTATTATGGTGTTTTCGTCAAACGCGTCCTTTAATAGCTACCTATACAAGGAAAAAACTCCTTCAAAAAAGCCACTAAAATAGAGGAAAATAATAACATTTTAAGGTCGGCGCCAATTTAATGGCTAAAACTTTATACTATATATCTACTTTAATTTTATTAAATTGGTGCGGACTCCAAAATTTTATTATTTTCTTTCTTTTTAGTGGCCATTTTGAAGGAGGTTTTTTTAAAAGTTTTTATTTTTTACTTCCTAGTGGCTTTACAAAACGTAGTTTGCACGTTATTAACCGACTAAAAAACTAAAAAATAAGAAAACCACTGAACTGATTTTAGTAAAATTTATCTGGAATCTTCAGCCACCCTGAAGATATATGTCTTATTAAATAAACAAGAATAATCAAAATCGGTTTAGCCATTCCTGAATAATCGGTGTACACTGTACATACATAAAAAACCGCATATTAAATTCAGAACCTCCTCCTTTTTGAAGTCGGTTAAAAAGAGTAATGCACGACAGTCCTAAGTTTTCAAGTAACTCAAAGATTCTGTGTATTATTAATGCTGGATTTCAGAAAGCGTTCTCAAATTTGATTTGACAATGGCCTTAGACTGTGATTATAAGTTTATTAATTCTACAAAAATAATAAATACAAATATTATATGGATTTGTCAAATACAAAAATTACAATATATTTACATTTTTTGTAAATGCAGGAATAGTCTAATGTCGTTATCAGTTCTCTCTGTCATGTAGAACGCACAAAAACAAATGATAGATCTACGCAGAAAAAAATCGCTTTTCATGCTAAATTTTGATCAATATGCGTAGAAAAATGTTGTTTCGAAGTGGAAATAGTACAGAAAACTATGTTGTACACAGTTAAAAAAAAATATCGTTTCAATCGATCAATTATATTTTTAGCAAGATCGATTTGAAATTTTACAATGCTTTCCGTATAATATGGAAAAATATGTGTGGTCACAATCTAACGTCATTGTCAAATCAAATTTTTTTGCAACGTTTACTGAAACCCAGCATAAAACAATTAAATATTACAATTTACAATCATATTATAATATATACTGTTAAATAAAATAGCATCATTAAAACGTGCGACGGTGTTATTGAACTCGAGTGTGCCAGAATCCTAAGCGAACACCTCGAATGTGCATTATGTGTGCATGTACTTTTTTTGTTGCTAGGTGCATCAAGAATCACCTTGATGCACAAGATGCAAGTTCAATGCTACGTAAAGTATATATTGTGTACCCCATAATGCAAGTATGTAGGTGTATCACAATGCGTTGCAAGTCATGACAATGCTAGAAAAATGCAGACTGCAGATGATTAGGCGATGGACATTTTATCAGTTTCTGGTTAAAGAAAAAAGAGTTAAATAGACACCAAGAAATCATATTTCAAACGAAGAACTGAACACCGAAAGTTCTGGTATACTTTTTTACTATTTATTATGAAAGGAGAGGGCAGTGTAGCCTAGTGGATAGCGTATTTGGTACCCGCCTCTAGACTAGACTGTCGTGGGTTCGAATCCCACCTGCGCTCATGGATGTTTTGTGATGTTATTTAGTTTTAAGTTAGTTGTTATTTAATGTAATTTAAGACGCTAATGACCAAGTTGTCGACGCGTCTATAATCTACAATAAATAAATAAATAATGAAAGGAGGGGAATGAAACATATACGATATATCAATCCAAAGGTATAGGTACTGTGCACATAGCTGTCAAAATTTAACAGTGTGATTAAAAAAACATCGTGATTAAAGTGTATGATAAACCGGCCATAAGACAATAGAATATTTAACTTTGAAAATCAATCAATAAATTATACTATGCAGTTTATTACAACCCCAAGTGAAACTTTATTGCCATAACCCTAAACGCTTTTAACCCGAAATCGCCGAAAGTGCATAATTTTGTTTACGTGGTTTAAACTCTACAAAACTAAAAATGCTCACCCCGCTAAGTTCAAAATTGTATGACAGTAAAATATTAAAATAAAAAATAAATAGAGAAAATATAAACAAAATAGAAAAGTATCTATATAAATAAATATGAAGTGGAATATGGAATAGTTAAAAAAAGAAACAAACTAAACTTAATGGTGGCGTATAAAGCAGCTGCGATACCCTTACGCCACGCATTCCGTTGTGTATACTGCTATATTTATGACTAGCGACCCCGTCCGGCTTCGCCCGGGTGCTAAGAAAGCCCGGGTTCAATACACTACACACTCGCTTCGTTCGTTCGCTTGAATATTATAAATACACTGCTCACTCGCTTCGCTCGTTCGCTTGAATATATTATAACTACATTACTAACTCGTTTCGCTCGTTCGCTTGAATATTATAATTATAAACAAATTTGATTACCATAAAAAAAGTTATAGTGAGTCAACCTTAAAAGATAGACTATGTTGTTGCGGACTTTTTTTTAGAACTTTTAAAGGGGAACAATTCCGTTATACATGATTTTTGAGTAACTTTAACCGTTTACGCAGCGGAAGCTCTCAAAAGGAATAATTTGTCCCGTTTTTGCAACATTTTTCATTGATGCTCCGCTCCTATTGGTGTAGCGTGATATTATATAGCCTTCCTCAATAAATGGACTATCTAACAAAAAAAATGTTTTTCAAATCGGACTGGTAGTTCCTGAGATTAGCGCGTTCAACCAAACAAACAAACAAACTCTTCAGTTTTATAATATTAGTATAGATATACCAAGTGTCTTTTTGGGATGACGCAGTGTTCTGCAATAGTGTTGAGATATATACGCGATCATTCGATTGGACATGACGTGACGTGACCTCGACATGCGTAACCGAATGGAAAAAAAACGAAGCTAAGAAGTTTCACTTAATAATAAGTAGTTGTGGTTCCCTCTTTGTCTGACACAATGCGAACTCACGTATACAAATTTGTTAGTGTACCTATTCGATACATGAGGACAGTGGGTGTAACGGTTAGCGTAGCGGCCTTTGGATCACACTGTCGTGGGATCGAATCCCACCTCCGCTCATGGATGTTTTGTGATGTCATTTAGATTTAAGTAATTTGTTATTTAATGTAATTAAGACGCTAATGATCTAATTTGTCGACGTGTCTATAATCCACAATAAATAAAATAAAAATATTCGATACATAGGAAATCCATGGTCGGCTTTGGGACTATAATTCATCATCAACTTGACTGTTCCCAGCGATAATGCTAGAGCATCTTTATAACGTGCGCTTTAGCGTACCGCTTAGTGTTTTTGCATCAGTGGAATGCGAGTCCTATTAGATATGTATGCACTATGCATGCATACATATATGCATGTTATGCACGTTTGTATGCATATATGTGAGAGATTAAACTTTATACCAGTGGGGCGAGGGCGTCGATGATATATTGTACGACTGAGCTGCTCACACCGGACCAATTTTTCTATTTTTATTTTCTTGGAAGAGAACGACTCATAGTTATATTATGTCGTTAATATTAATAGCAAGCCGCTAATTCATCGGATTGAAAAAAAATAATTAAATATTTATAATTTATGGGGTAATAATGTGGGGTTCTCTTTTTATATGCATTTTCAGTTTGTTTTTAATAGAAATGTATTAAAAATAAGCCTGGTTAACAAAACACATATGTTGCAAAATTGTTAAGACTCGTTTGCACCGCTTTTACTTGCATATTAATCTCAAATGAAGAATAAAGAGATACGTATTTGAAAAGAGACAAACGTAACAAAGTGCTTAATGCGCATGTCAGTTTCTTTTTGGTTTCATGTCTAGACTATGTACCGAAATGATCGTTCGGAAACCGTTCACAAACTATCATACATTCGGTTGGAACGCTTTAAGAATCGTTCACAAACGATCATAAGTTCGGTTCATTTTATCCACTGCGCATGAGCGTGACGGTAATATTGCCGTTTTCAGGGTGGTTGGAACAAAGCTTATATTTTCTTAACATCCCAAATAAAAAACAGTATACCTATTCACAATCACCTGTTTAAAATTTAATGACATGTTTAAAGCACAATAAAGACAATTTAAAATTTTACGTCGCTCAAAATATATGTACATATTATAATATAAATATATACTTTTGTTGCAATGAATAAAGAAGGTAATTATACGATTGTCTTATATCAAGAATTTTAAATAGGGCTGGGAAATACCTATTGAAAAATAATTATCTTTAATCAATGGTGTATAGTTCCGGGATGGTGAACCTTTTCACATCTACGTGCCAATTTTTTTCAAAAAATTTTTAATGTGGCTATGACGTGCCAACAAGTACCTAAAGAAATTTAGTGGATAAAAAAAATTATTCAAACGTATTACATAGATGAAAAGAATTATTTTGATAATGCATTGAGTGCAATGAAACTTTCGTCGACTTGTCGTATCGATCACATAATATATAATATATTATTTAAATGATAGTCAAAAAGAACGAAATTATAGACAGAGGTTCCATTATATTTTTATATTGTTACGGATCACCATGTATATAAACGTCAGGCAAGAATTCTAAAGAAGCGGTGTCTGCTTACTAAACAACTTGAGTCTGCACGAACGTTCTAGAAAACGCGAGAACGCGCTAGGTTTGAGCCACGCCGCCTATATAAATCAGTGAACAGTGAGTCGCGGGATCAGTCAACGGGAATCAGTCAGTCAGTGTAGATTATACTGTGACAGTGTTGAACAGCGAATATAGTGCGAAATAAATCTGATATAAATACAGTGATATAAATAGTTCCGTGATATAAATTCACCTGATAAAATAAATATTAGTGTAGTCAACTGTATATAGTTAAGTTTTAATTACTTGTGTTGATTGTTAGACCTGACTTTTGGTTGTTGTATTTATTATTGTTGTGTTTTTAATTATTGTAAATAAATATTTATTCCGCCAACTCAGAAAACAGTTTTGTAACAATATAATATTAGAATTGATAATAATTATCAATTCTAATATTATATAAAAATGTAATGGAACCTCTGTCTATAATTTCGTTCTTTTTGACTATCATTTAAATAATATATTATATATTATGAGATCGATACGACAAGTTGACGAAAGTTTCATAGCATTGTCTTAGTTACTGTTAACTTTTTCAACCATTTAATTTATTCACAATTTTGCTGCTTACAAACAATGTTCCCTCTAATTTTTTCGCTGACTGCGCGGTACAAAAGTATATGTTCAAAACGCATGTAAAAGTGTGCAAGTGGGGGAGGGGTGTCCTGTGCCTGTGTTTGAAGTCAAAATTTTTTTTAATAAATACTGCAACCACGCACGCTGTACTATATGCAAAACTCACATAACAAAGAGATTTCGTTTGACGTTTAAATGTCAAAAGCCGTTTGAAAAAAAAATTTTTACACTTTAAATTTTACTTTTTTTTGTGAAATTTGGATTTTTGCCATTTTTAGATGTTATTCTTCTATAAAATGAAATAAAAAAATGGTGAACACGCCATTGTGCGCAGAATACAAAAACGGCTGCGCAACTTTCGAAAAATTAGTGCGCGGCCGCGCACCCGCGCAGCTTAGAAGGAACATTGCTTACAACGGATCAGCTCACAATTAATCATCACTGTTATTTAAAAGCACTTAATGAATCATCAAGAATTTTTAAAATTGAAATAACTGTGATTAGCGACAGAACGACGGCACTGAGTATAATTTTAAAAATTCCGTGTAAACAGCAGCTTTTTTTTATATCATATATATAAAATTCTCGTGTCACGGTGTACGTTATTGAATTCCTCCGAAACGGCTGGACCGATTTTGATGAAATTTTGTGTGCTTATCGGGTAGGGTGGAGAATCGGACAACGTCTATTTTTCATCCCCCTAAATGTTAAGGGTGGTCCACCCCAAATTTTTTTTTTTTATTTTTTGGACAAAATTTTTTGTTTTAATTTTTTCATGATTCAGCATTGAAAAATACATACAACTCTAAATTTTCACCCTTATACGATCAACCCCTGTCTAATATAAAAAATTCTCATGTCACGGTGTATGTTATTGAACTCCTCCGAAACGGCTGGACCGATTTTGATGAAATTTTGTGTGCTTATCGGGTAAGGTGGAGACACGGACAACATCTATTTTTCATCCCCCTAAATGTTAAGGGTGGTCCACCCCGAAATTTTTTTTTTAAGTTTTTAGACAAAATTTTTTGTTTTTAATTTTTTATGATACAGCATACACAAATACATACAAGCCTAAATTTTCACCCCTCTACGATCAACCCCTATTTTTGTTACTGAACTCCTCCGAAACGGCTGGACCGATTTTGATGAAATTTTGTGTGCTTATCGGGTAGGGTGGAGACACGGACAACATCTATTTTTCATCCCCCTAAATGTTAAGGGTGGTCCACCCCAAATTTTTTTTTTTTATTTTTTGGACAAAATTTTTTGTTTTAATTTTTTCATGATTCAGCATTGAAAAATACATACAACTCTAAATTTTCACCCTTATACGATCAACCCCTGATTTTTAATCGCGATTTTTATATTAAGCTTTAAAAAATACATATATGGCGAACGAGCGAAGCGAGTGAGTAGTGTATTTACAATATTCAAGCGAATGAGCGAAGCGAGTGAGTAGTGTATTTATAATATTCAAGCGAACGAGCGATATATAAAATTCTCATGTCGCGGTGTACCTATGTTATTGAACTCCTCCGAAACGGCTGGACCGATTTTGATGAAATTTTGTGTGCTTATCGGGTAGGGTGGAGACACGGACAACATCTATTTTTCATCCCTCTAAATGTTAAGGGTGGTCCACCCCAAATTTTTTTTTTTATTTTTTGGACAAAATTTTTTGTTTTAATTTTTTCATGATTCAGCATTGAAAAATACATACAACTCTAAATTTTCACCCTTATACGATCAACCCCTGATTTTTAATCGCGATTTTTATATTAAGCTTTAAAAAATACATATATGGCGAACGAGCGAAGCGAGTGAGTAGTGTATTAATAAAATTCAAACGAACGAGCGAAGCGAGTGAGTAATGTAATTATAATATTCAAGCGAACGAACGAAGCGAGTGAGTAATGTAATTATAATATTCAAGCGAACGAGCGAAGCGAGTGAGTAGTGTATTTATAATATTCAAGCGAACGAGCGAAGCGAGTGAGTAGTATATTTATTATATTCAAGCGAACGAGCGAAGCGAGTGAGTAGTGTATTTATTATATTCAAGCGAACGAGCGAAGCGAGTGAGTAGTATATCAATAAAATTCAAACGAACGAGCGAAGCGAGTGAGTAATGTAATTATTCCTGGAAATAACGTATATGGCTAAACAACGTTTGCCGGGTCAGCTATACTAAATATACGTGAGCGGAGTAATGGGTGACCGCTATTAAATCATAATTTCATACCATCCGAGCGAAGCCGGACCGGGTCCGCTAGTTTTTTTATATGAATGGAATGTCTTGAAAATTTAACGTCATTACATTTAGCTTTTCATGCGTTGTGCGCATAATCCATGCAACTACTTCAATGCATAAGTTAACCACATACACGTAAACATTCACCAAACGTAGAGAGTGTTTCATAAACCTCTTACCCTACAATCCCATATCATTGTTCAATGTCCATATACATCTTTCTCAGTTTTCGGGTGGCATAAACAAAATAATTGAAAATATAATCTATAAAGATTACGGCTCGGACACAGCTGAGCCTGGCCATTTTTTTTATCAATCTATATCACCGTCAGGAATCAAACCCGAACCTTCTACTATTGCGGTGAATGAAGTTATCAGTTACCTACTCATCGTGTCTCTGTTGAGTAACTGATAACTCATCTGCCTCGAAGATTCGGGTTTGAATCCCGACGGTGATATAGGTTGATAAAAATGATTTTTTCTAATAATGAAAAAAAACTCGGGTCGCAGTGCCAAAACCCTGCCGACAATATAGTGTATTTGCTAATACAGGCCTTGTGGCTTTAATACGTAAACTTATAGTTTGTTTTTGGACAAAATAAAAAATGTAACCCCTTAATACATCCCTTAAAATTATATTTTTTTCTTAACTTCAATATTATTAACAATGTAACCTCTTTACCAAATTAAATAAACCCGTCAGCAAATAAATTACTATCTGCAAACTAGTGTTTAATTCAATCCCAAAGGGGGTAAAACGTGGGTGTAGGATTTTTTGTTATTACAATAAATTCTACACTCCCCTTTTCACCCTTTGGAATTGAATTTTTAAAAAACTCGTATAGGGTCTCATTGATTACTACTTTGCTTCTTTTATAACAGACTGCAGGTGGTTCCTGAGATTAGCGCCTTTAAACAAAAAGAGTTTATTTTTTTTTGTTTTTCTAAGTTCTGTAGAGTCGGTAAAAATCGGAACAAAAACATATTTGACTAGCGCATTTTGAATAGGATCATTTTTTCGATAGGACCGGCCGTTTTTATGTTATAAGCAAAAAACCGAAAAAAGTGCAAAAAATCGTGATTTTTAGGTCACCAAAACTCCCCCGCCCTGTTTTAGAGATCGCAAACTTGAATTTGACATCTCCTAAACCTGCTTGAGGGCACAAAAAAATAAAATCAGTTACTGCACAAAACGCAAGGTGGACCTACCTTTTTAAGCTCTTGTGACTGGACTAGATGGAACTAAAGTGAATAATTTGAAGAATGCCGCAAAATTTGAAATGATAAGGAGCTTTAACAGAGATGTAAGCTGGATAACGTTTTCTTCCTCAGTCTGTATAGTTATATACGCGCAATATAAAGCATTTTCTTGGAAAGCACATTAAACTGTTTACAGCACTGCGTCGGTGTATATAAGCGACAATGAACTAATGCCATTAAACGCCTATAGCCATTGAACAGCCCATGCACTCTCCAGCCCATATCTCTAAAATATAACTCTATAACGTATAGTGTAACTTAGTAATCCATAACGTACGCTACACATGCATCAACAAAATGTTCAGCGATTTGTTGTAAGTATTAAGGCTCCACCGTACCATAAAAGCTATTATTTTTTAGATTTTAAAGCTTTGTTTTTTATTTCTTCTATTTTTTTTCAGTCCGATCAACATATAATTTTTGTGCTCCCACCCTAGCACTGGCTTGCCAAGTTGGGTGGGAAAATTCTAAACATTTTATATTGTTATCGATAAATGTGTATTTTTTTTGAAGGAATAAATAAATAAATAAAATAAATAATAAATAACATTAATATTTATTTAAATGTATTTTATGTTGTGGACACTTAACTGGCGTTTTTCAAGCTTTAATTAATTTTAAACTAATAGAAAATATTGAATGATTAAATAAAAACTAAATGTTTTAGATTTCATCAGATTTTAGAAACATCAGCTATTAATTTTTATGTTTATGGAGGTAATCAGAGAGACATTCCTTTTCAGACTCTTTGTAGACTCAAATCCATAAAAAATATAGAGCATCAGCAAAATTTCCTTAAATCAGCGCATACGGTGGTAGCGTTGTTGGGGAAGAAAACGGGAGTCCCTTCTCATTATTTCTTCGTAGTTCAAATTCGCCTGTCGGTCTTTGCCGGAACGAAGCCTCAAAGGTCTCTTCGGATTATTCGCTGCCACTACTTTTTTTGCTGCCCATGGCCCTGCATCGGTATCGGCGTTTTTGCAGGATTGCAGTTGTTTGAGTTTTGGAGGGGCCATCTTGTAACCATAAGATGTCATAAAAGAAAAAGCTTATTTTCGATAAGATTGTTCCCTTTTTTTGTGGCTTTATGATGTCATAAACAATAAAAACATCAAAAATAAACTGTGAAATCTAATCGTAGATCTAATATACGGACGGGGAGGTGTGGGAACTCCGAACTCGTAACAGTTGAAAACGGTAAAGCGCAGGCGGAGAAGCGTGTGATGGCTATAAAAATTCAAGTAATCAAAACTATCGCAAAATTTAACGAAGATACCAATAAATCATTTCAGTGTTATCGAGAAATAATTGTTATTGTTCAATGCATTACCATAAATCGAGAGTAAATGCAAACATGACTGTCCATTGTCTCAACTAGAATCAATCACAAAAGTTGCTCTCATTTGTTTTAAAAACAAAACAAACAAATACACACGGATGTCAATTGGGTGCAATGATCGAATGACAGCTTGTCCTACGCCATAAAACAAGTGCATGCACTCATGTGGACTTTATTGTTCATAATGTACATACACAAGACATAACTACATTGCTAAGTGTATTACGTCTTTTAAAATTGGACAACACAAGCGCATCGTCTAATTCTTCACTTCGTAAGGTTAAATCACATACAAGATTTGAATAACTGTAGATAACAAATAAAATCCAAGTGTGTTTTTTGATTAATCAACGCCCAGGCCAAATCGCTGAAGCGAGAAACTTTAAATTTGGACAGTTAGTTCCTTTTCTGACGTAAGCATCCACTAAGAAAGGATTTCTAATTGAAATTCAACCCCTACGGGTGTCAAAGGGGGATAAAATTTTAAAAGACTAAAATGAACAAAATAAAATATTAGTAAAAAAAAACTTTTTAGAGGCAAGCTTTTATTGAAATGTGCTAAAAAAGAAAAAATAATATTTAATAATTTTGGTTCATAATAATTATAAAAGCGGGGGTTCCGACTAATAAACTATCATAGAGATTACAACCCCCGCTTTTATAGTAATTATGAGCCAAAATTATTAAATATTATTTTTTCCAGTTGAAATAAATTAACGTTGGTATCGTCCATGATGGATTGAATAGGATGTATAAAATAGCGGGACCTTGGACTAAAGGAAATTATTAGACGCTAAATTTTTTAATAATTGCGACGTTTCGCGAACGTTTGCCTGAAGAAGCGAACAGGCGTTTGCGAAACGTCGCAATTATTAAAAAATTTAGCGTCTAATAATTTTCTTTAGTACAAGTTCCCGCTATTTTATACATCTTATTATTTTTTCCTTTTTAGTGCAGTTTCTAAAAAGTTTTTTTTACTAATATTTTATTCTAATCAACAGCAACCCAATTCAATAATGTG
This sequence comes from Mongoloraphidia duomilia, assembly GCA_039654895.1. NCBI lineage: Eukaryota > Metazoa > Arthropoda > Insecta > Raphidioptera > Raphidiidae > Mongoloraphidia > Mongoloraphidia duomilia. The sequence continues at coordinate 10,438,807 of CM077517.1, read as the reverse complement.
TACTTGTAAAAGTAAGTCCTGCTGTTAGTTTTTACGATAATTTGGCTAAGAAGAATGAAAGAAAAAAATATTTAGTTCGAAAATTTAAAAATTAGATATTATATTATGCACCGCACTGGACTATAAAGAATTTGGTAATTGCCCTTAATTCGTGTACCGTTACTGTTAAACAGAAAGGATTCAGACACGTCTATTTAATGTTATTAACTTATATAAGTAACATATGCTCGATTGTTAACATTACATTTTTCTTAACTTTTAGATTAACATATATTGTTAATGGCGTTTCAATCTAATTTTATACGTCAGAAAGGCCTGCAAGCAACGTATAAACCAACGTCAGAATTATTGCTGCAATTAAATAATTCATTATATTGTAACGATTTGCATTTTAGCTATTAATGTAAACATCCAACTAATATAAGCAATATAAACGTTTTGCAAAATGCTAAACTTATGGTATTAAATATTTTTCTTTATCTATACTTAAAACCAATTTTATACTTATATTCCTTATATCTATACTAGAATATTATAAAGCTGAAGAGTTTGTTTGTTTGTTTGGTTGAACGCGCTAATCTCAGAAACTACCAATCCGATTTGAAAAAATGTTTTTTGTTAAATAGCCCATTTATTGAGGAAAACTATAGGCTATATAATATCACGCTACGACCAATAGGAGCGGAGCATTAATGAAAAATGTTTGCAAAAACGGAAAAAATTATTCCTTTTGAGAGCTTCCGTTGCGTGCGCTGCGTAAACGGTTAAAGCTACGCCAAAATCATGTATGACGGAATTGTTTCCCTTTAAAAGTTCAAAAAAAAAGTCCGCGACAGCATATGTCTATCTTTTAAGGTTGACTCACTATAACCTTTTTTATGGTATTCAAATTTGTTCGTAATCATAATATTCAAGCGAACGAGCGAAACGATTGAGCAGTGTATTTATAATATTCAAGCGAACGAGCGAAGCGAGTGAGTAATGTCATTATAATATTCAAGCGAACGAGCGAAGCGTGAGAGTAGTGTATTTATAATATTCAAGCGAATGAGCGATGCAAGTGAGTAGTGTGTTGCACCCGGGCTTTCTTAGCACCCGGGCGAAGCCGGACGGGTACCGCTATATTTTAAATTGTTTAAATATATAACCATAATCTGTAATGTCGAAATAATATAATACTAGCGGTCACCCGTGGCTCCGCTCACGTATATTTAGATTTTTTTATGCCTAGTAATATGAAATCTTGTATATATTGTTAATTTATTATCCCCCCGCGAGATTTTCTCCCCCTGCAAAGCAAAGTTTGATTTATTACCCCTGCGAATCGAAGTCGAAGTTAAAATCACTTGGAAATAGTTTGCATTAACGGTGTCACATAAATAAACAGTTTATATGTTTAACCCTACGTTTTGACATTTGCATTAACGGTGTCACAGCGCGCGCGAGACGCACTTTAAATTGACGTATCTTTTTTATTTGTCAACCGATTTAAATGAAACAAATACTAAATGTTAGCCCAAGCTTATCTCAAACATCACTTAAAACCACATCCAAATTGGTTCAGCCATTGCGGAGATTAGAGTGCGTAAACAGACAGATTACAGATTACCAGTGGGTGAACTGTCAGAACGTTATACAGACCTACTGATACTGGTAAATTGTTTTAAATTGAAAACTTCGGGATACGGTTATTGCGAAGGAAATATATCTGATTACAAAAAGAAGGAATCAATATTGTAGCCTAAGGGCTGATGACAATTTTCAGTGATTATTTATTCAAGGTCTTCTTTTTGTGAAGATGTTGAGGGAGGCATATTAAAGTGCCCTGAGTAAAGATTTTGCAAGATAGCGGTATGGGAGGGATGCAGAACACCCCCGACATGTAAAAAAATAGTGAGTACAATTATTATTGCTTTAAGGCTGAAACTGTATTGCTTGTCGGTGACCCAGGAATGCCATTATAATATTTGCAGATGGTTGATCAGTATTAAAAGGATTAATACAAAAAGTCGTAGTGATGTAATGACAACCGAATATATATTATGAGAACTAGATTTTTTCAAATTCTTGACCTTTATTATATCTGACTCTAATGGCCGGTTTATCGTACATTTTAATCACGGTGTTTTTTATCACACTGTTAAATGACGGGTTGCTATGGTAACGAAACGCAGCAACCAATGAACATGTAGCAATCAAAATTTAACAATGTGATTAAAAATTCACAGATTTCGCAATCCTTGCAACCATCGAGGACATTGGAAATGATAACAGCATATATGAAACATAATTAACTGTTTATTATACACACAATATTTATCAATGCACTGTTTAGTTTTGTCAGGAATAACCCTATTATTCTTCTATTATATACGCGTTCACTTTTGCTTGATTACTTAACTTTTAAATGGATTTTTCTACAGTATTTATTAACATTTGCTCTAAAATAACACCGCAGATCGTCGCAAATACCTCTCAATTAACTAGACATGATATAAAACACATTTCGAAAAAATTGCACTTGTTCAATTTTGCATGATTGCTCCTCACTTGATAGCGACACCGTTGTCTTTTGACCTTGAACGAAAACTCGTAACTCTGCCCCATAAACATTTCCAATGTTAAAAAACACCGTGATTAAAATGTACGATAAACCGTCTGTGGTTGATTAAAAATTGGTAGAAGTGTAAAATTTTGAATTAATGTTACTTTTTTATTGTTTTATTATTCAAGAAATTATTTTACTTATATTCGATTTAAATGTAAAGTTAAGTGAAATAAAATCAAATAAAACGCATGAAAAAAATTTTCAAAGAACCTGTTTATCGGTATAAAAATAATTATTGTGACTGACTATATCAGAGTGTCCAAGAATGACTTACTTTATGCAATTATTTTTTTAGATATTATCATTAGCAGCGAATCTGTATTATCATTACGTGCATTGAACAATAAAACTGGATAGCAATGAATGAAATGCAAGAATGATTATACAAAAGTCAGTTGTTCCTGGACACAGTGTAAGTATTTATAAAGGGAGATATGTTTGAAGTTAAGAGCCTACATAATAATATAATATCGCCTTTACTGGAAGGTTCATGGCAATGCAGATGAGTGAACAGGGGTGACCGACCCCCTTGGCCTCGCAGGATCGCCAACACTTAACGACTTATTTAGCGACACAGATATTTATGGCTCATACACCACATACCAACTTTACAATACAGAAACTACACGCCAAACCATTTAAAGTTGCGTATATCATACTGAATAATGAATATATATAACTTTTAAAATAATAATAAAATCGGATACTTTAACGACCCCTTCCTTCGTGCTAAATTTCAAGATTCTAGTTCAACGGCCTATAGGTTTTGATTAGTGAGTCAGTATAGATAGATAGATATAAGTTTATTTGATACATTTTTGAAGTGTTGAAGTCACTATATGAATATTATGAAGTATTAGAAATACCTTGTATTATGTCCGTCTTGTGACTTCTTGTGAATTTATAAAATATGAAATGAAATATATAAAGCCACAAAATTCGACAATACCAACATTCTTAATGACAAACTAACACTAAAATCGAACATAATATACGACACAATAATTAACAACACACAAACACCCAATACTCAGTAATCGTAGACTATAGTATTTGATATTAGTTTCTACTTGATACCTGACTATCCGTTCCTAAGCAAAAGGGCCTTGACGGATAGACAGATAGACAGACGGACGGACAACAAAGTGAACCTATTTCCGTTTTTTTATTATGAGGTATGGAACCCTAAAACATAAGTCTAAGAGATTTTCAGAAAAATAAGAAAATACTTCGCTGTATTTATATTTTTCGAGCGATTTTTGTGGAAAAATTACACGTTTTCTGACTACATATATATCTGACTACATATATCTCAAATTAAAAAGAAAGCTACATAAATAGTCATAAATTGAAAGTAAAATTTTCTATATTTCCTAAGATTTAAAAAAAATTCACAGATTTCGCAATCCTTGCAACCATCGAGGACATTGGAAATGATAACAGCATATATGAAACATAATTAACTGTTTATTATACACACAATATTTATCAATGTACTGTTTAGTTTTGTCAGGAATAACCCTATTATTCTTCTGTTATATACGCGTTCACTTTTGCTTGATTACTTAACTTTTAAATGGATTTTTCTACAGTATTTATTAACATTTGCTCAAAAATAACACCGCAGATCGTCGCAAATACCTCTCAATTAACTAGACATGATATAAAACAAATTTCGAAAAAATTGCACTTGTTCAATTTTGCATGATTGCTCCTCACTTGATCGCGACACCGTTGTCTTTTGGCCTTGAACGAAAACTCGTAACTCTACCCCCATATACGAACATAAACATTTCCAATGTTAAAAAGAAAGACGGGGGTAGTTAATATAAGTAGTTACCTCCTGTTATACTCGCAAGTTCGCAGACGTAGGTAAGTTGTTCATCACATTACAACGAGTTAACCCTTTCAGACACATTAATGTGAATGATTCCTATTGTTATGTAAATATTGCAATACAACGCGTCCAATATTATTTATTGATCATAAATATGTCGATGTTTCTCATACTTGTAAATTTGAGAATAACAATATTTTAATGCATTTACTTTTGTTTGAAACAGGTTGTCTCGTATATATGGGTGTCCCAAAAGTAAACCGACTATTATTAATTATAAGAAATTAAAAGTGTCTAAAAATGTGGATATAAGTTATTTGTCCTGTTTTAGATTTCCGTAGAAACTAGGAACCCTGATAGTTTCAGTCAGTCCGTCCGTCTGTCTGTATGTCACAGGCCTCCCACCCATCCTCTCATTTATATACCTATTAGAGCGAAATCACACGGGCGGATTTTCTGCGGCGTTTTGAACGCGGCGGGCAGTGGCGGCGGTATAGACGCTCGACAACAGAGGTCATTATCGTGCGGCAATATTAGCTCAGTTAATTAAGTGCTCTACAGAGGGATCTAGCCGGAAAGTCAAAAAGCGCAAAAACTGACTTCGGAACTTTGTTTGGACTGGTTAGTAAAAAAACATATTAAAAGTCCTTGACCCTCGAGTGGGCGCAAGAGGGGGGGAGGCACTTCAAAGGTCCCTTTTTTGGTTTTTCGCGTATATCACAAAAACAGTTTGTCCTAAGAAAAAATTTATTGCATAAAAATTGTAGCTGACAAAATTTCCTATACATTTCCTATATTTGATTTTTTTTCTATCTCCAACAGTTAAAGAGTTACGCGCTTCTGAAAACTTTGGATCAAGTTAAGATAAAATGGTAAACTGATATACCATTTTGAAGGAAATTTAAATCTCTACATTATATGAATGATGCAAGAGAGTCTCCTCAGACTCGGGACACACTTGCGTCGTCTTGCCTCTCAGCAAAATGTCTTGTGCGTTATAAATTGACGCATGCAGACAGACATGCCTTTCACTCCGCTTAAATGCATACGCATCAAAGTGCGTGAGCATTAAGGATGCTCTGATGTTTCATATTCGATTTCGACGATGTAAATTAGACGCTAATGACCTCTGTTGTCGAGCGTCTATAATCTACAATTCATTCATTCGACGATGTAAAATCTGACAGCTCTAATAACTGCATTATTGAGTCAATGACGATGTAATTTAATTTTGAAAATATCACTGACAATACAGAATAATAATTATTTCTTAAGTCTACAGTAATTTAGAAAAAACTAACTGCGCGTAAAATTATTTTTGTCTACGAGTTTACATTACAGATGCATTGAAATATTTTGTATTCTATGCATAAAATAATAATAAAACGTGAAATTAACAGCCATTTTATGTACATATTTTTTATGCATCATATTCAATCAATTTTGCTGCTAGAAATATTCAGAGTACAGACTATATAAAATTTAAATATGATTGACAATTTTTTTGGCGTCGGTCGGACAGAAGGACTTAGGGGCGGCACTACAATTTTTTTTCAATAATAAAATAAACAGGCTTTCAAGGTAAGCAATAAAAAAAGTATTTAAAATTTATATATGATCGACGTTTTGATAATAATCTTGCCTTCTTCAGGAGGGGGGAGGAAGCCACGGGTGCTTAAATATCGTAGACAAAAAATGTTTAAACAAAAGTTATACAGAATTTTGTCCTCTACAAGATTGATAATAACCATTTTTACTAAAAATGGAACGGAACTGAGAAATTCGCAAAAAAACGTCTATCGTGAACTTGTACCTCGAATATCTGGCAACGCCGGCACGATATCGATGGGAACTTTTTACAAGTTTTTTAAAACACCATAACGAAGGTGTATACAAAAATTCAGTTAACTGGGAATTATTCCGCAGTGGAAATCTAAAATTACTGGACTATGTTAATTCACTAATTTGTGAATTTATCTGCGGTATAAGGAATTATTAACAATTTTCTTAGTTATAATAATACCGTATTTATACTTACAGATATTCTGTGTTTTGATCATATTACTTAACCTATGATGTCTGTCCGTCCGTCCATCTGTCACAAGGCTCTATCCCACAAACGGTAAGAGGCTAGTTGAAATTTTCACAGATTGTGTGTTTGCTGTGGCATGAATCCTGACAATAATAATAAATAAAATTAAATTATCAATTAATTTTAATAAATTAATGTTTTTTTATTTTACTACAACGCTGATTTCAGTCGTAATCTATACTGTACTATAGAGCGCCTAACATTATCGGTCTATTGGCTCAGTTGGTAGAGCGTTCGATTACAGATCTAAAGATTCCTGGTTCGATCCCGGGTTTGAAATCGCAATATTTTTGTTTTTTTTATTCATCAAATATTCTGTTAATACATTTTTTTATTTCAAAAATTAATTTTATTAACTTCCCATTGGAAGTTATTGTAATGGGCCCGAAAATCGAAATCAAAATGTATAACACATTTTTATGTTTCAAGGTCACTACACTATTTTTACACTATTTTTAGAAAGAGCTCTGTGTGTGTGTACGTACGTACGTATGTGTCCATTTGTTTCTAAGACGAAATCTCGAGAATGAAAAATGATATCGACTACGTTAGGGTGCCAATCGACGCATATTAACGTAAATATGATCTGAAAAAATTTTTTTCAAAATCGGTTCAGCCGTTCTTTTTTCTTAACCAAATAGACTCCAAAAAAGTAGATTTTACTCAATATCTCGCGAATAAAAAATTATATCGACTTCGTAAGGGTATCAGTCGAGGCGTGTTAACGTCATTTTGATCCGACATAAATTTTATAAAAATCGGTTCGGCCGTTTTTTTTTAACTATTGTTAAAAATAAATAATAATTATGTTTTAATGATTAAAATTACTACTTTTTATCAAACTGGGAAGTTCGTCGTGTGGACCTCAAGGGTCGCACTTTAGTCTTAATAAACGACCCACCTCACGGCTTGTTAAATTTGAAAAGGAGGAACAAAATAAAATATATGTAAAAAAACTCTTTAAAAACAAGCTAGTTAAATAAATAAATCTACTAATTATTTACCTCTACCTAACTCCTTGTTTTTTAATAATTATTAAATCAACTGAAACCAATCCAGTGCTTGTGGATTGGTTTCAGTTGATTTAATAATTATTATATTATTGTCCACAATTAACTCATATATTGTATATCCTTATTTTTTATTATTGTACGGAACTCCCGGTGCGCGAGTCTGACTGGCACTAGGCCGATTTTTTTAAAAATTTGACTGGCCTAATAACATTTGTAATTTAACTAGAAATTACTATTGACTTTGTAACAAATAATTTTAAATCAATGGATTTTTCAGGCTATAAAATTCTGTCGCTCGTAATTTAATCAGATATATATAATGTAAGAGATATATTGTGATGTCAGTAAACAGTCTGGATGGTCATTTTTGATTGCAGTGTAATAAAATCACTGCATCATAATAATTTAAAAGTTTGCAAAACAAATAACATAATTTCCAGCACAACAAGTTTACCCACCATATAAATGTATAATGTGGTGCGATGTATTTCAGGGCCGCCGAGTTTTCAGGATTCTTAGAAGATCTTTGTATATTATGTTCCAATGACAAAGGAACCATATGTATAATTAAACACAAAATGAAGAAAACAAACAAAATGGTTACCAAGATATTATACAAGATGCATTATAAAAATGTTGCAATAGTTTTTTTTATTGAAATTAGGTACGGGAAAAATGAAAATAAATAGATAAACATTTTTATTGAAGCTATGCTTCTTTATGCACTTTTGGAATGGGGACCTAAATCACGAAAAACATCACATGACTTTTTTGTTTTTTGTCTTAAAATTTAATGTACTTTTCGAGGTACTTTTTAACCGACTTCAAAAAAAAAGGAGGAAGGTTCTCAATTTGACGTATATATATATATATATATATATATATATGACCACGCATAATTTTTTTACAGAGTAGTCCAATTATGATGATTTTTATTTTATTGGATAGGGTATACCTCGAAGTTGGTCCCATATAAAATTTACGTAAATCAGTTCACTAGGTCGACTGATTTTAATAAAAGTGAGTAACGGCGTGTGATTCCTTAAGGTGTATAATTGTCACTTTTTGACACATCACACGGCGTAAGAAAGTCGGTTTAATAAAAGTGAGTAACGGCGTGTGATGCCTTTAAGGTAAATGTCAATTTTTGACACATCACACAGCGAAAGAAGTCAGTTAAGTTTGTAAAAGTGAATCTATTGACCTGTGACCAAACTACGTATTGTAAAGCCACTAAAAAGTAAAAAATAAAAAACTTTTTAACAAAAAAAAAACCTCCTTCAAAAAGTCACTAAAAAGAGGAAAATAATAAAACTTTGAGGTCTGTGCCATTTTAATAAAATATGAAGTCGGTTAAAAAGTGTCAATTTAATTAATATCTTCTCTTTAACCGACTTCATATTTTATTAAATTGGCGCAGACCTCAAAGTTTTATTATTTTCCTCTTTTTAGTGGCTTTTTGAAGAAGGTTCTTCTTTTGTTAAAAAGTTTTTTTTTTATAAAAAAACTAGGTAAAATTAAGATATTTCTTCTAATTATTTAATTAATAGGAAATCTCGAAACTTACTTTAAATTGTTCGTTTCTATCTAAAATTCTAGTTTATAAAATTGAAACACGAAACAACGTCGTAGTTGTGTGTTTTTTACATGAGAAAATTTCTTTGTTACAGATTGGCGTTTAGTCAAATAAAACTGGCAGAAATATAATTAAAAAAATTTTGGAGCATACAAGTAATTCAAGAATTACAAGGCGCAATATCCATGTAGGTATACTGTGTAAACGGTTTTATCGAACAAACACTGAGAAGATTTATAATTTTGTAGTAGGTTATGAGCCATAAGACCTAATATAAATATGTATTGGATTACATAGAAAAAATAGTAGGTACAGTGAATTTTTTAAACAATTTTCCGTAGCAACGGTTGACTATTAAGCGTAACTCGGAACCGGCTTAATAAAAAAAGTCATGATGTGTCGTAAGACACCCGACAGAAGCTATGCTTCTTACGCATTGTATATAAAACCGAACTTAACAAAGATATAAATAATACAATTAAAAAGTTATTATTTGATTGCCATTTTGAAATCTGACACCATTTTATTTTTTTGTGTCTTATTAAATTCTCAAATATCAATTTTCAAAAGGATCGGATAATTTTTACAAAGAAGTATATACCTATGACCGAAAAGTCACACTACAGGTCATTTTAACTCAGTAGGCCATGGTTTTTAAACACAAAAATCAAACATCACCAGTCAAAAAATTGAATGACTATATTAAAATATTTATTATAAGTCAGAGCATACGCTATCTTCCAATATCCATATCACACTGTGCAACAGACAAGGACAACCGAAACAAGTTCGCGATTTATTAGATAAAAACGCATTTATAAATTTTAATTTTCATATAAATCTGTATAAAAAAACTGTTTTGACACAATATTATACATAAAATTTATCTAGAATTTTTTGCTCTTTCGTTTAAGACAGGTTTCGAATCGATCTGACTTGAATTGAGCGAACTATAAGCAAAAAACACCGTTTTTTCTAATTTGCTCCCCTCTGGGGCCAAAATTCAAAAATCGGGCGACGTTAGTTGATCCTAACGTCGCCCGATTTTTGAATTAGACCTCGAGAGTAATCGAACAAAAAAAAGTTTTTTTAAATCGGTTAATCCGTTTGGGCTGTACGACTGATACAAAAAATCCGTTAGAGATTCATAGATTGACAGATTCACAGACAAAGCGAGTGTATATAGGCGCTTCTAGCTTCGCTAAGATCGCGCCTAAAAACTAAACAAAGTACTTAAGTAAATAAAAATATTTTTTAAATAATAAATCGTTAAATAAACTGTCTTTAATACAACAGTAGGTAATTTATTCTAAAAATGTTTTTAATAACAAAATTATTTTTCCAAGCGTAGTTACGAAAAATAAATTTAGACAAAATTATATAAGAGAAAACGAGTATTAAATAGTAGAAGATTGTTATTATGGTATATTGTATAATAAAGAGAAGCAGACTATTGAAGCGCCGCATTAATAAAATTCGTTATGGAAAAATCTAATAACCTATAATTATTATATGTAGAAACAAAGTAATATTTTTTAAAACGAGTACGATAAGAATTATTTTAAATGAATTTAAATCGACGAAAACTATTAAAACCCACTAGTATTCAATAATTTTTGTTTTGAGGTATTCATTAACATTAATTAATGATCAAAAAGCGGTCCAATTATTTTTTCAGTTAATATTTATTTAGATCAACTGTGATAATGTATAAATTATACAAGACGCCGTTAAGATATTTTAACTAGTTATAATTTAAAAAATTTAATAAGCGTTAATAATAAAAAAGTTAAATTGTGGAAAATTATAATAAATAAGCAATATAAAGACGTCGGTTTTCTCTGTTTTTTAACGTTGTCAAGAGAGAGATAGAGCGATTGAGTCGCGACAATTTCAATCCACATATAATATTCGAAAACGTCAAAATTACAGACAATATCCTCGCATAAATTTCACATAGATCTGACAGATCTAATATTTTTGCGGTTTTTTTGCGCGCCCAAATTGCAGGTACCTCAAATCCAATAATGTCAATAGAGTTGTTGTGAAAATAATATGCAATTACTCGGAACGAAACATAGCGTTTGCATGTTTGCAACGCGTGTGATTACTGCCCTCGTACAAACTTTACACTGGTTGCAAACGCTATATATTTCGACCCTTGTAATGCAATATACTATTTCAAATAAAAGAGTTTCGTGTACCTATGTAGACTATACGTAGGTATTTGAATTTTTCATTAATTGTTATTGTTTAGATATCAAAAAATATTAAAATTTTAAATTATTATTATAAAGAATCCTGACGATTTAAACTTTTGAATTTCACACTACATATTTATACAGGGTGGCACATCTTAAACAATGCAGTGAAATATCTCGTAAATGGTACAAACCATAAAAAATGTTTTGTACAAAAGTTATAGAGTGTCAAGGAGACAGAAGACTGTGATATCAGATTTAACATAGGTGGTACTGTGAAGGTCAGGCGAAGGTCAGCTTTGATTTTTTAATTGTAACAGTGCATTTTTATTCCAGAATACGATACAGTATTTAATAGTGAACAGTAAATTATTGAGGTACATATGAGCTAAAGATAATAAATATTGAGATATTTAGAAATTAAATAGCAAATTTAATTTGTCAATTCGGTTATTTTATGAATTGAATTCAAGCCAAGAAGGCCGGTGGGTAATATGGCTATCTGCTATGCCATAATTTATGTAATTGTCGTTCATTTTGGCCGTTATTTAATTTCTAAATATCTCAATATTTATTATCTTTAGCTCATATGTATCTTGATAATTTACTGTTCACTATTAAATACTGTATCGTATTCTGGAATAAAAATGCACTGTTACAATTAAAAAATCGAAGCTGACCTTCGCCTGACCTTCACAGCACTACCTATGTTAAATCTGATATCACAGTCTTCTGTCCCCCTTGACACTCTGTAACTTTTGTATAAAACATTTTTTTATGGTTTGTACCGTTTACGAGATATTTCACTGCATTGTTTAAGATGTGCCAGCTTGTATAAAAAAATACACCGAATCTGAAGAGCGAAACCATATTTCTAAAGTAATAATATTCGATTTCGATTAAGAGCATCAGGTCGATTCTGCCCTAAATCGTTTCTATAGTGTGCATCTATTCTTGTACTTTCTAAAAGTTTCAATTGGTCCGAATCGAGTCGATTCAATAATTCGACTAGGCCCGTTTGGCGTTTCGGCACTGCCTGCAACATTCAGAACTTTTAGAAAATAAATAACAATCAACAATATCAGTGCTCTTCATCGGATCGGCTTTGTACAATAGATTTCATTAAGTCAATAAATGTTAGATATAGTTACTATTAATAGATCAAAAAGTTTGCGTTAATTTGTTATCAGGTGGATTACTGGCTACTGCTATCTGGCGACAGTCATCGTGCATATATACTACACAGATGAGGCAAATGCAGGTGAACACGTTTGCGTGTGTGTGTGTGTTTGTTATTTAGGACAGGCCGCCGCACTGCGCCGCGTCGAACGCGTGGGTTACAAAATAACGTCTGGGTTATTGTCGGCCGCGATCCACTCACTAGAGACACACTAAACTTGTTTGAATTTGCGCTACAAGAAAGTGAAATTAAACACATTAAGTCTCTTTGACTATATATCTGTGGCCACAAAACCAAATAGTTTATGTCGAGTTTTTATAGTAGGTACAAATGTGTGAAATAATATTGCATAACACGGGACGAAACACTGCGTTTGCAACTAGTAAAGCAAATCACGCGTGTTGCATTCGCTATGTTTCGTTCCGAGTAAATGCATATTATTTTTCACAACAACTCTATTGACAATAACTTCGATTTGAGGTACCTGCAATTTGGGCGCGCAAAAAAGCTGCAAAAATATTAGATCTGTCAGATCCATGTTAAATTTATGTGGAGTTATGTCTGTCATTTTGACTTTTTTGATTATAGATGCTTTGAAGTTGCAGGCGCGACTCAATCGCTCTATATCTCTCTTAACAACGTTAAAAAACAGAGAAAACCGACAACTAAAAAGTTTCAACCCTAGGGTTGAAACTCTCAGTTTCAACTTTCAATCCGCTAAGCAGGTCCCGAAAATTGAATTTTCAATAGAGGCGTTGTGAAAAAATTCGTAAGTGTTCCTTTTTCGCAGTCGGGTAAAATTAAGTCAACCTCACATAGTACCTAAGCATCCACAACTCTTGAAGATTCGTGCAAGATTGGGAGTCCTTTGAATTACTATACACCCTCACATAACGTGAGTCACTAGGGATAGAACTGCTGGTCATTTTGCCGTGAAATAACTGCACGAACGTTATGAACGACGAATTGAGCGAAATTGATATATCAAAATACATTGTTAAAATTTAATTTTGATTAAATTTTTTTTTCATCAGATGTATGAACTATAGAAACGCATTGAAAGAAGGAAGCAATTACTGAAAGTATACATAGTCATACAGGTGCTTATTATTTGCAATCTTATATTATTACATATATGACATACCTATTATTACTAAATAAAAAGAAATCGTCCATACAATTTTCTTCTTGATTGTATATAATTTATTAGAGATCCTGTTTCTGAAAATGCTATCGATTAGTAGGTTGAAAATAAATTTGTTATCTTTCACTTTTATTAATACAAATCATTTCTTAATAGTTTTTTTGTTATAAAAATATACCAAGAAGTATTCTATTAAAGATTTGAAGGTACAATTAGCATTAATTCATATCATATAAAATAAACTACGATAAACGCGAAAAAATGATATAACTTTAAACTGACTGATTGTCGGTTGCATAAAACATTTAACAATAATTGGTTATATATTGTGGATAAAGATAAGATATCCTATCAATATGGCGTTACATTCAAAAAGCAGTTTTCCCAATATGGTGAGGAATTTCTCAATTTCCTGTTTATTGAGTTTTAGACAAAAAATAAAACTACACACAAAATATAGCTGAACACGGTCACTTTATAAATAAGGCAACTGTAATAATATGCTGATTGCTATATATTATAGGTAAGTAATTTCATGCAAAATTCATGAACAGATCCTGTTATAGATAAATTAATAATGTAGTGTAGATTAAAATATCACCAGACTTAAATTAAGTTGGTAGGTATTTGTGGAAAAGTATATCTCAAATGTACATGTCGTTTTATTTACTGGTTTTCATATGTCTTAACTCTTTAATGATCTCGTGTTCATATTGAAATTCGCAGTTCTCCATCAATAATTATGCACTAAAGACTAAAGTTGTTTTAAAGATAGCTATACACAATTACTTAAAGGAACAAGTATCAATGCGTATCCTATTGTTACGGATCATCCTGTATATAAACGGCAGGCAAGAGTTCTGAGAAACGGGATCTGCTTACTGAACAACTGGTACCTGCGCGAAAGTTCTAGAGAAAGCGAGAACACACTAGACTTATGCCACGCAGCATATATAAACAGCCAGTACGAGTGAGTGGGGGAGTCAGTCAACGGAGAGTGACGCGTCTATGGTGGATGAGTAATATAAATAGTGCCGTGATATAAATAACCAAATTGATAAAATAAATACTAGTGTAGTGATAATAATTACGAATTATTGTATATAGTTGTTTTGTTTTGCTTTGTAATTACTGTTTAGTTATTGTTTACTTGTGTTGATTGTTAGAACTGACTTTTCGTTGTTGCATTCATTATTATTGTGTTTTTAATTATTGTAAATAAATATTTATTCCACCAACTCAGAAAACGGTTTTGTAACACTATTTATATATAAGGTGTACCATAACATATTATAGGACCCACGTCGGCGGTGGACTGGAGACACAAAAATTATAATTTAAAAAAACTAAAAAACACGCTTTAATGAACTAAAAAGTAAAAAATAATTAATTTTATTGTAAAAAAAAGCGTGGGGTGCTTTGTATCATATTTTCATACTACCCCACGCTTTTTTACAATAAAATTATTTTTTACTTTTTAGTTCATTAAAGCGTGTTTTTTAGTTTTTTTAAATTATAATTTATTTTTGCTTTTTAGTCCTGGAGATTCTGGTCAGGATAATGGGACAAACTTATAGAATTATTGTATTGTCGTCGGTCCTTGATAAGTGTGCAAAGTTTCAGTTCAATCTGAAGTTTTTTGCTTTTTTTTTTAGTCCTGGAGATCCTGGTCAGGATAATGGGACAAACTTATTGAATTATTGTATTGTCGTCGGTCCTTGATAAGTCGACAACGTTTAAACTAAATCTGACCGTTCAAAGTTGGTCAAAATCAAGTTCAAAGAAGTCGGTTACAAACTGACAAACAAGCAAGCAAGCAAACAAACTTACAGGTGAACAGGTGAAGCTAATATAAGCGTGTTAAAAAAAATATGATAAAAGTGTTAGCCCAGTAGTTGGGTGTTTAAATTCGGAATTAATTGGTGGAAAATGGAAAGTTGGAAATGGTTTTAATCTCTTCAGTTTAGATCTGGAATGAAAATACTAAGTTTTTCCCCTCCTGCTAGTTGAGTTTTAGCCGTGCAAGAAAAACGTGTTTTAATTAACATCGAAAATTAACATTATGCAATTAAAAATGTTTTAAACAAAAATATTTGCCGTAAAATTGTCCACTTCCAGCCTTCACTTCATTAATTCCGAATTCGGAGTTTTTTTACTCCCCAACCACTGGGCTATTTATATAATAGCAGATTGTATTTCTAGTATCGTAATGGGGTTTATTATACTGTAAGATTTTTGAAAGAGTGCGGAATTCTACGATACATCAGGCCAAAGGCGGTCATTTTGAGCCCTAGGTATACCTATAAGTTATAATGGTAAGTAGCTCCAGCTTTACTGGAGTACAAGCATGACAATAATTCAGAAAAACGGTCAAATGGGACCCGAGTTTATATGGACTTTTGTCATTGTTTTTGCGTCTTCTGTCCTCCGCTGACGTGGGCTCCACATGTCACGGTACACCCTGTATATCTGTGGCTAAAAACTGAAATATCGAATTATATTTTCAGAGAGATTTTTTAACTGTCATTATGTAAAAACGTTTCATCTCGAGATAAATGCCAAAAAACCGGTTTATTGACCCTTAAAATGAATCAACCTGAGTCGATTTTTGCAAAAGTGAAAAGAGGGTTCCGTCGATCACATAGGTATAACTTCGAAATACTTTTCTATCACGTAAAGATAACATATTTCTAATTTGTGTTTTAGTTCATTAACTATTCAGTATTGTGAATCTAGCTTTAAATAAAATTAAACTGCATCAGAAATATTAATTATATTTTTGCAACTTTATACAAATATTAATTAGTTTTTTGTTATGTTTATATTGGACATCACCTTGCATAGTTTTGTATAAGGTGTTCAAAAATTAAAAAAATGTATAATCTAAATAAATAATAACTGATCTTTATTTAGCAATGCTAATATAATATATAAAAAAATATGTATAAAATATAAAAAATATGTACTTCAAATATTTAGATCATATATGGGCAACGCCCGCCCTGGCTTTTGATCCGACCCGCGGAACATTTTAAAATCACGCTCGAAAAAGTTCAAAGCATTTTTGGATGACCTCTCTTCAGAACATGGTGATGTGACATATTGCGAAGTAAGGTGATTAAGCAAAAGCAAAATGCTAAAAAGATTTTACGATCTTAGACAGGAAATAGTCGATTTTATGGAAATCAAAGAAAAACCATTGCCTGAAGTCAGTGATCAGAAATGGTTATGTGATTTAGCATTTCTAGTTGACATCACGATTCACGGGTCTCTTAAACGAGGTGAATTTGAAGCTTCAAAAACAAGGTCAGTTGGTAAACGAATTGTACAGTCATCTGAAAGCGTTCCAGAACAAAATTCGCTTATGGGAAACACAATTAATGCGATCTGGAAGCTGTTATAATTTTTCAACACTATCAAGTCACGATAATATTGATTACACTCAATATGCTGAAGAACTAAAATCACTGTCGGAGCAATTTTTTAATTGATTTTCCGACTTCGAAAACACAGGTAATAAATAGTTCCTTTAACCTTTTTGCTACTCCTATGAAAAGTGACGTAGAGACTAGAGAAGGCTCCGACACACCTGCAAATGGAGTTGATCGAGCTTCAGGAAGACACACATTTGAAGTCAAAATTTGAAGAGCTAAGTGATCTCTACAGAAAATACCTTGCTGAAGAATAAAAAGAAAAGAAACCGTATCGTATCGAATTGTATTTTTTTTTTTTTTTTTTTATTTTAAAGACCACCAACAGGAAACCGTATCATTATTATTTTTTCACAACTACCTATTATATACGGCCCGCGACTTCATTAATATCCCAAAGTTTAACCCGCAACTTTCCAAAGGTTGCCCATACCTGATATAGATGATTGAAATTTGATGAACAATTAACGGACAATTTAATGCGACCGCAGCGTCAAGAACCGCAATCGCCTTTCTTACAACTGCATTTTGCTTGGCAATCAGATGTTCGTTTCACAGCCACGTTTTCATGTACGTCTGGAAATTCACTATTACTGGAGTTCTGTGTTCTATCTTTATTATGCAAACTTGTTGTAGTTTGCGCTGGCTGTTCATCCTCCTTGTCGGAGGGCTATGAAATAAATAAATATCTTATCCTATGATCCTATAGAACCTAGATGATACAGTTACACGCTAAACAAGTGCATCATCTTCGACGAGGAGGATGAACAGCCAGCGCAAACTACAACAAGTTTGCATAATAAAGACAGAGCACAGAACTCCAGTGATGGTGAATTTCCAGACGTAAAAGAAAACGGGGCAGTGAAACGAACATCTCATGGAGTATGATGTTATCTATCATATTTCGTAATGTATAGTGTTTCAGAATGAATTGCTTAGGATATTAGATATTTAAAAATTGTAATTTAGTTATTTAAAATTTTTATACTTAGGTACATATTAATTATTTTTAATTACCTATTGAAACAACACTCCTTAGAAATTAATTGTGAAAAATGACATAATCAGGATGTCATCCTTGACTAGGTTGGCATTTCTCCAAACAAGACCTTGCCTAGATTACGTGATGAGAGATCGATTTATTATTTGACTATGATGAGACGTTTTGGATGTACAAAATTGCAAAAGCATACACTAAAATTCAATGCCGTCTAGTGTTAGTTGGATGATTTCATGAAACTAGCCAAGGATGTAAATAAATTATTGATGATTACAAGATCCTGTCAAGTGTGAATGCTATAGTAAAATTTGTCGACAAGTTCGTTTGCGGCGTCGATGGACTTAGTCGACCGTTTAAAATGAATTTTAAAAAGTTTAAGGTATGTAATTAGTTGTTTATATTATTTTACCACTTGGTCTACTGGACGTAAAGAAATTAGTTACTTATTAATAATGCTGGCCGCATAAGCATCGTTTTATATTTAAAAGTACATACAACCAAATGGTAACGTTACGTGGGCACTGGTGATTTTATAGATATTTTCGAAATCTGTTTCCCTGTTATCCATTTTATTTTAACGCGCGGAAGTATTTACCTGATTTGACAGATAACTTTGATCAATGAACCAAAAATACATTATAAGTAACAATTAATACATTTTAGGAATTAAATTTAATTTATACACGGTGTTCATGCGGGGCTAATAATAGACATGTCTATAATATGAATTGGTGCTAGGCCCAAATAACCTTAGCTGTTGGTGGTCTTTAAAACACAATTTAACAATTTGACAAGTTTATATCGAAAATGAGAACGTTTACGAACAAAATTTTCAAACACAAGTTCGATCTACCCTACAATTGGAAAATTTCAGTTATACAGGTTGTCCCATTTAAGGGTGGCAGACCAAAGTTACGTTTTTACTTCCCACCTCTACTATGGTAGGGAAGTAATGGATTTAGTCCGAAAAAAATATTTCGAGATTTTAACAGATCTTCACGTTTTGAGACCCTAGCAATCGTTTAAGATCATTTTCTGACTGATGTCTGTATGTATGTGTGTGTGTGTGTGTGGTCAATTTTTCGCCTTCGATATCGTAAAAACGGAACAACATACGGCCATACCGATTGTTCTATTGTGTTTATCAGCCTTTAACTTAGATCTGATTAGATTTTGAGTCAAATCGGTTCAGCGGATCCTGAGATATTAAAAAAAACGTTCTCAATGTCTCGGATTAACATAGGTAAAAAAAAATATAAATGAATTCTAAATGTTATAATTTGAAAAAAAAGTAAATATTTTTTTTCTCTGAAATGTACAGTTTTCGAGAAAAAAAATATTTTACTAAAAAAAATAAAAATTGTACGTAAATCAAGGTAACCATGATTTTTGCTATATTAAGCTAGCCATCAGTAGATTACTAAACAAAAAGAGGGCCATGCTTTTTTTCAAAGAATAAAAAAGAGTGTTTATTTTTTGCAAATATTTACTAGGTGGGAAGTATAGGACTGGTCATCAGTCGAATTTTTTTTAATGCAGCATCCTGTTTTTATTTGTTTTTTAAATTCTGCACCTATAAATTATTGTCGATAGAAAATGTAAGGGAAACCATGCAGTTTTTGAGTTATTCAAGTTTTTCAAGAACGCAGACCTTTACCTAGAATTCGACATATAGCCTATAGGTAACAAAAAAGGGAAACCTTTATCAAACGCCCACTATGTAGATTACAATTTAAAGCTACTAGGAAAAGGATATCTTACAAAAATATTACGGAGTAATAAAAAATATTATTGAGCCTTAATAATTATCTTTTTATTTGCTCCCCTCTAGACTTCAGAAGGAATCGAACTTAAAAAAGTTTAAAAGTTTAAAAAACTAAACACCCTATATCTTTGAAACAAAGCATATATGTGTATTAATTGAACACTCGGTATATATATCTACACACTAACACACACTACCTCCTTCTCTCACATATTATGCGTACATACTCAAATACACACACACACACACACACCTGACAAACTCATGAAATTGTATTTCTGGACTCCTGCCCTAGCACTGGTCTTCCAAGTTGGGCAGGAAATCCTCTTTTTGTAAAACAGTTGTTGATTTTGTATATTTTTTTTTCTGAGGAATAAATAAAAATAATAATTTAATTTGAATTTAATAATTATGTTGATAAGAACTATTTGTTTTATTTTTGGAGTCATTCCACAAGCGATGGCACATGTTTTTTTAAACACCCTGTATAGGCGCTTCGCTATGCTGAGGTCGCGCCTAAAAACGGAACAGTTTTAAATTATGCACGACTTGTACATTTGTGAGCACTTTGTATACATATACATTACGGGTAATAATATAATACAAAAGTGGATGTTTTGTACATAATTTATTATCCCAAATTGCAGTTTTTACATTAACTCTCTCATCAGCGATGCTTATCTCAATTTCCGTTCTCAGATTTAGCTTTTTCTATTGCACAGTGCGATTAATTTGCTTAGTCATTATACCACCGCTATTCAGTGCCGTGTGCGCAATCATATTTTTAACTTTTTTCTTGCAGAACAAGTAATAACGCTAATAACGATCTTGCGCTCTTATTTTGATAGATATAGGTCCCATTGCATGAGTTTTTGCTATTCCGCTGGGGCTTGAGAATGGCCGAGCGTGTAGCAATACTGTTGTTTACATGGTGTTGCTATGGTTCCTCTATTACAAGTCCCCAGTTCCCGGGTTCTAGCCCGAGAGCTAGTAAGACTGTCAATTGGATTTTCAATTTATTATTAAAAAAAAAATAATGAATTGGTGCTAGGCCCAAATAACCTTAGCTGTTGGTGGTCTTTAAAACACAATTCAAAAATTTTTTTTAGCTACGCCGCTGAATATTGCCTGTCTGAGGTCGACGCAAGGTGTGTAGTAGTGTTGCATAGGTCTCTGTGTCGATTCGACAGACAGATGTAGGGGAGGTCGGTAACCGTCTGCGTCCATCGCAGACTGACGAATAATCGAATATGGGGGCCATGGGCACTGAGCGACTGCAGCTCTTATGTGTAAAGCCGGCCGCCTGTTGCGAACGGACGGTCTCTGGTCTGGCCTCGCCGCCATCTATTTAATTCGCGCACAGCAGCAGCGCAAGAAGACTATCTAATGCCAGTATCGGAAATGCCTGCTGACCGCAACTATGTCTACGCTTCCGGTCCGAGTCTAGACTCTGCCATTCCTCTCTCCAGTTATATTGGTCACAATAGCCGCTTTCCTCTCCAGTTTCACTTCGTACGTTACTGCTTTCCCGTTAGATACTTATTTATTGTAGATTATAGACGCTTGACAACGAAGGTCACTGACGTGTAATGAGTCATTTTTTATTGTCATTAGAAAGAGCCCCGTCTTACTTAAATAATGCCGTTGGATTTTTTTGTGCAGTATTTAAAACGCTTTCACAATACATTATTTTCAGCAGTTATGCGGGCCATTAAGATGCATCTTTTTTGTAGGAACAAAATTTTTCAAAAGTCAAAATCTAACCAACTACGATTAAAATAAAAAGTAGGGTTTCAAGTAAACTAATATGTGCGATCAAGATAGAGCAAAACTTTATTAAAAAAAGTTGTTCAGAATCACAAAAAACTCCTAAGTATGAAGTTCCGTAAAAAAAATCATTTCTTAAATTTCTCAAAATATTATTGCAATCGTAATTTATTTGCTATTTTATTAACAAGAGTGCCATGAAGCAAATAAATTACAGATTGCATTAATATTTTAAGAAATTTAAGAAACGATATCTAAACGATATCGAAGGCGAAAAATTGACCACATACACACACACATACACACACACTCACGCACACGCACACATACAGACATCAATCAGAAAATGATCTTAAACGATTGCTAGGGTCTCAAAACGTGAAGATCTGTTAAAATCTCGAAATATTTTTTTCAGACTAAATCCATTACTTCCCTACCATAGTAGAGGTGGGAAGTAAAAATAGTACAGTGAATTTTTTAAACAATTTTCCATACCAACGGTTGACTGTTAAGAGTAGCTTGGAACCTGCTAAATAAAAAAAACAAAGCATCTACAACATATTTACATTAGGTCTTATGGCCCATAGCCGAGTACAAATTTATAAGTGTTCTCAATGCTATTTTCCCTATGTTACCTTTTCTAAGCAACACCTGGTATATACTCTACGAGAGTTATTTTGGTGATAAAAAAACTTACCGAAGAATAGCAAGGAAAACACGACGGGATCTGGTCAGAAACGAGAGGATAAGTGAGGACCTACAACACCACCTATAAGTAACTCTTTTGGTATATTTATGTTTCAGGGATGGAGAAGTACCACTACCGAAAGCCACGCCAATTCATGGAGGCGAAGCCACAGGGGCAACGACCTACAGGCAGGCCAAGAGAACTAGAAGAAGACGAAGACTTTATGAGTCAACAGTTTTGATAGGTACCTAAAATTTTGGAACTGTTCAACGAGAATCATTTTGGTAAAAAATTTACCGAAGAGCCCAGAAAATTGTATACTGGCCAGTAATGTACAATGAAATAGAACAAGTGATTAGATGATGTAGAAAATGTGAAAATCACATAGTTAAAACCCAAAAAAGTCGCTACTGTCTCACGAAATTCCGGTTGGAATTAGGGTTACCATACATAAGCGGAGGGATGCCTGTCTAGGGTGCCTGGAATGCCTGTCTAAAATAAACAGCTGTACGTAGGTAATAAAATAATAAGTAAAAAATATGAAATAATAATTAAGATTTATATTTTTCACTAGACATCATTTGTTTCAAGAGATCTTTCTTTTCTAATATCAGTTGTGACGAAGTCATGAAAGGACGCGACATTTTAAAATGCCTGTCTCTGACAAGCGCCGGCCTCACGCCTGTCTAAACCTTAAAATGCCTGTCAAATGCGGCAAACGCCTGTCAGATGGTAACCCTAGTTGGAATAGACCATTTGATCATTGTAGATCACTTTACCAAATATATCTACTGAGCTGGCAATATTAAAAAGCAAAACTTTTTCAGCAGGTTGGCATAATGACTGGGATTTTTCCAACCGATGGCATAGGCCATACCATAATGTTGTTGTATCAGACAATATGCCATGCAGCAATTTTGCACGAGTGAGGAATTTTGAATTTGTTCGTTCCACTAAACTCCCACATTGTATTTTTAACGCTTTTGTAAACCATGTTTTTTGGTCGTTCACAAATAAATGTATTATTATTATGCCCAATCTAACAGACTAAGAAAAGTCAACATTAACCTAGCCGATTTTGAGGGCGATCCGAGTTTTAAAAAAGATAAATTGATTACAATATTTTTCGTTAACCGAATTTATGTGACAAAATAGGCACTTTCTGTATTCAGCACTGATCTTTAATATATTATGGGCTCTGAAACAGACTTGCGCAGTATCATATTGAAGTGGAAAAAGCGCCAGCTATTGGAACGTTGAGATTGGTTGACATTTTTCAAACATAACTTAGCTGTACAAATAATTCGAATTTCCCGCTAAAGTTGTCAGCTGTCACCCAAAGTTTCCTTCTTTTTGTGAGACTTCAGGCATTGCATACATATTAGTCGACTTGCAGTACCTATAGATATATGTATATATTATTAGAGATCGGAGCTTTATATGTAAAAGGAAAGCGCCTTACATTCACGTGTACAATGTACACTCTGCGGGTGACGTAAGATTATAAGTTTTGTTTGTGAAGAAAAATAAAGTTATCGGATTTTTGGTTAAAGTAACACATTTTGATAGACGATAGAAACATAAACTTAGATTTCAATTTCAGCCAGCGTCCATTTCACTGCACCTGGTCATGTGCAATGAAATGCACGCTGGCTGAAATTGAAATCTTAGTTTATGTTTTAAATCGATAGCAGAAAATAATATACTGGAGACATTTTTGAAGAAAAATCTATGAAAATATGCATTGGTGCAAATAACCCTGGTTGTTTGTGGTCTTAAAAAGTCACTAATAATTGTACAGATACTGATTCTTATAAAAACGAGTTAGACGATTGAGAAAATCTAAATCGAAAATAGTTTCACAGTTCTGGTGATTTTTTTTGCATAAATCAAATAGTTACTTACATGAAAAGTTCAAAAAACAAAAATAAATATAGTTACTTCTTAGCACAGCAGTTTTATTGATGGATGTACATTTATAGTGTTTGCTGAAGATGAAAGCATAGCTTTCGAAATGTACATCCATCAATAAAACTGTTGTGGTAAGAAGTAACTAGGGTAAATGCGGGAGAGATGCCGCGGTAGGAGAGACGCCGTATGGCTATTAACTTACCTATTTACCATTAATGGATGGTGCTACAAGTACGTATGTTCGTTCAACTTATCTTGTCAAGCACCATCCATTAATGGTAAATAGGTAAGTTAATAGCCATGCGGCGTCTCTCCTACCGCGGCATCTCTCCCGCATTTACCCTATATTTATTTTTGTTTTTATTCCAACCACAGTGCTCATATATTTTTATGAAAAGTTCAATCGATTTTTATCGATTTTATTGGGATTTTGAAAATAAATAATTTTGATTTATAAATAAAATTGCTTTCTAAAGTCATAATAAATGAAAATATATAGTCCAGGATAATTAGCTGTAAAATATCTAAACCTTCCAAAAAAGGCAGCCGAATTTTTGTATGACTTGCTTCAGATTAACTAAGGAATAAGTTATTATTGAAACTAACATTTTATGGTGAAATTACTTTTGCCGCCTCACGGTAAACATATTGTACATGGCTCTCCATGACGATTTTTTTTTATTTGATGGCAATATTTTTTTGATCTATCTACTATCAAGAAAACCCATTGACGGTTTGATTATGTCAACATAATACGTCCGGTGAATTTAGAAGAAATCGGTAGTTTTGGAGAAACTATACCCGGCTCTTCTTAGAAATGATAAAAGTAAATATTATACGTCAAAAATAGAGGAAACCAGTTTGAATGATGATACAATTAATTTTATTATTTTTAAAAAACGCGAACCCTTTAGCTTTAAAAAATAGCGTCGGGTGAGCAGGAACCGTTCCGCTATCGAATACTCAAAATAGCTGGTCATTTTAAAAAAAATTTGAAGAAGTGAACAAATACAGACATAAATGAAATGTTGAAAAAAAATGGATAAGACAGATGGAATTTTTAGAACATGTATATAATAAGAGAAAATAGCGTAGAAAAAGAGATTTCTAACTGAAATCATAGAGGGAAAAAGTAGCAATAGAAAAAGATGGAGACTACTGAAAAAATCATCTAAGCATGCGATGGAGGTCAATATATATAATATTGTTACGGATCAGCCTGTATAGAAACGTCAGGCAAGAATTCTGAGAAGCGGTGTCTGCTTGCTGAACAACGAGTAACTACGCGAAGTTTCTAGAGAACGCGAGAAGCACTGGGCTTCAGCCACGCAGCGTATATAAACGAGTGAGTGAAGCGATCAGTCAATGGTGAGTTATGCAATCAAGTGGATCAGTGATATAAATAGTTCCGCGATATAAATACACCTGATAAAATAAATATTAGTATAGTCAATTGTATATAATTAAGTGTTAATTACCGTTTAGTTAATGTTTAGGTACTTGTGTTGATTGTTAGAACTGACTTTTCGTTGTTGCATTTTTAATTATTGTAAATAAATATTTATTCCGCCAACTCAGAAACAATATTATGAAGGTAGGTAACTCTGTTGGCATTTACAAAAGACGTGACATAAGGAGACATATTCGTGTAGAACAGTTTTATCACCGATTTCCTCTATGTTTCTGTCCAACGACATTTTAAGTTAATTTCAACAGGAAATTTGAGCTTCCAGTAAAATATGTGCTGGTTTACAAATATTTATTTTTGACCGCCAGTTTTGATAACAAAACCATTAATATTCCACACATGACAAAGAAACATTTTGCACACAATTTGTTCAAAGTTGTGGTAACAAATTTCCAAGAATAAATAATAAAATGAAAAAAATTTAATATGGAGTTTTCAACCAGGAATCGGATGTGGTGTGGCTTCGTATAAAATTTAAATTATACAGGGTGTTGATAAAATTTTTAAAAATTCATCAACAAAATCAATTTCCTGTTTCCCGTTTTATTTAGAAAACATTTTTACTAGGGGATAATTTGGTACAAATGCTGACCACAAAAAAAATATTGTTTACACTGGCCTGCATGTAGTTGCGTTTTTTTATTCGCTGAACGAATTTTTAAATTATTCTTTTCTGCGACGACTGACGAAGTGCCATATTTATGCTCTCTATATAAAAATTTGCGTAACAATTATTAGATATTATAAATTTCCAATGCGGTTACGCATATTTTCTTACAAACGTTTTCTTGGAAAATTGTACCCAAATATGAGAAACACTTAAATGATTTCGAGTAAACTAATAAACAGTTTAATAAAGACTTTTAAGTTTTAATGCGAACTCGGTAAGGTTAACCTTACCGGAAGTGTCTTAGCACGCAGTCACAGTCTAGTGGATGCCGGCCTCACTATCTCCACAGATCAGATAATGTAGGTACCAAGTTGAGAATACAACGGAACATCATTAATATATAACGCACAGTTGTAAGACAAGCCAGTGTAATCAAATCATGATATGGAAAGCCGTTTGTTTAATTAATGAATGAATTTAAAGTAATTATTTCAGAAATGAATAAATTATTACTTGTAGTTGATACAGAAGTACGTGATGCTTACACAATCAATTAAAATGAGATTTTTTTTAAATATTACAATAAAATTTTGATGGACGATGCATAAATAGTAGATTGTATATCTAGATGTGTAATGGACTATATTACGATGAGGAATGACAGTATGTAAAAACGAGCGATAGCGAGTTTTTACAATCACACGAGTCATAATACCATTACGCAGGAGATATACAGGGTGAGTTCGACCACCCGTATCAGTCGTTTTTTTCGAAAACGGTTAGTCGTAGAGAGTTATGTCAAAAATTTGTATTATAAAAGCCCTAATAAAGAATCGAATGGTGATAATTTTTTTTCCGGGAAGGTCGGCTTCCCTATTAGTTTGCTCCAGAATGTCCAGAACTTCGGAATTATAAATGTAACGATAGGTCGAAAGTGGTATTGTTGAAAAGATCTTTAAAAAATAAGCAAGTTTTGTAGGAAATTTTTTTTTATTACTGCCACCCCTGTTAAGTAATATTTATTTGAAATTACTAAATTAAAATGTCATAATAACGAACTTTTTAAAAGTCCGCATTTAAAATCTAGTTACCTATCTATCGATCATTAAACACTGAAGAAGTACACTCACAGTATAACCAGAAGAGCTCAGTAGTATGTACTAAAGAGTAAATGGAAGACAGTTTGAACACTTGTGACAATGTCTAAGGTTGCTAGATTTTTAATGCCGACTTCGATCGTTATTATGAAATTTTGATTTAATAATTTCAAACGATGGTTACTTAACAGAGGTGGCAGTAATTAAATAATTTTTCCTACAAAACTTGCCTATTTTTAAAGAGCATTTCAACAGCACCACTTTCAACCTATTGTGCTTTCTAAAATTCCGGAGTTTTGAACATATAATAATTTATATTTATACTTATAGAAATTTGCAGGGGTGGCAGTAATAAAAAAAAATTCCTACAAAACTTGCTTGTTTTTTAAAGATCTTTTCAACAATACCACTTTCGACCTATCGTTACATTTATAGTTCCGGAGTTCTGGACATTCTGGAGCAAACTAATAGGGAAGCCGACCTTCCCGGAAAAAAAAATTATCACCATTCGAATCTTTATTAGGGCTTTTATAATACAAATTTTTAATACAACTCTCTACGACTAGTCGTTTTCGAAAAAAACGACTGATACGGGTGGTCGAACTCACCCTGTATATGATATTTTTTGCCTTACTCACTACAAAATACCTACCTACTTTTCACTTCATTTTCAAAAAATGTTGACAGTTCATTTGCGTCGCCATCTTTACTTCTACAGTGTGCAGTGAAGTTCGTAGAGCCAATAAACAGAAGTTGCTATAGCAACCGTTTACTTACCTCACACCTGCCTGTTAAATGACTCATTCAAGGCCGCTATACATGGGTAATGGGTATGGCATAAAATAAATTATAGAATATCATGTATTTTTACTTGATAACAGTGTTAAATGATGTTGATCGAAATGTCTGCAAATTGCAGGTGTGGGAATTCTTTATAATATAGAGCTGTACCAAGTATATATTGTTTCTGCAGTGCTACAACACGGTCGCGTTGGAGTAACGGTAAGGCGCGAGGCGCTCGCATGTCACCACGAAGAACCGGGTTCACAGACGATACGTGATTATTATTGTTTTTTTGGAAGTTTTACTTTAAAATTTTGAAACACGTAACAGAACAAAATAAAATATAAGTAGGTAGATTAAAAAACAAGCTTAAATAAATAAATCTGTAAAATTTTTTACTACTACCTCCTTACGTAAATATGATCTGAAAGAAATTTTTTCAAAATCGGTTCAGCCGTTCTTTTTTCTTAACCAAATAGACTCCAAAAAAGTAGATATCTCGCGAATAAAAAATGATATCGACTTCGTAAGGGTGTCAATCGAGGTGTTAACATTTTGATCCGACATAAATTTTATAAAAATCGGTTCAGCCGTTTTTTTTTTTTTAAATATTGTTAAAAATAAATAATAATTATGTTTTAATGATTAAAATGATTACTTTTCTGTGTAATATCTAATTTAATTATGATTATTAAATATTTATTAAACTGGGAAGTTCGTCGTGTGGACCTCAAGGGTCGCACTTTAGTCCTAATAAACGACCCACCTCACGGCTTGTTAATTTATTTTTATTATTGTACGGAACCCTCGATGCACGAGTTTGACTCGCACTTGGCCGTTTTGTGAGTTTATAATTCAAAATATGTAAAAACTATAATATACTTTGTCATTTTTTACGACAAAAATAAGCTTGTCACCTATAATACCTCTTATTATAATACCTATAGACTGAAAACTAATTTTGGATCTTCAACATTAAAATAATATGGATAATAATTACTATTAATTGGCATTGCAAAGTAAAGGTTTAAATATACATAATTTGTACGTAATACTGATGTTATTTTTGTTGAATGAATTAAAAAATGCAAATTAATTACTCTTATGTACTTGACTTACGAATATTAGAATGGTTGTAAAAAACGATAAAAATCAGCTGGTTTCCGTCTGTACGTTCTGATGAATGAAATCTGTTAATCATATGCAGCGAACATTATTATGGACACACGTCACAAATATGATTTCCGTTTATTAAATGTGTTGATTGCACGCTCAAAATTCCGGCACACTAAGTTATAGATGCGAAAGGTTTACAGGATAATGATTATTCCAACACATCTGCTTTACCGCTTGAAATCAAAATAACTAGTACGTGCAGTCAGCGCATACAGTAAATAATAAAAAATAGAATGAAATGTGGTATTTTACTTATACAGTGCGTACGTTTATACACTACATACTGATTTTTACTTCCCACCTCTACTATGGTAGGGAAGTAATGGATTTAGTCCGAAAAAAATATTTCGAAATTATAACAGATCTTCACGTTTTGAGACCCTAGCAATCGTTTAAGATCATTTTCTGACTGATGTCTGTATGTGTGTGTGTGTGGTCAATTTTTCGCCTTCGATATCGTAAAAACGGAACAACATACGGCCATGCCGATTGTTCTATTGTGTTTATCAGCCTTTAACTTAGATCTGATTAGATTTTGAGTCAAATCGGTTCAGTGAATCCTGAGATATTAAAAAAAGCGTTCTCAATGTCACGTATTAATATAGGTAAAAAAAAAATATAAATGAATTCTAGATGTTATAATATGAAAAAAATGTAAATATTTTTTTTCTCTAAAATGTAGTTTTCGAGAAAAAAAAATTTTACTAAAAAAAGAAAATTGTACGTAAATCAAGGTAACCATGATTTTTGCTATATTACTAGCCAAAAGTTTCCACCTATATCGTGGATGATCTGGTCGATTCTTAGTGATCTGGTCGATTCTGAATGAGCTGGTCGATTCTTAGTGACCACAGACCAAGGTCGATTCTTTGTGAACAAAGTCGATTTTGAGTTAACTGGTCGATTCTTTGGGAGCAAGGCGCCAGTCGATTGTCACTGGCGTCAGTGAAAATCGTCTGGAGCCAATAAGAACTGACTGGCGCCATAAACGAAATTTTGCTCGTTACAAAGGGTTTTTTACACATGTTTTAATGTTCACGTGAAGAACATACATGCTTTTCTCGTTATAACCGAAATTTCGCTATATCCGAGTCTCGTTAATCGTTACAGTTCTATTGTATGCACTCGAGTGCATTTTTCATATAATAATTGTATGTATGCACTGTTTAATCAAATTTTTAAATTACTGTTATTACTCAATTTCATTTATGGGAAGAGGAAGAAGAGTTAGGGATAAAAAAAAAATAATTTCAAGTATTTATGAATTTTTACAATACGATATTATTAACACATTTAACACTTAAACATTTTATTTATAATATTATACATAAAAACATTTTTTTATTGTTTAGGCCATTTACGCACGAGCCAGTCACCGTGTTGGACATCGAGTGTCTCACAGAATGTATTCCGCACATTTCTTCGGCTAAAATGGGACACCGGTGTCAGTCATCGTTTTTCGAACACTAGTGTCTCGTGCAAAAACGGCCTAAGGCTCTTCTTGTAAAATCAGTGAGCGGCACATTCGGATTTGTATTTGGCATATTTATGCTATATTATTATCCTATTTACCGATTCAAAAATATGTGTGATTTGTCACTTTTTCATTTTATAATTCTAAATAAACTTTCAGGAGCGTCAGAAAATTCTTTGGGTAAGTTAAAAATATGATTTGATTGAGCAGCATTCACATTGGTCAGATTTAAAACTGTAAACATTTTTTGGTACACTACACTTATTTATTGAAAACCAAATCTCATCCACTGATTGTACCAAAGTAGCCAAATTATTTACTTATTACAATTCACAAAATTATTATTTCAATATTATTTATGATTTAAAATTCTAGTTATCAATTTATATATATACAAATAAATATTTTAAATCAAAAAATTAAAGCTCCGTAAAAAAACTGTACTTAATTTTATAAATCGATAGTCATTTTCTACTTTAACTAATAATACAAATCCAGCTAGAATCATTTTATAAAATGTAATTAATTAGATCGCATTTGGTTGCCCTCGCATTCTTTTTGTTTCAAATCTATTACTGACAGTTGGAAAGAAAATACTTTTAAAGTAACGACATCTGACGCAAAACCTCATTTTCAGTTATGTAAATTAAACTTACTAAAAAAAAAAAACTCAAGGAATCATTAGTATGATTTTTTTTAAATGTTTAAAAATATGATCATGAGGTTGGAAATGCTGAAACTTTTGAGGGCTATACCTACCACAAAAACTTAAAAGAAGTAATACCTGTATAAAATATACATCAATAAAAAGATTCGTATATTTCGATAAACTTCGATGAAAATATTTTCTTGAAAAAATATTTTTTCTTAAGTTTTAATTTTTAACCATGATCTTCAATAATAATATTGTCGAAGCTCAAAATTATTATTACTAATAAAATCATCTAAGATTAGAGTCTTTGAACTTTAGATTCTTAAGTTATTAATTTCTAGGGGATGTGGTACTGCAGGTAGGTTACAGTAATACTGGCATATACCTTTTCATTATCAATTTTTTTTCTGCGCATGTGCCCAATTCCGCCATGTTTTCAGAGACTTGTTATATTGACAGATGGCATGTGATTTTGAAAAAAGTAAATAGTAATTGAATAAGAAATATTATTTAAAGAAGTAGTACAACACCCTAGAAAAATTTTTGAGTACTTTTGAAGATAATTTTTTTACGATAAACAATTTATGACCGGTAGGATTCTAACCTTTCAACCAATTTTCGTTTACTGCCACCAGTTTTCCGGCCATGGCACTTCAACCACCGTCCCAATTTAGCACAAGTATGTTCTTCTACTGTTTTGTGCACTAATTTAGCACCGTCATTAACATTTTTATCTAAATTAACATTGAAAAACGTTTCTGACTTAGTCACTGCATCAAAAAGTGTACGAAACTTCTGAAAGCCGCGATCATAACCATGGCGACGGCGCTTGCGCGTAACCAGACGTGAAAAGGTCTATACTAGGTGTTTATTTTGTGTATACTCTGCAGTGTAGAAACTTACATTCTCAAGGTAAATCTGGTTAGACAAAATAATGGAAAAATTACATTGCATTTTTATAAATTTTTGTTTTTGTGGGAAATTTTACCTTAGGAATGTATGTTTCATTCCAGGGCTTAGAATAAGTACATAAGCATAAGAATATAATATGTCCTACTATTTAGTATTTACACGATAAAAAGGGACAGCCCCTTTAGACTGACGTCACTTTAGATTTTTCATCTTTAATTTTAACGTTTAAAGTATCATTTATTTTTTACGATTTTCTAATTATTTTTACGAACGAGTTTTTAATCTCTATTCGCAATTAAAAGCAAAGTGGCTGACATAGTGTTTGAATCCGGGGTCGTCGTATGTGGGGTCTACTAGGAAAAAAAAAATGGCAGTTTGCGTAATGTCATTCCCGGCTGCTATAACCTCTGATTGTCAAAACAATAACAATCTGAAATTGTTGACATCAAACCTTATTAACTTTAAAATTTACTTTCGCAATTAAATTCAAAGTGGCTAACCTTTATAGTCGTTAACTGAAATTAATTCTAAGCGGGATGACCTCGAAACAAATACGGTCGCTGCTGAATGTCAGAGCCTTAGACCATAGATATAGAAATGGACAACTAGAATCAAGTACTCTACCACCTTCTTCAATACACCTCACTCAACGTTTTTCATGCATGTTACTTTCACTTAGTCCAATGTATTTTCATATATCGATATAATTTAATGCATATAATCTGTCATGTTTTGTGAATTCTGTCAAAACACGGATCCAGAGTGACGCTAGCGTTGCTAGTCTATAGTTGTATCGTCAAAGGTCAGAGTAGGTGGAGACTCCATCGACTTGTTAAAATTACAAGTTAATCCTGCTTAGAATAATATTATTGTCCATGCTGTCAGTTGTCACCTACAATTCAATATAATTGAAACCATCATTTCGGTCGAAGTGCTGACATCTACATTCGCTTTTAATTGCAAATAGGTATTTCTAAAAAAAAAACTTTTCGAATTGTTATTAATAATCCGTTTAATTAATCTTTTTCCAGGTATAATTGTCGCACTCACATAGAAAAAAACACACTATACAGGTGTTCCAAAATTGCTGGGACACAGAGCTACCACGTGTAGTAGAGGTCAAAATAAGTTGATTGGACCCAATTTATTTATATACCAAAATGTACCGTTTGCCCGTGAGAAGAGTTCAAAGTTTACATAAAAAAACACATTTTTGTACGCTGTTCAGAAATGAGTGAAACAAATTTGAAATTTGACAAAAGTGCATTTTAGAGGATTCCTCTTCTTTCGGTAATCAAAGAAACCCCAAAGAAATTGTAGAAGGGTTAAAACCACCCTCACCCCCTGACATTTTTTTCAAAACTTTCTTAGGGGTGGTAATACGGTTCTCAATTTTTTTTAGCGAGAAGACTGATTAATTATCTTCATTTTGTTACTCTTGTAAAAATTTCGTATTCCGCATAAATGTTTTCTTAAATAATGCTAACAGATATTCCTAGTACAAGTTTAATAAAATATTGTAATACAAAATTTTATATACAAAATTTTATGTAAACTTTGAACTCTTCTCACAGGCAAACGGTATATTTTGGTATATAAATAAATTGGGTCCAATCCACTTATTTTGGCCTCTACTACACGTGGTAGCTCTGTGTCCTAGCAATTTTGGGACACCCTGTAAACTTAATTATTGTATATTTGCAGTGCCTGATTTTTTTCTGTTATTTTTTTAGCACTTGCATAGAGGTTCGTATTTTTATCGAACAGAGTTAAATTTTATTCTTAACTGTGCCTGGTAAATATGATTAATGATTATGCAGTAAACATATGACAAGTAAATTTTATTAAAAGAAGATATTTCTTTTAAACTTAAAGTGCCTATTTAAATTTAATTTAAACTTCCGAATGGAAATATATCTATTTGTACAAATTGACTCGTGGTAAGTCAACGTTGGCAGTGAATACTTACGCTAAGACTATTTTCGCAAAATTCTCATTTTTAAAAATGCCTAAAAACGATATTGTGGGGCTTCATCAAGTGTTAATTAAAAAAAAAAAAGTAAAAGAAAAAAAACCTCATCATAAAATAATTTATTTAATTATTAAAAAAATAAATGATTATTTCTATAAAATATTTCATTAATTCTATAAAATCTTTGCTGTCTTAAAAATTGTCAAAATCGAAATTTAGCGGGCTGCAAAACATCGATTAATAAATGAAAATTAAGGTACGTGCAGTACGCAGCTGGGATTCTAGATGGTAGCAGGCTGAAATTATAAAAGCTTATAGGTTTGCACAACGAAGCTTTGATACTAGCATTGATACAAGCTTAAATCGCGTTTATGTCAGATAGCGAGGACGAATATTTGTGTTCTTTTGCTACAAAGTGGTATATTTTTAAATACAAATTTGGGTAGGAGCTGTCATGTCCACTCTATTAATAGAAAACGATCTAAACATGGCGAATTTCATCATTTATATCAAGAATTAAATTTTTTCCCAAACTGGTTTTTTGAATATTTACATAATATGGAACAACACTTTTAAATAAGTCTTAGAAAAAACTCAAAACAAATTAAATAAAAACTGGCCAAATTTCACTTATTAAACTAGTTACATCCATTGCGAAACTTGTAACGGCCATTTGACAGTTGTCACACGTTGATTGTAGTAGTCAGCGCGCTAAACGAATGGTGAGATACATTCTTGTATCTACCAGCTCTTGTAAAGGCGCTTATACCTGCTACACTCATTGCTTCGTTGTGTACGCTCGGATATATTATAACAATGCATTAATTTAAGCAAGCCCTGCTATGATCTACACTACCACCTAGAATCCAAGCTGCCGTACTGCACGTACCTTTAGATTTTATCGAATAATTATTTTGAACAAATTCACTTTTGGAAAAGAGCTTCATACATTTTTGTTTCAATTAAGAAACCTTATAATTTGGAATGTTACGATTTTACAAACAAAGGACTGGATGACAATGTCCAATTTAGGTAATCAAGAAGATACCAAATCATTATAAAGTAACGATTGGAATAATTAACCCAATAGCAATTTATTGACAGTAAAAATTACGATAAATCGTAAATATATGATTTCGCAGTAACAGATATTTGATATTCAAGATAACAGCTGTTAAACATTACATTTAACGGTTTGTTATAAGTAGATCGTAGTTTATTAAATTTAAATCATAATACTTGTCTCATAATCTAAATAATTTCATTCTTTATCGGCATCTATCCACTAACTAGATTCAGCGGAGATAGAGCAATCATAAGGTACAATATCCTTCGTTTGTGGAAATTAGTTAGGCAGATCAAAAAAATATTCATTCGATAAACTGGCTAACCACTACTGCAGGCAATAAACTCAGGGAGATCAAACCATCTAGTGGACACTGGACATCTCCTATTCCACCTTCGATGAAGGATCCAAGAATGATCGCAAGAGTCAGGATAGTACACAGGATATTTTCGATTTAATTATCGTATTTTTAATGGGTGATAGTACAGGTCAAAAGAAGTGTTATAACACCTTCTTAGTAATACAAAGCGGCATATGCAAACTCTTTGTTAAAATATGCTTCTTGGGGATTTCCCGATATCTCTAGTTTATTTTGAAGATACGAGAAATGATACATCAAGCGTGTATTATGTCGTTTTTCTACTCATCAGGGTTGTCTGATTCCCTAGAGATTTAATTCAATTATCTTGTAAAACCACGTCTGAGTCTGATAATATTAATACACATTTACCAAATTTGCGAAAATAGTCTTTTAAATAAAATGTTCTATATTTATACAATTAGCTAAAATGCCTTTTACTGCAACCGTCATAAGAATAAACGCATATAGATAGAATGCATGTCAAGGGGTGAATAGCCCCACTGGGGCTAGACGGTTGGGGGTTGAGCTGCCACGAAGGGTTTCCAGCGCAAATATGACGCGTCCACTTCCTTGACAGTTGATCCTCTTCTTTTTTTACGTTCGTTGTATTCCTCTAAAACATCCTGGAGAGGAAAGGAACGGTTTTAAAGACATTTATTTAGCGTTTGCCGACAACGCAGCCACGATTTTGCTATTGAACATTTATTCCTTCAATTTATTTATTCCTTCAATGATTAATTTAGAATTTTTCGTTCTCCATTTTTTACCATAGTGACTGGTATGGTTGGAAAGAAAATAATTTCAACTGGCGATAATTTTTTTTCTGGATAACTATAAAGTTCTGACTCAAAACGAATTCCTGAGGAATCTTTAAAAACTACGAACGAGAGGCTGAAAAAATTAAACCACTTCAATAAAAAATAATTGGATTTCTATTCCCAGAGAACGTCATTTTGTTCATTTCGATATCTGATCGGTTGCTGAATTAAAAAAATATACAATCATTTGGTTCAGTGGAAGCATTAAAATGACGCCGCGATCGTGGGTGCGTTGGGTTGAGGGTTTAATATTATAATATAAAAATGAATACATAAATTCAATATTTTCGAAGTGTGATGGCAAAAATAAAGTTACACTCATTATTAAAAAAATAATTTTTCAAATGTTGTGAATATGCCATCTACAGGGTGTCCCAAAAAGAATGGGACATAAAGTAACAGCTGATTCCTTACAAAAAAATATTGCGATAGACCCCAACATGTCTATTCCGAAAGTTGATATTAAAAGAGATACAGGGTGTCAAAGTTTAATTTTTATTTTTATCATTATGACGCGGCATTTTAATAAGAAACATTGAATTTTTAAATAAAACTGTCAAAATTACCATGATAACGCCGCGCCGGCGTTTTCAAAGCCACCTATGTTCATTTTCAACATTTGCCATTTAAAACCACATTGCATCGATTACTTTAAGTGCAAATATCTTGAAAAAGGTTACTCCTAGCCACTTTTACAAAGTATACCTTTTTTACGTAAAAATGACGGAAAAATCAATTTTTTAATTCAAAAAAATAGTACGAATGCGTACAAAAAAGTTATGACTATTTGAATGAGTGAAAAGGTGTGTAAGTGGCGCCCCCTACAAGTAAGAGCCATACCAAGGTCAGATTTGAATTTCTCAGGTCAAAAACTTCCCATATACCAAATTTCATTAAAATGCCTAAATTATTTTAAGTTATTTAAGAAAATTAAAATTAAACTTTGACACCCTGTATCTCTTTTAATATCAACTTTCGGAATAGACAAGTTGGGGTCTATCGCAATATTTTTTTGTAAGGAATCAGCTGTTACTTTATGTCCCATTCTTTTTGGGACACCCTGTATAGAAAGATGACTATCTGTAGAAAAAAAAAACAATCGCGTAACAAGTAAATGAGGTTTGAAAATTTAAAGTGATTTCATTGTCACTTACTTGTTTTTTGAGGATGATGTGTTTTCCTTTCCAATACTTCATCATTCCCAAAGCTTGCAACGTGGACACAATATCGTACGAGTTAATCGCCATCTCCTGGCTGATATCCTTGACTGAGAGCTGTGTTCCAGGCAGGTCGCACAGATACGCCAAAAGAACGTCTTTCCAATAAGAACGGTATGATATTAAACCAAGGTCCGATAATGGTTTTTCAGGTGAACCTATTTTTCCTTCGACTCGTGTTAGAAGATAGCCTGTAAAAGAAAAATCTTGTGAATAGCGAATCTTTGAAACAATAAAACTGATTACAATTAAACATTGTAGGGAAAATATTTATAATTAGACTTCGGATAATAGTGCTCTTAACTTTTTGTCTATAATAGCTTATTATTATATTATAGCTTATTATTATATTATAATAGCTTATTATTTTTTCAATCTTATTCATCAACAAAATAATGCTAGGCATTCAGTTAAATTCCAAAAGAAAAGGTGAAATAAACATTGGCTTCCGACTTTTTTCATCTTCATCTATTAGTAGTCTGATTTAAATAAAATGAGGTCAGTGTAGCCTAGTGGATAGCGTATTTGGTTCCGCAGCCTCTAGACTGTCGTGGGTTAGAACCTGCGCTCATGGATGTTTTGTGATGTTATTTAGTTTTAAGAATGTTGTTATTTAGTGTAGGTTTTTCAGAATTGATTTGATTTGCATATCCATGAACATGAGGCAACAACCACTGTGGCACCTCATTTATCACAATAATAATAATAATAATTCGTTTAACGTCCGTTTCTCGACATTATGTCATAACAGACGCCATTCGCACCATTACTATTTTCCATTTTCACCACTTCCCGTTATTTTCTACATTTTTAAACTTCAACTTTTTTTTTTTTTAATAGCAATGTGCGAATGGAGGAATTATAGGAGATTAGGATAAGGTAGGCAATTTTGGGAGCATTACAGGAGTTTGACAGGTAATCGGCCATGGCCTTGCTTAAGGAACCATCTCGATATTCATCTGGAATAATTGAGGGAAACCATGGAAAACCTCAAACAAGATGGCCGGTACAGGAATTACCGTTTCTCGACGTGAGGCAGTAGAAAAAAGTCCTAGCCACATCTGCCCCCGTCGGGATTCGAACCCAGTACCTTCCCAATGCGAGTCTAGTGCTGTACCACTAAGCTACATCGCTGGGTTCATTTATCACAATACAGAGTCAAGAGTTGAGTATTTAGGAAATGGAAAAAAAATAAGTGACATCCGTTCTTTGCACCTTTGGAATTTGAATTTGAATAAAATGGCATAAAATGTTGTTTATCGTTTTATCTTCGAAAATGACCGACAACATTTTACAGTAGTCTCATGGACAATATTAGGCCGATTGAATCCACTTGAAGTTCAGTTTACTTTATCCTGTTGATTATAATCCAGTACCTCCACCACTGTGCATGCTAATAAAAATGTTGTCTGAACACTGAGGAAATTCATCTCACTTTAATTATTTGCAGTAATATTTATGGGCGGTCATATTTATGACGATACTTGCAGACATGTTTATTTTTTCGGGGACCGGATATGCAATGCAATTCGTCCGCAATGACTAAGTAACGTGAGAATTAGAAAGTATCTTTTAGTGTTACTTATGTAGTATTGTATCATTTTGATTACTACACCAAAAGAATAATCTTAAAATATAAATGCGAAATACCATTCACTCACTCCCTTACTGACTGACTGATTCATCACGAAAATCCTATACAAACATGAAATTGGGCAGGTAAGTTCCTTATGGCTTATAGGACGTATTCTATAAGAAAGGGTTTTTCGAAATTCAACCCCTAAGGGGGTAAAACGGGGGTGTAAGGTTTTTTAACTAATCAACGCCCAGGCCAAACCGCTGAAGCTATAAACTTGAAATGTGGACAGTAGGTTCCTTTTGCGACGTAAGCACCCACTAAGTTTTTCGAAATTCAACCCCTAAGTAGGTTTAAATTGGGTGTATTGTTTCTTGACCAACTTTGTAAATAACTATACCGTAGCAGTCCTCAAACTATATCTTTTTGAGTGATGCTTGGAAACTTCACGTCCTATCAAGAATTCATTATTGAAAATTATTTTTAAATCCGCATTATGAAAAATATTAACGTATTCATGTAAATGAATTATTGATAGGACGTGAAGTTTCCAAGCATCACTCAAACAGATATAGTTTGAGGACTGCTACGGTATAGTTATTTACGAAGTTGGTACTTGTATAGATAATATAGATATTGGATATATAAGCGCTTATTCGTCTGGTCTCCGCCCTAGACAAACATAAATTCATTATTATGACTGTGTTACTATCATTATCCAGTGAACGAGGTCCACAATCTATACTTTCAATATACAATGTGACACCAGTCACGTTTCACGGTCGATAATATGAGAACATTGGTTATTTCTGATAAGTTCACTTTATATATCAGAAAAATTACAATGCAAACCGACGATTCTTGGTCAAACCGCGATATAAATAGGTACTAACAATAAACATTTCGTTTTAATAATAAAGAATTGTTTTCCTGAAAACTGTACCCACTAAGAATTATCCAGGATGTTGTAGCATTTCAAGGAACACTAAGATTAAAACAATTATAGGGTGAGCTGGTGTTGTCCTGATTCGGGTCTATAGGCCGTCGTTGGTTGGAATTGCTTCCTAACGTTTCGCTAGCACGAGTGGCGACCTTCCATCTCCGATGCTGAATGTAGAATCTACATCCAGCATCGGAGATGGAAGGACCTCTGAAGAAGCTCGCCACTCGTGCTAGCGAAACGTTAAATCTACATCCAGCATCGGAGATGGAAGAACCTCTGAAGAAGCTCGCCACTCGTGCTAGCGAAACGTTAGGAAGCAATTCCAACCAACGACGGCCTATAGACCCGAATCAGGACAACACCAGCTCATCAACTGGCCGCGAAAGCCTTAACCAATTATAGGGTGGTCCTAGATTGGCCCAAAAGGTACACCCCTTTTTACTGGATCTAGACAGCAAATAGTCTGGATCTTCTTATGAGATCCAGAAGATTGGCCACTAGATATCCTGTGTTATAATTCCGTCCTCATCTATGTAACCAAAGATGGTCGTCCTCCTATATAGGCTAGTGCCTCACATTCGAACACGATATGGGTGGCCGTTTCCTTCTCCAAACATCAAAATACGAGCATTTTTTTTGAAGCATATATGTGCAAAAGCGACTGTCACGATTGCCTTCTGTGCAAGGCTCTTGCAATTTGTACGCTCCTGTCCTTCCATATATTGTTTTACTATAGTTTCCGAACTTGCTACCTGATTTTTGTTAAAATTCAGATACGTTCTGATGAAAATATATGTGAATTCATAATAAAATAAATTCTCATGTTGTTTTCCCTAATCTTATTTAGTAATGTTATTAATATCAAACTGGGATTCGGATTCTAATTGCATATCCAAAAATTCAGTCCGCCATCATGTGTTAAAACTCGTTCTTCAATTTGTATTATTTATTTACTAAAGCAGGGCATAGTCTTACGTTCAATATGCGACGAGTATTAACTGAATTTAGCACCTTGGAATTTTGTTGACCGTTATATTTAATGCGTGTCCCGCCTTTTGATCTTCAGTCTCCAATGATTTCTATCTTTCCAATCATTTTCCTGTAATCCTCTCTCCTCCATTGCTAAAACCATCTCTTCTGACCAGCTTTTTCATGATCTGCTCCGTCTTCTCCTTTCCGGCGGTATACAATTAATTTTTTTGGAATCCTTTTTGAAAGCATTCTTTTTACATGCCTTTACCACGAAAGCTGTTTTGATTGAATGTGCTCCAATATAATTTCTGTAGCACACATTTTGTTTAGAATTACATTATTCCGGACCATATCCAGACGATATATTGTAGACGAAAAACAAGATGAAAAATCTTGTAGGTATCATGAATGTGAGAAGATTTTTTTGAACTCTTCACCGAATGTATCGATTAGGTATTTGAAAATTTTCCGGAGGACAGTCTATAATATTTAGTATAAATGAAAGCAGACGGCATACCGTACAGGCAATTGCATTTGGTTGGCCGTTGGTGCGGGACGAAGGAGTCGGCTAGCAATAATTTGGTTGGAAAATCCGCGCCCAGGGCGTGGTTGATGTCCACGATCCGGCGCGTTTATATATGTGTATTATTATAATATGTAACACTATGTACTTGCACTACATAGTACATAGGTAGTGCATCAGCAGGCAGGCTAGTTGGTGGTACTAGCTGGTAGCTGCGGCAACATGTGACGTCAGTCTCATTGACGCCGTTTACTGTTGGGACGAGCTACTTCACTATGTTATAGTATAGTATGATGCCCAGACAACGTGCAAGCCGCATGGGGCAGACGTCCGCGCCGCTCCCATTTAAGGGGTGATTAGAAATACGAAAACGGTCATAAAGGGTTTAAAATTGGTTCATCCATTACCCGCAATCCGAGTGGTCCTACCGCTTTTGGAAACGCGAACATAAACCAGATCGGCCTTCAGTTATTTCTGAATTATGGTCGGGTTTACCCTGATATTGACATTTCTTGGGAGACTTTTGTTCCAGCAGCATGTTTATAATAATTATGAAACTAACCTTCCTGAATGTATTTATACTATCCTGAATAAGAATCCTATTTCCTAAATCACTAAGGATATCTGAATCTGAAAATAATAATAAACGCTTCTGCTAGAGTGTGAAACCATGTATGTAGAACATGCTAAATTTTAACAGGGAATACGAGTCTTTCGGGTGAAGGGTTCATTACATGAGAAGAATGGGTATTTTGGCTACCATAGTTATTCCAATTTTCTAGTAAATTTTAATGATTTTTATTTAGTGACTTTTTTAAGTATCTGGTGTTTGTTGCATCGGAACATGATGGAGTCTATGTGAGTTACTTAATTATTTGAATCGGTCAATCTGACTAATAGCCGGTTTATCGTACATTTTAATCACGATGTTTTTTTAATCACACTGTTAAATTTTGATTGCTACGTGTTCATTGGTTGCTGCGTTTCGTTACCATAGCAATCCTTCATTTAACAGTGTGATTAAAAAACACCGTGATTAAAATGTACGATAAACCGGCCATAATTCTTGATTTTTAGATTTCTGAACTGCCAGTTCGCCATTGACATTTCTTATGTAATCTATATTTGTTTTCGTTGTAAACCATTGTCTATTGCATTGTTTAGATTACATTAATTATTGTGTTTTGATGACAGAGTATTTCGAAATTTTGTTATAAATGAATAGTTTGAAAATTTGACTTTTTTTAAAAAATCAGTTAACGTTTGAACATGGTCCCTAGACAGCCAAACGTTATACAGCATGCATGTGTTGAATTAAATATAAACTTTGCACTCAATTTTAAGTGCGTTTAAATTTTCAAATGCAGACTGTTAATACGTATCCGGCTATACCTAAATATTTGTAAACTGCATCTCCTGAGATGGCGCAGCCACCTTCATAAGGAATAGTTGATTCGTTTTAAAAGCACGTATAGATTTAAAAGGATTGTTATACTTTTAAAGTTTCAAAATTGACGTAAACAACTTCTCCGAACGCCTTCCTCGAATCGGATCACCTTATGCATGTCGTGCTATGTGTACGTAATATGTATACTCCATACTCCTGTGTAAAGTACACGGAGTATGGGAGAGAGCAGCAGTCACAGACACTATTGATTCGACTGGTTGCCTGTTTCACATAGTATTCGTCGAGCAGCGACGACCGACAGTTGGGTTTGAGGGAGAGTGCGACGTTCTACAGCAAGGTCAATGGCCTCAGTGACCCAACGTGACCTCGACGCGTCGCGTCGTTATGTACTATATACCTACACCTTCTCTACCACTCGATACCCGGTGGCAATGGTTGCCAAACTAACATATGTCTCAAATCAACTAAAATCTAGTCACGTTACAGAATTCCCTTATCCTATTGATAAAATGATTTTTCTTATAGTTTGACAATTATAGGCCCTTATAAGAATCTTTATAGTTAATTTGTTGATTCTAAGTTACTTTAAGGTATTTTGAGATTATATAGTATAAAGCAGGGATGACGAACCTTCTCACATCTAAGTGCCAATTTTTTTCAAAAAATGTTTAATGTGGCCATGGCGTGCCAACAAGCACCTAAAGAAATTTAGTGTACAAAAAATTATTCAAACATAGATGAAAAAATATTATTTTGATAATGCATTGAGTGCTATGAAATTTCGTCGACTTGTCGTGTCGATCTCAAAATAATTTGTGTTATTTGAATGATACTAAAAATTTTTCGACTGCATATAACATGTTTTTAATTATTTCGATTGTGTATCTCAATCAATGGCGTGCCATAGGTTCGTTATCCTTGGTATAAAGTATAGCAACTCGAAAATACAAATGATTTCTACTCCCTAGACTGTATAGTGTCATTTAAATATCAAAGTATCATTTAACACGGCGATCAGGAGGCCGAAAACTTTGACTTTTAATTTTCAGAACAAAATTATAGG
Source organism: Mongoloraphidia duomilia (assembly GCA_039654895.1). Lineage (NCBI taxonomy): Eukaryota > Metazoa > Arthropoda > Insecta > Raphidioptera > Raphidiidae > Mongoloraphidia > Mongoloraphidia duomilia. The sequence continues at coordinate 10,394,503 of CM077517.1, read as the reverse complement.
CAGAAGAAATTAATATTTACGATCAGGGGATCGATGGATATTCTTAAATCTCAATTGTATAATTAAATGATAATAGCGCAGTGTCTAGTTTTTTTCTAATTTGGAAAGAGAATAGTCCTGAATCAAAATCATTGAATGCGGAAGGGGTGTTTGATACGCATACAACACAGAGAATAAACGGAGAAGGGGGGAGAATGCATGTGTGCGTTTTCACAGACAGACAGATAGACTAGGGGAAGGGGTTTTAGGGTTGCACTGAAGGAGTGCACTGAACTAACCAGTCGAGGAGAGGAACGACAATATAGTAGTATTGGATTTTCATTTTACTATATCGCTTTTATTGCAGCACGCGACCAACACAAACACAATTTCAATCCACAAGAAAACAAAAGCGGTAGTCAAACCTCTTTTAGAGTGGAGGATATTTTTTTGACATCCTTTTGATAATCAAACGTTAATGTGTTAGCTGATATGTTTCATCTAAACTTCCAGACTGAAATATCAATAACAAACTGGTGCATTGCACTTTTCGTTGAAGACGTCTCAAATTACTTTGTAGTGATAATTAAAAAAAAAAATAGTTTTTTTTCTTAGTTAAACTATTGATTTCAGAAAATTCTGTCTGCTTCTGAATTATGTCCTAAAATTATTATCTTAAAAATCGAAGCAGCAAGCCTTGTCGCGAGAGCGCTGGAGATTCATTTGTAAGATACTTGGTGTGATTCTTGGTGGATCAAGATGTGGATATAATATAGAATTTTTTTCTAGTACGTATACCTCGTCCAGAAACCATTAATTGATTAATTTTTATATAGTTTCCTTCAACAACTTCACACAAATGTTAGGTATATCGTGTTTAGGTTAAGATCAACCATTTCAACTCCTATCTTTAAAGAACTACCTATTCTAATTTCGTATCATTTTTCGTTTCGTACTGCACTATTAATATAGACAATGAAGAAAATGAACATTAAAATGCATTCAATCCGTTTCAAAAATTGACGCATTTTTACAGAAGTGAAATAATCTATTTCTACAAAAAATAATCTGTAGTAAAAACTAACTATTTTATAAAATACATCCGAATCCAGTCACCGATGAATAAACGCATAAAAATCAGTGGTATAAACGCAAAATTATCTGAAAGTTATTTTTTAATGTTTTCCCTCCGGGAAAATTTTCTTCCGGCTACCAAACCCGTACGTATACTGTACATGAGACTGGCTATGTAACATTTCGGGATGGATACACTGTAAAATATTGTAGAGTAGTATCGTTTAGAGAAGATAGCTGCGTCATTTCTGCGCACAAACGAGTTTCGGGTCGGACGGATCTATATGTTTTCTGACAAGGAGTGGTCAACGGTGCGTCTGGACTGGCGACGAACAACTTAAATTACTATATTTATATTGGAAAACACAGACCCTCCCGACCCGAAACTCGTCTGTGCGGAGAAATGACGTTACTGTCTTCTCTAAACGATACTACTCTACACAATATGACTATTTTATGTCTCAGCACACAAAAATGTACAAAATAAGTTTTGAAACGAACAACACACTATACTTATAGTACAAGATGTGTATACAATGTGTAAACGGTAAACCCGAACACAGGGAAAAGAACATTGAGAACATTTACAATTTTGTAGTATACTATGGGCCATAATATCAAATGTAAATATGTAGTAGATGCTTTGTGTTTTTTTTTATTTTCCATGTTCAGAATTTCTCTTAATAGTCAACCATTGCTATGGAAAATTTTTTAAAAAATTCACTGTACTATTTTTTCTATGTATTCCACCACATTTTTACAAGCTTTTATTTAACTTGCAATGTATGTTAGTTTGTGTGTTTGTTTGTTTAGGTTAAAACTGGCAGGTCAATTTTAAACGACTTCCACGTATCCGATCGATTTGAAATTTTGTACAAATATGTATTCCCGATGACAATACATGAATAAATAGTTTTTAGAAATAAATTCAACCCCTAAGGGGTTCAAACGAGGATGTAGGGTTTTTTTGACTAATCAACGCCCAGACCAAATCGCTGAAGCTAGAAACTTGAAATTTGGACAGTTGGTTCCTTTTCTGACGTAAGCATCCACTAAGAAAGGATTTCTCGAAATTCAACCCCTACGAGTGTCAAAGTGGGGTAAAATTTTGAAAGACTAAAATGAACAAAATAAAATATTAGTAAAAAAACACTTTTTAGAGACAAGCTTTTATTGAAATGTACTAAAAAGGAAAAAATAATATTTAATAATTTTGGTTCATAATTATTATAAAAGCGGGGGTTGCAACTAATAAACTAGCATAGAGATTACACCCCCGATTTTATAATAATTAATTATGAACCAAAATTATCAAATATTATTTTTTCCTTTGTAGTAAATTTCAATAAAATCTTGTCTCTAAAAAGTTTTTTTTACTAATATTTTTTACATTAGATCTTATGGCCCATAGCCTTCTACAAAATTGTGAATGTTATCAATGTCACTTTCCCTATGTTCGGGTCCACCGTTTACACACTGTATAGTATGGTATGCACTGTTAGTACATAGTATGCTGCTTTGTTATAAAGTTCTCTGTAGACTGTAGAAAGGGTGTCTGGCTACGGGCATGCAAGAAGGCTCAACAGTCTGCGGCGCTCTGCCAGACGTTTAGGGGATGAGGAGCCTGACTGTAAACTCGTTTACGTACAATATATAGACGCCCCCGTTAGGTGGGATCGGGGAATATCAGGAGAAGAAATTTCAAAGCACCATGGACATGATTGCGGACTGCAAATTTTGAAACGACACTATGTTTAGGACACTTTCGTGTCGGAACAACGCCCAGGAACGTCCTTGTTTATGGCAGTTCTTAGCAATTATAAGGGTCTGAGCGAAGGCCAGTTTTTTGGTCGAAGCCGAACTCGTCCGAAGTCGAAGGTATTGTATAATGCTAAAAGAGTGAGGGAAAATGTTTTATAAAGTTTCCTGTGAAAACAAACACTTGTATCAGGCGGGAAGGTGGATAAACCAAGGAGATCCAGCTGAATGATATTCAACGCAATGTGTAATAAGCCACAGGGTATGGATATTTACTACTCTCCTCTCCTTCACACGTTATTCAAAAAGAGGTTTGGATCAGAGCGATACCACAACGAATTAGATAGGTAAGTTAACCTCAAATCTAAGTATAAAATTAATGTTTTTCTATCCTCTCATTTTATTATACAATAAATGAAAAATATTAATTATTATTTGCAAAGTACTTTGGTCATTGGAAACAAAATGAAAAAATTATTTAGTAGTGATATCGCTCTTGTCCAAACCTTTTGAATAACGTGTGGAGGGGAGTAGTCAGTGTCCATACCCTGGATAAGCCATTTAATACTGAAAATCGTTCATATCTCTGAGCTGGTTTGCGGATTCAGTTTGATTTAATTTCTTTTTCTTCATCGTAGGCAGGACTATACGTCCTTCAAATTTCCGAACCTCTTCTTTAACGTCTTGTATAACCAGTATGTTTACTCATTAACAATTAATATATACACAGGAAAGAACGAACTGATGGATGTGCGTGATTTGGTTCCAGTAACAATGTTACTAATTTTCAGCAGTTTAAGAAAAACTTAAGGCTTTTCTTGTTAACAAATGTTTTTATTACATGATTTTTGTAACATGTGACTATTTATATTTTGTTTTTATATTTGTGACTAGCGGTCCCGCCCGGCTTCGCCCGGGTGCTAAGAATTTATGAATCTACAGAAACCTTCACGGGCGTTCGAACAACTCACCAAAGTTTCATCGCAATCGGATGAATAGTATAGGAACGGACAAACCGAGGACAAACAAAGAAACATTCATTTTTATATATTATAATATACAGATTGTATCATCTGCTATTTGTAACTGACTTCTATATGCAATTTTTTTGTCTTTGGAGTAATAAAGAATTTGAATTTGATTTCTCTAAGGAGTACCACCTTAGAGAAATGGGAAAAACGTCACTCCTAGCGAAATAATTCTTACGAAGAGCTGAAAAGGCCATTTAAATAACTAGAAATATCCCCTTATATTCTCATCTCAGTGTCGTAGTTCGTGGTGTGCAAAATCAAGAATAAACAACCAAGCATACAGGGAAAAGACGTGTTGAAAATACCCAAAAAAATACCTGAAAAACTGTTTGTAATTGAATAGCTGATTGTACTACTGTTACAAGTCCATGGATTGACATTTTGAATACTTTATTTTTCGTTTTCAAAGATAAACTTTTGTGTCTACATACTACGGGCTACGGCTACAAGATATACAGCATTAACATTGAATTATTGTAGACAGGTCTGCCATATATAATAATTAATTTATTAGATAAAAGCCACAAAGCCATACAAATCGATATGGACTACTATTATTATAGATGAAGAGGTGATTACAGTGCAGAAGATATAAGTTAATTTTTAATTTATAAACCTTGCTTTATCAAAAATCGGTTTCTGTTTAATTATTCTCTTTCGATCGTCTCATTTTTAAGTTGGTAAATGTATTTTAACTGTGCCGTCCATATATGTCTATTTTGGGTTGTGCTTTATCAAGCACCGCATTAAAAATTACGACACATTTCAGTCTGTCCGCTGCATGGACATGACACTAGAAATAATACTAATGTTATTCTGCCGAAGTTTACAATGACATTATTTAGGTAATATAATAGCGCCGAATATCATATGCTTTAAAAATGTTCAATAATGTTTCCACATGCTATTAATTTCAATTGAATAAGTTTAAAATAGTAGATTGTATGTCTAGATACGTAATGGGGCATATTACGGCGAGTGATGACAGTATGTAAAAACGAGCGACAGAGAGTTTTTACAGTCACACGAGCCGTAATACCATTACGTACGAGACATATATGGTATTTTTTGCCGTGCTTACTGCAAAATACCTACTTTTCACGTCATTTTCAAAAAATTTTGACAGTTCATATGAGTTGTTATCTTTCCTTCCAGTGTGCCGCGAAGTTCGTGCAAGTAAGTAATGACATGCGCACGCAGGCGTATAGAGCGAATAAACAGAAGTTGCTATGGAAACCGGTATTTTCTGCGCTAGTGCAGAAAGTAAACCATTTTCCGCACACCTGCCTGTTAAATGGGCCATTAATGGCCGCTATACATACATCGAAGGTAGTTATTTTGTAGTGAGTATGGCAAAAAAGAAATAAAGGCAGCTTTACTCAATCAATATCTTTAAAACATTGATTATATCCGTATTTAATATGTATTTTACTACAGCGTACCTATTTGTATTGTACTGTTACGGATCACTCTGTATATGAACGGCAGGCAACAGTTCTGCGAGAAGCGGTGTCTGACGTTGAACACACGAGTAACTACGCGAAGATTCTAGACAACGCTAGAGAACGCGAGAACGTACTAGGTTGGGCCGCGCAGGGTATATAAACAAGCCGGTACGAGTGAATCGGATCAGTCAACGAAGATCAGTCAATCAACGGTCGAATCAGTCAGTACAGTGATATAAATAGTGGAGTGCATGTAAATAAATAGTACTGAAGTAACTGAGTAAATGACCGACATAAATAAACGTTAGAAATAAATCTGATATAAATATAGTGACATAAATAATTACAAATAAATAATCCTTGCATACATAGTTATTTGTTAAGTGTTATTTAAGTGGCTCGTTTAGTTCAATAATTACCGTTTAAGTTTTGTTATTGTTAAAATTGACTTTTCGTTGTTGCATTTATTGTTATTGTATTTTTAATTATTGTAAATAAATATTTATTCCGCCAACTCAGAAAACAGTTTTGTAACAGTACTATTTTATTTGCATTTTGGTGTTTGACGAATCCACTTGTAATGTATAATGGATTAATAAATTATTATTCTAATTCTATAGATACTTTACTGATCAAATAAATGATAATCCCGAGTGATCCTCAGGATCAGACAATGACAGTTTCAATTTTTCGGTTGATTATTTATAAATTTTATTTTGAAAAATTTAGTCATTTCTATCGTTCTAGTTGATTGTCACTCAAGGTCAAAGAAGTATTAAAATCTATAGTTTACTAAAACTCCATACGGATATTTGAAAAATGATACTGTTCATTTACTTGTCTCTCTGCCTGCAACAGTAACTTATAAATCGTAGTCTATAGTCTTTTTAGTTAAGTGTATTTAAAAAGGCAACACTTATCTTGAAATATGTCACAAATGACAAATCCGTTTGAAGTGATTTTAGTTCAATATTGTTTCTGTCATAACCCATATCAAATAAACCAACAAAAGTCAATTTAGTACCTAAGTTTACCGCTCTTTCTAGAAGTCGTTTTAAACTTTAAACATTATTATACATAAACAATATGTATATATTATTGTTACAAAACTATTTTCTGAGTTGGCGGAATAAATATTTATTTACAATAATTAAAAACACAATAATAATGAATGCAACAACCAAAAGTCAGTTCTAACAATCAACACAAGTAATTAGCACTTAACTATATACAATTGACTACACTAATATTTATATCACTGTATTTATATCAGATTTATTTCTAACGTTTATTTATGTCGGTCATTTACTCAGTTACTTCAGTACTATTTATTTATATCCACTCCACTATTTATATCACTGTACTGACTGATTCGACCGTTGATTGACTAATATTTATATCACTGATCCGCTTGGTTGCACGACTCACTATTGACTGATTACCGATTGCGTGACACCGTCGACTGATTTCCTGATCGCTTCACTCACTCGTTTATATAGGCCGCTTGGCCTAGGCACAGAGCGTTCTAGCGTTCTCTAGAATGTTCGTGCAGTTACTTGTTGTTACAGTAAGCGGCCCCCGTTTTTCAGAACTCTTGCCTGCCGTTTATATACAGGGTGATCCGTAACATTATGTAGGAATATGAGTTACGTTTTGATTTTATGGTACAAGCAATTTTTGTCAATGATTTCTCCGTTACATGATTGACTGATTAAATTAATGACGTGTCAAACGACACATCAACGTGCATTATTGAGTATGGTTAGTTTTGCATCCGTTCTCCAGTTTTTCTCATTTGCATATTCACACATACACACGCGTTTGATACATACATTTTCTCATCTCGTCGCGAATCCACCCTCATAATCGTCAACACTTTGCATTTAGCGTACCTGCCACATTACCGTCAGATGCTCTGCGCATGCACTTAAAGTCAATGTTCAATTTTGCTAAGGTGTCGACTGAAAAATTATCCGTGGTATAATTTATAAAAAAAATGTGGAAACAAGTTGATCCTGCGGGCCAACCCGAAAACTTCCCGCTATTTTCGAGCTATAAGAGCTCGAAAACGTTTCGAGCTCAAAAATATTGGTTATGAATCTAATTTTTACTTCCCACCTCTACTATGGTAGGGAAGTAATGGATTTAGTCCGAAAAAAATATTTCGACATTTTAACAGATTTTCACGTTTTGAGACCCTAGCAATCGTTTAAGATCATTTTCTGACTGATGTCTGTGTGTGTGTGTGTGTGTGTATGTGGTCAATTTTTCGCCTTCGATATCTTAAGAACGGAACAACATACGGGCATGCCGATTGTTCTATTGTGTTTATCAGCCTTTAACTTAGATCTGATTAGATTTTGAGTCAAATCGGTTCGGTGGATCCTGAGATATTCAAAAAAACGTCCTCAATGTCACGTATTAACATAGGTAAAAAAAAATATAAATGAATTCTAGATGTTATAATATGAAAAAAATGTAAATATTTTTTTTCTCTAAAATGTATAGTTTTCGAGAAAAAAAATATTTTACTAAAAAAAATAAAAATTGTACGTAAATCAAGGTAACCATGATTTTTGCTATATTAAGTTAGCCATCAGTAGATCACCAAACAAAAAAGAGGGCCATGCTTTTTTCAAAGAATAAAAATTAAATTGTGTTTTAAAGACCACCAACAGCTAAGGTTATTTGGGCCAAGTCAAAGAATAAAAAAAAAGAGTGTTTATTTTTTGCAAATATTTACTAGGTGGGAAGTATAGGACTGGTCATCAGTCGAATTTTTTTTATTATTATTTAAATAAATAATATTAAATAAATATTTTTGTACTCCTCGAGCTCAAAACTAATATTTTCTTTGTTATTTATGAAAAAACAAAACTAAAAAAAAATAATTAAATTTTGAGCCCAATCGCACGAGTAGTTTTCAAATTTTTCAAAATATAAAAATAAATAAAAAATATTTTTTTATATTTTTTGACGTAGATTCATTGTCGTTTGAATTATGGTTCGAATACAACGCTGTCAAGGTCTCTGCTATGTTAGTATGCGGTCAGATGTATTATAATTTATGTATGTGGTATGAGGTAAAAGTTTTCGCTATACATCCGATGTGCTTGCTATGTATAATAGTATATGGAGCAAGAGACAAACTTTGCGTAAGACTATACATGCCATACATCCTGAAATGACGTAAGTGCGTCATAATCACACCTTGTTTAAAGTTAGCTGTGGTACTATTACTATATGCAGATATTCCACGTAAAGTTGAAATCAACGTGTATGCATATACTATATAATATGCAGGTTACATAATGGTGTTGTACACGATGCCTACTCACGTGGTTCTTTGAGAGCCTCTTTGTCTTTGCACAAGTCATTCACTGAAAATTTTTGAATAAAAAATGTCTCGTAATAAACAGCTATGTATATGCATTAGTTAAAGTACCTACAATACTATGCAGTTTCCCCTACTACGTAGTACAACTGCTAGTTTGTATAGTACGCGAAGGTTTTGTATATATCATTAGTCATTACGATGCAAACAGATGACAATATATTTTGTATAACGAAGAAGAGTTGTTTGTTTATTCCTACTGTAGTTGAAATTAATTGAATTATTTCTGAAAAAACACTATGTTTTAATAATAATATAAACTTAAGCATTTTTAGAAAGGTTTGTCTATGGCTGATTCTAATAAATAGAATTAACATAAAAAACTACAAAGAATACAATTAATGAGAAGGATTAGCTTGCTTTTCTGAGCATATAACTTCGCAAATAGGGCCTTAAGTTTTGAAATTTCTACTTTCATTTCTTTTTCTAAATTTATTTGTGACCTGTACTTCGATTTGACCTGTGCATATCGTCTCGCGACTCACCTAGGATAGGTATATTATGCATAGAACGCTCTTTAACATTTCCGAAAAAATAATGTGAAAGACGATAGTAGATAGTATTTCTAGTGTCGTAATGTTGAACTTTACGCACGTGAGTGACATTATGTTTTAAAACGATCCTATCCCACCACTGTGACCAGAATTTTAAAATTGCCCAGAAAGACACCACCTGGACACCAAAAAAAAAACTACTTTTGCAGTCTATTTATTATCTAGATTCTAGACCTAATAATCTAAGAGTGAAACACACAGGAGTGGCGCCATCTAACAGTCCATAGCCGTATTCGTATTTGTTGTATAATAATATAATCCAGGTGTGCAAGCTTTCACGGCCGGCATTGTTCCAAGTCTTCATGGTTTCTGGGCTTGTAGGCCGTGGTCCGGTGGTATTTCTACCTGACGTTTCGTCTACAGCTGCGATAGACATTCTCAAAGGCGATGTGGCAGCGGTCGAAGTGTCCTCCTTGGCGGCTCACAGGTCAGTGTGTCAGTGACTGGTGTCTTCCCTTCTTTTATGCCTAGTACCAGTGTGTTCTCTGTTCGGTCGTAGTCCGTCTCTCTGTAATTGGTCAACTGCGCAGTGTGTAGTGGTGGGGGTGAGTTCTCTAATCGGTCGTATTCCGTACGATTGGTCATTGGTTTTGTATGTCGGAGTGCTGGTGTCTAGGTTTTACTGAGATTGAGGCCTTCATCTTTTCGGTTGAAATTCTGTATGTGTTTTTGTATTTCTATGGCCTCTCTGTATATCCGTGAGTAATAACTCAACGTTCTGTCTATGGCTCGGGTTTCTTCGAAGAGGATCTTATGATTGTCCAGAGTCAAAGTGTGTTCGGCTATGGCAGATTTTTCTGTTTGTCCCAGTTTACAGCTTCTCTTGTGCTCTACTATATGTGTGTTGATGCTAAAGAATGCTGTGACTACTCTACGGGTTGTGAGATTGTCTACCCATAGTACAGAACCACAAAAACATTAGTTGAAATCGTCAAAAAGTAGGACAAATGGGGTCATTATGACCTTATCATTCGAAAGGAGGACACTATCACTGGAAAGGAGGACATAGGACGACACTATCACTGAGGAGGACAAATCTCACCAAACGAGGACGTCTGGTCACTTTACCACCACTGGCTTTGCCAAGTGGGATAGCGAAATGTCCGTAATTGTGCTGATGCAGAATTTTTTTTTAATAATATGCGGAAAAAAAATACAGGAAAATAACAACAGTAATAAGGGTTGATTCATTTATATATAAAAACAGTTAACAATCAAATACAATTATTTTATACGATACGAGAATAGCAGGTTACTTTTTTAAAAAATTTAATTCATATCAGTGGGTATCAAATATATTCGCAATTAAAAGCGAATCTAGATGTCAGCACTTCGGACGAAATGATGGTTTTGTAAGTACATTTCTAAATTAATTGAGGTTAGGTTTTTATGTCAACAATGTCAGATCGAGCATTAACATATTACATCGATATTTATAAAACGTTGGTTTGAATCAAATGGGACATAATGCTATTACGGAAGCTGCCATTTTTATTTCTGGTATCCCCACATATTATGACGATTTCGGATTCGAACACCAGATGTCAATCACTTTGCTTTTTATTGCGAATATAGAAAAAATCTGTACAGACTAATATTTCTATAATACTGAGCAATAATTTAATATTGAAGTTTTACCTGATATTGTTGTATTATTTTTGTATTAAAAATAAGTCTAATATTTCATTATCTTTGTAGTCAATAAAGATGAACTTTAATATTTTGAAACGCTTTTAAATTATTGTAACTATTTTAAACTTGGTTTTTTTTTAAAACCCCTATTTTTTATTATTACAATGGAATTAAACAAATATTAGGTATTATCAAAATATGCCAGTATTTTGATAATACCATATTTTTTTTAATACTAAAAATCCTTTAACATTATCTTCGCTGAAAATGAGCTAAAACTAAAAAAATATGAAATATTTCAAAGAACTTCTGGCTCAGCTTGAATGCAGCATTTAAATATGTAACTTCCGGGACAAATATGACTGAAAAAAAAAGATAATTTTAAATTATAATTTTCACACGAATAAAAAACACGTGGGAAAATACTACGTAGTGATGCGCGATACGAGCGGTTTTAATCGATTGTCTCGATTGTTCAAACATCTCGATGACTCTCGATGGTTGTTCACAGAGACCGAGTCGCATAGTACTGAATCGTACACTGTCGAGAGCCACATAATATACAATCGTTCATCACTCAAATACTGTGGTCGAGTCGATTGTGCAGTAATCGTGTAATACGAATTCAATAGTGAAGAGATCATATCATCATAGAGCAGTGAGTACCCAATGAACATTGTGAACAGTGAGCAATACACTAGTCGTGTGAACGTCAGTCGACTAGCATATAGCCTTGAATAGCGATTATATGTATTCTCATTCGCTGCTATTGCTATAACCTATGTGGTAAATAATCGACTTGAACAATCGAACATTTCGATTGTAAAATCAAACTCCGAGTCGATTGTTATTATGAACGATTGCAATTGTTTCGATTGTAAAAACATCTCGTATCGCCCATCACTAATACGACGTCTCGTTTTGATTTACGTTTGCTTATTCACTTTTATTTATCTTATAAAATCAAATGTTCATAATTTTATGAACATTTGATTTTATATTTATAAAACTTACTAAATAAAATAATTGTAATTTTATTGTTTTATATTCTAAATTGTTATCCAATACCTATATATTTTCATTATTAAAAAAATAATGTTAAACGCCTTCGGGACTTGAACCTGCGCTTGGCGCTTGTACCTGTCGGTAGACTCATACTTTCCCGCACGGCCACCATGGCTTACTGTGTCTGTGACATTAACATAGCTCTACATGCTTTTTTATGTCAGATTTCAACCACTTCCGTTCCGACTACTTCCGTTACATTTAATGTTTCCAAAATGCCACCGCCGTATGAGACATTAGAAGTTAATGTTATTCGCGTCAAAAAATTTTGGAATTGCTCAAACTGCTAAGGAGACATAAAATGATGGAAGTAAGAGAAACATGGAACGGTAACTTTAATTAATACGGCGAATACTTAAACTATATACTAATTACATGCTTAAACTTACTCGTTGTCTATTGTGCCGTGGCAAGATCTCCAATTCATGCAAACGCATTGCTTGGGTTCATCCGGTGCAAAGGCTATCTGCAGTGGTCGGTGCAGTGGCTTTAAGAGTGATGGCGAACTAAAAAAGGCTGCAGATTCTGCGCTTGGCCAATTGGCAAAAATCAAAACGGTGGTGAACAATAATGCGCACAGTAATTTCATTTTGATGGTTTCTACAATAAAAAATTACTACTGTAACTAGTGATGGGCGAATACGAGATATTTTAGTCGATTGTCTCGATTGTTCAAACATCTCGATGACTCTCGGTGGTTTTCACTTGGACTCGATTGTTGTTTCATATTTCACCGAGACCAAGTTGCGTAGTACTGAATCGTACAGACGATGTCCACTGTCGAGAGCCACATAATATATAATCGTTCATCACTCAACAACTGTGGTCGAGTCGATGGATGGTCGATTGTGCAGTAATCGAGTGCTCTGCGACCGACTGAACAGTGTGAACAGTGAATCAACGATGAACGAGTAGCGTAAACGTCAGACTTCATTCGACTAGCATATAACCTTGAATCGCGATTATATGTATTCTCATTCGCTGGCAAATAATCGACTTGAGCAATCGAACATTTCGATTGTAAAATCAAACTCCGAGTCGATTGTGGACTCGATTGTTATTATGAACGATTGCGATTGTTTCGATTGTAAAAACATCTCGTATTCGCCCAACGCTAACTGTAACTAAACATGGTTTACGGACCTGTCTAAAAATTGTTGTAACAAAAAAATCCCTCACTATTTAATGTTTTTGACATGCAAAACTACAATTGTTTAATGACTTAAAACGTTCAAAGAATAATTAAATTTGAATTAATTATTCTTTTGAGCGGATTTTGTAGTAGTTTTTATTCTTGTTCTTTGTTATGTGGATGTTGCTGCAACATGAAAGGAATTTAAATATCGTAATATGAAATCATAAACGCGGTTTTTAACAATATGTTTCAAAAAAACGTGGATCAATTTTTGACAAGCGACTAGGCCCTGCAGTCAGGGTTCATTCTGATTGCTCGAATACCCCATCTTGATGTCGTTTGACACGCACATACACATATAAACGTACGTAACAATTAACTAGTGAACTCTGGATACTAATATGGATAGTTGATAGCGATTAAAAAATGGGTTTTGTATGTGGACAATGTTCAAACACATATTCTTCAAGACAAGCATTATATGTTCACAAAATTACAATGAAAACTTCAGGCAAGGCTTGTAATCTAATTCTTTCCATAAAAGTCGATTAATTTTCTGACATTTTAAAATGAAACTTAATTTAAATTTATATTTCTATTCCAATTTCTCAAGAACACTGTTATTGTATAAATTTTGGATATCCTAATATCTCAAATAATAATATTAAATTAGTATTAGAAATCGTGTCCATCGTGATTATAATAAAATTAAGCAAAATCGCAGGATAGTGGACAAAATTTTCATAAATATTGTTATTTTTAATATTGTACTTGAAAAAGTCTAAATCTATAGACGAAACGTCGTACATTTAATTTAATAAATCAAATTATTTTGTCCACTATCCTGCGATTTTGCTTAATTTTATTAATATTAAATTAGGTTTTATTTTGAAATGTCAAACAATTTATCGACTTTTATAGAAAGAATTAGATTACAAACCTTACCTGAAGTTTTCATTCTAATTTAGTGAACATTAATGTTTGTCTTGAAGAATATGTACCTATTTGAACATTTTACTCGTACACATACAAAACCCATTTTTTAATCGCTATCAGCTATCCATATTAGTATACAAAGTTCACTAGTTAGTTGTTACGTTCGTTTAGGTGTGTGTGTGTGTGTGTCAAACGACATCAAGATGGGTGTTCGACCAATCAAAATGGACCCTGACTGCAGGGCCTAGTCGCTTGTCAATTTTTGTTACTGATTTGTTTATAATAATACCTATTGAAAATTCGATTTTCGGTACCTGTTTAGCAGGTTGAAACTTTTTAGTTGTCGCTTTTCTCTGTTTTTAACATTGTTAAGAGAGAGATAGAGCAATTAAGTCGCCTCAACTTCAATTCGCATATAATAGCCGAAGACGTCAAAATGACAGACATAACCCTACATAAATTTCACATTGATCTGACAGATCTAATATTTTTGCGGCTTTTTTTGCGAGCCAAAATTGCAGGTACCTCAAATCGAATTGTCAATTGTCAAGTTGTTGTGAAAATTAATAGGTATGTATGCATTTTGTAAAACTGAATCTCCCATTTTCGAAAAGCCACAATTTGAATCAATTTCTTGCGAATGAGCGAAACTCAGGTCTGGTGCGCAAGGAGATAATAGAACACATACCGCGGTTAGCGGTGTGTGGAATACGGAAAACATAATATCTTATTGTACTTACCTTTAGAGTTCTGCAGGTTGCTGTTTATTGTTCAAAAGTGAATCTTCATCTAACCCGTTTCTAACTAAAACGTTGTTTATATATGAACTACATTAAAAATTTATCTTCATTTCGATAAAAGCAATCTATTGTATTTTGCACAAACATAAAAATTTTTATTTGTTTTTTTTTTAATTTCTATTTTATGATATGAAACGTGCTATTTCTTCCGTTACTTTAATTTAAGATAAAAGAATTAATTAAAAAATCAAAAAACACGACTGCGTAAAAAAAAACTAAAAAGAAAAAAAACAAGTTTAGTAGGTACTAAAAAAATCAATTATAATGTGGAACATAGCGATTTTAAACAGTCGGGATTATTGAGAAGATTTGCGGCAATCTAGATTTCTTATGAGTCCCGACTGTTTAAAATCGCTATGTTCCACATTAGAATTTATTTTTTTAGTACCTACTGAACTTGTTTTTTTTCTTTTTAGTTTTTTTACGCAGTCGGGTTTTTTGATTTTTTAATTAATTTTTTATTTTTTGTTTTACGCAGTCGGGTTTTTTAATTTTGATTACTGTCATGTCTTTAGTGACATTCGGACAGTTAAGACAAATCGATTGACGTAAAAATCATCAAAATCGCCCCAAGCGCTTTGGTCTCTAGAGTGCCACAAAGGAACAAACATACATATACATACATACACACATACATACATACAGGGCGTCGCGCCGCACAGTTAGGGAACCTTTGGCCTATGCACTATAAAAAATAAGAAGCCCGATTACATAGATTATCGCTGGTCCATTTGTAGCCAGCGATTATTCTTGTAATTGTACACATCAATCTGGAATGCTACACGCTTTCCTGTAAATTTACATATAGTTGTGTAATGCAAATTACATAAAAATATGTAATATTTTAAACAAAATTATGTAATTTTAAACAAAATTATGTAAACTTCCATAACCTATATGCGTATAATTTTACATAGTATATGTAACATTTCCCAAAAAAATGTGTAAAATATTACATATTTTTATGTGAATTACATACATGATACAACAGGAACATTTTTTTGATGCAATTTTACAATAGAATGGAAAAATTAAAAAAAAGACAATAAGGTAATTCTGAAACAATTCTTTATTAAAAAACAAAAATAATTCTTCTGTTATTAGCTTATTACACTTAACAAACATAACAAAACCATTCACAATTATAAAGTTAAATATTTCTATTACTACTGCAGCAAAGAATTATAAGTATATCAAAGTTTTAAAATTAACAAAATTAGACTCGTATTAACATATTTTAAGAATAAATTGCTTACTCATTTCGATAATCGATGCCGCCAATGTTTCTGCCAGATCTTCCTCTATATTGTTGAAAAGCATATTCTAAAATCAAAACAAAAAATATATAGCATAGAATAGATGACTAGCAATAATAATTTTAGGACAACAACAATTAAAGGAAGCCTTTAGTGAAATGTTAAAATTTGCATTTGGTAGCTTTTTAGGGAATGTTAATCTAATAAAAATTGAACGTAGAAAACATACCTTAACTTAACCTAATAAATTGTGGTCCACAACAACGAATGTCATTTTATATATTCGAAATATCGACACAAACTTCATGTCCCCTGAATATGTTGCTGATTGTTTCTGTCGTGGCGTCTCTAGAGATCCAAAATTGATCCTTTTCTAGGAGTATTACAGGTTCAGCTTTCATGAAAACCAGTTCTTCATCGACTTCAAGTCGAGTCCCATCCTTCTCACATTACCCTAAAATAAAATATTATCTGCAGGTTAAAGACTTCTGTGGCGATAGCTATGAAGCACATGCTTTTAAATTTTGCACGTATTTAGCATCTTACATAACATAATTTAATGACAAGTGGTAATCAATAAAAATAACTTACCTGTTGAAAACAATTAACCGATGATACAAGTTACAATGTGATCCAAGAATGATTTGGCGTCTGACGATATTATAATAACATGTGTCTCATCACACAAACGCATACAAAAGACAATGGCCGCTGGTGTCTTGAGTCTTCTTCGCATCGCGTACATTCCATAAAAACACATTGCGCATGCGTGGTTACTTATTTTACATTAATTTATTAGGTATTTACTCATTTTAGATATGTAATTATACATAATAATTTGTAATTTTTACACACTCTATTGGAATATTACACAAATTATGTAATTTTAATTTTCTTTATGTAAAAATCAACAAATTTGTTTAACTTTACAGTAAAAGTACAAGTTTTTATACAGTTTTCTGTGTAAAAATAAATAATAATGTAAAATCACTTAGAAAATCGAGCGAATCCTACCTTAACTTTCAAAGTATTTTTACATCCATTTTTTACAGTGTGGTATATTATGCATAGAACGCTCTAACATTTCTGAAAAATAATGTGAAAGACGATAGTAGATTGTATTTCTAGTGTCGTAATGTTGAATTTTACGCACGAGAGTGACATTATGTTTTAAAACGATCCTATCCCACCTTTGGCTTTGCCAAGTGGGATAGTGAAATGTCCAATTGTGCTGATGCAGAATTTTTTTTAATAATATGTGATAAAAAATAGAGGTAAATAACAACAGCAATAAGGGTTGATTAATTTATATTTAAAAACAGTTAACAATCAAATACAATATTATTTTATACGATACGAGAATAGCAGGTACACTTTTTTTTAAATTTAATTCATATCAGTATGAAATATATTCGCAATTAAAAACGAATATAGATGTCAGCACTTAGGACGAAATTATGGTTTTGTAAGTAAATTTTTTAATTAATTGAGGTTAAGTTTTTATGTCAACAATGTCAGATAACATAATATAACATCAATATTTATAAATACGTTGGTTTGAGTCAAATGAGACATAATAATATTACAGAAACTGCCATTTTTATTTCTCGTAGACTCAACATATTATGACGATTTCGGATTCAAACACCAGATGTCAACCACTTTGCTTTTTACTGCGAATATAGAAAAAAATCTGTACAGACTAATATTTATATAACACTGTGCAGTAATTTAATATTGAGGTTTTACCTGATATTAAATTAAAAATATGTCTAATTATTTCATTATCTTTCCATTCAATGAAGATGAACTTTAATATTTTGAAACACTTTTAAATTATTGTACTATTTTAAACTTGAAATAGATTTTGTTTTAAAACCCCTATTTTTTATTATTACAATGGAATTAAAAAAAATATTACGTATAATAAAAATACTGGCAATATACGATATTAAAAATCCTTTAACATTGTCTTCGACGAAAATGAGCTAAAGTTAAAAAATATGAAATATTTCAATGAACTTGTGTATCTTAATCATCTTGAATGCAGCATTTAAATATGTAGCTTCCGGGACAAATATGACTGAAAAAAAGATAATATTAAATTATATATTAATTTCCACACGAATAAAAAACACGTGGGAAAATACGACGTAATAATGCACGATACGAGATATTTTAGTCGATTGTCTCGATTGTTCAAACATCTCGATGACTCTCGATGGTTGTCACTTGGACTCGATTGTTAAGTTTCATAGTTCACAGAGACCGAGTGGCATAGTACTAAATCGTACACTGTCGGGAGCCACATAATATACAATCATTCATCACTCAAATACTGTGGTCGAGTTGATGGTCGATTGTGCAGTAATCGTGTAATACGAATTCAATAGTGAAGAGATCGCAGAGTAGTGAGTGACTGAACAGTGTGAACAGTGAACAATCAACGAGTCGCTTGAACGTCAGTCGACTACCATATAACCTTGAATAGCGATTATATGTATACTCATTCGCTGCTATTGCTATAACCTATAATGTGGCAAATAAGCGACTTGAACAATCGAACATTTCGATTGTAAAATCAAACTCCGAGTCGATTGTGAATTCGATTGTTATTATGAACGATTGCAATTATTGTTTCGATTGTAAAGACATCTCGTAACCGCCCATCACTAATACGACGTCTCGTTTTGATTCACGTTTGCTTATCCACTTTTATTTATCTTATAAAATCAAATGTTCATAAAATATAACATTTACTAAATAAAATAATTGTAATTTTATTGTTTTATATTCTAAATTGTTATCCAATACCCATATATTTTCATTATAAAAAAAATGTAAAAAGCCTTCGGGATGTGAACCTGCGTTTGGCGTTTGTACTCGTACTTTACCGCACGACCACTATGGCTGACTGTGTCTGTGACTTTAACATAGCTCTACATGTTGTTTTGTTTCAGATGTCAACCACTTCCGTTCCGACTACTTCCATTACATTTGATATTTCCAAAATGCCACTCATGTATGAGACATTAAAAGTTATTCACGTCAAAATATTATGGAGTTACTCAAACTGCTAACGAGACATAAAACGATGGAAGTAAAACATGATGCGGTAACTTTAATTAATACGGCGGATACTTAAACTATATACTAATTACATGCTTAAACTTACTCGTCGTCTATTGTGCCGTGGCAAAATCTCCAATTCATGCAAACGCATTGCTTGGGTTCATCCGGGGCAGTGAATATCTGTGTTCGCTGCAGCGGACTAAAGACTGCAGATTCTGCGCTTGGCCAGTTGGCAAAAATCAAAACGATGGTGAACAATAATGCGCACAGTAATTTCATTTTGATGGATTCTACAAAAAAATTATTACTGTAACTAAACATGGTTTTCGGACCTGTCTAAAAATTGTTGTAACAAAAAATCCCTCACTACTTAATGTTTTTGACATTGCACAACTACAATTGTTTAATGACTTAAAACGTTCAAAGAATAATTAAATTTGAATTAATTATTCTTTTGAGCGAATTTTGTAGTAGTTTTTATTAACTTCCCACTGGAAGTTATTGTAATGGGTCCGAAAATCGAAATCAAAAAGGAAAAAAAATTTTTATGTTTCAAGGTCACTACACTATTTTTACACTACTTTTAGAAAGATGTCTCTGTGTTTGTGTGTGTGTGTGTGGTGTGTGTGTACGTACGTACGTACGTATGTGTACATTTCTTTCAAAGACGAAATCTCGAGAACGAAAAATGATATCGACTACGTTAGGGTGCCAATCGACGCGTATTAACGTAAATATGATCTGAAAGAAATTTTTTCAAAATCGGTTCAGCCGTTCTTTTTTCTTAACCAAATAACCTCCAAAAAAGTAGATTTTACACAATATCTCGCGAATAAAAAATTATATCGACTTCGTAAGGGTGTCAATCGAGGCGTGTTAACGTCATTTTGATCCGACATAAATTTTATAAAAATCGGTTCAGCCGTTTTTTTTTTTTTTTTTTTTTAATTATTGATGTTTTAATGATTAAAATGATTACTTTTCTGTGTAATATCTAATTTAATTATTATTATTAAATATTTATCAAACTGGGAAGTTCGTCGTGTGGACCTCAAGGGTCGCACTTTAGTCCTAATAAACGACCCACCTCACGGCTTGTTCTTGTTCTTTGTTATGTGGATGTTGCTGCAACATGAAAGGAATTTAAATATCGTAAAATGAAATCATAAACGAGGTTTTTAACAATATGTTTCAAAAAAACATGGATCAATTTTTGTTACTGATTTGTTTACAATTATAATATTGAACATTCGATTTTCGGTAGGTACCTATTTAGCGGGTTGAAACTTTTTAATTGTCGGTTTTCTCTGTTTTTTAACGTTGTTAGAGAGAGATAGAGCGATTGAGTCGCGCCAACTTTAATAAACCCAAAGACGTCAAAATGTCAGACATAAGCCCACAAAAATTACATCATACAAGAAAATATAAATATAAATTTTAAAACAATTTTTTTAAGGAACTCAAACATAATATCAATACTACTTATTTAAAAGCGACGTTTCGTCTTTAATCAAGATTCATTAGGCTCTATAAAAGAACAGAAAGCAGTGATACGAACAATTTTACATAACATAATTTTTCATAGTTGACTCCTCAAGAACATTGTTATTGTACAAATTTTGGATATGAATAATATTTCTAATAAATATTATTGTTAATGAGAATTTGTGTCAACAGTTTTAATGAAAAAAATCCAGTAGTTGAGTATTTCATTAGAAAATTTTATTAGTGTACTTGCCATATGGCACATACACTATTGGCGTCGGTCGGATGGCGGAACCTAGGGGTCGGACCAAAATTTCTCGACGTTTCATAGCCTCCTGAACAATTTGGCACCATTTTTGGAAATGTTTATATATATACATGTATATATATATTTATATATGTGTACGGGCTATAACTTTCGAAAGAGTTAATTGATTTTGACGAAATTTGGTAGGCACGTTGGAATCCATCACCGCACGAAGCCTATTTAAAATGGGCCCAATCGGACCATTTTAAGGGTGGTTTTTAGGGGTTGAAAAATGTTTTTGGGCCCAAAAATACCGAAAAAATTTTCAGAATTGTTTCAAAATTGAAATTTAACCCTTTAGTGAAGATCAAAATGTGCTGCTAAAATTTTAATAAAATCGGCCCGGCAGGACCGGACTTACAAATTTTATGAAAACACTGGTTTGCGGATAGTGATTTACTTACTGAAGGGTGTATTTAATTTGGTACAGAGGTTGTATTGATAATAATATTGAAATTAAGAAAAAAAAATATTATTTTAAGGGATGTATTAAGGGGTTAAATTTTTTATTTTGTTCAAAAACAAACTTAAGTTTACGTATTAAAGCCACAAGGCCTGTATTAGCAAATACACTATATTGTCGGCAGGGTTTTGGCACTGCGACCCGAGTTTTTTTAAACTTGTTATTGGGTTAGCTAGCGATACGTACATATAAGGTAGTATTATTTCGATAACCCGTAAAGTTATCCAAAACGAAAAAAGTACAATGTCAAACGTTAAAAACAGTTTGGAATTGATTCAAAAGCAAAATCGTTGGCAAAGCTAAAAGTACACATCCCGCTAAGTTTGCCACTGTATAATAAAAAAAAATAAAGAGAGAAAATTTAAAAAATATATGAAGGTTTATCAAGATTAAAAATAAATAAAGATCACTTTACTAATTTTACAAAATAGTCAAATCAAATTTTTTGACAACGCTTTCTGCAACTGAGCATTAACCTACTATAGGCTGTACTGCAAACTATTGTTTAATTTCGTTACTATGGTAACCATATGTTAATGATTGAAATTTTATTAGGTGTCATTATAGTAGATTGTCTATCTAGATGTGTAGACTTTACGCACGAGATGATATTATATATGGTATTTTTTGCTATACCCACTACAAAATATCTACTTTTTACTTCATTTTCAAAAAATGTTGACAGTTCATTTGCGTCGCCATCTTTACTTCTACAGTATGCCATGAAGTTCGTGAGTAAGTAATGGCAGGCGCATGCAGGCGTATAGAGAGCGAATAAACAGAAGTTGCTATGGCAACCGTTTACTTACACTTTCAGCACCTGCGTGTTAAATGACTCATTAAAGGCCGCTATACATCGAAAGTAACTATTTTGTAGTGAGTATGGCAAAAAATAATAAAATTGTGTATAACAATTATTAAACTACTGAACGCGTTTCGAAGAATTTTAATAGGGTTCTAGTCTGATAATAATTAACAAAGCGAATAAAAAATAAACCAAGTCGATTCAACAAGAATTGCGACCTGTAGAGTCCGGACGTACGTACAGATCAACCGACAGGTTAACAGCTGCTGTTCGCGATTTTCAATTACAATTTTAGGACTTATTATGAACCCGAATCAATCTAAAAATGATTTCATTTTGTAAAACTGAACTCCCATTTTCGAAAAGCTACAATTTGATTCAATTTCTTGCGAAATTAACCTAGAAGTAACTATTTGTATGAGCGAAACTCAGCTCTGGTGCGCAAAGAGATTATAGAGCACATACCGCGGTTAGCGGTGTGTGGAATACGGAAAACATAATATCTTATTGTACTTACCTTTAGAGTAATCTGCAGGTTGCTGTTTATTGTTCAAAATTGAATCTTCAACTAACCCGTTTCTAACTAAAATGTTGTTTATATATGAACTACATTAAAAAACTTATCTTCATTTCGATAAAAGAAATCTATTGTATTATGCGCAAACATAAAAATATCTATTTGTTTTTTATTTTATGTTAATAAGGGTGCGATCACAATAGGAGCAGTTTAAATTGAAACAAAGATATTTAATTCTACAATTTGTTAAAAATGAACGTTAGTTTATACTAGGTATATAATGCAGAAGTGAAACTTCCTTACGGAAAATCTACATAAATCTACGTCCGGAAAACAGTGATTCTAAAAGTTAGCGATTTGGAATGCGTTTGTAAATGGGCAAAAAAGTGGCTACTGATTTAGCGGGAGATTTTTTTAAACAACGCTTTTATAAATGTGGATACTAAAAAGAGTAAAATAACTTTTCTTTGAGTTTAAAAGACATTTTAAAAAATTTATATAGACTACTAAAACTAAAAGCGTTGGGCGTATTTCCTAAAATTTACAACTTTTCGTGGCCAACGCTTTTAGTAATAATAGTCTATATAAATTTCTTGCGCAAGCTCAGAAAAAAGTTATTCTCTTTTTAGTAGATATTATTACGTTTATGAAAGTGTTGTTATTAAAAGTGTTTTTAGATTAATTTAACTCTTTAGTTTTTTTAATGTATTTTACTTGATAAGCCCTTTCATTTGATACCCATATCAAGGGGGTTGTGAAGAAAAAATAATCCGTCATCTTGGGGCGTTCACACGTCACATTACCACCTGACTTATACACGTATGCAAAATTTCAAAGTTCTGGATTACCAAGAAGTAGTGATGTGCCGGATACCCGTATCCGTATCCGCGGATATCCGAGGGAAAAGAAAGATCCGTATCCGTATCCGTTAGTTTTTTGGCGGATCTTTTACGGATCTTTTACCTTATCAATTTTCAATTCATAGATAAAATTTTATATATATAGGTGATTAGGTAATAATGAAAAACGCAGTTAAATTCCATTCAGATTATTTTTTATTTTTTAATATCGTGGTCAATAACTTTTTCCCATAACAGATAGTCTCTTTCCAAAGGTCGATGTGCAATATTTAGTATTTACCGCCGCGTACTCTAAGAAAGTTAAGATCCGTATCCGTATTCGCGGATCTTGAGACCAAATATCCGTATTCAGATCCGTATCCGCGGATATACATTTTTAACGATCCGGCACATCACTACCAAGAAGTGATCGAAATATTGATTTTAAATTTTTTTCCGGACAACAGCAGAGAAAGTAAGCAAATATAAAATCATTTTAAAAACAGATGAGCCAGATGATTATAAAATTAGCTAATAATGAATTCTGAAACACATTTGAGTATTTTTGCAACACTTGCATCAAAAGTGCAATTTTAGATGGCTGTGTACCGTTTGAAAAGTGCGTTCGAACGTAAGTATTTAAAGTAAATTTTAACGCACTCCGTTCTATAAAGTAATACTGTTTTGTTTTACTTTATAACACACGTGCGTAATAAAGTACTTTATATAACACATGCACGCTTTTAGTGTTTTTTCGTATCTGATTTGCGAACCTTAAATAGCCGTTTATTGACTAGTGCCCATTATGTAACGCTTTTCAGTGCTATAATGGTTCATTATGTAACTAGTTACATAATGATCCATTATGCAACGCTTTTCAGTGCTATAATGAAAAAACAGTTGCATAATGAACCATTATGTAACTAGTTACATCATGAATCATTATGCAACTAGTTACATAATGAACCATTATGTAACTGTTTTTTTTTTTTTAATTCAATTAAATTCTAAAAATATGCATGTGTTATAATATAAAGTATAGTGTGCAACGCGTGTGCTAAATCTTTATGCGTCAGGCGCGATATTTTCAGCACTCGTATGCGGCTCGCGATGCTCACTCGCCAAGGCTCGTGATCGCTCTCCTACTACTCGTGCTGAAAATATCGCGCCTGACGTATAAAGATGTGTTTAGCACACTAGTTACACAATATACTATTATAGATTACTTTGTTATAATATGTCACTAATAAAATCCCCCTATATTATTAAACGAGTAAATCTTGTATGTATCTATGTATATATATAAATATTTTCTCGAAAACGGCTCTAACGATTTTAATCAAATTTACCGAAAAGGGGTTTCGGGGGGCAAAAAATCGATTTAGCTAGGTCTCATCCCTGGAAAAATTCGTTTTCCTATCGATTTTATCATTTTTAAAAACGGTTTTTTGACCTGTCAAAACATTGTAATATCGTGAGTAGGCTTTGGAGAAAACAAACTACTTTCATTATTTATATGTCAAAATTATCTGACAGAATTTTTAACTTATTAAAATAATCCGTGAACTATTTGTATAGTAAAGAATAACAGAAATAAAAACTAAACGTAATTATGTAAGTAGTTTTAACTAATATTTAAATAAATAGATACCTAAGTATGTTATTTTTATATTACCTATATAAAATATGTATATTATGTACGTTAAATATAGTATGACGTATAATCTTACCTAGACTTTTTTTTCTCAAAAAAGAATAACGATTTTGATGAAATTTACAGAATGGGGATTTTTCGGGGCGAGAAATCGATCTAGGTAGGAATCTTGGTCCCAGGGGGAGCAATTAAAAAAAAGAGTTTTTTTATTTATAACTCGGTCAATTGTCAGATCGATTCGAAGCCTATTTCTACATAGATTTTGTATAATATATCACAAGGGTTAAAACTGTAAATGAACACTAATATAAGAAGTGTCTTGCACAATATGTAAATAATGACAAATAGGCGGCCCGAAGGGCCGCACTTTTGGCACCGCGAGTCTGTGTAAAAACACATCGATTTTTGAAAACTATTGTTAAGATACATACAAAAAAGTTTTGTTTAAAAATTTGCACGCAGGCATGCAGTATATCAAAACACATCGATTTTTAAAAACTATGGTGAAGATGCATGCAAAAAAGTTTTGCGCTGCAGGTTTATAGTCTGTCGTTTGTTATTAAAAGATATAATATGAATTCTATTTCTTCGAAAATCGATTTTTGTGAGTTTTTCAGTAGGTACCTTCTATGCAAAAAAAATATTTGAAATTTACTGAAAGTTGCTAAGATGACATCACAGAGAAAAAGTACTTCGATAAAGTTGATATTTGGTATCAATGTTTAAAAATGGATTATTGAAACGGCAACGGGCAAGCAGAATTTCATCTGATTCGAACATTTTTACAAGATATTCAATCTATGAAAATCGGTTTTTGCGAGCTCTTCAGTCAACAAAACAATAACGGCGGTAGATTTGAAAATGGCGACCTAAGTAATATTTACAGGAAAAAATGCTTGATTCAAGTTGATACTTAGTTTTTACGCTTAAAAATACACATAGGTATTTAAAATATTTAACAGAAACAATTATTTAAATTATGTTTCAGAAATAAATTCGTTTCGGAGTAATATTTTGAGAAAATAATATCTCACAGCATACAAGTACTATTTTTTTGAACTCATCCGAGCAAAGCTCGGCACCCAGATATTATTTATCTTAATTGTGTTTTATTTGCTTTAAATTGAACTTTTGAAGCACTTGTTGCAAAAAATATTGTATATAACGCGTGGCTAAAGTGACGAATCTGACAGTCGCGATTTTATAATGCTCTCTTAAGGTTATGTTGCATTTATACCTTCGGCTCGCGCGGTAATCACACTCGTTCTGGTATAAATGCAACATAACCTTAGGCTCGTATCACAAAATCGCGACTGTCATATAATCCGTCACTTAAGCCACTAGTTGTATAAATTACTATTATAAAATTGGTTGGCCCATATATTCGAAAATAAAATAAGCTGTAATGAGGAATAAGTATTACA
The DNA here is from genome assembly GCA_039654895.1 of Mongoloraphidia duomilia. Lineage (NCBI taxonomy): Eukaryota > Metazoa > Arthropoda > Insecta > Raphidioptera > Raphidiidae > Mongoloraphidia > Mongoloraphidia duomilia. Next base: position 10,367,878 of record CM077517.1, on the reverse strand, counting down.
TCAAAAGAATGACTTATATGTAATCCTTAGATTTAAAACATCTTTTTTGTATAGCCATTTAATTCACATGTTAAAGTCCTAATTTTTTTCGTATAATATAATAAAAAGAATTATTGTTTTGAATAACAGAAATTTTACAAATTATTACTGACTTGTGTGAGTGAATCTTTAAAACCCGCAGGACATGTTTTTCATATATCACGTTCTGACAAAACAGAATGAATGGAAAAACCGTTTCTACAGTAATGTTGTTTTACTATGTGTTACAAAAATAAGAAGATTCGAGATGCTGCTCTCATCAGAACATAAAAACAAATACTTATTATGTATATCAAATTTGTCACATTTTGATCTGTGAAAGCAAAGTGAATTTATACAGGGTGGCACATAATAAAAACAATGCAGTGAAATATCTCGTAAACGGTACAAGCCATAAAAAATATTTCATACAAAAGTTATAGAGTATCAAGGGGGACAGAAGACTGTGATATCAGATTTAACATAGGTGGTGCTGTGAAGGTCAGGCGAAGGTCAGCTTCGATTTTTTAATTGCAATAGTGCATTTTTATTCCAGAATACGATACAGTATTTAATAGTGAACAGTAAATTATTAAGGTACATATCCGTTTAAGTAAATAAATATTGAGATTTTTAGAAATTAAATAACGGCCAAAATGAACGACAATTAGATAAATTATGACATAGCAGATTGCCATGATATTACGCTCCAGCCTCCTTGGCTTGAACTCAATTCATAAAAGAACCGAATTAACAAATTAAATTTGCTATTTAATTTGTAAATTTCTCAATATTTATTAACTTTAGCTCATATGTATCTTAATAATTTACTGTTCACTATTAAATACTGTATCATGTTCTGGAATAAAAATGCACTGTTACAATTAAAAAATCGAAGCTGACCTTCGCCCGACCTTCACAGCACCACCTATGATAAATCTGATACCACAGTTTTCTGCCCCCTTGACACTCTATAACTTTTGTACAAAGCATTTTTTTATGGTTTGTACCGTTTATGAGATATTTCACTGCATTGTTTAAGATGTGCCACCCTGTATATGACATTAATAAATTTAACAGATTATTATCTGTTTAATAGATTTTATTTAACAAACCGATTCAGCTATAAAAAGGGTCATCAATTGCCAAGTTTATACCTGGGCCTAATACTAATTCATACTTTCAATTTGTTTTAATTTTAATAAACTGCTAATCTATAACTGATACATTAATTAGCAATTCTCAGATTGGAACCGCAGAACTAGAGGATCATAATAGACGAATTATGATAATACCGCATGATGAAAACAATGTCGTCCCAACGAGCTCGGTTATTTGGAAGTCTCATTCAATTTAAGAATTTTTGGTTCATTTTTTTTGTTTGAAACATGTCAATAGATGTTCCAATGAAACCACCTTTCAATGACAATGGTGTCACTGAGATAATTACGATAATATCATAATATTTACGAAATTGTTACTTTTAATATTTACTTAACTTCATTGATACTTGAATATTAATTAATCTTGTTAAATGTGCTGTTGGCACATATAGATAAAACTCACAAATAATATTTCAATTAATAAATTGTCATCAACTCAATTACCTCACCGATGAAATATGATAAATACTCAAGGCGAAGTGTTTGGCAATGTTGTATACCTAGAGTCTAGACTAGACATTTAAGTCCGTTAACTGTAATAAGGTCAGATGGGTCTGGTGATCAGGTACAATTCAAAGGATACATTCATACTATAGATTTCGAGTAAGGAACTATTTTGAGTTTTGACATTTGTTTGGAATGATTGAGGAATGCCATGTTGCAGTTTCAGCCAAAATAGTCGGCTCAGGTGTTATAGTACGTGAGCCAGTGATGATTTTCATGCGCCATAGTGCTGATTCACCGTTTGAGGAGGAACAGATAGAAGATATACCGAGCACATAATGTAGCTCTGGTGTTGGCTCTAAGTAATGTTGCGTTCCGCTCCTATCGATTTGTGCAATTTTGACATCCTGATAGATGGCGACAGCAACCGCTTTGACATGGCAGACGGTCGTTTTTGTGATTTGCAGAAGTTGAACTTTCATATGCAAATTAAATTTTTTATCAGCAATATATCGTAAATGATCCTAAAATTCTGTAATTTTCAAAAATTGATAGGGGCGGAACGCAACCACTTAGAGCCAACTGACCAAAGTTACATTATGTGTTCGGTATCCTCTATCTGTTCCGCCCCAAACGGTGAAAAATCATCACTAGCTCCCGCACTAATAGAAGTTGGATAACCTGATTACAAGCCAAACACCTTATTTTTCGAATAACTAATAATGTCCGAATTATGGGCTACTATTAAAACATTAAAGTTAGACAGGTGGTAACTCAGTAAGAGTTAATTGTGATATTTTTGTTGGAAATCATATTTTAAACTTCTCAAGAAATACTCAAATGCGACAAAAAATTGACAGTATTTTGAGCATTATTATAGTTATTTAAATCTTTTGTTTTAACCAAGCCTTAATTTGAAAACACTTTTCTGTTTTAGGTCAACCGCAAGAACAATGAATAAAAGATATATCATTATTTTTTCTTTGATTTCTAAGAAATGATGTGGATGTATTAGCGAATCAATAATATTTTAAGAAATATTACAGAACTTAATCGGCTGTACAACACCATGACTAATTGTTTCTTGAGAAACAGTTATTCGGTCACAAAATCACCATCCGAGTGATGATGACTAAGACAATGTAATGACACTAATGACTAATGATTTGTTTTCTAATTACGAAATATTTTACCTTTACAGGTCAAATAATGCTGTAATTGCATCGAGAAATTTGTTCACTAATATATCGAATGTTTCTAAGTATTAAAAATATTATATACAATATACCTTCTCGGAATTTTTCGTTTGAAATTTATTGAAGACTAGCGGTCCCGTCCGGCTTCGCCCGGGTACTAAGAATTTATGATTTATTATCCCCCCCCCCTCGCGAGAAATTCTTCCTCTGTGAAGCGTATTAGTATAATAGCTTCAGCGGTTTGTAGTCAAAAAATTCTACATCCTCGTTTTACCCCCTTTGGGGTTGAATTTGAAAAAACTCGAATAGCCTATAACCTTCCTCAATAAATGGACTATCTAACAAAACACATTTTTTCAAATCGGACTGGTAGTTCCTGACATTAGCGCGTTCAACCAACCAAACAAACAAACAAAGAAACAAACAAACAAACTCTTCAGCTTTGTAATATTGGTATAGAAGAGCGGCTTAGTGATGAGATGAAATAACAGTTACAGTTATATTTACGAACTTATTCTAAAAATAACAATTCTTCGATATATGCTCTCAGTAAGAACAGGTTCTTAAAAATAGATTTTTCAAGAAGAATTGTTCGTAAAGAACAGTTTCTAGATGAGTTACCGCGAAATCGCAAAAAAACCGTTAATTTTCGTTCATTTATGAAGAAGGTTAAGAGAAATTAACGAATAGAAAATAAAATATTGAATAATCTTTTTTTTGCATTTTATATTTTCACAACATGTATAATGAAGTCCTTGATCCTTGATACGCTGTTCTATTCTGAGAATATAACTTGCTGAAACATCCTGTAGGTACCTACATTTTTAGTTGATTATATGTAAACAATTCAAAATATTGTGTGGTATAAAAAACGATTAAGTACCGAAAATATGAATTAATTTTGTTTGCGGCAGACAGAATACTAACTTAAAGAAGTTACTGTGTCTTATTCCGCCAAACATACTATATGTGTATTTTATAATTGACGTGATTAGTAATTGCTAATTAGTCACGATGTAAGTAATTAATCACAGTGTATACAATTGTTAACCGTAACAGATGGTGCACAGGGTTGTGATATTTACAAGGTAGTTTAAGCTTGTCTAATTTTTTTCAGTTTTACGAGCATCTCTACAATGACAATACGTGCAGTAGAATTCGTTCTATGAAAATCTATCGTCAATTTCTTACAAATCATTTACATAAACTGCAAATATAACATATGATTTGCGTAGGTTGAGAAATTGGAATCGGTCATGCATTTAAAATTATTTCCGACGATAAAAGATTACATCAATACAACGGACAATCGATATATCCTGAGTTAATATGTCTGGGTATTTTAATATTTGTATAATACAAAGTTGATATTAATATTGTATGAGACCCACGTAGAACCGGTGTTTAATATTCATGCGATTAACAGTAATCAAGAGGATGTAATGACGGACTTATAAGGAACACACGTGTTGAAATAGGAATGTATGAATTGACAACTTACTGATTGACTATATCAACAAGATAATGGCAAAGTCTAACAACTGATCTTAGTGATTAAGGATGAAACTTTAGCGTTGCACAATATACGACACGTCATTCTAGAAACGACAATGCTAACAATATTTAACGACCGTGGTGGATAATATCCATTATTCAAAGAACGACAATACTGACAATAATAATATCAACCAGGTCGTGAAAAATTCTATCGTTTGATTGTGATGAGTGATGTCGTTTTAAAAATTAATATCCATTACCCAAAAGAAAGATAAGCCAGACTTATATTAAGATCATGGACAAACCTACCATTTGGTCGCGATGATGTTCAATGATGGATAATATCCATTCTTCAAAGAACGATAATACTGGAAATACTATTATGAAAAAATCTATCGCTCGTAGTGTTGCCGTCTAGATCTAGACTTTCTAGCTTGTTTTCAGTCTTGTCTTGTCTAGATTTTCAAGACAAGACAAGACTTGCTTTATCTAGATCAAGACTCTTGCCAAAACTCTAGACAATTTTCAAGAGTCTAGATAAACTAAGTAGTAGTATGTAAAGGTTTACTTTACCTACTACTACTACTACTAATCTAGACTCTCGAAAATAATCTAGAGTGTTGATATTAGACAAGACAAGAGTTTGTTAATCTAGACTTAGACTTAGTGAAGTCTTGATATTTCAAGACAAGACAAGACTTTGAAAGTCTTGTCTTGTCTTGTCTAGACGGCAACACTAATCGCTCGATAGTCGATGGTGATGACGTTTTAATGTTGAATAATATCCGCGATTCGAAGAACGATAATCCTGACGATAATAATAATAATAATACTAAAATTTTTTATTGTCATAGTATAAGAAAATATACAAAATTTTACAATATTGTTGTAATCAGGGTTCCTGATACCACTGCATTATTTTGGCTTTAAATTAAAATTTTCATAATATGTATTGTAACAAAGTTTAATTAAAGGGAAAAAAATCAAAACAAAAAACCAACTCGCAGTAAATCGTAGCTTTCACTTAGTGAATTAATCTAATATGTGTCTCACTCTTTTATGTTTATATACATAAGGTAGGTTAAGTATATCATAGTTTCCGATGTCTTGGATAATTTTAAATTCACTGTTTTTGCACTTGTTAAAGAAACTTGATGTTAATTGCCGAACTATGTCTTTAATGTATATTATATTTACCGCGTTGTGAAGCCAAGGAATAGGGGTGTACCTTGGATAGCCTGTAACTATCCTTAGTGATTTATTTTGCACCACTTGAATTGTAGCAAAATTGGATTTACACATAGAGCTCCATACAGGCGCCGCATAAGTAATAATTGGTCGTATAATCATTTTATAAATAATAAGTTTATTGTCAACTGAAAGTTTATTTTTGTTATTAAACATTGGAGAAAGTTGACGCATTGCTGCATAAGCTCTATCGCGTGAGTATTTCGTATGTTTGGTGAACGTAAGTTTCCTGTCAAGGAAAACTCCCAGATATTTAACAACTGTTGACCAATCAATGCAGGAGTTACCAACGCGTACATTTTTGTTTATCACTGGTCTTCTTTTGCTGAACAAAATTGATTCAGTTTTGTCTGAATTTAGTTTTATCTTCCATTTGCATCCTGACCATATCAACAAGATAATGTAAATCGCAAAATGCGTAACTCCATTTTGCCAAATTTTACAGGAGAAAATAAAAACGATTTCATTGCAGATTTCGTATCTCCAATATGAATACCAATTTTGATTTAGTGCAATCTGCGTATCTCACGTAAAATGGGTTAAAACTTATTTTATGTTGACATTTTTGTATAATTTATTAATCAAACACTTACCTGAATTATGATAACTCTTTATAAAACACCAAAAATCATTCAAAAACCCACTGGTGAAACTGTGTCACGTTCTGCAGTTACAACCATGTCACGACAAAAGTGAAACTGATTGGAGTTACGCAATTTACTTAGGAAGTTAACGACAATGTCAAGTTTGGGAGTTACGCAATTTTTTATTTTACTGTCTGTTTAAAAACGGTTCAATTTATGGACATAAGAACTATTTCATCGTATGAGTTGTAAAAATTACAACATATGGCAGAGTCATCTTCAGAAAAAAATGGAGTTACGCACTTTGCAATTTACACTATCGATATGTAGAAGTACGACCATATTCATACTATCAAGAAGAATAACAGCACGATCGAGTAAGAATGATGAAGAAGCTTCTATGGAAATTTCCTAAATCTCAAAATAATTTTCAATTAATTACACTCATTACAGTGTTATTCTTGAAAGACACAATGACGCCGAAATGCACGTATACATTGACTAGGGGTCGCCAAATTCTTGAAAATTTCAAGATCTTGTCTTGATCTTGTCTTGATTTCAAGACAAGATCAAGACAAGAAGTAATTTTAGATTTCAAGACAAGACAAGAAATGTTATGTCAATACCAAGATTTCTTGTCAAGAAAACAAGAAATCTTGAAATATCTTGACTAACAATGAAAACGCTAAAACGTATTTATTTGTGAAAAAGATAACATATTTTAACATAACATAACGTATTATTTTAATTTATTGAACACATTTTTTGCTAGAACGATTCACAAAAATGTAAATTAAAAACAATAAATGAAAAACTCGGGTCGCAGTGCCAAACCCTGCCGACAATATAGTGTATTTGCTAATAAGGTCTTGTGGCTTTATTATGTGAACTTAAGTTTGTTTTTGGACAAAATCAAAAAATTTAACCCCTTAATACATCCCTTAAAATAATATTATTTTCCTTAATTAACTTCCCATTGGAAGTTATTGTAATGGGTCCGAAAATCGAAATCAAAAAGGAAAAAAAATTTTTATGTTTCAAGGTCACTACACTATTTTTACACTACTTTTAGAAAGATGTCTGTGTGTGTGTGTGTGTGTGTGTGTACGTACGTATGTACGTACGTACGTATGTATGTGTCCATTTCTTTCTAAGACGAAATCTCGAGAACGAAAAATGATATCGACTACGTTGGGGTGCCAATCGACGCGTATTAACGTAAATATGATCTGAAAGGAATTTTTTAAAAATCGGTTCAGCCGTTCTTTTTTCTTAACCAAATAACCTCCAAAAAAGTAGATTTTACACAATATCTCGCGAATAAAAAATTATATCGACTTCGTAAGGGTGTCAATCGAGGCGTGCTAACGTCATTTTGATTCGACATAAATTTTATAAAAATCGGTTCAGCCGTTTTTTTTTTTTTTTTTTTTAATTATTGATGTTTTAATGATTAAAATGATTACTTTTCTGTGTAATATCTAATTTAATTATTATTATTAAATATTTATCAAACTGGGAAGTTCGTCGTGTGGACCTCAAGGGTCGCACTTTAGTCCTAATAAACGACCCACCTCACGGCTTGTTTCAATATATTTAGTGCAATCTGCGTATCTCACGTAAAATGGGTTAAAACTTATTTTATGTTGACATTTTTGTATAATTTATTAATCAAACACTTACCTGAATTATGATAACTCTTTATAAAACACCAAAAATCATTCAAAAACCCACTGGTGAAACTGTGTCACGTTCTGCAGTTACAACCATGTCACGACAAAAGTGAAACTGATTGGAGTTACGCAATTTACTTAGGAAGTTAACGACAATGTCAAGTTTGGGAGTTACGCAATTTTTTATTTTACTGTCTGTTTAAAAACGGTTCAATTTATGGACATAAGAACTATTTCATCGTATGAGTTGTAAAAATTACAACATATGGCAGAGTCATCTTCAGAAAAAAATGGAGTTACGCACTTTGCAATTTACACTATCGATATGTAGAAGTACGACCATATTCATACTATCAAGAAGAATAACAGCACGATCGAGTAAGAATGATGAAGAAGCTTCTATGGAAATTTCCTAAATCTCAAAATAATTTTCAATTAATTACACTCATTACAGTGTTATTCTTGAAAGACACAATGACGCCGAAATGCACGTATACATTGACATTTAAGATACCGAGAAAAGAAACAGTGTGGGTTATGCTATGACGCGCGTCATCATTACTAAAATGCTTGCAAAAATTAACATGAGACACTGCGTTACCACCCATCACCCATCCTTCGAGCTTCGGCTGACACAATTTTACTATGTCTAGACGGAGATCAGTGGACACCCGCGTCTGAACGTGTGTACTGCGGTCTACGACTTCTCGCGGTCATTTCCCATCCTATCATTGATGACTGATGACGTCTTAACAATTCAACAACGCACAATGCACCAAGCGCACGCAGGCTAACAAGGAATGCTTCATATCGCATATTAAGCCGTTGATATTGGAGTCCTTGTGAAAATATTTTTTATCCGTTTAACATCTACTGCTACTAAACAATTTTATGAAAATCATACTAAGAAATACAATTGTAATTGGGACTTTTGTGTGAATTTCGTTCTCTTGCCGGCTTTTGTAGGATAACTTGACGAAAGAGCGAGTTTCCAGAAGTTCTGTTTGTACAGGGTGAGGCAAAAAGATGTTAACATTAAATGGGTGTTTTAATGCATTTATTGGCTAACGTTTCGTAAAATATGTTTACATCTTCAGGCAAACAAACATATTTTACGAAATGTTAGCCAACAAATGCATTAAAACAGTATTTGCTTCTTAATTGAATCCTTAAGCCACATTTGAGTCGTTTTATCTCCAATGTCATCAGGATCACCACAATTTCTGTTTTTTTAGTTAAAACAGATTCTTAACATCTATTAAATGGGTGTTTAATCACTTTAAATTACAAGGCACGGATTTGGTTACAGGGTTTCAACTTGGCACCCATCCCGCTCAATGCACTTATGGAGTCTGTCCATTGTTGTTTGTAAGGTCGTCTGGGCTATTTGGGCAGGAATTCCAGCGATGACTTTAGTGATGCCGTGTTTCAGGTCGTCCAAGTTGCGAGGTTTGCTCGTGTAGATCCGATCCTTGACCATGCCCCACAGCCAAAAATCGCATGGCGTCAGGTCGGTTGAATATGGTGGCCATTGGAGAGGACCACCTCTACCAATCCAGAGTTTATCGAACGTGTCGTTCAGGCAATCCCGAACCATCAGACTGTAATGGGCAGGGGCGCCGTCTTGCTGAAAGTACCCTCGCTGGAGAATGGCAAGTGGTGCGTTCTCTTCCATGAACGTGCTGAGCATGAGCAAGGTAATTCTCTCCCCTGACGGTCAGTTCTTCAAAAAAGAAGGGTCCAATCACTCCAAATTTGCTCCCATACAGTGTTAACATCTTTTTGCCTCACCCTGTATTGTAAAAACGGCTGAATCGATTTTGATAGAACTTCAGATACAATATTAAATGGCATGCAAACTTCTATATAGAGTGTTTTTTGTCGCTATACTCGTCATAAGACGACTCCCGTTAAAACCTGTATAACGTATGTGAATCGATCTTCTAGCGAGTGAAGCTGAGGGCAAAAGTTATAGTTAATTAGCAGTCCGGATATGAACTCCGTAGTGTGCATTTTATTAAGTTACTATGTGCTGCTTCTTTCCATTGTTGCGAAAATTAGTTCTGGGTGATCAGCACATTGATTAGAGGGTTAATAAACCGTTTAAAAATACAGTTCAAATTTAGAATTTACATTTTATGCCATACTCACTACAAAATAGCTGCTTTACATGCATGTAAGTATCCATATAAAGTGACTTTTGACAGGCCGGTGGGCGGAAACGTATCTTTCGCACACTAGTGTGGGAAAGCAAACCATTTCCATAATGATTTATGTTTATTCGCCTTGATCCGTCCGCTATTACCTACCGACAGCTACTCTCGGCCTACTATAGAAGTGAAGTTTGCGACACAAAATGACCTGTAATTTTTTTTTGAAAATACTGAAAATGAAGTGAAAAACAACTATTTTATAGTGGGTATGGCAAAGAATACCATATATATTTCGTACGTAATGATATTATGACTCGTATGTTACTGTCAAAACTCGCTATATGCTTGTTTTAACATATAATGTAACTTACTCGTCAGTATTATACGCCATTACGCAACTAGATATACAATCTACTATTACAAAATATCTATCTGAAAAATTCTACATAAGCAGTTTTGCCTTTTGTTTTATTAAGATTTCTATATTCATTGCTCACTGCCATATAAAACCGTTAAATATTTCTGGATATGCTTGCGGAAATTCCTGTTACATCTAATCCAGTACCTATGTCCTATACTCCTATACGGTGTGAAGTACTTGACGTTTAGTCACCCCAATACCATGGAGGTTAAAGCTACAGAGGGAGTATAAGCATTTAAAAGTGAAGCCAGTCGCCATTGTAATGAGGCCTTCATTTTATATATGAGAAGAAGAAGAAGAGAATAATATCCCAATCCATCCCGTGTTTTGCCGCCGCATGTTTGATGGCCCCCTGTGACGTCAAAACTGGCTTCAATTTTGTGTAAGCAGTTGTATATAGTGATGGGCGATTACGAGATATTTTAGTCGATTGTCTCGATTGTTCAAACATCTCGATGACTCTCGATGGTTTTCTCTTGGACTCGATTGTTGTTGTTTCATAGTTCACCGCGATCGAGTCACATAGTACTGAATCGTACACTGTTGAGAGCCACATAATATACAATCGTTCATTACTCAACAACTGTGGTCGAGTCGATTGTGCAGTAATCGAGTGCTCTGAGACCGACTGAACAGTGAACAATCAACGATGAACGAGTCACGTGAACGTCAGACTTCAGTCGAGTAGCATATAACCTTGAATCGCGATTATATGTATTCTCATCCACTGGCAAATAATCGACTTGAACAATCGAACATTTCGATTGTAAAATCAAACTCCGAGTCGATTGTGGACTCGATTGTTTTTTATGAACGATTGCAATTGTTTCGATTGTAAAAACATCTAGTTGTATATTATGGTATGCGTCCTCTATAGATTTTACCTCAGTGCCCGATACACGTAAGTATTTGTGTTGAGTGTAGACAGTCATGTGGCATCCCTACCCGTTAGTAATGAGATATTTTTCCATGTCACTTACAACGATTAACCGTTATTTTTAAAGTGAAAAATATCGTGACTCAATACATAATAATATTTATCTAGAAAGAAGTACACAGTTATTTCTGAACTACATGACGTGAAATGTTTTCAAAAAAAAAAACACTGTAATCTTTATAAAAGAATGATACAACACTTTGAACTGAGTGAGTGGTTTTGGAAGGTATACTGGAATCGAATTCCAGCAGGATTACAAATGTGGTATGTGATTTTTACTTCCTACCTCTACTATGGTAGGGAAGTAATGGATTTAGTCCGAAAAAAATATTTCGAGATTTTAACAGATTTTCACGTTTTGAGACCCTAGCAATCGTTTAAGATCATTTTCTGACTGATGTGTGTGTGTGTGTATGTGGTCAATTTTTCGCCTTCGATATCTTAAAAACGGAACAACATACGGCCATGCCGATTGTTCCATTGTGTTTATCAGTCTTTAACTTAGATCTGATTAGATTTTGAGTCAAATCGGTTCAATGTATCCTGAGATATTAAAAAAAACGTTCTCAATGTCACGTATTAACATAGGTAAAAAAAATTATAAATGAATTCTAGATGTTACAATATGAAAAAAATGTAAATATTTTTTTCTCTAAAATGTACAGTTTTCGAGAAAAAAAATATTTTACTAAAAAAAATAAAAATTGTACGTAAATCAAGATAACCATGATTTTTGCTATATTAAGCTAGCCATCAGTAGATCACTAAACAAAAAAGAGGGCCATGCTTTTTTTCGAAGAATAAAAAAAGAGTGTTTATTTTTTGCAAATATTTACTAGGTGGGAAGTATAGGACTGCCTTTTGTCGAGAAACAGTAATTCATGTACCGGCCGAATTGTTAAGGTTTCTCAATTTAATATACTCGCAGTCAACAATTCTAGATACATTTCAAAATGGTTCCTTGTGCAAGGCTATGGCCGATTACTTGTCCAATTATAAGTAATTCTAATAAAATTGCTTGCTTTATTTTAATTTCCTATATGAATCCTCCACTCCCACCCTGCTGTTAATTAAAGGTAAGAGCGAGATACACACAGCAGTTTGTGCCGACTCGGCAGCCGAGACGGTTGCCGACTCGACGATGACACACACAGCGGTGTCAACTTGGCAGTCAGGCGTTTCTTGTGGAGAACGATGTGTCGAGGCGGCTGAGAGTCGGCTTTCAGTCGGCAGGCAATTCTCGCCACGATGTGTGTTTTGCATCATTTAAAAACATTAACATGCATACCGACTCGGCAACCGCCTAGGCACAAACCGCTGTGTGTGTCATCGCTCTAAGGTTCAAAAATAACGAAAAAATCTGATAAAAAAAGAAGATAGTGCGATGGTACGAGTGACGTCTACTATGACATAATGTCGAGAAAAAGACGTTAAATGCATTATTATTATTATAATGCAAGATTAAAGAAAGTCGTTTTAAAAATACACAAAATATCATCTGATTATGAAGCTCTACAAACATTATTTTAATAGATATTGTGACCCATTTTGCTACATTTTAATAAAGTAACCATATCATATAAGATAACTCATTTTCGGGCAATGTCCGTTAAAAACGACTATGGTCTATTCATTTCCAAGATAGTGTCACTTACCTACAACTTACAACAAAATAAATAGGTAAATATACGGTCAGTACATTTGCAAAATTTAAAATTCTCTCGACCGACCAATCACAACTCAAGAAACAAAGGGACACGAGCTGGTCAAGCACATAGGTCATTCTATCTTGAAAATGAATACACCTGGCTATAGTATTTCATTAGAAAAAAAGTGTCTTGGATAAAAGCAGACATGAATTTGCATTATATATAGTAGAAAATAATAAAATATCTAGTTAATGTCTTCAATAGAGAAAATATTATGCAATCTCTCATTAAAACCCGCTTATTTCGAAAACTGTTTACATAAAGTATGACGCTATTTTATATTTATTTGCGATACAAGAGTGACTGTCAGTTACTCATTGTGTATTTTATTTAAAAGATAATCAATAAAACTGTTTTCGTATGTTGCGAATTTTCCAACAAATGAATGACTATTGGGGAAATTTAATTTGAAGGTTATATTTAGAGAAGCAAAACATTTATTTATAAACAGAGGTATATAAAGTGGAAATTTATTATATAATGGTATTAAGTTACCTGTAAATTGCCATGGAATTTGAACAAAATGATTAGAAATTATTCTGACAGCTAAAACGTCATCATTTTGTTCAAGTTCCATGACTATCGCTATCTGTTATTAAGGTAATTTTGACATTTTCATATCAATTTTCTGCCGTTACAAAGCATGCAAAATTAATTTTGTTTAATGATTTAGATGCAGAATTTTATGTTTCAAAACTTTTATTCGAAGATATTTTTCCTAAAATATTTAGGGAAGCAGGAAATCGCAAAAGTTTGATTTTACGGGTTAAATCCCTATTACCCGCAAAGCCTTGGAATAATCCAGAATTGCCTTGGATTAATCCAGAATGAGATGAGTGAAAATCAGCGGTAGATGCTGCAGTTCAGCGGGCAAGTCTGTTGCTAGTGTGGTGGATCAGTATCATTAATTTATTATTTAATATTTGAAACATCTGTTACAATTGGAGCAAGGTAACTATAGTCTATATTTACATAGTTTGTGCTATATAATTAATATTGTTTATCAATGTATTTGCCTACTAGCCTACACAGAGTATATTGGCGGATGGAGGAACGTAAGGGTAAGTTAATAAAGAATAAACATTCGAAAACATAAACTTGGACTTTAAGTATACTAACAAAACTAATCTTGTTAAATATTGGTCTATCTTTAGTTTCGATACCGCATACTTAAAACTTTTCCTCTTGAGCCATCTGTATCTATACAGTGGGTTGTATGATTTTTTTTATTATATTTTCTTCCAAAGGCTAAGAAGTTCTGCGCATGTGTAGAGGGAAACGAGCCGCATACAAATCCCTACGTAATAACCTTTACGATATGGAAAGGGAATATTAGCCATATAAATGTAAATTCGTCGAATGCACACAATATAAATATTTAGTGGCCAATAACCTATAAATAACATTTATATAATTGACGGATTTATTTAAATATTATTTATTCAAATAAATACGACATAATGTCATGTAGATATAACGTGTATAACATGTATCACCGCACATGTAGCTGTGCATTTCGAATCGATGTCAAAATGTGAATATAAACTTTGGCAAAAAGCACTATCAAAAAAATCAAGTTGTGTTACGCGATTTTGGAACCTAGATTGAATGCTGAAATATTTCCCAAAAGATGAAAGAAGCATGGCGTATACCTTTATTTAATTTATTGTAGATTATTGGGATCCGTCAAATGAGTATATGACAACTGGTGGCAGAAAATTGTACTAAAACGAGGGAAAATTTTACATGCTAACAGTGCAAATTTATCGTGAAATTGTTTATTACAAATATAAAACAAGTAAAATAAACAAAAAGTTTATCGAAAATGGAATTCGCGACGTTTTCTAATATCATGGCATTAAACACTGTCAGTTATTGCCTTGTAAAACTTACTTTACAGAGAATTATTTTCTAATGAAATGTGGAAAAATTGTATTTATGAATTAAAAAAATATTTTATATTAATAATAAGATGTACTTATTATCATACTGCACAACAATAGTTGAATCCCTGATGATTGGCAAATTTATAGGATTATAAAGGCGCATTGAATGTGGATGATTAATTTCGTGGAGATTTTCTTTTAATTTTGATGTTTTTAAGCAATATGTCGTAAAGATTACTGCTTTTGACAGTTCATTTTGCATGCATTTTTCTCGTTATATTTCCGACATTTGATAATATGCCCGGCTTTGAGAATCCGTTCTCCTTCAACAAAATTCCTTTGTTTAGGATTCGTACCGGCCCAATCACAAATTGCACTTACATTTATCATTTCTTATCACTTTGAAAATCATAAAATTACACGCAAAAGTATACGCCGTATATGAAATTTCCCTCCCTCTGCGCCATGTTTTTTAATCTCCACCTATCTGACGGATCCCAATAGACGCGTCGACATCTCATGTCATTAGCGTCTTTCAACTACACTAAATAAAAACTATCTTAAAACTAAATAACATCACAAAACATCCATGAGCGCAGGTGGGATTCGAACCCACGACAGTCTAGTCTAGAGGCTGGTACTAAGTACGCTATCCACTAGGCTACACTGCCCCCTAAATATTTATAGACACATTAAAGTCGCATTATGAGGACGCCCGTTATAAGGCCACTTTCCCCTATATATCATAAACACGGAGGGTAGATACAGCGTTCTCCTATAATTTTGGCACAGAAATGAGAGAAAGAGATAGCTATCGTAGACGACTATCATTCTCTCTTTCTAGATTGTGATTGGTTCTTCGCGCTAACATGCATGATGGTTACTATGAATATGAATATTCAATTTTCAAATAAAGTGACAACACAAAAACGTATAACATATATACATGGAGACGAAAAACCAATCACAATTCTAGAAAGAGATAATTATATTCGTCTACGATAGCTATCTCTTTCTCTCATTTCTGTGCCAATAGTAAGCATCAGTAGGATAGGGAACGCACTGTCCACCCTCCATGTCCATGAACTATACTGTCACAAGCAAAATTTTCGCTCACTTGATTGCTTCGCCGTTTGAGCTAGAAACTTAGACATTCTGGAAAGTATAAAATGGCTTCTGAAATATCTGCTTTCACAAGATTGTGACAAGGAGGGAGTCGAAAATAACCAAAAATTGCGTGACGTGGTTTATGGACAGCCCCTTATAATGATTGAAAAACAATCGCAATGGTGGACGGTGGGAGAGTGTTATTTCCTGGAAATAAACAACCCTTACATTTCCGTAATTGGCCTTATATAACGCGACTCGACTGTTCACTGTATTCATATTATTGCTATTGCACTGTTCTACATTATATTTAAAAAAAAGTATTTGCCAACCAGTTTGGCACTTAAAAGGTTTTTTACTGCCGTGTCAAAAATAAAAGCAGTAATTTATTTAACATAACAACTCCATGTTTACGTAGTACTGAGAATGCAACTGCAAAGTGGCTTACATTGTAGGGTTAGTCAAATCATGTTGATTTAGAACGAATCAACTGTTCGAGAAACACTTGACTTAGGGGTTAAAAATGTTTTTGGGCCCAAAAACATTGAAACATAAAATAGTTTCAAAATAAAAATCCCGTTGATTAAAATATACTCCTTTTCAACAAAATCTTATACAATTTACGAAAATGCATGTTAGTGGATAACATAACACTATGCGCATTTAATTTGCAGGTTAAGTAGATTGAAAAAAAACTTTTGTGGCTCAGGATCAAGTGATTTCAATACTGGTGTTTAGGATAATTGCATTTTATTTATTATCCTAAATTATAATTCTCATCTCAGTATTTGATCATGAGCGACTGAAGTCTTTCTTTGAATCTTCTTATCAAATCTAAGAATCGCAGTTTGTCGCTCTAAAATAAATTTAGAGGCTGCCATCGATTTGCTGTTTTCTATCATACTATTTGTTAAATTCAATAAATAAAATTTTAGTGGTGTCCGGTAGAGTTTCGACTATATGCATCGCCACAATGTAAGATATTGTTACAAAACTGTTTTCTGAGTTGGTGGATTAAATATTTATTTACAATAATTATAAACACAATAATAAATAATAACTAAACAGTAATTACAAAGCAAAATAAACAACTATATACAATAACTCGTAACAAGACATGCGTCCAAAAATTTGAAATCGTTCTAACTCAGTGGAGTGACCTGAGACGTCATTTGAACCCGGTTGGTTTTCCAAGAACTGACACTCCTCATAACGAAAGAAATTTCTCAGTCCCATGAGTACCGTTATAGACCAGGGATGGCGAACCTATGACACGTGTGCCATAGGTGGCACGCGACAAAATATTGTCGGTATACAATCGAAATAGGTAATTAAAAATATGTTAGATGCCGTGGAAAAAATTTGATTATCATTCAAATAACATATATATTTATTATGAGATCGACACGAAAAGTTTCATGGTACTCAACGCGTTATCGAAATAATTCTTTTCATCTACGTTTGAAGAATTTTTTGTCCAATAAATTTCTTGAAGTGATTATTGGCACCTCATGGTCACATTATAAACATTTTTTGAAAAAATTGGTACATAGATGTGAAAAAGTTTGTCATCCCTATTATAGACAGTTTTGAGTTATTGTAATTTATAGGCTCTTTTTTAGCGGACGGCACAGCTCAACAAAACTTCACTCGTAGTGGACGGCATGTCGGTTAATGGTGAGGCTATATAAACCGATTCTGCACAATTTGAGGCCATTTAAAAAACAAACAATACATTAAGCATAAAATGCAAAAATGCATCGAGCAAAAGTAAAAAGCCATTGTAATAAATAACATGAATCATTGACACCAATAATAAGCGTTGGTTGTTAGGCCAGTCGCCGCGTCGCGTCGGTCGGTTCTCAATGTGATTATGGCGTACACTAATATGTACAACTGTTCACTATGCCAAATGTGGCAATTGCTCGTTGCATTTATTTTATGTATTTATTGGGTTTGTTCCTACAGAAATTCAAAACCGTCCGTGGACTTCAGAAGTGTGCACAGTGAAATTTTTATTATTCCAACCATTTGCTGACAATCATAAAAGTTTATAGACAGTAAGCGAATTTTTAATCAGAGAGGCATGCGCAATAGGTAGTTCCTGCAATCGTGTCAAACTGTGGTAGGGCTTGAGAATAGCCGAGAGTGTAGCGGCGCTGTTGTTTACATGGCGTTGCTCATGGTTCCTCTATTACAAGTCCCCAGTTCTCAAGTTCTAGCCCGAGAGCTGGTAAAAGTGTCAATTGGATTTTCAATTTATTATTAAAAAAAAAATAATAATAATGAATTGAAAATATGAATTGGTGCTAGGCCCAAATAACCTTAGCTGTTGGTGGTCTTTAAAATACAATACAATTCAAACTGTGGTCGTGCAGCACGTGACCGTTGCAGTGGAACTATACCTACAAGAGTTGGACGAAAGTTTTTGAGGTTGCCTGTTTGGTTTTTCTGGCGTAGTACTTACCGGGTCAGCAGTTTCTACAAACAAATTTAAGACTAATTTCCAATGGGTCAATATCTAGTGTTATGTGTAATGAAAAAGTCAGCTACTTGTCAGAAACAAATCGATGATTGTTTGTAAGAAGGAACAAACCGATTATGTATTATATAGGTAGGTTCCGCTTGCTATACATTTATTTATTGTGAACCATAGACGCGCCGACAACTTAGGTCATTAGCGTCTCAAATACAACAAATATCACTTAATCACTTAAAGCTAAATAACATCACAAACCATCCACGAGCAGAGGCGGGACTCGAACCCACGACAGTCCGATTCAGAGGCCGCGACGCCACCAACTGAGTCACACTGTCCTCGCTTGCTATACATACATACATACATATATGCATGCTGATTGCTGAGGATGCTATTCTCTAATAGTGGAAATAACAATTGTTTCTATGCAAGTGCCATAGATTAGATATGACATTTTTCAACCGCAGAATTTAGTAATAGGTAGTAATTTTTTCACATCCATCGAAGATGTAGTTCTTCACGGTGAAACAATTCAGTTTCGCCAACCGCGGATTTATTAACCGGTAACATTTTTCAGGAAGCACTCTCGATTGGTACGGGAGCAGGACCGGCAGAACTTGCCATGTCAATTGTTTAAGTAGTGTGGGGGACAAAGTAATGTCTCCTACAGTTTACTACCAAGAGTCATTGAATTTATTACATTGAGGATATATTAAAATATTACGAAATATGTGTTCAATTTGTTAGAAAGTGACATAAATTTAATAGTATCGCTCATTTTAACACTTGTGTTATGATACTATAGAATTCCTATCATCGTATTATAGTTTAATTGTACATTTAATGTAATTTATAGAGAAAACTGAAACAAATTTATGAAAACGGAAAATAACCATTGTTTATTTTAAATTCAACCAACTGTTAAGCCATATTTGCATGATTACTTACAAAAAATAAACAATTCAAAACATTAATTAAATAACATAAATACATTTTTTTCACTCTTTTTTATAAACTATACCTATGGAAGTATAGAATATTAATTAGGAATGCCCGTTCTTTAAATATTTTTACTTACTTTGACATATTAATAATTGTAATAGTTTTTATAACAAACGATTGATGTCTATTTATTAATTATTATTATTTTCACACATGAAACATTAAAACCAAAGTATACATTATGTATACGAAACGTTTGATGTAGGTAATAATGAAGGCATTATAATTAGCTCTTGTTCATTAAAATAGTAACAGTTCAGATTCGTTTGCTAACCTTGCAATAATAAAAATTGCTTGCCTAAGTTGACATTTTATTGTGCAAACAATAAACTGCAAAGGAATATCGCATTTAAAAAATTAGGAGAATTGGACCCCGTGGAGTAAGCGTCATCGGTCATCGGAGCGCCGCCTGTTACTAAAGCAATAGGTCATCAGTTCAATCATCAATATAAATTATTATAAGAGTGGCTTTCTTTTTACGAAGAGTGCTTTCAGCCATTAACAAGTATTTATGAGCTTGAGTTCTAAGGATTTTCATAAAACTATAATAAATATATTGTGTTAACGACTCAATGTTCTTGTTGGATATACATATTATAACTTTATATCTCTAACCTTGAGCTCTTTGCAATGATCAGTATTTGATAAATTTGCAGTTGCTTAAAAATATCGGTAATACAGAATATGTAGCACCTCACCTCCGATTTATATTTGACGATGATTTTTAAGCAATAGGATTTTTTTTCGTAATATCCAGACACTTATTTTTGTAAATAGCAAAAATTTAGCGCAAACTCGAAACCAGCCTGCGTCAGATGATGTTATTCAAATTATACTTTTAGTAAAATTATAATAGAACGATGACGTATATTTTGTATCTAATGCAGTTTTTCTGATTAAGGCACAAAATGAATTAAAAAGATGTGACAGGAAATTGTAGCGTCATACTTCCCTTGTGTTTGCTCAGTCCCTATGATGAAGTACTTAATTATTGAATAATTATGTAGTGAAATCATACAATACAAAGAAATGCATTATTATAATAATATATGAGCTTGGTGATGATTCCATTTTGCAATATCTAGAAATATTGTATCGTTAAGCTTAAACAATGCAAAATATAAAAAAGCCAATCTAGCGCAAACCATCCGTTTTTTAATTTGACTGAACCGTGATGTGCATTTCCTTACTCATGTACAAAACTAATCCAAGATCAAATTAAACTGACGTCATTTAGTTACTTACTCTAATCAACTGAATTTAATGCCATACAATATTTTCAATTGATTCTGATTTTTTAACCGACTTCAAAAAAAGGAGGTTCTCAATTCGACCGTATATATTTTTTATGTTTTATGTGTGTTCGCGGATAACTTCGTCGCTTATGAACCGATTTTGAAAAAAAAAATTTTATTTGAAAGGGTATACTTTCAGATTGGTCCCATAGAAATTTCATCAAAATCGGTTCAGTAGTTCGGCTGATTTTAATAAAAGTAAGTAACGGCGTGTGATTCTTTAAGGTAAATGTTACTTTTTGACACTATAAAAAGTAAAAAATAAAAAACTTTTTAACAAAAAAAAAACCTCCTTCAAAAAGCCACTAAAAGAGGAAAATAATGAAATTTTGAGGACTGCGTCAATTTAATAAAATATGAAGTCGGTTAAAAAGTACCTATAGTATAGTGATTAATATCTTCTTTTTAACCAACTTCATATTTTAATTGGCACAGACCTCAACATTTCATTATTTTCCTCTGTTTAGTGTCTTTTTGAAGGAGGTTTTTTTTTTGTTAAAAAATTTTTTTTGAAAACTTGTTGATACAATGTTTAATGGAGAACCATACATAACTTCCATTAAAAATTATATAATGACGATATGAATTTCAAAATCATTTTCACTGTTTTGCCTCTTGAAATCAATATTAGTATCTACCGATTTTGTAACTAAGCTAATCAAGTAAATCATGACAATGTGTAATTGCCTACTTTACTTTTAAAATCACATTTGGACGTATTTTTAACTTCCAATTGGAAATTATTGTAATGGGTCCGAAAATCGAAATCAAGATGTATAACAAATGTTTATGTTTCAAGGTCACTACACTATTTTTAAAAAGATGTATGTGTGTGTGTATGTGTGTGTACGTACGTATGTGGTCATTTCTTTCTAAGACGAAATCTCGAGAATGAAAAATGATATCGACTACGTTAGGGTGCCAATCGACGCGTATTAATGTAAATATGATCTGAAAGAAATTTTTTCAAAATCGGTTAAGCCGTTCTTTTTTCTTAACTAAATAGACTCCAAAAAAGTAGATTTTACACAATATTTCGCGAAAAAAAAAAAGATTATATCGACTTCGTAAGGGTGTCAACCGAGGCGTGTTAACGTCATTTTGACCCGAAAGAAATTTTATCAAAATCGGCCCAACCGTTTTTTTGTTTAAAGAAAAAGATTGCCAAAAGTGGATTTAACACGAAATCTCGCGAATGTTAGGGTGCAAATAGAAGCATATTAGCATCAACAAGACCCAAAAGAAATTTTATCAAAATCGATCAAGCCGTTTTTTTTTGTTTCAATAAAACGACTGCAAAAAAGTAGTTTATATGAAATCTTGTCCAAAAAAATGTTATCAACTTCGTTGAGGTGTCTATCAAAGCATGTTAACGTCACTATGATCCGACATAAATTTTCCAGCCGTTTTTTTTTTAAATTTATTGTTAAAAATAAATAATAATTACCTACGTTTTAATGATTAAAATGATTACTTTTCTGTGTAATTTCTAATTTAATTATTAATACTAAATATTCATCAAACTGGGGAGTTCGTCATGTGGATCTCAAGGGTCGCACTTGTGAATCCCAATTAAAACAAACTTTAGTCCTAATAAATGGCCCCCCCTCAAGGCTTGTTAGTGTATTTGCCATAATATGGCACATACACTATTGGCGTCGGTCGGATGGCGGGACCTAGGGGTCGGACCAAAATTTCTCGACGTTTCATAGCCTCCTGAACACATTGGCACCATTTTTGAAAATGTTTATATATATATGTATGTATATATATATGTGTGTACACGATAACTCTCGACAGACTTAATCGATTGAAACGAAATTTGGTACACACATTGGAACCCATCACCGCACAAAGCCTATTTAAAATGGGTCCGATCGGACCATTTTCAGGGTTGTATTTAGGGGTTCCAAAAAGTTTTTGGGCCCAAAAATACCGAAAAATTTGTCAGAATCGTTTCAAAATTGAAATTTAATTCTTTAGTAAAGATTAAAATGTGCTGCTAAAATTTTAATAAAATCGGCCCGACAGGACCGGACTTTCAAATTTTATGAAAACACTAGTTTGTTGATACGGATTTACTTATGGAAGGGTGTATTTAATTTGATGCAGATGTTGTACTGATTAAATCCATGTCTAATATTGAAATTTAGAAAAATTTAATTATTTTAAGGGATGTATTAAGGGGTTAAATTTTTTATTTTGTCAAAAATCAAATTTAAGTTCACTGTTCACATAATAATGCCACAATGCCTGTATTGGCAAATACACTATATTGTCGGCAGGGTTTGGCACTGCGACCCGAGTTTTTTTTATAATTTAAATTGGATACATGATAGTTTAGTACCGTTCCAGCAATTTTCAACAGCCATTATACACATAATATGGCAACTTATATTTTTATAGTTATAACAGGAAATGGAAATGAAGACACCTATATGTCTATTAATTAGTCATAAAATTATTATATGAAGAAGAATTTTATAACAATGAGCACGCGATTCTAATTATCAACTTATAACGGTTTTTTAATCAGAGTTTACACAAATGTTTTGTTTTCGGTACTGATTACTAAGACCGTGCTAGACCGGTCAAGTGCAAGTCTAACTCGCGCACCGAGAGTTCCATACAACTAACAAACAAATAAATGTAGGTGCCTATACATATTAAATTAAATTACATTTCATCATCCTTTTCCGTTGATTTAAATTATCTACATTTTCAACTTTAGCTACTATAATTAAAACTGGTAAAGTAAATTTTCTTCTAATTATACCTATACAGTGGCAGCCAGAAAGTGTGCATCAGAATATGAAAAAAAAGCCTTTATTTGTAAAGTTATCAAGTTATCGCCTATCGGTTCTGCTTCATAAAAAACCTTGAAAACGAAAAATAAATACAATTTCTTTTATTTTCAATATGGATGGAAATTAAGTTTTTATCTGACTTTGCAAAACGGTGTTATTTGTGAAAAAGTTATTCCAATCATTAGTTTACAAAATTTCCAAACAATATAACAAAAGGTCATAAAATTTTCATTTTTTTTGAGATAATTTATTGCAGGTTTTTACATTTGGTAGGTAATAAATAAAAACTGAAAATCTGGAATGGCTCTTAAAAATATATTTTTTAATCAACAGTATTAAAACGTACTTTCCTTATATTCTCATTGGGTCATTCAATTTAAAATTTTTATATAATTAATAACTCACTTATTTTCATTTTAGTCAGGTCTTCTCACTAGGCGGCCTGCGGACCAGATCCGGCCCGCAGAGATATTTGTGTTGACCCGTCATCAAAACAGTCACTTATGGAGAAAAAAAATCAATAAAAATTGTTAAAGGTCCGTAATCTATTAGTTTGTTTAAAAGTGCCACATCATCTAATTTTAGTGCAAAATAATTGGTTCTATTTAAATGATATGCATTTATTTGGATATTTGACATTGGGAAAATTGAAAATTTTACAAACTTTTCATCATAGGAGTGCCTTTGTGGGTACAATTTCTAAGTTCTAATATCAGAATTGGTGAAAGTAGCCTTTCGGTTTTTAATTTATTGTTAAAAAAAATGTAACTAATCTATACATATAAAACAGTTCCATGACTGACTGACATACTGACAACGCACAGCCTAAACCACTGAAGATCGAAATATGAGACATTTGGAACCTTACAGGGTGCAGACGTGCACTAACAAAAGGATTTTTCGGAAATCAACTCCGAAGGGGGTAAAAATGTTTGTGTAAAAAATCATATTCTCTGCGTGTATCAACGTGAAACTTGGTATAAATACTTTTCAAAACAAATAAGTAATAAAACACGTTTTTAGGATTTTTAAGACAAGCCCTAAACAGGGATGCAACGGGTTGTTGAAGTTTGTATCTGACAATATCGAAATATACGTGAGCGGAGCCATGGGTATAAGCTAGTTCAAAATACTAATGGTAGATACTATTAGGCCCAAATCTCGTAAATATTGACCTTAAAAAAAACTTTTTCACAAAAAAAAAAAAACTTCCTTCAAAAAGTCACTAAAAAGAGGAAAATAACAAAATTTTGAGGTCCGCGCCAATTTAATAAAATATTAAGTCGGTTAAAAAGTGCCAATTTTATTAATATCTACTTACTTTTTAACCGACTTCATATATTTTATTAAATTGGCGCCGACCTAAAAATTTTATTATTTATCTCTCTTGAAGGAGGTTTTTTTTGTCAAAAAGTTTTTTATTTTTTACTTTTTAGTAGCTTTACAATACGTAGTTTGTACGTTATTAAGGGACTTCTGTCTTGATAACTTACGCTGTGTCAAAACTGACATTTAGGTACCTTAACGGTATTACAGTTCGTTACTCACTTTTTTTGAAGTCTGTTAAAAAGATCATAAATAACTGGATTATGCAAAGAACAGCGCTCCCAATCACACCATTTACTTAAGCAATAATTCACGTCGGCGACTGTTAACTATGTAATTTTTTTTCTTGACATGATAACCTGTTTGTTTTGCAATAACGTGTGCATATTATAATAATTCTATTATGTATTAATTGCTTGTAGGATGTCTGCGCAAGTCGACTAAGACTGATAAATTCATTGCACTCATAAAAGTGCACACCTTCCTCCCTAATACTAAATACATGTCCTAATACTGAATACATGGACTATTTCCGCGTGTACTTACTAATCCCACTTCTGGTCTAATAATTAACTTCCCATTGGAAGTTATTGTAATGGGTCCGAAAATCGAAATCAAAAAGGAAAAAAAATTTTTATGTTTCAAGGTCACTACACTATTTTTAAACTACTTTTAGAAAGATGTCTGTGTGTGTGTATGTGTGTGTGTGTGTGTGTGTACGTACGTACGTACGTACGTACGTACGTACGTATGTGTCCATTTCTTTCTAAGACGAAATCTCGAGAACGAAAAATGATATCGACTACGTTGGGGTGCCAATCGACGCGTATTAACGTAAATATGATCTGAAAGGAATTTTTTTAAAATCGGTTCAGCCGTTCTTTTTTCTTAACCAAATAACCTCCAAAAAAGTAGATTTTACACAATATCTCGCGAATAAAAAATTATATCGACTTCGTAAGGGTGTCAATCGAGGCGTGTTAACGTCATTTTGATTCGACATAAATTTTATAAAAATCGGTTCAGCCGTTTTTTTTTTTTTTTTTTTTTTTTTAATTATCGATGTTTTAATGATTAAAATGATTACTTTTCTGTGTAATATCTAATTTAATTATTATTATTAAATATTTATCAAACTGGGAAGTTCGTCGTGTGGACCTCAAGGGTCGCACTTTAGTCCTAATAAACGACCCACCTCACGGCTTGTTCTTATGGTTTAAATCACATAAATTACTGATTGGACAATAAAGCAATTTAGAACAACAATGCCTCTATTCCATATCACGGTTGTCACAACAGAAGGAAAACGAGATATGTGTGTGTGTGTGTAGGCCATCTGTTAGGTCTAAACTAAACTCATTAATACATTTCATTATAATGTGACGTGACAGCCTTAACTAAACTCGTCATTTTAATTTTCGATTTCAAGTGGAACAAAAAATGGTTCAACGCGTAACAAAAATGCGTTAATGTATTCATGTTGCTTTCAAGCATCTGTTTAGGTTAAGCGGGAATATCTAAAACATTTTTGTTTTCAATTCAAGAATATATGGTAATTGGTAACGAATTTTTCAACTTAATCATCTGTTTTCATTTAAATGAGAAAAACTCAAAATGGGTCCGCTCCAGGTGTGGTTTTTCGCCCAAAAGGTGTGAACTTTTTAGTACCTTATTTCTAACCCTTTTAAGAATTCATCGGAATTCATTTTCAAAAAAATCCATCGTACTTAAAAGTTAAATATATCTCCTAAAAAGCCTGGATTAATAGTCGCCTGCACCAACGCCGGTCGATTAAAAAACTAATTAGAATTTAATTAATGATATTAATTATTATTATTCGTTACAATTGCCAGTAGATATAGTTACAAATAAACAAATTATAAACTTCTCGATTTTGTAATAAAGTTCTTTGTTTATCAGTTCTTCCCTTAGCACTTCTTTGAAATCAGGTAGAGACTCAAAATCTCAATACTCATTATTAAGTAGTTGTACAATTCTAACAGCTATAGAGCCGACCTGAATCTCGAAATATCTACTTAAAAAGTTTTTATTATTCAAGTTAATAAATTATGTGTACAGAGCCGGATTTACCTTAAGTGCCGCCCTATGGGGCACCGTGAAAAATGCCGCCCCCCACTGAAGTTTTTTTCACCATTTTGTAAATAAAACTGCAGTGTTCATAATTTTAGACACATTCTTAATAATGAGAAAAAGTATTTTATTTATTTTAATTTATGAATGTTTTCACGTTCCAAATTTTGCCGCCCCTGAAAATTTGCCGCCCTGGGCACTAGCATCTAGTGTAAATCCAGCGCTGTATGTGCATTATTATTCTACTGAGTAAGTTTTCTGATGGCCTACAGTTCAAATATTTATAATGACTAAAAATATATTTTTGGTAAAAATGGCAATACCCACCAATAACGAAAACTACAAATCACAGGGTGTCAATTAAGTATGTGCACAAACTTTAAGAAATTAATCCTTCTTATAAGTGTGGGTCCGCAACGGCTCTGTTTTCCAGATACAGGGTGTTAAAATTTGAAAAAAAATTTGAATCAAAAATATATTTAATACTTGCAAAATGCACCCTATAAATTAGTGTGTGCAACGTTTTAATTAAGTAGCTGGTACTATTCAAAAAACAAATAAAAAAATCTTAAATTTTTTTCAAATTTTAACACCCTGTATCTGGAAAACAGAACCGTTGCAGACCCATACATATATGAATGTTTTGTCTTAAAATCAATCATAGATTAATTCCTTAAAGTTTGTGCACATACTTAATTGACACCTTGTATATTTTAAGTTTAAACTAGCAAAAAAGAAAAAAAATTATTATTTATTAAATTAAATCACAACAAAACACAATATTTCTAGTTGAACCTTTCATCGGAGTTTGGTTATTTGTACATGTTGAGAAGCACTGGTACAAAAAGTATACAAATTATTTTTTGTCAGAACTAGTGTGAAGAGCTTAGAAAATTGAACAACTGTAATTAATATCCGAAAAATATTAACATTCCGTATTAATGACACATAATAATATAAAATTGATAAATATGTTGTAAATATGCTATATTTAAAACGATGAAAGACCGTTTATCATTTTGTGCAATTTCACGGATACTAAAAAACAAAACGATTCTCTGTAATTACAATGCATACGCAGCATACCTGGCGGTCAGAGTAACAACTGTAAATTCTCTCAGAAATTTTTTGACGCTTACATGTTTCCAATGAGTAATGCAGAAATTAAATTCCTGAATAGAAATTATCGATCTTTTTTGAAAATAATGAGACTTTTAAATTGATTTATAATAGTTCGGGAGTTTGCATTGCAAATGAAAAAGTCATAGTAACCCGGCTGATTTTGACATCGGTAGTTGATTTTATTATGTAATAATTTATTGTATTGTTTATACTTTATTTTTATATATGCTATTGTTTTTATATTTATCATGTCTGACAAATTCGACTCCTTGTAGTCTTTTGAACGTAATAAAATAATAATAATAATAATAATAATAACTAATCAGTAAACCGACCGTCAGCTGCTCAAGTAGCGGTGGGTTTGGGTGTGAGAGGCTGCGAAAATGGTAAAAAAATTTTTTTTAAGTAATAGTACGCCGGCTGAAACTTGTTTTTATAAATAGTTGACATTATTGTGAGTTGAAAAATAATCGTCAGCTGCATCGTGGAAGGGGGATTGTGCGTCTGCTGGTCGCATGAACTTGTAAAAAAACACGTAAAATATTGCGCATTTCACTTTTTTGCAGTGACAACAGCACTGCTGAGATAATTTCGTTACCTAGGATTATGATAGCGATATGATCATAATCCTAGGTAACGAAATTGTCTCAGCTGCTGTCAGTGCAAAAAAGTGAAAAGCGCAATATTTTACGTGTTTTTTTACAAGTTCATGCGAGACGCACAATCCTCCTTCCACGATGCAGCTGACGATTATTTTTCAACTCACAATGATGTCAACTATTTATAAAAACAAGTTTCGGCCGGCGTACTGTAACTTAAAAAAAATTTTTTTTTATCACTTTCGCAGCCTCTCACACCCACACCCACCGCGGGTGCGCCAGCTGACGCTTGGTTTACTTATTAGTCATACTAGATTTATCGAAAAAGATAACAATCGATCGGCGTAAAAACACTACCTAAAATGCAACGCAAACTCTCGGCCTATAAACTTTGTAACGATGGGACACCCAGACAATTTTTAAAGATAGGTACTTCTTTAGCGAGGGCCAAAAATTAATGAAACACTGAGACGTAACGCGCTGATAGGGATAAAACGGCTCCAACTATTTGGATGAAAACTGAATAGGGGTTTTGGGGGGCAAAAAATCGATCTAGCTAGGTATCATTCCAGAAAAAATTCGTTTTCTTATAGATTTTTAACCGACTTCAAAAAAGGAGGAGTGGCTTTTTTGAAGGTGTTTTTTTGTCAAAAAGTTTTATAATTTTAAAAATCTATTTTTTGATGTTTCAAAACAGTCTAATATTGTAAGCAGGCTTTGGATATTTATGTATAGACGTTATTCATGGTTATTTGGCCGGGCGGAAAAGTGCGAGTCTACCGACAAGTACAAACGTCAAGCCCTGCCCCGGTAGGTTCGAATAGCGACTATAGAAGTGTTCCGTAACGCAGATCCTGTTGCAATATTAAAATTCATTAAATATTATACAGGGAAATGGTTAATATTGCAATCGTTCATGGACTATAGTCATGCCTCAGCGATTTGCTATATCGACCACAAACAGCAACGTACGTTATTAGCGGCGTCAAAATAATTAATTTCATGAATCACAGGTAAATTTACAGGTAGAATAGACAAAAAAAAAGCACACACCCACCGAATTTAAACGCCCACAGTTTCAGTGCAAACCACACCTTTTTTATAGCAAACCACTCCCCGCAGTGTGACTTTTAATTTGTAACTAACTATAGCAATATAATTTCTATAAACAAACTTGTTTTTTTTATTTCTATATACGCTCTCATCGTAGATGTTCACAGATTAAAATCTGAAATCTGCCATTACCTAAAGTTGCGTTTACACCTTATGGATATGCATAATCTAGTAAG
Organism: Mongoloraphidia duomilia; assembly: GCA_039654895.1. NCBI lineage: Eukaryota > Metazoa > Arthropoda > Insecta > Raphidioptera > Raphidiidae > Mongoloraphidia > Mongoloraphidia duomilia. The sequence continues at coordinate 10,337,832 of CM077517.1, read as the reverse complement.
TCAGCAAAGTTTTGAAATTGACGCGAACTGTTTTAAATGGTAAAAATAATCGTTAACGGATAATAGACCGGGTGTCTAAATTTGTGTATTAGAATCCGCCAGCCGACATACACAAATCGACTGGTACGAGCTCGGGTCCCTGAGAGCGCTAATTCCCACAAAAAATTGGAATGCAAACTACATTCTAATGTTTTCCCTGAGGGAAATATTTCAAGCAGTCCTTTTTAAAAATTATGTGGAGGTGGGGTTTGTGGGTAGGGTTGCCAGAAGACCGGGATTTCCGGGAATGTCCCGGAATTTAAGTCTTTTACTCTTTTGTCCCGGAAATGCATAATTTTTATGAAATTAGCCTATAATGGTTTCGTATCTACTATTGAATACTTAACTATACTTAAAACTTAAACTTTGACCAAAAATTAGGTAAGATTTTTTGAAATTCACTTCAAAACGGAACTAATTAATTTTTTTCGCTGAAACATATTTTGAGCACCCAAGAAACATGGGAAAAATAGTTAAAAAAATCTTGGCCCATCGGGGTAGTTTTTAGGGGAGGAGAGAGTGTTCGAATCCGCATTTCAAAACCAAAGTAACGTTTTTCTTGTTCATTTAATGTCTAAACAATAAGAAGTCTAAGGCCCGTATTCACCGAGCCTAGTTAGTTATTTATTCCGTTGATTTATTCCCCTGGTAACTATTACTCGGAATAAATAGTGATAATTCAAATCACCAAACATAGTTAAGTTTACTGCAGGTATAAATCGTTAGAATAGTTATTCTGTCCAATTTCAAGGGTATAAATATTTATTCGCCTAGTTAAATAGGATGTGCACGAAATGCATAAATTACTTAATGGCCTGGCGACCTTTTCAGGTAAATATTAATTTCATATCTTTCAGATAAAGGCTTTTGTCAGTAAAATATGTCAATATTCACCATTTTACATTTTCGATCGATGCGTCATCGGTCGGGTCTTTGGTAAACGTGCTTTAGAATCAAAATATTTGACAAAATCTCCAAGGTGTATGGTATACAGTAAATTTTTACCTGATGTTACTATTCTATCGAATGAATTGCTTGGTGAATAGAAAGTTTATTTTATTCCAAGGAATAAATTTATTCTAAGGTTAGTAACTTCTATCTTTAACAGTGCTTGGTGAATACGGGCCTAAGAAAGAAATAGTATCCACCCCCTCCCTGAGCAGTTTTTATGAGGTGAGGTGCAGCGTAGCATGTAAACATACAAATTAAAAAAGATGCACAACTGTTGGTTTTTCGATATTCAAAAAAATGTTTTGCTCAAATCAAACGGTTGTTAACAAGTTGTTCATAAACAATACACGATTGTGTTCAAAACCTGTGAAAAAGCATTTTTTACAGCCAACAACACAAAGGGAACAAGTTTCATTATATAGTGTCCACTTAATGTGTTTGTTTTTCGCGACCCCTATTTTACCAGCTTCAACACGAGACGCGTCATGTAGGTATATAGGTACAATAAAAGTACAGTGTCACAATTATAAATGATGCGCGATTATACGAGATGTTTTAGTCGACTGTCTCGATTGTTCAAACATCTCGATGACTCTCGATGGTTGTCACTTGGATTCGATTGTTGTTTCATACTTCACCGAGATCACTCGGCATAGTACTGAATCGTACACTGTCGAGAGCCATATAATATACAATCGTTCATCACTCAACAACTGTGGTCGAGTCGATGGTCGATTGTGCAGTAATCGCGTAATACGAAATCAATAGTGAAGAGATCACATAGTAGTGAGTACCGACTGAACAGTGAACAATCTACGAGTCGCGTGAACGTCAGTCGACTAGCATATAATCTTGAATCGCGACTATATGTATTCTCATTCGTTGTTATTGCTATAACCTATGTGGCAAATAAACGACTTGAACAATCGAACATTTCGATTGTAAAATCAAACTCCGAGTTGATTGTGGACTCTAGTGTTATTATGAACGATTACAATTGTTTCGATTATAAAAACATCTCGTATCGCCCATCACTAGTCATTTCATCTTGGCGTAGATAATTAATTGGCAATGCACATTTTGTACCATAAAATAACCGGTAGTTTCACTTCTTGTCGGAACTTTTTGTACTCGATAATCTGACCATCCACCAATGTTCTTGGGGATGCAATAGCAATTCAGTTTCTATTATTTATTGAAGCTATAGGTACTTGTTTAGCGAGGGTGGTGAATTGGAATGATCTCTAGTTAAACATACCGACAGATATTTACCGATACAAAAATTAATGAATCGTTGACAGGGATAAAACGTCTCTAACGATTTGGATTAACATTATTGAAAAGAGGTTTTGGGGACAAAAATTTTTCCTGGAATGAGACCTAGCATTCCAGGAAAAATTCGTTTTCTCATAGATTTCACAATTTTAAAAATCAATTTTTTGACGTTTCAAAATAGTGAACTATTGTAAGCAGACTTTGGATACTTACTTATGTTTCCATGGCTTAAGGGAAATTTGATAAATTATCATAAAATCAAAAATAAAAATAAGTAAATATACATAGTTAAAATTAAAAATGTCAAAAACTTCAACCGAATATGTTCTAATAAAAAATGATATCACGACGGTCTGCTTATGCGGGTGAGGTACACAGTCAATTTTGTAGATTATAGACGCTCAACAATTAAGTTCATTAGTGTCGAATTACATCAAATTTGAGCGGAGGTGTGATTCGAACCCATGACATCTATAGGCCAGAACGCCAACCGTTACTGGTTACACCAAACTGTTCTTGCAATTCAGTATCGTCCACTGTGTGCGCTATAGTGTTGCATTGAACTTAACACACGTTTAAACATATGCATCTGATTGGTGGCACCCTTGAACATGGCGATGCGCGAAGGGATCGGCGCAGACCAGTGGAGTGAAACTAGTGGTTATACTGTGTTTGTAATAAACTGCGCATAATTTAATTTATATTATGCAACCAGTATTAATTTTTTAAATTAATTATTCCTTAATATTTCAACCAAATAAAGAATAGATTTAAATGTTTTCCGATAAAAAATCTATCTAATCATTTTTGGCATGATTTGAAATGTTCTTGAAAAGAAAAACTGGCATGGCTTTCTAAAGAAGATAATTTTTCACTCCTTTAAAAGGAGTAAATCATTATTGAAGGCTTCTTAAGCACGTTTGAGATGGGAACCTAACAGAGAAAGTGAAACATCACGTCACGTCACGAAAGAGTGTAACGCAGTTTCTATAGCTTTTGTAAATAAATTCGATTCTAAATATGCAATGCGTAAGAAGCATAGCTTCTGTCGGGTGTCCCACGACACACCTGCAGTTTTTTTATTGTTATATTTACTCATTTTCCACCTTAAAAAATCAATCAAAATATTAACACTCTACTAAAAATGAAGAGTATATCGCATGGTAAAGCACTACTGCAAACTGCAGTGTGCATTGCGAAATCCATATAGCAAATTTGCTATTCTGTACGGTCAATGTTATAGAATTTACATCGCTGTAAAATTTCTGTCTCACTTTAACTTATGTAATGTTAAATTCGTTAAAAAGTGAGAAAAATTTAACAGCACTGTAAATTCTAACATTGACCGTAGAGAATAGCGCCATTAATCCCGTCAAGATAAATTGAGCGAACTGTATCTGCAAATACGATACACACAGTATGGATAAAACAATATAACGATTGGTTTTTAATTGCTTAATGAATTCATCATCAATCTGCTGAACAAAAATGTTCTACAGATTGTATCAAATTAAAACTGTGCATAGGGCGTTCTGTGTGTAAGACAGAGATCGATATATAAAGCAGAAAATAAGAACGAGATAAATGATCGCTAATAGGAACTTTCTGTAGTTACTGTAAATAAATAATACCCATACTAACTCATACAACCTGATAGCGTCATCTTTGTTTTGTGATTTTATCAATAATATCTTATTTCAGTAGTCAGTAACTACAGAAACTTCCTATTATAGCGATCATTTATCTCGTTCTTACTTATTGCTTTATATCGATCTCTATCTTACACACAGACCACCCTATGCACAGCTTTAATTTGATACAATCTGTATATAGTTATTCATACAATTCTTGCTGCTATACAAAACCGTTGGCCCACGCGGGCCCATCCGTAGCTACGTTCATGAGCTGTGCAAGTGTTCTGACACGATTCGTATTTTTTATGAGCGTTGCATGCCAACTATAGGAAGACGTAACGAACGAGATACTTTAACGCTATTTATCGTAAAAATAATGCTGTCTGTGCTGGCGGTTGGTTTTTGGCGTAGACAGGCGGGATTGCATTACGACCGGTAAGATTTCAGTGGATCATAATTTGTCTCATTCGAGGAACATACAGTGTGTTCATACATTTATTCCTGAAAAAAACATATCGTTGCAATACTTCATTAAAATGATTAATGCATCATTCGTGGTACCAGTCTAGTGTAAAAAAACTTTATATACCGAAGCGTCGAGGCGAGACACAGCGAGCCGATACGAGCGTGCCTTCCACATTCACGTGCTCAAAATCTAATCTCCTTGTGTTGTCTCGGCAAGAGTGAAGTGCCGGCATAAGAAGTTAAACCAAATAATTTAAGACAACACAAGGTGAGGTGTGTTTGGGGTTATATATTCTGACTTTAACAGACTACCATACCCTACATTCTATTTTCTTTAAGAACTTCAAAAAAAAAAAAGAAACTAGGTATTTTTTTGTCAGTTGCATAACATTCAATTACCGTCTATAAAACATGTTTTATTAACAAAGAAATTAGTAATCAATATGGTTAGACTCCTACACCGCAATTAAATTCACTTAGTGAATTATACATAATATATCAGACGACCAGCTGTCGCCGTGATATTTATTTAGAAGGTTACATATAGATAAGGGAAAGATGTAAATGCCACTCCCAATATCGCGTTGGATGAGTTACCTTACTCTCCAGTGCCTGTAGTAAAAATGCCGCAGGCAATTCTCTCATAATTTGATTTTTTATTAGCAAAAAATCTTAAGGCATAGTGTTTTTCAATCAACGGTTGAGTAAAAATTCAAATGTGATACTATGCGTGGTTTGGGTTACCAGAATGAAAAAAGTACATTTCCCAGAAAATTTCCAATTTCTTCTCGTTTAGTTTGGCACGTGTTTTCTTGTAAAAATTTTTGTAAGATGATTTTAAGTCAAGAAGAAACCTTGTGCGAAATCTCAAGGTGTGGAAAATATAATACCTAAGTGTAGGTAAAATTAATAAATATTTTGATTGAAGTGAATGATATTTTATTTTTCATCACATCTCCGAACCTTCCAGATACGTCAGAATTCTATCAGTAGGTATTCCGGACAAAGTGCTACAAACTCGGACATGTCGGGAAAAATCTGGACGAATAGCAACCTGCATGAATGATAGAGAGAAATGAGACTAATTTCCATGCATTTGCCGTTGTCTATCAAGAGTGAGGAAAATAAAGGTTTCTATTCCAGCAGTAGAGGCGCTGAATCTTTAAGACTCCAAGTAGAAAACAAATCGATCAGGTTAACTGACAGTAAACAATACTGTTACGGATCACCCTGTATATAAACGACAGGCAAGAGTTCTGAGAAACGGGGTCCGCTTACTGTAACAACTGGTACCTGCACGAAAGTTCTAGAGAAAGCGAGAACACACTAGGCTTATGCCACGCAGCCTATATAAACAGCAGTGCGCGTGAGTGAAGGGATCAGTCAACGGTGAGTCGCGCATTCAAGTCTACGTTGGAGCAGTAAAATAAACAGTGCCGTGATATAAATAACCAAATTGATAAATAAATACGAGTGTAGTGGAAATAATTACGAATTATTGTATATAGTTGTTTTGTTTTGCTTTGTAATTACTGTTTAGTTATTGTTTACTTGTGTTGATTGTTAGAATTGACTTTTCGTTGTTGCGTTCATTATTATTGTGTTTTTAATTATTGTAAATAAATATTTATTCCGCCAACTCAGAAAACAGTTTTGTAACAATACCATGTATTGGATTCGTTCATAGAATCATGGAGACTGGTTCAATGCGTAAGAGTGCAGCAATGCACGTGACTTGGGACCTTATAGCTACAGCGCCGCGGGTAAAGCTTTTACGAACCCTTACCATCATCGATTTTCGAGACACACGCTTCGCATTGCAGCCTGCCGTGATCAGTCTCCTTTCTCTATTATCCTCCATGAATTGAATTGAATTGTGTTTTAAAGACCACCAACAGCTACGGTTATTTGGGCCTAGCACCAATTCATATATTTAATTATCCTCCATGGGTGCAACTAGAGAATGCAATCTCGAGCCGAGATTGGCAATTCGAGATCTCGCGAGATCAGTCTGGGTTCGAGATTGGCAATTTGAGATCTCACGAGGTCGACTCGCGAGATCTCGAGAAATCTCGACAATATCGAGATTTCGCCTACTTTTAAAAAGAACGTATAATAATGATGAAATTAATATCAAATGAAATTAATATCAAATCGCTGCTTACGTACCTAAAAATGATCAACAAAATTAAAGAAATATAAATAAACAAACCAACGTAACTTACCTTTCAACTCAATGACTAATATACTCGTAATATATATCATAATATAACATAATAATGTTTGTAAATCATTAACATAATACCTACCTATTATATAATACCATTGTAAAATTTTCTTTTGTGTGTAGTGATAATGGCCATAGTAGCCGATTCACTTTGTTTTTTTTTTGTTAAAATAAAAAAAAAAAAAAAAGAACGTATTATTTTGAGTTATGAAGCATAGGGTAAGTTACTATTAGTAACATTCACGAGCATTTGGTTTGAATTGTTCTTAGACATATTCAATATTCACTTAACTTTGAAATTTGTTAGCCATCTAATACTTGTTATAAGTTAAATAACTGTCCATTTAACTCAAGAAAACAATAATTAAAACAATATATGCAGAGAAACAAACAGAATCAATTAGCGCGACTGTCAAAAACTATTACGTGTAAGTTATAAGTTTTTTTTTCAAGTGCGTTCGTTCTTGAAATCTCGTTCGAGATCTCGACCATATCGGGTCGAGATCTCGAACGAGATTGCCTGCCCACGAGATTAAATCTCGAAAAATGGCTCGAGATCTCGCGAGATCGAGATTGCATTCCCTAGGTGCAATCAACAACGACAGCGCAATTTTCAGAACACCACGTATTCAGAAAGATCTGATTCCCGCGAATGTAGTATGAGTAAGTAGAGTAAGGGTTGTTGCACTTTGCCAAGGGGGCTGCTGTAACGGGAGCAGACGCACACCAGTTACTACCACCACCGTCGCGGCCGATGCAGCAGTATCAACCGGCCTATGTATATGGCGCGACGCGACGCGACGGGGGCTTTGTCCGCGCTCTCTCGATTTGTTGCGGTAGGTTATGGTATCCATGCTCTACTATACCTCTATACTAGTTGTACTATGCCAGACAGACACGCAATTCTAATGCTTGCTCACTTTGCAGCGCTGTATATTTGGTTAGAGGGAGTTTTTCAGAAATCAATAACTGAATTTTTATGTAGTTATAAAAAAATAATTTGCTTGTTAACTTCCCATTGGAAGTTATTGTAATGGGTCCGAAAATCGAAATCAAAAAGGAAAAAAAATTTTTATGTTTCAAGGTCACTACACTATTTTTACACTACTTTTAGAAAGATGTCTGTGTGTGTGTGTGTACGTATGTACGTACGTACGTACGTACGTACGTACGTATGTATGTGTCAATTTCTTTCTAAGACGAAATCTCGAGAACGAAAAATGATATCGACTACGTTGGGGTGCCAATCGACGCGTATTAACGTAAATATGATCTGAAAGGAATTTTTTTAAAATCGGTTCAGCCGTTCTTTTTTCTTAACCAAATAACCTCCAAAAAAGTAGATTTTACACAATATCTCGCGAATAAAAAATTATATCGACTTCGTAAGGGTGTCAATCGAGGCGTGTTAACGTCATTTTGATCCGACATAAATTTTATAAAAATCGGTTCAGCCGTTTTTTTTTTTTTTTTTAATTATTGATGTTTTAATGATTAAAATGATTACTTTTCTGTGTAATATCTAATTTAATTATTATTATTAAATATTTATCAAACTGGGAAGTTCGTCGTGTGGACCTCAAGGGTCGCACTTTAGTCCTAATAAACGACCCACCTCACGGCTTGTTTAATGAGTATCTGTACAAATGTTGTTTGAAAGTTAAACTAACAAAGATATTAAGACTGATATCGTAAAAACTCATTATAAGTGAATTACTTTCCAAATGCAAACAGAAACGGTTCAAAATTTTGTTAACAAAACAAGTTGAAGTAAATATGTGCATGACGCATCTATTTATAATTATTTAGTTTTTTGAAAATGTGACAACTATAGATAAGTATGTAATTGTATTTTGTAACTGTTATTTCTATTTTTAACTAACTTGGTTGTATAGAATGCTGCGGTTTATTTTGTTTTGAAATATTGTGTTTTCATTTGAAAAATAAAACCACACTGCTAACTTCCATTGGGTGCCTTTAGAGATTAGAGACCAGTCTACCGTAGAGAAACTATTTGCAATACAGGTTATCATTTTACAGTAGTTTTTTACTTCCCACCTCTACTATGGTAGGGAAGTAATGGATTTAGTCCGAAAAAAATATTTCGAGATTTTAACAGATTTTCACGTTTTGAGACCCTAGCAATCGTTTAAGATCATTTTCTGACTGATGTCTGTATGTGTGTGTGTGTGTGTATGTGTGTGTGTATGTATGTGTGTGTGTATGTGTGTGTGTATGTGTGTGTGTATGTGTGTGTGTGTATGTGGTCAATTTTTCGCCTTCGATATCTTAAGAACGGAACAACATACGGGCATGCCGATTGTTCTATTGTGTTTATCAGCCTTTAACTAAGATCTGATTAGATTTTGAGTCAAATCGGTTCAGTGGATCCTGAGATATTCAAAAAAACGTCCTCAATGTCACGTATTAACATAGGTAAAAAAAAATATAAATGAATTCTAGATGTTATAATATGAAAAAAATGTAAATATTTTTTTTCTCTAAAATGTATAGTTTTCGAGAAAAAAAATATTTTACTAAAAAAAAATAAAAATTGTACGTAAATCAAGGTAACCATGATTTTTGCTATATTAAGTTAGCCATCAGTAGATCACCAAACAAAAAAGAGGACCATGCTTTTTTCAAAGAATAAAAATTAAATTGTGTTTTAAAGACCACCAACAGCTAAGGCTATTTGGGCCTAGTCAAAGAATAAAAAAAAAAGTGTTTATTTTTTGCAAATATTTACTAGGTGGGAAGTATAGGACTGGTCATCAGTCGAATTTTTTGTTATAAAAAAAACGCCAGTTCAAATTGTTTGCAAACATTATTATAGGTGTTCAATATGCAATTATGCGTTGAATGAAATTGGTCCGGAGTCGATATCATTATTTGTTCTCGAGATAATATGTGAGACTGAAGACATTTTACAATTTTATAGTGGTTTTTTTGTTATAAAAAAAACCGCAATTTCAATTTTTTTGCAAACCGTATCAGGTGTTCATTATGTAATTATGCGTCGAATGAAATTGGTCCGGAGTCGATATCATTATTTGTTCTTGAGATATGCAAGCCGAAAAGAAGTTCACGAACGAACGAACGTACGTACGTACCTAAGTACAGTGAGAGAGGGGGGATGGAGGGCAGAAAGGCGGAGAGAGAGGGGGAGACTCTAGGAACCTCAAAATGTGCAGATATGTTCAAATTTTTCATTCGCAAAATCGGATCCATTACAATAACTTCCAATGGGAAATTAATACATATTTTCTTTACTATCAATATGCTTGCATTTGGTGTTGTAATTATTATAGAGCGTTTTGTCATGAATAAGAGGCCTATTCGGTTTTCGTTTTAATAGAAAGTTGCACTCTTCTGTTGCGTAACTGAAAGAATATGCTCATCAATATTGCTTTGTCATGAACCTTTTAATTTTAGTTATGCCACCGCATTTTTTTTATTAAAATGGGTTAAAATAATACACTTCGATAGACTTCAAAATTAATATCCCAAATTCTTGTTCGTATTTTTGAAAAAAACAAAACAAATAGTTTTAGGCAATGATATTCAGGACTTATTTTTAATTACTTTATATCTAAAACATAATTTCTCACCTTGTGATCGTTATTTCAGAATATTACCTATAATGAGTTCACCTAGTTCTTCAGCTTAGCTCTTAATTTTTTAAGAATTTAAATTTGAAATGTTCTCCCCAAAAAATATTTCTACTAAGTGAGAAAAGGACTGACTGACTAAAAGGACAAGTATACGTAGACTCGCGGCGGTGCTGGTGCTATTACCATTTACCATATATAGTTACCACTCTAATTATTATTATTATTGTAGATTATAGACGCGTCGACAACTCAGGTCATTAGCGTCTTCAACACAACAATAATTAATAATCCCTTTGTGTATTAGAATTTGCCAGCCGGCATACACAAACTGACTGGTACGAGCTCGGGCTCCTGGGAACGCCAATTCCCAAAGAACATTGGAATGCAATTGCGAGAACAACTACATTCCAATGTTCCCCCTGGGGGATAGTTACCAGGACCGGCGCTAGGATTTTCGGGCCCCGGGTAAGCGTTCTCATGCCCCATGTGTTTTCAAAAAAAAATTTTTCTCCAAAATTTGTTGTTTTGGAAATAGTTAGAAAATTTTAATGCAAAAAATTAAATAACGCCTTTTTTGTTGGGAAAATGTTTTAATGCTCGCAGTTTTATTTTATTTATTGTAAATTATGGACGCGTCGACAACTTAGGTCATTAGCGTCTTGGTCGCAGTTTTAAACACGGTAGTTACATATAATAGGTAAGCCCCGGGCCGGCGGGCCCGGGGTACCTTTGCCCCGCTTAACCCCCCTAACGCTGGCCCTGATAGTTACCACTCATAAAACTATGGTAACAGCACCGGTACCATCGCGGAGTTACGTCCTGTCCTTTTATAAGAGAAGTTTACACTTAAATGTACTTTAATGATGTTAGAAAAAATAACTGGTTTTGAAATTTGCAAGTGTTAACGAAAATTAATTCAGTGTGTTGATATAAAAGCTCGAACAGAAAAATTAATAATAGTGCAAGCGCTTTTACGTGTATTCTAATATACAAATTCATTCATTTATTCTGAACATAATATCTGAGTATGAGGCCAGACTGATCTATATAATATGCCCCGACTCCCCTCAACTCGACTCGACTGTCTGTCTCCCTTCGGAGTCCCTCATACCGTTTACATTGGGACAAACCAACAGTAACAGCTACAGCAGCGCTTCAGACAGACAGGGTCCGATTCTCCAATGCAACAGAAAACTCAACGAGTTAAATAGGCACTAGCAAACATTATGTTATTAGGGAATTCTAAAAGTAACACGTAAAAATAATTTTTTGCCATACCCACAACAAAATAGCTACTTTCCATGCATGTATACCGACCTTGTATTGCCGAAAGTGTTTTCATAATATACTTAACTAGTGCCATATAGTAACTTTTTATTCGCTCTATCCGCTTGCTAAAGGTACGTGCAGTATGGAGCTGGGATTCTAGATGGTAGCGTAGCAGGGCTTGCTTAAATTAATGTATTGTCATATATGCGAGCGTACACAACGAAGCAGTGAGTGTAGCAGGTATAAGAGTTGTTACAATAGCTGCTAGATTCAAGAATGTATCTCACCATTCTTTCAGCGCGCTGACTACTACAATCAACGTGTGACAACTGTCAAATGGCCGTTACCGAATGTTTCTCTATTTATCCGTTGTTGTGCGTTAACAGTCACTCTGAAATCCTCTCCATGCATCTGCTCACAGCGAATACATGAAACAATGAACAATCGACTGAAAATTCATTCAATAAATAAATTCTCTATTTTAGGATTCTATAAAATTACGAGTCCTTCTCGCATCGTCTGGCGCCTGCACTCTAGCATGCTATGTGCAATCCCGGAGTTGACAGGGATGAGTTAAAACAGTGAATATGTTGCAGAGAGATGCTGCTGGGGAGATAGCAGACACCGATCGCGATGACTAGACAGTGTGGAGATGGTTGGTTTATATTGATGTTCGAATCATTCACACAGGTGAATGAACGCGCGCGGTTTACAAACGAAGCGTTTTGGATCCTCAGATCCCAAGTTGGAAGGAATAATTCATATTAGTTAATTCGTGATATTAAAATACGCAAGGTCCAATATGAACATACATATAGATTTTCACCATATTCATAAAATTATTCAACTTTTTTCCGTGCACAATCTGTACTATGAGCTTTGCCAGGAAAGTATTTTAAGCATATAAAAAAGTATCTTATATTAATAATTGTTTTTATTCTATTGAGGAACTTTTTGATAATTTTTAGGGTTCCGTTTTTTCATTCTGAGGTACGGAACCATAACAATATTATTAAATTCCTCAAATTGAAAAACGGAACCCTTAAAGGATCACTCTCGTGTCTGCCTGTCTGTTCATCTGTCACAGCATATTTTCTCCGAATCTACTGCAGGACGAAAAAAGTTTAAATTTGGTACATATATCTAATATAGAGTTTGGTGACCCAATCACGGACGTATAGCCTAAATAAACGATTTCTGATTTTGGGGGCAAATTAGAAAAAATTACAAATGCCTCATGTGACAAATCAAATGAAAGGGCTCGTAATGAGAAATACAAATATACTATTTTTTATAATTTTAAAATGCATAAATTACAAGATATTAAAGAAAATATACGAAAATCGAGCATCCCTCCCCTTATAACCCCGAAACTACCCAGCCAAAAATTTTGAAAAAAAATAGGGTCTCACTCATAGTTTACAGAAAAACTTAAACGAAAATCCTAAGTCCTTAAATTCCCACGGGAAACGGAAAATTAGGCATAGAGCTGTACCAAGTCTATCAAATATATGTACATTGTTTGTGCCGTGGTACCCGAGGAGTAGCGGTAACGCGTTCGCATGCCACCACGAAGAGCCAGGTTCAAATCCAACTGACGATTATTGATGTTTTTTTTATAGGTAATGTAAACATTTTGGAATTTTTCACATCAAATACCTATGTATATTTTTTCACTTTAAAAATATAGGTAGGTAGGTACCTACTTTAATTAAATTTGATACGGAAAAAAAGATCAAAATAAAATATAATTAAAAAAACTTTTCAAAAACAAATCTGTTAATTTTTTTGCCCCTATACCAACTCCTTATTTTTATTATTGTATGGAACCTTCGATGCGCGAGTCCGACTCGCACTTGACCGTTTTTTTAATGTTTATTGTATTTTGACTTGTGTAAACTCTACAATTCGCACCAATAATAGTATATTGTGTAACTAGTGTGCTAAATACATCTTTATACGTCAGGCGCGATATTTTCAGCACAAGTAGTAGGCAAGCACACACGACCCTTGGCGAGTGTGCATCGCGAGCCGAATACGAGTGCTGAAAACATCGCGCCTGACGCATTTAGCACACGCCTTGCACACTATACTTTATATAACACATGCATGGTTTTAGAATTTATTTGAATTAAAAAAACAGTTACATCATGGTTCATTACGCAACTGTTTTTTCATTATAGCACTGAAAAGCGTTGCATAATGAATCATTATGTAACTAGTTACATAATGAACTATTATAGCACTTTAAAGCAATGGTCACTAGTCAATAAACGGCTATTTAAGGTTCGCAAAACAGATACGAAAAAAAACACTAAAAGCGTGCATATGTTATATAAACCATTTTATAATAACTCTATTCTCATCGGATGTATATTTAATAATATATATTAAGATTATTATTCGTAATAATATTAGTACGGTACACCTATATGATGTCATCGAGAGTATGCGGTTCAATTGATACATTGAATCATCGAAGAGATTACACATACATGTAAAGCCTGTGTGGGACATTTTATTCTGTATTTATATCCAACATCCAACCCCCCACAAACACGATCTGTTGCTCACCGTTTTATTATCACAAAACAGTACATAGTCTGCACTCCTGCGAACCGGTCCTGAACTAAATTGCTCCAAACGTTATTACAAATTAACAAATAAAAAAAACACATTTTAGAGAAAAAATCGATTTTTTTATTTAGGTAGGTATTTATTATTTTTATTTCCAAATAACGCACAATATTGTTACGGATCATCCTGTATATAAACGGCAGGCAAGAGTTCTAAGAAACGGGGGTCCGCTTCCTGTAACAACGAGTAACTGCACGAACATTCTAGAGAACGCTAAGTCAAGCGGCCTATATAAACGAGTGAGTGAAGCGATCAGGCAATCAGTCGACGGAGTCACGAAATCGGTAATCAGGGAATGGTGAGTCGTGCCATCAAGTGGATCAGTGATATAAATAGTAGAGTGGATATAAATAAATAGTACTGAAGTAACTGAGTAAATGACCGACATAAATAAACGTTAGAAATAAATCTGATATAAATACAGTGACATGAATAATTACAAATAAAAAATCCTTGTATATATACTTATTTGTTAAGTGTTATTTAAGTGTTTCGCTTTGTTTAAGAATTACTGTTTAGTTATTACTATTGTGTTGATTGTTAGAACTGACTTTTCGTTGTTGCATTTATTATTATTGCGTTTTTAATTATTGTAAATAAATATTTATTCCGCCAACTCAGAAAACAGTTTTGTAACAATATTATATACAAAAAGGAAACTTTCCCTCACTAGAGCATTTTTTTTTACAAATTCTATTAATACTTGGTCACCCTTCCCCCCAAGAAACTCTTAATGAACCATCTCTAGCTCAAGATTGTAGATTATAGACGCTCAATAGCTGATGTCATCAGCGTCTATAGTCTCTAGCTCAAAAGATGTGGAACGGAAATCAGATGATAAATGTTTGTATCAGAATTACTTGAGAACGGCTGGTCCCGATTTTGATAAAATTTGGTATACAATCTACCGGTACCCAAACTTAAATTATAGGCTACTTTTTGTTCGGTTACGATCACATTAAGATAAGTTTTCTGTTAAAACCTTCAGGATGGTTCCACATAAATTTTACTAAAATCGGTTCAGTGGTTTTCTTATTTTTTACTTTAGTTATCAAACATCAAGACAAAAGTCGGTTATAAGAAATTGCAAAGTAAAAAATAAAAAACTTAAAAAAAACTCCTTCAAAAAAGCCACTAAAATTTAAAAATGAGGAAAATAATAAAATTTAAGGTCGGCGCCAATTTAGTAAAATTAAAATATATATATAAAAAGTTTTAGTAATTAAATTGGTGCCGACCTCAAAATGTTATTATTTTCCTCCTTTTTAGGGGCTTTTTTGAAGGAGGTTTTTTGATAGCTGTCATAATTCAAATGATATATGTATTCTAAGAAGCTTGACTTTATGTATAATTCGCTTTAACGAGATCATTAAATTATTTCTTTTGCAAGGCTTTATCCGTGCTGTTTGCGGACATGGTATAGTTCGATGTAGGAAACCAGTTCGGTGACAATTTTGTAGGCAGGTTAGGGTTACGCAATGCGTACTATGCGGATCAACCCTCTCGAATTAGTCTGACGGCAGTGAATGATAACTGGTAATATACTGGCTTGTTTACAAACATGTTACACACATCATCATGATTGATTATTTAACATCATTGAAGTTTGTGAATCCATATATTCATCGGAATGTGATTTTAAAATAGCTTTGGTTCAACTACTCGTTTTTCACTATCATCAATAAAAAAAAGACTGGTCGCAATGTCAAACTTCCGCGAACAATAATTAATTGTTCAGACAAAAGAAAATCTCTTAAACTTAATGAATTTGGTTCTGAAGACACGGATATTTAGGAAAATATTTATGGCTTGATTCTTTTCTGACACCAAACGCCTTTTAAGCGACAAGTTTTATGATGTCAAAAAACTTTAAGGCACACACATTATTTTCACATAAGAAATAGTTTGCCAGTTCAATGTTTTTTGTGCTGTTTGGACCTGTACAATCTTTTAAGTCATAATGCTGTTACAAAACTGTTTTCTGAGTTGGCGGAATAAATACTTATTTACAATAATTAAAAACACAATGATAATGAACGCAACAACGAAAAGTCAATTCTAACAATCAACACAATTAAACAATAACTAAACAGTAATTACAAAGCAAAACAAACCACTATATACAACTAACTACACTAATATTTATTTTATCAGGTGTTTTTATATCACGGAACTATTTATATCACTGATCCACTTGATTGCACGACTCACCATTGACTGATTGACTGATCGCTTCACTCACTCGTTTATATAGGCTGC
Organism: Mongoloraphidia duomilia; assembly: GCA_039654895.1. NCBI lineage: Eukaryota > Metazoa > Arthropoda > Insecta > Raphidioptera > Raphidiidae > Mongoloraphidia > Mongoloraphidia duomilia. The sequence continues at coordinate 10,321,462 of CM077517.1, read as the reverse complement.
GTGGCTGAAGCCCAGTACTTCTCGCGTTCTCTAGAAACTTCGCGTATAGTTACTCGTTGTTCAGCAAGCAGACACCGCTTCTCAGAATTCTTGCCTGACGTTTATATACAGGATGATCCGTAACAATACGCAATGATCTATTAGTTAAGATCATTACAAGCTAGTTTTCGTCTTCTGATATGACTCGGTTTTCTTAATTTTTCATGATGATTAGATAACATTTTTGATGTGAAACATATTATATGTCGGGCTGTGAACAGCCGCGTGAGGGGAAATATGCAACGAAATGTTTAGTCCAATCCTTCGCTGCTGTTCTCCCCACCACTGCGACACTCTTTCTCTCTCTCTCTCTCTTGGGTCAGGCGTGCACTGTAACACACGTGGTGTTACAGTGCAGTATATAGGATTACGTCAGCATAACAGTCAGTTGCTGCTTTTGAAAAAATATATACTACTACATAGAGAATACCACCGAGTTCAATAACGTTTCCTTTGATGTTTCACATGTCGGGGGTCCCGAGACCCACACCCTTTCTTTACTTTCAATTCGAATATTTAGATAATTACATTTTAAGATATAATGCCCTTCAAAAATGAATTAAAATTCCTATTATCGCTTTGCTCCAATGTGAACGTACTCAAAGAATGGAAAATCACACTATTGGAGTCCCATACTACATAGTAGCTGCATATTACATAATATTTGTAGCTGGCGAGTGATATTATGTTGCTAGTATGTCGGTTCACGACTGTACGACACTGTCCTAGCACAACGTTACGTACGTTTTGTTATTTTTACGACACGAAGGCGGCGATGGTATAGCGTCGCGACGCTCTATTACTTTGTTGTAAACCGTGTTATGGAAAAGACGGCAACTGTAGGAAAGGGATGAGGCATGTAATCGCTTCTCCAGACAATGTATACAAGTTATATGTATACAGGATGCAGTGTTCAATGGACCGATATGCAAGCATTTTTAATGCCGTCTTTTTCAGATTATAGTTGATTAAAATAGTAGCTTATACAACTAGTACAGTTATAGTATAAGACGCGAGGGGTAAAGTTGGTACGCGAGCCGCAGGCGAGAATGCCAACACCGCGAGCGTCCTATACTTAATTTTACGAGTAGTGATGAACAAAATTGGTCTTGGTCTTGCGAAAAAGCAAGACCAAGACCAAGACTGTTCAAGTCTTGGTCTTGCTTTGCTCATCACTATTTACGAGTCGTTTTTTTATAACACAATTGTACAACATTTTCAACCGAATTAACCGAAATCTCACTGACAGCCAAAAATATTGGTCTTGATCCAATATTTATTTACTTCGTTACCATAGCAACTATATATTCCTATATTTCTCGTATGGTATAAAATATCTACCTATACTGTCGTATCACATAAAATATTGCATTATTGTACGTGTAGTATTAAAGTTAAGTTGGCCGACCAAAATTTGTTTAATGTGGGTACAGAACACTCGGTGCGTGACTCCGATTCGCACTTGACCGTTTTTTTCACAAAATTCCCTGACTTCTCCAGGTTTTCCAGAAAGTGATCACCCTGTCTGACAGTTTCGATTGAAATACGTACATATACATGAGCAATTTTACTTACACGATTCCCAAAATAGAGCCTACAGGCTGGAAAACACTTCTGAAATCAAGTGTTGAGAAATACAAAACACATTTTTTCTAACATAATACTATTTCCTAACAAAACATGCTGTATGCTTTATACACCCTCTTAATTGTGAAATTTTATTATGAATACAATTTAACTTTAATTTAATTTAACGTATCAATGCAAAGAAGAAGAACAAGAATAAAGAGTTTTATTTGACATGAAAAACTTTTCAGCATTTGAGTCGATCTGAATTCTGAATGAAGCTCTTATGTTTCTAAAGCGAGCCAAAGATTTGCAAGGCATACGAAAACAGGTTTAAGATAAAGGCATCGATTCTTCGTCCACTTTTACATTTCAAGGTCGAAAATTTAAAATGAAGACCGTCAAATTAATGAGAGACATAATTAAACAGTATGTTGTTACGGCGACTGTTTTAAGCATATATTTCAATTTGCAGACGAAAATGTCGATATTAACCTCCTCTCTTAGAGGGAAACTTGCTCAGATAGGTGTTTATATTGTTCTGCAAGGGGGTTAATACCAACATTTTCGTCTGCAAATTGAGATATATGCTTAAAAGAGTCGCCGTAACAACATATTAAAATTTGAACCTTGAACTAATAGTATAAATTTCGTCGGGTACATAACACGTTTAGGATGATCTGCCACCCCTTTAATACTGACCAATCGATCTGCAAATATTATAATGGCATTATTAGATCACCGACAAGCTATACAAACAATTTCAGCCTTGAAGCAATAATAATTGTGACCATTTTTTTTGTTACATGTTGGGGGCGGTCTGCATCCCTCCCATACCGCTGTCTAGCAAAATCCCTTACTCAGGACACTTTAAAATGCCTCCCTCAACATCTTCACAAAAATAAGGTTTTGAATAAATAACACCAAAAAAATGTCACTAGCTCTCGGTCTATTGGTGTAGGTGACCGTAAACGATTTATGCAGGGTTACTGACTTCTGTACGACAAAAAAATGTATATACAATATAGCTAGGCAACAATTAAAAGATTTATTTTTAAAAAATAACTATTTTTATAGAGCAAACTGTTGAAATAAGACTACGATTTATATTTAGTTTCAAAGCTAATTACGTAGTACATGCATTGTAAGTACATGTGATTTATCACAGAAAACATTCCTAAGAAAATAACGCACAGTTGTTTGTAATCAACCCTACAGCGGTCGCGAAAATTACAATGATATGATCTATTTGTGAAATAAAAAAAAATAAAAAAGCTTAATACAAATTTGAAACAAGCCGTAAGGTGGGTCGTTTATTTGGACTAAAGTGCGACCCTTGAGGTCCACACGACGAACTTCCCAGTTTGATAAATATTTAATAATAATAATTAAATTAGATATTACACAGAAAAGTAATCATTTTAATCATTAAAACATAATTATTATTTATTTTTAACAATAAGTATAAAAAAAAAACGGCTGAACCGATTTTTATAAAATTTATGTCGGATCAAAATGATGTTAACACGCCTCGATTGACACCCTTACGAAGTCGATATAATTTTTTATTCGCGAGATATTGTGTAAAATCTACTTTTCTGGAGTCTATTTGGTTAAGAAAAAAGAACTGCTGAACCGATTTTGAAAAAATTTCTTTCAGATCATATTTACGTTCATACGCGTCGATTGGCACCCTAACGTAGTCGATATCATTTTTCATTCTCGAGATTTCGTCTTAGATAGAAATGGACACATACGTACGTACGGAGGGTTAAAGAAGAAGGTGATTAAATAGTATTATCAGAATCACGCGAATTTATTATTTTTGAACACAATAGTTGCCAACAAAAAGTAAACAAAAAATCTAGAGTGGTTACATCTAGACGTCTGGCATGTCTGGACATGTTTCAGATAATGTATTGTTTTAATCTAAACTTTGTGCTCCCTTAACTTATCGCTTATTACAATTTTTTGCAACAGTTTAACCAACTTTATGAGCATAATGTGTTCAACGAGCTTTTTTTGACTGATACATGCTTAAGTTTAGTTTCAATATGTCGATAGTTTTCGTTATTTTTTATAAACGAAATACAGTGAAAATTTCTTGGGCGGACAACCATAATTCATCATATTTTGTACGCTCAAGAGAATAATCAATAAAATAAAGGAGTAACTTTCTTAAATGTAATTTTTTTAAACAGTAAAAATTACAATCAAATTAAGAAAAATCGCAGGATAGTGGACAAAATATTTGATTTATTAAATTAAATGTACGACGTTTCGTCTATAGATTTAGACTTTTTCAAGTACATACATAAAAATATCAAATATTTTGTCCACTATCCTGCGATTTTTCTTAATTTTATAATAATCTCGATGGACACGATTTCTAATATAAAGTAAAAATTACTACCTGCATTACTAAATGTTTAAGCAACGAAAAAAATAAAACAGAGTTTACCGGAAGATTTTTTACTGCAGTTTTTTCAAAACGAACTTTTTGTTACAGTGCTATTCTCGTCATGGTAAAAATTTTAATATTTAGTAATGATGATATTATAAAGATCTATTTAGTGATATTTAATAATATCGTTGATCTTTATATAAAATTAAAATAAATAAAATACAATAAAATTTGGGTTAATCAAGACATGTCTATAAATATGTCTGATCATAACGAGATTTAAAATTTAATTCAACATGTTTGTTTCCTAAGCGTAGCTTGTAGAAATTCAAAACAAAACAATGTTGTGGTCGGCAATGTAGGGTATTAATGTTGACTCAAAAACACCCAACAATATTATTTGAAATTTAGGTAAGTATTTCTATCTTTTCGTATACAGAGTAGCTATAGTACAAGGTATATTTTTTTCTCAGTCAACTGATTTAATTACATCTGGCTTAGCAACAATGAATCTTCCATCATCGTTCTTGCGGCATAATTAGCCATGCGTTCATTAAACGACGTCCGCACTTATCTCAATCTGTATGAACGTATTGTCGCCGTCACTTTTCTAGGTTTGAACAAAATCTACACAACTCGACTTATATTTGATTTCCATTAAAAAATGTTTGGGGTGCAATTCACCGTACTCTCAGGGTTGAAGTTACGTAAATAATACCAATCGATTTAGATGTCCCCTTGATTCTAAAATTGACGTGTGCGAGCTTTTTTCGCAAAACTGATGTTAAGTCGCCAAAACTTGGGGTGACTGTTTTCATTGGGCCACTCTGTATACGAACTATAATAATAATAATAATAACAATTTATTTAAAAGACTGCATGCAGTTACAGTATTAAAAGCGTCAAAGTCTCTGGATCACAGGTATTCGTTAATACTATAGAAAGCACCCTCCAGCAGATAGCTTTTTAACAATTTTTTGAAATTATTGACATGGGCAGCTGATTTTATATTATCAGGCAGCTTATTAAAAATTGTGACACCTAGGTAAGCTGGGGATCTTTTACTTATATTTAAACGACTGTAGGGCACTCTTAAAGTGCTTTTTTGACGAGTATTAATGTCGTGGATAGTAAAAGTAGGTATATTAAAGAATATACCACTAATTAATATAATGCGTTGTTAAATATTTATGCATTCTGGTCAACTCTGAACGATTCAACAAAATGACAGTTACAGAAACTGTCCTGAACTGGAGATTAACAAGTAAACTGCCACAACAAAACATTGTTCTGATTTCTGAACAAAAGCTTATAGGGTGTGCATCGTATACAACTCCAAATGTCATTTGGTTAATTACACACCTAATCCTTGACTAGAATTTAATTTGTCGTTCAATTAATCATGGAGTAATGAACCAACGACAATTCTGAATATATACCTACATTGTAGGAAACATATTAACAATTAATACAGTTCACCTGATTGTCGTCATGTGGAATGATTGCGGACTGTTTCTGTCGTGTATTTAAGATTTGATAAGGATGTTCGAATGTATCGTCTATATCCTAACCTATATTATCAATTTAAAAATCTGTATGTACCTATATGTTTGTTACTCAATCAAGCCTCAAAGATCATTTATGGTCCGGAATATCATGGTCGATTCAGTAAATATATACAGAGTGTCCCAAAAAGAATGGGACAGCTGATTCCTTACAAAAAAATATTGCGATAGACCTCAAATTGTCTATTCCGAAAGTTGATATTAAAAGAGATACAGGGTGTCAAAGTTTAATTTTTATTTTTGATTTTCTTAAATAACTTTTAAAATGATTTTAATGAAATTTGGTATATGGGGATTTTTTGACATGAGAAATTCAAATCTGACCTTGGTATGGCTCTTACTTGTAGGGGGCGCCACTTAAACACCTTTTCACTCATTCAAATAGTCATAACTTTTTTGTACGCACTCGTACTATTTTTTTGAATTAAAAAAATGATTTTTCCGACATTTTTACGTAAAAAACGTATACATTTCAAAAGTGGCTACGAGTAACCTTTTTCAAGATATTTGCACTTAAAGTAATCGATGCAATGTGGTTTTAAATGGCAAATTTTGAAATTGAACATAGGTGGCTTTTGTGCATCCTATTTTACTAGGCGAATAAATATTTATACCCTTGAAATTGGACAGAATAGTTATATTCTTACGATTTATACCTGCAGTAAACTTAACTACGTTTGGTGAATTGAATTACCGCTATTTATTCCGAGTAATAGTTACCAGGGGAATAAATCAACGGAATAAATAACTAACTAGGCTCGGTGAATACGGGCCTTAATCAGAAGTAGCACGAAGAAAAAAGGTATTTATACCATTTTTACTTCCCACCTCTACTATGGTAGGGAAGTAATGGATTTAGTCCGAAAACAACATTTCGAGATTTTAACAGATTTTCACGTTTTGAGACCCTAGCAATCGTTTAAGACAATTTTCTGACTGATGTCTGTGTGTGTGTGTGTGTGTGTGTGTGTGTGTGTGTGTGTGTGTGTGTGTGTGTGTGTGTGTGTGTGTGTGGTCAATTTTTCGCCTTCGATATCTTAAGAACGGAACAACATACGGGCATGCCGATTGTTCTATTGTGTTTATCAGCCTTTAACTTAGATCTGATTAGATTTTGAGTCAAATCGGTTCAGTGGATCCTGAGATATTCAAAAAAACGTCCTCAATGTCACGTATTAACATAGGTAAAAAAAAATATAAATGAATTCTAGATGTTATAATATGAAAAAAATGTAAATATTTTTTTTCTCTAAAATGTATAGTTTTCGAGAAAAAAAATATTTTACTAAAAAAAATGAAAATTGTACGTAAATCAAGGTAACCATGATTTTTGCTATATTAAGCTAGCCATCAGTAGATCACTAAACAAAAAAGAGGGCCATGCTTTTTTCAAAGAATAAAAATTAAATTGTGTTTTAAAGACCACCAACAGCTAACGTTATTTGGGCCTAGTCAAAGAAAAAAAAAAAAAGAGTGTTTATTTTTTGCAAATATTTACTAGGTGGGAAGTATAGGACTGGTCATCAGTCGAATTTTTACTTTTATACATTCGCTACTTTGAGACTGTAACAACATGTTATCGATTCAGTAGTTCAAAGACGAAACTTTATTTTCTGTTTGTTACCTATATCACGCCTATAAGGGAGATTATAATTATGACAATTATAATTATGACAATAAAACCTCTATAATCATTAATCCTTACTAATATTATAAATGTGAAAGTAACTCTGTCTGTCTGTCTGTGTGTCTGTTACCTTTTCACGCCTAAACCGCTGAACAGATTTCAATAAAATTTGGTAAGGAGATAGATCACATCCTGAGGAAGGACATAGGCTACCTTTTGACTCGAAAAAAAAACCGGCTTCTCCCGAGTGAAAAAAATGGTCTCAGTGAACCGATTTCCAAATTTTTTTCACTGGCCGATAGGTGATTCTTTGCTTTAAAACTTTGGTTATAATAGTAATTGATCGGTCCGGCTTCGCCCGAGTGAAAAAAGTAATCTCAGAAACTACTGAACCGGTTCTAAAAATTCTTTCACTAATAGAAAGCTACAGTATCCCTGAGTGATATACGCAATATGTTATTTTGATTCTCGCGGAGGGGGGGGGGGGTAATAAATCATAAATTCTTATCTTTGGAACTACTAAACCGATTCTAAAAATTATTTCATTAATAGAAAGCTACGCAGGGAGGAGATTCTCGCGAGGGGGTACTCGCGGGGGGGGGGGGGCTAATAAATCATAAATTCTGATCTCTGGAACTACTAAACCGATTCTAAAAATTCTTTCACTAATAGAAAGCTACGTGCAGGGGGAAGATTCTTGCGGGGGGATAAAAAATTAACAATATACTAAATATATGTGAGCGGAGCAATGGATGACCGCTATTAAATCATAATTTCATACCACCTGGGTCCACTATAAATCATAAATTCATAGCACCCGGGCGAAGCCGGACCGGGCCGCTAGTTATTTATAAATTCAACACACAAATGTAAGTGCGGTATAGGAGCGCAGAGGAGCCTAGCTGCGTTAGTGTACTTCTGGCCCTTAAAAAAGAGAATCGAGGAAAACGAGCGGGTACTTAGAGGTGGCCGATTGTATTCAAATTCTACCCACAAAAGTGTCAGTAAAATGAGGTTCTTTATTAATCACAGTCCTATAGCTACTCATGCTGCACAACTGAAAACTCGACAGTATTAAAGTAAAAAAGTACCTAGTCTACAGTTAAAACTTCAACCGTTCTTTTTTTACAGAATAATTGTAAGAACGCTTGTGAAAGTAGAAGTCTGGAAAAATTAAGACGCCACTTTAATTTAATCATGTCGTTTATTATTAACTCACAAAAGTTTAAAATAACTTTTAAAATAGCGTGTTAAGTACCCGGCGTTCTCCAGCAGTCGTTTTTACGTAAAATTATAAAAAGATAATTATAAAGTAGGATTTTATCAGTGTTTATTTAAACACAAGATTTTTTTCAATCAGGGCAACCGCAGCGCTGCTTGATATATATTATTCACTACTTAACTGTTGTGAATATGGTGTAGACATGAGGGAATAAAAATCGTTATGATTTAGTTATTTATTTAATGTTTATTTTGCATTATTTAACTTGTTGCAATACGTCAAAAGAAACTAGGTCTTGAAAATTATAGAAGCAAAAAATATTTTTAAATACAGTGGCAAATCATACACCTTTGTTTTTATAACATGTTTAACTCGTGGTGACCCTAAAGGGTCACAAAACATACTTTCGAAGTAATTGAAATTACCATAAAATAATAATGAGATTACTTTATGATAATTTTTTTATGTCACAACGCACTGTACATAACTGAAAATTTTACAGCACATCAGAAAAAAGATGTTCAATGCTTTTTATGGCCTATCAAAAATATTATGATGCTGAATTTTTTATGGCCAATGAAAAAATATACTGTTGAACATTTTTATGGCCTATCGAGGAAATAATAAGTAACTTGGAATTCACTTACCCATATCATCATATGAAAAAACAATGAATGGCCTTATGGTTTATTAAATTTAATTTTAAATCATTGTACTGACGTATTTTTGACAGTAACATTTAAAAAAACCGGCCAAGTGCGAGACAGACTCGCGCACCGAAGGTTCCGCACAATAATAAAAATAAAGAGTTAGGTACAAAGTTTAAACTGTCATCAAATTATTATATAAAATTATTAAAGTTACAATGATTTATGGTCGAAACTTTATGAACTATATGAAAATAATGTAAATGTAGTTTGCATATATGAAATACAAATTAAGTTTGATTTTTAGCGTGACTTTTGTAGCATACATAATTTTCTATAATAAAAAGTGGCCGATTTTCTATCGATAACAATATGAATATTTAAAACGATAGAGAAATTAACATATAATTCAACATAATGAACCCATAAATATTATACGGTTTGATTTTTTGCGTGATTCATATTTTAATACACGTACTATTCTCAGGATTAATTAAATAAGTATAAAAAAACCATGAATGAAGTAAGTACATTCACACACAACATGTAGGTGTTACATGCAAATGTACAGTCAGAGATAAAAATAAATTCTGAATGGATCCTAGGCTCATTGAATTTTTAACTTCCCATTGGAAGCTATTGTAATGGGTCCGAAAATCGAAATCAAAATGTATAACAAATTTTTATGTTTCGAGGTCACTACACTATTTTTACACTATTTTTAGGAAGATGTCTCTGTGTGTGTGTACGTACGTACGTACGTATGCGTACATTTCTTTCTAAGACGAAATCTCGAGAATGAAAAATGATATCGACTACGTTAGGGTGCCAATCGACGCGTATTAACGTAAATATGATCTGAAAGAAATTTTTTCAAAATCGGTTCAGCCGTTCTTTTTCCTTAACCAAATAGACTCCAAAAAAGTAGATTTTACACAATATCTCGCGAATAAAAAATTATATCGACTTCGTAAGGGTGTCAATCAAGGCGTGTTAACGTCATTTTAATCCGACATAAATTTTATAAAAATCGGTTCAGCAGTTTTTTTTTTTTAATTATTGTTGAAAATAAATAATAATTATGTTTTAATGATTAAAATGATTACTTTTAAAATGATTACTTTTATTGTTATTAAATATTTATCAAACTGGGAAGTTCGTTGTGTGGACCTCAAGGTAGGGCATCGAGAACCGGCCATATTTTGAGAAACGGTTCTTTCGGTTCTGAACTTATACCAGAACCTGGTACCCGGTTCTTTCGGTTTTATTGGTTCTTAGCTATAAAACAGTAAGCAGATTATTTTTAATATTACTTATTTTAGAGTTTTGTTCATTACGAACATGATACAAGGGAAAGATCGTAAATTAAACAATAAATTCCATATCAAAGAATTATTTATTTTAAGAACAATAGTCTTTTTAAGTATTTTAATTACATACTTATCAAATAATCAGTTTTTTGCAAGAACCGTAAGAACCGAATTACCCGGGCTTTTATATTTAGGAACCGGTTTTTATTTTGCTTCTCGGAACCGGGAAAAACCGGTTCTTTTGGAACCGGGAAAAACCGGGTTCGATGCCCTACCTCAAGGGTCGTACTTTAGTCTTAATAAACGACCCGCCTCACGGCTTGTTTATTTATTTATTTCACCAATCAACAGAGCTAAGCTCCAATTACAGATGGTTACATAACATAGGCAATGATAAAGAAAATAGACAACGATAGAACAAAATACAACTTTAGATATTATTTGCATGCAATATTATTATTATTAAGTACACAATTAATATTGTTCTAGGATATTTTTTTACAAAGAGCCTTAGAAGAATGACGTCAAAGTCCCAGCACAATTATCCTAGAGAAATGACATAGTTTTTCGTTGAAGGTTCGTGTAAAATTACGACCGGAGACAAACATAGGCTACGTTTTACCCGTTTTTGGGTAATTTCCCCAGGTCTGGAAAGTACTGACTTAAGTAAGCTTTATACCCATCTGTAGTTTTAAGTTTATAAATTATAATGCTATTTTATAATTAAATGTATGGCATATGTGCATATCAAGTTGTAACTGTTTATGAACAAGTGTTGTTAATTGCAATTAATTAATCAAACGGTCAATTAATAACGTTGAGCGTCAACAACTGGCCTAATGGGGAGCACTTCAGTACCCATTACGTACAAGAATGTCATATATTTATATTTGGGGTCGCATAACAAAGCGGATTATGTCCGATTAATTTCGAGTAGGTGCACGTCACAATACCAATTCAGTTTATCATTTTTCACTACCATTGAAAAGAGACAGTATTGCCGTTGACATGTCTTCAAGCTTTTTTCTATTACAAGATGTGTCCATTGAAAATCATTCACTAATATCAAGTTTGACTTGAACTCAATTTCGTTTGATAATTGGCAGTGCTCTATCTATTCATTGAAACGAAAATTAGACTGCACTGGGCAATTCATGCGTCCACTGAACTAATATTCCATTTTGAAATGCAGGGTTAAATATTACTTGTAAAGGCCCATTTAGATTCTTGCTTGTTTTGAAGCGACAAATCGTATGCGATTTTCGAATGCGAGAATATTTATACGACACCCGCTTTCAATCGGTTACACGTGTCCGATAATCGTAAGCTCGCCTACGGTTTTGTTTAGATTGAGAAGAGAATTTCGTATAAAGAGTATCGTTAGCGAGTTCTCGTATTGTCTAAAAAGCTTCTCGTATGATATTTCGACAAGGTTATATGATAATCGTATAATTTTATCAGTTGACAGTGTGCCTGTGCTGTGTGGACACCTATCCTCGCCTCTCTACAGGTGGTAATTGAATCATGTTGCTTCCAGATAAATATGTCATTTGCGTTGGAGTCAAAATGTGATTATCGCCTCTCTATAGGATATAATCTCCTATATAATACGTTGTTCACAAAATGCGATTTTTAATCGCCTACGATTTCTCATCCCAAACGAAGGAGAAACAGTAGCGGTGCCAGAGGGTGGGCCGGGTGGTCCATGGGCCACCTTAAACTGTCTTGGCCCACCCTAGAATAATCCCCAATCTCTAGGTTATCTTTTAAATACGTTTTTAACCCTCGAAATTTCAACAATTTTTCTTATAAATTTTATAGAGTAATCTGGGTTAAAATTTTATCGAGCTCTGAAATTTTGGGAATAAAATATGTTATTGGCCCACCTTCAGATCACCATGCTCAACACTGGTCCACCCTAACAAAAAACCCTAGCGCCGCTACTGGCGAGAAACTCTCCTCGTCTAAATAGCCTTGATTCTCGTAAAGGTAAAACGTTTTTATACAACACAAAGGATAGTTTAAAAAACGCATTTATAAATGATATCAAAAATAAAATATCAACAATTCGATATAATCCCCTTTACCTTGTGGTCCCAATTATACCTACACTAATGCACTCTTAAGTATTTCCGTCAATTAAGATGATATCGACAATATACAAACGTATATAAAACAGCCACAATGTGGAAAGAAATTATTACAAGCAATTTATTCATTAATTATTGAAATGGAGAAATAATATTGCGCTGATTGTTTTTTTTATGCTGAGTCTATCACGTTGTAAAAATGTAGTTACACTTAAAAAAAGTCTGGATCTATTCGAATAATATGATTATTCGATGTTGAGTAGAACTGTCCACATTTAGTTATATATGCGATTATCTTCGACTGGACGTGACGTGATCTCGACATGCGTAACCGAACGGAAAAAACGAGGTTAAAAAGTTTCACTTAGAAATATTTTGTATAAAAGCTTTTTAAAACCTGCAAAGCTGTGCTGTGCAGTGTGCTATCGCTAGTGGAGTCAAGAAACTATTTTCAATCCAGGTATAATATATTTTAAACAATGTATACCGTAGGGCAGGGATCGGCAACTGGCGGACCGCGGAAGGTCAAAAACTGAACCACCAAATTTTTTTTGAATTATTTAAAAAATATTTTTTTGTACATTAGAAATCGTGTCCATCGTGATTATAATAAAATTAAGCAAAATCGCAGGATAGTGGACAATATAATTTGATTTATTAAATTAAATGTACGACGTTTCGTCTATAGATTTAGACTATTTCAAAAAGTACATTTAATTTAATAAATCAAATTATATTGTCCACTATCCTGCGATTTTGCTTAATTTTATTTTTTTGTACTTTCCGCTACGAAAGTTTTATTTTCGAGTGCTTTGTGGCAGTAACAAAGAGGTACATTTTGAAGAACCAATATCACTCAAAGATTAACGACCGCCCACCTTGAAGACACTCTTCGCATAAGCTGTTCCCCGCGTGAACCTAACTTTATAAATTCGACTGATGACCAGTCCTATACTTCCCACCTAGTAAATATTTGCAAAAAATAAACACTTTTTTTTTATTCTTTGACTAGGCCCAAATAACCTTAGCTGTTGGTGGTCTTTAAAACACAATTTAATTTTTATTCTTTGAAAAAAGCATGGCCCTCTTTTTTGTTTGGTGATCTACTGACGGCTAGCTTAATATAGCAAAAATCATGGTTACCTTGATTTACGTACAATTTTTATTTTTTTTAGTAAAATATTTTTTTTCTCGAAAACTATACATTTTAGAGAAAAAAAAATATTTACATTTTTTTCATATTATAACATCTAGAATTCATTTATATTTTTTTTTACCTATGTTAATACGTGACATTGAGGACGTTTTTTTGAATATCTCAGGATCCACTGAACCGATTTGACTCAAAATCTAATCAGATCTAAGTTAAAGGCTGATAAACACAATAGAACAATCGGCATGCCCGTATGTTGTTCCGTTCTTAAGATATCGAAGGCGAAAAATTGACCACACACATACACACACACACACATACAGACATCAGTCAGAAAAAGATCTTAAACGATTGCTAGGGTCTCAAAACGTGAAAATCTGTTAAAATCTCGAAATATTTTTTCCGGACTAAATCCATTACTTCCCTACCATAGTAGAGGTGGGAAGTAAAAATTGACTCAAGACCGCAAATGTAATTTCTCCCATTGATTTTTGAATACAATTATGTATTTCATATTATTTTGTGAGTGAAATTTAAATAAAAAATTAGTATGAGTTGTTTTTTTTTTTTTTGGACCTCGATAAAACTTTTCAACAGTATCCGGACCCCACCTATAATTACTTGCCGACCCCTGCCGTAGGGCGTAGATTATTATTGTTTCTTCTTAGTGAAGGCTCAGCACGCTTTGCTCTTTGTTAGTGACCGGCAGAAGGATATTCTACTGAGATATGTTTGAATGGCAGATAAGGAGTAGAAATTTGGTTTTCAACATACATATAAATAGAAAATCACAAAACACTTACTGAAATCAATAAGAAGTCGTCCATATCCTTGTCTTTGGTAGGGCGGCAAGGTCAAAATGCAAGACACATTGTAGTTCAAAAATGAATTTTTCTCCTGGAAAAAAAAATCAAATTTTAGAAACGTTTTAACATAATAAATATTAAGAAAGTTCATTATCAGTGGAAAAACAAACTTAAGAGTATGTAACAAGAAGTGCAATGAACAAAAAAATTTCAAATTTGGGAATACCATATTTGGGGATCGAGTCCTGCTGGATAAAACTAAGATATACCAATAATTAATTGATTCGGTCTTGTACAGGGTGTTTTATAAGCAAAGTTGTAAAAATTTCCTAAGACCACCAAGAATAAAGTAGGTATGTACTTTTATTTTTTTTTTACTAAGAAAAGTTGTACATAGAATGAAATTTTATAACCCGATACCAAATTTCAGAACTTTCAAAAAAAAAATATCGTTAATATTGTGTTGTTTTCGTTGTATCGTTCAAAATAAAATACGATTTATTTAATTTCAATTTTTTTTATATTTCTGTACTTAATTCGGTATGGGGTCAGAAAATTGCATTCTTAGTGGAATTTTTTCATAGTTTGAAAAATAAAGGTACTTTATTCTTGTAGTCCAGTCACGAGAGGAAGTCCACCTTGCGTTTGGTGCAGCAAATGATTTTATTTTTTTGTGTCCTCAAGCATATTTAGGAGATGTCAAATTCAAGTTTGCGACCTCTAAAACAGGGCGGGGGAGTTTTGGTGAGCTAAAAACCACGATTTTTTTTGCACTTTTTTCGATTTCTTGCTTATAATATGGAAACGGCTGGTCCTATTGAAAAAATGGTCCTATTCAAAATTAAAGGGCACAAAATTTACTTCAAAATACACTAGTCAAATATGTTTATATTCCCATTTTTACCGGCTCTACAGAACTTAGAAAATCGCCAAAATTTACCAAAATGAAAAAAAAGCATTTTTTCAAGCTTTTAACTATTGAAAAACTCGAATAGCCTATAACCTTCCTTAATAAACGGGCTATCTAACAAAAAAATTTTTTTCAAATCGGACTGGTAGTTCCTGAGATTAGCGCGTTCAAACAAAAAAAAATAAATTCTTTTTTTGTTTGAACGCGCTAATCTCAGGAGCTACAAGTCCGATTAAAAAAAAATTTTTTTTTGTTAGATAATCCGTTTATTAAGGAAGGTTTTAGGCAATTCGAGTTTTTTTAAATTCAATCTTAAAGGGGGTAAAACGGGGGTGTAAGATTTTTTGTTATTCCAAAAAATCTTACTCCCACGTTTTACCCCCTTCGGGGTTAAATTTAAAATAAACTCGTATATCCTATAACCTTCCTCAATAAACGGGCTACCTAACAAAAAAAAATTTTTTTTTTAATCGGACTTGTAGTTCCTGAGATAAGCGCGTTCAAACAAAAAAAGAGTTTATTTTTTTTTGTTTGAACGCGTTAATCTCAGGAACTACCAGTGCGATTTGAAAAAAGTTTTTCGTTAGATAGCCCGTCTATTAAGGAAGGTTATAGGCTATTCGATTATTTTTTTTAATTCAATTCCACAGGGAGTAAGCCGTGGATATGTAGGATTTTTTGTTATTACAATAAATCCTACACTCTCGTTTTCACTCTTTGGGATTGAATTTTTAAAAAACTCGTATAGGGTCTCATTGATTAGTACTTTGCTTCTTTTACAGACTGGTAGTTCCTGAGATTAGCGCCTTCAAACAGAAAAAGAGTTTATTTTTTTGTTTTGTTTTTCTAAGTTCTGTAGAGTCGGTAAAATCGGAACAAAAACATATTTGACTAGTGGATTTTGAAGTAATTTTGTGCTCTTTAATTTTGAATAGGACCATTTTTTCGATAGGACAAGCCGTTTTTATGTTATAAGCAAAAAACCGAAAAAAGTGCAAAAAATTCATGGTTTTTAGCCCAGCAAAACTCCCCCGCTCTGTTTTAGAGGTCGCAAACTTGGATTTGACATCTCCTAAACATGTTTGAGGACACAAAAAAATAAAATCATTTGCTGCGCAAAACGCAAGGTGGACCTACCTTTTTAAGCTCTCGTGACTGGACTATTGGTGATTTTTACATCTTATGCTTATAAAACACCCTGCAGCAGACTGAATCAACAAATTTTTGGTATACCTTAGTTTTACATCAAGCGTTTCTTCTGGGGAACACATTTTATAATTGAATGAAATAAAGAGTTTATTATTATTATTAACAATTAATGCTATTCAGAAAATTTTTTGTTCATTACACCTCTTGTTACATCTGTCCTGGGACACACTGTATAAAAACAATCTCTTAGTAATAAAAAAGCAGTTCGTAGAAAAACAATCCGATGGCGCTAAATGGATTTGATGGAATGCTAAGTGACAACACAATTATGTATTTGTATTATAAGTATCCGGGATTTAAAAACTGTGTTTCAACTTAAGTGTTTTAAACTTACATAAAATCCGTAACATTATCTCTAGACTTTTGTATATAGAAGTTGTCGAATAGCTACCAGTTAAAAATTTAGGGATGACCATTCTTCTTTAAATTTAAAATACAGGCCGCAATAATTTGATCACATCACACATGTAAGTAAGCTCATTAGTGTTGCCAGTTGTTAGATTTTTTACTTCCCACCTCTACTATGGTAGGGAAGTAATGAATTTAGTCCGAAAAAAATATTTTGAGAT
The DNA here is from genome assembly GCA_039654895.1 of Mongoloraphidia duomilia. Taxonomy (NCBI): domain Eukaryota; kingdom Metazoa; phylum Arthropoda; class Insecta; order Raphidioptera; family Raphidiidae; genus Mongoloraphidia; species Mongoloraphidia duomilia. The sequence goes on along the minus strand of CM077517.1, from coordinate 10,304,345 downwards.
TTTAACAGATATTCACGTTTTGAGACCCTAGCAATCATTTTCTGACTGATGTCTGTATGTGTGTGTGTGGTCAATTTTTCGCCTTCGATATCGTAAAAACGGAACAACATACGGCCATGCCGATTGTTCTATTGTGTTTATCGCAGCCTTTAACTTAGATCTGATTAGATTTTGAGTCAAATCGGTTCAGTGGATCCTGAGATATTATAAAAAACGTTCTCAATGTCACGTTAACATTGGTAAAAAAAAATATAAATGAACTCTAGATGTTATAATATGAAAAAAATGTAAATATTTTTTTCTCTAAAATGTATAGTTTTCGAGAAAAAAAATAATTTACTAAAAAAAGAAAATTGTACGTAAATCAAGGTAACCATGATTTTAGCTATATTACTAGCCATCAGTAGATCACCAAACAAAAAAGAAGGCCATGCTTTTTTTCAAAGAATAAAAAAACAGTGTTTATTTTTTGCAAATATTTACTAGGTGGGAAGTATAGGACTGGTCATCAGTCGAATTTTTTCTTTAAGGTCAAGTAATTTGAAGCATATCTGTAACTATCGACTTTAAACTTCAGGGACCAGGGTGCAAAATCGTCATCTCAAAAGCAGGATACAACATTTTGATACCTACTATGCTAGTTTATAATAAAAAAGGACATCCCTATCGGATTCGTAGGTGCTATATGGATGTCTAGAATATGAATTAGATACACAACGCTATAATAATAAACAACACACAAATTTCGATAAAACTTGAGAGTAAATGTTTCAGAGCCGGTTTAAGAGCTTGATAATTTTATCAATGAACAGACCATATTTTATATAACGTACTGTTAACTTTTTTCCGCGGTTATGCTTGCATGAAAGTTGATTTTATCCGCAGATTTCGTCGCTCAAGTCTTGGGTTTCACGGGAACCATCTCTTAAGTAATTAGGTAAAAAGTACCACACACAATAAAATTTAGATTCTAAATTGATATTATATTTTATCAAAATCGGTCCCGCCGTTTTCGAATTGATGTTAATTAAAAGATAGGCAGATAAAATGGTGCTGTTGACGTTTTCCCGGACCTGCAAAATAGTAGATTTTCAAAATTGTGTCTCTGGCGTAGTTCTGGTCCAGCCAAATTAAACTAGCTACCTCTTACTGTTTGTGTGATAGAGCAGACGGACGGACGGACATCGTAGGCTTAGTAATAGGGTTCCGTTCAGAGATACGGAATCCTAGTACGGAACCCTAAAAAAGAACTAACTTCCCAACGGAGAGTGCACATTAAAACATTTTTACAACATATTATTATATCGGGTGCATTTTGGCTGTTGATGGTTTTAAAAACTCTTTTGTACTGTCAAAGGTGGAACGTTACTCAAAAATTTAGATGATGTTGAGCCGGCTCTGTTAAGGTTTATGTAATCTCAGTGGGAGGTCTACAAACCATTAGTGCTAGATAAATGATAACTTTTTACTAGTTTGACATGACTATAAAAGTCAAATATGTTGTACATTACTAATTTAAAAAGTTCCTCAAGCATTGCTACCTGCACTTGATTGTTAAATACTCGGTGACAGAAATGCATTTTAACTCGTTCTATATAAACTGCGAATAATCACATGAATATGAGAAAATAATGCGTTCGATCAATTTGCTACGTGCAGAGGCGGATTAGCAGTCTTGGCCGCCCTAGGCGGCTAGGCCGTTCGGCGTTCAGTACTTGCCGCCCTTTTCTGCTTAGAAATGTGAAGTTGTACGAAAATCGTTGCGTTCGGTTCAAGCCGCTAGAAATATTTTATTTCTGAGTTTGGAGATTTACATACATATTATTATGTAGAATCAGACGCGGACAGTTATAAGACCATATAGAGTTTTCTCAGTGCACGCCGCCGCACCGCACTCGCAAATGTTGAGCTAGATAGCGGGCACTAGCTGCCGCCGGCCGCGAATTCGCCGCCCTAGGCCTGGGCCTAGTCGGTCTTACGGAAAGTCCGTTACATGGCTACACGTGTATCTAAAATTTTACAACAGTCGGAACTTATAAAAGCAGCGCAAAGACGAAATTTAAGCAGCAAATTAGTACATACACAAGTGTAATGTATTAGAATTCGAAATATCGACAGACCATACTTTATAAAATATTCACAAGGCTACAGGTTAAATAAAAGGCTAAAGTAAAAATGTAGTAGTGGAGCTTTCATCTACCAAACACTTTTTAGTAGATATAATATCGATATTTTATAGTCAAACAATTGGTTAAGCTTCTTAACAGTTTAAATGAACTAAAATATATAGTTCTAGCTTAGGGCTATACACATAATATATTATTTAGTTCAGAAGTTTCTAAAAATAGATTTTAATATAACATTTCCTTAAACGGCTACACCATAATATTAACAAATATTATTGATCTGTGCTTGCATTTTGCAATCAATTCTGTTTACAAATTAGTTAAATATCTTTTCTTTGCAGAAATAGAAAAACCTAGATGTTTTTTTCATTTTAAGGGGTTACGTACCCAAAAAGTCAAATGGAGAGAGAGGGCGAGAGAGAGAGAGAGGGGAGGGAGAGAGATAGGGATAGTGAGAGAAAGAAGGAGAGAAAGAGAGGGAGGGAGAGAGGGAGAGAGAGAGGGTGGGAGGGAGAGATAGGGAGGGAGGGAGAGAGAGGGAGGGAGGGAGAGAGGGAGAGAGAGGGAGAGAGAGAGGGAGAGAGAGAGAGGGAGGGAGAGAGAGAGAGAGGGAGGGAGAGAGAGAGAGAGGGAGGGAGGGAGGTAGCGAGAGGCTTCTCTCGTATTATGGAATAAGATAGAAAGTTGAATACCAATGTAAATACTCTTCATAATGCTATACGATGATTTTCCTTTTCGTATGGCATCTTTAAAATTTTGCTCTCGGTGCGCGAGTCTGACTCGCACTTGACCGTTTTTTTTTAATTTATTTTTCACCGAAATACAGCCGTTGTTTAACTGCAACAGATGATATCTCAATGAAGAGTCATCAGTCACTGAATCAGTCGGTTTTGTTTTATATAAATATGTAGATTATACGTTAAAAATACATGTGCATCTTCAGACAACACATTTTATTATGTTCCTAAATTTTAATAGAACAAAAAGGACGTTCTATAACCGTCTCTTAATAGCACCAGCAAAAAACTGTTTCTTCTTTTACAATCGGCGGAAATATTTCGCATAGCAAAGCAGACCAAAGTTTTGTACTATATTCATTAGGGTTGCTCAACCGTTTTAACTCTTACTTTTATCATAATTTGCCTCGAAACTGAGCCCATATTCAAAGCGTATTACGAATGGCTTACTTTTGTTTTTACGTAATAAAAGTAGATAGTGTTACATATTTGGGAATACTTATTATTTTTTAACAAAATACGGAACTTGACAAACTTTTTAAGGTTAATTATTCGTTAATTTCAAGAGTTGGAAACAATAATATTTTATCAACTAAACTGATGGGCCGTCATTAAAATCGGTTAAACCGCTCAACAGTAAATTGGACATAATAAAAACAAAATCTTGGTGCACTACTTTTTGGTCCGTCTGTTTATTTTTAAATTATAAAGAGTAAGACAACGTTTTTATATTATTTTATTTTAAAAATTTCTAAAAATAAACTCAGTGAAACCAAACGGATATCCGTGTTTTGTAACTCAAATGCGGTTACTGGTTTCTAACTATCGTGGATTTAGAAAAAAAAATAGATTGATTGATATTTTAAATTGGCACAGTAACTAATACAATGTTTGTCATCGGACAGCGTTTCCTAAACTTTTTAGCCTACGGATTCCTTAGAGATTAGCAAAAGTGCCGTGAACCACCATTGAAATAAAACAGAGTAGGTAATTTATTCATTAACTTAAAAATTTCTCAAGTTATTGAGATAGGGAATAAAGCATCGTTTAATAGGGCATTAAATTTTCTACGCATCCTAGACGCATTTTTTTTTATTCGGTATGGAAGGTACTCGTAACACGTGTCAAAAACAATTAAAACTCTATGATGATTTCAGCTTTGACTGCCTATAACTTTTCAATTTTTAAAGATATTGATATAAGAAGTACGATTTAGGGTGTTCTTTTCTTTATGAACTTATGTATTTTCAATTTAAAATCCATAAAGAAAATAATATAGTTTTAATTGATGCGTGATTTTCAAACTCAAAAAATTCCATGAAGAATATTAAAAAAACAGTGGGACGTGTATTTTGCAGAAAAAATTCTGCTCTACAATTTTTGCCCTATGATATTTTTTTATCCAAGTAACGGTTTAGAAGGTAAATGAGGAAAACTCAAAACGGGTCCGTTCCAGAAATAGTTTTGTCAACCAAAAGGGGACGCTCCATCCACGATATAGATGGCAGCTTTTTATTACCTTATTTCTAACCCTTCTTAGCATTAAGTTTCAAAAAAATCCATCGCAGTTATATGAATTATTTCTCCTAAAAATTTAAAATGCGTGGAATGATACATCGGGTTTTAAATGCAGTGAGATTTTTCTAACTGCTCGCACCAATCCAATTCTCGAGATTTTTCGTTCGGTCAACGCGAGAAGAGAGCTCCGGTACAACAATCTCTTACCGCGTGTCATCGAAGAACACGGTTAAACAGAGCCAATCGGTTGCTATGCCATAATATGTGCAGTCTCAATGCGTACCTACACCTCTCTTAGGTTGATGATGTTGTTGGAATGCAACAAGAAATATGAAACGGATGCAGCAGGCGGTAATCGCAGTATCCACATTTATTTTATGGCCCTCAGTTGTCGAACGTCTATAATTTACAAACATTCATTCACAATTTGCATCTTTTTTTCTCATTACTTTGCATTTTTAAACAAACAGCACAGTACGAGTGAAAATATTATAGGAAATTTGGATAGATTACAGTAAAAATGGACACGGCACTATACAACAGTTAGTTATCGGTTATGATTTGACCCTCTAATATCTGACCATTCTCTATTCCGGAACTGGTTTCGATATTTTGTTCTTAGTTCCGATATTCCGGAATTAGTTCCAATAAGTATCGAGAAAAGTAGGTATACAAAAATACTATCCACGTTGAAGAAACATGTCTTTTTTAAAATCGGAATATGTTTACATATCCTATTGATATAGAAAACGCTGAATGAAACTTCAAGTCAGAAATTCGCAAACAAGCAAAAAAATCAACATTATCGAATAGTAGGTAATAATTTAGGACATTATAGAATATTAAACTTAAATTACGGCCAACTTCCTGATCGGCAAATTAAGCAAAAAAGTTATAAGAAGTATAATTCTAAACAAAAATGTGTTAATTTTTAATCGTTTCTTTAATAATTTCCGAAAATATAGGTAATTTCTTCAGTTCCGGAATTGATGTTTTAAAATTTTGTCCGAAATTCAGGAATTGCGAAATTTCGGAATCCCAGTATGGAGCTCTATAGTTATGATATAAGTAATCATATTTTTTAATTCTTATATTTTTTAACGTTTTTCAGATATTGAAATCTTGAAAAGGACAAACATTTTGTGCCGAAGCGTGTGGTGTCTTTTGCATCTTAACCTGCCTACCCTTCATACCGTAGTGTGCAGACTACAGATACAATATATTATGCCCAAAAATTAAAAAATTTAACTCTTGTGCCGCCGGCACAACCGCCTGTCACTAGACGACACATACTTAGGCGGCACTAGTGCCGCCTACTTTATATGTTATTTTATGCTCTGCATCTAGATGTCTGAACAATCGAGACAATCGGCTAAAACATCTAGTATCGCGCATCAGTCATCACTACCTTCCGAATGCTATAGTTTAAACCTTTCACTATTGGGATCCGTCAGATAGGTGGAGCTTAAAAAACATGGCGCAGAGGGGGGGAAATTTCATATACGGGGTATACTTTTGGGTGTAATTTTATGATTTTCAAAGTGATAAGAAATGATACATATAGGTGCAATTTGTGATTGGGCCGGTACGAATCCTAAACAAAGGAATTTTGTTGAAGGAGAACGGATTCTCAAAGCCGGGCATATTATCAAATGTCGGAAATATAACGAGAAAAATGCATGCAAAATGAACTGTCAAAAGCAGTAATCTTTACGACATATTGCTTAAAAACATCAAAATTAAAAGAAAATCTCCACGAAATTAATCATCCGCGTTCAATGCGCCTTTAAGGCTGGGTTTTAATGTAAACACATAACTGCAACATAATAAGTTATATTGTAATAAGTGGGTAAGTTACTAACCTCAAAATATTTGTATACAAAATTAATCCTATAAATTTGTCAATCATCAGGGATTCAACTATTGTAGTGCAGTATGATAATAAGTATATCTTATTATTAATATAAAATATTTTTTTAATTCATAAATACAGTTTTTCCACATTTCATTAGAAAATAATTCTCTGTAAAGTAAGTTTTACAAGGCAATAACTGATAGTGTTTAATGTCATAATATTAGAAAACGTCGCGAATTCCATTTTCGATAAACTTTTTGTTTATTTTACTTGTTTTATATTTGTAATAAACAATTTCACGATAAATTTGCACTGTTAGCATGTAAAATTTTCCCTCGTTTTGAGTACAATTTTGAGCCACCAGATGTCATATGTTCATTTGACGGATCCCAATAGTACATCATTCGTTCGATGAATTTTCGAATACTTTAACTAAATGAACACTGCACTTCATGAAATAGCTATTAAGTATACTTACGTCTCACAGAAATTAAATATAATTTCACTTGACCGGACGCTTGGAAATCCTATTAGGTTGCGAGGTGCCATGATTATTCACAAGGAATTTTGACGTCGTTTTAAAGTATTTCTGGACAACTGAATGCATCAATGGCCAGACAAGAGAAGTGCAGTGCTTCGTGAATGAACAACAGGAAAAAGCAATTTGAATATGAGTTGACGAATCAACACGCTTTCACAACAAAGGATTTCCTAACAACGTGCATCCTTATACAGCTTTCCGGTGTTCAATACTGTATTTCGTAACGGAGAAAATATTGCAGATATTTTACAGCGTCATATCTTATGATCACAAGACGAAATGGCTGATGTCTGATTTTTTACAAAATTAGATTAAGTGCTCGTTCAGACACGGCGGAATTCACGCGTTTTGAACCGCGGTAAATTATGCTGTGTTCAGACAGCCGCGGTGACCTTGAAGATATACAAGAGAGGGGCGAGATTACATACACCTCATTCCAAAGATGTAAGTCGAAGAAGCAATCTAAACTAATATTATAAAATTGGTAAATTCAATAGAAGCACTACTGGGTATCGATCGATGTGTTCGTATATATAGTAACGCGTCTACAAAGTCCACATCATGAGAGAGTCATGTTTTTAATGATTTGTACAGAAGTCAATAACTTTAATAAAAATAAACTAAATCGTAACTTAGTCTGTAATTGTAAAGTTCTAAGGACTATAAGAGCGAATTTTCCGTTTTCATAATTTTTTTCTTGTTTTTCAAATTTCAATCTATCTATATCTATTTGTTTGGTTGAACGCGCTAATCTCAGGAACTATAACCAGTCTGATTTGAAAATTATTTTTTTTGTTAGATAGCCCATTTATCGAGCATGGCTATAGGCTATATAATATCACGCTACGACCAATAGGAGCGGAGCATCAATGAAAAATGTTGCAAAAACGGGAAGAATTATTCCTTTTAAGAGCTTCCGTTGCGTGCGCTGCGTAAACGGTTAAAGTTACGCAAAAATCATGTATGACGGAATTGTTCCCGGAAGGTTTATATATACAGCGAACGAGCGTAGCGAGTGAGTAATGTAATTATAATATTCAAGCGAACGAGCGAAGCGAGTGCGTAGTCTATTTATAATATTCAAGCGAACAAGCGAAGCGAGTGAGTAGTGTATTGCACCCGGGCGAAGCCGGACGGGGCCGCTAGTTAATCACAATAAAAACATGTTTGCTAAAAACTTGACGATACACCCACGCTTACAAGTATTACCGTGAGCTTTTGATCGTTTACTATCCTGTTGTTCATATAGATTATTATAGCGTTATCATAGTAGGTACCTACGTCAAATACAAGTATCTGCAGTTTCCAGATTTTAATCCAAAAGGTGACGAAATTAGTGGCATAATCGAATTTCCAACTATTGTCAAAAGTAATAAATTCAAAATACGAACTAGTTCTAGATTCTGATCACGTATCGTGATTAAGATAGCGGTGACCTTTAAAAAATTTCAATAATGTTGTAAACAAATTAAAAACTTAATTTTGATAGTAGATTGGAATCAAACAGCTACATTACAAAATCTAAAATCTTTTTTAATATACATATTCAAAATGGTTTAGATGTTGCATTATTCGCATTATTAGAATACGATGATGATATGCTTCATCAATCAATGCCATGACACATAAATAGAATGATGGCCTCATGATTTCTATGGATGCTCCTTACATCAAATCGTGGTCAAGAAGAATGGGATAATCTGTTCCGTCTGCATTATCTGACTTATACTTTCACGGTATTTAGCTGTCTCTATATTGAAGATGTGTATAATGCTATACAAATACCAAATAAAGAAGAAAGAATGGCTATTTCTGTTCGGCCAATATTATGAGTCACAGTCGGAGAATGGCTCAACGGACAGCCTATGACAGTGTTACGATGACGTAATCAAAACCAAATGAATGTTACAATCTAAAGCACCGTTACACGTTCAGGTTAACAGGTATTTTGAAAAGAACTTCGTCAAGTGAACCAATACAATTTAATTAATGTTCTTAAAATTTATATAATATCACAAAGTTAATATTAAGTAGGTATTCAAAATCTATATGTCAATTGTTTGTTCGAAATTTTTAATTTATTTATTATTTTTTTTTAATTTATTAATTATAAAGCATGATGGCATAATGTCATTACCATCATTGTACAATGTACATATATCAAGCTCTAATATATGCTAAAATTAACATAAACCGCTTTGAAAACCATTTTGACTACCATATAGGTGTAACACCAGATCAAAAAACGCAATATGCCTACCTCATAAAAGGCTTAATTTGTTCCAAACTGCCCCAGATTATATGGCCAAAAAGATGTATAACACGCTGACAAAATCAATTCAGGTCTTACCTGTAAAAAACTTTGAAAAAAACTTAAAGACATTATTTAAACAGAACTGTTTTTATGACACAGATGCATTTTTTAATCATAGTTTTTAACTCTGTCTTTTGACGTTTTGTACCCACAATATGTGATTTTCAAATAAATTTATCTTATCTTATTATACAATATACATTCCTTGATAAACCAACCTGTTAGGAGTGAACACTATCATAATAAAAACACGGTCTTAAATTTATTTTATTTTTTTTATTGTTAAAATTGACTTTTCGTTGTTTCACTTATTGTTATTGTATTTTTAATTATTGTAAATAAATATTTATTCCGCCAACTCAGAAAACAGTTTTGTAACAATATGAATGGTTACATGTTAAAAAAACATTTTTTAACAAGGAAAGTCTTCAGTTTTTTCTTAAACTGTCGAAAATTAGTAACATTTTTTATTTCGTTACGAATAAGATTGAATAACTTGGTACAACCATATATACTTTTGCTGTACGCCACTATTCATCAACTGACATCGAAATACAAATAAATGAATGAATTGTGGATTATAGACGCTCGACAACAGTACAAATAAATAATGAAGGGAAAATGTACGTTTCAATCATCGGTCACAATCTGAAATTTGAAAATCGGACAGAGTCGACTGTAATGAATTTAAAAGTTTTCCAGAATAATTTTTGATCATATACATCCAGCTTAAGGTACGTACCACATATACATAATTTAAAATATGAACGATACGAAATTCCAAGAAATGCTGTGCGTTTGTATTAACGGCCAGCTAATAACAGTTTGCACAAAGGGTTCGGTGCAATGGACGATACGGTAACCACATTTGACGCCCCTAAAGCCCTCCCATCAGTACATAGTTCCGTGTGTCTTTATATATATCTGTGGTCATAAGGCAAGATCACTTAAGTTGGATATTTCCCCCTATATTTAGATAGAATTTTATTTCTACACCAACTCTTAATCTAAACTGTAATTCAAAATGGCTTGTTTAATTCTTCAGTGAAATGTGTGGGTTACTAGTAAGTAGCAGTGTTGCCAGTGCTAGGGAAATTTCCCTAGATCTAGGGAAAATTTGGGTATGTGAGGGAAAAAAGGTATTTTTCGATAATCTGAGGATTTTTTCTAGGATTTGCATCAGATGCCAATTATGAATTTTTATTATTTTTTTATCGATTTGACACAAATAATACTAAAAAGTTAGGTTGCAGTATAAAATATGAACCCGAACATTCATATTTTGGCTAGATCTCCTACAATTCAGTGAATTTAGTGTACAGATTTATTCCGTGCCTTTATTATCATTTTTCTTACGTGGCTGAATTAGAGAAGAAAATAACTGTAAGAAATTAGGATATCGCTCAAACAGTAGAACTAAAAAATAACCTCAAATCTGAAATAAAATATTTTTAGGAAAATTCTTATTTTTTAAGGTAAATTCTAGGTAATTTTGAAGCTATGAGATCTAGGGAAAATCTGGGGAATTTCACTACGGAAATTAAAGTTTTACACCTGGAAATTGTAGTCATTGACTAATATAGTTACTAACAAGCTGGAGCGGAAAAGCAATAAAATACTGTAAAGCATACCCGTTTTTAGATTTTTCTATTCATAAAAACTGTGCCTCTTATATTGCATTGTATATTTATAGTCTCTGCCTACAATTTCCGAACTGAACTATATTATGTCTATAATTACTACACGAGCGTTGCACATGACTACTGCAGTGTTGCAGGCGTCCCTTTTTTTAACGATTTATCCGGCCAAAATATACATCGTCCGATTTTTTATAAACCATTACTTTTTTCGTTGTAAATTGAAAAATAATGATCTCACATAAGAATATATAAGTAATGAAAAGTACATGTAACACTAGGGATTTTCTCCCTGGTGCTACATGCCCGGCTTTCGGGGTCGAATGTCTGGCCCAAATGGATTGTTAAGTCCAGCTATACCCAATTTTTTATTTAGCAACACTACATACAAATTAAATTAATTGATTGAAATTTTTTTAAATGTGGCATGTGATACACCAAATTAATCAGAAAAATAAGCAGAATTCGAATATCTAAAAATTCAAAATGGCGTCCATAAGAAAAACCAAAGTCTATGTCAATATCTCATTATGTATTGGATGTAAAAAAATTAAATCTACGCCACTGAAAAGATTTTAAAAAGTTATCAAAAAATAGAAAAATAGAAATTTTCAGATATCTTCATAAATAAAAAAATTATGGCCTGTTTTCAAAAACGGCAATTTTCACTATGTTCTAAATAAATCCATAGTCAAAATTCAATTGTTTTTTCGACGAGACGTAAACGAGCACATAATTCTGCACTACTTTGCCCATTTAACCGACTTTCTATCTCCACTAATAACAAAGATACCCATGTTAGCCAACGTCGCCGTGGACACCCTGTATAACGCGCGGTTCTATTTTCCGGCGATCGAATGGCGGCAGCCGCGCGGATTGACGATCCGCGCGAATTCCGCCGTGTCTGAACTAGCCTTAAATGACCAATGATTAATTAAACCCTAATTAATTTAACCCTACCCTAGCACTGGCATTGCCAAGTTGGGTAGGTTAAATTCCGAAGAATTTTGTATAAAAATTGTGTTGTATGTATATTTTTGGAATAAATTTATTTATTATTATTATTATTATTATAAACCGCCATTAACGTTATTTATAACTATAAATCTGACATAAGCCATTTTGTTTTATAACGGATATACTTATTATATTAACAATAGCACGTGTTGTAAGTACCTCTGCCAACATTTGGATAATCAATTTTTAATAAATTAGAAAGATTTAGAATTCTGATAAAATTCAGATTGGGGTTTGGCCACAACGATTAAAAATGGCGGATTTCATTATTAAACCAACCAATCAGAATTTGGCGTGGTTGCATTTTCATTTCAAAGAATTCAGAAAAAAATGGGTGGATCTATTGAATTAATACGATCTTTAATTAAGATAGAAATGACAAGGTTCGTCGCAATGTTAAAAAAAAAATGGCAGAATTAATCTTTAGTCACAGAGCCGATGAACATTTGTGTGGTTAGAATTTAATTTCGGAGAATTCACAAACAATGGATGGATTTTAACATCATTAGTTGAATTTAATAACAAGAATTTAAATCCAATATAAAAAAATTCGAGTCGCAGTGCAGCACCTTGCCAATAAAAAAATTTTCTCAATTCTGTAACCATCTTTGTATATAGTACCTATATTCTACACCAGGGATGGCGAACCTTTTCACATCTTCGTGCCAATTAAAAAAAAATGTTTAATATGGCCATGACGTGCCAACAAGCATCTAAAGAAATTTAGTTATTTAAACGTAGATGAAAAGAATAAATTATTTCGACAATGCATGTCATATTACTATGTTTTTTCGGCAGCATTTAGCATATTTTTATTTATTTTGATTGTGTACTCAATCAATGGCATGCCGACAACATTCTGTTGCGTGCCACCTATGGCACGCGTGCCAATGGTTCGCCATCCCTGGTCTATACCCTTCAGTAAGTAATTCACTATCTGCAAACTCTATACAGCTTTCATAAATTTGATAAGTCCGGCCCTGCCTATACACATTTTAGGGCACATTTTAATATCTACTAAATTTACATTAAAAAAAATTTTAAGGAAGGAAGTTTGGAAGCAAAAAACTTTTCGAGAAAATTTTCAGTCGCATAAAAGATCCAACGTCAATTGGTCGCGTCTGTCTTGAGGTGACACCCGTGAATTATTTATCATTACGGTAAATTTGCATGTGCTCAGTATAGCATTTTTTTTGTGGTCTGTTATACAATATATTATTATGTAACGTGAGTACGTGCAAATACTGTAAAATATTTAACCAGTAATATTCAACCATTTGCTCCTACGGCTTGGCATGCAATACATACTACCGATTGTCAAGTCAACTGTACAATCAAATTCAGTAAGTTAAAATTTTATATTACATTTTGAAGGGTCACTTTCTGGTTGCCTGCAGTGCATATGCGTTACATAATTTAACTTCTCAAATAAAAGCGTTACCAATAAATTAATTTAACAAGCCGTGAGGTGGGTCGTTTATTAGGACTAAAGTGCGACCCTTGAGGTCCACACGACGAACTTCCCAGTTTGATAAATATTTAATAATAATAATTAAATTAGATATTACACAGAAAAATAATCATTTCAATCATTAAAACATAATTATTATTTATTTTTAACAATTAAAAAAAAACGGCTGAGCCGATTTTTATAAAAATTTATGTTGGATCAAAATGACATTAACACGCCTCGATTGACACTCTTACGAAGTCGATATAATTTTTTATTCGCGAGATATTGTGTAAAATCTATTTTTTGGAGTCTATTTGGTTAAGAAAAAAGAACGGCTGAACCGATTTTGAAAAAATTTCTTTCAGATCATATTGAATGAATTGTAAATTATAGACGCCCGATTCAGATCATATTTACGTTAATATGCGTCGATTGGCACCCTAACGTAGTCGATATCATTTTTCACTCTCGAGATTTCGTCTTAGAAAAAAAATGGATCACTCACGTGTCTGTCTGTCCGTCCGTCCTATTTCACCCCCCCTCCCTTATCTCCGAAACTACTTAGCCTAAAATTTTGAAAAAAATAGGGAATATAATATTATAGTTTACAGGAAAATCTAAATGAAAATATTAAGTCCTTAAATTCCCATGGGAAATCAGCGACGTTTATGTTCATAACTATATTGTACGTCTACATTTACAAATATTCAGTAATCTGTCGAGCAGCACATCAAACACCCATTGACCACCAACGATAGAATCTGGATTCTTACGTTCGTCTCCATACTTATCAGGGTTCAAATTACATTACCAAAACCACGTAAACAAAATTATATACTTTCGGCGATTTCGGGTTAAAAGCGTTTAGGGTTATGGCAATAAAGTTTAACGTACACCGTGGTTTCATAAATCTGCACCCTAGTTTTTTATTTTCGATTTTGATGATTTATTATACCTCTCACGTAGACGTTCACAACGTAAAATATACTAAATTCTATTCTGACAAATCATATTAACGCACATCTCACGTGACATGAGTTGTGACTTGTGCGCAGCGCGGCGCACCGCTCCAACAATCCGGACCTTCAGGCAGCATTTTCCTGATTTCGCAAACGTTTTATACAAGACAAATTTAGACAGTGTGCACCGAACTTTGGGCTGTTCAGATACTTACGGTACATCGACCACTATATTTACTCAGACAAAATAATAATAATGTTTTATGTTCTTCTATATATTATATACAGTGCGTCTCACGGCGAGGTATACATACGATATACGCATTAAAATTTAATATTAAATCCTCATAAGAACAAACTTAGTTCCCAAGTTGACTTTGAAAGGCATATTTCTTGGCGACTAATATCGATAGGTGATACTTTGCTTAAGGACATAGGCTATATAATAATAATTCGAGCGAAGGAGCGAAGCGAGTGAATAATGTATTAATAAAATTCAAGCGAACGAGCGAAGCGAGTGAGTAATGTATTAACAACATTCGAGCGAACGAGCGAAGATAGTGAGTAATGTATTAATATTTAGCGTACTGGCGGAATCTTACTAATATTATAAGCACCACCAGCCCGACTTCGCTTCGCAGGAGGAGAATTTCTCGCGGGGGGGTGATAATAAATTATAAATTCTTAGCACCCGGGCGAAGCCAGACCGTGTCGCTAGCTATTTAGATTTGTTAAATCAGGACATGACAAATTACATGTTCCAGGTGTCCACAGCGTTTAAGAGTTTAGCTGTGGCACCTTGAATATCAGGACCAACAATTTAACTTTAAAAGAAATTTTAAACAATCTTTTTATCCCCCCTTTTTAATGACTTAGGGGCTATTTAAACAGTACAAGCTTATTTTATTGTAGATTATAGACGCGTCGACATCTCAGGTCATTAGCGTCTTTCAACAACACTAAATAACAACTATCTTAAAACTAAATAACATCACAAAACATCCATGAGCGCAGGTGGGATTCGAATCCACGGCAGTCCAGTCCAGAGGTTGCGGCACTAAGCACGCTAACCACTATGCTATACTGCCCTCAATAGCTTACAAGCTAATCCTCCTTAAATTTGTCTATAGCAAGTAAAATATTTTTGTGAATAAATGGCAATAAACTTAAGTATAAAAAAACATGTTTTTTTTTATTTAAGGACACCGACTGCTTGGATTATCTATGCTTAGCACTAGTTCGTATTTTTAATAGTAAAATGAAAACCTAACTGACACTTTCACTAATTCTCAGATTATAATCTGACAAACGGGGTTTAATAAGAGATAAGCTATTTTAAAGACCATTGTATAACGAATTATCTCAAGTTAGCACACAAAATTTTATTATTTATTTAGTTCTTGTTTGACGGACTTTGTAACATTTCTGAATGTACACACTGTACGTATGTAGTGCAATACTAGCTAGTCTAGTGCATAGAGATATACAGAATGTATATTGGGGGTGGCACTGTGTGACGGCAGAGGGGGGGAGGGGCAGCTATAGAAGATGGGCCTAGGGGGGCAGACGTCTGGCTGGGCTGCAGGTCGTTGGACCAGACACACAGAATAATACGGAGCGCGAGTGCACAACATCGACTATCCTATGTATGCTGGGCTACTATATGTATATATATACAATAAGTACGTCATACAGTCGGTACCCACTGTGGGGCCCACAGGCCGCCGCCGCCGCCGTTCACCGTTGCGCTGCGCTGCATCGCACTGCACAGTAACAAACGACTGTATTAATAAACATCGATTTGAGACGAACTTGATCAAGTCGGATATGAATTCTAACTCTACTTTTGCACTGGACATCGATTTTATAGACTGTTTTATGATTGATCATGATGTTTTCAATTCACTAAACTATACTTCAGAAATTATTTAAGGGCTAGTTGAGACACGGCGGAATCCGCGCGGAGCTTTTATTTACATTGTTCATATACGCCACCAGTTTTTACTTTTTATCCTATAATATATAAAATATCTGGATGACCGAGCTTTGCTCGGATGAGTGCAAAAAAAATAGTACTTAAAGTTCCCATTTCATCAAAATCGTTAGTCGTTTTTAAGAAAAAAAATTACATACCTATAAGTAGATAATATTATTATACGTCAGTATATACGTCATACTACATAACGTATGTACCTAGTACCTACATATTTTCAAATAATTACTGATTATTTTAATAAGTTAAAGATGGACTGTCAGAGTAATTTGACATAAATAATGAAAATAGTTTGTTTTTTCCAAAGCCTACTCACCATACGACACTGTTTTATAACGTTAAAAAACTGTTTTTTAAAATGATAAAATCGATAAAAAAACGAATTTTTCAAGGGATGAGACCTAGCTTGATCGAATTTTTGCCCCCCAAAACCCCTTTTCAGTAAATTTCATTCAAATCGTTAGGGCCGTTTTCGACAAAATATTTATATAGGTAGGTACATAGGTACATATATACAAGGTTTGCTCGTTTAATAATATAGGGATAGGGATATATCGATATCTTGAAAAGTTGTAACAATATATCTATATAATATATATCATGGAGTTGGTGAAAATTACTTTTTTTCGACGCTCGCTGCAAATCTCTAGCAAATAAAAAAAAATCCTTCTAGGAACCCATAAAAAGCAGTACTGTCCTAAAAACTAAAATGCGATTTTTGTCCGATAGTGATAGCTTGAGAAATTTTCAAATGATAAGCAATGAAATTAACTATTTTAAGGTTATATTTTCTACACCGAAAGGGTATAGAAGATACTAGTAGGATTCAGATTGGGAATTTGGATCACAAAAGAATTGAGAATATAGCTATATTCTCGCCATTGTCTATAATGAACTTTGATAATCCGGAAAGAATGCATACTATTGTAAGATAAAAGGTCATGAAACCAATAACACATCACTATTATCAATAATTACTATGTGTCAATTATTATAGTAAAAACATACATGAAAATAACATTAAAAATCAATGTGTTATTTATATTTAACAAATCGTGTCCCGGCAAAACATCAAACAAAACTATGTTTAATTACTAGCGCCACTAGTTTAATCACTATAAACATCAAAGAATGTATTTAATTATAACATCGAAAGTCTATAAAAAGAATGGTTTCGGCATGTCACATGGAGTTGAGTAATTTCAACTATAAAGAATTCTTAGCAATAAAACTGGTATTGATTGTTGAAACAAGATGGATAGATATTGTAGATTATAGAGTTATAGACGCTTGACAACAACTGAAGCAAGAATTCTTTAAGAATTTTGCAGCACCAATCCCTCAAAACTTTGGGCTCATGATACAGTGGAATACTTAGGTACGGAAAAAATTTAAACCAGAACCGCAAATTATGATTATTTTCTTCAAGGTAACGAGTGCATCAGGTAACTTCTCTTAAATATGGTATTATAATGAACTTAATTTTGAGACGAATATCAAAAGTCGACTGAGGAGATAGTCTTATCGTAGGTAGTGGACAAACGTTCGTAATTGTCACAAAACTGAAAATTTTGTCAACAAAACCACTCCCTTTTTAGGGTTCCGTTGCCAAATGGCAAAAACGGAACTCTTATAGTTTCTTCCATATACCTAGATGAAATTTGGAAGGTAGGTGTCTTCTATGAACCGCTATACAATGGTGTAGTGAAATTTCAAAAAAAAAATAGGGGTGGCCCTCCATTTAACTGAAGGATGAAAAAAAAAATTTCAGTGCACATATTAAGCGTGTGGGGTATCGTTAGATAGGTCTTGAAAAATGATACAGAAGTTTCAAAATGACTTTTTTATTTAAGTCAATAGTTGGTGAGATATATGCGCTTCTAGTCGTAAGAAGTGTGTCCTCTCTCTAATTTTTCAACTATGGGGTGAAAAATTCTGAAAAAATTTAATGTAGTAGAACTTATAAGACGAAGCAAGGAGCTAAAGAAGTTGGTACCCGGGTTTTGAGTTTATTAGTTGTGTTTTGTGTGTGCGGCTCCCGCCTCAAGAATCTGTAATGTGTAAGTAGTTTTTCATGTAATTATATTTTTATTAGTAAGGACATGAGTCTTTCTTTTCACGAAGCACCCCGCTAACCCCTCATCCATATTCGAACATCTTTCAGGCTTTTACCGCTCGAAGCCACGCGACCTGTTAAACTTATTCCACTTTTCTATAATCTGTTTATGTTCTCCCGACACTGATCTAAGAGACTGGGAATAAATCTTGATCGAAAGAAAATATCTGGATAGACATCTTGTAAACAGAAAAGAGTCGGTTTCAATTTATTTATAATTTACAAGATGTAAGCTCGAACCAAATCTCCAAAACATTAGCACATACAATACTTTGTTTTTTAAATGCTGTTCAGACTTCAGTCAAACCACCAAGTTTCCAAAATACAGTTAGGGAATCGGAAACGCTACACCTCTACACTCAGTCGTAACTCTATAGGTGATGAAAATAGATTTGAAACGACGGTCTCAGAGGACATTCGCGTGTAATAAATAAATAAATTTATTTAAGTACTCAAGATCTTTTTTTTACCTTTACGTACTACCTATAGAGTCTAGATTAACACAATGATGAAATGACCATACCCTGAGGTTCGATATAAAATAACTCATTGATATAAAACACACATTAAGAAGTTTGGGAGACGACGCTAATAACCTCTGTTGTCGAGCGTCTATAATCTACAATTCATTAATTCAAGTTTGGGAGACAGCAATATTTTTTGGAATAACAAAAGAGTGATTACACTTGAATAGTATAAACATCTAACTGAAAGTTCCTGAATTTCTTTTGATGCTTCAGCGGTGGTGAAAAGTGCATAACATTAGATGCGACACGCGCGACATAGCTTACAAGCACTGCATCGTGCTTGTACTTTCTGTGTATAAGCACAATATAATATCGACAGCACTGAGCATGGCAAAAGGCAGAACAGACGACGTCGGAAAGGCGGTGGCGACGCATCCGCATTGCAGCTCCCGTCGACTTGACGCTGCTCTCTTTTGTTTGCAATCTAACTTTGTTTTGTCATCTCGTCTGTCGTTTGTTGCTTACCAGACTATAAAATACGCGGTGGTCCAGACTTAAAAGTTAATACTTCATCCACGAGTTCGGGAAGACAATAATATCCCAAACCAGCACACACTGATTGATATTACATTGATTTCAAGCTACGCTGATTGACTGAATATAGGTAGTTGATTTTAGAGACAGTGTTTTACAAAAAAAAAGCAATAAGAAATTTTCGAGCGATTATGGTCATTCTATTTTTACTTTCCAGTGGCCATATGAGTGAAAAACATGGCGAAAAAACCGAATTCGAGATTTCGACGGACTTAGACGTTTCAAAAAAAATAGTTTACTGATGAACGAAAATCAAAAATTTTAATTTTATCGAAAACGGTTCCCACGATTTTGTTCATAAGTATTTTATTAACCGACTTCAAAAAAGGAGGTGGTTCTCAATTCGGTTGTATTTTTTTTTTATGCTTGTTACCTCAGAACTCCGTCATTTATAAACCGACTTGGAAAATTTTTTTTTTATTTGAAAGGATACACTTTCAGATTGGTCCCATAGAAATGTCATCAAAATCGGTTCAGTAGTTCGGCTGATTTTAATAAAAGTTAATAACGGCGTGTGATTCCTTAAGGTAAATGTCACTTTTTGACACATCACACAGCGTAAGAAAGTCGGTTTAATAAAAGTGAGTAACGGCATGTGATTCCTTTAAGGTAAATGTCACTTTTTGACACTAAAAAGTAAAAAATAAAAAACTTTTTAACAAAAAAAAAATCTTCAAAAAGCCACTAAAAAGAGGAAAATAATGAAATTTTAAGGTCTGCGCCAATTTAATAAAATATTAAGTAGGTTAAAAAGAAGATATTAATCACTATACTATACTTTTTAATGGACTTCATATTTTATGAAATTGGCGCAGACCTCAAAATTTCATTATTTTCTCTTTTTAGTGGCTTTTTGAAGGAGGTTTTTTTTTGGTTAAAAAGTTTTTTTAATTCGATATGTCGTTAATATAACCTTAGATTCTTTTTAGCTCGAAAGTAAAAAGGGAGACGCGTTTTGGCTTTTGAGGTCACTCAGATGGACTCAGGAAAGATAATAATCGACTTTCGCTTTCTCAAACAATTGAATTTTTATTATTAATCAGTTTTTATTTTTTCGTTATTAATGAAAATTAAGACAATTATTAATGTAAAATTATTGTTTATAACTAAGATTTTGATACTTCATAATTTTTAAAAGTATATCAAAGACCAGAAGAAACTGAACCCGACAAAACCGAAACTCAAACGTTATTTTGATTCGGTTTCAACCCATGCTTTATGTCGGTTAAGATCAGATAAACAAATTACGTAGTCACACACATAATTGTTGAATTTATGATATTTTTACTTCCCACCTCTACTATGGTAGGGAAGTAATGGATTTAGTCCGAAAAAAATATTTCGAGATTTTAACAAATCTTCACGTTTTGAGACCCTAGCAATCGTTTAAGATCATTTTCAGACTGATGTCTGTATGTGTGTGTGTGTGTGTGTGTGTGTATGTGTGTGTGTATGTGGTCAATTTTTCGCCTTCGATATCTCAAGAACGGAACAACATACGGGCATGCCGATTGTTCTATTGTGTTTATCAGCCTTTAACTTAGATCTGATTAGATTTTGAGTCAAATCGGTTCAGTGGATCCTGAGATATTCAAAAAAACGTTCTCAATGTCACGTATTAACATAGGTAAAAAAATATATAAATGAATTCTAGATGTTATAATATGAAAAAAATGTAGATATTTTTTTTCTCTAAAATGTATAGTTTTCGAGAAAAAAAATATTTTACTAAAAAAAATAAAAATTGTACGTAAATCAAGGTAACCATGATTTTTGCTATATTAAGCTCAAGGTTATTAGAGTACAGGTTGCCTCATTCCATCTGACCAATCAGCGTAAGCGCGGGAATGACGTCAGCTAGAATTTAGTTTAAATCAAGTACAAAAATTGTTGAAGATTATGCTTATTTATATTAGGTGCTTCGTGCAGATTTTTTCTTAAAATTAGCAGGAGACAATAAACAGAAGAATAGATGTTAAAAAATAGGATAATTTTTATTTTTATTACAAAATTTAGGTTTTAATATCTATAATGTAAACAAACAAAAAATTAAATAATGCTCAAGAAATGGTAGATCTTGTTAATTACCAATTTTTTTAAATTTAAGAAACGAATAGAATTAACTAACAAATTGATAAATTAATTATTTTATCTTTTATATTCACAAAATATTAAAAATAACCACAAAACACCATAACACTTAACAGCTATCGCAAAATTGACAACTTATCATATTTTTTTCACTAACAGAAGAATCATGTTTCTATTAGGTATTGAAAAAACATATCACACTACCATGGTTACTGTGATTTTTATTTCCAAAAATTAGCAGCGTCCATCGTCTGATCTTTTCTATTGAAGTGAGCAAGCATGGTATATTCTGAGTGACGTCATCCCCCCACTACTATCTATCGGAATGAGGCAACCTATACTCTACTAACCTTGAAGCTAGCCATTAGTAGATCACCAAACAAAAAAGAGGGCCATGCTTTTTTCAAAGAATAAAAATTAAATTGTGTTTTAAAGACCACCAACAGCTAAGGTTATTTGGGCCTAGTCAAAGAATAAAAAAAAAGAGTGTTTATTTTTTGCAAATATTTACTAGGTGGGAAGTATAGGACTGGTCATCAGTCGAATTTTTTTAATAACCATAAAATTTTAAACATGCGACATAATAACAATGACCAACATTTTCACAGCTGTCGATTTGAGTTCGGGTCCGAATCAGGTCGGAGTGGAAAGCTTGTAGTGTTATGAAGTATTAATTGATGTTTAAAGAAAAAAAAATAATAAAAAAAAAATATATATAAATAATCTTTTAAAAATATAAGTCCGGTCCTGTCAGTTAACAAATAGGCAAGTTACGTAAGTCCTACCTACCTTGGGTAATAGTGGCGTGTCCTGTGTTTGAAAAGAAAAAATTTTAAGCAGTTAAGTTCTCTGAATCGACATAAAAAGATAAAAAAATAAAATATTCGTTTTAAAGTTGTAATGTTTTATTACTAAGTTAAAAAAAACTCGGGTCGCAGTGCCAAACCCTGCCGACAATATAGTGTATTTGCTAATACAGGCATTGTGGCATTATTATGTAAACTTAAGTTTGTTTTTTGAAAAAATAAAAAATTTAACCCCTTAATACATCCCTTAAAATAATTAAATTTTTCTAAATTTCAATATTAGACATGGATTTTATCAGTACACCCAATTAAATACACCCTTCCATAAGTAAATCCGTATCAACAAACTAGTGTTTTCATAAAATTTGAAAGTCCGGTCCTGTCGGGCCGATTTTATTAAAATTTTAGCAGCACATTTTAATCTTTACTAAAGAGTTAAATTTCAATTTTGAAACTATTCTGACAAGTTTTTCGGTATTTTTGGGCCCAAAAACTTTTTGGAACCCCTAAATACAACCCTGAAAATGGTCCGATCGGGCCCCTTTTAAATAGGCTTCTTGCGGTGATGGGTTCCAATGTGTGTACCAAATTTCGTTTCAATCGATTAAGTCTGTCGAGAGTTATCGTGTACACATATATATATATATATAAATATAAATATATATATATAAATATATATATATAAATATATATATATATATATAAATATATACATACATATATATATAAACATTTTTAAAAATGGTGCCAAAGTGTTCAGGAGGCTATGAAACGTCGAGAAATTTTGGTCAGACCCCTAGGTCCCGCCATCCGACCGACGCCAATAGTGTATGTGCCATATTATGGCAAATACACTAAAAAGTAATATAATTATTTTAAAAAAATCCTATTTTCAACTGTTCTAGCTGTTCGATTTATTGGGCCCAGCACCTTATTTTTTTCCTTTCCACCTCAAGCAGTTTCGGCACAAGCTGGATTTGCTCGGACCCGGTCTATTACTTATATATAGATTTGTTCGAACGGAATTGGACCGAGTGGAATTATGACACAAGTTGAATTCTTGTACATTCAATGCAATTATTGTTATTTTAAATACCACATCTACTGTTGCCAAATTTGTCTGGCTGTAAGTGTGAGCAAACGTAATTATAAACACTACCTATGTACATTAAAAAGATTAATTTGTACACTTTGCTGATTGTTCAGTTATATGTGTTCTTATTAATAGAAGTAAATTTTCATGTCTACAGACAACCTGTAATAAAAATGAAAATTTACCCCCTCAATAATCTAGCATCAGTAATTTCACACTATAATTATAACTAGAACTCGTTCAGAAAATCGGTTAGAATAATTTTTAATTTCCAAATGAATATATGAAACGTATTTCAACATTTTACAAAAAAAAGCAGAACTTTCAGACTCCTCATCTTAATTCTCACTTAGAACGGGTGCCAAGAGGCTTTCCGTATAAAAAACTCCGTTGGACTCATTCTGATTGTTGATATAAATTTAGGAAGATTTATAGATATTGCAGAGGTTCCCAGATCAAATTAATGGTTAATTTCAAATTTTCAGTCCTAAGGGGATGAATGTGTTTTTACAGATTAAATAACTCTGTCCATACTATATTGGTAAATATACTATTGAACATTAAAATCCGACATCCTTTAGATTGGGTTTTTACTGTTAGCTGAAGAATTATCTACGCATGAACATCTGTAATTATTATAAATAATAGTTTTATACGGCTGAAATGCAATTAAAAATTTTTCGTTAGAAATCAGCCAATTATATAATTGTTTCGAAACATTGGAAAAAATCATTTTACCAACCAGTGGTCACAGTCAGGATTCTAACCTGAACTACATGCGAGTGTCAATTCATATATGCTAATTGAATTAGCATATATGAATTGACACTCGCATGTAGTGAAAATCTATTGATTCTGAAGCATATAAGGAGAATATTAATTTAGCAATTATGTCACGGTTGAGTATTGTAAGCTCATTCCGCCGCGAAAGTGGAAAGGTTCAGGTTAGAATCCTGACTGTGACCACTGGTTGGTAAAATGATTTTTTCCAATATGTTTCGAAACAATTATATAATTGGCTGCTTTCTAACGAAAAATTTTTCATCTGTAATTATTGACATTCTAACTAATTTGTCTATTTTTAAAATAAAAAAATAATACGAAACAATAGAAATAAATGCGAAGAAATAACACTGTGTCCGTTGTTATTAGTGTGGACAGACAGCTACAGTTCATATTACGAATATACAGGGTGAGTTCGACCACCCGTATCAGTCGTTTTTTTCGAAAACGGTTAGTCGTAGAAAGTTGTGTCAAAAATTTGTATTATAAAAGCCCTAATAAAGAATCGAATGGTGATAATTTTTTTTCCCGGGAAGGTCGGCTTCCCTATTAGTTTGCTCCAGAATGTCCAGAACTCCGGAATTATAAATGTAACGATAGGTCGAAAATGGTATTGTTGAAAAGATCTTTAAAAAATAAGCAAGTTTTGTAGGAAATTTTTTTTTATTACTGCCACCGCTGTTAAGTAATATTTGTTTGAAATTACTAAATTAAAATGTCATAATAACGAACTTTTTAAAAGTCCGCATTTAAAATCTAGTTACCTATCTATCGATCATTAAACACTGAAGAAGTACACTCACAGTATAACCAGAAGAGCTCAGTAGTATGTATTAAATAGTAAATGGAAGACAGTTTGAACACTTGTGACAATGTCTAAGGTTGCTAGATTTTTAATGCCGACTTCGATCGTTATTATGAAATTTTGATTTAATAATTTCAAACGATCGTTACTTAATAGGGGTGGCAGTAATTAAAAAATGTTTCCTACAAAACTTGCCTATTTTTTAAAGAGCTTTTCAACAGCACCACTTTCAACCTATCGTGCTTTCTAAAATTTCGGAGTTTTGAACATATAATAATTTATAATTTTATACTTATAGAAATTTACAGGGGCGGCAGTAATAAAAAAAATTTTCCTACAAAACTAGCTTATTTTTTAAAGATCTTTTCAACAATACCACTTTCGACTTATCGTTACATTTAAAATTCCGGAGTTCTGGACATTCTGGAGCAAACTAAGAGGGAAGCCGACCTTCCCGGAAAAAAAAATTATCACCATTCGATTCTTTATTAGGGCTTTTATAATACAAATTTTTGACACAACTCTCTACGACTAACCGTTTTCGAAAAAAACGACTGATACGGGTGGTCGAACTCACCCTATATATAGGTTATCTTCAAAAATAATCGAGATACAGGCCTGGGGAGTTATGTCTGGGATACCCTGTATAAACTTCAAACTATAGGTGTTTTTCGAAAATTAGTATTAAAAACAAATAAATTATCTCAACACCCGGTTATAAGTGACGAAGCCATCTAAAATCTGCAAAAATGAAATTTGACTTTATGAAATAATGGATGGTGAAACTTATAAACATCTCATTTCTAGAATTTACGATAACAATATTCAAGACTGTAGCATTATATCAGTGGAAGCGATTATTATTTTCTTTTTAGTGTATTTGCCATATGGCACATACACTATTGGCGTCGGTCGGATGGTGGGACCTAGGGGTCGGACCAAAATTTCTCGAACACTCCTGAACACTTTGGCACCATTTTTAAAAATGTTTATATATATATGTATGTATATATATATATATATTTATATATTTATATATATATTTATATATATATGTGTGTACACGATAACTCTCGACAGACTTAATCGATTGAAACGAAATTTGGTACAGACATTGGAACCCATCACCGCAAGAAGCCTATTTAAAATGGGCCCGATCGGACCATTTTCAGGGTTGTATTTAGGGGTTCCAAAAAGTTTTTGGGCCCAAAAATACCGAAAAATTTGTCAGAATCGTTTCAAAATTGAAATTTAACTCTTTAGTAAAGATTAAAATGTGCTGCTAAAATTTTAATAAAATCGGCCCGACAGGACCGGACTTTCAAATTTTATGAAAACACTAGTTTGTTGATACGGATTTACTTAGATATGGAAGGGTGTATTTAATTGGGTGTATTGATGAAATCCATGTCTAATATTGAAATTTAGAAAAATTTAATTATTTTAAGGGCTGTATTAAGGGGTTAAATTTTTTATTTTGTCAAAAAACAAACTTAAGTTTACATAATAATGCCACAATGCCTGTATTAGCAAATACACTATATTGTCGGCAGGGTTTTGGCACTGCGACCCGAGTTTTTTTTTTATTATAACTTATTTAAACAGCGAAAAAATAAAAGGTAAGTAGCGATTATGATTTTATTAAAATTTTTATTACTATACTATATTAGATATTCCCAAATACACTTTACAACAATTAACATTATAAATACATAGCTTCAAATAACAACTTTTAAAATGAATAATTAATCTTTCATTTTTGTTTTATTTCAGGCGAACAACTAACACGGTCTCCAGCGGTTCACGTGTTTTTAACAAAATCCGCTTATATAAGATGGATGTCCGTCATTGCGCCACTTGTTTGTAACAAGTAACGGCGCAAGACATAATGAATTCTCATTAAGGTATAATCAGGCCATAACTTTATAGTTTTGCTTTTGATATTATATTTGCATAAAGCGGAGTATCTACTATATGCACTTGTGAACATAAACACAATTATGCCTTTATGACGACGTCACGAAGTCTATCTGCATCGCCGGTAGCCAACGCCCGCCACCTAAATCGGTAGAAAATAGAAAATAGAAAGATAGAAAAATAGAAAAAAAAAATAGAAAATAGAAAAATAGAAATATAGAAAATAGAAAAATAGAAAATAGAAAAATTGTTATACACGAGTCCACTATCTACACTCCAGCTTGTTGTGACAAGGCAAAATTTCTGAGAATTTTTTTCTGTCTTTCGACACATTTTTAGTGTATTTGCCATATGGCACATACACTATTGGCGTCGGTCGGATGGCGGGACCTAGGGGTCGGACCAAAATTTCTCGACGTTTCATAGCCTCCTGAACACTTTGGCACCATTTTTGGAAATGTCTGTTTATATATGTATATATATATTTATATATTTATATATATATATATATATATATTTAGTTATAGCCCGCACATATATATATATATATATATATATATATATATATAAATATATATATATATATATATATATATATATATATATGTGCGGGCTATAACTTTCGAAAGAGTTAATTGATTTTGACGAAATTTGGTAGGCACGTTAAAATCCATCACCGCACGAAGCCTATTTAAAATGGGCCAAATCGGACTATTTTAAGGGTGGTTTTTAGGGGTTGAAAAATGTTTTTGGGCCCAAAAATGCCGAAAAAATTCTCAGAATCGTTTCAAAATTGAAATTTAACCCTTTAGTAACGATTAAAATGTTCTGCTAAAATTTTAATAAAATCGGCCCGACAGGACCGGAGTTACAAATTTTATGAAAACACTAGTTTACGGATAGTGCTTTACTTACTGAAGGGTGTATTTAATTTGGTACCGAGGTTGCATTGATAAAAATTTTGAAATTAAGAAAAAAAATATTATTTTAAGGGATGTATTAAGGGGTTAAATTTTTTATTTTGTCCAAAAACAAACTTAAGTTCACATAATAAAGCCACAATGCCAATTAGCAAATACACTATATTGTCGGCAGGGTTTTGGCACTGCGACCCGAGTTTTTATTTTACTTTCCCATCGAAGAAGTTTTGTAGTCACGCAAAATCCCGTTTTGTGAATTTACATATTTTCAAGTTCCTTGAACCCAAAAATGTGTTTTTAAAAAATGTCTGTCTGTGGTTGTACATAGAGCCCAAACCACTGAAACGATTTTGCACAAATTTTGCATGAATGTTCAGGACAACTTCGAGAAATCTCAAAACCGGGTCTATAGCACAAATTTAGCAGGAGTGGCTCCCTAAAAACTGAAAAACAATTTTTCTTAGAAAACTACTTCAATGATTTTGATTACATTTTGCATAGGGATATGCACTTAGTACCAGAAACTATGGCGTGACTAGTTCCTCCTAGTAAATGCCGGAGGAAGGCTGAATGGGGGTGACGTATGTACGCCTGTAACTTATAAAATATGGGAAAGTTATAGCTGAAGTTATTTAACGGAGCGTTTATTAACTCTATTTTTAACCAACTTCAAAAAAGGAGAAGCTTCTCAATTCGGAGCGTATTTTTATTTCTTTTTACAAGTTTTTTTTTTATGTATGTAGGTACTTACATCGATTTCTCCTGCATTTGTGAACCGATTTTGATGATTATTATTTTATTTAATAGGGCATACCTTCAGGGTGGTCCAATTAAAAAATTTACTTAAATCGGTTCAATAGTTCGATTTTTTTTTTATTATCTATGTATGTCACCTCATATCTCCTGCATTTGTGACCGATTTTGATTATTCTTGTTTTATTTAAAAGGGCATACTTCAGGGTGGTTCCACACAAATTTTACGAAAATCGGTTCAGTGGTTTTCTTTCTTTACTTTAGTAATCAAATATCAAGACAAAAGTCGCTTAATTATTAACGTGCTTAAATATACGTATTGTAAAACCAATGAAAAGTGAAAAATAAAAAACTTCAAAAAAGCTACTAAAAAAAGAGAAAAATAATGAAATTTTGAGGTCGGCGCCAATCTATTAAAACAAAAAGTTTTAGCAATTAAATTTTATTATTTTCTTCTTTTTTTTCGTGGCTTTTTTTGTATAAAAACATTGTATTTTTAAATTTTAATTACATTTCAAAAACGCATTTTTAACACTGCAAGGGGTGTGCGAACCAATTTATTTTGTCTACTTTTCGCTGCAAAAAAGAGACGCTGACAAGTATCGCGAATGACGTATTGAAATTCAATTTACCAACATATTATAAATCTATGTCAATTTTGATTATAAATCAAATGACAAATATTTTTGGGGTCCAGAAATCAAAGAATATACAAGTTTAAACCTAGACATAAAAAAAAAAACAAAGTGAGCCGCGGTTCGGTCAAAATGTAACACCGCGGACTCTAAACCCGCGTTGTATGTATACTTAAGTAAACTAAAACAAGTATTTAAAACTAAAAGCTAACTATTATTTTTAAACTGTTTAAACTTGTGTCTAGCAACTGTAAGTAGGTACTTATATATTATTATAATATGAAGAGTCCAGAGGAAAAATGTGGACAGTAAAACAGGGATGCCTTCTGAATAACTGAACGTTCCACTTATTCAAAGAAAGTGATCATGACGTATAACGGTATAATATTTATTTATAGACCGAGAGCTAGTGGCAATTTTTTGGTGTTATTTATTCAAGGCCTTATTTTTGTGAAGATGTTGAGGGAGTTATATTAAAGTGTCCTGAGTGAAGGATTTTGCTAGATAGCGGTATGGGAGGGATGCAGACCGACCCCAACATTTAACAAAAAAATGGTCACAATTATTATTGCTTCAAGGCTGAAATTGTTTGTATAGCTTGTCGGTGACCCAATAAGAATAAGAATAACAATCTTTCACGTAGCTATACAAAGTATAGATGTGAATGGTCAATATTGATAAAAACTAACAGTTTAAAAACTCATTTATACTATAAAAACAGCCTGTAGTGAGGTACTTTTTTAGTTCTATTGTAAATTGCCTAATATTTGAAATTTGGCTTATACGCCTTGGTAAATGATTATTGCCATTATAATATTTGCAGATCGATTGGTCAGTATTAAAGGGGTGGCAGATCACCCTAAAACGTGTCATGTACCCGACGAAATTTATATTATTAGTTCAAGGTTCAAATTTTAATATGTTGTTACGGCGACGGTTTTAAGCATAATATACTTCAATTTGCTGAATAAAATGTCGGTATAAACCCCCTTGCAGAACGATGTAGGTAAACACCTAAAGCACTCCGGTGAGCAAATTTCCCTTTAAGAGAGGGGGTTAATACCAAAATTTTGAAATACCTAATGCCTCGAACTGTAGTATGTTATCATTTATCATTTGATCTTGTTCCATCTTTTTAGTTTGCTTTTTATTACGCAGTCGGGTTTATTGATTTATTTTATTTACTTTTTTTCCATAATGGTGAGAGACAGTCTTTATATGCTTAGCTACGCGGTCCGATTGTTGAATGGCGAGTTAACATTCAATTTCCCTGAACACTTCATAAGTATGTGTACAGTTGTACTGCCTAATCTTCAGTAAATAAATCTGCTCTAGAATGTTAAGAATTTACATGAACTTATATTTAGATCCCATTACCCATATAGGTACCCTCGTACACAGTGTATTCATAAAAAACTAGGTCCCTGTAGCTCTTCAATAATTATAAGTTATACATCCTACAGTTTACAATATACAGAATTCGAAATTAAATTTCACATTATGTGTGGTTTGGACTAAGAAAAAAAACAGAAGGGTCTTAAGACAGCGTTTTCTTCCCCAACAACCTCATAGGCGCTGCGGTTTAATGTACTTTTTTAATAATAAAAATCGAAAGGAATACAAAATATTATTTTATCAAAAAAAAGCACCTGTTACCGTCTGTCGAAACAAAGGTTACTTTAAGCCATAGTTTGCTCCGCGAAATTGACTCGGACGTGCAGTCAATATATGTCCCAAAAGTCTACGTCCAAACGAAGTGAGGTTATAGGGCAGCCTGGCAGGTCATTTCCAATCAAAACAACCATATATGTGGTTATCCAATTGGACGGTTCAAGTTATTTCATTTTTTTTATTTTGCTCTGAAATCGCGTAGTATCTATATGTTCACTAAAAAATGTTATATTAATTAAAAAAATACATGACTTGTTTGGTTATTTACCTGAAGGGTCTGTCTTTCCAGAAAATGCATTTTCATGAGCTCTGTTATCTGTCAAATAAAAAAATGGTTTTGTGAACACTTTTCGGTCGCAAAAAATTGAAATTACTTTTGAACCGTCAATAATTAGATAACCACATATCATCGATTTCTTGGTAAAAGTGACCAAGTCCACGACTTAAAATTGTTCAGGAGAGAGATTTCAAATTAATTGATGTTATGCATATTTCAGTGGATTATTATTAAAATTCATGCGATCGTCTATTATGAAAGCATAATTTACCTTTTAACCTTTTTTACCTTTACCAGTAGAAATCTGGAATTGACGCACTTTGTAAAAAAATGACCAAACCCCTCAGCTACAGGACTTTGGCAAATTTGCCAGTAAAAATCTGTAATTGACGCATTTAGTCATATAGTGGATATTTTTTGTAGTGCCAACATAAATGTGAATTTGGACATGGGCACTTTTCCCATTCTAAATAAGTGTGTTTTCTATATCACTTGTTCACAATATTTCATTTTAGACAAAAATTGGACTTGGTCACTTTTACCACGAAACCGACGATATATGGTTATTTTGATTGAAAATGACCTCCCCTATCACCTCACTTCGTTTGGAGGTTAACTTTTCGACATTCTGTATAATAATAAATTAAAAATTAAAATCACTTGCAGGTGAAGCAGCACCCATAGTCGCCCCATTAAGTATGCCAGGCAGTCATATCAATCGATATAAATAATAGACTTACAGAGCTACAGCTAAAGATAATTACGTATTCAAAAATAATTGGATTAGCAGTATCAAGATAAAAATAACACTTGAATAATACGAAAAACGGGGAAAAAATCACATACTTGAAGTATTGTTACAAAACTATTTTCTGAGTTGGCGGAATAAATATTTATTTACAATAATTAAAAACACAACAATAACTAATGCAACAATAACTAAACAATAAATAGCACTTAACAAATAACTATATACAAAGATTACTTATATCTAATTATTTATGTTCAAATATTTATATTCACTGTATTTATATCAGATTTATTTCGCACTATATTCGCTGTTCAACACTGTCACAGTATAATCTACACTGACTGACTTCACTCGTACTCGCTGCTTATATAGGCCGCGCGGCGTAAGCCCAGTGCCTCCTCGATTTCTCTAGAACCTTCGTGCCGGTACTAGTTGTTACAGCAAGCAGACACCGCTTCTCAGAACTCCCGCCTGCCGTTTATATACAGGGTGATCCGTAACAGTATTATTTTCCATACTCAAAGTGGACGTTGTTTCAGTCACAGGACAATGCTTTTTTAAATCAATTTGCTGTTTTCTTAATTTTGTTAAAAAAATGTTGAAGCATAAAAATACTCTCTCGATTTACTTTGATGTACCTACCTAAATTTGACATTTACTCATAGAAATATTATAGATAGAATAGGGAAGCCACCCAAAAAAGCGTCGGTGCAAAAAATAGAGATGGAGAATAGAGCAGTTCTAACTTTTTCTATCACAAATACATAACCATTGTTACAGATATCTACTACTTATAAATTTTTAAATTCACAAATGCGTCAGAAGACAAGGAAAAGAGAACTGCTTCGTTTTTTATCTCTCTTTTCCAACCTGTCACTGTCACTTACAGTTATGCCTATGACTCCCCTCAGTAGCAGATCCATGGGGAGGGCTAAGGGGCTCAAGCCCCCCCCCCCCCTAAAGCATCCGGGTCCACTCGATATTATCCTACTTTCTTAGTACTACACTATGCGTTAAATGAGCAAAATAAAACTTGGTGTGCTTTTTTAGTGTTTTACCTTGATAAAGCCTAACCTCAACTGGGTCAAGCCCCTCCCAAACCAAAATCCTGGATTTGCCACTGGCTCCCCTACTCTATTTATGATATCTCTATGCATTTACTCTGCTGGCTTATAAATGGCATTACAAATTATTAACATTCGGAAGAACGCATGCGTTTATTTTATATGTATGCTGACCAATGTGCGGAACAGCCACGCGTCTTTGTCAAAGGCCGAAATAGTTTTGGGTTTTGACTGGGGTGATTTTAGGCAATCCTAGGAGTCACTAGCACAACTGGTTTTTTTTAACCTTCACCTATGGCTTCATGGTTTACCCCATGTGCCAGCATCTTATTCCTATTACTATAACATAAATAACTGGGACACAAAGATGGATGGATTAACAGGTTTTGGGATAAGAGACAAGGAAAGCAATAGACTCTTAAATGCAGGACCAACACTAACTAGAGAGTCTTTCGACTAAGGATTTGCTGGTTAAGGAACAACACATTAGGAAGAGAAAAATTTTTTTTAAGTACAATAAACATTATTGTCTTATATCGAAATACTACCTATGTTTGACACAGAATTCATGTATAATGTCGTATATTCCAGAATATGACTCATACACAACTGGTTTAAATTAGAAACTAAGAAATTCATTTAACCAGGGTGAACACTTTTTCTCCAAAACAAATTTCCCTGACTTTCCCCGGTTTTCTATAGGTGATTTTTTTGTTTTTCCCCTGACTTTACACACATCACTAGCAAGAACAAATACAGAAACAAACAATTTATGTTTACGTTTCAGAGAAATATTCGACCAACTTAACTATATGCAGCTACATGCAAAGATTTTGTATGGCGTTAAGTACCAAAGTTAAGTTGGACGACAACATAATATTTTGTTCGATGTAGATACGCAACCTTCGGTGCGCGACTCCGACTCGCACTTGACCAGATTTTTTCAACTAAATTTTTTGACTTCTTAGACCAGTAAGATTCCTTGATTGTTCCAGGCTTTCCAGAATGTGGCCACTTTAACTTTACAGTCGTTACACAAAAAAACTTACTGGAACGTGAGAATAAAAATTCGACTGATGACCAGTCCTATACTTCCCACCTAGTAAATATTTGCAAAAAATAAACACTCTTTTTTTTATTCTTTGACTAGGCCCAAATAACCTTAGCTGTTGGTGGTCTTTAAAACACAATTTAATTTTTATTCTTTGAAAAAAGCATGGCCCTCTTTTTTGTTTGGTGATCTATTGATGGCTAGCTTAATATAGCAAAAATCATGGTTACCTTGATTTACGTACAATTTTTATTTT
This sequence comes from Mongoloraphidia duomilia, assembly GCA_039654895.1. Classification (NCBI taxonomy): domain Eukaryota; kingdom Metazoa; phylum Arthropoda; class Insecta; order Raphidioptera; family Raphidiidae; genus Mongoloraphidia; species Mongoloraphidia duomilia. Next base: position 10,270,145 of record CM077517.1, on the reverse strand, counting down.
TTTTAGTAAAATATTTTTTTTCTCGAAAACTATACATTTTAGAGAAAAAAAATATTTACATTTTTTTCATATTATAACATCTAGAATTCATTTATATTTTTTTTTACCTATGTTAATACGTGACATTGAGGACGTTTTTTTGAATATCTCAGGATCCACTGAACCGATTTGACTCAAAATCTAATCAGATCTAAGTTAAAGGCTGATAAACACAATAGAACAATCGGCATGCCCGTATGTTGTTCCGTTCTTAAGATATCGAAGGCGAAAAATTGACCACATACACACACACACATACACACATACACACACACACACATACAGACATCAGTCAGAAAATGATCTTAAACGATTGCTAGGGTCTCAAAACGTGAAAATCTGTTAAAATCTCGAAATATTGTTTTCGGACTGAATCCATTACTTCCCTACCATAGTAGAGGTGGGAAGTAAAAAAATTATGGGAATAATTCATCAGTATGTATAAATATATTGCAGTTTAAGTTCTTACGTAACAGGCGCCAAGAAGTTCTATATTATATGGACCACGCATTATTTATACCCATCGCGTGACTACTCTATTGATGGAGGTAAATGAAAATAGAATAATAATAATAATAGACCGAGAGCTAGTGACAATTTTTTGCTGTTATTTATTCAAGGCCTTATTTTTGTGAAGATGTTGAGGGAGGCATATTAAAGTGGCCTGAGTAAGGGATTTTGCTAGATAGCGGTATGGGAGGGATTCAGACCGTCCCCAACATGTAACAAAAAAAATGGTCACAATTATTATTGCTTCAAGGTTTTTATAGCTTGTCGGTGACCCAATACTGCCATTATAATATTTGCAGATCGAATGGTCAGTATTAAAGGGGTGGCAGATCACCCTAAACGTGTCATGTACCCGACGAAATTTATATTATTAGTTCAAGGTTCAAATTTTAATATGTTGATACAGCGACTATTTTAAGCATATATTTCAATTACCAGAACAAAGGGTTGGTATTAACCCCCTTGCAGAACGATATAAACATCGAGGAGAGCAAGTTTCCCTCTAAGAGAGGGGGTTAATGCCGACATTTTGTTCTGCAAATTGAAATATGTGCTTAAAACAGTCGCCGTAACAACATATTTAAATTTGTAGCTTGAACTAATAATATAAATTTCGTCGGGTACATGACACGTTTAGGGTGATCTGCCACCCCTTTAATACTGACCATTCGATCTGCAAATATTATAATGACATTATTGGGTCAAATCAATTTCAGCTATGAAGTAATAATAATTGTGACCATTTTTTTTGTTACATGTTGGGGGCGATCTGCATCCCTCCCATACCGCTATCTAGCAAAATCCCTTACTCAGGGCACTTTAATATGCCTCCCTCAACATCTTCACAAAAATAAGGCCTTGAATAAATAACACCAAAAAATTGTCACTAGCTCTCGGTCTATAACAGTATTAGGAATATATTTCTAGTTTTCTATGTCTAGTTAAATCGCCGAGGGAAAATATGGTGGTAAAATTCGATGTGTCACTAGTTATACTAGCACTATTGTCCATAATGAGCTGTTTTTCCATCAGGTGATTCTCGACAAAAATACAGGATCTAACAAAATGATTTGGGATAGGAGACGACAATTAATACATTTTTAAAACTTTTCATACAATATCTGCGACAGGAGACAATTGAATAGTAATACTGTCTTGTCCTTGAATCATTGTTAACACGTGGACACTATTGTTTTGTCCTGAATATTGTCCCCGTGTGAACCCGTCTTAACTTTAAAAAGCATGGATATATTTAAAGGTCAAAAAATATTTTAGTACAAAAAAAATGATATACCTATTCTCGTAAGATACACACCACAATTTGTAGAGGTTTTTTGTTTAGAATCGAATTCTCTACAACTTTAGTAGAGATACGTTTTGTCGTAAATTGAATAATTAAAAAGATATGCCTTATAGAAGATAGAATATTTTTTGTTTTTCTGTTAAAATTGAATAAAAATGTTTCTTTCTTTCAAATTTAACAGAAAAACAAAAAATATTTACGACAAAAAGTATCTCCTAGTACAAACCTCTCCTAGTAAAAACCTCTCTAAAATTTTCTGTAAGATGTACCGTTACGGAGATACAGTGCAAAACCTGTTAGCACCCCTTTTTCAAAATCACCGCCAAATGGAGTGGCCGCCGACCCTGAAAACTCAATTTTAAACTTACACCGCCGCGCACCCTCTACGCAACGAAAAAAAAAATCTTGTCCTATCCAAAATGCAGTTAGCCTAAAAAAATGTAACATTTAAATGTACTAATTTGAAAATTAAAAATATGTTTTAAACATCTTCCGCATACAACTATAAGCACACGATATTTGAAACTAAAATGTTGAACCAAATTACATATGAGAAATTTACAGACGGTTTTTATAAACAATAAGAATAACAAGTCTTCATGGTTTCCTAGCTTGTAGGCCGTGGTCCGGTGGTATTTCTACCTGACGTTTCGTCTACAACTGCGGTAAACATTCTCAAAGGCGATGTGACAGCGGTCGAAGCGTCCTCCTTGGCGGCTCACAGGCCAGTGTGTCAGTGACTGGTGTCCTCCCTTCTGTTCGGTCGTAGCCCGTCTCTCTGTAATTGGTCAACTACGCTGTGTGTAGTGGTGGGGGTGAGTTCTCTACTCGGTCGTATTCCGTCCTTGTACGATTGCCTTGTACGCTGCCACACCGCCTATGAGAATGTCTACCGCAGTTGTAGATGAAACGTCAGGTAGAAATACCACCGGATCACGGCCTACAAGCCCGGAAACCATGAAGACTTGGAATAATGCCGGCCGTGAAAGCTTGCACACCTGGATAATGAGAATAACAATCAATAGATTAGATTCCTAGCCGTAACTAAATTTACTAATCATATTTATTTGTTATTCTCACTAAAATTTTGAAATTAAAAATGTTAGTATTTTTGAAGTTGGAATGATCCCGTGTCCATTTGGCTGAAATTTTTTTTTGTTTCTACCTGTACACTATATGCACGATTGATTTCTCTTTATGTTATGTTGAATAATTCAATTCATTTGCCTATACACAAGTAATAATATAAAATATACTATAATGCATAGAAATTACCGTTTGTGATTATTGATAATATTGATTACTAATTACGCCCAACTTAAACATTATTTGTGTCGTATTTGAAATAATAGTTCAAAAATAAACTTTTTTTTCACATGTAACAAAACAAGTTTATTTTCGTAATACTAAAATAGGCATGGAATGCGTCACACAATTTACGCACATATAAATATAAATTTTATTAAAACAAAGAATGTGTACCAAAATAAAAACGGAGTAATACCACAAATTTTGTAAGTTTTGAGTTAAGATTATCTTCGAAGACTATTGTTAAGTAGGTATTTATACAGGGCTTGAGAATAGCCGAGAGTGTAGCAATGCTGTTGTTTACATGGCGTTGCTATGATGGTTCCTCTATTACAAGTCTCCAGTTCCCGGGTTCTAGCCCGAGAGTTGGTAAAAGTGTCAATTGGATTTTCAATTTATTATTAAAAAATAAAATAATGAATTGAAAATATGAATTGGTGCTAGGCCTAAATAACCTTAGCTGTTGGTGGTCTTTAAAAACACACACACACACACACACAGGTATATTTATACACGAAAGTGTGATTACAATAATGTGTTTCCAAATTAAGTGTCTGTTATAGTCTATTTGAAATTAATTAAATTGGCACTTCTTAATCGACTTCATATTTTATGAAATTGGCGCCTACCTCAAAATCTTATTATTTTCCTCTTTTTAGTGGCTTTTTTGAAGGAGGTTTTTTTTGTTAAAAAGTTTTTGTAAACACAACTGTAAAATTACACGCAATTTGAATGCAGTTAAAAGAATAAAAATAGAAATATCATATTTTGCGCAGGAATAACAAGTTCGTTTAATAAATGTTTTCGTATCTGTAGAAGCTTTCAACTATTAGCAATTTGTAAACAACTGGAAATATTGCCAACTTAGGTGATATCTATAACTAAATCAAGATTATCAAGTATCAGACAGATTAATGGCCGGTTTATCGTACATTTTAATCACGACGTTTTTTTAATCACACTGTTAAATGATGAGTTGCTATGGTAACGAAACTCAGCAACCAATGAACCAATGCTGTCATAATTTAACAGTACATGTGATTAAAAAACATCGTGATTAAAATGTACGATAAACCGACCATAAGAGTATTCGATACCGGTAATTTCCCCCTGCACCCTTCATATCGAATTCTTTCCCCTCGCCTATAAAACGGTTCCCGCTCACGCGGCGCTATTTTTAAAGCTAAAAGATTCGGGTAAACGCCAAATGAAGAACCGAGAATCAGACTACAGATCCTACAGGCGAATTTTTTGAAAAAAAATTTTGACTACGTGAGAAAGATTACGTAATTTTTAAAAAGTTTTTTCAGGATTTTTTTTCTTTTCAATTTTTTGCCTAAAGGGTATATGTAGTGTGATTCTTGGTCCTTCATTTGAAAAACATTACGTAATCTTTCACGCGTAGGCAAAATTTTTTTCGAAAAATTCGCCTGAGAGATCTGTAGTCCGATTCATTGTCTTCTATTTGGCGTTTATCCGAACCTCCTAGCTTCAAAAATACGATCGGAATGTTCATAACTCCGAACCTCTATTTCTGAAAAATCTAAATTTTCTAATGCACACTGTGTTTGCTACCTCTGTCTTTCAAGTCTTTGTCTGCGTCACTGCCTGTATATCTATATATTTGCTGTCTCTGTCTTTGATGTTCTTATCTGTATCACTGACTGTATCCTGTAGCTGCTGATTTAAACTTTTCGTCTTTTAACGATCCTTTCTGTCAAAATTTATCGATGTTTCTAACCTTATGGTAGCATATAGGTACTTTTAACTTCAAATACAGACGCTAATGACCTCTGTTGTCGAGCGTCTATAATTCACAATTCATTCATTTAACTTCAAAGTTTCGAGCGTCTAATTATTTACAATTCATTCATTCATTCTTAACTTGAAATTTCTCTAGATTTAAAATATTTTACTGATTTTTAGTTTACAATATTTTGAGACTTGGCTAACACGATTATATTATATAAAAACTTCGCAGTTTAAAACTTACTTTCAACAAAAAATACAGTTCAAAAAATGTTTTCTATATACATTAAAATGAGGGTAAAAAAGTTTTTAAGTTCGTTAAAATCTTGTAGGTAGGTATAGTTATAATGTGTTAAAAAGGTGCACATTATATCAACGTAACTTTTGTATCCAGGGTCGTATGTTTTTGATTGAAATTTTAAATGTTTTGACGTGAATAATGTCTCATACTGGGGTTGCATTTGAGAAATATTAGATGAATCGGGAATAGTCGAAAGTGGTTGACATACGTAAAATTAAATTTAAATAATAATGTCTACGTGAATTGTGTTTTAAAGACCACCAACAGCTAAGGTTATTTGGGCCTAGCACCAATTCATATTTTCAATTCATTATTTTTTTTTTTAATAATAAATTGAAAATCCAATTGACACTTTTACCAGCTCTCGGGCTAGAACCCGGGAACTTGTAATAGAGGAACCATAGCAACGCCATGTAAACAACAGCATTGCTACACTCTCGGCTATTCTCAAGTCCTACCATGTCTACGACCTACGTACAGGATGGTATACAAAGAACTACTACGAACTCTGCAGAATCGAAAATCAGACAATACGCGGATATAATATATGCTACGCGGAACTAGTATGACGAGATGCGCGCGCAGGCTACGTGGGGTTTAAAGCAGGTAACGTAGTTCGTAGTGGCGTAGACTGGAGTTGAACTCGGCCAATGTAAACGATATAATGTGTAATGTTGTTGATTAACGTTAAGTTGTCCATCATGTGCTTTTTAAAACTTTAAAACAAAAAGAGCTGATTTCGTATCTTTGATAATGAGACACCATAAGAGTATTACCTATCGGAAGTCATCCCCTGCGGCCTGCACTCTTCAACTCAAATCCTTTCTCCTCGTCTAAAAACGGTCACAGCTCTCCCGACGCTATTTTTTAAGCTAATGGGTTCGGGTAAACGCCAAATGAAGGGACAAGAATCAGACTACAGATCCTATACAGGCGAATTTTTGGGAAAAAAGTTTTGGCTACGTGTTTTTAAAAAGTTTTTTCAGGATTTTTTTTCTTTCAATTTTTTGCCTGAAGGATCCGTAGTATGAGTCTTGGTTCTTCATTTGGCGTTCACTCGAACCCTTTAGCGTCGGGAGAGCTGTACCCGTTTTTAGACGAGAATACTCTATTTTTTAAATTTGCATTTTTCATTTTTTTAGAATACTTAGTTTTTTTTTTTTGAAATGGAGTTCATGACTAAAGTCCAAACTTGCGATCTTTGGTTTTTTCAAAAAAAAAATTGCATACTTTTTTTGCAGCGCACAAAAAAACTATTCTCGACTTTGAGCCTCTATGTACCTATAGCCTTAAGCATAAACTGAATCATGAATAGACATTTTTTTATTTTTTCGATTAACCGTTCGGAAACTAGACGCGGAAACACAACGGTTAGTTCTTTTTGGAGGTATAAAACGTGAAACGGCGCTGAACGAACCACGTTACAGTGGGGAATAACACTGTAAATCTTATAATACAGTTGAATACAAAAAAATATTTTAGTATGTATAGGTAGCATAATAATAACGAAATTATATCTATTCATGGCGTACTATTTGCAGTAAAAAATGCAGTGTCAGATGAGGCAGCACGGATACAATTACTTTAGCCTATTTCACTCCTGCATGTATAATACGAGGTCTTATAATTTGGGGAGCAGCACCAGTCGCTAAGCTGGTTCTTCTATTTTTGCCATTATTTTGTGTAGGTACAGTAGACTTTCTATAATTCAGTTCACCCACAGTAATCTGGCGTTGCGGGCACCTTCTTGCGAGCGCATTTTCCTATACTTTATGTTGTTTTGCAAAGTCCGACAATGACATCCCCTGATCTGTGCCGGATTAGTGAGAGTCTACTGTACTTAAATGAATGACGTACATATTTTATTGTATTTGTGAAATAATAAAAATACATTATATTAAAATATTTCTTCAATCATCTGTTTATAAAGTCGCAGGAATGTTACAGAGGTGAGTTTTCTTGACATCTGCAGATGCGGATACTGATACGGATTTTTTTCCACATCTGCAGATGCAGATGCGGATGTGGAAATAATAATAATATTTTTAACAATAAATGTGACTTTTGATTGGTAAAAATTAAATTTTCGTGAAATTAAGTACGAGATTGTATTTTTTTATCATTTTTTTTAAGAAAGTCAATATTTTCATTACTTAAAAATCAAATTTCAAAATTGGTAAATTATATTAGGTATACTAATTGTACGCGCGGCCGGATCCTCGATTCCTATTGGCCAAATAGCCAAAAATTCGAGCGAGCGTCGAGTGCCGGGCCCGTCCCCGATAATTTTGTCATGATTTGCATCACACTGTAAGAAATGAGACGGCCAATTACATAGATTATCGATGGTATATTTGTAGCCAGCGATTAATCTGGTAATAGGCACACAAAGAGGCAATGGCGTCGCAAACAGGTATCGCCATATCGCGTAGATTCCATAAAAACACATTGCGCATGCGTGGTTACTAATTTTACATTAATTTGTTTTGTATTCATCAATTTTATATATGTAACTATACATTTTATTTTGTAATTTTTACACACTTTATTGGAATATTACACAAATTATGTAATTTTAATTTACTTTATGTAAAAATTACAAATTTGTTTAACTTTACAGTAAAAGTCCAAGTTTTTATGAAGTTAATTTTCTGTGTAAAAATAAATATTAATGTAAAATCACTTAGAAAATCGAGCGAATTCTACCTTAACTTTCAAAGTATTTTTACATCCATTTTTTACAGTGCATATCCGCATCCGCTAAAGCTCCGCAACGATTGTTGCAAATGCGAATGCAGATGTCGAGGCTTCTCGATTGCGAATGCGGGTGCAGACATCTGTAGCATCCCTCTAAAGTTGTTTTAAAAGTGCAGCAAAGAATAATAATTTATTAAGTATGCAGCATAAAATATAAGTGCAAAACAGAATTACATATAATAATAATATATTCAAAATGTATATCTATATTTGCGTAGTTAAATTTGTTTTGCATAATGACTGGTCGTGTAAATAATATAACGAAGTTTCCACAATGTCCACAACTATTTTATGCAACTGTTCAATTACCCGGAAAATGTAACAACAAAAGTTGTTATTTTAGGACATAGAAGCAAACTTACAATACATGTAGCAGTAAAGGCGACGTAGGTCGTGTCCACCGCGGCGCTGTGCTGCCGTCGCGACGTCAATACAATTAATGCGGCCCGACGTGTGGGGAGGGGGCACGCTAGCGCGTAGTGGGGGACGGGAGAAAAGAGGAGACGGGTACGACGGTCATTGACCTAGGCGCGCTGGCGATGGTGGCCGACGTCTGGCCGGGATTGGGGAGTGTCGCCGGTCGTGCGGGGCTTTGCGGGGGCCGACGCTCTCATCGTCGCGACGCTAGCGCTATAGGTGGAGACTGTGTGCACTCGCGTGCGGGGATGGGAAAAATGCATAACGCTCTGATGTGGTTTTGGACGCCAATTGTTTGTTTTTCTCTTTAATTTGACAACTATAGGAATGCTCATTCTGTAATTCAGAATGTGACGACAGTAGAGAAAATCAAATCGCAACGGAAACCTGCGCACAAAAACTGGTGAGAGAAGCAGTCAGAGGTGTACGTAAAACAGATACTGACGCACATGAATAGGTGCTGGGGGTGACATCTTGACACGTGATAGTAATAATTATTGTTTTTATAAATAATGCACTTCAAATACAATTTAACATTCGATTTTTAACATCACAGTAGGTAAAATAACCTAGACAGATAAATATAGGTGCAGTATAGAATAATGTCGTAGGTTACAGTACAATTTTTTTTAATTACAAACTCTTCTTACATAGCAGTCGACGTTTCGACAATTATATTGTCTTTTTCATGACCTAACAAATAAATAAAAATCAAAATACATGTAGTACAAACAATATGTGTTTTTTGTAAAATAGTAAAACACTTAATAAAATTAAGCAAAATCGCAGGATAGTGGACAAAATAATTTGATTTATTAATTTTATTATAATCACGATGGACACGATTTCTAATATAAAGTAAAACACTTACTTTACATAATAGCGGATTGTAATTGTAATTATAAATACAATTTATAATTTGACAAGCGGGCCGGAAGGCGTTTCTTACGCCGAAAAAAATTTAATGACGTACCTAACGGATAAAAGAAACTTTAGTGTTGGGAATAATCAAGATATTTGTAATCGAAAGGTGGGAAATGGAAACTCATAACTCCCCCTTCAGTTGTATTATGCTCGGTGTGCCCCTGCATACAATCGGTTTTCCTGACAAACTGTTAAATAAATACGTTAGCTAGGATAGCTATTAAGAGGATTCCATCCTTAAAACCAAACATATGTTACAGGCGCTTAAGGGGAAGGGAATTTTATACGTCGCGTCGTTGCGGAACAAACTAGAGTGAGATAGTGAATGAACGTATACAACTAGCGCCAGGACGCATCGACGTGTCTACGGTAAAACTCAACCAATTTATAGGGATGGAATAAATATCTCCCATCTATTCATTGGTGTGAGTAAAATTCATTAGAAGTACAGCATTAACTAACAATTTGCATTATGAATGAAATTAATTTTTACGGCTTTTTTGTAAGTTAACTAGCAAAGAATTGTAGACTATCGCAAATCAAAACGTCAATACCCATGTTTTTAAGTTAAGGCAATATTAATACAACGGAAGACTATAGACTACCTGGTTGATATACCCTCTATAGTCTACAAGCTTTTTAACATTTTTACTTTTAGCCCTGCGACCCCCCCAAACTTAAAAAAAAAAAATTAACACTGCTCAACGAGTCAACCCTTTTGCAAAAATTTCATCTCTTGTTGTTGTCTGCACAAAGATGATAAAAATATATATTATTAACTTCCCATTGGAAGTTATTGTAATGGGTCCGAAAATCGAAATCAAAATGTAAAACAAATTTTTATGTTTCAAGGTCACTACACTATTTTTAAAAAGGTGTCTGTGAGTATGTGTGTGTGTACGTACGTATACGTATATGTGCCCATTTCTTTCTAAGACGAAATCTCGAGAATGAAAAATGATATCGACTACGTTTGGATGCCAATCGACGCGTATTAACGTAAATATGATCTGAAAGAAATTTTTTCAAAATCGGTTCAGTCGTTCTTTTTTCTTAACCAAATAGACTCCAAAAAAGTAGATTTTACACAATATCTTGCAAATAAAAAATTATATCGACTTCGTAAGGGTGTCAATCGAGGCGTGTTAACGTCATTTTGATCCGACATAAATTTTATAAAAATCGGTTCAGCCGTTTTTTTTTTTTTTTTTTAATTATTGTTAAAAATAAATAATAATTATGTTTTAATGATTAAAATGATTACTTTTCTGTGTATAATATCTAATTTAATTATTGTTATTAAATATTTATCAAACTGGGAATTTCGTCGTGATGACCTCAAGGGTCGCACTTTAGTCCTAATAAACGATCCACCTCACGGCTTGTTTTGTATGGATTTGTATTTTCTACAAGATGAGGCATTTTGTGCCGGGATGAGGGAAGATATGCAACGAACAAAGAGTATTTTTTCAAAATAAAAGTTTAAGAAACATTCAACTTGCGCCATCTGTACGACGACAAACAAACTACTTTGGAAGTATGTGCGTGAGGCGTCATCTAATGAAACTAAACGAAACTTGAGTTGGACAGCAATAATGTCCTGAAAATATGTATATGTATGTTTAATTCTCAAAAATGTGTTTCTTTTCCGTTTGTTGCCTTATATTTTCATACGTTATATTATTTTCGCGAACCCTCTGAGAGTGTCCTACTTACTAAAGGGTAAAGATCGGTTGGTGGATTTTTTTCAACTGATGATCCAAAATTAAAATAAAGCAACATATTACAATATTTTATTTGCTTGATTTCTCATTTAAGAACGTTTGAAAATCACTCCCAACTCTCATGGAGATATTTTGATCTCAAAACCATTTATGTAAATTGTAACTTGTATGTCGTTCGAACTTGGTTCAAAATATGTTCCTGCCTTTAGATGTAATGGTGGACAAACAGATGATAAACAAAGATAACGAAATAACTAACAATACAGTCAAATAGTAAGTTAAATAGTATTGGAAAAAGTACAAATAAATTGCAAGGAACGGAAATCATACCACGATCGTCCGTACACGAAGCGGAAACTTTACCAACGGGCAACAGCGCTAGCTGACGGTTGGGTAGAGCACTACAGCCTTAGAAATAATTCTAAATGGTATAACATTTATTTAACGAGTAGATATTTGTTAACTAAATATTAATTAATTATTAATGATCAGAAAATTAAAATAAACAAATATTTGTGGAATTTATGTAGTATGTAACAAATTTAAAATCTTACCTTGCTGAAGTATCCCACCGTATGACAGCCTTCATTATCGATTAACGTCATTACATAAAACAAAAACGGTTCAACATCATAATATAATGTCTTATGGTCCAAAAAGAATTTTGCCAACAAACACAAATTTTGACAATATTGTTTATAACGTTTGCCGTCCACTTCCCAAACCGAAATTTTCTCTTTACGATACACTTCTTCACCTGGTGGATGTCTCCAAACACACTTCACTACATGTCTATTTAGCACAGTTCTTGATTTCATGTACCGTAAACAGAACTCACACAAATATAGTTTAGGTAATCGCGCATAATCTTCTGGATATGGACTCTGGTACCAAACTTCCATTTCAAATTTGCCCATTTCTATATACTTGGTTCCCTTAGTATACGGTAATAACTTTAAGTCTTCTTCAATTTTCTCACTAGATAATGCTTGAGCATCGCGGAATAATCTCAAATCGTAATCGGAAACGATATTTGATAAATCGGGTTCTCTACTTTTATCCACATGTGTATCACCTTCATCGTCTGTACTTTTGCATTTAAACTTCGAACGCAAATCTTTAATTTTTTGGAGATATTGTTTTTGTTCAGCGTTTGGATGTCCTCTAGGTGATTTCTTATTGGAATCTGTAGCTTTTTTATGCTCATCTTCGCGTTTTTTTCTGTCATTGTAAAGTTCTTTACATTTTTGTGCTGTTGTGTTATGAAACATTGGGCATGCTTCAACAGTAAAATGTTTCTCAAATCTTCCACCCAGATGTCCCAAGCTGTCACATCCATCCAATGGACATTTACGTTCTTCGTTAATTATTAATGTGTCGATGGGACGCGATTTTGCATCGTTTCGTTTCGAGTTTTTCGTTTTGCCTTTAGTAACCGGGGCACGTTTCACTGGACTGCGAGTCAATGATCGCTTTGTACTTTCCGTATCTGAATCTGTGTCACTAAATACAGATGCCTTCCCGATAAGATGTTTTGATTTACGCGTACTGGCTGATCTCGTCGACTTTCTCGTCACCGTTTTATTCGCTGTAGTTGTTTCAGGGTCTGTATCGGAAAGATTATCTTTTACAAGCTTTGAACTGTTTCGCTGATTTGCTTTCTTTAAAGGCGCTGCTTTTTTCTGCGCTTTATCTGAAGTCGCCGAATCGGCACCAGACTCTGAGTCTGACGAACTACTGGAATCAGTGGATTCAGACGTGATCGAACTAGCGGAACTAATTGAAGGTTTCTTTACAGCAGTAGCTGCCGCTGCAGTAGGTATTGGTTTTTTAACAGGTTCCTCTTTTGGTTTTGGTTTTTCTAGTATTTTTGTTGGTTTGTCTATACTAGGTCGAGGAGATACTTTATTCCTTGGTTTTTGAGCTTGAACAATTTTTGCTTGACTTTTCATTGGTGCAAGTTTTGTTGAAGAAGCCGGAGTGTCGCTTTCAGAACTATTTTCCGGCGAAAATATACTTTTCTTTTTATCTACTTTTTTGATTTCTTTTTCAGGTTTAGCAATTACAGGTTTTTCCACACTTTTCGGAGCAACTTTTGCAGGTGGTGTTTTTGTTGTATTCAGTGATGCTTTAGCAGCTGGCTTAGGTGCATTTGTTTTTGGAGGTACTTGCTTCGGAGTGACAGTGGCTGTACTTTTCGGTTTCGCGGGAGGTTTACGCTTAGGAGGTGGCTTCTGAGCTGGAGGTTTTGTTGAAACAGGTACTGGAGCTGGACTATCATCTTCTGATGAGTACACCAAATTAGTTTTAGTTTTTTGCGTTTTAGTCGGTGAAGGTACCTTTTGTTTAGGTGCAGGTTTCTCTTCAATTTTAGTGACAGTATTTTTTGGTGCACTATCTGTACTTTTACGTTGAACTGGTTTAGCAGGAACCAGTTTTTTAGTTTCTGCATTTGCTTGAGGTTTCGGAGCTGGTGGAGTTTCATCTTGAGATGTGGAAGAATCGGTTTCACTGGATGAAGAACTATCTGAGCCACTTGAAGATGATCCACTTGAAGAACTGTCAGAAGTAGATCCAGTACTTGACTCTGACGTACTTCTACTCGCCACCTATAATAAAAGTACAAGAACATTGGCAAATATCAAAAAAACTGACATAACATAACCTAAGTTTGCTAAAAAACCTATCAATCCACCTTTTAGATTTGTATGTTAGTATATGATGATAATAATAGTAATAAAATATTGAAAATACACTAATTTTGTACAAAAATTAACATAAAACACCAAAGAATACCCACTAACTAAATGTATATACTAAACAAATTTTTGTATTTGAAGTTGATTTGAAATAAGCTAAAGGTGTTTAAACATACCCTCTTTTTTGGAGTCATGGTGTTCGAATTTTTGGAAACGAAACACTTTCTTATACTGTAGGTACTGTTCACAAAAAATCTTTGTATTACGTATTTTTAAATAGTAAAATATTAAGAAAACAGTTTTTGACACAAATTTTCAAGAACACTGACGTTTAATTTATTACATGTGCAGTCATCTGGTGAAATGTAGAAACAATTATTCTTTTTCTTCCATCTAGCGGAATATTTCTTAGCTTCGGTTTAGTTCAGATACACACCGTTTTATTTCTTAGCGGAACTAGCAACCCACTGGCAAGCACTCTGTAATGTATGTTTGGTTCATCTAAATATTTATAGATAGCTGACTGGTTTGTGGTAATGATAAAATTGTTATTCCATAATTAGTTACAAAAATTACCACCATAAAGAGAGGGTTCGGTTCCTGCCGTGTCGTTGAAATTTCTACAAAACTAATGTAAATTATTGTATTACCTAGAATTCCTTAAAAAATAAACGTATAATATTTACTGAGATATCAATTAACGTTTAGAGAATCAGCTTATTTTGATGCCAAAATAACTATAGATAATTAATCTACATTTTTTAATAAAATTTCAATCTATCAAATATTTAGAGAAAAAATTTAAAATGTCCTTTTCATCAAAGATAAATAAGATTGGAAAGTGGAAAAGTTAAGGTTAAAATCTTGACTGTGACTATGGTTGGTAAAATGATTTTTTCCGATATGTTTGGAATCAATTAATATAATTGGCTGCTTTCCAACAAAAATTGTCATAAATAATATATTTTTCGCATTTAAGAAAAGGTGATTTTCCATGCAGTCATTGAAGTTTTTCAAATTTCAAGAAAACATTCTTCACATTTTTCATTAGTAAATAAGGTTACGCTTAGACATAGCGAAATCATTGTCTAAAAATATTTTTTAATCAATTTCGAAATGTAAAATAAGTATTGTATTTTTCATGTTTCATAATTACAGTAAAACATCAATAATCTGAATCCTCAGTAATTTTGATTCTTTAGTAATTCGAATAATTGAATTTTTGTTTTATATATAAGTACTTACAATTACACTTGACATCTAAATAATGTACCTACGTAGGTACTTTTTTAGTAAATATTAGTCTATTAGTCTAAAATTTTAACAAAATTGGCCTAATAGGATCGGACGTAAAAAATGTATGAAAACACTGGTTGCGGATAGTGATTTCCTTACTGAATAAACACCTTTCAGAAATTCACTATCTACAAATCTGAAATCAGTGTTTTAATTTGGTGCAGATGTTAGAAATTGATAATAAAATACTTACCAGATATTGAAATTGAGAAAAATGTGATCATAACAAATGATAATATATATTAAGGGGTTAAATTTTAAATTTTTGTTCAGAAACAAATTTAAGTTCACATCTAGCTGATCAGACCCATATAATAAAGTAATCTGCGCAGGGTCAGATGAAAAAATTTGATCAGGATCGAAATAAATATTTTGATCAGGGCCGGAATCATTATAATTTAATCAGGGCCAGCTTTGGCAGCCGTATAGGTTCCGGAACATAAATTGCGTTACATTTATGATTCGAACCCAATTAGGTTGCCTAATCCGGATCTTACTAAACCTAAAGTACGTCGGTTCCCGCGAATCTTAGTCTAGCTGAAGCTCTCAGGTAATGAAACATTTAAATGCCACAATGAGTGTATTAGCAAAGATATTATTTTGTCAGCAAGGTTCACTGCGAGTTTTTTAATTACTATTTTTATTTTTTTATTAATACATAAAAAGTCACACAAATTCGTTGCCACACTTGAAAAAAATGAATGGGGTTGTTCTGCATATTTCTTTGATTTTTTTAATTTGAATTTAGTAACGAAAAATAGTGTTCCGTACCAAAATTAGAAAAACGTATCACTTATGGCCCTACTCCGGTGTCTGTTCGCCTGTCAAACAGGTTATGAAAAAATGAAAAAAATTCAACCCCATCGAGTAGGATGTCTAATGAAAGCTAGTGACCGATAATGTTTAACATTCTAAACACAGAAAGTGAAATTTTTTTATTGTGATGTTTTTTGATATTAATAATATATTAACATAATACAGCATTTAACAACAAATACTTCAAGTTCGTATGGGCAGATCGACCCTATTTTTTGAAAAGTACTCTAAATTTGTCCACAATGGTATTGACAACCGTTAGATAAAGTGTTCAAATTACCGTCATAGTTTTGGTAATAATTTTGTTTAAGGACGCCCCTGATAAATTCATACACTATACCTATATATTATTATAACAATGTCTGTCTATCTAGAGTACATTAAAACACTTTATAGATATTTTTATTAGTATTATTAATAGTCCGAATAAATTCTAACTGAAGCAATTAAGCATGCTACATTAGCATTCAAGTTTAATTGAGTTACTTATTTTGAGATGTCACTATCATTAGTGGTCAGAATCCAGTAGCTAATAGACTGTATCGTACCATTTACTGAAGCTGTAAGGTTCTTGTTCTGTACCAGCTAATGTATTATGCTGGTTTTAAAGTCTGTGAACCGAAAACACTGCATACAGTATGTTTCACATTTAAAACAATAAAAACAGTAACTTATTTTTTTCAACACTTTTTTGGTTACCGTCGTAGCTGAGATCATCGGCGCCCCTGGCAAGATTCTGATTTCGCGCTCTTTGCTTGAAAATAATCATAGTCGCCTTGCTGATTGCGCCCTCTCGGGGTTAGCGCCCCTGGCACGGGCCCTGGTTTCCAGGCCCTATAGCTACGACGCTGGTTCTGAATGACCTTAACTTTGGCATATATTCATCTTTCCAGCCCTTTTGAACTTTATATATTTTTATTTCGTTTAAGTGCTAACGGACTCCTTTAACTATATACTAATAATAATAAAATTAAGCAAAATCGCAGGATAGTGGACAAAATAATTTGATTTATTAAATTAAATGTACGACGTTTCGTCTATAGATTTAGACTTTTTCAAGTACATACATAAAAATAACAATATTTTAAAATATTGTTAGTTTTATGTATGTACTTGAAAAAGTCTAAATCTATAGACGAAACGTCGTACATTTAATTTAATAAATCAAATTATTTTCTCCACTATCCTGCGATTTTGCTTAATTTTATTATAATCACGATGGACACGATTTCTAATATAAATAATAATAAAGCTGAAGAGTTTGTTTGTTTGTCTGATTGAACGCGCTAATCTCAGGAACTACTGGTTCGAATTGAAAAAATATTTTTGTGTTGGATAGTCCATTTATCGAGGAAGGCTATAGGCTATATAATATCACGCTACGACCAATAGGAGCGGAGCATCAATGAAAAATGTTGCAAAAACGGGAAAAATTATTCCTTTTGAGAGCTTCCGTTGCGTGCGCTGCGTAAACGGTTAAAGTTACGCAAAATCAATTTACCATATAGTTTTGAATAATACCTACATTAAAAATCAGTTGGGTTTTTACCAATTATTCCTAAAATATGCATGGAAAATTGGTGTTTGTATAATAGTACAGCCATATCTCCAACGATTCTTCACTCTCAAACCCAGAAGATTTTATTAATATTAATAATAATATCGAAATAAAAAATCTGTGTTGAATGGCATTTAGAAATAGTTTAAAAAACAATCCCATGAAACATCCAGGCGTCAAATTTAAATGACAACAAGAAATTGTTATATGTAAATATTTTAAAAGTGGAACAGAATATATAGTCGAGCATTTCCATACGAACTTTGCAGTCTCAGAATAAGAAACAGTAGAACTAATATAAAGTCAATACATTCATATATTACAATCAGAAATACATTAATAAGATATCAAATTGACATTTCGAGATGAGTGCACCATTAGTTTGTCTGTTAAAACAACGTCCACACGGCATACACACACATACGCTACAAATAAGTACTGGGTGTACGATTGTTTTTATTATAACTCCTGTTTCTAAAGTTCAATATTCGAGCACTGTGAGGCGGGCGTAAAGAGGCGTATTTTAGTAAGCGTGCGTAAAAGTACAGTCACCGTGCGTGAAAGTCCAAAGCGTGCGTAAAAGTACCGTCACTGTGCGTAAAAGTCCAAAGCGTGCTTAAAAGTACAATTTCTACATCTTATAAATTCGAATTTTCCGTACTTTGTACAATACAAGCACTTACTGGCTATCGATCGATGTGTTCCTATATATATAGTATCGCGCGTACAAAGTCCACATCATGAGAGAGTCATGTTTTTAATGATTTATACAGAAGTTAATAACTTAAATAAAAATATACTAAATCGTAACTTAGTCTGTAATTGTAAAGTTTTAAGGACTCGAAGAGCGAATTTTCCGTTTTCATAATTTTTTTTTCTCTCTATTAAACTTTAGAAGCAGTTGTTATAAAAAATTATGTTCGATACATCCGCTTAAAGTTAGTTAAAAAGTTAAATTGAGGCACTCGCTAAAGGGACTGACGCATACACCACGAGATCTCGTTGTGTATGCGTCCGTCCCTTAGCTCGTGTCTCAATTTAAGCCTACTAGAATACCTCACTTCACGCACACGTATCGAAAATAACTATTTTGACACAGAAATAGTAAACTGTAATATTAGAGGTAGGTACCTACTAAAAATAAAATTATCGTATATCTAAAGTGGAAGTTTTACTTAGGGCACACATTCTGCTTTTTTACGATTTCGTAAAAGAAAAACTTTTTAACAAAAGAAAACTCCTTCAAAAAAGCCACTGAAAAAAGAGGAAAATAATAAAATTTTGAGGTCGGCGTCAATTTAATTGCCAAAGCTTTTTATACAGGTATCTACTTTTATTTTATTAAATTGGCGCCGACCTAAAAATTTTATTATTTCCTCTTTTTTCAGTGGCTTTTTTGAGGGAGTTTTTTTTTGTTAAAAAGTTTTTTATATTTTACTTTTTAGCGACTTTACAATACGTAGTTTGCACGTTATTAATCGATTTTTGTCTTGATATTTGTTTACTAAACTAAAAAATAAACCCACTGAAGCGATTTTAATAAAATTTATGTGAAACCACCCTGAAAAAAGCAAGAATCATCAAAATCGATTCACAAATGCAGGCGATATCAGGTGACATACATAGATAACACATAAAAAATACATACTAACAAAAAATCAGTCGAACTACTGAACCGATTTAAGTAACATTTATATAGGACCACCCCGAAGGTATGCCCTATTAAATAAAACAATAATCATCAAAATCGGTTCACAAATGCAGGAGAAATCGGTGTACCTACGTACATTAAAAAAAATACGCTTAGTTGTCCGTCTGTCTGTCTGCCCGTCAAGACATTTTTTCTTAGGAACGGCTAGAGGTATAAGTTGAAATTCATATCAAATATTAAGGTCCACAGCCTCATAATTTTGTAAAAAAAATCAAGCTTCAAACTCATTGCCATAAAAAGAAAACTCGGGTCGCAGTGCCAAAACCCTGCCGACAATATAGTGTATTTGCTAATACAGGCATTGTGCAGTTATTATGTGAACATAAGTTTGTTTTTGGACAAAATAAAAAATTTAACCCCTTAATACATCCCTTAAAAAATTATTTTTTTTCTTAATTTCAATATTTTTATCAATGCAACCTCGGTACCAAATTAAATACACCCTTCAGTAAGTAAAGCACTTTCCGCAAACTAGTGTTTTCATAAAATTTGTAAGTCCGGTCCTGTCGGGCCGATTTTATTAAAATTTTAGTAGCACATTTTAATCGTTACTAAAAGGTTAAATTCCAATTTTGAAACGATTCTGAGAATTTTTTCGGCATTTTTGGGCTCAAAAACATTTTTCAACCCCTAAAACCCACCCTTAAAATGGTCCGATTGGGCCCATTTTAAATAGGCTTCGTGCGGTGATGGATTCCAACGTGCCTACCAAATTTCGTGAAAATCAATTAACTCTTTCGAAAGTTATAGCCCGTACACATATATATATAAATATATAAATATATATATATATATATACACACATATATATATATATATATACATATATAAATAGACATTTCCAAAAATGGTGCCAAAATGTTCAGGAGGCTATGAAACGTCGAGAAATTTTGGTCCGACCCCTAGGTCCCGCCATCCGACCGACGCCAATAGTGTATGTGCCATATGGCAAATACACTAATAAGGCTATTAAAAAAATCAAGTATCGCAAGATTGTAGAAACCATCTAGATTCTAGAGGACAGGTCAAACACATATAGCTATGAACGCAAACCAATCTTGCAGTCGAGCGCCATCCTACGCGATGGTTGTAAACTAAAAATAATTGTTATAACGGTACTGAACCCTCATGGCGCGAGTTATACTTGCACTTAACCACTTTTTGATGTGAAACATCTTATGTCGGGCTGTGAACAGCCGCGTGAGGGGAAATATGCAACGAAATGTTTGGTCCGCTCCTTCGCTGCTGTTCTCCCCACCACTGCGGCACTCTCTCTCTCTCTTGGCTCAGGCGTGCACTGTAACACACGCGGTGTTACAGTGCAGTATATAGGATTACGTCAGCATAACAGTTAGTTTCTGCTTTTGAAAAAAATATATACTACATAGAGAATACCACCGAGTTCAATAACATTTTCTTTGATGTTTCATATCTGTCGGGGGTCCCGAGACCCACACCCTTTTTTTTTTATTTAACATTTTGGCAAAAATGATGTTACACTCTGTAGTTATACTTGGTCGGTTCAATTTCCAAACAGGAAAAATATAAATATTAAGTATACCTACGACGTAAAATTTCACTTCCGGAGGATAATCTGATAAATTCCGATTGTTACAGTTCTTTTTATAAACGGTCCAAACGGATCAATTTTTTAAACAGGCTGTATGCGTAAGGCGTGGTTTCCAAACAGAATCACACGTACAAATGCACCGGCTGAACCAAGCTGAACGATCAAGTTGAATACACTTGCCGTGAGTGATGATACTGACAGTTTTTAAATGGATTTGTATTGTTGTGTTAATCAAAAAGGTAATATTATTAATTATTATTAGCATTAATTTCCATGAGCGCAACAAAAATACAAAAATCAGTACCATTAAATGACCTCAAAATTACGAAAAATTCGGAAAAATTATTTTTTTTTTATAAAACATAACACAGAAATATACACCTTGATTCTGAGAGTTGCGTCCATTCAAATTGAAATCATGTATTTAATTTTTATTTATTGTAAATTATAGACGCGTCGACAACTTAGGTCATTAGCGTCTTGTTTACATCAAATAACAACTCACTTAAAACTAAATGACATCACAAAACATCCATGAGCGGAGGCGGAACTCGAACCCACGACAGTGTGATCCAAAGGCCGCTACGCTAACCGCAGTTAAAATCATGTATCTATAGTGTTACGGATCGCCCTGTATATATGAACGGCGGGCAACAGTTCTGAGAAACGGGGGTCTGCATACTGAAACAAGCCGATACGAGTGAATCGCAATCAGTCGACGGTGTCGCGCAATCGGTAAGCAGTGAATGGTGAATCGTGCCATAAAGTGGACCAGTGATATAAATATTAGTCAATCAACGGTCGAATCAGTCAGGACAGTGATATAAATAGTGGAGTGGATGTAAATAAATAGTACTGAAGTAACTGAGTAAATGACCGACATAAATAAACGTTAGAAATAAATCTGATATAAATACAGTGACATAAATAATTACAGATAAATAATCTTTGTATATTATATAGTTATTTGTTAAGTGTTATTTAAGTGGCTCGTTTAGTTCAATAATTACCGTTTAAGTTTTTTTATTGTTAAAATTGACTTTTCGTTGTTGCATTCATTGTTATTGTATTTTTAATTATTGTAAATAATTATTTATTCCGCCAACTCAGAAAACAGTTTTGCAACAATAGGAATGAAAATAAATAAAACATTTCCGGCAAACAATCTGAAAATATTTTAATCTGAAATTCGAGAAAATATTTCAAAGTATTAGTAGCACTCTGTCTCTGCCCCAAGTTTCCCCTTTCTTCAAACTCGTGTTTCATCATGTGCCGAGGGTTCCGTACATAACTCGATATAGTGAATCTCTCTAGCAGCATTAAATAGTAACGTAGGTATGGTACCTGTAAAAAACTGTGGGTATATTGGCTAAAATGTCAAACACTATAATGAGATTCTGACAAACTTGTTATGGTTTTCGTCTAATCTTGCCTGATTTTTTCAAAATTTTAGATCTAATAATTTTAAAGAAAAGAGGGGACATGCTTTATAGTAAATTTAGTAAATGCAGCCCTGTGGGCTTGTAAAGCAGCTATTTTATAGTGGCTATGGTAAAAACATATTTTCTAAGAACTATAATTTAATTTTCTCTAAAAATTACAGTGCTTATAATAAAATTTACTCGTACGAAATATTTTTGTGTTTCTCGTAAAATTCATTCACTTTTTTTTTTTTCATTACCTACTTGCAGATCAAGATACAAGCATTTATTTCTGTCAAGTTTCCGATGATCATAAGCTGATGGTTTTTATTGACAACATCAATTTTATGTAGTTGGCATTACCTGACTTAATTAGAAGTAACATGTCAATTAAAAATTCTAAAAATGTTAATTAGCCATAGACATTTATATGATTTGTTTGGATGTATTTTATCTTTCAGAATATCTCAGATATTGTATCTTTCGTTTTAATAGTTCGTTACTGAACTATTCAAATATGTCTCAAATTAAAATGGCTTTAAAATAAAGTTAAAATTAATATTTCTTGTAATTATAAACTCTAATTAGCTGCGGTAGGTATAAAAATATTTTATCGGTGGTATTTTTTCAGGCGTCTTTAAACTTTCTGTAAACATTTTAAGCCATTGTAAAAAGAAGAAAATTTTAGAAAATATATTTTGTTCAACACCCGTAAGAAATATGTAATTTTGTGCCCCTATTGAGGGTGGGCGCAATAATGAATTCTGCTGACGTAGAGACTGGGCGAAATGGCATTTCGCCCACGCTTATTTCGCCTACTAGTGGGAGAAATGCCATTTCGCTTACGTTCATTTTGCCCACGCTCATTACGGAATAAACGTACGCAAGTTGGAGATATTACGATCCAAAAATCACTGTTTTACACTGTTTTGCAGTAGTTGAACAAAATATTATGTGCGACTATTGGTCAAAAGAGAAGATACTCGCGTGTTACCGCACTCGCTACTCTTGTGAGGCAAACTCCACGCTCGAGGAATCTTCTTTTTAACACGCTTTTATTAGCTTCACCTGTATGTTTGCTTGCTTGTCAGTTTGTAACCGACTTCTTTGAACTTGATTTTGACCAACTTTGAACGGTCAGATTTAGTTTAAACGTTGTCGACTTATCAAGGACCGACGACAATACAATAATTCAATAAGTTTGTCCCATTATCCTGACCAGGATCTCCAGGACTAAAAAAAAAAGCAAAAAACTTCAGATTGAACTAAAACTTTGCACACTTATCAAGGATCGATGACACTAGTCGCAATACTATATTAGTTGATCGTGTGATTCGTTATCGGAATAATCATTGTCGTTAAGGCAGATTTCACTTATTAGTTGTGACCATATTTTATAGGTTGTGACACGCTGCGCCGCACGTCACGAAAGAGCAAAATAATAATTCACATTTTGCCTTTTGACGTAGTTCTGTTTATGCCGTACGCTATGCTTCAATGACGTAGATATTATGTTAAAAGATATAATTATTATCTATCCAATTACGTAATGTCATTTCATATTTGTATAATAATAAAGAATTTATCGGAATTTATTCCAATATAAATTACAGATGATAAGTACAAATAATTAACAAAATATTAATTACTTATAGAAGATTTATCCTATCCAACTTGATTTAACCAGTGCTACTGTGCTAGGATAAGACAGTAATAAATGAAGGGAATGGGGAAAGAACAGGGTATGTCATATTTTTTTGATTTTTGAGCTGTTAGTGCCATCTGATAGACCGTAACGGTATTCAGCACTGGGTAAATTGTGGGGTAAAAGAAATAGGTAGGTCACCGTGTATTTTAAAACTTAAAATTATTGGATGGCAAAAGAACAAGGAATGTAAATAACTTTAAATTCAATTTACTCAGCAATTTGTCAGAAGGACATCACTTGCTTTTTCCACATTTCCTTCAAATAGCATATTATAAATGACATCGTTTGGGCTCCTATAAATTCGCAAATATTCTAATTTAAATTATTTCATACTCTTACCGTTTTCTAGAGTTCAGTGTAGTTTATAGACGTTCGACAGCTGAGGTCTTCACCGGAGATTCCATGAGTGACATCAAATTAAAGTTAATTCATCCTGTTTAATGAACATTTGTAAAAAATTGTTTTAGGCGTTTTCCGATTCCTCATAACACCTACTTAATTAGTTAACATTTCAGTTATTACTTTTATCACAAAACTATGCGAAATGTCTAAAAACTATATGAATTCAACAGCAAACCAATATTCCGAATTTTAAATAAAACAATTGGGTTTTTGAATGATTTTTTTTTTTACTTAAATGGAAAGACCACATACAAGTTTCATAGCAAAACTGTTTTTATTTAATTTTTTTGCTTACAAATTAAAAAGTTATACTTAAATAAAAACTCAGTTCCGAAAAAATCCGAACGCGTGTGACGTCATTATGTTATCTATGGTCTTTGTATCCATGGTTACCAAGTTAAAAATTTATTAGTTTTGATAGTATGTGTATTACACATACACAAATGCCAACAAATGCACACAAATTTTAACATAACGACGTCACAAACATTCCTGGCGCGTTTTGAAGTCACGTGATATTTTTTAAATTTTTATGCATTTTAATTAATTTTTAGTAATTTATCTATGGCTTTAAAAAAATTTCCCTTTTGTTTTTCAATATTATTTATGTTAAATTATTAGAAAAAATTAAAAAATTGATAATTTTTTTTATATTTAAATACCTAATTATTTCGATATTCAGTATTGACTAAAATATAATATGCTACTAATGATTATGGGTTTAAAAACTGAGTGATTTATGAAAAAATATTATGTAATGAATAAAGATAATTACGTATCCATTATCCATCCTTTTCAATTAACCGGAGATAGAAAATAGTTAATTGCATTACAAGGGACGAAACACAGAGCTTGCAACGAGTGTGAAGTTTACAGCAATTCACACGCACTGATGCAAACGCGCTGTGTTTCATTCCGAGTAAATGCATATTATTTTTCACAACAACTCTATTGACAATTCGATTTGAGGTACCTACAATTTGGGCGCGCAAAAAGCCACAGAAATATTAGATCTGTTAAATCCATGTGAAATTTATGTGGGGTTTTCTAGTATTATATGCGAATTGAAGTTGGCGCGACTCAACGCTTTATCTCTCACTTAACAACGTTAAAAAACAGAGAAAACCGATAACTGAAAATTTTCATCCCTAGGGTTGAAACTATCAAGTATCGAAAATCGAATTTTCATTAGCGGCGTTGTGAAAAGATAAATTACGTCATTACGTCATCAGATGTTTCTCTTAAAATTGTGTTTTAAAGACCACCAACAGCTAAGGTTATTTGGGCCTAGCACCAATTCATATTTTCAATTCATTATTTTTTTTTAATAATAAATTGAAAATCCAATTGACACTTTACCAGCTCTCGGGCTAGAACCCGGGAACTGGGGACTTGTAATAGAGGAACCATAGCAACGCCATGTAAACAACAGCACCGCTACACGCTCGGCTATTCTCAAGCCCAGGTGTTTCTCTTACTATAAGATAAATTATGTGTTTGATAAAACAGTTTTGTTGAGAGGAAATTTTATGAGAAGGAATTTTAATAAAAAACTAAACAAGCTTAAAAGCCAAAAAATATTTTAATATTTGTTAAAATAACATATTATTACGCATATAGTATACAAAAATGATGAAATGTATAAAAAATAGTGATTATATTAAAATATGTATACATTTTATATATAAATTTGCTTACAATATAAAAGTGACTAGATAAATAATAATCTTGTTATATATTATTATAAATATTAAAGATACCTATAATAATAGAATAAGATTTTCATAAAATACTGCCTATTTACATTGGTTATTACTAAAATTAACCTAAAATCTAATTTTCTAAATAAATGAATTATTATAATAGTAGATTGTGTATCAAGGACGTAATGAAAACGATTTTTTACGAGTGGTGATGTTTGTTACACGAGCGCAGCAAGTCACACGAGTCAAAATTGCATTCCGTCCTTGATACATATACTGTATTTTTTGTCCTACTCCCTCTAAAATAGCGGCTTTTGTCTTCATTTCCAGTACTATCAACAATAATTTCAGGACCCATTTTTTAATTTTTCACGACTATATGCGACATTTCACTTGTGTTGCAACTTATCTTCAATAATGAATCGTTAAAGCCCTCACCGGCATACAATGTGCGTAGGATTACCAGATATGCTAGAAAAACCGGATACTGACAGAAGTGATAGAAAAGGGATTAAAAAAACCGGGTTCTTTAAATTTTTTTTTTTAATTTTCCACCCGGACAAAACATTAGAAAACAGAACTGTCGCGGATGAATACCGAACACCTGGTAACTCTAACTGAAAAGCAGCTATTTTATAGGGGGTAGGATAGAAAAATTGTTATGTATAACATGTTATAAAAATATTATTCGAAGACAAAAACCACCTGAAAGAATACTTATCATGTTACATTCTAACGGTTTTGTCTTTTTTCTGTAGTGCAAATAAACTATTCGGTGGGAAAAATCTTTCTGACTGCAGCAATGAATAATTACAAATGTATTTATTTTTTCCCGTTTTATACAGTACCTACACACATAATTTTAGATTTTAGAATGAAATATGTAACCCAGTGGTTCTCAAATTATGCATCACGGCGTGCGGGGATGTACTTATAGAGCCCGATTACCCTTTGAATGACACAGTGACGTCATCACTTAGCAACGGACTGTCCGCTTGACAACCGTTATCCTCTCTACTGCTCTCTAATGGTTTTTACTAGTTACTAATTTTTTCAGAGTTTGGACATACCGGATCCACTTTTTGATTGGTTGTTCCGTCACGTGGTACGTTTCCGCCATGTTTATCCTTTTTATACTGTGACAGCTGTATGGAAAGTAAGTAAGAGAGAAGAGACTTTTGTTTGTTCTTAAAATATATTAGTTTTTCAGTAGCGAGTTTGATTACACATAAGTATTTAAAATTATTTCAATATCTAAGATCTAATTTTTAAATGCTGCGATTACTTTTACACAATGTAAATGAACTTTTCTAGCCTACAAAAACCACGTTGTTTATTACTATTCGTTATTGTAATAAATAATAAAAATAAATACCTAGATATATTAAATTTTCATTTATTTTATTTTATTTACTACATACAGCTTTTTTATGTACGTAAACGGATCGGCCCGAAATTATAGCGACCAAACGGTGCGTCAAAGCGATTTGAGCGATGTAACAGCAAAAATTAAAATAGTGTAACGATTGCACGTGTGTACAGTGTAGTTGAACTCCATAATTAATTCCTTTATGGACTACTGTTTTAGAATTTCACATCCCATCTCACTGATTTTCTACCGTAAGGTAGTTATCCCGGCGAGACCCTATAACATAGCTGGCGATGCAGGGAAAATTTTGAGAACCACTAGTAACAATAATGAAATAGTTTATTTGCTTTATTATAATATCAGACCTAATTATTTGTTGAGCAAATGCAGATGCTTCTTTCAAAATATATTATACTAATGTGGATTGTACATATTCTTCTACAATGGTGCCCACCAAAAGGCGCTATGTTGCGTTGAATAATAGTATATTGTGCGACTAGTCGGAGAAAGAGGAGATTCCTCGAGTGTGGATTTTGCCGCACGAGCGTAGCGAGTGCGGTAAAACACACGAGTGGAATCTCCTCTTTCGACCAATAGTCGCACACAATATTTTATTCAACTACCGCAAGAAATATGTCATTTCGTGGCTCTGCTGAGCGTGGGCGAAATAATAGGTGACCTGATTGATTGCGTAAACGTTCCCCGTAATGAGCGTGGGCGAAATGCCATTTCGCCTACTCTGCACGTCAACAATCAGGGAACTCATTATTTCGCCCACGCTCAGCAGGGCCACGAAATGATTTATTTCTTGCGGGTGTTGAATAAAAGTACTTGTTATTTTTCGGCGTGGAGAATTTCTCGACTTAGAAATACCATTAAAATCTATACGCTATTAAGACCCCAGTTCAGTGAATACATATACTCTTAGTGTTCATTATTGAAGATTTTTACTTAAATGCAAATTATATTTATGTGAAACATCTTGTATACATATTTGTAATGCATTTTGTGTGGTTTATAATTAAATTAAACAAAAAGTAACAAAATAAATGTGTTGTAATAACGAGATAATTTTTAATATTTTAACTGAAAGAAAATAATATTGTATATAATAGAGTTGTAATGGGAATTACTTAGCTATAACGCGAATATTTTCAATATCAGAAATAGTATCTCTTTTTATTAATGAAAGGTAAGTAATAAACACGTATTTGATTTTAGTATACAATCTTCTAAAACTTGAAATTTTATAGCTTTATATTATGAACGTATGAATAATCGTTTTTTATCGTTGCCTAATATTTTACTTATTACTATATAAAGGTGATTTTTCGGTTTCTGTTTCTTAACTACCTATAAATTCGTCTGACAATAAAAAAAATAATTTTAAAAACAATGAATAAAAATTAAAAGAATTAATACATGCCTCATTGCCTCCATTCATGTGAAAGGGTAGGTATAGTTACTTGAATTACTGATGATCGAAAATTCGCGGTCAGTGCAGTTGACCATCCCTTTAAATCAAAATTTTCGCAACAAAATAAAATATTACTGCGTGCAGTGCCCTGATCATAGACACAAAGAGCCACGTCACATAAACAGGGGTAAATGCTATACAGATATTCGAGCCGGCATGGTTTAGCACATATTTGGGTCGGCTTGTTTTTCGGTCGCATCTCACTTGCTGCTTTTGGGGGTTTCTGGTCAACTTTTGGGGGCTTCTGGTCAATTGTTGGGGGTTTCTGGTCAACTTTTGGGGGTTTCTTGTCAACTTTTGGGGGTTTCTGGTCAACTTTTGGGGGTTTATTGTCAACTTTTGGGGGTTTCTGATCAACTTTTGGGGGTTTCTGGTCAATTGTTGGGGGTTTCTGGTCAACTTTTAGGGGTTTCTGGACAACTTTTGAGGTTTTTTGGTCAACTTTTGGGGGTTTCTGGTCAACTTTTGGGGGTTTCTGGTCAACTTTTGGAGGTTTCTGGTCAACTTTTGAGGGTTTTTGGTCAACTTTTGGGGGCTTCTGGTCAACTTTTGGGGGTTTCTGGTCAACTTTTGGGGGTTTCTGGTCAACTTTTGGGGGACCATGGAAAAACCGCCCCGCGTTACCCACACGCCCGTCCGTCCCGTGCCCTCGCCATGCCACCCTCTCAAATTCGAGCGCCCTAGGCCGTCGCCTTGTTCGCCTACATGGACGGGGCCGGCCCTGGTACCTATTATGATATTATAAGCGTAGTCCATAAAACTGTTCCCATAAAAAGTGATGAAACGGCTTCGCTGAGATGTCAACAACAGATCGAATAATGATATGTCCTTTTCATTTTTTAAACCATAAATTATAATACTTTGTACAGTGCACCTAACATTTCTACATAGATTTTCATCTTTTCAATTCATTTAATATACAAGTAAACATGTTGTTTAGAAACAGAATAACATTTTATGAGCAAATGACAATTATTATTATTATATTAACGAAGTCAAAAATCCCTGTCCGCACCGAATCAACTAAAATAAGAAGGAATGGTAATTAACACTTTCCATTATTTTTTTCCAGTCGTGATCTTTGATCAGTAAACATACGCTAACCACTCCATTTCTATTTATGCACCATCGCTTCGTAACATAGAATGTAATTTTTATTAAAAATTGAAATCACATTAAGAAAATATTATATTTTATTTTACTGAAATCTTTTATTAACCTAACTAGTTACTGGATCTACCTAAACAAGAAAATAATATAATTTGAAGACTTTTTCAAAATTAAAATTTTTATTTATGTTCAGAACACAAGTTCTAAAATTAAAAAAATAAAGAAGTAATCAATGAGCAAGTGAGCACCACAAATGACTCCGAATGAGCATCAGTATTGCATCAATATATATTTTTATTATTAGATATAGGTGAAAAAGTGGGATAAATCAGCAGCGCTTGATTTTTTACAAACTTTTATTTAACTTGCAATGTATGTTAGTTTGTGTGTTTGTTTGTTAAGGTCAAAACTTGCAAGTCAATTTTGAACGACTTCCACGTATCCGATCGATTTGAAATTTTGTACACATATGTATTTCCGATGACAATACATGAATAAATCGTTTTTAGAAATAAATACAACCCCTAAGGGGTTCAAACAGGGATGTAGAGTTTTTTTGACTAATTAACGCCCAGGCCAAATCGCGCTGAAGCTAGAAACTTGATATTTGGACAGTTGGTTCCTTTTCTGACGTAAGCATTATGAACCAAAATTATTAAATATTATTTTTTCCTTTTTAGTACATTTCAATAAAAGCTTGTTTCTAAAAAGTTTTTTTTTACTAATATTTTATTAAGGATTGTCCCTACTTTGATCGGAGCTTGCATAGCTGCATACGGTACTGCAACGGTACTCATGTGTAATCTGGAAGCTTCAAGTGCAGCTACAATTCCAGTCCACATGTGGACGTGCACGTTTAGTAAGAGCTGGTTAACATTCGCCTACGCTGCGCTTTACTTTCCATCTCTACATGACAAGTACGACAGCAGTCTTAAGATCATTGCAGTATGAGTCGTTCGATCTGTCAGTCTGATCATATTCTGATCTGTCAGATATCAGTATCTACCTCTGAATACAACGTACAACGCAACGTGTCACGAGGATTTAATAAGGCACTGTGCGTTTAGTCAACCGCGAAATTAATCAGATTTATACCTCCACATTTAACATAATATTACTAACGTACGTAGGAATGTTGTGTATCATTTGTTATGCCAGTTCTGTGCGTTTGCATATATCGAGGTAAAAATTCCTAGCTCTATATTATTGTGTTTTGGACCGAAAATCAACTGTTTTGCTGACAATTTATACAGGGTGCCCATTTTTGATGTGAAACATCTTATGTCGGGCTGTGAACAACCGCGTGAGGGGAAATATGCAACGAAATGTTTCCTTCGCTGCTGTTCTCCCCACCACTGCGCCACTGGCTCAGGCATGCACTGTAGCACACGCGGTGTTACAGTGCAGTATAGCACACGCGGTGTTACAGTGCAGTATATAGGATTACGTCAGTATAACAATTAGTTGCTGCTTTTGAGAGTGCGTATAAATATGACACGAGGCGAGGTTCTGTCTTAATCTTACAGTGGGTGCCAATTGTTACTATGCTAGAAAATGAAACAGAAAATTATACAGTTTCAATTGTTGCATGCGATGATAATGAATAAATTAAAATTTTATGATAAAAAAAATATTTATGGTAAAAAAATATATACTACTACATAGAGAACACCGAGTTCAATAACGTTTTCTTTGATGTTTCACATCTGTCGGGGGTCCCGGACCCACACCCTTTTTTTTCGAGTAAAGCTTGCATCGGAAAATTGCGCAAACTTACTTGTCTTCGCAAGTCATTAAATATAAATAAGTTAATAGATTTTTTTATACGGCTGAATTGCAATTGAAAATTTTATTGGAAAGCAGCCAATTATATAATTGATTCCAAACATATCGGAAAAATCATTTTACCAACCATAGTCACAGTCAGGATTCTAACCTGAACCTTTTCACTTTCGCGGCGAAATGAACTTACAATTACTCAACCGTGACATGATTATTAATCTAACATTCTCCTTATATGTTTCGGAATCAATAGATTTTCACTACATGCGAGTGTTAATTCATTATAGCTTAATCAATATGGCGGCGGAACGACTTTTGGGGGGGGAGGGTTGCTATAGACCCATGATCACTTATGAAAGCATACATTGTAAAGAGTATTATTACATGCTAGTTTAAAATTTTGGGGGGCTACACTGTAAAAAATGGATGTAAAAATACTTTGAAAGCTAAGGTAGAATTCGCTCGATTTTCTAAGTGATTTTGCATTATTTTTTATTTTTACACAGAAAACTTCATAAAAACTTGGACTTTTAAGCAAATTTGTGATTTTTACATAAAGTAAATTAAAATTGCATAATTTGTGTAATATTCCAATAAAGTGTGTAAAAATTACAAAATAAAATGTATAGTTACATATATAAAATGGATGAATACAAAACAAATTAATGTAAAATTAGTAACCACGCATGCGCAATGTGTTTTTATGGAACGCAATGTGCAGGCGATACCTGTTTGCGACGCCATTGTCTCTATATGTGCCTATTACCAGATTAATCGCTGGCTACAAATGTACCATCGATAATCTATGTAATCGGCCTTCTCATTTCTTACAGTGTAGACGCTACTTCCGCCGCCAATGGTTATATGTAATACTAATAAAAATAAAAGCTGGGTGTATGAGTTTCAACTGCGTGTTTAGAACGTAAAATATGTTAATGTTGTACAAATTATTATTAATGCGAAAAAAAAATTTTGGAAAATTTATTTTATTTTTTTCTTAAGAAAGCCATCGATTGTTAGTCAGTGGTATGTGTTTTCAGTTCATAATTTAATGAATCCTTGCTGAAACTGACCGCAGGAATTCCAATTGCTTTCAAATTCCGCGAATTAAAAAAAATGTATTTTTATCTACAAAAAATGTTATTGTGCTCAATTATTTTTGACGTTTATTATGGCACGTATTTCATTACACATTGTTCGCAGTTTGTTTTTAAAACAAGTGAACTTTATAGTAAACCGTAACGCAGGTGTAGTAATTATTAAAAACATAAATAGAGTGTGGTTCATCATCACCGGTGCTGTCTTGATTAAAGCGAGAGTTTAACTAATCGAAGTGTACAAGAAGAAGAAGAATGAATGCGATCAAAACCACCCACACGAGTTCAATAACATATTAAATATAAAAACATCGACGTATAAACTCACGGTCAACTCATCAAATCAGGTGTCCGTTAATGGCGCAATCATAGACATAATCACCAATAGAAGTTGCACAAGCGCACGTCGACCAAGACTCTAGAAAACTTTGTCTCAAACTGTTTTTATCGCAATTCTAACTATAGGGGAGAACCACCTAATAAGAGACGAATCGGGTAATAAGAGACGTGACATTTAAATTCTAAGACAACAAGAACTCTTAGAGATCTGGTAAAACGAGTTGAGAAAGAACCTAACCTCAAAGTAGAAACTTTTAAAATATTTGTCAAGACATTCATAAACTAATTTTTAAGTTGGAAAACAAAAGTATTGTAATAGTGGACGGTCTTATCTACCTAATGCCTAAATTACCGTTAGCCAGGCAAAGATAAAATTTTCGAAAAATATTGAAGAGAAACTTATCGGCGTATTTCTAACATGCACACCACATATGAAACTCAACGGCACGTATGTTTAGAATCCTCCTTGACATATGAGCGCGAAAATATGAATCTCGTCTCTTACAACCCGATTCTCTTATTACATGGTTCTCCCCTAATTTATATTTTTCAGTCTTAGCTGTTGGTGACATTATATTTAAACAGGGCCGTTCTGTGCCGGGTGTGTCAAAACTTTTTTCGAAATCTCAAATTTCATCTCATCGTATCTTGTAAACGCAGCTTTAGGTAGTATATGAATTTTTTTTTCATTTCAGAAAGTTTAATTTATGAAATATTTTTTAGATGACAACTTCAACTTTTTTCTACTTATTATAAAAACAGAGCTAAAAAGCAGCATGTTAACAAACGGCAAGTGGAGACTTGACTGCGAGGTCAAGAGAGGAACTTCGAGTCTGTTTGATTATAACTCGCTTATTATATTCAACATTTGAACATTTTTCAAAAGGGACTTTTTTTGTTCAGAAATACCGCGCCTGGGGTTCACTCGAATATTTATTTGCGGGGTGCAAAATGTCGTTTCCAGCACTTACGCGGCGTAGTGTTGCAGCATAATTAAGTTTCGCGATATCGCAGAGTAACGTTCAGCGTAAGTATCGTCGACGAAATATAATATAATTTCAGCGTAATTCGTATTCTGAGTTATTTCATGACTAAGTTGGATTGCATTATTTTCAGTTGAGAATAAAATGGACGCCCTATGCAGCCTCGCAGCTAGGACCTGGCAACTGGGGTCCGCGCCAGGGGCGCTAACCCAGAGAGGGCGCAATCAGCAATGCGAATATGATTATTTTTAAGCAAAGAGCGCGAAATCAGAATCTTGCCAGAGGCGCCGATGATCCTAGCTGCGACGTTCACCCTATGTGATTTCAGTGCATTATAATAATGTTACGGAAATTGTTTATACCTTTTTATTATGTCCGTAAAAATACACTTTTATTAGCGACGTAGTTATACACGTGTGGAACGCGCGTCGCCGTTTGCCGGAATGCCCCAATCCAATCCCCTCCATTTCCGCTTGGAGACCATTCACCGTGTGCCGTGTTGGCACAATTAGTTCTCGCCAGTGCCG
Organism: Mongoloraphidia duomilia; assembly: GCA_039654895.1. Taxonomy (NCBI): domain Eukaryota; kingdom Metazoa; phylum Arthropoda; class Insecta; order Raphidioptera; family Raphidiidae; genus Mongoloraphidia; species Mongoloraphidia duomilia. The sequence goes on along the minus strand of CM077517.1, from coordinate 10,235,545 downwards.
CTAGGCTAATACATACGCCTTGTTGTTATTGTCTATGGCTATGGTAATTGTCTATGGTTATACGCCAGTGAACCTAAGTCGGTAACACAATAGTCATCAGCCGAACTGAAGCGCCACTGCTCTTGATGCGTGTAACAATAATTTATATTTCTAAACCTTGTTTTTCAGATGGTCATACTATTCAACGGATCGTGTAATAAGAAAATTGTTCTGTTCTTTCAATTAGAACTAACTAGTTTAAGATCGTGACTGCATAATATTTTTGTTTGACGGTTAGCCTATAGCGTATTAGTTCTATGACATGTGACAGTATGATCATCGGACATGGAGACTGTCGAGCGTACGGTTTTTTAATTGGTCGGCATGATTTCATAATTCGATAGTGTCAGTGTAATTATGAACATGGGACTCATGTCAGGTGACAACACTTATCAGTTCGGTGTATATATAGCCTCCACCAAACTGCTGTCCCCACATTTATACACATATATAATAATATTATATTATTATGATATTGTGCGTATGATCGTTACGTCATAAACATAATATTCCTACACGTTATTCAGTTTGTCCAATATAACTTAGTAAAAAAGTTACTACACCTTTTCCAATTGTATTTCAGAAAAGATCAATTTAATAATAAAATTAAGAAAAATCGCAGGATAGTGGACAAAATATTTGATTTATTAAATTTAATAAATCAAATATTTTGTCCACTATCCTGCGATTTTTCTTAATTTTATTATAATTATGATGGACACGATTTCTAATATACATCAATTTAATTTCAGAAGGTATCAATTGTATTTCAGATTAGTCAATGGTATTTCAGAAAGAGTCAATTGTATTTCAGATTAGTCAATTGAATTTCAGAAAGCGTCAATTGTATTTCAGATTAGATTGAATGTTTTCGCAACATGGATAAACGGCAAATCGCACAATTATACATATATCTTTAAGCTTCATTGCAGCTAATAATATGAAGATCAGCTTTGTAAATTCAACTTAGGGTCAAAAACATAAATAGAAAAAGTCTGTTGGTAGGAAAAAAATTAAGCACATTTCATTTTAATTATTTTCTGAAATACAATTGACGACCTCTAAATTACAAATTACGCTTTCTGATATACAATTGATACTTTCTGAAATACAACTGACTAATCTGAAATACAGCTGACACTTTCTGAAATACAATTGGAAAAGGTGTAGAAATGCACGAAAAAATTGTCATTGACATATTTGGTGTCTATTTATATTTTATTTTTAAATGTTTATCAGCATTAATATCGCAAAATCCCTTTGAAGAAATATTAATTAAATTCTTCGACGCCTCAGATCTCCAGTGTCGAAAAATTTAATTTATAATTTTTCAAAGGGATTTTGTGATATTTTAAAAAAGAAAATGGTCATTTTTTGGCCCTTTCTTTGTGCTTTATATTAATTTAATAACTAGAAATGACTTTCTAATTTATCATTATACACATCCTAGAGATAATCGAAAAGACAATTAAAAATTATAAGCTTAGAATTTTGCATAAATTTGATTTTTCAATCGTAACAGAAATGTTACTCACAAATCAATTCTAAGAATATTTTATATGTAAGTATGAATTTCAATTCAAAATTTTTTCTTTTAAAAAAAAAACGAAAGTTCATAACATTAAATTTGATATCACAATTTAAGGCACTAAATTTCGCCGGAAACCGAAAATAAAATAATTTATAAAAATCGCATAAAAAATAATATCCGGCCTTAGGATATTTTTCGTTTGTTAATTATTTTTTATATTACAAGTTGATAATATATATTAATAGCTGTTACAGATTTAAATAAATGGAAAAATGAAATAGGTCCATAATTTAAAACAAAAAGCGATCACTACCTACTTAGTATACGTATATAAATATTTTTACATAAAAATTGATTTTATTTTTCTGTTTTTAGTTAACACTATCACAAATAAACAATTTTATTGATATCTATTGTACATTAAAAGTTATATAAATATGTTATGAAAAAATGAGTTTTATACGAATGAATGAATCGATGATTTAGAACAATTAATTAAAAAAAAAATAGTACATTTAACTGTATATTAACGTATTTCAAAAATAGTATTTCTTAGTTAATTTGAGCAACTATAAATTCGATAAACTATTCTTGATTAGAATAATATAATATGTTTAACGGTCGACAACAATATATTATATATATACAATATGAATATAATTATCAACAATTTGTAATTAACAATTTATTCCGGCGTTCCGTTACTGTCTTCGGTGTGCGTTCCACAGGAATCTTCAGCAGCTGAATCACCTGGCGGAACAACATTCTGGCCTCTGCATTTAGGACAGAGGCCTGGAGGTCCTCCTGACAGAAAGACTTTTCCACATCTGCCACACTCTTCTTGAGGGTCCCCTGAAACATTTTTAAGTTTCTTCATTATTTTGATTGTTTCTAATTTTTGAAATTAAAATATACGGTTCTACTTTTACAATTATTTAATATTAAAATAATTGGATGTATGAAATAGCGGGAACTTGGACTAAAGAAAATTATTAGACGTTAAATTTTTTAATCATTGCGACGTTTCGCGAACGTTTGTTCGCTTCTCCAGGCAAACTGTAATCAAACCATGCATTATATTATGAAGATGATATTTACATAACCTTCTCTGTTAAATCCTATCAAATTGCTGTTCTCGTTTTTACTTTGCCTTTCAGTATAACGGATATAAATTGGAGGTGAACACAGATTTTAATTCCAATTTTATCAGTGATAACTACATCTTTTTACTTTGAACAATTTTTATGAGTTTTTATATAAAAAAAAACCAACAATGTCATCACCATGTTGTTCATTAATCGCTCAAACAAAATACTGAAAGAAAATTATTGACAGCATTTGGTAAGATAAAAAAACACATTTCAATTTTTGTTAATTTTAACTTTGATTCCACAAAATATTATTCTCACCCACGTTTGTATTCAACATTATAATTATCTTGTAGACTCTGAAGATGGTATATGAAGAATACCGAAACGTTAGTAAAATGCAAATTTAAAAAAATCAGTATTGCTTTTTATTGATCCTTTGTGCCGCGGAAGTGCTCATTTCCAACAATTCTTAAAACTGTTTTCAAGGATCAAATTGCTCTAATTAAATATAGCAATTTCGAATTCGATATTTTTATATTGATCAAAAAAAAAATTTATACATAAAATAACTTACATTAACTGTTAGCATCTTTGTTTCATTTTAGTGAACATTCTCGTCATAATACGATATAAAATATAAGTTATAGACATCTCATACGGCAATTAATTTGAACTTTGTGAGGATAATAATTCAATTAGTAAATTTAGTTTTATTTCAATAATTCAATATTTCGCTGTTAAATAATGTGTATTAAACCAACTGATATTTAACAGCGAAATATTGAATTATTAAAATTAAACTAAATTTACTAATTGAATTATTAATTATTGAATTATTATCCTCACAAGGTTCAAATTGATTGCCGTATGAGGTGTCTAACTTATATTTTATATCGTATTGAGAGTGTACACCAAAATGAAACAAAGATGCTAACAGTTAATGTAAGTTATTTTATGTATAAATTTTTTTTGATCAATGTAAAAATATCATCTTCATAATATAATGTTTTGATTACAGTTTGCCTGAAAAAGCGAACAAACGTTCGCGAAATGATGCAATTATTAAAAAATTTAGCGTCTAATAATTTTCTTTAGTCCAAGTTCTCGCTATTTTATACATCGTATTCAATCCATCATGGACGATACCAACGTTAATTAAAATAATTATTTATCATACTGCATTTCAGTGATAGTTTCATAATAATTCTAACCCTTTATATAAGTCCTGCTTTTCGCGTGTTGATTTTGACATAAACCTTATTTTAACCTTATCTATCGTTGTTGGATAAAAAGTACTCTATACCTACTTCAAGTTTGGGTACTAGTAGATAGTGTGCCAAATTTCATTAAAATTGATTTAGCCGTTCTCAAGTTATGCTGCTACATACAGACAGAGAAAAATTATAGACACGCGTTTCCCTATACAGGTATTTAGGAGTATTGAGTGCAGAATACCCAAAAACGCTCGCAAAACAAAATTACAGACTGGAGTCCTGTTATTATTTTATTTATTAGTATTTAGACGCTGATGACCTCAGCTGTTGAGCGTCTATAATATACAATCTATCTATTTTTATTATTATTATCATTTATCAATATAGATTTGAAATACTTATAATTTAATAAGGATTATTGGACGAAATAAGTTCACTTGGATTAATAAATCATTCAGGGAAGAATTTTGCATGGGCTTAGGTTTTAAAACAATAAAAAAGTAATGACAGTTAAACAAAATTAAAAGATCCATTTTCTAAACTGTACGGTTATTATAATATATTATATAAGTATAAGTAAAAAGGTGCCATATACATAATATTGAATTATATAAAATACCGAAACTTCCAAGAAATATTATAATATTTGATGACAATTTAATGAGAAAAATTAAAATATAAAAGTTTTTATAAAAACATTTTATGATGATAAAATGCGTTAACATGCAATATAGAACGGAATTCTTTGAAAATAGTTATGAAGCAATATTATTATGATGTGTTTTGTATAATAGTAAAAAAATCTATTATAAAACATTATGATCATGTCTTAGAATCGACGTCAGGCCACTTATATTGCAAAATTAGCAAACGGTGACTGGTCACTCTATTGTCGATGGTGTTAAGGGTGACTCGTTTTAAAACAATAGTATTATTGCATTACAAGGTAAGAAACTTGGCGTTTGCAACCAGTGTGAAGTTTGCTGCCCGAGGTAGAGTTGCCACCTACCGCTAGTTAATTAAAGGGTTACCAGTATAAAAAATATGGGTTTTAGATATTTTTACGGGAGACAATTAAAACAGCAATGTTTAATGAAGATAATCTATTTTTTAAATTTATATTTATGGTTAGAAGAAACAGCTTTTAAAAGCTCTTCATTTTGAGAAGCAAATATATAAAAATCTTTGCAAGATAACTTAAAATTACATTTGACTTGTAACTTTACCCCGTATTTTATTTTCGAAATTATGGGTTTTTGTATTATCTTAGCCTGAAAAACGGGGTAACCCGTAAAATACGGGGCATCTGGCAACCCTAGTACGAGGGCATGCAAGCATACGTGTTGCAAACGCCAAGTTTCATACCGAGTAATTGCATATTATTTTTCACAACAACTCTATTGACAATTCGATTTGAGGTACCTACAATTTGAGCGTTCAAAAACTCGCAAAAATATAAGATTTGTCAGATTTATGTGGGGTTATGTCTGTCATTTTGACGTTTATGAATATTATATGCGGATTCTATATCGCTCTATCTCCTTCTTAATTTGACGTTTTCGAAAATTATATGCGGATCCCATCGTTCTGCCTCCTTCTTAACAACGTTAAAAAACAGAGAGAACTGACCTGAAATTTTTCATCCCTAGGGATGAAAATGCTCAGTTTCAACCCGCTAAACAGGTACCGAAAATCGAATTTTCTGTAGCGGCGTTGTGAAAAAACAATAGGTAGGTACTTATAGATACTATATTTTTTATCTATCTATATCAGTGAACTTCACACTATAGTAACTGGAATGGACTCAGGATGCTATCCGTGTGAGGGTCGGACTTAACTATGCAGTCCATATCTCTAAGTGACGGCTTTTCTGTCTTTCTCATACAGAAGTATATTTGGTGTCTTTTTCTACAGACAATTCAGGTCTTGATTTGAGTGTCCAGGGAGCCGATTGGTGACTTTTAATAAAAATGTATACGATATGTTATGATGTAGGAGGGGGGGAGGTCAAAAATAGCAAAAAACGTTATAAATACTTGAACGTCCCTTACTAAATATATTTATTAATTCCGGTACCTATAGTTAGATTTAATAAAAGAAAAACAAGTTTTCAAATATGTCACCTGTGCACGATCATTGTTCAGCATTTAAAAAGCCATCTTGTGAACCCAGCTCTAGGATATGTGTTACAGATTTTCATAGACCGTAATTTCATCTATTATAATATGAAATACCGTCTCGTACATAGAGTCACAGCGACTCATAATAACTTGCCAGAGGCGTGCGCTGAATTTACAAGTATTTACAATGCAACGATGTATTATTCATATTTTATTAAATATTAAATATGAAGTTAGTACGGCTGTGTTATTATAATATCATATAAGCAATTTTATATTGCATATGCAGCCAAATTACATAATAGATTCTGCAATATCAGAAAAAATCATTTTATCAATCTTTGTTGGGACTTGGGACTGTGACAAAGATTGATAAGATGATTTTTTTCTGATATTGCAGAATCTATTATGTAATTTAGCTGTATATCCAATATAAAATTGCTAATTAGTTTAAATGTAATTTATATTCTGAAAGTTAATTTGTATCAAATACTTCATTTTTTATGAAGTTTTGAACAACAATCCACTATTTATTTTTAGAAGCAGACTAAAAAGAAATTTTAAATTAACGATTTATATTATATAAATATTAAATACTAGCTTTGCGACTCGGCTTCGTCGGGATAGATAGTTCGAATTCCACCTGCGCTCATGGATGTTTTGTACTTCCCATTGGAAGTTATTGTAATGGGTCCGAAAATCGAAATCAAAATGTATAACAAATTTTTATGTTTCACGGTCACTACACTATTTTTACACTATTTTTAGAAAGATGTCTGTGTGTGTGTATGTGTGTGTGTGTGTGTACGTATGTGTCCATTTCTTTAATTATTATTATTAAATATTTATCAAACTGGGAAGTTCGTCGTGTGGACGTCAAAGGTCGCACTTTAGTCCTAATAAACGACCCACCTCACGGCCTGCTTAGTTTTAAGTTAATTGTTATTTAATGTAATAATTAAGACGCTAATGACCTAAGTTGTCTTCGCGTCTATAATCTACAATAAATAAATTGAATCGATAATTCAATTTTGCTGTACGTCGCTGGTTGTGACTGCGCTATAAGATGAAGAGCCACTAATGCAATATAAATTACTTGATTGACTCCTAACCTGAGGCTAGAGTCATAGACTCATAATAATGTTAGTAGACTAGACACAATAATACCCATATAAAGCACGCCGGTGTTGTTTCCATCAGATCCGTATTAAACTCATTTCACTAAAAAAATGTTTTTTGGATATTTTTAACATAGCCAATTTATAATAAAGAAATATATTTATGCTATTTGTTTTAACAATAAAAAAAAATAGTCAATATTTTTACCGCCCTAAAATTATTTTAAATTTTTGGCTTAGACGAGAAAAGGGAAGGTAGGGAAGGGAGCTAGATAATGAGAAGTCATATTACATTTCACTTAAGCGCATTTTTTGAAATCAAATATTATATAAAGTATCTAAATAATGTAAATTTGGGGCAGGCGTAACTTGTGACTTAATATTAGGGAGAGGGGGTTCACAAGATTATAGAAAGATGTGACAACGAAAAGGGTCGAAAATAACAAAAAATAGCGTGACGTAGTTTATGAGCAACCCCTAAGAGATATATTTTGGTTATACCTATACCTAAGTACTACATAATATATCTACTGGAGATTAAAAAAAAAAAATGTCACGTACTGAAATTCCCTATTAATTATGAAAAATTTCTAGACAGGATTAAAAAAGAAATGTGAGCCGTTCTGGGACGCCTAGCAAACATGAAACATTTTCATAGTTCGAACCCCCCGCGACAAATTTATCAAAATAAAATATACCTAACCTATATCACTTAGGGATAGTGTAGCTTTCTATTAGTGAAGAAATTTTTAGAATCGGTTCAATAGTTCCAGAGATAAGAATTTAGATAAGAATTTATGATTTATTACCGCTCCCCGCGAGAAATTCTCCCCTGCGAAGATAATTAGTGACAGAATTTTTAGAATCGATTCAGCAGTTCCAGAGTAAACAGCAATACACAGATATTCTCTCTCACACACACACTCACACACACACTTATCCGGATCTCCTAGTAATATTGGCTCAATTTGCATATCTATGCAAATTGAGCCAATATTCGTGAACGCAATGTAGGAAGCATGTAATTTTTTGATGTGAAACATCTTTATAGGCACAGATGTAAAATCGTTTGAATGGAACGTCGCCAAATGTTACGTCGTGTCGTCCGCACTAAATAATGTGATGGCAATAAATAAATTCTAATAACGCACTCCTTAAAACGGCTCTGTGCAGCCGTTGTAAACAATAATAGTTGTGAAAAGACGACTAAGTGAAGACACTAATACGTATATCTAACTGGTAAATTGTACAGGTCCTTTCGGTTCTGATTATAGACTACTCTGTGTCATTTAATTTGGCTTGCGGTGCGTTGCGATACGTTCTGCACCGCGGTAAATTGTACGTTTTGAACACAGATGCGGCAAACAAACGCATTTCTTGCCTGGACATTGCGTTTGTTTTCAATGGTAGTTGATACTTGCACACTGTGTCGATATTATTGTGATTGGTTTTTAATTTTATAGCTATATAAAACAAAAATGTTGACTGTGATTTTATAGCTCTAACTAAATTGTTGTGGTTAAGTTTTTTCTTACTAAGCGATGATAATTTATATTTGGGAACAAAAAGTAGATATCTTGTAAACATAAACATTCAGACTATTTTGGATTAATTTTTGTGGTTTTATGTCCGCTAATCGCTAATTACGAAAGAGTTACAATGTAGATTATAGACGCTCGAAAATTTAGGTCATTGGCGACTGGCATCTATGGACATGAAATTTCGGAAGTAGATATCCTTCTTATACAAGACGTGTTAAACAAGGAAAAATATATGTCAGATTAGCAAGGTTCGTTCGGATTATAACTTGGAAACCTCGCAGTTCGGATTATGGAGGTCAGTAGCGGCGCTAGAGTTTTTGGTTAGGGTGGGCCAGTGTTGGGCATGGTGATCTGAAGGTGGACCAATAACATTTATTCACAAAATTCCAGTGCTCGATAAAATTTTTACCCAGGTTACTTCCTATAAAATTTACAAGAAAAATTGTTGAAATTTCGAGGATTAAGACGTATTTAAAAGATAACATCGAGATTGGGGAATATGCCAGGGTGGGCCTTGACCCATCCGGCCGACCCTTTGGCGCCGCCACTGATGGAGGTTACACTTTATATTTGTTTATTTTACATTTCTGAACAATAAATAATTACATATACAAACCTTCGTGGGTTTTCATATGGGCTCTGAGATTGCAAGCCAAAGCGAACTTCTTGTTGCATAAATCACACGCGTGTGGTTTGTCACCTGTAACAAAAGAAATCATTAAATGTATAAAACGATAAATTACATTTTTACTTCCCACCTCTATATGGTAGGGAAGTAATGGATTTAGTCCGAAAAAAATATTTCGAGATTTTAACAAATCTTCACGTTTTGAGACCCTAGCAATCATTTAAGATCATTTTCTGACTGATGTCTGTATGTGTGTGTGTATGTGGTCAATTTTTCGCCTTCGATATCGTAAAAACGGAACAACAAAGGGTCATGCCGATTGTTCTATTGTGTTTCAGCCTTTAACTTAGATCTGATTAGATTTTGACTCAAATCGGCTCAGTGGATCCTGAGATATTAAAAAAAACGTTCTCAATGTCACGTATACACATAGGTAAAAAAAAATTATAAATGAATTCTATAGATGTTATAATATGAAAAAAATGTAAATATTTTTTTCTCTAAAATGTACAGTTTTCGAGAAAAAAATATTTTATTAAAAAAAATAAAAATTGTACGTAAATCAAGGTAACCATGATTTTTGCTATATTAAGCTAGCTATCAGTAGATCACCAAACAAAAAAGAGGGCCATGCTTTTTTTCAAAGAATAAAAAATGAGTGTTTATTTTTTGCAAATATTTACTAGGTGGGAAGTATATTGTACTTGATGCATAGAATTTTTCATCGACTTTTTATAATTATGCAAAACGAAAATATGCGAAACATTGTGCGACTAGTGGGAGAAAGAGGAGATTCCTCGAGTGTGGATTTTGCCGCACGAGCGTAGCGAGTGCGGTAAAACACACGAGTGGAATCTCCTCTTTCAACCAATAGTCGCAGACAATATTTTCTTCAACTACCGCTAGAAATATGTCATTTCGTGGCTCTGCTGAGCGTGGGCGAAATAATGGGTGACCTGATTGATTGACGAAACTATCAACACTTGCGTAAACGTTCCCCGTAATGAGCGTGGGCGAAATGCTATTTCGCCCACTCTCTACGTCTACAGTCAGAGAATTCATTATTTCGCCCACTCTCAGTAGAGCCACGAAATTACATATTTCTTGCGGGTGTTGAACAAATGTTATTTTTTATTTATTTAATGGCCTACTGTATAGTTACAATATACAGTACCAACGGCGAAAGTAGAAGTTTCGGGTTCGAAACCTGTCAGTAAGAAATTTTTTCTTATGAATAAAAGCTGAATTTTAAAAAGTTAATGCGCTGATAACTGAAAGATATTAGTTATGTTCAGAATAGTTATGTAGTTAATTAATAAGTTGTTTCCCGAGTTTAAATTTTTATATTATTTTGATTTCCGGTACAGTACAAGTCAGAATTGATATTAATGTCTAGACTTCGTGATTTTTACGTCTTTTTAATGCCTGTGAAATTATTCGCTTTAAAACATTCTGTGCTTTATTATCTTCTACACATAAAATAATTTTTATGCATAAAGAATTTCGTCCCTGAAAGGTTTATTACACAATTCCTGTTGAATATTTTAATAGGCTGCTTCATCACATAATACAGGTGATACGTTATCCAATTTTATTGGAAATCATTCTGTATTGCCTAACACACTTGAAACCAAATCCGAACAAAATTTTATTATCATATAATTTTCACTTCCTTTGATGTTTTTGACTCACCGGTGCACTACTGGTAATAAAAGTGTTATTTATTGTGACATTAACACACCTATTATTTATCAGATTATTTTACTAAATTCTTCTAAATTAAACCATATGCTTGTAAACCGTATACTTACATTTAACCCTTTACTATTCAACACGCAACGCTATCTGTGACAGTGTGACAACTTTTTACAAATTGATGATGTAGGAAATAAAAATTATATTTTATGTTAGAAAGTAAGTAAATTACACAAAAACAAAGTCAAAAAATGAAAAATTACATCAGCAGTCTGAACATACCAATATTTTTAAATACAGGGTGAATCAATGTTTACTCCCCCAGCGCTCGAATATGTATTCTAAAATTAAAAACAAGACAAAAATGAAGAATACCAAAATCCCGAAAGCGGGCCTTTTTCGGGGAAATTTGAATATACGCGATATTTGACGTTCGGACTACGGGGAATTTTGAATCGCAGTTTTCCTAATAAATTGATTGGACGTGGCGGACCGATACTGTATTTATTTATCCCCACATCCAAAAATCTAAAATGTTTAAGTAAGGAGGCCGGAGTGGCCACGGTATTGGTCTGCCCCGTCCAATCCATTTAATAGGAAAAATACGATCCTAAATTCCTCGCCTCGATTGACACCCTTACGAAGTCAATATAATTTTTTATTCGCGAGATATTGTGTAAAATCTACTTTCTTGGAGTCTATTTGGTTAAGAAAAAAGAACGGCTGAACCGATTTTGAAAAAAAATTCTTTCAGATCATATTTACGTTAATACGCGTCGATTGGTACTCTAACGTAGTCGATATCATTTTTGATTATCGAGATTTCGTCTTAGAAAGAAATGGACCCATACGTACGTACATACGTACACACACAGACATTTTTCTAAAAATAGTTTAAAAACAGTGTAGTGACCTTGAAACATAAAAATTTGTTATACATTTTGATTTCGATTAACTTCCAATGGGAAGTTAAAAATAATTATTTTTGGAATAATATGGTAGGTACTCAAACTTTCGGACAGGTACTATTATCATTATGAGTAGTACCAGAATTTTAGACAAGAAATGTTTAATTATTTTTAATATAGTTCTGGAGGTCTATAAATGGTTAAAACTCTTAATATAGTGTACTATAAAAGGCAAAAAACTGATCTCACGGAAACAAGCTATAGCTAATAATAATTATAAGAGTGAAAAAGAGGTGTTAGCGTATATGGGTGTCGGTCATCTTTTATTATATTTTAAAGTCATTTAAAATTAGACAAACTATATCCGCACATACATAATAATGAACATATTATAAATTATAATAATATGCTGCTAATAGTGTTGAAATATGGATTTTCGGCAATAAATTTTAATGAAACCTGTGCATTTTTGTCTTTCTATAGAGTTTTAAATTCGTTGAACATAAAATCATTCAAAGTTGTTAATGCTGCAGATGGTGTGAGAACATTTTATAATAATATTGTGACAACAAGTATTAATGGTATTTAAATTACATAAAGGATAACAAATAATATAATATTATTGTTATGGATCACCCTGTATATAAACGACAGGCAAGAGTTCAGAGAAACGGGGTCCGCTTACTGTAACAACTGGTTCCTGCACGAAAGTTCTAGAGAAAGCGAGAACACACTAGGCTTATGCCACGCAGCCTATATAAACAGCAGTGCGAGTGAGTGAAGTAATCAGTCAACGGTGAGTCATCGCATTCAAGTCTACGTTGGAGCAGTAAAATAAATAGTGCCGTGATATAAATAACCAAATTGATAAAAAAATACGAGTGTAGTGGTAATAATTACGAATTATTGTATATAGTTGTTTTGTTTTGCTTTGTAATTACTGTTTAGTTATTGTTTACTTGTGTTGATTGTTAGAATTGACTTTTCGTTGTTCCGTTCATTATTATTGTGTTTTTAATTATTGTAAATAAATATTTATTCCGCCAACTCAGAAAACGGTTTCGTAACATTATTTTGTCCATAACTCATAAAATACAGAAATTGAGTTCAGACTGTTTATTTTTTCAGATATTCCACAACCTGTCAAAGTCCCGTAATAATTGTAAAAATGAGATAGGACTTTATTTAAGATGAATGATGATATTGTGATTAATGTATTATTGTTTAGATAAAATAAATTAAAATCTGAAGATAGTGTGGTGTAGTGATTCACTGATTTGAAGAACAGTCTATGTTGAAGCTATCACATGGAATATCCTCTTGTGTATTATTAAATTCTTTCATTCAACCAATCGAAAGGCTCAAATATGAAATAATCCTAGACGTTGATGGCCTTAAATAAAAACCAAAATAAAACACCACGGAAAGTATTTGATACTTCTAAAGCTTAAATGGTTTTCTAACGATAAGATATACATAAAATGATTTTCATGATTGTTTAAAGTTGAAGGAAAAGAAAATCCACTCTAAATATTATATATAGATATATTTGTGTATGGACGATAAGATATACATAAAATGATTTTCATGTTTGTTTAAAGTTGAAGGAAAAGAAAATCCACTTTAAATATTATATTATATAGATATATTTGTGTATGGAGCGCGGCTACTTTTAAAAACTGTGAGATTAAGCTATCCGATTGGTTCCTATTTCAAAGGAATTAATGAATGAATGGAAGTAAAGTAAGTCAGTCAATCTGACATCAGCACTTATCTGTGAAGTGGGTTTGAACTTCTTTATTTTTTATTTTGTCCATATAGAATATAAAGTAAGATATTTTATTTAAACATACTATTTTTGTCTTTGTTCATGTAGAAATTATATGTGAATAAACAGAGAGAAATAATCGATGTTCTTGAATGAAGCATCTTGTGTGCGCTAATGGGTTTATTTCTCTTTAAACAACAAAACTTTAGGGATGTCCTGAAAAATTATTAATCTAAAATAATTCTTTATGTTACAGTATTGTATCATAGATTATTGTTCACTAGTAAAAAATGAAAAACTTCGGCTACGACTGCAGATACACCCCCGCCCGTTTATTTTAAAAAACGAAAACGCATAAGCTCTAGTTGTATTCGTTTGATTTTTAGATAAGTAATAAAACTCATTTTTGTAAAAATTGTTAAAACCATTGATTTGATATGTACGAGTTTTTTTTAATATTATATTGTACTAGCGGCCTCGTCCGGCTTCGCCTGGGTGCTAAGAAAGCCCGGGTGCAATACACATTTTTTTTCCTCAATCACTATATGTACCAAACACAAAACTTTTATTAAGGAATAGCAAAGACTGGAAACGTAAGATATCGTGAGAAATTGTTGATTTGAAACCGTATAGATAGATATAGATAAGATTTTATTGTCATATTATAAAATTTACATAAGTATTTTATATATTTTTTATGTGCAATAATTTCACTCCCTTTTAAATGCTCATTTTACGAAAAGTGACAAAATAGTACATTTCACTTTTTTAATGTCGTGCGTCTATAATCCACAAATCACAATTCATTCATTCACTTTTTTAAATACCTACTAAGTGCTAATAATTTTTTCACTGTATATCCTTCAAAGAAAACAAATACCTAACAGCACGATTAATTTTAATATCTATAATACAGAAAAAATAAGTAAAAGCCTTGTGCTTTTCCCGACATAATGATATATCAATACATACATATTTAAAAATATATACCTAAATGTACCTTTTATTTACTCCAAGTTTTACTTCTATATATTGGTCAATCCTGATTTATTTTAATTGGGAGTCAAAAACGATATAGAAATCATTAATGGTTTTGGTTGTCATTTAATTCTGATGAGCTTTTTTTACAATGAAATCAACGGAACTTAGTCGAAACGTGAATTTATGTTTTTAAGTATTAGAGTGTTACTTTCAACACCTGCTACTAAAATATGCTTTCTATTATTCAATTGTTATGCAAAATAATATACATAACCAAAGCATTTCAAAATGGAAAAAAATTGATACAAAAAAGTATTCGAAATTTATATGATTATCTGTTATACCACTGATACTGAAAATAAATCATGGAAAATGCTATTCAAAAGAAGTTTCAAATTAAAATTTTAGTGCAATAAGTATTAAATTGTTATTTATATTTTTTTAAATTCAATCAAAATCACTTCATTATTATATGTAGGCACCAGGTACCTACTGCTATTTCATTCCTACTACGAAAAAAGGAAGGGTTATGATTTTAAAAGTAATAAATAATTATATTGCAACCTAGTATTTTTTTTACATTCAAGTTAAAATTTAATTACTATTTTTGATTTACAGATATCTGTTGATACAAATTGTTTAATTTATTTATTATTAATTAACGTAATCTTTCAGGCGCAATTTTAAAAATTTTATTGTAGTTTTCACTGCAGTTAATCCCATTTATAAGATTGGAATATATAAAAAAAAATTCAAAACGATATGGAATATTATGAGGTAGTATAATAGTTATTTTTAACTATAAAAATAGCAGACAATTTTATAGTCGACAGTTTTGAAACTAAATAATGTTTAAAAGAATATTTAAGAGATTTTGAAAATATTTTTATTAGACTGAATGATTATTAAATTATTTCTTAAGCGATTCTTTTGATTAGCAAAAGTAGAGTCGATAAATATTAATAAAAACATTTTTGAATTAGAAGACGGCGATTCTGCAGTATCTAAAAATTCGGATCTTTGTATCTCTTATAAATAATCATTATTTCAGCAATGCGAATGACGGGCCAACTATAATAATTGTAACTCGAGAATTCGTGAGTGGCATCGCGTCCGATTCACAGACGAAATCCATAAATTTTATATACTGCACTGTGGTTACAGGTGGATCACAATACAGACTATTATAGACGGTAAGAACTTTTGTTTGCCGGTACTAGTATGTCGATAAAATAATTATTCCATGTCGGATAATATGGATTCCTGGACGGATTTTTTTTTATTCGGTATGGAAGGTACTCGAAACGCGTGTTAAAGAAAACACGTAAAACTCTCTGATGATTTCAACTTTGACTGCCTATAGCTTCTCAATTTTTAAAGATATCGATATAGGACTAAAAGCACGATTTAGGGCGATTCTTGCTTAATGACCATAATGTATTTTCAATTTAAAATTCGATGAAGAACACAATAAATAAAGCTATTAAAAAGGACATTACATTTTAACCATTGGTTATCAAGGTTACAAAAATAGCGTGATTTTCAAAAAGCTGTAGCGCGCTTACCACAGAAAAGCTATAGGAATGAAAATTGTAGGAAATGTATTCCTTTTTAAAACATTACATAGTGGAAGAATTGCTTAAGTCGACCGTTTCTGAGATATTTCGAAGAAAGCAAAAAAGGTGGTAAAATTTCGTGGTTTTTCGGCCGCCAAAAGTTGTTTTTTAGAAATTCGGGAGGGCTCCTAGGCTAACATTTATTAGTATACCCTAAAGTACCATCATACCAAATTTGGTGCTTTTATCCGCCATGTATCGGTAATTTCACTAAGCCACGTCACTACATAGATATTGTAGTAATTTAATTAACTTGTTGACTGTTTCTTTACATGGATGGTTTACTGGTTACCCACAAGTTGGCTATCCACAGTTACTACAAGAATCCGTCTTCTTAAAGGGTAAGTACATAACTTCGCCATAGTACCGCGATCGGTGCTATTACCACAGTTTTATGAACTATGGAACAGGTAACAGCACCATGGTACTTTCCCGAAGCTATGTACTAGCCCTTTCAGAAGATAGGCATTAAGTTATGTAGTAATATTAGAAATGTGATTTTGGTGATGTTGATAAATCCACTTATTCAAGTTTCTTCATCGATCTTTGGCAAAGTTTATTAAAATTGAATATTTTCTGAAAATTTGGTCATCAAGTGAAGATAGTCAAATATCAAGTACATATCAAAAATGGGAGAATGAGGTAGTTTGAACAATTAGTTAAACATCAAGTAAAGTAAATAGATAACTTTTCTAAATGGATATTTGTTTTAAAAATAGTGATAATACTTTCGCATCCTTTACATTTACAGGACCAATTATTTCCTAGTGTCTAGGTATTTGCCCCATATTATATAAGGTACAAATTTATATACTTAAATGAATTAAAAGTAAATAAATGAATGAAGAAAGGATTGTACGATTCGATTATCTTCTCACACTTTGAATTTTAATTAATTAACTTTAAAAGGGCTTAGATACGCACCCTATATTATACGCACCGCATCTTTATGGATTTGTCGTAAAATTCTTGTGACAGTTTTGTTTTATTTTAGATGGTTCTTTTCGAATCCAAGGCCAACTGAGTTCAAATACAATACGCGATATGTAGTGAACATAGCTACACTGCTACCGGTGTGCGTGCTTTGTTGTTGAACCATTGTTATGAAAAACAAGAAAAGACCACTCTGCTGCTTAAAAAAGACTGACATCCCTCCGCTTGTACGGGTGATGTATGGGTCCTGTCTGTGAGGACATCGACGGTCGACAACCGCCACAAACCGCGTGCCGCAGCTGCCCGAAACTTACACACAATGATAATTGTTGTCTGGTTCGCCGATGATCTGATTCAATTCATGCTTATAGTTGTCTCTAACCAAACGTGGACAATCGCCATTGCTTGGACCGTGATGTTTTGAAATAGGTCGCCCTATTTCATATCTATCATACCTTGTGACCCACAGATCCAAAAATACTGTATTTGTGTAAAACTTACATCTAACATCTAAATATAATATATTATAATATGCTTCAGCCACCTTTGTAACTGGATATTGCGTCTATAATTTACAATATCTATCTATATGTAACTGGTTACTGGACACTCCATAAAAAGTTGACAGATTATGTGATTTCACCCAAAGGATATTTTTGATGTGAAACATTTAATAGCGCGCTTGGATGGGAGTGAAAACGTTTTGATAGCATCACGTGTGATGCCATTCGGCTAGCCTCGCGTCTCGTCGACTCTTTCCGACGTGCTTCCCACTCTACTACATTACACACTCACTACTTTACGTGTGTGTTAGTGTGTCGGCGTCCCGAGCTGTTTTAATACCTTCGCAGGGGGAGAATTTCTCGCGGGGGGTACTAAATAATAAATTCTTATCCTTGGAACTACTGCACCGATTCTAAAAATTCTTTCACTAAAAGAAAGCTATACTATCCCTGAGTGATATAGACTATATTTTATTTTGATAAATTTCACATGTGCCAGGTGTTCCACGACGAGTCACATTTTAGGCAGTTCGCTCAGTGAGAAATCTGAAAATTGAATAATGTGGTCTTTTATAACAGACTAAACGTTTGTCTAGTGATAGTAAAAGTTAAAAAACGAAATAATGTAGAAGCCGCATTATAGGTAAAAGCAAGTCTTAAATAAATAGTTCGGTTAGATGTACCTAGCAGTCAACATAACTGAATTTGAAGCTTGACAATGTAAGAGACAATGCAGATATAAAAGTCCTTAAGCAAAGTGAGACAATAAAACGAATTAATGTCCCTGCTTGAAAACAAAAACTGTCCGACAGAAGTAACTATGCAATGTATACAGTAGGCGGTATTTACACAAACAAAAAACTTAGAGTACATAATATGTGCGCGCGCAATTAGCATATTTTATAATAATTGTTAGCTGCGGCATTGTGCAAAAGAAAGCTATGTTTAAGGTTAAGGTTGCCCTATACTAGCTTATTGTAAGCGCAGGAATAAAATACCCGTGCATACATCACAATGACTCCAGTGATTGTGATATGTTTTTCCTTTTTTGTAAGAAAATGGTAAATAAAAAGAGAAAAAACTGTCATTTTTGATTGAGCGAAAACTTGAAGTATTAAAAAGATCAGACAATTGCGAATTCATGCAAAAAATTCAAACTTATAGGCTTTTCTTTCATCTCGCGTTTACTATTTCAGAATTATCGGATATTTTTGTTTATACCTAATAATACCTGAAGTTGGTCCCGTTTATGTTGGATAATTGTGATTCTATACAATACTTAATTAAACTTTGAAGAGAAATAAGTTTTCATGATTTTGCATTTAAAAAACTTAACTGAACACTGCAGTAAAGCATTGTAACTAATTATTTAAATTAGAAATTATAAAACCTTAACTTTTAAATAAAAATATGGGAAAATATGTGTATCGGAGGATTCATTCTGCCAGTATATAGGTATAATTAATTGCTTTAAAAATGAAATTGCAAAAAATGCGATTTTTTGGATACCTACTTATAAAAATTAAGCATGATCCTGCAAATTTTTGTGGTTCTTGCGCAGGATCCATGATTATCATGCACGATTATTTTTACACTAGTGACTAGTGATTAGGTACGTATAACAAAAGAAAAATTTCTTTCCATGCATCGTTTTGTTTTCAAAATTGTTTACATTTAATACTTTAATAATTTAATGAAATTATGAAAATGGTTCGCAGGGAAAAGCTGACAAGTAGATCATTATTTAAATACTTTAAATATTTAGGGCAATATGAACTAAAAGTGTGAATCAAAATTGAGGACTGAGCATTGCGTTGCGTTGAACAATCTATTTTACAATGAAATTCAGTGAAGTTATCGCGCATTATTTGCAAGTCGTTTGCACAAAACAGAAGACAGCACGGGAATAATGTATTTAAATGTGTGCATTTGCAAGAGACGCGAGACCACCGTGTTTTGCCGTGGCAAATGTCATTTACGTCACAGAGATCTATCAACAGACTTCATTCATCAACAATAACTCTCTGCCGATCGCCCTTTTATGTTATACTAGCGGCCCCGTCCGGCTTCGCCCGGGTGCTAAGAAAGCCCGGGAGCAATACACTATTCACTCGCTTCGCTCGTTCGCTTGAATATTATAGATACACTACTCACTCGCTTCGCTCGTTCGCTTATAAATATTATAATTATATTACTCACTCGCTTCGCTCGTTCGCTATATATATAAACCTTCCGTGAAAAATTATCTAACTGATGGTGAAAACCGCATCAAAATCCGTTGCGTGGTTTAGGAATTACATTACTCACTCGCTTCGCTCGTTCGCTATAATATATATATACTTTCCGGGAACAATTCCGTCATACATGATTTTTGCGTAACTTTAACCGTTTACGCAGCGCACGCAACGGAAGCTCTTAAAAGGAATAATTTTTCCCGTTTTTGCAACATTTTTCATTGATGCTCCGCTCCTATTGGTCCTAGCGTGATATTACCTATATAGCCTATAGCCTTCCTCGATAAATGGGCTATCTAACAAAAAAACATTTTTTCAAATAGAACTGGTAGTTCCTGAGATTAGCGCGTTCAACCAAACAAATAGATATAGATAGACTGAATTTTGAAAAACAGGAAAAAAATTACGAAAACGGAAAATTCGCTCTTCTAGTCCTTAGAACTTTACAATTACAGACTAAGTTATGATTTAGTTTATTTTTATTAAAGTTATTAACTTCTGTACAAATCATTAAAAACATGACTGTCTCATGATGTGGACTTTGTAGGTGCGTTACTATATATACGAACACATCGATCGATAGCCAGTAGTGCTTCTATTGTACAAAGCGCAGAAATTATCAATTTTATAATAGTAGTATAGATTGAATTTAACGTGTTGTTTTTCAAAACTGTTATCGTATAGAGTAGACTTTATAAAATCGGTCGAGTAGTTTTGGAGAATAGTGTTTATTACAAACAAAAAAACTTACCTCTGTATACAGGATGATTCATGATATCGGGGAAAAACTTCACAGGGTGATTCCTATGAGTAATTCAAATAAAAATCTAATAAACATGTGTCCGAAAATGCTTTCTAACGGAATTGTAGCTGCAATGTTTATTACATAATATAACCCCAACGAATCGATCAAAGATATCGCGTTACCTATGAACAGTTGCTAGAACGAATACAGACCGCCGCAAATGAAACAAGAAATAACCCTGATCTGCTATCTCGAGTCAGAGAATTAACTCGTCCGACGTTGTCATCTTTGCATTCGTGCCGAAGGACACTTCGAACACTATTATAGTACCTACCTAAACATTGTCTTAAAGTAATTTTGACAAACTCTCATCTCATCGATGTAGTATGGAGTAAATAAAATTTATTTAATTATTTATACACATTCAACATGTACTACATTTGAGGGACTACTGTTCCGTTAGAAAGCAATTTCGGACACATGTTTATTTGAAGAGTTTTATTTGAATTACTCATAGGAATTATCCTGAGAAATTTTTCCCCGACGTCATGCATTACCCTGTATTATTATATTATTATTATAAATTATAGACGCGTCGACAACTCAGGTCATTAGCGTTTTCAAAACAACAATTTAATAATCCATACACAAACCGACTGGTACGAGCTCGGGCTCCTGGGAACGCCAATTCCCAAAGAACATTGGAATGCAATATTGAGAGAACAACTACATTCTACTGTTCCCCCTGGGAGAATTACCCTGTATAATAGCATAGTTGCGTGATAGGTAAACCGTTTAAATATCATTAACAACATTTTTGATAATGTTTTATTTAATTTGGAGGTAAATATATTTTAAAAATTTAGTGCTTTCGTTGCAAAATATTTTTCATTGAATAAAATATGTGCCCTTATGCATATTTTAACAATAAATATCTTACGTATCAGCATTAAGTATACTCATATAAAAATTTTATGCACATAAATTTACTGCACTTTTTTAATCTGCAATAACGTTTATACAGAAGGTGCTGTGTGAATGCATTTTTTATCTTTTAATTTCTTAATTATATTTGCCGACAACTTTGAGTTATTATGTATGTATAATGTAGATACATAATCGATGTAAAGATAAGAAAAGCTGTTTTCAAATAATACAGTAAATTCTCTTGCAAAACATTTTGATTTAACAATTCGCACAAAAAAGACAATTTTGGGATCAATTATAAAATACAAAGCACTATAAAAATATCAGGAAACTTTACTCATGACCATTTGGATCAACAACTGTTTTATTAATTATTTATTGTAGATTATAGACGCGTCGACAACTCAGGTCATTAGCATCTTCAACACAACAATAAATCCATTTGTGTATTAGAATACGCCAGCCGGCATACACAAATCGACTGGTACGAGCTCGGGTCCCTGGGAGTGCTAATCCCCAAAAAACATTGGAATGCAAACTACATTCCAATATTTCCCCTGAGGGAAACTGTTTTATTAGTTATATAAGCTTTTTTTCAAGGAAGACAGTTTCAATCCTGAGCATAAGTTAAATTGAGTTAAAATTAAAGATTTATAATTTTTATTAAAAAAAAAGATGTGAGCCTCATCCACATAAGCTTACGGGGAAAGTGAAAACTTCATTAAAATTTTTTTTAGAAAAACTATATACCAATTTCCCGTCTATTGAAGCATTTCCCCTATCTATACAGTGTGTCCACAGACTCATCCTCAACATGGGAATCTCCGTTGTTATGGGAGATAGAGATTTGGTTAAATGAGACAAAATGTGCATAATCTCCAGTACTACTACCCTGCGTAGTCAAACTTTCCATATTTTGCTTGGTTCGCGACCGACAGTTGAAAAACGAGATTTACCCATTTTCGTTTTTTGTTTATAACTCGCTTATTAAGTAAGTTAGAAAAAAAATATTTTCACTTTCTTAAGGCTCTTTTTTATGAAGATTTCAAATCTATTTTTACATTTTTATTTACTTTTATAGTTTTAGAGATACGTGTATTAACTTTGTTTTTTTAAATACACGTCAAAGATGGCCATGACACCATTCGAAAGAGATTTTTTTTCTCTTTAATTTGATATGAGGGTTGATGGATTTATTTTCAAAAATAACAGAGTTATACGTAAAACACTGATTTTTAATAGTATAGGCTATGCTACATTAATTGATAAAACAACAGAAGGCTAGCAAACAGTTGAAATTCGCGTTGGCTTAGGAAACGGCTGTTTTGTTTTAGCTGTCGAAGTGTAGTTTGTTGCTAATTTGTCAGTTTACTAAGTGATTTATTAAATTTACTTTTGTTATCATGGAACCATTTTGTAACAATGAAAAATAAGCGATTTTCAACAATTGATCGTAAAACAGTAGTTTTGTCTTCTTCACTTAT
Organism: Mongoloraphidia duomilia; assembly: GCA_039654895.1. Lineage (NCBI taxonomy): Eukaryota > Metazoa > Arthropoda > Insecta > Raphidioptera > Raphidiidae > Mongoloraphidia > Mongoloraphidia duomilia. The sequence continues at coordinate 10,212,469 of CM077517.1, read as the reverse complement.
TCGCGTTGATTTAGTAAACGGCTTTTTAAATGATCCATAGTTTATTAAATTTACTCGTAAGTTTCTGTAAATAGACGAATGAGGTTGTCTTCGTTCTGGATACTGATCGAAGTACATTTCTGCAGCTCTGGTCGAATTTTTGTGACATAGAATGTAACAAGATAACATATCAAATTTTTCATTGTTACAAAATGGTTCCATGATAACAAAAGAAAAATTTAATAAATCACTTAGTAAACTGACAAATTAGCAACAAACTACACTTTGATAGCTAAAACAAAACAGCCGTTTACTAAGCCTACGGGAATTTCAACTGTTTGCTAAGCCTTCTGTTGTTTTATCAATTAATTTAGCATAGCCTACTATTAAAAATCAGTGTTTTACGTATAACTCTGTTATTTTTGAAAATAAATCCATCAACCCTCATATCAAATTAAAGAGAAAAAAAATCTCTTTCGAATGGTGTCATGGCCATCTTTGACGTGTATTTAAAAAAACAAAGTTAATACACGTATCTCTAAAACTATAAAAGTAATTAAAAATGTGAAAATAGATTTGAAATCTTCATAAAAAAGAGCCTTAAGAAAGTGAAAATATTTTTTTTCTAACTTGCTTAATAAGCGAGTTATAAACAAAAAACGAAAATGGGTAAATCTCGTTTTTCAACTGTCGGTCGCGAACCAAGCAAAATATGGAAAGTTTGACTACGCAGGGTAGTAGTACTGGAGATTTTGCACATTTTGTCTCATTTAACCAAATCTCTATCTCCCATAACAACGGAGATCCCCATGTTGAGGATGAGTCTGTGGACACACTGTATATAAAACAGTTCCGTTACTGACTGACTGACAGACAACGCCCAGGTCAAACCGCTGAAGATATAAACTTGAAATTTGGACAGTAGGTTTCTTTTGTGACGTAGGCACCCACTAAGATAGGATTTTTGAAAATTCATCAATTAAGGGGGTTAAATAGGGGATAAATGGGTGTTTTTCATTTTTGAAGCTAGAAGCATGAAATTTTGCACAGGAGTTTCTTATATAACGTAGGTGAGCACTAAGAAATGTTTTTTTGAAAATTCATCCCCTAAGAGGGTTAAAAATGGGATGAAAGTTTGTATGGAAGTTCGTCATTTTTGAAGTTAGAAGCATGAAATTTTGCACAGGAGTTCCTTATATAACGTAGGTGAGCAATAAGAAAGTATTTTTGAAAATTCATCCCCTAAGGGGGTTCAATAGGGGATGAAAATTTGTATGAAAGTTCGTCATTTTTGAAGCTAGAAGCATGACATTTTGCACAGGAGTTCCTTATATATCGTAGATGAGTAATAAGAAAGGATTTTTGAAAATTCATCCCTTGGGGGTTAAATAGGGGATGAAAGTTTGTACGGAAGTTCATCATTTTTGAAGTTAGAAGCATGAAATTTTGCACAGGAGGTCCTTATATAACGTAGGTGAGCAAAAATGTACTAATAAAATTCGAGCGAACGAGCGAAGCGAGTCAGCAATGTATTATTAATATTCGAGCGAACGGGCGAAGCGAGTGAGTTATGTATTAATAAAATCCGAGCGAAGCGAGTGAGTAATATATTAATAATATTCAAGCGAACGAGCGAAGCGAGTGAGTAATGTATTAATAAAATTCGAGCGAACGAGTGAAGCGAGTGAGTTATGTATTAATAAAATTCGAGCGAACGAGCGAAGCGAGTGAGTTATGTATTAATAACATTCGAGCGAATAAACACCACCAGCCCGGCTTCGCTTCCCAGGAGGAGAATTTCTCGAGGGGGGAGGGATAATAAATCAAATCGAAATATACGTGGGCGAAGCCACGGGTGACGGCTAGTCGTTATATAAGATTTCAAATTATAGATACGTCGAATATGTAGGTTACCTATAGGTAATACCTTCAGACGCTAATGACCTCTGTTGTCGAGCGTCTATAATTTACAATTCATTCATTATAGGTGATACCAATTTCCCCTTTATCGTTACAAATTATTTCCCCGTTATCATTACATAAGATTTCAAATAGATACGTCGCTAAAGAAGTTTTCACTTCAAAAAAGACGTCTACATAGTAGTTAATAATTTGAGTTGAATCAAGCCAGTTTACCTGTAGGTACTGTTCATTTTATGAGAGAATTCACTACATAAAGTATCATTGTAATTTGTATCTAAAATATGCACAAGATGTTTTTTCTTCAGCATAGCTTTAACTGACTTTTTATCTGTTTTACACAATTCGATTATAATAAATGCATTTTATTAATTATAAAACCTTGTAATTAACTTATATGACGTATGTGCAGTAGAGTTAATTCAGATTTATAACAAAAACACAGAGTTGTCAATAAATCTTAATAATAACTGATTGATGAAGCATATTGTAGGCATCGACTACGTAAGTGCGCGGGTGCTAAGCGCCTATGAGACTTTTTTTAGGTGGGTGCAGAGAATCTTTTTTGATCTCAAAATGTACACCCGCACAAGACATACTATAGTTAGATACGTTGATTATTCCAGGCTTTATGATTAGATTCCAATATTTATGTATCGATATAACATTGTTAATAGAATCAAGAATCGATATAATGTTAATTGATGCCGTAGCATAAGTCCTACGGTTGACAAACATTGTGAATGACATTTTTATTATGAGATCTTGATAGACTTTCCAAATTTAACTATCATTTGAATTGCAAAGCGACCAATAGAGGTTTATTAAAACTGACATCTTAATATGCATATCCCTGTTTTATGATCGTACCTAATATATAACAGGGTCTGAATTAAATCAGAGAAGATCAGAAATAACGAGAACGGATATCGTTTAAGACTTTTTTTATTTCATTTCTTTTCAAGACATTTATTATAGTCATTCTGTTTTTGATATTGACATCGATGTGCGTGTATTTTCTTATACAGAGTGTTTCATAAACATTGTGTCAAACTTATAGATGTTGAAGAAGGCATCAGAATAAGCTATTTTGGCCAATAAATCTTTGACCGAAAATATGCCGTTTTGGCGGAAGGTTAAATGACAGACAAATTTAAGGTATTATTATTTTATTAATACAGCATATGAAAATTGGGCCATTTCGATAGCAACTTGTTAATTCACTACTTAATTCTCCAAATGTTGATGCGTCCAAAAATAACTACCTATACCTATAAAAAAAATTTTTTTTTTTAATAAATTGATAATCGTAAATACTTAATTATTAAATTATTCTAATGCAGCTCAATTCACTACTTAATGAATTATTTCAAGGTGCTCTTGATTGAAATACACTACATAATATAACACAGTTGATATGTAAAATAAACAAAAAAGCTTTGATTTTTTTAGAGCCAAAACGGCCCATTTTCGGACAGGGGTTTATTGGTCAAAATTGCTTATTTTGATGCCTTCTACAACCTCTGTAAGTTTGGCACAATGTTTATGAAACACTCTTTATATGCGTTATTATTCTACAGGTTAAATATGGGATTTTTTTATTACATAATATTTATGATTAAATTTTAATGATTTCAATATTTAACGGAATCAAATTTTATTTTCTATAACATTTTTATACGTAATTAAAAATGAGATAATAAATCTTTGGGATCAACTTTTATCTCAATATGACATACACATTGAATAGGAAACTTATTAGAACGAAAGCTATTACTGTTATCCTTATTATTACATAATACTGTTTGACTAATATTTAAAACGTGCGATTGTAGGTACAAATTGCCATTACCTAGAGATGATTCTATTGAAATTAAAAATAATAATGTATTTACTTTTTGATCGTAGATATTCAGCATTTCCTGTCTTCCGGAAGTATTTTCAAGTTTTAAGAACATAGAACACAAGTGACCCTAGTTCATTTTGAACAATTTTTAGTTCTTTTGTAATAATTCAAGTATAAAAGTAAATTTTACTGTAGAAATTAGGAGAGAAAAATTCAGTGGCAAAAGGATCAAATAAAATTTGTAATACTGATGATTAAATTTGCATTTATAAGCTTACGTTTCGGTGCTCATTGCACCATCCTCAGAGCATCAATACTATCCAAAATTTCAGTATATTGTACACTGTTAATTTATAATTAAACGTCATGAAATTTTTTATGATTTCTTAAAAAAGATATAAAATAGTCACTGGATAAAAATCTTAAATTGGACCTTTTTCCAATGATCGGTTATTATAAATGCAAATTTAATCATCAGTATTGCAAATTTTATTTGATCCTTTTGCCACTGAGTTTTCTCTCCTAATTTCTACATCATCTACGGATCACCATTTCTCTATATCATAGAGTTCTTCAACATCGTAAATTTTACTCTTATGTAACATTTGTACTCAATATCTTTCATATAGAGAAAATAAGCTTTTCAGATGATAAATAATTTTTGTTCTATGGTGAAAGCATTTCTTTTCCAACAAACATTATTTCATCTCAAACTAAAAATTACCTACTACAAAGTTGATATTTAAAACACCTTCATTTAGATTATTGTAGACGTTTCGCCTAATTTATGGCTTTAATCATGTGACCTAGTTTTATAAAAAATTACACAAATTATTAAAAATTGCGTTAGGAGTATCATTCAAAAGATGAGGGGGGTAAATTTAGATGTAAATTTTTTTCTATAAGAAGTAAACTCGAAAACTACTGGACCGATATCAAAAATTTTTTCACTGTTCGGTAGGTGATACTTTGCTTTAGGACATAGGGTATAATAACTAACCGGACCGGCTTCGTCCGGGTGAAAATCGGGGGTAATCTCAGAAATTACTGAACTGATTTCATTTTTTTTTACTCTTCGATAAGTGATATTTTGCTTTAAGACATAGGTTATAATAACTGGCCGGACCGGCTTTGCCCGGGTGAAAATCGAGGGTTATCTCAGAAATTATTAAAAAAACAAAAATCAATCTTCAGCTGTTGTAAATCCCCATTTTAAAGCTGGTTGTCATGGCTCGTTGGTATATTTCCACGAGTTAGATATTTAGCATGCGAACAATTCAAACATAGCGTCATTCTTCAGTCCTATATATTACAGAGCATAGTAATATATTACATATTTCAGTGGCCGTCGTAAAGAGTTTAAAAGCCTTCCTCAACGGCATGAAGCAGAAGATGAAGAAGAAGAGGAGCACAGCACAGAGGCGCGGCTCCTGTGACCACGGCAGCGTGACGAGCTCACGCCGATCTACACAGCTCTGTATTAAATACTGCATTTGTTTTATTTCATCCCACAACAAACATCTCGCTGTATATTATACTCCGCACTTCTACAAGGAGTAGAGGTAATGTCTGTTTTGTTACTCTTGCATATCATTTATATGCAGATATCTTCATTCATTTCAGACCTATATATGTTGTACGTATAAACATGTGAATGAGAAAAGCTTCAAGTTTGAAAAGGTCATATTCTCTTGTAGAGAGCTCTTAAATTCTGATTGGATGTGAGTATAAACAGGTTTAAACGGACTGTTGAGAGTCTCTTACTGGAGAACTCCTTTTACTCCATTCAGGATTTTTTCTGATATTAATCGAGGCTTTATTGTAATTTCAATTTTATTGATTTGTTTGGTTGACATGTTCCATGTATTTATGTCTAAGGAATACGTAAAGAAATAAAATAAAAAATAGATGTTCATCCACGGGTATATGACGTTTCATTTAGATCCTATAAAATATATGAATCGATCTGAACATTACCTCCAACCACTGGTTTTCTCTCAAAACATAGTAATTTAGCATCCAAATATGGCTGTTCTTCTACAAAAATCCCTTCAAAAATTAAAAAAATAATAGGAAACAAAGGATTTGTACTAGGTTTTTATAGTATAAAAAACGATTTTTGCACCTTAAGTTATAAGTAATTTATTGATCAGCAAAATCAATAGGGTAAACGAGTTCAGAAACTCTCCTTGATAAACAATTATTCTTGTCACTTTATAAAAACAATCATATCGCAATATTTTGATATTAACGTTTCAAAATAAAATCATTGTTAAACTTTCCTTTCGAAATGTTTAGTCTTATGTAACCTATGGTGAAAACATACATCCCTAGATGTCTAAACTTACTATAGGTACTACACAAGGGTTATGAGATCGGTCGTGACTCGAAAGTGATTCGATGATTCGAAGATAAAGTTATGTTTTTGAAATGCACAAATGAACTGATATAAAACATCTCCAATGCTGATTAATTCCATCGCAAATTTTCTTAAAAATTCAAATCTATAAACTTCTTTCGCTCTATATTTGCGTGATAACGTATTAGTTTAAGAATAAAATTAGTTTACTAATAAAAATTTCAATGATATAGGTACCTCAGAAGTCGGTGGAAGGAAAAATGTAATAAAAATGTTGAGAGTACGTGCCGGAAATTAAAGAAAAATATGGAAATTGGAGCGAAACTGATAAGAAGTCGCGGACGAAACAATTTGAATTAGAAAAAGAACAATTGGGAGACAGTAGGGAATGGAACCTAAAAAGCAATAACAATCAGAAAGAGAGTAAAAAAATGTGCGCTGTGATTTTTAATTAGCAACCACAAGCCAGTGGAGGACTAAGAGGAGGGGGGCGGCTCGCCCCGGGCCTCTGATCCTGGGGGGGCTCCAAATCTCGAGAAGTCCTTAATCAAATGCCAAACAAGGCCAAAATATGTTTAGTAAGTCACTACAAATACATCAATTTCTAAGCAGACCGAGGGCCTCATTTAGTTCGCTGCCGCCCCGGGCCTCCGATGGACTTAGTCCGCCACTGCCACAAGCTTATAATGGCGGTGCATAGATGTCCTTCTTTAAAACTTTGAAAAACGATTGATTTTGTTAGAAAGAATGCTAGGAAATCTGCAGTCATGCCTTGGAGCAGTAAATTTTGAATAAAATGACACCTTAGTCATTTTACTATGACCAAAGACTTGGATGGTGGACAGAGCGTTCCTTTATACTATAGACACAGATATGAGAGAAAGAGATAGCTATTGTAGACGACTATCACTATCTCTTTATAGAATTGTGATCGGTTCTCCTGCACAGTTCACTCCAACATGTATGATTGCTATGAATATGCAGAATATATATAACAACATAAAAAGTGTAAAATATAGACATGGAGACGAAGAACCAATCACAATTCTAGAAAGAGATAATGCTAGTCGTCTACAATAGCTATCTCTTTCTCTTAATTTTGTGCCAATAGTAAGCAATAGTAGGATAGGGAATGTACTGTCCACCCACTATTCCTGTGACTACGATATAATAATAGGCTCGAAAATAAATTTTGAAATATAAACCCTGCCCGCTAAAAAGCGTTTTTGTTCATGTTAAGATTTTTCAAGCAAATGTAAATATTTTGTCATTTCATTTTATATCTAGTTTGATAGCAAAAATACTAATTCGAATTAATGAAAAAAAAAACTTTTCATTTTAATTTATTCAATTATCAATCTACCAGAAAAATGACGATTTTGAAACTAACCTAATAAATATTGAACTATTTGTTGAGAAGTGAACTGTTTTGAATTGATTCGAATAAAGCCGTAGAACTAGCCTAACAATGTGAAGGCAATGTAAAACAAAGCTGGTTATTAATAAATCGCCGTGATATAAATGAACCAGCGGCTGCACATCAAGTAGTTGTATTTTTCTTGGACTTATGTTAAACATAAATAAATACCAACATGAAAATTATTATAGTTACTACTGCACTAAATATTACTTCTTCGATTTATAATCAAGTGTTGCTCGCTATACGGGGTTTAAAATTTTAAAAACAATTTTTTCTACCGACTTGACATATCGTTCATTTCAAGCGTTTTTTTTTTATTACTTTAGGCGTCAGTGGCGTATTTAAGGGTAAAACAAAAATCCCCACAAATGTATTAGTAACCTTCCATACTGTCAGGTACATTCTAATATAAGAGTTTATTAACACTGATAATAATAAATATCTGGATGACCGAGCTTTGCGCGGATAAGTTAAAAAAAATAGTACTTAAAGTTCCCATTTCATCAAAATCGTTAGTCGTTTTTAAGAAAAAAAATTACATACTTATAAGTAGATAATATTATTATACGTCATACTACATAACGTATGTACCTACATATTTTATATAGGTAATATAAAAGTAATATACCTATTTATTTAAATATTAGTTAAAAAAATAACAACAATAAAATCTAAACATAATTATGTAAGTATAATTATGTTTAGATTTTATTGTTGTTATTTTTTTACTTTTCAAATAATTACTGATTATTTTAATAAGTTAAAGATTGACTGTCAGAGTAATTTGACATAAATAATGAAAATAGCTTGTTTTTTCCAAAGCCTACTCACCATACGACACTGTTTTATAACGTTAAAAAAACTGTTTTTTAAAATGATAAAATCGATAAGAAATGAATTTTTCCAGGAATGAGACCTAGCTAGATCGATTTTTTGCCCCCCGAAACCCCTTTTCGGTAAATTTGATCAAAATCGTTAGAGCCGTTTTCGAGAAAATATTTATATATAGGTACATAGGTACATATATACAAGATTTGCTCGTTTAATAATATAGGGATTAATAATATAGGGATAGGGATTTTACAAATTAAGCCTTTGATGCACTATTTTCAGATCACTCTCTGTAAAACATAGGCACCATATATGGCGTATTTTACTATCAGTTTAGTTAAGAAATGACTGTTCGTTATTTAAACTAAATTCAAAGTGGTGGCCCCGAGGGCGATGCGATGTCGACCCACCTGACCAGTTAATTAGTCTGCTCGGCTACCTGTGCTGGTCGACTATTGAGGCCTCTCGTAAGCCGCACGAATTAAAATAAAATTAACTACAAACCTATTTATGTAAGAACACATATTTGCTCTATACAAGATGTTTTGCAAACTATAATTAGTAAAGAAAACACTGCAGATGAATAGAGTTTTTTGGGCTATTAGGCCGTCTTCGGTTCAAGTTTACTGTTCTTGATGTTTCACCAACACGAGTGGATGGCATTTTCAAACATCTTTTGAAAATGCCATCCACTCGTGTTGGCGAAACGTCAAGAACAGTAAACTTAAACCGACGACGGCCTAATAGCCCAAAAAACTCTATGGAAATAATTGATGCCTGCGAAAGCCTTACACAACTTACTGCAGTTGAAACTTTGTTGAATAATCAGGGAAACTACTTATAAAATGAAACTGTGAAACTGACATGCGCATTAAACACTTTGTTATGTTTGTGTCTGTTCAATACTGACTAATAACAGTTCTTTGCCCTTACTAATATTATAAATGTGAAAGTAACTCTGTCTGTCTGTGTGTCTGTTACCTTTTCACGCCTAAACCGCTGAACAGATTTCGATAAAATTTGGCAAGGAGATAGATTACATCCTGAGGAAGGACATAGGCTACCTTTTGTCTCGAAAAAAAACCGGCTCCGCCCGAGTGAAAAAAATGGTCTCAGTGAACCAATTTCCAAATTTTTATCACTGGCCGAATTCTTTCACTAATAGAAAGCTACGCAGGGGGGAGATTCTTACAGGGGATAACAAATTAGGGGGGGGGGGAGATTCTCGCGGGGGGATAACAAATTAACAATATATTAAATATACGTGAGTGGAGCAATGGGTGACCGCTATTAAATCATAATTTCATATCATCCGGGCGAAGCCGGGACGGGCCGCTAGTTATTATATAAATTATAAGCTGAAGCAGTCAGCAGATGAAAGAACATATTCTGACGTGTTCGTTAGTGTAACTTGAGGGTAACGTTTTTCATTATTAGAGTGGATATTTCAGAATACATTCTGTAAGTTTTGAATGTTGCTTACCAGTTCATATCTCCGCATCTTTGTTTCTTATAAGTGGCCTCGTAAATTGAACGCAATCCATTTCAGATAAATCTCCCAATCTAACCAAATTGTGTTTGAATTACACGCTATTATTAAGCCGCTTTAGAATGCTTGCAGTAATTACCTTTTCTTCGGCTGTATTTAAACAGACGCATTCCACATACAAAAAAAAATGTCTTCGTTATCATTTTTTTATTAATACAAAGAGACAAATTTTCTCAAAATTAATTAATTTCAACAACACCAATCTATCTATACATAGTATAAAAGGACGTCTCGATAGGTATCTGTTTGTCTGTCTGTCAGTATATGTCTGGATGTGTGTGTCTGTACTACCGGATAATCTCGAAAACTACTGGACGGATTTGAATGCGGATTTTACCATTCGATAGCTTATTTCATAGGGAAGGTTTAGGTATATAATAAATTCGAGTGAGCGAGCGAAGCGAGTGAGTAATGCATTGATTAATTATCAATTTAAACGATCGAGCGAAGCGAGTTGGTAACGTAGATATTATTTAATTCATATTATTGTTTCTTTCGTCCATCATATTATATCATTATAGTAGGTAAACGTATTAATTAATTATATAGATTCGAGAGAACGAGAGAGGCGACTGTACCCGAACGAAACCGGACAGGGCATCTAGTAAATAAATATGTGCCGTGTTGATCCAACACGTTAAATTAAAAATCTCGACGTACGTTTCGCTAAATAAATTAGCATCCTGCATCATACTAAAGTACATGATCGTAGTCTGGTTGCTAAGCTAACTGGCGACGCATGCATCAAGGTTTTTGATTGTGTTGATTTTTTGAGTTCAGTACTTATAGATTGAAACTCTACACTATTCAGTCTGTCTGTATATATGTCTGTCACAGCCTTCTATAGCTCTTAAGACCTAAATTATGTGTTACAATAATTAAATAGACAAATATTATGCAAGTTGATTTGTTTTTTCAGTCCAATATGGTGACGCGGAGAGTTCCTAAAGTGGTAGAATATCGTGTCCACAGGTCGCACTCGACAAGTATTTTGATCTAGAAACATGATATTTTTATATAAATAAAAATAGAAAGAAATTTTAATTTCTGCTGGTCATTTGTATTTTTGACTTTTGGCACTTTAATTATTTTTAAACTGCAGACATTCGAACTGTGATTGATTAAGATAAGCTTGCAGATGTGTTTGTTTATTCTAATTAATATCAAAAATATGACCCGTTAGTAGCCAATAAAAAATGGTTTCTAATGTTAATTGTTTAATTATAAGCAAAAAAATTTAGGAAATGACAAGAAACTGTTAATAATAATAATAATTTAAAGGAGAAATAATATATCAATAGCTTCTAAAGCAAATTTCAAACCTCCCGTGTCGCAATATGTAATTACTAATACAACCAACGTAAAATAATCATTAGTTACATACAGTAATGAGCAGTAGCATTATTTCTTAATTAACAATGTCTGGAGTTTATCGTCTCGTCGGTATAGATTTGGATTGTTGTATAAAATATTGACTAGGGATGGCTAAAAACATTTACATCATGATGTGGGTTTGTCATGTCTAAACTGATATTTTGAATCGATGAATTTAGGGATTTTTGATTAACAATAATAAAGAGTGGAGAAAAAAATGAAAACTTTAAGATGATATCGTCTGTCCAAATAATAACGAATTAAACTGAAGCATTTTCTAGTTTGGGTAATATCAGTATTTTTTAGTACTAATTGTACAATATTGAATAAATAAAAAAGGGTGTGGGTCTCAGGACCCCCGACAGATGTGAAACATCAAAGAAAACGTTATTGAACTCGGTGGTATTCTCTATGTAGTAGTATATATTTTTTCAAAAGTAGCAACTAACTGTTATGCTGACGTAATCCTATATACTGCACCGTAACACCGCGTGTTTTACAGTGCACGCCTGAGCCAAGAGAGAGAGAGAGAGAGAGAGCCGCAGTGGTGGGGAAAACAGCAGCGAAGGAGCGGACCAAACATTTCGTTGCATATTTCCTCTCACGCGGCTGTTCACAGCCCGACATAAGATGTTTCACATAAAAAATATAGGTATTTATTGAGTGTTGTCCAATGTCCATCCCTTGTGTACGAGTCAGTAGTGAGTAGATGATTACTAGCTGCGACTACCAAGAAACCTGCTGATTGACGACCAACCAGTGCGACGACGTGACCGAATGTCATCTTATCATTTCAGTAAGAACTTCCCTTTGGGTGGTTATCTACCGCGGTTAGCGTAGCTGGTGTTCGTGTGAACTCAACTAGGGCTGTCCAAACCACTAATGAATGAGCAAGTTAAATGGCGTCCTCGCACCTCATTTATAAGTAATTAGTTGTGAGGCAAAGAAAATTATCAAATCTAGAAAATTTACTGGATATAGATTGGTTATCAGGAGGCTTGAAAATGGTCAACCTCGTACGAATTCATAGTGTTTCCAATTCCCAGATTCTAATCTTAGTACTGGCTAAATCATCAATGGGATTTTCAATTATTATTGAAAATAATAATAAATTGAAAAATTAATTTGAAACTTTCAGGTGAAAAAAGACCGCAGTGCAGTGTCGTATTATTTATTTTCAATTATAATTTTTAATTGAAAATAAATATTACGACACTGCGGTGCGGTCTTTTTTCACCTGAAAGTTTCAAATTAATTGATAGCATGGACCTGAAATATGATCATCATAAATTGAAAATGTGAATTAGTATTTAGTTCAAATAGTTCTGGCTTTATATTCATTAATGAAGCAATTATGTTAAAAAATATTCTATAACGGAGAGAACTTTCCTATAGTATTTGCTTTATTGATAAGTAATTGTTTTATATTTTTAATAAAAAAAAAACTTTTAACGTTGTAAGGGAAAGAGAGCGATAACCTTTATCAGATATATTCCCAACTCTGTTCAATTTAAATAACCTCACAATGTATTTTATTGTTTTTATTCAATCATTAAATTTTATAGCATGGCCAATTTTATAATTTCAGTGATTTCTAAGACTATAAACATTTTTCTACAACTTAATAGCATTTAAGTTTGTATCTATTTTATACAAATGCTTAATCATTTTATTAATTAAAACAATTAATGTATATAATTAAATCTTATAAACACAAAACACTATTAATTAGTGAACTCTTAATTAAGTCATAATTTATGTATATGACGTAATAAAAAATCTGACAACTGACAAAGTGAATGAATGAAAATAAATTTTTAGTCGAAGAAGTTTTGCATGTAAAACACGTTATAACAAATGTTAGCATTAAAAAATTATTAGGTATTATTCTATAAATGTGTTTTAATTAAATACCTATGTAATTTAAGATTGAACCAAAATTTAATTGAAATTTTTTGATAATTATTTTGTGATTCATAATTTAGCTCGTAATTTAGTTAAAGTATGTTTAGCCATTACCTCAGAATAGAGATAGCTATAGAACTGGCATATCACAACTTTAAGGTATGTACAACTGAAGCCATTAGAGACGTGCGGGGAACAATTGAAACAAATGAAAATATAATAAAATATTTTTACTTAGGTACTGATGATAAGATACACCTTAATTTTTCATAAGCGCTTTGGAACCTTTATTGTAACATCGAGGCACACAACAAGACATAAAGAATAATTAACGCCTACAGAATACAAGCAACGAATTATCATAATGTACTTGACAGGTCGTATTTTACTGTATAGTTGTGGTTTCATAAGCGACGTGATATGCTGTTTCTATAGCTATCTCTGTTCTGAGTTTAAAATCAATCCGGTATTTTAATTATTGAATATTTTTGATGAACAGCGTTAATTTTCTGTTTATGAAATACAAAATCGCGTGCAAGTGTGAGCTAAATTGTACGACAAACTTACATATGCAATAAGTAAAGACTCTTATTTTTTAATAAACGATTGCACGCGATTAAATTTAAATAAATTATGATTTTCACTGAAATAAACATATTGTGCGATAAACTATAAATATTAACACAGTCAAAGCTGTTAGATTTCAAATATCTGAGTTATAATATGTAATAAGATAAATTAATAAGATTTATACGGCTGAATTACAATTGAAAATTTTTCATTGGAAGGCAGCCAATTATATAATTGATTCGAAACATATTGGAAAAAATCATTTTACCAACCATAGTCATAGTCAGGATTCTAACCTGAACCTTTCCACTTTCACTACATGCATGTAGTGAAAATCAATTGATTCCGAAGCATATAAGGAGAATGTTTGATTAGTAATCTTGTCACGGTTGAGTAAATGTAAGCTCATTCTGCCGCGAAAGTGGAAAGGTTCAGGTTAGAACCCTGACTGTGACTATGGAGAATGAAAAATAGAAGAAATATAAATGTAGTACTATATTTAAGGCACGGGACAGTACGTATAACAAGCCGGATTTTCGATTTCCCGAGGATGGAAATAGGTGGGATAGGGTCGAAAAAACATGTTAACTTCTATAAGAAGGCCCCTGTTAACCTAGGAAGCTGAAACTTTGCACACTTATCATAGTGCAATAGGACACGGGGCAGAATCTATAAGATAACTCAACAGTGATATCTATGGAAGTAGAATGTCGAAGTGCATTTAACACATTAAAATCGTATTTGGTGCCATAAAGTACAAGACTGCAACATCACACATAAAGTTCGCAAACTGATGTTAACTATACGTACGTTTTCAAATGAAATACAGATGAATCAGAAGTTTATTAACTTCCCATTGGAAGTTATTGTAATGGGTCCGAAAATCGAAATCAAAAAGGAAAAAAAATTTTTATGTTTCAAGGTCACTACACTATTTTTACACTACTTTTAGAAAGATGTCTGTGTGTGTGTGTGTGTGTGTGTACGTATGTACGTACGTACGTACGTATGTATTGTGTCCATTTCTTTCTAAGACGAAATCTCGAGAATGAAAAATGATATCGACTACGTTGGGGTGCCAATCGACGCGTATTAACGTAAATATGATCTGAAAGAAATTTTTTCAAAATCGGTTCAGCCGTTTTTTTTTCTTAACCAAATAACCTCCAAAAAAGTAGATTTTATACAATATCTCGCGATTAAAAAATTATATCGACTTCATAAGGGTATCAATCGAGGCGTGTTAACGTCATTTTAATCCGACATAAATTTTATAAAAATCGGTTCAGCCGTTTTTTTTTTTTTTTTAATTATTGTTAAAAATAAATAATAATTATGTTTTAATGATTAAAATGATTACTTTTCTGTGTAATACCTAATTTAATTATTATTATTAAATATTTATCAAACTGGGAAGTTCGTCGTGTGGATCTCAAGGGTCGCACTTTAGTCCTAATAAACGACCCACCTCACGGCTTGTTTCAATGTTGACTTTAGTTCATTCATTTTTTCAGTAAATTTGTCTCGTAGGGTATAAAAATCATTGAGTTACAAAAAATATTATTTAATATCTCCATTTGCTCTTGCACTCAAATCATGTACATAAAATATTAACCATCCCTTGGCTAGATTAGTTTTTTTAGGGTTCCGTTTCTCAATAAGAAAAAACGGAACCATTATAGGATCACTCGTTTATCCGGCTGGCTGGGTATACGTCAGCCAAGACCCATTTTCTCAGGAACAGATAGAGATATCAAGTTTAAATTTATACGAAATACTAAGGTCTACGGTCCCTTAAAGTTGTAAAGAATTTAAGCTCCTAGGTCAACTCAATCAAAAGATACGGCCATTTTGTCATCTCATCAAAAACCTATAGGGTATACTTCCCGTTGACCTAGAATGATGAAATTTGGCAAGAACTAATCTAGACAATGGATAGTTAATATTTTATGTGTATGATATAAAAATATGTTTTATTACCTTTTGTAAAATTTAAAATTTTTTTCAAATCTCGCATAAAAAAGTCAGAAATTCATATTTTAGTTACAGATCACTGGTCAGTTGGTAATTGTCACCACATTACTTCAGGAACGGTAAAATGTTACATACTTATTCTGGCAAAACGCGTGAAACAAAATAACGTGACACAGAGACAAACAGAATGACTTACTTGCAGAAAAAATGAGTAGGTACATAAATGTTGTAGTTACGCGTAAACTATGTTTTTTAACAGAAGCGTGAAGTGGTATGGTCACGTTATGAAGATGGGAAAGAATTTATGGCAATTTCTAGGATTATTAAATAGATTCCACCATCAACTGGTACTCAATCTTAAAGAATAGAATATTAGAGTATTTAGGTATAGGTAACTATTTTGGTAAAATTCTACTGAAAGACACACGATTTTTGGTGATTTTTTAAACGAATCCTCGCAGAGTTTCTCGCAGTGGGGTAGCTTCTCGTGGGGGGTGTTGGTGCAATGGTATTTTTCTGGCGGGTGAAAAGGGGAGTTTTCCAAAAAACGTTCGCAGGGGGAGAGTAGGTATGAGTATTTTACCACTATTTTTAATAAATTGTTAGGAAATATAAAATCTACAGAAGATTTGAGTCAATTTAAAAGGCCCTTAAAAAGTTATTCATGAATACGTGATGTGAATTGTGGTCCAGACATACTGTTACGGATCACACTGTATATAGACGGCAGGCAAGAGTTCTGAGAAACGGGGTCTGCTTACTGTAACAACTAGTACCTGCGCGAAAGTTCTAGAGAAAGCGAGAACGCACTAGGCTTACGCCACGCAGCATATAAAAACAGCCAGTACGAGTGAGTGAGGGAATCAGTCAACGGTGAGTCACGCATTCAAGTCTACGGTGGATCAGTAATATAAATTGTGCCGCGATATAAATAACCAAATTGATAAATAAATACTAGTGTAGTGGTAATAATTACGAATTATTGTATATAGTTAAGGTAGTTGTCGTGCTATGGTCATAGTGTCAGAAAATTCTAAATTTTCGTATACTCATTAAGGATACTATAATACAAATACCATTAAAATTTGAAGTTGATTGACCATCTCTAACTCGAGATAAACTTAATTAAAGTTCGGATAATTAACACGGAGAGCATAGGAAAGGTTGTGTTTTTGACAAGTTTTTTAATTTAAAAAAAAGTAACAGTCAGAAATTTTCAAAAAACTAACTGTTCATTGATGTTTTTGTTCTGAGTTTAAAAAAGAAAATCCAAAAATTATTGACCTTTTTATTGTTGAGATATAATAACGCAAAGTTCAACAATTTATGAGAAAAGATTGACATTTTTATATAATCTAAGCCAACAAACTAAGTAAAATATGTATTACTATGTGAACAACAGTTTAGGTACAATCTCTAACAAAATTTTTTTACATTTAACACTATACTTATTTATTGTTTTACAACGTATTATGAACGAAACTTTTGGATGTTATTGTAGCACAACTACCTTAAGTGCTATTTATTGTTTTGTTTTGCTTTGTTTAAGAATTACTGTTTAGTTATTGTTTACTTGTATTGATTGTTAGAACTGACTTTTCGTTGTTGCATTCATTATTATTGTGTTTTTAATTATTGTAAATAAATATTTATTCCGCCAACTCAGAAAACAGTTTTGTAACAATACATTATGACTGTTAGTAAACAGTATTTTAAAATAAATAGTTTGTTTTAACTGTAAAAAAGGAACACTCTATTGAATGTAGATACGATGCAGATGTAGTGTGTGAACAGCAGCTTTATGCCTCGCCTCTTTCAGGTCTTTACATATTACAACTTACTTGCTACGATCACTACATGTTCACACAATACTTTTTATATCGGTACAACAGGTCGCGACTGCGCGCGCTAAGTATATAAATACTAAATAATATAAATAAAAGGATTACGGTCGTGTTTAAGGCAGGACTCCTGAGTCCTGACTCTGTCTTATCATTTTTCACTGGCACGACGCTATGTGCATTTAGAAGCTTTGCTTACATATCGCGAAAAATGTAAGAAAATCTGGATGGGTCAACTTGGCCCCCAACTGTATTTTTTTAATTTTTTTTTTGACTAATCAATTGTGCTCGTATTGTGCTACATTGTGCAGTCAATTTTTTCAATTGTGCTCTATTGAAAATTGTCTCAAAATGAAAAGCATATTCGGGGGCCAAGTTGACGCTTACCCTCGAAAATTTTGGATATTTTATGTTTTTTTAGCTTTTTTCATTGTGCTGCTAATTTTTTATACTTAGCTCACCTGCAAAGTATACTTTAAAATAAAAAACAAATCCGGGGACCAGGTTGACGTTTAGTCCCCAGAAATTTTGGATACAGGCATAGTTTAACATAATATGGAGCGTTCCATGCGTCACGGACACATTTTTTAGGTACTCAAATTCTCAAAACAATTAAAATTTGAACTATTCTGGGAGATATTGTGCCATCATCAGCTCACCTCCTTTTCATTTACACTGTTTGCTTGGAATACCTCATTTCAAAATAAGTATAATAAATTCTGAAATTTTAAACCTTACTAATTTTAACCCGCGGTTTTGCTCGCATTAATGTTGGTTGGGAACGACCATCAATAATGCGAGATTAACCATGGGTAAAAAATAGTTGAGTTAAACATTTTAGATTTCATTTGAAACGAGACATTCCATGCAAACGCGAACCTGAAGAGTGAAAATGAAAAGGAATCTACGAACAGATTATGAAACAATTCTTTTGAAAATTTTTCGGAAGCTTTTTTGTGTGATGATATGAGTACCTAAACAGCGAACGAGAACCTTAATTGAAATAATTTTAATTCAGTAGAGTTGAACTTTTGTTGGGCGGTGATTTTTTACATCTTAATTGCGATGAGTCATGTAACTCTGGATTAACTGCAATATAAAGTCTAGACGAAAATATTGTAATCCTTGTTCATTGTTGGTTGCAACAGTCGACGAACACATACAATATATTATCTGCACTCAACGCCACTTTTAATCGTATTGTTCATTTAGTTATATTACTTTATTATATTTTATTACATTACTAGCGGCCCGGTCCGGCTTCACCCGGATGCTAAGAAAGCCCGGGTGCTAGGAATTTCCCAGGTGCAATACACTACTCATTCGCTTCGCTCGTTCGCTTGAATATTATAATTACATTACTCACTCGCTTCGCTCGTTCGCTCCCGGGTGGTATGAATTTATGATGAAATTATGATTTATATACAAAATCTTTGTTTTATATATACAGAATAATACATTACTCACTCGTTTCGCTCGTTCGCTTGATTTTTCCGATGTTTTAATAGTTATTTTGCTATTCTGGGCGGAGACAAATCCAAAAGTCCAGCCGTTCTTGAATTATAAATGGTGTAACTAACCCGATTGTTTTACATATTATACTTACAGACATATACAGAGAAAAAATGAAATTTCTCCATACAGATTTTTTTTCGTGAATTTTTCCGATGTTTTAATAGTTACTCTGCTATTCGGGGCGGAGACAAATCCAAAAAATCAAAGATCATGAAAATCGGTCCAGCTGTTCTCGAGTTATGAATGGTGTAACTAACCCGACTTTGTTTTATATAATATGGTAAAAATGTATAATATAGTAAAAATATATTATATAGATGTATAAAAATAATATACTCACTACACTTTTACCATCAAAAAACTTTTTTCTCATTTCAGTTAATTTCTTTTCTCACTGAAAACTATTCTTCAGTTTCAACAACAGAAACCTTTTCAAATTCTGTATAAAAATGTTTGTTCTATGAACATTTTTTTTTTCAGAAAAAATATACTTTTTGATTTCAGATAGGTATACCGTTAGCTGGGATGTAATGATTCAATTTTAGAAGTTTTAAGCTTTTAAGTAAAGCTAATACTAAATCTACTTTGAAAGAAGGTTGAAAGAAGGTCGTAAAGAAACAAATCATTAGCATTTTAGAAAAATTATTTCTTTGTTTAGTTATTTGCTATTATTATTATTACTGTAGATTATAGATGCGTCGATAACTCAGATCATTAGCGTCTTCAACACAACAATTAGCAATCCATTTGTGTATTAGAATCTGCCAGTTGGCATACACAAACCGACTGGTATGAGCTCGGGGTCCTGGGAACGCAAATTCCCAAAGAACATTGGAATGCAATTGCGAGAACAACTACATTCCAATGTTCCCCTGGGGGAAGTTATTTGCAATGGCAGAGGACAGTGTGGTCCAGTGGTTAGCGTCGCGGCCTCTGAATCAGACTGTCGTGGGTTCGAATCCCGCCTCCGCTCATGGATGTTTTGTGATGTAATTTAGTTTTAAGTGTGTTGTTATTTAATGTAATCAAGATGCTAATGACCTAAGTTGTCGACGCGTCTATGATTTACAATAAAATAAAATTTGCAAAGACATACTAAATAATACCTTTACTAAATCACTAACTATCTCGTAACTTTTGATCCGAGATAGTTACGACATTAATTTATCAACTTTATGCACCAGTCCACTAAAAAACGCTTAAAACATGCAAGACTAGTTTTGAAAATTTTCTGAGACATCAAATTCTCTATACATTCAATATTAGAGCAAGTTACTGTTAAGTGTTAACTAACTTTTCACAAGGACTAGTTTTTTCTATAAACTGAACTGTTAAAATTTAAATAATGTTTTTCGTTTTTTGTTTAGGTATTGTATCAACAAATTCACACTCTAATGCACGCACAAATTAATAAGTAATTAATGTAAATAATTATTCAATCTTTAATTGTTAAAACATATTAATTATTTAAATCAAGGTTTGTGTGACGTATATGTATGCAAAATATTCTATGATTATTCAATACAGTAATTAATTTGTTTTTATGACATTTTTTAAATAAATATATATAAAATATATCTTTACTTTATTATTATTTAAATTAGATACACTATCACATCTTTATTTCATTCTAACTTTAAATTTTACAAATTATAAAAAAAAATGTCAAAATTCATTAGCAGTCTAGATTTTACTGAACGGGACCATTATTAATGAAAAACTGACTTTTAAATTATGTAAATTTAAAATTAAAAGTCATTGTTTTTTTTCTAATAAATAATCGAGAGGCAAGTATAACCGATGTAACACATAGTTGTCAGGTAGGAGATACCGAAAAGATGACCCCGATAATGATTTTTCGTATATTTAGCGTCTAGTTTTGTATTATAATCTATATACGAATGGACAGCTCACGGTGTCCAAGCTTCTACCGCAATATATTAATTATTTGTCGGTAGATTGTTTAATCTAGATAATATGTGCACTGTCATAGCCGGTAATCGAACACGGTACTGTCCTCTTATCTTATAGACGTACATTGCGGTTTCTTTATAAACACATGATAAATATTGTCTTAATAATTATCGTGTTTTGCTACAGTAGAACTTTCGGGGCCACCAAATCTAGTCATGTGATTTTAAATTAAAATAACTGTCACGCAATTCAAGATCATATAGCTTCAGGTATTCTCAATGAAAAATTCGACTGATGACCAGTCCTATACTTCCCACCTAGTAAATATTTGCAAAAAATAAACACTCTTTTTTTTTTATTCTTTGACTAGGCCCAAATAAGTTGGTGGTCTTTAAAACACAATTTAATTTTTATTCTTTGAAAAAAGCATGGCCCTCTTTTTTGTTTGGTGATCTACTGATGGCTAGCTTAATATAGCAAAAATCATGGTTACCTTGATTTACGAACAATTTTTATTTTTTTTTTAGTAAAATATTTTTTTTCTCGAAAACTATACATTTTAGAGAAAAAAAATATTTACATTTTTTTCATATTATAATATCTAGAATTCATTTATATTTTTTTTTACCTATGTTAATACGTGACATTGAGGACGTTTTTTTGAATATCTCAGGATCCACTGAACCGATTTGACTCAAAATCTAATCAGATCTAAGTTAAAGGCTGATAAACACTATAGAACAATCGGCATGTCCGTATGTTGTTCCGTTCTTAAGATATCGAAGGCGAAAAATTGACCACATACACACACACACACATACACACACACATACAGACATCAGTCAGAAAATGATCTTAAACGATTGCTAGGGTCTCAAAATGTGAAGATCTGTTAAAATCTCGAAATATTTTTTTCGGACTAAATCCATTACTTCCCTACCATAGTAGAGGTGGGAAGTAAAAAACCCGACGCAAAAAAGCTATTCTTTAAAATGTAAGACATAATTATTATTAATTTCTACTATAGGTATCTGGTTCGACGCACCGACAATTTTTTAGTTTGGATGAAATATTTAATTCCTAAATGTGTAGGGGACCACTGTAAAATGACAAATACCAATGTCTCGACGAATTTATGAAATAAATATTTAATCCAAACGAAGAAATAGTCGGTGCATGGGGCCAGATATAGTAAAAATTAATTATTTCTTACTTTTTTTACGTCAGGGGTTTTGAAAATTTTTAATTTAATTTTTATTTCATACTTCTTAAATTAGCTAATCAAAAGGAATATTTGAACTCACGCTCGCAGTTTTTAGCTGTAATAGTGGTCGAGATTTCTACACAAACTGTGATCAGAGCAGAAGATCTTGGAAACGGCTGAATCGATTTCAATCAAACATGGCTAAGAACCATCTCGAACCAGCTTTCAAATAAAAAAATCGCAATGAAATCGTTTCATCCGTTTTGGAGCTATTATGCCACAGATAGACAGACAGACAGATTTTTTGCTTCGGAAGTTAAAAATCAATAAAGTCCCTTAAATATTCGAGTTTTTCAAGACGAGTCAATGATTATTTTTTTATATTTTTTCTTTCGATTTAATAGGAGTAGTATCCTAGTTTATTTTATCTGGTAAACTTTTCTATAAATTGCTGTCGTTTTTCTTTGAAATGCAGTTCAATAGCAAGTGCTCATTTCTCCGACAGTACGTCGATCCATAATTTCAAATGCCGATGTCAAAGATTCACTTTAAGTATAGAACGAATTTCACAAATGAAAAAAATGAGTTATTGAATTTTTTGCATATTATGTTTGTAATTTGTATCTAATAGTTACATCATATACAGACGTAATATAAGAATAAGTTTGTTCTCACAAAGCAAAGTAGTTGATGTCGATTTTTCGGTAAATTTTCCAAAAGATTGTTGAAATCGATCTTGATTTTGTCCAAGAATTTATGTATGACGTATTCAATGGCTCTTTGCTTCCTTTTGAACTAATAAATTCATTATCATGTGAAGGAAGAATTCCTTAAGAATTTTGCATCCACAAGCACCCAAAACTTCAGGTTAGTCACCGTCACACAAGGGATACTTGCGGAGCAAGTTGAAACTATAACCGCGTCTCAAATCATGAAATGGGTGAGTTTGGGTCGTGCGCACGGCGTACACAGAGCGACCCAATAGGTAAGCACAGTCTTTTGCATGCGGCAGGCTAGTGACTCAGCATTACGCTGACATGCCGGGATAGCTTTTATATTTGCCAACAATGACGATTTGGCTCCTTCAAGAACACTAATAATAAAAATAATTAATTTAACAGAATACTTTGGGTACTGCTTCCTGAGCTCAAAAAGAAGGTCTTGATATTTTGTCCGCTTTTCAGTCTCCTTCGCGACTATGTTTGTTTCAGCAGGACCTGAGAACTCGATGACATACATAAATCGCGTAGTTTATCATTATTATTATTAAAATTATTATTATCATTATGCGACATAAATAAAACAACAAAAATATAAGTAAACCAAAATGCAATCCGTGAGAGTCCATACAATTTTTGATAAACATATTGTAGCAAACCCCAAGATTCTACGCCGCTGGCGACAATAGAAGCGTCGAGAATAGGTCACAGTGGTGAGGCGTGGAATGATATCGAAGATGCCAGTACCTGCTAGACGTCTGGAAAGTACTAGAAGCGCTGTGTTTGGGCCGCGTAGCTCTATATAAGCAGGCAGCCGACGGGAATTAGGCAGTCAGTCGTAAATGAGTGTCGAGTTGAATTTGCGAAATAAATACAGTATATAAATAGTTATTGTTCAGTGTTATTGAAGTGTTTCACTTTGCTTGAGAATTACTATTGTGTTGTCTGTTAGAATTGACATATAATCGTTGCTTTGATTGTTATTGAATTGTTGTTACATTTTTAATTATTGTAAATAAATAATTTATTCCACCCACGTAGAAAACAGTTTTGTTACAATATTTAGTATAAGAACATACCGCAAAGATTGCGGCTGTCTGTTTTCAGCGACAAATGGAGCATTGTATCATTAAACGATTAAACGAACTGGGTTGCCATGAATCTCATTTCATCAAAAATCTGCCATAAACCATTTTGCCTTACGGCAACAGATATGTAATACCTACCGCATAATATTCTATGGACGTTAGAATTTCAGCGCGGCCCCGCAGTAAGAAGCGGCGTGACTTGAGTCAGTGTGGCGCAGTGCTAATCAACCATAACGCCTCATCATTTTTTATTAATTATAAAAGTAAATAAAGGTCGGTGTGTACATATAAATCATATAACAGGACAGAGAGTGGTGGAAGAATCCATTAAGCGTTATGGATGGTCATCAACTGCAAACAATAGACCAGCATTTGTATCTGTGTTAGGTCGTCAAACACCGTCAAATTGATTCGGTTTGTGTTATGTAATGACCCTAAAAACAAACATTGCTATTAAATATTATAGATGATGCAGGTTCTATGTAGGTAGAATATTTATATATTAATATAGTAATGCAACATATCGCCATTGTAGATAATTAAGAATTGATCGCAACAAAAAACTGTATTATAATTTTCAGCTGTACAATTATTTGACACACCAAAAATATTTTTGGAGTTTCGAGAACATAATATCTATAGCATGCTCGGTTGTCTTCCGAAAACTTCGTCTTCAATCAATTAGTGTTCTGGTCATATTTTTGAAGGTAACAATTTTGATATTTTTAAATTGTAACTGACGTAATTAATGTAAAATTGAACATTTTAAAAGCTTCTTTGTCTTGAATTTAAAGTGCTTCAACTCTTTAAATACATTTTTGTAAAAGTGTAAAATAATGAGTTTACAACAATTATGATTTATTATCTTAAGAAAAGCAAAAATAAAATATGCAGAATCACATATTTCCTTATCTGTAATTTTCATTTCATAAGAAAAGATCCAAACTACATTAGCTGTATAATTCTAGAAGTTATAGTTGCAAGTTGTAATTTATTTTTTAAATACCTACATACATAATGCAATTTTAATTATTATGTTTATAATAATAATAAAAATTAAGTTTCTAAAAAAGGAATAAATAATTTTACGGAATAATAAGTGTAACATGGAATAATAAAGTTGATAATCCAGTGTCTTGAGAGCATGTAGTGAATATATTATTATTAAGTAGGTACAATTTACAACGTTCATAAATTGCCTGATAGTCTGACATCTATCACCTGTGATTTGATATTCGTTCAATTAACGAAATAAATAAAAATGATAAACCACATCTATAACTCAGTATGATAATGACCGCGCCATGGTGTGTCGTCGTCGATGCAGTGAAAAATGGATGTCTGGATTTAAAGTCCGTTCACACTAAACTGGACTCGTGATCTTTCTTTGATTAATAAAGTAAAGACGAGCTCTATTAACAATCAATAAATGCTAGATAGTTTTTGAGAGGAGAATATTATAGAATTAATTACTAAGAAAGTGGTATTTAGAATAGTTACTTGCAAATTGCAACGTCTCTGATACTGCAAAATCGCTGTACATAGTTCTGCAATACCGCATAACACTAGGTATGTGGTATTCAGTGACGTAATTATACGTTGTACGTCCAAAACAATGAATATTTGAGTGAATTGTGTGTGGTGGTACGATTTTAAAGCCCCTCTGATTGGCTAATTTAAACGAAATGCGATTCATTTTGAGCATGATTATGCACGACTGTATGAAATCTCAATTTTGCTACTTGGAATTGCAGAGTGACATTGAGCGATCTTGCAATATCACCAGCGATATATGTGGCGGGCTAAAAAGAAACATCACAAAATTTACCATTAAATGTAGTGAATTTCCTTATTTATGATTGTAAGTTCTCAATAGAAAGTCCAGCCACGGATCTTCAATTTTTTTTAGGCGGGGCAAAAACTGAAAAATGCTGCCCCCGCCCACGTATATTTATTTTTACCTTTATCATCTTTATAATTTCAGCTAATTGATTGACATTTGGTCAAAGTTAAGTAAATGATGAGTTGTCCATTCGTCTGTAAAGTGTGAATTTGAATTTGGCCGCCCTCTGAACTTGCCGCCCGGGGGCATAGGCCCCGGCTAGCCCCCCCTAGATCCGAGGCTGAGAAAGTCAAACAGACGATGCTATTTCTGACGAAATGGCACGTCATCCTATGTTAAAGATATTATACGGATGATCACGGATAGTATTTTAGAATACTATCGTCAGTAGCTTTGTTAAAAATTATCTTGCGAATTTTATAATGAAACAATAATATGCTTGAGCTAATCTTTTTCTAATCATATTTTTGAAATTAGAAACTTTGAAAATATTTATTCCCAAATACTCTAATCTCAATTCCCCCCCCCCCCCAATAATTATTTAATTCCGTTCTGTAAATGCTGCTTTTGTTGAATTAGGAAGCAAATGCTCTCAGGTAGATATATTTTTAAGGAAAAGCTATTTTTTTTAAACATTTTGTAAATTTCCTGAGAAATCTCTCACATGATCATATTTAGTGATGAGTAAAGCAAGACCAAGATCAAGACTTAGACAGTCTTGGTCTTGGTCTTGCTTATTTAGTCTTGGTCTTGTCTTGCGTATCAAGACTTGGTCTTGCTCATTTTATCTTTTTTTTGTTTTTTGCTTCTGAAGATCATCATAGTTATAAATTAAAAATAATTCACAATCTATTATTAACTAACAAAATACTTTATTTTATTAAAATGTTAAAAAACATAAAATTACATCATTTTTAACACGCTTGTTCATTCGGTCTTGGTCTTGGTCTTGCTAGTCTAATGTGATGTGATAGTCTTGGTCTTGGACCAACACCAATTTTGCTCATCACTAATCATATTTTGCTTTCCATGTATTTTTTATCTGAAGTTATTAGCTTCAAAACTATACAATCAGGATGGTAGGAACGTTGAATCTTTACATTCAAAAATAGTTAAACAAAATAAATTTGAGATGAAGGATTCGAGGATTATTTAAGTGTGTCTGTAAGCTGTGCTGTGGTACTTAATGGGTTGAACATTTGTGATGCAGTATCCCGTCTGCCTTATATGTAAGTTTAATATTTGCATTAAGTGTCGGCCGGTGGACATCATAATTCAAACATTTCGATATGTTCCAATAATAATATTATAATAAAATACCGCACACACCCTTCGATGCAATGCAAGTGCAACAGACAATAAAATAAAATCGACGAATGTCTTGCATATTATACACGCTGTAAGTATAACCAAATCAAATGCATTATAATATTCTGATGACAACAATACAGGCTGCGGCTGAAATATCTGGCCCAGTTTAAAGTAAATGTCGACTGAATCCAATGATCTTATCGGTCAATAGAAGCGTGGACATTTTTTTCGCACCTCATTGTTTTATTATAATATAATATTTAGAATTTTTTTTAAGTAGAGCATATTATAAATATTTTTTCCAAGTCTTCATGGTTTCCGGGCTTGTAGGCCGTGGTCCGGTGGTATTTCTACCTGACGTTTTCATCTACAACTGCGGTAGACATTCTCAAAGGCGATGTGGCAGCGGTCGAAGTGTCCTCCTTGGCGGCTCACAGGTCAGTGTCAGTGACTGGTGTCCTCCCTTCTTTTATGCCTAGTACCAGTGTGTTCTCTGTTCGGTCGTACTCCGTCTCTCTGTAATTGGTCAACTGCGCAGTGTGTAGTGGTGGGGGTGAGTTCTCTACTCGGTCGTATTCGTCCTTGTACGATTGGTCATCATGGTTTTGTATGTCGGAGTGCTGGTGCCCAGGTTTTACTGAGATTGAGGCCTTCATCTTTTCGGTTGAAATTCTTTGACTCTGGACAATCATAAGATCCTCTTCGAAGAAACTCAAGCCATAGACAGAACGTTGAGTTATTACCCACGAATATACAGAGAGGCCATAGAAATACAAAAACACAATGCCGGCCGTGAAAGCTTGCACACCTGGATAAATATTTTTTGCTATCTAATTGAACACAGACCTTTTCACTAACATAAATTGCATTATATTTCCATAATCAGTGCGCGCTAAGGCGCTTATGACCTTTTTTGTCGAGCGTCTATAATCTACCTTATATTATTAGCGCCGTCCTAAGGGATTTTTCTCGTGATGGTGCATCGCCCCTTCTGTGTCGTACTGTACGAAAACTAAATTATTTTATATCGTATACGTTTCATATTAAGGGATCGTTTTTTTTATTTGATAATTTTTTATTTTATTTCCCTTAATCTTTAATTTTTTTTCAATTTTCTGATAAATTTTGGTGTCTTCTCAAAGACGACGCATAATACTGTCACATTGCTCAAATAGATGCTAACGACCTAAGCTGTCGAGCGTCTATAATCTACAAACTATTATATCACATCTGTCAAGAGCCAGTTCTATTTCTTATATTAATTTCAGATGCCGATTTTACTCATATTTACGAAATAATAAAAAAAATTGAGATGAATAATTAGCAAAGAATTTTTTATAAAAATTCAATTTTTTTATCTTGTGAAGTGTAGGTCATTTTTTAACTTCAATAATCTCATTATTGTTTGAGTCCACCAATTTTCTGGAGCACCGTCTATAGTCAGGTAAGTTCCAATAGCAGACAGTAAACGATTTGATATAATATCTCTAGTGTTTTGTTTCTTAGAAATAATAATAATTTTTGTATTATTTTAGAATTTACCACATCGATGTTTTGTTTACATTATTACATTTCATGTACCTACACTTTTTTAAATTACAATTAAAACTCAAAGATATTTTTGATTGGAAACTCATTATATTTAGAATAAAATGTTTGAAAAAAATTAGTGATATTTATATAATTATTTAAAGATTTTTTCGTTGGAGAGCAGCCAATTATATAATTGTTTCGAAACATATAGGAAAAAATCATTTTACCAACCAGTGGTCACAGTCAGGATTCTAACCTGAACCTTTCCAATTTCGCGTCGGAATGAGCTTACAATACTCAACTGTGACATGATTGCTAAATTAATATTCTCCTTACATGCTTCAGAATCAATAGATTTTCACTAAGCTCATTCCGACGCGAAATTGGAAAGGTTCAGGTTAGAATCCTGACTGTGACCACTGGTTGGTAAAATGATTTTTTCCTATATGTTTCGAAACAATTATATAATTGGCTGCTCTCCAACGAAAAAATCTTTCAATTGCATACAGCGACAGCCGTATAAAAAAACTATTATTATAATTATTTAAGTTCATACCTACTCTATTTCTCAAAATTGCTTTGATTACAGCTGTATATTTATTTTGGATATTTGCATCAATATTGAACGCAAATATTTTCATAAGAATATTTCTAACTTTACAAAAACTTAAAAATGTTTTATGTAAATGATAAACTTAATCTAAGATCAGTTAGAGGATAAAAAAATAATATACCGATATAAACCAAAATATATTATTTTCTAAACATAATAGTTTTATAACTGACTCACTTACTCATTTATTTTTTTAATAATTTATATTTTTCTTTGATTACAATTATGTTTATAGAACATAAGATAAGTTACATAAAGTGAATAAGTTATACGGTTTTAAATTTGATAAATTTTATAAATCCGTTTATTCTCCTGATGCTTTTTTTAAATTTATTATAACGCTCTAGTGCCCAGTCTTCTTATGCTACTTCGCGACGGTACCGATGCCGCTATCAAAGTTTTATGAATGGTAATTGGTAACTATAGTAACAGCATCGGTACCGTCTCAAAGTTACGTACCTGCCCTTTCAGAAGATGGCTGTTAGTGTGGTTATATATCTATACTTATATTTAACCACGTTTATAACCATCTAAGCCAAGTTTATATATCCTGGACATTTGATTTTCGTGTATTGATAAATACAGATTTTTAAAATTAATGGCTTGCAAAATGCCGGTACAAACAACATATTATGTAATGTTTTATATACAAATTGGCTTGATTTTAAGATTTTTAATTTAACATAAAATCTCTTTTAAGATAAGTTCGATTTCCAACTGTTTTTAAACTATACGATAAAATAAAACTAGTCTTTTAAGAAATAATAAATATGTTGTAATAAATAGCAATGGATGAAACGTATAAATTTTAATCAATTAAACTTTTTTATTTCGAAGTAATCGAATTCACACTTATCTTCGGTTGAATCTCTTATCTCACTATTTCCCATGATTAAAGGCTTTTTCATCAATAACTACTTGTAGTATAGCTATTAATAAATGTGTAACTCATATACAAGCTAGACACCGGGAACTAAAGGTGGCTTATTAATTAGACAAAGGTTATCAGCGCTTCTATCAAATGTGAGTGTATTTTTTTCATTTTATCTTAAAAATAACTGTTTTAATGATATTGAATCGGGATATTATTTTATGTAAACCTATAAATTTTAATATTTATGGTAACAGTATAATACGCGTAGATATGTTTCACATCTAAAATTTCAAATGGCACTAATATAATTTAAAATCAATAGGTAGGTATAATGTTAGTCAGTACCGGTGATTAATTAAAATTGGAATATCCATTTCGTCTTATATTCTTGATAGGTATCAAATGATAAAATTTTATATGCAATTCTTTTATTTATCTCCTTAGTAACTTTTACATGATGGTGGATATTTCGGGTCCAAGAAAGGTTATAATTTGAATTTAACTCCACACAGACACAGTAAATTAAAACGACCGTCAAATTTTTCATATATTTCCTATTATTTACTATTTATGATAATTAAATCTTGTCTCATGGTACCGAGGCGTAAATATTAATAAATAATATTTCACGTTTCGTATATTTCGGTGTTTCGAAACTTGGATTACTTTGAGATGAATGACTTTCTAAAATATGCAAAATTATTTATCAAACTAGCAAAAATGTTGTCGCTTATAATGTAAACAATTATATTTTGTTTTAATTTCTTTGGTACATTTATTGATTAAGACATTTTCCTTATCATCAGATCTTTAATGCATGCATCATAAATTTTACATGAAATTTACAATAAATTAATCAAAGTCAAACAGGTTCATAATCAGCAGAGTTAATTGTACACAATTATTAAATTTAGACGTGATGTTATAATAATAATACATGATTGCTTTGGAAAATTAAAAATATGACAAACAAGTTGACTTGTTATTAAAAATTCATAAATTATTTAATCACTTTGATGTTCATTTTTAAGATTCATAGTTCTATCACTGAGTGTTTATTAAAAAAAAACGTTGAAATCTGATTTTGAACAAACAATTTTTACTTTCCACCTCTACAGTGGTAGGGAAGTAATGGATTTAGTCCGAAAAAAATATTTCGAGATTTTAACAGATCTTCACGTTTTAAGACCCTAGCAATCGTTTAAGATCATTTTCTGACTGATGTCTGTATGTGTGTGTGTGTATGTGTATGTGAGCGTGTGTGTGTGTGTGGTCAATTTTTCGCCTTCGATATCGTAAAAACGGAACAACATACGGCCATGCCGATTATTCTATTATGTTTATCAGCCTTTAACTTATATCTGATTAGATTTTGAGTCAAATCGGTTCAGTGGATCCTGAGATATTAAAAAAAAACGTTCTCAATGTCACGTATTAACATAGGTAAAAAAAATATAAATGAATTCTAGATGTTATAAAATGAAAAAAATATAAATATTTTTTTTTCTCTAAAATGTATAGTTTTCGAGAAAAAAAATATTTTACTAAAAAAAGAAAATTGTATGTAAATCAAGGTAACCATGATTTTTGCTATATTACTAGCCATCAGTAGATCACCAAACTAAAAAGAGGGCCATGCTTTTTTTCAAAGATTAAAAAAAGAGTGTTTATTTTTTGCAAATATTTACTAGGTGGGAAGTATAGGACTGGTCAGCAGTCGAATTTTTTAAAAAACATTCGATACCTATTTTAGAAGAGTCTGTTTGTTAGCATCATTTGTTATAAATATTTGTAAAAGCATTTTTAAAAGCATAAGAAATAAGTTTTTGTTAAATTGCGTATATCAATATAAAATACTTTGATTATAAGTAATCTTATGTTCTTAAAGTTATTGCTAGACAATTAATAATATTGAAATTGACTTATTAAAATATTTTTAACAGTCAATTTGTCAACTTGTTGATAACTGTAATAATTGTGAACACGATGCAAATTTATTTTTAAATAAAAACAAGACTTTTTTTGTAAATATGATAAATAACATGGCATTATTTAGTTATTGCATTCGTGGGCTGTGGTCCTTTCTGATGTTTTTCAACACAAATAAGACCGTTTTTTGTAGTGTTAAGGGGGAAATGTTGTGAAGTTTTGATTAGAAATATTGTGTTTAATATTCAAAATAATAAAAAAGTACAAACATACTGTAGCAATAATTTTGTTACATTACACTCATTCTTGATATGCCTTTTTCAAAATTATTTTTACATAGCGACGCCATAAAATTGAAAGTTGTTGATAATCAATAACACTTTTTTCGTTTTGAATTCATAAAAATATCATATCGAAGAAAACATATTTCATTACGAATTTATTCTAATAGAATATATTGTGTTTTATTTATTAAAAGTAAGAACATATTTTGTTCTTACAATTGGTGACCCCGACTGAAAGGAACACAATTTTTATATTTAAGATAAGTAATTTTTTTATAATTTATCATTATGACAAATAATATTAAGCTCCCAGAATTTAGTTTAATAGATCCAGAGTTATATTTTTTACAAGTTGAGAGACTTTTCTCTCTTAATAACATTAAGAATTCTCAAAAACAGTATGACTTATTGGTTTCTTCGTTACCAATGTCTATTGCCACACTCGTCAGTAATGTCATTTTTAATATTCCGGAAAACGATCAGTACGAAATTTTAAAAAAAGAAATTTTACTTAAATTTAATATTGACCAAAATAGTAATTTAAAAAAACTTTTTTCAATTGATTCCAATAATATTGAGAAACCATCTTTTATTCTTAACAATATTCAACGTTATTCTAGAAATTTAAATTTACCAGAAGAAGCTCTTAAACAAATTTTTATTAATAAACTTCCTAATAATATTCAAATTTCCCTTATTCCAAATTTAAATCAAAATTTAAATTCCCTTGCTAATATTGCCGACAAAATTTTTTTAATAAATCAAAATGAATCATGCAATTCACTTAAATCTTCTACTGAATCTAGCTTTCATAAGCAACTTACCGATTCTATCGATAAAATTAATAATCGTCTCAGTTCTATCGAATCATCTTCATCTAATTTTGATTACAATAAACGTTTTTTGAATAAAAATTCTTACCAAGTTTCTTACAAGAATGAACCTTTTATATGCTTTTATCACAAAAAATTTGGCCGTCGTGCAAATAAATGTGACCCTCAATGTATTTTTTACGAGAAATCGGAAAACTAAATTTGTTCAGAATTGGATTGGTTTCTGAACATTCAAACACGCAAATCCAATCCCCTCACCTATTATTTTCTCTTGACAAAATTAATAATATAAAATTTCTAATAGATACGGGCTCAACCAACAGTTTTATACCAAGTTCAATTTCTGATAATTTTAAACAAGACATGAATTTTATTACTAAATTTTTTACTGCTGCAAACGGTTCTTATATCAAAGCCACTGGTAAATTAAACTTAAAATTAGATTTTAACCTAGGTAGAATATTCTACTGGAATTTTTTTGTGGCTCCAGTTCAATTCCCAATCCTCGGATTAGATTTTTTAACACATTTTAACATTTCCATCGACTTCTTTTCTAGGCAACTTTCTCTTGCAAATAACTTTGTGTCAAATATTTCCCTTACTAACCCATATTTAAAATTACTTGACAAATACCCTGATTTAACTAATTTTGACCTTAAGAAAAAAATTAATCATAATTTTTTTCACAGAATTTTTACTGATGGTAAACCAATTTTTTCTGCACCTAGAAGACTTAATCCTGAACAATACGATATTGCCAAATCTGAATTTGATAGACTACTTGAGTCAGGAATTGTTAGACGTTCTAATAGCCCCTGGTCAAGCCCTCTTCACATGGTCAAAAAAGAAGACGGATCTTATCGTGCCTGTGGAGATTATCGTAGACTTAATGCTATTACTATTCCTGACAGATATCCCATTCCTTTTTTACAAGATTTTACGTACAAAATTTCAAACAAAAAAATATTTTCTAAAATAGATTTAAAACAAGCGTATTTCCAAATTCCAATACATCCCGATGATATTCCCAAAACTACTATTATTACTCCATTTGGTTCTTTTGAATATTTACAGATGAATTTTGGTCTGAGAAATGCTGGTCAAACTTTTTCAAGATTTATGTCGACAGTTATTTCCGGTTTTAATTTTGTATTTGTGTATTTAGATGACATTTTAGTTTTTAGCGATGATGAAGAACAACATCTTAATCATATAAATTTACTTTTCAAAAGATTAAATGATTTTGGCTTAACAATTAATTCAAAAAAATGTATCTTTGCAGTGAAAGAACTCACTTTCTTAGGACACCTTGTCACAACTAACGGAATTAGTCCACTACCAGAAAAAGTCAAAGTTATTCAAGATTATCCTATTCCTGATTCTCAACGAAAGTTACGTAACTTTTTAGGATTAATTAATTTTTATAATAGATTTATTTATAATTGTGGATCAATTTTAGCTCCTTTAAATAAATTTATAATTCCTGGTAAAGCTACAGATAAACCTGTATCTCTTGATGTTCCAGCTTTGGAATCATTTAAGTACGCGAAGAACGCATTAGCACAATGTGCCCTTCTTTCGCATCCTGTTCGAGGAGCACCATTGTCTATCAGCACCGATGCTTCAGATATTGGAATTGGTGCAGTTCTTCAACAGAAAATTAATAATGAATTCAAGCCACTTGCTTTTTTCTCCAGGAAGTTAACAAAAACAGAAACAAAGTACAGTGTATTTTCACGAGAACTTCTGGCAATTTATTGCTCAATTAAGAAGTTCAGACATTATATTGAAGGTCGTCATTTTACAATTTTTACTGATCATCGTCCAATTACTTTGGCGTTGAAATCTAAATCGGATAATTATCTACCAAGAGAACTCCGACAACTTTTATTTATTCAACAATTTACGTCAGATGTGTGTCACATTAAAGGCAAAGAAAACATCCCTGCTGATGTTCTTTCAAGAATAAATATTATCAATGTTAAAACAAATAAAAAACGTATTAATCAAGTTTATTGCCCTGATGGCATGTCAATAGATTTCAATGACATTTCTATTGCACAAAGTAACAATCAAGAACTTTTAAAATTAATTTCAAAACCGAAATTTAATTTTAAACAATTTAAATTAAAAAACGGAAAAATGATTTGGTGTGAGTTTTCAACAAAGAAACCTCGTCCTTATATACCAGATGATTTTCGACGAAATATTTTTGATTCTGTTCATAATCTCGGTCATCCTGGTATACGTTCAACGCAAAATCAATTGGTCAACAGATTTTTTTGGCCAGGTATGAATAAACAAGTAAGAGAATGGACAAGGCATTGTTTAAATTGCCAGCAAAATAAGATAACGACTCATGTGAAACTACCAATTTTTCCTATTAAGGAACCTGATAACAGATTTGATCATATACATTTAGATATCGTATCTTTACCCTTTTGTAATGGATTCAAGTATCTACTGACCATCGTTGACCGTTTTTCACGTTGGCCAGAAGCTTTACCATTAACAGACATTTCAACTGAAAATATAATCAATGTTTTCATTTCTGACTGGATTTCCCGTTTTGGTTGTCCAGGAAAAATTACTACTGACAGAGGACTGCAATTTCAGTCAATCATGTGGAAACATTTTCTTAAAGAAATAGGTACTGAACATATAATGACGACAAGCTATCATCCCCAATCTAATGGCCTCGTCGAAAGATTCCATAGACGTTTAAAAGAATCTTTGAAATGTTCTAATCATCAAAACTGGATTGATGTTTTACCTTGGACTTTACTCTCTATTCGTTCTTCAATAAAGAAAGAAGTGAATGCCAGTCCTGCTGAGATGTTATATGGATCTTCTCTTAGACTTCCTGCAGAATTTTTTGAACAAAAACTATTAAATTCTACTGATAGTGATTTTATTAATCGTTTAAAAACAAATTTGCCGAAGTACTATTTTGATAAAGAGTTTCCTAAGTGTTCAAATCCACTAATTAATGCAGATTTTGTGTTTGTGCGAAACATTAACGCTTTCTCAAGTTTGAAACCATCATACAGTGGACCTTTTCGTGTTATTTCAAAAAGTGATAAATACTTTATTTTAGACATTAATGGTCGTCAAGATAGTGTTTCTTGTGATCGTTTAAAAACTGCAAACATTGAAAATTGACTCGTTTTCAGTGTGTATTATTTAATGATTTGTACATTATTTTGTTTATATTTAATATATTATCAGACAGCTAATTTTGTTTCCTGCGCGTGGTGTTTTGCAGTTGGTTTGGAAGTTCGAACCTTCCATTTCAATTTTTTTTCCACGCGCAGGGGGGGTGTAATGTAGCAATAATTTTGTTACATTACACTCATTCTTGATATGCCTTTTTCAAAATTATTTTTACATAGCGACGCCATAAAATTGAAAGTTGTTGATAATCAATAACACTTTTTTCGTTTTGAATTCATAAAAATATCATATCGAAGAAAACATATTTCATTACGAATTTATTCTAATAGAATATATTGTGTTTTATTTATTAAAAGTAAGAACATATTTTGTTCTTACAATACATATTTATATAAAAATATTTAATCAAAGTAGAAGTTTGCAGTTTTACTATCAACATTTCGGATTAGAGCTCTCAGATTTAAAAATGTATCACGCGATTTCTCAAATATTTTCATCTCATTTTATTATATCTAACGTATAGGAGCTTGTATGCAAAAGTTTTTGGATCCTCAAGGATACGTTTAATCTGAGATAATGACTGGGTATATTATCTATGAGCAAAATGTTTCGTTTATTTTATTACTGATAGGGAAGTTTTTGGAGCCTTGTGAATATTTTAAAATCTTTTATAATATTATTTGAAATATTCGTTTTCTCCAAGAATCGGTTGAGAAAGACATACCTATGTAGATACAAGCTCCAGAACATCTGACGGGTTCCCGCCACATCCTAGAATTTTTTGACGTGAACAACGTCTGTTGTCTCATACTGGGGTGGCATTTTAGAAATATTAGCTGTAACGGAAACAGGGGAAGAGGTTGACATGTGAACCATGTATAATTACTATATCTATATGTCAAGGTGTCAGGTGTAGTAGACCAATGTGGCTATATGGTAAAGTACGAGTCTGTCGACAGGTAATAATAATAATAATAATATTTATTTACAGAATAAAAATTGTACAACATTGTCAAAAAAATACAAAATCAATTCACAAGAGGTTAGACTTTTTTAAAGCGTGTAACAAGATCACATATTTTATAGTTTTCCTCAAAACTATATAAGATTGTAATGTTTAAAATTCTTTAATAATTTTTATAAAATATTTATATGAGAGTCCTTTGATTTTGTGAGGTAGTAAATTATAAAATGTTTGACGCATAAAGTTCGGACTATGTTGCCATATTTTGATTCTATGATATAAATCAACTGTTTCTTTTCTGTTTCTGGTATTATAACACCAAGCCCATAGATTCGAATCCCAAAGGGTTTTAATTTTTTTTTAATAATGAAAATATAGTATAGGTATTGGATAAAAATTTAAAATATAAAAAAATAAAATTGCAATTATTTTATTTATTTATTATATTTTACGAACACTTTTATAAGATAAATAAAAGTGGATGTATTTCTTTCCATTACAACGAATACAGTCATTTGTGTTTAACGATATTCACGTCATCTGTCTGTACCCGCGATACAGACATACCCATTTTTTACATCAAACGCTACATTCAGCCTATCGTTAATATCGCGTTAGGTGTGGTTCAGTGGTTAGCGTCGTCGCCTCTGAATAAGACTGTCGTGGGTTCGAATCCCACCTCCGCTCATGGATGTTTTGTGATGTCATTTAGTTTTAACTTGATTGTTATTTGATGTAATCAAGACGCTAATGACCTAAGATGTCGACGCGTCTATAATTTACAATAATTAAATAAATAAATTTCGCGTTAATTTAATGAAATTTCCCGAGGCTGTGCTCGCAATATTCAGATTAACGACCAGCCTTAAAAACTAAACACTGTCGCTTCTATACCTGGCTATTTAATGTGCTGAAGCCCAATACTGTCACAGTATAGCCACAAAGCCATAAATCTTGTACAGTACAAGTCGGTGTACATGTTTGTCTTATTTACATAATACAAGCTCGTAATCTGGCAGCATTAAGGTCTTAATTGTGGTTTGCGTGTGAATGAATGTTGACGCTTAGACTGTGAAAAACAACGAACGGTAGCCATGACGATGTGTAGAAACAGAGAGTGGATATGAGTCACAGTCTGATGCACAGTACAGATGTTGTACGACTACCACAATGAAATGTGGTGGGTGTTTTTTTCAAAGAAATCGCGTGCAAACGATATTAAAAATGGATTATAAACCGTCTCCTTGACGCTTCCAGCAGAAACTGTGTTTGTCTTACTTATGTTTAAAAAATGTAAATTTGTCTGTATGTCTGCGAGATACTTGTTATTTTATTTTGCAAAATGTACAGTGTGTTCGAAGATTTGCGCAGTCTGAAGAAAAAAATGATTAAAAACAAAAATTATTAAGGGAACGTTCAAAGTAACGTTTCTCACAGAGGGATAGTTATCTGTAAGTATGTTTATACGGCTGAATTTTTGATTAAGACAGTATTTGGATTGGCAGGCAATTTGTTTTGATTATCCAGTTACTAAATTTTTTTCTTTAACAAGTTAAAGTATAAAGATTTTATGAAGCCTATTCAAATGAACCCAATCGGACCATTTTAAGGGTGGTTTTTAGAAGTAGTAAAATGTTTTTGGGTCCTAAAATAGCGAAAAAATTCTCAGAATTGTTTCAAAATTGAAATTTAACCTTTTAGTAAAGGTCAAAATGTGCTGCTAAAATTTTAATAAAATCGGCCCGGCAGGACCGGACTTACAAATTTTATGAAAACACTAGTTTGCTTACTGAAGGGTGTATTTAATTTGGTACAGATGTTGCATTGATAATAATCACTGTTTTTTATACGTCCATCACATATGTTAATATAATATAGTATTGGGTAATAAGGACCAGTTAAATGTATAAATTCTTTATTATTTGCCAACGTTTCGTTGCGAATTTGCAACTTCTTCAGGGCTCAAATAGTCATTTTTATACATTAATTGTCAAAATTTCTTGTTACTTATTTTAACGTTATTTATGATTTTAATGATAATTGTGAAATCCGCGACCAAAATGACAGTTCTAATTCGCAACGAAACGTTGGCAAATAATAAAGAATTTA
Organism: Mongoloraphidia duomilia; assembly: GCA_039654895.1. Classification (NCBI taxonomy): domain Eukaryota; kingdom Metazoa; phylum Arthropoda; class Insecta; order Raphidioptera; family Raphidiidae; genus Mongoloraphidia; species Mongoloraphidia duomilia. Next base: position 10,172,994 of record CM077517.1, on the reverse strand, counting down.
TACATTTAACTGGTCCTTATTACCCAACACTATATTATATTGATAATAATATTGAAATTAAGAAAAAAAATATTATTTTAAGGGATGTATTAAGGGGTTAAATTTTTATTTTGTCCAAAAACACGTATTAAAGTCACAAGGCCTATATTAGCAAATACACTATATTGTCGGCAGGGTTTTGGCACTGCGACCCGAGTTTTTTTATTTAATAAATTTGACTTCAGTTTGCTGTAAGACACAGATAAAGTTTTTAATAATATCAGAATCAATAATATTGTTATGTAAAAACCGCGAAATTTAGGTAAACAATCGCTAATGACGTGAGTTGTCGACGCGTCTATAATCTACAATAATAATAATGAGGTAAACAAATATTATTCTGAATTTGATGTAAATCCGAAAAATATTCGAATTCCATATCCTATAATTTTTAAGCACACTGACACAAATACAGGTACCGAATTTTTAGAGGACAGTGTGGTCCAGTGGTTAGCGTCGCGGCCTCTGGATCAGACTTTCGTGGGGTCGAATCCCGCCTCCGCTCAAGGATGTTTTGTGATGTCATTTCTAGTTTTAAGTTAATTGTTATTTAATGTAATCAAGACGCCTAATGACCTAAGTTGTCGACGCGTCTATAATTTACAATAAATAAAAAAATACCGAATTTTGTCTTTTTTGTTTCAAATTCACCGAAAATCTTCAGTTCGAATTTTTTTGTGTCGTGTAATAAATGACATTGTTATCCGGTGGAACCATATTTTATCTATTTATTACATGATTTCAGTAACCCGAACAAGTAATGAGTATCATTCTCAAGTTAACGACTACCAGTGAATATTTGGTCTGATGCAATGTTATTATATGTATAAGAAAGCCACAACGGCGAACCAATAAGGATTTCTGATTGGTCCGGTTGCAATTAACAGGTTTATTACATGGTTTTATCTTATGACTTTATCTTAACTGAATTGCTTCTTACTAAGATCCAATATTATTACATTCACAGCTGAATGTGCGTATAATCCTGAACGAAATGATATAACAAATTATTATTGATGCTAAACCAACTAGAACCAAAACATTCTTCCAAAATTACAATGTACTTAACTGTACTTATAACTGGATGAATGTAACAATCAAGAACAAATGCAAAATATTCTCAGCTGACCTATTCGCGTTCTCTGGTAGTTTAAACATCTTTATGACTCTCGATGGTTGTCACTTGGACTCGATTGTTGTTGTTTCATAGTTCACCGAGACCGGTCGCATAGTAATGAATCGTACACTGTCGAGAGTCACATAACATACAATCGTTCATCACTCAACAACTGTGGTCGAGTCGATGGTCGATTGTGCAATAATCACGTAATACGAATTCAATAGTGAAGAGATCACAGAGTAGTGAGTACCGACTGAACAGTGGGAACAGTGAACAATCAACGAGTCGCATGAACGTCAGTCGACTAGCATATAACCTTAAATCGCGATTATATATTGTATTCTCTTTCGCTGCGGCAAATAATCAACATGAACAATCGAACATTTCGATTGCAAAATCAAACTTCGAGTCGATTGTGGACTCGAGTGTTATTATGAACGATTGAAATTGTTTCGATTGTAAAAACATCTCGTATCGCCCATCACTAGTCTCAGGTCGATACGCTAAATCTATTTTGATAGTAAATTTAGCATTAAAAATCTACTTTAAGCGGATTTAGCGTTCAAAGTTGTACTAGAAACCCGGCATCAATGAACGTCAGAATCAATCATGTATTTGATTTTTCTCGTCAATTATGATTGTTTACACATAAATACCCAACAACTGTATTATTTTGTCGTTAAATAACCACTATCCTAAAAAAACTTTTTAACAAAAAAAAAACCTCCTTCAAAAAACCACTAAAAAGAGGAAAATAATGAAATTTTGAGGTCTGCGCCAATTTAATAAAATGTGAAGTCGGTAAAAAAGGAGATATTTATCACTATACTATACTTCATATTTTATTAAATTGGCGCAGACCTCAAAATTTCATTATTTTTCTCTTTTTAGTGGTTTTTTGAAGAAGGTTTTTTTTTTGTTAAAAAGTTTTTTATTTTATACTTTTTAGTGACATTTACTTTAACGGAATCACACGCCGTTATTCAGTTTTATTAAACCGATTTTCTTACGCTGTTTGATGTGTCAAAAAGTGACATTTACCTTAAGGAATCACACGCCGTTACTCACTTTTATTAAAATCAGTCGAACTACTGAACCGATTTTGATGAAATTTCTATGTTACAGAGTTCTGAGGTAACAAACTTAAAAAAAAAATACAACCGAATTGAGAACCACCTCCTTTTTTGAAGTCGGTTAAAAATATGAATGAAATCGACAGGTTCATTTTCGAGAAAAAAATAAAAATGTTTTATTAGAAAAATTATACCTACTTGCCACTGGCGATTTATATTTCCTGGTGTGCACTCGTAATAACTAAATATTGATTATGTAACTGCTATAAAATTAGGATAAAATGCATAATTTTATAATCAGTTATTACCGATTGCTCTGCCGTGATATTCATAAAAATGCAGTATCTGTATGGCACATTTTACGAATATTGAAAAAACAAACACGGTTTTATTATACGGTGAAGTTGGCGGATATTCTGCAGAAGCACGCAGACGTATGTTAACCGTTTTCCCGGGCGTCGTGTCCCTGAAGCACGCACTTTTAATAAAACTATGCAACATTTGTGAGTTTGTGATAACCATTGTTTAATAAAGTTTCCAAAGTTTTGTGTAAGTACATATTCTCATATTGTGTATTACTTTTTCTTTTAACTTGGTAATCGTTTTCATAAGCGTCTTGAATACGGGTATCTAGCAAAATCCCTTACTCAGAGCACTTTAATATGCCTCCCTCAACGTCTTCACAAAAATAAGGCCTTGAATAAATAACACCAAAGAATTGTCACTAGCTCTCGGTCTATTACTTGGTCCGTATCGTAGTATCGTTCTTATATAGAGTTTACTGTATGTTGTATTTAACGTAAACAATGTATGCAGGCAAACCAGTAAGTAATATAATATTGCACAAGGTTTATAATGTGTAATAATATTTTATATAAAGATACATAGTTGCGATAATTTACACCTCACTATTTTAAAATAATAATACATTAAATATTAATTTATGGCCTTATAATTATTATTTTTTCACACTGTTGTCTTGAATTGACTTGTGGAGTTTATTAACTTTCTGGCGCTGCAGTCATGACTTTATAGCACTCCCACTTTCAAACAAATGTGTTATAAAATCGTGAGAGATTCACGCGTATTCAAATAGATATTTCAATTTAAATATGTAGTGAATTAACGCACTGATTGTTTTATTTTTTTTCACTTTCATCGGTCGTAAACTGTGACTTAAATTTTGTAATATAAAGTGCTGTGAAATTACTTTCAGCCGGTTATAATATTATAATACTTTTATGTTCCAAGTATGCAAGGTCATGTTCAAATGCTTCTATTTGTTACAATTTATAATATTTGTAATTAAAAATCCTTTTTTTTCTATTTGAAATTTAGACCAAAAGGTCGTTTTTAGGGTTACGCACCAGAAAGGAACCCTTATTATTGTGCCAACGATGTCTGTCTGTCCGTTTGTTACATGCCTCTTACTTCTAAAACGAAATGAGATAGGGATTTAAAATTCACGCATAATATGTATTACCGCGGCTCAAAGGCGGAGAGAATAACAAAAGATCAAAAAGGTTTATAGGGGAGCGCTCATATATGCAAACGGGGGTCAAAAAAAATTGTTTTTGTTGAAAAGGGCCTTTTGAGTAGAATATGAATGTGTTTTTATTTTATTTATTTTATCAAAATTATACATGCAAACGGGGGGCAAAAACATTTTTTTTGTACCCATTCTTGTGGGGTATCATTGAAAAGGGACTTTTGAGTAGATTATGAATGTGTTTTTATTTTATTTATTTTATCAAAATTATTATACATGCAAACGGGGGGAAAACATTTTTTTTTGTACCTATTCTTGTGGGGTATATCATTGAAAAGGGACTTTTGAGGAGATTATGAATGTTTTTTTTATTTTATTTATTTTATCAAAATTATACATGCAAACGGGGGGAAAAACATTTTTTTTTTGTACCTATTCTTGTGGGGTATCATTGAAAAGGGCCTTTTGAGTAGAATATGAATGTGTTTTTATTTTATTTATTTTATCAAAATTATACATGCAAACGGGGGGAAAAACATTTTTTTTGTACCTATTCTTGTGGGGTATCATTGAAAAGGGACTTTTGAATGTGTTTTTTTTTTATTTATTTTCTCAAAATTGTATGTTTAGCATAACTTACATAGCTCGGAACCCTACTCTTTGCGTGGCTCGACACGCACTTGGCCGTTTATTTTTTATTTTGTCATTTTCACTTTATCAAATGTTCAATACAAGATGCTACAGAAAACTCACAAAAATAAACTAATCGCCCAGACATAGAGGCGAATTTTATACATATAGGTGAAGTCTTAATTGATCGTGCAAAGATTCGATTTTGAGTTTTCAACCGACTTCAAAAAATTAATCATTTTGACGCATAAGTAGGTATATTTTTTATGTTTGTTCAGATTTAACTCTTCTCGAGGGGTGAACCGATTTTTGGTAAATCTACAGATCTTCAAGTAAAAAAAGTGGCTTTAAAAATATCTGCCTGTCGATTGTCTGTCTGTGGTCACACCTCGAGTTCAAACTACTAGATTTATGTTGGTAAAAAGTTAAAAGTTATTTTGTAAATTAATAAAAATGATAGCTATAGGAATAAGTACAATAATTTTAATATCAATTCCTGGTTTTACTCGGATATCTCTGTTCTGAGTCTTAAACACTTCAATAAGCATTATAAAAAAAATATAAGCATTATAAAAAAAATACAGAAATACAAAAGTTAAAAAATGTAATAATATATAAATAATTAAATCATAACGATTTTTGTTCCCTTAGTCCACACCGCATTCACAAAAATTACTTTTTTGGATATAGCCAACTAATCAGGGCAGCCGCAGGCCGCAACGCTGCCTGATAATATTATTCACTACTTAATTGTTGTGAATACGATGTGGACTTAAGGGAGCACAAATATTTATGATTTAATTATTTATTTAGTAGCCGTCCACCGTACTCAAAAATCTTGTAATAATAATATACTTGGAATATCTCTAAAAAAAGAAATACCTGAAACTTTTGCAAAAACGCATTACGCAACGTAGGTAAGTAATAAGTATATATTACACTTTTTTTCGTTTTGTAAAAGTATGAAATCATTAAAATACCAACGCAAGTATTCTGTGCGTAATTTTCGCAAATAACATATGTAGATAAAATAAAAAGTAAAATTCTCTATCAGCATAAAAAATTTACAAAAAATATCCGTTGAATTGTACGACATACACGTGCCAAAGAAAGAAACTAAAATGTTCTTACATTTTATACAAAGAAATGCGTTCCCCTTCATCAAGAGTGCCCTGACACGCAAACAATATCCATCAACGTGTAATTTACAGATATACACGTCATGTCGCTGCATTGGTCTGGTTCAGAATATTGGTTGTGTTCAGAACTCAGAACAGAGATAGCTATAGAAGGAGCATATCACAGCTTGTAGGTATGTATAACTGAAGCCAGTCAAGACGTGCGGAGCCAATAAGTCATGAGGTCACATGATTTCAACTCTGTGGAACCTTTATTGTAACATCCAGGCACACAACATGACACAATTTATTTTTCAATAAAACACAAATTTATCAAATAAACGGTAATTAACACTACGCAATATAAGCAATAGTTGTGGATTCATAAGCGACGAGATAATATGCTGTTTCAATAGCTATATCTGTTCTGAGGTTCAGAATATGAAATTAATAGCACCCAGAATCATTGTTTATTGAATACTAATTCAAATTATTTTGTATTATTTGTCCACGGTTCAGAATCAAAATAATTCCTTCTTCTTTAGAAGAACTGATTGAAATTTGAAAATTTGGCAATTAGAACGTACAAACATTACGTCGAAAAACAATACTATTAGTTGTTTTACCGTAATTGGGTTGTAAAATACATTGAAAATACCTAATGTAGTAAATTCGCGAGTTTACTACATTAATTATATAAATATGGACACGAAATCTACTAAATGTTGAAAATACGTAGGCTATTTATTTCAATTATAATTTATGGTTCATTATTAATAATATTAATATCAGTATTACATTAATTTATTCATTTTACGAATAAATTTAAAAAAAATCAAAGCTGATTTTATAAAAATAACAAGAAATTTGAAAAAGTTTATTAAGAAATTCAGTCTGAAAAATCTGTTTAATTTGAATATACATTTCGTATTTCTAAATACATCTTAGATGCTGGGTTTCTGATGCGATTTTTATCTTAAATCTAGATTTAAGAAATCCAGCATTAATCTTTCAATCTCCTTTTGTACGGTTCAAATTAAAAATTAAATCGATTATTATGCTATTATGTATATTTTATATAAAATGTAAAAAGACAAACCTTTGAAGTACAGTCAGTTATTGAAATCCCATCATGAAACTTACCTGAAACAAAATAAAAACTTTTAAACAATGAAACAAAACTATAATAGGGAAAGAGAAAACACAGAAGCACCACAATAATTTTAATTTTATGACAATATTGTATTTTAATGGTTTTTTACCATAGATTCAGTATAATTTTGAGGAATATTTCTATCCAAATTACACAGTAGAATATTTTCTATCAAGTAACTTTCTTATCAGAAGGTTAGTATGCTACTATGACGCAATCGGAAAACTACATTATTTTGAGATTTTTCTACACAATTCAATTTCCCCAATCGGAGATAAAGAAATGATGTTTGTAGTCACCTGCTGGAAGTAGGGTTGCCAGATATCTTGATGGTCAAATCGGGACAGGTTAGGTTGGGTTAGGTTATAACAAGAAATTCTAAAATCAAAAAATAATATTTACGTAAAAAAATCGAATTATCGCATAGTACATAATATTTATTAAAAAAAACAAATTATTTTGTTAAAAAATGTATAAAAAACATAACTAAACTTTAAAATCACAACTTTAAAAACAAAAAACTCAAAAATAATCTTTTAATTCTTAGAACAAAACTTATAAATCACAGATACAAAACGGATTTTTAATTCTAGTTTTAAAAATAGGCCAAACTGGGACATTTGGATGTCACGGAAAGTTTATTTGGGACCTTGACTTAAGACTCAAAATCGGGACAATCCCGATTGATCGGGACGTCTGGCAACCCTAGCTGGAAGATAATAACTGGATAAAGTAACAACAGGATACAAGGCTTATAATTTAAAAACAGTTATTCACTTATCATTTTCAATGGCCAACGTTTCGGCAAACATTTTTTGCCTTCCTCAGGACCTTAAATATTTTAGATATTATTTGAGGAAGGCAAAAAATGTTTGCCGAAACGTTGGCCATTAAAAATGATAAGTGAATAACTGTTTTTAAATTATAAGCCTTGTATCCTGTTGTTACTTTATCCAATCATTATAACCAAGGTGTTCTTATTATTTTATTATTAGATAATAACGTAATTCTGATAGTAATGATTCAATTTGTGCTCAATATAGTTTTGTATCAAATAATAAAATAACGTGTATCATACTAAGTTGCACCGTATGTCTGATGGTGTGTAACGGTCAAAATATGGAAAATACTCGAATCTCTAAACTGAATCGCTAGATTTGAGTCACTAAAAACATATTTCTTTGAAAATTTTAGATTGACCTAAATGCAAATGAGTTTTATACTAAAAAATATGCTCTTAAGTTCAAATCAAGATCACGGACATTCAAAAATAAACTTGAGTTTGATGATGTTGAAGGATTTAGAAATAATAGAAAACTAAAATGACATGAAAATAAAATTTAAAATACCACTAAGAAATATTATTGGTTGTCAAAACACACATGTGAGAAATTTCAAACGCGAAATCGGGAGTTCTTGGTTCGAATCCCGGGGGTGCATTTACATTTTTCCTGTAAGTATAGCTTTCTATATAATATCATGGCGATAGTGTCGTCTGATATTCTTATGTATTTAGTTACGGTCTAGGGAAATTAATCATATTGATTGTTTATCTTTCATTGTTAATTTATTATTATTGGTTGTGTTTTAATGGCTGGCTATACAGATTGATCAACTCTGGATTTAGGGCTGTGGACAGTTCCGGATTTAACGATGGGGAGAGGCGACAAGGAATTGGGCGCCTCTAGAAAAATAAAAATATCTTGTCATCGTTGTAAAAAATAATATGCATTTACTCGGAAAGAAACACAGCGAATGCAACGCGTGTGAATTACTGCCCTCATTCCTCGGGCAGCTAACTTCACACTAGTGACAAACGCTGTGTTTCGTCCCTTGTAATGCAATATACTATTTCGCGCGTTTTTCACGAATGTCATAAATACTGAATTGTTTTGAACGAGTTACGATTTTATACGGAATCTTTTTACCTATTCAAGTATAACATATGTGTTGCGGGAATAACATATACATACATTATTTTGCTTTTACACATAAGTTAGAATATTTAAAACATATATTTTAGCGGTGGCGTCCGTTCGTTTGTTCTTACAGAAACCAAGACGAAGGGGAGAAATCCATTACACACTTGTTGTTTTAAAGTGCACATACCGCAGGGGTTGGAGAAATAATTGCCAGGAACGTACTCAAAATTAAAAAAAATAAATAGCGCCATACTTGGAAACATCTAACATTTCATTGATTTGCATAAAACAACATAGTCAATTTTTCGATCTTTAACTTATATAACCTTCACTGTCGTAAAGGTTAGTTTCTGCACATTATCGAATGGCGAAATATATTAAAGCTTCTTCATTCATGGTTAGCGTTAGTCACAAAGTTTAGACTTTATTGCCCACATCATTCATGTTGTATGTTTCTACATTGTATTTCAACTAATTAAAATATTCATAATTAACAGACTATTGGTTTTATTTTTACACTCAATAATATTATAGTACCTACTTCATAGACGTATTCTTTAAAATATTTCCGCTGTTAGGAATCGAGTAAGAAAATCAGTGTCGGTTTATATATTATGAAACATAAAACCATGTAAGAAATGTCGACTTGTCGGCATCATTAGTTAAATTTTTGTATAAATGTGTATTAAAATATCTATATTTAAATTATATATAAAATATTATTTTACATACGTCCCGCGAAAAACCTTAGTCCCGCTTCTACATCCAAGAAATCCCAGAAAATCGTTTTTTACGGCTGGCAAGCCTAGATGTGAGTGACGCGTTCCGTCTATAATTCAATAGATTAGGAAAGGAAGGCGTGGCGGAGTCGCAACTGTCTCCTTCTAACTAGAATTTGCGTTAAACGTACGTTCACCCATTGACACGACACAACTGTCAAATTTCATTCATTCTGCTGACATAACCTTGTTTTTTTAAACACGTCGTCGTTAATAATTAAACCAATTTGTTATGGGATGGTGTCTTGTACTTGCCTGCAGTTATAATGAAAATTATGACTGCAAAAAGTTTAAATTTCCGACTAAGGAAAAAACTAAAATAACACCTAGATATCCAATACCTAATGAATATCTAATTGATGAAAACACTTTTTTTTATCATTTTAGCTTGCCCTCCCTTGATCTAGCGTAGCTCAGACGACTTCAGTACATTTTTTTAGCTCCAAATGGAAAGAACAAACTCAATTTCTAATTATAATTGCTTAAATTATACCTCGACAAACGTCAACGAGGTTAAGTTAGGTTAGAATAAACATCACTGGCTGAATCAAGTCACGACATTCATTTTTCATAAATTTTTAATTTCAAATAAAAAATTATTTCACACGAAATAATAAAGTTTTGTTGCCAATAATGACGGGATTTATTAATTATTTTTATGAAACAGCCATTGTTTTGGTAAGAAATGTGTTTTAAGAGAATAGTAATGAATATTCCGTTGAACCCCATACATTTTTGAACGCCAATCGACTTCACTTTCGCGCTCAAATTAGGACCGTCTACTTTTGTAGTCTATTAAAAAAGAATTGGTTCAAATTCCGCTAATTTTAACACATGACCTAATAATTATTTTTGAAGCGCCAGCCCTGTAAAGGGTCAGTACTTATAGCGCTGTATATATGCAGTATTATAGTTTGCATGCATGTGGTGTGTATTATAAGTTATAACTAAGCACTACACTACATGACAGAGACAGCCTTGGGCAGGTGCCCTCAGCTCCTTAAGTCTATCTACCTGATGCGCCACCTGTCCTCTATATTATTATAATGTATAAACGGATGCCGGACCGGATTCGGTATTTTCTACGGACGGATCTAAATTATATTTACACCAAAAATTCATAAAACAATACTGTTGCAAATATTGAATACTAACGGCCCGGTCCAGCTTCGCCCCGGTGCTATGAATTAATGATTTCTTATTTGAAATTGGTACAGTAAATTCTGAGGTTACCCTCGATTTTCACCCGGGCGAAGCCGGGCCGGCCAGTTATTGTAGTCTATGTTCTAAAACAAAGAATCATCTATCGAACAGTGAAATTTTTTTTGAAATCAGTCTTTTGATATTGCCCCCGATTTTAACTCGGGCGAAGCCGGACCGGCCCGTTTCAATTATACATCTAAACCTTCCTCGTGAATCAATCTATCTAATCGTGAAAATCGGAATAAAATCCGTTCAGTACTTATGGAGAAAATCGGGCACAGATTGACAGACAGACAGACGCGGCGGGGGAATTTGTTTTATAATATGTTATAGTGAAGAGAAACCTTTCAATTTGTCTTCAATACTAATATATAAAATAAACTCTGTAATTGCCTGTAATTTAGTTTTCCGGTGAATTTGTTAGAGTTTAAAGAATATTTTGTCAGAAGCCTATAACACGTGTTTACATTATGTTTGTCTGTCTGTCTGTCTCGTTTTTACTGGCATCACTCGAGAACGGAATAATTTTCATGAAACTTGATTCACTATCAATTAGAATTAGAATTTTTTTTAGAATTAGATTTATTGTTCCACAAAATATGAAATACACAAAGTAATCATACAGTCAAAAACATTAACGCCAGTGAAACTTTTTCGAAATTTATCGTTTCTACTGCACGTATTTTGATATGGAAAATGCAATAATGTCAAAATTTTTAAAAATGTGACATTAGCTCTTTTGTAAATTTTGGGCCGTATTGAAACAAATACTATTATAACGTTTAAAATTCTGGTACTGTCTTCTTTTCTAAAAAATCTCAAACAATTTTATTGCTTTCAAAATTTTGACTCGCATGTCAGACGGAGAAGTATTTGACAAACAGTATAATTATACATGGTGGAGGTGACGGGTCCGAACTAACGTATCCCGACTTTTCGGTTAGAATGTTACCGTACTTTTGAACAGAACTGTATGGTTCCTATATCGGTTCCTTATCTGGTACCATCTATAGTTATGTGTAACGCCACCTGTGATCAGTATGGTGTATTTATTGTGAGTCAGCAGTCTGTTCGCGCGCGAACATTACAGCGTGGCCGCGTGGCGCGGAAACCGTTTGCCTAGCATCGATAATAATGGTGACCGGTGTTGGAACAGACTGTTTCCAACTGTGTGTAAGGCAAATACGTGAAGTTATATTATTAAATAATGTTAGCGTTGGGCGAATACGAGATGTTTTTACAATCGAAACAATCGCAATCGTTCATAATAACAATCGAGTCCACAATCGACTCGGAGTTTGATTTTACAATCGAAATGTTCGATTGCTCAAGTCGATTATTTGCCAGCGAATGAGAATACATATAATCGCGATTCAAGGTTATATGCTGGTCGAATGAAGTCTGACGTTTACGCTACTCGTTCATCGTTGATTCACTGTTCAATCGATCTCAGAGCAGTCGATTACTGCACAATCGACCGGATCATTGACTCGACCACAGTTGTTGAGTGATGAACGATTATATATTATGTGGCTCTCGACAGTGTACGTCGTCTGTACGATTCAGTACTATGCAACTTGGTCTCGGTGTAATATGAAACAACAACAATCGAGTCCAAGTGAAAACCATCGAGAGTCATCGAGATGTTTGAACAATCGAGACAATCGACTAAAATATCTCGTAATCGCCCATCACTAAATAATGTCTAAACTAGTGGCGCGCAAACTTTTTCAGTCGCACCACCCTTAGGGTCACTTCAATAATCGCGATCTCCTTAAGCAAAACTTATCTTTTTAAAATTGATATTAATTTCTACTATACTTTTTAATCGACTTCATATTTTAATAAATTTGTGCCGATCTCAAAATTTTATTATTTTCTTCTTTTGAAGGTTTTTTTTTGTTAAAAAGGTTTTTATTTCTTATTTTTTAGTAGCTTTACAATATTTTAAACGTTATTAACCAACTATTTAACCGACTTTTTAATAAATGCTTGCCCATATGACTGTTCTTTTTAATTATTGTATTAATCTGTATTACGTTTTGTATTTTTATGACTTTCGCGTCCACTTTGGCTACGCGAAGAAATAAACTATCTATCTATCTATTCTCTTGATATTTGATTACTAAACTAATTAAAAAGAAGACCACTGAACCAATTTTAATAACATTTATTTGGAAACACCCTAAAGGTATGCTCTATTAAATAAAAGAGTCATCAAAATTGATTCACAAATGCAAGAAATATGAGATGACATACATACATAACATAAATAAAAAAAAACAATAAAAAACAAGCAAAACGTTTATTTTATGATAGAAATATTAAGACCAATTAAAACGTCTAATGAACTAAAGCTAAAACTTTTAATGGCTGTACGTTTGTTTATTTGGAGAAACATATTAAGATATTTCGTAGCATTATACGTTAAAAAAACAGTAGTACTTATGTATTTGGAAATGTGGTAATAAAGTAACATAACCTAATCAGTTTAAAAACATTACATCTATTAATTTATTTTATAAAGCAAATCTGAAGAACAACTCGTATAACATCTGAATATCGATATAATTAATTCTTTTTTGAAAACTATTGCAGGCCACTTAAACAAGACATATAATTTAAATAATGTTTATCATTGATTTGCAGAATTAGAAATTGTTATTTTTTATGCAAATTAAAATGTTCAATTAATTTTAAATATAGTGTAAACTACATTTTTATGTTTAATTAAAGAAATCAAACGCGGATGTTTTATTTTTAAAATATTAAATGTAGTTCGTGGAAAATAAATCTGTCTATTGAATGCTGAGGTCAATTTTAAGGATATTTAAATTTTTTAAATAAACTTTGAAACTAATAATTCTTTTTATTGCAGTATACGAAAAGTACATGTGTGAAAATTATCCTGTGGAAGACTGTATACACTAGATATAATATTATTATATTCATCCATGAAAATTCTTTAAAGGAATATAAATTATTAGCAGGTCAAGAAAATGGTTTATTCGAAAAAAACCCATTCTGATTTCAAACTTCAAAGCAAAGGTTTTCTGATTGTTTTGTAGAAAAATCTGTGAGTTTGGTTTTAGGTGGAAAACTGAACTGACCTCCGAATTGTCTAGGCCCTTGTCTTAAAAAAAGAAATGAAGAACTTTTTGAATTTATGAATGATTCAGAAAGATTATATTTTTCACGTTAAAAAAAGGAGCACAGCAAATACAAATAGTTCTTTTACATCCATTGTTTAAACTATTCCGTATTTCGTACAATAATTTTCTTAAAAATGTATGTGGTCACCACAAAATCACACAAATCAAAGGAAGCTTGCAGTAGCACTGACGCACTCACAAGCGTGTAAATGACTTCTAAATGCGAGCCTAGCGTTTGTAGAGACTTGGGGCTTGTGGACGCTTGGCAAGCGTGTAAACCCGGCATCAACGTTCAAAAGAACTGAAGACACAATAATAATTTGGTATTGAAACGTTGGCTATTAACGTTTTTAACAAATAAATATTGTTATTCCAAGTCTTCATGGTTTCCGGACTTGTAGGCCGTGGTCCGGTGATATTTCTACCAGACGTTTCGTCTACAACTGCGGTAGACATTCTCAAAGGCGATGTGGCAGCGGTCGAAGTGTCCCTTGCCACATCGCCTTTGAGAATGTCTACCGCAGTTGTTGACGAAACGTCAGGTAGAAATACCACCGGACCACGGCCTACAAGCCCGGAAACCATGAAGACTTAGAACAATGCCGGCCGTGAAAGCTTGCACACCTGGATAAATATTGTTATTCTTCTGCCTTTGTATTCCGCATTTTACTAAAATAGCAAAAGGATTTTTTGAATACCTAATATCTATACCGATAGATTCTTTAATATCGACCAGCATTGGATAATATAAAATCTAATTCTTACAGATTTCATTATGCATAATATTATAAAAATAATTTGCAATGAATATATAGATTTATTGCTATGTAAATATACGAAGATGTTCTTCTTTTAAAACGTAATAAATTCAGCCCAGGTCTTCGAACTTTTTATTTTTCAATAAAACATTTCTTATTGTTTTAGTGCACCATGAAACAGTAAAAAATAATTGTATTAACATGCATTGGTTTGAACAAAAAGGCATTACAGCAGAGTCAGAATGGTAGGCAGGGTCGGGTTTTTTAAATTTTTTGGGTTTATTATTGATATCTACATAAATAGTTACCATCAGCTTCATTACAAGCATTCAACCTTCTACGTAAATAAATAAATAAATAATTTATTTTGTCTATAAACAGAGAACATACCGAACTCTGACAAACGCCATTTCAATGCGTTCTAAAAGTTATTCTCTTGTTTTTATTGGTGTTTTATAGACCAGCCCTTTTAAATGTCCCCACAGATAAAAATCCTGCGGATTTAGGTCAGAGGAACCGAAAAAGTTTAATAAAAGTGTATGTGTGCTTAAAACCACACGACAGAAGTGAAAACTTCTTATTTTCTAATTTTAAAATATATATATGTTTTAGTGTCATCTATTAGCGCACATATGAACTACAAATAACTTATTACCAACATACTACAAATACCTTTTCAATTAAGTTTTACGTCATCTATATTAGCGTACGTGTGAACTACAAATAACATTACCAACATACTACAAATATCTTTTCAATTAAGTTTTAGTGTCATCTATTAGTGCACTTGTGAACTACAAATAACTTATTACCAACATACCACAAAAACCTTTTCAAATAAATTTTAGTGTCATCTATTAGCGCACCTATGAACTAAAAATAACTTATTACTCACACACTACAAAAACCTTTTCAATTAAGTTTTAGTGTCATCTATTAGCGCACTTATGAACTAAAAAAAACTTATTATCAGCATACAACAAAAACGTGTTCGTGTTTGAGCCGAGTAAATCCGATTCAGCGTCACCGACCCGAAGCGTGACGGTTCACTTTCGTTCACTAACTCAGGCAAAGTGCGCCTAAGGAAATTTTCACTTCAAAAATTGAACACCGAAACAAAGCATCTGCGGAACAATGTTGATAGGAACTACTTGTCTTATTTTTGGTTAAGGAATCATCCCACAAGCGATGGAACACGTTTTTTGAAACATCCTATATATACAAATGCAGTGTGTTCAGATAACGAAATATGAAATGGGAAGTTAATTACTGAAAACATATCTCGACAGCCTGGCATTTCGCAGCAGTAATGCACGGTGTTTTGCTGGGCAGTCACAATGCAAGGGCAGGGCTCACGCCTTGCTGATTATCTCATTGTTGTCTTTTTAACCGACTTAAAAGAAGGAAGGTTTTGTTTTTTCCTAGTATGAATGTATGTGTGTCTGTATGTGCGCGATTTTTTCAGAAAATACACGTTCGATTTTTATGATTTCTTTTTATTTAATAGGACACACCTTGGGGATAGTCCTTATATAAATTTTACTTAAATCGGTTCTGTAGTTCGTCTGATTTTAACAAAAAGTGAGTAACGGAGTGTAACATCTTTAAGGTAAATGTCAGTTTTGACACAGCGAAGTCGGTTAATAAATTGTAAAGGCACTAAAAAGTAAAAATAAAAGTAAATAAAATTTAAAAAAAAATAGAACTACTTCAAAAAAGCCACTAAAAAAGAGGAAAAAATAAAAATCAATTTAATAAAATGAAAGTAGATAGTACTTATATATTAAAAGTTTTAGAAATTAAAGTGGCTCCGACCTCAAAATTTTATTATTGTCCTATTTTTAGTGGCTTTTTTGAAGAAGGTTCTATTTCTTTTTTAATTTTTAATTTTTTTATTGTGTTAAAGTTATCCAATAAATTACTAATTTAGGTAGTATGATTTCGCGCTTCGCACTTGGTAGAACATGATGAAAATAATTCTATATGATTTATGAATAGTACTGACACTTGGATAATTCTTATACAACGAAATAGAACACTGTTATTCATACGTAATAACTTAAAAAAACTGTATATTATTTACAAAAATGATACATCATCTATGGTGCAATTTTGAAATAAGAAGGTTATTAAAAATCTAGGTTGTAAAGCTCAAAAGATCATACTAATAATGAATATAGCTAAATAAGAATCACATCAAGAAGAGAAAAAAATTAGTTTATGTATAATTAAAGAATTTAAATTATTCTTAATGGGGATCACTAAAATGGAGTCGTCATTATAACACTTCCAAAAGTAAAAAAACAACAACAATCACAAGTACCTACACTGGAAATTTTTGAAAAATATCAAATTATGGAGTGTTACATAATTAATTCTTAAAACTATTAAAACATATCAATTGAGAAGGGATACAGATTATCTTTTTTATCAGTATACATTTAAATTTGATTTAATATAAAAACAGTTCAAATATTTTGTGAAAACCCTGATTGATTGTTTCGCCATAAGCTTCTGGAGAATGCCCGCCAATTAACTTACAGGTTTTTAAAGTTGTTTGAAGACAAGAATTCAAAAAGTGTTTTCGGTTCATCGGTGCATTTATTTACTCAAACAGTATATCGAGAGGAGCAATTTTGGATGAGAAAAATGTATTTATGGACACCGTCTAAGAAAACCTCTATGTGTTAATTTTAAAAAGCGTTGTGGACTCATAATCTGTATCATCAAGCGTCACATAATTAACATGAAACATTATTATTTTTTTTTTAAAACCTTGCTCTTGAATAAATATAACGAAGATTGGAAAACTAAAAATTGTGGTAAAACTTTAATTTTGATATTTATGTCGTAATACACCCCGAGAACTAAAAAAACATTTTTTTTAATTTAAAAGTCAGTGTGCAGCAACTAAGGCTATCTACACCAGGGTACGTGAAATAAAACAAAAGAATATTTGTTGAGTTATAACCTTTAACAGTAATCATTGGATATTGGATAAAAAAAGCAAAAAAATGAAGTAGTACGTATTCGTTTTTTTTGGGGTTCGTACCTCCGAACGGAACCCTATTACTGAGCTTACGATGTCCGTCCGTCTGTCACAATGCTCTATCTCACAAACGGTAAGAGGTAGCTAGTTGAAATTTTTACTGATTGTGTGTTGTTATGGCATGAATACTTATTTTTATTATTGTAAGGAACCATCAGTACGCGAGTCTAACTCGCACCTGGTCGTTTTTTTTTTCAATCAATCTCTGGGCACACACTTTTGAATCAGAAATCGATAAGCATGGGGTTGGTTAGTTTTTCAATCCTTTTTTGCAGCAACAAAATAGTAAACCAAAGAAGTTTCAGCCAAACTAATAAAAGTTGGAGGATCTCTGGGCACACACTTTTGAATCAAAAAAAGAATCAGAAGTCGATAATCATGGGTTTGGTTAGTTTTTGAATCCTTTTTTGCAGTAACAAAATCGTAAACAAAAGAAGTTTCAGTCAAACTAATAAAAGTTGGAGGGACATCTTTTGATATAAAAAACTTTTTGAAATTAAAAAATAGGAGTTTCAAAACAAATTCAAAAAAGTAATTCCGTAATTCTAAAAACTATGTAAACAAATTTTTATACCGGTCATGTCATCTTCCAAGAACAATATCAATATTTCAAATAGTTTGATGGACTTGTCGTTAGAATTATAGTCTACATGAGACTTTAAACACCAACTCGGCGTCATGAGTTCTGCATTAAAATACAGACACTGGTTATTGCATTCCAACAAATGCAAACCGCAGATCACTAAACTGTCTGTTTTTATTTCATTTTTTTATGCCAAAAAATCATAATGTTCACCTTGCAACAGGGCTGTAATGAGAACGTATAAAACAAAATAAATCTTAAAATTTATTATTAAGAAATTTTTCTACATTAACTGCTACTATACGTCTTAATATTAAGCTCAAGACGTTTTATTCGATTACTAAATTTCAATTCTTCATAATAATTAACTAATAACTTGATTAAAATTCTTTTGATTGTTATTATTGATTATGGAAAATTGTAGTCATTGAAATGGTTGGAGGATTTTTTTAAACCATAATTTTTTCCTAAATTCTAACATTATTATTATTTCACATTCACGGTTTACAATAATTAAAAAAGCAGATATCGTCTAAGAATCATATAAGAGTTTTCTGGAATATTCCACTAAAATTTTTTTATATTAAAAATTATTTTGGAACATGGAACAAATGCATATTTCTCCACACCGACATTTAATCTAAAAAATTGCAGCTTTGTGAATTTTTAATTTTAACCACAAAATTCCAGCACAGTGAAATTGCAAAAAGTATGGCAATAATAATGGGAAAAATATAATCCCATCATTTTTACCACAGTTGGGTAAATTTTTAATCTCATTGCTGATTGCATTGCTCTTTAGATGTTCAACAGATGATTGTAGGTTCAGGAGAAGACGAAACAAGAGTAATTTATACATAATTCAAACTGGTCATGTGAATAATCGAGACTTTACTGTATATAGTTTAGTATAGTTATTATAATATATATTCACAACAAGTGGAATAATAAAAACTGGAAACGGCATATGCTATTGCGGATAATAATTCATTACATATTTTATAATATATACTATAAGTATGGTATAAGAAGATAACTCCAGGCGAAACTCGTGGTGAGTTTTAGTTTGAAATATTATTTTTCGTATTTCGTAAATTATCTGTCACGCGATGTCGTTATTATTACTAATGTAAGTGCAAGGTAATCTTGAATTTATTTACAATATGTTATTCAAAATGTACCTACAGAATGATTTTTATTATTATATTAAGTGCATTTGGTTGAAAATGCAAATTTGACTTTATTAAATGTGTTTACATTTTATATAGAAATTTGTTGTAGTTGTTATCTATTTTTGTTATAATCTCTTTTTTGGAGTCGGTTAAAAAGCACTCCAGTACTAAGCGATTGAAATTAAGTTTTTTTTTTTCAAAAATGAAAATGAAGCAATAAGCAATATTTATCTTGAATTTTTCAAATTATTTCTAGCTGGAAAAATTGAAAAAAAATCAACTTTGGACAAAAGCTACAAAATTAACATTTTTGGTTTAGTGATAGAAAGTAGAAACCGTAAAAATTAAGATGAAATCTGAATTGAATTCCGATTTATGACACTTCTTTGAGATAATTGTAACCATATACCTAGTTTTCTCAACTATTATCTCAAATGTAGAAAAAATAAGTACCTAACTAATTTTAGGCGAGTTCAGAAGGATCAATATCATTGATAAATCAAACTTATGGGTTATTTAAACGTGTAAATAGGGATTCAATGAAATTTGATTGATCGATTTCATACAATTTCTATTTACACATTTCATTAACCCTTCAATTTGACTGATCAATGAAACTGACCCGTTTAAACCCGCCTTAAGACAGTTTAACATGTTAATAATTACTTTCAGCGTAAATAAAATAAATAAGAGTAAATTTAAAAAAAATATTTGAATTAACAAATGGTTATAACTATTGACAAGTTTGCAAACAATATTAAAAAAAGATAATTTAAAGCACAAATAAAATAGATGCTTAGACAAACCCGGAATGTGAAATAGGCTTTATATAGTACAAACCCTGAAGTAACCATAAAGCATGGTTGATCTAACAATCAGTGCTGATTTGTTAGACAACAATATTTCAATATACCTACTGATAACTTTCCGAATGGATGATTGGATGGACATGGTGTGTGAGACAGGCTTTACTACAAAACCGTAGTTAAATAGTGAACATAAAGCACAGTTGATTTAACAATCAGTTAACTGTTGACTTGTTGGTCAACAACATTTCAATATACAGATAACTTTTAGCATGACCGTCTGTTTGTACTGTGAGCTATTGATTGATTGGTTATCTCCTTTACACAGAGCAATGCATATATGCGTATTCCACTACTTAGCATGGGGTATCTCTCACAT
The DNA here is from genome assembly GCA_039654895.1 of Mongoloraphidia duomilia. Classification (NCBI taxonomy): domain Eukaryota; kingdom Metazoa; phylum Arthropoda; class Insecta; order Raphidioptera; family Raphidiidae; genus Mongoloraphidia; species Mongoloraphidia duomilia. The sequence goes on along the minus strand of CM077517.1, from coordinate 10,152,569 downwards.
CAAGGATGGGTAAAATTATATTTATCTATGTCCTTGAGCTTCTTTGGATTGAATTTTGTTGTATTTACTAGCCTTTACACGCGGTTTTGACAGAAATTTTATCTTATCTGATCGTAGCGAAGACATCCAACGGATGATCTTGTAGTTTAAACATATCTCAAACGTTAAATTGTCCCTGGCATCTATAGTAACCATTGGCTGAAGCAATACTACAATACTTCAGTCAAAGTCAATAGCTACTAGAGTCCCAGGTTCTTCCCGCAAGACGACTGAAGAATTACTACAACTTAGTGGGAACAATCTTCGCCTAGTAGTAGGACGTTTTAATGGGGACACCTAAAATGCAGACAGTGCAAGAAGGAGACAGGTACAGCGTACCTTATCCTGTGCGGATGTGCGGTCCTGAATCGCTGAAGGCAGCTAATTTGGACACTCAAGGATGGGTCCAGAAGACTACATCAACCAACCAGTTCACGGTTTGTGCGAGCTAGTACAAGGAACGAGAATAGTGGATATCGGGTGGCATAAGAGATTGGGACTTGGCGCAATAAGCCCAAGATAGGACGGCTTCCAAAGCAAAAAAAAAAAGATGTCCAGGGATGATTTAACGCTTGAGTTATTTATATAGGCACTTTAAAGGTCGTCCGCTGCTACATGTCGGGGATAAATAATACGACTTCTATCGCGTTAGTGGATTAAGATTAAGATTAAAACAATTAGGGGTGGTCCTGGATTGGCCCATAAACTGCACTACATCCTAAAAGGATTTTTGTGCTTCCCCATTAGCTGGATCTAGTTCACAAATAGCCTGGATCTTCTTATGAGCTCCAGAAGATTTGGCACTAGATTATCCTGTGGAATAATTCCGTCCTCATTTATATATCCAAAGATGGTTATCCTTCTGTAAGCTAGCACATTCGAACACGATATGGCTGGCTGTTTCATCCTCCATTTGGCAGAATCTACAGAAGTAATGTTGATTCCTGTCGTATCCCTATCGCATGTAGGTGTTTTCTTAGAGAAGCGTGACCGGTCAAAAGTCCAATCACCTTTTTAAGTGTTGGCCTGCTGAGTCTGATTAGGTCCTCAGTGAACCTGGGGGAGGGACATGCGATCATTTTCTTCCCATGTTTGTTACCTGAAACCAGGTTCCATTCAGAGAAATGTTGCTCGCAGGTCCGCGTTAGTGGATAGTAATTTTCACATCCATATTCTATGTATAGTGTGTACAGGTTATTAGCTGACTACTTGCTGCTTTTATCTTGTCTTCTAATCTCCATCTTGGTGGTCTGGTACCATCACTCTACCATACGTAGTTTACTTTATGGATATGTTTTTACAATCATTACTGTTGTCTTAACCCTTTATTATTTCGTAAGTCGTGCTGTGTTTAACCCTCCAATGAACATACTGTAAGAAATGAGAAGGCCGATTACATAGATTATCGATGGTCCATTTGTAGCCAGCGATTAATCTGGTAATAGACACACAAAGAGACAATGGCGTCGCAAACAGGTATCGCCACATCGCGTAAATTCCATAAAAACAAATTGCGCATGCGTGGTTACTAATTTTACATTAATTTGTTTTGTATTTATCCATTTTATATATGTAACTATACATTTTATTTTGTAATTTTTACACACTTTATTGGAATATTACACACATTATGTAATTTTAATTTATTATATGTAAAAATCACAAATTTGATTAACTTTACAGTAAAAGTCCAAGTTTTTATGAAGTTTTCTGTGTGAAAATAAATAATAATGTTAAATCACTTAGAAAATCGAGCGAATTCTACCTTAACTTTCAAAGTATTTTTACATCCATTTTTTACGGTGCGCATGGATTCACTTATCAATTTTTACTTCGTTAAAAAGAGCATCCTTATATCTTTGGGTACCCTCCCAAAACATGAACATTATTAACGGTCCGAAGAGCGAAATTTATTTACGATATTTTAACTAGATTTTGCGAGTGAAAAAGAAGATGCTAGATTTACACAATTGGAATCAGATGTGTAATTTCAGAGCGCTCTGAAACTATATAAGGCATAATGGAGCATTTGCCAATAATCAGCAAGATAAATATGTATAACTTTCAGGAAGTTGAAATAGATATATTTTGACAGTAAATAAAACACTTCTTGATAAAAATTACAACACTGTACTGGCGCCCAATTGCGTATAATACCTATACATGTCAAATTAATACCTCCCCCCAGGGGGACATTGGAATGTGGTTGTTATCGCAAATTGCATTCCAATGTTCTTTGGGAATTAGCGCTCTCAGGGACTCGAGCTCGTACTAGTCGGTTTTTGTATGCCGGTTGACGGAGTCTAATATACAAATGGATTATTTGTTGTGTTGAAGACGCTAATGACCTGAGTTGTCGACGCGTCTATAATCTAAACTAATACCTCTACTGGGTTTCTAGTACGATTTTTAAATTAAATTTAGATTTAAGGTAAAAGTAATTTGAGTATCCTATTACAATAATACTTAGGTATGTAAATATTATTTGACGTGACTATTATATTTTAATTATGTTGAAAAATACATTTACTATTAAAATTATGAATACCTGTGTATTACATAACTTACATCAGGTCTAACAATATTAAGATGTCATGAATTTTATGTCACCGACAATAAATTACCGTAAGTATCCGAGTCTAACGGGAAAATATAATTATGAGTCAAATTCAGTTTGAATTGATTTACTTTTATGAAAGAAAATATAAACGATATTTAAGTCCTTCCACTGTTTGTTTTTAATGTGAATAGTAATTAAAAAATGCCATAATGTTATAAGTTTATTATTCATTAGTGACAAATGAGAGTATACTAATTAAAATTAAAAATAATATATGTAAAAAATTATGGGAGAACTACCAGACACTATTAAAAATTTACATTTAATTAAGCTATCCATTGGTCACTGAAATCAAAATGACAAAATTTATATTTTCTGTTTAATGACGATATAAGTTGAGACATTTACGCAAATGCAAAATTAGAAATCTAACTTTTTTTATACCGTTATTGTTAAAAAATTAAATTTTTTTGCGTTTTAGCTGCTTGACTATTAGCGTCTAGAGTCAACCTAAGAAACAACAAACGAGTTAACAATAGTAGTTATTTTTTAATTGTCTGAATTTTTCGTGCCAAGAGTTCGGATTATAGAAGGATCTATTAGTGTTAGTTTATTAAGTTTAAGTATAGCGGGATTTTTCTACTCCCTAAAATAATACAGCAGGTAGAAAAAAATAATATTTATTTGTAGAGTATAACTACATAAATAATGATGAAAAATGGCATTGCAAAATGTCTTCAATTTCGATTAAGATTTTTGACAGAATTATAGAACATGGCTTGTTGACATAAGAACTGATATTTGTAAAAAACAAACGGGCGTATAATATTACAGTTAAGTTGTAATAATCGTATTTTACAGAAAGCTTGCCGTTCTTGTGAACTTTGAAGGCTTAATAAACTGTTCATTCAACGACAATATTAAATAATTAATAATGAACAGCATAATTAAAGACTGAAGAAAAAGGAATATGCTATAGCGGTGGTGTCACACAGTCAAGTTATATAAATACTTTTTTCCACAAATCACCAGAATAAGACAAAAATTTTTCAAATTGAAATAGCTATTTGTAAATAAAATATAGGTAAGTATATTCAGTTACTTCTCAAATCGAACGATTTACTTTTAAACGGTTCTCGTCTTTTTGATTTATTAGAATCAATAGACTACAGAAGTAGGCGGCCCTAATTTGAGCGCGAAATTTAAAGTGGAGTCGATTGGCGTTCAAAAATGTATGGGGTTTAACGGAATATTCGTTTGTATTACATTTCTTACCAAAACAATGGCTGTTTCATAAAAATAATTAATAAATCCCGTCATTATTGGCTACAAAACTTTGTCATTTTGTGTGAAATAATTTTTTATTTGAAATTAAAAATTTATGAAATATGAATGTCCTAACTTGATTCAGCCAGTGACGTTTATTCAAACCTAACTTAACCTCGTTCACATTTGTCGAGGTATAATTTAAGCAATTATAATTAGAAATTGAGTTTGTTCTTTCCATTTGGAGTTGAAAAACTGTTCTGAAGTCGTCTGAGCTACGCTAGATCAAGGAAGGGTAAGATAAAAGGATAAAAAAAAATGTTTTCATCAATTAGGTATTGGATATCTATAAGGTATTAATTTAGCTTTTTCCTCAGTCGGAAATTTAAACTTTTTGCAGTCATAATTTTCATTATAACTGCAGTCAGGTACAAAACACCACCCCATAACAAATTGCTTTAATTATTAACGACGACAACGTGTTTAAAAAAACGAGGTTATGTCAGCAGAATGAATGAAATTTGACAGTTGAGTCGTGTCAATGGGTGAAGGGGAAAGGAAAGACTGATTCAATTGACAACGTACGTTTAACGCAGATTCTAGTTAGAAGAAGATAGTTGCGACTCCGCAACGCCTTCCTTTCCTAATCTGTTCAGTCAAAAAATGACAAGGGGCACAGTAATTACGATTGCGCCGTAACCGAAGACGTAGACTTACTTCTATAGTTTTATAATGACATCACATCTGTCAATAAATATTAACCTGACATACATGATACAAAACCAACAGACTATATGCAGACGTATAGCTATGGTAATTTGCGTCACACATTTTTTGTACCGCAAGATTTTACCCCCGCCGGGAAGTAGTTCTAGGTCAAAACATTTTTTGCGAAAATTTCCTTTATGTCAAAAAAACTATTATAATTATTAGGGTTTAAAAAGTTGACACATGATGATAATATATTTTAGTTATTTATGAAAGCCATATAAACACAGGAAAATCTACTTGCAATAAAACTTATCATAAACAATTTTATAAACTCTAAAGCAATATAGAAGATCTTAAGAATATTTAATTATCAACGGGATATCCTTCCAACTTGCAAATGCAATAGTTAATATCTTTATCGAAACTGCGAAAAAATAGAAGATAAAGTTAATTAAGTTTTTGTGATGTTTCATATCTTAAATATAAATATACTAATTAGTTGAAAAAGCTTTGTTTAGGATTGTAGCAATAAATTATTACGGTTTCATTAAAAAAGTTTATGGATACTTCAACACATAAGACTTACGTGTTTGGTATTATTAGTGTATTTGCCATAATATGGCACATACACTATTGACGTCGGTCGGATGGCGGGACCTAGGGGTCGGACCAAAATTTCTCGACGTTTCATAGCCTCCTGAACACTTTGGCACCATTTTTGAAAATGTTTATATATATATATGTATGTATATATTTATATATATATTTATATATATATATATTTATATATATATATATTTATATATATATATATTTATATATATATATATGTGTGTACACGATAACTCTCGACAGACTTAATCGATTGAAACGAAATTTGGTACACACATTGGAACCCATCACCGCAAGAAGCCTATTTAAAATGGGCCCGATCGGACCATTTTCAGGGTTGTATTTAGGGGTTCCAAAAAGTTTTTGGGCCCAAAAATACCGAAAAATTTGTCAGAATCGTTTCAAAATTGAAATTTAACTCTTTAGTAAAGATTAAAATGTGCCGCTAAAATTTTAATAAAATCGGCCCGACAGGACCGGACTTTCAAATTTTATGAAAACACTAGTTTGTTGATACGGATTTACTTATGGAAGGGTGTATTTAATTGGGTGTACTGATAAAATCCATGTCTAGTATTGAAATTTAGAAAAATTTAATTATTTTAAGGGATGTATTAAGGGGTTAAATTTTTTATTTTGTCAAAAAACAAACTTAAGTTTACATAATAATGCCACAATGCCTGTATTAGCAAATACACTATATTGTCGGCAGGGTTTGGCACTGCGACCCGAGTTTTTATTCATTGTGGTGTACAGCGTCTTTTTGTTTCATGCATCATGATGATCAACCGGCTGTTGTATACAGATTACTGATAAATAAAGGTATATGATTTAAAATACTAGACACTTTTTTTGAAATTTTTAGATGCAATTCTTCTATAAAATGAAATAAAAAAAATGGTGAACAAGCCCATTGTGCGCAACTTTCGAAAAATTAGTGCGCGGCCGCGCACCCGCGCAGCTTAGAGGAAACTTTGTTCGACACCTATGCCAACTGTCCTCCTATGGATTATCCAGCCCACCAAAGTTTCCAATTTATAATTCAAAAGGCAAATCAATGAAATGCATGGAAAGTTTCGCGTGAATACCCGGTTGTGTGGTTTATATTTTTATCAGATGAGATTTAAATTTCTAGGTGAGATACATCTTTAGGTGTTAGCTTTTAAAAATATCGACTCATAGCTTCCTGCCGGCAAATGCATGGCCGCAGCGTGCGTTTCCACCTGACCGGTCAGCCGCTTGTTTGGTTATGCTCGATCGATGATACGTGTTACTTAATGTGCAACCGTCCTAACAAATCTGCGAATATGTTTCTGGTTGCCATGCTTAGTGATGATTTATTATTGTTATTGTTCTAGCAACCCCGTTATCTATACACTGTCAACTCTTTCGCTTCCGGTATATTTTATTACTTACAGCCTTTGAAAGCTTCGATCTCTACTTTATAACTTGGTTCAACATAGCCGCTATTAGCTCGGAACCCGAAAAAATTCTACAAATTTTGACAGAATTGTTTATGACAAAACATTTAACGCAGTTACAGATAGTTAATAGTTATCTAAAGGGGAAAAAAAAGTTCGAAATACATAGGAAATATCTATGTATTTTTGCAAAAATGCTAGTAGTTGTTCATTTTCAATTTGCCATCTTTTGAAATAGCTAAGCTGTACAATGGCGAACCACTGGGATGATAAAAAATTTATAATTTTTTTTTAATAGCTAACCCTATTTTTTAACAATTTGAAATGGGCTTGAGAATAGCCGAGAGTGTAGCAATGCTTTTGTTTACATGGCGTTGGTATGGTTCCTCTATTACAAGTCCCCAGTTCCCGGGTTCTAGCCCGAGAGCTGGTAAAAGTGTCAATTGGATTTTCAATTTATTATTAAAAAAAATATAATGAATTGAAAATATGAATTGGTGCTAGGCCCAAATAACCTTAGCTGTTGGTAGTCTTTAAAACACAATTTAACAATTACGTTATAAACTACGTTATAAATAAAATTGAAGTGTATGTCTGTGATATTTAAAATTAGTAATAAAATTAAGAAAAATCGCAGGATAGTGGACAAAATATTTGATTTATTAAATATTTTGTCCACTATCCTGCAATTTTCTTAATTTTATTATAATCACGATGGACACGATTTTTAATATAAATTTAAAATTAGTAATTAATACTCATTACGTGCAAATATTTTTGTTTAAAATAACATAAAATAAAAACAGATGTTTGTTAAAATAAATAAATTACATATAACGGACAACATCAATTATTCTAGAATTTCTTCAATTTGTTAAAAATGTAATAAGTGGTCATTTTCATTAAAAAATGCTGAAAAAACTACAAAAATGCGACAAACAAATGGATAAAAATGTCAGAATTATTTATTGTTAAAAAGATATCATGATTATGCAGGTGGTCGAGACATCTTCATAAATTTATGAAATTCAATACGCTAAAAAATAATTAAGGAAAAAAAGATAAAGTTATCGCTCATAAAACAGTAGTAATTTGTTGGTATATAATGGAATAAGTAGTTGCATACTGAAGTAGTAACTAGTAACTATACTAATTATTAACTTTAATGCGATATCATAAATCTTGTGCCACTTAAGATTAAACAAACATTCCAAGAATTAATTTTTATTTAAATCAGGTAAAGCGCCAATGGTCTTGTATCTCTAACAAACTTATTATTCATTTGGTCAGTTGACTGACAGGGAATATACTTAAAACCTTACCTAATTACCTGATAAGGTTTGCAAAAAATTTGAATTGGCGGTTTTTTATAACAAAAAAACTACTGTAAATATTGTTGTAATAGTATATTGTGTAACTAGTGTGCTAAATACATCTTTATACGTCAGGCGCGATATTTTCAGCACAAGTAGTAGGCCAGCACACACGAATCTTGGCGAGTGTGCATCGTGAGCCGCATACGAGTGCTGAAAACATCGCGCCTGACGCATAAAGATTTAGCACACGCGTTGCATACTATACTTTATATAACACATGCATGGTTTTAGAATTTAATTGAATTAAAAAAACAGTTACATAATGGTTCATTATGCAACTGTTTTTTCATAATAGCACTGAAAAGCGTTGCATAATGGATCATTATGTAACTAGTTACATAATGAACCATTATAGCACTGAAAAGCGTTACATAATGGTCACTAGTCAATAAACGGCTATTTAAGGTTCGCAAAACAGATACGAAAAAACACTAAAAGCGTGCATGTGTTATATGAAATGTTTTTCGTCTCGCATATCTCGAGAACAAATAAAGATATCGACTCCGGACCAATTTTATTTGACTCATATAACTACATATAAATGAACATCTGATAAGGTTTGTAAAAAATTTGAATGAGTGGGTTTTTTTATAATAAAAAAATTCACAGATTTCGCAATCCTTGCAACCATCGAGGACATTGGAAATGATAACAGCATATATGAAACATAATTAACTGTTTATTATACACACAATATTTATCAATGCACTGTTTAGTTTTGTCAGGAATAACCCTATTATTCTTCTGTTATATACGCGTTCACTTTTGCTTGATTACTTAACTTTTAAATGGATTTTTCTACAGTATTTATTAACATTTGCTCAAAAATAACACCGTAGATCGTCGCAAATATCTGTCAATTAACTAGACATGATATAAAACACATTTCGAAAAAATTGCACTTGTTCAATTTTGCATGATTGCTCCTCACTTGATCGCGACACCGTTGTCTTTTGGCCTTGAACGAAAACTCGTAACTCTGCCCCCATATACGAACATAAACATTTCCAATGTTAAAACTACTGTAAAATGGTTGTAAGATGTTAACCTGTACCTATTGCAAATAGTTTCTCTACGGTAGACTGATCTCTAATCTCTAAAGGAACCCAATGGGAAGTTAGGATGTGATTTTACCCACACACCAAGCTTCTTTTTTATTTTATTATTTTTGATCTAAAAAAATGCGTTTGAGTGAAATGTGATTATGTGACGGGACATGTTATCTGACCCCCCCTCGTCATACTTTCTCACGTTAAGTAGTACCCCTCTCTTTCCTCGATATACGTACGTAGTACGAAGTTAATGAACAACCCGCAAATTATTCTGTTGAATTCTCAAAATACGATCTTAACAGTAATTTTAAAGCAGCAATTTAGTTGTTTATGAAAAATATACTCACATAATTCTGTGGCTTGGAGCTAAAAGGGTCAATGTCAATATTTTGTTTTGAGTTAGATATAGCATTAGATTCCTTTTTTTGCTATCTTTCATATTCTAAAAAGTCAAAATCATCTAATAGCAGCTCTATCTATCTTATCTATCTATAATGGAATGGGGGCCAATGTCGCTTTGAAATTGTCAATATAATTTAAAGCTAATAAAAAGGCCAGTGTCTACCTACTTTAGCTTAAATTTGGTAATTTTGACATTGGCCTTTTTAGCTCCAAGCCACAGATTAAAATGTTATATTAATTCTTACTGTAAATAATAGTTTTATACGGCTGAAATGCAATTGAAAAATTTTTTTTTCGTTGGAGAGCAGCCAATTATATAATTGTTTAGAAACATATTGGAAAAAATCATTTTACCAACCAGTGGTCACAGTCAGGATTCTAACCTGAACCTTTCCAGTGGAAAGGTTCAGGTTAGAATGATTTTTTCCAATATGTTTCGAAACAATTATATAATTGGCTGCTCTACAACGAAAAAAAAAATTAATTCTTACTGTTCTTGATTGACACCTTTACTACTAGATTCAGGTAGGTCCTGTTATGGAAATGTGAAAACTGACTTTCGTTTTTGATACCTAGCGAGAAAGCAAATTTGTTCGAGATTTTTGAGTCAGCTAAAAATGTATGGCCCATCTGTCATGTATAAAGTTGAAGAGGATCTCGTAGGGTTGAATGTTCTTAATTGAAAGTTTTGGCATTTATAGGTAAATTATTAATCAGTTTGAGTTAATCGATATTAGTATATATTATTTTTACACAAATAATGTATAATTATCACCGAAGCTTGAATGGGAATTTGATTCATTTTTAAAAACAATTTTAATGTAAAAATAGGTGTTTGATAAAATCGAGATAATATAATAAATGTTTTCGTTTTCAGAATTTGATTCGCCCATAAAGTATTTACCGGCCAGTAAAATATCTTACAGCTTCTTTCAACTCATAAATTACAAAGCTATTTATTCTCTAGTAAAATAGCTTACATCTCTTTTCTTTTTATGAGTTAAAAGAAGCTTCCATATTTATTAGCTAGGAAAATAGTTAACAGGCGAATGAACTATCAGTCTTTGAACGCTTGTGTCTCACTATAATTATTAGAGCTGAGGTGGGGTGTGAATTATTACAGCTATCATTAGAGATGACCATGGAAGTTGTGGTTGAAAGTGTATTAAAGTCTATTTCTTTCTTAATTTGCCACGTTAACAGTATAAAATATTAGAACCACGCGACATACGAAATTAATTTTTTAATTATTATAATTTTAGTTGAAGCTTATGAGTTTCTAGAGGCTACTTTTTGATAACATCGAAATAATTAAATTTGCATTAGATATATTTGCACGCAGAAAAGTCGACATTTCTTTTACCCGATTTAAAAACATGCATTGAAATATAGGTCCTTTTTAGGGTTTTTATAATAACTTCTGCGAATATGCACTGATTTGTATGATTTTTTTAGAAAATTTTTGTCTCAGTATAAGGACTTGGTCTATTGATTTTAATGCCAATCGGACCAGTGATTTTGGAAATATGCGCAATTTTGTGACTATAATAATACCTACAGTATATAAGGGCTTTCTGGCACATTCAACTAACATATTTTTCACATTAGGAATTATGTTGAAAAATTATTTTAGAATATGGAAATCATGTATGGATTTCCATACCGATATTTACATAAAAACATTTTTTTATTAAGATAATAAGTATTAACTTGGATAGTGCAGGGTTTACACAATATTATGGACACTTTGTAAGTAAGTATAGTTAAATGTAAGTTCTTAAATCGATGATTATTATTAACACGGCTGTATCACGGCCTTGTCAGCAGTATTGGTCTCCACTCTTCAACCCGTCACTGTGAATTGTTATTATATTTTATTAATAGTAATCTGAAAGCTTTTATCTGTTTGCAGCTCAAGTTCGTTCATTGATTTCATTTATTGATTAGAAGTATTCATACAATATAAATAACAACCACAGTGTACCTAGGTCAGCAATTAAAAATACTTCCAGTAGATGTCAGATTAATCATACATACAAGGACCACACGTATTATTAGTTTCAAGCAGAAGAAACGTATGCGAAAATTAAATCGATTTATTTAAGAGTATTCTCTACCGGAAATTACCCCTTGCAGTCTTCATCTCAAATCCTTGTAGTATATATTATAAGTATTGCACAATAATTAATGTATGTAGATTTGTACATTAGGGAATTATTGAGTTCATTGCTACTGCACACTCAGCGAGGGCAATGAACAAAGGTACTTAGAACTGTGATAGCTAAATAACGCAAACCTAATCAAATAGACTGTTATAAATATCAATGAATTTGGGGATAGAGGAACAGTAGAAATAGATGTAAGAAGGACGTTACACTGTCCGATTAGGTAATGAATTATAGTTAATAAGTTGTATATAATAAATAAATAAAATAATGAATAAATCGATGCAGTTATTTATTTGCTAAATTATATGTTACCTATTCTATATATAAAAACCAAAACTATTAGATCCTTTCCTCTCACTATTTTTAAAGCTAAAGGGTTCGGATAAACGCCAAAATGGCGAATTTTTTTAAACATTTTTTTGGCTACGTGTGAAAGATTACGTAAGTTGTAAGTTTTTCCAGTACATTTTTTTTTCAATTTTTCGCCTGAAGGATTTGTAGTGTGATTCCTGTTTTTCATTTGGCGTTTACCCGAACCATTTAGCTTTAAAAATAGCGTCGAGAGAGCGTGGGGAAAAGATTTGATACGAAGAGTGGAGGGGGTAACTTTCGGTTGCCAAAGCCAACTTATCTCTTTGACACCAGTGTCTAGGCCCTAGCGTGATTTCGACAGCTCGGTAAGTCCTAGGGCCTAGACTCTAGGGCTTACCAAGCTGTTGAAGTCACGCTTTTTTATTTATTACATAATATCGGAAGGTAAACCAAACACAATAAATAAGAAGGGGAAGTTAAATCCTAAATCATGACTATATTATATCAGAATTATGTCACAGGTTTAAACTTATTCAATTTCTAAACAGTATCAATTAATTTAGTATACGCAATGTGTGGAAAGCAAAATGAATAACAGTCACTCTGAAATCTCCTCCATGCATCTGCTCACAGCCAAACAACCACTTGCAATATAGTGGATCAACCCCATTGCCGATCTGTATTGAATCTAGAGAACAGTCGTGATCCAGTGGTTAGCGTTGTGGTCTCTGGATCAGACTGTTGTGGGTTCGAATCCCATCTCCGCTCATGGATGTTTTGTCTTTTAGTTTTAAATGTGTTGTGATTTAAAGACGCTAATGACCTAAGTTGTCGACGCGTCTATAATTTACAATAATTTAATAATGTATTGAATCTAGTAATACAGTCGGGTACTGTGGTTTGTATATGTTTGTAAATTGTAAGTAATTATTTGTTTGCATAAATTATGTACGCCTGGGTTTGCACGATATAAGTAGATATGTATTAGATACTAAACGTCAATGTAAATTATTTTATATGCGCATAATCCCTCCCACTTGATATTTAATTATTGTAATATTCAACTATAAAAATCACGTTATGTGAAAATGCATAGCAGTGATAACGTCAGTTGCAAAAAAAAGCTTTCAAATAAGACTGAAGTTAAATTTTAACAGAAGCGAAAATTAATCACCAGAATGAAACACAAGTTAATCGATATGTCACTTTTCTGTTTGTCTAATTATCGCTTCTAACAATAATCAATTTATCCAAATGTGTAATTAACTTTCACGGCCGGCGTTGTTCCAAATCTTCATAGTTTCCGGGCTTGTAGGCCGTGGCCCGATGGTATTTCTACCTGACGTTTCGTCAAGTGCGGTAGACATTTTCAAAGGCGATATGGCAGCGGTCGAAGTGTCCTCTTGGCGGCTCACAAATAAGTTACCTATGTGAGCCGCCAAGGAGGACACTTCGATCGCTGCCACATCGCCCTTGAAAATGTCTATCGCAGTTACGAAACGTCAGGTAGAAATGCTACCGGACCACGGCCTACAAGCCCGGAAATTATGAAGATTTGGAATCGTCAATTTATTTCGAAAAATATAATTGAGTGAGAACTTCATATATTTTGTAAAAATAGCTATAGTAAATTCTATAGAATATAGTGTTCTTCAAGCTGTGTTCCGCGGAATCCAAGGTCTTCGCGGAGAAATTTTAAGGGTTTTGAAAATAAATCGATTAATTTATAAAATCAACTATTTTAACTATTACTATTTATTTTGTCAATAATATAGAATTGAAGAAGAGCTATTTATCAGATTAGTGTCAACATTGATTATAAATTTTAGGTACCTACACATTTTTATTCTTAGGAGCTCCACAAAAAATTTCTGAAAAATCACAGTTTTCTTGAATGTTGAAGACAGCTGCTATGGAAGAATGATTTACTTACACCTAAAATTAAAGACATTAAAAAACTGCCCCTTATGTTTATTATTTGTAGAACAGATATGAATGATGCGTATATGATAATTTGAACGTTTAAACCTTTAGAGTTAGACTAAAGGGCAAAAAATAGTTTTTTTCCCTCTAATTTTAGCTGAAAAATAAGTCACACAGTGTTAAGTTATCTAGTTTGTGAAACAGATGCAAGTAGTTTGAAAAATAAATGCCATCTACAGAACTTGTTCTTATACAGTATGTACCAATGTCCACACATCAAATATCACCAATGAAGCGTAACATTTTAATAATATAACAAGAGACATCTGGAATACAGAATACAGTTCGTATGCAGATGTGGGAAAGGATAATAATAATTATTTTTTCTCGCTCTTGTGTTAATGGTAATGACATAAAGTCGATAATTTATGTTAATAATTCATATTGGATTACGTTTACAAATTAAAAAATTTGCATAAAAAATCACGTTTACATTTGAATAATCAAGAATTAGAAGTTCCTCGCATTAAGGCTAGGCGCAGCACCTTCAAATAAGTGATATAAAAAATCAATGAGTCTTATACAGTAGTAGCCAATGATATTTAACATTTAATCTCTGCAGCACAAGCACCAACTGTAGGCCGCACCGCAGAATCATATTATATTGAATTGAATAGCACGCGTTTCTCCTTACTTTCTGTTACACATTTCTGTCGCATTCACGAAATCAGTCCTAGAGTGCCCGCGGTGAGAGATGAAGCCAGGCACGTCATCAATAATATGCTAGTGAACGCCTGCTTGCCCGCAGACAGTGCCGTGTACACAAAACTGCACATTGGGTTTTATGACGTTAGGTACAATTTTAGCAAACTGCTATTCATGACAATAAACAGCCAATAGCAAGCTAGAAGGCGGGCGCAATGCATTCACGTTACTATGACGCGGTGGCTTCATCTTTCGCCGCGCGAGGTCTACCAAATGCCGCATACCGAGAGCTAAGATGTTATACATCAAAAATATAAACTTTTTCCAAATTCACATGTACAACAAAAATAAAAACGAAAAATAAATAGAATTAGTATCTCAGGTAACTTGGTTTAAATTTCTATGCAAGAATTTTAAATGTCTTTTTTTCCAAATAAAAGGTTGTAAGAATACTGTGCAACATTTTTATAACTAAAAATATAAACAAAAATAAAGATAGTTACTTCTTACCACAACAGTTTTATTGATGGATGTACATTTCGAAAGCTATGCTTTCATCTTCAGCAAACACTATACATGTATAGTGTTTGCTGAAGATGAAAGCATAGCTTTCGAAATGTACATCCGCTAATGACTTCTGTTGTCGAGCGTCTATAATTCTCAATTCACTAGAAATGTACATCCATCAATAAAACTGTTGTGGTAAGAAGTAACTATCTTTATTTTTGTTTTTATTCCAACCACAGTGCTCATATATTTTTAACTAAAAATATATTTATTTAAACTAACATTATTATCTCATGTTAAATTTTGATATAAAAAGTGACTCAATTTCATGGTGAAATATAAAAAACAAGGTTATGGTTATTACATAGATATTGTGAATGAGATTGCAGGTAACTATCGTCTTCCTTTGACTAATCGGTAAAAACTAGTCATAACAAAAGTTCATAAACCACCTGTTTCCTTAATTGACACACAGAGCCGATTGAAGAAGGTGTATTGTAGCGCACAGTGGTCGCGTCTCAATCAATTCCACTAAGGGCACTTCCCGTAAAAAATTGAAAGATATTTTCTTTCAAAGTGTTAACAAAATTAAAAAAATCATCGTGACTTAAGTAAATTGAAACTAAATACAATTAATTAAGGCTGAGATTCATTTTTACTTCCCACCTCTACTATGGAAGGAAGTAATGGATTTAGTCCGAAAAAAATATTTCGAGATTTTAACAGATCTTCACGTTTTGAGACCCTAGAAATCGTTTAAGATCATTTTTTGACTGATGTCTGTATGTGTGTGTGTATGTGTGTGTGGTCAATTTTTCGCCTTCGATATCGTAAAAACGATTGTTCTATTGTGTTTATCAGTCTTTAACTTAGATCTGATTAGATTTTGAGTCAAATCGGTTCAGTGGATCCTGAAATATTAAAAAAAACGTTCTCAATGTCACGTATTAACATAGGTAAAAAAAAATATAAATGAATTCTAGATGTTATCACATGAAAAAAATATTTTACTAAAAAAAATAAAAATTGTACGTAAATCAAGGTAACCATGATTTTTGCTATATTAAGCTAGCCATCAGTAGATCACTAAACAAAAAAGAGGGCCATGCTTTTTTTTAAAGAATAAAAAAAGAGTGTTTATTTTTTGCAAATATTTACTAGGTGGGAAGTATAGGACTGGTCATCAGTCGAATTTTTTAAAAGGCGTTCTTAATTTGCAGAATTTACTTAAGGGAAAATATATAATATGTTAATTCAAACAAAATTTTTTTATGAAACATATCTAAGGCTTTTTAATTTCATTTAATAAATGACAATATATAATAATGAAATAATAACTCAAAATTCAAGGATTAACTTATTGTTGTACATATTTTAACCACGACCGTTATTATTTTGAAAATTAACTGTGCACTATTTTTTTCTTACAAATATAAATAAGACAGGAATTTAAGGAATTGAAATTTTATTAAAAAAAATTCGATTTACGAGTTTCCTCTCGACACAGAGCTTGCTCTAGTGAGAGGAAGTATCCTTTTTATATATATTTTTGTAAATAAATAAGTTGTGCAATATTAGGAAAATAAATAAATAACATAAAAGAGACGAGTCGCTACTGTAACAGTCACAGCGGCGCGGCGGAGAGATCCATGCTTTGTGTTACACTAACATTGTTGTAATATAGTGCCCATAGAGGAAGGAGTGCCTTAATTAATCATATTACCACATTCTACGTTTTGGCATGTTTTTAATTTGCAAGTTTTTTTGATAAATGGTATATTTACAGTAATTCATCACAACATTATGAACAAGTTTGGTGCTTTGTGTTTACATTATGAAATATTATTGTGTTGAATTCCCACGAAGATTTTTTGATTCCGTGTGCTGTTTATTGGTTTCCATTCATCATGAGCTTAAAAAAAATTAGCCCGTATTAATTTATTTCGAAGCTTCTTGTGATTAAATTGCTATAGAGATATTAACACGAATCGTGTGGACCATAGTGACATAAGCCCGGTTGCGTGCAGCTTAATAAAATCGTCTCGTCAAAAGGATAACATGCAATGAATTTTTTGCCATACCCACTATAAAATAGCTACTTTACATGCGTGTATGCATGGAATGGGTCAGTTAACAGACAGCTGCGTTGAATTGATTGAAAAAAAAACCAACTATTTTTTGATTTATTATTCTTTTCAGTTTCGGACTTCAAAAGAATGAAAAGCGGGAATTGAAATCTAATATTTTACAGTAAAAAAAAAAAAATGAGTCATTAATGTGACTTCATACCAAAAACGATCGAATATTTCTACTGAGTAAAAAATAGAAATTTTATTCAAATGAAGAGAATTGAATTAGTGTTGGTTACAATTCTGAATACGGGAAACTGTTATCTCAGTAGGAACACTAACGCTCAGCACAGAAATGATATATCAAATTGAAATTATTAATTACGTGCGGCATCATGAAATGGATCCGAGTTAGATTCACTATTGTAAGTACCCACTTTATGCTTTATGCCTATACTTATAAATCTAGGGCTGATTAAACTATTATACAACCTATTCGCAATTAAAAGCAAATGTAGATGTCAGCACTTAAGGCGTTTATGTGGGGTTGTATCGGTCGTATTACAAAGCGAATCTAGATGTCAGTACTTCGGACGAAATTATGATTTTAATGGTTTTGTAAGTAAAGTAAAATTTTAAGTTAAAAAATATTTATTTGCTAATTATAGTTTTGACAATCATTATGGAGGCTACAGCAGTAGGGAAGGACATAATGGCACTACGGGAGCTGCCATTTTTTCTCGTAGATCTCACATATACGACGACTTCGGATTCGAACACCAGATGTCAGCCATTTTGCTTTTAATTGCGAATAGATATTATTAAATCAGATTTTAGAATTTTTATCGTTGACTAGCACGCTTTTACTGATCAATACGAACAGCAGTGAAGTGGTAGGATGTACATGAAAAAACTCTAATCATGAGAGGTTTATTTTTGAAAACGAAAAATGGAATTCCTTCTTTAGTGACAGGATGATTTAAGTTTAACAAAAATGTAATTCATCATATACCTACTGTTTATTTACTTATTATGTAAAAAATATCTCTTTTTGCATACTATTTTTAGTTGGTCAGCAGCCTGTGGAAATTCTTTGTCGTAATAATATGATAATTGAGCTCTAATAAATTTTTGCTTATATTTCAAATGGTTCTGAATTATTAGTTTGTTGCTGCCTTTAATTCCTTTATAAATGATCTGATTTTATTTACTTCTTTGTCTAGCGATGAAACCTACATTAAATCTTCATCATCTTCCAATTAACTAAAAATTATGATAAATTGGAATATGATGAACAGCTTTCTAACAGTATGTTTTTATGCAAGTTCCATTGCTATAATAAATTCACTATTACAATAAAGAATTAATTTAGTATCATTCGTCGTTTAGCGCTGTTTTGCCAAAACGTGATTTACAATTTTTATAGTGCTGTTTTCGGAGATTTATCGCACTGTCCAGCAAACACCACAGTCCATCTAACCGTAGAAGAGGAGATATTTGTATAGAAGATTCATTGAGTTCTCTTCGCGGTTATTGGCAGGTATCGTATTTTTATTTATTTATTTATTGTAGATTATAGATGCGTCGACATCTCAGGTCATTAGCGTCTTTCAACTACACTAAATAACAACTATCTTAAAACTAAATAACATCACAAAACATCCATTAGCGCAGGTGGGATTCGAACCCACGGCAGTCCAGTCCAGAGGTTGCGGCACTAAGCACGTTAACCACTAGGCTATACTGCCCTCAGGTATCGTATTAATGACTACTTTGTCTTTATGACCTTTTGAATGAAAATCAAGTTTTACATGTGGACATCAACACCACCTTAGAATATAATTCTCTATTTTGCATATAAATGCATAACTTTCTTGGAAATCACTTAGCACTAAGTTTTCATGGAATTGGTTAACTATACGCTAAGCAGAGGATTGCGCTATACGTGTAACTCATAAATATTTTTGAATTTTAGAACTATACACTTCAATAATCCCTATATTATTAAACGAGCAAATTTCTTGTATATATGTACCTATGTACCTATATAAATATTTTCTCGAAAATGGCTTAACGATTTGGATAAAATTTACTGAAAAAGGGTTTTGGGGGGCAAAAAATCGATCTAGCTAGGTTTCATCCCTGGAAAAATTCGTTTTCTTATCGATTTTATCATTTTAAAAAACAGTTTTTTTAACGTTATAAAACAATGTCGTATGGTGAGTAGGCATTGGAAAAAACAAACTATTTTCATTATTTATGTCAAATTACTCTGACAGTCAATCTTTAACTTATTAAAATAATCAGTAATTATTTGAAAATATGTAGGTACATACGTTATGTAGTATGACGTATACTGACGTATAATAATAATATCTACTTATAGGTATGTAATTTTTTTTCTTAAAAACGACTAACGATTTTGATGAAATGGGAACTTTAAGTACTATTTTTTTTGAACTCATCCGAGCAAAGCTCAGTCATCCAGATATTATATCTGAACTGATCAAGAAATTTAGCCATCCTTGTGGAGTTTACCGACGGTCCACGCATACTTGAGTCCCGTACATTATTATTTCATATAACGTACGTATTCTAAATATCAATTATCACTCCTCTGCTCTGCGTGGTGTAAAAATAAAACTCTAATTTACGTTCGTCTCTTGTATTCTGTAATTGATATATACAATATACAGCGGTTAGTTAATAGCTCTCTGTACGGTGCATACATTACACACTTAGGTATCAAGGTACTCGTATATTACATGTATGCTGTAAATACAGGGTTGTGTCTTCCTATCAGCTGTAAGTGTAACATATCTATATAATTGATTTAATGAGCGTAAACTGTGGCTGGCAATTACTCATGATCAGTTTCAGAATCAATTTTCTGCTTCCTGTTTGATTTTAGAGCTAATTTTATAGAGAAAATGCTTTTTCTAGTATATTTACTATAAACATAGCATCAGGGCCGTCCCTGGGGGGGGGTAAAGCGGGTCAATCTGATCCGGGCGCAGCGTCAAGGGGGGCGCCGCCATGCGCCCCTCTGAGGGTGACAAAACCGGTATATATATAACTTATAAATTTTGAAACCGAAAAATATGCATATGAATTAATCACCATTTACGCGATACAGTGCCCAAGCTACATTTATCCTAGTCTCAGCACCCTCCTTAAAAACGATTGTGTAAATGGAAAGACTTCATGGTTACTAATTTTACATTAATTTGTTTTGTATTCATCCATTTTATATATGTAACTATACATTTTATTTTGTAATTTTTACACACTTTATTGGAATATTACACAAATTATGTAATTTTAATTTACTTCATGTAAAAATCACAAATTTATTTAACTTTACAGTAAAAGTCCAAGTTTTTATGAAGTTTTTTGTGTAAAAATAAATAATAATGTAAAATCACTTAGAAAATCGAGCGAATTCTACCTTAACGTTCAAACTATTTTTACATACATTTTTTACAGTGTATGTTAACACGACCATAGTGAGTTTTAACAGTCACACGGGTCACAATATCATTACTTCATTAGTTATATTATATGGTATTTTTTGCCATACCCAGTATAAAATAGCTTTTTTTCACTTCATTTTCAAAAAATTTTAACAGCTCATTTGTGTCGCCAACTTCACTTCTATAGTAGGCCGAGAGTAGCTGTCAGTATAGAAATGGTTTGATTTCCCACACTATTGTGGGAAAGATGCGTTCCCGCACACCGGCCTGTCTAGTCACTTTACATTCATACCATACATGCATGTAGAGCAGCTATTTTATAGTGGGTATGGCAAAAAATAATTGTACAGCATTTACAAACATTTGGTGACAGTTTTCTAATACCTGCTTAACCGTTTACTAAATATGACAATTAAACTTATCTCATTTATTTAGTTTGTTAACTCTATTCCAGAAATTAAAAATAAAATTCAAAGAAATTTATCGCAGTCACGCAGAAATGTTAAGTATTTAGATATGCAGTGAATATAATAGTATAAAGTAACTTACTGATCTGTTATTTATACAGGTAGCGTATTGCCATTTAATACGAAGACCTTTTATGGGCACGCAAATAAGACTTAAAATGTTTACATTAACTAATGAAAAATTATACTGGATTGGTATTCACACCAATCAGCTCTACTTTAACAGCACACAGATGGCTTACACAATATTAAAATAACTGCTTTCTTAATTTGGTGTCTTGGCGAAATTCGCTCATTAAATTTCTTTTATAAATAGTTCCTACATAATATGCTGTAATATAAAAATAAACATTCTTGGATAGCTTCGAATCCTTTAACTTAAATTTATTTTTCGCACTTAAATCTGTTTCTGTTGTTATTTTTTAACTTCATGCATTTGGAAGTAAACAAGCAAATTCTGTCCATACTATAATAATGTGGAGATACAGTCTATCATTCCTTAAGAAATATAAGCGTTTAGTTTATATGTGAAACATTATATAATTATTAGAAGTGTTAAATAATTGCTTGTAAATAAACATAATTAAGATATATCAAAAATGGTTAAAGGCTCAAAGCCCAATAGGAAAGATATTAAGCTTAATGTCAATATGAGGCACTGTAACACAGTGAACTTATTTTTATTTCTCTTATATAAGTTTTTGTTATTTTTACAACTATTCTATTTTTTACTTAATATTTCTTTTTAGGGTTCCGTACATCCGATGAAAAAACGGAACCCTTATATAGGATCACTATCGTGTCTGTCTGTCTGTCTGTCACAGCTTAATTTTTGTAATTTCTTTATTTTTTATGTGGCAAACTTAACGGAGTATGCACTTTTGGTTTTGCCAACGATTTGTATATATTACATTAATTAATTTTATACTGCCTGATTTAATGACCAGGCAACAAAACAGAGCATAATCTCGAATCCAAAGTGATAAAATAGCCATTATGAGTATCCAAATGTCTATAACTAATAAAAATACTGAAAATAGCTATCGACAAATACTCCATACACCATAAAATAACGACGAAACAGAAGCTATGGTTTTATTTTCTCTCGTGTCCCATTGCTGTACCTATATGGAGATTGTTATTGTCTACATATTATTATTGTGTTTATGATGACTTTTATCTGACTTTGGAGTTGAGAATTCAAGAATATATAATTTTCTCAACAAAATTTTAATGTCAAATATATCAGTAGAACATAAATATATTTTTGAGATGAAGTTTCGCATATAGTTATCCCATAAACTTTTAAATAAAACAATAACATAGTGACAATTCTGTATAAAACATTGTACAATACTCGGTTGACAAAAATATAAAAAATTAATTAAAATTAAACTCGTTGAAAAATAAACACAACTATGGGACACACGTTATCTTTTTAATATTTATAATTACATTTAAATTTTATGTCTACCACCCAGCGCGTTTCTCAAATCAGTTAATAATCAGTAGTTTAATTTCGTTAATGAAATCATTAGTGTTTAAGTTATCTTGTTAGAATTCATTTTATACGTTTGAAGATAGGCATTTGATATTTCATTAAGTATTTTAATTGGCTATAGTATTCTGTGTTAACTATAGTGGCTGTCCTTAGCTTACCAATATTTGTTTTTTTGAAACACGTAAGTAAATTGAGCTTTTATTATTTTCGTAAATAAATAAATTCAACACTCAACAACAAAACATAGCACATGTTTTTTATGTGTAAACATGTGCACTGGCATCCTCCATCCTCAATTTCTACTAGAGTGACTCAGTGAAATGTCACAGAAGTGGTGTGTTACGGAAGTAGTGTGTTACGGAAATGTGTCGCGGAATGACGTAAAGCTTTACTGTCAGCTATATATTCTACCTTCCTTGACCAGCTATCAACATTTTTAGGTTATATGTAGCTGTCATCGTAAATGAATCTGAATGTTTACACATCTTTTGAGAGTACCAGGGAGTCACGTTTTTTTTGTAAATATCATTATTTTTAAGATACCACTGCATGCAATAAATGTAGGTATCTTAATATTGTTACGGATCACCCTGTATATAGGCAAGATTCTGAGGAACGGGGTCTGCTTACTGAACAACTGGTACCTGCGCGAAAGTTCTAGAGAAAGCGAGAACACACTAGGCTTGTGCCACGCAGCATAAGTATATAAACAGCCAGTACGAGTGAGTGGGGATCAGTCAACGGTGAGTCACGCATTCAAGTCTACGTTGGATCAGTAATATAAATAGTGCCGTGATATAAATAACCAAATTGATAAAATAAATACTAGTGTAGTGGTAATAATTACGAATTATTGTATATAGTTGTTTTGTTTTGTTTTGTAATTACTGTTTAGTTATTATTTACTTGTGTTGATTGTTAGACTTTTCGTTGTTGCATTCATTATTATTGTGTTTTTAATTATTGTAAATAAGTATTTATTCCGCCAACTCAGAAAACAGTTTTGTAACAATATAATAGAAGTAGGTACTTCACAATTTTGCACTGTACATATTTGTTTTTTATTTTACGGAGTGCTGTAGTAGGTTAGGTTTAATCTCGGGTTTAATAAAAAGCTGTCATTATGCACAATATTATTAAAAAAAGCACTTCTTACTTAGAAACACATAAAAAAGAAATTTAAGCCCGAGAGTAAGTTTTGATAACAAGGGACTGTATTAGCTAGGTATAAAATAACATATTACGAAAATTTTCAAGGGGTGATGCGCATTTATTCTTAATGGTACTGTTTTTCGCCATGGCATTTACTTATTTATATCTCTTTGTAACAAAGCAAAACATGAGGAAAATGTGAATTCAAGATAGTACTGACGAAAGTACTTATAACATAATGAGAAATCCAGGAATAATCACAATATCCTTGTTACGGAAATTATTTTTACCGTTTTATTATGTCCGTAAAAATACACTTTTATTAGCTACGTAGTTATACACGTATGGAACGCGCGTCGCCGTTCGCCGGAATGCCCCTGACCTCCCTCCATCCGCCTGGAGACCATTCACCGTGTGCCGTGTTGGCATAATTAGTCCTCGCAAGTGCCGCTAGGCTAATACATACGCCTTGTTGTTATTATCTATGGTTGTGGTAATTGTCTATGGTTATACGCCAGTGAACCTAAATCGGTGTACAATAGTCATCAGTCGAACTGAAGCGCCACTGCTCTTGATTCGTATAACATCATATTATTAAATCTCTTTGATAACTTTCTATCTGAAGAAAAATATCTACGTCTTTAAAAAAATTGGCAGTTATAGACATTGCCTATAAATTTAATACACAAAAATTAAAATAATTAATGGATTTTAAGTTATTGAGATGTGCACATGAAGGTAGCCAGTCAGTAATTTTATTTCGTCGATCTTCTCATGACGAAAGAGTATAATTTTATTCATTTTGTGTGGGTTTCACATTTTTTATCGGTTTTTCAAATCAACAACTGTAAAATGCAAGTTAAATGTACTTTATTATACTATCAAGTACCAGTAAATGCGAATGCACTGAGCTGAATTAAATATGGATTTAAATTTTGTGAGACTGCTGAATTTATAAACATTTGTTGATTACCACGTGCCTTAATTAAGAAATTATGATAAAAGCTATTTTACATTCTTGAATAAACAAATTCTTATTTAACGGTACAAGCCATAGCAAACTGCCAGCCCTGTCAAGTTTTCTCTCTGGATGTTACAATAAGGGTTCCAAAACGCATATAAAAAATAACGAGCGACTAGGCCCTGCAGTCAGGGTCCATTCTGATTAGTCGAATATCCCATTTTGATGTCGTTTGACACACGCACACACACCTAAACAACTAACATAGTGAACTCTGTATACTAATATGGATAGCTGATAGCGTTCAAAAAATGGGTTTTGTATGTGGAGAATGTTCAAATACATATTCTTCAAAACAGGCATTAATCCAAGTCTTCATGGTTTCCGGGCTTGTAGGCCGTGGTCCGGTGGTATTTCTACCTGACGTTTCGTCTACAACTGCGGTAGACATTCTCATCTTTTCGGTTGAAATTCTGTGTGTGTTTATGTACTTCTATGGCCTCTCTATATATTCCGAAAAGATGAAGGCCTCAATCTCAGTAAAACCTGGACACCAGCACTCCGACATACAAAACCAATGACCAATCGTACAAGGACGGGATACGACCGAGTAGAGAACTCACCACCACTACACACTGCGCAGTTGACCAACTGCAGAGAGACGGACTACGACCGGACAGAGAACACACTGGCACTAGGTATAAAAGAAGGGAGAACACCAGTCACCGACACACTGACCTGTGAGCCGCCAAGGAGGACACTTCGACCGCTGCCACATCGCCTTTGAGAATGTCTACCGCAGTTGTAGACGAAACGTCAGGTAGAAATACCACCGGACCACGGCCTACAAGCCCGGAAACCATGAAGACTTGGAACAATGCCGGCCGTGAAAGCTTGCACACTTGGACAGGCATTAATGTTCACAAAATTAGAATCAAAACTTCATATAAGGCTTGTAATCTAATTCTTTCTATAAAAGTCGATCCATTTTTTAGTCCACGTATTTAGAGTTCAGTGGTGTTGAACTAGAGCAGTGTGTGTTATACCGTGTTTAGTGTTGTGGCTGGTATCGCGTCATGTTGGTGCCCTGATGGAGTACGTCGTGCTGCTACCTGTGGCAATCAACCTGTCTAAAGTCTCACCCGCTGAGTACACCTGACTTTGACTTACCCGACTGGCTGAGCCATTCAGCGCGGACCGATCTTCTGCTTGACTATATTTTGTACTATTATATAACATCGTGCTTACAATTCGCTTTTAATATATCGTGCTATTTCTATTCACGCAACGTATTATCACCAATGTTTATTTACCTATGCTATGTTCGATGATTGTATAGTGTATAAGCGTGTGCTTATAATGGATTATGGGGCCGTCCCGCTTTTTTTTACCATCGTCAGAGATCTCATAACTTAGAATACTGTGAAAGCGTAATTTAAAGTCGTCAAAAATAAAAAGAGCACTTAAAACTCTCCTTAAAACATGATAGTAGATTTTTAATGAGATCACTAAGAATCGACCCGATCAGTAAGAATCGACCAGATCACTAAAAAACTTTTTAACAAAAAAAACCCTTCAAAAAAGCTACTAAAAAGAGGAAAACATTAAAATTTCGAGGTCGGCACCGACCTCAAATTTAATTATTTTCCTTATTTTAGTAGCTTTTTTGAAGGAGGTTTTTTTATTAAAAAATTTTTACATAATATTTTAGGTATATATAAAGGCTTCAGGGCCGCAGTAAGGGTAGGGCGGAGGGGGCGACGGCCCCGGGCGCATTAAGCAAGGGGCGCCGAAAACGCTGTATTTTTTGACATGAAAAACGACAATGATTATTGCCAGGCTAATGACAATTCGACAAATATAAAATATACAATAAATAATAATACTTTTGCAAATAGGACTAAAGAAAGAAATATAATATAACACTTATTATTAATTTGTATTTCACATTACGTATTTAATATTACAAAAGTAGCAAGCGCAAAGCAAATGCTTGAATCATTAAATGAAAATATTAATAAAATGTCACATTTAGAATACTACAAACAATTCATGATTTGGGTTTAGTGGAAAGCTATTCAAACATGGGAATAGCATATAGAATTTTTTCAACAATTCCCGTAACCACTACTTCATGTGAGAGATAGTTCAGTAAACCGAAGCTCATAAAAAATTATTTACGATCTTCAATGAGTCAGAAACGGCCAACGAATTTGGCGATAATTTCTATAGAAATATATTATATAACTAAAAGTGCGAGTTGTTGGAGTCGATTCAGCGCTATTTTGTTATAAATTGACTTAATATTAAACGAATCAGGTCGAATTTATTTTTCAAAAATTTCGCAAATTTGTACAAAGAGGGGGGTCTTGTTACTTTTGGCATGCATTTTTTGATTTTTATTGGGGAAGGGGCGCAAATTGAAATGTTGGCCCCAGGCGCAAGATTTCCTTGCTGCGGCCCTGAAAGGCTTTACAAGACTTGTAACATAATATTATTTATTTACGTTAGAACGGATAGACCTATTTTAATGAAACTTGCCTTACGAATAAATTTAGAATGTAGGCTACATGTTATATTCGAATTTAAGTAAGTAAGTAGCATAAGTAGCATAAGTACACTTATTAATTTATATGTAAACATTTGCACAAATAAATTGCTTGAGAATTTGCATGGGTGATCGATAATAAAACACTTTTCCAGTTTTTGTCCATGTTTTGATTTATAATAAGTAATATTAGTATCAATCGATTAACATTTACATTTATTTTGTAATTTTTAATTCATTTAAAATCCGTGGGCGACAGATTTGACAGCAACTTCATGTCATTTTTTGAAACGATGTGAAAACTCAATCGGAACGGGTTTTTTTTCTTTTCCCGATCATTATTGAATAATATAACCTTGATAAATTTTATGAATGTAAACGAATGTCAAGTTAGTTGCGAACTTTTTGTACTCCGGTTTTGACATGCTGAGGTATATGATTGGTTTTAATAAATTAAATGAACAGTTTGACAGAATAAAAAATATCTATGAATGCCTGTCTACATCTGATTAGCAAATAACGGATTGTATTATTGATACAGCGTCTGCGTGATTATAAAAGGTGTTCATAAACTACGTGCCTATATTTTATAAAAGTTTATTTTCAGCACAGTTTAAACGTATATAAGCATGTTATGAAGTATTGTTATTTGTATTATGTCCGTCTTGTGTCTTCTTGTGATTTAATACGACGCGTTTCGGGGTGTGGTTAATTATTTTTTAATAAACACACATTGAGTATTCGTAACACTATATAATATTATGATGCTAAGCACTGTGTATTATGTCGTGGATTGTGAAGTACTGATTTAAATTTTGAGATTTTATGATTTATATAGTAGGTAGATGAAATGGATGTGTGTGTATGTATGTAGACGATTACTGAGTATTGGGTATTTGTGTGTTGTTAATTATTGTGTCGTATTTATGTTCGATTTTGGTGTTAGTTTATCATTAAGAATTTTGGTATTGTCGAATTTTGTGGCTTTATATATTTCATATTCTTCGAAGGTGTCCATGTGTTTACCTTTACTGCACATAATATGTAGTGGAATAAAAAACTAACACTAAAATCGAACATAATATACGACACAATAATTAACAACAAGAAGTCACAAGACGGACATAATACTTACAAGGTATTTCCAATACTTCATAATATTCATATACATAGTGACTTGGAGACCCAACACTCTAAAAATGTATCGTATACTGCAAGCAGTTTCTCCACTCCCCAATATTTCTGTCACAAGAAATTCAGTGCGCATGCGTCGACCTAGTATAGTTTTGAAGGCAGAACCGGCATATTATATTTATGCACAGTGTACCAATTGTGATTTACCTCTATGGCCTATGCACAAATCACGAGCTAATGTACACTGAATCAGGTCCTGTTCTATAGAAATTCAGCCACAGAGCGCTGGCTTCTCATTGGCTGTATAACACGCATGTCCGTCGCTGGTATAAAGTAAAAAAAAAAACAAAACTTGGGGACAGAACATTAAAGGTGCCGACAGTAAGTGAACTCACTGTAAAGATTTTATACTCTGTTTTCAGTAAATACTCGAGAGCAATATTAAAATTGGAAGAGGTCAGGGAACGGCAAATATCCCTTGATCTGAACCAAACTTGGTTCACGGTTAACTTTATTTTATTGTTAATAGTTATATAGTTATTTGCTTCGTATCTCAAAAAAAAACGTGGAAATTTGATCTATTTTTCAGTTTATCAGAGACAATCAGAGGTAAATCAATTTTTAACATTGGAAATGTTTATGTTCGTATATGAGGGCAGAGTTACGAGTTTTCCAAGGCCAAAAGACAACGGTGTCGCGATCAAGTGAGGAGCAATCATGCAAAATTGAACAAGTGCAATTTTTTCGAAATGTGTTTTATATCATGTCTAGTTAATTGAGAGGTATTTGCGACGATCTGCGGTGTTATTTTTGAGCAAATGTTAATAAATACTGTAGAAAAATCCATTTAAAAGTTAAGTAATCAAGCAAAAGTGAACGCGTATATAACAGAAGAATAATAGGGTTATTCCTGACAAAACTAAACAGTGCATTGATAAATATTGTGTGTATAATAAACAGTTGATTATGTTTCATATATGCTGTTATCATTTCCAATGTCCTCGATGGTTGCAAGGATTGCGAAATCTGTGAATTTTTTAATTTTGCGACACTTGTATATCCTTAAATCACAATAAATTATTTTACTTCTATTATATACAGACGATTTTTCTAAACCACTTTTTACAATAGTTTGTTAATGATTGTGCTATAATTATATATTATGACTGGCGGCTACCCGCGGCTCCGCTCACGTATATTAGTATATTGTTAATTTATTATCCTCCCCGCGAGAAATTCTCCCACTGCGAAGCGAAGTATAATTTATTGCCCCCTCCCGCGAAAATCTCTCCCCTACAAAGCGAAGTCGGGCTTAAATTCACTTGGAAATAGTTTGCATTAACGGTGTCACAAAACTAAACAGTCAACCCAACCTATTGTTTTGGCATTTGCATTAACGGTGTCACAACGCGCGTGAGTAATTTTAAAATTGACATATCTTTTTTATTTGTCAACCGATTGAAATGAAACAAACACTAAATGTTAGCCCAAGCTTATCTCAATCATAACTGAAAATCACATCCAAATTGGTTCAGCCATTGTGGAGATTAGCGTACGCACAGAGACAGATAAACAGACAAAAAGCGTCTACGATTTTATTATATGTATAGATAGCGCTTATTATAATTATTGTATAACTAACTCATATATTAAAATGACTGTTTTGGCGTTTTCAGAAAAAAATATATTCTCCATGGACTTTGTAAGTTGTAGTTATTGATCGGTGTATTTGAGTTACAAATGAGTTGATTTCATTATTTTAGCCTTGGATTTAAAAAAAATATAATTTCGCAAATGCATTAAAATAAAAAAATCACTTCAAATTTATTAATTACTTTTCTCGGAGGCTAATAATTGTAACATAAATCGTACAATTAGTTTCTGAAATAATTTCCGTGATATAACTTTTTTTCTCAAGATCAAGGCGTTGAAATGTAATGAATACGCCATAATTTAAATAATTATTTATTTTTTAACATATGATTTTTTTATTTCGGACAAAAAGAGCATTGGATAAAATATATGTTGTAAGAATGATTTAATAGACAAAAATGCGTGACCGTCGAGGTAGGCCATGCAAGTAGTAGGGTACGATAACATAACTTTCGATCACGTGAGGTGAGTACAACGATAAAAATAAATAAAATATCTAATTAAGTGTATATTATTTATTTCCTTGGCGATTTCACGGCTTCAAATACATTTGATATAAAAAAGAATAGAAAAACATGTAATGTATGATTTAGTACAGTACAATATTAAATATAGGTAGGCCTTATATAGCTAAAGCCCGGATAACACTTCAAAAAAATTGTAAATATTTTCTAAATATTGCTGAAACGGTGCGGTGTTTCGAGGGAGCGTCATCTTTTTGGCGAGGTTATTTAGATTTAAAATTTGTGAATGAATTTCGTTGGTGTTCGTGACGATCAAATGACAGGATTACAATGCCGGATTTAGAGGTCTGGTGGCCCCGGGGAAACAAAGGAGTGGAGGCCCCCTGGCCCCAAATTATTTTCCAAATAAAGTGGACAATTTTTTTCAGTCGAGTTTTCCAATAAATAATTTATTGTGAAACCAAGTATAAATTCTTTTATTATTTAACAAACATATAAATATAATCGGAAACAAGAATTATCTGAAATTAAATTTTAGCGTTAACGAACGGAACCTTCCGAGCTTTTTTCGCCGAAACCACGTAATTATTGTGCAGTGGAAGCCAAAAAACATTTCCTCATGATAACTTATTAAAATTATTAACGCGATTTAGCATATTTTCCACGACAAAATTTAATAACCGAGAATTCAGAGAATTTTTTTTCCCGAAGTCTCTATTGTGGGGGCCCCTCTTTTGTGGAGGCCCCGGGGCTGTAGCCCCGGTTGCCCTTCCCTAAATCCGACCCTGGACAGGAAGGCACCTCTAGGCACGTGATCGATAATACTGTATCTTCTTTATTGTAGTGAAAAATAAACTACTGATTACTGAATGTCGAATGATCAACAAATCCAAAGAAGTGCATATTAAACTTATACAGGGTGTACCACAGAAAACCGAACATAGGGAAAACTCCATTGTGCAAATTAGTTAGGATCAGTGATTGCTGTGCCCTTTTTCATGCTTAAAACCATGATAATTAATTTAGTTGAGTTAGCCATGTGTATTCTATCTTTGTCACGCTACCCATTTTGTTTATGTCTTCCCTGTTGCACTCATTTATTTTCTATGTTCTCAATCCTGTGATACACCCTGTATAGAAAAAAAAAACAAATATTTGAGCGATTTACAATTAAAACTTACTTTGATAGCATATTGAAATATATAGATTTTTTCAGTATTTGTTATGATTTTCAAATATTTTTTAGCAATTACTTCGCATCCAGTTGCAGCTTTAACTAATTGCATTTATTTTGTTATATTACTCGAAATTACCGAATACAGCTATAACTACTGTTTTTTTGCAAATGCCCGTCTCCAGAGAGGACACGTACGTAACTTTGACGATACCAGTGTTGTTACCATAGTTTTATGAATGGTAACTTTGAAAACAGCACCACCGGTATACACGAACCTGTAATTAGTTTTTTGAAACATTAGTATTTTTAACTTCCCATTGGAAGTTATTGTAATGGGTCCGAAAATCGAAATCAAAATGGAGAAAAAAATTTTATGTTTCAAGGTCACTACACTATTTTTACACTATTTTTATAAAGATGTCTGTGTGTGTGTGTACGTACGTACGTATGTACGTATGTGTCCATTTCTTTCTAAGACGAAATCTCGAGAATGGAAAATGATATCGACTACGTTAGGGTGCCAATCGACACGTATTAACGTAAATATGATCTGAAAGAAATTTTTTCAAAATCGGTCCAGCCGTTCTTTTTTCTTAACCAAATAACCTCAAAAAAAGTAGATTTTATACAATATCTCGCGAATAAAAAATTATATCGACTTCGTAAGGGTGTCAATCGAGGCGTGTTAACGTCATTTTGATCCGACATAAATTTTATAAAAATCGGTTCAGCCGTTTTTTTAAAATTATTGTTAAAAATAAATAATAATTATGTTTTAATGATTAAAATGATTACTTTTCTGTGTAATATCTTATTTAATTATTATTATTAAATATTTATCAAACTGGGAAGTTCGTCGTGTGGACCTCAAGGGTCGCACTTTAGTCCTAATATACGACCTACCTCACGGCTTGTTTGTCTTTTGAATTGAATGCATGAAGTAGCGTTGGGCGAATACGAGATGTTTTTATAATCGAAACAATCGCAATCGTTCATAATAACAATCGAGTCCACAATCGTCTCGGAGTTTGATTTTACAATCGAAATGTTCGATTGCTCAAGTCGATTATTTGCCAGCGAATGAGAATACATATAATCGCGATTCAAGGTTATATGCTGGTCGAATGAAGTCTGACGTTTACGCTACTCGTTCATCGTTGATTCACTGTTCACACTGTTCAGTCGGTCTCAGAGCACTCGATTACTGCACAATCGACCATCCATCGACTCGACCACAGTTGTTAAGTGATGAACGATTATATATTATGTGGCTCTCGACAGTGGACATCGTCTGTACGATTCAGTACTATGCAACTTGGTCTCGGTGAAATATAAAACAACAACAATCGAGTCCAAGTGAAAACCATCGAGAGTCATCGAGATGTTTGAACAATCGAGACAATCGACTAAAATATCTCGTAATCGCCCATCACTAGCATGAAGTGGCAAGTATTAACTGAGCTTTAATTTTCAATACAGTAACTGCAGATCGAGCCACACAATATAACAAAACACCTGAGAACATTTAAAACTGGTCACATAAATAATTTTTATATCACAGATAAAAGTTTTAAATTGAAATTCTAATCTGGCCAATAAAACAATAGGTGTGCTGGTTGCTTTATTATCTACACGATACGATCCAAATGCTGGGGCGTTTTTAACCATTTAACTCCTAATTCCTTTCCATGAACTAGGTAGGTATCAGTTTTTAATTCTCAACCAGCAATGTTTATCTAAATTAATATTATAAAATTGGTGAATTCTGCACTTTGTACAATAGAAGCACTACTGCGTATCGATCGATGTGTTCGTATATATAGTAACGCACCTACAAAGTCCACATCACGAGAGAGTCATGTTTTTAATGATTTATACAGAAGTTAATAACTTTAATAAAAATAAATTAAATCGTAACTTAGTCTGCAATTGTAAAGTTCTAAGGGCTAGAAGAGCGAATTTTCCGTTTTCATAATTTTTTTCCTGATTTTCAAATTTCAATCTATCTATGTCTATTTGTTTGGTTGAACGCGCTAATCTCAGGAACTACCAGTCCGATTTGAAAAAAAAAGAATTTAAATATTTTTGGGGTTCAACTTTTGAAACTGAAATATAGATAGGTACAGAATTTCTAGTATGCTATTTTTTAACGTAACAGTCTCTATTAGGACAATTAGTTTGAAAAAAATCTAAAAATTTCATAAAAGTGAAAAAAAATTGCTGTACCCATGTTTGTCACTTTTTGGGAATTCTTTCAGATTTTTTCAAGTTTGATATATAACTACTTATAGAAAACATCAAAGACGTGTATGACCTTTGTTGTCGAACGTCTATAATTTACAATACCTGTCAATCTAAAAAACATCACGCTCAAGTCAATCAAAATATCAAAACGTTGGTATTTCCCATAATTTAGCAGCTACAATCATTTAGAAACCGATGTTCAAAGTTTTTAAGCGTATAGAATTTCTGGTGTGCTCATCGAATTCAGCGGGTCGTTTTTGATAAACTATTTCTTGAAAATGAACTTTACGCTTAAGGATTATACACTGCTCATAATTTCAAATCAGAACTTTCGAATAATAAAGTGCAAGTTATTTTTTGAATATTTTTTTGTTCTGTGTATAAATTTAGTAACAAAAGGGTTGAGTCAGTAATACAGTATGTGTTGTATCCGATATAGGAAGGCACCACACATAATATAATTACTCCTCCGGGGATATCCCGCTGGTTCCCGCACTTACCGCACGGCAGCGCGCATACCTAATAATATCTGAGCCAGAAGCAATCACCAGGTTTGTAAAGACCGCCCCATTAAGACTCTGATTATTCATAGGTGTACGGGTCTGAAGATTCGCATGCAAAACGATTCGATTGAAATGAGTCATTAACAAAAAATGCTCGTTAATTTATGATACAGAAATCTTTAAAACCATTAACACATTTTGTCTAAGAAGCAGTTGCAGTAGTGTAACTTCAAAATTTTGGCCCGAGGGCAAGAATTCTTGAAGGACCTCTTTTAGGTCAATAAATTAAATATAGGTAGGTAGCAGGTATAGAGTTGCCAACTCTATATGGAGCTTAACCCGAAGATTTTGAGAGCGCTACAGTGGCAAAGAGTGGATATTTTCCTTGGATAGACACATCCGGGGAGTCTAAAAGATATGGAATAGCTCCGGGAAATTTTTTGGAAAATAAGCCTTTAAAACGCCAATTTCATCATATTCTATGACCTATGTAGTACTTTTCGCCCCCGAAATATTCTATTAGTCGCGGCCATCGCTTCAAGTTTGTCGAGCCTTGAGCATCGAACATCCGATATCTGGAGCATCTCACTGGGGAGTGGAGGACCGCACACTGCCGCACTGCGTACGGTCGCTGCGTCATCTTATCGGACAATTAATTTATAGAATGCAATTTCATAACAGTTACAAAAAGTAAAAGTAGTATACAGAATGCTTCAGGACCCCTAAGACTTCTGGACCCAGGGACAATTGTCCACTCTGCTCCCCCCCCCGGTAGTTAAGCCACTGCTAAGAAGAATGTTGAGGGTTGAAAATAACCAAGATCGTATGGTACCTATGTTGTTGTTTGTATGTTCTAAAATTGCTGGTAGTATCGATTGGAATTCAGCGTTTCCAACACTGGTGTTTAGCGTAAAGCCAATAAAGTGTTCCATGAAAAATTATGAAAATTAATCCCACACACACGCATATAGCCATAGCAGCTGAGCGTGTTAAATATATAAAAAACAAGCCGTGAGGTGGGTCGTTTATTAGGACTAAAGTGCGACCCTTGAGGTCCACACGACGAACTTCCCAGTTTGATAAATATTTAATAATAATAATTAAATTAGATATTACACAGAAGAGTAATCATTTCAATCATTAAAACATCAATAATTAAAAAAAAAAAAAAAAAAAAACGGCTGAACCGATTTTTATAAAATTTATGTCGGATCAAAATGACGTTAACACGCCTCGATTGACACCCTTACGAAGTCGATATAATTTTTTATTCGCGAGATATTGTGTAAAATCTACTTTTTTGGAGGTTATTTGGTTAAGAAAAAAGAACGGCTGAACCGATTTTGAAAAAATTTCTTTCAGATCATATTTACGTTAATACGCGTCGATTGGCACCCTAACGTAGTCGATATCATTTTTAGTTCTCGAGATTTCGTCTTTGAAAGAAATGTACACATACGTACGTACGTACGTACGTACGTACACACACACACACACACACACACACACAGACATCTTTCTAAAAGTAGTGTAAAAATAGTGTAGTGACCTTGAAACATAAAAATTTTTTTTCCTTTTTGATTTCGATTTTCGGACCCATTACAATAACTTCCAGTGGGAAGTTAAAAATAAAAATAATATAAGACTCGTTTATGATTTTAAATGCTGCGCCAAATTAAAAAATGTTTGAAACCTACCCTATAAAATAATCAAGGTGATCCGTTTCAGGATTTGTAAAGTGTTCCGTCAAAGGAACAGTTTGGGAAACGCTGAATTAGATTATCAATTTATTATCAAAAAAAAAAAAAATGAATTGGTTCAAGAGTTAAGACCCAATCTACCTAAATAAAATATAGATTAATACCATATGTTCTTTGCCTGTGCATAATATGTTTGATTAATCTGAAGATTCTTTTGAAGCCATTTTGATTCCTAAATTGGCTGCAGGATTTTAATAAGTGTGTTCAACATTTACTATTAAGCCTATAATTTAAGCCTATAATTATTAATGTTTGTGTGAACTGAAACTGTGTCGGTATCCCTGGATGTTCAACTACATACAAAAGTGGGCGTAGCTCGCTGAATTCAGCAAAATATAATTTTCCATCAGAATGCCATAAAAGATCTAAAAAATTTTCAAAAAAAAATATCAAAGGTAAAAGGACCCGCATTTTCGTTTTTCATTTAATTTAGGAGCTAGGGACGTACGAGTTACGACATGTTTTGGGTTATACAGTTCCTAAACCAGTAAAGATATAAACATAACCATTGTGATTAACTAAGAATGAATGAATTGTAGATTATAGACGCTCGACAACAGAGGTCATCAGCGTCGTGATTAATTAAAGAGAAGTGTCGATATTAACAAGTGTCGTGAGGACAGTGTGGTCTAGTGGTTAGCGTACCGATCTCTAGATCAGACTGTCGTGGGTTTGAATTCCGCCTCCGCTTATGGATGTTTTGTGATGTCATTTAGTTTTAAGAAAGTTGTTATTCAATGTAATTAAAAGACGCTAATGACCTGAGATGTTGACGCGTCTATAATCTACAATAAATAAAATAAATAAACAAGTGTCGATATTTATCTATCTATCTATCTATCTATTTTTATTCGTGTTTTACATTTTAAGGAAAATGTATGCGCTATACATAATAGAAGTCCTGTTATTTATAATTGATTAATTTGATTAATTGGCAGTAGAAAATTAATCCACATCGAAGAAAAAAGTTGAATCATTTGTCACTTTATTTCATAATGAACGAATCGAAAATCGAACTGATTCAAGTCGCACATTCAAATGTTAATATCCAATATATATCATTATAGACAAGTTCAATAAGTATTCTTATTATATATAAGCGTGGGATTTCTAATCTCTATACTCGAGCCCTGCATTTCAATACATCTTATTTAATGACACCCTGTATAACAATATAACCTATAACAATATAAGAACCGCTACATTGACAGTGTGATATGAAGTATTAGCTGCAAGCTTTATAAAATAAATCGTTCTATATAGATTATAAACGCATTTGCATACTAGTAGCTGTATAGCAGCAGTATAGTGCCTTTTAATATATCATTATTATATTGAACGATATAGACCGTGGGTTGAAGCTTTATGAGAATGTATGTATATTGTACACATACCACAACGATAAATTAACCCTGCTGTAGGCGCGTGGATCACAACAATGAATCAGTTGTCGATTTTTTGTCACATTGACCCAGCACTGTTAATACCAATTTTGCCATATCCACTACAAAATAGGTACTTTCGATGCATGTTTACCGGCCTGTAATGGGTCATTTAACTGGCAGGCGTGCGGAAAGTGTTTTATTTACCGCCCCCCCCCCCCTTAACAGCAACCACCCTACTCGCTTGTACTACGTCCCTAGATTTCTATGTCTATGGTTGGTACATAATACATTAATACATACCTATATTGCATATGCGGTTATTATGACTACTGGTTTTATATTATGCGTGGCAATGTGGCGTATCCCACCGTTAAAGTCACCAAGCGTTAATGATTTACGTTCTGTTGGACCTTGCAAAGGTCGCTCGTCTATTTGTTTATTATTTTTTACAGTAGATCTTCATTAAACTATTTTAGTAATTAAAAAATAAGTATAATCTGTAAGTATATTCACCTTTTTAGGGTTCAGTACTTCAAAAGGAAAAACGGAACAATTGTGTTTGTCCGTCCGTCCGTAATGTTTTTACTTTTTACCCGACTGCGCCAGAAGGAGGGTAATGTTTTTCGAGTGTATGTATGTATATTTCTTTATCACGCTCTGTAGTCTAAACGGCTTGACGGATTTTGAAAAATGAGGTGTCATTAGATTCGTTTGAATCCCCAGAGTGACATAGGGTATATATAACGTCACGGAAAATTCAATATGGCGGACGCTAGACGCCATTTTGTCAGAATGCAAAAGTAATTTTCCTTCTAAATACATTAATGTAGGTACCAAAATCAAAACAAAAGAAAGGTTTCGTTGACATTTCAAATAGGGTACATGACGTCACGGAAAATTCAATATGGCGGGCGCTAAACGCCATTTTGTCAGTACGCAAAAAATCGGTAAAACCTTGTGTGTGGGGCATCATATGAAAAGGCTTGATGAGTAGAATCAACTAAACGGAAGGAAATAAAAAATTTATTAAAAAAACAAAAAACCCGACTGCGTAAAAATCGAACATAAAAGATGGAAATAATTGTCAAATGATAACATGCAGTCGGAGGTTTTCTGTTCAATTTGTTACTACTATGCCTCCGACCGCATGTTATCATTTAATCTTGTTTCCATCTTTTATGTTCGATTTATACGCAGTCGGGTTTTTTGTTTTTTTAATAAATTTTTTATTACAGTTGAATTTCTCTGGACTAAATAAAGGAATCAAGCTGAAATTTGACATAATTATAAAGCTTACTAACCCGCATATATTTTAATAGTCAAAACATAAAAAAACATTTCCCCATAATTTTAGGGCGGGGGGGGGGCAAAATTTTACACCCAATTTTTTTTTGTATTCGGAATTGGTACCTACCCTACACGACTGAAAACCATTTTTTTTGGGTGTCAAACTTTGCCCCTCTTCCAAATTTACCGGAAAATATTTTTAGGTTCTAATTCTAACTATTGAAATATATACGGGTTAGTAAGCTTTATAATCTATGCCAAATTTCGATTTGATATACCTTTTATAGTCCAGATAAATTCGACTGTAACAGACAGATGCAGGGTTCCGTTTTTTACTTTTGAGGTACGAAACCCTAAAAATAGTGTATATTTTAATAACACATGGGAACAAATCATAGATGAATGGAGTTTTCGAGTGCAGAAAGTTCACATCTGGTTCTACTGTATTTGTACTGGAATATAATTAGAATATCTATGAAATGCGACATACGGTGGAGTTAACAGATTTATAGATGCATGTACAAAAGAATATTTTAATGTTCTCATATTATTATATACTTACACCAACCGATAGACCAGCCTTTAAAATTATTATTATTATACGGTTTGCAATTTTTGTATTTATGTTCAAATAAATTGTAATCAAATATCAGAATAAATAATCCACGTGGCCTGAATACGTAATTAAATTATTATTACCATGATATGAAAGTACAAAAAACGGCAGTAGTAAAGAAAATTATTCACTGTTTATTTTCAATTTTTTACAGTAAAGTGATAATTGGAAAATTGCGGCATTAGAAGTAATATTGAAGTTTACAGCACAGGAAATCATAAATTATAAAATTGCATTCAACAACATAAAAATACAACAAACTGTTGTAATAAAGAAAATTTAATAAAGCGAACCAGAAGGCACTATATAATATTATATGTGTGACCATAAGACAAAACGGATTATGTTAATTTAATCATAGATATAATTTAATAATTTAGTATTACATCTTTTTCTATATAGCGCTACCAAATATTTTCCTTGAAACGCCGAGTCGAACGAAATTCGGTCATCAACGTATATTTTAAATGTATCTAAATAAACTTCCGAGGAGATGTCACATTTTATGTTAGTTTGCTGCGATTTAAAATGTACAGTCACGGACTTAAAAAAGTTTACACCTGTATTATCTAATTACCGTTTTTTTTTAATATTTGCATATTGTAATTTGGATTTTGATAGTAGTGTATCAATTACTAAGGTTACATACTAAAAATTCAATAAAAAATTATTTTCAAAACACCTCATTTGTTTATTATACAATCCAAATTACTCAATATTATTCAATTAAAACATAAAAAGATTTGACTAGCAAATTCCTTCCTCCAATTTTGCAATGATTCTTCTTTTTTGTTTATCGTTTTAATAATTTCTAGATATTTAAACAACAATTATTTCTTTCAATTTTTGACATTTACATTTACCTATTAAAAACTAAATTTGTTGCTAAGTTATTGACTTTTTGTGAACTCACACTGAAAAACTCAAGTGTAAACTTTATTAAGTCCACGACTGTACGTTGGTGAATCAATTTCGTTTGACACGTCGTTCGCGCAATCATGTAATTTTTATTTATTAATTAGAGAATGAAAAAATATAACAAAAATATAACAAAGTATAAAAAAAGAAGAGAAAAAATATAAATAAAACAAAATCGCGTGCAACAACTGCTAATATTAGCACAAAAAAAGAAACAGAAAAAAAAAATGTAATTGTATTTTGTTTAAAAATCGGCTTACAACTATCTCACATTTTAGTTCTAATAATTGTTCTAAAATACACATATGGAATTGGTCCGCGATCCACTATTTCAAAGCCACTGTATTAATGAAGATTTATATAACTTGATTCCAGCGGTAGCTTTGAAAACTGAAAGAAACAAAAACTCAGTAGTCACTATATTTTTAAAATGTCATTTAAATATTTTAGTACACAATTTCTTCACGGGTAATGAAATCAATTTAGTTAAAATGAAACAATATGTTGAAAGATTTCACAGTTGGTTCATCATATTAAATAAAATATCAGATTTCCCTAAAAAAATCTAATATTATGATCATGAATATTATGAAGTATTAGAAATACCTTGTATTATGTCCGTCTTGTGACTTCTTGTGAATTAACACTACGCGTTTCAGCAACGAGTTGCCATCTTCAGGTGTGATTAATTATTTTTAAAAAACACACATTGAGTATTCGTAACACTATATAATATTATGATGCTAAGCACTGTGTATTATGTCGTGGTTTGTGAAGTACTGATTTAAATTTCGAGATTTATTATTTATATAGTAGGTAAATGAAATGGAAATGCGAGTGTGTTTGTGCAGTGTAGACGATTACTGAGTATTGGGTGTTTGCGTGTTGTTAATTATTGTATCGTATATTATGTTCGATTTTAGTGTTAGTTTGTCATTAAGAATGTTGGTATTGTGAAATTTTGTGGCTTCATATATTTCATATTCTTCCAGGGTGTCAATGTGTTTACCTTATATAAGTATTCATATAGTGACTTGGAAACACTCTAAAAATGTATCATTATGATCATGAATTCTCGTCTTCAATAAAATAATAATCTGGTTAACACATTCACTGCTACGTGACAGTTGAAGCTTCAAAGTTACGCTTGTTTCATATTTTAGAATTGATTATTTTTTTTGAGCACGTACACATTTTTAATTAAAAAATACCTATTTAAGTATCCGGTTGGCTACTTGTAATTATTGATATTTCTACGTATGTCTGTATTGCATGCTTGAAGTTAATTATTGTTTGACGTTAACGCGTGTTGCTACCTGATAGTGAAAGATGGACATTATAATATACAACATGGCCATTTCTGAAGATGAACATTTCTGAAGATGAGTAGACTGTCATGGCGGATGTGATAAATTTAATTGAACACCTTTTTCCATTCTTTCCTGTCATTTGCTTTCCCTGGCCAGTTCTGTATTCTAAGTCTTCTTATATCTTCCTGTACAGCTTCCCACTTCTTTTTTGGTTTTCCTCTTCTTCTGTTTCCTCCTTCTCCGCCTGAGAGCACCTTTTTTGCATGTCTATGTTTTGTCATTCTGTACACATGTCCTAACCACCTTGCTCTTTGCGCTTTCAATATTCGCATGGTACTTGGATACTCGTAAGGTTCTGTTACTTTCCTATTTGTCCTGCGTCATTTTCTATCAGCACCTTTGAAAAAGTCTGAGGAATTACGGAGGAACACATAACCCTTCTTTTTGGTTCCGTTTTAGTCGGGTAAGAATACGCATGGATCTATAATACTTATATTATGTTTTTTCTTCGCTGAGAATTTATTTTAACTGATAATATATGATTTTAATAAAAATCGTTTAGTTTTTTTTTTAATTTTAAAGATATATCACAAAAAAGCATAGTTACTTATGCATAAATAAATTGTTAAAAATCACTAAAAATCACCGTAAATCATAACGTACCTACTTTCAATGATTCTTTTCCGAACCGAATTTCATAAAATTGTTTGAACTTAATGTTGTGTTTTGTCAACAAATGAGCTCTGCAATAATACTAAATGGTACCACAGTTCGTTAAAAACAAATAATGTAATAA
Organism: Mongoloraphidia duomilia; assembly: GCA_039654895.1. Classification (NCBI taxonomy): domain Eukaryota; kingdom Metazoa; phylum Arthropoda; class Insecta; order Raphidioptera; family Raphidiidae; genus Mongoloraphidia; species Mongoloraphidia duomilia. Next base: position 10,110,097 of record CM077517.1, on the reverse strand, counting down.
ATATAATATTGATTGATATTAATATTGATTAGTTGTCGAGCATCTATAATCTACAATCTTTCTCTTTCTCTAAAATGTTCATACATTTATGATGACATATTTTATTAATATAGGAGTTTCCGTTCTATACATGCATTGAAGTCACTATATAATATATCTACTTATTTACAAGGTAATGCAATTTCTTTCATGAGACTATTAATTGCTATAAAAAATCTTTCAAATGGTCTCAAAATAGCTTACATTTGTGCAATTAAAAATTTTTTTAACTGAATAGCATAGAATGAGCAGCATTGATGATAGTAAGTATTAATAAAACTATTATATGAACATGTGTAATTTTAGATTTGTGACGGTGATAACTTTAAACATTTAAAAATACAGTACGCTGCAGCGCGGCGTTGCATTATTTTATGTACGACATATAAATAATCACAAACAAGCACCCACATCTGAACTATACAATGCGCAGCATGCTAGATTTTAATATATTATTAACTAAACATTATTATTCTTTACAAATATTCTATATGGATAATTTGTAATGAGGGTTTGCATTACACAGGGCTTACAATTCTTATTAATTCCCAAATAAGTAGTTATAAAATTTAGCAGTCAGGTTCGCTTCTTGACATTTGTATCAAAAAAGTTTACAACAAGCCGTGAGGTGGGTCGTTTATTAGGACTAAAGTGCGACTCTTGAGGTCCACACGATGAACTTCCCAGTTTGATAAATATTTAATAACAATAATTAAATTAGATATTACACAGAAAAGTAATCATTTTAATCATTAAAACATAATTATTATTTATTTTTAACAATAATTAAAGAAAAAAAAACGGCTGAACCGATTTTTATAAAATTTATGTCGGATCAAAATGACGTTAACACGCCTCGATTGACACCCTTACGAAGTCGATATAATTTTTCATTCGCGAGATATTGTGTAAAATCTACACAATTAAATACAGTTTCTCGATGTCAAATTAATTTGTAATTAAGTAGTGACTCTGTGTTAATTTGAAGATGCCAAGAACCATTTATGACTAATGTCAAGAATAGATAATTGGTAAATGATAAAATCAATCGATTTAAAACCCCTTATATCCACACCATATTATTCACATAACAATTAGAGGTGAAAATAATAAATATCTCAGACAGCTATGCTGCCATGATTTTTGAGCTATATCTAAGAAAAAATCAAATGACCACTGTCGGGATTCGAACCCGAAATATTTCGGGTTCGAATCCCGACAGTGGTCATTTGATTTTTTCTTAGATACAGCTCAAAAATCATGGCAGCATGTAGCTGTCTGAGATATTTATTATTTTCACCTCTAATTGTTATGTGAATAATATGGTGTGGATATAAGGGGTTTTAAATCGATTGATTTTATCGTTTACCAATTAATTACTGTCCACAGAAACTCAAAACGTTGTTTATCTATAGGTCAAGAATAGATGTTTAATTAAATGTTAGATATTGTCAAAAAGTATGTACTTATGTCTACATAAATTCTAAATAAAATGTAAACTACATTTAGAAACGAATAATTAAATATACATAAAAACTTAATTTACCAAAAATTGGACAAAAGGCACACTGTTTTGTGATCACAGATTCTTAAAATTACTATAATGCTATAAGAGAGAACGTATCGAATGCAGTCGCCTTTTAAAAAAAACTATTTTTGGTTTAATTAATAAAACATAATAGTATGTTTGCTCACTGTGGTTATTCCTTTTAAAACTAAACATGACGAGGCAAATGCATCGAAAGCCCTGTATGCAATTAGCTACTGCATTTTCAATTACCGCAAACCGTTGTCGTATAGTGAATTTACTCAATTTGTCCACTAGCTATTTGCAGTTCTTCAGTTGATAGGTTTTGAATCAAAACGAACTGCTGTGAACATACAAACTCAGATTTATAATTAATAATGCATTTCGAACGATCGCATTGCATAACGGGTCTATACAGGGTGTAACAAAAACGTATAGGTATTTAGATTTATAACGTGCATTCATAAAGGAAAATGTTCTTAACAAAAAAGCTAAAAAGGATAAAAACGTGTAACAATGTACTTTAAATTACACCGGTGTTAAGGTTAATTAAATTTTAATTAAATAAGATTAAATGTTAATTTTAAACAAAAAATATGATATTTTTGGAATAGCGAACTATTTTTTAGTGTATTTGCCATAATATGGCACATACACTATTGGCGTCGGTCGGATGGCGGGACCTAGGGGTCGGACCAAAATTTCTCGACGTTTCATAGCCTCCTGAACAATTTGGCACCATTTTTGAAAATGTTTATAATATATATATATGTATGTATATATTTATATATATATATATTTATTTATATCTATATTTATATATATATGTGTGTACACGATAACTCTCGACAGACTTAATCGATTGAAACGAAATTTGGTACACACATTGGAACCCATCACCGTAAGAAGCCTATTTAAAATGGGCCCGATCGGACCATTTTCAGGGTTGTATTTAGGGGTTCCAAAAAGTTTTTGGGCCCAAAAATACCGAAAAATTTGTCAGAATCGTTTCAAAATTGAAATTTAACTCTTTAGTAAAGATTAAAACGTGCTGCTAAAATTTTAATAAAATCGGTCCGACAGGACCGGACTTTCAAATTTTATGAAAACACTAGTTTGTTGATACGGATTTACTTATGGAAGGGTGCATTTAATGTGGTACAGAGGTTGCATTGATAATAATATTGAAATTAAGAAAAAAATATTATTTTAAGGGATGTATTAAGGGGTTAAATTTTTTATTTTGTCCAAAAACAAACTTAAGTTCACGTATTAAAGCCACAAGGCCTGTATTAGCAAATACACTATATTGTCGGCAGGGTTTGGCTCTGCGACCCGAGTTTTTTTTAATATTTAAATTTCAAATTAGTTGGTACTGTTGGTAGTATAGGTATATTTTTATTTTATTTATTGTAGATTATATTTATTTATTTATTTATTGTAAATTATAGACGCGTCGACAACTGAGGTAATTAGCGTCTTGTTCACATCAAATAACAACTCACTTGAAACTAAATAACATCACAAAACATCCATGAGCGGAGGCGGGATTCGAACCCACGACAGTGTGATCCAAAGGCCGCTACGCTAACCGTTACACCACTCTGTCCTCTTGTAGATTATAGACGCGTCGACAACTTAGGTTATTAGCGTCTTAAATTACATTAAATAACAACTAACTTAAAACTTAATAACATCACAAAACATCCATGAGCGCAGCTGGGATTCAAACCCACGACAGTCTAGTCTGGAGGCTGGTACCAATTACGCTATCCACTAGGCTACACTGCCCTCTAGTATAGGTATAGTATACCTACTATTTATCCAGTTTAAAAAAAGAATAATTAAATACCTATTTGATTTTTCAGTTTCTAGTTGTGATATACCTATTCATATATAGATAATGTAAATTATAGACGTTCGTCAACAGAGATCATAAGCGTCTGATAGTATCTATTCAATCCTGCAACTGTTGTAATTGAAAATCTATAAGAAACCGTATTTTTTGAGTTATGCTGACAGGCAGTTTTTAATCGCGCGATTACTCAGTCGGCCGATTGACGGTCAGCGCACACAGATTCAACTAAATGATTCACAAACAATCAGCCGATCATTAGCAGTTGTTGATAATTCATGGAGCTAAACAGTCGGTCGACTAAAATTTGAGGGTCTTATGTTTTTAAAACTTTTCCATTTTTCTTCATGATTATTGTTCGACTTAGCGAGTGAAATGTATGTACAGACGATTAGTTTAAAGTTTTTGCAGGGAATCATATCAGTATTGATTTGATACAGTTTTTTCAAGTTTTGATGTTTGTGAATCGATTCATTTTGAAATGAATCATTAACTGGTAACACAGTATTTTGAGGTAATTGTTAAATATAAATTATTCCAGGCAAGTTCTATAACTTAACTACCGTGCACCATAACCAATATCTGCCGCTTGCATATGGCGATTTCTTGACCGTTGTAGGTTAAGGTTGTGTCTTCAACTTAAAACATGCTTTTTATTTTAAGAGCGAAACATTTCTTCAGAATTCGTCGCTATTTCTATCTATTATTTTATTTTAATAAATTATTTGCATGCAAATTAAAAATTAGTTTTTAATCAGGCCAACTTCTAACTTCTAATAAGTACAAGCACCCACTTTTTTAAAATTCAGTTTATTTCTATTTTGCAAAAAACACCAATATTCAAATTGATCGATTACCCACTCTACTTGGGGCTTTATAGTTTCAGAGCCTCTATCGCCAGAATTGGGAACCCTTATTTTCCCCACTATAGACAACGACGAATGCATGGAGATTAATGTCATTTCTCTCTATTCTCCATAAACAGGAGAGTGAAAATGTAAAAGTTGGGGATTCCAGACGCGACCGAATCTTCATACATCATTCTGGACAACTGAGTTTTTACTTCCCACCCTACTATGGTAGGGAAGTAATGGATTTAGTCCGAAAAAAATATTTCAAGATTTTAACAGATTTTCACGTTTTGAGACCCTAGCAATCGTTTAAGATCATTTTCTGACTGATGTCTGTATGTGTGTGTGTGTGTATGTGGTCAATTTTTCGCCTTCGATATCGTAAAAACGGAACAACAACGGCCATGCCGATTGTTCTATTGTGCTTATCAGCCTTTAACTTAGATGTGATTAGATTTTGAGTCAAATCGGTTCAGTGGATCCTGAGATATTAAAAAAAACGTTCTCATTGCCACGTATTAACATATGGTAAAAAAAATATAAATGCATTCTAGATGTTATAATATGAAAAAATGTAAATATTTTTTTCTCTAAAATGTACAGTTTTCGAGAAAAAAAATATTTTATTAAAAAAAGAAAATTGTACGTAAATCAAGGTAACCATGATTTTTGCTATATTAAGCTAGCCATCAGTAGATCACTAAACAAAAAAGAGGGCCATGCTTTTTTTCAAAGAATAAAAAAAGATTGTTTATTTTTTGCAAATATTACTAGGTGGGAAGTATAGGACTGGTCATCAGTCGAATTTTTTTGATATGACACAGTCTTGTATGGACATTTCTACGTGTATCTGTGTGTATTCACAACAGCGTCCGCGCCAAACAACAGCAACCGGCCGCATCGCATATAGCCGCGTCGTCGTCGAACGCCAGCCAAACAGCCAACCTACCTACCTAAGAATCTCTGACATGATATTTATTCTGACCAAACTCATTATTATATCGAACGAATAAGAGCAGTACACCTCTACATCGTGTAATTAGCTGGTGGACAGTAGTTCGATGCCAGACGATATGATGACCATGTACCCGATTGGCAGGACTGTAATCAGATTGATTTGATATGGTTAAATAAACTCTGATAGATACACATATAGTGGGTGATTTGTCAAACGGTTTACTAATTACCCGACTGTGCCAGAAGGAGGGTAAGGTTTTTCGAGTGTATGTATGTATCTATGTATGTATATTTCTTTATCACGTTCTGTAGCCTAAACGGCTTGACGGATTTTGAAAAATGAGGTGTCATTAGATTCATCTGAATCCCCAGAGTGACATAGGGTATATGACGTCACGTAAAATTCAATATGGCGGACGCTAGACGCCATTTTGTCAGAATGCAAAAGTAATTTTCCTTCTAAATACATTGATATAGGTACCAAAATCAAAACAAAAGAAAGGTTTCGTTGACATTTCAAATAGGGTACATGACGTCACGGAAAATTCAATATGGCGAGCGCTAGACGCCATTTTGTCAGTATGCAAAACCTTGTGTGTGGAGCTGACACACACACTTTTTTTTAAATATTATCGGTTACATAATGCATGCTCTTAGTTTTCTACGAAATTATTTGATGAGTCCGGTCCAGATCGAAGCAGGCCATTTCCAAGCGCGGCGGCGCGGCGGTGGTGTTAGCCGAGGGCGATCGAAAGAATTCTATAGTTGTAGAACACGGAATGGCGTTATATCGAATGGACTGGACTATATTACTACAACCGTACGCCGCTAGACGTAATCACATACTGCCATTGAAAACCACTCCGGGCGCAACGGCTACCGTTCTGGCAGCCAATTAATGCTTGTGTCGGCTCGTCAAATCGGGGCACATTAAACATAACCTCTTCAGAATTTATACACAGTGGGCGCATATAGTCGTCTGTCGCTTTTATATTTCCAAGCGACATTTTATTAGGAATGCAACGATATAGGTAACAATATTATTGGAAATATCGACTACAGCGCCCTAAAAATCGATAATTTATCGATATTTTTGTTCGACATATCGATATTCTGAATAAATTTGATGAAACTGTAAACAGATTTTCATTATCGAAACAAAATATTTATACCCTTTAATTTCTTATTTTCACAATTTTTAGTCGATATATCGATATTCCATCACTTCTGAAATACAGGTTCTTCAATTTCTACATCGATACTAAAAATTGCTGCATCCCCACATTTATCATCCAATCTTGTACTATTTCAACATTCAATTGTTTTCTCGTGTCCTCACTTCACTATTTCCTAGGTCTTGTTTTCCGTTTCGATTCTACAGGTAATCATCATCAACATTCGATCTTTATACATAGCTTGAACTTTCTCCGATCTCTTCGATTTCTTGTAAGTCCATGGAAGACTTACAAGAAATCTAAGATACACGAGGAAAACTAATCACGTTCATCTTGGATTTTTCTGTTCATCTTGACGTCTTGAATCTACGAAGTTATTAATATGTTAAGAACATCTATTCTTATCTTATCAATTCATTTTTAAACATTCTCTCAATTTGCTTTATTACATCTTCTTTATTCAAAATTCACTCGATGATGCTCCGTTTAATTTTATTTAGCCAATCATATTTATATTTAATCATAAAATCAATAATATGCTTATGATTAGAGAAGGAGGCAGGAATATCCACAAATTATTTGACAAACAATTCACCTACTTGATACTTGTTGGTAAATGTGTCTTGATTAGTACAGATTTGAATTTATTTATTTATTGTAGATTATATACGCGTCGACATCTAAGGTCATTAGCGTCTTTCAACTACACTAAATAACAACTAACTTAAAATTAAATAACATCACAAAACATCCATGAGCGCAGGTGGGATTCGAACCCACGGCAGTCCAGTCTAGAGGTTGCGGCGCCAAGCATGCTAACCACTAGGCTATACTGCCCCCTACAGATTTGAAATTTTAGCCTCTTTTTCATTGCTCATCCTTACTTAACACATCGATTGAAGCGGTGCGAACAACACGTTACACGACGATCGAAATTTATTTCACTGAATCTATGTATTGCGATGATTAGAATCACAGGAATTGTATCTAACCTAATCTGAACAGTCATATAAATGGGCCAAATAACACAAAAATAACATTAACTCTCATATTTACTTTTCTTTTTTAAATAATAATTCCGAATTATTACGTATTTATCTGTTATATTAATGCGGTATTTAACTAAATTTGATAGCGACAAAAAAACTCAATTAAAAGTCTAGTTAAATTTTATACACTTAGTTATAATAATTATAAAAAAGTTTGTTTAAGTACTCTGCAATTAGATGTGTTCATTCTTGTGCAAGTAATTAGACAATAATGGATGAGAAAATTAAAACAAATTTAAATATAAAACATCACATACATATCTTGGTGCTATGATCATAGCTAGCTTATGCTTTATACTATAATTTTGTTATGAGGTTTTTATTTCAAATGATGACATTACAAGATACAATATGAGAATTCAAATTCATAAACATAATTATTGTACTAGATTGTCGGGATATGATGTGCAGATTTTTAAATTGATATCAGACTAAACAATATTCTCCACATATGCTCATGTGAAAATTATGTTGAAAATAGTTGTAATTTTCACAAATATTTATCAATTAACAAAATCTTATTTACACGTGTTTTAAATTATGGGAAAACATTTTACCGTACAAAAAACAATACAGTTTAAGTTGCATTATTTAATAACGTATAAAAAATTAATAAAAAAATTGGGTATGTTAGTTGTTTCACATACGTCTTGTTAAAAAATTGACATTCTAATGACATTAAGTTGAATCAAAACGTTTTCAATTTTCTGTTACATAGTACTGTATTGTAAATCATTATACATAATATTATAATAGTACGTGTAACCCAGCGATGTAGCTTAGTGGTACAGCACTAGACTCGCATAGGGAAGGTACTGGGTTCGAATCCCGATGGGGGAAGATGTGGCTAGAACTTTTTCCTACTGCCTCAAGTCGAGAAACGGTAATTCCTGTACTGGCCATCTTGTTTGAGGTTTTCCATGATTTCCCTCAATAATTCCAGATGAATATCGAGATGGTTCCTTATTCAAGGCCATGGCCGATTACCTGTCAAACTCCTATGCTCCCAAATTGCCTACCTTATCCTAATTTCCTATAATTCCTCCATTAGCACATTGCTATTAATAAAAAAAAGTTGAAGTTTAAAAAATGTAGAAAACAACGGGAAGTGGTAAAATGATTGCTATTAATAAAAAAAAGTTGAAGTTTAAAAAATGTAGAAAACAACGGGAAGTGGTAAAATGGAAAATAGTAATGGTGCGAATGGCGTCTGTTATGACATAATGTCGAGAAACGGACGTTAAACGCATTAATTATTATTATTATTATTATAATAGTACGTGTAAAATAAATGTATGTTGAAATGTTTTTCCTGTGCCTATGTAAATTATTTATTTATAGTATATTGTCTTGACATATTATTAATTTGTCTGATTATTCAGAGCTGAGATCTACCCTTGAATAAATCTTAGCAATAATGAGAGACGTTTTAACAAGTACAATTTATATATTTTAACAAGCCATGCTTGAAAGGATTATGGACAATTTCGCCACCCGTCTATAAGAATGTTTCAACATCGCAGTTGATTATTTTTTTCTTATGTTTCGTTATGTATTCTCAAATGGAAATGTATGAAAACAATAAATTTTGAAATTGGTTAGAAAATAAATGCGTGAGCGTCTTTTCAAAAACATCAACCTCCTTGCCGGAACTTGTATTAAGGCCTCTTCCTTTGGCTCTTATAAGAAACTACAGACAAAGTTTTCCCTATTTGTAAATGGGAAATATGGGCATCCAGGAGGTTGAGGCCTTCAACGTCTACCGGAAACACCATGCATGAAATAATAATGCAAAAATATTATGCGGGAATACAGCCCAAAACAAACAATATTTTTTAACCAACTTAGATTTAAAATCCAGTTGCCTTCACAGCTTAAGAAAAAAACAATGTAAAGATGTATTAAAGGGTAGCCACTAAAAAAATGATCGTTTCTAGTCTTCCCCTTTTGACCCTTACCTACTGGTTTCAACCGTGATGAGACTGCGGTATGCTAGATTACATAGATTGATTACTAAGAATAATTAACCAGTAGAAGGTTCCGTCAAAGTTAACGTTTTATCAAAAGTGCCGTATAGGAAGTACTCCCTGGAAAATCTACATTCCACTTTCAAATACGAGGTGTGCATTGAATTGACTTGATATTTTCTAAAAGTACCGACTATTCGTGTCGTTCCGAGTCGAATCAAGCTGATTCAATGCGCGTTCTGCTTTAATTCTTTACTAATGAATAAAAATTGTAAGTTATAAAACGTTTTAGTCGTTTATGAAAAATTGGAAACTATATTTACAAAAATAGAGAGTTTTGCTAAACCGCCCGCCATAACTATTCATAACATTGTTGTTGCAGAGCCTTGACGTTTTATTTATTGTAAATTATAGACACGTCGACAACTTAGGTCATTACACTGTCTTGATTACATTAAATAACAACTCACTTAAAACTAAATTACATCACAAAACATCCATGAGCGGAGGCGGGAATCGAACCCACGACAGTCTGATCCAGAGGCCACAACGCTAACCACTGGACCACACTGTCCTCGCCTTGGTATTTTAATTTAGTAAACTTCTAATGGCAATTATTTTAGCAATATGAATGTGCATAGTGGATAAAGTTATGGTGTAAACTGTACATTGGTATGTTATAGAAGGATAATAATTAGAGCAGTGTCGGCTGATACATGGTAGATCGCGCCGGTATTGCAGATGCCATTCAGTGATAAGATCGGCTGCGAGCCGGTACGGCTGTGCTGTGGAGTAGAGCACTTACCGTTCGTCGGTACAACAGAAGCCAACTTCTGCAGAATGCCACCACCTAATCACAGGTTGCTGTGATCACGCAGATTGCGTTGTCTTGACTTCACAGTAGCACAACACATATTATTGTAAATCGAATTGTGCATTCAAAGTCACTGATTTCCTCAATAAACATTTTCTGTTTTCACAAAATACATCATGCATCATTTCTACAATACCAAAAGATAAATTTGACACAGGTACCAAAGATATCCAAAACTTTTATCCAGAACCATGATTTTCCCCCCAAAAGTAGACAAAGCTTTTTCCAAACAATTAAAAAAATTATCAGCTGGGAAAACAGTTTAGCAAAAAACTGAATATCTGGTTTATAAGTCGTTACAAAAAAATATCCTTTAGGAATCCTACTTCTATATATGGGAATTATATAGAATACCATAGGAATTATCTAATATTTTGTTATTAGCACTTGTAAAATGCAAGCACACAAATAAGCTTTTAAAACACATGTAGCAGAACACTGCTAGGTGTTATACATTTTTATTGAAGTTAACTATAATGTTACTGGTACAAATGAAATTAAAACGAGTTTACAAAACACTATGACTAAAAATGCTTTACGAGAATATAAAAACAATTAATACATTCCAAGTCTTCATGGTTTCCGGGCTTGTAGGCCGTGGTCCGGTGGTATTTCTACCTGACGTTTCGTCTACAACTGCGGTAGACATTCTCAAAGGCGATGTGGCAGCGGTCGAAGTGTCCTCCTTGGCGGCTCACAGGTCAGCTCTCAATCTCAGTAAAACCTGGACACCAGCACTCCGACATACAAAACCAATGACCAATCGTACAAGGACGCACCACTACACACTGCGCAGTTGACAGATTTACAGAGAGACGGACTACGACCGAACAGAGAACACATTGGTACTAGACATAAAAGAAGGGAGGACACCAGTCACTGACATACTAACCTGTGAGCCGCCAAGGAGGACACTTCGACCGCTGCCACATCGCCTTTGAGAATGTCTACCGCAGTTGTAGGCGAAACGTCAGGTAGAAATACCACCGGACCACGGCCTACAAGCCCGGAAACCATGAAGACTTGGAATAATGCCGGCCGTGAAAAAAACTTTTTATTTTACCTACACATTTTTTTGCAATTACAAACATAATTCTGATTATTTTGCTTGAAAGAAATAAATTGCAAAGCCAGTTTTACAAACAACAACAACTAAATAATGGCTTGTTTTTACATATTTGACAAGAAAATTATAGACGTTTTGACTTAACTTCGCCCGTCACAAATTTAAAAATAGTAATTAATGCTTGTTGCATAATAATAATGTATAGTTTGAAGTCGAACAAAGTATTGACCAAATGTGTTCTGGGGTTAAATTAAATTAACTGGTAGCTATACCTAAATAAAATCTTGCTTTTCAATAAAAAAATGTGTTTTTAAATTTTATTTTAAGGTCACAATGCCAGGGTGACCCGGGCCTAGTTCCATTAAAATTTTTAATAATAAATCGAAAATACCCAGTTGACACTCGCAATTTCCCCAATTAGAATCTTTCAATATGGGGGTTTGTAATAGATGGAAACACCATATAGAATAGAATGTCTATACGAGTCCAAAAATGTGGGTAGGTACTACCAATTATTTAAAAATAATTGATCAGATATATTTTATTGTCTAAAAGCGAAGATAATTTCTTTTTAATATGTTACAGTGGGGATATTTTTCGTCCTTTAAAAATATAAGTAACATCATTCAAACAATTTAATGATTTTGAACTACGTGTGTTGTTTTTACGATGCCCTTGCGGTGTAAAACAATGGAGGGACGTAGCAACGACATAAGAAATGTGTATTACGGTAAATAAAAAATCTTACCTTATTAGATAATTCGGCGTTTCGGGATCCGCTGCTGAGTCTGGAAATTCTGTTGATTCTTCCGTCTTCACTGTCGCAGACTGCAAAAAGCCTGTGACAAGATGAACAAAACGTTAAGAAAAAACAACAAAATTTCTCAGACTTTTCAGGGAATCCAAAAACAAACAAACGATAACTTTGAAATTTCATTCATGTTAACGTTTCTTTAAGAAAATTTGAGTAAATGATAATGAATTAAAAATTCCAGTTTTGTATTTGAATAAATTGGGACATTCATAATTGTTTTTTGAATAGTAAGAATTTTAAAAATTTGGAAATATTAAAGGGCGACTGGGCGGTATCCATTTATACTTTAAATCGTGCCTCATTGAGCTTCCCTTCACTGAACAACAAAATTGTGCTTCTAATAGCGTACTTGTCTTTTGACGGCATAAATGAATATAATTACATTTACATGCTGGGTTTATCGTATACAATTTTATTTTTTAATCACCGCTGTTCAATGACAGTTGCTATGGTAACGATCAACAATTTGCCAATATGAAAACGCAGCAACCAATAATAATAATAATAATAATTCTTTATTTTAAAAATTCCAAAGAACATAATAGCGTCAGATTAAAGATATAAAATTACTATGCGAAAAAATCATGTAGATTATAAAAACAATTTTGAATTAAATAATGCCTCAGGGACACTTTAAAGTCCCTAAAGGATATACTTAATATTTTAACATTGGAAATGTTTATGTTCGTATATGGGGGCAGAGTTACGAGTTTTCGTTCAAGGCCAAAAGACAACGGTGTCGCGATCAAGTGAGGATGCAAAATTGAACAAGTGCAATTTTTTCGAAATGTGTTTTATATCATGTCTAGTTAATTGAGGGCTATTTGCGACGATCTGCGATGTTATTTTTGAGCAAATGTTAATAAATACTGTAGAAAAATCCATTTAAAAGTTAAGTAATCAAGCAAAAGTGAACGCGTATATAACAGAAGAATAATAGGGTTATTCCTGACAAAACTAAACAGTGCATTGATAAATATTGTGTGTATAATAAACAGTTAATTATGTTTCATATATGCTGTTATCATTTCCAATGTCCTCGATGGTTGCAAGGATTGCGAAATCTGTGAATTTTTTATAAAGCATGGTAATCCGTTGTAAATTTTAATAGCCATACATACAGGACCACGCTGATAAGCTACTAATGATGCCTTGGGCAAAAAAAGTTATGTTTCTTTCGTGTTAAATAACCATGGTCAGCAGACTCAAAGTTGGAAAGATGACTCCTAACAATAGTAGCCATAGTGAATATATAATAGCGACGGCAGAGTTAAAATATTATGAGCTATGAAGCTATCTTTACATGAATGATTAAAAGGTAAGTTGAACATGATACGAATTGTACACGTAGCACTTAAAAATTGTACGATAAACTCAGCATTAGACACATAAACTAGGTACTGAAAGTGTCGTTTTGCGGCTTCATGAAGTGCGACGCATCGAGATTCGAGGCACGACGAGACATAAATGGATGTAAGAGCCCTTATCATAAAAATGACTGTTAACAAGGAGAACGAATACATGAAAGTTCTTACCAGTTTCTTCCTTTACTTTAGAGCTTCGATCGTCACAGTTTTGCTACGTCCCTGCATTCATCAGAACTGCAGTACTGATGTTCCACGGTTGTTATCCTATAAATTACGGTTTACGACGGGCCGATATTAACTTTAACGAGGCTTCAGCCAGTTGTGGTGTTTCGGGAACATTTCTTGATTTTATTACTTGATTTAAAATTTGGATAATTATAATGAACTAGTTTAGAATACGTCTTGTGCTTGATGATTATGAAAATGGATAGTGACCGTTCATTAAAATTTAATATCAAATTTTATTTTAGAAAAAAAGCGTTACGTTTAAGCTACTAAATATTCTGTGTTTTCAGATAAACTATGCTTTATTTTTTATATCTATTTATTTTGTTGCTCGATTTGTAAATTTATGTAATTTTGACAAATTCTCATCGAATTGATGTTCAGCGGAGTAAACAAAAATGTATTTATTTGTCAAAATATATTTAAAATGCATATTAGTCCGGCACGTACTGGCGCATGCGTATATAAAAAACTATTCGGTCAAAATTTTTTTGCGTGATTCTCTTTAGTATGTGCCTAGTACTGATTATAAAAATGCATATTGCGACGGGGCAACTTGGTGCCATATTGTTTAAAACGCAATTATTGCAAGATAATGAAATTTTTGAACGGGATAAATATACGAAAAAAAATAAATAAAATTTTTTGCGAAATAATGCACGCTGACCGTTCAGCATTATAAATGATAAAAAACAGTGGAGAATCGCCCAAAAAAATTTCTGCCGAATAGTTTTTTATACTCATGCGCCAGTACGTGCCGGACTATATTGCTGAATTAGTTAGCTTTATGGCTGAATTAGTATAATAATTTCATCTGATGATCTGACATGTCATTTATGACAAATAAGTGCTAATTAATACAATAAAACTGTATTCACATAGGAAACTAATTTATTAATGAAATTATTTTTTTGAATAAAAATAAAAAAACTTTTCTTGTTAGTCTCACAAGAAGCATTTTATGAAACAAAAAAATATCATCATTTCTGTTTTTGGGTCATCAATCATCATATACCAAATTTCATATGAACAGGTATATAAATGAGATGATGGGAGGCCTATGACATACAGACAGCAAGATGGATGGACGGACGCACGAAATGACCGAAACTTTAAGGGTTTCTAGTTTTATAAGGAACCCCAAAAAATGGAACTTTGCAAAAAAAAATTAGAAAAAAATTAGAAAAAAATTAATCGAATTCAAAACCTATACTTACCGTTACTGTAGTTGTTAACTTATAGTTTTATTAATTTTCTAAGTAAAAATATTAAATTAAATAGGTATCTAGTCAAAGCACAACAAAAGTGAAGTTCACTTAGAGAACTCAGCAAATGAAAACATTTTCAGGCAAATCGTCTATTTTGAGTCCCTGTCATATATTTTGCTTCATATTTTCAATTAATTAAATTCTCGTAGGGCTAGAGAATGTCCGAGCGTGTAGCAGTGCTGCTGTTTATATGGCGTTGCTATGGTTCCTCTATTACAAGTTCCCGGGTTTTAGCCCGAGAACTGGTAAAAGTGTCAATTGGATTTTCAATTTATTATTAAAAAAAAAATGTTTTGAAAATATGAATTGGTGCTAGGCCCAAATAACCTTAGCTGTTGGTGGTCTTTAAAACACAATTTTTATCAAATTTTCGTTTCAGGTCATAATATCATAGAACTATACATAATTTCTAAAGCTAGCTGTGAGTACGTCAAAGCAGAGGCCAAAACATTTTTTTAAGTAATATTCTAGAAAAAATAACAAAGGTTTTGAGTTCTTGTGGACATTAATATTAGGTAAATGACAAAATCAAACGATTTTTTAACCCCTTATATCCACAATATTATTCACATAACAATCAGAGGTGAAAATAATATATATCAGACAGCCAAGCTGCCATGATTTGTATAAGCTATATCTAAGAAAAAATCAAATGACCACTGTCGGGACTTATTATATATTATTTTCACCTCTAATTGTTATGTGAGTAATATTGTTGTGGATATAAGGGGTTAAAAAATCGTTTGATTTTATCATTTACCTAATAATATTCTAGAACAAGAAATTTTTAAGTGCACAGCTATTATTCTTTTATTTTTTTACAGAAACTACCCCGCAAATTCGTAGACCCATCTTTGTTACATTCTATCCTATAAAATTATTTAATCGACAAAAAATGTAACAATAATAAAAATTCTTTAGTAAAATTTTATATGGTAGCGATAAAAAGTCTAGAAGGTAGCATTTATGAATCTTTTAATTTATAGGGTTCCAATAGCCACTCTAAAAAGATATCAGGAATAAATCTAAATTTAGTGTGCCAAGACACAGCGGATGGTATTTAAGATCACTTCTGAAATACAATGTTAAGTAGTAGTCTTTCCATATCCAATTATTATAAAAGTGCTTTAGGTAGATTTTATGCGCATGGAACTATAATTACGTGAGATAACTCATAATTACATCATAATGTACACTACACACACAAACACAATATGCTTTACTGTATAGATCGTTCAAGACAGAGGCTGATTGATTGCATTTAATCTGACTCAAGCCAGTAAGGATATCTAACGCATACAGCCAAGGCTGCAGACCACTACTTTATCGTAAAAAAAACTTTTTAGAGACAAGCTTTTATTTAAATGTACTAAAAAGGAAAAATATTTTTTAATAATTTAGGTTCATAAAAGCGTGGGTCGTGAACTCTATGATAATTTATTAGTCACGACGAATTAATAAAAAAAGAAATATAAAAGCGTCTTTGCATTTTATTTGACAGCATTCCTCTTTTGTACATTATTTGCTGCACGACTTGTTTTAATTTATTTGTACTTATCACTTGCACAAACATTTCACTCGTCGATTCGATTAGAATAATGTTTAATGTTGACGATGAACAGCGGTAAAATTTCGAGGTCTACATAGGTAAATATGTATAAAATCAAGATCACGTCGCGTCTATGGTTTTACATTATTTATTATGTAAAATTTTTGATTTGGATTGAAAATATTTAGTTACTTCTTATGCAGGTTTTTAGATAATTACAAATTTTAATTAAAGATATTATGAAGTATTAGAAATACCTTGTATTATGTCCGTCTTGTGAGTTCTTGTGATTTAACACGACGCGTTTCAGCAACGAGTTGCCATCTTCAGGTGTGGTTAATTATTTTTAAAAAACACACATTGAGTATTCGTAACACTATATAATATTATGATGCTAAGCACTGTTTATTATGTCGTGGATTGTGAAGTACTGATTTAAATTTCGAGATTTTATGATTTATATAGTAGGTAGATGAAATGGAAATGTGAGTATGTGTGTGTGTGTAGGTAGACGACTACTGAGTATTAGGTGTTTGTGTGTTGTTAATTATTGTGTCGTATCACAAGAAGTCACAAGACGGACATAATACAAGGTATTTCTAATACTTCATAATATTCATATAGTGACTTCGAGACCCAACACTCTAAAAATGTACCTATCGTATTTAATGAATCAAATTTTAAGCGGTCTTGTTATTTGATTTAATTTCTGAAGAAGCATCAAAATATTACTTAATATTTCGTTAATTTTAGCTATAACTAGATGACAGTTTCAGACCCTACGTACTATAAGTTGATTTCTAAATTACTGTATTATTTCGAAAATTATATGCAAAATAGACTGTAGTTCGTCCCTGCTATTCTTGGTTGATCATCTTCGGTGTATCGTAGGATGTCATGAATGGACCAGAAACAGTGATTACTGGTTATTCATGATAAGAAAGAGATTATATTTTGTGATGGTAAATTATTTCATTCAACCGATAGCTATTTATTTGTAAATTTATTTCGTCATGTTCACAATTTATTAGTTTTATTTCAACATGGTAGCAATTTTGTGCGAATTTAATAAAATATGAATAAAAAGATGATTATATAGGAGGTATACGCTTTTAATTTTCAAATTAATATTTACTTCAGGTTTTTTATCCACACCTACTTTTAATATATTTTAGTGGGAAACTTTTGCTATATAAGTCTAACGCATTGTAGAATCTAAAGAATATTTAGATAAATTTTAATA
This sequence comes from Mongoloraphidia duomilia, assembly GCA_039654895.1. Classification (NCBI taxonomy): domain Eukaryota; kingdom Metazoa; phylum Arthropoda; class Insecta; order Raphidioptera; family Raphidiidae; genus Mongoloraphidia; species Mongoloraphidia duomilia. The sequence continues at coordinate 10,092,270 of CM077517.1, read as the reverse complement.
AAAAAATATGTTTCACTTGCAAATTAAATATTGTCACGAAATTAGATAAGTGGTCACTGTTATTTTACACTTTTTAAGCAGTATTTTAATTTCATTCACGAATATTTTAGAATTTTTGGAACTAGATAAAAACAATTTCTTTAACGAATTTAAATATATTTCCATATTAAAACTATACACAATTTTGTATAATATATAAAAATATAAAATCACAACTACACGATATAAAAAATAACATTATTTTGTTTATAAAATATTAAACAACACTTTTATATATTCTTTAAAAATTTCTCAGTTCATTTTAATTTATATACACTATTTTCTTTCATAGAGATCAATTTTTTAGTACTTCATTAAAATGAAATTTCCGTTTGTATTCAACTTAATTTTGTCGAAAGAAAAAAATTGGTAATTACATTTCTGAAGAAAAATAATTGTTCTATGGAAAATGTACACAGTTTAATCGAAGAAGATAATAGATTTAAAATAATCTATATTAAAAATAATAGACAGTTATTCAGTGGTTTATACCACGATAAAAATTTACTGATATTAAAAACATTCCCCTCGTTGGCTTTGCCGTAGTCGAGTTAAAACACTTCGTTTTTGTCTTCTGTGTACATTTTTTGCATAGGAAACTAAAGGCTTATCTTATTTTTATTAATATGCATTCTGCCAAATTTTGTTAAAATTTACAAACTCTTATTTATAAAAATATATACATATTTAAAGATTTCTGAAGCGTTATCGGCCAATGCCAAAATTAAAAAAAAATGAATAGCTTGGGAAATCTATTTCCTTTATCAGAATATAATATTAAAATACAAATTTCACAATATACAGAATGATTCAGAAATAGAGGGTGAAAAAATGTAGGTATAAATGAAGTCGAAGAGAACACGTTAGCATGGTGTAAAAATTAATTTTAAATTATTATAAATTTTAATTAAAACTCGGACTACCCCTGGCCCGACGCTTATGAAAACTGTATCGGCAACATAAATGACGAAGTGGTTTTATTTATTATTCACTAAATTAAAAATTATGTAAGAATTTGTATTATTTCTGTTTCATAAATTCAAGGTACAAAGTAATCGATGACTTTAATAAAAACAAAAGAATTTCTTATTTTATTGTCAAAAAGTAAATAAGAATTAAAATAGCGAGGAAAATTACACAACTGATTTATAGATATTTTTTATAAATAGCTAATAATAATTTGTTCGTCAATTAATGTACGTACATTTATTGAACTACTCGCTTTATTATCGAAAATCCTAGATGAAAACATTTTCCAAACTCTAACTTTGACTCGTAGTAATTTAATGTATTTTTACATTTAGTTGTATTATTTTCAAACGAACAAAAAAAAAAGTAATACACAATGAAGTACTTACACAAAACTTTGAATACTTTATTAAATAATGGAATTCACAAACTCACAAATGTTGCACAGTTTTATTAAAAGTGCGTGCTTCAGGGACACGATGCCCTGGTTAGCATACCGTCTTCGTGCTTCTGCAGAATATCCGCTAGCTTCACCGTATAATAAAAACATGTCTATTTATTCAATATTCATACAATGTTTTATGATTATCACTGCAGAGAAATAGATAATAACTGATTATAAAATTATGCATTTTATCCAAACTTTATAGCAGTTACATAATCAGTGAGAAAGATTTGTTCGCCAGTGCCGGGTACAATTTTTCTAATAAAATTTTTTAATTTTTTTTTCGAAAATGAACGTGCCGAATTCTTTCATATTTTAGGATAGTAATTATTTAGGCCTATTTGATTTGTGGAATTTTGTTCTGCCTCTATTTCTGAATTACCTTGTATATTTGTGTTTTAATAGTGATTTCTGACGAAGGAAATACATTTCCGAAAAGTCAATTTAATTTTGAAATCGGTCAACGATTTTACAATCAAGAGTCTAAACTCTAGCAATTAATTTCCAGTTAATTTCAAAATATGTTATTTGCATAATGTTTCATTTTAAACGATTGCTATTAAAATATCGTTCATCATCGATAATTATCTAAAATATGTACCTACTTGACTAAATCTTTCACTTTATAGTAAGTTATAGGATTTTTTTAAGTTGATATTTGAAAAGTAATGATTCAAACGTTTATTAAATTATTATAATAAACGCATGTATTAATACTATTTTTTGCAACTAAAATTTAAAAATCCCACTTAGTTTGTTATAAAAGACAATGGTCGTTCATACATATTTTTATTGATATATCGATGAAAATTTATCCTTTCTTAACTCGAACGTAATCGTAACATTACAGTTGTAGAAATTGATGGAAGTGCTCACTTCCAACAATTTCTACAACTGTTTTCAAGGATCAAATTGCTCTATTTAACTATAGCAACTTCAAATTCGTAACATTACAAGTAAGTACATACATTTCCTCTTATCCAATTGTCCGAAACAATTTTTGTATATGTTTGGAATGCTTGTCGAAATTAGCATTTCACTGTAATTATATTTTACATAAATTATTAATCAAAACGTTTCCTTATTAAATTAAAAACGATAAATAATCTCTAGCAAACTTCAATATATTTGAAAAACATCAAAACTTAATATTCCAGTGTAGTTCGTTTTTCAAAACATCATGGTTTAATGTTCCAATATTGGAATGTACAATTCATTTTGCGATAAACGACTATATCTAAACAGCCCGACTGGTCAAAACAAGGAACCATTCACCAGGAAAATCTGGTGAGACAAAGAAACTGACGATTGTAACATTTTTTCTCCGGCATTGCTGAGGTGGCAGTAATTGTCAACAACGTTTTGCTACATGCATCATAGAAAGCAATAAGTAGGAGCAGTGAACCGATTTACGGTCTGCGTTCACTACAATTTTTAAATCAATTATTTAGTTTTTATAATCGTCTGTTTCTCTGTATTTTTTCATTCTTAATAAAGTTAATTCAATTCCAAGATTCGCGTCGATAACTCAACCTATTTAAGAAACATTACTCCAATTCCGGTTAGTTTAGTATTTAATTTTAGTTTTTTAGGCTGGCCACCATTGGAATATAATAATACATATTTTTCGAACATTTTTTGTACAATTTTTAACAGGTCTGAGAAACTTTAGCATATTTCCTTGAAGACGACTTACCAGTATGTAAAAAGAGGTGGTTTTTAAGATTCGTGTGTTTGGAGAAGCCTCGACTGCAGATGTGGCACTTGAAGGGCCAGGAACCTGAATGGACGTACATATGTGAGCGAAGATCTCCGGGGGTTGGGAAGGATTTACTGCAAAGTCCACATTTATGTGGTTTATCCTGCAACAAAAAAGAAAACGTATTAGGATTTGCCATACTTTCAAACTGTTTAAGCGTGCAGCACTAAGATTGTTATTTTTTTTAATCTTTAACTTATACATGGAATGATTTGTTAGGAGTGTAAAAAATTCAGCAGGTGATTTAGACCAATGACTAACGTACTACATATTATGTCCTATTGTGTATAGTAAGACTTCGTTTTTTGCTTCTTGTCCAATACTTAGAAGAATGAAAATATTAATAACTAAATTTGCTTCCGTACAAGATGAAAACTCCTTATTGGATTAAAGAGAAATTGACATGTTTCGGTCTTAAGCTCTCGAAACATGTTGTCAATTTCTCTTTAATCCAATAAAGAGTTTTCATCTTGTACGGAAGCAAATTTAGTTATTACTATTTTCATTCTACTAAATATTATGTCCTGTTTTATTTACGAAGTTACTGGAGTTAAAAGTTAGATTTTGCCTATATTTCTTTAAATTAGCGTAATTAGCACATTTTCATTGCATTAAGTTTCGTTATTTAATTATATAATAGGTTTCAGTTTAATATACCTATATATAATATATATTTTATCTGTCGCAATTGCAGAATTTCAAGCGCCATCTTTTCTTAAAATTAGACAATTTTAAATTTCACAAAAGATTATTTATTACGTATCTATAAAATTTTATTCTTTTAAAGCTTTGTTTATATGATAATTATTTATCTAAAAAAATTAATATATTCAGTGCTTATATGCTTTTGATTTATGTACCAAATGCTTGAACAATCTCAGTGTTTTTTTAGCAAATCTGTGTTTTGATGGTATCTAAGTACCTAACTTATGATTTGGTAGTCTGCGCTCATTTGTTTCTCTCACAATAAGTAATCAATTCATGTATTTGTACAAATAGTCACATGTACCGATTAACCCCCGTTAACCTTTGCAACCGCAAAGCCGAAACTATTTATTTTATAAGCTCAATACATTTTTATAAATTTCAAATCTACAAATGTTTCAAATATATCACAAATACTTTTGTGAAACACAGGTGTGAAATAAAATGATGTAAAATATTTTATAAATTTCTTCAATATTAGTCAAATATAATTGTAGTAATTTGTTTTGAAATTCAATTTCTTTGATAAAATCATAAAAGATGTCGGTAGATTTAATCTATAAAGAATATTAAAAATAGTTAGGCTCATCAGTGTTCACAAAATATCAACTTCTTAAGTTCTTAGATAAACTATTTACCTACTCAAATTTCACACAAAACGTAACTCGGTAGCATCAAACGAAAAAGAGATTTGTTATAAAAAAATATATATATCTACAGACTACACCTTCACAAAAAAAGGCTGACTTGATAATAATCAATTTCTGTAACATAATTTATTTTAAGGTAGATTAAAAAATGTACCCATCTCAAAATATTGTTGGCCTAATATAACACCCGACCTTGTTCCAAGTTACCAGAGGTCAGTACGAAATACAATCAACTATTATACAGGCTGTTTATTAAGTTTCTAGTTGTAAGATACGATTAGTAATGCCTTTTGACAATATTTTTTCTCGATAATTCTTTTTAACTTCTTTATATTTCGTGTGTGTTCTTAAGAGATATGCACAACACATTCTTATAAAAAACATTAATTTATTAAAATTAATTGATTATTTAATTTTAATTATTATTCTCCAGGATTCATGCCATAACAACACAATTTGTGCAAATTTCAACTAGCTACCTCTTACCGTTTGTGAGATAAAGCCGTGTGACAGACGCACGGATGGACGAACGGACAGACAGACAGATGTCGTAGGCAGGGTAAGAGTGTTCCATACGGAAGTACCTACTAAAAATAACGGGACTTTTTTCCTTGCTTTTTTCTATGTGGGACATCCTGTATCTGCAACCATTCGATCCAAACTTACATTTCTCATTTCTCGAAGGTTTTTGACAGTTCATAACAAACAATAATTTGCTACGGTGAATTACCAGTGACGTACCGTAACCATTCGCTGCTTGGAAAGGGAAAATTAATAACTAATTTAAATTTTAACAATTCATGTTTCGATAAATACCCATCTTTCAATTTTTTTCAGTGAAAATCACATTTATTTAATAAAAAAAAAAATGTGCTTATGGCCACACGACAGAAGTGAAAACTTCAGATTTTCTAATTTTTGGTGACATCTATTATAGCGCATTTATGAACTAAAAATAATTTATTACTAAAATACTAAAATTGTATTTTTTATTAATTCCACCTTGGTTTCAAAAAAATTGTAATTATTGTCAAAGAATATAACAAAATAAAAAAATATACATATAAATAAATATCATGTAGAATTTAGAAAAAAAAACGCCAAAAATCCTACGCAGCCATCAGGTCTCGAACCCAGGTTCCTATGCATAGAACGCAAAGACGTAACCAACTGCGTTATGGGTGGAAGTGTGTAGACGGCCGTTTTTATAATATAAGTATGTTGCGAATTGTTACGGTCGGGTTGCGAGTTCTTACGGAAGTAGTTGCGAACGCTTCACATTTTTTCAGTACCCAGGCAAAGAGTGCCTAGCGCGCCTAAGGAAGTTTTCACTTCAAAAATAAGTACGTGGTTTATCTGCGCTGAGTTTGTTAATTTAGTTCGATTTAAATATTATGTTAACGTTTCGTACCTTGCACAAATACCTTCCCTGTTAATTTATTTAAATTTTAATGCAACTGAAAAAATAATCTCTTCAAATAAAATTGCTCGTAAGAATATTAAAAACAAAAAGAGCAGGTGAATAAGATGGACCATCATTGATTATTTTCAGGTGTATGATAGGTAGACACTACGCAAGATGGCAGTGTATACAGGGACGGCTTAAAATTGAGGAAAAATAGGCTACTGGTTGGCTCAAAAATGGAAAAAAATAACCGAGCTAAAAATATAATTTTGAGATAAAGAATGAAATGTGTGCTTTTTCAATTTTTCAGTTATGAAGATTTTACAATGTTGTGAAACTTTTTCCGTTTCGGATAACACCTAACAATTTTAGATTCAGAATATGGATACATTTTAACAGTTTACCGTAGGAACATTAAATGATCTATTAAAAAAAACATTGTTTGTTTTTGGGTTTTAATTTTGCAAAAAAAGTTCCAAACTAGAAAACTGGAGTCTTTTTAAAACCTATTTGAACCATGCGTATCTGAAAGCTTTGGTAGACTCGTACTTTTCCGCACGGCTATCTGTCTTACTCTATCTTTTTGTATTTATTTATTGTAAATTATAGACGCGTCGACAACTTAGGGTCATTAGCGTTATGATTACATTAAATAACAACTCACTTAAAACTAAATTACATTACAAAACATCCATGAGTGGAAGCGGGATTCGAACCCACGACAATCTGATTCAGAGGCCGTGGCGCTAACCACTGGACCACACTGTCCTCCTTACTGTATTTGAGATCTTAACGTAGTTATACATGATATGTTTTATTTCACATGTCAACCACTTCCGACTATTTCCGTTACATCTAATATTTCTAAAATGCCACCCCAGTATGAGATATTGACGTTATTCATGTCAAAAGTTTCCCTCAGCTGACCCTGCCTGTGATTTGTGTATGGATAATATACATACTATATACACATTTAGGATTGTCTTACAAATGTTCTGTGACTAATTCGATTGTAGTTTCCATAATGGATTCGTTAGACAACTCTGTGAAATGTAACCTGACACCGGTTATTCACTTGTTTGCTCTCTATCTCTTTCCGATGATGTATAGCATCTCTCCTACAAATGATAATAACACTTTATTATTTATTTTGATGTAATCACTAAACTTTTTTATTTATTTTATTATATTAATGCTAACAGCTCAGGTATTCATAGTATATGCGTGTGTGGAACCTTCAGTATACAGTGTGTTGCAAAATCATCCGTTTAATTTAATTGGCTTATTTGAACGGATCATGATTACCAGAGAATTTATAGGTTACATAAGTGCCGGATTATCAAGAAGGCGCCAGCCTATGGGCCCGCGCCTTTCAAGACCCCGCGACAGGGAGAGACGAATTTTGCCGTCTGCAGCACCGCTAGCTAAACCAACGATTTTTTTCACGCACTGAAATTTATTTGAATAGATACCGTGCTAATTACTGGAGTTTTATTTACTATAAGGAGGTAATTTGCGAGTGGTTCCGAGATTCCGATTGCCTAGGGGCCTCCTGTTTAGGTATAATTATTAAGTTTCTCTTGGTCCCTATTTGTTCGTATGAACGACGAACGTAGACTAAGAAGCCCGAGAAGTGTTTTTATAATACTATTTGTTTATTGTATATTTTACAAGCATTACATTGCAAAACTTTCTAGAGTTTGCTGTGAGAAGTCGACAAAAATCAAATAGAAAAAATTACTTATTTTGGAAAAAAAAAGATGACTTTGGTTTAAAGAAATTTAGGTATGTCCCAACTTCTACCACATTTTATATTAAAATGCATTTATTACTGCACTAAACCTTATAGTTGAAGCGTCAAAAATTTTAAAAATTGTTTTTTTAAATAAACAAAAATATTGAAAGGGATTTGCAAGGTTTTACAAACGTTTTTAATTATTGAACCATTTTGTATAAAATATAGTCCAGTGAATGAGCAACGCGGTGGCACCACACGTCCAATACTTTCAGGGATGAGTAATGATCCAGAAAAGACGACGTACTAGAAAAATGCATTTACTTTCTTTGATGGATGGAAAGATTCATTTTTTGTTTGTCAGAACTCAGAGTTAATTAAAATTTTCGGCCACGAGTATTTATTATAAGATGTTTATATATTATTATTACTGCATACTTATAGCTTCTGTTATTCTTGTAACATTAAGCAACTAAGGTAAAGTTGCCTGTAGAATCTTAAAAGTTCCATGAATTTAAGGAAGGAGTGGATAATGAATACATTTTAACTAGAAAAAAACTATTACAAATATTATGTAAAATTATTTATTAACACACTACCCATCAATTATTACCTATTAATAACTTTCAAAATTTGTTTTGCAGAATAATGACCGGTACCCACTACGAAACCCTCATCACTGAAGCCAAAATTAATTCGTTATGGAATAAATATTTTTACATAATATCTACAGTGCAGATTAATTTTGTTCATATTGCATGTAAAAATTACGTTTATATATGATTTTTTTAGAGCGTTATTACTGATACTTCCAAATTTTAGCAATTTTAATACTATATATATGAAAAATTATACCTACACAATTTATATTAAATAATATGTAATAAAATAAAAATAAAAAATATTATTTAAAAAAAATAACATTTAAGATGCAATAACACGGGCCATAAATATTTCGAAAGTACTATAATTCTCCGATTTTGAAAATACCAATATATTATATTATTGATTTCAGTGAAGGATTGCCATACAAACATACCTATAGTTAGATTTAATATGTAAACAAAGATTCAAGAAGTTTACATTTTAATATGTTTTTTTTCATGCCGCATTTTTCAATAATTGCAAGTATAGCTATCATTTTGCAATAATGCTTATACTAGTCTAATCATTTAATCTATAAATGATTTTACCTTGCATTATATGAATATATAACATAAGATATTAGCAATTAATTCTATTTATTAAAGAATTGATTATACAGACTTCAATTGTATCAGCTAACAGATTACATCGTTATAATAATTAATTACATTAATGAGATTGGTCGAAATATAAAAACTGTTTTAACCTTGAATGATTTCAAATAATTAAGTTACAAGTATCATTAAACACATGTAAATCTAATTACAGAGAGATGAAGCAAGACGTCACGTGCAGAGGAAATTATAATGCAAATTTATGAATTAATATTATTATTATTACAAAATATTACTAGAATCAAAAAGATACACAAATATCTAGTAAAAAAGGTAGAATTTTAGAAATCTAAATTTTGAAATATAAAAACGTGCTTTAGTCGATCATTGAAATCTCCTGAGTTATAAATATATCAAACTTGTTATTTATTTCTAAGTTCAATAAATCCGTAAAATGCACGACCAGAGGCCTCTTGAATAGTAATGATTCTGAAAATTTTAAACTCAAAATAGGAAATTTCGACTTTAAATTTTGTTAAACTATAATTATTAAGTAAGAGAATATACACAATTGAATTCATATTTTGGTGGTTGTAACGATCAAGTAAGTTATAACTTATTTTTAAATTTTTGTTTTGTTTATGATCACGTAATTGTATTTTTCGTAGATTATTAATTGATTTATCCCGTTAAAGTCCCCCGCATCCTTCGTTCACTCGTATTAAATGGCATTATAGCTAGGGCTGAGTGATAGTGAAAATTAAGAATCGTTTATCGATATGAAATTTATATTGGCATAATTATATAAAAAATATTATCCAAATGTTTATTTAAAGCAAATAAACATTTTTTTATGCTACAAACCTTTTTTTCGTTTAAACTTACATTCCCTTTTTTAATTAATCTTTCGTTTGTTTATTATCGCTACATATTATAAATTAAAGCACTCTGCCGCGTCTGCCTGTATGTATGCTAATCTCTGAAATTACTGTGGGGATTTTCATTCGGTTTTCACCAATAGATGTACAAATTAGCTAATGTTTTGATGATATTTTTAACTTCCCATTGGAAGTTGTTGTAATGGGTCCGAAAATCGAAATCAAAATGTATAACAAATTTTTATGTTTCAAGGTCACTACACTATTTTTAGAAATATGTCTCTCTCTGTGTGTGTACGTATGTACGTACGTACGTACGTGTCCATTTCTTTCTAAGACGAAATCTCGAGAATGAAAAATGATATCGACTACTTTAGGATGCCAATCGACGCGTATTAACGTAAATATGATCTGAAAGAAATTTTTTCAAAATCGGTTCAGCCGTTCTTTTTTCTTAATCAAATAGACTCCAAAAAAGTAGATTTTGCACAATATCTCGCGAATAAAAAAATATATCGACTTCGTAAGGGTGTCAATCGAGGCGTGTTAACGTCATTTTGATCCGACATAAATTTTATAAAAATCGGTTCAGTATGTTTTAATGATTAAAATGATTACTTTTCTGTGTAATATCTAATTTAATTATCCCCCTATATTATTAAACGAGTAAATCTTGTATATATGTTTCTATGTACCTATATAAATATTTTCTCGAAAACGGCTCTAACGATTTTGATCAAATTTACCGAAAAGGGGTTTCGGGGGGCAAAAAATCGATCTAGCTAGGTCTCATCTCTGGAAAAATTCGTTTTCTTATCGATTTTATCATTTTAAAAAACAGTTTTTTAACGTCATAAAACAGTGTCGTATTGTGAGTAGGCTTTGGAAAAACAAACTATTTTCATTATTTATGTCAAAATTACAGTCAATCTTTAACTTATTAAAATAATCAGTAATTATTTGAAAAGTAAAAAAATAACAACAATAAAATCTAAACATAATTATGTAAGTAGTTGTAGCTAATATTTAAATAAATAGGTATGTTACTTTTATATTACTTATATAAAATATGTAGCATAGGTAAGTAGGTACGTTAAATGTAGTATGACGTATAATCTTCCCTAGACCTTTTTTTCTCAAAAACGACTAACGATTTTGATGAAATTTACAGAATGAGGATTTTTCGGGACGAGAAATTAATCTAGGTAGGAATTTTGGTTCCAGAGGGGAGCAATTAAAAAAAGGTGTTTTTTTTATTTATTATAACTCGCTCAATTAAAGTCAGATTGATTCGAAGTCTATTTCTACATAGATTTTATATAATATATCACAAGTGTTAAAATTGTAAATGAACACTAATATAAGAAGTGTCTTGCACAATATGTAAATAATGACAAAACGGCGGGTCTGTGTAAAAACACATCGATTTTTAAAAACTATTGTTAAGATACATACAAAAAAGTTTTGCGTATCTAAAAATTGGCACGGCGGCCTAAAGGGCCGCACTTCTAGCGCCGCAGGCATGTGTATCAAAACACATCGATTTTTAAAAACTATGGTGAAGATACATGCAAAAAAAGTTTTGCGCAGGTTATAGTCTGACGTTTGTTATTAAAAGAATCGATTTTTGTGAGTTTTTCAGTAGGTACCTATGCAAAAAAAAGTATTTGAAATTTACTGGAAGTTGTTAAGATGACATCACAGAGAAAAAGTACTTCGATAAAGTTGATATTTGGTTTAATGCTTAAAATTGGATTGTTAAAATGGTAACGGGCGAGCAAAATTTCATCTGATTCGAACATTTTTACAAGATATTCAATCTATTGAAAATCGGTTTTTGCGAGTTCTTCAGTCAACAAAACAATAACGGCGGTAGATTTGAAAATGGCGACCTAAATAATATTTACAGGAAAAAATGCTTGATTCAAGTTGATACTTAGTTTTTACGCTTAAAAATACACATAGGTATTTAAAATATTTAACAGAAACAATTATTTTAAATTATGTTTCAGAAATAAATTCGTTTCGGAATAATATTCTGAGAAAATAATATTTCACAGCATACAAGTACTGTTTTTATTGAACTCATCCGAGCAAAGCTCGGCACCCAGATATTTGTTATTAAATATTTATCAAACTGGGAAGTTCGTCGTGTGGACCTCAAGGGTCGCACTTTATTCCTAATAAACGACCCACCTCACGGCTTGTTTGTCGATTAAGTCGGAAAAAATTTGCGTATTGACGGAATCCTACTAATATTATAAACATCATCAGCCCGGCTTTGCCTCGCAGGGGGAGGAATTTCTCGCGATAATCCGGGCGAAACCGTACCGAGCCGCTAGTTACATATAAATGATCCCAACCCTAATAACACTTTATCCGCAGCTTATATAAATACCGTAAGATATCATAACGCGATGCCAGTTTCCTTATACGATCTGACAGTTGATTTGGAATTCTAATGAGATACATATTTTATCTAAGTATGTTTTATTTTAAAAATTTGCATTATTCATAATTCACAGCGACTGATTATACGTGATACTAATTTCAATAAATAAAGCAGCTACTTGAACGAACATATTTTCATCTCGCCTGCACAGAATCATTATGTCGTCGTGTTTATTATAATTTTTCTTTTTTAAAAATTGTGACTGGAACGGATTCAATAAATTATTATTTACATAAATGTATAGATAAGAAATTAATTATAACTCTACCATCATTACTTAACCAGTTTCTTAAAAATTAACAAGAATAATTTTATAGCCTCTTATAACATTAACGACAAATTTAAACAAGATTAATATTATACAGGCGTCAGTTCATAATACCTGAGGTCGTTAGAGCGTCGTTGTTTGTATGAAACTGCCGTTTCTTCTATCACAAACTTTTTTAACACAAGAATTAATTGAATTTCCTGACGAAAAACAACAATTTCACATCACTTCCGCCGGGATTTAAACTCAGTACCTATCCAGTGGCGGCGTTAGAGGGTGGATCATGGTCCATCTTAAACTGTCTTGGCCCACCTTGGAAAAATCCCCAATCTCTAGTTTATATTTTAAATACGTTTTTAATCCTCGAAATTTCAACAATTTTTCTTGTAAATTCTATAGCAAGTAACCTGGGTTATAATTTTGACAAGCACTGAAATTTTGAGAACAAATGATATTGGCCCACCTTTAGAACACCATGTCCAAGTCTGGCTCACCCTAACAAAAATCCTAACGCCGCCACTGTACCTATCTCCCGAATGCGAGAGTTATATATGATTAGGCATTATGTTCCAAATCTGTATTAAAATTATACTTAAATTTGAAGCTTTATACTTAAATTTTAAGCTTTGTGTTGACGGTTTGCATAATATAATGTGCTTTCTATATATTCGCATATTCAACAAGAGCGATTGAGTGTGCGTAGACAAGTACTGTGACAGCAAACGCGGCGCGACACCTGTCAATCACTTGTTGACACGCACAGAAATACAGTGTGTACTCGAATATAGTCTCGTGGTTTTCGCATATCTTCTAAAGCTACTTAAATGCCAATGATTAAATTGTTATCATAAACTACTTTTTTTACAATGTCAAAAAAAACCTTGTTTGTTTATTATTTTCATGTGTATATTTCTGTATTTTTTAAGAGATATTTGTGATAGTGATTTCAAGGTTAATCTTTTTACGTTTCAATGAAATTAAGGGTTATATTATACACCTATATTGCGTAACAAGTGTGAAATGGTGCCTTTTTTAAAACATCGCCGTGAGTTTTATACAAAAGAGGCACCATTTCACAATTGTCACGCACTGTACTTTTTATAACAAGATCATGTAAACGAATGTGGGTAAAAAATGAAACCCGTGTGTAAAATGGGATTTTTCGAAACCGTGACGTCGACCTTAACCATGTAAATACACAATTTTATATGATAGTGTTATAAAATAGTAAATTGTATATCTAGATGTGTTGTAATGGACAATATTACGAGTGATAACAGTATGTAAAAACGAGCGATAGCGAGTTTTTACAGTCACACGAGTCGTAATACCATTACGCACGAGATATATATGGTATTTTTTGCCATACCCATTACAAAATACCTACTTTTCACTTCATTTTCAAAAAAATTTGACAGTTCATTTGCGTCGCCATCTTTACTTCTACAGTATGCCGTGAAGTTCGTGAGTACTAAGTACTGGCAGGCGCACGCAAGCGTATAGAGCGAATAAACAGAAGTTGCTATGGCAACTTCTAGTGCGATAAGTAAAACATTTTCCGCACACCTGCCTGTTAAATGACTCATTACAGGCCGCTACACATACATCGAAAATAGCTATTTTGTAGCGGGCATGGCAAAAAACGATTTTTTTTTTGAATATTTAACGCAAATAAATATTGAATAAAAGATAGGTCCACAAAGTTGGTCAACTAGAGATTCCATGAGTAAAGGTTATAATTAAAGATAACGTGCAGACAATTGACATGCGTCTGTGTTATCATTTATCCACGTATTCGAACATCGTCCACATATCCACTGAGTACCGGTGTACTCGGTAACTACAATAATATGGACAGCTCACTGATCTAGCAAGTCTATTGCATTGTCACGGTGTCATTTGTTTACAGCGATCGGTAAATGAAGGGTGATCAATTAAGCGCCGTGACGTTTGTCCCGTTGACTGAAAACTTGCTTCGTCCTTTTTCACTCACATAACCTGTCTGTCCTTGTTAGTCTAGGGCCATATTTATACAGTTATAAGTTAAGTACATCTAAACATTTCTTTATACAAGATATCTTTTCGAAAAAAAAATACAAACGAAATATTTGTTTAGAACTTAAAGGCAGCGTTACACATGTGGCATTGTGACAAATACCAAATGTTTGGCATTTGACGAACTATTTGCCAACGTAGTTGTGAAACCAAAAATACAGTCGAACTGAGAACCTCCTCCTTTTTTTGAAGTCGGTTGAAAACATGTACCTATGCACACATGTGCCTATTTGGGCAAACTTGTGTATATCTGGTACACATTCTTTGTTTTACAAACACTGGCCCACTTTGATGTGAGAAATTTACCGACGACAGACGGGAAACATTTGATGTTTGGCAAATAGCGAACATTTGTGAATTTTTTCAGATTTGTACTACAAGATATTTGCCAAATATCAAACAATTGATATTTGGTATTTGACAAATGCCACATGTGTAATGCCGCCTTAAGTCAATTGAAATAACAGATTGAAACTGCCGCGACTTTGTTAACTTTTATACCAACGGTTCTAAATTTTTGATGTAAGTATAAAAGCATAATAAGGGTATTATAATCGTTATTATATTTTCCATAGACGTTTAATTAATACATTTTAGTTTGATTGTTAAAGTTTAATTTTTTTTGTTCTTTTTTGCACATATAGGTAAGTATTAATAAACTATGAAATCAATTTCTGTAAAAAATTAAAAAAATATCAATATAATTAAAAACTTTTTCAAAGTGAGTCCCGCTTAAAATCAGCGGAATATTTGCTTCAAAGATTTACTTACTAATCAATTTATAAAAATTATTTGATTCGAAGATCAACGTTATCTCATCAAAATGATCAACAGCGGTAGGAAAAATCAACAGCATCAAAAATCGACATTCAAGTTTTTTAGCAAATTTTTTCAAAATATTCTTCTTTATGTAAATAAAAATGAAAACAAACGCATATCATGACGATCAAGTACCTACATACGGTGTAAAAATAATAAACACTAGATTATCATAATCATAATAGGTATGAAACTAAGTAGCGAGAAAAAGATTTAAATTATATATATAAAAAAATATAATATAAAAATGTTCCCATCTAAAATAATACAATGAAGGTATAGTTTATAATATATTATTATTTAGTACCAGGGGCGTTCCAACTGACGAACAAATAGGGATTAAATGAACAAATAAATGCAAATTATGGACGCTACACAACTGAGGTCATAAGCACAGGGTAGTATAATATATAGATTAAAGATTTTAATTAAATTTTTTTAATTTATTTTAAAGTTTTGTAGCGAATAAAAGACAACATTGACATAAAAATATAGCTAAATTCTACATAATTTTATATTACATGAAGTTACTTCTATCTTCTCTGATTAGAGTGAAATTGATTGGAAGTAGATATGTATAATTCTGCAAATTTCGAAAAACTAAAATATTAGTTTTAGCCTTTTTGAAATTTTCTTTGATTATTTGCAGCAAAACGTATATGAAAGGTACCGATTTTGAATGTGCTTGCGTTGATATAAATTTTTATGGAAATCCTATTTGAATTATTGATAGTGTATATAGTCGTTTTCAAATGCTGTTGGTGCAAACCTCAGAACAGAGATAGCTATAGAAGGAGCATATCACAGCTTATAGATATGTACAAGTGAAGCCAGTCGAGACTGCAAGGAACAATAAGTCACACTGAAAATATAATAAAAAATTTTTACTTACTGATGATAACATACACCTTGATTTTTCATAAGTGCTTTGCAGGAACCTTTATTGCGTAACATCCACACAACACGACATAAAGAGTAATTAACCCTACGGAATATAATTAATAATGAATGATCATAATGTACCTGACAGGTCGTATTTTAGTGTATAGTAGTGGCTTCACAAGCGACGCGATATGCTGTTTCTATAGTAATCTCTGTTCTGAGGAGGAAATAAAAATTTTGAAATCGTGTTCTTTCGTCTAGGCATCTTACAAAATACTCAAAAACTCCGCAAGAAAACCAAATTAGAAACATGAATCCCGTTACGATTTTCTTCATTTTAAAATGTTTGGGTTTGACCGAAAATCTTTTTTAAATTACACACAGACACACCCTCATTTTCCTTTTTCTACTGATTCATTTCCAGACAGTGTACACTGCTCAATGTCTAAGTCGAATGTGATGATAAATTTAGTTAAATATGCACGTTTAAATGAGTGCAATGGTGGTAATGTTTTTAGTTGCTAATAGCGTTTTCAGTTGATATTCACTTTATGACGCTAGTTGCGCGTAGTTTTGCACGAGTGTAACACTAGCACCGTGTCAGTGCTGAGTAGTGTACACGCTCTTCGTATAGGCCATTATTCTGTCATTACCGCTGTATGTTACACGATTTCCCTGCGATGGTGGTAAAAGTGTAACACTGGAGGTCACACTAGAATCCCATCGCCGCCCAACCGAACTTGATACAATGAAGCATTGCGCTCTACACTGACCAGTCGAACACGGTTCTTGGTGAAAGTTTACACTAGTGCGACCTAGTGTAACAAAGTGTACAAACGCTATAATATAACACGCGCATGAGTCATATGTGACGAGACTGACGAGTCGCTTTTGTTTGTGCCATCCTCAGTTAAAGATAATACCTGTGGACTATATCTTTGCCATCATAGCGTGACGAATGTAGTTACCTGAGGAATGAGTAACTCCCAACACAAACAATACCTTCGAACCGTCGTTCCCGACGCACTAACCGACAACCTCAGTGACCTACAGAGCCAGGCCAAAGAGCATCAGACTGACTGAAGCGCTCAAGGAGACGGTGCAATATCGCGGAACTTTACCTTACTTCTTCGAGGCTAATTAGGTGAACTTAATCAACGCGCAGTACCGGACTTTTAATTATTTTCTTTAATAATCATTTGTTGAGGTGAGTTTTTGTTATAATATGCCGGCATTTTCAAACTTAAGGTTTTAAAAATGCATCATCATTCATCCGCGAATCCGTATTCCTGAAAAAATGTACCTACAGATTATTCTGTTTACAAGATCATGCTCGATTACTTGACCAACTCCTGTAAACTTTTTATATATTTTCTTAATTATTCGTCAATATATAATCATCTTATATAATTAATCAGATATTAAAAGCATAAATAATTATGAAAAATACACGTCGAGAATGATTATTAAAAAAAGATAAAATATAAACTCGATGTTACAGAACCTGAAGCTCTTATAGTAAAGTTGTCAGATTATAATAAAAATGATATGAAACTTCTCTTTTCATCAAATCTTCCTTCAAATTGCAAATCGATCCAGTGTAACGAATGACTTGTAAATTATAGATGCTCGACAACATCGCTCCCGTATAAATCAATTGAAGTGCATAAATGGACAGGTGACCGATACCCTCACTTCGTCTCTGTTTTCTTTACTCAAACACCTTGCAATAAAGAAAGAAGTTATTTCTAAGACAAGTCAAGCGGGCAGTTTATGGGAACGAAGAAAAACAGGGTACCCATAGGTGATTACATAACATATAAGTACATAAATACTGCATACAATATGTATGTAAGACGATGGACTATAGTTTCCCCTAGCTATTTTATATGTATACGTTGTGGAACAAAATGGTTTATATCGAATTGCGAAATCATTTAATATCTACAGGTAAAACCCAGAATTTTTTATTTGTTTTTTTCATTATTGCTGTTTATATCTTGCTGAATATCATTTTTTTTCCTTTGGGTAAGATTAAATCTGATTAAAATATTTTTATCTAAATGTGGTTGGATGTTTACGTGAATCAAATTGCAGTAGCTTAGTTGAAAATTAAAACTAAATGGGGTTGTTTCTAGGAACCGTGTTAGTCGATGCTTCGTCCATGGTATATAGAGTTTAGATTATGAATTTTAAGCGTTCTATACGATATACGAAAACCTCCCTTAACCTAGGATAAACACTAATGGCCTCAACTGTCGAGCGTCTATAATCTGCAATATCTCTCTCTCTCCCTAGCTCCCACCCGTAACCTAGAATCTAGATCATATGCAAACATTTAATAGAATAGAATAGAACACTTTATCATTATCATTAGAATGTATTTATGGTTTCTGATTTGTTCAGACAACAATTTTACAAAAACACGCTAATAGATATGTAGAAGTTTGTAATAACTTTGCGTAAATAGTTTGATTTTACTTTGTGCCACATTATAATGTCTCAAAAGGTGCAGGTTGTATTTTTGAACGCACTAAGACGACAGATGGCCACCTGACACTGAATAATAATTACCATTTCGAAACCATTAGCTCGTCCACCCGCTTACTGGCCCTGTGGTTGCGTTTATTATTACAAAATAACTGACAGCAGAGTTTACACACTAACCTTTATAATTTTTAACTATCAAGTAAAATTAAATAACGGTAAAAAATAAATATACCTAACATAGACATAGAAATTTAGGGACGTAGTACAAGCGAGTGGGGTGGTTGCTGTTAAGGGGGGAGCGGTGAGAAAGCAAGTGTGCCCACATTATATTGGTCGCTTCAGTTGCGTAAGCGCTGTACGAGCAATTGAGCATGCGCAAAGACGCGGACGACTGCATCTGGCGCAGTTGAGCATGCGCAAAGACACGGCCAATAGAACGTGGGCACATGCATAGCATAGGCATGTCCATTAAGACAGGCATGCACCTTCCCCTGAATGGCTTTCCACCCGTCTAAAGTGGCACTTTATACTACATCTCCAGATTTCTATATCTATGATACGTAAGCAAAAAGTTTTCAAATTTTTATGAACAATATTTTTATAGGTAGTACCTTATTTATCAATAAAGTAAGGATGATTTGTTTGATAGAATTCGGTATCTGTATAAAAGAATAATTAGAAAAAAAATCTCTATGCACTATTTAGACTTTTCGATAGGATATGTTTGAAAAAAAAAATATAATCAATTTAATTTGATTATGAAAAATATACAACTAAACAAGTAAAGTTAAATAAAAGGTTTTAAATTACATGCATTTTATTAAAACCGTATTTGATGGGAAATTAAATATTAAATAAAAATAAGATTGCACTGAAGAGCATCATTTTTACATTTTACCATTTTTAAATTAGTTTGTTTACTTAATAATTGTAAAGACATGTTTTTCTATTTTTTTATAAATATGAAAATAAGTACATAATATTTACCTAATTATAAATAACCGGGAACAAAATAAAACTTTGATCAATTATCTTTCAAGATTTTTGATGACGCATGAATATAAACAATAGTGTAAACATACATTTTTACTACATTATTGTTAATTAAAGAAAAAAGCAATAAAACACGGTTTGACCTTTTCGTAATCATTGAAAAAAAGAATATTACTTCTAGCGTAAAAGTGTTTATAAACTTCAAAATTCGTTTTTTTTTGCAAAAACAATTTACACAAAATTATATGTTTCGGTCCAATAATCTACAGTCAATTATTAACACATTAGAAAAAAGTCATATGGTTACAGTCAATAACTACATAATATTACTAAGGAGTCCTTAAATAAATAAACAAAGGTTTGAGTTCTTGTGGACAGTACCTAATATTAGGTAAATGATAAAATCAAACGATTTTTTAACCCCTTATATCCACAACAATATTATTCACATAAGAATTAGAGTTGAAAATAATATATATCAGACAGCCAAGCTGCCATGATTTGTATAAGCTTTAAAGCTATATCTAAGAAAAAATCAAATGACCACTGTCGGGACTTGAACCCGAAAGTTACGGGTTCAAGTCCCGACAGTGGTCATTTGATTTTTTCTTAGATATAGCTTATGATTATATGACGCATTGTTATCGATTATAACTAACAATTAATAAACATCTATCTATCTATACAAATCATGGCAGCTTGGCTGTCTGATATATATTATTTTCACCTCTAATTGTTATGTGAATAATATTGTTGTGGATATAAGGGGTTAAAAAATCGTTTGATTTTATCATTTACCTAAGAGCCCTTAAATGACAAATTCCTTAAAATTCTTTCTTGTTTTATAACTACGAGCTCTCAGCTCATACTGTATGAATTATGCGTCGCTCTTTATTTTTTGTCGTTTTTTTTATTTTAGAGAAAAAAAAAGTGAATCAGCATCAAAGACCATAATTGCGATTACATATAATAAGGTAAGTATAAATACTTATAGGTAAGTAGTGTAGATATAGATTACATTTAATGATTTAGGTAGGTATTATATTATTCAATTATATTTCTTTATATTTATTTGTTAATCTATACTATATAATATTATAAAGCTGAAGAGTTTGTTTGTTTGTTTGGTTGAACGCGCTAATGTCAGGAACTACTGGTTCGAATTGAAAAATTATTTTTGTGTTGGATAGTCCATTTATCGAGGAAGGCTATAGGCTATATAATATCACGCTACGACCAGTAGGAGCGGAGCATCAATGAAAAATGTTGCAAAAACGGGAAAAATTATTCCTTTTGAGAGCTTCCGTTGCGTGCGCTGCGTAAACGGTTAAAGTTACGCAAAAATCATGTATGACGGAATTGTTCCCGGAAGGTTTATATATATAGCGAACGAGCGAAGCGAGTGCGTAATGTAATTCCTAAACCACGCAACGGATTTTGATGCGGGTTTCATCATCAGTTAGATAATTTTTCACGGAAGGTTTATACATATAGCGAACGAGCGAAGCGAGTGAGTAATGTAATTATAATATTCAAGCGAACGAGCAAAGCGAATGATAGTGTATTTAAAGCGAATGATAGTGTATTTATAATATTCAAGCGAACGAGCGAAGCGAGTGAGTAGTGTAATGCACCCGGGCTTTCTTAGCACCCGGGCGAAGCCGGACGGGGCCGTTAGTTTTAGATATTTAATTAAAGATCTAATATTTATAAAATAGAAAACTTCAATGATTTAAGTGGAGAAAATGGTAAAAACAGAAGCAAAAATAGAACGACGGGCCACATATTTATATTTTATGCTTTTATATAAAACCATTCGAAAATTCTAACTCACTCTGGCAATTATTTTTCGTGGTAAAATTATTTGGCAAAACTGTTTGTGGGAAGAATATAGCTTATTCGTTCTTCCAATCGAATTCTTGAAGTTTAAACGGTCCAATTGACAGCAATTGAAAAACAAATCATATTAGTGATCCTTTGAGTGATGACGCTAATGATCTCTGTTGTCGAGCGTCTATAATCCACAATTCATTCATTCTTTGAGTGACATTTTTGAGAGTAAGATTAGTTTAGAAGTAAAACAATACAGTGCGTCCCAGGTGAGAGGAAAATCGAGGGTCCGAAGAGCAGACTGAACTTACTGACTACCATAGACAAAATATTAATCTGACTACAATGGATGCATGAAAACAATTTAGTTGTGACAAATAATTCAATTTTAAACTCAAGCGCCATTACAATTTCGACATGGCAATTTCTGCTGAACGAATTTTTTATTTATTATTTACAGTTAGGTACGCTATATATTTCAAAATAACTATGCACGATAATATAATAAAGTAATAATTTAATGATCACTGCAAGTTATGATATTTGGACGTAAGTATGTACCAAGAGAACAAAAGCGGGCCTTGAGAAATGTGTAAGGAATGACATATGCTCCTCAGGTGAACAATAAGGTCTCTTGGTCAGCGAACCATAAACTGCTTTAAGTATTTCCCACGGGTGGTTTTGTCCGAGCCCTCTTTCCACACCGGAACTTCTTAGATATAATGCTTTAACTACTGCCCACACCTCTCATTACTGCTTGCAATACGTACATATATAAAGTGATTACGAATTAGGATGGAATTGTTACTGTCTATTCTTTGTGTATATGGAATAATCGTCTATTAGGTGTTTCAAAACGTATCTATTTGATACTTACTTCTCCCATCATCAGATTATTATGAAGATGCTACTTTAGACCATTGACTCATTTTACTTATGTTTGTATATTTTTTCAAAACATTAGACTTAAATAAAATAAATTAATTTTTAATTTTACAATTATTGGTTTTTCACAGAGCTCTGAAGATGTAATTATATATTACGAAACGTTAGCTAACAAATGTATTAAAACAGTAATTGCATTTCAATTGGATCCTTAAGCCACACATGAATCGTTTGTCTCTAGGAAATTATCATTAAATAGGTGTGTTATTGTGTTTGTTTGCAAGTTCTGAATTGCTAAAGCGTCTTCGGACAGAACTGCGTGTTTCTTGGCAAAATTTTCAAACTCTTCGAGTTGTTTAAGTTTGGTTCTAGCAGTTTTAGGTTTCTATAGTCTACTGCTAAAACCAAGTTTAAACAGTCCGAAGATTCCGAGGATGTGATTAACAAGCACGCAGTTGTGTTCGAAGAGCTCTGTATTGCCAACGAACGCTGTAGCTGTTAAGAACTTGGCGACAAACACTTCTATTGTTATTAATATAGTTTCAAGTTGAAACCGAAAGCTCCAGGTATGATGAGTACCTCGGAGTACCTCTTTTGGAATACTGTGCAAACTGTGCTATATATATTAATTATTACAAATCTCCAAAACACCATAAAATTTCTCTACGTGAGTGTTTTTTAACCGACTTCAAAAAAAGGAGGTGGTTCTCAATTCGGTTGTATTTTATTATTTTTTTTTTGTGTTTGTTACCTCATAACTCAGTCATTTATAAACCGATTTTCAAATTTTTTTTTTATTTGAAAGGATATACTTTCAGATTGGTCCCATAGAAATTTCATCAAAATCGGTTCAGTAGTTCGGCTGATTTTAATAAAAGTGAGTAACGGCGTGTGATTCTTTAAGGTATAAATGTAACTTTTGGACATATCAGACAGCGTAAGTCGTAAGTCGGTTTAATAAAAGTGAGTAACGGCGTGTGATTCTTTTAAGGTAAATGTCACTTTTTGACACTAAAAAGTAAAAAATAAAAAACTTTTTAACAAAAAAAAACCTCCTTCAAAAAACCACTAAAAAGAGGAAAATAATGAAATTTCGAGGTTTGTGCCAATTTAATAAAATATGAAGTTGGTTAAAAAGAAGATATTAATCACTATACTATACTTTTTAATCGACTTCATATTTTATTAAATTGGCACAAACCTCGAAATTTCATTATTTTCCTCTTTTTAGTGGTTTTTTGAAGGAGGTTTTTTTTTTTGTTAAAAAGTTTTTTTTATATAATAAACTTTATAATTTTTTATAAATATGCTGACGGTGTTGTAAAAAACAAGTAAAAAATAATTTTAATATCTAGCTTTTTGTTGGCGTATGGATGACAACTTGGCTTACAATTTCAATTTTTAAAATGATTTTAAAAACTACACACAAATTATAGGCATACCTACGTAATATACAATGGTTTACAAAAATTAATGATCACACTCTTAAAAAATGAATTACAACATGGGTATAAAGTACCAGAATTTTACTTGTTTCTTTTTTTTAACTAATAAATAATAATTTTATGTGACCATACAGGTAAATTTATAAAAATTTCTAGTCATTAAATGTTTTTTATGAGCTTAATAATGTCTCATTTTTATAAATAGTGGCAAAAGTACGGATTAATTTTTAATTAGGCGCCTAAATACGACACCTGTGGTTTTAATACACGATCCACAATACGATATACCGGGTGCTGCTTAGAAAAGGAAACATAGGGAAAATAACATTGTTATTACTGAATATTAAGCAGGTTCCGAATTACTCTTAACCCTCAACCCTTGCTATGAAAAATAGCAACGATTACCTAAACCAGGTTCATAGCATTCTCGGAATCTGCCTAAAATTCACTGTACTATTTTTTCTATGTTACCTTTTTTAAGCCACACCCGGTACATATTTAATTTACAATCTATCGCTGTGGCATTATTCGTTTGTTTTCTCCCGCTTTTTTAATGTCAACATTAATAATTATGGTTCATTTTATGTTTAATAACTATTCATTAGAAAAAATGTTCCCAACTGAAATTCATTTCATTACGATAATCAAAATAAATTAATAAATTGGAATCTTTCAGTAAATTACTGTTCAGAATCCGTTGAAGAAGAAGCGAATTTCGATGCAATAGACCAGGGGTCGGCAACTTGCGGCTCGCGAGCCGCATGCGGCTCTTATGATATCAAGATGCGGCTCTCCAGTTCCATGCGCAAATATTAATAATTATATTATTTTATTTTCAAAACTCATAAAAAATATTATACTGCAAAAAAAACTTTAAACAGGATAAAAATACTCAACAGAGAACAGTGAGAATAGGTGGAGTAGAGAGTATACGGACAGCTGACATTTTTTAAATGTGGCAACACTGTTCTGTTTGCTTAGTTGTAATCCTAATCAAATACCATAATATTGAAATAAAAATGTTAGTGGCTCTTTAAAAACTCGGAAATTTTGTAAATTGTAACTTTTGGCTCTTCCGTCTCAAAAGGTTGCCGACCCCTGCAATAGACAATTACACACATGACGAATAATGATATATGGGTTTAAGCTTTGTTTCGTTCAAGTGGAGGAACTATAATAAATTACGTAAAATGTTCATGCGATCAAGTTTTAAAAACTATTAAATACAAATAAATGCTTTTTATGTTAGCATTACTGTTAGGAACACCTATCAATGATGTAACGTTACAATGCAATACTAGAAAAATTCACTTTAAACCTATAATACGTCACCGTCAGAACTCAAACCCGAATCTTCCACAATGGCGCTATTCTGTATGGTCAATGTTAGAATTAACAGCACTGTAAAATTTCAGTTTCACTTTACCTTATATTTAATGTCTAATTTGTTAGAAAGTGACAAAAATTTAACAGCACTGTAATTTCTAACATTGACTTTACAGAATAGCACCATTAGTTATCATTTATACGTCATAATTCAGCATGAAGTGAGGGAAAACGGGGAAGTGGGAGGAGATAATTTAACTAATCGCGCAGACAACTTGTCCATTTTCAGGAGTATAGACTAATACTGATTAGGCTACGCCGCGCTGTGATTTTTTTTTGAGATATTGTTATTTTTACGGTGTGCCGTCAGTTGATCCCAGCAATTTAATACCACGACATTTGATCCCACGACAACTGATCCCAACGACAATTGATCCCACGACATTTGATCCCAAAAAATTGTCTATAAACTAACAGAGTCTGATAAGTAATAAAGTTATTAAAGGGAATAATCGATTAATTTATTTCATTAAATTAATAAAATTTAATAACTTTATTACTTATCAGGCTCTGTTAGTTTATAGACAATTTTTTGGGATCAAATGTCGTGGGATCGATTGTCGTTGGGATCAGTTGTCGTGGGATCAAATGTCGTGGTATCAAATTGCTGGGATCAATTAATGTCATGGAACCTATTTTTACTACCCATTTTGATTATTTTGCAATTTTCGTTTAACTGTACCTAGTAGGTACATTAGATAAAACAAATATTTAAAAACAAAATTGTATTTAGATTCTTGGATATTAAATATGTCACCCATGAATTTATGCAACTGTTATGCCAAAAACTTAAAATTAATTAAATATTGAATTTACTATTATAAATAATAAATTAAACTTATATTCAATTAAATCCATAAAACACTGATAAAAGACGGTTTTCAAAAATTATTCACACTGTTGAATTTACAAAAATTTAAATTGAATAATCAAAAGTATGAGTAAATAAATTATCAACTCTCTATTTTTCAAACAAATTGAGAATCTGTACTGAACGAAATGGAAAGAGTCGAAGAAGCAGTGCCTTGTATGGTTCGTTTAAGTTATTGAGGTTTAACTAATATCCCTGAGGTTAAATAGCTATATAGGAAGTATAAGCATTTAAAAGTAAAGCCAGTCGCCATTGTAACTCGGTCCTCATTTTATATGTGAGAAGAAGAAGAGAATTATATTCCCAATCCATTCTGTGTTTTGTCGGCATGTTTACTCGGCCCTGTGACGTCAAACCTGGCTTCAATTTTTTATAAGCAGTTGTACACGGTATGCGTCCTTTATATATTTTACCTCAGTGACTAAATTATGAATCCCTATTGATATATATAAAAATTAATAATGTATGTTTTTTACTCATCACACCCTACGCCCCTACCTACTGAACGGATTTACTTGAAAATATGTACGTATAATATAGTAAAGATATACTATAATAAAATAGAGGGAGTTCTTATTTTCGATTTATTGTTGTAGTAAACTTAAAAAAATTGTTTTTGCTATGTACGTGTAGTACCTAACTATCTACTGCCCCCAGCCCGCACGCGTTGCTATGCAGTGTGCATAATGGAGAAGGTAGTGTTGCTGCATGTCATTAGCGGGTATTGATGGCACAATGTTTTCTGTTCGGAACGTCCGTTTACTGTTTGCTTGTTTAAACACGAACTCGAAACTATTCAACCGATTTTCATGAAATTTTCATGAATACCGAGAAAAAATATGTGCAGGGAAGGTTTAGGCCATATTTCATTATACTATCATAAAAGTAGGCTGTCATTCCCGAATAACGTCGGGTAAATACGGCTAAAAAGCCCAAACAGCTTTATGGCCTTTAAATAAAAATTCTAGCGGATCCTAGATACGGCCTTGAAGTTTTAGTTTTAATTTGTATTCAGGTTAAAAAATGATTTTGGAGCATGGAAGTCATGTGTGGTTTTTCATAACGGTGGTATGGTTGGTACGACTACATATTATAAATGAGGAGTCTGGAAACCTTACTTGAAGTTTACTTAGGTTGTGGTGTCCTAGCTGTACGCAGCTGTGTGCAGTGTCTAGCGTCTGCTGACGCAGCTACATACGGATGTCGCACGCAACGTCACGCCGTGTCTCTTGTCAGCTGACGCTGTGCGTTGCGTCTACCGCATGTACATAAGAAATCTGTACTGCTGATAGATCAAAAATCGTGAAGCCAACATACGTGCGGGTATATATTTCTGTCTTTTTTTATGGGAACCCAGCTGGCAGGTTCCTGATTGGCTACTTCCATAGACAAAGACAGAATTTTTAAAAGAGAGAAGGTATACTATTGACCACTGGGGCACTGAGGTATTACGTCAATGGCATCCATGACATATTTCTTTGTCTTTATATATTACGTTTCAAGTGGTGTTCATACTTCAGTTCATGGAATACTTCAGTTGATAGTGATATTATTATGCCCAAAAAGATCCGAAACCTGTGTTTACTTCTTATATCACTATGAATTTCAAGGAATATGAGTAAAAAAAACTGTTTTTAACAAAATTAAGCTAGGTTACGTTATAATGACAACAGCTGTCAAGCGTTTTGTTTACATTTCGTTCAGATGGAACGTCCGTACACCGACAAATGACATCATCGGAATAAATGCGGAATAACTTCGTCAAAAGAGACACAGATATATTTTTGCTCTCTTTGTGGACTTCACTCACCGCACATTAAGTAAATGGACAATCCGCGGTATATATTTAAAGTATATGGTCTACCGTCAACTATAACTGCACACAGTATTGACGTCGTACGCTGCGTCTAGACGCAGCCTCCAACGTCAAAGGATACCGATTCTATAAAAACAAAATAGGTAGCATTCTGACGCTGCATCCGACGAGACGCTTGACGCAACCGACAGCGTTTATTTGAGACCGCCGCCTTACAAAACCGAATGGACTATAATCATATTTGGCAGTATAGACATTCTGATATGAATTATGACGAGCACTTGTGTCTCGAATGTATAAAATATTACAGCAATAAGCTGCTGATATTCATGCTGGTAGCCTGTATTTCCCGACGTGATGAACACATTTGCATGTTAAGTAAATTCCCAATACTATTATAGAGAAAAAAGGTAGTGTGTTCGAAAATGAATTTATTTGTGTAATAGAAAATTTAACATCAAATATTAATAAAGTAAAAATATTTGGTTGTTTGCGATAGAAAATATCATTCTCACAGTCGTTTAGCTGTACAGATAGTTTTTTTATTTATTTTTTAAATTTAAAATCATGATATTACATAGTTAGTGGCAGTTAAATAAAATCGCGGTACTTCCTCAGAAGTCGTTCAAAAATAAACAGCAATTTCTTATAATGTTAAGTTAACAGTATTTTAAAAGTTTTATAGGTAGTTTCAATTAATTCACGCAAAATAATTATTGAAAAGATACAAATTGGAAAGTAATAAAATTTAATCGGTTAGATGACAATTTCAATTAATTGAATCAGAAAATAATCCTTATTATTTTTTAATCTTGTTAGTCTACTTTGTAAATTTAATTTTTTTTTTGTAATTGTTTTGAACTATTGTCCATGGTTAACGAGTTTATAATGCAAATTTACAGAATAATCATTAACTTAAACATTCGAGAAAAAAAGTTTTTGTTTAGGAAATGTATATTGTCTCATATTAACACAGATTTTATCCAATTTGATGTTAATCGAACTAACTGAAGTTATAAGCAGAGACTAAATTCTCTTTCTAAAAACAGCTACTCTGAATAAAAATTTATTTACCTACTTGATATAAAGGAAAGAAATTAATACAGAAAAGCTATATATTAAGAAAAATATTTTTTAAATTTCACATTAGTTGGGATTTGATTAATTAATTGTAGATTATAGACGCGTCGACAACTCAGGTCATTAGCGTCTTCAACACAATAAACCGTTGTGATTTGATATAGGTAAGTATTTAAAGTCTACACACTTTAAAAATATCATTGCTTATTTTATAAGAAATTTTTTAAGAAGGTTGTTTTGCAAGGTAAAATATAGGTAATTAATATAACAAAAAAAAAAAAAAACCTCCTTCAAAAAACCACTAAAAAGAGGAAAATAATGAAATGTTGAGGTCTGCGCCAATTTAATAAAATATGAAGTCGGTTAAAAAGTATAGTATAGTCACATAGTGATTAATATCTTCTTTTTAACCAACTTCATATTTTATTAAATTGGCACAGACCTCAAAATTTCATTTTTAACTTTTTAGTGTCAAAAAGTGACATTTACCTTAAAATAATCACACGCCGTTACTCACTTTTATTAAACCGACTTTCTTACGCTGTCTGATATGTCAAAAAGTGACATTTACCTTAAAGAATCACACGCCGTTACTCACTTTTATTAAAATCAGCCGAACTACTGAACCGATTTTGATGACATTTCTATGGGACCAATCTGAAAGTATATCCTTTCAAATAAAAAAAAAATTTCAAAATCGGTTTATAAATGACTGAGTTATGAGGTAACAAACATAAAAAAAAAATACAACCGAATTGAGACCCACCTCCTTTTTTTGAAGTCGGCTAAAATAGGGTAAATATGCATTTAAAAAGCGTAATGACTATTAAAAGAGCCGGTAAATTATTCAAGACGCGTTAAAATTTCTTAGAATGTTCAACAACAGCCTTAAAAGTTAAAACTCCCAGTATTAATTTTATTGTAATAGCATATTGTAAGTAATTTGTATGTAAATTAGTAGTGGTTGTTCTCACGATTAAAAATCACCTTGAATTATGGAAAATATAATTCAAAATGTGTGGAATTATTAATACAGAAGAACAATATAATGTCTAGGTCATTATTGCCTACTAATGGTTATTTATTGTTTCTAAAAATACATACTTAAACTTCTTATGCAATATGATTTACATTTTGATTTCCCATATCTTTTGAGTAGATTCTATTCTAACAGTATTTATGTAGTCTGATTAGTCGGTGTGTCAGGCTACCTATAAGATATTGTTACGGATCACCCTGTATATAAACGGCAGGCAAGAGTTCTGAGAAACGGGGTCTGCGTACTGTAACAACTGGTACCTGCGCAAAAGTTCTAGAGAAAGCGAGAACACACTATGCTTACGCCACGCAGCATATATAAACAGTCAGTACGAGTGAGTGGGGGAATCAGTCAACGGTGAGTCACGCATTCAAGCCTACGGTGGATCAGAATATAAATAGTGCCGTGAGTCTGCGTACTGTAACAACTGGTATCTGCGCGAAAGTTCTAGAGAAAGCGAGAACACACTAGGCTTACGCCACGCAGCATATATAAACAGCCAGTACGAGTGAGTGGGGGAATCAGTCAACGGTGAGTCACGCATTCAAGCCTACGGTGGATCAGAATATAAATAGTGCCGTGATATAAATAACCAAATTGATAAAATAAATACTAGTGTAGTGGTAATAATTACGAATTATTGTATATAGTTGTTTGTTTTGCTTTGTAATTACTGTTTAGTTATTGTTTACTTGTGTTGATTGTTAGAACTGACTTTTCGTTGTTGCATTCATTATTATTGTGTTTTTAATTATTGTAAATAAATAGTTATTCCGCCAACTCAGAAAACAGTTTTGTAACAATATAATAGAAATTAAAAAAAATATTCTACGTTTCAAAGTCTTGCTTTTCTGCGTCGTTTTTTTATGTAAGTATTTGCCATATGGCACATACACTATTGGCGTCAGTCAGATGGCGGAACCTAGGGTCCAAAAATACCGAAAAAAATCTAGGAATTGTCTCAAAATTGAAATTTAATTCTTTAGTAGAGATTAAAATGTGCTGCTATCATTTAAATAAAATCGGCCCGACAGGACCGGACATACAATTTTTATGAAAACACTTTGCAGATAGTGAAACTTACTGAAGGATATATTAAATTTGATTCAGATATTAAATATAGATAATAACTAATATAGAAATTAAGAAAACAAAATATTATTTTAAGAACTGTATTAAGGGTTAAAATTTTCCTTTTTTCCAAAAACACTATTTTGTCGATAGGGTTTGGCACTGCGACCCGAGTTTTTTTTTTAGTTACGAAGTAAATTGAATCAACTGTTAAACACACAATATGATGCAATTTAATATAAGTATTCTTTAAGGTGTAAATATTATTTTTTCGCTTTTATTTTCAAGAGAATAAATTAACTATAATCACGCAAAAGGAAAAAGTAGAAGGCGGAGAGAAAGAGATGAAATGCCGACTACAGGTGGTGGGAGAAAAGTCAGTTACCATAAGGTATTAAGAAAACATAAGCCACCTTGCACTTAAGCCGTTTGATATACGGCGTCTCTAATAACATATTACCCATGTCACTGTTCGTTACCTTAAAGCTTGCTTTACACAGTCACTGTTTTGAATTTTTAAAATTATAGCCGCCAATTGTGGAACTTCGAGAAAAGAAAAATAAGTCCCTTCTTTGAAAATTAATGTACGAGGAAACTAACTGTTTTATTACATAACGTAATCTAATACTTGTTTCCAATATTTAGTCATAACTCGTAAAGAAGCAATAAAACCAAAGTTTTGTAAACCATTTCAAAATTTCCCTAAAAACTTTAACAAACTTATTCTGTTAAATTCAATAAATTAATAAACTTTGTAATACCGAAGAATTACAGACAGTTGTGTAATTCATCCGTATTACAAAGTTTATAAAAGTAAACACAACATTAAAATAATTAAAATTTAAAAGTTAATTTATTGAATAAACATTTCGAAATCAATTTTCCTGATCATGGGATAAAACCAATCAGTATAAAACTGTTCAAAAAACCGAAAACAATTGATAAAGCACGGTCATTTTTGCTTTTCCCCTCTCAGTATTTTAAAAATTAATAAGAAATTATTATTAATAAAATCCAAGGATATCATAACGTCTATACATAAGTATCCAAAGCCTGCTTACAATATTTCACTATTTTGAAACGTCAAAAAATTATAAAATCTGTAAGAAAACGATTTTTTCCTGGGAGGAGACTTAGCTAGATCGATTTTTGCCCCCCCCCCAACTATTTCCAGTAAGTTTAATCTAAAATCGTTAGAGCCGTTTTATCCCTGTCAGCGTTACTCAATTTTTGAGTCGTTAATTTTTGACTCGAGGTGATTCCAATTATTCACTACCCTCGCTAAAGAAGTAAACTTCAAAAGCTGTAGTGACATTCCACAATTTTTTTATGTGAATTAAACTCGCTCGGAAAGTATCATACTATTATTATACAAAAAATAAATAGAAAAAAAATTGTTAAAATCTCTTAAACAAATCTAAGCATAACAAACATACTTAACAAGCATGCAACACACAACAATACATAATAATATCCGTGGTATTTACACAATAGATCCAATTTGTAAATCATTTGAGTTTAAGGGTTACAATCGTTCATGTCGACCTTCTTAACTGTGTAGCATATGGTAGATTATTACGTCATAATTACAATAATTTAGTTTTTTTATAACATAAAGAGAAGTGCATATCTGGTAAGTATAGAGACGGAAGCATATGGAACATATCAGATGTGGCTCAAGAATGAAAGCCACAAATTGGTGATGAAAGTTAGGTATTACATATGTTACAGGTACATCAAAGGGCTGCAAGCAATAGGAATACAAATGAATTATAGTATACTTGTCATTAAGCAAAACCCTTCAATCTTGCAGTAATAATTTATCTTTTTTTTAGGTAAGTATGTTTTGCAGGGCGTTTTGTTGCTTAATGACTTGTGAAATTATTTGCTGGTTTCTCAAGTAGTTAGTTAAATAATATATATTTTTCTGTTATCGGTAAGATTGTTTTTGTACCGTTTATTCCGTAATAGCATAGACTACCCTAATATTCAGAAGTGTTGACTGTTGACTTTATGGAGCTAAACGCACACATTTTTAAAAGGCTACTCCGTTTATTTAAATAGAGCCTCTATAATTTTCAATCCTTCATTCATGATTCTCTTCATTTAATGACGGATTGTAGAAGTATAAGATAGCGTCTGTTATAATAAGTAAATTAATTTTATTAATGAACAGCAAACATTTTGTATGCCCTCTAGCTTAATGCTTCCAAAGGACTTCAAAGACGTCAGTTTAATGAGGATTCTTGACTTTATACATAGCCTTGAAATCCTAAAAAACTGATAAGAAACTAGGGGAACACAATAGATCTTATAGGTTGCGGTGGCTTCCTTCGGGCCCCTAACTTTTAAATCTTAAATCTTAATGCACTCTAGCTTTGTATCAACCATAATAAAGGGACACTACGCTCTGGCAGAGGGCAGTATAGCCTAGATGTTAGCGTGCTTGGCGCCGCAACCTCTAGACTGGACTGCCGTGGGTTCGAATCCCACCTGCGCTCATGGATGTTTTGTGATGTTATTTAGTTTTAAGTTAGTTGTTATTTAGTGTAGTTGAAAGACGCTAATGACCTTAGATGTCGACGCGTCTATAATCTACAATAAATAAATAAATAAAACTACGCTCTGGCCTGAAAAAATATAATAGGCGAAATTAAACAGTTATGAGCGGGCCCTGTCAATAGTTTACCTGCTTTTACTTTCATAGGTTTTGCAGAGCATTTTAGTTGTGAAATTATATGCCAATTTGTCAATTGCTAATTGTTTGTTTTTTTTTAAACCATCCATTATCATTTGGACCTTATTTTCGCTAAGTCGGTTCCCCGTCTTACTCGGACCTCTCTATAATTTGAACTATTCAAAAGTTCTACAAATAAACAAAAAAATCGAACTGGCTAGAAATTTTAACTTTGATCAGAAAAATTTCAATTGTTTCTGAAGTTGATTATTCAGTAAAATCTAACAATGAATTTACATGTTGTCTAATTACATATATAGCTCCTGGACCCGCGTCTATAATCTACAATAAATAAATTTAATCTGGACCAGATAAAAACTATTACTGATGCATATTCAATTGATTTGTTTGATCTGTGTGCTAGTGTCGTATGCGTAGTTAACAAAGTTTTGCGATTATCCGATGATTACCCTCTACGAATATTGTTTTTGTCCTACCTAGGCCGAAAGTTCGTACTTTCGTCCCTGCCAAGCGGGAACAAAGTCGCTCTTTATTCCCGTGGTACGGACAAGTGCGCGTGCGCAATAGTACTTATGCGGCTCTCACGCATCTACTAGCTGTCTCCTACGCATTAAAATTATTTCCTTTAAAATTATTTTTCAATAATTTTAATAATAAAATAAAATAAAAATAATAATTTTAATAATTTTATTTTTTTTAAATTTTGCGAACTTTCGGCCTGGCAGGAGAAAAAATAGTATGCGCAATACGGGAGGAAATTACTACATCTTCTCCCGCGTATTTGCTACTCTCGCCTTCGGCTCGGGTGGCAATTTTATACGCGGGAGGAAATGTAGCACTTTCCTCCCTTGTGGCACAATGTACTATTTGCTAACATGGCCAAGTGTTTATAAAATAATTGTTACGTTCTGAGACAATAAATTCGGCCCCAAACAAATATGAAATCTGAAACCTTCTACCTCACATTAAATAAAATGAACTATGTAAAGTTTTTAGACATTTTCACTGGCTCTGCGGACGATAGAATGCATGTATAATAGAGATTTATAATGTCGAGAGCAATAGTAGAGTGCACTTTGAATATAGGTACGTATGTAGTCGTTAATAAAGGCATTGCTAATAAATAACCGAGTGCGGACACATCTACCGTGTAGTACATAGTTACACATAACTAACAATTCACTTGTACGGCTTTTTATAAACTATAAAACATAAATACATTATTGAATATAAATTAACGTGTATAATTCTCTTTTACTATGCAATAAAAATCAATATTATGCATACGCATTTAAGTTTAAGCCTTTGAACACATTTTTGTCATAAATTTCAACAGATGAATCAAATTATTACAGATACAGAACTGTGCGAGTGCTTAATATAATCGATATATTTATTTATAAGCATGGTAGATTTAAAAAAAAGATTTGTTTTTTGTTTTGTATTGAATGCACTCCTAGCGCCGAGGATTCCCTAGACCGTACATATTTTTCAAACGAAAAATTGACGCATAACATAAGTGAATAAAAAAATAATCCGCGGGAAAAACATTTTAAAGTAAACGGCCCAATATCATTCATTCACGGCACACTAACGGAAATCGTTGATGTCAATACATCACTTCCACCGTTATAGTGACTTATTTAATTATTAGCGCTAAAATTCAAAAAATTCGCTATTGGGATCCGTCAGATGGGTGGAGCTTAAAAAACATGGCGGAGTTCGGGGAAAATTTCATATACGGGGTATAGTTTTGCGTGTAATATTTTGATTTTCAAAGTGATAAGAAATGATAAATATAGGTGCAATTTGTGATTGGGCTGGTACGAATCCTATACAAAGAAATCTCGTTGAAGGAGAATGGATTCTCAATGCCGGACTTATTATCAAATATGGAAAATATAACGAGACAAATGAGCTGTCAAAAGTAGTGATTTTTGCGGCATATTGCTTAAAAACATCAAAATTATAATTCTTAATCATAATATACACTTCTGAGATTGGAACCTGAAAACTTGACAAGTTATTGTAGTCAAATAAATAAAAAAAAAACTTTTCTAAATTTGTATTTATGATTGTAATCTAAAACTATATGGCTAAAAAATAAAATCCAACCAACTTTCTTTAAGACGGTACTTCTTTAACTCGACTTATAATTCAAATGACAGTATTATAACGCTGACTCTTTTCCATTTAAATTTCAAAAGTTTAATTTCTCTCTTTAAAGTTTAACATAAAGTGTGGTCAATTTACATGTAAATTATTATCCTATGGAATGCAAAAAAATCTTAAACTTTTCGACTTACATTACGTTAATGTTGAGTTTATGCAAAAAAAGTTACCTGAATGTTAAACTAATAAAGATAGAATGTATTTTAAAGAAATGGGTGAATGAACATATTTTTATCAAGATGAAAGGTGACAATTTAACATTTGAAGTGTTGACTAGAATTTAATTGGTAATTTTGTGCAGATTTAAATATATAAATTCGCAAGTTTTCATGTTGGTCTTTCTGTAGGTTCATAACCTTGCGCAATAATATATCAATAAATGATGAATGCTTACCTTAATATGTGTCATTCGGTGGTAATATAGATTAGATGAAGCTGTGAACCTTTTGAGGCACACTGGACACTGGTGAGGCTTTTCGCCGCTATGAATTCTTCTATGTGTATTCAGCGAGGATGACGTGCTGAAACCTTTACCGCAGACTAAACACACGTGGGGCTTTTCACCTAAAACAAAGAAGTTGAAAAGAACTTGAAAAAATGTAGCAATAATATGATGATAAAACTTTTTTTTGTGCTTTTACACGTTTTAATAAGGAATTTGCACGATTTTTGAAACGATTTATATACGGTATGCAATGGGGTTCACCCACGTATTTTTTTTATCGGCAGTGTTTTTGAATTTAAGGCTATCAAATTTTTTCGGAATTTGTACAGACTGGGAAAGGCCTTAAAAAGTAATAAAGTTGAAAATTGTTAGTCGGATGACGTCATAGGACTATGTTCGCGGGTTTTTCTAACAGCCAATAAGAGTAAAGCCAACAGAAATGAAAATACACTGTTATCGTATAATTTTAATTGTCAAGCACCAGTCAAGCGTCAAGAAGCGTGTTTTAATGTTGTTGTTACTACATATGTTCAAATATCTATAGTGTTATTTTTACACATTATTTTCAGACGTTTTTGCTAAGAAATTACTACGAGTGACAATTACGGAATTTGACATTTCCACGTCACAACGACAACTTGACAACGCTGTCTCAACCATATTTCGTCATTTTCATGGCGCGCGTCGTCTGATTGGCCCTATAACTAGATAGCGGCAATTTTAAATTACTTACTGTAAAATTAAATTGTTAAAAAAATAATACACGTTTCAAAATAATATCCGTAAAAAATAAAAAAATTATTAAAAAACAAAAACCCGACTGCGTAAAAATCGAACTTAAAAGATGGAAACAAGATCAAATGATAACATGCAGTCGGAGGCATAGTAGTAACAAATTGAACAGAAATACCTCCGACTGCATGTTATCATTTGATCTTGTTTCCATCTTTTAAGTTCGATTTTTACGCAGTCGGGTTTTTTGTTTTTTAATAAATTTTTTATTTCAAATGTTTTTAGTTAAAAATAAATCGATATAGAACCTAAACGGTCAGTCGAATCGAAAAATGTTGAGGGAAAACTAAAAATGATTTTTAAATACCTATTCAACGATACCCCACTTGACATAGCTTGTTGACTTTCATTTTTTTCATTTTCACAATATGGCGTCCTGTAGTCGCCATACTGAATTTTCACTAACGTCATGTCTTTAGTGACACTCGCCGGACTAAGGGGAATCGATTGACGTGTGAATCATAAAAATCGGCCCAGGCGTTTGGTCTGTATAGTGATTCAAAGGAACATACATACATACGAGTACATATATAGACTGTTAAACACATTACCACTCCTTTGCTTCGCAGTCGGGTAAAAACAGCCACTTTCAACATAGTGGATCAACCCCATTCTAGCTGGAGTCAAGATTCGGATTAAAACTGAAAAAAGTTATCGGTTATTAGATTCAACTTGAAGAATGAAGAAAATATTTTTATGATTTCATAAAGAGTGTATCCGTGTGTAAAATTTAATAAAAATCGTTAGAGCTGTTTTCGAGAAAAATTTACTTTCCAGAGAAAAGTATTTAATGTTAATTTATATGTAGAACAGGATTCCGATGCGTCAGATCCGAACCGCAGAAAAAAGTAATTAACTCAACCATAAAGGTTGACTTAAATAATTGCATGTTAGACGAAATTTTGTTGAATAAACAGAATTCTCTTTTCGCTTCAAATAATGCAAATAAGGCGCAGTGATTAATAGAGTTATAATATGATCGCAGCAGAGCGAAAAAAAGCGGTAAAAATATGAACAATTCTAAACCTGATGACTCTTACTATTTTCATTACTAATACATTTTTTTCTTACAAAGAAATTGGATATTTAATAAGGATTTGTTTTGGTAAATTAACAGAATCATTAATAATTTATACGTAGCAAGAAGTCGGAAAACCAAAGAAAGTTATAAGAAAATTAGTAGAATAATATTAACTGTCTAATAATAAGTCTGTTGTACTAATAATTAGCACAAAATTTGTCGCTTGTTGACTTTTTCGTTAACATGGTCCAATATTATTGTTGTTTATAAATCTGTATTAAACAAAAAAAAAGGAAAATTTTTGCAATTTGCACTCGTACGAAGATTGATAATTATTAATTAATTCCGATTTGACACGATATAATAATTTTGTCAAGGTCAGAAAAATATTGTCCATCAATAAAAAACTGTTATACAGGCTGCTTAGAAATTAAACCGAGTTTTAAATGATTCTTCCAAAAATATTAAGAAAGAATAAATTAAACTGTTATGGGAGTTGCATGTAGCCAGTAAAAGAAGGTCATAAAAATGTTATTTCAAAAACTATTTGAGATAATATTTGATAGGCTATTTTATTAAATTTATTGAAGGTATTTCAACTCTGACGATTATTTGGGCGTAGTACCAACTCATATTTTTAATTTAAACAGAAAACTCTATTAACTGTTTTCAAATAAAAACCTTATAGAAGTCTGTAACAAGCGATCCATGGACATACCATATAAACAACGGTATCCCTATAATCTCGGCTATTCTGAAGCAATATTAAATTAACGGGTGGCTTGAGAATAGCTGAGACCGCATGGATGCCACTGTCTATATGACGTTTTCATGACGCGTCTATTACAATCCCTAAGATTCCAGGCTCTAATTTGAGAACTGGTGGTGGATTTTCAATTTATTATTAAAAATTACATGCGTATTGAATATTTGAATGGGTAGTAGGCTCAGATAACCTTGCGGTCGTCATTGGCCTAAAATAATTATTTTTTTAATAATGCCAAAGTTTGTAGGTCTAACATGCAATCTAGTCGTCATTTTAGATTTCAGCTGCGAAATAATTCGCAGTTAGCTCAATTTTTGTATACACCTTCGTTATGGTGTTTTAAAAAAACGTGTAAAAATGGTTCTATTATCAATTTTGAAGAGAATTTTATTCTCTACAAAATAGAATAATAACCGTTGTGACCTTGAACCTCGAATATTTAGCAATGCCGGCATGATATCAATGGGGACTTTTTACACATTTTTTAAAACACCATAACAAAGGTGTATACAAAAAAATGAGCTATCTGCGAATTATTTTGCAGATTGGTCGTTTTTATGTCTAAAATGACTGGGCTATACCGTATTTATGCATTAAAGAATATTTTAGATGATTAATATTATCAAAATTAAGTATAATAAAAAGGCGCCAACTTGCAACCGATGACTGTACTTGAAATACACCTGTTTATTTTAATTATTTTTTATTCATATTGTTTTATAGGTACATCAGTCAGTTGAGACTTTATCACGACTGGTCATCAGTGTGACGTCAGTGACAGTGTTGTTGTTTACGCGATCGTTAGTGATATCATATTTTATAGCATGTTTGACTACAAAATTGTGTCTTCAAATTAAATAAATGATTCATAAGTATTTTCATTGCATGTAACTTGTAAGTCATCGGCGAAGTATGGAATAAAGTTACTCTACAGAAAGTAAGAATGAATGAATTGTAGATTATAGACGCTCGACAACAGAGGTCATTAGCATCTGATACAGAAAGTAAGACTAGTATGGACTGATATACCACAGTCGCTACTCGCTATTAATATTGGAACAGTGATTCCCAGTTCAAAGAAATGACAATCTTTCTAGGGAACTATGATTGGCTTTTAATCAAATAAAACGTATACGTTATTGGTTATAAGAAAGAAATATCATCTTAAAATTTGCCGTGGTACTGGACCAGTGTCAATGGTTTAACTTATTTAGAAATTTAACTGCATCTGAACTTTAATATTTTGTAATAGTATAAAAAATAGAAAATCATTTCAATTGTTCGAGAACAGCTGCTTTAACAGTCCAAGATAAACAGCGAATAAGTGTACAGTCAAAGTGATCTCAGAAACTACTCATTTGGTTGCGACGAAACTTTAGTGAATTGTTGTTCGCAAGCCCGCGAAGGTTTCTAAATTATATTAATTGCCCGGTTCGGAATCGCCCGGGTGAAAAGACTGTAGAGCGTAGAATGTAGAGGGAGGTAAAAAGTGTCTTTTCACAATAGCGAAATAGAGATCATTCTGAGAACAAATTTTGTGAATCTATATTTCAAAATTTATATACAAACTTTAAATTTTACGTCCGTATAGTTATTTTTAAATATGTTTCCATTTTGAACATTTGTATTTTTTGCATTTGGTACCTGGTGATTTTAATATTATTACCATTAGTTTCCAATGATAGTAGGTAAACATGTTTTTGCATATCTTTAATAATTAGGTTTGGAATTTTGTATTGATAAATATATTCATTAGTTAAGTGGGAAATATATGTTGCGTAATAGCGGGGAAATTAGATCGTAAACATTTTTCCGTTTGTACCATTTAAATACATCCGTTTTATTATGACCAGGATTTTTTATAGACTAAAAATAAAATATAGAATCTAAAGTGTTTTCAAAACTGAATTTCAGTTTTTTTTTTAATAATTACGAAATAAAAGAACGAAAACTATAAAGAAACATTGAGGATAAAAATGAATAGAATGAAGTTTATCAACTTTTCAAAGATAAAGAAATGCTTTTTTTGTAAAATTTAAATTAGGAATTAAAAAAGTGAAATATTATTAAAGAAAACTATAAAATAGTTGAATAAGTGCCATTTATGTCAGAACAGAATTTTCTTTATTTTATGGAAACGGAACTATTATATTACCAATTTAAAAGATTTATACAGCAAGAATAAACGTTCCTCTTACTGGAATCAATACCACAATAATATGTTATAATATGATTACCTCAAACAATAAAAATAGTAAACAAAGACTTTTATTTTCATAAAATAATTAATAAATTCCAGTTTTGGTGACAAATACACGACACACGTCTTTACGGTGTTATGAAAGAGGAAATAAAAAATGGCGAAGTGCGTGTCTAACCACGCAAAGAGTAGAGTACTGTACTATAAAGTTATGCTAAACCTACAATTTTGTTAAAATAAATAAAATAAAAACACATGATACCAAAAATACAAGGTATTTCTAATACTTCTTATTATTAAAAACACATTCCTAATCTACTCAAAAGGCCCTTTTCAACGATGCCCCACAATAGGTACAAAAAAAATTTTTTTTTTGACCCTCGTTTGCATGTATGGGTGTCCCCCTTAAATAAATCTTTTTAATATTTTTGTTATTCTCTCTGTCTTTGGGCCGCGGTAATACATTTTATATGTGCAGTGAATTTCAAGGCCCTATCTCATTTCGTTTGGAAGGTACAAGCCTGACGGACAGACAGACATCTTTGGCACAACGATAGGGTTCCTTTCTAGTGTGGAACCCTAAAAAGAGTTTAAAAAAGTATTTGAGAACATGCCATATTTTGTAAATTCGGACGCCTATGCTAAGTAACGTCTGTGTGATATACAAAAATAAAGATGTTTACTGTTTATTAAACATCTAGGTAAGCAATATTCTTGTATAAAAAAACTCAATAAAGCTTTAAAAATTCCAATCCACTTTTTATTATAATTATTTCAATGTCAAGAATTATTATATGGAATTTTTTATACATAAATTTGAAATGGTTTTGAAATGCCGTCTTTAAAGCTGATTTAAAATAAAGCAAAAGATCATAATCTATTTTCTTTTTTGCAAATTTTTTGTTCGTCGTGGATTTTTCCAGTGTTTGTGCTTAATCATAATTGTTAATATATAATTAATTGAAATATAAATTAATGATCTTGTATATAATATGTACAATATTATTAATGAAAACATTAAAATAAATACCTGGCATTAAAACGAAATAATTAAAAAAAAAACTAATTTATCAATTATTATATAAAGAATCAATTAGAATTTGCTAAATTATTTTCTTTTTAAAAAAAAACGATACCTACTAATTGCGATTAATAATGTCAATTCGAACCGTTCAATTTTCAGTTTTTGGCGTGTCTCGATAATTTTCAAATTTGTAGTTCATTTAACCTCAGATCGGCTTAATTAACCAACTCTAAAGCGGCATACAGACGATCAACTTGGTTGTCAACCATGTTGAACGTCTGTAGATAGGTTGGTGGTGAAATTTCATGTTGGTTCACAGGTTGGAAAAAAATCAAAAAGTTTTGATTTTTTGTGGGAGGAGCCCAATGTTGGCAACCGTGTTGAAGCATCTATGGCTAGATTGACAACCATATGTTGTAAACATAAGTTTAAAAGTGTACCGCAAAGTGTTAATAGAAAATGTCGGAAGGGAGAAAGACTTTGTAAAAAGTAATGTTTGTGCAGTTAATGTTGTCAACTCTGTTGGTACGTCTGTGGCAAACAGACTCAACTTGATTGACAACATGGTTGACAACCAAGTTGATCGTCTGTATGCCGCTTAAGTTATTCAATCTGCAATAATTTAATGTTTAAACAAATGCCTACCTGTATGGGTGCGCATATGTC
Source organism: Mongoloraphidia duomilia (assembly GCA_039654895.1). Lineage (NCBI taxonomy): Eukaryota > Metazoa > Arthropoda > Insecta > Raphidioptera > Raphidiidae > Mongoloraphidia > Mongoloraphidia duomilia. Next base: position 10,049,320 of record CM077517.1, on the reverse strand, counting down.
TCTTGAGCAGCGAAGGTCTGTCGAAAGCTTTAGAACAAACACCACATGGCAACAGCGCCCTTTCCCTGGGCCTCGCTCTCGGCGTTGGACCCGCAGGTTCTGGCAAATCGCCTTGTGACGACGCCGCCGACGACGCTGAACTATCACCGGATACAGATTTGTGCTCGTCCTCGGTGGCCGATGGCGGGGATCCCGTTAACGCTCGGGATAATAACGACATCGACAGATCCAACGGCGAATCTGAAAATAAACAATTTACTCTGTTTCACAAATTTGTATTTTGTTACAATTAAACTACTTATTTTAAATAATCAAAAGTGTTAATATTTTATGTGTATATACTCCTTTATTATCCAAGTTATACTAATTTTTTATCCATTCACAACAATATTACAATAAGAATTCAGTCTTATATAATTATCTTTCAATTGTTTTGATTACATACGAACAATCTTAAGGCTGTAAACATTTGCTCAAATAAGATTCACTTTTATTAACCGACTTCAAAAAAAGAGGTTACTCAATTCGACCGTATATATAGTTTTTATGTTTTATGTGGTTATGTTTTATGTTTGTTCGCGGATAACTTCGTCGTTTATGAACCGATTTTGAAAAGTTTTTTTTTATTTGAAAGGATATACTTTCAGATTGGTCCCATAGAAATTTCATCAAAATCGGTTCAGTAGTTCGGCTGATTTTAATAAAAGTTAGTAACGGCGTGTGATTCCTTAAGGTAAATGTCACTTTTTGACACTAAAATAAAAAACTTTTTAACAAAAAAAAACCTCCTTCAAAAAGCCACTAAAAAGAGTAAAATAATGACAATTTCAGGTCTGTGCCAATTAAAATATGAAGTTGGTTAAAAAAGAGAAGATATTAATCACTATACTATACTTTTTAACCGACTTCATATTTTAATTGGCACAGACCTGAAATTTTCATTATTTTACTCTTTTTAGTGCCTTTTTGAAGGAGGTTTTTTTTTGTTAAAAGTTTTTTTTTATAACAGAAAAACATATAGTAGAGCGGTTAATACTAGGTAAATATAAACCGAAATTATTAATAAATGCCGAAATACAGCTATAGCCAAAGGCGTACTCAGACTTTTGTTCAGGGAGGCAAGAGTTATGAGATAATGAGAGTAAGCATAAACATCCGGCTGTAATTCTGAAATTAGGTCATTCGATAGTTCAAACGTTTTAAGTGCAATTCGAGGAATTTTCAGGCACCAAAATTCAGTAACATGAAATTTCACATTTTATTTCATTATTTCAGATGAGGGGGAGGAATTTTCTCTGACATTGAAAATTCGTCCCCCACATCTGAAATAATGAAATAAAATGTGAAATTTCATGTTACTGAATTTTGGCGCCTGAAAATTCCTCGAATTGCACTTAAAACGTTTAAACTATTTCGAGGAATTTTCAGGCGCCAAAATTCAGTAACATGAAATTTCACATTTTATTTCATTATTTCAGATCGGGGAGTAATTTCTCAGACATTGGATAATCTGGGGTCTGTTGGGTTTAGAGCAAATGTCAACGCGTTGCAAGTAGCATTAGTTAACGTTTATGTTTATAGATTGTGAAATAATTGACAAAAGATGTTGCTACAATTTCTTAACTTTTTACGGTTACGAAACATAAAAATTTCAAATACAACCTAGTTGCGATGTGTATAATCGTAAGCCGTTGGTATTACTATAAAACAGCTAATCGTCTAAGAGCGATTACTAAAAAAAAAACAAAACAAAAAGACGGTGGAAGAAGGAATTCGAGAGACAGGACACTATGTGAGATCGATATTATGTAGTGTAACACAACCGGTATTGTCTCACGAATCTATATATTGCCCTTTGTGTCAGTGCCGCTGCATTTCCCGACTCAGCATCGCTGTCGCATGCCGCGCTGCTGAGCTATCCCAAGCATGTCTTTAGTGCACCGACGCCATCATGCTGATGATCTCTAAAAATGAACCATCTTCTTTTGCCTTTGTCTTTGGTTGCCTATATTTCTCAATATTCAGGACCTTACTTTCAAATTTAGAGGCAACATTTTTAGTTAAATGAATGCATAATGACTGCAAACAGTATATGAAAACACCTGTTGTAAGAACAATGACGTAACACAATGCTGTAATCAGGAAAAATTCATTAATTCAAACCTATGTCACCGTAGGGATTTTAACCCTAAACTTTCCACTAACGCGGCGAACTTGTTGCTTTGGTAACGATAAAAGATAATGCACTTTTATATTTTACTAGAGTCTAGAGTAGAGATTGGAGATGGGCACATGAGAAACGTAATATAGATGCAATAATGCAGCGCAGCAGCAGATTAATAGCCACCAAAGTTAACTTTGATTTTCATAGACGCGCGATAAATCAATTTTTTTCCCTTCTGATAGTATACAATAATGCAACCACTTCTTTTCGGTTCCGGATTCTTTGGAAATACAAAACCTCTATGATTTGAACATTAGTAAACACAGAACATCGGCATTGTCAATACTTTATTATTCTAAATAAACATCTTCTGTACACAGACGACGGTAGTTATATAGCTGGTGCCCCTAGCGGTCAAGTTCGGCAGTACCCATGTCTATTGATAAAGGAGAAAAGATTAATTACTGAATTGTGAAATATTAAATCAAAAACTTTCGATGGTTTTCTAAGTTATATAAAAAATATTTAGAATTAAAAGTTCATGAAAAAATGAATGCAAAAATCTTAATATTTTAGTATCTATCATCCAGTACTCCAATTGATAAAAAACACACTTTGGGAATAAATTTACTTAAAAACAAATACCAACGTATCCAAATTTTCGTTAAAAACTACAAAAATGTTATCGTGCTTTTTTGCCGCAAACATTAGAACATCGACATCAATTTAAGAGAACCGATCAAAGTGTCCATCAGTAAACGATTCTCACATGTTTATTTCGATTACAGTCAAAGATACATTCAAAGATAATCGTTTGTCGAACTTTTTTTTAACAGAAAACTTCGTTTTAAATTGCCACAACGTTTATCTTTCTAAACAATGACAGATAAAATTCGATTAATTGTTGAAAAAGTTGCGATACTTTTTTAAACAAACTGACATGTTAAAAGGAAGTTATATGCAACTGTAACAGTAGAACAACTTATAAACTGAAAGCTGGGTATCTACTACCGTATATTGTGTTCATGTTTCAGTGATGAAGAAAACATGAGGAGCGGTAGAGGTCCCCTATCCAGTGAAAAAAGTCTCTACTAAGCAATATTTAAGTTACCATCTGTAACAATTAAAGACTAATGGCCGGTTTATAGTACATTTTAAAATTTAATCACACTGCTAAATTTTGACAGCTACGTGTTCATTGCGGTTGCTGCGTTTCGTTACCACAGTAACCCATCATTTAACAGTGCGACTAAAAAAACATCGTGATTAAAATGTACGATAAACCGGCTATTATTCTAGAATCTAGATGATAAGTTAAATATTACATCCTGTGAGTTTGCTTTGCTTCACTTGTATTTTACACTTCTCATAATATAATCACATCGATAATTATACTTCTACATACATTCGCAAAACTACTGTAAAATGTCTTAATTTTGTGGATCGCTCTCTCATCAGTAATATGTGGCAATATCCAGATGAGAGCAACTTTTTGGCAATCAGATAACGAGTTTAGTAAGAACATAGGGAAAACACTTTTTTCATGGAATAACCATGATAATTAATATAATTTGGACAACCATGATTGCATTCCATTTTTGTCGCGCTATTCATTTTGTTCAGTATGTCTTCCTTGTTGCACTCATTAATTTTCGGTTTTCAATACACCCTGTATACACATCTAAAGTATGCAGCGTCGCGGTAGCGTCGTAGTTACGAATTATAGGTGGCGGACCTTGATTTTCATTAGGTACATATTTCAGAAAAAAATAATAAAAGGCAATTAATATAAAAGTAAGTGGTTTTACTGTAACGTGAGATATTCGCCATCATTCTGGTAACATTTACCAGTATTGCCATATTGTTTGTCAATAGTGCCGACCCAAGATTGGATCACAGCAGGCGTGTGAATCTATGCGAGATATTTCGTCAGACGTTGAAATATTTGAAACTCGTCAGCCGACAGATAACTAAGAGACACCAACATTTATTTTTAATTTTTTTAATGCGTCTACTTTTTGATACAGTAATATATGGCAATGAACAGGTACTGATAATGTGTCACTTGACTCTGCAAAACATTCCACATATACTTAAAAACTGCACTTAACCTTTGGCACTTTGAACACATAAAAATTAGTATCAGATTAAATTTCATTAACCTTTTTGAATATACATTTATTATTATACAAATTATACTTTACTGAAATTATCTAAAATATATTCGCACCTTGAAATGCTGTTATCTAAAAAGCATATGGTACCAAACGTAACTTTTAATTTAATTTTAGCCATTTCTATAATATTTTTAATGCGTTGCTGATATGTTTTATCTGAAACGTTGAAATTATTTTAATTTTGTAATTCGTAACTATACTTGATGTTTTTCGGCTTACATAAAAGTTTCGATACCAACAATTTTATAACAAATTGACAAAGTTATAGTTCATAATTTTGTATATTTGATAATATGTCATCGTTTTAGTCGCGAGTTATCGAGTTATATTACTTTTATATTTCGTTTGTATCGGCAAACGATGTTGTTAATTAGTTTTGTCACATCAAATTTTACATTTACAGTAAGATGATCAAATCAGGTAAGTATTTTAATGCTATAAAGTACCTGTGGCGGCGCCAGAGGGTGGACCGGGTGGTCCATGGTTCACCTTAAACTGTAAGCCTCTTAAGAGTTTCAGTACAAATTAGGGATGTGAAAAAATAATCGATTTTTATATTAATCGATTATTTTTTTCTTATAATCGATTTTTAACAATCGATTTTTTTAATAATAATAATCGATTTTTTATAAATCGATTAATTTTTTAATAATAATAATCGATTTTTTATAAATCGATTATATAAACTACACTTTTAAATCGCTTAGATAAATTACACTTTTTTTTTTTATTTATGTTTATTTTTTTTTTTATTAATATTACTATTAAGAAAGAATATAGGCTTTGGGAAACCCAATGCAGCCAACATTTACAAATTACACGTTTTAATCGATTTTTGTAAACAACGCCATCTGTGCGACGGATGAAAAAACGTAAAATAAGTTCACTAAACGTAAACTAATCAGTCGGAAAATGGCGCCATCTGTATGTATTATGTAAAATAGTTTCATTTCGATACACTTCCAATTGTTTTCATTCATTATAAAAGTATGCAATTTTTCGAATAATAGAAAAAATCGATTTTTCACAAAAATCGATTATTTCTTCAAAAATCGATTTTTTACAAATCGATTTATATTGAAAAGAGAAAAATCGATTATTAAATAATCGATTTTTTTTACTCAATGTCACATCCCTAGTACAAATAGACGGAGAAAAGAGTCAAATTAAATAGTTTGACCAAAGAAAGAAATCAGAATTTTTCTCAATAAATTTTGAATTTATTTTCGATTTTTTCATAATAATATATTTCTAAAGTGTTGTTTAGTTTTCCTTGAAATAGTGCAATATATTTTCTTATAATAAATGTTTCACCATTTATAAAAGAATGTAGGCTTTCACCTTCACGGCCGGCGTTAATAGAATTAAGATAAGAATCTTTCGGGCTTATGAGCCGTGGTCTTCTCGGTGTCCTGCTGTCGAGTGCCGCAGGACACCGAGAAGAACACTACGACCACATCGAACACACCACTGAAGATGCTTGCCGCAGTTGCAAGCCGAAACGTCTGGAAGAAGAAGAAGAAGGTGCCATTCCAGTAGACCACGGCTCATAAGCCCGAAAGATTCTTATCTTGTTTCATCATTTATTTCGCCTTTGCTTATTACTTTCAGATTGCTCCAGTAGCAGTAATTCCAGTTCGTCACTAATTCGGAAAGAGTCAATTTTAATTGATCCGGATCAGCGGCGGATTCAGGGGGTTCACTCCCCCCCCCTCGAAATTTTTGGCAACGCATAGAATGCATAGAAAAGGACATTCGATTCATATCGTAGCGGCGTTGGGCGTTGGCCTTTATGTTAGTTATTATGTTATTGTTACAATGTTATGTTATTAGACCAAAAAAATAAAACGGATTGTTTGCATGAATATGTAATAGAGTGCCCGCGGTGAGAGATGAAGCCAGGCACGTCATCAATAATATGCTAGTGAACGCCTGCTAATTGCCCGCAGACAGTGCCGTGTACACAAAACTGCACATTGGGTTTTATGACGTTAGGTACAATTTTGGCAAACTGCTATTCATGACAATAAACAGCCAGTAGCAAGCTAGAAGGCGTGCGCAATGCATTCACGTTACTATGACGCGGTGGCTTCATCTTTCGCCGCGCGAGGTCTAACAAAATCTAATACGTTATATGAGCTCTATTTTGTTTAAAAACAGTATCAATATAATGTACTTGTACATAAATATTTTGAACCCCCCCCCCCGAAATATTTTTCTGAAGCCGCCCCTGATCCGGATTAAGGGAACTTTACTGTATATGCATCAATGAAAAGTGATAATGATCATGTAGGCATTTTTCATATTAATCAGCTGGTGCAGTTCAACCTTAACAAAGTAAATGTTTGTAAAGGTGCTTACGTTTAAATTACCATTAATGTAAATTACTAGGTTTTTCAGATGCCGAGAAAACAGGAACTATAGTTTCTTTATACAGCAGGCGGGCAAAAAATCATATAAGAATTATTATTTCATTTGTTCGTTTTGAACGCGTTCACAGGGCCGGCTCAACCCACTGTGCATTCGGTGTATTTGCACAAGGCGGCAAATTTTTTTGGGGCTGCAGATTTCTGCTCTTTGCTCATCAATTAATGAAAAATTCAAAATCGCTAAACCACTTACGAAGCGATTACTATAATTATTTTTTGTTGTGGCGAAAATAGGGCGGCAAACGCTCACTTTGCACAGGGCTGCAAAAACTATAGAGTCGGCCCTGCGCGATCATTCACTAAGTATAATATTGACTCAAAAGTTCTCATATATCTTGAGCTATACCGAGATTACCTTGTTTAGGCAGTAATTCTGACAAAAAATGGCAGGGCCTGGGTGTCAATTTATATTTCAGCATTCTTCACAACCAAAGATCAGAGAAGTTTCAATATAACATAACTTGCTTGTTAAAGCAGGAACCAATTCGGAAATAAAAAATGGTAGTTTATACAACTAATACAATTAAGTATAAGACGCGAGGGGTGAACAACCCGAGCGTCTTATTGAACGGGACAGCTGAAAATAGACCTAAAAACTGAACGTCCCGGAAAATCCGGGACAGTCAACTAGCCTAATTGGTTCTAAGTGGTTAGTGGTTACATTTTTATGCTTGATACTTAACTTGCTTGTTAAAGCAGGAACCAATTCGGAAATAAAAAATGGTAGTTTATACAACTAGTACAATTAAGTATAAGACGCGAGGGGTGAACAACCCGAGCGTCTTATTGAACGGGACAGCTGAAAATAGACCTAAAAACGGAACGTCCCGGAAAATCCGGGACAGTCGACTAGCCTAATTGGTTCTAAGTGGTTAGTGGTTACATTTTTATGCTTGATACTTAACTTGCTTGTTAAAGCAGGAACCAATTCGGAAATAAAAAATGGTAGTTTATACAACTAGTACAATTAAGTATAAGACGCGAGGGGTGAACAACCCGAACGTCTTATTGAACGGGACAGCTGAAAATAGACCTAAAAACGGAACGTCCCGGAAAATCCCGGACAGTCGGCTAGCCTAATTGGTTCTAAGTGGTTAGTGGTCACATTTTTATGCTTGATACTTAACTGGCTTGTTAAAGCAGGAACCAATTCGGAAATAAAAAATGGTAGTTTATACAACTAGTACAATTAAGTATAAGACGCGAGGGGTGAACAACCCGAGCGTCTTATTGAACGGAACAGCTGAAACTAGACCTAAAAACGGAACGTCCCGGAAAATCCGGGCCAGTTGGCTAGCCTAATTGGTTCTAAGTGGTTACTGGTCACATTTTTATGCTTGATACTGTACTATAACAACGGTACAATTGTTAAACTTCATTCTGTGCGGTACGAGTTACGACTACGAGCCGAGCATGGTGTCGCGGTACAGTTTGGGTTGGCGGTTAACAACACAGCAGCAAAAAGACGAAAGGAACGAGGTGTCAACTTAACGAGCACGCATTACAGTGTTACATGAGTTGAGTAGCGGGAGTTATTATGGATAAGAATGTATAAAACATGAATTTTCACTATAAAGCGTAAAATTATAAAAGATATAAATCACCTAAACGTCTCGTCTCTGATTCGTTAAGCTGTCTGCTGTATAAACAACTCATCCATTGAGATAACAATATCAGGAGGTAGTGAAATCGATACGTATGTATAAATAAAATTATAAAGGTAAACACATAGACACCCTCGAAGAATATGAAATATATAAAGCTACAAAGTTCAACAATACCAACATTCTTAACGACAAACTAACGTTAAAATCGAACATAATATACGACACAATAATTAACACACAAACACCCAATACTCATTAATCGTCCACATACATACACACTCCAACGTTCTTAATGACAAACTAACGTTAAAATCGAACATAATATACGACACAATAATTAACACACAAACAGCCAATACTCATTAATCGTCCACATACATACACACTTCAACATTCTTAATGACAAACTAACGTTAAAATCGAACATAATATACGACACAATAATTAACACACAAACACCCAATACTCATTAATCGTCCACATACATGAAAAAGATATAAATTTCTTTTTTTGCTCGTATGTATAAAACCATTATAAATTAATAGATTTATACGGCTGAATTGCAATTGAGAATTTTCGTTGGAAAGCAGCCAATTATATAATTGATTCGAAACATATTGGAAAAAAGTCATTTTACCAACCATAATCACAGTCAGGATTCAAACCTAAGCCTTTCCACTTTCGCGGCGGAATGTTACTCAGCCGTGACATGATTGCTAATCTAATATTCTCCTTATATGCTTCAGAATTAATAGATTTTCACCACATGCCAGTGTGAATACAATATAGCTATGTTGTAGAAGTGAATCTTCGTATTAGCGAGAGCTCATCATGAAAGTGAAAATTATTTCAAATACCCTTAATGGGATACACTAAAGTACCTACCTAGATATATTATTATATTCCCTCCTGAAATGTTATCTCAATGATTTCAACTGGTCCTCTACATTAAAGAGACAGGAATGCTAATATTGCACTTTAATTATATATCTCTCCTTTATTCTTAGGCATATAAAAGGTGTACTTTATGGGAATATAAACTAATTAGCAATAAAAATCCCAAATAATTAAATTGTGTTTATAGTTCTCGCGTTTTGTATTATTCTCTATAGAGATTATTGTTTCATGAATATATTATAATTGCCGAGGGGTAAATATCTGAGGATTTATGGTGTACAGCGTGAAGGAATTACGAGGATTTATGAGGATTTATAAGGATTTATGAGGATTTATGAGGATTTATGAGGATTTATGAGGATTTATGAGGATTTATGGGGATTTATGGGGATTTATGAGGATTTATTGAGGATTTATCGAGGATTTATCGAGGATTTACAGAAGAATTAAATCAGCTGTTTATGTTATGCGCGTGCGCGTAACATTTTTTAATTTGCCCGACCGCATAAACCGGCGGCATTGTGAATAAAATTTGTTTTTGGTGGTGTCATGCAAGTTTGTGTGAGTTCCAAGGTAAGTTTATTATTATATTTATCTCGTGTTGGCATCATTGTACCACATACAATAGGGTATTTGACTAAAAGTTTTTTTTGTTATATTAATAGAGCAGTAAATTCTGTACAAAATGACATCTAAATCACTTAATTATGATTTCAAATTAGCTCAAAAATAATTTTTGAAATATTTATGTGAGCCCCGCTCGCTAATAACCGTTTTTGCTCCACGAATCTATGACGTCATATTTTTTATGAAGGTACGTTTCTATCTACTAACTCGATGCTAATTATATCAGAAACTTACATACCTACATTTTATAATATTAGTATAGATAATAAAAAAATCCTACACTCAAGTTTTACCCCCTTTGGGGTTGAATTTTAAAAACTTGAACAAGCCTATAACCTTCCTCAATGAACGGGCTATCTAAGAAAAAATTTTTTTTTTTAATTGGACTGGTAGTTCCTGGGATTAGCGCGTTCAAACCAACACACAAGCAAACCAACTCTTCAGCTTTATTGTTATAATATACATATATAGTCCAATCAAATGGTCGAAAAAATAGGTCTAAAATTGCGTTAATTAGAAGTTTGATGAAATTTTAATTGTAGATAGGGGGTGCCACTAGAACACTCCAGCCAAGTTTCCCCCCTCTGATTCCGCAAGGGGTGCCCGCCATCTTGAATTTAAGGGATGAAATCATTTATCTTGGTAAATACTGCTTGTACGTGAAAAATTACTATTACCAAAATTATTAAGGAGGATGTATCCAACAACTTCTGTTTGGAAAATTGTTTGAAATTTCTTATTCAAAAGTTATAAATTCTCAAAAATGACACTGTTGGGGGTGGAAACGGTTTTTTCGATTTTATAACAAAACGGTCAATCGGGGCGAAAAATGGTTATGACAAAAGTTGTAGCTTTTGAATGTTTCTATAATATACATGTGTTCAACATTTTTTTTGCTTGCTTGGTGCGAATATAGAAGGCGCCAAAAGTCGACCGGCGCCAATATTTTTGAAAATTTTTGAATTTTGCACATAACAAATTAATTCAAGTCACCAAATAATCATTAGGGGGTTTTCGGAGTCGCTGATTAGGAACCCATTATCAAATTTTCCAAAAACAAAATGGCGATTCCAATATGGCGGACGTCTCCCATTTAAATTCATCGCATTTTCACTAAATTCATCATCCGCCATTTTGTTTTTTGAAAATTTGATAACGGATTCTTAATCAACGACCCCTAAAACCCCCTAATCATGTATTTGGTGAAAATGCGATGACTTGAATTACTTTTTTATGTGCAAAATTCAAAAATTTTCAAAAATATTGGCGCCGGTCGACTTTTAGCGCCCTTTATATTCGCATCAAGCAAGCAAAAAAAATGTTGAACATATGTATATGGTAGAGAAACTCAAAAGCTACAACTTTTGTTATAACCATTTTTCGCCCCGATTGACCGTTTTGTTGTAAAATAGAGAAAACCGTTTCCACCCCCAACAGTGTCATTTTTGAGAATTTATAACTTTTGAATAATAAGAAATTTAAAAAAAAATTTAAACAGAAGTTGTTAGATAGATCCTCCTTAACAATTTTTGTAATAGTAATTTTTAACGTACAAGCAGTATTTACCAAGATACTTACATGATTTCATCCCTTAAATTCAAGATGGCGGCCACCCCTTGCGAAAAATTTCATCAAACTTCTAATTAACGCAGTTTAAAAGTACCATTTAACTGGATTAATAAGGTAAACACAGTTTTGTTATTGTTTATACATTCGATGACTTATGGGGATTTATAGGGATTTATGAGGATTTATTGAGGATTTATTGAGGATTTATTGAGGATTTATGAGGATTTACGAGGATTTATGAGGATTTACGAGGATTTATGAGGATTTATTGAACTTAAAGGGATTTATTGGTGATTTATATGGATTTATAAGGATTTATTTGCCAAAAAGGATTTATGGTGTACACAATTTTGGGCAGATAGTAAATATCTGCCCAAAATTGTGTACACCATAAATCCTTTTTGGCAAATAAACCCTCGATAATTGCTTACTTATTTACATAATAGCTATTAAACAATTATCAATTTACTTTAATTATTGGATTAATTAATATAAATCGCAGTTTTGCATTACACAATGTGTCAATGTAAATTTATTGTCATTTAGTATTACAAATTATTCTTGTGGTGAATTATACCACAATTGTAATAATAACTTGTACTTGTACATAATTTAAAATATGCAAATATAAGGGGAAAAGCAAACGATAAATTTATCACACGTTTTTAAATTCACTTGAAAATGAGCCATATCAATAAAGTAGCCAAACCCTGAAGATTAATATACCCAACTAAGGTATATCCTAATAAATGGTATTAACAACCAAAATCATACTAACTGGGATGATGTAATTAACATTTTATCCAAACAGGAACCCAATACCTATAAAGCAATAGACAGATACCTAAAAGAGTGTGATATCAAGCTATAAAATATTACAAACAAGATCAAAAGGACAAAGTATAAAAATTCGGCTACTGGCCAAAGACAAGAGTCAGGCCAATAAACAATACAAAAAAAAATATACGTGGGCGAAGTCACGGGTAACGGCTAGTCTACCTAAATAGAGTACAAGAATTTCGTTATTCAGCGTCGGATTTGCACATTTCCTTAGTATGATTTTTCGCCGTCCTTATTTTTTAAAAGTATATTATAAATAGGCCAATTTGTTTTGTTCCAGTTATTTATTTATGTAAGTTAATGAAAATAGAAAAGATGAGGTAAATTATTTTAGATCCACCATTTTTTGTTTTGCATGGTTCTTCAAATCTGCCGCGCCCTTCGCCACAACCTACTCGACCTATTTGTAAATACGGCACTATCGTTATGTTAAATTCGCGGTTGCAAAGGAATTATATATACAGTGTCGTCGAAATTGTATTAAAGTATAGGTGATATTAGGTACGAGTAATTTTTACTGACCTTCCAATATGGAGTCCATCGTTTGCCTGTAGAGTGATGTTCTCATTCTGACAAAGAATAATTCTTCGGGTCGTTCCGGCAGATAATAGACAAGTAATTCGGTGTCGGGAGCGATTGGTTTGACGGCCTCATAAACGGGTTCACCGCGAACTTTCGTCGCCACCAAATTAACGGATGGCGTGTACGATGTAGCGACGCGTAGGAACCGCACCCAATTACAGTGTCGAACTCGCCTGGAACCGACTCCCGATATCTCGTCATAGCAGCCGAATCTGTGGCGGATCTGAAAAAAAATATTTGGTCAAAATTACTGACATAATTATAAGGTGAGTATTTTTTCTTCGAAGGTTTTTTTAATATATAAGAGATTAATGGGAACTTGGGACCGTGGGTTGATTGAAACTCAGTTAAAGTTTTAATTCGCAACGTTTCGTCTATATTTTAGACTTTGCGAATTAAAACTTTAACTGAGTTTCAATCAACCCACGGTCCAAGTTCCCATTAATCTCTTATATATAGTTACGATGGACATGACAACTAATTACATGAATTCACCTGGGGTTTTTTTAATATTGTTACGGATCACATTGTATATAACCGGCAGGCAAGAGTTCTGAGAAACGGGGGTCCGCTTACTGTAACAACTGGTACCTGCACGAAAGTTCTAGAGAAAGCGAGAACACACTAGGCTTATGCTACGCAGCCTATATAAACAGCAGTACGAGTGAGTGAGGAATCAGTCAATGGAGAATACTGAGCGACAAACAGTGAGTCTGATATAAATACAGTGAATATAAATATTTGAAACATAAATAACTAGAAACAAATAGTCCTGGTATATACATAGTTAATTGTTACGAGTTATTGTATATAGTTGTTTGTTTTGCTTTGTAATTACTGTTATTGTTTATTATTGTGTTTTTTAATTATTGTAAATAAATATTTATTCCGCTAACTCAGAAAACAGTTTTGTAACAATATTAATTCATACTGAGACCATATAGAAAGGGCAGTAATGACTAATTTGACGCTTTAATCAATTATTTCACTGTCCAACTTTTAATTTGTAACAGACGATTTTAGACGATAACAGTATTTTTAGATTTCTTTTTTCAAATGGCAGTAAACTAGCTTTATATTATATAATGTAAAAAAAGTTAAGCCCATAAACTTAGAATTTAAAAAAACCTTGCCACAGTAGCTGAATTATAAATCAAATTAAATAACTTTAATATGTTTAATTATAAAAGCAAGCATCTTGTAACAACGTTTAAATATATACGTAGAAACTGTATTTTATGATTTATGGACGTTAAGCTGGATTACAATTAAAATATTTGTCGATGTATTTTAATAAATTAATATGGAATAAATCATGCTCAGGAATTCCACCTGTCCCATTTTCAACATATAAAAGAAATCATGAAATATTCTCCTGAACAACACTGGACTACAATATGTCTGCACTTTGTTTGCGTCTACACCTGTTTTTATTTGTTATTCTGTAGATATTTTTACTTCCCACCTCTACTATGGTAGGGAAGTAATGGATTCAGTCCGAAAACAATATTTCGAGATTTTAACAGATTTTCACGTTTTGAGACCCTAGCAATCGTTTAAGATCATTTTCTGACTGATGTCTGTATGTGTGTGTGTGTATGTGTGTGTGTATGTGGTCAATTTTTCGCCTTCGATATCTTAAGAACGGAACAACATACGGGCATGCCGATTGTTCTATTGTGTTTATCAGCCTTTAACTTAGATCTGATTAGATTTTGAGTCAAATCGGTTCAGTGGATCCTGAGATATTCAAAAAAACGTCCTCAATGTCACGTATTAACATAGGTAAAAAAATATATAAATGAATTCTAGATGTTATAATATGAAAAAAATGTAAATATTTTTTTTCTCTAAAATGTATAGTTTTCGAGAAAAAAAATATTTTACTAAAAAAAATAAAATTGTACGTAAATCAAGGTAACCATGATTTTTGCTATATTACTAGCCATCAGTAGATCACCAAACAAAAAAGAGGGCCATGCTTTTTTCAAAGAATAAAAATTAAATTGTGTTTTAAAGACCACCAACAGCTAAGGTTATTTGGGCCTAGTCAAAGAATAAAAAAAAAAGAGTGTTTATTTTTTGCAAATATTTACTAGGTGGGAAGTATAGGACTGGTCATCAGTCGAATTTTTTAAAATAATACCATTATTTAATTCGTCACAGCGTATTTAGATCTTTTGTTAAAACTTACAAAAAGTTGTGGTGCATTTTAAACCGAGAAATAATTATTTTATACATTTTGAAATCACATTTTATACAAAAGAAATAAGAAATAAAATCACTAAATCACTAAAAAAAAAATTCTAAATGACAAAATTTTAACAAAACTTTTATCAGTCATTTCCCAAAAAGTGTTAATTTTGAAATGTGCCATTGCATTGTTGCAGCCGGTGAGCGATATATAAAATAGTATATTATGTAACTAGTGTGCTAAATACATCTTTATTATGCGTCAGACGTGTAGTATAGGCGAGCGCACACGAGACTTAGCGAGTGTGCATTGCGAGCCGAATACGTGTGCTGAAAACATTGCGCCTGACGCATAAAGATTTATCACACTATACTTTATTCAACACATGCATGGTTTTAAACTTTAATTCAATTAATATCAATCACCTGATTCACTGACAGCAGTACATCTCATAATAAAAACATAGGCCTTGACACAATATTTAATTACTTCGTTGCCATAGTAACATTAGTAACCATATGTCATTATAGCATCGAAAAGAGGTACATAATGGGTCATTATGTAATGGATTTTTCAAATATTTTTCATTACAGCATCGAAAAGCGTTTCATAATGGATCATGACGTCACCCCTTGATAAACGGTCATTTAAGATCCGCAAAACAGACGCGAAAAAACACTAAAAGCGCGCATGTGTTGACTTGAAGATTTTATTCAACACATGCACGCTTTTAGTGTTTTTTCGTGTCTATGGCAACGAAGTAAATAAATAAATTGTATCAAGGCCAGTGTACTGCTGTCAGTGAATCTAAACCCGTGCTGAAAACATCGCGCCTAACGCGTAAAAATAGTTACACAATATACATACTATTATCTTCGCAATTTTCATATAATTTTCTGCAATGCATAGACGTAATTTCTACATTGAATTGTTTGTCATATTACACTTATACGAGAATTTTTATAAAAAAATAATAATTCAACACACGTTCTATTAGCAAAGTGAGTAACTTCTGTTTTGTATTGGTGTTTTGGGATTTATATTAAATGTGTAATGGCGATAATATTAATTCGTATAGTTCAGTCGCGCGTCCTCTTAAAAAAATTGTGGTAAAAAACTGCTGAGTCAATTTGTACAACAAATTGTCTAAATGTCAGTGATACCTAACAGTTATGATTGTTGTACAACGCTTTGTAAAACCCAGAATGATTATATTTTTATTTGACAGCTTCTGTATAATAATTTGATTAATTTGTGAAAGCGTAATTACTGCTGAAATTTTATGCGAAAATAATACTAATAATTGCTTAAACAAGTTTCGGGAATAAACGGTTTAAAAACTTTCATTTCTTTAGGGCAGCATTATTCCTATGATGGTATAAAACAACACGGGTTTTAAGAATAGAGTAATAAATCAAATGAATGCAAATTAGGCTTCAATTTATTCTCAAAACTTAAATGCACCTGTGGTTAGCTAAACAAAACGTTTATTTGTAGCTACTGTTAGACAACTTCGAGTACTACCTGTCTTTGTCAAATTAAAGTCTCGTGATTTCGACAAAAATCACAATTTTTAACTTCCCATTGGAAGTTATTGTAATGGGTCCGAAAATCGAAATCAAAATGTATAACAAATTTTTATGTTTGAAGGTCACTACGTTATTTTTACACTATTTTTAGAAATATGTGTGTGTGTGTATGTGTACGTATGTGTCCATTTCTTTCTAAGACGAAATCTCGAGAATGAAAAATGATATCGACTACGTTAGGGTGCCAATCGACGCGTATTAACGTAAATATGATCTGAAAGAAATTTTTTCATTAGCCAACACTTGCCATGTGTCTGGAGTCGGCTTTTGAGTTAACTTGTTATTCGACGTAAAATTAGTTAATTGTAGAAGCAGAAAGTTTTTACATTGCACGACGTACGTCTATGCGTCCGAAATATAAATAATATGTACCGCCAATGTAATATTTACTATACGTTGATTAAAGCGCAGTACTGCACTGGTATTGGTAGCTACCGTAGTGCAGTTGACCAACCGATGTAAACAGAGGTTACAGCGTCGGCGCGGGTCCGCGGGACTTTGAACAACGCCGCCTATTGTATATCAGCTTTGATAATGTCGCGCATCTAATATGCAGTACATAATACCTACCTGCATCTAGTAATAATACCTACATATATATACCTTTTGTGCCATTTGCCGCTTACTGATCAATGATCATCCCTGTGTATTGTATTACTTGCTACTGTATGTACCAACACAATCTATCTATATAATATATGCACAGTTCACAGAAGTTCTTTGTGTGGTCACTGATCATAGGCGCCGAATTTTAAAATTTGTCGTAGGCGCTAAATTTTTCAACGATAATTATGATGACTTTTCTTTTGCAAACATTTCATTAATGATCACGAAGTCAATAATATGATTTATTATAATTATGAGGAGGATCTTTTACATTACAATGAATAAAGAAATTACACATTTTCCACTAATGACCTTATGCCCATATTCATAGTTAACCCTTAAGGTAAGTGATAAGGGTTCCTTCGCTGAGGGTCGCTTGAGTGCTGAAGGCAACTTATTTCATAGTCATTTCCTTGAGTGAGGGAAGAATTATAGTAAACCTCCATGATTTTTTCCTTTAGAACAGTTGGTCATACTGCAGACCGATTGTGTTTAGTTGTCGTTTTTGATATAAATGCGTGTTTTTAGCCACGATTAACCACGATTATTAATTTTCGTCAAACGATGGAATACCAACGGTTAACAATACATCTATTACAACTCCTTTGCTGAATCGATATCTTTTCGAAAATTCATTTTCTTCGTAAAATTCAAAAGGATTTTCAAGATCGCGTATATATCTCTTTTTTACTACTATCGTACAATTCGTCAGAATCGTCCATTTTTATAATCTTTATTTTACGTAATATTACGCTGTTTACACAGAGAATGCAGGTTAGGTTATCAGAATAATAATAATTATTACCTACGTCTATTTACGTCTTTGTCTAAATAAAGACGCGCATACTTTTTCGACACTTAAGGAACATACTATCAACCCTTAAGGTGAGGGTGATGTAAGGGACCTTACAGACGTCAATTTTGACTATGAAACGCATATTCGATTTGAGAGTAGAGTTAAGTGTCCCTTACTACTTAAGGGTTAACTATGAATACGGCCGTTAGTAACGTTGTCTATACAATATCTATATGCACATTTGTAGCGCCTTTTTTATTTTCCTTTTGAGAACATAAATATATGATCACACATAGTACTAAATAATAATATAATAACATCTCTTTTTCTATTAATTTCCAAGTACTATAGACATTAAATGTCCAGAAATACATGGTTGAAGACAAGAAGTTGAACAATATATTATTTATAAAGATAAATAAGACAATAAAAATCTTTTTGGATTTTAGATGCCGCCAAATACTGCAACGTGAAAATATCACAAAATTTTATCTTATCGTTAACCTGTACATAATATGACTACCATGTACACGTTCGGATTTCTGCATTACCAACTAAACTATCAATAAATTAAACTTGTTGAAGATGCCGCCATTGATAACAATGCTAATGTTTTACTTAAGGTCAATGAAAAAAAATATTTTCATTACATTTTTTAGATTAATTTTTTGTTAATTTAAAGCTTGAATACTTGCAACTTAGAATATTCTCGTTAAAGTTTTCGTTTACTTCTTGTGATAAGATTAAAATGCAAAGATTTTAAAAGTAATGGTTTTTATTTAACTCACATAAATAAAGAAATGTTACAATCTAAGATCTGCTATTTGAGATGTATTTCTGTTGAACGGTTAGTTTGCAATTTATTATGCCGAATTAGCAAATGGGTCGTCCCACATTTTGTTTTTTTTTGGGAAGTTGTTTCTATAATAAAAAGAAATCCCAAATGAAATTTTAAACATATGAATATACCGCTACCGAAATGACGTAGATATACGATTCAGGCTGTGATTGGCTGACAAAATCTACTGTCACGTCAACTTTTCCGTGCGAACCACAAGGAATATAATTTATACAGGTCTCTTTCTAAGCTGAAGAAGTGTGACAATCTTCTACGTCATCATATAGCGTTTTATGACCAGCGTTAAAATGTATTTCTTGAATTCTTGTTTGCAATTAAAAGGAAGGTTATAAGATTGAAAAAGTTGCTTTACATTATTAATTGTAATACTGTTCAAGAAAATCAAATTTTGAGACGTGGGACGAACAGCTATTACAAAGGAAACAAATTTTTTATTTATTGTAAATTATAGACGCGTCAACAACTTAGTTCATTAGCGTTTTGATTACATTAAATAACAACTCACTTAAAACTTAATGATATCACAAAACATCCATGAGCGGAGTCGGGATTCGAACCCACGACAGTCTGATCCAGAGACCACGACCTTAACCACTGGACCACACTGTCCTCACAAAAAAAACGCAGTTTGGAGACACCGCGCGGAGCAATTCAGAATAAACTTTGACCGCTAAAAACAAAATATGACCAGAAGACAGAAAGTCGACTTCTAATACTGAATTCTTATCTTTTAAATTTAAAGCATCCATTTAAACAAGTACTAAATACTTTGTGTACCATAAACAACGAATCAAGTTGTTTGGTTCAATTTTCTAGTTAATTAGGTATATAAAAACTAAATTGGGTTTTCAAAGTTGTCATTAAACTATCGAAAACTGTTTAAATTAATGTATTGACATATGGTTTGTGACATCAACATCAAAAAATAAATTTTAATTAACGGATAGAGTATTTTTGGCCAAATTAAAATTCTGTCAACCGAAGACAGTAGCTTTTTTATTATCTTACTAGCTCTTGTCAAGAATTATTATATAAGCGTTTTTTCTTAAAGAAACATTTTTTTTATACAAGTCACTGACTGAAAATAATTACTATATACCTATAACTAAAAAAATGGCTGTCTATATCGCAGGTACAGGCATAGATGCATGAATACTTTTAAACACAAATAATTGTTATTGTTGTCATGGAAAGAAATATATCCACTTTTATATTTTATCTTATAAAATGAAATGTTTGTAAAATATAATAAATAAAATAATTGTAATTTTATTTTTTTTTGTATTTTAAATTGTTAACCAATACCTATATATTTTCATGATAAAAACAATATTAAAAGCCTTCTGGAATCGAACTTGGGCTTGGCGTTTGTACCTGTCGCTATAGACTCGTACTTTTCCGCACGGCCACCATGGCTTACTGTGTTTAAGGCCTTAATATAGGTATATACATGCTGTTTTTTTTTGTTTCACGCATGTTAACCACTTCCGACTATTTCCGTTACATCTAATATTTCTAAAATGCCACCCCAGTACTGGAGACATTCAACGTTATTCACGTTAAAAGAGAAATGTTTCGGTGCGAGTATTATGTATTTTATGAATAAAAAAAAGGGTCATCAACGGAGGTTTGCATCTTAGTTTCCATAATAAAATTCCCTTCAAAATGTAGTGTTGCCGTCTAGATCTAGACTTTCTAGACTCTTGTCTTGTCTAGATTTTCAAGACAAGACTTGCAAAAGTCATGTCTAGAAATTTTCAAGACAAGACAAGACTTGCTTTATCTAGATCAAGACTCTTGCCAAAACTCTATAGACAATTTTCAAGAGTCTAGATAAACTAAGTAGTAGTAGGTAAAGTAAACCACTCGGTTAATCTAGACTCTTGAAAATAATCTAGAGTCTTGATATTAGACAAGACAAGAGTTTTTTAATCTAGACTTAGACTTACTGAAGTCTTGTTTTGATATTTCCAAGAGTCTAGATAAACTAAGTAGTAGTAGGTAAAGTAAACCACTCGGTTAATCTAGACTCTTGAAAATAATCTAGTCTTGATATTAGACAAGACAAGAGTTTTTTAATCTAGACTTAGACTTAGAGAAGTCTTGTCTTGATATTTCTTGATATTTTCAAGAGTCTAGATAAACTAAGTAGTAGTAGGTAAAGTAAACCACTCGGTTAATCTAGACTCTTGAAAATAATCTAGAGTCTTGATATTAGACAAGACAAGAGTTTTTCAATCTAGACTTAGACTTAGTGAAGTCTTGATATTTCAAGACAAGACTTAAGTGAAGTTTTGTCTTGATATTTCAAGACAAAGCTAGACAAGACTTTGAAAGTCTTGTCTTGTCTTGTCTAGACGGCAACACTACCAAAATGGATTATTCTACGGAAAGTCGTTGTAAAAACAGCGGGGAGATATTTTTGTTGCGTATAGTATTATTAAGATTTTCGTATCTATTAACTGCTAGGGCACATGGGCCACACAAATTTACATTACAGCTGATGAATTAGCAATATAAAGATATTTATTAATTCATCGCCTCGAGTTTAAATGTGATTTTAATTAAATGTATAGGCAAAACCGTGAATGGTTCATTAGAGCATGTACGAGAGAATAAATAATGAATATATAAACAACAACAGCACACAAACGGTACGCAATAATGTGAACATAAAATCAGTGTGGGTTTTAATATTTACTACTTATTAATGACCTGTAAAGTAGACATTTTAATCAACTCAGTTGCTTTTAATACAAATTTTTAAATATATGCGTTGACTTCACGTCTTCAAGTGCAACTAAGTTGCTCGTACTATTTCCTTAGTCATTAGATTCAAGCGTAAAACGACAAATCACACATTTTTGGACAGCGCGACGAACGCAATTTATTCATCAATACTAAAGGATGTAATGGAAGTCAAATTTAGCCCAGGTTTTACCGTAAATCTCTGCCGAAAATCGAATATTTCGGGGCAAGCGCTCGATACTTAATTTCGACAATTAATAATAATCAGATTTTGAGAGTTAAAAATTAAAATTCTTATTTAATAGTAATTATTTAAACAATCACGAGTAGACAGAACGCTTTCTCATGAGGGCTCAAGACATTTCGGGATCTAAATTCAGGGAGGCACAATGGGTTCTTCTAGGCCTGAGTGCATAAGCGGTAACTTTTCTGGCTCTTTTATCCCTATATTATTAAACGAGCAAATCTTGTATATATGTACCTACTGCCTATGTACTTATTTAAATATTTTCTCGAAAACGGCTCTAACGATTTTGATCAAATTTACCGAAAAGGGGTTTCAGGGGACAAAAAATCGATCTAGCTAGGTCTCATCCCTGGAAAAATTCGTTTTCTTATCGATTTTATCATTTTAAAAAACAGTTTTTTTAACGTTATAAAACAGTGTCGTATGGTGAGTAGGCTTTGAAAAAAACAAACTATTTTCATTATTTATGTCAAATTACTCTCACAGTCAATCTTTAACTTATTAAAATAATCAGTAATTATTTGAAAATATGTAGGTACATACGTTATGTAGTATGACGTATACTGACGTATAATAATATTATCTACTTATAGGTATGTAATTTTTTTTTCTTAAAAACGACTAACGATTTTGATGAAATGGGAACTTTAAGTACTATTTTTTTGAACTCATCCGAGCAAAGCTCGGTCATGCAGGTATCTATATTTAACTAAACAATCTGAATAAACACTATCAGTGCAGTTTATTTTTATTTGTATATATAAAATTCGATAGTGGTTTTAACCCGTAAATGAATGAATGAATTGTAAATTATAGACGCTCGACAACTGAGGTCATTAGCGTCTAATAACCCGTAAATGTGCGGTATTTAAATCTCGAGCGTACAGTCAACGCATGAAATAGATTAATATCATATTTGCTACGTATAGGTACTCACGATTGGAGGTACATAGACATCACTGAACATGCTCACAAAAAACTAACAGCTCGTTAAAATTTATTTGTTTCATTTTGTAATTTGTTACAATTGAGAACGTTGATGAAGTGCAATACGATTTTTTATAATTATCTGATATTGTACAGCTTTTTTTACGATGATCAACTCAAGTAAATGATCGTTTAATTCAAAGAGCGTCGAATAATATTTATTATTTAATATATTACCTTTGTTTATAACAGCGTGAAACTAATAGCTTCAATTATTAAATAAATAAAAATTAGTAAAAGATAAAAATAAATTTTATCAATTATAGTACCTATTATTGACAACAGTGTGATTTTTTTCGGTTTTAATTTCGTCAAGCCTGTTAAATATTTTTTTGTCATACCCACTATTAAAAATAGCTGCTTGTATGCATGTAAAGTTACTTTTGACAGGTCGGTGTACGGGAACGTATCTTTCTCACACTAGTGTGGGAAAGCAAACCATTTCCATAGTGATGTATGTTTATTCGCCCTGATCCGCCCGCCATTATCTACCTACTCTCGGCCTACTTAAAATAGAAGTGAAGTTGCCGACGCAAATGAACTGTCAAATTTTCTTGAAAATCCTGAAATTGAAATGAAAAGCAGCTATTTTATAGTGGATATGGCAAAAAATACCTTATATATATCTCGTACGTAATGCTCGTTTTAATATGTCACTACTCTTCAGTAATATGCCTCATTGCGCCACTAGATATACAATAATTACATAATGAAATACAGTGGAACCTCGTTTATCCAAGGTAATGTGGGGATGAGGTACCTCGAATAAGCGAAAACTCGGATAACACGGAAGAAATAAAAAAATTCGAAAATTTTAATCATTTTTATTGAAAATTTTAATCATTTTTAATTACTATAAACGTGTAACTTGTCACCAACGCGGCTTAAGAAACTCCATAATAGAGCACTGTTTCAACCTTCTCATTCATTTTTTAGCTGCAATATCTTGCTACCGTTTCATTAATAAGAGGTCACTTGCATTACTTTCCGGCTGTTCCTCAATTTATTTAAGAGCTAATTGCCTCTGATAACCCGGAAACTCGGTTGAGCGAAGGCCGGATAAACGAGGTTCTACTGTGGACATTTTTTTGCATAAATTCACAGTTGTATTTTGAACAATAAAAGGACCATATTTTGACATATTTATCAACTAGGCTTCACGGCTACCGCGTCTAAGAATAAATCAAACGATTAAAAAAATAATAAGTATCACTATCAAAAAATAAACCAACAATTGTTAGGTTACGTGACAGGAAATGCACTTTGAAAACCACCATTTATTATTAGCAACTATAAGGATTTGATTGCGTTTATACAGTGCAATTTAAAATGCATCTTTACAATACTGCAATCATTTGCTCCCGCTCTAATTGCACACAATATGTTGAACTCGTTTACCGATGGGGTTGTTCAAAAAATAAATGCAAACATATACGGTATCAACTGATAATTTTTTTAGACGTAGAAGTAATCTTTCCCGGTAGTATATAGGGGGGTAAAATAATGCAAAACGAAAAATGCGGGGCTTGAGATTTGAGAATGGCCGAGCGTTTAGCAATGCTGTTGTTTACATGGCGTTGCTAAGGTTCCTGTATTACAAGTCCCGGGTTCTAGCCCGAGAGCTGGTATAAGTGTCAATTGGATTTTCAATTTATTATTAAAAAAAAAATATTGAATTGAAAATATGAATTGGTGCTAGGCCCAAATAACCTTAGCTGTTGGTGGTCTTTAAAAACACACACACACACATCACACGAAAAATGCGTTACAAAAATGTGTGACAAAAAATGTGTGACGCGAAATGTGTGACAAAAAATGTGTGAGGCGAACTACCATTATAGTTACGCGTATTTGCGGCACAATCGTAATTACTGTGCTCCTTGTTATTTTTTTTGTCTATAAATTTACCCCCTGAATATAAAACATAGTTCTTTACATTTAACATAATTGTTAACAGAATTACTTCCAAAATATTTCTTACTTCACTTCCACGTTTGTAAACTTTGCGCTTTCCATTAAAATTCTGTTGCAAAATACTAACATGACTACTGATGTGTAAGGTTCGTGTTCTTATCGAGTATTGAAGTCACTGATAAAAATAGCTACATGCCTTGTATACAATTTTGTTTACAACAACTTCAAATACATTACTGGTAAAATTTAAATTTCAAGTAAAAATATAAACTGTTTTATTTATCTGTATATTTTAATATTTGGAACATAAAACACTGTTTTTCATGTTTTTTTGAAGTAAATTCTATAGAATTATCGCTAGTCACTTGGTAGAACATAATTGAATAAAAATTAATATCTAAACAAACACTTGAAAAATTCAACACTGCATTTATTCATCTCAACGATCGTTTCGGGTTTCTAAAATCTACAAAGATTTTGTAAATTTTAGTTTTAGTTTAAACTCCTAATGATGGACTAGAACCCCGAAACGATCGTTGAGATGAATAAATGTGTTGAATTTTTCAAGTGTTTGTTTATTAATTTTTTTTTTTTGGAAGTTAGCTGAACTGAACAAAAAAAAAGTAAATAAACATACCGAAATAAAACTAAGAATACTGTACGTTATAAAACTTTAAATCTGAATTAAATTTTGATTTGTTACAGGCGATCCATCGATGGTATTGTTTCACCAAATATTATTTTAATGTATTGATTGCACGCGTAAAGTGTAGAAAAAAATAGAAATCCTGAAACAAGCGTTACGGCAAACTCGACGAACGAAATGTTTTAACCAACGTACGTTTTAAATTGCATTGACAAATTTCGTTCGTTGTGTCACTCGTTAAACATAAAAACGACACCGCGAACAGAGTCAAAGTTTTGAGCGTGCAATCAACACCTTCATAGTCATATTTAGCTGTACAGCGACAAATAACAAAACAAAGGTTTAGTAAATACGGATAATCCCACTCATATATTGGCTGTTTTATCTTTTGATGATAGAACACTCTGCAGCTCAATTAACTCGAAACTAATAAAGTATCGGGCGCCAACAGGTGTTTTAAAAAAACAATGTGTTAGATAAAGATGTCTTTATATGGAAATGTTCAAATTTAAGAGAGACGGCCAAAATTCTCATCCAAATTCCAGACCGTTTTTTAATGATACAATCATTTAGACTTTACCTGCTTCTAACCATTCCGCTCTTTTTGTTGTCTCTACGAGATACGTTCAAAATTTATATTCTTTAATTAAAATTTTTCATATTTTATAGATTTTTGAATTGTCGCCCAAATTTTGAATTATGACTACAACTGTTTAATTTAAAATTACCTAGAAAAAAGTGTCGGTTAGATTTTGCCCGCATTTATAATCGTTATAGATTATTTATTTCCAACTTAGGTATACCTATGTTATATCTACACAAGAAAAAAAATACGGAGGGCAGTATAGCCTAGTGGTAGCGTACTTAGTGTCGCAACCTCTGGACTGGATGTTTTGTGATGTTATTTAGTTTTAAGTTAGTTGTTATTTAGTGTAGTTGAAAGACGCTAATGACCTGAGATGTCGACGCGTCTATAATCTACAATAAATAAAAGAAAAAATTACAGTGAAATATTTATAAATTTCTTGATATATAGGTAATTACCTATACTTCCATATTTACTACGAATTTCAAATAGCCCAGAGTTACCTACCTATTATGTTTTTGATAAAAATCAATAGAATAAACATTAGCAAAAATATGTTTAACGATAAATTCTATTTAATTTTTGTACGAACCTCGTAAATTAAAAACTTTTCTCACTAATTATGAAATATTTGTGTATGGTGCGATCAAGTCATTCATGGATGTTGTGCATTATCCAACAAGAATGTGAAAGATACAATTCCAGTTTTACAAATTAACTAAATTTAATGAATGACTGACGTTTTTTATATGCAGTACGATATGATCAGATACGTTGAAAATAAGTGGATAAAGGTGTACAGGTGATTGAAAACTTTTCGCATCAAACGGACCGGAATAATTTAAGAAGCTGATTTAAAAACTTATTTTGCTTATCACAATGGTCAAATGTAACAAATAATGTATAAGATAAGATAATATGCTTTTTGCAACAGTTGCATCAAAAGTACAATTTTAGATGGCTGTGTACCGTTTGAAAAGTGATTCTTTATGGAAGTTTCTGATGAGTTCGAACGGTAGTGTTTAAAGTAAATTTTAACGCACTCCGTTCTATAAAGTAATACTGTTTTGTTTTACTTTGTAACACACGTGCGTAATAAAGTACTTTATAGATTACTTTGCTATAATGTCACTAAAAAAATATTTATCCAAATTGTGATTTATTTGCTTAAAATTGAACTTTTGAAGCAGTTGTTGCAAAAAATATTGTATTTAACGCGTGGCTTAAGTGACGAATCTGACAGTCGCGATTTTACTATACTCTCTTAAGGTTATGTTGCATTTATACCAGAACTTGTTCCTTAAACTTTTTATTGGCAAATCTCTAAAAAAACTGTGGAAGAAAATTGAATAATTTTGGACCATAGTGGGTTATACCTGTTTTAATAACAAATAAATAAACAGTGTGGATATATTATAAGATTTTATAAAAGTCGCAAAATTTTGTTCAGATTGGCACTCGACTTTTTTTCCATTTTTCAGTTTTCTTTCATACCTTTACTGGCACTTCCCACCCAAATGCCTGCTATAATGACCCGGTGAAATATTAAGGAAATGTGTCTCGTAAGTGATCTATGGCATGCAGTTCTAACAGTTCCACAGGCCTTATCATATCTAGAACGTGTGCTATATTCAAGCCTCTTTGATCGACTGTCAAATTTTTTTGAGGTTATATGCAGATGTCATCTAATTTGAATCTGATTGTCGACATTTCTACACCCTGTAAGGAACATAATTCTTCCAAATTTCATGTTTCTATCTTCGGTTGTTTAGACTGTGCGTTACTGTCAGTCACAGAACTGTTTTATAATAATACTAGCGGCCCCCTCCGGCTTCGCCCGGGTGTTAAGAAAGCCCGGATGCAATACACTACTCACTCGCTTCGCTCGAATATTATAAATACACTACTCACTCGCTTTGCTCGTTCGCTTGAATATTATAATTACATTACTCACTCGCTTCGCTCGTTCGTTATATATATAAACCTTCCGTGAAAAATTATCTAACTGATGGTGAAAACCGCATCACAATCCGTTGAGTGGTTTAGGAATTAGATTACTCACTCGCTTCGCTCGTTCGCTATATATATAAACCTTCCGGGAACAATTCCCGTTGTTGCGTAACTTTAACCGTTTACGCAGCGCACGTAACGGAAGCTCTCAAAAGAAATAATTTTTCCCGGTTTTGCAACATTTTTCATTGATGCTCCGCTTCTATTGGTCGTAGCGTGATATTATATAGCCTATAGCCTTCCTCGATAAATTGACTATCCAACACAAAAATAATTTTTCAATTCGAACCAGTAGTTCCTGAGATTAGCGCGTTCAACCAACCAAACAAACAAACAAACTCTTCAGCTTTACAATATTAGTATAGATTATACATGTACTTGAATTAAGTGTTGTTTGCAGTGTTTGTGATTTACAGTGGAATGTTACATAACGTACTCTTAAAACGATTCACCTGTATTATGTTGTAGTTGAAACACGATTGCATCCTTATAATGAGACTGGAAGTCAATCATTGCAGTCATTTCACACATTGAATAACCAGATTATTATTGTTATGTTATTATTATCATTTCGCATCGGTTTGCCTTCGCCAAATTGTCAGGTTGTTATTGCGTATTGCGGTTTAACAGCACAGATTGCCAACTGCACACAAAATGCATATTATATATATGATAATGATATACAATATTTAACCTTCGGTTATGGTCAGGCCACTGATTGGAATCGTATCAATAGATATATCGTCACATACATCCTCTACGTGCCAAAAACTAATAACGAAAACTCGTTTTCCATTTTATGTTATCCTGATATCGGATTGAGAAACGCGTGTCGATGTTGTAATTTCAGGTTTTTACAAATAACAACAATAGTTTGTTTGAGCTGGTGTTGTCCTGATTCGGGTCTATTGTAATGGACAGGTTCGTTTTATGCTTAGTTCTTCAAGTCGATGTTGAATATTTAACAATTGTTCTTTATTTGACATTATTCGTACATTGTCCTTACGTCTAATGCTATGTACACACACTATTCTAATATATACACCTTATCCTAATATATACACTCTACTCTCCCCTACTACTCTAGGTTATTGGCTAAGTCAGTAAATACTGTTTACATCATTTGCTATACAATACTTCGGAATGCTCATTGTCAGCACATTCCGCAAATAATAATAAACAGTATTTATTGATGTTTACTAATCTAATATAATATTACTAAATTACTACACTACACTACAGGCCCTCGTTGGTTGGAATTGCTTCCTAATGTTTCGCTAGCACGAGTGGCGAGCTTCTTCAGAAGTCCTTCCATCTCCAATGCAACATCGGAGATGGAGGACCTCTGAAGAAGCTCGCCACTCGTGCTAGCGAAACGTTAGGAAGCAATTCCAACCAACGACGGTCTATAGACCTGAATCAGGACAACACCAGCTCATCAACTGGCCGCGAAAGCCTCAACCAATAGTTTGTTTTATCCAAGTGTGTACGCTTTCACGGCCGGCATTGTTCCAAGTCTTCATGGTTTCCGGGCTTGTAGGCCGTGGTCCGGTGGTATTTCTACCTGACGTTTCGTCTACAACTGCGGTAGACATTCTCAAAGGTGATGTGGCAGCGGTCGAAGTGTCCTCCTTGGCGGCTCACAGGTCAGTGTGTCAGTGACTGGTGTCCTCCCTTCTTTTATGTCTAGTACCAGTGTGTTCTCTGTTCGGTCGTCAACTGTGCAGTGTGTAGTGGTGAGGGTGAGTTCTCTACTCGGTCGTATTCCGTCCTTGAACGATTGGTCATTAGTTTTGTATGTCGGAAAAATACCACCGAACCACGGCCTACAAGCCCGGAAACCATGAAGACTTGGAATAGTTTGTTTTCGCTCAATGAAAACAAATAAGGGTTAATCTTAGTTTCAGTGTTAATCCATGTCTGTAAAATCTACCATCAGTGTTCTTTAAATAATAATATTATAAGTTCTAGTTGTGTTGCCGGCAGGACACTCTCGCCGAGGGATAGCGAGACTACCCGAACCCGAGAATGTACTGGCAACGCTCGGTCGGCCTCGTAACGTCCTGTCTCGCCTCGGGAGCGCTTCGTATAAAGGCGATTTTTTGACCACGAGACACTGAATCACCCGCTATAATGTACGGATGTAGTGGGTTATTACTTATCATAATGTAATCCATCTCGATTAAAAATGTGTTTGCTCAACGTACCTATATCTTGCGGTACTAAGTAATAAATTAATTGTATAAAACAATTCCAAGTAAAAACTTGTGGCATATTCTGAAAAGTAAATTTACAGAAAACAGTCGCTAATGTAAAAAAAATGTTTACGACAAAAAAACCTATCCGTCAAATAATATGTTTACATAAACCACACACAGGCGATGTGCGCACGCCCCTCGCATTTGATGGTTTGATGCGTTTCCGTCAAGGTTCGCTGGTTCGAGTCCAGTCACAGGTAATCCTGAGTGCGGCGCTAAATGGACATTAACCGCTTGGCTACCACTACGTGAACAACACGTGTATAACTTACATAACTGAATGTTATTTACGTGATATACTCGACTACGCTTCTGTGTTTACAGTTTATAACGTTTGGGTATTTTACTGTGATTTGTTACGCCTGTGTGATAACCACTTTTAACACTTTCATTAGGGCTCGAGAATGGTCGAGAGTGTAGCGGTGCTGTTGTTTACATGGCGTTGCTATGGTTCCTCTAGTACAAGTCCCCAGTTCCCGGGTTCTAACCCGAGAGCTGGTAAAAGTGTCAATTGTATTTTCAATTTGTTATTAAAAAATAATGAATTGAAAATATGAATTGGTGCTAGGCCCAAATAACCTTAGCTATTGGTGGTCTTTAAAACACAATTAATTAACTTCGTTTTCGGGCTTGAGGCTATTCTCAAGCCCGAAAACGACTATACAGTGCTGCTGTTTACATGGCGTTGCTATGGTTCCTCTATTACAAGTCCCCAGTTCCCGGGTTCTAGCCCGAGAGCTAGTAAAAATGGCAATTGGATTTTCAATTTATTATTAAAAAAAAATAATAATGAATTGAAAATATGAATTGGTGCTAGGCCCAAATAACCTTAGCGGTTGGTGGTCTTTAAAACAGACAACACTTTCATTACCGTACAAGAAATCTGGACTCGATGGTGATGCACAAAATAAACAGTATCTAATTACAACCTCGACGTGAGTTTTAGCATTATCAAGAAAGTGGTCATAAGATCATCATCTTCTTCGACTCGCGTTTTGCTTCGTAAGTTAGCATCGCTGAGAAGATGATAATATTATAAAGATTAATTAATCTGGTGACAATAAATATATATTATTCATTCTATATATAATTAAATTATACATTAGGTATATAAATGAATGAATTGTAAATTATAGACGCTCGACAACTGAGATCATTAGCGTCTAATATTAGGTATATACTTTACACATAAGTATTCAATAAACATTGTGACGTCAGAGAGTACAATAACAAAACAAAGTTAAAAATTCATGGGTATTTTAAAAATAGTTGCAAGTAAGAATCATTTTGAATTCTTTTTTAATTTTTTTCGTAGGCAAATTTTAAATAATAATTGTCCATATTTATTTGATATTGAAATAAAATTGTTTATTTTTTTAATGTAACTCATATACACAGGGTGGTGAACGTAACTGCTGCACATAGGGATTTAACCCGTAAAATCAAACTTTAGCGATTTCTTGCTTCCCTAATTATTTTAGGAAAAATATCTTCAAATAATAGTTTTTAGAACATAAAATTCTGCATCTAAATCATTAAACAAAATTAATTTACATTCTTTCTAACGGCAGAAATTTGATATGAAAATGTCAAAATTACCTCAAAAACAGATAGCGATAGCCATGGAACTTGAACAAAATGATTAGAAATTATTCTGACAGCTAAAACGTCATCATTTTGTTCAAGTTCCATGGCTATCGCACTGTGTTTTTGAGGTAATTTTGACATTTTCATATCAAATTTCTGCCGTTACAAAGCATGCAAAATTAATTTTGTTTAATGATTTAGATGCAGAATTTTATGTTCTAAACTATTATTTGAAGATATTTTTCCTAAAATAATAAGGGAAGCAGGAAATCGCGAAAGTTTGATTTTACGGGTTAAATCTAGGGATGTGACATTGAGTAAAAAAAATCGATTATTTAATAATCGATTTTTCTCTTTTCAATATAAATCGATTATTTAATAATCGATTTTTCTCTTTTCAATATAAATCGATTTGTAAAAAATCGATTTTTAAAGAAATAATCGATTTTTGTGAAAAATCGATTTTTTCTATTATTCGAAAAATTGCATACTTTTATAATGAATGAAAACAATTGGAAGGGTATCGATATGAAACTATTTTACATAATACATACAGATGGCGCCATTTTCCGACTGATTAGTTTACGTTTAGTGAACTTATTTTACGTTTTTTCATCCGTCGCACAGATGGCGTTGTTTACAAAAATCGATTAAAACGTGTAATTTGTAAATGTTGGCTGCATTGGGTTTCCCAAAGCCTATATTCTTTCTTAATATTAATATTAATAAAAAAAAAAAAAATAAAAAAAAGTGTAATTTATATAAGCGATTTAAAAGTGTAATTTATATAATCGATTTATAAAAAATCGATTATTATTATTTAAAAATTAATCGATTTATAAAAAATCGATTATTATTATTAAAAAAATCGATTGTTAAAAATCGATTATAAGAAAAAAATAATCGATTAATATAAAAATCGATTATTTTTTCACATCCCTAGTTAAATCCTTATGTGCAGCAGTTACGTTCACCACCCTGTAGAAACTAACACGAAACTATATGTTGTGACGACAATATTTTCATAAAATGATCATTTTTTAATGACGCTAATAGCGTTGAGAAACGCGTGTCGATGTACAATAATTTCAGGTTTACACAAATAACAACTATAGTTTGTTTTCGTTCAATGAAGACAAATAAGGGTTAATCTTAGTTTAAGTGTTAACCATGTTTGTGAAATCTACCACCAGTGTTCTTTAAATAATAATTTATAAACAAGTTATATTTGTAAGACAAAAATACAGGAAGAAGAAAAGGATCTCATATATAGTCGTTGGTACTGCATCACAAACAACTTTGATTTTGATGCTAGAGACGTATTCGTTTCTGACAACAAGCGTCCTTTTAATTGGCTCTAATAGAATGGGAGTATGCTTTACATAAAATACGACCGCGTACATGCAAACTGACCAGTGTTTAACACACTCCCTATAAGAAGACATTCCCGGCACGTTTGTGGACGCTTCGCTCAGATCCGGTATCGTACTAATCTAGGTAAAACTTGAACGAATCTCAATTTTCATACAAAAAAATTCGACTGATGACCAGTCCTATACTTCCCACCTAATAAATATTTGCAAAAAATAAACACTCTTTTTTTATTCTTTGACTAGGCCCAAATAACCTTAGCTGTTGGTGGTCTTTAAAACACAATTTAATTTT
This sequence comes from Mongoloraphidia duomilia, assembly GCA_039654895.1. Classification (NCBI taxonomy): domain Eukaryota; kingdom Metazoa; phylum Arthropoda; class Insecta; order Raphidioptera; family Raphidiidae; genus Mongoloraphidia; species Mongoloraphidia duomilia. The sequence continues at coordinate 10,015,736 of CM077517.1, read as the reverse complement.
TATTCTTTGAAAAAAGCATGGCCCTCTTTTTTGTTTGGTGATCTACTGATGGCTAGCTTAATATAGCAAAAATCATGGTTACCTTGATTTACGTACAATTTTTATTTTTTTTAGTAAAATATTTTTTTTCTCGAAAACTATACATTTTAGAGAAAAAAAATATTTCCATTTTTTTCATATTATAACATCTAGAATTCATTTATATTTTTTTTTACCTATGTTAATACGTGACATTGAGGACGTTTTTTGAATATCTCAGGATCCACTGAACCGATTTGACTCAAAATCTAATCAGATCTAAGTTAAAGGCTGATAAACACAATAGAACAATCGGCATGCCCGTATGTTGTTCCGTTCTTAAGATATCCAAGGCGAAAAATTGACCACATACACACACATACAGACATCAGTCAGAAAATGATCTTAAACGATTGCTAGGGTCTCAAAACGTGAAGATCTGTTAAAATCTCGAAATATTTTTTTCGGACTAAATCCATTACTTCCCTACCATAGTAGAGGTGGGAAGTAAAAAATGTTCTACATATCCCGCAATATTATAAACGTTTGACTGTATTTTATTTATTGTAGATTATAGACGCGTCGACAACTCAGGTCATTAGCGTCTTCAACACAACAAATAACATATTTGTGTATTAAAATCCGCCAGCCAGCATACACAAAACGACTGGTACGAGCTCGGGTTCCTGGGAGCGCTAATTCCCAAAGAACATAGGAATGCAATTGCGATAATAACTACATCCCAATGTCCCCCCTGAGGGGAGTTTGGCTGTATTCGGTAAGGTACTTTTTTATTATTCTTGTTTTATTTAATAGGGCGTATCTTCAGGGTGGTTCCACATAAATTTTACTAAAATCAGTTCAGTGGTTTTCTTTTTTTAGTTTAGTAACCAAATATCAAGACAGAAGTCGGTTAATAACGTGCAAACTACATATTGTAAAGCTACTAAAAAGTAAAAAATAAAATCTTAAAAAACCTCCTTCGAAAAAGACACTAATAAAGAGGAAAAAAATAAAATTTTGAGGGCGGCGCCAATTTAATAAAATAAAAAAGCAATTAAATTGACGCCGACCTCAAAATTGTATTTTTTTCCACTTTTTAGTGGCTTTTTCGAAGGAGGTTTTTTTTCACATGTTGAGACACTGTGTTTCCGGGCTAGGTAGCCGTGGTCTAATGGATTTTACTCCGTACGTTTCCCCCAAAGCTCCGTTGGGCATCTTCAGCGGCAAGAAGATCGAATCGTATTGCCAATCGCCGCTGAAGATGCCCAACGGAGCTTTGGGGGAAACGTACGGAGTAAAATCCATTAGACCACGGCTACCTAGCCCGGAAACATTTGCTACCAAGGTGTTTACCGGCCGAGAAAGCATGGAACTCCAACGGTGATTTTATTTCTGTATTTTATTAAGTAGTGTTTTGATAGAGTTTATTAAATTTAGATACCACGTCGACGGTATAAGAATTTATGTAGTTGAATGTACCAACGAAAATACCTTATCTGACAACAATCGAACTTCAATCAAATGTAACAATCTTTCTTAATACCAAAATTGGAAACTATACCGCTAAATGATTGTGGCATACCAAATCCAGAGAACTTTTACATAATACGTATGTACGGATCGTTAATTTGGATAAATTGGTTCATATATTTTTTACAGTCACGGAACCTTTTTTTCAGATTTCAGATTTCAGAAACTAATAAACAGAAAATATTTACAAGAAACTTAATATTGAACAAATTTACTCTAGTCCAGCAGTCAAGTAGGTACTTTTTACGTGGAAAGTATTCCGAAGTTAATGATATTTTGATATGTTGTTTGTGAGTACTCTGTGGAGTAGAATCTGAGTTTTCGACCTCGAGGACCCTGTGCTAACGTGGGGGGAGCCGAAAAACCACAAAATTTTACCACCTTTTTTGCTTTTTTCGAAATCTCTCAGAAACGGTCGATTTAAGCAATTCTTTCATTATGTAATGTTTTAAAGAGGATTACATTTCCTACAATTTTCATTCCCACAACTTTTCTGTGGTACTAATGGTAAGCGCGCTGCAGCTTCTTAAAAATCACCCGCTCCGCTTTTTGTAACCTTGGTAACCAATGGTTATAATGTAATATTCTTTTCAATAGTTTTATTTATTTTGTTCTTAATCGAACTTTAAATTGAAAATACACATGTTACACATTGGTTACCAAGGTTAAAAAAAGCCGAGCGGGTGATTTTCAGGTAGCTGCAGCGCGCTTACCATTAATACCACAGAAAAGTTGTGGGAATGAAAATTGTAGGAAATATAATCCTCTTTAAAACATTACATTATGAAAGAAATGCTTAAGTCGACCGTTTCTGAGAGATTTCGAAAAAAGCAAAAAAGGTGGTAAAATTTCGTGGTTTTTCGGCTCCCCCCACGTTAGCACAGGGTCCTCGAGGTCGAAAACTCAGATTCTACTCCACAGAGTACCCGCAAACAACACACCAAAATATCATTAACTTCGGAATACTTTCCAGATAACCCGCTAAATTTATTACCTGCCGCTTGGACTATAAATAGAAAATATTTACAAGAAACTTAATATTGAACAAATTTACTCACTATTTCCTGAAAAATTGTTCCGACCGATATCTGTCAAAAAATAGGTTATGTCTGTATCGCGGGTACAGACAGATGACGTGAACACCGTTAAATGCAAATAATTGTATTCGTCGTCATGCAGGAAAGAAATACACCGCCTTCTATTAATTATCTTCGTAAAATATAGCAACTAAAATAGCTGTATTTTATTTTTTTATATTTTAAATTGTTATTCAATACCTATATATTTTCGTGAAAACATTAAAAACCTTGGGGATTCGAACCTGGGCTTGGCGTTTGCACCTGTCTGTAGACTCGTACTTTTCCCCACGGCCACCTTGGCTTACTGTGTCTGAGACCTGACATGCTGTTTTGTTTCCCATATCATCTAATATTTCTAAAATGCCATCCCAGTATGATACATTAGACGTTACTCACGTCAAAAGTAACAGATGACGTATAATATGTCCTGTTTTAAATTATGTGCAATCGTCAAAAATAATGATGGTTTAATTATATTATAAAGACGTCAGCATAACTGTTACGTATTTTAATTTTACACTTTATTTCGAACCAGCAATAAAAGTCAAAATTGTAACGGCCGACTCATTTTGTTTTTATATGCAATGATTGCTGCAAAAGTTGCAGTGTAAACTTTTTTTGCGCAGTTAAATCTTATCTTACTTATATTACTGCTCTTTGAAAGACAATTTCCGAAAATCATTTAAAAACATGACTTGTCCGACGACGACGACAACACAGGCGATAGTTGGCTGTTTTGATGCTCATATGTTTGAAACAAAAAGGTGTTTGCTACAGTTGCAGAGGCGGAATACACCGTATTATTATGGTGGAAGTGCAGGGAATCTGAAAAAAATTATTAATTGAAATTTCTTCAATTTCAGATTTTATCTTTTTCCAAGTCTTCATGGTTTCCGGGCTTGTAGGCCATGGTCCGGTGGTATTTCTACCTGACGTTTCGTCTACAACTGCGGTAGACATTCTCAAAGGCGATGTGGCAGCGGTCGAAGTGTCCTTCTTGGCGGCTCACAGGTCAGTGTGTCATTGACTGGTGTCCTCCCTTCTTTTATGCCTAGTACCAGTGTGTTCTCTGTTCAGTCGTAGTCCGTCTCCCTGTAATTGGTCAACTGCGCAGTGTGTAGTGGTGGGGGTGAGTTCTCTACTTCTCTATTCTGTCTTTGTACGATTGTTCATTGGTTTTGTATGTCGGAGTGCTGGTGTCCAGGTTTTATTGAGATTGAAGCCTTCATCTTTTTATTTTTTTCTTTCGTTGAGAATTTCACTAATCGCTTGGATAATTTTTCAATTAAAGTGTAATACCACAATTTTAACGATTTAATTGAAGAACTTAACATAATATGATAATTAAAACAGAATAAGGGGCATAAATATTTTTAAATTAGTGACCATGTCCCTGTCATTCGTTATAACTTAATAAGGTTATAAACGTTGAACGCAACATGACTTTTCCGGATTACGTGGATGTTATCCACTAAGTGGGTTTGTATTATTATATTTATTGTTATTACTTCATTATTAATGAATGAGTTTTTCCAATTTTTATTTAATTAATCAGTCAGAACTAAACCATTACAATTTACATAAAAGAAATGTTAGCTTTTCGTATTTAGCCGGAAATAGTTGAAATTCACATCGTTATTTCAGTATAAACAAGCCGTGAGGTGGGTCGTTTAATAGGACTAAAATGCGACCCTTGAGGTCCACACGACGAACTTCCCAGTTTGATAAATATTTAATAATAATAATTAAATTAGATATTACACAGAAAAGTAATCATTTTAATCATTAAAACATAATTATTATTTATTTTTAACAATAATTAAAAAAAACGGCTGAACCGATGTTTATAAAATTTATGTCGGATCAAAATGACGTTAACACGCCTCGATTGAAACCCTTACGAAGTCGATATAATTTTTTATTCACGAGATATTGTGTAAAATCTACTTTTTTGGAGTCTATTTGGTTAAGAAAAAAGAACGGCTGAACCGATTTTAAAAAAATTTCTTTCAGATCATATTTACGTTAATACGCTTCGATTGGCACCCTAACGTAGTCGATCTCATTATTTATTCTCGAGATTTCGTTTCGTCTTAGAAAGAAATGGACACATACGTACGTACATACATACTTACACACACATACACACGCACAGACATCTTTCTAAACATAATGCAGTGACCTTGAAACATAAAAATTTGTTATACATTTTGATTTCGATTTTCGGACTCATTACAATAACTTCCAATGGGAAGTTAATAAAAAAAAGTTATTTGTTTCGCTGTTTAATATTTTAGGCCGGTTCTGTTGAACTGGTTAACGAAATCAAATATTTCGAAACGCTAAGCTGCATCACACACGTAATGCAACACAGAATCAGTGCAACAACCAATGGGTTCTATTCTCCTAAATATGATTTTGATTTATTTGCAATTTTTTTTAATCACCAATTGGTACAGCTGTCCATGCTTACTACCAATTAATGATCTTTAAAAAAGATATCGAAAAAAACCTTGAGAACAGTTGCATAGAGATCTTCACAAAATTGAAGAATTTTTAATGTATTCTATTTTTATTGTACATTATAGATGCGTCGACAACTTAGGTCCTTAGCGTCTTAAATACATTAAATAACAATTCTCATAAAAATAAAATGACATCACAAAACATCCATGAGCGGAGGTGGGATTCGAACCCACGACAGTGTGATCCAAAGGCCGCTACGTTAACCGTTACACCACACTGTCCTAAATTTTTAATGTAACTTTCAAAATGTCTCTTATATACGCATTATAAATAATTTATCATTATATTTATTAACCGACTTCAAAAAAAGGAGATGGTTCTCAATTCGGTTGTATTTTTTTTTTATGTTTGTTACCTCAGAACTCCGTCATTTATAAACCGATTTGGAATTTTTTTTTATTTGAAAGGATATACTTTCAGATTGGTCCCATAGAAATTTCATCAAAATCGGTTCAGTAGTTCGGCTGATTTTAATAAAAGTTAGTAACGGCGTGTGATTCTTTAAGGTAAATGTCACTTTTTGACATATCAGACAGCGTAAGAAAGTCGGTTTAATAAAAGTGAGTAACGGCGTGTGATTCTTTTAAGGTAAATTGCATTTTTTGACACTAAAAAGTAAAAAGTAAAAGACTTTTTAACAAAAAAAAACTTCTTCAAAAAACCACTAAAGAGAGGAAAATAATGAAATTTTGAGATCTGTGCCAATTTAATAAAATATGAAGTTGGTTAAAAAGAAGATATTAATGACTATAATATACTTTTTAACCGACTTCATATTTTATTAAATTGGCACAGACCTCAAAATTTCATTATTTTCCTCTTTTTAGTGGTTTTTTGAAGGAGGTTTTTTTTTAAAATGCTGAGAGGGGAAAAGCAAAAATGTATATTCATGAAGTATAACTTCGACCGTGCGTTTATGTGGGTGAGGCACATACACTTTCTTTAAATTTCGATTAGATACATCGGCACCTGTTGGTTACCCAGGCTCATTGAAAATCATTCAGACAAATATATTATTTCGCTCAATCGACGTAGACAATGCAAATTGTAGTGCTACATATTTAGTAGAATAGGTCTAAAACGTATTGTGATAATATGTATGGTGTACTGTATATGCAGTGTGTACGCATCTTTGCTCACCAGACAGGCATGTCCAGAAGCCGAAATCACTGTGAATGACACAGGCCCTATATTGTCTCGTGTGGTACGTCTCTGCCTTTGGGATCATTTGCCGCCGCGCACCGCTATAATATACGGCATTGTGTACGCTCCTCCTCTATTTAGGGTCGGGAGGAACTTTTCATCCATTAAAATAGTCTTACGTTTCATGTTTACGCATATAGTGGATTGAACTGCTGTCTCTAATTTCGTTTTCTTGCGGATATTTTCGAGGTTTTCGGGTAGGGGGTAAAAGGCGTTTCCAAACATTTTGGCTGTCCGTCTGTATGCACCGGCATCACCCGAAAATCGCTGAACTGATTTCGATGAAACTTAATATACAGGGTGGCACCTCTTGCAGTGAAATATCTCGTAAACGGTACAAACCATAAAAAAATGTTTTATACAAAAGCTATAGAGTGATAAGGGGGACAGAAGACTGTGATATCAGATTTAACATATGTGGTGCTGTGAAGGTCAGGCGAAGGTCACCTTCGATTTTTTAATTGTAACAGTGCATTTTTATTCCAGAATACGATACAGTATTTAACAGTGAACAGTAAATTATTAAGGTAGATATGAGCTAAAGTTAATAAATATTGAGATATTTAGAAATTAAATAACACATTTAATTTGTCAATTCGGTTCTTTTATGAATTGAATTCAAGCCAAGAAGGCCGGTGCGTAAAATCATGGCTATCTGCTATGCCATAATTTATCTAATTGTCGTTCATTTTGGCTGTTATTTAATTTCTAAATATCTCAATAGTTATTAACTTTAGCTCATATATACCTTAATAATTTACTGTTCACTATTAAATACTGTATCGTATTCTGAAATAAAAATGCACTGTTACAATTAAAAAATCGAAGCTGACCTTCGCCTAACCTTCACAGCACCACATATGTTAAATCTGATATCACAGTCTTCTGTCCCCCTTATCACTCTATAACTTTTGTATAAAACATTTTTTTATGGTTAGTACCATTTACGAGGTATTTCACTGCATTGTTTAAGATTTTCCACCCTGTATATATACTATCAAATTGTACCCAAACTTAGTTTTTTTTTTTGTTAAGACATGGTTCCTAACAGAACTACCATTAACGCGAGCGGAACTGTAATTGGCATTTTAATTTGGCATCAGCAAACCATAAATTCATTATTGAGGTGCATTATGTTGAGTCCAATAATGAATTTATGGTTTAGAATTATTGATGCAATTAAAATGTTAATCCATTACTTCCTTTCTACACTACATTAGACTGGAAAAGCGAGGAAGACAATCCATTTGCTATGGTGATTTCCAATTCAGGGTAGCCACTTTTTTCCAAAACGTCTGACTTTTTCGGTTTTCTAGGTGATTTCTTACTTTTTTCTCTGACTTTACGTACGTAACTAATGTACAGATATACATAATTTGTGTACTTTAAAAGAATTCCTACAATATGCAAAGATTTTTTTAACGCCAGGTAGCAAAGTTAAATTGGTCGACAAAATTTATTCAGTACGGATTCTTCGGTTTTTTTTTCACAAGAATCCGTGACTTCTACTAAAATTTCCTGACATGTCTCTGACTTTCACTGGCCAATTATTCCCTGATTTTTCCAGGTTTTACAGAAAGTGGCCACCCTACAATTTATAAGCAATTCTATTATTTATTATTATTATTATTATTTTTTATTACGTTCAAAAGACTACAAGGAGTCGAATTTGTCAGACATGATAAATATAAAAACAATAGCATATATAAAAATAAAGTATAAACAATACAATAAATTATTACATAATAAAATCATCAACGATATACAAACATTGTGCAATCAATGATTTCTTAAGTTTCTTTTGAAATGAATTAAAAGGCAAGTCTTTAAAGTCATTAGGCAAATCATTGAAAAGCTTCAAGGCAGCATAATGCGGACTGTTTTTGAAGAGAGAGAGATTACATTTAGGTAATAAGATATTGCCACAGTTACGAGTTAAATAAGAATGGTGGGCATTTATAGTTTGAAATTCAGCAATATGTTTTTTAATAAAGCAAAGTGATACCCATAGGTATATTGATGGAATAGTTAAAAATTTATTAGAAATGAAAGTATCACGACAGCTCTCACGCAAATTTAGCTTGAAAATTATTCTAATTGCTCGTTTTTGTAACAACAACACTTTATGCAGTCCAGTGGAGCTGCGACCCCAGAACATTATTCCATACCTCACATATTGAAAGAAATAAGCATAATATGCAGTTATACAAGGTTCAATTAATACGCAACTATTCCTTATTACCCTTAGAGCATATAGAGATTTTGATAACTTAAGACATAAAGTATTTATATGAGGCATCCAACTTAACTTACTATCAATAGTCACACCGAGGAAATTGACTTCAGATATTTTGTCGAGTATGTTACCGTCTAGGTTAAGAGACAAAGAATAATTTTTTATCAGAGAGGCCTGAAAGATCATATAATGAGTCTTTGTATTGTTTATAGGTACATTCGGTGATAATACAGTGTTCGCGGTATTTTGTAAGCTTTGTTAATGTTCGTTTCATCCCTATATATACTGCTACAATTTAAATCCTACCCGTATTCCATTATTCAGGGACATTATTCTGTCGTTAAAAGACAGGCGCGCTACTTTGACAACACCAGCCATTTTCAACTTATTCTTTCTTATATTCTTCTTCATTCTTGTTCTTTTTCATGTCTGTGAACGATACTTGTATTTTAAGGTCTTCATGCTTTTAAAAATTACATTTTTATCTATTCACTCTCGATAACTTTATCCCCCTATATTATTAAACGAGTAAATCTTGTATATATATATGTTTCTATGTATCTATATAAATATTTTCTCGAAAACGGCTCTAACGATTTTGATCAAATTTACCGAAAAGGGGTTTCGGGGGGCAAAAAATCGATTTAGCTAGGTCTCATCCCTGGAAAAATTCGTTTTCCTATCGATTTTATCATTTTTAAAAACGGTTTTTTGACCTGTCAAAACATTGTAATATCGTGAGTAGGCTTTGGAGAAAACAAACTACTTTCATTATTTATATGTCAAAATACTCTGACAGAATTTTTAACTTATTTTAAAATAATCCGTGAACTATTTGTATAGTAAAGAATAACAGAAATAAAAACTAAACGTAATTATGTAAGTAGTTTTAACTAATATTTAAATAAATAGATACCTAAGTATGTTATTTTTATATTACCTATATAAAATATATATATTATGTACGTTAAATATAGTATGACGTATAATCTTACCTAGACTTTTTTTTCTCAAAAAAGAATAACGATTTTGATGAAATTTACAGAATGGGGATTTTTCGGGGCGAGAAATCGATCTAGGTAGGAATCTTGGTCCCAGGGGAGCAATTAAAAAAAAGAGTTTTTTTATTTATAACTCGGTCAATTGTCAGATCGATTCGAAGCCTATTTCTACATAGATTTTGTATAATATATCACAAGGGTTAAAACTGTAAATGAACACTAATATAAGAAGTGTCTTGCACAATATGTAAATAATGACAAATAGGCGGCCCGAAGGGCCGCACTTCTGGCTCCGCGAGTCTGTGTAAAAACACATCGATTTTTGAAAACTATTGTTAAGATACATACAAAAAAGTTTTGTTTAAAAATTTGCACGGCGGCCCGAAGGGCCGCACTTCTAGCGACGCAGGCATGCAGTATATCAAAACACATCAATTTTTAAAAACTATGGTGAAGATGCATGCAAAAAAGTTTTGCGCTGCAGGTTTATAGTCTGACGTTTGTTATTAAAAGATATAATATGAATTCTATTTCTTCGAAAATCGATTTTTGTGAGTTTTTCAGTAGGTACCTTCTATGCAAAAAAAATATTTGAAATTTACTGAAAGTTGCTAAGATGACATCACAGAGAAAAAGTACTTCGATAAAGTTGATATTTGGTATCAATGTTTAAAAATGGATTATTGAAACGGCAACGGGCAAGCAGAATTTCATCTGATTCGAACATTTTTACAAGATATTCAATCTATGAAAATCGGTTTTTGCGAGCTCTTCAGTCAACAAAACAATAACGGCGGTAGATTTGAAAATGGCGACCTAAGTAATATTTACAGGAAAAAATGCTTGATTCAAGTTGATACTTAGTTTTTACGCTTAAAAATACACATAGGTATTTAAAATATTTAACAGAAACAATTATTTAAATTATGTTTCAGAAATAAATTCGTTTCGGAATAATATTTTGAGAAAATAATATCTCACAGCATACAAGTACTATTTTTTTGAACTCATCCGAGCAAAGCTCGGCACCCAGATATTTGTTCTAAATCGGTACAGAAGTTGCTGCAACTGACTATTTATCGATTTAAATAATATGTTCAAACATCATCTGGTTGGGATTTGAAAACAAAGAACAAAACTCATAATTTCAGTGCATGTGTGTATCATTGGATAAACTATTTTTTGACTCAATGGAAAGATATCGCATTATTTTCGAGACGAACAACTCGTCAAATTTTTATTTTAAATCTCGCAAATGTAGGTACACCTGGAAAACACACATTGCAATAAAAAGGGTTTTGACGGACAGATAGGCAGAAATGCAGGCAGATACACAGACAAGTTGACAACAAAGTGATCCTATAGACCCGAGCTCGTACCAGTCGGTTTGTGTATGCCGGCTGGCGGATTTTAATATACAAATATGTTATTTGTTGTGTTGAAGACGCTAATGACCCGAGTTTTCGACGCGTCTATAATCTACAATAAATAAATAAGATAACTTGACCACTATAAATTGCGGGAAGTGTTTTAAGCATTTAAAATGTTCGCCAGATTTAGGCGTATTAGAAAGAAACTTTATTTGCAGCTTGATTTGATATTAGACTTTGACTAAGAACAATTCAATCTTTTGGAATGTTCTTTTTTTTATAAATTTCTTCATTTAAGGCTACACAGTGAATTTCACTCAAGGCGCAACATAGACCGGTTTTGTTTACTTAGTAAAACATTAATGCATTAGAGAAAATCGTGTCACTTAAAATGCAACAACCACTGAACAAAGACCTAGTACATCACTAACAATATTTTAATTTAAATTTCTTGGATGTATTTCAATTTTTTTTTAATTCAAATATTGATAGTAATGTATGTTTTTGCTCATTGAATGTTGCATTTTTAGTGAAACGATTTTCTCTAACGCATTCATGTTTTCCCGATAGATTAAAATTAAATTGTGTTTTAAAGACCACCAACAGCTAAGGTTATTTGGGTCTAGCACCAATTCATATTTTCAATTCATTATTTTTTTTTTTTTAATAATAAATTGAAAATTCAATTGACACTTTTACCAGCTCTCGGGCTAGAACCCGGGAACTGGGAACTTGTAATAGAGGAATCATGGCAACGCCATGTAAACAACAGCATTGCTACACGCTCAGCTATACTCAAGCCCTAACCCGATAGATCTAAACCAAACCTTTACTAGATTTCCACAACTCATACAATAATGTTATTTCAGATTATGGGAATATTCGTTTGAAACACATACGACTGCAGATACTTACCGAAGGTAGTCGGTATTGGTACGCCATAAAACCGTAATAATGAACCCATAAATCGTAGTTTATAGTGTAACACCACCTTAAAAAGAGAATACCTACTCATGTATATTGAATAATATTATATTATGTGCCTATACATTCATGGCTGACTCTGATTTATAGCATTTAGATTATCATATTGCACTTGAATGTATTTAATAACCCCTATATGATACAGACATGCCTACTGCACTATAATAGTTGCTATACAAATGGGAACAACATACATTTTGTAAGACGTGTCTGTCTCCATCTGAATTTTTGTCTGTCGAGGTAAATCGAAACATTTTTCCGTAAGTAGTGTTAGCAACCTTTTTCAATTTGACATGACCATAGATTTTATATTTATTTATTGTAGATTATAGACGCGTCGACATCTCAGGTTATTAGCGTCTTTCAACTACACTAAATAACAACTATCTTAAAACTAAATAACATCACAAAACATCCATGAGCGCAGGTGGGATTCGAACCCACGGCAGTCCAGTCCAGAGGTTGCGGCACTAAGCACGCTAACCACTAGGCTATACTGTCCTCCATAGATTTTATAATACAATGTAGATGGAGTATCGCCTATCTTTCTTTAATATCTTTTAAACTATATGCATTTAAAAATTAAAAAAAAATTGTATTTCTCATAACGACCTCTTGCATTTGATACGTCACATGATGCACTTAAAAAAAATTTTTTTTTTTAATTTTCTAATTTGCCCCTAAAATTAACCCCCAAAATCAGAATTCGATAATTTATGCTATACGTCCGTGATTAGTTCACCCTAAATATCCACCTACTAAATTTCAATTTTTGTCGTCTAATAAATTCGAAGAAAATAAGCTGTGACAGACAGACAGGAGACTGATCCTATAAGGGTTCCAATTTTTCAACGGATGAACGGAACCCTAAAAAGCATAAGTTTTTGAGTATGAGGTAACGACGATTTTGTGTCATCCTTTAAATATTGTTTGTAAGTAGGTATGACGTACTTCTACATGATAGCTGATTTCCTTTGAATGTTGCGTCTAAGCAAATTGAACGTTTGTCTTGATAATTTTGTTACATTACACTATAGGTAAGCAAATCAAAAGTAGATACCTACTTGTTTTCAGTTAAAAAAAAAATGTTTGTAACCTTGTGTGACTTGTGCATAATGTAATATTTGTTTATTAAAAAAAATACTTGTATTCTCCGCACCCTTATACAATTTTTAAAAAGATTTTAAAAATAAAATCTACTTTTGCAATTTTTATATAAAGATACAATCACATTTAAATTATTATGATATTGTTTAAAATGACAATATTAAATTATGATACAGATAGGGTGTTGATAATTCTCTTTAATTATACATTATTAATATTAGTTGCAGACAACAAGGACGTCCAAAAATACTTGGAGACGCACTATGGAGGCCGAAATGAGAGAATATGGCGTCACTTGGCAAGAAGTTAAGAAACTCGCTCTCGATAGACCTCGTTTCAGAGCATTTGTAGAAGCCCTATGCGTTCCTAAAGGAACCAAAGGAATTTAATATATATATAATATTAGCTACCTATTTAACAATTTTAAGTTTCCGGAAAGCAACAATTTCTTCGTTTTAAATAAGTATAATAAGTTTAAATTTTATTTATGCAACATACATGCTGAGCAGAAGTGAATAAATCACTTAAATCATCTAAACAGAAAATATATACTAGACCTTAGGGAGTTGGTATTTACCGGGTGCTGATTTGATTAGCGGGTAATAGAGATTTTACATGTAAAATCATGTTTATGAATTTTCCTGCTTCCCTATATATTTTGGTGAAAAAAACAAATACAAAATTTGTTCACAATTAAAAACTCTATACCTTACACGTATGTTTGCAAATTACCAATATGCAGCTTTTAATTACAAAATATCTAATTATTAAGGAGCTGTGATTAAGTTTAAACTTAAATACAGTTCCTTAATAATTATTTTATAATTAAAAGCTGCATATTGGTAATTTGCAAACATACGTGTCAGGTAGAGTTTTTAATTGTGAACAAATTTTGTATTTGTTTCTTTTCATAAACATGATTTTACATGTAAAATCCTTATTACCCTCAAATAAAATCAGCACCCGGAGCACGAACAAATGTTTACAAAAACATTTTTAACGATTTTATAACATTTCTAAATTTTCGACAGCCTGTATAGGACAATTAACAGTTATCAGAGAGGACAGAGTGGTCCAGTGATTAGCGTCGCGGCCTCTGCATCAGACTGTCGTGAGATCTAATCCCGCCTCCGCTCATGGATGTTATGTGATGTCATTTAGGTTTAAGTTAATTGTTATTTAATGTAATCAAGACGCTAATGACCTGAGCTGTCGACGCGTCTATAATTTACAATAAATAAATAAAACAGTTATTAGCATATCAAAGAAACGAATCTCAGCCCTAATTAATATCAAATAGAAGAATGGCTAAAAACAAAGAACAATTAAAAAATATATGGTTATATTTACATATAACATTACATGTTAAAAAGTTGTTCAAAGTAGTGATTTACTTTGCTCGATATGCAAATTTATACAAAAACACCTGTAGTTGATTTGCTCCAGGCACGACATGGAATGTATATACATAAGGTGTGACAATTTTTTATTTCAATTTAATAATGTTGTGTATATCAACAAATGACATTTCTTTTATTATATATTCTGTGGAATGTATTGGGTGCATTTTATAACACTGGAAGTAAAAATTAATATTCAATATTTATTTATATATTACACTATATCAACAACGCATAATTAATTTTGATCTATATGTGATTTGGCCTCCAGTTTTTATTTTATTTTTATTACTTCGCAAGTCTATATGTACACTTAATATGAATGCGTGGTGAACGTCAATTAACACCTAGTTTAGCCTTTGAATTTTTAAAAATTACCTAAATTTCTTATGAATGAAAATTCAATTTCCAAACGACTTTTAAGGGTAATATTTTGGAAATTTTAACATTGCTACGTTTAGCTATATAAACTACTATATAGTAATTTGTTAATAATAACTTTCGTTTCAGAATTTAAAGACTGACAAAAACAACTTTTCATCAAAAACGCAACAATTAACAGCAAATAAAGTTTTGTCAGTTTAAAACAAGCTAAATATTGCATAAAGTAAGACAAAAATTTAACAGCCTGTTATTTTTTAATGTTTATGATACAAAACAGTGGCGTAACCAGAATTTAAAATTGAGATGAGCAATTTTTAACTTCCCATTTCATTGGGAATTGGGTAATGGGTCCGAAAATCGAAATCAAAATGTAGAACAAATTTTTATGTTTCAAGGTCACTACACTATTTTTACACTATTTTTGAAAAGATGTCTGTGTGTGTGTGTGTGTACGTACGTACGATAAGTACTGGTCTGGTCGACTACTATCACATTTGTATGCAGTCGTGCAATATAGTTATGAACATAAATGTCGCTGCTTTTCGATGACTACTAGTCTGATCGATCTCTTTGATTGGACGTGATGCGACCTCGACATGCGTTCTCGAACGAAAAAAAAAGCGAGGCAAAAAAACTCTCACTAAAAAATTGGAAAGTTACACATTCTTGGAAGGATGTAGAATATGCATCCTTTGCAGTGCTACGCCAATGATAGAGAACAACAACATAAATAGACTGGATGTTTTTGAAGGTCGGTGCAATGATCAGGCCTGCTTAGAGGACCGACTGGACTAAGACTCACCTGTTATGGGTCCACAACAGCATAACGAATTACACACACACAACTATACACAGGTAGTTGTAAACACGACGGGAGGTGATTATGGGAAGTTGATGTGGCGACCTCTTGACCTGCCGTATGCCCGTTTCACTAAACATCACTGAGCGAGTTAGTGTTCTGCACAACTAATAATATATTCCTTCCTCTTTATACAGTTCGATTTATCGATCGGTAATTAAACAGTTGTGATTTTTTTTTCTTTTTTACTATTATGTGACACGATCTTTGGTTTTAAGTTTTATTCTCACATTTATTTAAATTTAATACATGTTTTTCTCGACAGACATTTCCTTTATCGTACATGTTTAAGCGCATAAATGTTTCGCAATTATTTTGTGAGGTCAGATAGGCTCGAGTTCAAAGAGTTTAACTATTATCAATAACAAATTGAAGTGATTCAAATAACCGATTATTTAGAGAAATGCATGATAATTTCAAATTAAAATCACAGACAGAATTAGAAATTTTAAATAGTTAAGATTTAAATTTATAATACAAAACTTTTTAACAAAAAAAAAACCTCCTTCAAAAAAACACTAAAAAGAGGAAAATAATGAAATTTTGAGGTCTGTGCCAATTTAATAAAATATGAAGTCCGTTAAAAAGTATGGTATAGTGATTAATATCTTCTTTTTAACCAACTATATTTTATTAAATTGGCACAGACCTCAAAATTTCATTATTTTCCTCATTTTAGTGGTTTTTTGAAGGAGGTTTTTTTTTTGTTAAAAAGTTTTTTATTTTTTACTTTTTAGTGTCAAAAAGTGACATTTACCTTAAAAGAATCACACGCCGTTACTCACTTTTATTAAACCGACTTTCTTACACTGTCTGATATGTCAAAAAGTGACATTTACCTTAATGAATCACAACGCCGTTACTCACTTTTATTAAAATCAGCCAAACTACTGAACCGATTTTGATGACATTTCTATGGAACCAATCTGGAAGTATATCCTTTCAAATAAAAAAAATTTTCAAAATCGGTTTATAAATGACTGAGTTATGAGGTAACAAACATAAAAAAAACTAACTTTATAATTATTACACTAAATGTCGCACTTGAAAAAATGTTTATTGAGTTTGATATTATCAGCCCCCATCACCTATAACTTCGATGTAGGTACGTAATTAAATGTTAAAATATTTGTGTTCTACTTAATAAGTGAAAAATTACATTGAACTGATTCTACTAGAATCTAGTTTATAAGAATCTAGCCGATTTATTTTGGTACGTTAAACAAAACAAAAAAGCGAATTTTGTTAACTCTGTATTTTATTTCAATTATATCTTTTTACGGCTTAGTTTTATTTTACGATTTTACTATCAAACCGAAACTAATTATTAAGATATTATTAAGAATATTTAGTTACATCGCACTATTATACTTACATCACAACACAGTCTATCGGAAACGCAAATGAATTCATAAAATAGGTGGAAAGATTTCATAAACTACTGTTGTGATTTTATTTTAAATTTACAAAGTTTTATAAAAGTCTAGAAGGAAATTTCGTCAGAAAAAAGTTAATAAATAAAGTTGAAAGACCACCTTCATCTTTAGTTGGAAGAAGATTATTTAAACACACTGAATCCCAAAAATACCATTATTTTAAAATGCAGTGTCTGAATTTTTTAAAATTAATTTCAGGGTTATTGAGACAATATTTTAAAAAAATTGCCATAACCTGTTTTTAACAGCTGTAGTTGAGATAAATAAACCATCTATCTATCTTCCTAACAGCGCATTTAAGAAAATACATTTATTTTAATATTGTTAAAGGAACAGTTGCTTAAGTTTGTCGGTCTAACTTTCTAACATTCTGTAGATATTTTCAATAAGTTTTGCATCATAGTTTCCGTTATCACGTTACTGATAGACTACTATATGAAATTGTTGAAACGAACTGGATATTTTAACCAACAAAAGACTGAGATCTTAGGTTATTTATAAAAAATAAGTCATAATTAATAAGCGCCGTTTCCCACTGATATATAGGCGAGCTGTAAAACGTCAGTTAATTTTAAACTAATAGCTTGAATTTCTTAGCTTCTACACTTTATTAATATATAAAAATATCAAAAACTGACCTCTTCACTGTTCCCGTACAGAAAAACACATTAAGCGTGGCTGAAATAATATATGCATGAGTGAGATTCTCATGTTTTTACGGAAATTATAAATATAATATTTCGCAAATTATAAATTTCATATATATGGGAATTTATGAAGTTGTCATTTGGCTCATATCTGTGTTTTTATATTATATGCAGCGTGTTGTACATAACGAAAAAAACATAACACATTTGGAAATGACGTTACGGTTTGTGTTAAATATCGAAAAATAGTTGAAACATTAGTTAAGTTTAATGGCACAGAGACGTAAATTCAAAATCTGAATATTATTGAATTATTACTTTATATCGTATAAAATCGGTAAAACATATCTTATAAATAATACACTGTAAGAAATGAGAAGGCCGATTACATAGATTATCGATGGTCCATTTGTAGCCAGCGATTAATCTGGTAATAGGCATACATTAATTTGTTTTGTATTCATCCATTTTATATATGTAACTATACATTTTATTTTGTAATTTCTACACACTTTATTGGAATATTACACAAATTATGTAATTTTAATTTACTTTATGTAAAAATCACAAATTTGTTTAACTTTAGAGTAAAAGTCCAAGTTTATTTGAAGTTTTCTGTGTAAAAATAAATAATAATGTAAAATCACTTAGAAAATCGAACGAATTATACCTTAACTTTCAAAGTATTTTTACATCCATTTTTTATAGTGTAGGTAAAACCTACAGAAATTACGAGTATTGAGTACTAATATAAAAACTGCTCGAAATATTTAAAATTTCTAAATAAATTTAATATTTCATCAGATTTATTTAAAAAGCAAACAAAATATATTTTTCGAAATGTCCTTGTAACTTAGTTTCACAGACAACGTCGTCCTTCATAAAACTGGGGCCAGAATATTAAGAAGCCCTGATCAGAATTCCAAGTAAAGGTGTTTAAACTGTTTTTCAAAACGAACACACAATTAAAAGAAAAAGTAATACACAATAACATGTACTTACACAAAACTTTGGAAACTTTATTAAACAATGAAATTCACAAACTCACAAATTTTGCACAGTTTTATTAAAAGTGCGTGCTTCACGGATACGATACCCGAGAAAACGGTGAGCATGCCGTCTGCGTGCTTCAGCAGAGTATTCGTCAGCTTCACCGTATAATAAAACCTTGTCTATTTTTCAATATCCATAAAATGTGCCATACTGTTTTATGAATATCAAGGCAGAGCATTCGATAATTAACTGATTATAAAATTATGCATTTTATCTAAATTTTATAGCAGTTACATAATCATTGAGAAAGGTTTGTACTTATTCAATGTCTGATTGCATATACCATGAAATTTATTTCGCCAGTGGTGGGTACAATTTTTCTAAAAAATTTTTAAATTTTTTTTCTCGAAAATGAACCTGTCGATTTTAGGCTACTTATGCCGGGTTTATCGTACCTTATTTAACATACTGTTTTGTTAATTCGGCTGTTATTTGTGTGGTTTTATCTGTTATACGTTAAGAAAAGTATTTGTTTGTGGAAGGGCTACTGTCTATTTAATAATTATTATATTATAACCACAAAAAAACTCAACTCTCATTGTTGTATTTATAAAACGGTCCTGTCTGGACTTATGAGTTATTAGTTATGTTTATAACTTAAAATTAAATCCGCTCTCGCATGAAGTGTGATTTAGTGTTGAAATAGGTATATATATAAGAAAAGAACAGATCCCACTCTCGGGGCACTGTGTGAGTAAAAGGTAACTCAACCAGCCGGAAACTGGGAATTTCGGGTTCAAGTCCTGACAGTGGTCTTTGATTTTTTCCTTGTATATCTTAATTGTTTGACGTTTTAACATCACGATGGCATGTTCACCGACTGATTACGTTAAGAAAAGTATTTGTTTGTGGAATGGCTACTGTCTATTTAATAATTATAATATTAAAATTATTGGATTTTACATTTATTTATTATTAAAAACAATAAATTGAAAAAAAAATTACTTTACGGCGCCCAGCTCGTCATCCACCTGAAATGGGTCATTTTACGATCGGCGGTATGCAATATACATGCATGAAAAGCAGTTTTTTATAGGGGGTAGGACAAACAAATTAATAACAAAATAAATAGGTATTCACTATACTGACAAAAAAACTCGCTATTTGAAAGAAAATTAATTTTGTTTCTTATACAATAAAATGAAAAGTTGTTAATGATCTTATGAAATATGAACAAGCTTTCGCCTCATCAATATACAGGTATGTGAAGTTAACGTAACTAAGTTATATTAATAAAAATATAAATTTTATGAACGATAATAAATTCAAATTTATTTACTAAAAAATATACGAGTGTTAAAATAAGAGTATCATCAGTAAATTGCGTGTAATTCGAAAAAGAAAAAAAAAACATTAATATTATATTTTTTTAATTGGTCTTATGAACTGCAAGTTGACAGTATCAATATATTTTTTATATACCGAGTGTTTTATGATGAAAAAAGATTAAAGTTATTATTAGGAAAACGTAATGAAGTTTCATTTATCCTTTGAATTCCTGTGGCTGTAAGTATCACGCTAGATTGTAAATCTAGTGGCGTAATGAGGTACATTACTGACGAGTAGTGGCAGTATGTTAAAATGAGCGATTAAATGAGTTTTAACAATCACACGAGTCATAATATCATCACGCACGAGATATGTTTGGTATTTTTTGCCATACCCACTATAAAATAGCTGCTTTTCACTTCATTTTCAGTATTTTCAAAATTTTTGACAGTTCATTTTGTAAGAAGTATATGCTTGAGAAACAAAAAACGAAGTGATCCTAATATCTGAGTATTTTCTTAAGACAAAAACAAGTCTTTGAGTTGAGTAAGGATCCAATAAAAACGCAATTACTGTTGAAATTGCTGTTATTAGTTGACGTTTCGTGAATAATATTCAAGCTCTGAAGATGTAAATATATTTCACGAAACGTCAGCTAATAAATGCAATATCAACAATATAATTGCGCTTTATTGGAACCTTATGCCACTTGAAGACTTCTTTTTGTTTTAAGAAAATACTCAGTTCATTTTGTGTCGCTAACTTCACTTCTATAGTAGACCGTGAGTAGCTGTCAGTAGGTAATAGCGGGCGGATCAGGGTGAATAAACATAAATCACTATCGAAATGATTCGATTTCTCACACTAGTGTGGGAAAGATACGTTCCTGCACACCGGCATGTCAAAGGTCATTTTACATGCATACATATCTAACAGGGTGTACCACAGAAAATCGAACATAGGGAAAACTCCATTGTGCAAATTAGTTAGGATCAGTGATTGCTGTGCCCTTTTTCATGCTTAAAACTATGATAATTAATTTAGTTGAGTTAGCCATAAATAATCTATCTTTGTCACGCTACCCATTTTGTTTATGTCTTTCCTGTTGCACTCATTTATTTTCTATGTTCTGAATCCTGTGATACACCCTGTATATGCATGTAACGCTGCTATTTTATAGTGGATATGGCAAAAATTTAAAAACAAACCGCCTGTATTGTACGTTGAATTAAGTATCTCTACAAAACCATATCCGTGTTATTTCTGGTAATACAGGTTGACACTGTGTTAACTTTTTAATTAATATTTTATTATAAATTATGACATATTTCCAATTTTTTATAGTAAGTAGTTTGATATTTTACGAACTAGACTTTTACTAACCGTATAATTTTTGGGGCTATTTTTAATATGATAACAAATTCTAGTGGTTTATAAGGTCATAAAGTATAAAAATTATTTTGTTGAATAAAATTTTAATGCTAGTTTTGTCGAATCAACAAACTTGACAAAAAAAGTAATGCACAAAATTTTTTAATTGGTTGAACATTCTTTGTCTATTTAATAAGCAGGTAAGTTTTTAGCTATTTTTTTTAATTCATTCATGTTATCAATACTTAACACCTTTCCACAAACGTAATATATCTACGTTGTATTTATTTTTCATAAACAAAAAAAAACTTTTTGTTCAAGATTTAAAAAAAATTAAAAAAACATTTAATTACCTATATACGCTTTGAAACATTCATTGGACGAATATTCGTTTAAATATACATGAATAACATTTGAAATAAATTTTTTTTATTTATTTCTATGTACCCATCAAATTAAAAAATAATAATAAAAAAAAAGGGTGTGGGTCTTGTGACCCCCGACAGATGTGAAACATCAAAGAAAACTTTATTGAACTCGGTAGTATTCTCTATGTAGTAGTATATATTTTTTCAAAAGCAGCAACTAACTGTTATGCTGACGTATTCCTATATACTGCACTGTAACACCGCGTGTGTTACAGTGCACGCCTGAGTCAAGAGAGAGAGAGAGAGAGAGAGAGAGTGCCGCAGTGGTGGGGAGAACAGCAGCGAAGGAGCGGACCAAACATTTCGTTGCATATTTCTTTCGTTGCATATTTCCCCTCACGCGGCTGTTCACAAAGTAGTTGACATATGAAATAGATTAAACTTCACAGACATTTTACATCAATTACTGCAAATCACATGGCATAAGCCGACCTTAATTTTAATTTCTTTCAAATTTTACGGATGTTGCAGTAGTTTTGAAGCGCCGTCTTTGCTGATTGCTAACACAATCTTGTCAGTGAGCGTGTTAAAAATGATTTATTGAAGCGAATCACGTATCGTGATGCACTCGTAGTATACATCTATATGTTTACATAATTTGTGTAGGTATACAAAGAAAACTACCAACAAAATAAATAATTTATAATGGAATTATAATTATTCGCTGCGTCTTGGCGAGGTCATTATGATAAAAAGAACTGGATAGTTACTTGTAGAACATGCACAATATAATAATGTGATATTTGTATCGGTCATTAGATATACATGTGTGTAATTAATTTCAACGAGCCAATTATAATATAATTGATCAAAAGGCATACGAAAATGAAAATACGTGTTTGATTAATTTTTACAACGCCTGCTCTGGAAGTTGACTTTTCGAACGCTGTATGTCATCTCCGAAATACACAATAATCGCATACTTGACTATATGTGTTTCATAAACGCACATGTTCGGTTAAATATCACATAACTGCACGGATTCCGCCTAAACTATACTACTATAGAAATATAACCTCACGAACACAATCTGTACTTAACTCACTCTATCTTTTTCACTTTACTAGAGACTACTGAAACGCCATCTAATGTCGCGATAATAATTTACTTTTTATCGTTCATGTATAGTAATTAAATTAGGTGTAAAAAAATGAAAATTCAATAAAAAATCATTTTAATATTGCAATTTTTTATAAATTAACTCAAATTTAAACTGTCCAAAAACGGTGCAAAGGTGGCCAAAAACGGTACTTCTACCCTATTTCTCTCAAAGTCAACTTCCAGAGCAGTAGTTGTAAAAAGTATTGTATGCTACAGGTGGGATAAGTAGCAAATATGACAGTCGTGATTACGACATTCGCTGTAAGGTTTATGAGGCATTCGTATGAAGACGAGTGTGGTTTGTCGCAACGAGCCGTTAGGCGAGTTGCGACAATCACACTCGTCTTCATACGAATGCCCCATAAACCTTACGCTCATGTCGCAAAACACGACTGTCAGATTATTTGCTACTTATCCCACATGTAGCATAAATTACTATTAAATTCATATAATAAATAAAAGAAAAGGTACATCATTCGGAAATATAATATGTCATCACAAGACAATGATTGTGATGTGTAAACGTCTTTACTGACCCTACTCTCCCCAAATTCTTCTATAAAAATGTGTCGAAGTGACGTTTGTAGCGGGCAGTTCGAAGAGCTCTACATGGTTCTACAGACCCTATCGTATCTGGACTCTAGAGAATATGCTATAATATTTTAGCCACCTGGATTAGCTGCAAAGATGTTTTACCTAAACATCCTTGGTTAGCTGTCAACATTTGTTGAGGTTATATTATGTGTCATCGTGTTTACACATCGCTTGTGTACCGGGGACTCGTTGTTTTTCTCTCTCGCTATATTTTAAGTCTAGCGGCCCCGTCCGGCTTCTATTGTACAAAGTGCAGAATTTACCAATTTTATAATATTAGTTTAGATACATTTGTCTAACTTTTTTGTGTGTAAAATTGTGTAAAAACATATATCATTTTTTAAGTTATCCTCCAGTGGGTGTGTGGGTAAACAAGTGGCGTATTATTATTTCAATCATTAATATTTCGCTCAAATCCTTCAGTTTTGTAGTGCATTTAATGAACACTTCATGAAGTTGTTATTTTTTAATTGTTTGCAAATTAATATTTAATATATCCTTGTTGGTTATTAGCCATTGTTCGCGATAATGTTTATAATAGTTTATATTGTACGAATAAACAATTTTTTTCAAATTATCTTTAATCAAAGTAGATACATGAATATTCAATGGTAACATGAGAAAATCCGTAACGTAGATATCTATGAATAAACAAAAACACATCTGTATATTATATACAACTGTTTGCACTGACTGACTAACAAGTTTCCTCTGCATTAATCGACATATTTTTATGCACTACATCCCTGACCACTAGCCCTTTGACGCAGGGTAGGTACACACAAGTCAAAATAATACTATTATAATACTATTATATAATAATACTATAATAATAATAATAATAATACTATTAATCAAGGATGTTTACTTAATATTATATTATGTATAAACTAGCTGTATTTAACCGGGGGGCGAGGCATTGTCCGGGAATAACAGCACCGTTATGATAGCCTAAAAACTTAATATAAGTAGCTACCTATTGCGGGATCTTATTCTCGCTCTAGTTGAAAGGTTTATATCATGAATCATAAACTGATAAAATTCCTAATTTTCTATTAGCTAGCTAACTAACCAGTCATAATGAAAGCACAAACGCTATCTATATATAAAAAATATATAATATTCATTACATATTCTTGAGCTTAGATCATACAAATGCTTACATAATATTTCATGCGCGCGTCGATCCATCAATATTATTGTTTGACTCGCTTCATTCATACATCACAAAAAAGAAGCATGCGTTACAAACGGACTGCACAAGACAATTCAGTCAAAAGATAGTTAAAGAGATGAAAGATGTTATGTTATAACACAAAAGATTTTCGACAAGGTAAATATATAAAAAAAAATTAATCTCTAGAAGATTTTTTGCAACTAAAGTTGGTATACCTAGTAGTTGTAGTAGTACTCCGTGATTTTGAAGTTAAGCGATTGATAATATCTAGGTTGTACCAAGTGGAAAAACCATTTTGGAATTTCTACAGACTGAAAAATAGAAGCATCAACGGTGAATTAATCGTTGAGTCGACGAGAAAAAAAATAATAATATTAATAAATGCCTATAAAAATAGTTCATATGTCCCCTCACACAACTCAAAAAGTTCTTATGTCCCCTCACACAACTCATAGTTCTTATGTCCCCTCATACAACTCATAGTTCTTATGTCCCCTCACACAAGTCATAGTTCTTATGTCCCCTCACACAAGTCATAGTTCTGTCCCCTCACACAAGTCATAGTTCTTATGTCCCCTCACACAAGTCATAGTTCTTATGTCCCCTCACACAAGTCATAGTTCTTATGTCCCCTCACACAACTCATAGTTCTTATGTCCCCTCACACAACTCATAGTTCTTATGTCCCCTCACAAAACTCAAATTAGAGCAGAGTCAAAGTAGTAATTTGATTGGCGAGTTTACTGCAGTTATGTTTGTCAATGCAAGTTCATAAAGCTGTCAAATTATTTGCAGGTACACTAATTCAATATTAACAAGTGACAAGTTTTCAATAACGAACTGTGGTCAACCTACAAGATCAGTAAGTAAAAACCAAGGAGCGTAAGATTTACAAGTTTGCACATTAGAGTTATTTCTTGTATGCATGTTCCATGATACATTCGTTTTACATGGAGAAAAAGCATTGGTGTTATTTTATAATGAACTAAGAAAGGATAATATATTTTAATTCAAACTATTGGTTTTGGTCCTGCTGACATAAACATAAACATTTCCAATTTCCAAATTTCCAATTTCCAAACATAAACATTTCCAATGTTAAAAAGATCTATATTTGAGAAATTATTTTCAATAAATTTTATTGAAAATAATTTCTCAAATATAGATCTTTTTAACATTGGAAATGTTTATGTTCGTATATGGGGGCAGAGTTACGAGTTTTCGTTCAAGGCCAAAAGACAACGGTGTCGCGATCAAGTGAGGAGCAATCATGCAAAATTGAACAAGTGCAATTTTTTCGAAATGTGTTTTATATCATGTCTAGTTAATTGAGAGGTATTTGCGACGATCTGCGGTGTTATTTTTGAGCAAATGTTAATAAATACTGTAGAAAAATCCATTTAAAAGTTAAGTAATCAAGCAAAAGTGAACGCGTATATAACAGAAGAATAATAGGGTTATTCCTGACAAAACTAAACAGTGCATTGATAAATATTATGTGTATAATAAACAGTTAATTATGTTTCATATATGCTGTTATCATTTCCAATGTCCTCGATGGTTGCAAGGATTGCGAAATCTGTGAATTTTTTTCAGTAACACAATACGAAACTGACAATCATTTATATTATTGGTAACAGGCTACTCTAATGTAGACTTAAACAATTGTAATAAAAAATAAAGGGTTTTCTAATAGGATTAAGTAGAAATTTGACAAAATAATAATAATTTACGAATGTTTGAAGATGAAAAAAAGGCTTGTGTGTGGGTAAAACCACACTGCTAACTTTCCATTGAATTTTTTTTATATAAAAAAATGCAAATCTAATCAGGTGTCCATTATATTGTAATTATCCAATTTTTCGTTGTAAGAACTGTTGTAAATTAGTGTAAATAAAATGTCCATCCACACGGCTAGAAAAATCAACTGCGTTCAAAAGTATAGGTAATAATAATGAACTAGCAGTGCAGTAGCTATTGACCTAACGTTGTTTAATTATTTAGCACGTTTTAGGCCTACGTGATCTGATGCAATCTAGTCCAATTTTATTTCTATATGTCATATAATTCGCATGCATGACTCAGACCCCGTTGTCAAAAATGTCATCCCATCTATGGTGTCTTATGGCGCGATGAATTTTCGAAATTTATTCTGCTTGATTTACTTTTCATAAAACGACTTTACCGTAAGTTCACTGTTCAACATGAACATGAATATAAGTTTTAATAATGTAGTACGCTAGCAGTTCATATAGATAGTACCTATGTTTGTTGTCTGTGCCTATGACAGTATCTGTAATTGCGTACAAGTTTGAACGCCTTTGGGTCGTGTCCGCATCAATCATCCATTGGAATATCTAGATGAATATTAAGTACCGCATACACCGAAGTGCGCATCTACCCAAGTCTGTATTCAGAAAATAAACTTTAATAGAAATGGATTTCGCCCGAGTGCTATGAATTTATGATTTATTAATACATTACTCGCTCGCATCACTATTACCTATCAAACAGTGAAAAAAAAAATTGAAATCGGTTCAGTAATTTCTGAGATTACCCTCGATTTTCACCCGGACGAAGCCGGGCTGGCCAGTTAACAATTTTGGAAATCGGTCTTCTGAGATAATCTATCTAAAACCGGGCCAAAATCCGTTTAGTAGTTATAGAGAAAATCAGGCACAGCCAGACAGACGTGGCGGGGGACTTTGTTTTATAATATGTATTGATCCTTCTCTGTGATTTTGACTTTTTTCTATTCGCCAAATCCATTGTGCGCCAGCTTAGGTGTTTTTAAACGGTTTTATTTAACTTCACATTCTGTATACTTCAAATCTTGCAACCGATTTTTCACACACTTCCCGTTAATTAATCCTTTTAATTTCATGTTTAAATTGCTTCACATTAAACAGAGTTTATATTAGAAATCGTGACCATCGTGATTATAATAAAATTAAGAAAAATCGCAGGATAGTGGACAAAATATTTGATTTAAAAAAGTCTAAATCTAAAGACGAAACGTTGTACATTTAATAAATCAAATATTTTGTCCACTATCCTGCGATTTTTCTTCATTTTTCCTTTTTCTTTTAATTAATGTATAAAAACAGCTGCAATAATTTTTTTGCTCTTAAAAAAAGTTTTAATAAAACTTTTTTTAAACTTGCCTTTCTTTTATAATTCTTTCCTTATTGCTTTGTTTCTTACGTTTGTTCAACATACTCGGAGGAATAAGTTTAAATCGAAAAAAAGAAAATAAACAATACAAAAAAATTTAGAAGGTCGCATATAGAAAAAATTCTCTGTAGAGAAATAAATCATACGGGAACTGTGAATGTTTTGGTAATAACTATTTTTTTCTAGCAGCGAACATTTTTTAAATAACTATCTACAAAAATTGTTAATCAAAGAATGGAAATAAATCTATAATGTCGATGTAATATCTATTGACTAATATAGTTATTTTCCATAGATAAATGTGAAAATTTTAAATACGCACCAATAGTAGTTCTCTGAATAATAAATATCAATCGAATTCCCGATTGCAGTTTGTTATTGACTTTATATAGACATTTAATTACGTAAAGTGCCGTTAATATTTTGTGGACATAACAGAGTTGATGTGTTTAGTAGAATATAGTATAAATAATTCAGTTCACGTATCTATATTTAAAAGTGGACACCCAGTCAATAAAATACAGTCACTAATTATTTCTGCTTCTAATTTTCAATATACTGCTAACTAGAAGTCGTAGATCTATCAGGTGTAGTCCAGTTGGCAATACATCTTTCGTGCCGCACTGCGCACACATAATGCTTTTCAGGGTTGCCAACATTAAATATCACTGGGTATATAGGTAAAAAAATATGTAGTTATTTTAAATATTTATTATTATGGAACAGTCACCACAAATCTAGAAATAATTTATTATTAATACAGATCTAGAAGTTATATCGGGGCCAAGGGGGATAGTACAATTCATCATCGGCAGATTGTCATTTCTGGGAAGTTTTTAATTTGTAAAAAATTGTGTCTTTATTTCAAAAGGGAGGGGCATGGTCCAATATTTCAAAACTAAATCAGTTTCATTATCAGTTATCTGTCTATTTTAATTTACATTCGTTCATAAATTCCTCATCGTAATAAGTAATAGCCTCTTGATATTTCTCTCTACGAAATTTGTAAATTTATAAAGAAACAAATTTTATAGAATCATAATTATTCGTTTGTTAATGATGTTAAATGTCAACGGTAGATATGTAAAGACAGATAATAAATTTGAGTAAATTAGAACATTTCCAAAACACAGGCCTTGGTAAGGTAATATTATGCCAAAGCCTTGTATATCGAATCATTCCGAATTAATTGCTATAGTACTCCTTTTGGTAAATATTTCACAAAATCGCCAAATATAAGCAATTACACTTTTATTGTAAGCAGCTTGGCATTTTTTTCATAATGAGGTCTATAAATTAATAACTACCTTTTAATCAACAACACTTTTTATCCTTTACGTAACTCATGATCTAGATCGGTTGGTTATGGAACAAAGAACTAACATCTTAAAGAAATCATCATTATAACAAATATTAGCGGCCTGGTCCGGCTTCGCCCGAGTGCTATGAATTTATAATTTACTATCCTCTTCCACCGCGAGAAATTCTCCCCCTGCGAAGCGATACCGGGCTGCGGTGGTGTTTAATATTTGTAGGATTCCGCCAATACGCTAAATTGCAAGAAAATACGTTCAGCCGTTACGGAGCTGAGTGGTAACAAACATACATACACGCACACTCACATACACACGCAAACATTCGCATTTATAATATTAAGTAGAGATATCTAGGTACTGTTAACAGGAACTGAAGATATCTCTCCAAAATGACGACCAACTCGGAGACCATTGGTTTGCTGTGATATTAATTGAGGAAAATCGGCTAGCCCTGGGATCCACATATGCTGGTATAAGAGTCGGACGTTCGCTACATATAATATTCACCGATCTCTGATCACAGATCTCTGCCGTTCAGGTCAACAAATTAATGATTTCGTCGCGACTCCGTTGTAAGTTACGGTTTTATATTAACCGCATCCTAGGTGGTCATTTGCCTTTGATATACGTGTCTCCGAACCACGTTACTACGCAGATACATAAGCACACGTCATTATATTATGTAGACTTGTAGACGTTCAAACATCTTGTTTAAAAAAAAGACAACAGAACGAAGAGGTTGATATTGAGGTCACGGTAGCTTTCCTCCAGATGACAAAACAAAACACAAACAACTCTATTATAGCTTTAAATTATTATTGGTGACATTTTTCCGTTTACTGTGATCAGATAACGATCCCGCAATAAAAAATATATACTATTGCAATTATAGGTCAATGCAGCGTCCTTGATAGCCTTGCAGCAATGCTTCAACAATTATCATAAGATATAGAATCATATAATTAAGTATTGCAAGATTAGATTTAACGATCTGAACATAACCCCAATTGACCAGGGCTCGAATCGGCAGGGTAGTGAGGGTAGTTTCAAAATACACGAGAATAACAGATTTTAAACTAAACCACGTGACATCAAGGTACACTTGTGAGCCCTACAGTTTCAAATAAATTTACTCCATTTCATAGTAAAATGACCTTCTCACAATGAGACCATATTATGATTTTGTTGACATGACAGGTCACACAAAAAATTAAGTCTCCGCACAAAATTAGAATTATTGAAATATAAAAAAAACTGCACAGTTTAGATGTGTGTGACTTCCTTTATAGGGTCATTCAATGTTGATAAATTTTCGACAGCAGGAAGATATTGGTTATGTTTATATTTTTTCTCTCTTTAACGCTCCCGTTGCCCGATGTTTTTTTTTAAGAAATATTCTTACATATCTATCGTTAATCATATTGAATATTCATGAAGTATTTTGTCGTTCACTATTTTACATAAAATATTATATTTCATTTTGATATTAAAAAAATAGTTTTGATCTCACGTTTATTAATTATTAAAATCTCTAGCTTCTTTCTAAAAATGTAAATAATATCGTACTATCGCTTTTGTTTAATTGGCTGTCATAGTTTAGAGGAAGTACGCTGTTAACTTACTGTTTACTTACTTGTTAGTAGCATTGTAAATCATAATACCAATTTTTCTTTCTACGCCAATATCGTATTTCGTCGGTACTGAAAATATTCTTGTATAAAAAAATTTTTACATGGCATTATTACAGTAGTTACTTTCCATGATTTTTACAAAATAGATAATGTAGGAAATTTTTTAAATTTTTGTCAAGAACATTTTTTGTAAGAGCGCTGAAGTTTAGATTAAGAAAGAAAGTTACACTTTGTTACATTAGGCCGCATTAGTGTAAAATTTCACCAAGAACCGTGTTTGACTGGTCAGTGTAAAGCACAATGCTACAGGGTATCGTGTTCGGCTGGGCGGCGGTGGGATGCAAGTGTGACCTCCACTGTTACACTTTTACCACCGTCGCAGGGAGGTCGTGTAAAGAAAGTGTAACATGACAGTGATAATGACAGAGTAATCGCCTACACGAAGAGCGTGTACACTAGGTACTCAGCACTGACACAGTGCTAGTGTTACACTAGTGCAAAACTACGCGCCACTAGTGTCAAAAGTGAATACCAGCTGAAAACGTTATTAATAAATGCACTCACAACCCATAATCTAAAAAGTTGCAATTACATTTTTTCACATTCGAATTATGGATTTCCACTCCGTACAACAATTAATTAATATTGTATTTATTTGCGATCGCTGAATTACAATAAAGATTTTGTTACGATGAAAAACAAATTAAAAACTTTTTTTAAACGGTTTTTTAAAGACCATAAACGTACAATATATTGTTACACGCATCAAGAGCAGTGGCGCTTCAGTTCGGCTGATGACTATTGTACTACCGATTTAGGTTCACTGGCGTACAACCATAGACAATTACCATAACCATAGACAATAACAACAAGGCGTATGTATTAGCCTAGCGGCACTGGCGAGAACTAATTGTGCCAACACGGCACACGGTGAATGGTCTCCAGGCGGAAATGGAGGGGATTGGATTGGGGCATCCCGACGAACGGCGACGCGCGTTCCACACGTGTATAAACTACATAGCTAATAAAAGTGTATTTTTACGGCCATAATAAAACGGTATAAACAATTTCCGTAACAATATTATGAAAAATAGAATTCATGTTTCAGAAAAAGAGAACGCCCCTTTATTTTAGAGTTAGCTGTGTTCATTTTTTATATTTAAAAGCGAGTTGTACTAAATGTAAGGTAAAACGTATGCAAATTTTTCTAATTTAGTTTCAAAATGCGCGCAACCTCACATATAAAAGTGTGTTTCTAGCTGAAAATGATCTTTTTAACAACTATTCATTTCTTAACTAAAAAAACGACGGTGTATACCGTTTTATCTAAAATGTCAACTCGAAGAATTTGAAATGTATATTTCAAATACATGCAGGTAATCATCGAGATTGTAGTATAAAGTGTAAAATTATGTCTTTAAAAAGTTTGAAAAATAGGCACTGTGACATCTTAAATATATTTTGTTTGTCTGTTGAACTTCGACAGACGTTCAAACATATGCAAATTACAAGTGAATATTAGTTATGTGAAATCAGTTAGCAGAAGGTGAAATATTTATTTAAGGTTACACATTACCTTTACAAACATCTCTTATGATATCAGTTTTAAAATTTTATCTTCAAAGAACACAGAAATTTGTTTTGTTCATTAATTTCGTTGTAAAATACGCAATTTCATTTCTGTTTCATATGTACATGTTTTTAGAAAATATTTTAACGGAACTTTTTTTAAATAATACGTTGATAACAATACAGTGTTGATTCGTTTGTTCTTTCCAAAAATAAAAACGAAACCGCTCAAATATGACGATAATGATGCAGGGGAAGAGGACAGAAAATAAAAAAGGGTGTGGGTCCCGGGACCCCCGACAGATGTGAAACATCAAAGAAAACGTTATTGAACTCGGTGGTATTCTCTATGTAGTAATAATATATATTTTTTCAAAAGCAGCATCTAACTGTTATGCTGACGTAATCCTATATACTGCACTGTAACACACGCGGTTGCGACGTTTGAGCACGCCTGAGTCAGAAACGCAACAAAATACACAGCGAAGTATCTATATTACATACCTATAATACGTGTATACATATACTTTTGCTTTACAGTACGTTCGTATGTATACTCTCTCTCTCTCTCTTCCCGTGCCCGAGCGTGCGGAAGCCGAGAGAGAAGTGCCGCAGTGGTGGGGAGAACAACAGCGAAGGAGCGGACGAGAAATGTCGTTGCCTATTTCCTCTCACGCGGCTGTTTACTGCCCGACATAAGATGTTTCACATCAAAAAGTTCTGCTGTTCTTAAGCTTACCGAGGACTCCACAAAAAGCAATCAATCCATTCAGTTCGCGGGTAACTTACGCAGTGTCGTAGCTAGGACCTGGCAACTGGGGCCCGCGCCAGGGGCGCTAACCCCGGAAGGGGCGCAATCAGCGAAAATCAGCGATGCGGATATGATTATTTTCAAGCAAAGAGTGCGAAATCAGAATCTTGCCCTAGGCACCGATGATCCTAGCTAAACCGCTGAATTTACGCATTGTTCATCCTAAGTTTTTTAAGTGCAAGATAGGTTTTCCTATGTTTAAAAACATAATAGCATCTGTTATAAAAACACATTATTATTTATCATATAATGTTGTTCTAACGATTTTTTTAAAATAAGGTTTCTTTTCCAAACTATAAGAATAGCGATTACATCAATTAATCAAAAGCTTTTTTCATTTATGTCTGTCACTCATAATGAGAATGTACCTCTCCAATGTACAATCATTATCTAACAGTCCATATCCCGTAAAATAATTAATTTTACCAAAATTTCTATTCGTATTTAGCTACTGTCGATAATGAAATTACAATTTTGTAATATAACATGATGGACCACACTTATCAAGCTATACCTTATCAAACTACGATTTCCTTAGCCATTGCTTTCCTCTATTTTCTGTCTACATCCGCCAAATCAAATTCTGCTTTAAATAATCCATTCACCTGTACAAAATTGTTCAAATCAATTGTCGATACCTAGCAAATCAGTTGGAATTTCGAGTGTGCAATCGACAAAAAAAATAGTTTGTAAGAACACAGACCTGTTGGTCGATTCTATCAATAGGAGTCATCGATACATTTTCGTATTATGTATTCAAATTAATAATGCACGTTACCTAAGACATATCGATTGATACCTGTACTATATTTTTTTTCTCAATACATATTTATAACAAAAGAGAACACAATACAGTGTGCACACACACAACGTATTGAATGTATGGTGAAATTCGACAGAAGATTGATGGTAAAATGGTATACAACATTCCGGTCTTGGATCTGATTCCAATCAAAATAACAAACCCACTCTTTGTTCCAACTGTAAATGGTCGAAACAATCTATAAACGAGCTACCAAAAAAAAACAACACACATAAACAGATCAATAGCTCTCTCTATATCTACTCTATAGATGGATTCTCTAGTAGGTATGGCTAACATTCACTCCATGATTATATTATAGTAGACTACCTCCGTTAAGAATATTCTCTACCGGAAGTTACCCCTGCACTCTTCATCTCAAATCCTTTCCACTCGTCTAAGAACGGTAAACAGCTCTCCCGACATTATTTTTAAAGCTAAAAGATTTGGGTAAATGGCAAACGAAGGAACAAAATCACACTACAGATCCTTCAGGCGAAAAATGAAAGAAAAAAATTCCTGGAAAAACCTACAAGTTTTTAAAAATTACATAATCTTTCACACGTAGCCAAAACTTTTTTCAAAAAATTCGTCTGTAGTGTGATTCTTGGTCTTACATTTGGAGTTTACCCGAAACCCTTTAGCTTTAAAAATAGCGTCGGGAGAACGGTAACCGTTTTATAGGCGAGGGAAAATGATTTGAGATAAAGGGTGCAGGAGGTAATTTCCGCTATCGAATACTCTCAAAAGAGAACGGAATAGTATTAAAAGAGAGCTTTGGAAATCAAGCACCTATTCTAAACAAGAAATAGGTACTTACCTTAAGCTTTTAAAGTAACGTCGGGAGAGCTGTAACCGTTTTTATGCGAGGTGAAAGGATGAAGAGTGCAGGGGGTAACTTACGGTAAAGAATACTCATCTTGGTTTTATCCACGTAGTTTCCGAATACAATTAAACTTAAATTAAAAAAAAAATTCCTTGGATTTTAATTAATATAAAAATTAAATAGAAATTAAAAAAAAAACACTAAAATGTTTTTCGGCTCAGAAATTGTTAATGTCTTCCAGCACAACCCCCCGTTTCCTCGCAACATGCTGAAATAAAAATAAAAAAATATATATGAAAGAACAAAATGTCAGGATGAACGGTTTCCTGGAAGCAATTGATTTCATTTAAAAATGTAAGGATGCAATTGTTTAACTTGCCTAGTTGTAGCAAGAAGCAATAATACTTGACATAAACGTCATTAAAACTAATGTGTATGTGAATTATCTTGATTATTGATAGATATGTAAATAGTCCATTGGATCTTTTATCAGTTATGTTATCAACAGTTGAGCATTTATGATGTATTAGCGTGCTTTATGATATTCCCATCGTGTTTTGATATATATTGTGTTGTCCAATAATCAGATATGTTGTATTGATACTCCGTTTGACTTATTGATCACTATTATCATACATCTACTATATACAATACTAGGAATATTGAACATGGTGTATTTTTGCAAAAATAATTGTAGGTACTTAAGGAATTTTAACGACATATTGTGCGCAGAAATTGACACTATCGAACGTCAGTATAGTTCAAATTGGGTGAAGACACAATAATGAATGAGACTTTTTGAGCACTTGCCGAGTTTTCTACTAGTTATCAGACATAAAAATGAATAAAAAATATTTGTAATTATTATTGAGCCTTGATATAGTTAAATATAAGACGCGAGAGGTGAAGTTGGTACGCGAGCCGCAGGCGAGTGTACCAAGACCCCGCGCATCTTATAAGTACTTAATTTTACGAGTTGTATACACTATTTTTTGTAGCACATATTTGAAATGTACAACATTTTCAACTTTAGAGCTTTATTGACTTAATTTCAATCACTGAAATCTCACCGACAGTTAAATAAATATTGGCTTTGATCCAATATTTATTTACTTCGTTACACATGATATATATACCCGTATATTACTAACGGCCCCGTCCGGCTTCGCCCAGGTGCTAAGAAAGCCCGGGTGCAATGCACTACTCACTCGCTTCGCTCGTCCGCTTGAATATTATAAATACACTACTCACTCACTTCGCTCGTTCGCTTTTATATATAATTTTTAGTTTCAAAAAAATTATAATTATTGTCAAAGAAAGAATATAACAAAAATAAAAAAAATATATAAATAAATATCACGTAGAATTTAGAAAAAAAAGCCAAAAATTCTACGATGCCATCAGTTTCCGAACCCGGGTCCCTGTGCATAGTGCGCTGCGACGTTACCTCTACGCTACGAGTGGAACAGTTATGTACGATCGTTTTTATGATATAAGTATGTTTTGAATTCTTACGGTCGGGTTACGAATTTAATTAATTAATTATTAATTATTATTATTTATTAATTATGCTATATATATATATATATATATATATATATATATATATATATATATATATATTTTCCGTGAAAAATTATCTAACTGATGGTGAAAACCGCATCAAAATCCGTTGCGTCATGGTTTAGGAGGAGTTAGCGTTTAAACAGACAGACAGACAGACGCGAAAAGCGACTTCAATTTATACTATGTAGAGATTTTAAGCAGCCGACTAGAGAGACGTAATGTTGTACCTACATTTCATAAATGTATTACAAAAAAACTAATTTCAAATTTGCAGTGTTATTATGAATTTAAAAACGGATGGCATTACAAAACTGTGAACACGAAACATGAAACCAAAGCATATTTTTTTATAACTTAACGAAAAGTGGCATAAAAGTGAATGTAGCTACAAATGTTTGGTTTTTCTTTCATAGAACAGAGAATTATCAATTGAAATACGTGAATATTTGATGAAATTACTTATTGAAATAACAAAACAGAGTATTTAAACCATACCTACTTACCCTACTAACAAATGTAAACAAATTGTACCAGTGCTAATGATCTTAAGGTCGATGCACACATTGTTTTTGTTAATAAAAAAAAAAAAAAAAAAAAAAAAAAAAAAAAAAAAAAAAAAACAGAGTATACATAGAAAGATATGGAATTTTTTGTATCATGAGTAATAGTTGGATACTAAAAAGACATGAATGTACGGTTTGAGTCCTGTTATTTAAAATACTAATTTTGGTTAAATGCATTCCAATTTCTAACGACATTTATAAATTAATTAATGAAAGATTTTTTCTGTAGTCAATTTTTTTATTATAAAATAAATAGCAAAACTAATTAATAAGTAACGTACATACAATTCTCGATCATTAATAAACTTGTCGCAGAGGTTGCTGTTAACTGTCGTAGGTAAAGTGACAGGAAAAGATTATTAAGAAAAAAAAAAACAGTGGTCTTAATCATATGACGTGGATTAAATCTAAGATCATTAATTTACTAACTTGTGCCAAAAAATAGCTACTTGTAAACACTGACATCGTTTCCGTTCCTACTTAATGATTGCCTCTCTATCGATTAGGTGATTGGTTTGAACTATCATTCATTACTTAACAAGTGGGAAAGCGAAATTTAGGTGTGTCTAGATTATTCGTACAAAAGGACATCTTAAACTCTTCAAAAGAATCTTATAATATACAGGGACGTACCCAGCATTTTTTTGCATGGGCCAGAATTGGGCCCGACTGATGTAGATCTTCAACCCCATTTAACCCAAGACGCTTTGAGTTCCCTAAAAATGACAATGTCAAAACCACAAATATTTTACCCCAATCAACTGCCTGTTGGGGGTAGGGGTGATGTACGGCGAACAATTAAAAAATGCTAATTTATAATAACGCAAGCGCACTAGATCAACACAGTTCAGGGAGATACTAAATTTTACACTGACATTTGATTTTATTTATGTTGCAGAATCTGCATTAAAAATGGGGGATGACCCCGTCAGTATCACAAAGTAACATATTATGTAGGGGTATTGTTAAAGCGATAGTGTAATGTGACACTACTTTACGAATTCCCTGTATAAAGAAAAAAGTCACTTGAGGCAATATTTGTCTGGTATAAACCGACATAGACCATTTTAGTGCGTAGGAATTTTTTCCAAAACATTTTCAAATGCTTCTGGGCTGTTGATTATAATTATTAAGATTACCAAAAAAAAATATGGAAATATTTTTTTCTTTTAACCTCGAGAAATAAACAGTCACAAAAATATTTTGTTTTGATCATATTGCTTAATATTAATTTTGAAGAACAGTTAAATTGAGGTATGCATAGAATTTTATAATACTATTGCATAACAATGCTTCTTCTACCTCGAAAATAATATCAGAAGATAAAGGCAAGCAACTAAGTTTTTTCAAATTCCGCATTTTGCAATCAAAAGAATCGACAATGCTTAATAATGCGATGATTTGAATGTATGCCGTAAAAATGTTTCGTTATAAATATAACGCAGAAAAAAATGAAATTTGAAGGTGCAATAGCGATGTTTCTTCCATAAAAGAAACCGAAAGTTATAAGTTATAATAAGGACGAATATCGCTTGAAATTCACGAATATCGAGTTCACTGCGTTTTTAACTTTGTTTACCTTTGAAGCCGCATAATAAATTTCTCGCTTAGACTTGAGCCTCACATGCCTTAAAATCACCCCTGGTCTTTAATCTCATCTAATTTTATTAGGCCTCTATTATTAAAAGAATAGCCACATCGTTTAATCCCTGGGGCTCAAAAGTGTAAAGCGCCCCAATGATTATAAATTTAGGAAATAAAGTGACCATATTAATGTCAACTCTCCTATTTTATGTGTCACCTTCTCTAACCTACATTTATAATTAGTACCACCGTTGCCTAAATTCTTCATTTTTACTAACAAGTAAAAACTGTGTATAACAAAAAATGTGTCGCCCCTATTTGACAAGCACCCTGGGGCTCCAGTCCCACTGAGCCCTTTATGTTAATACGGCCATGATACTATTGTTACGGATCACCCTGTATATAAACGACAGGCAAGAGTTCTGAGAAACGGGGTCCGCTTACTGTAACAACTGGTACCTGCACGAAAGTTCTAGAGAAAGCGAGAACACACTAGGCTTATGCCACACAGCCTACATAAACAGCAGTACGAGTGAGTGAGGGATTCAGTCAACGGTGAGTCACGCATTCAAGTCTACGTTGGATCAGTAATATAAATAGTGCCGTGATATAAATAACCAAATTGATAAATATTGTAGAGAAAGCGAGAACACACTAGGCTTATGCTACGCAGCCTACATAAACAGCAGTACGAGTGAGTGTGGGATTCAGTCAACGGTGAGTCACGCATTCAAGTCTACGTTGAATCAGTAATATAAATCTATTCTTCTATTCTATTCTAATAGTGCCGTGATATAAATAACCAAATTGATAAATAAATACTAGTGTAGTGGTAATAATTAAGAATTATTGTATATAGGTAGTTGTTTTGTTTTGCTTTGTAATTACTGTTTAGTTATTGCTTACTTGTGTTGATTGTTAGAACTGACTTTTCGTTGTTGCATTCGTTATTATTGTGTTTTTAATTATTGTAAATAAATATTTATTCCTCCAACTCAGAAAACAGTTTTGTAACACTATGATAAATATTGCGTTACAGTTGCTCGTTCATTATAAACAATGAGAACTGGTAATAATTTTATTGTCAATTTATTATTAACAATCTGAATGAAGATAACGCTAATACAGTCCTGGAAACAGTGGCTATAAAAATGTGTAAGTTTATAAAATAAAGTTGAAGAAGAAGTGAGTTCTAGACCATACATCCATACATAATTCGGCGTAATCTCGGGTACCACCAATCATCCATCCATGGCATGTCATAAGATTTAGAGCTTCTTGCAAGAGAGGAGGCTGAGACTGTAGTAGAGCACGATTCTGGTAGCCATCCGGTATGTCAGTATGTGTTTGTGTGCGCGTAGGCCTCGGGCTATTCAAACCGATTTAA
Source organism: Mongoloraphidia duomilia (assembly GCA_039654895.1). Classification (NCBI taxonomy): domain Eukaryota; kingdom Metazoa; phylum Arthropoda; class Insecta; order Raphidioptera; family Raphidiidae; genus Mongoloraphidia; species Mongoloraphidia duomilia. The sequence goes on along the minus strand of CM077517.1, from coordinate 9,975,731 downwards.
TATTTAGTACGATTCAGAATCAAAAACTCTGTATGTGATTCATTACGTACTTTTTGAAAATTGATTCAGATTTCAGTGAGTACTATTTTCCACATCAAAACCAAATCAAATATTTCACTTGATCGTATATAAGTATTAGAAATCACATTAATTTTCTTGGAAATTAATTTTCAAACAGTTAAATTTATCCAGGTGTGCAAGCTTTCACGGCCGGCATTGTTCCAAGTCTTCATGGTTTCCGTACAAGGACGGAATATGACCGAGTAGAGAACTCACCCCCACCACTACACACTGCGCAGTTGACCAATTATAGAGAGACGGACTAGGACTACGACCGAACAGAGAACACACTGGTACTAGGCATAAAAGAAGGGAGGACACCAGTCACTGACCTGTGAGCCGCTAAGGAGGACACTTCGACTGCTGCCACATCGCCTTTGAGAATGTCTACCGCAGTTGTAGACGATACGTCAGGTAGAAATACCACGGCCTACAAGCCCGGAAACCATGAAGACTTGGAGTTAAATTTATATTTCCTAAATGCATATCAACGTTTCTTAAACGTACTAAATGGATGATTTTTAAAGTTTTATTTAAAATAAACTAGACCTACGTTAAATGAGCTTTTGTTATAAAATTATTGACAGTAAAGAATTATTTCGGGTAACGGTCAAGATCAAACGGTCTTTTAATTAAGCTCATTTCTAACAATGTGTTGTATATATATTTTAAAAAGTTAATTATGAAAATAAATATTTTCGGAAATATTTATTTTTCTATCATCGGTTGTTTGGAATATTCGTAGCGGACACTTTTAAATCGATTTTATGATAATTAATAATACGTTCCGGATCAATGCAACTTTATGTGGAATTTATGTGTTTAATAATTTAAAGATTAAGAATTGAATGACGTAGATGATAAAAAATAAGCATAAAGAAGTGGGTTGGCTTGAATAATGCTTATATTTCGCTTCCTAAGATTTGAATATTATTCTAGACCAAAAAACTGCAATCCAGTAATATTTTTGCTACAACTTTTATCATTCGTTTACATTACGATTCATTCCATTTTGACCTGATAGTTACGTACGGCAGGAACCAATAACCACGCTTCGTTCGCATGTCAACCACACCCAACCGGCGCTTTTATGGTTGATTACTACAAAAAGAAAAGAAAAATGAACACATCTCGCACGAAGATATAATATAAGGAAATTAGTATCTGCAGGATGGATACTTACCGAGAATACAATCATTTTTCTTTACAAACTGACAGGGCTACTTATCTACTGTTTTGAACCTGTTGTTTCAAATTAGATTTTTTTTATATCTGAAATCAAATGTAGCTACAGTAGCAAGAGCTGATCCAGGATTTATTCGAGGGGGGGAAGAGGGCAAAACCATCCGAAATATCCTAACCCAAAAAAATCAAGAGGCTTATATGTATACTTGACATACCAGCGACATTAGCGTTACCCGATGTGTACCGCGCGAGGAGATTGCGCGCTTGGATTTTGCACATAATTTAAGAACAAAATGAGTGCGTTTTTCTAGTTGAGAGGGGAGTGGGGAACACCCGACTGCATGTTATCATTTGATCTTGTTTCCATCTTTTATGTTCGATTTTTACGCAGTCGGGTTTTTTGTTTTTTTTATTTTCTTCCTTTTAGTTGAATCTACTCATCAAGCCTTTTCATTTGATACCCCACACACAAGGTTTTACCGATTTTTTGCGTACTGACAAAATGGCGTCTAGCGTCCGCCATATTAAATTTTCCGTGACGTCATGTCACCTATGTCACTCTGGGGATTCAGACGAATCTAATGACACCTCATTTTTCAAAATCCGTCAAGCCGTTTAGGCTACAGAGCGTGATAAAGAAATATACATACATACATACATACATACACTGGAAAAACCATACCCTCCTTCTGGCGCAGTCGGGTAAAAAGTACTCTACTGTAACTTTAAGTACTAATCGCCTGGTACCACAGTTGCCGAGTTGGAACGGAAAGGGTTAACTCTTTTTAAATTATAATGTATGCAATTATTAACTTAAAAAGACGATTTAGAACCCTGTTTTTTATACCCCGTGGCCTAGCTGACATAGCATCAGTAGTTAAAACGAACGCTCAAAATGAAATAAAGGTTTGACGATTTAATGAGCGTATACAACGTATAGTGGAATTATCAACTCGAATTGCAGATTTGGACTTATAGTTTAATGAAGACGTACGGAATTTTTTCTTTGTATCCAATTAGAAAAGATCGTTGTTAGAAACTAGCAAAAACCAGTTAAGCCATAAAAAAATTTAAATTCTACGTTTCATGCTTAGAATTTATTTTTTTTATCGCTTAACGAAGAAATTTTGAAGCACATATTTCAACACTAGATTTGTTTCGAAAGGTATCGAATTTGTATCTCAACAGAGATGGTTACGTAAAGGAGTTTTTCCTATATTGTTTCCACCCAAGCAATGGTAGTTCCTGTCTGGCCATTTTACTGAAGTTTTCAGTAATTTCTTTCATGAAATTGCAAATAAAATATCGCACGCTAGACCACGGCGGATAACAATTTATGCTCACAGAATGTGTAACTTATCCTCGTATAATTCCCCCACTCAAAATATTCTATTAACTAAGGTTTAAGTTTGAAGATGTAAAAATAAAAATAATGGGGCAGAGTCAATATTAAATAGAAGATAGCCATTTGGGGCGAATGGCATCTATTATGAAACAATATAGAAAAAAATTCGACTGATGACCAGTCCTATACTTCCCACCTAGTAAATATTTGCAAAAAATAAACACTCTTTTTTTATTCTTTGAAAAAAAGCATGGCTCTCTTTTTTGTTTGGTGATCTACTGATGACTAGTAATATAGCAAAAATAATGGTTACCTTGATTTACGTACAATTTTTATTTTTTTTAGTAAAATATTTTTTTTCTCGAAAACTACTTATACATTTTAGAGAAAAAAATATTTACATTTTTTTCATATTATAACATCTAGAATTCATTTATATTTTTTTTACCTATGTTAATACGTGACATTGAGAACGTTTTTTTTAATATCTCAGGATCCACTGAACCGATTTGACTCAAAATCTAATCAGATCTAAGTTAAAGGCTGATAAACACAATAGAACAATCGGTATGTTGTTCCGTTTTTACGATATCGAAGGCGAAAATTGACCACATACACACACACATACAGACATCAGCCAGAAAATGATCTTAAACGATTGCTAGGGTCTCAAAACGTAAAGATCTGTTAAAATCTCGAAATATTTTTTTCGGGCTAAATTCATTACTTCCCTACCATAGTAGAGGTGGGGAGTAAAAATTGATATTATATGTACTATTATTACTTTAGCATTAATGCAGAACTTCCACAATTTTTTTCATTGGTGTGTCAAATTTACAAAATGAGTTTATCTGTTAATTCTCGATATTAAAAGTCTGTGCCCTGTGGTAAAATTGTGAAGTAAATTTTGAACACAAGTTCATAATTTTGTTCCGGACCTGTTCGATCGGTTTCGGTTATCGTTTGCGAGCCAATATGCCCACGTAATGAATCTTATATTACATAATCGAGCTACCTCATTTAGAGTGAACAGTTCTGAGGCTAAACTTCATTGGTGGTCGTAACTATTCATTCTCTGGCCAGATTACACTGTTTTATAATTGATTAACATTCAAGAAGCCACTCCGAAAATATATATACACATAAACAGACCAATCTTGTGTCATATATACTGTATCATCTGGTACATTTGCATAATTAAAAGAATGCCGTTTTAAATTTTATCACGCAACTGAAATTTTAAGTATTTTCGAGAATTTCTCTTTTAAATTATCAATTCGTTAACAAGTATTTTTTTGTTATGAATATATTTTTATTATTGACTTATTTTACACTAATTAATATTTCAGAAGATTTACTGCACCGAATTATTTACTTCCTGACTTTTATTGATGTATTTTATCATAAGTTTGCGTTTTAAAATTGTGCTATACTAGCTTTGTTTATTTCCAATTTACCGACAAGGAAATCTTCAGACGAATGAGTTTTGACTCAAAACAGAACTCGTTCTCCGTTTTTATGAAATTGAACATTGACCCCAAAAATTTTGATTAAAACTAATAATATTATTATATTAATATACAGTATGTCAACCAGTAAAAAATTTTGAAGTTTACAACCCTATGCAAAATGTGTGACCTTCAACTTAAAATTTTTTGAGATAATCAATCTTAAAAATAAAAAAACAACAAGCCATGAGGTGGGTCGTTTATTAGGACTAAAGTGCGACCTTTGAGGTCCACACGACGAACTTCCCAGTTTGATAAATATTTAATAATAATAATTAAATTAGATATTACACAGAAAAGTAATCATTTTAATAAAATATAATTATTATTTATTTTTAACAATAATTAAAAAAAAAAAAAAACGGCTGAACCGATTTTTATAAGTTTTATGTCGGGTCAAAATGACGTTAACACGCCTCGATTGACACCCTTACGAAGTCGATATAATTTTTTATTCGCGAGATATTGTGTAAAATCTACTTTTTTGGAGGTTATTTGGTTAAGAAAAAAGAACGGCTGAACCGATTTTGAAAAAATTTCTTTCAGATCATATTTACGTTAATACGCGTCGATTGGCACCCTAACGTAGTCGATATCATTTTTCATTCTCGAGATTTCGTCTTAGAAAGAAATGAACACATACATACGTACGTACGTACACACACACATACATCTTTCTAAAAGTAGTGTAAAAATAGTGTAGTGACCTTGAAATATAAAAAAAAATTTCCTTTTTGATTTCGATTTTCGGACCCATTACAATAACTTCCAATGGGAAGTTAAAAATTTCAGTTTTGTTTATTTTGCAGAGGGCTGTATTCAGAATGTCAAGCTCTATTGAAATCAGTAAAAAAAACTGTGGGTTGTCATTTAAAAAAAAAAGTCGATGACTTCATAACTGAATAACAGAACACCGTCACGAAAAGTTATTCATCTAGAAGGTATACTTCTTTTAAAAATAAAGTTGACCTGTCCGAGGATTTTTTCTAAAAAGCGTCCGTTAAAGTTTTATTTCCACAGTTTCCATACTTTATGAACCAACTTAAGTATATCTTTTTTTATTTTATTGTACATTATAGACGCGTCGACAACTTAGGTCATTAGCGTCTTAATTACATTAAATAACAACTTCCTTAAAACTAAATTACATCACAAAACATCCATGAGCAGAGGTGGGATTCGAACCCACGACAGTGTGATCCAAAGGTCGGCCACGCTAACCGTTACACCACACTGTCCTCCTTAAGTATATCGTTTATAATTTGGTTTATGGTTTAAATAACGGCATAAATAATAATGCTAAATCGACGCAGGCGCAGAAAACCGATACAAACAGTTTCGTTACCGTTTCAGAACGATCCATTTATAGCAGGTTGGAACAGAGCTATAGTCACACCAATTGTTATAATAATTTTTAATTATCTCCTGCCGAATACTGGCACCCAACTATCTTTCAGTTACTTTAAGATACTCACTTGATACGCAGTATAAATACTTACAAGTGCAATAATTATTTTTCTAAGAAATAACAATTTCAACAAACTTCACGTTTGTATTGTTATAGCAATACACGAAACGAAAGAAAAGTAATTTATAGATCTAAAGCTATGTTCAGACATGGAGCCAATGCTTACTAGAGTGATGATTTTATTGGTACATTTTCGGCTATAAACTACCTAATCATTGTTACTTTTTAAGTTACTATTGGATATGTCTACTCTTTAAGATCTTAATATTGAGGGTTTAATAGATTTGGAACTAGGAAAATTTAGGATCTTATGCCTCCTCTACACTATCGGCCATGATGGACGATCACGATTGGGCCATGATTCCCACCATCATTGCGCAGCTGTCCACACAATCGTGCATTATCCATTTGATGACCCAACGTCCTTTGATGCTTATCCGAAAAACCGACACAGCGGCGATCACGCTCGATCGTCACCGATCATGGGCAATTACAGGCGATTATGCCCTCCACACATTCGTGATCGCCTGTAATCGTCCATCATGGCCGATACTGTAGAGGAGGCATTAGGTCAAATGAAGACAGCGTTTCTAAGTTATTATCTCAATATTGCAGTGACACATACATAATTGGCATTCAAGGCATATTGATAGATCACAATATAATAGTACGTCCGTACGACCGTTCCGTAATATCTGCATAAATTGAAATTACCGCCATAGGTCAAGGTGATACTTCCGACTCTCTTTGCTGTAAAATATTCAATCTTTTTAAAGTGTATAATCTAGACTCGGCATATTTTGCTTGGAGGGATTAGAAACAATTTTATCGAATTTATACCTTCCAGTTATCGGTCATCCGTCTTTCATTAAGGTGGATTTTTTTAAGCGAAATATTATCAAGTACGGAAATTGACACTATAATGTAGCGTTGTCATCACTCATCTGATGTAATGTCAAATCCGTCAAACATGCTTTTAAGTTTTAATAACCTTTGCTTATAAAACTACAGCCCGTTCAAATTGTGCACAATAATAACGACGATCATACGATAAAAGTTAATGTACCTATTGATTTCATTAAGGAATCTCTCTAGTATGATGTGTTTTGAGTATTTTTAATAACTAGATTAACCAATAATAAAGAGTTTAGTCACGTCTCACCACAATAATTTTATTAATGAATGTACATTTCAAGAGCAAATACTAAACTAGAAGAACTAGAGTTTAGTATTTGCTGAAGATGGGAGCATATAGCTCTTGAAATGTACATTCATTAATAAAATTATTGTGGTTAGACGTGACTAAACTCTTTATTATTAAATTAAACCACAGTGCTCTTAATTATTCTTAGATTAACCAAATCTAAGCGCACGGAGTGCGCCGGCTAAGTTCTCGCAAGCGAAACCGACCGCGCACGCAATATTTACACGAATCATTTCGAGCCCTTTTCGACCCCCCTTGTATGTTTTTGGTGGGATTATTAATTATTATATTTTTATACCTCCTGGTTTGATTTAAATAGTTTTCACAGAAGCAGTTCATAAGCAAAATATTACAGTAATTTTTGTTGTTTTAAGAATAGTTGCAGGCATTTGAAAATTACATTATTCTTAAATTCTTTACAAAAATTAATATGAACCTTCTAATACAATTCCTTTGTAACAATAATAAGCGTTAGCTAGTTTTTCAAGAGACGATTTATGCGACAGTTTATGCAATAAAAAAATGGATTTTATAATTGAAGAAATATCGATGCTCAGGTAAGAACGAGAGTTTAATCTCAGCTTTAGTCGGAATGAAGAAGAATACAATACAATAATCATATAAGAAGTTCCCATCATCAGATAGCGAATTGTTATTTTTGATCATCTATTTCTATCTCTGTTTCACTCATTAAATGAAGTTATGAATCACAGCGGCCGTTCTAGCAGCTTGTTATGATTTAGGGGTGAAAAAACTACACCAAGTGAAGGTCTCACATTTTATTATCTTCGTATTTTATGAGAACTTAAAATCTTTCAGATTTTCTATAAAATTACAAAAAAAAAAATACTAGGCTTAAAAACAAGTAGAGTAAAGTGCCATAATATCGGACATTTGCCTAATTTGGGACACCGCTGTTACAAAAGTTCTAAAAGGAAGATGTCGCAAACAACCATTTAAGGTGTATCCAGCAGCCAAACCTTTATTAAAGAGTAATCTTTTATTATTATCACTTGCACACAGATGTCATTATAGGCATTTGAAGAAAAATCGAACATCCGAGAATTTGACGTCTTACTTTGAAGTGTGTATACATTTTCACAGATAAGTAATTTAATTACAAATTTTAGCTTAAGTTAACCTGCAGAAAGTGTAGTTTGATTACTACTATTAAAAATTTTAAAATTACCTTATCAGTGTTATATTTCAGTTTTTAACCTAGAAATAAACTAATTGCGCAATATCGGACAGTAATGACGTTGTAATATCGGGTATCCGATATTAGGGCACTTTACTCTACATTTCTTCATATTTTTCAGTTATAAGTTATTTGACGTGTTTTTGGGAGATTTTAAACGGTTAAACTAAGAAAAACAAATACTGACATTTCCTAACAGGGCAGAAAGTTTCGAATTTTGATATTCACCTGCAGGTATTTTCTACAGAAAATTATTTGACTAATAAATTACATAAGATACATTATACAATTATGTTCTTCCGAAAAAAATACCTTCGGCATATTATAGTAGTTGGGAGAAAAAAATCGCGAAACAGTATTTTAATCGTATCTATATACGTATGTCGTATAAACTAAAAGCACAACGACATAGCAAATTATTTAGAATTATAGTTTAAGACTCCGTTAAAAATTTCTCGGTAGTGTAATTGCTATTGCCCCGAAGTGAGAAGCGAAGTAATGCAAAAACTCTTTATTTTAAACACACTTCTGGCACTTTTTTCCATGATAAACATCGCATGTGACCGAAATAGTTTATTCTCTCCTGCAATAGCCACTGGCGTCAGGTAGGCACACAAGTTAGGAGCCGCTTGTCTTATATATCGAAACAGATATCTCGAGTATTTCATATCACAATACGATTACAGTAACACCCGTACACCTGTCTCACGCGTTGCAATCTACTGTAATAGTGATATTTATTCGTGATACGCGTATGGGTTATGAGAAAATCGTGCGCTATGGGAGTAAAGGTAGTTAAAAACAATATCCTTTTGTTCTAAATAAAGTACAGTAGTATAGCGTAGCAAGTACGTTGTAAATCAACGTTTTGTTTAGGCGTATATACGATCTTAAATTTTACCATTGCCCCCGGTCCAAAGATAATGTCTTGTAGAATATGAAATATAATTTTTGGTAATTTTAAGGATAGTTAAACTATTATACTGTATCGATGTGGTGTGTGTATGTGTCTGCTTGTGTTTCATTCATAATTCTCTACCTATCTTGCAGGGTTTATAATTATGGTTTTCCTCCTGGTCATAATATTCTATATAGGTACCGGATTCCACGTCGAACTATAATACACGACTTTTTAAAATGACTCTCCAAGAAATGTATTTTTTTATTGACTATACTTACATAATATTATATACTACTAAAAATTTCTGTCAATAGATTTTATTTTCATGAAAAACCCTAAATAACACTATTTACGTTTTATTTTCAATAGAGTTTTGTTGATTTTATTTATTGTGGATTATAGACGCGTCGACAGCTCAGGTCATTAGCGTCCTAAATACAACAAATATACATATCACTTAAAACTAAATAACATCACAAAACATCCATGAGCAGAGGTGGGACTCGAACCCACGACAGTCTGATTCAGAGGCCGCGACGCTACCAAATGAGCCATACTGTCCTCAGAGTTTTGTTGATATTATATCATAAAACTAAATAATAATTTTATTATAAAATAATTAACTTCCAAATTTAAAAATATTGAAGCTTGCCTAAGATTTGAACGACAGTATTTTTGAATATACTTAAATAAAAGAAGCCGTTATTATTACTGTTAATCTTTTGATTTTATTTTTACGCTGTCTTCCAATAAATTAAGTTGTAACCGCGATTAATATCCAAGGATATGACTAGTAAAAAAATATGCATACTTACTTGAGATTTAGCCACAATGAAGAATTAAAGTAATGATAGATTAAGCTGGCCCTCAAATAAAATTTTAAAAATCAGTTTTTGAAAGCCGTCTAGACAGGTACGATTACCTAGTTTCGACCCTTGGAGCCAATTTGTTTTTATAGACGAGACATAGAAACGCTATAGGTATATAAACGGCAGTCCTATGCGCTCGGCTATTGTGAAACTAAAAAATCATATAAAATTAAATTATTATGACCATCCTTGGCAAGAATGTGAATTTTATTTTATTTTACAAAAAAATAAATAAAATTACACGCGACATGTTTCGGCAACTTGAGTTGCCATCATCAGGCGTAACAAGCAATTTACACAAGAAAATTGCTTGTTACGCCTGATGATGGCAACTCAAGTTGCCGAAACATGTCGCGTGTAATTTTATTTATTTTTTTGTAAAATAAAATAAAACTCATATTCTAGAAAATCGCTTGTTACGTCTGATGATGGCAACTCAAGTTTCCGAAACATGTCGCGTGTAATTTTATTTATTTTTTTGTAAAATAAAATAAAATTAATATTCTTGCCAAGAATGGTCATAATAATTTAATTTTATAATTTAACAAGTGCAAGAGGTCAAATGGAGTCTCCTAATATAATAAAAAATCATACTTTTGAGTTTAAAAATATGATGATTCCTATCCAGAAGTTAAATGCCAAGTTTAACATAAACAACCGGTTATCTGAACGCGTTTAAAACTGTGATAGTTTTAATTGTTGCCCGTCTAATTATAATGAACCATACCCATATACAGACGTGTATACACTATAATGTTACCACAATATCCAACAATACATGTATGTAGTTATATATTGTTATTTAGGTTGGTATTATTATTATATGGGTGTAGCATTGTGTGTTGGTGTATTATAGCTGATATTATACTGCCTTCAGACAGCTCCAATATCATCCAGGTAATTAATCTACATTCTTTACACCTGTAATTTACACCTCCCAGAGGTCACTCATTCTACACATTATGCTCTACGGAGTTATATGTTAAGGTGTATTTACACATGTTGAAACTACAAACAACAATATCATTTCGAAAAATTCGACTGATGACCAGTCCTATACTTCCCACCTAGTTAATATTTGCAAAAAATAAACAATCTTTTTTTATTCTTTGAAAAAAAGCATGGCCCTCTTTTTTGTTTGGCGATCTACTGATGGCTAGTAATATAGCAAAAATCATGGTTACCTTGATTTACGTACAATTTTCTTTTCTTAGTAAAATATTTTTTTTCTCGAAAACTATATATTTTAGAGAAAAAAAATATTTACATTTTTTCATATTATAACATCTAGAATTCATTTATATTTTTTTTTTACCTATGTTAATACGTGACATTGAGAACGTTTTTTTTAATATCTCAGGATCCACTGAACCGATTTGACTCAAAATCTAATCAGATCTAAGTTAAAGGCTGATAAACACAATAGAACAATCGGCATGGTCGTATGTTGTTCCGTTTTTACGATATCGAAGGCAAAAAATTGACCACATACACACACATACAAACATCAGTCAGAAAATGATCTTAAACGATTGCTAGGGTCTCAAAACGTGAAGATCTGTTAAAATCTCGAATTATTTTTTTCGGACTAAATCCATTACTTCCCTACCATAGTAGAGGTGGGAAGTAAAAACATTAGATAACAATAGTGTGTATGCATCTTAAAGAGCAGATAGAGTTTCGATGTAATAAGGCAGGATGGCTAGATCGCTGACCGTATGCAAGTTATTAGAGTACGCATATAGTAGTCATATAATTACTACTAAGTGCAATGCATTATTATACATTTGTTCTTCGTATAGTCGACAGTTGTACATGTTATACATTCACAGAAATGTACGTAGTAATCTTCGTGCCAATTATCTGCCATCTAATTATGGATGCAATCAACAATATTAATTGATATTAAAAAGATACGGAAATATAACGCCTCAGATATCCACCTTTAGATAAAATCTAAACTGGTAGGATTTAATGTCGCATCATCTTGGTAAAGAATGGATACCAAGAAAATAAACTGTCGGCCAATCGAAGTGGTTATTAATCTTTTCAATGAACAATAATCAAAAAAGTCGGCACGCCAGTATTTTTACAGCGTTATCAAATTTCATAAATTATAAACCCTCAGTTCTCAGGTTCTATGAGCATATAATTTTAGTCTATGTTTAATTATATTGTTTTGTAATTTCTTTGTAGAGACCATGAAGAAGTTCTAATAAAGAACGAAACGTTGGTCAATTAAGTGTGTTTTAAAGACCACCAACAGCTAAGAGTTATTTGGGCCTAGCACCAATTCATATTTTCAATTCATTATTTTTTTTTTAATAATAAATTGAAAATCCAATTGACACTTTTACCAGCTCTCGGTTTAGAACCCGGGAACTGGGGACTTGTAATAGAGGAACCATAGTAACGCCATGTAAACAACAGCATTGCTACACGCTCGGCTATTCTCAAGCCCTGGGTCAATTAAGTAATACGCAGCATCATTTGTCCTCTTTCCCGTGATTTCTCAATTTAATTAATAACGACATTAAATTGAAAATAATAATATGAGCTCGGACAAACCTGTTGATGACACACGTTGCTCATTGACTTTGAACCAATAAAAGTTGGTGATATAAATATTTTGGTGATGGTGACGAGTTGTTCAGTTTTGAAAGTAAACAAACAAGCGACAAGATAACTTGAGCTACGGATAGAGTAGTATTGTTCAGAGAAGACATTAGCGTCATACATGCGCACAAACTAGTTTAGTGCTCGGGCGAATCCATATTCTGTTTAAAGGGGTCGTGCGTGACACATAGCAGACTTGACAGGCGTCCTTTCGTGCCGGACTGAGAGTCCATATTCTACCACTGATATTACTCTCCCCACTACTTCTACCGCGCAGATCGGTCACCTTGCTCGTATCTTCCCTAAGCAATACTACTCTAACTACTAACAAGAGTAGATAGCTGATTTGTTCATTAAAAGATAAAACTGACGAATGATTTTATTTTACTGATTTTCTTTTCAGATATTTTGCGACGAAATTCGTTTCTATTGAGACAGCCTGTGTAAATATTTATTGGAATATTAAACAGTAGCTTTCTGAAACATAAATAGTTACAAACTAATAAAACTTCCGTTTGGTGTATTTTAATAGGTAGATATACCTAAAACACGTAACTTATCATATACGGTTATTCATTTGGTGTAAAGATTACTGCTGTTTTTTAATTTAAACTCTAATTAATTACGAGAAACTGTTCCAACCCATTCTTTAATTTCACCGCACAGAAGTTACAAATACAGTGAGAGAAAAATATTAATTTATTATTGTGTACACCCATCGCTTGGATTATTATTAATTGCTTAACTTAAAGGAATTCAAAATGTATCTATGTATATAATATGTGCACACTACAATGTTTCGTTTCTAGTTGAAAACCAATAGTATTGACTTTCGAATTTTGAATCAAAGAAATTTAAAGAATAATTATTTGAATTGTTAAAATATTAACTCTTAAATTAAAATAGTGTGTCATTATCCAAATTCTGAAACAGTTATTAATATATTATAATAAGTATTAAACTTAATATTTTGAACAAGAACGGTGTATATTATTCGAAAAATAACTTTATACACTGCTGGTGAAACCGGCCAAAGGTTTTAATTGAGCAATATGTAATGTTTTAAGCTAATATAAAATAGGCTAAAAATAAACTCACTTTATGACAGTATAATTATTATTTTATTACATGCTATTAGGTATATGGTTATATGTACACTAAACGCGTATAATATAACCAATAACCAGAGTAATAATTAACTTGCCTATAACCAGAACAGGAAACCATTATTCGGAACATAACACGACTATCAGATCGCAATATTATTTTCACTTTGAAAAGGATAATTCTCACGTTAATGAACCATTATGATGCTTACACCTTGTTAACAATGTTTCAATAAAAAATTTCCTATGTGTGACAATTATTATAACTGTTCATGTTTATTTCTAATTATTTCTTGTGTATAAAGTTTGATAGATTGTTAAAAATAACAATTTTTCTTCACGAATGTGTACAAAGTGTCCCACAACGTCATAACTTCGGAATCTACACTATATGATGATATTGAGATATATGACAACTAAGATACGTATTATATGCATTTGTCGTTTTTGTGTAATTTCAAATGAGGTATCTCTAGAACAAATGATAATAATTGGGTCCATGTTAATGTTTTTAATTCAAAATCACGCTATAAGAAGCTAAGTACAGCGGGAATTTCCCATGAATTATTTTGCTAATTGGGACCCATAAGCAGTGGCGGATCATCGTACAAACGCAAAAAACGCGCGCGGCTTCATTATCCAAAGTTGTTATTTTTTAAGAGGGCTTCAAAATTAGGTTGCGGATGGGGGCTTCCAATCACCAATCCATCTCTGGTCATATAGGAAATTCCTTTAAATTTATTGACAGACGACACGGCCTGTATATTAGAATAACGTTATATGCCACAGAAACGGTAGACCCCAAATATTATTAACATTCCGTACGTCAAATGCATTATCAATATAACAATACAAGTTGGTTGATATAGTATGTATATGTATACCATAAGAAGTAATATTTTTATCGTCATCGTTCCATCAACACTTGACCAACGGGGGGCCGTGCGGATAGTATCGCATCACTGATCTTGTACAGAACTGATTTATGCCCAAACTGAAGCAAATTGTGCTAACATAAATTGTGTAGTTTAGATTTGGCTGTAGTAGTCGTAATAACTAAGACTATTTCCTGAAATCCAACATTTTTACGGAAATAATAAGCAAAATTTTATTGAAATACTTCCAAATAGCTTATTCAACATCGAAATACTTGACAAAAACTTTCGCCGCAACTTCTAATTGGTCGTAGGATATTTATGAATCGAAACAAATTAGTTGTTACATTTATAATATCGCTAGGTCATACAAAAGAAGACATTGTGCTGTATTATATTAAAAAACAAATCAAAAGAAGAAGAAAAACCTAATCAAAATGTATCAGAAGCTTCTTTGACAATAAACGGACCCGAGAAATATGTTCCAGTAGCGGCACAAAGACAAAAAAATATTCAATTCATTTGCGATATAAAGTTAAAATTGTTAATTTTTTTAAAGCTAACGTAATTTATCTGGATCTAGTATCAAATCTATATTTTAATTGTTATTTATATTTATGAATCGAAAATCTAATTATTAATTATTTCTTCAGATTATCAAAAGCTATTAACAAACTAGCACCGCCATATAAATTTCTTCCATTGTCTAATTTTTTATTGTTAATACCATGTAGTACTAAGAGTCGAATTCATATTCACCATTCGAGTATCCTTCACACTCCACTTTAATTTTTTTTTTTGATATTAATAGATCTCTACGTTTTGATACCCTAGGAATCTACTGGGACCATTTTCCTATTGCGGGTTGTTTTGTTATATTTGCCAGCATTTAACTTAGATCTGATTAGATTTTGAACAAAACTGGTTTAGTGGATCCTAAGATATCTATTACGGTGTTAACATAGGTAAAAAAAGTTAAATGCATTCTAGATGTTAAAAAATGAAAAAATTAACAGAGCTCTGAAGATGTAATTATATATTACGAAACGTTAGCTAATAAATGCATTAAAAACAGTATTTGCATTTAAATTGGATCCTTAAGCCATACATCGAATCGTTTATCTCAATATCATCAGGATCACCACAGTTTTCTGTTTTTAATCAAAACAGATCCTTATCAACTAATCTCTCACTTACGTATTACCTACTATTTTTCTAAAATTAATAAAAAAAGTCCCAACTCAGTCAGACAAATTTGTGAATACATATACGTCTAATCTTCTAACGTGTTTCAAAATAATCATTCCCAGCCGCTTTGGAGGTTATCTTCAACCCTCAATTCATTGGTCAGTTTCACTACGTCACTGTTTTCAGACAATGCAAGAGTTCAAGTTGACTGAAGAAGGAGAGTCTATGTTTTCTCGGGTTCCTTTTATTGTCGAAACACGGAGAACACAGTGGCTTACATCATGTCTTACAGGTACATATAGTATATTCACAAACATACGCTTGTTTCCATTACAAGATAATAGCGGGGGAAATTAATCAAGTGAGCTATGCACAACGGTAGCCGACCTGTCAGCTTTACAACACAAACACACACAAAGAAAGAGAGAACAACACATATGTGTAAATATTATTGTTGTATCTAGTTGACTCTGTGTTTTGTGTCTTCTGATCCATAGACCCATAAGCGTTAAGATGCAATCTACTATATCATATCCTCATCATCATCATCCAAAAAATTGTCGGACAAAAAAGTTAAAAGCTACTTCAACTGATTGGAAGTTTATTCTTTATGAAATTATTCTTATAATTTACCTTTCACCAAGATTGACGATTGTCCTTATCTGGCACTACATACATTTACCTAGGTCTATTCTTTCGTTTAGATAGATAGTATTGCAATATACATTAAAAAGCTATTTCTTGTATACTATTGCAAAGGCTATTTCTTGAGACGTTTCGTCACTGAACGATACAAATATTTGGACTGATAATAAGACCACCGAGGACAGTGTAGCCTAGTGGATAGCGTACTTGGTACCATCCTCTAGACTAGACTGTCGTGGGTTCGAATCCCACCTGCGCTCATGGATGTTCTGTGATGTTATTTAGTTTTAAGTTAGTTGTTATTTAATGTAATTTAATACGCTAATGATCTAAGTTGTCGACACGTCTATAATCTACAATAAATAAAATAAAATAAGACCACTGGCAGTCTAGCGCCAATTCATTTTTTCAACTTTTTATTTTTTTAATAATAAATTAAAAGGTCAATTAATATTTTTAGTAGTTCTTCATCAGTTAAAAAATGTTATGCACATTGCGTTTGCTGGAGTTGAATTCACATACTCACTCTAATGTGTCTGTGCTAGGAAGCGTATAAAATAATGAACTGGTAAATGATAACGTTAACAACTTTATACTATGCTATCCACCGTTCGCGGATGAAGTCACCCTAGAAATAATTATTATTGAACGTATGATATTATAGTATATAATAATGCGATTTAGATATATTGGGCCTTAATTAACAGTAACTATACCGTTAGACTCTTTTAGTATATAAAATTTTAATTACTATTCAGTCTTTGAGTTTTTTCTCTATTTATATCAGTTCACATTTTATAAATATATTTTAAATAGGAATCATTAATTATTTTTACTGCACATCGTCCATCTGGTCGTAAAGACATTTATAAGACAAGAACTTGTATAGTGTATGCAACTTTCTATAAATTTATAAACTGAGTAAGATGAAACGGGAAGGTAAATCACAAAAACTCTTTTATTACCCTACATTTATTACCTTCTTGGAAGAATAGAATATGTGAGAGGAATATGTGGCGGAAGCACGCAGAGAAAGAAACAAATCAAAGACACAATGATGTTGAATACTATTTTAAAGGTTCTAAGTCCTTTGGAATATGCCTTGTGTATAGATTTTCTGGTTATTATATTTATTTAGAAATTACTTTTTGTTTGAATTATTTGGAGCTTCCCTAAAGTTAGTATTACACGTGGAACTCCAAACAGGTGAGATAATAATTTCAAGCCGCTCAATAACCGAGCTATAATCTCGCACCCACTGTAGCACATTCAAAATTCATCAATCATCTTTTTAAGAAGTTGATAATTAATTTTAAATTATAATTCATGTGATAGGTGAATAATTGCGACGACATTAAACACATCTAAGACGTTTATAACATTTCTTACAAGGTAAGAAGCCTCAATCTGCAGACTGCACATAATAATATACTATACACAAAGAAACAAAAAATCTTTTAAGTCTTTTTTTGTTTGTAAAAGTCTTCATACTGAAGTACTAACTGAACTCTATCTATTGACAAAATTTAAAGTTTCAAAATTTGACCATTTAGTAGCTAGAGACAGATGGGTTGCGTTTTTTCACTGTTTTGGTACGGAATTCTAAAAAAATGGGGGCGTCACTCAATGTTTGAATAAAACTCCAAATTGTAAAAGGATAAAATGTCATATTTCTTTTTGACTTATAATTTTGGATTAGTTGACGCGATAAAATGTAATAGAAAACCAATTAATAACATAATAAATGTTTAAAAGTGAAAAATATTCATACGTGAACATAATTTTATGAGTACATAATATATTTATGTATACTTCTTCAACTTCACGCGGGTCAAAAGATTAAAATGTGCTTATAAAATATAAAACGTTGGGTGGAAAGGTTACGTTCGCTTTTTCTTAAGACAACATGTAGACCTTCCCACAAAATAATTGTAAAGTTTGTTGCATATACTAAATACATGATTTCGCATTATAATTTGCAATTTCTAAATAAGATGATATTTATCATTAAAGGTCATATTTTTTTAATAAATACCACATCTAGTTTTATAAATTTAAGCTAGTGGTACCATCTACTGTTGTTTTACTGATATGCTCATTTTTGAGGTTCCGTACATCCGAACGGAACCCTACGAAGTCCGTCCTTCCGTCTATCACAAGGCTCTATCTCAGAAACGGCAAGTGGTAGCTATTTGAAATTTTCATTTATTATAAGTATTTATGCGTAGTGAGTTTAATACGGCTGAGGATATTATAGGGTTTTTTGGAAGTTATTCCTTTATCTATACAATTTGTACTCCTGAATACAAGTATACACACTTGCATACAAATACAGCAATACACTTACAATAGCTTCCATAACTTTCTTTCATTTTAAAAATAGAAACAGTTGTGTAAAATCCATGCTAATAACAACATCGTTCAAACAATGTTCATAAATCATAATTTCACTATAAAATGTAAGTATTTTGAATCTAATTCATTCATTTATCTTTATTTTCAAATACTGTATTATAACTTGTTCATTTTAATGTATATATGTATAACATTTCAGAATATTACTGATGATGCCTAAAAAGGCGAAACGTTTAGTATAAATAAAACTCTTTCAATATGAATAAATTGGCTGCAAAAAACTTCGAAATGTTACAATTACCACAAAACACCAAACCATAACAAACACTCTCGACGTACGTTTCGCCAACAAAGTTTAATCATCAGGAGATGATTAAAACTTCCAATAAACCTTATAATTATTTATTCAATTACCTACAATAAGACTTCCTTATATCTACTATCTATAAATATTCAATGCCGTCTTTTTAAACATTTCATAAAAAATTCAAAACACGGGAATTGTGTAGATGTTCGAAAATTGCCAACAATTTAAAATAAAATTTAACTGGACCTTTATCTGTAGTTTCGTTTTCAGGTATTAGCGTCCTTCTAAAACAGCTGGATCGATTTTGATGAAACTTGGTACACTGGCAATTAAAGTAGAGAGTGCTTTTTGTCCGGTTACATTCGTCAAAACCGACAATAACAAAATCGGCGTCCATGCGAGTGAAGTCTTCGCCAAAAACTAATTAAAAATACTGTCAGGAAAAAAGCTTAAAACTATAAAATAGTTTAGAATCATTAGTAATCACTAAAATATTGCAGTACTAACGATTGTGGAAAACAAAAATTTCCAAACGTATTATTAATAATACAAATTCTGTTATGATTATGAAATATATTTTAATGAAAGTTTCTAAAAAATATTTTTTATTTATCATCATAGCTTTTTATGTCTTTACTTGTATCTCACATACAAATGTTGATTCAACATCACTTAACTGTTATCAACTTCAAATGGAACAAGCCGTGAGGTGGGTCGTTTATTAGGACTAAAGTGCGACCCTTCCCAGTTTGATAAATATTTAATAATAATAATTAAATTAGATATTACACAGAAAAGTAATCATTTTAATCATTAAAACATCAATAATTCAAAAAAAAAAAAAAAAAAAAAACGGCTGAACCGATTTTTATAAAATTTATGTCGGATCAAAATGACGTTAACACGCCTCGATTGACACTCCTTACGAAGTCGATATAATTTTTTATTCGCGAGATATTGTGTAAAATCTACTTTTTTGGAGGTTATTTGGTTAAGAAAAAAGAACGGCTGAACCGATTTTAAAAAAATTCCTTTCAGATCATATTTACGTTAATACGCGTCGATTGGCACCCCAACGTAGTCGATATCATTTTTCGTTCTCGAGATTTCGTCTTAGAAAGAAATTGACACATACATACGTACGTACGTACATACGTACACACACACACACACACAGACATCTTTCTAAAAGTAGTGTAAAAATAGTGTAGTGACCTTGAAACATAAAAATTTTTTTTCCTTTTTGATTTCGATTTTCGGACCCATTACAATAACTTCCAATGGGAAGTTAATAAATAAGTGTAAAATGCATGTTTTTAAAATTACATTTACTCGTAATTTTAACGATTGATATTAAACCACCATGACCGTTAAAATGTCAGCTAATCAGTCAATAAAGCACAACGCTTATCGTAAAAAATGTGTTCGAAGTTTTTTTCTCTTTTAGTAAATATTATCTATCCATAAATTAATAATATTTTAATATGAATTTTTATTTCTGAGCAATTTTACATCTTGACCCAAGTAAATATTTATTTTAAATTATGTAGGCACATATATCTACAAGAATTTAGTGATATCAGTTTTAATTGGAATACGTATAATTTACGTTTATGTAGTTTTAACGATTTTACTGATATTAAACTTATATAACCGTAAAAGTATCAATTTACAACGATAAACCACAAAAAGGACACTACAAAATTTAACGACTCTTGTACACAACGAAACCATATCAATCTATAAACACATACAGGTTTCTCAAAAAACACTTTTTGTAACATAAATATCTCTACATAGTATAAAATGAAGTCGGTTTCCGCGTCTGTCTGTCTGTTTAACCGCCAACGCAATGGATTTTGATGCGGTTTTCACCACCAGTTAGATACTTTTTCACGGAAGGTTTATTTATATAGCGAACGAGCGAAGCGAGTGAGTAGTGTATTGCACCCGGGCTTTCTTAGCACCCGGGCGAAGCCGGACGGGGCCGCTAGTGTATTTATAAATGATAATGTATTTATAAATGATATTAATTTTGTTCAGTCTAGTTATTAGTATAGTCAAACAAATCTCGTGACAATGACCACTCTCTTAATATGCAAATCCTGAACATTGACCAAAATTTCATGGGAGTGGTGGAAATGTACACAAAAAAATGTCTCCTTTGTATATTGATTACGTCTTTTCAATGATCTCAATTATCTGAACCAAAAGTAATAAATGCATGCGATATTTAGACAATAATATTTTGTCATTCTTTACAATTTATACTAGATATGTGGAAAATTAACAATTTGGATTAACAAAATAGGAGATCAAATTTCTCGTTGTGAACAGACGTCAAATTACTCCAATAATTTTAACTTTATATAATTCTAGGTAACCTATTAACAACCTGTTAAATTAGGAGACCTACATTACAAAAATCCTCAATATCAATCAAAAGAAATTAATAAAATTTGAGATATTACTATTTTAGTTTTTTTCGTTTCCTGTTCACATTCACCAAAAGCAACAGATATAACAAGCTTTAAAGACAGGCTAATTTTGCAAAAATGTTATTAGATGTCTCGATAAATGCGCATATGAATATTTTTTATCAACTGGGTCACACTTTAAAACAAGCATATAAATTCAATTTTTAATCTGGTTTTATAAGTAAACAAAACTGACTAACGGTGATTTGCACCAAGATTTTTATCATTGAATCAACTAACTGTGACCATGTCACATAATCTTCATATCAAATAAATAAATGGGTAAAATCTATTCATTTTGTTTCGTCCATTAAGGCCCAAATCACACCGGACAAATCAAAACGGCCTATTTCATATCGTTGTGTGGAATATGAATCCACTGACTTCAAATCGATTAAATAGCACAATGATTTATATCTATACTAATATTATAAAGCTGAAGAGTTTGTTTGTTTGTTGGGTTGGTTGAACGCGCTAATCTCAGGAACTACTGGTTCGAATTGAAAAATTATTTTTGTGTTGGATAGTCTATTTATCGAGGAAGGCTATAGGCTATATAATATCAAGCTACGACCAATAGGAGCGGAGCATCAATGAAAAATGTTGCAAGAACGGGAAAAATTATTCCTTTTGAGAGCTTCCGTTGCGTGCGCTGCGTAAACGGTTAAAGTTACGCAAAAGTCATGTATGACGGAATTGTTCCCGGAAGGTTTATATATATAGCGAACGAGCGAAGCGAGTGAGTAATGTAATTCCTAAACCACGCAACGGATTTTGATGCGGTTTTCACCATCAGTTTGATAATTTTTCACGGAAGGTTTATATATATAGCGAGCGACCGAAGCGAGTGAGTAATGTAATTATAATATTCAAGCGATCGAGCGAAGCGAGTGAGTACTGTATTTATAATATTCAAGCGAACGAGCGAAGCGAGTGGGTAGTGTATTGCACCCGGGCTTTCTTAGCACCCGGGCGAAGCCGGACGGGGCCGCTAGTTTTATATATAGTGAATAGAAAATTGGGGAGCTTTAGAGATAAAGAAACTAATTTCGTGTACAGTCTGTATGTATTGTCATGGGGTACGGGAATAGTGGATTAGATTAGATTTACTCGGGGTGATAAGACACTATATATCTCACAATCACTGCGACCTATAAGATCTTTTGTGAGTCCCCTAATAGTTTATTCCCAGTCGGGTAAAATGCTTTTTATGAACCTTATAACCTTTCTGGGGGCTTCTCTCCATATGTCTTCAGGCTTTAGAAAAGGCCTGTTAAGATGTTGCAGCCTTTTGGAGAACACTGCTTCACATTCACATAGAATGTGTTCGGCAGTTTCTTTTGCTTCTTTACAGAAGCGACAGTTGTCATCCTGGACTTTACCCATTTTTGAGAGATGGTATCTCAAAGGGCAGTGGCCTGTGAGGAGTCCTGTCATTATTCTCAGTTCTGCTTTGCTGAGAATAAGGAGTTCTTTGGTCCTTGTTGTGCTATGCGATATAAATCTCTTTGAGTGGACTTCCAACGAGAGATTTTCTTTTCTTCCTCCCATTTGCGAACCTCTAATTTGATGTGGCTTTTAGAATAGCCACAGAAAGGTTCTGGGCCTAT
This sequence comes from Mongoloraphidia duomilia, assembly GCA_039654895.1. Lineage (NCBI taxonomy): Eukaryota > Metazoa > Arthropoda > Insecta > Raphidioptera > Raphidiidae > Mongoloraphidia > Mongoloraphidia duomilia. The sequence goes on along the minus strand of CM077517.1, from coordinate 9,952,814 downwards.
AAAGGTTTTAGTTCCTCCTTCTTTAGCGAGGGAGTCTGCTACTTCATTGCCTTCGATGCCTGTATGCCCTGGAACCCACATTAGGGTTACTCTGTTGTATACACCCAGTTTATCAACAGTATCTAGGCATTCCCAGACCAGTCTTGACCCAATTTTGTGTGAACATAGAGCCATAATAGCTGCTCTGCTATCCGATAGGATGGGAATAGTGGTAAGTATGGTTGACCAAAAAAAACCAGTCTAGAAAGAAGAATCACCTGTATCACCTGCGACGTGGGAACTACACATAAAGCCGGCCGATGACTGCCGTGTTGCGATAATGCATTGATTATATATACGAGAGCCAGTTCAAACAATAAATATAGGTACATACATATTTTGCCGAAATCAGAAATGCGTAAACAGAGTTTGTCCGCCGTAAAAAGGGTACGCGACTCCCCCTGCACCCTCTTTCACTTCGCAAAAAACCCGCATCGCACCAAAACCCACCGCGTATACTTATTGGGGAACTCCCCCCCGCATCCCCATCTTTTCACCCCGTAAAAACGCCATCGCATCAACACCCCACACCGCGAGATATCGTCCCTCTGCAATCGAAGTGTACACCCCACTTATAGGGTGATTGTATGATAAAAAAAAGTCAAGAGGTGTCATAGGACACCCGACAGGAGCTATGCTTTTTACGCATTGTATATAAAACCGAATTTATCAAAGCTATAGACAATACAATTGAAAAGTTATTTTTTGACCGCCATTTTGAAATCTGTTGCAATTTCATTTTTTTGTGTTCTATAAAATTCTTAAATATCAATTTTCAAAAAGTTCGGATAATTTTTACAAAAGTACATATGGCCGTCATTTTGTAATCTGACGCCATTTTATTTTTTTGTGTCCTATAAAACACTATCAATTTTCAAAAAGTTCGGATAATTTTTACAAAAGTACATATGGCCGCCATTTTTAAATCAGACGCCATTTTATTTTTTTGTGTCCTATAAAACATTTAAATATCAATTTTCAAAAAGATCGGATAATTTTTACAAAAGTACATATGGCCGCCATTTTGAAATCTGCCGCCATTTTATTTTTTTGTGTCCTACAAAACTCTCAGATATTAATTTTCAAAAGGATCGGACAGTAGATATACTTTTAACATGAGTATGTCGGTGACGTGACGATACGTAACGGTGACGGTGACGCGAAACCATAAGTTTTTCCCCTCCCAGAAATCGTCTAACACGCCTATAGAAGCATAGCTTCAAAAATAGTTAAATAGAGACAATATAAAAAATATCAAGTGGAATATGGAATAGTTGTAAAAAACCAAAAAACTTTAATGGTGCCAACCGGTATCGAACCAGCGACCTTCTGCATACGGAGTAGAGGCGTTACCCGATCTTCTACGGAAGCTTTATTATACCAAGTAGTACCTATATTAACCTATAAACTGTACTGTTATTCATCTTGTTCTTCGTGGTCTCTTTTGATTTTGAAACGCATCTCGTATACATGTAGTACAGCATGCGGAATGGTATTACACCGGACCAGCGATATTAAAATTCGATGTGCTCCTCGTAAAATTCACACGACACATACGGCACCAGCTGACGGCGTGGTTCGCCTGACCTTTTAACACGTTCACATTACTTTGGCAAAGATGACCACATCCATATTTACAGTGTGAAGAGTTGTTTTTGGAACATAGGGAATTCTCATGTAAAATTGAATTGGTGTTCCGCTAAATATTTTAGATGAAAATGGTATACAGTGCCGGCCTTAGCAATCCGAGCGAGATATTCTTTAGCGCCCTTAATTTATTATTATTAACTACCTATAGCATTAATTTAGTGTAGGTCGGTGATTCTTCGATTTTATAAATTTTTCTTTTGTTTTATGGTGGCCTTAAGGATCGGTATTAGGACCAGTCTTATTTCTTCTTTATATAAACGACATTCCAAATTGTATTAAATCAACTACTGAAGTAATAATCTATGCTGATGATACGACTGTCTTATTTACAGCGGATACAGCTGAGAAACTTTATGAAAATGCATCTTTGGTCTTAGCAGACATAAAAATGTGGTGTGACAATAATAAATTAATCCTAAACGAAAGTAAAACGAAATTCATGCATTTTAAAACTTCACAATATAGAAATGACTCTGGTGTCAGAATCGGTATAAGCGGTCAACTAATAAAAACCATTGAAGACACTAAATTTCTCGGAATTACCATTCAGAACTCCTTAAAATGGGATTGTCATATCACAGTCATATGTAAAAAGTTATCTCGGTATGTGTATGTCATGAGAAAAGCTTTGCATTCATTTTCTAATAAAGATATTTTAAAGTCGATTTATTATGGTCATGTCCATCCTCTGTTAAAGTATGGTATTGTTGTGTGGGGATATAACACCTCTTCTACTCGGGTTTCTATTAAACAGAAAGCTATTATACGCACAATGTTTAAAATAAATAAATACGACTCATGCAAACCAATTTTTGTTAGTGAAAAAATTATGACAATACCTTGTATCTTCATATTTCATGTATTAGTTTATGCCCATTACAACAAATCTGATTATTCTTTGACAGAGGATGGTCACGATCATAATACTCGTCTCAAAAAGTACATAAAGCTACCTTTGGCAAGCATTGACGTTTATAAGTTTTGCCCATCGATTTTCGCAGCAACTCTGTACAACAAATTACCGGCAAGTTTAAAAGTTGACGAAATAAATGCCTTCAAAAAAAATATGAAAATACTTTTACTGGAAAATGCATTTTATAGTGTGAATGAATTTTTAGATTTCTTAAATAATTAATATCGTGTTTAACAAATTTTATTTTGACGTGTCATAAAGATCTATGTATCTCTTATTGACAATAAAATTATCTATCTATCTATCTATCTATTCTTTCTTAACTCACTGATTCGCAGGTCAAGTCGCCCTTGGCCCTGGCGCCCGTCCGGTTGCCCCTCTCCTAAAGCCAGCACTGGTGGTATGTAAAATTTAATCAGAATTATAAACTGCACCCAGTAAGCTACTAACTTTTTTGTTGGTTTTCCAATTTCAAAAACTACCAAAAATCAACATACGCGATTTTGCTTTGTGGCCACAAATAAATAAGATAGCTGATGTGAATCGTGCACTTATTTTCCGTGTTACATGGAGCCAAATCTTCAACATTTCCGTCATGCTGTAGGGTGAAGCCGCATCAAAAGTTCGCAAGTTTCAATTATTTTCAGTTATACAATCTGTATTAAAAGTCAAGCGAAATTCCCTGTATTGTATGAAATCAAATCACATATTATCACCTAAGGAACCTTTTTGAAGCGAAGCTTTTTTACGGACGTTGTGCGCTCGGTCACAGGGGACTAAACCGAGAAAAAACATGATCGTAAGCCGTAACCATCAGCTTTTATAGGTGTATGATGTAGTAACCGCTAAGCTGCCAGTGACAATGCGACCAGTAGCCGCGCGTTTAAAGGCGTCAAGCCATACTCTGCATTCTGCAAGGTAACAGGTTCGAGTCCACGCTAAGAGAATATGAAATATTAGGTTTTTCTTTATTTTTATACATAAATTAGTTTTTTATAAATAAATTAATTTTACTTATATGTACCGTAAAAATTTCATTAGTGCAAAAAACTAAAATAAAATTTTGAGTGTTTTCAAATATTTGAGGTTTGATTTAAGCTTCGTTTCTATCGGGCGTCCTCCGACACCACCCGGTTTTTTATAAATAATAAAAACTATTTAAAATAAAAATTTATAGAGACGGTGGATATTTCGTATCACCGCTATAATATATTTCGTTTAAAAAGTAATTGATAATAATTTTCTATTTCGTTAATAAAATATATATCAACTTTCACAAATCACAATGTATTGTGAAGGAAGTTGTCGCACCTTTTCATAGTGTTTCGCAATATAATAAGTTAATAACAATACTTAACCTTGATATCTTTAAGTGTTGTAACAGATCAACTGCAATTTGTTACAATAAATCACCGCCCTTCATTCATTACACTTTGCTTGTACAATAAAATAATACTCATTATAAGTCTTATTGATAAGAATTACTAGTAAATTACAAATTAGTATACGGAGTGTTTATTTTGCAGTAAAAAATGACTCAACTGTCAATAGAAGGTAATTCTGATATCATTTTAAAACTGTTAGGGTTATCTGGGCGTATTACCAATTCGTATTGTCAATTTACTATCATTTTCAACAACAAACTGAAAATCTAATTGATATTTTAGCCACTTCATAGATTAGAACAAGGTTTACATAAATAAATGAATCGCGGTAACTTTCAAGCTATTTGATATTTAGACACACAAAATATGTCGAAACTAGGGGTATGTTGTAAAATTTTAAAAATTTATTTTTTGTAACTATTTTTTTATAAAATATCAATGTTATGGTCCTTTTTAAAGCAAACAAAAAAAAACTCAATTGAATCTGAATTTTGATTTAATTATTTCAAAATAAATTTGCATCTATACCTACTCGTATTGGACAAATTTTTTAAAAATAATTCTGTACAAATAATTCTATTTATAAATATTTAATCAGTCAGAAAAAAATCTTTTTGGTTGTTGATTTTTAAAAGGAAGAAGTTTTTATGAAAAAAAATGTATTTTACTATAATATTTACTTATTTTAAAGTCATAGGCATATTATTATGCCAAAACTAAATTTAATTCTAAACAAATCAGTGCTAGATTACTTTAAAATCAAATGAGAAGCGAGTATAAAAAAGCTTTCAAGGTACTGTTATCAATTGAAGTAACCGTACATTATTTCAGATAAAACCAGGACAGTAATTTTGTATGTTTGGCAGGTGAAATATCGGTTCTGCAGATTGAATTTCCTGTCTGTCATCATTGCCGATATGATCTCATGAAAACACTGTTCCAGTGGCGTAGTTAACAGATTCGGCATCACTTTTAAAAATTAATCGCTCATAAGGTTACCATTTTTTTTAACTCAGACTTTAAATTATTTTTAAAAGAACTAGAATTATCATTTATACAATATTTTCCTTAGATTACAGTTACCAAACAACACAGATTAAATTTCACTTTTAATAAAAATGGTAAAATATCAAAAGATTTAATGACAGTGTCCTCATTATGGTAAACGGCATAGGTACGAGCTGATATTGTAATTAAGCATAGCGCATACTAGAAATGAGGAGTAAAGAGGCCTTGCTATCCGGACTCTAGAGATATATTTATGAGTACCTTTTAACCCGCATAATTTACATATTATTAATGTCCTAATGTGTGCGTCCCATTGTCCTTTTTTCCACGCCCTTCAGAAGGCCTCCTGACCTAGACAGCTGAAATTTGGCACACTTATAGTGCAGGGTACGGGACAGAACTTATCGAATTTTCGAAATAGGAGGGTTTTGCGAAAAAAGCATGTTATAACCATATCTACCTATAGCGAAGACAGGTTTATTAATATACTTGTATTAGGTACATAAACACAAAATTATTGATAAAGAGATATTGCACAAAACCTTTTTTTTAACCGACTTCAAAAAAAGGAGGTGGTTTTCAATTCGGTTGTATTTTTTTATGTTTGTTACCTCAGAACTCCGTCTGCATTTATAAACCGATTTGGAAATTCTTTTTTTGTTATTTGAAAGGATATACTTACTTGAAGGGAATGGGGAAAAAACAGGGTATGTTACATTTTTTTGATTTTAGAGGTGTTAGAGCCATCTGATAGACCGTAACGGTATTCAGCACTGGGTAAATTGCGGGGTAAAAGAAATAAGTAGGTCACTGTGAATTTTAAAACTTAAAATTATTGGATGGGAAAAGAACAAGGAATATAATTAACTTTAAATTCAATTTACTCAGTCATTTGTCAGAAGGACATATCTTGTTTTTTCCCCATTCCCTTCACTTTCAGATTGGTCCCATAGAAATTTCATCAAAATCGGTAAAAGTGAGTAACGGTGTGTGATTCCTTAAGGTAAAAGGCATTTTTTGACACATTAGACAGCGTAAGAAAGTCGGTTTAATAAAAAGTAAAAAATAAAAAACATTTTAACAAAAAAAACCTCCTTCAAAAAGCCACTAAAAAGAGAAAAATAATGAAATTTTGAGGTCTGCGCCAATTTAATAAAATATGAAATCGGTTAAAAAGTATAATATCTATAGTGATTAATATCTTCTTTTTAACCAACTTCATATTTTATTAAATTGGCGCAGACCTCAAAATTTCATTCTTTTCCTCTTTTTAGTAGCTTTTTGAAGGAGGTTTTTTTTTTGTTAAAAAGTTTTTTGGTTTAATTTTTTTATAAAATAAAATACCAGTACGACGAGCCGTTTATGACAATGTAAATAGAAACTTCTCATAATAATTTATGAATACCATAACGCTGTCTATATCATCTTGCTATACAAATATGTTTGCTAATACTAATTTATTTGTAACGTGATAAAAATTATTATTAGGTGAATATTTATCAGCAGATGAACTGTTTAAAGGCCGTTGCAAATTACGATGGATTATAAATTCATAAAGACGATACAAATCCAGCCAAGAGCTACAAATGTAAGCTGAATGCTAAACCAACAAATATATTAGGTATATACATAAATAGATAAAAAATGTTTTCAGGATTATCAATATACAAATTCATAAAATAGTAACGGTACCTCTATCTGTAGTTTGGTTTTCTTGTGTATTTTTCGGGGTATTTTATTTCCCCAATTTTTGCTCGTCGGCACCTCATCCATCTTTAGTTAAAAAATTCGACTGATGACCAGTCCTATACTTCCCATCTAGTAAATATTTGCAAAAAATTAACACTCTATTTTTATTCTTTGAAAAAAAGCATGGCCCTCTTTTTTGTTTGGTGATCTACCATGGTGGCTAGTAATATACCAAAAATCATGGTTACCTTGATTTACGTACAATTTTCTTTTTTTAGTAAAATTTTTTTTTTTCGAAAACTATACATTTTAGAGAAAAAAATTCGACTAATGACCAGTCCTATACTTCCCACCTAGTAAATATTTGCAAAAAATAAACACTCTTTTTTTATTCTTTGAAAAAAAGCATGGCACTCTTTTTTGTTTAGTGATCTACTGATGGCTAGCTTAATATAGCAAAAATCATGGTTACCTTGATTTACGTACAATTTTTATTTTTTTTAGTAAATATTTTTTTTCTCGACAACTGTACATTTAGAGAAAAAAAATATTTACATTTTTTTCATATTATAGCATCTAGAATTCATTTATATTTTTTTTCTACCTATGTTAATACGTAACATTGAGAACGTTTTTTTTAATATCTCAGGATCCACTGAACCGATTTGACTCAAAATCTAATCAGATCTAAGTTAAAGGCTGATAAACACAATAGAACAATCGGCATGGTCGTATGTTGTTACGTTGTTACGATATCGAAGGCGAAAAATTGACCACATACACACACACACACACACACACACACACATACAGACATCAGTCAGAAAATGATCTTAAACGATTGCTAGGGTCTCAAAACGTGAAGATCTGTTAAAATCTCGAAATATTTTTTTCGGACTAAATTCATTACTTCCCTACCATAGTAGAGGTGGGAAGTAAAAATCTGACAAAATGTGTTCATACGCTTTTTGGCATCAATATGGGGCGCCTTAAATATTTCACAAATACATGGTATTATTTTTATTTTCAAAAACAACGTAAATATTCCCATAAAACTTTAAGAGCAAATAAATCATAAATACAACATTTTTTGTAAAACATAAAATGAACACCTATAAATACGTGGTACAATAAGTGGGAGATTTCAATTCTCAGTCAAGACGTCATGATGATGTTACATCGGATTAAAAGGTACCAAAATAGATCGTGTATACGATAAATCAATTTAAATATTCATAAACCCGCCATATCTATTCTAGAAATATGATATTTCCGTCATTCCTATTATCATTATTATTATTAAACAAAATGTTGTCGACTGTGACTCTAAGCACATCTATTAAATACAGGTGTAAAAACATACGAGAAACGTTTACAAATAAATATTTACACATTTATAAAAATTTATTTGCTTTATGATTTCCATCACCGATCAACATAATATGGTGCCATTTGATAAATATTTTATTTGAAATAATACTAAAATGTATTCGGATGGTGTCTGTTTTTTTTCACTTTAATTGTGAATTTTTTTTATTTAAAAAAATATGAAATATTTAAAAAATTCGCAATATTTTTCTCGATTTTTCTTTACGCTACATTTAAGGTAAGATACCTATTTATTTATCACAGGTGATGATTTATTAACCATCAGGTGACAAAATTTAATTTTGCATCCAAATATATAGAGGAGACATACCGTATACATTACTGCTTATACAAAATTGAAGTCAGATTTGACGACACAGGGTCGAGTAAACATGGCGGCAAAACACAGGTTGGATTGGGAATATTATTCTCTTCTTCTTCTCACATATAAAATGAAGGCCGAGTTACAATGGTGACTGGCTTCACTTTTAAATGCTTATACTCCCTCTATATCTTTTACTTCAGTGTATAAAGCTTAGAAAAATCGAAAAAATGCCACTGAACACGTTAAAATTTTGCCGCAGAATTTTAAACATTTTATATCAAAGCTCAAACATTATTATTAACAAACAACAAAAAACAGGTAAGGAATACATAGGACATTTTAGCATTGGGAAAAAATGATTGGATCAGAACGAATCATGACTCATAATTTACGTATATTTAACCCCAGGGTTGCTATGGTGTTTTTAGTGTTTACGGCAAGTAAAATAAAAATAATTCAAAATAAAATAGAAACACTAAAATTACCAAAGTAACCCTATATAAATACGTAAATTATGAGTCATCTCTGTTTACATACTGTTACATATGCTTAAACTTTTTGACATGCCCTCGTGAAGATACACTACTTTAAGAACAGTTATTAAATGTCATGTTTTTATTTATTAATACATAAATCACGTATTTATCTAAGAGGATTTACTTTTTTTGATATTTTCACGTTGATATTTGACAATTTGTTTCATACATTATGCCTTCGCAGCTCCTATGTTTACCATGTCTTCACTTCGTAAAGTAAATCACACAATATGTTTTAACGTAGCGAAGAACACATACCTACTATCTAAAAAATAAAAATAGACTATTGCTGGGTTGCAGAACGCATTGTCAGAATATCTGATTTGACAATGACCTTACATTGTGAGCATATAATTAGTTTTTAAACACTCAGGAACAGTCTAACGTCGTTGTCAAACTCTAGTAGATTGTACTCAAAACAAATGATCTACATTCTACATAGAAAAATAATCGCTATGCAAGCAAAATTTTGATCAATATGCGTAGAAAAATGTTGTTTTGAAGTGTAAAATTGTACAAAAAACTATGTTAAATACATGTAGGACCTATACACAGTTTAAAAAATATCGTTTCAATCGATGAATTATTTTTCGAGCAGGGTCGATTTAAAATTCCACAGTATTTTTCTTATATGTTATCGCAATCTAAGGTCATTGTAAAACTAGATTATCATTTTTCAGACAATGTTTTCTGCAACCCAGCATAAAGCTTTAATTACAAAGATATTTTAGTTTCTAAAACTTCTAATTTTTTTGTAATGAACGCCATAAAAAGATACTCTCATGAAATGCATGAGCATTTATCAAAATAATGTTAATTTTTATGTAAATGGTTAAATAGCATGAAAATGGTTAAACATGATTACAATACAACCCCTTGTTGTCACGCATTCTTGATCTGTTAATTGCTTACATTTGGTCATGCTTTGATTTTGAACGCTTCAGTGAATCGCAAATTTTTATTAATTAAAATAACGCTAAAACAATTTGCTCTGTTAAATTTTTAATTTATTATGCAAATATATTAACATAAATAAGTGTTTCTATCTCTTTTCGGTTGATAATAAACATGTATTCAGATTTGACAAATTAATTTAGTTTTGTTCTACAGAAAAAAAATTATCAATCACAGGATCAAAAATGAATATATAATAATTTATCTCTCTACATAATATACATAATGTATTATATTTCATTAGATATGCTTGTCTTATTATTTTGTAGTCAGCATCAGATATAGTTCATCCATAAGTTTAACGGATATCAAGATTTATCATAATATATGTTATGATACATTTGTCGCTTCATGCGTTTTAACAAAAATATCTATTGGGATCCGTCAAATGGGTGGAGCTTAAAAAACATGGCGGAAATAAAAACATTTTCTTCATTACCCATTCGAAATGAAAAAAATGTCAATAAGTAAATATTTATATTAGGTAGATATTCCATCAATGTTCTCTTACTGCAATTGTAGCTTTTGTTTAGTTTAAGTTGCATGTTTTTCTTTCTTTCGTATTATATTTGTTAGCATTTTCAATCTTGTCTTTTACTAAAGGTACTACTATTTCTTCGGCTTATAATTATTTATTTAATTTTTGCTTTCATCATGCACACATTAGGGCAGCAATCATATCGACCATAATCGTGAATGAATGATATAAAATGAAATAGCAGAAACCATAATCAAGTAGGTAGATATGCACAGAACTGGATTAAGGTGCCAGTTAAAATCTAAATAAACATTTGAATGGAGAATAATAGTCGATAGCTATATTATGTGTGAATTTAATTTAATGTCGAGTTCGACTCCGCAGCAGAGCAATTAGATTTTTCGTCACGGACAAAAATACCCAGTAGATCATTTTTAATGCGTTTTCTTTATTCGACAGCTAACTATTCAACAGCTATTTAAGACTTCTATACTGGGTTGCAGAAAGAAATGTCAGAAAACCTTAAATTGTGGCCACATAAAAAAGCAGTGTAGAATTTTAAATCGATCCTGCTCGAAAAATAATTAATTGACATAGAAACTTTTTTAAACTGTGTAAACACGTATTTAATATAGTTTTTTGTACAATTTCCACTTCAAAATAACATTTTCCTACGCATTTTGATAAAAAAATCGATTTTTTTTCTATTTAGAGCAGTCATTTGTTTTTCTGTGAGTACAATCTAATGTTCTACATAACAAAGAGCTTGACAACGACACTAGCTTCTGCATACATACAAAATGCGATTATATGATCTCAATCTAAGGCTATTGTTAAATCAGAATTTCTGACAGTACGTTCTGCAACCCAGCACTAGTATGTGTTATTTTTTTTGTATTCAACATTAGCAGCGTGTATTTTTTAATTTTGTCAGCTCTTATTATTAGTACCTACTCTTCAGTGTGCCTACATATCTAAATAAGAAATTTTATGAAAATAGAATAAGTTAAAAGTCCGCTCGTCTTGAGCCGGTGGCTTGAGAATAGCCGAGCGTGTAGCAATGCTGTTTTTCACATGGCGTTGCTATGGTTCCTCTATTACAAGTCCCCAGATTCCAGGTTCTAGCCCGAGAGCTGATAAAAGTGTCAATTGGATTTTCAATTTATTATTAAAAAAAAAATGAATTGAAAATATGAATTTATGTTTGGCTCAAATAACCTTAGCTGTTGGTGGTCTTTAAAACACTATTTAACAATTGTTTGTCTTGAGCCGGCTCTGAAAACGTACAAAGTCAGTATATAGAAGTACCTATCTATATCTATAGGTAGTAATAATACAAATGTTTAAGTGTATAGATCCTGCAGCACCTGCTGTTATAATTATCCCCTCAGTCGTTACACAGCGGTCATGCGAAACAGATTTCCTGCATAGTTTTCTGCGATCATCCGCAGATATTGTCTATCTATGCCTACCGATCTGATGCGTGGGTTTATTATTTACTTTAAGCCCGGGTAAATGATCAGTATGAGACTTTTAATTATGAATTAATTATTATTAATTCTGTAGTCACAAAGTTTCATTTAGTTTCCCCTCATTTTAATTAAAACAAATTTCAAACTCTGAATTTTGAATTTTGCATTTTTCAATTATTGTCATCACTTTAAAAATATATGGATACTTTATATCCAGTATGCAGTTACTTAAGGTACGTGCAGTACGCAGCTGGGATTCTAGATGGTAGCATGTATGGTAGATGGTGGCTGAAATTATAAGCGCTTATAGGTTTGCACAACGAAGCTTTGATACTATAACATACAAGCTTAAATCGCGTTTGAAATTTGGGTAGGAGCTATCATGTCCACCCTATTAATAGAAAACGATCTAAACATGGCGAATTTCATCATTTATACCAAGAATTAAAATTTTACCCAAACCGGTTTTTTGAATATTTAGATATGGAACCTAACACTTTTAAATATGTCTTAGAAAAAAATCAAAACAAATTAAAAAAAACTGGCAAAATTTCACATATTAAACTAGTCACATCCATTGCGAAACTTGTAACGGCCATTTGACAGTTGTCACATGTTGATTGTAATAGTCAGCGCGCTGAAATAATGGTGAGATACATTCTTGTATCTAGCAGCTCTTGTAACAGCGCTTATACCTGCTACACTCACTGCTTCGTTGTGTACGCTCGCATATATAACAATGCATTAATTTAAGCAAGCCCTGCTATGATTTACGCTACCATCTAGAATCCCAGCTCCATAGTGCACGTACCTTTAGATATATACATATTAATGAAGGGAATGTGGAAAAAACAAGTTATGTCCTTCTGACAAATTGCTGAGTAAATTGAATTTAAAGTTATTTACATTCCTTGTTCTTTTGCCATCCAATAATTTTAAGTTTTAAAATACACGGTGACCTACCTATTTCTTTTACCCCACAGTTTACCCAGTGCTGAATACCGTTACGGTCTATCAGATGGCACTAACAGCTCAAAAATCAAAAAAATGTGACATACCCTGTTCTTTCCCCATTCCCTTGATTTGTGCCTGTAACTGTATGTGCCAAGAATAATATATCTTTTTTATTTACAAATAAAATGAAATCTTCATGATTTCTTATAACAGTAAACACATAATAAGTCACAAATTATGGCATCAACACAGTAGGTACACAAAGACACAAAACATGCATTCCAGCTACTCATGTCAGTTAGTTTTTTGCATGACCGTTAATTATGAAATCAAGCTACTATAAGGAAATGCAACTAATCATTTTATTTAACTAGTGTGTATGCTAGACTCGGCTCTATTGCAGTTTTATATTATTATGAAGTTGGTAGGGTACACCTGGCTGTAACCTGTCTTTATTGTAGAATTATTATATACAGTGTGTTACTGACGAATTTAAAGAGGTTAAAATAAGTGCAGTTAACCGATCTCGCTAACTGATTCATCTGTAGCAAGCAGTTCCGAAGCAAAAATTTTGATACAAATAAAATATATCTATTTCTTCAAATTACATAAAAAAAGTACGAACGTACTTGATCAGCCGAGGGTTCCGTACGAAATTCGCTATAGTTTTCCTGCAATCTTTACCTGCCTCTTTATATGCGTTTGATACCGCAACTATGAAAAAAAAATTATTTTGCGCTAAATCTAAAAAACGAATGAACATCGGACCTTCGCTATAGTTTTCTTGTAATCTTTAGGAGCCTGTTTATATAGTACCTGTTTTTTTTTTTAATTTTAGATCTAATATTTTTGGAGTATTTTGACTAACCGTGTAGAAGTTACAATAAACTAAACTGTCAAAAACGGTCGCACCTTTTCAAGTTTATTTACAATGGCTTTCATGGTATGGAGATTCCTCGTAGTATGTGATCGACAATTGCAATGATTTAAATGAATGTTTCAATATCAAAATCAAAAATATGACACCTTGTATATCTCATCGTGTCTCATATACTCCATGCGAAATGTGCAATCAAATCGGATGATTTGTAATTACTAATTATGGAGGTATAATTTATATTATAATATTTCCTTCATTGCTCATAAAATAAAACAGCAGTGATTTTTATGTGTGTATTTCATAATTATGCCGCAGTTTGATATAAAAGTGATTTATGGAAAAAAAATTGAAGTAACGTTTAAAAACAATTTTTTTTTTCATTTTTAATGAATAGGTAGAAGTATCAAATTATTATGTACATTATACAACTATCATCGTCTGCCTTGCTAATTTTTTTACATGTTTGGCAGACCTCATATATTGAACATTTATTCATTTGGAGAGACGTCTGCCAGTTATGCAAAAAAAAATTGCAAGGCAAACGATGATAATTGTAAATATTGACATTTCTCTATAATCTGTATAAATTTCATCAAGTAGTGTTGAGCTGTATTCGAGATACTAATAACAAAAAATTATAAAACAATTGAATAAGTCTCCCAACGATTTAATGTTTTTCATCGTATTATCTGTTAAATTCGAAAATAAAATTTTAGTAGCGTTGTCCAATATCAAATGTCCCGTAGACTTTTGTACGCTCAGAGCTTGGACTATAATACATGATTACAATATTTATGTATAATAAATCATATACAGGGTCCTGAATCATTTTGCTGGTAATAGGGATTTAACCCGTAAAATCAAACTTTTGCGATTTCCTGCTTCCCTAATTATTTTAGGAAAAATATCTTCGAATAAAAGTTTTAGAACATAAAATTTTGCATCTAAATCATTAACCAAAATTAATTTTGCATGCTTTGTAACGGCAGAAATTTGATATGAAAATGTCAAAATTACCTCAAAAACAGATAGCGATAGCCATGGAACTTGAACAAAATGATGACGTTTTAGCTGTCAGAATAATTTCCAATCATTTTGTTCAAGTTCCATGGTTATCGCTATCTGTTTTTGAGGTAATTTTGGCATTTTCATATCAAATTTCTGCCGTTACAAAGCATGCAAAATTAATTTTGTTTAATGATTCAGATGCAGAATTTTATGTTCTAAAACTTTTATTCGAAGATATTTTTCCTAAAATAATTAGGGAAGCAGGAAATCGCAAAAGTTTGATTTTACGAGTTAAATCCCTATTACCCGCAAAACGATTCAGCACCATACTTCGATGAAAGTGGAAAAAATTATTCTGCCGAAATTTATAAATTGGAAAATGATGTCATTTAATTTTGATTGAATGTCGATAAAATTGAATTTTACAATACGTAATAAACAACGTTTATAGTATTTTGCCAGCTGATAACTTTCAATAGCTCATTTAAGATGGTTAATCCGAATTTTATTAATAATATAAATAATTTAAATAGTCAGATTCCATTTGAACCGTACATATTATGCTTTTTATATACAAATATTCAGATTTTAGTTTCGGTAGCTCACATGTTCGGAATATATAATTTATTTAAATTTTTATATACATAAAAAACTAATTCCTTGCCAACGCAAATGCATTATAATAAGTATAGATTCTCGTAATACTGTTTTGCTTGTATCAACGAGATAAAAATATTAGGAGGCAATCTAAACAAATTAAAACTTACGTTGGAAAGAAAATTTCTAACCGGCTATTTGTAAGTTCCATGATAGATTTAAATACCCACATCACTAGGTACATCTTCTCTACATAGTATAAAACAAAGTCGCTGTCTGCCTGTCTGTTTCTCCGCTTACTTCTAAACCACGCAACGGATTTTGAAACGGTTTTCACTAATAGAAAGAGCGATAAACGAGGAAGGTTTGCGTATATAATTTGTAAATATTTTGTACAAAATGGCTGTATGACGATGTTTTGTCAAAAAAAAAACTGTTTTCGTACGCTTACATGGTACATACCATCTGGGCGTATCCGGGACGGGCCGCTAGTACTACATATTATAAATTAAAGTCCCCCGCCGCGTCTGTCTGTATGTATGTTCGCGCTAGTCTCAGAAATTACTGTGGGGATTTTCATTCGGTTTTCACCAATAGACAGAAATTTATGAATATGTTGTGCAAATTAGCTAATATACTAGCTATTTGTCGATTAAGTCGGGAAAAATTTGCGTATATTGACGGAATCCTATACTAATTAATTATAAACATCACTAGCCCAGCTTCGCGTCGCAGGGGGGAGATAAATCATAAATTCATAGCATTCGGGCGAAGCCGGACCGGGCCGCTAGTAAATTATAATAAGGTTATAAATTAAACGTTATATAAATAATTTACACATTGCGATCCTCGATGGCTCAAGAAAGAGACTACGCAATTGGCAGGATATTAATATTTTGATCATTAATGAATGAAATAATCTATAATCTACAATTTCTTTCTGCCTCTTGACCGTCGCTCTTTCGTTGGTCAAACAATATGTTTCCCTCCGACGTTTCTACTCAAGTGTTTATATATAAAAGTGTATACTACATGTATATAAATCCAAAAAGATTGTGTGGTTGTACATTTATTGTTCGAAAAGCAATGTAATCTTTTGTATTCCATTGGTTTTGTTACAATAGAAAACAGTTTGTTACATAGTTACGACAACAAATTAAATGTGTCCATAAATATATCAACACTTCGCCCACTGTGTTCACACATAGATGGCTCAAAACAATGTTACAAAGTTTGTCAAACACATAAGTGGGATCTGTACTGACTCGATTTAGTTCAGTCCGGAACGAAACGGAACAATCGGCAGTTTTAGAAAACATATAAAACTGCTCTGAACCGAACCGATTTGAAGTAGTGCAAGCTGGGAATTTGTTTATTTTTGTGTTTTCTGAGTCGATTCACTGCGCCTTGCTTTAAGATACAATTGACAGGTTGCATTTACGTATCTAGTAAAAGAGAAAGAGAAAATTGGGTCTGCGTCTATCTAATAATATATGCTTTCGTTCACGGTTTTCTTTACTGGAAAAAGGAAATTCACAGAGAGATATTCTCAAATAACAATTAAAGTTTATTTGTGGATAATTTGTGTAGAATTTGAGTTTTTTCTTAATTCTACTTATTGGACATCTTAAACTTTAATACCTGCTAATATTTCATTCTTGAAATTGTATAATTTTGGCCCGCCACTATTCTTTATATTTATTCCTTTCATTTATTTATGTATTATTTATTTAACCTTTTGCTGTCGGTTGACATTTTCTCAACAGAACAGTGTATTATATAAACTTTTCTGACCAATGGACATTTATCATTTTCAGTAAAATGAATTCATGTTTCCATTTGTTTATTTGCAATAAAAAAACATAATATTATGTAAAAATAGTAAATAAAGAAATAAATTCTTCTTCATTTCAACGTAGGTTGAAGAAGAAGCGAGTTATAATACAATATATTAGAGTTTCTACTTGTTTAAAAAAAAGAAGTCAAAAGGGCACCTAAATTATGTTTTTATGGATATTAAATATGTCAATTGATATTTTTATGCATTTTAACTTAAAATTTCGAAATTTTTGACACTAATTTGGATTTATTTAATATTTATGTTAATATATTTACACTTTTATTATAGCGCCTTGACAAGAACGTCGCAACATTTTTTATATTTTGATTTTTGATTGAAAGATGTATATCAGTTTTCAATAAAAGACCAATAATAATTTTAAATCCAATGGTTCAAAGTGGCCGCTCTCAAATCAAATTGCGAACTGTGGTTTTTTGTCAGGAGATCGAAATTTTATATCAGTAAAATTATTACATTAATTATTAATTTCTTTTGAAAAAGGCAAAATTAATTTTACCAACTCGTATATAAAACCTTTAAATAAATTTTTATTTTCTATCATTATTATTTTTGCGCAGAATAAGGTTAAAAAAACTGTTTAATGCTTATTACGACATTACTGTGATTTCTATCACTGATTACATTATTAATGCATACCTACGCCTGTAATATAGAATGACACATTTATTTTGAAAAATGTAGTGAACAAATAACAGCTTTATCTAGAAGCTGGAAATCCCATGACCTTATTAAATCTACTGTTATGATTTAGAAGGTCGTTCGTATATCAAGTAGTAATAAAAATGATTAGGTATAAAAAAATTAATAAATATTATTTTCCGTCATGGTTCAGTAACATCAGCTCGCATATTATTTATTGATAAGAAGAACGCATATAATATGTATTAATGCGAAGGTGAAGGTAGGGGCTATTCCGTGCTGGCATTAACTAGCATTTGGGACCTATTCCACTAACCTTTACAATCACTATATATGTGCGCCAATAGTAAGTTTAATTATGAATAAGTTATGATAACAGGCAATTATACATATAAATTAATATTAGTAAAAAAAACTTTTTAGAGACAAGCTTTTATTTAAATGCATTAAAAAGAAAAAAAATTTTTTAATAATTTAGGTTCATAATTATAAAAGCGTGGGCCGTGAACTCCATGATAGTATTTTTAGTCACGACCCACGCCTTTATAATTATAAACCTAAATAATTAAAAATTATTTTTTCCTTTTTAGTGCATTCAAATAAAAGCAATAATTGTCTCTAAAAGTTTTTTTACTAATATTTATTTTGTTCATTTTAGTCTTTCAAAATTTGACCCCCCTTTGACACCCGTAGGGGTTGAATTTCGAAAAATCCTTTCTTAGTGGATGCTTACGTCAGAAAAGGAACCAACTGTCCAAATTTCAAGTTTCTAGCTTCAGCGATTTGGCCTGGGCGTTGATTAGTCAAAAAAACCCTACATCCCCGTTTGAACCCCCTAGGGGTTGAATTTATTTCTAAAAACGATTTATTCATGTATTGTCATCGGGAATACATATGTGTACAAAATTTCAAATCGATCGGATACGTGGAACATAATTACGACGGGAACTACAGCCGCAAAAGTCGTAAATAAAGTTACTTGCACACGGTGTAGTTGTGATGTACCGTAAAATGGTCACTGACCAGTTGTTACAATTTAACAGAATAGGTGTAAACGTATAAATGTGGTACACGCTGACACATGTGGTCCCAGCGAGGGCACCTCGGGCTCGTGGTGGCCGAGAGCAGATCATCGGCGTACGCGACCCAAATGTAATATACATGGATGGATGGACACACACATGCCATGCCTGCGGTAAACCCGCAAGACACCCGTGTATTAGATACGATACAGTCGATATCGACGATAATGCTCTACACTAGATAAGATAAAAACTTATGTATAACAATACAGTAGAGTCTCCTTAAACGCGCGATGATGGACCCTAAATTTCATCCTCATTCCAAAAACAGCATAGTAATGATAGAATGAAACTTGTGATCGTCGCATTTAATAAATTGTGGCGGAAGCACTTAATTATCAAGCGTCGATTTAGCAGAAGAGTATATTTTTATGCATCATCGCAGGGCCGTTCCGTGCCGAGTGTGCACGGGGGGGGGGGGGGGGTAGCGCATACAGGCGCGAACAGGAAAGGACGCCAAATAGGCTCCGAGAAAAAATAACAAATATAATAAAAATATAAAAATTTAATGTGAAATATAACTTAAAAATGTGGAGGAAAGCAGTTTATCAAAATAAAAAAAAAATAATATACCCTAACAGATATTTAAAAAAATTCGGATTGTTAGTTATAGGCAGTATTAAGAAATGTTGGCAGAGTTTCATAATATCATAATATATTTTTTTCTTAATTTACTATACAATAGAAACTGCCAGGGCTGGGGGGACGCCCAATTGCAATCTTGCACACGGGCGCTGACTACCCTAGGAATGGCCTTGAATCAACAATTCCAAACCTACTAATGTAATAAACTGTTTACTTATCTAGACGTTAGCTTCAATTTTCTTTATAAGAAAACTTCCGAATTAAAATAAAAAATTCAATATGCCTATTTAACATAACATCTTGCTACTTTTTTTCACCAATGGTCCATTTAATATATAGTAGTAATAATTAATGAACCGTTCTCGTTTAAGAGATAGATGATCAAAAGATCAATATCTGAAGTCAATCACTATTTTGTTTTATTTAGAAACAGATCGACCATACCTTTCTATAATCTGCCATTCAGAAAGTGCATCCATATGTGTATACCCGCTGACACACATCTATATACTTTCATATCCGTGCAAGTTATTTTAAATTACTGATTTAGGACTAATGATAAGCTTCGATCATTTTTGCAACATCTCTTTTTACTTCCCACCTCTACTATGGTAGGGAAGTAATGGATTTAGTCCGAAAAAAATATTTCGAGATTTTAACAAATCTTCACGTTTTGAGACCCTAGCAATCGTTTAAGATCATTTTCAGACTGATGTCTGTATGTGTGTGTGTGTGTGTGTGTATGTGTGTGTGTATGTGGTCAATTTTTCGCCTTCGATATCTCAAGAACGGAACAACATACGGGCATGCCGATTGTTCTATTGTGTTTATCAGTCTTTAACTTAGATCTGATTAGATTTTGAGTCAAATCGGTTCAGTGGATCCTGAGATATTCAAAAAAACGTTCTCAATGTCACGTATTAACATAGGTAAAAAAATATATAAATGAATTCTAGATGTTATAATATGAAAAAAATGTAGATATTTTTTTTCTCTAAAATGTATAGTTTTCGAGAAAAAAAATATTTTACTAAAAAAAGAAAATTGTACGTAAATCAAGGTAACCATGATTTTTGCTATATTAAGCTAGCCATCAGTAGATCACCAAACAAAAAAGAGGGCCATGCTTTTTTCAAAGAATAAAAATTAAATTGTGTTTTAAAGACCACCAACAGCTAAGGTTATTTGGGCCTAGTCAAAGAATAAAAAAACGAGTGTTTATTTTTTGAAAATATTTACTAGGTGGGAAGTATAGGACTGGTCATCAGTCGAATTTTTAAAGTTAGATTATATACTACCAACTTGCCATTTTTTATGTACGATTAGAGGTATATCTTTGCCTTTTTTC
This sequence comes from Mongoloraphidia duomilia, assembly GCA_039654895.1. Lineage (NCBI taxonomy): Eukaryota > Metazoa > Arthropoda > Insecta > Raphidioptera > Raphidiidae > Mongoloraphidia > Mongoloraphidia duomilia. The sequence goes on along the minus strand of CM077517.1, from coordinate 9,932,043 downwards.
GATGCTCATAGTGACTAGGATTATACATATACCGAAATGTATAGTTTGTTTCACATAGTACCGCTTGTGATTAAGAAGTGTTTTGGAAATACAAGATAGATATTGTAGATTATAGACGCTCAGCAGCCTACCTATCCAAAACAATTAACCTAATCTCTACATAGTATAAATTGAAGTCGCTTTTCGCGTCTGTCTGTCTGTTTAACCGCTAACTCCTTCTAAACCACGCAACGGATTTTGATGCGGTTTTCACCATCAGTTAGATAATTTTTCACGGAAGATTTATATATATAGCATAATTAACAATTAATAATTAATTAAATTCGTAACCCGGCCGTAAGAATTTGCAACATACTTATATCATAAAAACGACCGTACATAACTGTTCCACTCATAGCGTAGAGGTAACGTCGCAGCACTCTATACACAAGAACCCGGGTTCGGAAACTGATGGCATCGTAGAATTTTTGACTTTTATTTCTAAATTCTACATGATATTTATTTATATATTTTTGTAATGGTCTTTCTTTGACAATAATTATAATTTTTTTGAAAATATATAAAAAGCGAACGAGCGAAGCGAGTGAGTAGTGTATTGCACCCGGGTTTTCTTAGCACCCGGGCGAAGCCGGACGGGGCCGCTAGTATAGTATAAATACAACAAAATTTAAAAATAAATTGAATTGTTAATGTTTTCAAAATAAATTCCTTGAAGATAACTTCTCCAACTAATTGAACAACACATCAATATAAAATAATTATGTTTCCAAATCTTTTTCTTTTTTTTTGATAATCGTTTTTTAATTGTTTTAAACGTACAGCTCACGTTTCATAATATTTAAATAAGATTTTAATTTTCGTAAAAATAGTTCATTATTACAATAATTATAAATAAATAAAATAAACAAAAACTTTCCGTAAGGGTTTTTATGATCTTATTCAGCACTAAATTTAACCGAACTGTTAAAAGTACAAAAAAAAAAACATCGAATGAAGAGTAATAAAAAAGAAATTAACTCACGATTTCATTAACGTCATTAAATAACCGAGATGCTCGTGTACGTTTTTTTTCTGTTAAAGACTTAACAGTTAACACATATCGTGCTCTTTCGATTTCATCAAAGATCATAATGTATGGTATTTTACATTATGTATACAAACATTTAAGTTAGAAACATTTAATCTATATATATGGAGTAGCTGAACTTTGGATGGATGTCTTGGATCAGAGGCTACTAACGCTTCCCGTCATGTCTTACTTGATGGATACCGACGTTTATCATCCACCATCGTATAATAAATAGCATTAATCTTTACCTATACTAGCTGATTACAAACATTGGTATATATTTCTGGCAGAAACAACATGCTTTTTATTAATTAATGTAAATACTAAAAAAAGACTCAATTTTCTGATTTTTATTTTCGAGCTGAAAAAAGTCTTGTATACGGGCAAAATAAATTGAAATCGAGATTTCAACGAATTTAGATGGTTCGTTGTTCCTATTGAAGAAGTGAGTTTTAGATGTCCGTATGTGGCCACACCGTTCAGTGAATTGAAACCAAATAAATTTTAAATGTTTTTAGAGACGAGTGTAAAATAGTCAAATAGTAGTTAGTTCAAATATATAAAAGTGATCTTAAAAAAAATTATTTATTTAAAGAAGTAAACACTTTTTTGTTCTTTACCTTTTTGATGCAATCTAAAATAATGGAATTTTGTTGAATAAGTAGTACCTATAATTATTAATAATGTATGTTACAGTTGGTAAAACGTGATTCCACTACTGAATGCGGTATCATGACTACGATGATGGAAAATGGATTCGTAGCTTCAAGCAATCTGCTCCGCAGATGTACACGTAAATTAGTATATTTGCAGTAATCATCAAAGGGCAAATGCAATTATCATAGTGCAAAACAGAGTACCATTGCGCTAGGACTTTAGGCCGCAAGAAACTTAAGAAGAATGTAAATAAATCAACTATACTTTTGTAATTTCACGCAAGAAGTAGAATAAATGATGCCCACAGTAATATCATTAACATCAATGTATAGCAATGATTTCTTTACGTTTTTTTATAAATTTTAAAAGCTCATGACATCACTTACAGAACTGCAAAATGATTCTTAAAAATGTATTTAAATTATTTTAAAACTTACGAATTTTAATTGTTCAACACTTTTAAATACACAAATTTTCTTCTAACTACATGAGGTAATTTAATCATTTTTTACAAGCTAAATGTTGCAAACTTAGTAAGGTTTAAATCAAAGAAAGACAACCTGGTGGCAAAGGTTAGAAAAGAAGTAACTAATAGATTTTGAATATTAATGATGTCCAATATTCAAAATCAAATGGCAGCTGCCAACCGACCCGAAAAAAAAACTTTTTAACAAAAAAAAAACCTCCTTCAAAAGGCCACTAAAAAGAGGAAAATAATAAAATTTTGAGGTCTGTGCCAATTAAAATATGAAGTTGGTTAAAAAAAGAAGATATTAATCACTATACTATACTTTTTAACCGACTTCATATTTTAATTGGCACAGACCTCAAAATTTCATTATTTTCCTCTTTTTAGTGGCTTTTTGAAGGAGGTTTTTTTTTGTTAAAAACTTTTTTATTTTTTACTTTTTAGTGTCAAAAAGTGACATTTACCAGAATCACACGCCGTTACTTACTTTTATTAAAATCAGCCGAACTACTGAACCGATTTTGATGAAATTTCTATGGGACCAATCTGAAAGTATATCCTTTCAAATAAAAAAAAAATTTTCAAAATCGGTTCATAAACGACGAAGTTATCCGCGAACACACATAAAACATAACCACATAAAAAATATATACGGTCGAATTGAAAAACCTCTTTTTTTTGAAGTCGGTTAAAAATAAGGGGTATCGAATGCTAATACAAAAAAGATGTAATTATTGTACTTAAAATATAGGTCCATATATCGGAGTCTCGGAGATGAGTATTTTCTCATATAGCTTTTTAAGTTTTAAAGCTGAATAAAATTTACAGCAAAATCTGTCCTGCAATTTTATAGCTAACAGTATAACAGGGAATACTAGAAAACAAGGCTTTTTAAGTTTCAGAAGTGGTCGTTTACAATTTTTCGGAAATTGAAATAATAAATTTTCGCTACAAATCCATCGCAGTTTTCAACCACACGATACACATTTGTTTTTTCGGTAATTATTTTGTTGCATTTTTAAAATAATGTCTGACCGCAACCAAGAAGTCAGTTTATGACCAGTACGGAATTGAGTCAGGAGTTAAACACGCAACTGGAGGAAATATCATTATCACAGTTTGATTTCTCTGTAATTTGTATGTCTGTGTTCTTAAAATTTAAAACGTTAAACTGCAGGCACGCGTAACGTATTATAATAATTATACCGCAAAAACTGTAGCAAATATTTTGAAACTATCTTTTACAAGAATATTTTTTGGATTTTCAAGTACAGTAGAATCTCGTTTATCAGTGCACGACTTAATCGGTCGCCTGATTATCCATGTATGTTTGTAATTTTAGTATTCTTGCGACCGATTATCCGTGCTGAAATTCGGAAGTGCACCATGCAGTTTTGGTCGTACAAACGAGACATGCAGACAGTATGTAGGTACTATATTTATGTTAATATTTTTTCGCTATCTGCAGGATTATCCGAATTAGTTCGGATAATAATAATAATAATAATTAGTTCGGATAATCGACGTTCTACTATACATATATTATTTATTATACATATAATTATTATTATATTCTGGACTTTCAATATGTCATAGTTAATTATCCAGTTATAATTACATATTGGACAAGGCAATTCTTCTTATTGCTTTCAATAAAATTACAGAATATTTCAACAGAATCAATAATACTGAATGATAATAATAATAGTAATAATATATTATCCTTTTGTGAGAAATTCTGAACGGTCGCTAGTTACGTACAAAAGTCAGAGGGCATCTTCTTGTCTCTAAGAGTCTATGTTTACAAATTATTACATTGTAATAACTAATAAGCAGTTGTAATTAATTCATAGTGACGTTGTAAAACACACATCTTTCAACTGTTAATTAATTCCAAACATGAATAATTACAACCCATTTGTATTTAAAATATTTATATTTCAATAGAGATGCGATTTTTGTTACTTTATTGCAGAAGCGGCTCGTATATTTTCTCGCATAATCGTTATTAATTAATTTATTAAATCTTACAAATTTTAGATCTCATTCATCGCTTTTTTATTTATTAAAGATATTAACAAATAATTCATTTTTATACGTAATAAATTAATATTCACAACGCATGCGTATAAATTAAGTGCTTTTAGATTTTTATTTTTGTGAGAGAAAATTATTCCGACTAAATATCTTAATTGTTATGAATACAGATATTTGGTATGTCTGTACTTATTACTATGTACCAGTAATTGGTTTTTGTAACTGTTGGTATTAAGTAAATAAATAAATAAATAAATAAATATTTAAAATCAGTCAAATTTTATAAATTGGACCTATAATATTTATTGTATGAGCAACGAATTAGTCAAATTTCGTTATTTTGCGTAAGTAATTTTTTGTTATAAGTATAATTATTGTTTCTGACGAGTCGACACTGTAATTTTCAATAAGGCGGACATGTGAATTTTTCGACACTGAAGTTGCAAATCTAATATATTCATTACTCTTAACAAACCTCCCTTCATGACGTCATTGGAAAATAATTTATGTTCCAAAATAAAATTTACGAACATGTCCATATCATGTACCGTATGTTGTATTGCAAAACTGGACAGGTTTAAAACTACGTGAAAGCTTGAAAAGTTATAAAAATGCATATAAAACTTTTAAAGTGCTAATATATTATGTTTGCATTGTTATAAACTGACGTAAAAAGAAAGAATTTATTTCTGACACTTGATTTTTGATGATTGTTCGTAAATTGTTGACAATAACTATATAATTTTTTCTTACAAGAATAAATAAATAAAAATATACAATAAGGAGTGGCTTTAAAAATTAAATACAATGTTTGAATTTGATCTTAAAAACTATTCTAACTTCTAAGTTACCTAGTAGTTTTTCTATTGTATCAAATAATTACTACAATAATTACTACAAGCTAGAACTTTAGCTATAGGTAAAAATATATGAGCACTGTGGTTGGAATAAAAACAAAAATAAAGATAGTTACTTCTTACCTCAACAGTTGTGGTAAGAAGTAACAATCTTTATTTTTGTTTTTAGCTATAGGCTATATTATGTGCAAGGGAGTGAAGTTAAATTAATATCGATGCGAGCGCTCGTAGTGAGCACCATTGTAAACGCTGAACTTTAATTTTCCGTATAAATGTCAATGAGCATTGTTGTTTAAAAGTAAAAATAATTAAAATTTCATAAAGTTTTCCAATGACAAACAAAACGTGGGAAAAACTAAGTGATCTGGAAATACTTGTTGAGTTTCAGGCTGCTGTGTTAATGGCGATTTAAGTAAAATAAAGTTTTATAGATTCCCTGTGCGGAGTTATAACCTCAAAGAACGAGCAAAATGAATCAAAGCGTTAAAAAAAGAGTTATGGTTTGAAGTTATGCTGTCAATATAAACCATAGACATAGAGGTACCCAATACCCATGTCTTTGATATAAACGAATCAATTATTTTTCGATTATATGTCAAAATTGAAGAAAGAAAAAAAAACTTAAAATAAATAATTTTCACGTACCTTTTATGCTATAAGTTATTTATACTATGTGCACACAGCTAGATTAAATGGTATCCGCATAAAAAAATTTTGCCCGCTAGCGGCGCTAGTAGGCTTCGTGCACATAGCCTTTAGTGAATGATTTTTTTGAAGGATAAAATTTATTTAATGTGTATTATAGACGCGTCGACATCTAAGGTCATTAGCGTCTTTCAACTACACTAAATAACAACTAACTTAAAACTAAATAACATCACAAAACATCCATGAGCGCAGGTGGGATTCGAACCCACGGCAGTCCAGTCTAGAGGTTGCGGCAATAAGCATGCTAACCACTAGGCTATACTGCCCTCCTTGAAGGATTAAAAGCCGTTTAATATTATATGAATTACCGCAAAAATGTTTCTCATATTATCTCAAATATGTTTCAACAATCTTACATCTCATGGTATATTATACATACCTAAATTGCCATTTTGGTAATCACCTTATAGATCTTCCAATTTACAATATTAGAAAAGTTAGAATAGTTTCTTACCTTATAACGAAAGCGACTAATAATATTTTTTTAATAATTTCGTGTGACATCTGAATGCAATCAATGCTCAGTGTGGAACCATTAACAGAAACGGTATACACCGCCTCCTCAAATCAATTAGCACTGTCATTCCGACATTCGTTTTATAAAAAATCGTTAACTCTTAAACGATAATTGCCAAAAATAGAAATATTTATTAGTATAACAACGGTGTGTAGAAAGATATCTGTGGCAGTTTCCCAGGCCAGAGTACAATATACAGTGAGTTAAAAAACTGGATTGGCCGTCTCTTAAAGTAGAAATTTATGAAAAGACTTTTTTTAAGTTACTTAAGTATCTAGACCTAGAAAAAGATACTCCTGAAAATTTTCTATTTTTTTTTTTTTCAATAAACCTTGGAGATTAATAGAATTATTTAGTGACGTGTTTATCAATTAAGTTTTTAAATGTCATAATTATATTTTTAATAATTAAACTACCTTGGTTTCAAAAAAATTATAATTATTGTCAAAGAAAGAATATAACAAAAATTAAAAAATATATAAATAAATATCATGTAAAATTTAGAAAAAAAATAAGTCAAAAATTCTACGTTTCGAACCGAGGTTCCTATTCATACAACGCAAAAACGCTGCCTACTACGCTATCGGTGCAACTGTAGGGCGTTCTTACGTTAAATTAATAGAAAAAGAGACGTCAAAAACATTAACTTCCTTGGTTAAAGTAGTCTAAGTAACTAAGTTGGTCTAATTTCCTAACACACTGTATATTACAGAAGCGGTCCACACAAACATTACTCGAATTCAATTGATTAAAGCTTATCGAATTATTTAAAATAATAAATAAATACAAATTACACTTATATTATCGCATATATTTTTTACATATTAAGTAGTGGACAGAGAACCAATAAAACATGGTATATTATGGTTCTTCTTATTATTTTACTATAATATATTTTAGTCTACTGTATATCTTATACAGTCTACACATTATTTTCAAAAACATGAATCAAGCAAGTAACGTAACACTTCTTTTGTATTATTTTATCTTTGATCAAAATCTTTCAATTTTATAGCTATTTAAAAATTTGAAATGCAAAATAGAAAAGATATTTCTTTAAATTCTAAAAATATTTGACATTATTATAAATTCTTTCTTTAAATGTCGCGGGAATATGCACATATAAAATCACTTAATCGCCACAAAACAAGTCAAAAAAATTATTTGTCGAATTCTTTGGAGACACAGCAATCCACTTCTAAATAAATGACTACCATGTGAATTTAAAACTTAAATTTAAAGACCCAAATTAATATGCTCAGATAATTCCTTTTAAAACAAATAAATTTTAAATCTCAAAATAAACCACACTTCAGATATACGTTTATAAGTCGGTTAAAAAGAAGATATTAATTATTATAGGTAGGTACTATACTTTTTAACCGACTTCATATTTTAATAAATTGGCGCAGACCTCAAAATTTCATTATTTTCCTCTTTTTAGTGGCTTTTTGAAGGAGGTTTTTTACTGTCAAAAAGTGACATTTACCTTAAGGACCTACACGCCGTAACTCACTTTTAATAAAATCAGCCGAACTACTGAACCGATTTTGATGAAATTTCTATGGGACCAATCTGAAAGTATATCCTTTTAAATAAAAAAAGAATTTTCCACATCGGTTTATAACGATGGAGTTCTGAGGTAACAAACATTAAAAAAAAATACAACCGAATTGAGAACCACCTCCTTTTTTTGAAGTCGGTTAAAAAGTAGAAGAAACGATAAGTAGAAGTATCGAGTCGTTTATGTAACAAAGTGTTAATAATTATCAGGAGATATCTTATACTTATCTATTGATGACCTAAACCAATCCAGTTCCGTTATTGATCTCTGACTGGACTATTATAAATACTAAAGATATGTAAGCATATAACAGCTCATGTTATAGCGCAGGAGTGTTTCGGTGCGCTCCTATTACAGCCTCAACTCATCTATTACTTATCTGCTGTTAATGCAACAACACGAATACAACAATATACAGCATGTTCATTGTTCATCTATGATTAATAAAAAAACTTTTTAATGTAGCTTTTTTTTGTTAGTTTTTTATTTTTTACTTTTTAGTGGCTTTACAATACGTAATTTGCACGTTATTAACCGACTTCTGTCGTGATATTTGATTACTAAACTAAAAAAAGAAAACCACTGAACCGATTTTAGTAAAATTCATGTGGAACCACCCTGAAGAAATTCCCTATTAAATAAAATAAGAATCATCACAATCGGTTCACAAATGCAGGAAATAAGGTGACTACATACATAACATACATAAAAAAATGCATAATAACAAAAAATCAGTCGAACTAATGAACCGATTTAAGTACAATTTACATGGGAACCACCCCGAAGGTATGCCCTATTAAATAAAACAATAATCATCAAAATTGATTCACAAATTCAGGAGGAATCGGTGTACATACATAAAAAAATACGTATCAAATTGAGAACCTCCTCCTTTTTTGAAGTCGGTTAAAAAGAGACCAAATTTTGATTAAATTTTGTTTGCATTAAATAAATTATAATGACGAACATTATGAAACTGATTTTTTACCTTTCAAAATTTTTGAAAATATAAAGTTACAAAAATAAAGTAAAATAGAAATATTATCAATCGCGCAACAATTCATTTCAAACTTTATCTATAACTATTAGAAATTGCTATGGTTAGTAATTAATATTAATTTTCATAAATATTGTTATTTTTATGTATGTACTTTAAAAATCTAAATCTATAGACGAAACGTCGTACATTTAATTTAATAAATCAAATATTTTGTCCACTATCCTGCGATTTTTCTTAATTTTATCTATAACAATCGCGTTAATGTTATTTGCACCTAAATTTCACTGACTATAAAAAACGGCAATTAAAAAAATTATGTGAAATACAGCTATTTAAGACGCTTTTGATTTTTATATCAAACTTTGCTTAAAAACTCTATCTCCTTAAAGCCTTGTATGTGCTTATGCCTGCACGGTGGAAGTGAAATTTCTTGGCTACTTTGCGTACTCAATCATAGATGGCAATATCAGCCAAACGCGTTGTGTAGTTCAAAAATAGTGCGTCAGTTATTGATTGTGCTCAAGCTCTTTCTCAATCTATCTATCTCTACCATGTCAATGTTCATCCTTTAATGAACTTATTCTCACTAAGCAAGTTCCACTTCAAAAAGTAAACAGCCTGTATATTATCCATTTCGTTACTAACATCCATAAACTATCGGTTAGTAAAACAGGCAGTAGTTGAGCTGTAAAACACATCACAGCTATACACTTTACTGTAGCACATTATACACTGTACGTACTACTATTGATAAATTACCTATTATTGGTGTGTTTGAATAAAAAAATACTTAGCGTGATTCATATTTATAAATTAAAGGTGTTTTTGCAACCTTGCATCGAAAGTACAATAATTTAGATGGCTGTGTACCGTTTGAAAAGTGATTCTTTATGGAAGCTTCTACAATCTACTGCATTCGAACGGTAGTGTTAAAAGTAAATTTTAACGCACTCCGTTCTATAAAGTAATACTGTTTTGCTTTACTTTATAACAACGTGCGTAATAAAGTACTTCATAGATTACTTTGCTATAATGTCACTAATAAAATATTTATCCAAATTGTGTTTTATTTGCTTAAAATTGAACTTTTGAAGCAGTTAATCGGATTCCATTGCGAATTGGTTGATTTAAATGTGCAATAAGAGAGATAGATATATGTAAACATCTATAGGCATGCACTTCTCCCAAAAACATTTTGTACGTCAGTAATCTCATCAAGGTTGTTAAGGATATAAGATTTCAGTGCGCAAGTCAGCTATTCTACCGAACTGTAGGCACCCACTCATACATAAGGTGTCATCATATACTATGAAAGTACTAACTGGACTTTTTTTAACTGCGCTACACCGATGCAGCTTTAGGCATATACATCCTTACTAACATTTTTCAAACTGATCATTATTAAATAATAAACATTGCGAAGATGTTATTAAAATATTAAAAAAGCTTACCAAAAGAAAAACTCGAAATAACACCTCATAAGTAGATAAGTAGTACTCACCTAGAAATAAAAAACGAAGCATTAAAATACTGTAAGAAAACAATTAAAACAATAGCAATTAATTATTGTAGATTGTAGACGCGTCGAAACTTAGGTCATTAACGTCTTAAATTACATTAAATAACAACCAACTTAAAATTAAATACCATCACAAAACATAAATGAGCGCAGGTGGGATTCGAACCCACGACAGTCTATAAGTCTATAGGCTGGTACCAAGTACGCTATCCACAAGGCTACACTGCCTTTTGAAAAAATTCACAGATTTCGCAATCCTTGCAACCATCGAGGACATTGGAAATGATAACAGCATATATGAAACATAATTAACTGTTTATTATACACACAATATTTATCAATGCACTGTTTAGTGTTGTCAGGAATAACCCTATTATTCTTCTGTTATATACGCGTTCACTTTTGCTTGATTACTTAACTTTTAAATGGATTTTTCTACAGTATTTATTAACATTTGTTCAAAAATAACACCGCAGATCGTCGCAAATACCTCTCAATTAACTAGACATGATATAAAACACATTTCGAAAAAATTGCACTTGTTCAATTTTGCATGATTGCTCCTCACTTGATCGCGACACCGTTGTCTTTTGGCCTTGAACGAAAACTCGTAACTCTGCCCCCATATACGAACATAAACATTTCCAATGTTAAAACAATAGCAAAGTTATGCGTAAATTAATAATCATAATAAAAAATCTGAATCGTTATTCATTTCTCAGTTCTCCTTTATGGATGACGAAAGGATAAACTTTCACAAAACAGACCAGCCATAGAGGAAAAACGCGGTATGGATGATCAATACACGAGTTATATAATACGTGACGAGTATGAATTTATTTACAGTAGGGTCAAACAGAACCCATTGAGCCGTGACCTTCGATAGACCAAGTACGTTCTGTGTTCATATACACCATATACAGGTGTCCAAGTTGACGTTGGCTAACATGGGTAACTTTGTTATTAGTGGAGATAGAAAGTCGGTTAAATGGGCAAAGTAGTGCAGAATTATGTGCTCATTAACGTCCCGTCGAAAAAACAATTGAATTTTGACACACTATGGATTTATTTAGAAAATAGTGAAAATTGCCGTTTTTGAAAACTGGCCATAACTTTTTTATTTATGAAGATATCTGAAAATTTCTTTAACCATTTTTTGATAACTTTTTATGATCTTTTCAGTGGCGTAGGTTTAATTTTTTTATATCCACTACATAATGAGATATTGGCATGAACTTTGGTTTTTCTTATGGACGCCATTTTGGATTTTTAGATATTCGAATTCTGCTTATTTTTCTGATTAATTTGGTGTATCATATGCTACATTTAAAAAAAATGCAATTAACGTCCCATATTAGAGGCACTATAAAAACAACTGACAGTCAAATTATATTTCAGTTCTGCCAAACTACGATTTATTATTAATTTTACACTTAAAATGTTCGCACTACTTAATTATAACTTGATTGTCAGTTGTTTTTAATGTCTCTTATATGGGACGTTAATTGCATTTTTTTTAAATGTGGCATGTGATACACCAAATTAATCAGAAAAATAAGCAGAATTCGAATATCTAAAAATCCAAAATGGCGTCCATAAGAAAAACCAAAGTTCATGCCAATATCTCATTATGTAGTGGATATAAAAAAATTAAACCTACGCCACTGAAAAGATCATAAAAAGTTATCAAAAAATGGTTTAAGAAATTTTCAGATATCTTCATAAATAAAAAAGTTATGGCCAGTTTTCAAAAACGGCAATTTTCACTATTTTCTAAATAAATCCATAGTGTGTCAAAATTCAATTGTTTTTTCGACGGGACGTTAATGAGCACATAATTCTGCACTACTTTGCCCATTTAACCGACTTTCTATCTCCACTAATAACAAAGTTACCCATGTTAGCCAACGTCAACTTGGACACCCTGTATACATAATATAGGTGCAAGTACTTCAAACCATCTACAATCTACATAAACAAATGGTTTATTTATTTTATCAAAAGCATTTGTTCAACACCCGCAAGAAATATGTAATTTCGTGGCTCTACTGAGAGTGGGCGAAATAATGAATTCTCTGACTGTAGACGTAGAGAGTGGGCGAAATAGCATTTCGCTACGCTCGTGCGGCAAAATCCACACTCGAGGAATCTCCTCTTTCTCCCACTAGTCGCACAATATACTATTTTTCAGTGTAATTTCTTATGCGTGTTCTGACCTCGGGCCGTTTATAGTTTGCGTTAAATATTTAACGCTGACGGTGTAACCATGTCACTGATTTTAAATTGACATTGTGTCGTCTTGGAGTAGATGCTTAGTTTTTCGTTATTAATATTTTGCCCTCATTCGCGTGGCATCGTCCGGTTGATTGTGGTTAATATGGGGAATGATACCTCGCCACAATTCGAACTGCCCGTGAAGGAGTAGTCAGATAACTATTTTATAGTGGTCGAAATTGCAAACTATACTGAATTTTATTTTAACTTAAATAATTTTAGGAATGAAATCTGGCGTACAAGACGACACAATGACAACGGCTTGTTACATAAAATAATTATTACATTCTTAAACTATTACGAGATTATGGTCAGAGGCGGCGAATAAGGGAAATAAATTTTGAAATTTTATTATTAAAATAAACACAGTAACAACTGAGTTATTACACCTTTATAAAATAAATATAGTAGTTTCTAGATAACCTACAATTTATAATACCTGTTGCACAGCACACAAATAATGGTCTTACCTATAGGTTATCTTTTAATAGTATAAAACTCACTACTAATGGATGTTAGTATTTTTGGCAAATTTTGAATTCAAACGAAAAAAAAATGTGAATCTTGTTAGAAATTAAAATATAAAAACAAACTAACAAGTTATCAGCTTTTAAGGTATGACCGTTGAGTGAAGGAAAATCAACGGCTTGGCCGAATTTGAAAATTTTAGTAATCGAGGAACCAGTGCAACTTCCACATTATCAAACAGAATAATATATTATATCTGTTACATTTTTTTTAACAAAAATGTATTCTCTATTGAAAAAACTTTTACAAATAAGATCAACTTTCTTTTCTTTACAAGATGTCACAGAACTTCTTCTTAATTAAATTAATACACTTTCAAAACAATGTCTTTATACAGTATATCATAAATAGTTTAGTTATAAGTTATTGAAAACATGTTTATAAAACATACAGATAGGGACAAAAATACATAAGGGGCCGTTCAAGTATTACGTAATGCAGTTTGGGAGGAGGGGGTCTTGTGAAACGTTACGGTGCGTTACAATCGGGGGAAGGGGGATCAAGCAGCGCGTTACGTAACGGTATTTAAGTGTTTCCCGGTATTTTGGTAACTTGGGTGTTACGTAACGTTGGAGGGGGGAAGCAAAACTTTACGGTGGGGGGGGTCAAAAATCTTCAAAAACTGCGTTACGTAATACTTGAACGGTTCCTAAAGTGGGGTCTCCAATAATTAAAAACATTCACGAACCAATTTGTGTGACCTATTAAGGTACTATTTTTACGTTTCCATATACGAAGTCTTGTCATTGAGATTGTACAAAAATACTATTTTGAATTTTTTATGTATTTACATGTTTTTCAATTCTTCTGAACCTCAAAAAATGTCTGTCTGTGGTCGCTTCTAGAGCCAAAACCATTGAATCGATTTTGCTCAAAGGTTTCAGTATGTCCAGAATGGTTACACCTCGAGGCAAAATCGGTCCTAGCTTAATTGTAGGAGAAGTGACATCCTAAAAATCGGTAAAGACAAGTTAAAAAATTTGAAAATATTTTTCCCCGAAAACGGCTTTAACGATTTTGTATAAATTTTATACATGAATATTGGATACTTCCTTAGTATCGGTATGAGATAACATGACTAAAATTCTTTCTAGAATATGCAAGGAGGGAGGGAACCGTCAAAAAATACAATGCGTTAGATTTGTTATTAGGTATACTACAAAATTGTTTTTATGTATAGATAAATCAGTCAGTAAAAGGTTAACTATAGGGCCTATACTTTATGCTGTAATTGAAAAATCGGGATGAAAAGTATTGTGAACCAGATAATTTTTGATATATGCTTTGATTTATCATCTTTGGCTCGCACGTACCCTATCTCGGGCTGACAGTGATTAGTGACCAGTATTCAAAGACTGCTTTAACAAGGAGTCCATGATCAGTCGGATTAATAGTGACCATTCAAGAGTTTAAATGCACTTACAGACGCTAATGACCTCAGTTATCGAACGTCTATAATCTACAATCTCTTTCTTTCTCTCTGATGCTCTTCAGACCAAGTATATTTTTACGGTGCAAAATTTAAGTATGCCTTGAGATATATTTCTAACACTTCTTTTAAATAAATATTTCAAACTTCAAAACTACACATAAGTAATTAACTAATTACTAGTATCAAAATAAAAAAAAATTACCACTTTAATAAGAAATCTTATGAACGAATACTTATAATAATAACGGACATGTCAGTAGAGTCATGCCTAGCAAATTTTGTGCCTTGAATGCCTTTCTCTGCAATTTTCTTTCCAAAAAACTCTATGCTACAAATATGAACTGCATTAACCTGAACGTTTTTTTAATCAAATATACTCATATGACGCGTCAAATGAAAAAGATTATTACTCAAAGTGTTAAATGAAAGTCGCTGTCTTAGTACGGGCTTGGATATCAGAATAGCCAAACGGTCGTACTCTTAAACTTAGCAAAATATCAAAATAGACAAATATTTATCGCGTTTTAAATGTACTTACACTGTTATAAAACTGTTCGTGAAAGAGGCGTCAAGTAGAGTATATTATACAACTAAAATTCAAGTTTAACTTGGTCAAGTTTATTGCAAGCGGACGACTATTAATACGGGCCCTATATGGTGCATTAACGATAAGCGGTAAGCCAATTAAATAACGCGCTAATGATGTTTAACATTTAACACCGCAACGTGTCGCGTTCACCGATAGAACCCGACACGCTAACGAATAGACATCGGGTCAAAGGTCGCTATGTCAAAACTGATCTTAATCATTCGATCTTTGACCACAGATACAGAATCTGTTTTAGGTTATATTAAAATGAACTTATAGGTTAATTCGGTTACAATAATTTAAGGTCCTGTATAAGGTTCTACATTTCAAAATATCCTGAGGAAAATATTATCTTTGTTACCTATACAGGGTGCTGAATCGTTTAGCGGGTAATAGGGATTTAACCCGTAAAATCAAACTTTTGCGATTTCCTGCTTCCCTAATTATTTTAGGAAAAATATCTTCGAATATTTAGAACATAAAATTCTGCATCTAAATCATTAAACAAAATTAATTTTGCATGCTTTGTAACGGCAGAAATTTGATATGAAAATGTCAAAATTACCTCAAAAACAGATAGCGATAGCCATGGAACTTGAACAAAATGATGACGTTTTAGCTGTCAGAATAATTTCTAATCATTTTGTTCAAGTTCCATGGCTATCGCTATCTGTTTTTGAGGTAATTTTGACATTTTCATATCAAATTTCTGTCGTTACAAAGCATGCAAAATTAATTTTGTTTAATGATTTAGATGAAGAATTTTATGTTCTCAAACTTATTCGAAGATATTTTTTCTAAAATAATTAGGGAAGCAGGAAATCGCAAAAGTTTGATTTTATGGGTTAAATCCCTATTACCCGCAAAACGATTCAGCACCCTGTATATACAAAATATTCGTTTTATTATCTCTCACTTCGTCATCTAAATATAAGGAGTAATCGCTCTTTACAATAAAAGTTCGCTACTGTAATTGCCTTCAAACTACTGACATCTAAGCAAATAAATTACCATAGGGTAAGCTATGATACGTTGAAAGTAGTGTATTGCCGTCTAGAACTAGACTTTCTAGACTCTTGTCTTGTCTAGATTTTCAAGACAAGACAAGAGTTTTTTAATCTAGACTTAGACTTAGTGAAGTCTTGATATTTCAAGACAAGACAAGACTTTGAAAGTCTTGTCTTGTCATGTCTATACGGCACCACTAGTTGAAAGACATAAAGCAAATAAAGTTAATCAGAGACTGATCTTTTTTTCTTATAACCAACTCCAAAAGTAAATGTATTTCTTCGAACTGTAAAATGACCATCAAACTCATATAGTCCATTATAATTTCGCTGTTCTTCAGTTTTGAATAAACCGCTATTTTCATTATTAAAATACCTTATCATTCAACGACCGAATTTCTCTTTTTTTTCATTTTAATTACGAACCAATTTTAGAAGTTTTAAACACAGACGAACAATAATCTACACCATAAACACATTCTAGATAAAAAAAACATCATTGAACAGGAAATTGTGATTGTCTTTTTTTTAATCTGTGCATTAAATTAAATAACTCCGGTATGCAAGAGAGTTCTAGTTCAGAGTACTGCTCCATATAAACTTGGTGGAACTGAGACAGAGCAAGATTAATGAACGTACGGTAAGAGAGAGACAGACAAGACCGGGAGATAGATAGTAATTAATAGTATATTCCATGCGCATCCGCTATTTTATATGCGCGGTGCGGTGATCAGATGGATCGCTTCGTGAAATGATTTTGAAATATTAACGTCCGTTGCGCAACACACGTACTGCCACAATCATTCAACTTGATGTATGTTTAGCTTTAGGGATGTGAGAACTGGTGAACTGCATTTACTTATTGTAGATTATAGACGCTCGACAACTAAGGTCGTTATCGTTTACAGTACATCAAATTAAACTTAACGACATCGCAAAACATCCATGAGCGGAGGTAGGATTCGAAAACCTACGACAGTTTGATCCAAAGGAGAGGACAGTGTGGTCTAGTGGTTAGCGTCGCGGCCTCTGGATCAGACTGTCGTGGGTTCGAATCCTGCCTCCGCTCATGGATGTTTTGTGATGTCATTTAGTTTTAAGAGTTGTTATTTAATGTAATCAAGACGCTAATGACCTAAGTTGTCGACGCGTCTATAATTTACAATAAATAAATAAAAAATTGACCCAAAGGACAATTTGGACTTCAGACCCATACTATATGCAATATACATGACACGCGCCGTAACAGAATAGACTTATCCAGTGATGCTGGTACAAACAAATAGATAAACAGACAGACAGATCACAGGCAGGCAGATTAAAATTCTGGAAATATGTTTTCCCATCTACTTGTTATGTAAATTAAATATTCAAAAATCTCCAAAAAAGCCTGCAAGAAAACGAAATTTAGACGAACTAGTGAATCGCATGTTGCATGCAATATAGTGCAACAAAATGAATTAAACCGTTTAGATGATTTTATATTGTACATCTAAAGTCCATTATGCAATCTAGATATTGCCATAATTATTCAGTTTGACGTATGCTTCGCTTTATAGGGATGGAAGAACTACTAAAGTACTACATGCCACTTCAATTAAAACTTCAAAGAGCAATATTGCCATAATTATTCAGCTTGACGTATGCTTCGCTTTATAGGGATGGAAGAACTAGTAAAGTACTAGGGTAAATGCGGGAGAGATGCCGCGGTAGAAGAGACGTCGCATGGCTCTTAACTTACCTATTTACCATTAATGGATGGTGCTACAAGTACGTATGTTCGTTCATCTTATCTTGACAAGATAAGATGAACGAACATACGTACTTGTAGCACCATCCATGGTAAATAGGTAAGTTAATAGCCATGCGGCGTCTCTCCTACCGCGGCATCTCTTCCGCATTTACCCTACATGCCACTGCAATAAAAATTTCAAAGAGCAAATAAAATAATATATAGGAATGAAAATTTTTTGAAGTGCAATATATTTGCAAAATATGTTCTCTAAAGTTATTATGTAAAAAATTTCCCTAAAAATATCAAATAACATTCTAACAATCGATACAGTTTCCATCCTTGGATTTCCTTGCGTAACCTACATTATTCTTATTGCTTGGATATTAGTCAAACTCAAGAATATTATTTACAGTACACGCATGCTGTGGCTATATATATATGTTTGTATATATATATTTACATATATCTTAAGATCATTTTATTTCAATTAACTATAAACCATGGCCATTGTCAAATTCAACTCAAGTCCAAACGGCAAACTAAGCTCCCACAGTACAAAAATTTACTGGGCGGCACTACAAAAATTTTATTATTGAATTTAACAGATAACATTTCCTAGCCGGAAACTGGGAGTTTCGGGTTCAAGTCCCGACAGTGGTCATTTGATTTTTTCTTAGATATAGCTTACAAATCATGGCAGCCTTGCTGCCTGAGATATTTAGTATTTTCACCTCTAATTGTTATGTGAATACTATTGTGTGGATATAAATGGGGTTTTAAAAATCGATTGATTTTATCATATACCAATTCGATAACATTATGATAGAAAACATCAAATAGGTGACAACCTAATTGCTTTTTTTATCATTTATTTATAAAGATTGTAGAGAAATATCAATTATTTACAATTATTATTGTCTGCCATGCAATTTTTTTTGCATATATGGCAGACCTCTCCCCAAATAGAGGATAAATTTTAATTATGAGGTCTGCCAAGTATGCCAGACAGACAATAAGTGTAAATAATTGATATTTCTCTATATAGTCTCTATAAATTTCATTGAGCCGAATAAATTAGAGATAGGTACTGACAATAAAAAATGATAAAAAAATTGATCGATTAGATGTTGTCCATCATACTATTTATTAAATTCAATAATAAAATTTCAATAATGTTGTAGTAGGCTTTTGTATGGTTAGATTTTATTTATTTATTGTGGATTATAGACGCGTCGACAACTTAGGTCATTAGCGTCTTAAATACAACAAATACTTATACATATATCACTTAAGACTAAATAACATCACAAAACATCCATGAGCAGAGGTGGGACTCGAACCCACGACAGTCTGATTCAGAGGCCGCGACGCTACCAACTGAGCCATACTGTCCTCATTGTATGGTTAGAGCTTGCACTAATAAGTTCAATGCAGCTAAACGGTTATCATGCAACTTAAAAATATATTTAAATCAAAATCAAGATCAGATTAAAAAAGTACTTTACTTAAATTTTTTTATTAAGATACAGACTTGCAGATACCTACATTGTATATTTTTTACCTAAAATTGACAAAAAAATTTGCTATAAAGATATAATAAAACAATTCTTAAAAATAAACAAGGAATTGTAGAGGCATAAACTGAAATGTAATGAATAATATTTCAAAGCCTTACATTTCGTGTGATCTTTTTTCGTATCAGTGAACATTCGATGTGGCTAGACTTAACAAGTGAAAATTGAGCTTTTCAAATAACACGTTAAAATAAGACGTGATATTCTTTTTAATTGGGTTGCGCATTTTATACTGCATCCAAATGCATCTAGTTTGTGTGTTACAATTTCGTAACTGGGCGCACGTGGACCAAATTAAAATTATTTGTTGCAACAATCTAAATGGACTCACCAATATTCATTTTAAGTTTTAAGTCGCAAAAAAATGACGTGGAAATATTCATATTAATGCAAGCTGTATAATATAAGAGTGGAGACTTCAACGATGCGTAAGCAAAGAAACCTAGATTGTAGCTATATAAGAATAGACAATATTATATTATACGTGTGACGGGTTTATCATACATATTATAAACACGTTGTTTTGTTAATTCGCTGTTATTTCTATGGTAACTTCGTATGTTTTTGTGTTATTCTGCGTTAACAAAAGAGTGTTAAATGTACGATAAATCCGGCTTTAGTCTACGATTGCAGTTATGTCTGACTAAGTATTTAATTTTTTTTACATGTGAAAAGGAGTTTTTTTTATATTTTAGCTGCGAGAAACTTATTTACAGAAAAGAGAAAACGTATAGTACCCCCAATCTAACTTATACGTCTTCATAATGTGTATGGTGATTCATCCACCCTGCATCCCAGACCCAGATCGGGGACTTAGACCCAATTGATTATTATCCCTGTTCTAAATTCAAATCCAGCTTTCGGGGACGAAATTTTCGGAGCTACAAACAGGTGCAGGTGGCCTTTGTCGGAGAACAAGTATTAGAAACTATTACCTAGAAATGCCAATCAAGCATACCGGGACATGTTTTCAGATAAATATATTGAAAAGCAGAGCTTTCATTCATTCAGTCATCAGTGACCTTCGTGGTTAAATCGAAAACATTTGGACCTTAAAACGCGTACCTATATAGCAGCGCCAAACTTTTGAACTGTAAAAGAGGACAGCTT
This sequence comes from Mongoloraphidia duomilia, assembly GCA_039654895.1. NCBI lineage: Eukaryota > Metazoa > Arthropoda > Insecta > Raphidioptera > Raphidiidae > Mongoloraphidia > Mongoloraphidia duomilia. The sequence continues at coordinate 9,911,397 of CM077517.1, read as the reverse complement.
GGTGTAATTGTCAGCATCCTAGCCTTTGAATCCCACCTCGTTCATGGATGTTTTGTGATGTCACTTAGTTTTCAATGATTTGTTATTTAATGTAATTAAGACGCTCATAACCTAAGTTGTCGACGCGTCTATAATCTACAATAAAAAAATGGGTGTGTGCATATGACCACACGATAGAAGTGAAAATTTCAGATTTTCTAGTTTTCGGTGTCATCTATTATAGCGCATTTATGAACTAAAAATAATATAGCTATGTTAGCCGCGTCACATTTATTGCGAACTGTTCCCTTTTTTAACCGACTTCAAAAAAAGGAGGCGGTTCTCTATTCGGTTGTACTAAACCGATTTGGAAATATTTTTTTTTATTTCAAAGGATATACTTTCAGATTGGTCCCATAGAAATTTCATCAAAATCGGTTCAGTAGTTCGGCTGATTTTAATAAAAGTTAGTAACGGTGTGTGATTCCTTTAAGGTAAATGTCACTTTTTAACACTAAAAATTAAAAAATAAAAAACTTTTTAACAAAAAAAACCTCCTTCAAAAAGCCACTAAAAAGAGGAAAATAATGAAATTTTGAGATCTGCGCCAATTTAATAAAATATGAAGTTGGTTAAAAAGAAGATATTAATCACTATACTATACTTTTTAACCGACTTCATATTTTAATAAATTGGCGCAGACCTCAAAATTTTATTATTTTCCTCTTTTTAGTGGTTTTTTGAAGGAGGTTTTTTTTTGTTAAAAAGTTTTTTATTTAACTACCCAGGAGAAGAGTGCCTAACGCGCCTAAGGAAGTTTTCACTTCAAAAAATTGAACTGTAAAAGTCACGCAATGTTGGATAAAGTTGCGATATAATATTAAATTGTGAAATGAAAAGGAGAAATAACAAGACAAGGGTCATGATCAGTCACAGGAGAAGAGAAGACGGTTAATATATCGAATTACAAGTGCAGCTATCGATAACGTCGTATTGAGGTCGACACATTTGCACCGCAGTCTGCTCTGTCCCTTTCCCAGTCGACTTAATCGCGGATACGATATCGTCTTCGCACTTCTCTATGGTCAAGACCACAGTCGATCGCATGTCAACCGTAAAGTGAACTTGAAAAATAAAAAAATTCGACTGATGACCAGTCCTATACTTCCCACCTAGTAAATATTTGCAAAAAATAAACACTCTTTTTTTTATTCTTTGACTAGGCCCAAATAACCTTAGCTGTTGGTGGTCTTTAAAACACAATTTAATTTTTATTCTTTGAAAAAAGCATGGCCCTCTTTTTTGTTTGGTGATCTATTGATGGCTAGCTTAATATAGCAAAAATCATGGTTACCTTGATTTACGTACAATTTTTATTTTTTTTAGTAAAATATTTTTTTTCTCGAAAACTATACATTTTAGAGAAAAAAAATATTTACATTTTTTTCATATTATAACATCTAGAATTCATTTATATTTTTTTTTACCTATGTTAATACGTGACATTGAGGACGTTTTTTTGAATATCTCAGGATCCACTGAACCGATTTGACTCAAAATCTAATCAGATCTAAGTTAAAGGCTGATAAACACAATAGAACAATCGGCATGCCCGTATGTTGTTCCGTTCTTAAGATATCGAAGGCGAAAAATTGACCACATACACACACACACACATACACACATACACACATACACACACACATACAGACATCAGTCAGAAAATGATCTTAAACGATTGCTAGGGTCTCAAAACGTGAAAATCTGTTAAAATCTCGAAATATTGTTTTCGGACTGAATCCATTACTTCCCTACCATAGTAGAGGTGGGAAGTAATAACACTGGCGACAGTCGATACACCTTCTGTAATTAAAACTGCAGTTATTATATAGATTGCGTGATGCAGCAGGTACGCTATTTGCAATTGGATGTTTGGGTGACGTCAAAGCGGTTAATTATATATCGGTTTATCATATAGAATCCGATTACCCTAAGAATGATACCGCTACGTCATTGACAGAAAAAGCCTATTTATCTAGACGTCGCCTACCTGGCCCAGTGGCGTAGTGTGCAAAGGGTTACTGAAAAAAAACAATAAAATTAGCTGGTCGCCAATCAGATAGTTTGTTGCTAAGTGAGGGCGGAGCTTTGACGCCAATAAATTGATGACGTATCGGTACCATTCTAAGAGCAATTTGACTTTAGATATATCGTTTTATCACTAGCGAACATTGTCAGTATACTAGACTAGATTCTCGAATATATAAAACTAGCGGTCACGTCCGACTTCGCCCGAGTACTATGAAGTTATGATTTATTAATACATAGCGGTTACAAAATAGGTAGAATTTCATTTTGATTCGTTAATAAAACTCATCGGCGTACTTTATTATTCCTTTGCTGGTTATATACTTAACACGTTAGTGCTATGTATCTATTACATTAAGCTGATTTTCCAAAAAGGCTGAAATAGGTGTTTTATATTTCTATCCATACAAACTCACCCTTATTTCATCTCCTTAGGGGTTGAATTTTGGAAAATCCTTTCCTAGTTGTTGCTTAAGTTACAAAAGGAAGTCTATAAATAAAATAACTATCTATATCTATAGCTTCAGCGGTTTGGCTTGGGCGTCGATTAGTCAAAAAATCTTACACCCCCGTTCTAGGGGTTGAATTAAAAAAATGTTCAAATATATGGGTTTGATTATTTTTAAAAAAGAGTTGGTATGTTGAGTTCAATAACTCTCACTTGAACGATTTGTGAGATATGATCATTTTGTCAAAAAACTCTACACCGGCTTTTGACCCCATTAGGAATAGAATTTCGAAAAATCCTTTCTTAGCGGATGCCTACGTCCTATAAGGAACCTACCTGCCAAATTTCATGTTTGTAGGCTCTATAGTTCCTGATATTTCATAATAATGAGTGAGTGGTATTTCGCATTTATATGTTAAGATTATTTTTTGTAGCCGAATTTCGATTTTTTCTCATATTAAGTTGAATTAATTAAATAAATAAATGGATAGGATTTCTCATTTCAAGGACTGAGTTGGATCATTTACTTGTCTGAAGGAAATTTATCATCACATAACTAAAGAAGTAATAAAATGTTTTAACTAGTTTTCCATCAATCATACAATCAATCATCATACTAATTAATTAAGCATCGGAATATTACAAATGATTTGTTTTCATTTATGACAGCAAATATAAACATAAAGTAAATAAATCTTGTGATTTATCTACCGAAAGGAAGAAGAGACTGAACAAATTTATTGAGATGAAAAATCAACACTTTACAAACCTGTTGCATACTGACTATATCTACACAAAATGTAATGAAACTGATGAAAAAATGATGAAAAAGATGATATTTAGAAGCAAATAATTAACAGCAAATGTCTTGAGACAAAATGGCTTTGAAATTTTGAACCGATTGTCATTCGTTTAGATAGTTGATTAATGTCGGCCTTATGATAAGAGGGTGGAATATACTGCAACAGCTTTTCAATTTGCATAAACACAGATTCAACTTATTTATATTTACACACAAAACAATGTTCCTCAGCGCATATACTAATTAAATATCAGTTGTAATAAAATAACGTTTTAAGTACCTATAGGTACTTTAGTAACCGTAGGTCATAGGACAAAACAGCTTATGTCAGATTTTTGATAAAACAGGATTATTTAGTTCTTTATTCAGAAAAGAAAAAATAATTATCTATTGTATTGCTTAAAAGTCGTTTTTCGCCATACCCACTATAAAATGGCTGCTTTACATTGCATGCATGTAATGTGACTTAACAGGCAGGTGTACGGGAATGTATCTTCCCCACACTAGTATAGGAAAGTAAACCATTCCCATAGTGATTTATGTTTATTCGCCCTGATCCGCCCTCTATTACCTCCTGACAGCTACTCTCGGCCTACTATAGAAGTTAAGTTGGGGACACAAAATGAACTGTCAAAAAAATTTTAAAATAGATACTGAAAATGAAGTGAAAAGCAACTACATACTTTATAATGAGAATGGCAAAAAATATCATATCTACCGCGTGCGTAATGATAGATATTATGACTCGTGTGACTGTTAAAACTCGCTATCGCTCGTTTTAACATACTATCACTTCTCGTCAGTAATATACCTCATTACGCCACTAGATATACAATCTACAGGACTATGGGGATTGAGACTTTAGTATTTGATATTAATTTCTTGATACCTCTAACCGTTCCTGAGAAAAAGGGTCTTGACGGACAGACAGACAACAAAGTGATGACCCTATAAAGGTTTCGTTATTTTCTATCTGAGGTACGAAACCCTGAAAATAAATAAATCTAATTAAAAAAGTATGGGTATATAAAAGAGGTCGGCAACCTGTGGCTCGCGAGCCGCATGCGGCTCTTATGATGTCAAGATGCGGCTCTCCAGTTCCATGCGCAAATATTAATAATAATATTATTTTATTTTCAAAACTCATAAAAAATATTATACTGCAAAAAAAACAGGATAAAAACACTCAACAGAAAACAGTGAGAATAGGTGGAATAGAGAGTATACGGACAGCTGACATTTTTTAAATGTGGCAACACTGTTCTGTTTGTTTAGTTATTGGTGCACTGTCGTCAACGGTCGCAGTCAGAACTTTTTTTTATATACCTAATCCTAATCAAATATCATAATATTGAAATAAAAATGTTAGTGGCTCTTTAAAAACCGGGAAATTTTGTAAATTGTAACTTTTGGCTCTTCCGTCTCAAAAGGTTGCCGACCCCTGATATATAATCATAGGATTAAAAAACTGTTAAAATTTAACATTTAATCAGGAATTGATGCATCTTTTATTAACATATTATGAAACCGTAAACTACCATCCAGAAAGCCCCTTAAATTAATAGTATGCATTTTTAAAAATAAGTACACATCTAATTTACGATTACGCTGTAGGTAGTTATTTGCATATTATAATAAAATATTATTATGAGAATTTGTAGTGCTTTATGGAATACTAGCCGTTACCCGTGGCTTCGCCCACGTATTTTACGATTTAGAGTTTATTATCCCCCGCGCGAGAAATTCTTTTCCTGCGAAGCGAAGCGAGGCTGGTAGTGTTTATTCGCTCGAATTTTATAATACATAACTCACTCGCTTCGCTCGTTCGCTCGGATTTTATAAATACATTACTCTGCACTCGCTTCGCTCGCTTGCTTGAATATTATTACTCACTCGCCTCGCTGGTTCACTTGAATATTATTAATACATTACTCACTCGCTTTGCTCGTACGCTCGAATTTTATAAATACATTACTCACTCACTTCTCTCGTTCACTCGAATATTAATAATACACTACTCACTCGCTTCGCTCGTTCGCTTGAATATTACTAATATATTACTCACTCGCTCCGCTCGTTCGCTTGAATGTTATTAATACATTACTCACTCGCTTCGCTCGTTCGCTCGAATTTTATTAATACATTACTCACTCGCTTCGCTCGTTCGCTCGAAAATTAATAATACATTACTCACTCGCTTCGCTCGTTCGCTCGAATTTTATTAATACATTATTGCTCATCTACGATACCTATATAAGGAACTCTGTGCAAAATTTGTTATCCCCCCGCGAGAACCTTCCCCCTAATTTGTTATCCCCCCGCGAGAAAATTACCCCCTAATTTGTTACCCGCCCCCGCTAGAATTTCCCCCCCTAATTTGTTATCCCCCCGCGAGAACCTTCCCCGCTAATTTTTTACCCCACCGCGAGAATCTCCCCCCTAATTTGTTATCCCCCCCGAGAGAATCTCCCCACCCCTAATTTGTTATCACCCTGCGAAAATCTCCCCCCTAATTTGTTATCCCCCGCAAGAATCTCCACCCCTAATTTGTTATCCCCCGCAAAAATCTTCCCCCCTAATTTATTATTCCCCCGCGAGAATCTTCCCCCCTAATTTGTTATCCCCCCTCGAGATTCTCCCCCCCCCGCGTAGCTTTCTATTAGTGAAAGAATTTTTAGAATCGGTTCAGTAGTTCCAGAGATAAAACAAAAACAAATCTATCCCACGGGAACCGTACATTTTTCCGGGATAAAAAGTAGCCTATGTGCTATTCCAGACTATAATCTATCTCTGTGCCAAATTTCATCCAGATCCGTTCAGCCGTTCTGGCGTGATTGAGTAACAAACATCCATACATCCATACATCTTTACATCCAAACTTTCACATTTATAATATTAGTTAGATGCACAGCAGATACTATATGTATACGTAGATATAGTACCTATTGTATCTATGTGTGTTCACTTTACCAACAGCTTTATTTGTAATTACCCGATGTGATGATGTCTGAAGCCGCAAACCGTCGTGCGCTTCTCATTCTACCACTGGTACAAGTATTAATTATATGCTTACACCAAACGCTTTGTACTGACATAGAATATACAGCGTGCACAGAAATATTGATTCATCTAGTGTCATAGATAGAGGGTCATCGGTGCCTAGGGCAAGATTTTAATTTTGCACCCTCAACAATTCTAATAATATATTGTGTAGCTAGTGCGCTAAATACATCTTTATGCGTCAGGCGCTATGTTTTCAGCACGAGTAGTACGCGAACGCACACGAGTCTTGGCGAGTGTGCATCTCGAGTCATATACGACTGCTGAAAACATCGTGCCTGACGCATAAAGATTTAGTACACGAGTTGCACACTGTACTTTATTCAACACATGCATGGTTTTAGACTTTAATTGAATTAATATCAAACACCTAGATTCACTGACAGCAGTACATCGCATACTCATAATAAAAACAGTGGTCTTGATACAATATTTAATTACTTCATTGCCGTAAGTAGTAAGTAGTAACCATATTTCATTATAGCATCGAAAAGAGGTACCTACATAATGGTTCATTATGTAACGGGTTTTTCAAATGTTTTTTATTATAGCATCGAAAATTGTTTCATAATGGATCATGACATCACCAGTCGATAAACGGCGATTTAAGATCCACCTTACAGACACGAAAAACCGTGCATGAGATCCGTTATATGGTCATCCCATTTTTTTTTGAAGTGTCTACATGTAGCCCTAAAAATTTTACGTCTTCTATTAACAAAGATCGGTCTGTATTTAACTTTATCTTTTATTTTGAACATTATATAATTTGTTTTCTCTATATTTACGATTAGCTGATTTTCCAAACACAAATTCGCAAATTTGTTTTGTGTTTTGCTTGATAATAGGAAGATGCTGCAATTAACACTGTATAATATCATCAGCATACATTATGATTTTATCAGCAGTTATATGATCATTGGTCAAGAAGATCGAGGAACACTTAAAATAAAAGTAAAAATTAATAAACAAACACTTGAAAAATTCTACACATTTATTTATCTCGACGATCGTTTCGGGTTCCTAACCCATCTTCAGGAGTTTTAGTTTAAACTCCTGAAGATGGGTTAGGAACCCGAAACGATCGTCGAGATAAATAAATGTGTAGAATTTTTCAAGTGTTTATTTATTAATTTTTATTCAATCATGTTCTACCAAGTGCCTAGTGATAATTCTATAGAATTTATAAAATAAAAGCGCTAATTTTAAATCGAAGTCACGGTATATAAACAGTTTTATATAGTTTGTTAAGGGCATTCTGTCAGCATCCGCGTGTCAGTTGATATTATGTAAGCCTTTGTACACTTACACAAACGTGATTATAATTGATTTCCTAGAAAATACGAATAATATATTCTAGTCCGCACATATCAGCCTATTGAATTTGATTAACATTGTAATTTTTGTTTTTCCATAATATTTATTACCATCACGCATATGTAATCTCTAATTACTCTAATTATTCAAATATTCACTATACCTATTTCAAAATATTTTATTGCATTTTTCCATTCCAACTTCACAAAAGGAACGAATAGGGTCAAAACTCACTTTTTTCAATTTCATATTTTCATTTCATATTTTTTCAAAAAGTCTTTGAGATTCATAGCCCTCTTTTTGGTTTTACCGTAGTCATGAGGTAAAAAATGAGGATTCAATAAACATTTTCTTTATCCATCGAATGTCTGACAATGTCTATCTAGTTATAGAAACGTTAAGTTGGCATCTCATTTCCTTGTCCATCATCACGGATTTTGACTTCCCGACTAGGCTAAAGTATGATCTGTTCATCACGTTTAATTTGGTCACGTTTAAACTGTTCTCTTCTTTAAGTAATTTGCAGCTCTTCTGAATAATATTAGTAAATTATAGGTGATAAAGGCAACTTTGAAAGGTGTAAAATAGTAAACGTGCAAATTGCAACGTTTGAACTATGGAAGTCATTAAAATAAAGTGGATCAATAGTCAATTTTTTTCATCCTATATAATTTAAGTAAAACCACAAACAGTTAACCGATCGCAAATATTTGGGTTTGTTTTCTATTATAAAAATAATGTCTACATTTTGTTGTCTCGAAAATGATCTTAACTGTATAGATGAAATACTATCTAGACATGAGATATACATCGAATCTATTCAGTTTTGTCCAGCACGGCACGGAACAATCGAAAATTTTATACAAATACAACAGCTATAAATGAAGACCCGTACGCTATATACGCGGGTTTTATTTGTTTATTAAACTTTCAGAGTGTTTCCATGCCGTACCGGGCCGAATGAATGAATTAATTGTAGATTATAGACGCTCGACTCGTACTGGGCCGAACGCGGAATAAATTCAATACACTTTCCTATATGTTAAACGGAACTATAGTCGGGCCGCTGAATAGATGGAGGTGATCACGTGAAAAGCACATGAATAACTTGCACCGCAGGCGTGGCCTTCGCATATAGTTTCGTTCCCGAACGTTCAAGCAACCAATCAGGTACTTTGCACCCGGTGATCACGCAGTGATCTTGCTCCAGCTGTTCAGCGGCCCGTCTATATATATAAATAGTTAAAATTTATTTTACATAACTCAATTATAAAAAAAAATCCAAAATAATGACACCATTTTATTTAAAAAACAAAAATTCCTAGTTTCCCTAGTATAGTCCAACATAACCTTTTAATTAATGTTACACTTATTTAACGCCTTAAAAATTCCGTTAAAAAAACCTCGAACAAATTGGGTTACTTTTTAAAATTCTGTGTTTACAGATTAGAAAAAATTTTCAGTTGCAACCTAACCTATTGGGACTATACCTACCTACACAATTTATTTCTTATTAATTCTATAATTATATTGTATAAAAGATTTTTCTTGTTAATTAAAAAAGAACACATCATAGATAAAATTTTTGCAATACATGTTGATATTCTCTTAACAAGATTGAAATTTACGACGTCTAGAATTTCAAGCAACTAAAACTATTATAATATTAATTTTAAATTCCGTTTTTTTTTTATTTAAGAGATCAATTCGTGAAAATATTTGGTCCGTTCCGAACACGTAATTAATACAAGCGGTACTTCTTAAGTCATTAATATTATTCATTTGCTTATCAGTTTTAAAGATAATAGACCACTGACTAATTACCAGAAATGATTAACGGTTTAGGTGTGGCTGATTTTTTATTGATTGGCTATTGTAAGAAGTAAGAACAACGTGAGTATAATATAGATTCTATACTTTAATGATTTTGTTCATCAAATGTTATTGACTATTTAAATTTTAACCGGGATATACAGTTACACACATAGGTTTTAATATGATTTTAATTAACGCAATTATATTTATGTTAAGTTTCCAAATGGTTTCTTTTTTCATTAACATTTTTTTTTTTGTTGCAAGAATGATATTTTAATTTACAGTCATGTAGTGATGGACAAAATAGTTCTTTTTACTGTTTATCATCAGCTGTACCAAAAACTACAAAATAATTAGGACACAAACCAAGGGGCACTTTGTGTCGCTGCGTCAGCGGAATAAGTAATAAAAATGTGAAGCGCATTTGAAATATTTCTGTTGGTGGGCTTGGAAACATATTTTTCTAGACAAGTTGTTCTTATTTAATAATTATACAGTCGTTATACAGATTTTTATGCGTCTCACGTTTTTTAAACTTATTCCGCTGACGCAGCGACACAAAGTGCCCCTTGGTTTGTGTCCTAATTATTTTCTAGTTTTTGGTACAGCTGATGATTTAAAATAAAACCGTTTAACTTAAACGTTTTTTTACCTATTTTTATTTTCTAGTTTTTAATTTGATTTCTGGCCCGTACCATTATGCAAACTTCTCATCCTTTCAACTGCCCACCTCTTGATTCCATCATCAGACCCTCGTTACCAAGTTGAAGTTATCATAATATTGTATCATCACGGGAACCCAATGTGTGTGCAAAGTTTCATAAGAATCGGTTAAGCAGATTTGAAACAAAGAAAGTAACAAACAAATATACGGGGTCAAACTAAATAAAACCGTTTAAAAAGAACCCGTTCTAAATAATCGTTATGAAATGACAATAGTTTGTTGTGTAAAATATATATTTCTTTAACCTTGAAGAGGAGCACAAAAAAGATATACTCTCCTTTTTTCTGTAATAAAAATATTTATATCAATTACTTTCTCAGAATAAATTTTAATGATGGAATATTTTTTGCCAATTTACAATTCATTTCCTGTGTTTATAGCAAAAAAATTTTAATCTTTTAATTAGTAAATAGGTACTTACATTTCGAAAAAATACCATCGTAGTAATTTTGCTTGAAACAAATTTCAGTTTTTCTGACACATTTGAAAACTAAAAAGACACAAAAAACTATTTAAAAATTGCAGATCCTAAATTCGATTCGGAATAAATTTTAGTTCCTATATCTTGAACTGTTGATTTAAACTTAAATAATACATAATTCGTATAGTACTAGTCATTTATTGAGTACTTTTTCTTCCACAATTCATCAAGATCATTTTATTGATCGTACTGTACATTGTAAGTATATTCAGCTCAGATCAAAGTGTTACGTTTATTATTATATCATCTTCATGTAATGAAGATATTCGTAGAAGGTAAAAAAATATAAATAAACAATCAAATGTATTATTATGCATGATGATGAAAGTGAATCGTCAATAAGAAGAAACTGGAAATCACAAAAGACAGGTTTTAGAAGACACTTCGGCATTAAATAGCTGCTTGACTTCCCAGTACTGTATTTTATTCACCAGAAAATAATTACCAAAAATAGATTTTTATTATACCACTCTTAGTTATCAGACGAAAATTAAACTCAAAGAGCTCTATTAAATGGAATTAATCAGTAATTATACCAATATTCCAGATAACACGAGCGTTTATTTCTATATATCTCACTGATTTCTCTCGAGCCACGAATAGGATTTCGTTCCATAAAATACAGTACCGTCAGGCCCTTAAAACTTTGATCGTTAGCGGCCTTGACAAAAAAACAAGAGTGTTGAAGTTCAATTAAATAATGCCCGTTTTATATGGTATATACTCTTGGTATATACTATAGACTGTGTGCAGGGGAGCGGATTTATAATAATATCGACGCGAGCGCTCGTTGTGAGATTCATTGTAAACTCGGAACTCTAATTTTCCGTAATTGTCAGTGAACATTGTTTTTAAAAAAGTCAAGTAAGTAAAACCATGATTTTACTTCTAACTTATTTGGAAATTATTACTATAAATGTGATAAATTTGACACTTTTAAACCCGGCTCGCAAGATTACAGGCGCCATGGTTTTAGGTTATGCTGTCGTCTGTCAATATAAACCACAGACATAGATGTAGGTACACCTCCAAGCCTTATATAAATTAATTAGCTATTTTTTATTATGCGTCAAAATTGAAGAAGAAAAAAACTTAAAATAAATATTTTCATGTAGGTATCTTTTATGCTATGCTATTTATATTATATGCACGCAGTGAAATTAAATGGCATTCGTTTATTAAAAAATTTTGCGGTCTAAAACAACAATAAAAATGAGTTCAATCGTGCACTATTGCCCGCTAGCGGCGCTAGTAGGCTTCGTACACAGAACCTATAGTCGTATATGAATGGTAACTATGGTAACAGCACTGGTATCATCGCGAAGTTATGTTCCTGTCCTTTCAGAAGATGAGATATAAGTATGCTTTACAGGAATGTAAGAAATTATTTTTTATACTATTTTGTTACAATTCGTTTCTCTATAGATGTTTCCGCAAAAATACTCAATCAATTAAAACATATTATGGTGAATGTAACCTGTGAATAAATGCAGACGATGAATGAACCAAGGTATTTCTATTTATAGTCTCGAAAAAATATTTAAAAAACACATAATAATAGGTGTTTTTCCTTCTTTTACATATTTTTCTCAAATATTCTACACCCAATTATCGTTCTGCCGGTAATAAAATATTTATTACCAATCAAAAGAGAATTTTGACATATATTTGCTCTACTTCGATTTTGATCTCCATAGGACCTATAAAACACACAAAATTTATATTCTACTTTCTGTGATATACTTCATAGCTTTAATTAAAATTTTAACTGTCAGCAGAATAAACATTTTCTGCTTCTTTTAATCCACATTTTTACTGTGCATGTTTATTTATTGCTAATTTATTTGAGGATAATGTTCACAATTCATATGCACCTAACCTATAAAATTCTTAAATTTATGTTACGAATAAACATAAAACAGTACAAGTTCGAGACTTCTATCTTGTTGTTTGAAAAAATTAATGTCAGATTTCAGTTATATAGTCATTGTTTATAATACAGTAATCGCTAGTTTTAATTTATTTAAACGGACAACACACATTTAATCTGGAACCTATTGCACTGTATTCTGTAACTAACCAATGTAATATTTGCAAATTATAGAACCTGAAGTAATAATATTTCTAATAATAATTACAGTTTTAATATCAAACAGAAAATGTTTATATTTTTTTGTATACATATTAATAGTATTTATTTCAAGAAAATTAATTATTACGAGATTAAAAATTGAACATGTAAAACCGATTAATATTTAAAAAATAATAATGACTCGCCTCCAGAGTCGATTCTTAAGTTGGTGGGACCACACCGGACGCCGTCTTAGAATGTGTATAAAAATCAACAAAAATAAGAATAGAATTTGGCATAGCATGAGAAATTTTACTAGATCTCGCACCACCTTGAATTCCCAAGTATCGACGTTCTTAGTCTCTACTATCGACTGGTTTTATTAAGACAAGTCAAAGAAAATATATTGTTACGGATCACCCTGTATATGAACGGCGGACAACAGTTCTGAGAAACGGGGGTCTGCTTACCGAACAACTCGTACCTTCACGAAAGTTCTAGAGAATACGAGCACACACTGGGCTTAGGCAGCGCAGGTATATAAACAGCGAGTGTGTTGTGTTGAGTCAGTCAGCGAATGGTGAGTCGTGCCATCAAGTGGATCAGTGATATAAATATTGATCAGTCAACGGGAATCAGTCAGTGTAGATTATACTGTGATAGCGTTGAACAGCGAAATAAATCTGATATAAATACAGTGATATAAATCGTGCAGAAATATAAATAGTTCCGTGATATAAATTGATAAAATAAATAACTAGAAATAAATAGTCCTGGTATATAGTCAATTGTATATAGTTAAGTGTTAATTACTGTTTAATTATTGTTTACTTGTGTTGATTGTTAGAACTGACTTTTTGTTGTTGCATTTATTGTTATTGTATTTATAAATATTGTAAATAAATATTTATTCCGCCAACTCAGAAAACAGTTTTGTAACAATATCTCTAGAGGTCACAAAAATGTATCAAGAACTGGTAATTAAAAAAAATAACGTGATGGGCATTATTACACGTATTTTTAAGCAAAATATTCATTCTAATGTAAAATAATAATAATAAACAAAAGAAACGAACGTTAAATTATTGTTAGATGACACAATGAAAAGATATCAACGCTTGTATAGAACACGAACCCAAGAGACAGATTTTAATATGAAAAGATCACAAACAGCTCAAATGGAATCAACCAAGAAATTATAACAGATTATTTTATAATATATTCATGTGGAGTTATCATACAGTTTGGAACTTAATACATAACGTTGAACCTTAGTGTCCTTGTCTGTACAATTTTCTATAAAACTGTTTCATTTGGTATTTTCAAGACTCTTATCATAATCTAATAATTTAATAGGCCTGTTTATGTTCATCGATCGATTTAAATTGGAGACATACTGTATTATAATCAGAGGCGTGGGATTTAAACTCCAAAGCGGTCCACGAATATATCTAAAGTCCGTATTAGAATGCAATAATTTTAATATCAAAATTTTCAACAAATTTGTAACCGGTATTTTATAGTCTAACAAACAAATATTGTTAGACTTTAATTTTAGTTTGAATTCTACTGACGATGGGCTAGAAACCCGAAACGATCGTTGAGATTAATATATGTGTAGAATTTTTCATGTTTGTGTATTTATTTTATTGAGGCCCGTAGGTATTCACCAAACACTGTTAAAGATAGAAGTTACTAATCTTAGAATAAATTTATTCCTTGGAATAAAATTAACTTTCAATTCACCAAGCAATTCATTCGATAGAATAGTAACTTCAGGTACAAATTTACTTTATACCATACACCTTGGACATTTTGTCAAATATTTTGATTCTAAAGCACGTTTACCAAATATCCGACCGATGGCGCATCGATCGAAAATGTAAATTTATTTTATTTTACTACAAAAGCCTTTACCTGAAAGATATGGAATTACTTAATATTTACCTGAAAAGGTCGCCAGGTCATAGAGTAATTTGTGCATTTCGTACTCATACTATTTTACTAGGCGAATAAATATTTATACCCTTGAAATTGGACAGAATAGTTATTTTCACGATTTATACCTGCAGTAAACTTAACTACGTTTGGTGAATTGAATTATCGCTATTTATTCCGAGTAATAGTTAAATCAACGGAATAAATAACAAACTAGGCTCGGTGGATACGGGCCTCAATCATGTTCTACTAAGTGCCTAGCGATAATTCTATTGAAATCAAATTTATCAAGCGTCTAAAATTGGCTTAACATACATGCATAATAATGTACACGGAGTCAACGCGTACATTTAAAATTCAAATCGATATCTAATGACGCTGACACATAATAAACCTTTCAACCTGAAACATTTTCAACTGCGTATAAATACAGGTTAACAGGATTACAGGTATTTTAATAGCCGTGCTTAAATAATTCCATTAGACATGACTAGAAATTTTTCTTCGGATTAAAATTGAAACAATCTGTCATTTATAAATATTTTTCACGAGATATAAACATTTCCAGATATTTCGTTAACTGTTTTATTATATCTATACTCATAAAGTATTGCAGATTATAACATATTAGGGAATGAATTTTTTAATAACTTAATTGATTTTTTGTACGATTACTTAATATGTAGGTAATTTCTTTTTTTTTTTTGTTTGACAGCTTTATACAAATGATTGTAGATAATTTTTTTATTACAGTTGAGATTCGTAAGTGTGCTTTAAAATTAAATTTCGTTGAAAAATTATAATCGTATATATTGATTAATTATTTAAAATGTTAAGCCTAATCTTAAAAAAATATTAATTTTTTGCTATTTCAAAGTGAAATAAGTATTAAATATTTCATTAAATGAATGCATCATAATAACTGCAAACAGTATATGAAGACACCTGTTGTAAGAACAATGACGTAACACAATGCTGTAATCAGGAAAAATTCATTAATTCAAACCTGTCACCGTAAGGATTTTAATGATTTTTTCCTGATTACAGCATTGTGTTACGTCATTGTTCTTACAACAGGTGTCTTCATATACTGTTTGCAGTCATTATGCATTCATTTAATTATGTATTTGGTCACGACTTACGTGTTAAATTTGTATTTATTAAATATTTCAATTTAAATAAATTTACTTTAAAAAAAATAATTACCACAAAATAGTGTATATTGCATTACAAGGTAAGAGACTTGGCGTTTGCAACCAGTGTGAAGTTTGCTGCCCGAGGTACGAGGGCATGCAACCACACGTATTGCAAAAGCCAAGTTTCATACCGAGTAATTGCATATTATTTTTCACAACAACTGTATTAACAATTCGATTTGAGGTAGGTACCTACAATAATTTGGGCGTGCAAAAAAGTCGCAAAAATATTAGATCTGTCAAATTTATGTGGGACAGTGGGGTTATGTTTGTCATTTTGACGTTTATGAATATTATATGCGGATTCAATATCGCTCTATCTCCTTCTTAATTTGACGTTTTCGAAAATTATATGCAGATCTAATCGCTCTGTCTCTCTCTTAACAACGTTAAAAATAGAGTGAACCGACCTGAAAATTTTCATCCCTAGGGATGAAACCGCTCAGTTTCAACCCGCTAAACAGGCACCGAAAATCGAATTTTCAATAGTGGCGTTGTGAAAAATACTATATTTCCTAGTTTCAGAGAAACACAAAAAAATTACTACCCAGCTGATATTATCTTAGAACGCCACTGCTCTAAAATAGTAGTGTAAGTAGTTCGTGTAGTTATCGTAGGCTATCGATAAATGTCCATTTGAGTAGCCATTTAGATTCTAGTTTATAAGTTCAAAATGATTTTTATACGAGACAAACCTTATGTTGTTAAAAACACATAAAATATTACAAGATGTGTGGAATATGCGTGTCCCAACCCTGAGTTTTGTGAAACGTCTGTAAATTGGTATAGATTGATCCAAAATAACAATTTGTTTTCTTAAAACCACCAACTGCCAAAATTATCTGGGCCTGGTGCAAATTCACATTTTAAATTTATTATTATTTTTAACAGACTTCAAAAAAGAGATAACCAATTCGACATTTTTTATGTCTAGAGGGGTTAACCGATTTGAATGATTTCTATTCCGTTGTGTTCAGGAAGATATCGAAGTGGTACCATTTAAGTTTTATTTAAATCGGTTCAGTAGTTTTTTCTAGTTTTATACCTAACCAAACATCTAGAAAGAAGTGGGTTAATAACGTGCTAACTACGTTTTACAACATGAGATATATAAGCAACCAAAAGTGATAAACAAAACTTATTATAAAAAAAATTAAACCACCTTCAAAAAAAGTCACTAAAAAGTAAAAATAAAACTTTTAAAAAATGAACCGCCATCAGAAAAGTCCAAACATAATTTAATTTTGAATTTTTATATAGGTAGATACTGTTATTAAATTGGCGCCGCCCTCAAAATTTAATTATTTTTCTCTTTTTAGTGGTTTTGTTGAAGATTTACATTTTTTTTTTATAAAAAGTTTTTTATTTTCGCATATAATTGGCTGCATTTTTGCAAGTTTGTTCTAAAATTTTATTTTGAATTTATCTGGGTTGTACGACTACTCGAAAAATTAAGTAACGCTCACATACTAAAAGTATTCGATTATCGAATCGAATACTAAATTAATAAAAGAACGTTTACATTGTCTGCTATATCAGTAAAATGAGTCGAACCTCAAATCGAAATGACTGGCACTATTTCCAGCTTTACATGATGAGCTCTCGCTAGTACGAAGATTCACTTCTACAACCTACCTATATTGAATTAACACTCGCATGTAGTGAAAATCTATTGATTCCGAAGCATATAAGGAGAATGTTAGATTAGTAATCATGTCACGGTTGAGTAATGTAAGCTCATTCCGCCGCGAAAGTGGAAAGGTTCAGGTTTTGAATCCTGACTGTGACTATGGTTGGTAAAATAATTTTTTCATGTATGTTTAGAATCAATTATATAATTGGCTGCTTTCCAACAAAAATGTTCAATTGCATATCAGCCGTATAAATCTATTAATTTATGTTAAAATATTTTTGGGCCTGGCGTTTTGAAACAGCCTGTATTTGATGTTAATGGGTGCGAATGCGCGTGTGCATTACACTGTTGGCAAGTAGTTTAATAGCAAATTAATTGTTGCACGACATAATATAAACTACAGTGTTCATGACTTTAACAAAAAAACACTCAGCACATATTTTGTATAGGTATTGGGTTTAGGTGAGTTGTACACTCAGAACAAGGATAGCTATAGAAGTAGCATATCACAGCTTTTAAGGTACGTGCAGTACATAGCTGGGATTCTAGATGGTAGTATGTATGGTAGATGGTGGCTGAAATTATAAGCGCTTATAGGTTTGCACAACGAAGCTTTGATACAAGCTTAAATCGCGTTTGAAATGTCAGATAGCGAAGACGAATATTTGTGTTCTTCTGCTACAAAGTAGTATATTTTAAATACAAATTTGGGTAGGAGCTATCATGCCCTCCCTATTAATAGAAAACGATCTAAACATGGCGAATTTCATCATTTATACCAAGAATTAAAATTTTACCCAAGCCGGTTTTTTGAATATTTACATATGGAACCTAACACTTTTAAATATGGCTTAGAAAAAAATCAAAACAAATTAAATAAAAACTGGCAAAATTTCACATATTAAACTAGTCTGCGAAACTTGTAACGGCCATTTGATAGTTGTCATACGTTGATTGTAGTAGTCAGCGCGCTGAAAGAATGGTGAGATACATTCTTGAATCTACCAGCTCTTGTAACAGCGCTTATACATGCTACACTCACTGCTTCGTTGTGTACGCTCGCATATATAACAATGCATTAATTTAAGTAAGCCCTGCTATGATCTACGCTACCATCTAGAATCCCAGCTTCATACTGCACGTACCTTTAGGTATGTACAACTGAAGCAAGTCGAGACGTGCGGAGAACAATTGAAACAATTCAAAATATAATAAAATATTTTTACTTACTGATGATAAGATACACTTTGATTTTTCATAAGCGCTTTGGAACCTTTATTGTAACATCTAGGCACACAACACGACATAAAGAATAATTAACACTAACGGACTACAAGCAACGAATGTATCTGACAGGTCGTACTTTAGTGTCTAGTTGTGGTTCACAAGCGACGTGATATGTTGTTTTTCTATAGCTATCTCTATTCTGAGGTTTCACACATGCTTACACGTGTGTTGTTCCATGCCGACAGGTTAATAAAGCCCAATACTTATATACAATGTATACGATAGCCCGATCGGACAAATGGTCGTTATTATTTTTTCAAACATATTTATGCAAGGATGAACTAACGATTTTTCCCTAAAACATTTAAAAAAATCAAAATTCGACAGCATCATCAGGCGATTTGATTTTAATGATGATAATGTTACTGAAACACTATTGTTTATTTTTATTCGTCCGTATCGATTCAAAAATGTTCGTGAGTTCAAAGGATTAAATTTGCCAACGCAGTGTTATTGGTAAAACAAAATATAATTTTGAAATGAAATATTAAAAATTAAAAATGCACTCAAATTTTCCTCAAATGCTGTAACCACTTCTCGTCTTTCCGATGCTATTTTTAATTTACTATGCGCTGAAACATATAATATAGTAAAAAATATCATCCCTATGGCGAAAGATTACCTGATTTTTTAATGGTTAACATTGAAATTAAGTATTAAACTCTTTTTCAAAAATATTTCTCGAGGAAACTTGGTACTTATTTATGAGAGACCGATTATTTGAATATTTTGAGATTGTGAAGTCAAAGGCATAATAATAAAAATAAACATGCACTTTTTTAACTGAATATGCAAATATTTACTTATTTTTACAAGCTTTTATTTAACTTGCAATGTATGTTAATTTGTTTGTGTGTTTGTTTAGGTAAAATCTTGCAAGTCAATTTTGAACGACTTCCACATATCCGATCGATTTGAAATTTTGTACACATATGTATTCCCGATGACAATATATGAATAAATCGTTTTTAGAAATAAATTCAACCCCTAAGGGGTTCAAACGAGGATGTAGAGTTTTTTTGACTAATCAATGCCCAGGCCAAATCGCTAAAGCTAGAAACTTGATATTTGGACAGTTGGTTCCTTTTCTGACGTAAGCATCCACTAAGAAAGAATTTTTCGAAATTCAACCCCTACGGGTGTCAAAGGAGGGTAAAATTTTGAAAGGCTAAAATGAACAAAATAAAATATTAGTAAAAAAAACTTTTTAGAGACAAGCTTTTATTTAAATGCACTAAAAAGGAAGAAATAATTTTTAATAGTTTAGGTTCATAATAATATTATAAAAGCGTTGGTCGTGACTAATAAACTATCATAGAGTTCACGACCCACGCTTTTATAATTACGAACCTAAAATATTAAAAATTATTTTTTAGTGCATTTAAATAAAAGCTTGTCTCTAAAAATATTTCCCGAGGAAACTTAGTACTTACCTACTTATTTATGAGAGACCGATTATTCGAATATTTTGAGATTGTGAAGTCAAAGACAATAATAAAAATAAACATGCACTTTTTTAAATGAATAAGCCAATATTTACTTGTTTTTTATTTTATTTACGTCATTAAATGCATAGAACTAATGCTGATTAAAAATTTCATTCGACGGTGTTTGCTGTTAAAATGTTTTTAAACTTCCTGTGCCGTTTAAAATTTATGCATAAAAATATAAGTTGGCAATATAACACATACATTGTAGACAGCCCTATTTATTAACAGTCAGATCGCCTTAAGACAAGCGTTTTGCCGAAGGTAACGTTAGAATGACACCTCCTATCTACATAGACGTCTGTACTCACTCCACAGGTGGTTGAGAATCAACTACTGTTCAGTAGACTGACCTCAATAACCTCTCTGTAAACTATTTTTTTCGTATATCAATCCAGCGTGAAACTTCTGACATTTTAACGAGTATAATTTTTATGCGATGTAAATTTTGTATAACATTTATTTTTACTTTAGTAGCTAGTTCTCTTTTTTTACATGTTCAGATTTCTGTTTGACGTTTTGTTACCAATATTAAGATTTTTGATGTGAAACATCTTATGTCGGGCTGTGAACAGCCGCGTGAGGGGAAATATGCAACGAAATGTTTGGGTCCGCTCCTTCGCTGCTGTTTTCCCCACCACTGCGGCACTCTCTCTCTCTTGGCTCAGGCGTGCACTGTAACACACGCGGTGTTACAGTGCAGTATATAGGATTACGTCAGCATAACAGTTAGTTGCTGCTTTTGAAAAAATATATACTACTACATAGAGAATACCACCGAGTTCAATAACGTTTTCTTTGATGTTTCACATCTGTCGGGGGTCCCGAGACCCACACCCTTTTTTAAAATAATATTTCACGATAGTAAGAAATGTGTGGATTTTAAACAAGTCAATTTTTTATTTTCTGGCAAAGCTAGCAATATATGAAATAGGAATTTTTATCGACTTTGCTAATCGGTATTATGACGACGAAGTTATAATGAGATGTTCCTGTCCTGAACCTGTGGCATCTAAAGCAAAAAACGTCTATGAACTTTGAGTTTTATAAAGATAAATCATATAGACAATTAATTAATAAAATACATATACACTCCGATAGTTTCTTAAATTAATTTAAAATAAATTATCAGGGATAATATTCCTGAAAATTGCTAAGTGTTCACACTCCTCCCGGCAAGTACTACAAGATGTGTGGGTATTCTAAATCCCACCGTGGTAATGTCGGCTTAATAAATTATATACCTACACTAATACCCCGAAGTTACGCGATAGGTGGGACCGACAAAGATCGCAAAAATCAAATTCGCATAACCATTAAAATGCGGGTGGTGTGCTTCAAGTGTTAGAGAAAAACAAACATTCGCGTAGCTTCAAGTTCGCGTAAGTCGAGGGATTACTGTACTTTCATTCTTACGAATGTAAAATACCTTTTATATTTGATTTTCCGCTAACAAAAAAAGTTGATTTTTTTCTAGTGTTTGTATAATTAATTAAATTTAACACCGTATACTAAAATTTTTGTGTCAAATATTTAATAGTTTTATGGAATACGTTGCGGAAGCACAGAAATATTAAATATACAGGTGTCAGTTTTAATCAGTCTGTAAATAATACTCTTTGACTCCTCGGTTTTAATTTGAATCTAGTTAATTTATTTGCGGTCTTTTAATAAGAAGTACGTAATCGTAGTTTTTGTGGCAGCAATTCAAGACTTTTGTTTTTGTGTACTTTGCAGCAAATAAAAAAATCTGACCACTAATTTTTTATCCACCGCAATTAAATATATTTTCATAACATTTAAGGCCAACGACTGAGGCGCGTTGAAACACGGCGCAGTTAAGAAATTATGTTACACTGTTTTTTGTGGCTTAACGTGGGCTCGATGAGCAGCCCCATAAAAATCAGTGTAATATTATTTTTAGTCATACCACAACCCAGTGCACATTGACCCGTAACCCAAATTTTGCAACCGTGGATTTATTTGTGTAAATAGAAGGTTTTCATTTAAATAACCTGATTACCTTAATTTAACAAGATATACATATAATTTAAATTTTTCTATTTTACTTTTTTCTTACTTACAAATGGATTTGAATTATACCTTACAATTTAAAAAAATTTCGAGTTATGAACATTTTTGGATTTTTATAGTAGGTATGGTAGTTCTAAAAAAATATTAAAAAAAATTGGTAAATCTTAGGTCTAGATTTTTTAAATTTAGATTTACGATTATTTATATTTTTCTAGACTTAGGTACTAGGTACCTACTCAAAAATATTTTATAATTTAATTAAATATTTTTTAACCGAAAATGCTGAAGCTTTCATTAACTACACTGGTCGTAAATGGGTTAAATCTGATGATGACGGTCCTTCGCATGTCAGTTAAAATGTTTTTGTCAGCTTTATTATAATTATTCATTAAATGTTTATTTTCGGTGAATACAAAACTGGTATAAACATTAATTTTAATATTAACATTGTTGGTAAATCGCAAATATTTAATTATATTTGTTACTTGTAAATTGTAATTATAAAACAAAGTAAACACGTTGAAGTTTCTGAAATCTCACTTGGAAAAGTTAATAATAATTATTACACAATACAGAAAAAAAATCGGCATCGGTTATCTCAAACTCTTTAATAATAATTAAAATAGTGGTAATTAATTTACCCAAAAAAAAATTGGTGTTAACTTAGGATCATATCCGTTGCCTAGTTGACCAGCTACAACGCTGCGTCACAGAATGCTCAATTTACTCAAACCTCAAGGGATTAATAAATTAGTAAGTACTTCAAAAAACAATAAATCAATAAAGCGTCCCCAAGGGACTTATCCGTGCATATACCACCTTATTGGTATTCTGAACCAGCAGCAAATAACTATATTGAAATCGGTTTTAAACTTTACACTACGGGAATGTAATGATATTTTTTTTTAAATATAATTCATTTTCATAACTAAAGGCGTTTTAGTAACATTAAAAAAACATATTTGCCTGACAATTTTTCAAAATGTTTCGCTGCATTCAACGTTTAAATAAATTTACTTCTATTATTCGACTGCTAACAAACAATTATACTCCAGTAATTTTAGATATTAAAATCACCCACTTGCAGAAAAATTCCCAGTTAGCTGATTTTTTTTTATTTACCTTCGTTATGGTGTTTTAAAAAACGTGTAAAAAGTCCCCACCGATATCGTGCCGGCGTTGCCAGATATTCGAGATTCAAGTTCACGATAGACGGTTTTTTGCGAATTTCTGGGTTCCGTTCCATTTTTTGTAAAAAATGGTTATTATCAATCTTGTAGAGGACGAAATTATCTACAACTTTTGTATAAACATTTTTTGTCTACGATTTATCGTTTTTCTTATTTAAGTACCCGCGGCTTCCTCCCCCTCGATTTTACATAACGGGAATATGCTGCTTCCTGAGAGCCTAACATAATGATTCGTACCATTATTTTAAGTTGAACTTAAAGCTAACGATTAATTATAATTTTATCGAAATTAATGCAGTAGTTCTCTACTTATAAGCAACCAAACATACAAAACGCGACACGATATCAATGGGGACTTTTTACACGTTTTTTAAAACACCATAACGAAGGTAAATAAAAAAAATCAGCTAACTGAGAATTTTTCTGCAATGGAAATCTAAAATTACTGGACTATTAGTTAAAAACGCCATGTCATCATAAATATAATTAAGTTTTCGGCGCTCACAGAAATGCTTTCTTTTATTAAAAAAAATTTATAGTTTGAAGAATATTTTGATTTTAATAATAATAACTATAGAAATTTGCATCCCATCAGCATTTCATTGCGGTATAATAAATGTTCACATGATTATAATACAGAAGGAGAATGTGTGCATTGTATGTATGGACAGAAATACTAACATAACTTTCCATTCAAGAAAAAAAAATGTACTTTAGTTGTGACTTTGCAGTAAACCAAGGAAAGTTTATTAAAATATATTATCTAGATTACCATAGGCGTCAACACAACACAAAAACTTATTCTCATCATATTTTTTTTATTTTAAGTTTTTATAATATTATGTCTAATTAAAATGTTCCTACGTATCAAAGTACAATTCGCAACTTATAATCTATACTAATATTATAAAGCTGAAGAGTTTGTTTGTTTGGTTGAACGCGCTAATCTCTAGAACTACCAGTCCGATTTGAAAAAAAAATTTTTTGTTAGATAGCCCATTTATTGAGGAAGGCTATAGGCTATATAATATTACGCTACGACCAATAGGAGCGGAGCATCAATGAAAAATGTTGCAAAAACCGGAAAAATTATTCCTTTTGAGAGCTTCCGCTGCGTAAACGGTTAAAGTTACGCAAAAATCATGTATGACGGAATTGTTCCCCTTTAAGAGTTCTAAAAAAGGTCCGCGACAGCATATGTCTAATTTATGATTTTACTAATTAATTTTTACAACATATTTAAAAAAAAGCTCTAATACGTGAAAATAAAAGTATGAACAACAAACTCGATTTAATTTTAAATGAAGATTTAATTGAAGTGCCATTCAAGTTTTCACTTCGACGCCTATGATTTAAATGAACTATTTATCTATAAATAAATAAGACATCGATACAATTTCTATATTAATTTCTAATGTACATACACATACATCATCTTAATTGTAAATCTCAGTGCAGCTGACAATCAATTTTTTTTATTTGCAAAAAAATAACGCGACGTAATAACTAATATGTTTTAACAGCTTTTTAGATATAGAATAAAATAGAATTTGATTTGATTAGAATAGAATTTTATAATTCTTGAATCACGTATTAGGTATTCTATAAATTTCGTATTTTTATCTGTCGAATACACTTTATTTACTATTTATGATGAATAACTATAGAAAAATACAGGTATTTTTTACAACTTTTTTAATTAAAACTAGAAACTCGAAATCTAATACTTCGGTTGTATTTTTAAACACAATTTTTAAGGCGAATTTTATTATAGTCACATTTAGGCATGAAATCCATAGAACGAAGAAAATTAGGAGCTTTCAGTTTTGAAAAATATTATTTGATAATATTTGGTTTAGTCACACGTAAAATTAGATAAAATTCCAGTAATATTTTAGCAGGAGTTCAGGTCACGTTCAGGCATTCAATGTCACCGTGTGTACCTCAGGAGATCGACAATATTACTCATGTAAGTAACATTATTGCATAATATATCGCTATAAGCACTTGTCGCTAAATCAGTGTAGCTTAAAGAACTTTTATTTTGCAACGTATTTAGGCACTTCGAGGTCACTGGATTATAACAGAGCTGGTGCGTTTAACCCTTCCTCTTGTAATTAAGAAAACTCTTTCAAAACTATAAAAATTCTTTGTTTTTGTTCTGCCTTCTTGAGTCAAAATTAATACTCTGGATTGTTGTCACAATAATATAGTTTTGTTTTGGTTTTGGGCTTGAGAATAGCCGAGAGTGTAGTGGCGCTGTTGTTTACATGGCGTTGCTATGGTTCTCGGGTTCTAGCCCGAGAGCTGGTAAAAGTGTCAATTGGATTTTCAATTTATTATTAAAAAAAAAAAAAAATAATGAATTGAAAATATGAATTGGTGCTAGGCCCAAACAACCTTAGCTGTTGGTGGTCTTTAAAATACAATACAATACTTTGTTTTGGTTTCTAAGCACTTAACACTATACACTTTGGAAATTTAAATCTCCAGCTCGTGGTCTGGCGCAGTTTTTATCCTCAAATTGATAAAATCAAATTTAATTGCGTTTTATTTATTTTTTATGAAGTTAATTTATTATATTTTTTATCACATTTCTAGGGTTCTGCACCTCAGAATGAAAAAAATGGAGCCCTTACAAATATGTCTACAAAAAAAAACCTTTACAGTTTTGTTTTATATTATGATGTAAACATATTATTTTTTTATCCACATTTTCAATACAAAAATCAAATAAATACTCACAAAAATTTTCTAAAATCTAAACCACTACAACGGGGTAGGTATTTGAAAAATTCCAGGCTATGCAACTTATTTATAATTTATAAGTTCAATTTGATTCGAGGACGCCATTGATTTAAAGTGGCAGTATTTATAAATGCAAATGAAAGTCTGTTCTAAACTTTGAATTATCCTGCAGATTTATCGTCTTTTTATTTAAAAATATCGTGATTTTAGTAGAGTTTTCTTGCAAAATGCACGTTGAAAATGAGTGTGTACATATTTCACTTGTAATATTAATTTCTTTCCTTTTTGTAAATTATGGTGTCAGCGACACTTACGTTTTACAGTATGTATTTCTACTTATTAATTTATTTAACCTGCAGAAAAAAGGTAATTTATTCATATTCAAAACATGATTTCAAAGCAACTCTGTGTTTTATAGTTTTCATTTACATAAACATTTTTACAAATGATTTTTAGTTCCTTGCACTATAAATTAAGGATAAAAAGTAAGCATATAAAATTATCAAAATCAGGAAGTGTTTATTTTACAATTAACTTATGCTTATATTTTCCATTATGGTGTAAGAAATAATAAAGATTAATCGATAAATTAACACGTGCTTGTTTTTTTTTAAATACAAATTGAATAGGTATTTACCTAGTTATATGGAAAAATAAAAGAAGATATATTTTTAAGTATGCTGTTTCGTGCGCAAGGTTACAGATAAAATTATATTGAATAATATTTTTAATTTGTTTTATAATTGTCCAAAATTTCAATCTTTATTTGTTGTTGAAAAGAAAAATGATAACACAAACTTCAATTAAAATATTGTAGATTATAGACGGTCCACAACTAAGGTCATTAGCATCTTCAATTAACTGTTTAAAATAATAATTCCTAATTTTTGCTCGCAGCTTCGCTTACATGAACGTCGATTATAAACTCTCTGGCATTAATATCGGTCTTTAAGGAAACCATATCTTAACCCAAGTGTTATTGGGTAAAAAGTACCCTACATTTCATGTTCAAATACCAATCTAATAAATTTGTGTTTTTACACTTGACATTAAAAATAAAGTATATGTAAATTAAAGAACAGTTCTGCAAGAAAATGACGTAATGCAAGAAATATGTAATAAAACGTAATAATTAATTTTATATTTTAAATTAAATTATATCATGGATTAATTAGTCGTATCTGACATATGTAAAAATCGTAACTGTAAACGAGTCAAAAGCTAATTTAGACATCAGATATTAATAATCACACCTTATAATACTTGTATAGTTAAATGTCTCAAATGTTCAACGGACGAAAAGTGTCTCTGAAAAATTATATACATTTATACCTAAACATTTAACCAAGTCACACGTATTATACATTTCCTTTCCCTTCCTTCACACTATTTTTGTGCTTGAAACTATCGGAAATCGATGTTTACATTACGTTACCAGGGTTCATTCCTCTTAGAAAAAATTGGAAGTTGCAAGAGATAGAGGCAATACGGTACCTTAAGACTTTTCGGTCTTCTTGATACCTCACTAAAAATGTATAGGAAATACCGAGATTGTTGTATGAGAGTTCTATCGATTCTTTTGAAAAAGTTTAGATCAAAAAAGGCACAGGAAATAAAATTTACTTATGAGCAAAATATCTATATAAATCATAAGCTTTTTTACTTCCCACCTCTACTATGGTAGGGAAGTAATGGATTTAGTCTGAAAAAAATATTTCGAGATTTTAACAGATCTTCACGTTTTGAGACCCTAGCAATCGTTTAAGATCATTTTCTGACTGATGTCTGTATGTGTATGTGTGTGTGGTCAATTTTTCGCCTTCGATATCGTAAAAACGGAACAACATACGGCCATGCCGATTGTTCTATTGTGTTTATCAGTTTTTAACTTAGATCTGATTAGATTTTGAGTCAAATCGGTTCAGTGGATCCTGAGATATTAAAAAAAAAACGTTCTCAATGTCACGTATTAACATAGGTAAAAAAAAATATAAATGAATTCTTGATGTTATAATATGAAAAAAATGTAAATATTTTTTTTCTCTAAAATTTTCGAGAAAAAAAATATTTTACTAAAAAAAGAAAATTGTACGTAAGTCAAGGTAACCATGATTTTTGCTATATTAAGCTAGCCGTCAGTAAGATCACTAAACAAAAAAGAGGGCCATGCTTTTTTCAAAGAATAAAAAAGAGTGTTTATTTTTTGCAAATATTTACTAGGTGGGAAGTATATAGGACTGGTCATCAGTCGATTTTTTTATACCAAAAATCTCAACGCCATCCCGAGACAAGACAAGATTAATCAGACGACTATTAAGACGAATTAATCATTTTTTTTATTTAACAACAAGACTATCAATATTTTCAGAAATCTCATATCGTCTGGGTTATTTCACTTTACTGTGATTGTAAATAATAATTTAAAAAATACTAATTTTTGCTTTGTATATTTTATTTGGCCTATCAATAAATTTATTAAATAATAATCTAATGACCAAGCAAATTAGAAAATCTTGAAAACAGTAATAATAAACCAAATAAACAAGTAGGTAATTGTTGTAAGTTGTGTGACGTGACGGGAATGTTACAATAATTACATCAATAACACGTGAACATGTAACACGTGTAACATGTGGGCATTAACAGATAAACAAACACAGACGAAGATAAATTATAGACAACACACTTCTAAACATCAGTTAAATTACGTTTTCAGAAACTCGATTATTAATCTTTGGTCAGACTATATAAATGTGTACACGACTTAATATGTACACCATTACGATGTGAAGAAAGTGCCTATATTATAAACCTTAAATAAGAATTATTAATACAACCGTAATATTGCAATAAAATACCAATCCAGCGGACAAATTAACTTGAATGCATCTTCACGCTCTTATTTACATAAAACTACAGATGACCAAGGGCGTCGCCAAGGGGGGGCAGTTGCCCCCCCCCCTAGAGATCAAATGTAGCTAAACCTAAATAATTTTAATGATAAAGTGGTTGAAAGTTTTGCAAAAAATCCCCGCAGGTTATGTTTTAATTAAATATTATTTTTGTTAAAATAAATAATTATTACTGTGTTTAAAAGTTTGATTTAGTTATTGTGCTGTCGAGGGCTTGTGAAGTTTTATACATTGATATTAGAAGCGTTCTTATTACAATCGTCATCGAGGCAAAGACTTCCAAAGTGTAACGTTTCATGCTCTCGGCGTTCATATTTTTTATCCTCCATAATATTGCCCCATTGCCCCCCCCTTAGTCATAAGCTGGCGACGCCCTTGCAGATGACCCTGAAGTTTGCAGACCATTAGGCGAACAAAAATCTAAAAAAATGTATATATATACAGGGTGTTTCATAATATATGCGCAGGACTTCAGGATGTGATAGCTCGTCCAAAAATATGAAAAAAAGTTTCTATTAACTTACCCTCTAAAATGCATCATTTTAGAGGGTAAAAAAACACCGACTACCCCTTCAAAACCTTCACCAATTATGACTTAAAAAAAAAAAATTTCCGCACAAAACATAGCTTATTATGAGTAGAAAATGCTTACAAAAGCTGTTTTCTGTACGATAAACGATTCCGGAGATATTCGCAAAAAACGAATTTTTTTTTCAATTTCAACAGCCTGTATCTCTAAAATGGTGCATTTTAGAGGGTAAGTTAATAGAAACTTTTTTTCATATTTTTGGACGAACTATCACATTCTGAAGTCCTGCGCATATATTATGAAACATCCTGTATATCTCATCAAGACGAACAAATTCTAGGTCAATAAATCAAAATCGGATCATTTTTACGCATGTGTAGTGGTGACTTGACAAATTTTATTATTTTCAATGAGCCATTTTCTTGAGAGTAGTTCTTTCAATTATTCACGAGAGGCAGCACTTGTTACTTGTGGTAGGAACAAACATTATTTATTCCCCATTAAGTTGTATAACTTAATTATTTAATTAATAATCAAATAATTAAGTTATACCAATGACACGACACTAATGGGGAATAAATAATGTTTGTCCCTACCACAAGTGCTGCCTTTCGTGGATAATTGAAAGAACTACTCTCAGGAAAATGGCTCATTGTGCGCAGATTTCAGGATCATATCTACAGGCGAATAGAAAATTTCGAATTATTATAAAAACCAATCCCATACGTCTTCATTTGTTTTACTCTTTGAGTCACATGTTTTATAGGTACCTACTTACTAAAAGTTTGAATACGACATTTTTGTATTAGAACACGTTCATTTTTTAAGTTCGAATATTTTATGTCTAATAGCTCGCACATTTTATTCAGAAATAGAAGCATATTTGAAATTAAAAATATTCAAAATGACATTTCTCAAAAGTAATCGAACACAACTATGTCAACTGTAGCATAATCATTTTCAACCTACAACAGGAATGTGTTAACATGGCTCACAGAAATTCGTTTTTTATATGAAGTCATAGTTCACTATTAACATATAAATGATTTTTTTTCTTTCTTTATGAGTACCTGCCAAATCAAACTCTGTAGACCGAGAGCTAGTAACATTTTTTTGGTGTTACTTATTCAAGGCCTTATTTTTGTGAAGATGTTGAGGGAGGCATATTAAAGTGCCCTGAGTAAGGGATTTTGCTAGATAGCGGTATGGGAGGGATGCAGACCGCCCCCAACATGTAACAAAAAAAATGGTCACAATTATTATTGCTTCAAGGCTGAAATTGTTTGTATAGTTTGTTGGTAACCAAATAATGGCATTATAATATTTGCAGATCGATTGGTCGGTATTAAATGACAAATCACCCTAAACATGTCATGTACCCGACAAAATGTATATTAGGTTCAAATTTTAATATGTTGTTACGACGACTGTTTTAAGCATATATTTCAATTTGCAGTACAAAATGTCGGTGTTAACCCCCTCTCTTAGAGGGAAACTTGCTCGCCTAGGTGGTTATATCGTTCTGCAAGGGGGTTAATATCGACATTTTGTTCTGCAAATTGAAATATATGCTTAAAACAGTCGCTGTAATAACATATTAAAATTTGAACATTGAACTAATAATATAAATTTCGTCGGGTACATGACACGTTTATGGTGATCTGCCACCCTTTAATACTGACCAATCGATCTACAAATATTATAATGGCATTATTGGGTCACCGACAAGCTATACAAACAATTTCAGCCTTGAAGCAATAATAATTGTGACCATTTTTTTTTGTTACATGTTGGGAGCGGTCTGCATCCCTCCCATACCGCTATCCAGCAAAATCCTTTAATATGCCTCCCTCAGCATCTTCACGAAAATAAGGCCTTGAATAAATAATACCAAAAAACTGTCACTAGCTCTCGGTCTACTAGATGTGAAGTTATTTAGAACCAATTCATTTCAAAAAAGTACTCTGTAAAGATGTAAATTTTTTCAAGTGAATCGATTCTAGAATAAATTGACATGGATAATTGAATTCGATTTGGCACGTAAATAAGTACATCAGGGAAGCGTAGGGTCAATAAAATGTCTTTAGTAGATCGTTTTTGGAAACGACCTCCATAAATACTGTGAAATAGTTTAGTTAATAAGATTACTGTGGTATTTGAATGGAACAACGCAGTTTTCTATATGTAATTTGCATCGTAGAACCGTGCAGGTTTTTATCTGATACAGATTTTATAAATCTTATGTCAGATTCACGTCCAAATTAACATACTCATGATAGACCAACCCATAAATTTACCTTCTACTCGTATTTTGGAGATTGTATGCACACGGAAATTATTTCTAAATATGCATTTAATTCAATTTAATTTCTATTAATACACTTTGATTTTATAGTCTTTAATTATGGTAAACTGTAATATTTCTGCACATCTTCTACAAAAAATATAATCATATATATTTTGAAATTAAACTTAGAATAAAAAAGTTTTAAGGATTGTCATATTATTACTATTCGCTAAAGGAACACTTTGATTATACATAATTATAATTTATTTTCCTTAGGCGTTTTTTTATTATTCTTATTTTTCATTGTGAATATTCTGAAACATGTTATAATAATATACTGTCTGCACTCTATCGAATTGGAAAAAAATTGCATGTGCGTAATATTTTTTGGAAGGACTTTAAGTTACATATCATTCAGGTGGCTGGAAGTTTGGGGAGGAGCATCTCCGAATGATTCCCAAGAATTTCAGCCAATATGATCAGAATACATTATTGGCGTTTTGATCACCTTTTTTTAAGATTTTAAACTTCTTTTTTACTACTTTTAAATTCATTGGTTCATAGCTGTAGTCGAATATTCACAATGCAGATGGAAACGTCTACTTTCTTATCTGTACTATCTATAACTACAGATAATATTTTAAAGAGGTAAAATTTGTTTGCTTGTATGTAGGGGGTAATCTCTGGAACTAATAGAAAGCTACACTATCCTGAGTACTATAGGCTATATTTTATTTTGATAATTCTCGCGGAGGGGGGGATAATTCCTGTGGGATAGTAACAAAACGTAACATTTGCATTTTAGAGTATTGGCGGAATCCTACTAATATTATAAACGAAACTTTTTAAATAAATATAGTTTTCATTATTATATCCTGAAAAAAAGTTAAAAAAAATTTGTACTTAATAAATAAAGGAATATAATATTCAACTAGTAAGTAATACCTGCGTCCGACCAAATAAATTAAAAGTGAAAATTGATCATATTTTTTTAGTCGTGTAAGTCACCTCTCAAACAGTGACAAAAAGTTGATTAAAATTTGCAGTATTTGAAAGGCTTTCTTCGAGAAATTTAAATATGGACAGTGTACACAATTTCTGTTACAGATTATGTATGCTAGTAGATCTTAATCTTAATATATAACATATACATTTTTTATTGTATAATCTTATCTGTGAACTTAAATCGCCCCGAGTAACATCAGATTTAATTTTCTTAACAAGCTACACAGATTTTAAATTTATTATCTCTGTTAATGGTAATATAAAAATGGAATGCTCTTAAAACAACTTTCAAAAATGCAAAAAATGCATTCTCCCAGATCATACACGTTGGCATGTTACATCCATTGTTGCCAGATTAAGAATACAATCCATAGAAAAAAGTCGGAAATAGACTTCTTTGGGTCGCTGAAAGTTGTCACTTTATTTGGATTCAGATTTACTTTAACTCGCACTGAATCGATTCAGTTCTGTCCAAGAAGGCTTGGAACTGTCAACATTCTGAGAATACAACTCGTCCGATTTGCACCGAATCGATTCAATGCAATGTGCGAATCTCCGTTTATTCTTATGTATAGTACTTATTACTTCCCACCTCTACTATGGTAGGGAAGTAATGGATTTAGTCCGAAAAAAATATTTCGAGATTTTAACAGATCTTCACGTTTTGAGACCCTAGCAATCATTTTCTGACTGATGTCTGTATGAGTGTGTGTGGTCAATTTTTCGCCTTCGATATTGTAAACACGGAACAACATACGGCCATGCCGATTGTTCTATTGTGTTTATCAGCCTTTAACTTAGATCTGATTAGATTTTGAGTCAAATCGGTTCAGTGAATCCTGAGATTTAAAAAAAAACGTTCTCAATGTCACGTATTAACATAGGTAAAAAAAAATATAAATGCATTCTAGATGTTATAATATGAAAATAATGTAAATATTTTTTTTCTCTAAAATGTATAGTTTTCGAGAAAAAAAATATTTTACTAAAAAAAGAAAATTGTACGTAAATCAAGGTAACCATGATTTTTGCTATATTACTAGCCATCAGTAGATCACCAAGCAAAAAAGAGGGCCATGCTTTTTTTCAAAGAATAAAAAAGAGTGTTTATTTTTTGCAAATATTTACTAGGTGGGAAGTATAGAACTGGTCATCAGTCGAATTTTTTTAAATGTGCCGACCGTTTCGGGTTGATTCGAGTCGATTCAATCCGCGTCTTTCTTAACAGGGATTTTTTAATAACATCTGGCAACACTGATTAAATGCAGTAACAGCGACTATAGCGGTGACACTGACAGCCACCGGTATACTTGTAAACTGCAAAGGCAAATATTATATATGAAAGTGATGCACCGGTTTTCACAGCTACATCCATATGCACACCTATCAATATCATTACCGTCTCACTGTCATGTTCGCTACAGGGACAGACTGACATATTATTAAAACAAAAAAATATGCTCTCGTCATATGGATTTCTTAGAGCAAATTCAGACAAATTCCATTCTTTATATAACAACAGTATATAGAGGCGTGCGGGAAATTCGCATCGAGTCGCGTCAAATTTTTAATAAGCACTAATTGATTTTCAAGTCACATAATTGGGGGAGAAAACTTTACATACCTACTGAAAAAGATTTCAATATCTAAACTGTTTCCTCTCACATTACTTGAGTCGAAAAGAAAAATACGTATTATATTTATCAAATATCTACTGGGTACAACTCGAAAAGAAAAATACATTACTTATTTATTACGTCAGTCAAATGTATAAATCCTTTTCAGAATGTAACTATTAGTCTTCTTGTTGACTCAAGTCAAATCGCTTTCAGTCATTTTGGCTCTTTAGCTATTACTCGACTCGATTTTTTTTTCGCGTATTTTTTCTACTCGTCTCGACTTTTAATGCTTGATGTTTCGAGCACTTGAGTACAAAATTTAGTATATTTTTTTAAGTACATAGTATATGGCAAAACGTTATTCCACGTAGAGCAGATAACAGGAACGTAAAATCTAAAAACTGGATCTTAAACATCGACAAATCATTTAACGACAAAAATATATAATAAATAGGATGTGCTCAGGTTATTTCTGCATAATAATCAATTAATCATTCATCAATTTTATAATACGACACTGCATTGAGTCAGTAATTTACAAAGTAGAATAAATAGAATATAACTTCATTTTTTAGTTAGTTTGATCTGGTTTTAAGGGAAAAGTTAACGCACAAGTTTCTCTCAGATAGATCGTATTGCAATATCCATCGAATATTGTTTTTCAATCCTGTATCTATTTTAAACACCTATATTATATATATTATATACATGTTGCATTATGATTAAATGAAAATGATACGGTTTTTGTCATCTTTGCTCTCTTTTTTGTTCAAGCTTTTTTATTGTCCAGTATAATATACTTATATCGCACTAATCGAAAAGTGCCACAAGTAAAAAAAATCCGAGATTTATGCCTTACTCTGCTATTTCGAACTTGATTTATTTTAATCATCACACTTTTCTACAGGATGTGTCTTATAGATTCCTAGAACTAGTTTTAGAAGAAAAACGCTTTTGAAAAGTTTCTTTAAATAATCTGTGCTTTTGATACGTCGTGCAAATTTACAATTTCAAATGCATCTTCGTGAATATATTTCATATTCTCAATTAATGTCATGTGAGGTAAACATTAACTGTAAAATTAAATGAATGCATAATGACTGCAAACAGTATATGAAACACCTGAGTAAGAACAATGACGTAACACAATGCTATAATCAGGAAAAATTCAACAATTCAAACCTATGTCACCGTAGGGATTTTAACTCTAAACGTTCCACTATCGCGGCGGACTGAGTTGACACATTTTCAAACGATCGACCTTCAACCTTTAAAGCATTCTGTCGATCGTTTGAAAATGTGTCAACTCAGTCCGCCGCGATAGTGGAAAGTTTAGGGTTAGAATCCCTACGGTGATATAGTGACACATTTTCAAACGATCGACCTTCAGCCTTTAAAGCATTCTGTCGATCGTTTGAAAATGTGTCACTGTGTGAGTAATGTCAACTCACGATAGAGGAAAGTTTAGGGTTAAAATACCTACGGTGACATATGTAGGTTTGAATTGTTGAATGTTTCCTGATTACAGCATTGTGTTACGTTATTGTTCTTATTCAGGTTTTTCATATACTGTTTGCAGTCATTATGCACTCATTTAATTATGTATTTGTTCACGACGTCCGTGTTAAAATTTGTATTTATTAACTGCAAACTTATCAAAGCGTAATCCTTAACTGACTGAAGATTTTGGTTCAATTCTCAGCTTAATCAACACATTGTTTTCGCCCTTCAATACGTCAAGGGTTATTAATTTTTCTCAAAGGACATTATAATTAGCTGCATAGAGATGGCCATCGATGAAGTAGTACTTCAAGGTTCAATCTTAGGTCATCCACTATTTTCTGCATACTGTATATTTTATGCGTAATCAAGAGGTGTTGTTTTACACTACAGCATGTTCATGTCCCATGATAGTGAGATGATATCAATATTCACTTCGCATATAATAATATGTATGTACACCATAATATAATATAAACTCAAATGTATAATATTGTCTATACTTTATCCAAATGTCTATTCATTTTCAAATAGTTAATGGTACTTGCACTTCAATACCCTACAAATCCTCAAAGAACTTGTATTTTTAACGGACTTCAAAAAAAGGAGGTGGTTCTCAATTCGGTTGTATTTTTTTTTTATGTTTGTTACCTCAGAACTCAGTTATTTATAAACCGATTTTGAAATTTTTTTTTATTTGAAAGGATATACTTTTAGATTGGTCCCATAGAAATTTCATCAAAATCGGTTCAGTAGTTCGGCTGATTTTAATAAAAGTTAGTAACGGCGTGTGATTCCTTTAAGGTAAATGTCACTTTTTGATACTAAAAAGTAAAAAATAAAAAACTTTTTAACAAAAAAAAAACTTCTTCAAAAAGCCACTAAAAAGAGGAAAATAATGAAATGTTGAGGTCTGCGCCAATTTAATAAAATATGAAATTGGTTATAAAGAAACTATACTTTTTAACCGACTTCATATTTTATTAAATTGGCGCAGACCTCAACATTTCATTATTTTCCTCTTTTAAGTGGCTTTTTGAAGGAGGTTTTTTTTTTGTTAAAAAGTTTTTTATTATCCCTGCGGACGTTACAATTACTTAAATTCTAAATTTAAATTGGATTCAAAACGGTTTATTAGCCCCCCCTGTCTGGGTTACCCAGTAATACCTATCTTTTTGAGCCAGTAGTAAGGGCTAAGGAGCTCAAGCCTAAATCGCCATTAATATGATGTTACCGAAAATATACTACTTTAGATATTTTGCCACGTACATTTTGTTCCTTGTATTTAAATAAAGAACATGATGGTAGTAACCACTGGATGGAGTACTTAAATCTATAGAGGTTACAAACGTTGCACCGTACGGTTCACTACCATAATATAAACCATCAGCAACCACGCGATATGAGATCAGCCAACATTCATTCTTTCGCTAACTACCACGAGATCAAGTGTGCGTGGAGCGGATTGTGGAGCCAGTCAACCGATGATGCGAAGCGCAACTTTATCTGAATATATTTTAACCGATATAAATCTCATACAGTGAGTTCTTGATAAAAAAGTTATGTATTTTGACATATTTGACTGAAAAGTGTCATATTTATAGAGCACGTTGTTTATACAAAAATACATGATGTTAACGTTCTTGGCTTAAAGTGATTCGAGTTTAAAGTCATTATGTAATTTGGGAAAAATATTACGCGACACGTCATCAGTCCAAAATTCGTTCTATTTTAATCATTTTCGAAAACAAGGATTCTGGAACGTATTAGTAGATTATATGTCTAGATACGTAATGGGGCATATTACGGCGAGTGATGACAGTACACTATAAGAAATGAGAAGGCCGATTACATAGATTATCGATGGTCTATTTGTAGCCAGCGATTAATCTGGTAATAGGTACACAAAGAGACAATGGCGTCGCAAACAGGTATCGCCTCCACATCGCGTGATTCCATAAAAACACATTGAGCATGCGTGGTTACTAATTTTACATTAATTTGTTTTGTATTCATCCATTTTATATATGTAACTATACATTTTATTTTGTAATTTTTACACATTTTATTGGAATATTACACAAATTATGTAATTTTAATTTACTTTATGTAAAAATCACAAATTTGTTTAACTTTACAGTAAAAGTCCAAGTTTTTATGAAGTTTTCTGTGTAAAAATAAATAATAATGTAAAATCACTTAGAAAATCGAGCGAATTCTACCTTAACTTTCAAAGTATTTTTACATCTATTTTTTACAGTCCCACGAGCCGTAATAACATTACGTACGAGACATATATGGTATTTTTTGCCATACCCACTACAAAATACCTACTTTTTACGTCATTTTCAAAAAATTCTGACAGTTCATTTGCGTCGCCATCTTTTCTTCTAGTGTGCCGCGAAGTTCGTGCAAGTAAGTAATGACAGGCGCACGCAAGCGTACGCAGGCGTATAGAGCGAATTAACAGAAGTTGCCATGACAACCGTTATTTTCTGCGCTAGTGCAGAAAGTAAACCATTTTCCGCACATCTGCCTGTTAAATGGGTCATTAATGGCCGCTATACATAAATCGAAAGTAGCTATTTTGTAGTGGGTATGGCAAAAAAAAAATAAAGTCTTCTTCAAATATACTATACTATAAATATATAATATTGTATATGGTTTCATAACAATTTATTAGTATTTTCCCAATGTCTCCAAAAAATCAACAATAAGCGAGCAGCTAAGTTTGGCTTGTGGCAGTATAACTAACTCACTCAAATCAAGTCTATACGCACCCAATTATTAATAACTGATTTTGCATTTAATATAGGTACCTACCTATATGAGTGCTGTCAACATTTTTTCACTAATAATTAATTTGAGAAAAATCAAACAACAAAATATAACCCCAACAATTTTTGGAACAGCGACATAAATTAAATATGCGTGTCCGATTCGTTCTAGTCTAATTTCAGTTATCATAAAACAATATGCAATATTTGATTTTATAACGTCTGCAATTTTTCTGACCATCCTGTGTATTTAAGTGCGTTCACTGCATCACAACATACATTACATACGGATATCTGTATGTATTACCTGTATATGCATGTATTATAAGATATCGGGTTATGTTGTGGTCACCGATCTTGTTTCTTGACCATCAACTGACGAACGCGAACGGTGTTTCATTTCCAATATAACATCACCACAAATCGCGCTTCTTTTGCAGTGCATCTAAAATAGTGGCCCACAAAGATTTCAAATTACAACAAATCTATACTAATATTATAAAGCTGAAGGGTTTGTTTGTTTGTTTGTTTGGTTAAACGCGCTAATCTTAGGAACTACCAGTCCGATTTGAAAAAAATTTTTTTTGTTAGATAGTCCATTTATTGATGAAAGCTATAGGCTATATAATATCACGCTAGGACCTATTGGTTGCAAAAACGGGAAAAATTATTCCTTTTAAGAGCTTCCGCTGCGTAAACGGTTAAAGTTACGCAAAAATCATGTATGACGGAATTGTTCCCGGAAGATTTATATATATAGCAACGGATTTTGATGCGGTTTTCACTATCAGTTAGATAATTTTTCACGGAAGGTTTATATATATAGCGAACGAGCGAAACGAGTAAGTATTGTAATTATAATAGGAAGAATACGACTCAAAAGTGGCTTAAGGATCCAATTAAGAAGCAAATACTGTTTTATTGCATTTATTCGCTAACGTTTCGAAAAATATTTTTTCATCATCAGAGCTCAAATGCCGTCAACAGTAACAGTAAAATTGTCAAATAATTAAAAAAAAATACTAACATTTTTTTATATTATTGTTTTTATGATGTGTAAAAAATTATTTCAACATTCTATGTAGTTTATTCAAGATTCTAATACGGAATAATATAATATTTTAACTGAAAGAAATGGTTCTACAATATTACATAATTAATAAGTAACGCAAGTTCACTGGATGACAATATTACGCAATTAGTTGGATCCAGTACACATTTTAAATCGAATTTAAGTACCGCTGTTAGTAGAGATCTGTAAGAAGAATTTAAGTGCGCGGATCTGACGTGCCTTCGTCTACCTAATCTCTTACTGCGGTTGTTGTTTCTCTAAGTAGCAGGACATTGATTTGCATACACACGTACCTATGTAAGTAGTGATCTATTACTACAAAACAAACAACCATGTATTACATAATACAGAATGCAACAGAAATAATAGTGATGATTTTTTTTAGCACTATTAAAATTACTTTTTATTTTTTTACAGGAAATTATTAACCTTTGAGAAAGCAATCGGTCAGACCTCAGAACAGAGATAGCTA
This sequence comes from Mongoloraphidia duomilia, assembly GCA_039654895.1. NCBI lineage: Eukaryota > Metazoa > Arthropoda > Insecta > Raphidioptera > Raphidiidae > Mongoloraphidia > Mongoloraphidia duomilia. The sequence continues at coordinate 9,870,926 of CM077517.1, read as the reverse complement.
TAGAAGTGTCATTTCACAGCATGTATTATTTAATTAGTGGCAAGTTTGATTATTTGATGTAATAAATTTTTTTAAGAAGGCATCCACACATTTTTAATAAAATAAAAATCAACAACAAATTCAACAGTGAATAAACAAAACCAATGAGTTATTGACAAGTAACCAAATAATCAGAATACTTAACTCCGTTCAAATGATTTGCATACCAAAGTTACAAGTAGTTGTAACCTAATATTAGTTGTAGACACCTGACTGCGGAAGTCAGTGTTAATATTATGTCGTAGGCAAAAGTACCGAGAGATCTCAGAAATAGATTTGTCTAAACTGAAACATTATTACGAAAATCATGTCTAATGATTTATTCACCTGTTGCTGTTCTGACAAATTTTATTCAGTTTATTCAGTTGAAAAATCTGGGATTTAAAATATTATCTAATAATGGTTTGGCAGCCATTAAGATAGTTTTATTATTATTTTATTGGCGACGCTTCAATCAGTCTATGACCAAATTTATGACAAAAAATTCGATATATATTTTATTATATTCATCTGTTCAAACAGAGTTTAGCAATGATCAAAATTATTATTTTACTTACATCAATAAAAATGAAAAACCTAACGGTTGAATAATACAAGTTTGATATTTTCATATTGCCCCTTTTCATTGCTGTGAACAGAATGATAATTGTGTACTAATGTTTATTCTTATAATAGATAAGTTTAATAGTCCTCAATAATAAAAAAAATTAAATTAAAAAGATTCAGACATATAAATATAGGCTGCTAAGGATTACAGGAAGACTACAGCGAAGGTCAGATTTTCATTGGTTTTTGAGATTTAGCTTAAAATATTTCACTAGGATGGTGGGAGTGACGTGTCGTTCATGACTGATTTCGTATACAACATTCGCTCTATTATAATGTGCTGTAAATGAACAATTCCTTTTATTTAAAAATATATTTCCCCACGGATTAAATTATTTTATTATGCTTGACTTTTTTTTATTTAATTAATTACAGTTAAAATCAGTTGACTTAGCATTTTTTTAGTGTCTTCATAGAAATGTTTGCTACTTTTCTGCAAACACTGACGAAAAACTAACAGCGATAGATTTCTTTTACGAACGAAGGTGTCGCCGTCTCAATAACGGTCTTCACATAATTCAGACGCAGTATAATTAGCTATCGGATTCAACGGCTGCTGCATACGTATATAAGTTTTGATCTAGACTTTTAATATGTGTAATTATTGCGTCGTCTTGAAGCTCCACGCCTGCCTCCATCAACCACTGAACTTGTGTAAACCGTGTTATTATCAAATTACATATACGTTGTATGTCTTGCGGTGGATGTTTTGTCTTGTCTACAACTGTACACTGTTTTATTTTATTTGGCTACCGATCTATCCAATTCGGCTTTGGAACCGTATTTTATTTTATTCCATACAGAGTGTCTCAAAACCAATGCGAGGACAGATTGGTGTAACGATTAACGTCCTGGCCTTTGGATCAAACTGTCGTGGGTGTTTTGTGATGTTGTTTAACTTAATTTGATGTAAGTAATTAGACGCTAATTACCTTAGTTGCCGAGGTGGTTGCCGACACACACAGCAGTGTCAACTCGGCAATCAGGCGTTTCTTGTGGAGAAGTGTCGAGGCGGCTGAGAGTCGGCAGGCAATTCTCGCCGCGGTGTGTGTTTTGCATCATTGAAAAACATTAACGTACCGCCTCAGCACAAATCGCCGTGTGTGTCATCGCTCTAACGAACACTTAATTAAATAATCAATAACCTAGTAATTACAATTAATTCAGAAATAAAAATTCACAGATTTCGCAATCGAGGACATTGGAAATGATAACAGCATATATGAAACATAATTAACTGTTTATTATACACACAATATTTATCAATGCACTGTTTAGTTTGTCAGGAATACCCCTATTATTCTTCTGTTATATACGCGTTCACTTTTGCTTGATTACTTAACTTTTAAATGGATTTTTCTACAGTATTTTTTAACATTTGCTCAAAAATAACACCGCAGATCGTCGCAAATACCTCTCAATTAACTAGACATGATATAAAACACATTTCGAAAAAATTGCACTTGTTCAATTTTGCATGATTGCTCCTCACTTGATCGCGACACCGTTGTCTTTTGGCCTTGAACGAAAACTCGTAACTCTGCCCCCATATACGAACATAAACATTTCCAATGTTAAAATGGTAAAGAGTTTTTCGATCCGAAAATTCACAAGTAATATGCTCACAAAATCATTCTCGATACTTTTTGGGACACCTTGTATAATGAATGTCGGGTTAAAGTTTCTACAGAAGTTGTTTTTATATGGAAACACGTCTAGTTGAAAATATCTATTGAACAATTTTTGTACTATTTAATAATTTAAATTTAGTGCTTGATCCAGTGACGTAGCTACCGTAGGGTAAAATGAGGCTCAGGGGACCCTTGCTCAACCCTAAAGCTTTTTCTTTGAGAAATAATAGTTCAGTTGATTTTATTCGTGATTACTGGTTACACAGAAAATTTCCAGTTTTGAAAAAAATGCTACATTTATATTTTGATAAAGGTAATAATGGTTAGGAGGATCAGTTTATTTTCTACTCCGGGCCCTTGGCCACCTAGCTACGGTACTGGCTTGATTTTTTATTTATAAAAATATCTAGAAATTAGGAGAGAAAAAACTCAGAGGCAAAAGGATCAAATAAAATTTGCAATACTGATGATTAAATTTGCATTTATAAGCTTACGTTTCGATGCTCATTGCAAATTTAATCATCAGTATAATTGCAAATTTTATTTGATCCTTTTGCCAGTGAGTTTTTTCTCTCCTAATTTCTACATCATCTACGTATCACCATTTCTCTATATCATAGAGTTCTGCAACATAAAAATATCTCTTAATAATACCAAAATAAAACGGCACCTAGTGTAATATTTCTGTACAACAGAATGGTTTCAGTTAGGTAACGGCTTCTATAACCGAGTGACATATCAATAAATCCAATGTTACCTGTGTATGTACAATGTACATCATAGAGATAATATGAAATGTTCGACCCACTGAAAAAATCACTTACCTGCCCGTCTAGTTAGTCGCTAATTTTTATCACAAGACATGGCTTGTCTACACACACATTTTAAACATGCGACTCTATATGGGACAATCACTGAACTGAATCGGTTCTTTAACAAACAAGTCGAAATTATAAATATTTCATTACAGTTTGAAAATTAACTGACATTCGATATTCACCTTCTTTTGTGGTCGATGTGTCAAAAACACTGAATGTATTCATACTAAAATTAATATAAACAAAAAAAAAAAAATCACCATATAGGTAGATACCTGAAATAATTATAACGGTACGTTTCAATTTATTATTTAATGGTAAAATTTATTTGTTCTAAATAGAATCATGCATACAACCATAATTTAACTGAAGGCAAAATTAGATCAATATAATATTATGTCGGTCATAAAAATGGCATAAGTGTTACAATTAATTAAGAAAATATCGTAGTCACTGGCCTTGCAAGGCCAGTGGCTACGATATTTTAGTTTCGGGTCCATGGACCCGAAACTTTTAGTTGGGTATATCGGGTTGAAAGTTCCATTAGTGATTTTCATTTTTGGATACACATAGACCTACTTAGTTATAACTAAATAGGTCTACTGTGTATCCAAAAATGAAAGTCTCTCGCTTGCTCTATAGAGAGAGAGAGATAAATACAACGTAGCTGCCACAACAATACGCAGAACGAAACACGCACCGGTGCACGAGCTGCACCACGAGCTGCATTGTATTTATCTTTCTCACTTGCTCTAACTGGATATGTTCATGCCTTTCGTTCTGCGCATTGTTGTGGACGCTTGGTTGTTTTTATCTCTCTCGCTTGCGCTAACTGGATAGGTCTATTGTGCTAATCTTTCCTGCGTAATGAAAAAGATCACAGTTCAATGATACTTGCTTTTCTTTCAAGAGTAATTTCTCTGTCGTCGTCCATGCTTTTAAATGTCCCAATTTTGTAACTTAGGTCAAATTCTTTCCATCGATTCCGCATATATCCTTTTTTCATCAAGAATGAGTTTGACAATTCTCTTCGCTCTGTTTTCAATCATCCAGATTGATCTTACCGTTTATTCAATGATGCTACAGTCTTACTTTTCTCATTTCTCTATTGTCGTCCATACCTTTTAATGTCCCATTTTTTTGTTACAACTTCGGTCAAATTCTTTCCATCGACTCCTCACGATTCTCAAACAGAGGAACCCGATGAATGGTTAAGATGTCTTACAGTGTGTGCTGGTGATTGATCATTCATAAAATAGAGATAGTTATCATCAAAATACAACGAACAGTGAAGCCATCAGCCATGGCGACCCACTGTACCCACACATACGCGTAGATCTACAACTTACTGCTGTATCAGAAGTTAAGAAGACATTCGAGGCCAATTATTAATACCAGTACAACATGTGTTTTGGACATGATCTATGTAATTACGTTATACGTACCAACTTTGTGTTATATATGAATGGACCGATCTTCTCTTTACATTTCAATCATTCATATTTATAAATTACCAGAGAGCTTTTGATTCCCTGTCATTTATTATATCGTCGTTATTAATCGTTTTTATAACACAAAAGTAAGATGACCAGTGTGTATTTGAAAGGCTCTGTCAGTTTTTTGTTTTCGATGTTGCATATTATAATTTTAGGACTATGGCATGGAATTTAGATTCTTTAATAACCATTTGCATATTTACTTCTGCTACTCAATTGGTGACAGGAACAATTATATACAGGGTGGTGAACGAACGTAACTGCTGCACATAGGGATTAACCCGTAAAAGCAAACTTTTGCGATTTCCTGCTTCCCTAATTATTTTAGGAAAAATATCTTCATATAATAGTTTTAGAACATAAAATTCTGCATTTAAATTATTAAACAAAATTAATTTTGCATGCTTTGTAACGGCAGAAATTTGATATGAAAATGTCAAAATTACCTCAAAAACAGATAGCGACAGCCATGGAACTTGAACAAAATGATTAGAAATTATTCTGACAGCTAAAACGTCATCATTTTGTTCAAGTTCCATGGTTATCGCTATCTATTTTTGAGGTAATTTTGACACGGAACTTGAACAAAATGATTAGAAATTATTCTGACAGCTAAAACTTCATCATTTTGTTCAAGTTCCATGGCTATCGCTATCTGTTTTTGAGGTAAATTTGACATTTTCATATCAAATTTCTGCCGTTACAAAGCATGCAAAATTAATTTTGTTTAATGATTTAAAGGCAGAATTTTATGTTCTAAAACAATATTCGAAGATATTTTTCCTAAAATAATTAGGGAAGCAGGAAATCGCAAAAGTTTGATTTTACGGGTTAAATCCCTATTACCCGCAAAGCAATTCAGCCCCTGATCACACTGGTGATTGACGAAAATACAGTATTATTTTACTGAATATTGTAGCTGCATAAAAAGACGTATCGATGATTTTATCATAATCAACTTTTTTATTTTAGAGTTAATTAATACAAAAATATGAATGATTTTATTTATTTGGTGACACATCGGTCGTCACGAAACAAAGAATATCTGTGAATTAATCAGGTTGGATAATAATTTAATCCTTAAAACGATTGAAAGAAATAAAACAAAACTATAAAACGTAAAACCGATCTGTCACGAACGATAGTTGTCAAACTTTCCGACTGAGTGCAAACCCTAACTGACATTTTGTGAGTTAAGGCTATCATCGTCGTCGCTCCTCATGAGGACGACACAGAACACGTCTCGCAATGACTTTCTGTTTCATTACTTCGATAATCTGATCGGCTCATTTCAGTCACAATCTCGAATCTAGTAAGGTAATGCGTGTGAATAAATGTGCTGTAGATGATGTCAGGCCCCTCTTTTCCATTGGCCACTCTGGGCTAGTGCCCAGGGCCCCGTTATCGATGGGGCCCCTAGTTCCTGCCAGATCACCAACCGATAACCGATAAATATATTTATTTTGCGAAAATCAAACGATTTATAACAGATAATTACTGACTGTGATTGTAAAGAAATAAAAATAACAATTGAATACATCTAGAATTTTGCTTATCTATACTCCTTTACTAATTTGTGATCTTATGTGGATTCTTTCTAATTTTTCTTATTTACATATTATACACAAGTTAATAGAAGTATTTCGAATATACTCCTTTTGTTGTTTTAATAAAATAGTCCTCTGTCATAACAAAGGTTTATGACTTTTGATATTCGTTTAATATGTTAATAATTTTGTGTTGTATTACGATAAATTTGGAACAGTAATAGTTTCTCTTTGGTGTTATCAAAATTCACTTTAAAATCATTTGTATTAATCAAAATAAAAAACTAATTTTGTTTATTTTCCTTAACAATGCGGCTTGATTGCAAATATTATTTTTCCGAACTGTTACAACAGTAATTTTTCGGTTTGTGTTCCATTATATTACGACTATTAATTCTAGAACGCAATAAAATCCTATAATACCTATATTTAAAAATAAAATGTAAATAAAATATTTGACAATATTTACTATAATAATATGTAGGTACTATAATTCTCTGAACAGAACGTTCGCTTTCTAGAAATTATCACACTTTGGTTTTTGTTTTAACTGAGCAATGGATGACCACTACACTGCCTAATTTAATTTAATATCTTCCTCTTGTAATCATGACAGACTTTCTGACCGCAATCAACCGGAGGAATTTAATTAAGTCAGTGGCGTAACTAAAAAAAAACGAATAAGTATGTTTTTAATGTTGGAGATGAATAATTCGGACAAGGCTATAAATGATGTTCAAAAGAAGTTCTTGTATTTGTAATACATCAACCTACCATTTATTTAAGTAAAATTAACACTGAAATAGGAAAACGGTGGAACATTTATTATATTTTTCAAATTACGCCATTTCGCATAAATTTTACGCTCAGAAGACAAGCGAATAATAGATGCAAGGAATGTACACTATTTTTCCACATATCAAACAGTAGGTTAACCAAAATGTTGTTGAAAAAACACTTTTAGGTTGCAACTCCTACTCAATTTTTCGAATATTTTTGACTTTCTGTCGCTGTATCTTCGTCTATTTCAGTTAAATGTTATAACTGTCGTTGACTTTTTGAAGTGAAAATTTCCTTATAGGCGCGCTTTGCCTGGGCTGTTAACAACAGTGATGTGAAACGCACCCGACGGTGACAATCGGGGCTATTCGGCTCAAACACGAACACGCGGCGTATTTGCAATATGCTGGTAATAGTGTGTATAGTTCATACGTGAGCTAATAGATGACACTAAAACATATATTTTGTAGTTCACAAATGCGCTAACATATGACATCGATATGACACTAAAACTTAATATTATCGTTAAGGTATTATATTCATTAAATTTATTTGTATATATAGGCCGACTTTATTATGATTTATAAACTGTGTGATTAAAAAATTATATATAGATATATTTTAAAATTAGAAAATCTGAAGTTTTCACTTCTGTCGTGTGGTTATAAGCACACACCTATTTTTTTTAATCTAACAAAGCTTTGTCAAAATTCAGAAATATTTTTTAAACTTCGGGTGTATAATATATATTTTTCAAGTTTCAAACAATCTGTACTGACATATTATGTATTATAATACCTCGTATGCGATCCATTTTAAACTTCGATAGACTTTATTAACGGGTTTATGGTTATAAGAACCGAACTGCTGGCTAATCATTAAACAATAATAAAAGTAAATAAAATGAGATGTTATCGTCGGAGCGAAGACTGTTCCGTTGGTTTACTGACACGACGACATAAACTCGACACAAATCTTTCTTCTGGATGTTGGACCCTGCCGAAGGTGAACGTTAATTACCACAAGTGATTCAGGGTTGTAGCTCGGCACAAAGATCTTATTGAAAAAAATTATTATTTGGTAAATTAATCAGTTTGCAATAATTTATTATATCAAGAGTGCTCAATATTCTATTCTAGTGTTAGAATATAAAAAGAATTTGATTCTATACTTTATTATATGAACTGAAGAGATCAAACCAAATTATATTTTATTTATTGTAGTTTATCAACGGGTCGACAACTTAGGTCATTAGCGTCTTAATTACATCAAATAACATATCACTTAAAACTAAATGACATCACAAAACATCCTTAAGCGAGGCAGGTAAAATAAAGTGAACATACACACATGATTGCCCTATACAAAACGCTTTAACCACAAATATGTTGTTTCTCTCGCTATTTAAAGACCTCTGGTGACACACCACAGAGATTCTATGAACTATCAATGTTGTCGGATTTCTTCGTTGTCGGTACAGTTATGTTGAATTTGTGTTTATAAGGTTAAGTGACAAATAAATGTGGATTTACTTTACAGACACAATTGGTTAAATTTCGACCACAGGCGATACTAGTCCTTCTTACTGACAAAAAAGTTTTTTGTTATCTAGGTTTATAAATATGTAGTGTCGATAACTCGATTGATTTAAAACAAATATCGAATTTTTGTAACAAGTTTGCAGCCCTGATGATGGAATACAGTGCACATAAACATACTTACATGTTTATAGCACTTGAGCTTTTAATATACGCCTGAGATAAAGTTTTTTTTCATGTTGGCTTTTTAACTTTTATTGAAAAATATCCATATAATATACTGTTTGTATTTAAAATGAGTAAATTGCATTTCTCAATTATTTAATATTCATAAACACAATTTACTGACATTCGGATTGGGGTTTATGGTTGTTTCAGCTAACTGAACGTGAAGTTTGCCAGTAAAAATCGATAATCGATATGAGGACCCCCTTTAATTTATAATTTGTTAGGATATCCGCCATATTAACACATTTCAACCGGCTACTTGTTACGGTTCCAAAGATACAACCTTTAAAATGTTTTTCCGTTTTTTGTGTGGAACACCCTTAATTTTTACTTTTTGTGATTTTCGGATTTTTCCCTTTACTTGTGCTGTGAGACTTTGCTTTGTGTCAAATTTCACGATTCTAGGTCAACGGGAAGTACCCTTTAGGTTTTAATAAGTGAGTTTGCGAGTATCAAAATAGGTGACAAAATGGCCGTATCTTTTGATTTCGTTGACTTAGAACCTTAAATTCTTTACACCTTTAAAGGACCGTAGACCTTAGTATTTCATATGAATCTCAACTAGATATCTCTATCCGTTCCTGAGAAAATGGGTCTTGACAGACGGACACCCAGCCAGGGTTCCGTTTTTTTCTTATTGAAGTACGGAACCCTAAAAATCAAGAAAATATCAATGTTCATTTATATTTTAAATGGATGCATTTCGCTCAAAATGGTCATTATACACCGAGAAATTTTAAATACCACAAACCTATTTAAAACTACGTCAAAATGTTCTAATTACCTACTCAGCATTTTTGTCGTATAGATACCTTAATGTTCTATATTTTTAATCATTTTTAAACAGACGCTAATGACCTTAGATGTTGAGCGTCTATAATCTACAATTTAATCTAATTATTTGTAAGTACAAATTGTATCCACCGTGTACATAATTTTTGTAATTTTTAAATATATTATAGAGTGGGTGCTTACTTGATGTAAATTAATATTAAACATTTTGAATAATAATAAAACACTAAGTTTTTTAAATTTACACTATATCTTTATTTTTTGACAATTGTTTCGTCAACACATAGTGACTTCTTCAAAAAATATCTTATACTACAATCAAGATTGTAGTATAAGATATTTTCAGTAGATCACTAAACAAAAAAGAGGGCCATGCTTTTTTTCAAATAATATATAAATATTTACTAGGTGGGAAGTATAGGACTGGTCATCAGTCGAATTTTTTGTAGGACATTCAGTATTGATTGTTAAGGCTTAACGTTAAAATATTTTTGAAAGTTTATGTACGTTCGTTTGTTTAACGTGGCAGCCGCTGCAAAATTGCTTTTTACTGCAGTGCAATATAAAAAAACACGCATGTTCATTAATACCCTACGTTTAAAATAAAAACAGAACACGATTTATTGAATGAAATAAAGATGTTATTTATACGATAACTTCGATTATATTGAACACAAGTCCAAGATTACAATTTCACCGAGTAAACTAAAATTTTAATTAAAAGTTGGAGATTTTAACAAACATTTCCCATATAAATAAAAATAAAAATACATGAGCACTGTGGTTGGAATAAAAACAAAAATAAAGATAGTTACTTCTTACCACAACAGTTTTATTGATGGATGTACATTTCGAAAGCTATGCTTTCATCTTCAGCAAACACTATACATGCATGTATAGTGTTGATGAAAGCACAGCTTTCGAAATGTACATCCATCAATAAAACTGTTGTGGTAAGAAGTAACTATCTTTATTTTTGTTTTTAAACATTTCCCATAATGATCTATTTAAAACAACTTTAAAATTCAAAAAAAAAATCAAGGATGCTCGTCAGTAGTTCACACATCCTTGCCATAATGCTCTCATTTTAAATACGTGGAATGCTTTGGAACAGGTTAATTAACTCTTGTGCAGTTGTTAACTGACATGCTGTGTGATCTACTGATCTATATTGATCGACAAGTAAGAATGTTGTTGGCGATCGTACTCTCTGTACTTGCATACGTCATTACGGTCAAGAGTCAGAACGAAGGCTGGGTCTATTTCTGTAATCACAAAGTTGTGATTATGGTTTAATTTTCTAACCTTTTAATAAAATAATATTAATGACAACAATGGATTCCAACAGTGATTCATAACTGTCTATTTTTATGCACAGGATAGGGATCAGAGCACTGACGGCCATGTGTTGAGTGCCTTCACACTTTAAATCTAATTAAATTCGCAAATATGGTACCTAATCCTCCAGGTTCTCTGCAGGTCATTTACTAGTGTATCCATGCCCTATGCAATTTTTATTTATCAATTAACTTTCTGACTTTATTAACATTGGAAATGTTTATGTTCGTATATGGGGGCAGAGTTACGAGTTTTCGTTCAAGGCCAAAAGACAACGGTGTCGCGATCAAGTGAGGAGCAATCATGCAAAATTGAACAAGTGCAATTTTTTCGAAATGTGTTTTATATCATGTCTAGTTAATTGAGAGGTATTTGCGACGATCTGCGGTGTTATTTTTGAGCAAATGTTAATAAATACTGTAGAAAAATCCATTTAAAAGTTAAGTAATCAAGCAAAAGTGAACGCGTATATAACAGAAGAATAATAGGGTTATTCCTGACAAAACTAAACAGTGCATTGATAAATATTGTGTGTATAATAAACAGTTAATTATGTTTCATATATGCTGTTATCATTTCCAATGATTGCGAAATCTATGAATTTTATTTCTATAAATATGAAAATTTGGCACATTATAAGAATAACAATATTTTGTTTGAGAAACTTTTTGGTACCTAATTAACCAAATATTTCGCACCCGATTTCTTTACGCGATTTCATATAATACAGTTATATAGTCGTTTTCGTTGAAATTCCTATTTTATACTGTTCGATAAAGCATACTTTTTTAAATAAATAAAACGTTTGTAACAACGTTCGAATATTGCAAAAATTCTGGAATTATAATCAATCGAATCTAAATACAGTGGAGTCGCGATATGGTGAACACCTGGTAAGGCGAATAACTTTATAAGGTGAACACGTAAAATTTTGTATAGTGTATTCTATAAGGTGAACAACTGGAACCTCGATAAGGTGAACAAAGCTAATTTGATTTATTTGACACTTTTATGGGTTCTCGGAATACTTGGTAGGCGATTTGATTCCCAACAATATCTTTGTTAACTTTTGCATCTGTAGTAATGCCGACACAGCGGTGCTGATTTGATGATAAACAGATGTATATCTGTATATACCACTTTTATTGTTCTTCCATATTTTTGTGATTAGGTTCGAATTTCAGCATTTATAGTAAAGCTGGTCTCATTGATGTGGTAATAGTGTTTGGTGTTGGTGTTTGAAAAAAATGAAAGTTCTTACATTAATCAATAAAGATGAAATAATAAAAAAATTAACAAAGGTGCAACTGTGACTTCCCTTTCGCGTGAATATGGTGTTGCAAAATCTACCGTTTGTGGTATTCAAAAAAAAAGAGTGCATTTTGAGAGCTCTGGGGAATACACTTTCTGGCGCAAGTAAGCGAAAAAGGATGAAGTCTTCAGAATTCCTAAAAATGGAAGCAGCATTGTACAAGTGGTTCTTAAAGATGCGAAATAGTACAGATTTAATTTATGAAGTTTTCTTTTCATTACTCCTTTTTATATACCTTGATAAGGTGAACAAATTCGATAAGCTGAATACCAATGGTCTGAATTAGTTCACCTTATCGCGACTCCACATCCAACGTTCCTTTCTTTATGTAGCGTTGAAGTCTCCACGCTCATATTATAGTTCCCATAATTGTTTTGCATACCTATTTATATTTTAATAATAATTAATATAAACATAGATATTTTTGGTATATGATAAAATCAATCGATTTAAAACCCCTTATATCCACACCATATTATTCACATAATAATTAGAGGTGAAAATAATAAATATCTCAGACAGCTAGGCTGCCATGATTTTTGAGCTATATCTACGAAAAAATCAAATGACCACTGTCGGGACTTGAACCCGAAACCCCCAGTTTCCGGCTAGGTGAGTTACCGATTTCTCCACAGTGCCCGAGAGTGGAAACCGATCTCTTCTTATATATAGCAATTTCACGTTGAAAATATACTACATGCGAGAGTTAACATTTTATAAGTTTTATCAACTTAATAAACTCGTTAGGCCGGGAAGTCTTAGGTTTTACCTATAGGTAAAATAGATATTTTTGTTTAAGTATTAAAATATTTAATAAAGAAAATAAAAATATGCTTCATCAGCAAACGGTATTTAATTTTCAATCTAGCCCAGCCCTACACAAGACTGTAATGTTTTTATTTATTGCATATATGTACGCAGGTAAGACGCTGTGCTGTAAGTTCATTGCCAATGATTTTTATAGTAGATCTGTTTCCTGTACAATTCTAGTTGATTGATCGAACACTGAAATTATACTCCTTGTACTAATCATAAATTATGCATAACTGAAAGAAACGGAAATATAATATAGAAGGAAACATTTTCCACAAAAAATATGTACACAAATTAAATATATAGAATTACTTGTCGATGTTCCATCGTTGAATATAATTGAAAATTATTTCCTAACTAGTTATATAACTAACTGTTCATTTTTTATAAGGGCATTTATTACTTATTTCAGTACTTTTTTAAAATTTCCTGACAAATTATCCTTTGTTAAAATTTCAGCCTTGTTGAAATAAGTAAATTTCACTCCTAAACGGCAACCTTTATTGCATCAGGTGATTCCAACAACCAAATGGTACGGTGAAAATTTCAGCTTTGTTGAAATGAAAATTTTCCATTTTAACCCTTTTTAAAAGTTCAATAGTGCTCACCCCACCGATGTCCTTCAGCCATACCGGCCATTCCTTCCTTGAGAAGGTCTAACCTAACATTTTTGCATGTTTCCAGCTGTGTTGAAATGGGTATGTTGTCGAGGGCCGAGGCCACTAGCTTTTAGCCTATGAGAAATTTTACCGCTGACTCGGTAGCTATGTATATTTGTATAAACAGTTAAATAGTCGTTTTGACAGCTTATGAATGAATAGCTTCCGACAAAACGAAATATCAACTATATGTAAAAGTATTTAAAATATTCGTGTAACGAAAAATAGTGCAAATGATAATTATTATAAATTCTCTTTTAAAACTATTAAAAAGTGCTTTCAAATTCTTAAAATTCAATCGATGTTTTTTTGACCGGAATCAAGATGAATAATTGGCAAACATATTTCATTAAAAATACCCGCACCTAATAATGTGAATACATGTAAAATATATATTTCATTTAACTAGAGCAATTAAATATATTGATTCATTATTAATCACGTAGGTATTAGATGTGCAATAGATTCCGGAAACCAAAACATCACTATACGAAAGTTCTAAATTAATGCATTAAAAGGCTTGTCTATATTAATATTTATTCTCGCTTTTTTTTTGTGTTGCTTACAATTTTTTTTTTTTAATTTCACTTATTTCAGGGCATAGAACCCTATAGAATCCATAAGTGAAATAAAATAGAAAGGTCGATCCCTTTCAAAATGTGGTAAGTATGAAAGAGTTAATGAAAATAATAATTACACACCAAACTGGAATAGACGTCATAATATTATTATGTTTGAAAAAATAATAGCAAAAAGAAAATCAGTAAAAATAAATCTTCTTTTATACAATTACAAAAGTTAATATACACTAGAATGCACAAACTCGAATTATGTGGAAAAAAAATAACAAATTCAAAACAATATTTCATTAACCACTCATGGCAGGTACCTATACCTATAATAATATTATAAATATAATAATAATAATAATAATATTCGTAACTTGCAAGTCAAAGCCGTTGTTTGAACGAAGTCCTGGCTCGTCTATTACAAACCCCCAATTCCCAAATTCTATTCTGAGACCTAAGAATCAATGATACAAATAGATGATAAATAACAAAAAAAAAACCTCCTTCAAAAAGTCACTAAAAAGAGGAAAATAATGAAATTTTGAGGTCTGCGCCAATTTAATAAAATATATGGATTCGATTAAAAAGTATAGTATAGTGATTAATATTTAATATCTTCTTTTTAACCAACTTCATATTTTATTAAATTGGCGCAGACCTCAAAATTTCATTATTTTCCTCTTTTTAGTGGCTTTTTGAAGGAGATTTTTTTTGTTTAAAAGTTTTTTATTTTTTACTTCTTAGTGTCAAAAAGTGACATTTACCTTAAAGGAATCACACGCCGTTACTCACTTTTATTAAACCGATTTTCTTACGCTGTCTGATGTGTCAAAAAGTGACATTTACCTTAAGGAATCACACGCCGTTACTAACTTTTATTAAAATCAGCCGAACTACTGAACCGATTTTGATGACATTTCTATGGGACCAATCTGAAAGTATATCCTTTCAAATAAAAAAATTTTTCAAATCGGTTTATAAATGACGGAGTTCTGAGGTAACAAACATAAAAAAAATACAACAAGATAGCCTTGGCAATCAGTGGCTTTAAAAATAAGAGTGAAGTGTATGTTTGTTGAAATTTATAAAGAATTTATGAGATATTAATAAGTAGTTATACATTATACATTTTTCAAATCAACGACTGTTCAATTTAATTTTATCAATCGTTACCGATCGGAGAACGCAATGAGGCAAAAAATGTTTAAAAATTTGAACTACTTTCAACAAGAAATCAGCGCGCTTGTGCACAAAACTAATTAATGTACGTTGGTGAAATTAACGCCAATTAAAAATAGTGTCATTAAAAATATATAAATTATTTATATGTGTATGTTTTTATAAATGTTTCATGAAGACTGCTTAAAAATATATTGCATTTATTTTTATTAAGTGACGGGCACTGCAATGAAGCGCTGATGATCGACTGCAAGAATCAGTATAATATAACAATTCTTTCATCGTGCTTCAGAACACATTGGCCAATTCTACAAATTTATTCATATAACATCGGTTTCAGACTTTCAGAGGGACAGTATTATGTAACAATTTTCTTTCGACATTTCAGAAACGTTATATAAAAAATAATTATTTCGATAACTTACGTACAGCCATGAACATCTGACAAAAATTTGCATCTGTACTCACCTGTAAAAAAAAAAATATTAGCAAAACTGTAATTAAAAAAATCAATATGCGAATTCTGGTAATAGAGTAAAGTGCCCTAATATCGGATAGCTTTTGAAAAGTGTCCATATTTTTTTAACTCATTACATAAAATGAAATTTCTTGAACATACAATACACAATATAGTGTCATTAACAACATCCAAAAATATTGAAAGTTTTAAGGGATCAAAAATGAACAAACAACTCAAATTTACAAAGTCTCATTTTTCTATCATGCCAAAATGTAGTCCTAATATCGGATATACTATCCGATATTAGGACTACATTTTGGCATGATAGAAAAATGAGACTTTATAAATTTGAGTTGTTTGTTCATTTTTGATCCCTTAAAACTTTCATTATTAGGAAACTGTTTTTAATAAGGTTTAAAATATTTTTACAAGCTTTTATAATTTTTTATACATAAAACTCGCTATCGCCCGTTTTAACATACTGTCACTAATATACCATCATGATGTCACTAGATATACAATCTATACTATTTCGTATCTATATCGGTTGCTTTTGAGCACTTTATCATTAACTAATAATGATTAATGATAGCTGAGTAGATTAATCGATTGAGATATTAATAAATTTTGCGAACGCTTGCTGTCAGCCATGAACCTTAGAGTAACTTTTACCTTAACTGTGACATACATAAATTGGCACGAATGTTACTAATGTACCAAGTTCGAATTATTAGCAGATTATCCAGTTCTGTTATTAATGTCTTAACGGCAATGCATTGCGTTCAATAAATAAGTACCGCACATACATGTGCCAATTGCAGCGGTTTACATGACTTTACGTCACTTTACGTGGTGTCACGTCCTTCCACAAACATGCTCTTAAAATGTGCTCTGTCGCAATCGACAATAGTGATGGGCGATTACGAGATATTTTTACAATCGAAACAATTGTAATCTTTCATAATAACAATCGAGTCCACAATCGGCTCGGAGTTCGATTTTACAATCGAAACGTTCTATTGTTCAAGTAGATTATTTGCCACATATAGGTTATAGCAATAGCAGCGAATGAGAATAGATACATATAATCGCAATTCAAGGTTATATGTTAGTCGACTGACGTTCACGCAATTCGTTGATTTTTCACTGTTCAGTCAGTACTCACTACTCTGTGATCTCTTCACTATTGAATTCGTATTACACGATTACTACGATTGTATATTATGTGGCTCTCGACAGTGTACGATTCAGTACTATGCAACTCGGTCTCGGTGAACTATGAAACAACAACAATCGAGATGTTTGAGCAATCGGGACAATCGACTAAAACATCTCGTATCGCGCGTCTGCACTAATCGACAACATTTTGCTGTTATGCTGAGTTTCTGGTACGACTTTCAATTCACTTTCAAAGAAGATTTAGTATATGTACTCTAAATCTACAGTTTGCAATATTATAATATACCTACTATTGTTTTTGTGGACACTTAGAGCTTTGAATATTTTTTCTGTAACAGCAATCCCTATGAATTTTCTATAGATATGTCACGAAAAAAAATATCTCACAGTCTTCACGTATGTCGACCAGGCGCGGATCCAGGGGGGGCAATGGGAGTAATTTCACCCAATTTTTGGTTTCATCCACATAAATCACAAAAGCAGAACGAATCTCCTGGAAGATAGGTAGAACCATAGAGTATATACATTTAGAGTGTATACATTTAGAGAAAACCAAATTATAACGGAAACCTGCGCACAAAAACTGGTGTGAGAAGTAGTTAGTGGCGTACGCAAAACAGATTAATATGACAAAGGAAATAAAATGTTAATAAACATGCATCACTGATAATGCACTTCAAACACAATTCAATACTCGATTTTTAACATATATAGGTAATATAACCTAAACAGTGAACACTGAATCACAACTTAACAAGTAAATAAAAAACAGTGAACTGTGACTGACGCCACTGACATGTACCCGCACCCCTTCAAAAATAGACTAAACCAATCCGAATCAAATCTGGTTTCTGCGCATGAAGCGGTCAAGTTCACTGTAAATGTATCTACCATATCTTACAAAAATTGCCCCCCCCCCCCCGAGCGAAAATCTTGATCCACCCCTGATGTCGACGACTATGAGCGATTTCAGTTGACATTAAATTAGTTCCAAATCCGACTATCACCCTGTCGGATGTATATTTTATAACAAATAAGTAGTTAATATACAGGGTGCTGAATCGTTTTGCGGGTAATAGGGATTTAACCCATAAAATCAAACTTTTGCGATTTTCTGCTTCCCTAATTATTTTAGGAAAAATAACTTCGAATATTTTAGAACATAAAATTCTGCATCTGAATCATTAAACAAAGTTAATTTTGCATACTTTGTAACGGCAGAAATTTGATATGAAAATGTCAAAATTACCTCAAAAACAGATAGCGATAGCCATGGAACTTGAACAAAATGATGACGTTTTAGCTGTCAGAATAATTTCTAATCATTTTGTTCAAGTTCCATGGCTATCGCTATCTGTTTTTGAGGTAATTTTGCCATTTTCATATCAAATTTCTGCCGTTACAAAGCATGCAAAATTAATTTTGTTTAATGATTCAGATGCAGAATTTTATGTTCTAAAACTTTTATTCAAAGATATTTTTCCTAAAATAGTTAGGGAAGCAGGAAATCGCAAAAGTTTGATTTTACGGGTTAAATCCCTATTATCCGTAAAACGATTCAGCACCCTGTATATGTAAGTACACTAACACAACTGTACATAGCAGGTATACACATTCACGGACATCTCTCACCGTTTAACTTTGATGGATGTCGAAGGCGTGAAAGTAAACTCCCGGGGCGTTAACGCGCGCTGTTACTGTTAACAGTCCGTTACAAGACGGCCGGCTTCCGTCACGGCAACCAACATAAGATAGACAAATATTATAATATGCTCTTTTAATAGATATTATAATTATCAATATTATGTTATGCGTGTGGGTATACGAAATATGCATTAAGTAGGATGTGGCAGATACGCTGATTCAGCCGTTGGATCTATTAGAGCGGAAGATAGCTGTAATGTTTATATATTTACCATGTAACATAATCGCATAAGAAAAATATATTATAGTTCTAGATACTACTGCTATGGGTTTATCGTACAATTTTAACAGGATGTTTTTTTAATCACGCTAGGTTAAATTTTGATTGCTACGTGTTCATTGGTTGCTGCGTTTTCATGTTGGCAAATTGTTGATCGTTGCCATAGCAATCGTCATTTAACAGCGTGATTAAAAAATAAAATTGTACGATGAACCCAGCATAAGTATAGTACGTCTCCGAGCTTGCGCTGGTATTCATAAAGCATATCCAATATTTTAACGACTGACAGCATTATTGTGACTACATATTTTAAGGTCAGATTTCAAAGAATTCATTTTATAAAAAATATCCTTAAGAAATAATAATAAGTTCGATATTTGTATATAAAAACATTATCTTATTAAATGGCAGTACAGATATAGTTTTGCACACACTGTCTACAGCAAAAATAATGTTTAATCCGTGCGCGATTTAACCGGTCAGTTAAAATATTATGCTCTTTAAAGCAAATCATATATAGAGTGACATCCCTATGGCAGTGTGATTAAAAAAACATCGTGTTTAAAAAAAAAAACGATCTCAGTATCTACCAAAATTTTGATTTTTTGTTTGTTGCAGTTCTGATTTTTTCTTCATTTTGTAGATTATTTAGTGATTTGAATGTTGGAAGGAAAATTTTACAATTTTCATGTCATAACTATTGTATTAATGTTATTAATAGGGTATAAAGTGAACGATTTTTTATGAACGAATAAATGAAAACTTATTATGTACCTATTATTAATAATTTGACGAAACACAAACTACGAAGTTTGACAATAAATTGGAAAGATTTTTTTGACAAGGTTGCTGTTAATTAGAGAAAAAACAAGTATAATAACAATAAAAAATAACGACATTTTGCAATTACTTTCAAGCAATATCCTGCTATATTTTGTTTAATTTATGAAGTGATACCAATGCCTTAAATCATAAAAGAACCGTATGAAGTGTGTCGTGTGTGTCTAAGATAACGCATCTAGAGTTGAATTAAATTATCAACAACCATCGAGTAACACTGCAGATACTAGTCTAATAAATCTAAACAAAACCTTTATATACCTACAGGGTTTCTATATGTGGAAAAATTCCACGCATTTTATTTTTTTGCCTTTTCATGGTTAGAAGATGGGGGGAACACAACTTGATATAGATATGTTAAAAAGCATAAGCAGTTTTGTATGCCGGGGTGAGGCGGTTGGGAGCGGCCCAACTATTCGATACCTGTCAGGTTGTATCTGCCTATCGATTACTCAATCCCCCAAAGTTTTCAATTTCTAATTCAAAATGCAAAAAATTCACGGCCGCGAAACCTTTCTAGCTACGTTACCCAAATTTACAATCATTTTCCAGCCTGTTTATATTTCTAAGTGAACGTTTAGAAAATGCAAAACCGAAAATAATATTGTGAAACATTTATTTTTATACATTTTTGATGTGAAACATTTTATGTCGGGCTGTGAACAGCCGCGTGAGGGGAAATATATGCAACAAAATCTTTGGTCCGCTCCTTCGCTGCTGTTTTCCCCACCACTGCGGCACTCTCTCTCTCTCTGCTTCCGCGCGCTCGGGCAACCGCGTGTGTTACAGTGCAGTATATAGGATTAGGTCAGCATAACAGTTAGTTGCTGCTTTTGAAAAAATATTGTACTACTACATAGAGAATACTACCGAGTTCAATAACGTTTTCTTTGATGTTTCACATCTGTCGGGGGTCCCGAGACCCACACCCTTTTTTATAGTCGACTTGCTTGTCATAATTGTATCTACTTATTACAAAATAAATGTACCGTATTGCCTCACAAAAATATAAAAATGTTATATGCCTATAAGTATAACGTGATTTCTTGATCTCAAAATGCACACAGAAATGAAAAACGTAGTGTTTATTCTGAACTCTGAACATATTTCTTAAAAAATAACAAACCAGTTTCTGAAATAATTACTAAATTATTTGCATATATTTTATTCGTTTAACATCCTCGATTTAACGTTTTCTTACATAATGTACAAAACATATAGCAGAGCTTCATTTATCCACCACTTTTTGCTTTTCTTACTCACCAAACCCAAAAAAAAATCAAAATTAAATTGGTTTCACAAAATATCAGTACCTAAAAGCTAATATTAAAGTTTGAGTAAGGCGAGTATTAGAAAATTATCTAACAAGTCGTTAGAATAAAAACGGTGTTATTTTACAATATTAAAGTTTAAAAACATCCCAAATGGGAGCTCGGGAGCACGTGACCTCTCATTTCTAAATAACAATATATTACAGTTTTGTAGAAGTCGCGAGCTATCCACGTATACACCTTAACATATAAGTGTTTTTTTACTTCCCACCTCTACTATGGTAGGGAAGTAATGGATTCAGTCCGAAAACAATATTTCGAGATTTTAACAGATTTTCACGTTTTGAGACCCTAGCAATCGTTTAAGATCATTTTCTGACTG
The DNA here is from genome assembly GCA_039654895.1 of Mongoloraphidia duomilia. NCBI lineage: Eukaryota > Metazoa > Arthropoda > Insecta > Raphidioptera > Raphidiidae > Mongoloraphidia > Mongoloraphidia duomilia. Next base: position 9,849,525 of record CM077517.1, on the reverse strand, counting down.
ATGTCTGTATGTGTGTGTGTATGTGTGTATGTGTGTGTGTGTGTATGTGGTCAATTTTTCGCCTTCGATATCTTAAGAACGGAACAACATACGGGCATGCCGATTGTTCTATTGTGTTTATCAGCCTTTAACTTAGATCTGATTAGATTTTGAGTCAAATCGGTTCAGTGGATCCTGAGATATTCAAAAAAACGTCCTCAATGTCACGTATTAACATAGGTAAAAAAAAATATAAATGAATTCTAGATGTTATAATATGAAAAAAATGTAAATATTTTTTTTCTCTAAAATGTATAGTTTTCGAGAAAAAAAATATTTTACTAAAAAAAATAAAAATTGTACGTAAATCAAGGTAACCATGATTTTTGCTATATTAAGCTAGCCATCAATAGATCACCAAACAAAAAAGAGGGCCATGCTTTTTTCAAAGAATAAAAATTAAATTGTGTTTTATAGACCACCAACAGCTAAGGTTATTTGGGCCTAGTCAAAGAATAAAAAAAAGAGTGTTTATTTTTTGCAAATATTTACTAGGTGGGAAGTATAGGACTGGTCATCAGTCGAATTTTTTACTTCCCATTCGATCAAATAAACAGTGTCCCCCCTAAAACCAGATACGTCGAACTAAACTTTGACAATATAAACTCAAATAAAACCGTCCATGTTTTTACTCTTCATCATTTTATCATTGAAGCACTGAACGAGCGTTTACTGTAGTAATTTTAATTAAAATCGGTGTATTCGCGGTACACATATCCACTTAATTAACAGTGACAATTATCCACAAACAACCGAAAATTGCCATCGTCGTTGAAAGTTTTATTTCTCTTTAACTGTAAGAGGAATTACTGAACATAATATAACCAGTTTCCAAATAAGAGAGCTGCTAATAATACGCATTCGATATTATTTAGGACTACCGAACATTTATTTCAACGGTTAGTACCATAAATTAAAAAAATTCGACTGATGACCAGTCCTATACTTCCCACCTAGTAAATATTTGCAAAAAATAAACACTCTTTTTTTTATTCTTTGACTAGGCCCAAATAACCTTAGCTGTTGGTGGTCTTTAAAACACAATTTAATTTTTATTCTTTGAAAAAAGCATGGCCCTCTTTTTTGTTTGGTGATCTATTGATGGCTAGCTTAATATAGCAAAAATCATGGTTACCTTGATTTACGTACAATTTTTATTTTTTTTAGTAAAATATTTTTTTTCTCGAAAACTATACATTTTAGAGAAAAAAAATATTTACATTTTTTTCATATTATAACATCTAGAATTCATTTATATTTTTTTTTACCTATGTTAATACGTGACATTGAGGACGTTTTTTTGAATATCTCAGGATCCACTGAACCGATTTGACTCAAAATCTAATCAGATCTAAGTTAAAGGCTGATAAACACAATAGAACAATCGGCATGCCCGTATGTTGTTCCGTTCTTAAGATATCGAAGGCGAAAAATTGACCACATACACACACACACACATACACACATACACACACACATACAGACATCAGTCAGAAAATGATCTTAAACGATTGCTAGGGTCTCAAAACGTGAAAATCTGTTAAAATCTCGAAATATTGTTTTCGGACTGAATCCATTACTTCCCTACCATAGTAGAGGTGGGAAGTAAAAAACGCGATCCACAATACGCAATATATATTATATACTGTGTGTTAAAACAATCAAGTTTTTTATAATGTGAACTAAAAAGGCAAAAATAATTATTGTTTGAAAAAAGCATGAACTTCACGCGCTGAGAGGTCCGTCCGTACATTTCCAAAAGCACAGTAAGGGAAATCGCTCATATGTTGAAGTAACCAATCATAAACGTCACATCAGACTCCATCCTAGTGACTTATTTTGCGCTAAATCTCAAAGGTACTACCTAATGGAAATCTAACTTTAGCTATAGTTTTCCTGAAATTTTTACCAGCCTGATTTTTTTTTTTTTTTTTTTCAAAATTTTAGACTTAATACGAATACTTTCGGACATAACTTTTTTGGTATATTTTTACACCATAATCTAAAAAAAATGTTTCAAATATTTTCAGTACTTTCAAAGTAAATCATTGATAATGGCCTAGGGCTTGAGAATAGCCGAGAGTGTAGCGGCGCTGTTGTTTACATGGCGTTGCTATGGTTCCTCTATTACAAGTCCCCAGTTCCCGAGTTCTAGCCCGAGAGCTGGTAAAAGTGTCAATTGGATTTTCAATTTATTATTAAAAAAAAAAAAAAAATAATGAACTGAAAATATGAATTGGTGCTAGGCCCAAATAACCTTAGCTGTTGGTGGTCTTTAAAATACAATTACAATACAATTACGATAATGGCCTGTACAGTCCTGGATCTGATGGAAGTTTCAAATTCGACAGAAAATTCAATGTTGCCATAGAAAATCACAAATTTCTGTGAAGAGGATGAGGTAACACTAACCAGAGGATCTCTGAGGTATATTACACTGATGGATCCAAGATTGATAATAGGGTATAGGAGCAGGAGTTTATGGTCCTAAAACAAGGATATCACCTCCCATGGGCTCTGAAGCCACTGTATTCAACTTTGCCAACATACAGCTTTGCGCTCTGAACTGCCTGGAAACGCAAAAATGTGTATCCTATCGCTTATGGCTCTAAATGCAAACAAAATTGAGTCAAGACTGGTCTGGGAATGCCTAGATACCGTTGATAAACTGAGTTTATATAACAGAATTACCCCAATGTGGGTCCCAGGGCATATTGGCATCGAAGCCAACGAAATAGCAGACTTCCTCGCAAAAGAAGGAAGGGCTAAAATCTTCACAGAACTGAAACCTTTCTGTGGTTATTCTAAAAAATATATTAAAATGGAAGTCGCAAATGGGAGGATAAAAGTAAAAACTCTCGCTGGAATTCTACTCCAGTACTCTGGAAATCAAAGAGAATCATCTCATTTTCAAGTAAAAGGAATAAAGAACTCCTTATTCTCAGCAAAGCCAAGCTTGGAATATTGACAGGGACTCTTTACTGGTCACTGCCCTCTGAGGTACCACCTCTCAAAGATAGGTTAAAGTGTTAAACTCAGGATGATAAATGTCGCTTCTGCAAAGAAGCAAAAGTAACTGCTGCAACACCTGAACAAACCTTTTCTAGAACCTGATGAAGTGTGGAGGGCAGCCCCCAGCAAAGTAGTAATGTTAATAAATACTAAATAAATACTAAAGGATTCACAAAAGATTGTGAAGTAAATTTGTCCATCGCCCCATGTAAAATCTAATTTAATCTGATCTACTATACTGCCAAAATTCTATGCTTTATTCTGATTTTCCTGCCATCCCGTCGCCCGTACCACTCAACTGATAAAAAAATTCACAGATTTCGCGATCCTTGCAACCATCGAGGACATTGGAAATGATAACAGCATATATGAATCATAATTAACTGTTTATTATACACACAATATTTATCAATGCACTGTTTAGTTTTGTCAGGAATAACCCTATTATTCTTCTGTTATATACGCGTTCACTTTTGCTTGATTACTTAACTTTTAAATGGATTTTTCTACAGTATTTATTAACATTTGCTCAAAAATAACACCGCAGATCATCGCAAATACCTCTCAATTAACTAGACATGATATAAAACACATTTCGAAAAAATTGCACTTGTTCAATTTTGCATGATTGCTCCTCACTTGATCGCGACACCGTTGTCTTTTGGCCTTGAACGAAAACTCGTAACTCTGCCCCCATATACGAACATAAACATTTCCAATGTTAAAATAAAAGTTTAAAAAAAGCCGACGAAAAATGTTGATTGAAGAGAATAATGATACCTACAGGTGGCGTATATTATGATCAAAGTATCGAAAAACGGACATTAAACGCATTATTATTAGAATAATAGTGATTTGGATGTAATGACGTATATTAGGATGATCTTCAGACGACATAAGGTCGTTTCGCCAAGTTAAAACAAACCGCTGTGTATAGGTACAGTTTTAATCACCATTCGACGATCATTCATAACTTCATAAGTTAGAATTAGAAGGAAATCGCAGCGAGTTTCTTTGAACGTATTGAATTAGCCGTTGCTAATCGGCAATCACAATGATGAAAGGTCACAGTCATAGCTCTGCAGTCACGCTTTTCTAATAATAAGGTGAACAACTGAACATACAGCTTGTTCCACTTGACTTGGCTTCGTTTCAGATATACGAACGATGCTAAAACTTTGCCACTAGGCACAGCTGTATTGTTATTTTACCACCACACACATCACTTTTACTTACTTGTCGATGAATACGTACCTCCGAACGGAACCCTATATGATGTCTTAGTGATGGGCGATTACGAGATATTTTTACAATCGAAACAATTCTAATCGTTCATAATAACAATCAAGTCCACAATCGACTCGGTGTTTGATTTTGCAATCGAAATGTTCGATTGTTCAGGTTGATTATTTGCCACATAGGTTATAGCAATAGCAGCGATTACTGCACAATCGACCATCGATTCGACCACAGTTGTTGAGTGATGAACGATTGTATATTATGTGGCTCTCGACAGTGTACGATTCAGTACTATGCGACTCGGTCTCGGTGAATTATGAAACAACAACAATCGAATCCAACGAACAACCATTGAGAGTCATCGAGATGTTTGAACAATCAAGACAATCGACTAAAACATCTCGAATCGCCCATCACTATGTCCGCCCGTCCGTCACAAGGCTATTACACAAACGGTAAGAGGTAGTTATAGTTGAAATTTTCACAGATTGTGTGTTGTGGCATGAATCCCGACAAATAATAATTATTAAATATAAATAATTATTGATCCAATAAAATGTAATACATAAAAACCCTCTGAAGTATCCGGTGTAAAAATAGCAGTAATAGCTGTTTACACGCTTTTATAATTTATAAATACTCAGAGTTAATTTCTTAAAGTAGTAGTAGCACTTAGAATTAAAATGCAATCTATAAATTCCAAACCCGAAATTGATAGTAGATATACTAATTCGTATTTAAATATTTAATTTCAGTGAAATTTTTCTGATTACCTTTAATGAACTAAAAGCCCGTTGTGTTAATTAAACGTTATCCACGGCGTTTAAATTTAACTGTACCTACATTTACCAGTTCTCGATAACACAAAGCATCGAGACCGCGGACGATGTTGCGTCACTTGTATAATCCAATTTTCGGCGTGAATTATAAGAAATAAATCAAACGATACTGTCAACGCGTAAATACTAAATCACATCATTAGAGAACCTGTTGGTCGGTCCGTCCAGATAAATCTATTCTAAATAATATTCAATGAACAATTCAATGAAATTTCTCCACTAAATAATTTTTTCTACGATAAACATTCTTCTTCTTTTAAGGTATGGCGTTTCCATACCTCCTCTATTACAAGCCCCCAGTTCCAAGGTTCTAATTAGGCGTGCGCAAAACAGTTTCAAAGGTGGAACGTGTCCTTTGTTGAGCCGAACTAGTTGGCGAAAATATGTCTGCTGAATAGGGTATTTGACTAAAATTTTTTTTTTGTGGTATATTAATAGAGTAATAAATTCTGAACAAAATGACGCCTAAATCTCTTCATTCTGATTTCAAATAAGCTCAAAAATAATTTTTGAAATATTTATGTTAGCCCCGCCCGCTAAAAAATCGTTTTTGCTCTACTGATATATGACGTCATAATTTTATGAACTTGCGTTTATATTAGCTAATAATATTATCTAAAAACCCAGAAACAGTGTGTTAAAAAATACCATTTTGTACCTATGTAAACAAGATGTAAACAATATGACCTACGTTGCTATGGATACATTTACATTTTACTTATAATTGACGTCACGCGGTGTTTGAAGTCACGTGATACATAGATTAAAAATCATGATTTTATTTATGTATTTAAATATGTTTACAAAACCTAATTAATAAAAATAAAAAATTAATAAATATTTTAGAGCATAAACTTTCATTATAACAAAGTTTCATATTTTATTTTGATCACTGGCAAATACCCTATTATCTAGTTCCACTATTTTACTGGGGTCTTTGCGATAAAGGAAAGAAAGGGTTGTTTGTCTTAATCTTTCTTGAGGACAGTGTGGTGTAACGGTTAGCGTAATCGACCTTTGGATCACACTGTCGTGGGTTCGAATCCCACCTCCGCTCATGGATGTCATTTAGTTTTAAGGAAGTTGTTATTTAATGTAATTAAGACGCTAATGACCTAAGTTGTCGACGCGTCTATAATCTACAATAAATAAAACTTAATCTTTCTTTAGTTCTAATTACGGTAATTTTCTGACAGGAAACAAAAATCGGATGTCATAAACATTTTCATTGAGATTCGAACTCAGTTCTAAAATACAAATATATAATCCTTAGACACCTATTTAATGTTTCCCTGTCAAAAAAAAACTTAGAATTTAAATATCAATTTTATTCGAGACCTTCAAAATTTTCCTTAACGAAGAATGAAAAGAATTCTTAAATTTTATTGGCATCAAATTATTGTTTTTTGAAACCGACCTTTCTTGACCTCGGATTTACAATATTCAATTTATTTATCGGCGAATTTCAGGAGCTAATAAATTACTTGTTAGTGTATTTGCCATATGGCACATACACTATTGGCGTCGGTCGGATGGCGGGACCTAGGGGTCGGACCAAAATTTCTCGACGTTTCATAGCCTCCTGAACACTTTGGCACCATTTTTGAAAATGTTTATGTATATCTGTATGTATATATATATATATATATTTATATATATATTTATATATATATTTATATATATATGTGTGTACACGATAACTCTCGACAGACTTAATCGATTTAAACGAAATTTGGTACACACATTGGAACCCATCACCGCACGAAGCCTATTTAAAATGGGCCCGATCAGACCATTTTCAGGGTTGTATTTAAGGGTTCCAAAAAGTTTTTGGGCCCAAAAATACCGAAAAAATTGTCAGAATCGTTTCAAAATTGAAATTTAATTCTTTAGTAAAGATTAAAATGTGCTGTTAAAATTTTAATAAAATCGGCCCGACAGAACCGGACTTACAAATTTTATGAAAACACTAGTTTTCGGATAGTGATTTGCTTACTGAAGGGTGTATTTAATTTCGTACAGAGGTTGCATTGATAATAATATTGAAATTAAGAAAAAAAATATTATTTCAAGGGACGTATTAAGGGGTTAAATTTTTTATTTTGTCCAAAAACAAACCTAAGTTCACGTATTAAAGCCACAAGGCCTGCATTAGCAAATACACTATATTGTCGGCAGGGTTTGGCACTGCGACCCGAGTTTTTTTTGAATTAGTAACGTCTGAGTAATCTTATTAACTTCTGTGTAATTATAAAAATATCAAGATAAAAGACAATATAAATGGAAAATCCCGACACATAACATTCAAAATTTAGTAGATGACTAATACAGTTCGTCCAGTCGTTAAAGGCATTCATTAGATTTTAAAAATAGCTATTTATGCTACAAGTACGGAAAGTGATGAATTATGGCATGGGGTATATTGCAGGCCAAGCCGATGAGTTGTGCTGTGTCACACAAGCTTCTGACTGGTATGATTATGACAATAAGTACAGATAAAAAATGAGATGAGTTGATTAATGACACCTATTATATTATATAGGTAGTACAATATTTTTTTTAACTGAAACTAAAATTGTTCTAACACACAAGTGAGAAATTTCAAATAAGGTATATTAACAATGAGATAAACAATCAATATGATTAATTCCCTAGACCGTAACTAAATACATATAAGAATATCAGACGACATTATCGCCATGATATTTATATAGAAGGCTGTATAGGAAAAATGTAAATGCACCGCCGGGATTCGAACCCATAACTCCCGATTTCGCGTCGGGAAATTTTTCACTTACTACACAGTGCCCGACAGTGAACATTTAATCTTTCCTAAAAGTTGTTCTGTACTTTTTTGAAGGACTTATGAAATCTCCTGCGTACTATATAATGAACGTACTGACCATAGTACAGCAATAAACAGTGTTTAGTATAAACATGATAGAATAAAATGATAAGGCAATAACAAACGGAGTGCTGGTACAATAGATAAGATAAACTGTTGTTACAATACGCCACAATAAATTAGTATCAGTTTATGATCAAATGATATATGCATGTATGAGTTGGAGCTGTAAATGACACAGGTGGGTGCCATAAATAAAAAAGGTGCGTCTATGATTCTTCTCATTAGAACGTACGTAAATAGTTCAACTATCATAGAATTCACGTAACGTTTATTTATTTTAAGAAGTGCTTAACATCTAGCAGACCACTAATGTTGGGTTAAAGAATAAAACAATTAAGGCTGGTCCTAGATTGTCCCAAAAGGTGCACCCCATCCTATAAGAATTTTTGTGCTTCCCCTTTTTACTGGATCTAGTCACCAAACAGTCTGGAGAATCAACCTTTTTTTTACCCTTGAAAGTTCTCAAAGAAGAGTACAGACAATAATATTCTTTGTATAATTTACACTTTGTTACACTAATGCCCATATTCATAGTTAACCCTTAAGGTAAGTGATAAGAGTCCCTTCGCTGAGGGTCACTTAAGTGCTAAGGGCATCTTATTCAAAGGAGCGTTTCATAGTCATTTCCTTGAGTGAGGTAAGAATTATAGTAAACGTCCATGATTTTTTCCTTTAGAACAGTTTGTCATACTGCAGACCGATTGTGTTTAGTTGTCATTTTTTATATAAATGCGTGTTTTTTATGTGTTTTACTGTTTTTACTTTTTCGACACTTAAGGGACATACTATTCACCCTTAAGGTGAGGGTGATGTAAGGGCCCTTACAGATGTCAATTCTGACTATGAAACGCATATTCGATTTGAGGGTATGAGTAAGTGTCTCCCCCCCAGGGGGGACATTGGAATGTGGTTGCTATCGCAAATTGCATTCCAATGTTCTTTGGGAATTAGCGCTCCCAGAGTCCCGAGCTCGTACCAGTCGGTTTGTGTATGCCGGCTGGCGGATTCTAATAGGTATACACAAATGGATTATTTGTTGTGTTAAAGACGCTAATGACCTGAGTTGTCGACGCGTCTATAATCTACAATTAATTAATTAATTTAGTAAGTGTCCCTTACTACTTAAGGGTTAACTATGAATACGGCCGTAAGCCGCACTATAGTATAAACTTTCACCAAGAACCGTGTTCGACTGGTCAGTGTAGAGCGCTACACAAAGAGCGTGTACACTACTCAGCACTGACACGGTGCTAGTGTTACACCCGTGTAAAACTACGCGCCTCTAGTGTCAAAAAGTGCATACCAGCTGAAAATGCTATTATATAGGTAGATACAAGTACCTACAAATAGTGATGGGCGATTGTAAGATGTTTTTACAATCGAAACAATTGCAATCGTTCATAATAACAATCGAGTCCACAATCGACTCGGAGTTTGATTTTACAATCGAAGTGTTCGATTGTTCAAGTCGATTATTTGCCAGCGAATGAGAATACATATAATCGCGATTCAAGGTTATATGCTAGTCGACTCAAGTCTGACGTTCACGCGACTCGTTCATCGTTGATTGTTCACTGTTCACACTGTTCAGTCGGTCTCAGAGCACTCGATTACTGCACAATCGACTCGACCACAGTTGTTGAGTGATGAACGATTATATATTATGTGGCTCTCGACAGTGTACATCGTCTGTACGATTCAGTACTATGCGACTCGATCGCGCTGAACTATGAAACAACAACAATCGAGTCCAAGTGAAAACCATCGAGAGTCATCGAGATGTTTGAACAATCGAGACAATCGACTAAAATATCTCATAATCGCCCATCACTACCTACAAATCAGTGTTAATTTTTTTATAAGATCGTAGTGAGTTATGGTCAATCACTTTAAAGGAGTGACGTGAAAATAGATTGGGATTGTTAAAGAAAACCAACTACATAATAAATTGCTCTATGATAAACTGGACAAGCAAAACAGTCTCACGGTTTTCACTACCTTTATGATACGGCACAAACAGATTGCTTGTTGAAATTAAGTGACTTTAATGAACGGTCAGAAACGCAACCCACGCACTGAAACTGAATGTTATATATTACTTCGCTATTGTCTTTCTATATTCAAATTTTATTCACAAATTACCTAAGGCAAAATTTCGTGTTGATGCTTCGTCTGCTATAGATAGATAGATAGATAGATAGATGTCTTTATTTGATTAGTACAAATGTACATAAATAGTGTCAATTGTCAAACAGAAAAAAAATTATAAAAACTCGTTCAATTTGTAGTGAGCTTTAGATAATAAATATTTTTACTTCCCACCTCTACTATGGTAGGGAAGTAATGGATTCAGTCCGAAAACAATATTTCGAGATTTTAACAGATTTTCACGTTTTGAGACCCTAGCAATCGTTTAAGATCATTTTCTGACTGATGTCTGTATGTGTGTGTGTATGTGTGTATGTGTGTGTGTGTGTATGTGGTCAATTTTTCGCCTTCGATATCTTAAGAACGGAACAACATACGGGCATGCCGATTGTTCTATTGTGTTTATCAGCCTTTAACTTAGATCTGATTAGATTTTGAGTCAAATCGGTTCAGTGGATCCTGAGATATTCAAAAAAACGTCCTCAATGTCACGTATTAACATAGGTAAAAAAAAATATAAATGAATTCTAGATGTTATAATATGAAAAAAATGTAAATATTTTTTTTCTCTAAAATGTATAGTTTTCGAGAAAAAAAATATTTTACTAAAAAAAATAAAAATTGTACGTAAATCAAGGTAACCATGATTTTTGCTATATTAAGCTAGCCATCAATAGATCACCAAACAAAAAAGAGGGCCATGCTTTTTTCAAAGAATAAAAATTAAATTGTGTTTTAAAGACCACCAACAGCTAAGGTTATTTGGGCCTAGTCAAAGAATAAAAAAAAGAGTGTTTATTTTTTGCAAATATTTACTAGGTGGGAAGTATAGGACTGGTCATCAGTCGAATTTTTTTAAATTATTCCTAAACTGTTGATTGGAATTTGCAGTTTTGATCTCCGTAGGTATATTATTGTGTATTCGTATCAAAGCGTTGCGGACACCCTTGTGAGTCACCGCAAGTGTACAATTAGTAGTTTTTAAATTATTTTTGTATCTTGTAGTGTATTCGTGATTATTTTGATTTTCATTAAACAAAGATGGATAAAATTGTACAAAATTTGCACAATTTAGGATATAAAGATCTATTAGTGTTAGGATGTTGTACTGAATAAATAAATTTTTACAATGCTCTCTAGGTGCCACACCCTTAACTTACGTTACTCAAAAAAGAAGTTAAAAAAGGTAGGTACCTACATAAAAATTTAAGTAGATAGATATCTACCCTTTTTTGGGGAAGTACAGTGAAATTAAAAATGGTCTGAGATCATGGGTCCCCACATCCTGACGCAGGCATACAAGCCAGGATCTTTGGCGGGTCTACCATCCGTTTCGATTTTTGTCTTCTGTTCATCTCTTAATTGATCCGGGGATCTCAGGCTAGAGCCCTGACATATTTCGAAAATTGGATCAAGTATTGAATAGGCACATAATATTTTGTTATAAATTTAAAAAAGAAACAATTATATTTAAATTATTATTTTACTTCTCATCAGATCTATAACATGTAGGTACCGACCTATACCTTTACTATACCTATACTCGTCTCAAAAAGTATATGAAGCTACCTTTGGCAAGCATTGACGCTTATAAGTTTTGCCCATCGATTTTCGCAGCAACTCTGTACAACAAACTACCGGCAAGTTTAAAAGTTGACGAAATGAATGCCTTCAAAAAAAATATAAAAATACTCTTACTGGAAAATGCATTTTATAGTGTGAATGAATTTTTAGATTTCTTAAATAATTAATATCGTGTTTAACAAATTTTATTTTGACGTGTCATAAAGATCTATGTATCTCTTATTGACAACAAAATTATCTATCTATCTATCTATCTATACTTATCAGTTAGTAATTATATACGAGTACACTCACAGACACAAATATTGCATATTTTTTATATGTTTATTTCTTTTCGTTTAAAACGTTATGACGTATTCCTATACAAATATGAATTGTAAAGCCGCTAATGTAAATTATTTGTCCATTAGTACCCAAAGGTGGACTAGCAGTTTAGGCCGGTCAGTATCAGCCACCCCTTTCTGCGAAATGTGAAGTTGATCGGGTCAATCCGCTAGAGATATTTTATTTCTGAGTTATTTCTGTCTCTGATAGTTATAAGACCAATAATAAAGAGTTTAGTCACGTCTAACCACAATAATTTTATTAATGAATGTACATTTCAAGAGCTATGCTCCCATCTTCAACAAATACTAAACTGTTTAGTATTTGCTGAAGATGGGAGCATAGCTCTTGAAATGTACATTCATTAATAAAATTATTGTGGTTAGACGTGACTAAACTCTTTATTATTAAATTAAACCACAGTGCTCTTAATTATTCTTAGTTATAAGACCATATTATAGAGTTTTCTCAGTGCACGCCGCCACGCCGCGCTCGCTGCGTCCCGCACGTGCTTCAGCTCAGATTGACCGCCCTATGCCTGGGCCTAGTCGGCCTTATGGAAAGTTCGCTACTGTTAGTACCTATACGTAAAACACCCTAGGATAAGACATTTAGCAAAAAAAAAGTACATAAAAAATAAAACAAAAAAAATTATGCGATATTTTTGTCAATTGTATTTTAAAGACCACCAACAGCTAAGGTTATTTGGGCCTAGCACCAATTCATATTTTCAATTCATTATTATTTTTGTCTGTGAGTGTATTATAAAACTTCATAATATCTTACACTGATCTAACTTTAAACTAACTAATGTAGGTGCAAATGGCCAATAAAATTGTGTCTTGTTAATCGTTAGAAACGGTTGTAGCACTTTATTTTCTCATAGCAAAATAGATTATATGGTTATGTGAGCTGAAAAATATTATAACAACGTTATAATAAATATAGATGCAAATCTTCGAAAAAAAGTCCCGAAAGCAAAACAAAAAAGACACATTCATTATTTCGTATAAGTGATTTCAATTCGCCGATAGGCATGAGCAACCCGTATGTAGGTGCCCAGTGCAAACTACGGACACGCCAAACAATATTATACACGGTGAGGTTTGTTCCAATCGTTGTAACACCGACGAATCGTTCTTTCTCTTCGTAAGCATAACCTTATAATTAAGAGTAATTGATACCGGAAGTTACCCTCTGCACTCTTCATCTGAAATTGCTGTTTTTAAAGCTATAAATGGTTCGGGTAAATGCCAAATGAATTAGGACCAAGAATCACATTGCAGATCCTATAGACGAATTTTTTGAAAAAAGTGTTGGCTACGTATGAAAGATTACGTAGTTTTTAAAAAGTTGTAAGTTTTTCCAGAATTTTTGAAGTTATACTTCTTTTGGCGCGTTATGGAAAAATGATGAGAGTAAATTTTTACGTTTAACACCATGAAGTTAGTCGACAGTAACACCATGAAGTTAGTCGATAGTAACACCATGAAGTTGGTCAGAAGTTCATGATTATAATACCCTATTATCACCAGTCACAATGTGACAAGAGCGTTTTCAGTATTGAATAACATTCATAAAAGCTATTGCTATACAAACGCTCGTTTATGCCGCTTTCGTTAAATATGAGTTCGTACCCCAACACCTGTACTGTTTACATTATTATTTAGTAAATACTAGATATCATCAATTATATAGCACTGCTAAGTAAGATGTACGTAGCGTAACGGATAGCACAGCCGCGTCATACGCAATAGGTCTCGGGTTCGAATCTCAACAAAAACATGCTTTTTTTTAATAAATAATTGGATATAAATATAATAAATAAATATATTTAATAAATTAATAACTTATTAAATTAAATTCATTTATTTAATATCTTTATTTTATTATTTTATCGTCTTTTTTACAAACATTTACTACTGGCACGCGGGATAAAATTTTTGGAGTTATTTTTGTTTTATTACGCCAAAGAAGTATAACGTCTGACGTGCGTACATAAGTAGATACACACAGACTCTTTTTTTCAATTTTTCGTCTGAAGGATGTATACTTAGTAAAAATTTCATTTCGCTGGGACACGATGTAGGTACTACTTATACGAATGGACCCCTTCATTGTCAACATTAAATACAATCCTGAAACATTACATTTATTTTGCAGGAACAAACCTAACGAGAGCGTACCGATGTATTTATTTATTATCTCAGGTCCATTATTCTTCCTTCTGCAACGAACAACAAAATTCGTATAGACAACGCGATAAAATCTGTTCTACTAACTGTAAATTAACCAGCTTCTGGTTACATCAATACGTCAATAACTGCCTATAGCCATTCTCTTTGTACCATCGAGATATTTACTTCAAAATTGTTACCAATTTTGTGTTTTACTATCCTGTACCAAGACCAAATTTTCGACTTGTTACACACTGTAAATATGGATGTAAAAATACTTTGAAAATTAAGGTAGAATTCGCTCGATTTTCTAAGTGATTTTACATTATTATTCATTTTTACACAGAAAACTTCATAAAAACTTGGACTTTTACTGTAAAGTTAAACAAATTTGTGGTTTTTACATAAAGTAAATTAAAATGACATAATATTTTGTGTAATATTTCAATAAAGTGTGTAAAAATTACAAAATAAAATGTATAGTTACATATATAAAATGGATGAATGCAAAACAAATTAATATAAAATTAGTAATCACGCATGTGGAATGTGTTTTAATGGAATCTACGCAATGTGCAGGTGATACCTGTTTGCGACGTCATTGTTTCTTTGTGTGCCTATTACCAGATTAATCGCTGGCTACAAATGGACCATCGATAATCAATGTAATCGCTCTTCTCATTTCTTACAGTGCATGGCGCCACCGTCGAATTGTAAGTTTAATCGATGTTTGTGACCGAGACGGTAAAACGGTATGTGAAAATATTTCCAAAGATCGAGCAGAAAAAATCAATTGAAATTTATGAGAAGAAATATTTTGTTAAAGAAAACTTAGTTAAAAATTAAAACGGCTCAATCAAAAAGTAGTCTTCAAGTCAGAAACGGCAGTACTCGTCATCTAGGTAGAGTCATCAGATGATCTTAAAGATATATTTTTTTAAAGATAGGTACCTAGGTAATCCACATTAATTATGACAAGAAAATTAGTTCATGAATAATAATTTACGCTAATTTTTTAGACAAAATTTACGATAGGAATTTTTGATAGTAAAAAAAATTATACTATAGCACGAGTTTTAGAACTTCTGTTCGAGCTTATTTCAAAGTATAGACACATTTGTATAAAATAATTGAAGGTATACTTATTTTACTTTTTATTAATAATTCTATTCGCTTCCTTTATTATCGTCAAAGAATAGAGCGGAAGCAATGAAATTACCACGCTTATAGAATAAAAACGATTTGTGACCAATAAGTTTTTTTTATCAAATTGATCTCATTGCATATCCAATGGGTTAACCAATAATAATGACGGAACACAGTCGCCTATTCACTAGGTGCACAAATTCACATATCAAATTGACGCCATTTATCTTGATTCATCATTCAAAAATAGCTTCCCGTTTCTCTTTCAAAGCAGCATGGCCTGTAATAGATTTTATAATTGAATGCCAGTTGCTTTCAATGACGTCTTTCAATATTCAGTACTGTCGAAACTATAATCGATATTTTAAAATGTTTACGTTGTTATGATAAAAAATCATATTTTAGCACGACTTTCTTTTTTTTTCTTCTTCTTTTGTTGTAAGACTATCGAGAAAATAGTTTACATATTAAAGGCCATGGCCGATAACCTTTTCGATCCCCATGTTTACCTTAATATCCTAATTTCCTATTACTTATTCATCAATTCGCACTAGACAACTAGCAAATAAGCGTGTAATAAAAATTTAAATCAGCGGCGGAAAATACACACAAAAGTACATGTTCTTTTCTAATATAAGTAAATTAAAGAGTTGGTTAACACTTAACAGGTACACTAGAAGAATTAATATTATTTCACTTATTAACTTCCCATTGGAAGTTATTGTAATGGGTCCGAAAATCGAAATCAAAATGTATAACAAATTTTTATGTTTCATGGTCACTACACTATTTTTACACTATTTTTAAAAAGGTGCAGTATGTGTGTGTGTACGTATGTGTCCATTTCTTTCAAAGACGAAATCTCGAGAACGAAAAATGATATCGACTACGTTAGGGTGCCTATCGACGCGTATTAACGTAAATATAATCTGAAAGAAATTTTTTCAAAATCGGTTCAGCCGTTCTTTTTTCTTAACCAAACAAGCCGTGAGGTGGGTCGTTTATTAGGACTAAAGTGCGACCCTTGAGGTCCACACGACGAACTTCCCAGTTTGATAAATATTTAATAATAATAATTAAATTAGATATTACACAGAAAAGTAATCATTTTAATCATTAAAACATCAATAATTAAAAAAAAAAAAAAAAAAAACGGCTGAACCGATTTTTATAAAATTTATGTCGAATCAAAATGACGTTAACACGCCTCGATTGACACCCTTACGAAGTCGATATAATTTTTTATTCGCGAGATATTGTGTAAAATCTACTTTTTTGGAGGTTATTTGGTTAAGAAAAAAGAACGGCTGAACCGATTTTAAAAAAATTCCTTTCAGATCATATATACGTTAATACGCGTCGATTGGCACCCCAACGAAGTCGATATCATTTTTCGTTCTCGAGATTTCGTCTTAGAAAGAAATGGACACATACATACGTACGTACGTACGTACGTACATACGTACACACACACACACACAGACATCTTTCTAAAAGTAGTGTAAAAATAGTGTAGTGACCTTGAAACATAAAAAAATTTTTTCCTTTTTGATTTCGATTTTCGGACCCATTACAATAACTTCCAATGGGAAGTTAATAAACTCCAAAAAAGTAGATTTTTCACAATATCTCGCGAATAAAAAATTATATCGACTTCGTAAGGGTGTCAATCCAGGCGTGTTAACGTCATTTTGATCCGACATAAATTTTATAAAAATCTGTTCAGCCGTTTTTTTTTTTCAATTATTGTTAAAAATAAGTAATAATTATGTTTTAATGATTAAAATGATTACTTTTCTGTGTAATATCTAATTTAATTATTATTATTAAATATTTATCAAACTGAGAAGGTCGTCGTGTGGACCTCAAGGGTCGCATTTTAGTCCTAATAAACGACCCACCTCACGGCTTGTTTATATATATTATTTTGAACAAGAACAGACGAATATATTTTTTTTATTAATTCTATAAATCGAATGCAGCATCTCTGATTGCGATGCACACTTATCAGCTGAATTTTAACCAAATGAGGGCTGTCATATTTTATTCGTTAGATAGCGCTAGTAGAAAATAAGGTATACGTCAAACGATTACATTTTTTATTCGTCAGATGGCGTTAGTAGCAAGTAAGGTATGTCAAACGATTAGCAATTAAAGGTTTGTGTTTACTGATTCTTCATTTATCCATTATTACAGATTAAATAGTTAAATAATACAAAACTGCGATTTAGTCGTTAAATGATTGAATGCAGATATTTCACTTGCTAGTGGCGCCATCAGGTGGGCGGAAAATATAAACAGTATTTGCATTTGAATGACATTAAAATGACGTATGCGTTTTGGTAAGTGAGGTAAAAAAGCCTGGTAGCCCACATTGGTAATTTTTTGCGTAAACTGAAAAATGTTTATGCAAAACAAACGCAGTACCTCGAACATGATTATGTAATAAAAACAGTGAGTTATAAATAAGAAATATTTTAAGTCAAAAACGGTAATCAATTTACTTATATTGATCGCATGGCATGAAATGATTGAAAATCAATATATTATGTTGCACCTGGTCAATCACCTGTCGATAATAATACACCACTCGACAGCTCTGCACAATATGTTGCGTTGATTTAAATTATTTTTTTACCTTCGATCATCTACACAAACTAATGTTATCTCACTGGTGATTCGCCATTCATCAACATTCTACAGCCAGCGTTTCTCAAACTGTGCTCCGCGGAGTCCTGGGGCTACAGTCTACACTGATGTGCAGCTAATGGTCATTTTTGCAGCTAGAATTACTTTAAATAATACAGAGAGTGCCCTAAAAGTCAAGCACAATACGGAAGGTTTGACTGCTCAGGGTAGTAGTACTGGAGATTCTGCACATTTTCTCTCATTTAACCAAATCTCTATCTCTTAACTTAACGTTTAGGAAATCCCCACATGCATTTCACACTTATCAATCGGACACCCAGTATACCTACTAGAAGAGGTGTTTTATCACGTTGTTCTTTTTTACTACATGACATAATCTTTGAATAATGAAAACTAAACATTTCAATATTTAAACAATTACATTTTTGCTGCATTTGGGTTTCTTTGCATGATTGATTAAAACCTGCAGCTATGTGTTTTCAGAAACTTTACTTATCATATTGCATATTTCTTACTGTATCGCTTCGACCGCATAATTTTACCTCGTTTACTGGTTGCAGTAACAAAATAAGCCTTACACATAATATAGTGTGTCCCATAAATGATTTACACATAGACAATTGGGTTTTTAAATGAATTTTTTTTTTTACTTAAATGGAAGGACCACATACAAGTTTTATAGCAAAACTTTTTTTTTTATTTTTTTTGCTTACTAATTAAAAAGTTATACTTAAATAAAAATTAATTTTTAAACTCAGTTCCGATAACGCGCCGAAAGAATCCGAACGCGTGTGACGTCATTATGTTATCTGTGGTCTTTGTATCCATGGTTACCAAGTTAAAAATTTATTATTTTTGATAGTATGTGTAATACATATACACAAATACCAACAAATGCAGACACATTTTAACATAACGACGTCACAAACATTCCTGGCGCGTTTTGAAGTCACGTGATATTTTTTAAATTTTTATACATTTTAATTAATTTTTAGTAATTTATCTATAGCTTTAAAAACTTTTTTCTTTTCGATTTTCAATATTATTTATGTTAAATTATTAGAAAAAATTAAAAAAATAATAATTTTTTTTAAACTTAAATACCTAATTGAATATAGTATATTGCATTACAAGGGACGAAACACAGCGTTTGTAATGTGAAGTTTGCAGTAATTCACACGCGTTGCATTCGCTGTGTTTCGTTCCGAGTAAATGCATATTATTTGTCACAACTCTATTGACAATTCGATTTGAGGCGCGCAAAGAAGCAGCAAAAATATTAGATCTGTCTGATCCATTAAAAATTTATGTAGAGTTATGTCTGTCATTTTGACGTTTTCGAGTATTATATGCGAATTGAAGTTGGCGCGCCTCAATCGTTCTATTTCCTTCTTAACAACATTGAAAACAGAGAAAACCGACAACTGAAAATTTTCATCCCTAGGGTTGAAATTCTCACTTTCAACCCGCTAAACAGGTACCGAAAATCGAATTTTCAGTAGCGGTGTTGTGAAAACTTTTTCCTCTCATTTAGGGATTTTTAATGAAACTTTACACTGTAAACTTTCTACAATAACCAGCCTAACAAATATTATTATTATTCTATCAAAAATTTATATTAGACGTATAAGGTCAATGCTTATATACAGGGTGTCCCAAAATTGCTGGGACACAGAGCTACCACGTGTAGTAGAGGTCAAAATAAGTCGATTGGACCCAATTTATTTATATACCAAAATGTACCGTTTGCCCGTGAGAAGAGTTCAAAGTTTACATAAAATTTTGTATATAAAATTTTGTATTACAATTTTATTAAACTTGTACTAGGAATATCTGTTAGCATTATTTAAGAAAACATTTTTTTCCTTCGGAACTATGCGGAATACGAAATTTTTACAAGAGTAACAAAATGAAGATAATTAATCAGTCTTCGCGCTAAAAAATTTGAGAACCGTATTACCACCCCTAAGAAAGTTCTGTAAAAAATGTCAGGGGGTGAGGGTGGTTTTAAACCTTCTACAATTTATTTTGGATTTCTTTGATTACCGAAAGGAGATTAATCCTCTAAAATGCACTTTTGTCAAATTTCATTCAATTTGTTTCACTCATTTCTGAACAGCGTACAAAAATGCGTTTTTTTATGTAAACTTTGAACTCTTCTCACGGGCAAACGGTACATTTTGGTATATAAATAAATTGGGTCCAATCGACTTATTTTGACCTCTACTACACGTGGTAGCTCTGTGTACCACAAATTTTGGGACACCCTGTATAACCGCGATTCCTAATTTTAATAGAAGCCACTCTGTATAAACAAATCAAAATATCCACATTGTTATTGAAATCTGTAACCACACTGGTTTACAAAATGATTACTTTTGTACGCGATATGCATTTGTGAAGGTGGTTTGGTTGATTTTGCTTTAGTTTCTTCTCCAGGTAAGTATACTTGCAAATATGCGATGCTTTTTTCACAAGTCATTTATAACTGTGCCATAATCCACAATAATCCCGGATACAATTTCAACAGCCGATAAAATCATGGGGCGCCGGTATGGAGTGATCATGGAAGAATCACCGTATCTTTACAAAAAAATTGTCGCCAGAAAAAATGGTTCATTTTTTTAATACCTACTTTATAAAACCCTAGCCACGTCAATAAAATGTTCACGTATAGTATTCTGAAAGAAGTTTTATAAAACCATTAAAAGTTGTTGAGATTTTCAATTAGTTACTTTAAAAAAAGTTGTAGATAAAAGAACTTTCAAAAACTCCGTAAGTATATCTCGGATCTCCACAGAATATCATGCGATTTATGGCATATATATGATTCAAAAATGTCGGTTGCGCTTAATTTAGGTATATTAATTTTATATTTTAAGCTCCTATACACCCGGCCGCCTATCTTGTACACTGATCTCGCACGGCCAGAATGAGATAGATAATGTATTAAATAAATAGGATGTAGTTAGTGAGTCGTGCTGTTTGGCGGCGCTAATGACGTCAACCTTTTGAAAGGATAAATATTTATTTATTTATTAATCAACTTATTGTGAAGCTGAAGTACTGTACAAAAAAAATCCAACGGTATTATTGAGTGAATGAATTGTAAATTATAGACGCTCGACAACTGAGGTCATTAGCGTCTACCAATGGCATTATTGTTAGACGTTAGAATCAATCGTTTATTGGCTCATAATATAAAAAAGAAGATATTTTAAGGGCTTTAAAATTTTCAGTAATTTTTCAAACTTGGTATATTGCAGATCAAATTTAGGCAACACGCCTTGCAGAGGCGTATCCTATAAATCACATCGTACACTGAAGATGATGGTTTTCGTATACTTATTTATTATTTACTTTTAAAACTGTATTATAAATATTATTTTCTCATGAGATAAAACTTTATGATCTGTTCATTTTGACCGAAGGCTTGTAATAAAAACAAAATAAAGTGAAAATATCAAATTCACGCCCACATTAAAGATGTAAATTTTAAAAAAATAATTTATAACTTAAGGTATATATTTTATGAACATCCTCCTTTTAGTACAAGCCGATATTACAAATATGTTGACAAACCAAAAATTATATTTCGAATATTCCCAATAAAATGTGTCAACGGGGCCGCAGGAAGGAACACGAAGCGGAATTTTATACAGAACTGGCTTTAGATTTTTCTTAAAATCATTGATATTTTGACAGTTCATAAAATAACTGTTAAACACCTTATATCTGTGACCAATAACAAAGCTGCTGTTTTCAAAAACAGTATTATCTACTTATATAACTTTGTCACAAATTCCATTTTCGGTACTTGTTTAGAGGGTTGAAAGCCTATAGGGAGGAAAACGTTAAGTTGTCGGTTTTCTTTGTTTTTTAACGTTGTTAAGAGAGAGATAGAGCGATTGTTGCGCCAACTTCAATTCGCATAAAATACTCGAAAACGTCAAAATGACAGACATAACCTCACATAAATTTCACATGGACCTGACATCTAATATTTTTGCAGCTTTTTTGCGCGCCCAAATTGCAGGTACCTCAAATCGAATTGACAATAGAGTTGTTGTGAAAAATAATATGCATTTACTCGGAACGAAACAGCGTTTGCTACGCGTGTGAATTGCTGCTCTCTTTCCTCGTTCAATTAGTTGCAAACGCTGTGTTTCGTCCCTTGTAATGCAATATCTATCTATAAAAACGTTTCATCTCTACAGAAATTCTATGTTTTAAACTGTCAGAAAGGCTTATTGACCAACATGTATAATCTATTTTTCGCTGTAATGAAATACATATCAAAATCTTCGCCCCCAAAGCATGAGATGTCCTGCAACGAAAAATTTTAAAAAACTGGATTGAATAAGTAGAATGATTAATGTTCAGTTTCTGATACGACTTTCAGTTAATTAAATCTAGATTTAAGAATATAATTTGTTTTCACCTAAATGGAGATTTCCGACTATTTAGTTAAAAACAAATAGCATTCTTAAAACTAAATTTAAAGCTGAAAGTCGTATAAGAATTCGAGTCAGTTATCTAATTTTTTTCGCGAGCGTTACTTTGCCTTATTGCAACAGACATAATTTTATTAGAAATTGTCCGTTCCTTTCACAAAAAAAAAGAGTTGATTCACGAGACCATGAACTTCAAGTTCCGATATGAACAATTATTCTTAATACTGACCTGCGTTCATTTTTGTTGCTTTGTACCTCTGTTCAACGAGGCTATGACATATGAATCGTAAAACATTTACACCAATCATTAATCAATTTTATACGTTTAGAAATTTGCATGTCTGTAGAGTTGTGGTTCGTCACAGTAATAAAATAAAAAAAACAGAATTACTTTACTGACAGTGCTCTACAAATTATAGATTTTTTTATTAAAAACTACTTGTATCGGCGTTTTGACATTTGACATAGGAATTTAATTATAATTCATTACTTTTGGAACTTATATTTTGAAAATCAACTAAAAGGTCATTCATCTTTCACACCTTTCGGTCTTTCTTAGGTCATAAATTTTGAACAATTTTTTGAAGTGTTTACTAATATAATAAATTAATTCAACATTATTAGTGTATTTGCCATATGGCACATACACTATTGGCGTCGGTCGGATGGTGGGACCTAGGGGTCGGACCAAAATTTCTCGACGTTTCATAGCCCCCTGAACACTTTGGCACCATTTTTAAAAATGTTTATATATATATGTATGTATATATATATATATATATATATATATATATATATATTTATATATTTATATATATATTTATATATATATGTGTGTACACGATAACTCTCGACAGACTTAATCGATTGAAACGAAATTTGGTACACACATTGGAACCCATCACCGCAAGAAGCCTATTTAAAATGGGCCCGATCGGACCATTTTCAGGGTTGTATTTAGGGGTTCCAAAAAGTTTTTGGGCCCAAAAATACCGAAAAATTTGTCAGAATCGTTTCAAAATTGAAATTTAACTCTTTAGTAAAGATTAAAATGTGCTGCTAAAATTTTAATAAAATCGGCCCGACAGGACCGGACTTTCAAATTTTATGAAAACACTAGTTTGTTGATACGGATTTACTTAGATATGGAAGGGTGTATTTAATTGGGTGTATTGATGAAATCCATGTCTAATATTGAAATTTAGAAAAATTTAATTATTTTAAGGGCTGTATTAAGGGGTTAAATTTTTTATTTTGTCAAAAAACAAACTTAAGTTTACATAATAATGCCACAATGCCTGTATTAGCAAATACACTATATTGTCGGCAGGGTTTTGGCACTGCGACCCGAGTTTTTATTTTTTGACTTGTTATTTAAAACTTGACTTCCGTCTATATTTGTAAGGTTTAATTTGTCGTACATACAGTTTAGCACTACTGTGAAAAGAAAAAGAAGTAGGTAGTACCTAAACGGAAATTACTTAATCTCTATTATTGACATCTTACAGAAAGGAAATGTTATAACAATCATCAATGTATTTAGTTTCAGTTTCATAAAATTTAAAAATGTATCCAATTACGAAACAACTGATTACCTATGGTACCTATAGGTATTTTATTTTTGACGTAACATTTTGAACAGATTTTGATGCTATAGAGATAATTCTACCTACTCAACATGTGCATACTGCGGACGATTTGCAAAATTAATTTTAATAATTGCATTTTAAAGACGACTCTAATTATATTTTTATAGCATTACATTACAGGTGTGGTAGATGCACAGATAACCACTAAGATGAGCATAACGAACTTGATATTTGATTTCGTTTCTCTTTCTTGAAATGTCTTATTATTATTATTATCGGCGCAACATCGAGTATACTGTCTATAATGTCTATAACACCGCACGTTCAATTTCTGTTGTGTGTCGAAAATGAGACTAAATAAATTCTATAAATCAGTCCAGTTAATATTCTGCATACACTAGCCGTTTTTCTTGAAAGCCAAATATGAAATATAATTCGGTACTTGATAGATCCCAATAAAATGCCTAATTTTCAAACCGGTAAAATATTAGTATCTATAGAGTAAAGTGCCTTAATATCGGACATTTGCCTAATTTGGGACACCGCTGTTACAAAAGTTCTAAAAGGAAGATGTCGCAAACAACCATTTAAGGTGTATCCAGCAGTCAAACCTTTACTATAGAATAATCTTTTATTATTATCACTTGCACACAGATGTCATTACAGGCATTTGAAGAAAAATTGAAAATCCGAAAATTTGACATCTTACTTTGAAGTGCGTATACATTTTCACAGATGAGTCATTTAATTACAAATTTTAGCTTAAGTTAACCTGCAGAAAATGTAGTTTGATTACTACTATTCAATTTTTTAAAATTACCTTATCAGTGTTACATTTCAGTTTTAACCTAGAAATAAACTAATTGCGCAATATCGGACAGTAATGACGTCGTAATATCGGGTAACCGATATTATGAAATTTGTTGGTGTTATTATGAAATGATCATTTCTGTTACAGATTTGTTACAGATATTGATAATATTAAAGCATAAAAAAATTATAAAAGCTTGTAAAAATATTTTAAACCTTATTAAAAACATTTTCCTAATATCGGATATACTATCCGATATTAGGACTACATTTTGACATGAGACTTTTTCTAAATTGAATTTTTTGTTCATTTTTGTTTCCTTAAAACTTTCCATATTTTGGACGTTGTTAACGACACTATATTGTGTATTGTATGTCCAAGAAATTTCATTTTATGTAATGAGTTAAAAAAATATGGACACTTTTCAAAAGCTATCCGATATTAGAGCACTTTACTCTACTTTATAAAAATTCACACAAGTTACGAAATAGTTTTTTAAAATTCAAAAACTTTATTGCAGCATGTTTCGAAACCATTTATGTACCTATCATCTTCAGGCTTTATTTGTGTGGATTTTTATACAGGATTTTATACAAATTATAAATGAAGTACGCTAAACTACGTGAAATATAATTCGTCATCCCTGCAAAAATTTTGATTAACAGTGGTTTGTTAAAACCTCCTGTCCATGAAATCAATTTTTTTCCCATTCTGAACGGATCAAAAGTGTATGTGGGTAATTCATCTGCCAAAACTGTCTAAGTCTTCGGCACAAACATATCGGATCACCCACGCATTGTCCAAACCGATTATCGGTTTTAGCTTTTAACATACATCTCTATATATGAATTTCCACCTGTCAGTGTCACTGTCACCCACGTCAATCATCGTACAACTGGACAGACACACACAATCACAGTCTGTAGCTAATATCAATTTGAATAAATACACAAGTTACGTACAGAATGTAGAGCACTCGGCGTTCAGAGCACATTGCCCTTCCATACAGATGCTTTACTTCTCGTTTTTTTATTACTTGCTATAAAACGCATACTTTAACACCAGTGCTAGCCCGCGGCGCTATAAAATGATACACACAACGAAAATTAGACCAGAAGTTAAATGATAATAAGCACGAGTCTAGTTACGACACGCGCTCAAGCGTATGCCGCGCCGCAGCCGTATGTCGAATAAAGACGACACTGTCTGGTGTGTGTCGTGTATAAACGACTGGGCAGTTTAGTTTAGTTCAGTTCGCTATACTGCACTCATTGTTGCCAAATTGTAAATAAAAAGATCTAAAGATTTTTACTGTTGAAATAACTGAATAAAAATTTAGTTTGAACTGATTCTTCACTCGGCACTTGGTAGAGAAGCTACGTGGCAAGTGTAGTGGGGACGTGCCAATTGGCCTCCGGCAGCCTCAGTTCATTTCCGACCGTCGTAGCAAGCATTTATTTAATATACATATTTTGGTCCTCGTCGGTATACATTGCGACTGAATATGCCATTTCCAATATGGACGCAGTTAATTGTGCGTGGCAGCGGCAACTGGCTTTGCCATTTGGCCTTGCCACTTGGCATATATCGGCATAATGAGAACGCGGCTTTAGCTTTCGAATGACACCACATTTGCAGTCCTCATTTGACGCAATCCGAAGTTACACTGGCTTAAAGTCCTCCGAGCTCCGTACTATTGCATCATATTGCGGACCGCTCCACCCGCACTCACTCAAGTACGGACATCCTTCGTCTACTCGACGCTACTATATTTATCGTTTAGATGTTGCTTTTAGTTTTTAAAATTATAAGACGAAACAGTGGCGGCGCGTGAACATTTTAAATGGGTGTTCTGCAGAGTCAACCTGGAGACTGGAGTAGCACCCCCCCCCCCCATTATGCGAGGACCTCGAGAAAAAAAAATCAAAAATACATTTGATGCAATTTTTAAGTGTATTTGTTGATCTGTTAAGTCTGTTACACCAATTTCCGTCCACCATTTGTCACCACCAAATAAAACACACGGAAAACAGAAAATAGCGTTTTTAATATTGCAACCGCATATCCAATTATTTTTAAAATATAGTTCTTTGTTGAATTGCCGCTTATAAGTTTTTCCACGGCTAGAGCACTGTTTTTCTATGAAAATATCAGGCAAAGGGCGACCTTGTGCCTTCAATTTTAGTTTTTCTTCAAATTTGTAATTTGAAAAACGTTTCACACGCGTGAGGTTATCTATAACATTCATTGTTTGAAATTTTAACTACAATTGAAAACGAATTATATAGCCATCAACACAAACATAATATTAGACTGTACGCACCAGCCAGTGTGTGTGTGTGTGTGTGTGTGTGTGCCAACAGATAGATATCACCAGTCACTATGTGACAAGAGCGTTTTCAGTTTGGAATAACATTAATAAGCTATGCTATATAAACGTTCGGATATGCCGCTTTTATTAAATTAGAGTTCGTACTACACTACTATCTATACTACCTATACCTACGTTCTGTGCACCCAGAATATCTCTTAACGCGTACAAATCTGTCTCATTCTTTACTGTTTTCGCTCTCTCTAACACACTAATTTTGGTGCAAAATATAATGCAGCACGCGTCACGTGCGTAGTGAATTTACTACGACTGAGGACTGTTTATAGAATATAGGCCCTGCGGCATGCCGTCATTTATAATAATGCTATGTGATGACTTCATAATTATGAAATTTTAAAACATATTATGCAGATTTATAATACAATTTCTTTTTTAATTGTGCGTTATTTTCTGGCAGTGTGGCAGCTCCGCAGCTCTTATAGAGGAGCCGCCACTGAGACGAAACATTATCATCCACCTTCGTAATGTTCGACTTTTCGTGCAAACCTAAAGCCTGAGTTTTTTACAAGGTTAATTTTTATTGAGCACTAGCGGCCCGGTCCGGCTTCGCCCGAGTGCTAAGAAAGCCCGGGTGCTAAGAATTTCCCGGGTGCAATACACTACTCACTCGCTTCGCTCGTTCGTTTGAATATTATAATTACATTACTCACTCGCTTCGCTCGTTCGCTTGAATTTTATTAATACACTACTCACTCTTTTCGCTCGTTCGCTCGAATATTATTAATACACTACTCACTTACTTCGCTCGTTCGCTCGAATTTTATTAATACATTTCTTACTCGCTGTACGCTCGTTCGCTCGAATTTTATTAACACACTACTCACTCGCTTCGCTTGTTCGCTCCCGGGTGGTGTGAATTTATGATTTGCTAAAACTCAAAAACGGCTTGACCGATTTTAATTTTTTTTGTTTTTAAACCACCCCTGTATTCAATTCGGTCAAGCCGTTTTTGAGTTTTAGCGAGACTAACGAACATCACTTCATTTTTATATATAAGTATAGATTTGGCAACACTGCGATTGCACTGTCAACTCCCAATGGCAATGTTACATGGGTTTGTAAACATTGTAATTGCTTGTTTTAAACTATTTACATACTTCAATGAAGAAGAAGAAGATAATAGTCGAATTGGTTTAAACAAATAGCCGAACACTTAGTTTTACGATAAAATGTATTTTATTTTGTTAAACAAAACATAAGGATCATTAATAATTGTTTTTAATAGTTAGTGATTTCAAGAAAAAGCTAAATTTATAATAATTATAAATTTGAATTTTATTACGGATTACTGATTTTAAACAATAATTAATTATTATTAATATTTTATAGTGTTACAGCATCTTTATTTCTTAACATCCTTTTAAGAGTATACCGCAGTAAACTCATACCAAATACCAACAAACCGTGAGGTGGGTCGTTTATTAGGACTAAAGGGCGACCCTTGAAAGTTCCCAGTTTGATAAATATTTAATAATAATAATTAAATTAGATATTACACAGAAAAGTAATCATTTTTAGGCGAGGGGAAAGGATTTGAGATGAAGAGTGCAGAGGGTTACTTCCCCTATCGAATACTCTTACTTTTTGCTTTTATATCCCTGCTCTCATGTCACAAACTCATGATAATGACCTAACATTTGAAATACACTGTTTGAAATAATATAGAAATAAACTTTGATTTTTTTTAGTTGTGCTGATCCATCGTGTTGATTTTAGAACACATTTTCAAAAATATATACAATTTTAGTACAGAACGCTACTCGTTAAGCTCAGCATATTCTGTCACACAAAAAAAAACAACTTGAAGAAGCTGGAAGCGATCGTGACGTCCGTTCACAATTGAGTAGCCGGTGAGCGTTGTTTTAAAGTAGCACACTAATGTTTTTGCAGCGCTACGTTTGCATGCGCTACGCTAGCTGACCGTATGTATGTTGTCAGCAGTAGGATAGAAACAGAAGAAGTGCGCGAGAATAAGGTGTGGCGCGATCGGTTTTTTATCAACGCGTATGTAGGTAATTACTGCTTAACCTATTAGATACCGTCCACTTTTAATATTCATAATAGCAGATTCTGCCCGCTGGCTACTTCCTTCAGTTGATCATAAATTCCAGCTCTGGTGAATGGTTTTCATACAAAAAGTTGACATTTTTAATAATGAGACATAGCTACTACTAATTAAATCAGCATTATTAAATAGATTTTTTTGTTTTATTTCTTTTTTTAGGGTTCCGTACCTCAGAATGAAAAAAACGGAACCCTTATAGGATTACTTTGTTGTCCGTCTGTCTATTTGTCTTGCGATGATTCGATTCAACGTACTTTTTTCTATAAGGTCAAGTAATTTGAAGCATATCTGTTACACATTCATATTTTTCAAAAACCTGCAAGTTATTTCTGTTTTTGCGAATCTGCAACTTTTTTTGACACTAAGAGCTTTCAGTTACGTTTGATATTAAATTTATTTCATAACTTACATACGTTCCAAATCTAATTTTTCGAATTTAGAATTGGATTAAAACTTGGTACAGTTTTAGATTTACATTTTTTTTGTGGCCGAACAAACCGATACTAAATAATTTACAAGCTTTTATTTAACTTAACTTGTATGTATGTACGTATGGATTTTTTTAACTTCACTTGTATGTATGTATATCCTGGAATTTTATAAACAATATTTCACCAACTTCCACTGACGCTATTGGGCTGAAATTTGGCACACACGTTTGGTTCTCGTGACAATGTACGATTTCTTAAATGCCGCCATTTTTTATCCAATATGGCGGACGTTACAAAATGGTGATTTATCATTTCCACAGCAACCCCTATGATATATATGGGTATCAAATGAAAGGGCTTGATGAGCGAACATTTTGGGAGCCGTTTAAGGGCATTTTGGGGGTAAATTTTGAAAGACTAAAATGAACAAAATATATATTAGTAAAAAAAAACTTTTTAGAGACAAGCTTTTATTTAAATACACTAAAAAGGAAAAAAATAATTTTTAATAATTTATAGGTTCATAATAATTATAAAAGCGTGGGTCGTGAACTCTATGATAGTTTATTAGTCACGACCAACGCATTTATAATTATGAACCTAAATTATTAAAAATTATTTTTTCCTTTTTAGTGCATTTAAATAAATGCTTGTCTCTAAAAAGTTTTTTTTTACTAATATTTTCACATTTATATTTGTGATAAGAAATGTACTTATTTATTAAAGTTTAATACCTAAAAATTTCCCGCCAGGTGGTATACCTACTATATTTAAAGAAATCGTAATAATAAAATCCAAGATATAGTTTGGGCAATAATGGGATCGTAACAATGAAATTAACTTTGGTCAACAATGGGATAATGACAATAAAAACACAATCTCGATATTGTACCACAACATAAAACACTAGAAATAAGTATGTGCATTTGTTTTTTTCGTAGATAGTATATTTAAAGATAATTGAGCTTGAACTTTACAATGAAGACCGATACGCATGACTTCCAGACAAGATGTTTCCGTAATTGTTTATTGGAAATTCGGGTTAGGTAACCCCAGGAACGTGCTACACCGCGCGGCGTGCCGCTGAATGACGGTCGAGGTTCGTGTCGTGATCGGGCGTTGGAGTCACCGTTACGGCTAATGATCGAGTTCTATGTGATTTTTTTGACTAAATTATTCACTAAAATTTTCGTCAATCATTTTTTCTTCATATTTATCATTATTAACGGTAACGATTTCAATCATTTTTACTAGTCGAGAGACACATAATATACAATCGTTCATCACTCAACAACTGTGGTCGAGTCGATGGTCGATTGTGCAGTAATCTCGTAATACGAATTCAATAGTGAAGAGATCACAGAGTAGTGAATACCGACTGAACAGTGTGAACAGTGAACATTCAACGAGTCGCGTGAACGTCAGTCGACTAGCCTATAACCTTGAATCGCGATTATATATATTCTTATTCGCTGCTATTGCTATAACCTATGTGGCAAATAATCGACTTGAACAATCGAACATTTCGATTGTAAAATCAAACTCCGAGTCGATTGTGGACTCGATTGTTATTATGAACGATTGCAATTGTTTCGATTGTAAAAACATCTCGTAATCGCCCATCACTAGCCGAAATATGTACAAATTCGGCCGCCACGGTGACGGCTCTCGCTCGAAAAGTTTAACTACAAAAAATCGATACATTTATAGCGAGACCTGATCACAGAATTACATCGATGTAAAGTAGGCTTTAGTAATACAAAATACGTAGGTTTATAATAGTTACCATAAGCACAGATTAGGTTCGTCAACTACCGCTTGATCAAAGCGCCGCTCGGAATTTTATGAGAACAACCGCTTAGTGTTAGTCCATTGACATTTATATTAGTTCCAAAACACGTTTGTCTCCGGCGACACATTGATCGTCAACAATTCTTATATTCAATTCTATATTGACACCTCGTATCGTGTAATGTACACCGCTCATTTTTGCTTGACTGTACTAAATTAATGTCATATCTGGATGACCGAGCTGTGCTCGGATGAGTTCAAAAAAAATAGTACTTAAAGTTCCCATTTCATCAAAATCGTTAGTCGTTTTTAAGAAAAAAAATTACATACCTATATAAGTAGATAATATTATTATACGTAAGTATACGTCATACTACATAACGTATCTAGCTACATATTTTCAAATAATTACTGATTATTTTAATAAGTTAAAGATTGACTGTCAGAGTAATTTGACATAAATAATGAAAATAGTTTGTTTTTTTCAAAGCCTACTCACCATACGACACTGTTTTATAACGTTAAAAAAACTGTTTTTTAAAATGATAAAATCGATAAGAAAACGGGGCTTGAGAATAGCCGAGAGTGTAGCGGCGCTGTTGTTTACATGGCGTTGCTATGGTTCCTCTATTACAAGTCCCCAGTTCCCGAGTTCTAGCCCGAGAGCTGGTAAAAGTGTCAATTGGATTTTCAATTTATTATTAAAAAAAAAAAAATAATGAATTGAAAATATGAATTGGTGCTAGGCCCAAATAACCTTAGCTGTTGGTGGTCTTTAAAATACACTTACGATAAGAAAACGAATTTTTCCAGGGATGAGACCTAGCTAGATCGATTTTTTGCCCCTCAAAACCCCTTTTCAGTAAATTTCATCCAAATCGTTAGTGCCGTTTTCGAGAAAATATTTATATAGGTACATAGGTATACAAGATTTGCTCGTTTAATAATATAGGGATTATTTAATAGATTTAGAAAAATCATTTTCATATTGCTAATATTTTTATCATGACAAAAAACTTGTAACAGTTGTGACATTTTGTAAACTATAGAAAAAGTCTGTCCACACTAATAATAATTATAACCCGTCATTTAGTTGTGTATTTTAAGTCTTATTGACGACTGACGATTAAAGCAATCATAGTTTTTATTAACTAATTTTAATACAAATACTCGCTAAAATATATACGCATGACGTCCATACTTAATATTAAACTAAGTAGAATTAAAATTAAACACTACCTATTTAGTCGATAAATAGTTTAAGTTTGTTCGTTTTATAAAATACTACAATAAATTAAATGTTTTTTTTAAATTTGTATTAAAAAAAATTGAATTTATAACACTACATATTTTAATTTTATATCAAATGTTTTTTTTTTTTTGTTATCAGAAAACCAAATTTTTAGAATTAGGTACAATAATGCATTAACAACGCATATCCAATTATTCATATTTTATACGATTATGATGAATTTTTATTGAATTATTGGCTTTTTTCGTCCATTATAATAATAATTGGCTACATCGATACTTTTTTCTCCACATACATGATACAAACCAAGATTAGAAATTTAAAAAAATAGTCCGTTATAAAAAAAAATCAACTTTCACACAAAATGTAATGGTATCAAAATATAGACATACACATCACTCACTGACGTATTACGTCTGCCTCCAATTTGAAATTAATTAAGGAATAAACAATCCACTGATTTAATTAAGCACGTGTTGTCTTTTATAACCAGTTATGTGATTCCAATTTGATGCGGCTAATTAAAGTTTAATTATTCTATATTACATCTTTAGATATAGATTTAAAATTATTTCTGGAAACAAACTACAGCTAATTTTAGAAAAAGATTTCATTTTGTTATCAATAAAAAATAAACACAGTATTTAACATTTTAATTAATTAATTAAAGTGCTTCATACAAACATACATACAAACATACAAACATACATACATGCATACATACATACATACATACATACATACATACATACATACATACATAGGCTGATAAACACAATACCACTCCTTTGCGTTGCGCAGTCAGGTAAGAAAGGAAATCAAAAGATGGTATTTTTAACCGACTTCAAAAAAAAGGAAGCTATATCAACTCAATATATATTTATAATTTTGTTCACCTTTAACTTTTTGAGGGATTAACCGATTTGAATGATTTTGACTTCGTTGTGTTCAGGAAGATGTCGGAATGGTTCCATATAATGTTTACTTAAATCGGTTCAGTAGTTTTTTTTAGTTTAAATTAATATATTACCTATTATTACTAGACCTATTCGAAGCAAATTTCGTTTAGACTGTTAAAAATATTTTTTGTAATTTAACAAATCATATAAATCAAAACAATAAATATAATTCCACAATTGAATTTTTCGAATCAGTTACTTACATTTATTTCGGAAAATGTTGCTGTCCTTGATTTAACAGAATGTTCTGAAAAATCAGCAGAATTTCTCAATATAACGTTGAATTTATTAATATAATTAAATCGTTCAGATGTCAGATAGACAACGCCATTACTTAATTGTCAAAATATGTAAATAAATTAAAAACGCATTAAAGCCATCCCGCAATTTAGATAAAGCGACGTCCATCAGCACAATCGCAGTCGCTTGCAGGTATAAACACACACATACAGCTAGACAACTGCTAGCTTGGACAGTGCTAATTTATATGTAAATGGTCGTTTACTGGTTTCTTTGAGGCGACACGATAGCTAACTATACCAAGAACAAAATGTCACAATACATATAAAATCGTATACAGCAAAGTTACCTCGCTAGAAATTATCTAATCACTAAAAGCGTTTTTTACACTCTTTGCACCTTTATGATGATAACAAAGGACAGATATTACTTGTTAAGAATAGTAACCCGTTTCCCACATTGCTTGTTAGTAACTTATTAATTATTAGTCACTGCCTACAATTTCCGAACTGAACAATACTTTAGTCACATAAATTAATAAAATTGTATTGGTTACAGCAGCTGGGAATGACATAATGACATTAGAGAAGCTGCCATTTTTACTTCGGAGGCCTTTCTTACAGAATTTTAATGCTACTCGTTTTTTGTGTCTGCTATGTTAAATAATTTTGTTTGTATATTCACGTAAAAAAATAAGCTTCTTTGTTATATTTTTACTTCCCACCTCTACTATGGTAGGGAAGTAATGGATTTAGTCCGAAAAAAATATTTCGAGATTTTAACAGATTTCACGTTTTGAGACCCTAGCAATCGTTTAAGATCATTTTCTGACTGATGTCTGTATGTGTGTGTGTGTATGTGGTCAATTTTTCGCCTTCGATATCTTAAGAACGGAACAACATACGGGCATGCCGATTGTTCTGTTGTGTTTATCAGCCTTTAACTTAGATCTGATTAGATTTTGAGTCAAATCGGTTCAGTGGATCCTGAGATATTCAAAAAAACGTTCTCAATGTCACGTATTAATATAGGTAAAAAAAAATATAAATGAATTCTAGATGTTATAATATGAAAAAAATGTAAATATTTTTTTTCTCTAAAATGTATAGTTTTCGAGAAAAAAAATATTTTACTAAAAAAAATAAAAATTGTACGTAAATCAAGGTAACCATGATTTTTGCTATATTAAGCTAGCCATCAGTAGATCACCAAACAAAAAAGAGGGCCATGCTTTTTTCAAAGAATAAAAATTAAATTGTGTTTTAAAGACCACCAACAGCTAAGGTTATTTGGGCCTAGTCAAAGAATAAAAAAAAAAAACAAAAAAAGAGTGTTTATTTAAGAAAAAATAAGTATAAAATCTTGGGTCGTGACTGTAATAAATTATCATAGAGTTTACGACCCACGCTTTTATACTTATGAACCTAAATTAAATATTATTTTTTTCTTTTTAGTACATTTATAAAACCGTTTAACTTAAAAGTTTTTTATCTATTTTTTATGATTATGTTAGTGTAACATTTCTAACCGAGCAAATTTTAATCCCAAAAACTGAATTATAAAAAGCTTAACCCACAATGATCCCGCTACACTTCCGTCAATATAAGTAGATCTGCCAGCACATATGGTCGACTTCATACGAAAAACGTCGATTTAAATCGGGGGCGCTCCAAATATATCCAATAAACATTTTCCTATTTTTTTACAAAAACTGGCATGCAATTTAAATAAATATCACCTATACACTTTCAAGCAAATTAGTTTTAAATGGCAACATTTTAAATCTTAGATTAGTATCCATGAATTGCAGTCATAAATCGTCAATCTACTGGCCACCATAAAGAAGTCAACCTGCTATCAAGGCATATTTTGTAGCGCGCCTTAAGTTCTATTTACACGTTAATGGGATTTTATATTATAGTTTACAAACACTAAACGAGTCCGTTCAGTTTCTATATATTGCGTAAACGAGCCTTTAACAATAGCACATGTGACACATTTAAAAATACTGTTCTCAAAATCAGCTAATTTCCATAAATCAGATAAAATTCAAGAAAACCGTTATTTTCCAATTTTACAGAAAAAAATCTAGCCATCTTTATATTTATAATTTCAATTATAAACTGATAATCTAAATCTAAATTTAGATTATGTTCAAAAAAATTTCATCCATCGGGTTGAAATTTTTTTTTTACTCATTTCATTTTGAGAGAGAGAGAGAGAGAGAGAGGAGAGGGAGAGGTCATTAACGTCTAAAGATCATTTTATTTTGCACGTCACTTCTGATAAACTGTACCTACACCGAATATTTTGTTGGTGTAAACTGGGGTTTAAAATTTAAGTGTTAATTAGTGTTTCACATCACCAATGGATTCTGCAGTCTATAAAAATATAGTCATTTTATTTTTACTTCCCACCTCTACTATGGTAGGGAAGTAATGGATTTAGTCCGAAAAAAATATTTCGAGATTTTAACAGATTTCACGTTTTGAGACCCTAGCAATCGTTTAAGATCATTTTCTGACTGATGTCTGTGTATGTGTGTGTATGTGGTCAATTTTTCGCCTACGATATCGTAAAAACGGAACAACATACGGCCATGCCGATTGTTCTATTGTGTTTATCAGCCTTTAACTTAGATCTGATTAGATTTTGAGTCAAATCGGTTCAGTGGATCCTGAAATATTAAAAAAAACGTTCTCAATGTCACGTATTAACATAGGTAAAAAAATTATAAATGAATTCTTGATGTTATAATATGAAAAAAATGTAAATATTTTTTTTCTCTAAAATGTACAGTTTTCGAGAAAAAAAATATTTTACTACAAAAATAAAAATGTACGTAAATCAAGGTAACCATGATTTTTGCTATATTAAGCTAGCCATCAGTAGATCACTAAACAAAAAGGAGAGCTATGCTTTTTTTCAAAGAATAAAAAAAGAGTGTTTATTTTTTGCAAATATTTAACTAGGTGGGAAGTATAGGACTGGTCATCAGTCGAATTTTTTTAAAGACGGAAACATATCTTCTGATTGATCATCACAATCAACTCTAGACATCGAACATTAAAATAAAAATGATAAAATCACAAAATGGGTTTCAGAGCGAACATAATAATTAGAGCTCATTGATGGTGTAACAGTAATCCTAAACCTATATCCATAAAAACATTCTATTGTAATGGCTATCTTACACCCAAACTGGATTACTTAACTCATAAAACAAGAGTGACAAGATTTTGATCATAATCAACACAAGAATAAGGTGTTTTGGATTGCCTGACACTGGCTCCAGGTATTTATTAAGCCTGATTAACATAGCTGTATGTTTAAAATTTTATTTTATTTATTGTAGATTATAGACGCGCCGGACAACTTAGGTCATGGTAGCGTCCTTCAAATTACATTGAGAATATCAACTAACTTAAAACTAAATAACATCACAAAACATCCATGAGCGCAAGGTGGGATTCGAACCCACGACGTCTAAGGTGCTGTTACTAAGTACGCTATCCACTAGGCTACACTGCCCTCGTGTATGTTTTAAATCAGTTTCTTTGTTATAAAATTATTTCCAATCAAAACGTATGAAATTACACATTGTTATAATATTACACAATACTTCATTAATTGTTTGTATTTGTGTGTTAGTGTCGAATATTCACAACGTAATTTTCATTTTTGAACAGTATGTTAACTTACGGTCGGAATATACCTACCTAATTGAAAAAAAATTTAGCAAAAAACTTTTTTTACATTTAGGTACAATGAAATAATTTTTTATCAAAAGTTTCTTCCTTTTAAGGATTCCACGTATCTTTCTTACCTGCACTGCGCGCGCATACGTGTTCACAGATGGAGTGATCACGTAAAAAGCACATGAATAGCTTGCGCCGCAGACGTGGCCGTCGCATATTATAGTTTCGTTCTCGAACGTTCAAGCAACCAATTAGGTAGTTTGCACGCGGTAATCACGCAATGATCATGCGTTTTCATTGCCTCATATGTTCAGCGGCCCGACTATAACTGCTGCTGACTAGGTGGAAGAACATAGTATGCGTGCGCAACAATATTTTCTCTCTCTTTTTCTTGCAGAACTAGGAATAACGATCTCTCGCTCTTATTTCGAGAGATAGGTCAATTCTTCATAAACAGATACTAATGCATTTTTTAAATTAGTTTTTTTATTGGTTGAATATTTTTTTCAGGGCAAATTGTAAAACTGCAAATCATAATTTTATTTACTGATTTATAGACAAGTGCTTGGCTCTTGGAGCGATTATACAAAAAACTTATGCATATACGTCAAACGACTGTCCGGACATAAGACTATCCTGCAGTGTGAAATAATGTGAAACAGGCTTTATATTGAGCAGGGGGACAGTGGTGCTGGTTAATATTTTTATTACAACTGTAATGTTTATAATGACTTCTATTTAATTAGTAGTTTCGGTTTTACAATAAAAAAACTCGGGTCGCAGTGCCAAACCCTGCCGACAATATAGTGTATTTGCTAATGCAGGCCTTGTGGCTTTATTATGTAAACTTAAGTTTGTTTTTAGACAAAATAAAAAATTTAACCCCTTAATACATCCCTTAAAATAATATTTTTTTTCTTAATTTCAATAATATTATCAATGCAACCTCTGTACGGAATTAAATACACCCTTCAATAAGTAAATCCGTATCAACAAACTAGTGTTTTCATAAAATTTGTAAGTCCGGTCCTGTCGAGCCGATTTTATTAAAATTTTAGCAGCACATTTTAATCATTAATAAAGAGTTAAATTTCAATTTTGAAACGATTCTGACAAATTTTTCGGTATTTTTGGGCCCAAAAACTTTTTGGAGCCCCTAAATACAACCCTGAAAATGGTCCGATCGGGCCCATTTTAAATAGGCTTCGTGCGGTGATAGGTTCCAATGTGTGTACCAAATTTCGTTTCAATCGATTAAGTCTGTCGAGAGTTATCGTGTACACACATATATATATAAATATATATATATATAAATATATAAATATATATATATATATATAAATATATACATACATCATATATATATAAACATTATTTAAAATGGTGCCAAAGTGTTCAGGAGGTTATGAAACGTCGAGAAATTTTGGTCCGAGCCCTAGGTCCCGCCATCCGACCGACGCCAATAGTGTATGTGCCATATTATGGCAAATACACTAACTAATAGCAATAAACGTTAGCTATAGATGGAACGATAAATTCAAGTTATCAAGATCTTCAGACTTTGTAATGATTGATAAAAATAATGATACTCAGTGCTGGAGTTTAGCTCGTGTTAGAAAGATATCCAACCAAATGATATATGCATAATAAAAGATATTTAATATGACTTGAAGCTCAACATGCAAGTTGTCTACTATGTCGATTCCCAGCTACAAAACCGAGTAATGTATTCAAACGTATGGACAAATGAATTGCGGTGGTTGGAGACTGCATAGAATCACTAATGCTCAAGAAGTAAAGGAAGAAACAAATTGTATAATTATTGATGTGAAACATCTTATGTCAGGCTGTGAACAGCCGCGTGAGGGGAAATATGCAACGAAATGTTTGGTCCGCTCCTTCGCTGCTGTTCTCCCCACCACTGCGCGCTCTCTCTCTCTCTCTCTCTTTTGGCTCAGGCGTGCACTGTAACACACGCGGTGTTACAGTGCAGTATATAGGATTACGTTAGCATAACAGTTAATTGCTGCTTTTGAAAAAATATATACTACTACATAGAGAATACCACCGAGTTCAATAACGTTTTCTTTGATGTTTCACATCTGTCGGGGGTCCCGAGACCACACCCTTTTTTATTAGATATATAAATTATTAAATGTATTTTAGATTAAAACTAAAATAACAAAAAATGAAAATCTCTCTCTCTCTCTCTCTTGGCTCAGGCGTGCACTGTAACACACGCGGTGTTACAGTGCAGTATATAGGATTACGTCAGCATAACAGTTAGCTGCTGCTTTTGAAAAAATATATACTACTACATAGAGAATACCACCGAGTTCAATAACGTTTTCTTTGGTGTTTCACATCTGTCGGGGGTCCCGAGATCCACACCCTTTTTTATTAGATATATAAATTATTAAATGTATTTTAGATTAAAACTAAAATAACAAAAAATGAAAATCTCTCTCTCTCTCTCTCTCTTGGCTCAGGCGTGCACTGTAACACACGCGGTGTTACAGTGCAGTATATAGGATTACGTCAGCATAACAGTTAGCTGCTGCTTTTGAAAAAATATATACTACTACATAGAGAATACCACCGAGTTCAATAACGTTTTCTTTGGTGTTTCACATCTGTCGGGGGTCCCGAGATCCACACCCTTTTTTATTAGATATATAAATTATTAAATGTATTTTAGATTAAAACTAAAATAACAAAAAATGAAAATCTCTCTCTCTCTCTCTCTTGGCTCAGGCGTGCACTGTAACACACGCGGTGTTACAGTGCAGTATATAGGATTACGTCAGCATAACAGTTAGCTGCTGCTTTTGAAAAAATATATACTACTACATAGAGAATACCACCGAGTTCAATAACGTTTTCTTTGGTGTTTCACATCTGTCGGGGGTCCCGAGATCCACACCCTTTTTTATTAGATATATAAATTATTAAATGTATTTTAGATTAAAACTAAAATAATAAAAATTGAAAATCTCAAAATCAAAGCAGTACAAAAGTCGTTAAGTGATTAAAACAAAATTATTTTCATTGATTAATCCGTTTAAATAAATAACGTTTTCATTGTCGTTCCGCTCCACAATTTTTTCTGTAGATTGAGTCTACCCTGGCAGTACATAAGAAAGACGCTAATGACCTTATAGTTATCAAGCATCGAGTCAGCCAAAATCACTGTCAACATTCCATTTTGAGATTCTAATCTCAAAATTGATGTATTTTGTGAATTTCTCACTGCCTACTTATATCAATTTTTTCTTACAGTAATAAAATATATTTTTCTCCAATAATTTGAATGGAAATTCTAACTTTTTAGGTATACGGTATATCTATAAGAAGGATCTAATCGCTTTAGAGGATAATTTCTGAAGATATCATGTATCTAGATTAATTTCAACAATATCAAGTTAAAGCGCAACATTCAGAAAGTTTTAATTTTAACTGAAGGAGATGTCTTACATATTTTTTTTCTACTAGTTGCACTCGAGAAATAGTTAGAGTTCTTGAATGAGCTCTTTTTCACAGCTTTCCTAAAAAATCCAGTTAAATGTATATATGGTTTCTTATATACAAACCTTTCCAACTTTTATAGTTCTCATCGATTTTTTGTCATTTCCTTTCATTTCACTATATCTACTGTGCTTTTAACAAAATATATAAGTTTCGTTTTTTCATTCTGAGGTAGATACGGAACCCTAAACATGTAAAATTATGAAAAATATGAATTATATGCATAATAACTATATTATACTTGTAAACAGAGGGAAGTTAATTAATTGTGTTTTAAAGACCACCAACAGCTAAGGTTATTTGGGCCTAACTCCAAGTCATACTTTCAATTCATTATTATTTTTTTTAATAATAAATTGAAAATCCAATTGACACTTTTACCAGCTCTAGGGCTAGAACCCGGGAATTGGAGACTTGCAATAGAGGAACCATAGCAACGCCATGTAAAACAACAGCATTGCTAAACTCTCGACCATTCAGATGGAAGTTAAATATACAAATAGTGATCAGATAAAATTGGTTTGTCCGAAAGTTTCTTTTACTTACTGTATGCAGCGCGAAGAACAGATTCATAAGCTTAACGTTTTGCCAGAGTATTATAAAATTTAATGATATCAATTTGACTCCCGGAGTTTCGTACCGGTTAGGTGCAGTAAGTATAGATAGTCTAGAATCTAGATATAGATTTAAATCTGATATTTTATGATATAAAATTTAAAACCCCATTCGCTATTAGAGCTACCAGTTTCATAGATTGTTTATTAGCTATAAGAAGCAGCTGTAATTATTAGATATTAAAAAGCGTTCATTATGATATAAATACAATATAACTGTCTTTTTATCCGAGAGCGTCATTAATTACAACACATAGTATAGTCTAACGTAACAGCATTACTAGAAATGTATTCGAAAAAAAACAGAAGGGACCCCCTGGGGTATGTCGAAATCGTCAGTTAAACATCTCGTTGTCCAAAAAGACATTTTTTAATATCATATATTTAAATTAGAAAAGTTATAAATTTATTATCATTGGCAAGTCAGTGATGATTTTTAATTGTCAGGAAGCTTGTAGGTGGATTCTTGTGCTTTTATAATAATTTGAATTCATACGTATAATATAAAACATAAATGTTCACGTACTTTTTCAGCAAATGTGAAATATAATGAATGATTTCGTAATGATGGGAAGTAAATTTAGTTTTTTTTTCTATGATGTCTTTTATTTTAATTCTAGATAAATGTGATACTAAAATTTACATCAGTTACCTACTAATGGCCTTAGACCCGTATTCACCAAATACTGTTAAAGATAGAAGTTACTAATCTTAGGATAAATTTATTCCTTGGAATAAAATTAACTTTCAATTCACCAAGCAATTCATTCGATAGAATAGTAACTTCAGGTACAAATTTACTTTATACCATACACCTTGGACATTTTGTCAAATATTTTGAATCTAAAGCACGTTTACCAAAGATCCTACGCATCGATCGAAAATGTAAATTTATTTTATTTTACTACAAAAGCCTTTACCTGAAAGATATGGAATTAATATTTACCTGAAAAGGTCGCCAGGTCATAAAGTAAATTGTGCATTTCGTGGCCATCCTATTTTACTAGGCGGATAAATATTTATACCCTTGTAATTGGACAGAATAGTTATTCTTACGATTTATACCTGCAGTAAACTTATCTACGTTTGGTGAATTGAACTATCGGAATTTATTCCGAGCAATAGTTACCAGGGGAATAAATCAACGGAATAAATAACTAACTAGGCTCGGTGAATACGAGCCTTAGACAATTAGTTTTATAAAAACTAATGAATGTATCTAAAACCTATATTATTGAATTACAATAATAATAATAATAATAATTATTATTATTATTATTAATATAATAATATATTGATATTCTCATTATAATATAATATTAACATTATAAATCTCGTTATAAATTATTAAAAAATACCCTGGTAGCCCGTAATTTTTGCAACTAAAAATTTAGTCCAGCCATATTAAAAATACACCGGTTGGTAATTCGTGTCAAGCAAATTTATAGCAATGAATAATTTGTTAATAAATAAAATAATAAGTAAATGTAAAAACTAATATATTATTAATTCATGACAACTAAAATCTTATAAATCAAAAACAAAAACTAAAAAGTAGCTTCTCAAAACTTCCGTAAACTTTAATTCAAATCGTAAGAGATATTTATTGGGCCACTTCACGGATCAAACTACGTGAATTTGTATATATAAAAACTGTCCAAACGTTGAAATGTTCCATTTTTAATTAAATATGAACAATAATTTATATAAATTAATTGTAAAGGAAGTTTTTAATAGCGGATGTTCTTGTTATTTACAGCAGTGAGTCGATTCTCGGTCACTGCGGCGCTGGTTGTCACCAAAACATTGCATGTTACGAAACCGAGGTTGATGACAGAAGCTGTATACCTCTATAAGTAATTATGTGGCTACATTCACCGCAGACGATCGCTAAGCCATTGAGATGAAAAATGGAAAACGCGTTCTGGAGTAGGAATGTAATTCACTAGAATTTAGTCTATTATATACCGTATGTTCGCGTTTTTAAACGTTACATAAGAGTTAGGACATCTTTAATGGCTCGACTTCATACCTATATCTAGATATAATTAAGTAAAGTTTCGTGGAAATTTTTTAAAAATTAAATTGTGTTTTAAAGACCACCAACAGCTAAGGTTATTTGGGTCTAGCACCAATTCATTATTTTTTTTAATAATAAATTCGTAATAAATTGAAAATCCAATTGACACTTTTACCAGCTCTCGGGTTAGAACACGGGAAATGAGAAATAGAGGAACCATAGCAACGCCATGTAAACAACAACATTGCTATACGCTCGGTCATTTTCAAGCCCGTGGAATTTTTTTATCATAATACAGATTTCATCATTACTAACATTTCGATCCCATTGAAGACATCTTGTTCAGAGTGAGCAGAGGACGGTGTGGTGTAACGGTTAGCGTAGCTGCCTTTGAATCACACAGTCGTGGGTTCGAATCCCACCTCCGCTCATGGATGTTTTGTGACGTCATTTAGTTGTAAGGAAATTGTTATTTAATGTATTTAAGACGCTATTGACCTAAGTTGTCGACGCGTCTATAATCTACAAATAAAAAATTCAGAGTGAGCATCGATTTCTGGTGGGGGAAAATGTGACA
Source organism: Mongoloraphidia duomilia (assembly GCA_039654895.1). NCBI lineage: Eukaryota > Metazoa > Arthropoda > Insecta > Raphidioptera > Raphidiidae > Mongoloraphidia > Mongoloraphidia duomilia. Next base: position 9,805,042 of record CM077517.1, on the reverse strand, counting down.
TAGAACTTTTTCCTATCGCATCTCGCTGAAAAATGGTAATTTCTCTACACGTCATCTTGTTGTGTTCCGCGGCTTATTTTAATATTTTCAGATAAATTTGTATTAAAATATTAATTTACCCTCGCCAAATTTAATATTACAGCACAAAAATATTGAATTGGAAAAAACACTTCTGGTTCATATTTGTCTGTGCTTTTCATCGAATTTAAGATCCATAATTACTAAAGAACGGTTTTTTGCTATTAATTTAATAATGATAAATGAAAATGGAACGTGCAAAATTTACAATTATATTTTACAATTTTCTTGCTAGTTTTAGAAGATGAATAATGCATTTTAAACTAAAACTTTCTCAAACTGATCTATTTTCGAAATACCTACCTATGACAAACAGTTGTTCATCAAAATTTCAAAGTAACATTTTTACAGCGGTTTTAGAAGACACACCGTATAAAATAATTATAATCAATAAAGAAAACAGATGTCGTGTAATAAAATGAATGTGTATCGTAATAATGCACGAAAAGAAATTAAAAACTCGATATCGAAACAGCTGAAAGAGTGCCGAGTACCGATATCCTTAATGATTTCATGGTGACTTATTTATTTGACAAATCTAATGTCTTTGAACCAGCTCAGAGGAGATGAAGAATCTTAATTGATATTTTTAAAACATACAGGATGGTCAGTTTATCATGCATTTCAAATAGATGGTTAGTAAATATATATAATGATATTGATCTAATATTGCTATATAGAACGTTTTAAATAAAATTATCATCATTTTTTAAAAGCAATTTGGCGTAATAAAAGACTTCAATACCTTTTAATTTTTAGATAAAAGTCTGCCATACCAAATATAATGTGTACACTGTTGTAGCTGTTAATTAAAAAAAAAATAGTGCCTACCAAAAATCAAAACGACTTAAGCGAATTATTGGTATTTTAAGAATAAACACAACCAATAAAGATACTCTATAAGCCTGACGTAATCACTGAGTTAAAAAACAATTAAATTTCAATAATTATATTTTATGGGCCCATACAAATCTATCTGGAAAAAGATTTATGTAAAACATACTTATAATAAATAATTGGTCATTTCTTTATTTATTGTAAATTATAGACGCATTGACAATTTAGGTCATAGCGTCTTGATTACATTAAATAACAATTAACTTAAAACTAAATGACATCACAAAACATCCATGAGCGTAGGCGGGATACGAACCCACGACAGTCTGATCCAGAGGCCGCGACGCTTATCACTGGACCACAATATCCTCTTGGTCATTTCTAAATGTATTTTTATGTCCATTGTCAAAATTTAGGGACACAAATTGCTCAGCAAAATTATCAATCCAATTTCTTAATAGTGAAATTTTTCCTGACAAATTCTAGATTAATTTCGAGATTCGGTTTAATACTGACGTAAATAAGCTGACAATTGAAAGGCGTAGAAAACATTCGAAATATTTTACACCGGTGGATTGCTGCCTAGAGCAATAGTTGAATAACTGAAGATTAAACGAATCACCTGTATAAATCAGTGGACAAATAAGATAAATTGTCGAGCAGCAAGCTTGTTCCTGCGCTGCTGTACCTATTTAAATTTTGTAATTAATGTGAAAAGCAATTTGTCCTTTTGTAAACTAATTAACATAGACGATGAGATTTCATGTTTAAAAATTACTTTTTTGTTATTTCTTTATCATAAAATATTTTTTATTTGTTTATTTTAAATTAGCTAGCGTATCAATTATTATTTTCATACAAAAAACGTTAAATAAAAAAAAATAATTAAAATGGAAATTTTATTTGTCTTACAATAATAACAATTCTCAAGGCAGTTTAAGTATATGAACAATATTTATTTACTTGTTTATCGTTTAATTAAAAATAAAAAGATACAATGACTTAGGTCACTAGTGTCGTACGGAACAAGTAAATCACGTCACGGTGCACTCAGGTCTGCGGAGTGCCCATTGAGCAAATATCAAGATTGCGTTCTATACGCGCCTGCTCCTCAGAACTGAGATAGCTACCTATAGAAACAGCATATATCACGTCGTTTGTGAAGCCACAACTATACACTACGAAATGTTACAATTACCACAAAACACCAAACCATAACAAACACTCTCGACGTACGTTTCGCCAACCAAGTTGGCATCATCAGGAGATGATTAAAACTGAAGTTAAAACTGAAGTTTTAATCATCTCCTGATGATGCCAACTTGGTTGGCGAAACGTACGTCGAGAGTGTTTGTTATGGTTTGGTGTTTTGTGGTAATTGTAACATTTCGTATCTTTACACCAAAGGTTCCACCATTTTTTATTGTAACTATACACTAAATTACGACCTGTCAGGTACATTTGTTGCTTGTATTCCGTAGTGTTAATTACTCTTTATGGCGTGTTGTGTGCGCTCATGAAAAATCAAGGGTCAGTAAAAATTAAATTAAATTGTATTTTAAAGACCACCAACAGCTAAGGTTATTTGGGTCTAGCACCAATTCATATTTTCAATTCATTACTTTTTTTTAATAATAAATAGAAAATCCTATTGACACTTTTACCAGCTCTTGGGCTAGAACCCGGGAACTGGGAACTTGTAATAGAGGACCATAGCAACGCCATGTAAACAACAGCATTGCTACGCTCTCGTCTATTCTGAAGCCCCAAGGTTCAGTAAGTTGTACATACCTATAAGCTGTGATATGCTCCCTCTATAATTTTCTGTTCTGAGACCTGCTCAGAATCTTATAATATAATCAGTCCCTGAGCAGTTATCGCAAACTTCCTATTTTGGACCAATGTTTGTATCTGGTAGACCATATAAAATCCATAAAACGACACGATCGCAAAGTTATTTATTTTATTTCAATTTTGACAACCAGTGAAATTTATGAAAATGCAAGACGTTATAAAAGAGCCGCTGCATCTTCTACAATGTCAATTTTCGTTATTAGTATCTTAAATTCATTAAATAATTGTATATACAGGGTGTAAACGGTAGACCCGAACATAGGGCAAATAACATTGAGAACATTTACAGTTTTGTAGTAGGTAGGCTATGGGCTATATAAGATCCAATTCAATGTAAATATGTAGTAGATGTTTTGATTTTTTAACATTGGAAATGTTTATGTTCGTATATGGGGGCAGAGTTACGAGTTTTCGTTCAAGGCCAAAAGACAACGGTGTCGCGATCAAGTGAGGAGTAATCATGCAAAATTGAACAAGTGCAATTTTTTCGAAATGTGTTTTATATCATGTCTAGTTAATTGAGATGTATTTGCGACGATCTGCGGTGTTATTTTTGAGCAAATAGTAATAAATACTGTAGAAAAATCCATTTAAAAGTTAAGTAATCAAGCAAAAGTGAACGCGTATATAACAAGAATAATAGCTGGTTATTCCTGACAAAACTAAACAGTGCATTGATAAATATTGTGTGTATAATAAACAGTTAATTATGTTTCATATATGCTGTTATCATTTCCAATGTCCTCGATGGTTGCAAGGATTGCGAAATCTGTGAATTTTTTATTTAGCAGGTTCCGAGTTACTCTTAATAGTCTACCGTTGCTATGGAAGAACCTGATAGCGTCATTTTTGTTTTGTGATTTTATCAATAATTTCAGTAGTCTTACGGTAACTACAGTAACAATTAGGCATCATTTACCTCATTCTTACTTATTACTTTATATATCGATCTCTGTCTTGCACACAAAACGCCCTATATGCACAGCTTTAATCTGATACAATCTGTATACACTCGCTTTGTCTATACGTCTGTCAATCTGTGAATCTGTGACGGTGTTTTGTATCAGTCGTACAGTCCAAACGGCTTAACCGATTTAAAAAAACCTTTTTTTGTTCGATTCCTCTCGAGGTCTATTTGGCCCCAGATGGGAGCAAATTAGAAAATACTGAATGTTTTGCTTATAGTTCGCTCAATTCAAGTCAGATCGATTGGAAACCTGTCTTAAACGAAGAGCAGAAAATTCTAGATAGATTTTATGTATAATAATGTGTCAAAACAGTTTTTTTACAGAGATTTATATGCAAATTTAACTATATAAATGCTACTTTATCAAGTTGTAGACCTCGCGCGGCGAAAGATGAAGCCACCGCGTCATAGTTTAGCTCATGCATTGCGCCCGCCTTCTAGCTTGCAATTGGCTGTTTTGGAGATCCAATAGCAGTTTGCCAAAATTGTACCTAACGTCATAAAACCCAATGTGCAGTTTTGTGTACACGGCACTGTCTGCGGGCAAGCAGGCGTTCACTAGCATATTATTGATGACGTGCCTGGCTTCATCTCTCACCGCGGGCACTCTACTTGGCTATGCCTACGCCACTGAAAGAGAGACGTGCAGAATAATATATTAACATAATATAATAAAATTTACTGTTAAAGTGCATTCGATTGCTGATCAAGTGCGCTTTAAAGTGCTTCTAATTGTCCAGTGCACTTGTTCTAATGCATTACAGCGTCAACAGTTAATAATATAAACGTTGATTAATTATTATTGTGTCGTTGATCTCGTTCAAGCAACATGACTCGGCTATGTCAGCTTTCGATCAGGAGTCAGGACTGACTTAAGGCGCAAATAAATTAAAAATAATAAAACAAAAAAAAACCTCCTTCAAAAAGCCGTTAAAAAGAGGAATATAATGAAATGTTGAGGTCTGTGCCAATTTATATGAAGTCTGAATGGATTGTGAATTATAGACGCTCGACAACAAGGGTCATTAGCGTTCACTAAAAAGTAAAAAATAAAAAACTTTTTAACAAAAAAAAACCTCCTTCAAAAAGCCACCAAAAAGAGGAAAATAATGAAATTTTGAGGTCTGTGCCAATTGAATAAAATATGAAGTCGGTTAAAATGTATATAGTAGGTAGGTATAGTGATTACTGATTAATAATATCGTTCTTTTTAACCGACTTCATATTTTATTAAATTGGCACAGACCTCAAAATTTCATTATTTTCCTCTTTTTGGTGGCTTTTTGAAGGAGGTTTTTTTTTGTTAAAAAGTTTTTTATTTTTTACTTTTTAGTGGCTTTACAATACGTAGTTTAGTCGCTTGCCAACTTACTTAACTGACATGAAAATTATCGAAAGAAATGAGCTTTTCCAAAAATTTGATTTCAATCCGACCCTGTTTTCAATATGCCCTGAGACATGTTACAGTATTACGCTTTATATTTGATGTTCATTTGCATAATCGCAGCTAGTTGCATTTCCTTGTTTAGCAGTTCATAATATATAGCTGCAGTCTTAATAAACAAAACAAATCTCACACCTGTTTGAGCATCGAAATTCCGACCAATAAAGATTACACAGATAAAAAATTATAAGATGCATTTAAACTTCAACTTGAAATCATAAATGTTACCTACAAATACCCAGAATAATTATTTTTAAATGAATTTAATTAAAATCTCGATTTTTGTTTAATTGATTATTATTTTAGAAAATTGTATTGTTTTCATTTCAACTTCGTTACACGCCAATATTAATTCAATGTAAATCAACAAAATAAACATCAATTGCATGCAATAATTTATAACCGAAAATTTAAAAACGCCAATACGTGAATTTGATGTATTTAGGATGAGAGTATTTTCTTTATAATTTTCTAATAACTAACGCCTACACGAATCATACAGAACAATAGTAACAATTTGTCACATACAATGCACCAAAATGTTAACACAACACGTACCTAATAATAATGTAATTTAAATAATTTTTCAATTAAAAGAAAGTGATTTTACACGATGATAATGAAGAATCATGTTACTCATAACTCTGGAAACTTGAGATCGCATTATGTGGATGTAGGTATACTCATGTTGCTGTGGTTACAGAATATGTAGAGGTGCACATAATATGATTGGTTTGACTAAAAACTTTGATGTGTGATCTTAAAATTGAAATTAAATCAAAGCCCTTCAAATTAGATAGATATACTAACTGTTACATAATTTCTTCTCTACGTAGTATAAATTCCAATTTGATTTGAGACTAAGATAGTCACAATACAAAACAAACGAATTAAATACAAGCGTGCTAGTTCAGAATATTGTAGGAACACAAAACTGCATACATGACATAGCATTGGACGTACACGGCGAGGAAACTTCAATGCTAGAGAAAGTCGCGAACCCGCAATGCTCTTACTCGCGCCTGTCTATCTAATGTAAGTTATTATAATATACATGTAAGTTATAAAAGTAATATGTATCATCCGTTAGGTGATGCTGTGCCGCGCCCTGTTATATACAAAATGGACCAAAACAATCACATTTCACTGCGTAAATAAATACAACTTGCGATGAGAGATGTTTTCCATTAAAATACCAATTTGTTGCCTTCTGAGTTCAAGCCTCTAGTATCAAAATATAGGAATAGACGCGTTTCTATAAATTTTGACAGATGACACTCTGTTCATTTTATAATATTCCACTGCTAAATTTCGTACGATGAAATCCACTAAGGAACGCAAGTTTTGTTTTACTTCATTGGCTTCTAATAAGGTTTTCAAATTTACAGAACGGTAGTGCCTTCTTAAATTCCACTGACTTTAGGATTTTTTCATTTGCAAAGATTCATATTTAGTTTTGATGTGAAACATCTTTAGGCACGGGTGTAAATTCGTTTGAAGTTACGTCGTCTTAATGTTACGTCGTTCAGAACGCACGTCGGTGTGTGTTATTCCTGTTATAATATCTTCGCATGTTGGGTTTCCCTGGCGGGGAACAATGATCAGGGTACATTCGAGTACATTAGGGTAAAACAGGGAAAAATTAAAGTAGGTAAATTAGAGTAAATTTTGGCAAATTAGGGTATTCTAGGGTAAAATAGGTTAAATTAGGGTAAATTGGGGTAAATTAGAGTAACTTAGGGTAAACTAGAGTAAATTAGGGTATTAAGGGTAAATTAGAAGTTAATTAAGGTAAATTGGGGTAAATTAGGGAATTGGGGTAAAACAGGGTAAATTAAAGTAATTAGGGTAAATTAGAGTAAATTTTGGCAAATTAGGGTATTTTAGGGTAAACTAGGGTAAATAGGTTAAATTAGGGTAAATTGGAGAAAATTAGAGTAACTTAGGGTAAACTAGAGTAAATTAGGGTATTAAGGGTAAATTAGAGTTAATTAATGTAAATTAGGGGTAATTAGGGAAATTGGGATAAATTAGAGTAAATTAGGGTAAATTAGGCTATTTAGGGTAAAAAAATCTCGGAACTACTGAACAGATTCTAAATATCCTTTCACTAATAGAAAGCTACACTATCCCTAAGTAATAAGTATAGGCTATATTTTATTTTGATAAATTTGTCGCGGGAGGTTCAAGCTATAAAAATGTTTCACATCTGCCAGGCGTCCTACGACGGCTCACATTTTTTTTCGATAACTTACTACACATTTTTTAATAGCGCACGCATGTCCCATGACAGGTAATTGAAATTTGATCGAAAATGTAAAAAATCACAAATGTAGGTAGGTACCTACCTATAATGTGTGTTAGCACGATTAATGATAATAAGTATAAAATCTCAACTTAATCAACATGCCTATGCACAGAGTTTGATTGAGTTACATAATAGCCCGGAATCTATAATTATTAGACATGACAAAAATGTGTCTACTAATAACTTTCGCAGATTAGAAGTATAATTTTATATATTTGATATTGTGTCTATTAACTACCATCTTGTATATAATAAACGTGAATAATTTACACTAGAAATAAGAAATATCCGCTGCAAAAGAAAATATATTTATGTTTCACTGGAAAATATAATTAATTATCTAGTATTACACGCACATTTCTATGGAATTGTTTATAAACACCATAAACAATAATTTCTATTTCCATTTGTAAATACCTTATTGAATAAAAATCTTTAATTCATCAATGTTACTTTTAATTTACTTAATTGTAAAAATTGTCATCAATTGAGAAAACGATGTAGTATTATAAATTCCAGACTATACGTATTTGGACACCGACCCATTTTTAACCGACTTCAAAAAAGGAGGGAGGTTCTCAAGTCGATGCGTATTTTTTTTTTCATTGAAACAGTTTGTTACAGTATAGGTATAACATACTCTGTTAACTAACTGACTTGACGCACTTGTCCGCCCATCCAAGTTCACCGTATTTAACTTCTTTCACATGATTATTTGACTATTATAACTAGTAGCCTTAACAATTCACCATCTCAGGCTTACCTACTCTGAAGAAGTGAACTGCAGTATTCACGAAACGTGAGCTACTAACAAATATTACAGGATTGAAACCCGAAAAACCATCATGGCAACTAACTCAGAAGTCTAAATGATTTGTAAGTTAATCAGTTTTAGAGAAAATCGTGTTGCCAAATTCACAGGTATTATTATATTAAACTTTATTTCAGTTCAGATTGCTCTAACGCAACAATAAATATCGTACCTTAACAATAAATTTATCTGTATAAATACTGGTGGGTAACAATAAAAATAACATTATAGAACAATATTTTGTGACACTTCGTTGGAAGGAGAAAATTCTTTGTTGCTTTTTATTATATTTTTTTACAAAAATCCATTTTTCATCATCTATTCAAACTGCTTCGATTTCCTGTATCACAATTCGATTAAAAAATATGTCTAATTAAAATCTTTCAGTATAATAGAGACGCTAAAAAGATGACCTGTTCTTACGCCACGGAAGCTGTTAGAATAACCAAAGTTACTTTTTTCAACTCATCAATTTTATTATGTTATAATGCTTGTTCCGGAAAAACATGTACCTACACTATTTCCATTAATTAGAAGAAATATTTAATTTAATATAAGTAAAAGTTAGTGTGTAGCTGTTTCTAAAAATGTTTTTATTTTTTACTTTTGCTGTAGACAATAGACGGTCGACAACTAAGGTAATTAGCATCTACATCAACTGATATCAAATTAAATTAAATGACATCACAAAACATCCATGAGCGGAGGTGGGATTCAAACCCACGACATAGTTGGGTATGAAAAAAATATCTAGCAGTCGGTACAGATGTCCCAAACTTCTCCCGACTGCTGACTATAGGTCGATTTTATCAAAATGAGGTCAAACTGTTCTTTTCATAAATTATATTCAATAAATTAACCCTGTGCCAAATTTCAGCTTTTACAAATCTCCAATTTTTTTACACCTTTTGAAGCGCCCGCGACGTCAGAGGTCTCCCGACCGCACACTTGCTGACTATTTATTTACACTCTGAATACTAGTTAATCTCAAAATATTAGCCTTTATAAAAATCTTGCACTTTTTGAGCACGAGCTCTTGGACTATAGCTTCTGAGTGCATTTTACAATAATTTAATTGAGCATACGCAGTATATTTTTAGACATAGATACAATAAACCTACATCTAAACAGTAATTATACATGATACCAATTACATACATAATTAGCACGCTTTCGATTGTCTCATCTCGTCATTATTTGCTGCTATATCAGCTAATAACGCGTAGACATAGCCTACTCGTAGACATATGAAATAGAAATATTTTTAAATAATAATAATAATAAATTCCATAGCACAAAAAACTTCATATAAAATCAAATTGCAATTATATAATTACAACGCCTAACATGATTAGCATAATTATAAATATTTAGCAATTTTGTTATCGTTTATAAATAAAAAAATATTTTTCCCCACAATTCTAAGCCTCCCAAAAATAAAAAAAATATTTTTTTGTTTCTAATTATGCCAAATTTCAAGTCGACAACACGTGTAGCTTCTAAAAAACCGACTGTGACATACTACAGACATTACTTACAACGAGGTCTCACCATAAGGGTTACTTTTTTTCACCATTTTGGTACGAAACCCTAAAAAATCCATTTAAATAGTCATAATAATCTAGAAAGACAAGAGCGTGCGTTTCATCCAGTGAGACGCCTATGTCGCCGTGTTGTTGTGTGGTCGTAAATTTGTACAACAAAGGTGTTTAAACAAGTAGACAACATAATTAATTAAAGTAAAAGTTATTTCTCACAATTAAATTTGTTGTTACATACATTTTTTATCGATAACTTTCAACAAAACTTACGTCTGAAAATTAACTTTATTTTTGATATGTACAGTGTGCATATCAAAAATAAAGTCAATTGCAGAAAAGATGTGTACATTGTACACATCTTTTCTGCATCCCCCCACCATCAATTTCTGCTATAGGTAGTGAGTAGTGACTCAATAAAATGTCACTGAAATGTGCTGCGGAACTCACCTGCTAACAAGGTTATCTAAGTTTAAGCTGGTGACTATTTTGTGGTGTTATTTATTCAAGGCCTTATTTTTGTGAAGATGTTGAGGGAGGCATATTAATGTGCCCTGAGTAAGGGATTTTGCTAGATAGCGGTATGGGAGGGATGCAGACCGCCCCCAATATGTAACAATATGGTCACAATTAATATTGCTTCAAGGCTGAAATTGTTTGTATAGCTTGTCGGTGAGCCAGTAATGCCATTATAATATTTGCAGATCGATTGGTCAGTATTAAAGGGGTGGCAGATTACCCTAATCGTGTCATGTACATATAATACCCAACGAAATTTATATTATTAGTTCAAGGTTCAAATTTTAATATGTTGTTACGGCGACTGTTTTAAGCATATTATATATTTCAATTTGCTGAACAACATGTCGGTATTAACCCACTCTCTTAGAGGGATACTTGCTCGCCTATAGGTGTTTATATCGTTCTGCAAGGGGGTTAATACCGACATTTTGTTCTGCAAATTGAAATATATGCTTAAAACAGTCGCCGTAACAACATATTAAAATTTGAACCTTGAACTAATAACATACATTTCGTCGGGCACATGTCACGTTTAGGGTGATCTGCCACCCCCTTAATACTGACCAATCGATCTGGAAATATTATACCTAATGGCATTGTTGGGTTCACCGACAAGCTATACAAACAGTTTCAGCCTTGAAGCAATAATAATTGTAATCATTTTTTTTTGTTAGATATTGGGGGCGGTCTGCATCCCTCCCATATCTAGGGCTTTAATATGCCTCCCTCAACATCTTCACAAAAATATAAGACCTTGAATAATTAACACCAAAAAATTGTCACTAGCTCTCGGTCTATATACATAATATTTATTAATCATGGTTTCAAAAAATGCATTTGTTAATTCTTGAAAGGTTATGTTAAATCATAGAATGATGTTCATCCCTGCGAATGGATACTTGACCCACTAGTTTGAAAAAGTTGACAGCCCCTGTTATACTCATCCAAAGATAAATCGTTCGAAGCTTAAAAATGTTAATCATATCTGTTTAATTTGAATAAAAATTCAATAACAAACTTAATATTATATTACGTATTTGCATTTATTATAAAGTTATAAAAGTCTAGTAATGGCATCCAGATCTGTTGGGAAAACACTCTGTGACGTAATTAGAATAATCATTTACGCGTCTCAACAGTCAGAGTTAAGATGTCTTAAGGCTATTTTCGCATAAGGTAGGAGCGTCATCATGCATGGTACTTATTCACGTTTTTGTGTCGTTAACTTTATAAGACTGAAAAAGTCTACTTCTATTTCATTACAACCTAATCTTTTTTATTTATATTTTACAGAAAGTTTTCTTGAAATATGTCGATACAAAAATGTTAAAAAGGTTATTGTCAAAATTATACCTATTAATAATAACAGTCCTTAAAATGACATAAAAAATAAACATTTTGAGAACCTTTTATACGATCGCAGTCCCACTATTCAATACATTTTTTAGATCAATATATCAATAAAAAAAACAATACCTACTTGCGGTTTACCAAAATATAGACCTAACCATAAAATCTCACTTATAGTAAATGTTTTTTTTTATTAATTATGATTTATTTATATAACATAAAAATGTAATTTATTTTCGAACTACAAATATATTTTATTAATAATTGAAAATTTAAAATTATTGTATACAGTAGAAAGTCTATAGTTCGAACCTCGTTAAGTCGAAATCCTTTCTAAGTCAAAGAAATTATCAATTCCCTTCCGTTGAAACCCAAGACTCTATAACTGGAATTATTTAAACTCTAATAACTCGAACTAAATAGGATTTCCCCACGAGGTACTGTGAATACATCTTACACTTTGTAACTCGAAGTTTCAGTCTCGTTAACTCCAACTCTATATTTCGAAGTAAGCGACGTGTACACCTTTCTTACAAAGTTTATTGTCTGTTAGTCTCCCTAACTCGAAGTAATAAAATCCTCGATAAGTCGAAAACTCCATAACTCGAAATTGTTAGCAAATCCCTTGAAGCTCGAGTTATAGAGTTTCTACTATATTTATTTTGAAAGCATCGCATTTAATATTACTCGAATATATTTTTGTAATTAAATATTTTAATTAATGCCCACACTGTATTTAATTCAGACATATTTGTTTTGTGCAATCAATGAGCTGTAATTTTGTTAGATTAATTTAATTTTAATGATTATAATAACTATCAGATATTTGACGTTCTTTAAATTATAATTTATTATTCATTAATAAATGTATAATAAATCATATCCTATATATAATATGGCGCGTGTTAATAACTACTCTGCGAAAAAACTAGAGCACTCGTAAGCTAGAGAATTTGTCACCGGAAAATACAAATAAATTAGGTATTCAAATTTACGTCCAGGAAGTGATAAAGACATCCTGGCACACGCTTGATTTATATCCGACCAATGCATTTTTTTTTCGAATTATGTTTTTATCTCAGATCTGCAATACTTTTTTTTGCTGATACAAATTTAAATCTAAAATTAGTTCCAATTAAAGAAACACTTTTTTTAATTAATTCTATTCTTAACGATTTGAATATACAAAAATGTTATGGTTTCGAAATCATTTTTAACACAGTTCATGAGAATTTTATGATAAATAATAGTTTTATACGGCTGAAATGCAATTGAAAAATGTTTTTTCGCTGGAGAGCAGCCAATTATATAATTGTTTCAAAACATATTGGACAAAATCATTTTACCAACCAGTGGTCACAGTCAGGATTCTAACCTGAACCTTTCCACTTTCGCGGCGGAATGAGCTTACAATACTCAACCGTGACAAGATTGCTAAATTAACATTCTCCTTATATGCTTCAGAATCAATAGATTTTCACTACATGCGAGTGTCAATTCATATATGTAAATTCAATAGCTATAATATGAAGTGAATCCTCGAACCAGTGAGAGCCCAACATGAAAGTGAAAATTATTTCGAACACCCTTTAATGGGATATATTAATAAATACTTAGATATATCAATGCTATAAATGGTATTACCACATAATATTCTAGAAACAATCATATCTTGTAGACATCGTAAGATAATCTATATGTCAGATACATACAATATAAACACGGTATAGAAATCAACCAAAGTGGAAAGGTTCAGGTTAGAATCCTGACTGTGACCACTGGGTGGTAAAATGATTTTTTCCAATATGTTTCGAAATAATTATATAATTTTTTCATGTGAATTTTATATTTTGTTATAGTAAGTTTATTAATAGTAAAACTTACCTACTAGTCAGTTAGTTTTTAAATAACTATAACTTTGGTAAATAAAAATTTTCAAATTTAATTAAAATTTCAAACACTGTCTGCCTTTGATTGACTTTTCACGTGTTCATAACTTTAGATGTTCAACTAAAATTTTACATTTTAAAAAAAAAACGTTATAATACAGAATAGTGTCTAAAATACGAACTAATAGAAACCACGACTTATTGGAATTATCAAAAATTCGGATTACTGGATTCCTATAAAAAAAACGAGGTCTACTTACGTATTAATAACGTACGTACAGTAAACCACATAACATTCAATCCGAAACCATTTTCCGCGTTAATTTACGTTCGGATTACTGGAGGTCCGGTTTAACGTGAGTTCGGATTATAGAGATTACACTGTATTATTAATATCATTTTAGGTACATGATAATTTAAAGGTAGATCTACATTCTCCTGGGGTAAAGTACGCATTAATCTTCAGAATGGCACTTTTAGCGGGTAAACCTAGCAGTCAGTGGCGGATCAGGGGAATAAGGGGGTCACCCCCCCACGAAATTTTTGGTAACGCATAGAAATAGGCATCCGATTCTCTTAGCGGCGTTGAGCGTTGCATATTTTCGATATTTTTTTATATTTTCGCGTGTAAAAACTGATTTGATGAAATAAGTATTAATATAATGTACTTGTACATAAATATTTTGAAAATCCCCCCGAAATATTTTTCTGAATCCGCCCCTGCTAACAGTTACTAGCTTTAACAGTAATACATATATATTTAGGTATACAAAAAAAAATTAAAACTGGTTTACATTCGTTTTAAGTAATTTCAACCAAAAATAAAATAACGACGCGACGGCAAGATGTATAAGACTTCAAATATATAATAATAATTGTGAATTTGAAAGTCGATTTTACAATTTTTCAATAAACGATACCTCTAAAAATGGAATAAACATTTATCATTATTCATTAACAAAGTGTCACTGCATTAGAAGTTCCAGTTTTTTTTTCGCGAACAAAAAAGCAATGCTTAATTCTACTTTTCAAGTTTAAAGGTGTGTACCACTAAAAGCTATTTAAACAAAAATGTATCGCAAACTCGGAAGAAGATATTTGTTCGGCGAAAGTACATAAATAAGAGAGCCGGTGACCTAGCTTCAGGGCTGGCCAAATTAATAATTATTCAAACATTACAACAAATCGGTATTGTAAAAAAAATTCGACTGATGACCAGTCCTATACTTCCCACCTAGTAAATATTTGCAAAAAATAAACACTCTTTTTTTATTCTTTGAAAAAAAGCATGGCTCTCTTTTTTTTTGTTTAGTGATCTACTGATGGCTAGCTTAATATAGCAAAAATCATGGTTACCTTGATTTACGTACAATTATCTTTTTTTAGTAAAATATTTTTTTCTCGAAAAGTATACATTTTAGAGAAAAAAAATATTTACATTTTTTTCATATTATAACATCTATAGAATTCATTTATATTTTTTTTACTTCCCACCTCTACTATGGTAGGGAAGTAATGGATTTAGTCCGAAAAAAACATTTCGAGATTTTAACAGATTTTCACGTTTTGAGACCCTAGCAATCGTTTAAAATCATTTTCCGACTGATGTCTGTATGTGTGTGTGTGTGTGTGTGTGTGTGTGTGTATGTGTGTGTGTGTGTATGTGTGTGTGTATGTGGTCAATTTTTCGCCTTCGATATCTTAAGAACGGAACAACATACGGGCATGCCGATTGTTCTATTGTGTTTATCAGCCTTTAACTTAGATCTGATTAGATTTTGAGTCAAATCGGTTCAGTGGATCCTGATATATTCAAAAAAACGACCTCAATGTCACGTATTAACATAGGTAAAAAAAAAATATAAATGAATTATAGATGTTATAATATGAAAAAAATGTAAATATTTTTTTTCTCTAAAATGTATAGTTTTCGAGAAAAAAAATATTTTACTAAAAAAAATAAAAATTGTACGTAAATCAAGGTAACCATGATTTTTGCTATATTAAGTTAGCCATCAGTAGATCACCAAACAAAAAAGAGGGCCATGCTTTTTTCAAAGAATAAAAATTAAATTGTGTTTTAAAGACCACCAACAGCTAAGGTTATTTGGGCCTAGTCAAAGAATAAAAAAAAAGAGTGTTTATTTTTTGCAAATATTTACTAGGTGGGAAGTATAGGACTGGTCATCAGTCGAATTTTTCATATTATAACATCTAGAATTCATTTATATTTTTTTTACCTATGTTAATACGTGACATTGAGAACATTTTTTTTAATATCCAAGGATCCACTGAACCGATTTGACTCAAAATCTAATCAGATCTAAGTTAAAGGCTGATAAACACAATAGAACAATCGGCATGGCCGTATGTTGTTCCGTTTTTACGATATCGAAGGCGAAAAATTGACCAATGCACACACACATACAGACATCAGTCAGAAAATGATCTTAAACGATTGCTCTATAGGGTCTCAAAACGTGAAGATCTGTTAAAATCTCGAAATATTTTTTTCGGACTAAATCCATTACTTCCCTATCATAGTGGAGGTGGGAAATAAAAAGTATTGTTGTTGAAACACTTCAAAATTATAGCTTTAGGAATGAAAGTTTAGTTACACAGAATAATTTCTCTTCTAATGAAACCGTTGGATAAACAAAACAGAATATGGGCATTATTGGGCAGCCCTGCCTGCAAGTTTACAAGAAAGATAAAATTTACGTATGCACATTTGCTCAATTAAGATTTATATCACAAAATTTAAGGTAATTAATTAGATCTAAAGTTTTTTTGCAAAAGCGATGCGCGGTTACATTTCGAGGAATTGGAGTAACAATTTATTTTAACATGTTTTCGATATACCCAACCTAACGGTTATGCATAAATATATACTGAACTGATACCTTTTTTTTACACGGAGCACATTTTCAGCTTTAAATATGTGATTAGCGCGATAATTAATATGTAGGCGTATAGAAAAAATTTGATTTAATGCATAAAGAAAGTAGCCGAACTAAATTCCATTTCTAGTTTATTTCTAACATTCTTAAAAACTATAAATCGAATATTTCGACAAGTTCAACGATTAACGGTTAGATTTTCTGCTGATTTAGTATAAACGTATAAAACAGGGGTTAAAGGGTCAATTGTGATTCTCCATTAAACATCTCAGAAGCAACGTTCTATCAAATTAAGTGTAATAACACGAAAAATATTGAACTACAAATAATTCATCTTGTCACTCTTTAAAGATTGTTTTGTTCTATTTTTGAAGTTATACTCCTTTAGCGAGGGTAGTGATTGAAATGACCTCTATAGTCAAAAAATACCGATATAAAAATTACCGACTCAAAAATTAATGAAACGTTGACAGAGATATTTGGATGAAAATTACTGAAAAGGGGTTATGGGAGGGAAAATATTGATCTAGCCAGGTCTCATCCCCGGAAAAATTCGTTTTCTTAATTCTTATATATTTTATAAGTTTCAAAATCAATTTTTTGACGTTTCAAATAGTGCAATATTGTAAGCAGGCTTTGGATATGTTTCCAGATCTTAAGAGAAATTTGATAAATTATCATGATATGTCAAAAATAAAAATAAGTAAATATAACTGGGTAAAATTAAAAATGCTAAAAACTTCAACGGAACGTGTTCTAGTGAAAAATGTATGAAGTATAACTTCAACCGTGCGCTTATGTGGGTGATGCACACTGCCCATTTTTTCCATATTATATCGTCGGTCTTCGAGCGTAAGGTTTTATCTCACAAAATATCGAAATTGAGTTATATTTTTGCAGGTGTATTCTACAATTTGACTAAATTCTACAAAAAGTTGCGAAAATGAGATAACATTACGTAAGATGGATAAAATATTATTAAACGAAATTCTTGTTAAAAATATTTGCACATTAATTAAAATTCTGGACGCACAAATAGATATAATAATGTGAACAGTTTTTAGTCAGTGATTTAACTGGCAACAATATTTTAACAAATAGATCAACTTATATTTTTTTAATATTTTCCTATGATAATGGAGGACAGTGTGGTCCAGTGATTAGCGTCGCGGCCTATGGATCAGACTGTCGTTTTCGAATCCCGCCTCCGCTCATGGATGTTTTGTGATGTCATTTAGTTTTAAGTTTATTGTTATTTAATGTAATCAAGACGCTAATGACCTAAGTTGTCGACGCGTCTATAATTTACAATAAATAAAAATAAAATAAATTAATGATACGATAAATTCAACAAATTTACAGTAAAACCACTTACATAATATATATCTAGATTTCGACGTTTCATTATGGTCTCTATATACACCAAAAAAGCGGGTTTTAGATGTCCGTTCGTCCGTATGTGCAAAGACCTGGCTGACATACCATTCAATTCGGATCAAAACCAAATTTTAGAGGGTTCCATATAAGGAAAGTTTACTGATGAACAAAAATCGAAAATTGCGATTTTCTCAAAAATGATTCCAACGGTTGGAGACATTTTTAGTCCAACGATTTATGCGTAATATATAAATCGAAATGACAATATTGAGTATTGACCCTACACATATGCCATCATTCATTTGTCTCCGAAAAATCTAGAAATTGTAGTTTACTGACGAATGGAAATCCGCGGTAAATGTAGTTGATCGAGAAAGTCGAGTGCGGTGGAACCGTACCTTTTATTTTATCTCGATTTTATCTACATCTCTAATCGGAATTTTTTCGAAGGCATATTTTGTTCAATTTACGGTTTAAAAGAGACCATGCTGTCAAGTCCGGCTTCGCCCGGGTGCAAATCACAATTTTCGCTTAAATATGCTCATCCCAATTTTATCGTAGCTTAATCATTATAGGTACCTCGATGTAACTCGTCAAGAAGTAGGTAACATAGATACTAACTACCTACTTATATAATATAGGTATTCTATAGACATATTATAGAATATAGAAAATTTAATACGAGAATAAAGATTTCACATAATAAGATGATTGCCTATATTTTAAAAAAGATCATAAAGCTACTTAGCTACTTCTAATGAACTTGTTATCTTATTTAATGTGTATACTTATTCATTCTGATGCTAGCTTAATAATTTTATTACTTCTTACTTAATAGTCTTAAAAATTATAAGTACTCCTCAGAAGACTATAAAAATTGGATTAGAAATTGGCAATCACTAGAAGAATATTATAATTACATTTGAATTTGGAGGTCAGACACATTTATGACAAATGACATTTACATACAACTCAGAACTAAAGTTTTCTTTTTATAAAAATTAATAAACAAACACTTGAAAAATTCTACACATTAATTCATCTCAACGATCGTTTCGGGTTTCTAGCCCATCATCAGGAGTTTACATTAAAACTAAAATCTAAAAAGTCTACAAACATTATATATAGTAACCCAGGGAAGACTGGGGTGTCAATTATTAACTAAATAACAAATCCATAGACCAAACTTAAAACTAATCATTTGAAGTGGAAGTGACACATTTTTCAAGTGTTTGTTTATTAATTTTTATTCAATCATGTTCTACCAAGTGCCTAGCGATAATTCTATAGAATTTATGTTTTCTTTTTAGTTTAAAACGGATATCTACTGGCGACGCCGCGCTGGTCGTTCCATCAAACCAGTAGCTTTGATTTCCTAGCTTTAGTAAAGAAAAAGAAAATTATAACAAGTTGATTCTCTTAAATGAAAGCAATAACTGACCATCCAGTTTATAGTTGTCAAGAAATTCCTGACTGATTCATCACGAAATCTCAGGAATTATAAAGCCTACAAACATGAAATTTAGCAGGTACTTAAATTCCTTATAGGATAGAAAGGATTTTCGAAATTTTCGAAAATTCAACCCCTAAAAGGGTCAAAAGGGGAAAATGGTCATCACACAAGTCGTTAAGATAAGAGGTATTGAATTCAACATACTAACCCTTCTTTAAAAATAAGCAAACCCATATTCGAGCATTTTTTTAAACTCAACTCATGAGGGGGTAAGCGGAGGTGTAGAGTTTTTGACTATATTTGACTAATCAACGCCCAGGCCAAACCGCTGAAGCTATAAACTTGAAAATTTGATAGATAGAGGTAAGCACCCACTAAAAAGAAATTTTTCGAAATTCAACCCCTAAGGGAGTCAAAAAAGGGTGTATTACACAGCCTAAGCCACTGAAGGATAGAAACATGAAATTTGGAAGTTAAGTTCCTTACAGGATGTAGAGGTGCACTAAGAAAAATTTTTTCGGAAATCAACCCCTAAGGGGGTGAATTGGGGTGAAAATGTTTGTATAGAAAATCGTATTACTTGCGTGTATCAACTTGAAACTCGGTACAAATACTCTACAAAACAAATAATAAAACACGTATTTTAGGATTTTTTAAGACAACCCGTAAGGTGGGGTGCAACGGGGTGTTGAAGTTTGTATGCGATCGCATAAAAAATTCTAAATATACGTGAACGGAGTCACAGGTAACCGCTAGTGATGCATATAAAATATTAGTATAAGTAATAGGTAGGTATATATGTATTTAATTGACCTTAATTCTGGCACGAATTATGAAATTGACCGTTTTCAAAAATTCTGTGAAAACCTATAGCTTGCATTAAATTACTCAAACACTATAAACTTAAACGTTAAAATATTACGTAAATAAACTTACATCATCATCATCAAGCTGTCCATAAACCTGGAGTTTGTCTAGTCTGATTGTTCCCTGGAACGGGTAGCAGAGTGTGCCTTGTGAAACCCTGCTATTGGACCACACCGATACCGATGGTTCCTGATTCCCGGCGTTCTCCCGCACCACCAAACTGAACTCCTGAGGGATTAATACACAAGTTTCCATTGTTCAACTGTTAAATGCGCACACGAATAATTTTATAATTTATTGAATCGTCATTCACAACTTAAAAACATTTCGATTATCCGTCAGAACTAATTTAAAAAAGTGAGTTTTCGTAGTTTTTTATAAGTTCGTAACGAAATAAGTCTTCAGCATAGTAAATCTTACTAATTTATTTACAAACGTGAATAAATATTTTTAGGTAAAATTTGCATAAAACATGTAAATACTGAATGTCGTTTGCCACCTATTTAACAAGCCAAATCAGTTTGTATTTTAAAATTCAAAATTGTTTAGATTTTTGTACATGAACATCGACGAATATATTTCCGCATAAAATAAAATATAAAATGTTCGACACAGTAAGTATATAAACTATCGGTCTAAAAAAAGTTGTTCAGTTTTTTTTAAAAGATGTTATAGTTTAAAAAAAAATCGTAAATTCACAGTTTTATGGTTGGATTTTCAAATATCGAGATACACAAAGGCACTTGAAGCGTGTGGGTGTATTTTTTTTTTAACTGATCAATTATCATTTATCTTCGCATTGCCACTTTACCTTAAGCAGCTAGCTGAGTTAATCTTTAGTTTATTATATTAGCACCTTATTTACAGTCCATATAAAGATACCTAAAGTTGAAAAACACTATAAATTATATGTTTCTATATAATTTAACAACTGTATAAAATATATAATAAAATCTGTATAACAATTGGCACATTGAGATAAAGCTGTCAACAATTAAAACATACTTATATCACTTTTTGTTATTATTGTTGTCACGTGTTTACTGCTTTTATACACTTTATACTAAGTTTTTTTCATTTTACGTCCATACAAAAATATATATTTTTAGGCACAATGCAATTTATATCACTGTTTACAAAAAAGGCACTCGGTTCATCTGTCCTGAACTACAATGTTACGTATCAGTAAAAAAATGTAATAACACTGTCACTAACATAAAGTAACGACTTCGGTAGATTAAAAAAGTCTTGACACAAAAGTTAAATACACAGTCCAATAAAAAAAATATTAAAATAGTCAACAAACAAAAATTCACTGTCAGTAATCAATCAAAAATCACTGCAATAAAAAAACCCTTGTCAACAATCACTGTCAATAACCAAAACATCACTATCAATAAATAAAATCCACTGTCAATACAATCCCAACTGTCAAAGCTCATAATTACATTTTTAAATTTCGTTTCATTTCTTTCGAAATGTCAAACAAGATCCACAAAGCAGTGAAGCTTTCGCAGAGCTTTAGCTGACATGCGTATTTGCATAGTAAATAAACAGTACTTGTGTTTATAATAATGAAGAAGCTTTCGTAGTGTAAAGCTACACGTGCACAGTACAGTGAAATAGTGATATAGGAAAGAATATGACCGTAGCCTTGCGCAATCACGGTGGCACTGAGTTGCTAACATTGACCCTGTAAAGACGGAGAGTCAGTTATCTCTCTGTGTATGTATGCGGCTACTCCCATAACAGCTTCCAGGCATTTGCGCAACAGGTACAAAAACTATAAAGATACCTATACATGTGTATGTAGTCCACCGCGGCAGCACAGGTAAATGCAGTAGAACTATATGCGTACATTAATATAACACACACACACACGTATAACATATGATACAGGTGTGGTCGCTAAGTCCCCACCATGCGAGACACGTGGTGAAGACGACTACCTGCGGACGAGTACTTGGTTCTTGAATCATTCCTGAGTTGATATTCATCATCACTCATCAGTATATTCGGTATTAGCTATGTTCCAACCTGCTATAAATGGATCGTTTTGAAACGGTTTTTACCTTTTTTGTGCACATGCGTCAACCTTGCATGGGTCTGTGACGGTACAAACGTAGACATTGGTTGGAACGCTTTTGTAACCGTTTTGTGCATCAAATCATGGCCTCCATGACCATGCATAAGATCAATTGTCATTTGTCAAATGTAAATTCCTAATTTCAGACTTTTTTTGTTGTTAAAAACATTTTGAAAATGAATAACTTATTTGATGGCTAGTCGTAAGAAAAATATAAATAAATAAACGTACTAAGTGTTCCAACTGTTAAAAACTTTTTTTGCTAAAATATGCTAGCTACATTTTTTTGGAAATAAAAAATATGCAAATTATTAATTTGCAGTCGTGAGGTTTTGAGCGTTTGTTAAAAATTGTATTGTTCGTCTAACATTTACGTATTTAAAACTTTTAGAATTACACGAATATAAATATAATTAAATTTTATTAACTAAGAAACCGTTCACAAACTATCACAAATTCGGTTGGAACGCTTTAAGAATCGTTCACAAACGATCACAAGTTAGGTTGGAACGCATTCTATCCACTGCGCATGAGCGTGACGGTAATATTACGGTATTCAGAGTGGTTGGAACAAAGCTTTTGTATATGCAAAAGGTTTTGGGTGCATTGCAATCTTTTCCAAACTGCGGTATGCGGAAGGTTTTGGATGGTATAAGAAAAAGAGTTTGAAAACAAAGATCTTTGAAGACAGCCTGGTGTAAAGGTCAGAGTGCTGGTCTTTGGAGCAAGCTGTCGTGGGTTCGAATTTCACGTTTTGTTGTACACCTATCTTCTTCTAAACTACTGGACAGATTTTGACGATCGAGGTGTCATTTGAAAGGGCTCGCGGTGCAGATGTGCAATAATTCATCTCAGAACTGCGATAAGTGAATTTTAAAGGTTAGAAATCGAATTTCAAAAAATCGATTTTTAACCTTACAAAATAGATGATATATTATAAGGAGGCTTTGGTAAAAACAACAAACAATTTGCATTATGTCAAAATAATGACAGTTCACTTTTAGTTATGAAATTAAACAGTGAAATATATTGATCTATAGCGGGTCGAAAAGCGTCCAAAAAACAATTATTTGGAAATAACTGGAAAACAGTTTTAAGACAAAAAAGTTCATTATCAATTTAAAAGCCGATTAAATTTCGAACAAAATTAAGTACTACTATACTACTAAGTACATATTAAAAAAAAACTCGCGTCGGCTTCATGTTTGCTAAAAACACGAAAACTACTGAACGGATTTGAATGCGGTTTTTACCATTCGATATAGCTTATTTTTCGAAAAAGATTTTAGGCTATAATAACTGTCCGGCCCGACTTTACCCAGGTGCAAACCAGATTTATCATTGAATCCGCTACACTGAACAGATTTGAATACAGTTCGTCCCATTCGATAGCTTATTTCTTGAGGAAGTTTAGATCTATAGGTTCGGCTTCGCCCGAAAGCAAATAGGTTTCCTTTTTTCGGGTATCATTTGTAAGTATATATTCAAACTTTGCCCCACTCTCCAGTTCTCCTATAACATTCTATAAAAGCAAAATTTGACCAAAATAAAAAATAATGTTTTCGATGTGTGTTAATTTAAAAACAATAATAAATAACGAAAAAAGAATACACCAATTAATAAATCATTGATTACGCTCCGAAATATTTTATTTTTCGAGTGAAGTATACCGAAAGGGCATCTAAAATACCATTAAATAATGTCAGGTATTCAAGTGCCAAGTATTATATAGATTATCAATGAAAACACCTGTCGTCTCAAGAACTTCTTAAATAAAAGGAGGCGTTTCACCAGGTATTCTGTAGCCAATAAGAATAACAAACTCCTCCTTAGTCCAGCATCTTGTCCAATAGTGATGGTGCACTTGACTTTGAACAGGTGAGGTGTACATTCATAGACAACAATATACACTCAGAGAGCATGCAAAGTTACATAGCCTTACAATATCATAATAATAATACGTAATATTATTATTAATCGTTATATTGATATTATGCTCACTTTAAAAGCTAACAACATCCATATAAGGATGAATATAATTTCCATTTTGCGAATTTTGAATAACACAATTGTTTCCTAGATTAAAAAAATAATATCTAATAAAAATTATATAGGTATTTCCAGTCCGATCAACATATAATTTTTGTGCTCCCACCCTAGCACTGGCTTGCCAAGTTGGGTGGGAAAATTCTAAACATTTTATATTGTTATCGATAAATGTGTATTTTTTTTGAAGGAATAAATAAATAAATAATAAATTGAAGAACATAATTTAATGCAGGGGAAGGGTTCCGTTTGTTTTGTTTTTTTTGAGGTACGGAACCCTAAAAATAATTCAAATTGGTGGATTATAGTGCAGAAATTAAGTATTGTGAACGAAAGAACATTCCACAAACAGACAAACACACGCGTACAGCAGCCATGCGGGAAACTACTTTGATTTACGTTTTGGGGTAGAATCTGACCTTATTTTGGACACGATTTTTCGACCTTATCTGCTTAATACCTACCTATACTTCCCTTTCTTTATACCTACACTGTAAGAAATGAGAAGGCCGATTACATAGATTATCGATGGTCCATTTGTAGCCAGCGATTAATCTGGTAATAGGCACACAAAGAGACAATGGCGTCGCAAACAGGTATCGCCTGCACATCGCGTAGATTTACATTAATTTGTTTTGTATTCATCCATTTTATATATGTAACTATACATTTTATTTTGTAATTTTTACACACTTTATTGGAACATTACACAAATTATGTAATTTTAATTTACTTTATGTAAAAATCACAAATTTGTTTAACTTTACAGTAAAAGTCCAAGTTTCTATGAAGTTGTCTGTGTAAAAATAAATAATAATGTAAGCGCTCATAATTTTTTAATAAAATTTAATAACTTTGGGAGTGTTTTTCTTATTTACAAGTGAGAGTGAATCACAAATTAAAATTCACACAAACAAAACTATAATTATTATAAGATTATTAAATTATTATTATTAAATATTGTTTTCTGCGCAATCACAAAAAAACTAAATTTATTGTTTTAAAGTTTGTTAATAGTACTATTCTGTATAAGTACCCTATATACGTATAAATGTCTTCAGTATAAATATATTAAAAGGCCTGTTATAGTATTATGCGGATTGAAGCTTTCAGGCAGATCGCGGTATGCCTTGGTGCAGTCAGGTTATAATTCTGACAAGTCTATTGTGTTTGTGTGATAGCATCAGTGACAACGACGATTAAAGGACGCCGACCACACACCGATATTTGTGCATTGTATATACATATTTATATGCATGTCTGAGGTATGGTGCCGGTCTGCTCCGTGTCCAACTTGAATTTGAAACATAAGTATACAGAGTGCTGAATTGCTTTGCGGATACCTATAATAGGGATTTAACCCGTAAAATCAAACGTTTGCGATTTCCTGCTTTCCTAATTATTTTAGGAAAAATATCTTCGAATAAAAAGTTTTAGAACATAAAATTCTGCATCTGAATCATTAAACAAAATTAATTTTGCATGATTTGTAACGGCAGAAATTTGATATGAAAATGTCAAAATTACCTCAAAAATAGATAGCGATAGCCATGGAACTTGAACAAAATGATTAAAATTATTCTTACCGCTAAAACGTCATCATTTTGTTCAAGTTCCATGGCTATCGCTATCTATTTTTGAGGTAATTTTGACATTTTTATATCACATTTCTGCCGTTACAAAGCATGCAAAATTAATTTTGTTTAATGATCCCATAAGAAATCTAGATCGGCGCAAATCTTCTCAATAATGGGTCCCGACTGTTTAAAATCGCTATGTTCCACATTAGAATTTATTTTTTTAGTACTGAACTTGTTTTTTTCTTTTTAGTTTTTTTTTACGCAGTCGGGTTTTTTGATTTTTTAATTGAATTTCAAGTCCCGAAATTCTAAAAATAATTATAAAAAAGAACTAATCAAAGACAAAATTTAACAATATATCTACTAATAATACCATTTAGTTTTTCAAAATAGTTCTAAATTATGCGAGAATAACAAAAACGCTTTAACTCATAAATACACTGTACAGTGACTTCAATACAAGTATAGAACGGTAACCCAAAAATATTGAACCGATAATAATAGTTTACGTATGTTTAAATACATATTGAATATGAATACTATATGTCTATTAATAAACTCATTGTTAAAGACGCTTATGACCTCAGTTGTCGAGCGTCTAAAATTGACAATCATCAACCTATTACGTTTTATGTAACAAATAATAAGTACCTATATATAGGCTTGTACTTACCTAATATATAATATCTATAGGTACTTGTACCTCTTAAATATCAAGGGTAACCTTTATTATTTTTTTAAAGGCTTCGTATAGTGGACAAAACATGAATCATATAAACAGCTTATTAATCACGTATTATTGTACCTATTTTGAGGTCTTAAACTTGGAAAAAATACTAAGTTGCAGTACTTAAACAGTTTTATATTGCCAAATCATCGTAGGTATTAAAAAAAATATTAACGGGTAAGTATGTAGTACATATACCTACTAAGTACCTATAACTATGAGAATATAAGCTTGAGTATTTTAACGAATTTAGAAAATCTCTTAAATTATTTTCAAATTTGGCTTCTCAACTAGGTAGGTACACATATGCATCTTCAAACTTTGTATTTTTTAAAAGTCCTATACCTAATAGTGTCGCCACATGAAAAACAGAAATACATATTTCATTGTTAGCTATATATATAGGTAAGTAAATAATATAATATATAACTTCGTTGATTTTTCAGTCAATAACTTTTTTCATACTTCAATGAAACAGATTTTTATAACAATGAAGTTTTATTCTTTTTCATGAATTTTTCATAAACCACATATTTTTATCAGTGATATTTCAATCAATGTTCATTCGCTGAATATATTTTTTTCAGGGTATCTGCTTTAATAGCAGTTTGACATTAGTAGGTCTCCATTTTAGAAATTGTGGACACCTTAACAATTTGTATCGAGGCATCTGCCTTAAATAGCAGTGGCGGTGATCACGATGATCACAATTCACACTTGATATGTGCACGTCTCTAAGATTCGGTCTTATTTTTCCAAGTAGGTATACAATAGAAACTCCATTGTGTCAACTAATTGAAAGTTACATTTTGCATTACCATATATAAAACAATTTGACATAAGTAATACCGATATGCTGTCATTCCTGCAATATTAATCAAAACAGACAAATAACTTTGTTCGTAGATATTTTCTCTGATAATAATATTTTTGCAACACTTGCATCAAAAGTACAATTTTGGCTGTATACCGTTTGAGAAGTGATTCTTTATGAAAGCTTCTGATGCGTTCGAACGGTAGTGTTAAGTAAAAGTAAATTTTAACGCACTCCGTTCTATAAAGTAATACTGTTAAATCCCTTAAAACCATGAGAAAATGATAATTTTATAAATACAATAATAATCGACTTTTCAAATTATAAGGACCTATTTTCCAAGATTTCATATACATAAGTAGGTATACAGGATGTATCAAAGGACTGAATACATAGAAAAGTAATGAGTGCAAAAAGGAAAACATAAGCAAAATGAGTAGCGTGACAAAGATAGAATACACATAGCTAACTTAACTAAATTAATTATCATGGTTTTTTACATGAATAGAGGGCAAAGCAATCTCTGATATTAACTAATTTGTACTGTGTACTTTTCCCTATGTTCGGTTTCCTGTGATACACCCTGTATAATTGCACCAATTACCTATTTTGTTTTAAAATACTTACACCGCGAATCATACCTGTAAATATAATCATTAAATTTTCCGAGCGATTTTCACGATAATAATACTATTGTATTTAATAATACAACGTGAAGTTTTAATTGTTTATTAATGTGCAAACAAATAAAATTATTTAACATACATAACATTGCTATATTAACATAAATACGGATATTATATGCACTTTGTTTACATATAACTATACCTACGTTTACATAGTATATAATAGGTGCGTTTGGTATCAAGGTGTAGTGTAAATAGTGTAAGCACTTTTGACACTATTACGTTTGTTATACAAAAGTGTAAAATAACTGATCTGTTTGTTATTTCAGTGTGGGACTAAAAGTGTAACAACTATTAGTCCTGACTTTTGAGCAGGTGCACGTAGTGTAGTGTAGGTCACGTGATATATGTCTGAATTGACAATCGCTTTGACAGATTTGATACTTTTTTCGTACTCAATTTTTTACATTTTGTGTCTCTTAAAAATGAATGAGCTTCAAAATGTAATGGTACAAGATAAATATGGCAGTGAGTTTAACATTTTTACGACCAAAAAAAAAACTGTAAAAACTAGAAATAATGAACTCAGCCAAGCTGTCATTAATTATTTATTTTGTAATGCGCATGTACAATCTACTCAGAATGTACACTAGCCCGTTTGTTACAAGTGTACATTTAGTTTACACTTTTGGTGAACTTTTTACACTTTTCAGTGAAAAATTATCTACACTACACTACACTACACCTTGATACCAAACGCACCTATTATATCTCGTCCATCTGAATGCACTTTCATTGTTTTTGTTCCTGTATAACAATGTTTACATGATCCCATTGTTGGCTAGAGTTCTAGTAAGAACCACGCACTTGATAATGACTACTTATTGTACTTACTGAATTAATTGAACATTTGCACAAGGTTTGCTGCGCATGCGTTACCACATATTTATGCACTTGGCATTTGTTTATTTCGTACTCATAAGCGGCGTTTAAAAAATTATCGAAATTAGAAAGATGAAAACATTCTAAAAATGATATTCGTTAATCTTTTTGAATATTTCTGTTTGTATAGAATAGTTTTATTTTTGATAAATTAATAGATTTATACGGCTGAATTGCAATTGAAATTTTTTGTTGGAAAGCAGCTAATTATATAACTGATTCCAAACATATCGGAAAAAATCATTTTACCAACCATAGTCACAGTCAGGATTCTAACCTGAACACGAGTTCTGGTTTAAATGCAACATAACCTTAAGAGAGTATTGTAAAATCGCGACTGTCAGATTCGTCACTTTAGACACGCGTTACATACAATATTTTTTGCAACAACTGATTCAAAAGTTCAATTTTAAGCAAATGAAACACAATTTGGATAAATATTTTATTAGTGACATTATAGCAAAGTAATTAATGAAGTACTTACTTTATTACGCACGTGTGTTATAAAGTAAAACAAAACAGTATTACTTTATAGAACGGAGTGTGTTAAAATTTACTTTAAACACTACCGTTCGAACGCATCGTAAGCTTCCGTAAGGAATCACTTTTCAAACGGTACACGGCCATCTAAAATTGTACTTTTGATGCAAGTTAGTGTTGCAAAAACATTATATTATACGGTATTACACTAATCTAAAAATCATTAAGTTTTTGAGATTTCAATTACTTACGAGATTTAATTTTCAACAAGCCGTGAGGTGGGTCGTTTATTAAGACTATAGTGCGACCCTTGAGGTCCACACGGCGAACTTTCCAGTTTGATAAATATTTAATAATAATAATTAAATTAGATATTACACAGAAAAGTAATCATTTTAATCATTAAAACATAATTATTATTTATTTTTAACAATAATTAAAAAAAAAAACGGCTGAACCGATTTTTATAAAATTTAGATCGGATCAAAATGACGTTAACACGCCTCGATTGACACCCTTACGAAGTCGATATAATTTTTCATTCGCGAGATATTGTGTAAAATCTACTTTTTTGGAGTCTATTTGGTTAAGAAAAAAGAACGGCTGAACCGATTTTGAAAAAATTTCTTTCAGATCATATTTACGTTAATACGCGTCGATTGGCACCCTAACGTAGTCGATATCATTTTTTTTTTTTTTTATTATAATGGTGTTTCGACTCATGTCATTTTTCATTCTCGAGATTTCGTCTTAGAAAGAAATGGACACATACGTAAGTACCTACGTACACACACACACACACACACACACACACACGCACACGCACACGCACAGACATTTTTCTAAAAATAGTGTAGTGACCTTGAAACATAAAAATTTGTTATACAATTTGATTTCGATTTTCGGACCCATTACAATAACTTCCAATGGGAAGTTAATAATTTTCAAAAAAAAAAAGAAAACAGCACAATTTCCAGAATATATTGGATATTAAAAAATGTAAATATCTCCGCCACTGATAAATGTATCTAAAATATCCTAATTCACACACTTGTATTTAAGTAAGAATAAGTAATTAAATCCGAAAAAGTCTAGGTACGAGTATATTAAGTGTACAAAAAAGAATGACATAATGCCGGGTTTATCGTACATATTTAACACGCTGTTTTGTTTATTTTTATTTATTGTAAATTATAGACGCGTCGACAGCTTAGGTCATTAGCGTCTTGATTACATTAAATAACAATCAACTTAAAACTAAATGACAACACAAAACATCCATGAGCGGAGGCGGGATTCGAACCCACGACAGTCTGATTCAGAGGCCGCGACGCTAACCATTATAAATACAGTCGAACTTCGATAACTCGAACCATGACTTGCCACAAAAAAAATCGAGTTATCAAATAATATTAATTTTCACTCTTGACGCTACTGCCAAGCAATTTTGTTCGAGTTATCAAGAATTCGAAAAATTGTGTTTTAAAGACCACCAACAGCTAAGGCTATTTGGGCCTAGCACCAATTTATATTTTCAATTCATTATTTTTTTTTTATAATAAATTGAAAATCCAACTGAGACTTTTACCAGCTCTCAGGCTAGAACCCGGGAACTGGGGACTTGTAATAGAGGAACCATAGCAACACCATGCAAACAACAGCATTGCTACACGCTCGGTTATTCTCAAGCACATCAAGAATTCGAATTATCGCAGTTCGAGTTATCGAAGTTCGACTGTATACAGGGTGTATCACAGGAAACCGAACATAGGGAAAAGTACACAGTACAAATTAGTTAAGATCATAGATTGCTTTGCCCTCTATTCGTGTAAAAAACCATGATAATTAATATCTTTGTCACGCTACTCATTTTGCTTATGTTTTACTTGTTGCACTCATTACTTTTCTATGTAATCAATCCTGTGATACACCCTATATATATTTTAGCTATAAATCTCTACCACGGAGAACAAAAAAAAATGTAAATTCCCTGTGCATATTATTGTGATATTTTCGAACACAGTGTAGAGTTCTCTCGTATACAAAACTGTCGTTTGTTGGTACAAATTACAATATATTATGCACAATGTTATGCTTCGGTCTGCGTCATTGTTTATAAGAAAGCACACAAAATCGTAGAAAGTGCAATTAAAGCGTGGAAAATTAAATATTTTTCACATTTGATTACACGCACAGCATTGTCAATAAAACATGTTATCATCACGCATTGTTTTCGTTTTACTTATTGAAGAAAGTGAATTTATCCAATCATCAAATCATCACTTATCTTTGCAAAGCTATTGTTTATAAGTTATTATTATTAAATGCATTAGAAGTCAATACTATAAACACCAGTTAAAATTAATTAGCAAATAAATTTAGTTGGAATATATACCGTCACGTCATCTTTGAAATATTGTGTATTGTACCTATCCAACATTTGAGAAATTAACTCTATCTTAAGTAGATATAAAATAACTAAATTAACATCTAGAAACGAAATTTTTATTGATATTATATGCAGAATGTTTCCTTACTAATGCTGAAAATGTCGGGGGGGGGGGGGTTTAGTGATACGCGATACGAGATGTTTTAGTCGAATGTCTCGATTGTTCAAATATCTTGATGACTCTCGATGGTTGTCATTTGGACTCGATTGTTGTTGTTTCATAGTTCACCGAGACTGAATCGTACAGTATACTGCATACCCGATACGAATTCAATAGTGAAGAGATCACAGAGTGACTGGACAGTGTGAACAGTGAACAATCGAGTCGCGTGAACGCCAGTCAACTAGCATATAACCTTGAATCGCGATTATATGTGTTTTCATTCTCTGCTATTGCTATAACCTATGTGGCAATTAATAATCGACTTGAACAATCGAACATTTCGATTGTAAAATCAAACTCCGAGTCGATTGAGGACTCGATTGTTATTATGAACGATTGCAATTGTTTCGATTGTAAAAACATCTCGCATCGCCCATCACTAGGAGGAAGGTGATTCCTTAGGTCACGTCCAAAAACTCACAATTCCTGAAATGCAGAGTTGAAATTTAAAATGTTGGTTCATTATTTCGCAAAGTATGAAATAAATTCGTGTTCCAAGTTTCCTTAAAATCGGTCCAGCCGTTTTGGAGTGATATCGATACAGACAGACAGATAAAAATTGTGGAAACGCGTTAGTAAAATTCCCGACTATCCTCCAAGAAAACAAATTACAGACAGGATCATCGAA
Source organism: Mongoloraphidia duomilia (assembly GCA_039654895.1). Taxonomy (NCBI): domain Eukaryota; kingdom Metazoa; phylum Arthropoda; class Insecta; order Raphidioptera; family Raphidiidae; genus Mongoloraphidia; species Mongoloraphidia duomilia. Next base: position 9,772,306 of record CM077517.1, on the reverse strand, counting down.
ATACTGATAAATTAGGTCCGTTTATTTGCGAGAATATGAAATGCGATCCTTATATCAATAAAATCACAAGACTGATATTATAAGAGATTTTACGATTTGAAATAAATTTACGTTTATTGAATTTACGGTAACATAAGTTTAATAATGTATTGTACCGTAAAATAACCGTGCTAACTATACAGGGTGTTCAGGTAAAGGTATTCAGAAATGCAAAGGCATGCAGTGCTAATCAAAAATAAGTCAAAAAGTTCATATAAACATATGGCCTAAAACGCACCCTTTGGGAAGCAAAGGCCCTTAGGGGGGTTCAGATGAAATTGGTTTTTTTTCTATTATTTGCAGAACGGTAAAAGATAAATAGACAAATTTCTGGGTATTTACCTAATTTTTCAGGCTGAATAAAATGGACCAATTCATTTTTGGTTATCAAAATCTGGGGCGTCTCTTTCGGAAGGGGGGAGGGTCATTTTACCCTGTAATTTTTTTGTTCAATTTTTTTTCTATTTTTACCATAAATTGTCAATTATTAGATATTTCTATTTTAAAAAGGTATTTTTTGTTTAAATCGATATCGGTTACAGTTTTCGAGTAAATCGAGTTTTAACGTTCGCAGAGAATATTAATAAATTATAATTTGTAAAAGATGGCAATTTTCAAATCCGATTTACTTAAAAACGGTTGGCGATATCGATTAAAAAAATGTCTTGTTTACGTAAAAATGTCCACAAATTTTAAATTTATAGAAAAAAATGAAAAAAAAGTTACAGGGTAAAAAGCTTTTGCTCCCCCCACCCTTAAAAGGGCCTATACTTTCCTAAGGGTGCGTTTTAGGCCATACGTTTATATGAACTTTTTGGCTTATTTTGATGAATATTACATGCCTTTGAATTTCTGAATACCTTTACCCAAACACCCTGTATAATATAATAAATACAAACCTAATATAAATTCGATGAGAATGAAAAAGAATTAAATTGAACTAAATCTTTACTACACAATCGTAAAAGTCGAAAAATAAAGAAATTATTATTCAGATTGCGTTTACTCTAGCGTATATACAGATGATTTTTAACTTCGAATATAAATAGATTAGACGTTGAAGAAATTATCCTCTAGAAATCCATTACACACAAAAAAAAACTCGGGTCGCAGTGCCAAAACCCTGCCGACAATACAGTGTATTTGCTAATAATTGTGGCTTTATTATGTGAACTTAAGTTTGTTTTTGAACAAAATAAAAATTTTAACCCCTTAATACATCCCTTAAAATAATATTTTTTTTCTTAATTTCAATATTTTTATCAATGCAACCTCGGTACCAAATTAAATACACCCTTCAGTAAGTAAAGCACTTTCCGCAAACTAGTGTTTTCATAAAATTTGTATGTCCGGTCCTGTCGGGCCGATTTTATTAAAATTTTAGCAGCACATTTTCATCGTTACTAAAGGGTTAAATTTCACTTTTGAAACGATTCTGAGATTTTTTTCGGCATTTTTGGGCCCAAAAACATTTTTCAACCCCTAAAAACCACCCTTAAAATGGTCCGATTGGGTCCATTTTAAATAGGCTTCGTGCGCTGATGGATTCCAACGTGCCTACCAAATTTCGTCAAAATCAATTAACTCTTTCGAAAGTTATAGCCCGTACACATATATATATATATATATATATAAATATATATATACATATATAAATAGACATTTCCAAAAATGGTGCCAAAGTGTTCAGGAGGCTATGAAACGTCGAGAAATTTTGGTCCGACCCCTAGGTCCCGCCATCCGACCGACGCCAATAGTGTATGTGCCATATGGCAAATACACTAACAACTATACATGAATTAAAGTCTAATTGTTTCCGCTTCAACAGGTGTGTAGGTATATAAATATGTTTAATATAAATTATTAGACAGATATTCGAAAAAGTAAACGTTTGAGGATGCAAAATTGGCAGTGCAAAAATATAATATTTAGTTCACACTATACCTATTAGATATATGCTTAAATATTACTAATATTATTATTTGATGATCGAGGACAGGTGGTGTAACGGTTAGCGTAGCCGACCTTTAGATCACACTGTCGTGGGTTCGAATCCCACCTCCGCTCATGGATGTTTTGTGATGTCATTTAGTTTTAAGGAAGTTGTTATTTAATGTAATTAAGACGCTAATGACCTAAGTTGTCGACGCGTCTATAATCTACAATAAATAAATTATTATTTGATAGTCACAATTTGTGGATCTTAAGAAAAAAAATTTTTCGTAACCATGTCAAATCATGTTATGCAATAATTTGTGAAGTTTCCTTAAATACGGATAATAAATAATTGGCTCAACCAAACAAATTTTTCAAGTTTTTGTTGACAAATTTATTCCTTTTAAAATAATAATTTAGTTTATTCTGCAAAATATGAATATTGAATATCCTTCTGGCAACAATAAAGCTTAATAAAAAGGTGTACTTTTTGGTCACCTAAATTATTTACAAAGGTCTGCTGCATTATTTTTTCGAATAAAATTTAACATTTCGTGTGATTAACTCACTGGTTCAAATATTTGACTCATCTAGGTATATCACAATTTAATGTACTAAACATTCGTTTTTAGATCATTCAGAGGGAAAATTAAAATACTGGATAACTTTGTTGACGCTCAGAAACTTATTGAAATAACATAACCACAAAGAATACGTTCTAACAAAATTCATATTACCTTCGTTCCAAACCTTTTATTTGCATTTTTTTAAATAGTAACTTGAGATACTATAATGAGTTTATAGAATATGTTTTTTTCTTGTGGCATGAAATAATATAACGCATATTATTGTTGTGAACAGTCTTGTAAAGTACGATTTCAGTTAAAAAAAAATTATTATATTGGTTGATATGTTTTGAACATTTTTTTTCTTCAGGATTTTAGTAGTACTGGTTATAACAATTAACTGTTAATTAAAAATATAAATTATAAAATCAGTACTTATACATAAAATAGTAACAGGACCCAGTGGCGGCGCTAGGATTTTTTGTTAGGGTGGGCCAGAGTTGGACATGGTGTTCTGAACCTAAAATAGGGTACTTTTATTCAGCTATGATACGGTTTCTGTCAAACCAACATTAACTTAATATGTAGTATAAAAATAAAGTGAACAATTAGGTTAATTATAGAGATGACATGTTCCGGATTTTTGAGCCGTGGTCTACTGGAGCAAATTCTACTTCCAGACGTTTCGCTTGCTACAGCTGCGACAAGCATCTTCAGTGGTGCGGCAGACGTGGTCGAAGAGTTTTTCTAGGCGCCTTGCTAACGACTGAAATGTTGACTGACCATCTGAAGACGCTTGCCGCACTAGCAAGCGAAACGTCTGGAAGTAGAATTTGCATTCAGTACACCACGCTCTTCGACTCAAAAACCCGAAACATGCCACTGCCATCTCTATAGAAGCCAGCCGTAAAATAGTGATGGGCAATACGAAATGTTTTTACAATCGAAACAGTTGTAATCGTTCATAATAACAATCGAGTCCATAATCGACTCGGAGTTTGATTTTACAATCGAAATCGCGACTCGTTGACGGTTGATTGTTCACTGTTCAGTCGGTATACTTATTATTCTGTGATCTCTTCACTATTGAATTCGTATTACGCGATTACTGCACAATCGACCATCGACTCGACCACAATTGTTGAATGATGAACGATTGTATATTATGTGGCTCTCGACAGTGTACGATTCAGTACTATGCGACTCGGTCTCGGTGAAGAATGAAACAACAACAATCGAGTTCAAGTGACAACCATCGAGAGTCATCGAGATGTTTGAACAATTGAGACAATCGACTAAAACATCTCGTATCGCCCATCACTACCGTAAAAGCTTACATTCTTATAGTTAGGTTAATTATTTATATAGGCCGTATAGTTTTTCCATAATCTATGAAAAACTACGCGTAATAATGTCAAAATGAACGTTAAATGCAATATTGTTATTGAAAAAAAAAGGTGTGGGTCTCGGGACCCCCGACAGATGTGAAACATCAAAGAAAACGTTATTGAACTCGGTGGTATTTTTTATGTAGTAATATATATTTTTTCAAAAGCAGCAACTAACTGTTATGCTGACGTAATCCTATATACTGCACTGTAACACACGCGGTTGCGGCGTTTGAGCACGCCTGAGCCAGAAACGCAACTAAATACACAGCGAAGTATCTATATTACATACCTATAACACGTGTATACATATACTTTTGCTTTACAGTACGTTCGTATGTATAATACTCTCTCTCTCTCTCTCTCTTTCCGTGCCCGAGCGCGCGGAAGCCGAGAGAGAGAGAGAGAGTGCCGCAGTGGTGGGGAGAACAGCAGTGAAGGAGCGGACCAGAAATTTCGTTGCATATTTCTCCTCACGCGGCTGTTCACTGCCCGACATAAGATGTTTCACATCAAAAATAATGCATTCAACAGTGGCGGCGCGTGAACATTTTAAATGGGTGTTCTGCAGAGTCAACCCGGAGATTGGAGTAGCCCCCCCCTAATGAGGCAACCTCGAAAAAAAAAATTCAAAAATACATTTGATGCAATTTTTAAGTGTATTTTTTGATCTGAATAATTTGTCTATACATTATACAATGATTTCGCTAGCGCTAAAATCGTAAATAAAGTGATTTTTATAGCAATATTTTTTATTGTATTAAAAAAAAGAGTGTGTGTGTACTATGTACGCACGTCAGAAGTTATACTTCTTTTAAATTGAAAATCCAATTGACACTTTTACCAGCTCTCTGGGTAAAAAAGACGATAAAATAATAAAATAAAGATATTAAATAAATTAATTTAATTTAATAAATTATTAATTTATTAAATATATTTATTTATGATATTTATCTAATTATTTATTAAAAAAAATAATAAGGTATGTTTGTATTGAGATTTGAACCCGAGACCTATTGCTTATAGAGCCACTACGTTACCGCTACACCACGAAGACACCTTTTTGCATTGCTATATAAATAATATAATACGGTATTATAACCAAGAAAAATAATACTGTACTAGGTTCTGTGCACCCGTTCTGGCTTTTACGCGTATAAATCTGTCTCATTTTTACTAAGTCATCTCTCTTTAACACATTGGATTTAGGTGCAACACAAACTGCAGCACCTCCTGCAGGACTGTTTATAGAATATTGGCCTGCGGCATGCCGTCATTCATAATAATGCTATGTGATTATGAATTTAAAACATATTATGCAGATTTATATAATATTTTTTTTGAATTGTGCGTTATTTTCTGGCAGTGCGGCAGCTCCTCAGCTCTCATAGAGGAGCCGCCACTGGCATTCAATATTTTGTGACTTTTAATGGGAGGGATAGGATGTGCTTGCTGAATGTAAGCACATCCAATCCTGAAGTAAACCAGTAAGCTGATACACTTACTTAGCCATAACGTTAAGTGGCCGACCGGCTTAATTGCCTGGTCCGTCGTGGCATGTCGTAGCAGAACGGTTGCGGAATAATAAACCGAGTGAGATGTTGTACTTAAAACATTTTATGTCGCCTCATCATCTCTCCCGACCACTGAGAGCTGCCGATGAGACGATATTTAACGAAATGCACTTATCTCAGACGACATCTATTAAAAATATACCTACTCCATAAAATCGATCAAGCCAATAAAATAGAGAAAAGCAATCTCAAATACTGTATACTTTCCATAAGATAAATTTTCAACTTGAAATTGCTATATATAAGAAAAGACTGGTTTCCACTCTCGGGCACTGTGGAGAAATCGGTAACTCACCTAGCCGGAAACTGGCAATTTCGGGTTCAAGTCCCAACAGTGGTCATTTGATTTTTTCTTAGATATAGCTTACAAATCATGGCAGCCTTGCTGCCTGAGATATTTAATATTTTCACCTCTAATTGTTATGTGAATAATATTGTGTGGATATAAGGGGGTTTTAAAAATCGGTTGATTTTATCATATACCAATAAATTTATAGATTTATACGGCTGATTTGCAATTGAAAATTTTTGTCGGAAAACAACCAATTATATAATTGATTCCAAACATATCGGAAACAAGCCGTGAGGTGGGTCGTTTATTAGGACTAAAGTGCGACCCTTGAGGTCCACACGACGAACTTCCCAGTTTGATAAATATTTAATAATAATAATTAAATTAGATATTACACAGAAAAGTAATCATTTTAATCATTAAAACATCAATAATTAAAAAAAAAAAAAAAAAAAAAAAACGGCTGAACCGATTTTTATAAAATTTATGTCGGATCAAAATGACGTTAACACGCCTCGATTGACACCCTTACGAAGTCGATATAATTTTTTATTCGCGAGATATTGTGTAAAATCTACTTCTTTGGAGGTTATTTGGTTAAGAAAAAAGAACGGCTGAACCGATTTTAAAAAAATTCCTTTCAGATCATATTTACGTTAATACGCGTCGATTGGCACCCCAACGTAGTCGATATGATTTTTCGTTCTCGAGATTTCGTCTTAGAAAGAAATGGACACATACATACGTACGTACGTACGTACGTACATACGTACACACACACACACACAGAGACATCTTTCTAAAAGTAGTGTAAAAATAGTGTAGTGACCTTGAAACATAAAAATTTTTTTTCCTTTTTGATTTCGATTTTCGGACCCATTACAATAACTTCCAATGGGAAGTTAAAAATCATTTTTCCAACCATAGTCACAGTTAGGATTCTAACCTGAACCTTTCCACTTTCGCGGCGGAATGAGCTTACAATTGCTCAACCGTGGCATGATTACTAATCTAACATTTTCCTTATATATGCTTCGAAATCAACTGATTTTCACTACATGTATGAGTGTTAATTCATTATAGCTAGGTTGAGTAATTATAAGCTCATTTCGCCGCGAAAGTGGAAAGGTTCAGGCTAGAATCCTGACTGTGACTATGGTTGGAAAAATGATTTTTTCCGATATGTTTGGAATCAATTATATAATTGGCTGCTTTTCAACAAAAATTTTCAACTGCAACCGCAACCGCACGAGCGTGACGGTAATATTACGGTATTCAGAGTGGTTAGAACAAAGCTACTGTTAGCGTTAAATATTTAACGCAAACGTTAACCGTCCCGTTGTTTACATGGCGTTGCTATGGTTCCTCTATTACAAGTCCCCAGTTCCCGAGTTCTAGCCCGAGAGCTGGTAAAAGTGTCAATTGGATTTTCAATTTATTATTAAAAAAAAAAAAAACAAGCCGTGAGGTGGGTCGTTTATTAGGACTAAAGTGCGACCCTTGAGGTCCACACGACGAACTTCCCAGTTTGATAAATATTTAATAATAATAATTAAATTAGATATTACACAGAAAAGTAATCATTTCAATCATTAAAACATCAATAATTTAAAAAAAAAAAAAAACGGCTGAACCGATTTTTATAAAATTTATGTCGGATCAAAATGACGTTAACACGCCTCGATTGACACCCTTACGAAGTCGATATAATTTTTTATTCGCGAGATATTGTGTAAAATCTACTTTTTTGGAGGTTATTTGGTTAAGAAAAAAGAACGGCTGAACCGATTTTGAAAAAAATTTCTTCAGATCATATTTACGTTAATACGCGTCGATTGGCACCCTAACGTAGTCGATATCATTTTTCGTTCTCGAGATTTCGTCTTTGAAAGAAATGTACACATACGTACGTACGTACGTACACACACACACACACACACACAGACATCTTTCTAAAAGTAGTGTAAAAATAGTGTAGTGACCTTGAAACATAAAAATTTTTTTTCCTTTTTGATTTCGATTTTCGGATCCATTACAATAACTTCCAGTGGGAAGTTAAAAATAATGAATTGAAAATATGAATTGGTGCTAGGCCCAAATAACCTTAGCTGTTGGTGGTCTTTAAAATACAATTACAATTACAGTTAACCGTCCCGAATTCGAAGTTACACTTAAAAAATTGTAGTAGACATTTTTGAAGTGTAACTTCGAATTCGGGTCGTGCGTTAAATATTTAACCAAAAAGTTGGTGCGATTACATTAGTTTCTTCCATCTTTTTTTCGAATTCTATTCTCTATTTAACTATACCGTGTTTGAACATAATGCAGTTATGGTAAAGTTTATCCTCTGCGGAATATTAACAAGTTGATTATCGAAATAATCGTCGTGAGTATAAATTCATGCTGCAGTAAATAAAACGGGAACACAACTGGATATTTTAAACGCTTCAAATTAATAGTTTTTCCAATAATTGCACTTCTAACAGTTCTCATTTAATTGCCTAATCGATAATTTTGCAATAAAACTAATACCGAGTTTAATTGACATAATAATTATTATTACCATATAATTATTCCGGTTTGCAGTTATCTCTGACCTTGAATTTGTAATTTTCACTACGATATCGATAACGCGATAAAGTTTTATATTTTTGAATATTATTAAAAACTCGGATAAAATTAATCACTATAGCAAGTTGACCTTTAGCACAAAATACCCATATCCTAAAGCAGGGGTTCCCAAAGTCGGGGTCGCGGGCTGATTTTTTAGGGTCACGATCTGTTTCCGTGATTATAGAATTTATAACTCTCGTGATTATACCATTAAATTCGAATAATAGAAAAAAAATACTAAATAAGACCACGAAATCAAATAAAAACGGAGTGAAGAGACGGGAGGGGGGTCTCTGAGGTAATTTCTATATTACTTTTACAGTACTTTTTTTATACTTAAATTCTTGAATAAACGATTTAAATTTGAATTGCTGCATTTTTTTACTGAAAAATCTTTTTTATATAGTATTTTGTACATTGTGGGGAAACAATTTTAAGAGTCGCGAAGGCTTTTGCAATATTAAATTAGGGTCATGATCAAAAAAGTTTGAGAACCCCTGTCCTAAAGTATAGACTTACGGAGCTAAAATTTAAAGAGCACCTCTGTGTGGTAATAGCAAATACTGTTAGAGATTTTGACGGAAATCCGGCCGGATTATAGGAAGGGTAAAATGATGCGAGACGAAAAATGCGTTACAGAAAATATGTGACGCGAAGTACCATAGTTACGCCATATAGTTTGTGTTTTGTAGTATGTAACTATGTCATCATGTCATGTTAATATTTCTTGACAAATGTGACGTCATTTTATGATTAATATGTTGGAAAAATCATGGCCTTTGCTGAATTGATATGAAATAAATAAAAATAAATGGTTTTAATTTCAAATTAACTGAAAACTTTGATTACATAATATTAAAAATTATTAACAATGGTAAGATAAAACTATAGAAGTAGTCAGGGGCGGACCTTGAGTTTGTGGGGCCCTGGGCTAATACAACTTGGGGGCCTGCCTAATTAATCAACTAATTGCCATTTTGTCAAAAAACTGTTTTCGATAATGATGTTCTAGATACACGGTATAGGAAAAAAGAGGACAATAAAATGTTTTATTTATTTAATATGACTTAGACACACAAACAGCAACTGGCCAGTTACTAGACAGTGACTCGATATTATACTGGCCAGCGCCTCGTTCCTCGTTGATATCTCGGTATATTGTGTTGTAATAATACCTGAACCGAATTGTCGAGCCATTCATCATTGAAGACGCTCCAAATGGCCGTGAGGTCCGTTCATGTCTGATATACATTGCGTGTGAAATAATGACAAAAATTAAAGATTGCATTTGAGGACGCAATAATGAACGTCAATCATTATGTACACTAATAACTCGGAATCTGAAAACATCAGGTTTCATCCATTGTTTAAAATTAATACAACAGATTGGTAATATGCCCATTTTTAATTTGGTTGCAAAATTACCAAGCAGTTTGTAAAATACCACCTTATATACTTCTGGTTTTACATAGCATAGAATTATGTTTACTATATTTATGTTTTTTATGAGTAATTGGGTTTTTAAATGAATTTTTTTTTTACTTAAATGGAAGGACCACATACAAGTTTTATAGCAAAACTATTTTTATTTAATTTTTTTGCTTACTAATAAAAAAGTTATATTTAAATAAAAATTAATTTTTAAACTCAGTTCCGATAACGCGCCGAAAGAATCCGAACGCGTGTGACGTCATTATGTTATCTATGGTCTTTGTATCCATGGTTACCAAGTTAAAAATTTATTATTTTTGATAGTATGTGTAATACATATACACAAATACCAACAAATGCAGACACATTTTAACATAACGACGTCACAAACATTCCTGGCGCGTTTTGAAGTCACGTGATATTTTTTAAATTTTTATACATTTTAATTAATTTTTAGTAATTTATCTATAGCTTTAAAAAAATTTTCTTTTCGATTTTCAATATTATTTATATTAAATTATAAGAAAAAATTAAAAAATTAATAATTTTTTTTAAACTTAAATACCTAATTTTCTACTCGTGTTTCTAAACATTTGTTTATGAATATTTAAGAACTGATATGGAGCATTTACTGTACTTAAAAATTTGGAGCATACAAGTAATTCAAGAATTACAAGGCGCGATATTCATGTAGGTACTGTGTGTAAACGGTTTTATCGAACATAGGGAAAATAACACTGAGAAGATTTATAATTTTGTAGTAGGCTATGAGCCATAAGACCAAATATAAATATGTATTGGATTTCAAAGAAAAAATAGTACAGTGAATTTTTTCAACAATTTTCCATAGCAACGGTTGACTATTAAGCGTAACTCGGAACCTGCTAAATAAAAACAGTCATGATGTGTCATAAGACACCCGATAGAAGCTATGCTTCTTACGCATTGTATATAAAACCGAATTTATCAAAGATATAAATAATACAATTAAAAAGTTATTATTTGATCGCCATTTTGAAATCTGACGCCATTTTATTTTTTTGTGTCTTGTTAAATTCTCAAATATCAATTTTCAAAAGGATCAGATAATTTTTACAAAGAAGTATATACCTATGACCGCCATTTTGAAATATGACGTCATTTTATTTTTTTTGTGTCCTATGAAACTCTCAAATACCGATTTTCAAAAAGATCGGATCATTTTTGCAAAAAAGTACATATGGCCGCCATTTTGAAATCTGACGTCATTTTATTTTTTTGTGTCTTATGAAACTCACAAATATCAATTTTCAAAAGGATCGGATAATTTTTACAAAAAAGTACATATGGCCGCCATTTTGAAATCTGACGCCATTTTATTTTTTTGTGTCCTATAAAACTCTCAAATATTAATTTTTAAAAGGATCGGATAATTTTTACAAAAATGACGTTACACTTTTCACGTAAATCGGATCAGTGGTTCTCGAGTTATAAACTTTCAAACGGACATACAGACAGAGAAAGCCAAATTGTTCAGGAAGATATGAAACATCGAGAAATTTTGGTCCGATCCCTAGATCCCGCCATCCGACCGACGTCAATAATTAGTTACAGGTCATTTTAACTCAGTAGGCCATGGTTTTTAAACACAAAAATCAAACGTCACCAGTCAAAAAATTGAATGACTATATTATAATGTAGCACCCGTTTTTATTTTAAGTCAAAGCATACGCTGTCTTCCAATATCCATATCACACTGTGCAACAGACAAGGACAACCGAAACAAGTTCGCGATTTATTAGATAAAGTCGCATTTATATAGTTGAAATTAGCAATTAAATGTGTATAAAAAAACTGTTTTCACACAATATTATACATAAAATCTATCTAAAATTTTCTCCTCTTTCGTTTAAAACAGGTTTCGAATCGATCTGTCTTGAATTGAGCGAACTATAAGCAAAAAACACCGTTTTTTCTAATTTGCTCCCCTCTGGGGCCAAAATTCAAAAATCGGGCGACGTTAGGATCAAATAGACCCCGAGAGGAATCGAACAAAAAAAAGTTTTTTAAAATCGGTTAGCTCGTTTGGGCTGTACGACTGATACAAAAAATCCGTCACAGATTAACAGAATAACAGATTAACAGACAAAGCGAGTGTATATAGGCGCTTCTAGCTTCGCTTTAGATCGCGCCTAAAAATCAAAACAAATACGGATGAAGGAGTTTGTCAATGTACCGTGCAATTCAAAATCGTCCAAATCGACTCACATTCGGAAATATTTTTGGAAGTACTCCACTCACAGTACACTACATAGTTATCAAACACGTAATAACAATTTGATTTTACTCCTTAAACCGAACTTAAGTCTCTTTTGCAATAGCCCAGAATATTCAGCTTTAAAATTTTTCAACAGTCTTCCTGCTGAGCTGAAGTCACTTCCTTTCCCTAAATTTAAAAGAGAGTTAAATACTCTTCTAATTAAAACATGTTTGTATTCAGTTAATGAATTTTATTCAATTAATTATAATTATTAAAAAGCTTGGGTCGCAGTGCCAAACCCTGCCGACAATATAGTGTATTTGCTAATACAGGTATTGTGGCATTATTATGTGAACATAAGTTTGTTTTTTGACAAAATAAAAAATTTAACCCCTTAAAATAATATTTTTTTTCTTAATTTCAATATTATTATCAATGCAACCTCTGTACCAAATTAAATACACCCGTCAACAAATAAATCACTAATCGCAAACTAGTGTTTTCATAAAATTTGTAAGTCCGGTCCTGTCGGGCCGATTTTATTAAAATTTTAGCAACACATTTTAATCTCTACAAAAGGGTTAAATTCCAATGTTGAAACAATTCTGAGATTTTTTTCAATATTTTTGGACCCAAAAACTTTTTTCAACCCCTAAAAACTACCCTTAAAATGATCCGATCGGGCCCATTTTAAATAGGCTTCGTGCGGTGATGGGTTCCAATGTGTGTACCGAATTTCGTTTAAATCGATTAAGTCTGTCGAGAGTTATCGTGTACCGACCGACGCCAATAGTGTATGTGCCATATGGCAAATACACTAATAATTTTGTACGACGAATCCTGCTCACTGCTATATTGGACAATAAATATATTCTATTCTATTCTATTCTATTCTGTACCTACATAATGCTAAAATTGATTGTCCTATTAATCCAAAAACACTGACTGGCGCAATTCGAGCACCGAGGGTTAGGTAGAAAAGGAACATTGTACGAACCACGGTACAAAAAAAATTATTTATTGTTCCATGGTACGACCCTATTTGCTTGCGTTGATTAAATCTAGCATTATAGTAATATAATCAAATCTAACAACATCTTAAAAAAGATAAATTGCTTATTTACATACAAAAATAATAACCGTTCTTAATATTATTAAAATAAAATGGTTCTGATAAAATATAATGGTACCTAATAAAAGCGTACTTAGATATACTACATAGTAAAAAGTTTTTTAACATCATACAATTTTTACTAAACTTTATTAAAAAAACAATACTAACTTTCGATTCGATATTCTAGCATCGCTGTGCTAAGTTACTGCCTACTGTATTTTTGATTGTAATATGAAAATTAAATATATTTAATTAATGTATGCGAATTATTGTTAGCATTGACCATTTTTCTAAAATCTTGAATGAGCAAAACCCTTAATGAAATTTAAAACTTTAATGAAATGAACTATTTTTCAACGTTGTAAATACATGTATATGTAGTAAATATGTTTACGGTGTCAATACAAGGTAACTTATGTCAATTTTTTGGTGGAATAAAATTAATGATGATTCAACCATCCAGTAGGCACGTGAATCATGAATAAAAAGAGCCACAGCCATATGCCTTGAGGCGCTTTATTACTTAAGTGTCAGAAACAACAAATCGAACCAAAATTCAATCATTAGATCTATTTCAAATCTAATTAAACTCGCAACGATGCAGCTACTCAAGAATGTGTTTATTTAGATTTAAAAATTTGTATTTAATATAAGAACATGCGATTTCCAAACTCATCCATGCTGCGCCTCCCTATAACTGTCACGTTTTTATTGTGCTTCCTTGAAAAAGTTCCCTAATATGGTCCTATTATGAGATGGAAGGGTGGCGTATAAGTAACATTTAAAATAAATAAAAATATTACATAATACAGTGAAATAAAGGTATTTTTATGCGAATGTAATGATTATAATATTTTAATGAGACAGATGGGCTTGTAGAAGATTTTTCGAGTTTTACTGGAGGTGCACAATCTTTACACAAAAACATATTTTGTTTTCAAATTATAACGAGAAATCTATATACGGTTTTTAATATAAACATAAGAAATTCAATCAATATGATTAGACACCTATACCGTAACTAAATTCACTATATTAGTGAAATTAACATAAGAATATCAGACGAATTATCGCCATGATATTTATATAGAAGGCTATATAGGAAAAATGTAAATGCACCGCCGGGAATCGAACCCAGAACTCCCAATTTCGCGTCGGGTAAGTTTCCAGTTACTACACAGTGAATTTAGTTACGGTATAGGTGTCTAATCATATTGATTGTATTTCTTATGTTTATATTTTGTTTTATTTCGTTCGTCCTACATATGACGTCCCAGGGTGTCGTAACTCGTTACGGACAGTTTGTGAACCACTGCCTCAAGGCACATAAGGCAGCGTCAAATAGATTACGTTAATTCATAGAGAGTTAATAAACCATTTTGAAAAAAATCTCCGAATTTGTACAAAAAGTTTTTATATAAAATATAGCTAAAAATCTACCGGAAGATACAAATAAAATATATAAAAATGAGACATAAGCCACCTTGCTTTGTGACCATTGATATACTCAGGTACATACATAGCCCCCGGTGTTGGCATATAATTAGCCGCGTTCTCCCGGTCCGTAGATCGCTCCGGCGTCGTAGGACAGCAGGCCATACCGTGCCAACTGGACCAACACCGGTCGGTCGCGTGCTTAATCTGCCTATCTACCCTCTCTCTTTCTCGCTCGTTTTATTTCTCTCTAATGATGATGCTGCCATTCGACTATAGGAATATTCAAAAGTTTCAAGGACCTCCGAGTGAGATATTGAAGAGATTTCAAAATAGGGTATTTGACTAAATTTTTTTTTGTGGTATATTAATAGAGTAATAAGTTCTGAACAAAATGACGCCTAAATCTCTTCATTCTGATTTCAAATAAGCTCAAAAATAATTTTTGAAATATTTATGTTAGCCCCGCCCGCTAAAAAATCGTTTTTGCTCTATTGATATATGACGTCATAATTTTATGAACTTGCGTTTATGTTAGCTAATAATATTATCTAAAAACCCAGAAACAGAGTGTTGAAAAATACCATTTTGTACCTATATAAACATGATGTAAACAATATGACCTACGTTGCTATGGATACATTTACATTTTACTTATAATTGACGTCACGCGATGTTTGAAGTCACGTGACACATAGATTAAAAATCATGATTTTATTTATGTATTTAAATATGTTTACAAAACCTAATTAATAAAAATAAAAAGTTAATAAATATTTTAGAGCATAAACTTTCATTATAACAAAGTTTCATATTTTATTTTGATCACTGGCAAATACCCTATTAGATACCTATGAAATCAAGTCTGAAATCATAGCCAGAGATTTAAAAAAAATTTCAAAGTTGCACTGAAAATAAGTATTCTCGATAAATTTCAATTTTTCTAAAATGAAAATATTTCCAAAAAAACTTTCAAGAAAATTATGTTCTCCATTCTTTTTTTGAGAATTTGTATGTCCCTGACCAACTATAAATTTATTTTTGAGTTTTAAATTATTTTAGAATTGGGCATAGGCCTGAATTCTTTTGGATCCAACAAAAAATATGTATTAAGCTAAAAGAACAGAAATTATTTATTTTCTCCAGAACTAAGTAAATCCGACTTTGGATCAAACAGGTAAAAAGAGAGAAAAGTTTAAAAAAGAAAAGGAACAACGCCTCATTAACGTACTCGAAACAAAAATTAGTATTTTTCGGAATGGGATGGATAAATGTAAATATTTCACATTTTTCCTAATTTCAATGATGGCAGCTGGGGAAGAAACATTTCTTGCTGCACTTATATAATAGCAGGCCTACAAAGGGCCTATTGTGCTGACCCTAACTCCGCGCTAGTCCCTTAACAGTGTTATGGTTAAAAAAAATCAGCACATTAAGGAAAAATTCTTTGAATCATTTGGCACCTAAACGTGAGAGCCACAGATTTATATCTGAGAGCCACTGAAGCAGCTCCTCGCTTTATTTAATTATGATTAGTCACTGAACAGACCTGTCTCCGTGGAAAGAAATCAATCTATTCAATGTCTGTCTGTTTACGTTAATTGATCCTTGTCCCCATTAGTTTAAGGGTATTCTCTACCGGAAGTTATCCCCTGCACTCTTAATCTGAAATCCTTTCCCCTCGCTTAAAACCGTTTGCCGCTCTCCCGATTTTTAAAGCTAAGGGCTTCGAGTGAATGGCAAATGAAGAACTTAGAATCATACTACAGATACCCCCTACTGGTGAAAAATTAAAAAACATTTTCCTGGAAAAACATACAACTTTTTAAAAATTACGTAATCTTTAGACGCGTATATAGCCAACAGTTTTTTTCAAAATATTCACATCTAAGATCTGTAGTGCGCTTCTTGGTCCTTCATTTGGCCTTTACCCGAACCCTTTAACTTTTAAAATAGCGTCGGTAGAGCTATAAAAGTTTTTAGGCGACGGGAAAGGATTTGAGATAAAGAGTGCAGAGGGTAACTTCCGGTAGAGAATATACTATTAAGTAAATTTAAATTTCGATTTACGCTACCCCGACCGACGCGAACTCATGCAGAGCTATGCGGTTGCTTATTTTCCCCTCCCGCTTCGCCCTTCACCACCCTTTCGAAGCACTCTGCCAATTGTACCCCGAGTTACGCGAATTCGATTTGCGCGATCTTTGTCGGGCCCACCTATCGCGTAACTTCGGGGTATTACTATATATTTATAATAATATGGTAGACGTACCAAATATAACCTAACATTAAAATGACATGTTATAATTATTGTTAATTAACATACCGCAACACTTAAATAATACCGTAAAAAATCAAATCAAATTTACTTGTACCGAACTAGTAAAACCAAAATTGGTGTACTATGCAAAATTAAAGAAATAGTTATTTTCTTTATTAATATTCAGTGATCTTACTAAAAAAATTATAAAAATCGTAAACCAGTTACAAAATTTTCAAATATCTAAAGTCGATTGTTCATTCCGAATATCTCGACTGTGATATAATTTCATTACAGTCTTTAAATTTTATACTAAAAACTTCGTTCGTATAAAATGACTGACAACATTATAATTTTCGAAACATTAACGAAACCGGGCATTAAAATCACGACAGGTTTTTTTAGATGTACTCACATATTACATGTAAGTATAAAATTGCAGTAGAATAACGTTCAAAACGTTGATAGCAGCATCAACAGCAGAATGGACAGACAGACCAGAGCTGCAGGCAACAAATTCTTTCTGTCGCTTCGCTGTTGGTTCGCTACCAGAGCACAGCAGCGTTCATGTTGGTATTACTGATTATCATAATAAACAAAATCATAGCACGGGCTACTCTATCATCAGGGTCGCCAACAGTCCTACATTTGGAACTGACTAAACGTTTCGGATAGTAAAAACTTGGTATTTGTCAACATCGGAAACGAATTAAGATAAATCATAAAACCATCATTATCATTAAAAAATTTACTTCATGCTGAAAACGGGATACAAGGCTAAAGAGTAACACTCCTTTCTTGCTAAAACCCTTATTGGTCGACGTTTCGACGACATAAATCATGTCTTCTTCAGGGCCTTAAAAATTAGCAGATACGTTATTTTGATATCTAAACGTCCGAGACAAAACGCTCGAGACATAAGATCTAAGGACAAAATTCCCTCAGCAACAGGTACAAAATATCCGCGACAAAAAGTCCTCGTACAGAATAACATGTGACCCTACATCCTGCGACAAAAACTCTAACCCTGAACCCCTCTATAAAAACTCTGATCATGCACCCTGCGACAAAAACGGTGACCCTGTACCCCTCGATAAAAACTCTGACGAAATTATATGTAATTTGGCGCATATTTTATATCTATAACAAAATCGTTCTGGCAAAGCACATGGACATTTTTCATATTAAAAATTATTTTGAAAAATTATTTTGGAATTTGGAGCATGGATGTAATATATGATTCTCCATAAGTCATAACAATATTTTATTATTTTGAAGTGGACATGTTTTTGTATTATTTTCATACCAGTTATTAGTAATTGTAAACCGTTAAGTAATATTATAATTTGCTATACTTATTCGCAGTATAATAACTATAACCACCCTCTAAGATTGTAAATACGGTGCTCCTAGGACAACTTCGGGTTGTAGTGATAAATCAGTTGAATATCGGTGCACGCAGTTAAAATAAATCCGCTTTTTTTCAAAATGCTCGATTTTTTTTAATAAAGAATTCGTAACCCTAAACTTTAATATCATCTACCTATAATACAGAAAAATAACAAACTAGCACAAAAAACTAAAAGTCAGAATTAAAGACTTCCTTTTCGGATCTAATAGTTTGATAACGTTCGAAGAATTTATGTAGAAAAGTGTAGTTTTAAGACATGAATGAATTATAATATTGATTATGTCTGATAATCTAAGATTGATTGTTTATACAAAAGTTCACATTAAATTAGTAAGGAAATGCAAAAAATTAATTAATGTAAAATTTGTTTAATTAAATCCACCAACTGCTGTGACTGGAAAAAAATTATGTCACATTATTTTGAATTTATTAAATATTTTATGGGTAACTGACCATTCGAAAATATTTACTTCGATGAGTTTTTGGGAAGTAACTATTTTACTTAGATTAGATTAGATTTACTCGGGGTGATAAGACACTATATATCTCACAATCACTGCGACCTATAAGATCTTTTGTGAGTCCCCTAATAGTTTATTCCCAGTCGGGTAAAATGCTTTTTATGAACCTTATAACCTTTCTGGGGGCTTCTCTCCATATGTCTTCAGGCTTTAGAAAAGGCCTGTTAAGATGTTGCAGCCTTTTGGAGAACACTGCTTCACATTCACATAGAATGTGTTCGGCAGTTTCTTTTGTTTCTTTACAGAAGCGACAGTTG
Source organism: Mongoloraphidia duomilia (assembly GCA_039654895.1). Taxonomy (NCBI): domain Eukaryota; kingdom Metazoa; phylum Arthropoda; class Insecta; order Raphidioptera; family Raphidiidae; genus Mongoloraphidia; species Mongoloraphidia duomilia. Next base: position 9,753,232 of record CM077517.1, on the reverse strand, counting down.
TCATCCTGGACTTTACCCATTTTTGAGAGATGGTATCTCAAAGGGCAGTGGCCTGTGAGGAGTCCTGTCATTATTCTCAGTTCTGCTTTGCTGAGAATAAGGAGTTCTTTGGTCCTTGTGGTGCTATGCGATATAAATCTCTTTGATTGTTTCAGTCCTGGAGTGGACTTCCAACGAGAGATTTTCTTTTCTTCCTCCCATTTGCGAACCTCTAATTTGATGTGGCTTTTAGAATAGCCACAGAAAGGTTCTGGGCCTATAAAGGTTTTAGTTCCTCCTTCTTTAGCGAGGGAGTCTGCTATTTTACTTACTAACGGTCTTTTTATTCTTAAAACTCATATAATTGAAATGGTTAATTATTTTTTATCGCCGGTTATTTTTCATAAGTGAAGAAAGATGCGATCAAGAAGGTTTGAAGTTAACATGCTCATCTTTAAATTTCCACGTTGAATACGATGATAAACAAAGTTCGACGAGTCTTCCCATTGGTCGGCTGAACCCATATTTGAAAATCAAGAACTTAATTAAAAGATCTTTCGATTAAAATAAACCAATTATTTAAAATTAAATTCGAATTAAAATAGCGTCTGGAACACAAATAAAATATGTAAAACAGTTTGTTAGCAGATACACGACAAAATAAAAAAATAACTGAATTAATTCTATTTAATTAATTATATAATTTATATTTTAGACATCTATTATATTATTTGCATATTCGTTATAAATATAACCTAATCTCTGTAGGTAATAATATTAATTTGAAACTGGTGACATATTGTCAAATCAAGTTTAAAAAATTAATGGTTTGAATTTATCATTCAAAAGTTAATCTATCATAAAATAAGAACTATTTTATGACATATGGCTAGAAATACAAATAGATTATAGTAAGATAATGTTAGATAGATTGTAAATTATAGACGCTCGACAGCTGAGGTCCTCAGCCTCAGCGTCAAGTAAAATATTGTTAATCAAAAACCTTCTGAATTACTGTACTTATTTGGCTGGCGTATGGTATGCTAAATTTCAAATCCAAAATAAATGTAGAAATTCATTGCAACTTTGTAACATTAAAACATCTTGATGTTTCAGGAAGTAGTTTGGGTCAATTAAATTTATAGCAATATATTTCTGTAAACCTGATACCCAAATTTACTGAAGATGGTCACATTTGACCGAAAGGATCGTCTGATAATTAATGTTTAATTGATTATTAATAAAAACACAATTTGGGTATCAGGTCTACAGAAGTATATTGCTATAAAATTAAAACATCAATTAATTTGTTAATTTTTTTTTAAAGCTACAAAAAACCCGTATTTTTGTATGGAAAGTAGAGAACCTATCTAGATATTTCACCGATAATAAATAGGTACTGAAAAGTTTCAATTCTAATTTTGAAGCTGGCTTGCATTATTCGGCTAGTATCAAGAACATACAGCGATAGGTCCATTTGCATACGTGCGTTCAGGGGGGCAGAGCGCTAACAGACTGTGGAGCTACCGGGTTACACACAATGCAACACAAGTATTATGCTAATCTGACCGCCTGTGATTGATAGCCACCGATCAAAGAGTGCTATGAATTGCGCTATGCCATGCCATGCATCGCACTATCCGTCTATCCGACTTATCTCTTTCTCTCTCGCTTAATCTAATGGCGCTTTGATCTGCTCAATATTGTGAACGGTTCACATATTGAATTTTTAGAAAGAACTGGGTATCAGAATGGGATATTTTACTGTTGCAACTTCCTGGCTCGTGAAGATTCCTAACAAATTTCATTGATTAACAATGATCTTGCCAGTGATTAGTGATGTAAAAATACGATATTAAACTTTTTTGTGTATTAAACCCATGGTATAATACCATATTTATTCAGTTTAAAACGGTTTTTTGCTTTTTCACACTACGGTTACGGTGCATAATTCAGTATTGCCAATTGCATAATAGGAAAAGTTCCTGTTCTCATTTTGGTATTAAACCGTTTTAAACGGTATTAAACCGTTTTAAACGATGTTAAACGTTTTATACGTGCTGTATAAAATAGTAAAATACGCAGTATTTATACCTAGTATATAAAACTGAGGTATATTATTTTTTTTACATACCATATAATACCGTTTTATACAAACGTTTTATAGGTACTAGAGTATTATACGCATTTACATCACTACCAGTGATACAAAATTAGTTATTTAGAAAACTAGCTATAATTTTCAGAAAAAAAGCAGGAACTGAGGAAAATATCTGAACTTTTCTGTTAAAATTAAATGTTGAATTTCCGGTTTTTATAACTTTTAGATCAACTGATTTTAAAATTGCAGAGGCCTTGGTCGAGCTACGTTTTTAAGTTTTGAATTGTGCATGTTCTTATTTTTTCTTTCTTTAATTTAATAATAATATCGTTTATGCGCGTTTTTGAAGCTTTTTGTATGATAGCTAAACGTGTTTCCGAATTTTTTTCCTGTCTGTACACTCGAAAACGACTGAGCCAATTTTGATAGATTTTAGTAGATTATATCAATTAATACCTAAAATTAACGTGTAGGGTACCTTTTACCATACTATTTGCGAGTTAAGATTAGTGATGAGCAAAATTGGTCTTGGTCTTGCAGTCTTGGTCTTGGTCTTGCGAAAAAGCAAGACCAAGACCAAGACTATCACATCACATTAGACTAGCAAGACCAAGACCAAGACCGAATGAACAAGGGTGTTAAAAATGATGTAATTTTGATATTTTTAACATTTTAATAAAATAAAGTATTTTCTTAGTTAATAATAAATTGTGAATTATTTTTAATTTATAACTATGATAATCTTCAGAAGTGAAAAACTAAAAAAAAGACAGACAACACCAACGTGGTGAACGAATCTGAAAACAAAATCAAATGTCAAGCGAACCAAATCGCATGAAAAGGCTAATAGTAATTTAATAAAAACGATACTTTATATATAAAATTCTTATATATTTTTTCGATAATTTAAATTTTCAATGTTAACCAGGTTTAAATGCCTATTATTCTGACGATTTTGATATGGCGTGGCCGAGGTAGGCCGCCCGCAGGTCGGTCGGTGCCAATAATCCAGCTACTGGTTTACCCGCAGCTATCCAAAAATACCGAATACCAATCATAAATATTTATATACTGTCCAAACGTAAGCTGATATTAAGCGAAATACATTTGAATATCGTGAAATGAAAATTGCCCTTCTCGTAACAGGAGCTCTATTATCAAATTCCTTCCCGTGGTTTATAATAAACTGACAAATTACTTACTATATACCGGGTGTATTGAAAATTATATTGATTTTTGAAGTTCCAAATAAAAAAATAAAAACAATCAACCCTGACCTATAGATGTCCATGCTATATTAATTATTAAAAATATTATTTCTTATTATATTTATGTATATTATTTAACTAAAAAATCTTTCAAATACACCATGCTAAAGGAAAAAAATTCGACTGATGACCAGTTCTAAACTTCCCACCTAGTAAATATTTGCAAAAAATAAACACTCTTTTTTTTTTATTCTTTGACTAGGCCCAAATAACCTTAGCTGTTGGTGGTCTTTAAAACACAATTTAATTTTTATTCTTTGAAAAAAGCATGGCCCTCTTTTTTGTTTGGTGATCTACTGATGGCTAGCTTAATATAGCAAAAATCATTGTTACCTTGATTTACGTACAATTTTTATTTTTTTTAGTAAAATATTTTTTTTCTCGAAAACTATACATTTTAGAGAAAAAAAATATTTACATTTTTTTCATATTATAACATCTAGAATTCATTTATATTTTTTTTTACCTATGTTAATACGTGACATTGAGGACGTTTTTTTGAATATCTCAGGATCCACTGAACCGATTTGACACAAAATCTAATCAGATCTAAGTTAAAGGCTGATAAACACAATAGAACAATCGGCATGCTCGTATGTTGTTCCGTTCTTAAGATATCGAAGGCGAAAAATTGACCACACACACACACACACACACACACACATACATACACACACACACACACACATACAGACATCAGTCAGAAAATAATCTTAAACGATTGCTAGGGTCTCAAAACGTGAAAATCTGTTAAAATCTCGAAATATTTTTTTCGGGCTAAATCCATTACTTCCCTACCATAGTAGAGGTGGGAAGTAAAAATAATGATTCCATAGAGCACAAGCTTATGTATGTAATCAGTTTAAAAAATAATTAAATAATTTTTGTACGTTATACTTAAAGTAAATATGATAATGCTAGCTTCCCGGGCCAGGATTCGTCAGGGTGACGTTAAATTTAGCAGCGAAATGATCAAGAGTAACAAATCTGTCATATATATATATCACTTTACTATATCTCTCATAATTTAGCTCATATAAATCGTGTGTGGGATTGCTCAGTGCTCATGCCCATCTTTTCGTTTATTTTATTTATTTATTTATTGTAGATTATAGACGCGTCGACATCTCAGGTCATTAGCGTCTTTCAACTACACTAAATAACAACTAAGTATCTTAAAACTAAATAACATCATAAAACATCCATAAGCGCAGGTGGGATTCGAACCCACGGCAGTCCAGTCCAGAGGTTGCGGCACTAAGCACGCTAACCACTAGGCTATACTACGAGTATAGGGCCGACACACTAACACACACGTAAAGTAGCGAGTTGTGTAGTGTAGTGTAGTAGAGTGTTCCACGCATCGGAAAGAGCCGACGTGACGCGAGGATGGCCGAATGGCACGACGCGACGTGCCATCAAAATGTTTCCACTCTCATCCAAGCGCGATTTTGGAACATGGAAGTCTCGGTATCGATTTTTTCTATCATAATAACCGATTGATCTCATTGAAAATACGTAGCGTAATAATAATATATAGTTTATATGTCACTCAGGACGAAGTAGGCATTTTTGAGATTACAAACATAAAAACTGTTCGTCTTAGAATAATATATCAGTGTTGATTTCGAAACATTCGATATAGAAAATATCGATACAGTTTATTTAATATATTCTTAAGTTTTTATTAAAAAATATTAAGAAATTCTCTATGATGAAAAATATTTTAGTTATAGAGTTTAGATTTGAGACACGAATGTCCGGAGGGAAAAACACGCATGTTTGGTCCATGTTGATGTATAAATAATAAAGTAGCCGTCCGTGATCCATCGTATTATTAACGTTTTTGTAACTGAACAATACTTATAACAGATCGGTAGTGTAACTTTACTTTACCCAACTAAACAACTTTACCATACCTATTGCATAACTAGAAACAACACAGTAAAACACAGAGAGTGATAAAGTGTTACAAGCTAAATCTCATAAAGTATTGGTTGTAAAATATATGAGCACTGTGGTTGGAATAAAAACAAAATTAAGGATAGTTACTTCTTACCACAACAGTTTTATTGATGGATGTACATTTCGAAAGCTATACTTTCATCTTCAGTAAACATTATACATGATTGAAATAATATTATTTCAATCATGTATAGTGTTTGCTGAAGATGAAAGCATAGCTTTCGAAATGTACATCCATCAATAAAACTGTTGTGGTAAGAAGTAACTATCCTTAATTTTGTTTTTATTGGTTGTAGCAAAAAAAATTTTAATAAAAACTGTTTAGTATCAAGGGGGACGTATGTTGGTAAAATAGATTTTCTTCTCGATTGATTTACTGAGGTCAGGTCAAAGTCACATCCATTTTTTTAAATCAGACCATACAGGTTTTTTACGGAATCTTGAAGCCGTTTGGAATTAGTGCTGGCACATGAGACTATGCTTAGGCCATTGGTGATGGTTTAAAAAAATATCCTTGTTTCGCAATGATTCGATTATTTACATTTGACATTTTTACATTTATAGTAACTTGATAGCTACTTGATACATTTTAATTAATAATTAGTTACTTTCATATAGGTAACACAACTTCTTTATTTATGACTTTGAAGTGTCCTTGAATAGCCTCATATCATAGGTCGTTGATTCGTCTCAATAACTGCAACAATATTCCATAAAAATTTATATGGTCTGATAAAAAAAATGGAGGTGACCTCAGAATATCAATCGAGAAGAAAATCTATTTTTTTGTGCAACCAATACTTTCTGAGATATTCTTGTAACACGTTATGTGCCTCACCCAGTAATCGTTACTCGAGAAGGTCCGATACCCCGATTACTGATAGTCGAGTAATTGCAGTAGGTATCTGTTATCTCTTTCGATGCTCACAACTAGAGTACCGGTGTGGTCTCTGAACTCGCTGTTGGCGCATGGGCTGTACTATTTGAGTGCGCAGTGGTACACTAGAAATCCACGTATCCAGTTATCTACGATATGGTTGTACTTATGGCACTTAGAACGCTCTGAGTTTACACAAACAGTTTCAGAAATGTATCTGTATATGGATGTATTTGATTGAGACACACATAGTTTATAAACAAACTATAGTAGTTATTATTATTTACCTGATCTGATCGAACATCTATACTTTATTTACTACAAGTTATTTCGTTCAGTTATAATTAAATACGGTAGCTTTAGAAACGAGCTATTTTTTGTGTATAAGTAATTGAGAAACATGTACCTACATATTTTCGTTCTTTTTAACCTTCCATCGGACATTAAATACAATTTATTGAATATGTATGAAATCGTGAAAACGGGAAATTGGTCATCATGTACAAAATCCATAACAATAATTTAAAATTATAATTATATATTGATAAGATATTGTCTAAACTTGACCTTCATGGTTATATTTTTATAAGGTCCCTCGATAGTCATAAAATTCAGATGTATGCAATACAGTTGCTGACTCAATATAGTTTACACTTTTTATTCATCTAGTTACCGGTTTTTTGTATCAGTTACTAGGGTTACATTCTAAAAATTCAATCAAAAATTATTATCAAAATACCTCAATTGTTTATTATGCAATCCAAATTACTCAATGTTATTTAATTAAACATTAAAATCATCTAAAACTTGCATTATCTTGACAAATATGAAATAATACAAATTTTAAATCTATATTGTTATCTATCAGTTATGATGAGAAAATAGCTTTAAAATTTTCAATTTTTAAAGTGGTTATCTGACATGCTTAGGAAATTACACATCCGGTTCTATGTGCAATTTGACAGATTCCTCTGTATAGTCATTGTAATCAATTCACAAACTAAGAATATTGTTAGGATCTTAATGTTTTGCAATATATTTTTCTTCTACTAATTACTATGGATGTCTGTAGATGCTCAGAATCCAGGTGGTTTCGACAAAATTGCCTAAAAATGTAAATTTAAAAATGTTTATGTGTTTAATGGTCGATTCAAATCATGTCTATTAATCGATTCAAGTTATCTATAATGAATGAAAAAAATATCTGATTTATTAAGTCAAGATCAAACTTAACAAAAAAAAACCTGCTGCTAAAGACAACGGCGTGCACTGAATTTTAAAAGATAAAAAATAAAAAAATATTTTTTTTTTAGTTCCACCGAAACTATGATAATTTTAATTGTTACAAAACTTAATAAGAAGTCAAGACAACGCTCGTCGTAACATCAGCTGCCTATTTTTGTCTCTAATTGATATAACTAGTTTCTTGAGGGTTCTTCTAAAAAGGAAACATAATAATTTTTAAATTCGAAGTTGCTATATTTAAATAGAGAAATTTGATCTTTGAAAACAGTTTTAAGAATTGTAGTAGTAAAATGCAAATTTAAAAAATCAGGATTGCTTTTTATTGATCCTTTGTGCCACGTAAGTGCTCATTTCCAACAATTCTTAAAATAATAATTTTTTATTGTAAGATTAACGAAGTTATTGTATCTAATTAAAAAAATTAAAGTTTAGTTTCAGTGAGACTATAAACTCTGCTATAATTATATTAAAAAATAGCAATATTAACAATATCCAACAAAGCGAAAATGAGATTGCTTTTTTATCAATATCTTTACCTATTATCGTTTTCAAAATGTGAAAACGAACGTTAAGTACTAACAGTAATAGTTTGGATATACTCACAGCTATGTACACCACTGCTATATAATGCTATAATATATAGGCTGCTGTTGATGTATCAGAGAATTTTGGGTGTAGTCATTTCGTGTCAAGATTGCTCAAAAAACAATTTATAAATGATAATTAAAGGCAATCACGAATCACGATACTACTGTATTATGTAATTAAGAGTTTATAGAAACGACAGAAGTGTTCCTGGAAATGGTTTACGTTTTATTACACTTGTTTTTTACGTTAATTATTATATAATATGTAATTATATAATTAAATTGGACAAACAAAAAATATCGACACGTCAAAACACATAATAATGTCTGTATAATTGACCGCTAAAAATCGATAATGAAATATTTTAATAATTTTGAAAAAAGTCATCATAATGTTATTTTTTATAGAAAAATTTAATTTTCATAATTTTTAATAAATAGTCCATATGGAACCACTATTTTAGTTAAAAGTAAATTGATCCAGTAAAAACAACGAATTAGATAAGCACTGAAACCTTTTATTAAAAAAAAATAAATAAATTAACCAGGTTGCGGTTTTATGAAACCACAGTGCAGTGAAACTTTATTGCCATAACCCTAAATCGTCGAAAGTGTAATATAATTTTGTTTTTGCAACACTTGCATCAAAAGTAAAATTTTAGATGACTGTGTATACCATTCGAAAAGTGATTCTTTATGGAAGCTTCTGATGCGTTCGAACGGTAGGGTTTAAAGTAAATTTTAACGCACTTCGTTCCATAAAGTAATACTGTTTTGTTTTACTTTATAACACACGTGCGTAATAAAGTACTTTATAGATTACTTTGCTATAATGCCGCACTAATAAAATATTTATCCAAATTGTGTTTCATTTGCTTAAATTTGAACTTTTGAAGCAGTTATTGCAAAAAATATTGTATGTAACGTGTGGCTAAAGTGACGAATCTGACAGCCGCTATTTTACAATACACTCTTAATTAAGGTTATGTTGCATTTATGCCAAAACTCATGTGATTACCGCACTCGCCTTGGGCTCGCGCGGTAAGCACACACTCGTTCTGGTATAAATGCAACGTAACCTTCGGTTCGTATCGCAAAATCGCGACTGTCATATAATCCGTCACTTAAGCCACTAGTTAATTACTATTATGTGGTTTTGGTAATGTAATTTGAACTCTGATCAGTATGGAGACAAACGTATGAATTCAAATTTTATCGTTGGTGGTCAATGGGTATTTGATGTGCTGCTCGACTGAATATTCGTACGACATTAGTTATGTAGACGTACAATATTGTCACACGCATCAAGAGCAGTGGCGCTTCAGTTCGGCTGATGACTATTGTACTACCGATTTAGGTTCACTGGCGTATAACCATAGACAATTACCACAACCATAGACAATAACAACAAGGCGTATGTATTAGCCTAGCGGCACTGGCGAGAACTAATTGTGCCAACACGGCACACGGTGAATGGTCCCCAGGCGGATGGGGGGAGGTCAGGGGCATTCCGGCGAACGGCGACGCGCGTTCCACACGTGTATAACCACGTAGCTAATAAAAGTGTATTTTTAGGGATATGATAAAACGGTATAAATAATTTCCGTAACAATATAGTTCTGAACGTAACATCGCTGCTTTTCGATGCGTACTAGCCTGGTCGACTACCATCACACTTATATGCAGTCCAGTGGCGTAACTTTACTTCCCGGGGCCCAGGTGTAACATTTTTTTTGGGGCCCCCCCTCCCCCACTTTACCCAACTAAGAAAAATTTCCAATTATTCATGACATCATCATCCCATCAACATTTGATTGTATTCTCAAAATGTTCTACGTCATATATAAACGACTCTGTAATTGAAAGAAGTTCTACTGGTATTCTTCAGATAATAATATTGCGCTCTTTTATATTTAAGGATAAATAAATAATAAATTGAAACAATAGTATTTGAATCTAGAAAGTAAATGCAATCTGCGCTTAGATCATATATAATTGGACTGAGAAAAAAATCGAGTGTAAGGATTAATCAATCAGTAGTTGACCCAAAAATTGGGGGCCCCTCGAGGTTAGGGGGCCCCGGTGATTGCCACCTGGAACACCTGTGGTAGATACGCCACTGATGCAGTCGTACAATATAATATTTATGAACATAACGTTGCTGCAATTCGGTGAGTGCTGGTCTGGTCGATCGCTTCGATTGGACGTGACGTGACGTTCGAAATGATTAATCGAACGGAAAAAAACGAGGCTATATTAAAGTTTCACTTTAATAAAGAAATTATATTAATTTAGGACTCGAACTCCTTCTTTCAAAGTTATTATACAAGACATGTAAAATAATTTTTGTTGGTGTAGACTACGACCACTGTTTCTCATTAAACTTACTTTGAAATTTTTTTTTGTCAGCAACTGCCAAGTTAGCTCAGTCTATAGTTCAAATCAATTTAAAATGTCAATGCATTGTTAATTTATAATTAAGTTGAATTCAGCTCTCAGATTAAAACTCGGAAATTAGGACTGGCAAAAGACATGCTTTGGTATCACTACATGTCCCCCGATTTTGCTCCACGTAACCACTCACTGTAAGAAATGAGAAGGCCGATTACATAGATTATCGATGGTCCATTTGTAGCCAGCGATTAATCTGGTAATAGGCACACAAAGAGACAATGGTGTCGCAAACAGGTATCGCCTGCACATCGCGTAGATTCCATAAAACACATTGCGGATGCGTGGTTACTAATTTTACATTAATTTGTTTTGTATTCATCCATTTTATATCTGTAACTATACATTTTATTTTGTAATTTTTACACACTTTATTGGAATATTACACAAATCATGTAATTTTAATTTACTTTATGTAAAAATCACAAATTTACAGTAAAAGTCCAAGTTTTTATGAAGTTTTCTGTGTAAAAATAAATAATAATATAAAATCACTTAGAAAATCGAGCGAATTCTACCTTAACTTTCAAAGTATTTTTACATCCATTTTTTACAGTGCTGAACGGATTTTGTTCCGGTTTTTACGATCAGCTATAGATTGATTTACGAGGAAGGTTTGGAACTAACCGGCGCGGATTCACCCGGGTGAAAAACGGAAGTAAACTCAGAAGATCGATTTCAAAAAAAAAATCACTCTTCGATAGGGGATATATTCATAGCACCCGAGCGAAGTCTGACCGGGCCTCCAGTTTTATATAAACAACAACATTCCAACAGTCTGGGCTATCTTTAAGCATCCATATTTAATTACATTTTCGATTAAATACGCGCGGGATCGTAAACTTCGTCTTCGATAAGAATTATGGTTATCAACTAATTTTATCACTTCATTATAAAATGAGGCAACCAGCGGTAATAAAATCACGTTGTAGAAAATAAAACTAATCAACTCCTAATGTCAAAGCTGTCAAAGGCTATTACCTGTTAATATCGATTTTATCGCTAATTTTTGCATAAATACTGCTGAACGAGCGATATAGCAACCAGAGAGCGCTACTTCCATTTTTGCATCGAACAATAAATCTTGGCAGTGGAACGTCGGGGCGGCAGCGCGCGGGAGCGGAGGCCAGTAGCAATTGAAATAGGGTTGAATACACTCGTTTTGAACGGACGACGGACTCTATTACGTTTGCGTCGAGTAAAAATCAGATAATAGTTAAATATGTATCATAGCATAGCCTCCAGATAAATGCCGTTAAGCTATATACACCATATATACACATTACATATCCATTTATCATTACCTATATTAAAAATATACGTGTATATAATGCATATCTTCTGTTTATACAGGATGTTCCGCTGGTATATATTTAGAAGAAGCTATCAGATTGCACATCGTCGGTATTAAAACATTGTCGGTATTAAAATGCTGGCAGATCACCCTAAACGTGTCATGTATCCAACGAAATTTTTATTATTAGTTAAAAGTTCAAATTTTAATATGTTGTTACGGCGACTGTTTTAAGCATATAATTCAATTTGCAGATCAAAATGTCGGTATTAACCCCCTCTAATAGAGGGGGAACTTGCTCGCCTAGGTGTTTATAACGTTCTGCAAGGGGGTTAATACCGACATTTTGTTCTGCAAATTTAAATATATGCTTAAAATAGTCGCCGTAACAACATATTAAAATTTGAACCTTGATGAACTAATAATACAAATTTCGTTTAGGGTGATCACTGATCAGCCACCCTTTTAATACCGACCAATCGATCTTCAAATATCATAATGGCATTATTAGGTTCACCGACAAGCTATACAAACAATTTCAGCCTTGAAGCAATAAAAATTGTGACATTTTTTTTTACATGTTGGGGGCGGTCTGCATCCCTCCCATACCGCTATCTAGCAAAGTCTCTTACTCAGGGCAATTTAATATGCCTCCCTCAACATCTTCACAAAAATAAGACCTTGAATAAATAACACCTAAAAATTGTTTTATTTATTTATTGTAGATTATAGACGCGTCGACATCTCAGGTCATTAGCGTCTTTCAACTACACTAAATAACAACTATCTTAAAACTAAATAGCATCACAAAACATCCATGAGCGCAGGTGGGATTCGAACCCACGGCAGTCCAGTCCAGAGGTTGCGGCACTAAGCACGCTAACCACTAGGCTGTACTGCCCTCCCTAAAAATTGTCACTAGCTCTCGGTCTATATAGTTTTAGGACGTTCCAAAACAATGAGCAAAGAGTAATGTTTATAATCTTGAAAACACTGCTGCGGTATAAACATTTATTTTAAGAATTAGGACAACTGCGAGCACCCTCAACTTCATTTGTTAATGGATCGCAATCGTTTATAGATGTGAACAATAATTTCTAAATGCTTTTAGGATCACTTGATACAAAACGATATAGGTAATATACTGGCAGAATGTAATTAACAACATAAATCAAGAGTTCTGTTGGTACCATTTATACATGCATAGTTAGCTTTGAGCACTTGTGTGTGTTTGTATGTAAAACAAAAGCTAGAGGGCTGAGACTGCACGAGTAATCAAGTAGCAGCACGCAATCTACCTGATGCCGCGCCAGCATCCATCGTCCATTGCCATAGCTGCCGGTTATTATTTTTCTTTTTCAGTTTTTATCTCTCTTTATTTTTTTTTATTTTTTTGTTGAGTTATAAGTATTGCTTGATTTGTGATTTATAACAAAGAGTATGTGCGAGTATAAAACGTGTTATTGTTGTGTCTTAAAAAATAAAATAGATGACAAATAATACGAATAAACACCGCCAGGATATAAGAATATCTATATCTTTTTATTTCCTACTCAAATAGGTATTCCCCCCAGGGGGGACATTGGAATGTAGATGCAATCGCAAATTGCACTCCAATGTTCTTTGGGAATTAGCGCTACCAGGGACCCGAGCTCGTACCAGTCGGTTTGTGTATGCCGGCTGGCGGATTCTAATACACAAATGGATTATTTGTTGTGTTGAAGACGCTAATGACCTGAGTTGTCGACGCGTCTATAATTTACAATTAATTATTAATTCAAATAGGTATTTTATAGGCAGGTATTTTTTAATTTTAGGGTACGTTATTCATTTATCCATTCCTGAATGAAATTCTCGAGAAAAGACTTCCAGAATAAATTTTTATTGTCAATGGGAAACACATGTCATCTGCCATCTTAATTATAATGTAAATATACAGAGTGTTCCAAAAATATGTAGCCAACGTAACCCGATTTATCCATATAGGTATACTAAATCGTAACTACAACCTTTCAAAGAGCGACGATTTCTTAATAATTTCGGAACGGTTTGACATAGGGTTTTGAAAATTTTGTACAAGATTATCTTCCATACTGTGCAATTTAGGTTGAAATCGATACAGGGAAAATATAAAAACTTTGACGCTACCCACTATTTTTTAACCGATCTTTAAAAAAAGTTATGTGGCATCAAGGTTTTTATGTTTCCCCTAGGCCCTGGCTACATATTATGACATATTGTTGCTGCGCCCCCATGTGGTCCATTCCACCCCTAAGGGGATGAAAAGGAGTGCATGTATTTTTTACAGATTTAATAATTCTGTCCATATTATTGGTCTTTGGAACATGAAATTTGGAGAATAGATTTCTTTTATCACGTAGTCACACACTATAGGAAAGGATTTTTCAAAATTCTACCCCTAGGAGGGTGAAAAGCGGTAAATGTGCTTTTACAGCTATATAATCATTCTGTTCACACTATTGGTTTTTGAAACATGAAATTGTAGAATAGATATTTTATAACGTAGGTACTACCCACTAAGAAAGGATTTTTCAAAATTTTACTCCAAAGAAAGGTTTTTTTTTTTAAATTTCACCCTTAATGTGTAGGCGCCAAGAGCTCTTCATCTGTCTGGTTTGTGCTATAAGTTTACCTGAGGCCTTAAGCTAAAACAATGTTGCCGAGCCCCCGTATGGTTCATTCCACCCCTAAAGGTAAGGGTGGAATGTTGATTTCACCCCTAATGATAAGGGTGGAAAGTTGAAAAAATTTTGGAGTAAAATTTTGAAAAATCCTTTCTTAGTGGGTGCCTACGTTATAAAAGAAATGCATTCTCTAAACTTCATGTTTCAAAGACCAATAGTATCAACAGAATGATTAAATCTGTAAAAAACACATTTACCCCTTGTAACCGTCTTACGGGGTGGAATTATTTTTTTCCTCCCGTGACTTGTAACTGCATCTCTTTGACGGTATCGTATTTTTTTGTAAGAAATAAATAAATAATAATATAGGTGTGTTAAACAAAACCAAAAACAAAGGATTGGGTGAGTGTTTAATAAAAAAAATCGACCAATAATTGAACATATAAGTAAGTTAAGGTAGTTTGTGCGACATTTAATAAATGGTAGATATACATTCCATAATCTGTACTCATCTAATATATGTAATATCTGTGTGATATGACTTATTGTTTTTACACGAGTCACCGCGGGACGCGCTGATTTATGTGTGAGGTTATGTTTTCACAGCGTAGGAAGTTGTCGGTCGTTGCGACAGAAATTAGTTTGGTCACCGTCCCAGACTTCTCACAAGAACCTACCCATAACGTTTTTTATGTTCAGAACTGTCTTCTAACCAAATTTCATACAGAATATTGCTTAGCCTTTGAAATTATAGACAAAAATAATATGTATAATAGATATATTTTTAAATTTTATTTGGGTTTCAGAAAAAGTAAGTTTAGATATCCTTAACTTATAATAGGTAGGTACAGATAGACCATCTTATTATAAAATATTATAAAATACGTACGCAAAAAGAGGGGAAGGGGCAATCGGCATATGTGATGATAATATGTGACGAGGAGGCGAGGGGTCCGAACAAACGTGGCGTGACGCGACGCGACGTTTGAAATACCTACATCAATTTTTTTTCTACTTTTTAAAAACTATAAATTTTATTTTTTATTCTCGATATGAAAGAGAACTTTTTCGTTGGATCTGTTATTACTATGGCGGGGAGGCAGGTTTTGTGACGTATTTTTAGATAGGGGATTGACAAAAATGTGATGCAGCATGATAAAGGGGGAAAGAGGAGTCAAAAATGCGTGAATTTTGCGTGACGTATTTTATAAATGGCCCCATTTAATGCATATAGTATTGTATTATAACTTGGCTGATTTCCAAATTCTGTTCTTAGTATACAGGGTGTCCCATTTTGATGTATACATACGATTTACGTGTAAATGCTTAACGTGTTTTTCCATAAGAAGAAAGTTTATTATTAAGCTTTGGCAAATAAGAATATCATGGCTTATTCTGATTCATTCATTATGTCCCAATACTGAATTCCCTATGTATAATGTATATACATCATTCTGGGACCGTGTCCCAGATTTATGTATCTGCGTATCTTTTGAAACTCGTGGTTTTTGAAAAACAAAAATAACATGAATAACGCAATATTTTTAGTTAGTAGTTGTGGACACAAAATAATCCCTTTTCACAATACATTCACGTAACCCATATGGATAGTGAATAATTTTATTATTTTTTAACAATATCAATCAACAATAAAAAGTGGTGGAACCTTTGGTGTAACGATACGAAATGTTATAATTACCACAAAACACCAAACCATAATAAACACTCTCGACGTACATTTCGCGAATCAAGTTGGCATCATCAGGCGACGATGATCTCCTGGTGATGCCAACTTGGTTGGCGAAACGTACGTCGAGAGTGTTTATTATGGTTTGGTGTTTTGTGGTAATTATAACATTTAATATCAATCAACAGATTATGCCATCATGATATGTTTGTTAGGCTATACAGGAAAAAATCTGAAGCCACTGTCGGGACTTGAACCCGAAACTTTTAGTCTCCGGCTAGGTTGAGTTTCCAATTACGAGAGTAGTTTCTGTTCATTTCCTATACCATATTGTTTGATTTAATAATAATATGAATGTTGTTCAAACGTAAGATAGTTCGCTGGCGACATAGTACACTCCATTCACATAACATATGTACACAATACAGGTACCTACCTAATCATATAATGATATAACAGTGCCCGTGCTATAAAATTCTATGTTTCAATTTGTACTTGTTATCTGTACTGTGGTTAGCCATGGTAAACGTTTGGACAGGGCCGATTCTTTATGCACTCAAATGTCTATATGTCCTATATGTGCGCTGCAGAAAAGTAATATACAGATGTCTCTCTTTCTCTATACGCGCTCACTCTTTAAGCGATCGTCTCGCTTAATTTCTCACTGAGCTTTTTATCAGTAAAATCCAAGAGTAAAACTTGATTCAGACAAACTAAAGGTCTGTTTCTACAGAAATTCAAAACCATCTTTGGACTCAGGAGTGTGCGCAGTAAAATTTTTATAATTCATACCAATAAATATGTCACCAAACGTTAACAGGGAGGGCAGTATAGCCTAGTGGTTAGCGTGCTTAGTGCCGCAACCTCTGGACTGGACTGCCGTGGGTTCGAATACCACCTGAGCTCATGGATGTTTTGTGATGTTATTTAGTTTTAAAATTGTTGTTATTTAGTGTAGTTTAAAGACGCTAATGACCTGAGATGTCGACGCGTCTATAATCTACAATAAATAAAAATAACGTTAACAGCGCAAAATAATTATTCCTTAATAGCTCAGTTTTTGATCAATTATTGCAACTGGTAAATCATCTATAGCTGCATATTGCGAAGGTTATACGAGTATGTACGTTCCACCTGAGATCAGAGCTGTGCCGATTACCTACACAAAAAAAGTAATTGAGTACGATTACAGTTACTTTCGTTTTCAAAAGTAATTGATTAGAGTTACAGTTACTAAGAAAAGTAATTGGTAACTGTAATTAGTTACTTTTGCGCGATTATACACCTAGCTCTGTCTGAGATAGTTAATTTTGACCCTGTATTATAAAACCCTATGCAAAGCAATGAAACAAACGAAAGTAAAAATCGTTCCGTCAATACTTCAGTATACTTAGGTATTGTTTGATAAGAACTCCAGTCAAAATTATGGTAACATTGTTCAACAAAATTGTGAACATGTCTCGATTTAAATAATACAAAAAGCTCTAATTAATTAAGCAATTCAATTTTGACGAATTGAAATAAAAAATGTACCCCTTAATTACATTCAAAATTGAGGTATTTTTAAAAACCGATTTTTATTTTATCGAGCTATATTAAAAAAAATCTAGTGTTAAATACCTACTATTGTAAACGCTACTTCATATAAAAATCTGTTATCAAAAATTTTATCAAGCGATTGTCCATTTTTGTAACAATTATAGAGCTAGGAAGCAAACACATGCTTAAAAGTTTGACGAATCGTGGAGACTTTAACGTTACGTAAAGAAAGGTAACTTCTTTACGTAGCGTTAAAGTCTCCATGACAAAAATGTATTTTGCTTTCCTTATCCACTGCAAATTCTTTACTGGATCACTTAAGTGAGCCAACGATTTAAGAATTAAGAAGGGGGAAGTTTAAAAACAATTAGGTATTGCATAACTAAACAAGGACGTAATACGAACCTGTTCTATAGATTAATCATAAATATTTGAGATCATCTAAAACACGTATGTCCTTCCTACAACGTGGGCTGTGCAATATTAATTTCATGTAAAAACGCACCTCATTTTTTTATCATGTTACATGTAATAGTAGACAGACGACACTAATTTGTCTTCACAGATATTTTAGAAACCAGTGGTCGCTGTCTTATCGATTGAATAATAATCTGTGAGTAATGAATAAACCCAGCACCATTTGTTTCAAAGAAAATGAACAATATTTATGTCATTGTTTATAACAAAACGAAATACTTTTTCCCATTGTCTCCCGTTGAGAAACGGTCGTTTCTCTACCAGCCATCTCGATCGGGATTTTTTGTGATTTTATTCAAGAATTTCAGATAGACGTCAGCTTCATTATATAACTTTCTACTGTACTGATATATTATTCTAATTCCTGTCATTAGTCCACTCACACTTTACTGAAGGAAGTAAAAGTGTATGCAATATAAAAAATTCGACTGATGACCAGTCCTATACTTCCCACCTAGTAAATATTTGCAAAAAATAAACACTCTTTTTTTATTCTTTGAAGAAAAGTATGGCCATCTTTTTTGTTTGATGATCTACTGATGGCTAGTAGTAGGATAGCAAAAATCATGGTTACCTTGATTTACGTACAATTTTTATTTTTTTTTACTAAAATAATTTTTTTCTCGAAAACTGTAGGTACATTTTAGAGAAAAAAAATATTTACATTTTTTTCATATTATAACATCTAGAATTCATTTATATTTTTTTTACCTATGTTAATACGTGACATTGAGAACGTTTTTTTTATCTCAGGATCCACTGAACCGATTTGACTCAAAATCTAATCAGATCTAAGTTAAAGGCTGATAAACACAATAGAACAATTGACACGGCCGTATGTTGTTCCGTTTTTACGATATCGAAGGCGAAAAATTGACCACATACACACACACACACAGACAGACATCAGTCAGAAAATGACCTTAAACGATTGCTAGGGTCTCAAAACGTGAAGATCTGTTAAAATCTCGAAATATTTTTTTCGGACTAAATCCATTACTTCCCTACTATAGTAGAGGTGGGAAGTAAAAATAGCTGTGAAAAGTGTCACTATAAAAACCTATTTTAAATTATGTAAAAAAAATTCTTAATTTTCATAAATGTACAATTTCATTTTTACGTAAATCTTTCCAATTGTTCGATGCTTGTTTACAAATGGTTCGATCTCATAAAATAAGAAGTGATAAAGATCTTTGGGTGCCGTGAATAGTACGTCCACTGGACTGGAACACCGGGCGTACAATATCAGCCATACCAATGAATTACACAACTTACAACATTGTTACAACACAAATAACGAGGTTTTAAAACTTCTATAGCACTTCCGAGCAATCAGTTCATCTTGAACAATACGAAAAGAAATATTGAAACGTCGAAATCTATATGAAAATGAATTCGTGAAATTTTAAAGCTTCCAAAATTATAAAACAATATAAAAACCGATAGACGATCTTTCACTATATAGAAAGTATAAATGCAGTTTCCAATAATTGGACAAATTTTTAACTAGAAACCTGGTATTTTCCTAGGGTAAGTTCGGTTTTGCGCTCAAATCGATCTGAGTGCTCTAATGCGTTCGAATTCAACAATTATATGCTCTGAAAGATCTCTATCCTGCGTTCGGATTTACTAAACATCTGGAAGAGATCGAGCACACTATAATATGAGCTCCGAGAAAAGCGAGCGAAAAAGCAGATTTAACCATCTTCAGAGCATTCATTTTAAAAATGAGCGGAAACACGTGTTGTAAGAATGGATAAATTTCGAAATTTATTTGTATGTGCCTCTATACAGTTACTTTTCCCAACCGCATGAAATAGGGGGTATGCCCCTCCGATATACTCACCGGTGTACCTATGTCAGTGCCGGCGTTAAAGGGGGGGGGGGTAAGCGGGGCAAAGGAACCCCGGGCTCGTGGCTTACCGATTATATTATGTGAACATTAAAACATTTTCCCAACAAAAAAGACGTTATTTGATTTTTTGCATTAAAATTTTCTGACTATTTCCAAAAAAAAAACAAATTTTGGAGTAAAATTTTTTTTGGAGGGGACAGCTAGGGACCTGAGAATGCTTACCCGGGGCCCGAAAATCCTAGCGCCGGCCCTGACCTACGTTATATTTTTCCTGTATTGTAAACTAGTGCTTTTGTTTATATCGAGTCTTTGGATACTATGGTATCAATCAACACATTTGTAAATATTTTTGTCGTTTGTAAAGGCTACCATTTCATTTTGTTGCTAAATAAATATTATTACCTATAGAAAGTACGCTGATTGTTCATTTCTTATACAGTATTCCGTTTCCATTGACTTCGTGGCCTGGATTCCGGCGAGCCATGCGGTCCGACGAAAACCAGTGGACTACTGCGACACATGTGCGCGGACACCTAAAAAGCCACAACAATCTCTCTCACTTGCTCTAACATGGATTATAGGTCTACCTCTGTTTTTTTCAAGTCGGTTAAAAAGCCGTAAAGTTTCTAAGCTCACAGTTCATCAGCTGCATACAATAGTAGAACATACATGTATACAAGGAAAATACGCTGATTGTTCATTTCTTATACAGTATTCCGTTTCCATTGACTTCGTGCCCTGGATTCCGGCGAGCCATGCAGTCCGGCGAAAACCAGTGTACTACTGCGACACATGTGCATGGACACCTAAAAAGCCACAACGTTGCAATCTCTCTCACTTACTCTAACATGGATTATAGGTCTACCTCTGTTTTTTTCAAGTCGGTTAAAAAGCCGTAAAGTTTCTAAGCTCACAGTTCATCAGCTGCAATACAATAGTAGAACATACATGTATACAAGGAAAATACGCTGATTGTTCATTTCTTATACAGTATTCCGTTTCCATTGACTTCGTGCCCTGGATTCCGGCGAGCCATGCGGTCCGGCGAAAACCAGTGGACTACTGCGACACATGTGCATGGACACCTAAAAAGCCACAACGTTGCAATCTCTCTCACTTGCTCTAACATGGATTATAGGTCTACCTCTGTTTTTTTCAAGTCTGTTAAAAAGCCGTAAAGTTTCTAAGCTCACAGTTCATCAGCTGCAATACAATAGTAGAACATACATGTATACAAGTACGACACACCGAATATAGTGGCAAAGAAAATACGGCGAGCACACAGTACCATTGAATGTGCATCTAACAAGTAGTTAAATAATATCTATAAGAAGACAAAGCGATCACGACTGTGTCTCAGCCGATAAGATCGCTTCACTGTTTGTGCAGAGCGCAAGCCGCCATCTTATCTCGCTAACAATCGACACCAACGACATGGCGGTCCACTGCTCCACTGATAATACGGGAATCGCACCACAGTTACATACAGTAACTTGTGTACAGATTGGGTCGAAATTTTATTATACATCCATTTTTTGCGAATTAACAAACGCAATATGATAAGATATTTTTGGAGGAAAAATGAAAATTCATCATAAAAATAATAAAAAACAAGCCGTAGGTGGGTCTTTATTAGAACTAAAGTGCGACCCTTGAGGTCCACACGACGACCTTCCCAGTTTGATAAATATTTAATAACAATAATTAAATTAGATATTACACAGAAAAGTAATCATTTTAATCATTAAAACATAATTATTATTTATTTTTAACAATAATTAAAAGAAAAAATAAACGGCTGAACCGATTTTTATAAAATTTATGTCGGATCAAAATGACGTTAACACGCCTCGATTGATACCCTTACGAAGTCGATATAATTTTTTATTCGCGAGATATTGTGTAAAATCTACTTTTTGGAGTTTATTTGGTTAAGAAAAAAGAACGGCTGAACCGATTTTGAAAAAATTTCTTTCAGATCATATTTACGTTAATACGGGTCAATTGGCACCCTAACGTAGTCGATATCATTTTTCATTCTCGAGAAAGAAATGGACACATACGTACACACACACACACACATCTTTCTAAAAATAGTGTAGTGACCTTGAAACATAAAAATTTGTTATACATTTTGATTTCGATTTTCGGAATAACTTCCAATGGGAAGTTAAAAAACTCTTAGTCAAATGGAGATCGCAGAAAGGAAGTAAACGAAGGGAGAGAGCAAAAATAATTTTAATAGTTAATTTCGAAAATTGTAAACCGTGACTAATATAGTTCCACAATGAAATATAAGCGGCACAGTTTTTATGTATGGGAAAAACTTATAAGAACGGGTATGCTTTACATTGTTTTATTGCTTTTCCGCTCCATTAAGCTTGTTAGTAACTAACTATTAATCACTGACTACAATTTCCTAACCGAACTATAGCTGACGACAAAAGAAAAAAAAATCTGTCATTAGTTCAGTATACTGTATGAGTATATTTATTTAAGTTTTGATTGCATAAATACATTTTAAAATAAAACTTTTTAACCTCGTTTTTTCCGTTCTGTTGCGCATGTCGAGCGTCACGGCATGTCACGTCCAATCGAAGCGATCGACCAGACCAGTAGTCATCGAAAAACTTCGAAGTTACGTTCATAACTATAATTGTACGTCTACATAACTAACATCGTACGAATATTCAGTCGAACAGCACATAAAGTACCCATTGACCACCAAAGTTAGAATATGGATTCTTACGTTCGTCGCCATATACTGATCAGGGTTCGAATTGCATTACCAAAACCACGTAAACAAAATTATATACATTCGGTGATTTCGGGTTAAAAACGTTTAGGGTTTTGGCAATAAAGTTTCACTTGCACCGTGGTTTCATAAACCCGCCCCCTAGTTTTTAACCGACTTCAAAAAAAGGAGGTGGTTCTCAATTCGGTTGTATTTTTTTTTTTATGTTTGTTACCTCATAACTCAGTCATTTATATACCGATTTTGAAAATTTTATTTTTTATTTGAAAGGATATACTTACTTTCAGATTGGTCCCATAGAAATTTCATCAAAATCGGTTCAGTAGTTCGGCTGATTTTATTAAAAGTGAGTAACGGCGTGTGATTCTTTAAGGTAAATGTCACTTTTTGACATATCAGACAGCGTAAGAAAGTCGGTTTAATAAAAGTGAGTAACGGCGTGTGATTCTTTTAAGGTAAATGTCACTTTTTTGCACTAAAAAGTAAAACATAAAAAACTTTTTAACAAAAAAAAACCTCCTTCAAAAGTTTTTTAAATAAAAAGCAATAAATGCTACAATAATTCAACGATTATACATAGATATATCAATAGTCAATCGTTCAAATGTTTTGAACAGTTCAGTATAAAATAACGCAAAGTTTTTAGTTGGTGGAGTATTAAGGCGCACACACAATCGCTTATTGGTCTCGTCGATCTCGATTAACAAATGCAGATCGTTTGAATCGATTGTGTTTTGTTCACGTATACACTTTTGATCTACCTGATTGGTGTATAATTGCAGAAATTCACATTGGTTTATAGACTGTTAAAATATTTAATAGCAATGTGCTCTCTAAGTTTGCATTTGTGTTATGTCGTACATCTGCGCATTGTAAACGATCTTATTTCTTTATCGGTGGCTGTAAATACTTTATACTCGTTACGGAATTGTTTCAATTGTTGCAAGATAACATTATCTAATTATGAATTTAAGCTCGACGCATATCACATAATATACCGTTATAGCATATAATACCTGTTTCAAGCTTGGCAATGATACAAGTTTGTGGTAGAGGAAACATGCTGTATTGTTCTTCGTAAACATGTAATTAGCATGCTTTACTCCTCCAAGGGGGACATTCGAATGTGGTTGCTATCGCAAATTGCATTCCAATGTTCTTTAGGAATTGGCGCTCCCAGGGACCCGAGCTCGTACCAGTTGGTTTGTGTATGCCGACTGGCAGATTCTAATACATAATTAATGGATTATTTGTTGTGTTGAAGACGCCAATGACCTGAGTTGTCGACGCGTCTATAATTTACAATTAATTAATTTACCATGCTTTACTGTATTCAACTTATAGCGTTATCAGAGCTGGTAAGCGCTTTTTGACACTAGTGGCGTGTAGTTTTGCACGAGTGTAACACTAGCACCGTGCCAGTGCTGAGTAGTGTACACACTCTTCGTGTAGGCCATCGCCTCTGTCATTACCGCTGTCATGTTACACTTTCTTTACACGATTTCCCTGTGACGGTGGTAAAATTGTATCACTGAAGGTCATACTAGCATCCCACCGACGGCGCTCAGCCGAACACGATATACACTGTAGCAATGCTCTCTACACTGACCAGTCGAACACGGTTCTTGACGAAAGTCTACACTAGTGTGATCTAGTGTTACAAAGTGTATCCAGCTGAAAACGCTATTAATAAGTAAGAAGGTTTAGGGGACTTGAGAATAGCCGAAAGTGTAGCAATGCTGTTGTTTACATGGCGTTGCTATGGTTCCTCTATTACAAGTCCCCAGTTTCCGGGCTCTAGCCCGAGAGCTGGTAAAAGTGTCAATTGGATTTTCAATTTATTATTAAAAAAAATGAATTGAAAATATGAATTGGTGCTAGGCCCAAATAACCTTAGCTGTTTGTGGTCTTTAAAATACAATTTAAGAAGGTTTAGAAAGGAAATTAGAGAATAATTGATGAAAACCAATTCACAATTATTATAGTTTTTTCAAACATCTTTTCAATCTATGTAACTTCGGAAATTACAGTATCTATCTAATAAGATGCACAACCATATCTCCAGAAAGAATCATCTGAATTACTGAAAACTAAAAAGTATTTTAAAATAAAAATTGATAAATATCACATTCAAAATAAACATGCATCCAAGACTAAATTGTGAGCAGTGTATTTTTATAATTGTATACAGTCGCCAAATAATCGAGGCCAGGGGCTTTGAATTCTTGAACAAAACCACAAAGAATTAGAACTACCTAATTCATAATAATTTCATACAAAAAGGCAATTTTGTGTCGAATAGGATTGAACCGCCCACGAAAGCGTTATAACTGTCTGGTAGACATATTGCTTTTAGATGAGGTAAAAATGTGTTTTTAAATAAAACTCGTGGGAAAAGTATAGCGGTATAGGGTTGAGGGATGCAGCAGCTGTATTATTATCAGCACGCAAACGTCAAATAAATAAATCTACAATCTCATTTCTTAAAATTTCTGGGTCACGATATACCAGCCTACTGTGCTGGCAAAATTAGATAATTTACAAATATAATTTCGGTACTCACACAATACAGATAGATATTTAGCAGGGCTGGCCATAGCATTCGGTATGTTTCTGGAATAAGCTTACCACAATCGTAGCAGTAAAATTACCAAGAAAAACGCAAATAAAGATAGTAAAATAATATCAAAAAAAGAACCGTCAACAAAAAAAAATATTTCAAACACTTTTGAATATTTTTTTTGTTATTAAGTTTAGTTTTTCTTGTTTTGTATTTTATTTTTCTCAGAATTTTTTTAATACAATCCTTGCATGTTTTTTACACATGCAAATATAGAAAAAAGCATCTTCAAACAAATCGGTTAATTTGTAGGTACAGTGTCATTTAAAAAATCAAATTGTATTCTATTTTTCCAATTTGAAATACACCGCATAATCTGTAGAATACTTAAAATAAATAGTACTTTGGTATAACTTTTCTTTTTCTAAAACTATATAATAAGTAATAACAAAGATATGGAAGCGTAATTTTTAGCAGCCCTGTATGGCAGCAATCAAAGATCGTCAAGTTGACCACCCCTGATATTTAGAGTACTACAACCATTCATAGCAATTTAAAAAAAGACAATTTTAATTTGTTTAAAAGAAGCAGTGACCCTTCAGAAAACACGACATCCTAAATCATCAAACAACAAAGAGATCGCCATTTACTAAGAAATAAAATCAATTTGTCTGATTTTTAAAGGCCTTAAGCGATAGAAGAAATTATTTGAAGATTCTTACAAAAATCCCTCAAGTAAAAAATCGTTATTTTTCAATAAAATATATCTTTGACAATTCTGTATCGACCGTGACTTTTTCTCATTTGAAAAATACCAAAAAAAAGTTGGGTAATAAGACGCCTTAACACCTATAAAATAAGAAGATTATTATATTGATCATCTTCCCAACTTAGTTACCAAAACGCGTACCTACTTAGATTTTAATTTAAGGAGTTGATATTCGAGATTTTTTTACTTTTATTTAAACACTTCAGGTGATAACTGAATTAGTTTTGTTACATAACTCCAAAATGTATTTACTTTAACAATCTCATTGTTTTTCCTTTGTTTCTGTTAGTTGAAACCTTTGTGTATCAAAATATTTTTATTTTCCTTTCAATTTCGATATAACGAAGATCGCCTATAATGCAGGTACGGTTGCCAGAAAGTCAGAATTTCCTGGAAAGTCCCGGAGTTTGTCGGATTGTCCCGTGTCCAAGAATTTAAGTCTTGTTTCCCGGAATCATAATTTTAAGGAAAGGATTCGTCGACATTTTCATTAAATTGCAGACAAGATTTAACCCAAATTCTTTTCAAGTAGGTATCGCTTCAGAAATATTCAGGAAATCTTGGTTTTCGATTTGGCAACCCTAACTGCAGGTCATTATAATAAGGTGATTTTATTTCAATTTTGTTAAATCAGCTCTGCAATTCAAAATATTTTATATTTTCCTCTCAACTTTGACGTAACGAGGTCCGGCTATGCCGCAGGGCATTTTGTGCGGATTTATAATTTTTTGCACTAAAATTCCTCACATTGGCACAATTTCGTGAACCGTTCGAAATTTCTCTTAATGATTTATAGTGAGACGGAAGATATAATAATTATTGTGTCTGATCGAGTGTATGAATGGGTTAGCACGTACCTGTATATAATTGAAGAGCTATTTGTTATTCGCGTTGCGTATGATATTCATAGACCACAGGTAGTCGGCTATTAGTGACGGATAATTACTACGCCGGCCGTTGTAGACGTCAGTGTGGAGTTTAGGCACATCACAACATCGCATATCCAACCAGCGCACGAGGGTGTAGCGAGAACAGCACATATTATAATAATTATTCTTATACTATCGTCATTGAGTCAAAGTCCAGAGATGCAAACAAACTTAAGACCTAATTTCAAATGAAAAAGTTACTCTTACAGTACGCTGTTATAGCAGTAGCTCTTATACAGGGTGTCCCAAAATTGCTGGGACACAGAGCTACCACGTGTAGTAGAGGTCAAAATAAGTCGATTGGACCCAATTTATTTATATACCAAAATGTACCGTTTGCCCGTGAGAGGAGTTCAAAGTTTACATAAAATTTTGTATTACAATTTTATTAAACTTGTACTATAGGAATATCTGTTAGCATTATTTAAGAAAACATTTTTTTCCTTCGGAACTATGCGGAATACAAATTTTTTACAAGAGTAACAAAATGAAGATAATTAATCGGTCTTCTCGCTAACCGTATTACCACCCCTAAGAAAGTTCTGAAAAAAATGTTAGGGGATGAGGGTGGTTTTAAGCCTTCTACAATTTCTTTTGGGTTTCTTTAATTACCGAAAGGAGAGAAATCCTCTAAAATACACTTTTGTCAAATTTCATTCAATTTGTTTCACTCATTTCTGAACAGTGTACAAAAATGTGTTTTTTATGTAAACTTTGAACTCTTCTCACGGGCAAACGGTACATTTTGGTATATAAATAAATTGGGTCCAATCGACTTATTTTGACCTCTACTACACGTGGTAGCTCTGTGTCCCAGCAATTTTGGGACACCCTGTATAGCAGTGATTTACATAAAACATAATATTACAATCGTTCTGGTGTTTTGTGGTTATTGTATCTTCACAACAAAAGTTTCCTTTACTCTTCATGGATAAAACATATTCTTATTTGTTAAAGCCACCAACAGTCGGGATTATTTGGGACTAACACAAATTTATTATTTTGAAGTGAAAACTTCCTTTGTCTGGGTAGTGAACGAAAGTGAACCGTCACACCCGACGGTGACGCTCGCTGAATCGGTGTTACTCGGTTCAAACACAAACACGTATTTGCAGTATGCTGGTAAATGGTAATACGTCTGGGCACTGACTGGTCATTCTCTTACAACTGTGCCCGCGGCTGACATACTTATGTCATAAAAACGGCACGCCATGCAGTTGCACCGATAGCGATGTAAGCAGCATCTTTGTGTCCTATGCATAGGATCCTCGGTTCAAAATCTGATGACACCGTAGAACTTTTGACGTATTTTTTTTGTAAATTCTACATTTCACAGAATAAAACTAGGAAAATATGTTTTGGCACTAGGTGACTAGACTCAGATAACATCTGGCAGTCGGTGAAATTAAAAAAGTTCGTAGAGAGAATCGGCAATTCGTAAAATTTGTTTCTTGTTTAATTTTTGTTATGTTACAAAACCAAAATCTGTAGAACAAATTAATAGTATTCATGTTTCTATGATCGAACAGTCATCGCTCCGTTGGTTTTACAGCCATGTTCATCTTATGTAGATTTATACATACATACAGAAGATAAGTACACACTCACTTATTTACGGATGTATTATTATTACCAGTTCTATTATTTATGGTTATAAATACAGCCTTTATGATGCCCATTTAATTTCTTTGCCTGTAAACAATAATCAACCTTATTTGTATACAACATTGAAACCAACTGGAAATTCTCTGAAGCAGTGATATCCAAAGTTTTTTATGAAGTCTTGAGGTCTTTACGCCTGTCTGTAGAAATAATAAAATATTACGTTTTCCAGTCGGATATCTCTGAAGACCATTGTAGCAGTGTAGGAAAACTAATTTCCAAAAATCAAAATACGCGTCGTGCTTGAATTTTGGTGAGAAAAAGCTCATTGAAAAATTAAACGGTCGATTTATTTCAAGGTTTTTAAAATTATAAATTACTATCGGCTACCCGTAGCTCCACTCGCGTATAAGTATATTGTTAATTTATTATCCCCCCCCCCCGCGAGAAAATCTCTTACTGCGAAGCGAAGTATGATTTATTATTCCCTCGCGAGAATTTCTCCCCCTGCGAAACGAAGCCGGACTTAAAATTACTTGGAAATAGTTTGCATTAACGGTGTTACAAAAGCAAACAGTCAACCCAACCCTACTTTTTGTCTCTTGCATTAGCGGTGTCACAACTCTCGCGAGACGAATTTTAAAATTGACATATCTTTTTTATTTGTCAACCGATTTAAATGAAACAAACGCTAAATGTTAGTACAAGCTTATCTCAATAATCGCTTAAAACTACATTCAAGTT
Source organism: Mongoloraphidia duomilia (assembly GCA_039654895.1). NCBI lineage: Eukaryota > Metazoa > Arthropoda > Insecta > Raphidioptera > Raphidiidae > Mongoloraphidia > Mongoloraphidia duomilia. Next base: position 9,723,903 of record CM077517.1, on the reverse strand, counting down.
GGTTCAGCCATTGCAAAGATTAGCTCAGGGAGGAAGACGTTCAGAACAGATATACCTAGTAACTGGTGTGACAAAGCAGCGGTCTCCTTTTTTATCCAGGAGGGGTGTAGAGAGAGTAACATTATTGTAAAATGCCATAAGAAACAATTTTCTGGCAAGAAGTAAGAAAAAGTTTTAAAATCCAATAATCGATCAATCATATATCAAAAAAACTCTAGGCATTTAAATTTAAGGATTGCATTTTGAATAATTCTAGAATTTAGACAATGGTTAAAATGTAATGTTCTTTTCAATAATTTTATTTATTTTTTCTTCATCGAACTTTAAATTGAAAATACACATGTTACACATTGGTTACCAAGGTTACAAAAAGCGGAGCGGGTGATTTTCAAGAAGCTGCAGCGCGCTTACCATTAGTACCACAGAAAAATTGTGGGAATGAAAATTGTAGGAAATGTAATCCTCTTTAAAACATTACATAATGAAAGAATTGCTTAAGTCGATCGTTTCTGAGAGATTTCGAAAAAAGCAAAAAAGGTGGTAAAATTTTGTGGTTTTTCGGCTCCCCCCACGTTAGCACAGGGTCCTCGAGGTCGAAAACTCAGATTCTACTCCATAGAGTATCCGCAAACAACACACAAAAATATCATTAACTTCGGAATACTTTTCAGGTAACCCCCTTCATTTATTACCTGCCGCTTGAACTATACCTATATTTTAGTTTTTAAAATTAATTTTCTTTTATAAATACCTGAATTGGTTGATAATTCTGTAACTGTACTATAAGTGATAACAATTAATATTATAGATACTAAATTGAATATTTAATACAAAAATCGATTGAATAAATGGTTATTTAATATTTCAATAATTCAGTTTATTGATTTACAATTTTACACTTGCTCAATATTTGTTAGTCGAAGAATTGGGTCGAAGTCAAAAGCCAACTGTTGGTGATGACTGGTATATAATCAATACGTGACCAAAAGACACCAGTATTTATTGGCTGTGATTAGAGGGTTTATCATTCTTTTTATAAATCTCCGTTCGATCCATTGCAAGAATACTAAAACAGAAAATTGGACGATAATGACATATTGGATCGCGGCTACGGAGCATCTGTCTAGAATAGATGATTGCCGTTGGTCGGAGGCATTTCTTACAGAATTTTAATGCTACTCGTTTTTTGTGTCTGCTATATTAAATAATTTTGTTTGTATATTCACAATATTTTTGTAAAAAAATAAAATTCTTTGTTGTATTTTTACTTCCCACCTCTACTATGGTAGGGAAGTAATGGATTTAGTACGAAAAAATATTTCGAGATTTTAACAGATCTTCACGTTTTGAGACCCTAGCAATCGTTTAAGATCATTTTCTGACTGATGTCTGTGTGTGTCTGTGTGTGTGTATGTGGTCAATTTTTCGCCTTCGATATCGTAAAAACGGAACAACATACGGCCATGCCGATTGTTCTGTTGTATTTATCAGCCTTTAACTTAGATCTGATTAGATTTTGAGTCAAATCAGTTCAGTGGATCCTGAGTTATTAAAAAAAACGTTCTCAATGTCACGCATTAACATAAGTAAAAAAAAATATAAATAAATTCTAGATGTTATAATATGAAAAAAATGTAAATATTTTTTTTCTCTAAAATGTATAGTTTTCGAGAAAAAAATATTTTACTAAAAAAAATTAAAATTGTACGTAAATCAAGGTAACCATGATTTTTGTTATATTAAGCCAGTCATCATAGTAGATCACTAAACAAAAAAGAGGGCCATCCTTTTTTCAAAGAATAAAAAAAAGGGTGTTTATTTTTTGCAAATATTTACTAGGTGGGAAGTATAGGACTGATCATCAGTCGAATTTTTTTTCATATTATAACATCTAGAATTCATTTATATTTTTTTTTACCTATGTTAATACGTGACATTGAGAACGTTTTTTTAATATCTCAGGATTCACTGAACCGATTTGACTCAAAATCTAATCAGATCTAAGTTAAAGGCTGATAAACACAATAGAATAATCGGCATGGCCGTATGTTGTTCCATTTTTACGATATCGAAGGCGAAAAATTGACCACATACACACACAAACACACACATACAGACATCAGTCAGAAAATGATCTTAAACGATTGCTAGGGTCTCAAAACGTGAAGATCTGTTCAAATCTCGAAATATTTTTTTCGGACTAAATCCATTACTTCCCTACCATAGTAGAGGTGGGAAGTAAAAATTTCGATGACCCCAGTATAAAACATTTAAAACCTACGCCACTGATAAACGCGACAATTTATTTGAATTGGCAGGCAAGAATAATCGAACTGTATCATAAACGCGGAGCGTGTTTATTTGATTTTTCTAGAAATGTCGTTAGTCGTATAGTTGAGCTTGTTAGCTGTTAAATTCACATTTTATTGAAATATTACACATTGGGAACGTACAAATCGGTACATCAACATCGCAACGGACGTGATGTGTGTGCGCGGAATACCCACTGAGCCAACACGTCGTCCCCGCGACATCTTCGTCCCGCGACCGCCGCCACTCTCACGCAAAGACTATAACGACTTGCGACATCCCGGTGTCCGACGGTAATTATTAATTGTTCCATGTACCAGAGGTGGACAGCTGCTTTTATCTACCTCCTTACAGTGTTGCGTCTCTACCTAGGATTTAACAGCCTTATAGATGAGTACATCACTGGACAAAATTCACTCCAAATTAAATTGTTCCGAAATCAAAACAAAAAGAAGAAAGAAATTGGTCGCAGTGTTAAACTCTGCTGACAAAATAGTGTATTTGCTATTATAGTCCGAGAGCTAGTGACAATTTTTTGGTGATATTTATTCAAGGCCTTATTTTTGTGAAGATGTTGAGGGAGGCATATATTAAAGTGCCCTGAACACCTAGGCTAGCAAGTTTCCTTCTAAGAGAGGAGGTTAGTTCCCACATTTTGTTCTGCAAATTGAAATATATGCTTAAAACAGTCGCCGTAACAACATGATTAAAATTTGAACCTTGAACTAATAATATAAATTTCGTCGGGTACATGACACGTTCAGAGTGATCTGCCACCCTTTCAATACTGACCAATCGATCTGCAAATATTATAATGGCATTATTGGGTCACCGACAAGCTATACAAACAATTTCAGCCTTGAAGTAATAATAATTGCGTGACCATTTTTTGTTACATGTTGGGGGCGGTCTGCATCCCTCCCATACCGCTATCTAGCAAAATCCCTTACTCAGGGCACTTTAATATGCCTCCCTCAACATCTTCACAAAAATAAGGCCTTGAATCAAGAACACCAAAAAATTGTCCTTTGAAGTGCTCCCCCCCTCTTGCGCCCACCCAAGGGTCAAGGACTTTTAGTATGTTTTAATTCGTTGACTAGACTATCTTGATAATAATTGTTGTATTTATCTCAAATCGAAATAACGCAAATTTTACTACAAAAACAATTTATTATTTTTGAAATTGTTACTTTTTATAATCAATAGCGTGTTTAGAATCCTAGTAGGTATACAATATTAGTTACGCAACTGCCACATGCTCGTTCGAATATACACCTGTCTAAAAGCAGACGGTTTTATACGCAGGTACTTTACCATAATTAAATTACATTCGTGCCTATTCTTTGACAATGCGAAAGACAATACATATTGAACTGGAAATATAACATGGAACAACCCTATTTATAACAGGGTGCCATATACAGTTTCAAGATTAACATTGATAATAAAAACAGTATCGACTCTGCAAGGTGCACGCTTAGTTTTCTTTAGAAATAACTTTGATCGGACGGCATTGTGAAAAAAAGGACTTTACACAATATGAAGGCCGATAACTGTATTATGATCGGATCTCGGACCGGACGATAATCAAACCGCAAAACGCGTTTGGGTTAGCTATAAATTGATGTCCACACACTGTAAAAAATTGATGTAAAAATACTTTGAAAGTTAAGGTAGAATTCGCTTGATTTTCTAAGTGATTTTACATTATTATTTATTTTTACACAGAAAACTTCATAAAAACTTGGACTTTTACTGTAAAGACAAATTTGTGATTTTTACATAAAGGAAATTAAAATTACATAATTTGTGTAACATTTCAATAAAGTGTGTAAAAATTACAAAATAAAATGTATAGTTACATATATAAAATGGATGAATACAAAACAAATTAATGTAAAAATAGTAACCACGCATGCGCAATGTGTTTTTATGGAATCTACGCGATGTGCAGGTGATACCTGTTTGCGACGCCATTGTCTCTTTGTGTGCCATTACCAGATTAATCGTTGGCCTAAATGGACCATCGATAATCTATGTAATCGGTCTTCTCATTTCTTACAGTGCATGCGAGGGAAATTTAATAAATGTAAATAAATATATAAATAAATAAATAAATGCTGAACGGTACGACACAACTTTCCCATATTGGAGTAGGTAACGGGAATAAAAAGTACCCACATTATCACCCCCACAGGCGCCCTCCATGGATTCACTAGGAGGAACTAGCCATTGTATATTATACTGATACTAATGAAGTATCCGTGTGTAAAATTATTTTCCAATTTTTTTACCTGTTTTTATCGGTTTTTAGGGAGCTACTTCTCCCACATTTGAGCAAGGACCAATTTCGCGATTTCGCCTCGAGGGGTGACCGTCCTGAATACACATGCAAAATTTGAGCAGAATCGATCAATTGGCTTGAACTCAAGGTGCAACCACAGACAAACATATACCGTATATTCGGTATGGGCGAATAAAAATACTGCCTAAATGCTTTTGTCGCAATTTTCAAAAAGAATAGTAACAATAAGGTAGCGCTTAGTTTGGTCAAAACCTAAAAAAAACTATACAATATAATTGTGTCTATCAAATTAAAGACAATTACCGTTAACATAAAAGGCTCGTCTTACAAAAAGATATAATCAAATTTCAGTTGCATTTTTAATCTACAATATTTTCACATAAATTGAAAATAAACACAACTATTAAAACCAAAATATTATATTAACGAAAAATAAAATTGTTGCCATTAAACGCTAAAAACTACACTACTGCTCGGTGTCTGATACTACTTTTAGCTTTAAATCTAGATTTAAGAATGTAATTTGTTTTCAAGACATCTCTATTTATCTACTTAAAAACAAGTGACATTCTTAATGAAAGGCGATCATACAGGGTGTATCACAGGATTCAGAACATAGAAAATAAATGAGTGCAACAGGGAAGACATAAACAAAATGGGTAGCGTGACAAAGATAGAATACACATGGCTAACTCAACTAAATTAATTATAATGGTTTTAAGCATGAAAAAGGGCACAGCAATCACTGATCCTAACTAATTTGCACAATGGAGTTTTTCCTATGTTCGGTTTTCTGTGGTACACCCTGTATATATTTATTGTAGATTATAGACGCGTCGACAACTTAGGTCATTAGCGTCTTATAAATACATTAAATAACAATTCTCTTAAAACTAAATGACATCACAAAACATCCATGAGCGGAGGTAGGATTCGAACCCACGACAGTGTGACCCAAAGGCCGCTACGCTAACCGTTACACCACACTGTCCTCTAAAAGGCGATTAAAAACCCAGTATAAATATATTATTGATTATTTTTTATAACTTTAAAGCCATATTCTATAGCTTTCTCGTTCGATACTGAATATTTTCTTTGAAATGTTTGTGCAGAGACGACCTATTCACGGATTATTTGAGTCATATACATTCCTTCGTGTAGTCATCGTAATAAAAAATATAGTAATGAAGTAACGACAATACGGTACCTAATTTAAATAAAGGCCATTGAACCGGCGTATCGACAATAGGGAAACATTGTTTAAATTTGTAAATAAAATAGGACAAGGTCATCAGCCGAATAAAATCAGATGTTGGCTTAGTAACAAAACATAGATATGTCAACGGCAGGAGAGAAGTGTAGATAAAGATGTTGAGGGGGGGACAAACGGTAGCTCCTGACGGACGAAAATCGCTTGACTCGACATCAACAATAGACAGACACCGTGAGATTATACAAGACCGATAGGTAATTTTCGATATGTAAATAATTTCAGACAAGTCAATTGACAATCATGACAAGTAACTCAGTCTGTTGTATTGTACGGCCATCAGCACACAATAGGGTTGAAATATTAAATGTTTGAACGTAGGTAAATAACAGTCACAATGAACGGGCTGATATAGGGTTGGAAAGTAGCGCTACGTCGCTTCGACGCGACGTACACTAGCTGACTCGACGTCACGTGATTTGGCTAGTCAAATTGCCGGGAAAACCGACCCTATAAAAAGGGCAAACACGCTCATTTTTAGTCATTAGATCCTGGAAAATTAAAATATAAACAACTCTAAATACAGAGTACCGGACTAATCCCCGTACGGCGATTCAGCTTATAAAGTATGTGATATTTTTAAATTAAGATAATAATTTTATCAGTCAATAAAATTATCTCCAATAATGGAATGCAATGAAATTGATTTAGGCATCACGAAATGTAAATGAATCTATGTTGATTTAGCAACGATAATAATGGCATTATAATAATAATAAATCAAAATAAAAGCCAAAGCGCTTAAAAGTATGATAATACAGATTAAATAAAGGTACGCTAAATATTGATTGAATAAATAAATAAATAATATTAATATGATAATTTCAATAAGTTTGAATTAGAAAATCTAATTCAAATCAGCGGTTTTAAACTAGCTAGAGATAAAATGTTGATTATAGGTTAAACGTTTATTAGAAACTTAAATTCAAAACTTATCGAACCGGGTAGTTTTTTATACTATAGTTATTTAGTTCATGAACCTTTTCCATTCAGGTATAAATTGACAATTATACGATAACTGTAGAATTCGTTTTGATACTGAATAAATTATATTAGAAGTTGTTTGAATTGACTTACTTGTTTTGATGAGCAGCTTTACTTATTTCAGCCGCACAAACTCACACCTTACATTACGCCAACACATACTACACTTTCCCACATCCGAATTGCTGGGCGGTTCGCCAATACTGAGCAACCATTTTGGTGTGGCAGTCCAGTAATCCGGCACACATCTAGTACACTTCACACGATTGTAATCCATCTGGATCATAGTTCCGGCCTTGTGTCTGGTGGGTTACACTCATACACAACCAATTAGGGGTAGTAAATGGGATCTTGACCCTTGGCTCTGAGCAATCAAGCGAAGGTACAGATTCCGTTTGCTATCTAACACGACACCATTCACCACAACGACACTGTACGCCCCACAATTAGCGAAGTGAGTAAAAGTAAGAATAAGTGAGTAAAAGTAGCAATAAGTGGACACTTAATTGTCCTGGCATCCCGAAATCAATCAATTAGAGGTGTGGTGAAAGCCCATGTCCGGTCGAACACGACCGTAATTTCACTGCAGTGGCGTGCTGCCGGGCCCAAGGGGTAAGTTGATAAGACGCCAACACGGTTGTTCAAATCACCGTCAGGCGTTCCGGCAGGTAACAGCTGAGGGGACAAGCTGAACGCGATCACATGTTACACTTGATTTTATATAATTTGTTTATGAAAAAAACAATGTCCGTTTGAAATCTTTTGTAAGGTAATCATCTCAGGACAGAGGTAGCTATAGAAACAGCATTATATTACATCGCTTGTGAAGCCACAACTATACACAAAAGTACGACCTGTCAGGTACGTTATGATCATTCGTTGCTTGAATTGCGTAGTGTTAATTACTCTATGTCGTGTTGTGTGCCTGGATGTTACAATAAAGGTTTCAAAGGGCTTAAACAAATCAAGGTGTATTATCATCAGTAAGTAAAAATATTTTTTGTCATACTCACTACAAAATAGCTACTTTCCGGGCATGTATACTGGCCTGTATAATGGGTAATTTAACAGGCAGGCGTACCCAAAGTGTTTTACTTACCGCACTAGTGCGGGAAGTAAACGGTTGCCACAGTAGCTTATGTTTATTCGCTCTGTCCGTCTGCTATTACATACTCACAGCTGCTCATAGCCTATATAAATGTAAAGATGGCGACGCAAATGAACTGTCAAAATTTTTTTAAGATACTGACAATGAAGTGAAAAGTAGATATTTTGTACCACATATTATTTCTCATGCGTATGGCTAAAAACTCGCTATCGCTCGTTTTTACATTCTGTCACAACTCGTCAGTAATAAACCACATTACGACACTAGAAATACAATCTACTATTATTATATTTTTGCCATACCCTCTACAAAATAGCTACTTTCGATGTATGTATAGCGGCCTTTAAACAGGCAGGTGTGCGGAAAATGTTTTATTTTTCGCACTAGCGCAAAAAATAACGGTTGCCATAGCAACTTAATCTGTTTATTCGCTCTATACGCCTGCGTACGCTTGCGTGCACCTGTCATTACTTACTTGCACGAACTTCGCGACACACTGTGGAAGGAAAGATGGCGACGCAAATATACTGTCAGAATTTTTTGAAAATGACGTGAAAAGAAGGTATTTTGTAGTGGGTTATAGGGCAAAAAATACCATATGTGTCTCGTACGTAATGGTATTACAGCTCGTGTGACTGTAAAAATTCCCTATCGCTCGTTTTTACATACTGTCATCACTCGCCGTAATATGCCCCATTACGTATCTGGACATACAATCTACTATTTCAATTTTCAATTATTGTTTTAATTGTTCCCCGTACGCATTTCGACTGGCTTCAGTTGTGCATACCTACAAGCTGTGATATGCCACTTCTAAATATGTATAGCTATCTCTGGTTTGTGGGATTGAGAATAGCCGAGAGTGTAGCGGCGCTGTTGTTTACATGGCGTTGCTATGGTTCCTCTATTACAAGTCCCCAGTTCCCGCGTTCTAGCCCGAGAGCTGGTAAAAGTGTCAATTGGATTTTCAATTTATTATTAAAAAAAAAAATAATAATGAATTGAAAATATGAATTGGTGCTAGGCCCAAATAACCTTAGCTGTTGGTGGTCTTTAAAATGCAATTACAATTACAATCTCTGGTGTGAGGTAATCATTATAATATACAACAGACTAGCTTACTGTCTACCAAGTTATATCAGTAGCGTGATATCAAAGTGTAATTCTCAAAAATCATTTCTCAGTAAATTTATTAAATTTGGTTTAGAAAAATTCTTAGCAATTCCGCTGTTTGATTGTCCCGTCCTCGCTAATGCCGACTCCCACAAATACACAGTTCTGAGTACTGCTTCAGTGCTTCTAACTGTTGACCAGCAACTAATAAAAATTGAAACCGATTATCAAAATTCTACATTGAAAACTAATGATAAACATTCATTATCATGTAAACATTGCATCTCTGTCTATACTCATAGATCCTACGGAACGGCCAATTTTGTACGAAATAGATCATAATAAAATCTATGTATTCCAAACACGCGCCAGCAGAGGTGCTTTTATATACTTACGTATATAATAGAACAGAACATTCGAACATCGCACATACAGAATACAAAATACATAAAATATGTATTACTAACGCCTAGATAGAGGAATGCTATATGCCTTTATTTACAGTGTGTAAACGGTAAACTCGAACATAGGGAAAATAATGTTACAAAACTGTTTTCTGAGTTGGCGGAATAAATATTTATTTACAATATTTATTTACAATAATTAAAAACACAACAATAATAAATACAACAACCAAAAATCAGTTCTAACAATCAACGCAAGTAATTAACACTTAACTATATACAATTGACTATACTAATATTTATTTTATCAGGTGAATTTATATCACGATATTTATATCCGATTTATTTCTAACGTTTATTTATGTCGGTCATTTACTCAGTTACTTCAGTACTATTTATTTATACCCACTCCACTATTTATATCACTATACTGACTGATTCGACCGTTGATTGATTTATATCACTGATCCGCTTGGTTGCACGACTCACCATTCACTGATTGATTCAACACGACACACTCGCTGTTTATATACCTGCGTTGCCTAAACCCAGTGTGTGCTCGTATTCTCTAGAACTTTCGTGAAGGTACGAGTTGTTCGGTAAGCAGACCCCCATTTCTCAGGACTGTTGCCCGCCGTTCATACACAGGGTGATCCGTAACAATAACATTGAGAACATTCACAATTTTGTAGAAGGCTATATATGGGCCATAAGACCTAATATTGAAAATTCGATTTTTGGTACCTGTTTAGCGGGTTGAAACTGAGCGTTTTCATCCCTAGGGATAAATATTTTCAGTTGTCAGTTTTCTCTGTTTTTTAACGTTGTTAAGAGGGAGATAGAGCGATTGAATCCGCATACAATATTCGAAAATGTCAAATTAATAGGGAAATAGAGCGATTATAAATATGCATATAATATTCGAAAACGTCAAAATGACAGACATAACCCCACATAAACATAAATCTGACAGATCTAATATTTTTGCGACTTTTTTGCGCGCCCAAATTGTAGGTTCCTCAAATCGAATTGTCAATACATTTGTTGTGAAAAATAATATGCAATTACTCGGAACGAAACTTGGCGTTTGCTGCAACACGTGTGATTGCTGCCCTCGTACTTCGGGCAGCAAACTTCGAGGGGGAGGGGGCAAAACCATCCTAACTAGCCTAATCTAAAAAAAGCAAGAGGTCTTGACACCGGCAACATTAGCGTTACCCGTTGTACACCGCGGGGAGGTTGCGGGTTCGGATTTTGCACATCGTAGCCCTGCAGAAAAGGGCCGATTTAAAAACTTAATGTGTGTTTTTGTAGGTGGGGGGCACACCCCCCCACCTAGATCCGCCCTTGTCATGGAGACCTTGTAAATTAATCAATTCCCTTTTAAATGTGTAATTAAAAGACAAATAAATGTTGGCTTCTAACTAACAACCGTTATGCTCTGTCTACTTATTAGGATGGTCAGAGACAAAATACAACAAATAGATATACAGTAGAAGTTGGTCGCGGAACGAATTCAGCGTACAGAAATTGATTCGTTTCACGCTTGTAAACATTAATCTAATTTATACGAGTTTAAGTGCAAAATTATTATAATTATGTGTGTGTAAGGTACCGTGCACGGTTAAAAACCGGCCTTAAATCGGGATTATATAATTGTGTTGACCGTTAAATACGGCCATGGAATAAAACACTACGTCTATTTATATTTATCTTCAATGATTAATAAAGCCTAAGTAGACACTCGACTAAAAATGTTAGCATTTTTTTACATAATAAACCTTATCCAAAAAAATTCGACTGATGACCAGTCCTATACTTCCCACCTAGTAAATATTTGCAAAAAATAAACACTCTTTTTTTTATTCTTTGACTAGGCCCAAATAACCTTAGCTGTTGGTGGTCTTTAAAACACAATTTAATTTTTATTCTTTGAAAAAAGCATGGCCCTCTTTTTTGTTTGGCGATCTACTGATGGCTAACTTAATATAGCAAAAATCATGGTTACCTTGATTTACGTACAATTTTTATTTTTTTTAGTAAAATATTTTTTTTCTCGAAAACTATACATTTTAGAGAAAAAAAATATTTACATTTTTTTCATATTATAACATCTAGAATTCATTTATATTTTTTTTTACCTATGTTAATACGTAACATTGAGGACGTTTTTTTGAATATCTCAGGATCCACTGAACCGATTTGACTCAAAATCTAATCAGATCTAAGTTAAAGGCTGATAAACACAATAGAACAATCGGCATGCCCGTATGTTGTTCCGTTCTTAAGATATCGAAGGCGAAAAATTGACCACATACACACACACACACATACACACACACACACATACAGACATCAGTCGGAAAATGATCTTAAACGATTGCTAGGGTCTCAAAACGTGAAAATCTGTTAAAATCTCGAAATATTGTTTTCGGACTGAATCCATTACTTCCCTACCATAGTAGAGGTGGGAAGTAAAAATTATAATTTAAAAAAACTAAAAAACACGCTTTAATGAACTAAAAAGTAAAAAATAATTAATTTTATTGTAAAAAAGCGTAGGGTGCTTTGTATCATATTTTCATACTACGTATACGCCACGCTTTTTTACAATAAAATTAATTATTTTTTACTTTTTAGTTCATTAAAGCGTGTTTTTTAGTTTTTTAAAATTATAATTTATTTTTGCTTTTTAGTCCTGGAGATACTGGTCAGGATAATGGGACAAACTTATGGAATTATTGTATTGTAATCGGTCCTTGATAAGTGTGCAAAGTTTCAGTTCAATCTGAAGTTTTTTGCTTTTTTTTTTTAGTCCTGGAGATCCTGGTCAGGATAATGGGACAAACTTATGGAATTATTGTATTGTCGTCGGTCCTTGATAAGTGCGCAAAGTTTAAACTAAATCTGACCGTTCAAAGTTGGTCAAAATCAAGTTCAAAGAAGTCGGTTACAAACTGACAAACAAGCAAGCCCGCAAGCAAGCATGCAAACATACAGGTGAAGCTAATATAAGCGTGTTAAAAATTGAAGAAAACTCTAAATCTGATATTTATCTAAGTGCAGTAAAAAGTGGTTAAAGTATAAGGTAAGCATATATTGCGTACCGTTTTAAATAGTATTTACGCGCGTTTTTTAACTAGCTTCAACCTAAAAGTTAAAATTAAATCAAAATTCAGAAATGAGTTTGTATACTTTGTGGCAAAATAAAAAACTCCTTGAATTTTTGGTATTCAAAACCGAACCGTATGACAACTTAATCATCGACTTCATAAAAAGAAAATATTTATGTAAATGATATTAATTAACGTAACTTTGAATTATGTTCGGAAAGTAAAAAAAATTCACAGATTTCGCAATCCTTGCAACCATCGAGGACATTGGAAATGATAACAGCATATATGAAACATAATTAACTGTTTATTATACACACAATATTTATCAATGCACTGTTTAGTTTTGTCAGGAATAACCTTATTATTCTTCTGTTACATACGCGTTCACTTTTGCTTGATTACTTAACTTTTAAATGGATTTTTCTACAGTATTTATTAACATTTGCTCAAAAATAACACAGCAGATCGTCGCAAATACCTCTCAATTAACTAGACATGATATAAAACACATTTCGAAAAAATTGCACTTGTTCAATTTTGCATGATTGCTCCTCACTTGATCGCGACACCGTTGTCTTTTGGCCTTGAACGAAAACTCGTAACTCTGCCCCCATATACGAACATAAACATTTCCAATGTTAAAAACTTTATTAGAGAACATTAAATTAAAAACAATATAACTCCTGTACATTACCACCCTGTTATGTATCATTACGAACCTATAAAAACATTCTCTAGAATAATTAGTGTACGTTAATTATGAACTATTATTAAATATCGCGTTTTATTACGGGTTATTAAATAACTATAATCAGTAATTTATTGCAAACACATTTACAATAACTGAAAGAAGTAAATAGAAATGGCGGCTTGTCTAAAGTGCAAGCGGTGTCACAGTTTTACATTCGGAGTCTGATTTAAGCTCTTTCAAACGCCACTAAGCTGATATTACTAAGGACCGTCAGATTTTTAAGCCGCCAATAAGCGCGTGGAATACGTCACGATCTTCTCTGTTTTTTGTTCTAAAAAAAAATATACCTTGGCCGTTTCTCGAGTAAGAGTTAGAACACCAGGTGACAATTTAAAAAAGGAAACATTCCTCTGTGGAGCCAATTCTATACTTCCCACCTCAAACACAAAACAGAAAACCTTCTCAACAAAACAACCTCGATCTTCTTTAGAATTTATTTTGCGTAAAATCCCCTTTGTTTCTTCGTCTTTCCTAAAGTCACTTTTGTGTCTAATTCGACTAAATCTAATCTAAACTATAATATCATAAAATTGGCAAATTCTGCACTTTGTACAATAGAAGCACTACTGGGTATCGATCGATGTGTTCGTATATATAGTAACGCCATGAGAGAGTCATGTTTTTAATGATTTATACAGATTTATACAGAAGTTAATAACTTTAATAAAAATAAACTAAATCGTAACTTAGTCTGCAATTGTAAAGTTCTAAGGACTAGAAGAGCGAATTTTCCGTTTTCATAATTTTTTTCCTGTTTTTCAAATTTCAATCTATCTAAATCTATTTGTTTGGTTGAACGCGCTAATATCAGGAACTACCAGTCCGATTTGAAAATTATTTTTTTTTTTGTTAGATAGCCCATTTATCGAGGAAGGCTATAGGCTATATAATATCACGCTACGACCAATAGGAGCGGAGCATCAATGAAAAATGTTGCAAAAACGGGAAAAAATATTCCTTTTGAGAGCTTCCGTTGCGTGCGCTGCGTAAACGGTTAAAGTTACGCAAAAATGATGTATGACGGAATTGTTCCCGGAAGGTTTATATATATAGCGAACGAGCGTAGCGAGTGAGTAATGTAATTCCTAAACCACGCAACGGATTTTGATGCGGTTTTCACCATCAGTTAGATAATTTTTCACGGAAGGTTTATATATATAGCGAACGAGCGAAGCGAGTGAGTAATGTAATTATAATATTCAAGCGAACGAGCGAAGCGAATGAGTAGTGTATTTATAATATTCAAGCGAACGAGCGAAGCGAGTGAGTAGTGTATTGCACCCGGGCTTTCTTAGCACCCGAGCGAAGCCGGACGGGGCCGCTAGTAATAAATACACAGGCTGAGAAGGCAACACATTTTAACCAAGGCGACGTTGCCATGAAACAATTTTTTCACGCGTTTAATTATGCAACAAATAAAGATTGTTTTTAGAAAACGTCAAATGGCCTTATTTGTCCTAAAATTAACTGTTTTAAAGCTACATATTTCCAAATGAGTATTATCCAAATTTTTTTTGATGGTTTACAAGCCTCTGAAGACTTATGCACTCCTTCGAAGGGTAGAAAAAGTTAGTCATGTTCCTTAACGATCAAGCAAAAATATGTAGTTCAACATTTTTTTCTAGCTATAGAAGAGTGATTTTTGCATTATTATTATTTATTATCTAAAAACATATTGTAAAGTGGTACAAAATAATACCTCCCCGGCGGGGAATCGAACCCCGGTCTCCCGCGTGACAGGCGGGGATACTTACCACTATACTACCGAGGACATAATTATTAACTTGCTTATTACATGACACTTATAGAATATGTCCTACATTGTTTCCTTATTTAATTATTATAATATCTGGGTGCCGAGCTTTGCTCGGATGAGTTCAATAAAAATAGTACTTGTATGCTGTGAGATATTATTTTCTCAGAATATTATTCCGAAACGAATTTATTTCTGAAACATAATTTAAAATAATTGTTTCTGTTAAATATTTTAACTACCTATGTGTATTTTTAATCGTAAAAACTAAGTATCAACTTGAATCAAGCATTTTTTCCTGTAAATATTATTTAGGTCGCCATTTGCAAATCTACCGCCGTTATTGTTTTGATGACTGAAGAACTCGCAAAAACCGATTTTCATAGATTGAATATCTTGTAAAAATGTTCGAATCAGATGAAATTTTGCTCGCCCGTTGCCATTTTAACAATCCAATTTTAAGCATTGATACCAAATATCAACTTTATCGAAGTACTTTTTCTCTGTGATGTCATCTTAACAACTTCCAGTAAATTTCAAATATTTTTTTTGCATAGGTACCTACTAAAAAACTCACAAAAGTCGATTCTTTTAATAACAAACGTCAGACTATAACCTGCGCAAAACTTTTTTTGCATGTATCTTCACCATAGTTTTTAAAAATCGATGTGTTTTTACACAGACCCGCGGCGCCAGAAGTGCGGCCCTTCGGGCCGCCGTTTTGTTATTATTTACATATTGTGCAAGACACTTCTTATATTAGTGTTCAATTACAATTTTAACACTTGTGATATATTATATAAAATCTATGTAAAAATGGACTTCGAATCAATCTGACTTTAATTGAGCGAGTTATAATAAATAAAAAATACCTTTTTTTTAATTGCTCCCCTCTGGAACCAAAATTCCTACCTAGATCGATTTCTCGCCCCAAAAAATCCCCATTCTGTAAATTTTATCAGAATCGTTAGTCGTTTTTGAGAAAAAAAGGTCTAGGTAAGATTATACGTCATACTACATTTAACGTACTTACCTATACATATTTTATATAGGTAATATAAAAATAACATACCTATTTATTTAAATTTTATCTAAAACTACTTACATAATATTATTATGTTTAGATTTTATTGTTGCTATTTTTTTACTTTTCAAATAATTACTGATTATTTTAATAAGTTAAAGATTGACTGTCAGATTTGACATAAATAATGAAAATAGTTTGTTTTTTCCAAAGCCTACTCACAATACGACACTGTTTTATGACGTTAAAAAAACTGTTTTTTAAAATGATAAAATCGATAAGAAAACGAATTTTTCCAGGGATGAGACCTAGCTAAATCGATTTTTTGCCCCCCGAAACCCCTTTTCGGTAAATTTGATCAAAATCGTTAGAGCCGTTTTCGAGAAAATATTTATATAGATACATAGAAACATATATACAAGATTTACTCGTTTAATAATATAGGGATTTTCTAAGTAAATTCGCAAAATTACGTAAGGTGACCAGACGTCCTTTGAGGAGGACAGTCCTCCTTTGGTGAGATTTGTCCTCCTATGGCCTCCTTTCAAATGATAACGTCATAACGACCCCATTTGTCCTACTTTTTAACGATTTCAACAAATGTTTTTGTGGTTCTGTACTGTGGGTAGACAATCTCACAATCAGTAGTGTAGTCACCGCATTCTTTAATGATTATATTATTATACAGCAAATAGTAATACGAATACGGCTATGGACTGTTAGATGGCGCCACTCCTGTGTGTTTCACTCTTAGATTATAAGGTCTAATGTTTCACTTCGACAAAAGTAGTTTTTTTTTGTGTCCAGTTGGTGTCCTCCTGAGCAATTTTAAAA
This sequence comes from Mongoloraphidia duomilia, assembly GCA_039654895.1. Classification (NCBI taxonomy): domain Eukaryota; kingdom Metazoa; phylum Arthropoda; class Insecta; order Raphidioptera; family Raphidiidae; genus Mongoloraphidia; species Mongoloraphidia duomilia. Next base: position 9,706,931 of record CM077517.1, on the reverse strand, counting down.
TTCTGGTCACCTTAAATTACGTCATTAATTAAATACGTCAGTTGTAAAAAAATGCAATCAGTGATGAAAAAAAACATAGCAACTTTTATTACTTATGGGTGGTATGTCTAGAGTCCACTGAAAACCTTATAATTATAAAAATACTCTGTTGTCGCGAGCATCTATAATTTACAATATCTATCTTTTATGAGGACAGTGTGGTCCAGTGGTTAGTGTCGCGGCCTCTAGATCAGACTGTCGTGGGTTCGAATCTCGCCTCCGCTCATGAATGTTGTGTGAGGTAATTTAGTTTTAAGTGAGTTGTTATTTAATGTAATCAAGACGCTAATGACCTAAGTTGTCGAAGCGTCTATAATTTACAATAAATAAAAATAAATCTATCTTTTATAATAATCAATTATATTATTGACAAAATATATGAGCACTGTGGTTGGAATAAAAATAAAATTAAGGATAGTTACTTCTTACCACAACTGTTTTATTGATGGATGTACATTTCGAAAGCTATATGCTTTCATCTTCAGCAAACACTATACATGAATGTTTAGTGTTTGTTGAAGATGAAAGCATAGCTTTCGAAATGTACATCCATCAATAAAACTGTTGTGGTAAGAAGTAACTATCCTTAATTTTGTTTATATTATTTATGTCAACATTTCGTGAATATACTCATGGGCTGCTTAAAAAAGGGCAATGACGAATATTATGATGCGCCATTGGCTCAAAAAATGCTTTCTAAAACCACTTGACAAAAATAACAATTTTCCCTTGACTGAGAGCAAAATTCGAAAATTAAAACTAACAATATTATACTGCCAAATGTGACATTTTATGCCTTACGATTCACCTAATTTTAGATTTCTATACTGTGCCTATTTTAACAGCAACATTATAGACAAGTGGATGCGTAAAGAAACAATAGGTAAAAGAGGGAAAGAATCTCTTGACAATCCATATCACATTTGACTTTTACAGACGTGCATTGCTTTTGATAAAGGGTTTTTCTATAAAATAATCCGTCTAAATCCAGGAAATCACGTCAAGTGCAACAATATGGTAAGCCACAGGCTGAAACGCGGTCCATCGGCTAAGTGAGATATCCTGTACACATACGTTATTAAATATCTTAAGAGGATTAATCTGTCAGTTTATGTTCCACATGTTGCTGCGATCATGCTTGATTTAATATCATTCACGATACAACAGAAATACATCATCGACTACTAAAAAAAAAAAATGGGAACTGTCAGAAATGTATAAAGAAAAAGAAAGAGGTAAGTCCTATACACAGAGGGGGACTAGTAGTCTTGGCAGCCCTAGGCCGGGTTCCGTACTAGCCGCGCTTTTCTGTGAAGTTGTACGAAAATCGACATTACGTTCGGTTCAACCCGCACTATAGTTTGTTATAGATCTCTAACAGGGGTATAAACGAATGTCTCCCAGAGCCATATATGAAACATAATTAACTGTTTATTATACACACAAAATTTATCAATGCACTGTTTAGTTTTGTCAGGAATAACCCTATTATTCTTCTGTTATATACGCGTTCACTTTTGCTTGATTACTTAACTTTTAAATGGATTTTTCTACAGTATTTATTAATATTTGCTCAAAAATAACACCGCAGATCGTCGTAAATACCTCTCAATTAACTAGACATGATTTAAAACACATTTCGAAAAAATTGCACTTGTTCAATTTTGCATGATTGCTCCTCGCTTGATCGCGACACCGTTGTATTTTGGCCTTGAACGAAAACTCGTAACTCTGCCCCCATATACGAACATAAACATTTCCAATGTTAAAAATAGTCCATAAAATCATGCTCTGAAACTGTATAACACTTTGCCGGATCGTTTAAAATATCTCCCATAATAAATAAATTTAAAGAAGATTTAAGACAATCATAAATTAGTAATTACGCAATGTTTGCATCATGTTAATGATTTTATAATCTAGTTTTATATAATTTTAAGTTTTGATATTTGTAATTTTATTATACTATTGACAATTTCGACTCTGTAGTCTTTCGAATAATCATTAAATGAATTAAAAAGATTTCCAATCTTGTGGATGGATCCAGATTGACGGAGCAGAAGCAGCATAAATAGTTGTGATAATAGTTCACTGCAAATTGGAGTACAAAATAATAAACGTCCAAATATGTTTCCATCGATATAATAGAATCCCTTGAACACACGGAGTTAGTCGCTAGAGTAATTAATAACACGTTCGTGTATGTGATTTTTACACGTTAGTTTACTGTATGTTTGTCATAATTTTATTATGGGTCTCAAACCAAATGACAGACACATTCGTAGAAAGAGAGAACACTGCAGAGGGTTCCATATACAGAGACAGTCAAGCAATTTGTAACCGATTTACATGAAGATATTTATGTGGGAATTAAACACGTTTCTTGAATGTGAATTTGTAAAATACATTATTTTTGTCGTATTAACAAATCATTTTACATTATGCATTGGACAGCGTGCTGTATGGTAAAGGGATGGACAAAATGTTTTGTTGCAACACAATTTTTACTTCCCTGCACCCCTACTATGGTAGGGAAGTATTGGAATCAGTTCGCCATTTTTTTCGCGTGTTTAACAGATCACGTTTTCATATCCTAGAAATCGTTAGAAACCGTTTTCGAATTAATGTCTGTATAGATGTGCATGTCAAATTTTTCTCCTTCGATATCATAAAAACGTAACAATGTATTACAGGCATGCAGTTTTTTTTTGTCGTATTTGTTAGCGACCAGTGTTTAATTAGATCTGAGTAGATTTTGAGCAAAATTGGTTCAGTGGATCCTAAGATATTTAAAGAAATGTTCTCAAAGCGTACGTTAAAAAAATATAAATGAATTCTAGATGATAAAATATAAATAAAATCTTAATAATTTTTATTCTAAAATGTATATAGATTTCGAAAAAAAAATGTTTAAAAAAAATGCGCGGAAATAATTTTTTATCTGCCTAATTATCAAGATGTCTATGATTTTAGTTGGCCTTTATTTACTAATTTATTTGTTTATTTAGTTATAGATCAATAAACACATAACAGAACATAAAAAGAAAATAATTATTTTGTTGGGAAAATTTTTAACTACAAGCAAATGTTTACTATAGGTTAGAAGTGAAGAGGCTCCCCAGTCGATTTTTTTATATAGGCGAAATGGTTTGCAAAAATTAAAATTCAAATGTTAAATATTTTTTATATTTATTTTTGTTACAGTTCGATCTTGTAAACTGAAATGAAGAATTCAAATTTGATAATGAATTTCAAGAGAAACTAAAATATGCTTTTTATTTAGAAAGACAAAAATTTAACGTCGGTCTCATACATTAATAGTAATACAGCGACCAAGTATGTATTCTTAATGACATGTTCATTTTCTTACATTTGTCGTTCATAAAGAAAACTGAAGAATGTTTGCTACGTAGATTCAAAGATAATAATTTGTAAAAGATTTGCGTAAGTATATTTATGTGAGAATTAAACTCGTTTCTTGAATTTGAATTGGTCACATACAGTTAAATCTCCTAAAATTGTCCTATCGCAGGCGGCAGTTATAAATACCTATTAATTATTATTATTATAGTGGAGAGTTGTGAAAAAATGAAATTCAATCATATTTTAATTAAAATCATTATAAGCGTTTTACTGTAAATTGTCAGCACTGTGTCAGCCAGAAGGGAGAAAATAGTAAACTGTGCAATGGAAATTCTATATTATAAGGTTAGCTTTTTCGGTAAAATATGTGATTTTTCCAATAAAAAAACGACGAGATTGCTTTTGAAATACATATTATTAACCGACTTCCAAAAAAAGAGGTGGTTCTCAATTCGGTTGTATTTTTTTTTTTTATGTTTGTTACCTCAGAACTCCGTCATTTATAAACCGATTTGGAAAATTTTTTATTTGAAAGGATATACTTTGAGATTGGTCCCATAGAAATTTCGTCAAAATAGGTTCAGTAGTTCGGCTGATTTTAATAAAAGTTAGTAACGGCGTGTGATTCCTTTAAGGTAAATGTCACTTTTTGATACTAAAAAGTAAAAAATAAAAAAAATTTTAACAAAAAAAAACCTCCTTCAAAAAGCCACTAAAAAGAGGAAAATAATGAAATTTTCAGGTCTGCGCCAATTTAATAAAATATGAAGTTGGTTAAAAAGAAGATATTAATCACGATACTATACTTTTTAACCGACTTCATATTTTATTAAATTGGCGCAGACCTCAAAATTTCATTATTTTCCTCTTTTTAGTGGCTTTTTGAAGGTGGTTTTTTTTTGTTAAAAAGTTTTTTTTTTGAAATTATTTTTCCAAGAACATATTCACCAATTTTTATCCACATATAAAGTGCCTTTCGGCTAACAGTAAATGAACATTTATTAATCTCTATTACAAAATAAACATTTCACAATCAATAACCATAAATCAAATAGTTAATGTGTCCCAGGTAACACACCCTAACGATTTTTATAAATTTATTAAAAATCAATTTTCACAACAATGTGTACCAAGATACCCAACTTATAAATCATTGTTTTAGGTATAGTGATTTGATTATAAATAGAATTTTAATATCTAATCTAAGCGATGAGTTAATTTATTCAAATCACTTGTATACCTAGCAGTTTTTAAAGGCGGTGGACACTGGATATTAGACAAGTTAAGATTAACTTATAATACACATAATGTTACGTTAATGTTAACAATATTAGTTAGTAGTTGAGGACAGTGTGGTGTAACGGTTAGCGTAGCAGGCCTTTGGATCACACTGTCGTGGGTTCGAATCCCACCTCCGTTCATGGATGTTTTGTGATGTCATTTAGTTTTAAGTTATTTGTTACTTAATTTGACGTAATTAAAAGACGCTAATGACCTAAGTTGTCGACGCGTCTAAATCTACAATAAATAAATAACAATATTAGTTGCGGTGTTATCATGAGTATTGAGTGGTATTAGTTGCAAAAATCTAAATTTGGTTTTACTGAAAATAAACATAAATGCAGAATGTTTTCGGTCTATTATTATTATGCTTATTTCTTTCAATATGTGAGGTAAATGGAATAATGTTTTGGGGTCGCAGCTCCTCTGGACTGCATAAAGTATTGTTGTTATACAAAAGAGGGCAATTAGAATAATTTTCAAACTAAATTTACGTGAGAGCTGTCGTGATACTTTCATTTATAATAAATTTTTAACTATTCCATCAATATACCTATTGGTATCACTTTGCTTTATTAAAAAGCATATTGCTCAATTTCAAACTATAAATTCCCACCATTCTTATTTAATTCGTAACTGTATCATGTAGATAATTACCTAACAGTGATCATTTTTAATTCAATGGATTTTTGCTCTAAAAAAATCAGAAGTGCAGGAAACTGCATATTTATGATTTTACATGTTAAATCCCTATATACGCCTCAGCAGTTCACCATTCTGTATAGTGACCATCATAGACAAAAAAAAATTCGACTGATGATCAGTCCTATACTTCCCACCTAGTAAATATTTGCAAAAAATAAACTCTTTTTTTTTTTATTCTTTGACTAGGCTCAAATAACCTTATCTGTTGATGGTCTTTAAAACACAATTTAATTTTTATTCTTTGAAAAAAGCATGGCCCTCTTTTTTGTTTGGTGATCTACTGATGACTAGCTTAATATAGCAAAAATCATGGTTACCTTGATTTACGTACAATTTTTATTTTGTTAGTAAAATATTTTTTTTCTCGAAAACTATACATTTAAGAGAAAAAAAATATTTACATTTTTTTCATATTATAACATCTAGAATTCATTTATATTTTTTTTTACCTATGTTAATACGTGACATTGAGAACGTTTTTTTGAATATCTTAGGATCCACTGAACCGATTTGACTCAAAATCTAATCAGATCTAAGTTAAAGGATTATAAACACAATAAAACAATCGGCATGGCCGTATGTTGTTCTGTTTTTACGATATCGAAGGCGAAAAATTGACCACACACACACACACACACACACACACATACAGACATCAGTCAGAAAATGATCTTAAACGATTGCTAGGGTCTCAAAACGTGAAAATCTATTAAAATCTCGAAATATTTTTTTCGGACTAAATCCATTACTTCCCTACCATAGTAGAGGTGGGAAATAAAAATTCTCATTAGGACAAGGCCCCTTATTGCCGTTGTTAGACTGTAACATAAGTTATTGTACTCAGAGCTTTACTTTAAAAATTATCTAAGTACAGGTCCACGATATAAAACTAAGCCATGTTTATTAATTAGGTGCTGTCATTAAAATATTATTGATTTTTTGACAGGTGAGGTCATTAAATACAGTTCGTTATTATAACTTATGAAGCAGTATTAGTTATGTATAATTTATGCTACGCTACGTTAAGATTGATTGAATTTTATAAACCGTTATCTTTTAAATTTTGTCAACTTCAAAATAAATCGTTACTGGCAAAATGCAACATTTTAGTTAAACGTAAGTAATTTTTAGTGGTGATAGAGATAAATTATTATATGTCGTGAATTTTTGTTTTTTTTTTTTCTTCAATATTTTGAGAAGCATTAATAGGCTGAGGTCAGACTAGTCGAAAAGTTTGTTTTGGACATTTAGTTCGGAATTCTAACAAAGGACTTTCCAATTTATTTAGTACCTACTCCACACAAAAAAAAGGTGTTTTCTTTTAAAATTAGTTTCTCGTTAAAAGAAAAAGATACAGCTTTTCCTATTCGAAATAAAAGTTTTTAAATTCCTTTAGCACATCACATAATAGGTATTATGTTACAGAATGTTATAATATAGATAGATAGATATATTATTTTGTTTTGATGGAAAAACTGATTTGGAATTCTGAACCCAGCCTTGAAAGCTTTGTTATACAGGGTGGCACATCTTAAACAATGCATTGAAATATCTCGTAAACGGTACAAACCATAAAAAAATGTTTTATACAAAAGTTACAGAGTGTCAAGGGAGACAGAAGACAGTGATATCAGATTTAACATAGGTGGTGCTGTGAAGGTCAGGCGAAGGTCAGCTTCGATTTTTTAATCGTAACAGTGCATTTTTATTACTGAATACGATGCAGACTACAGTATTTAATAGTGGACAGTATATTATTAAGGTACATATGAGCTAAAGTTAATAAATATTGAAATATTTAGAAATTAAATAACTGCCAAAATGAACGACAATTAGACAAATTATGGCATAAGCATATAGCCATGATATTACGCACCGGCCTTCTTGGCTTGAATTCAATTCATAAAAGAAACGAATTGATAAATTAAATTTGCTATTTAATTTGTAAATACATATCTCAATATTTATTAACTTTAGCTCATATGTACCTTAATAATTTACTGTTCACATTAAATACTGTATCGTATTCAGGAATAAAAATGCACTGTTACAATTAAAAAATCGAAGCTGACCTTCGCCTGACCTTCACAGCACCACCTATGTTAAATCTGATATCACAGTATTCAGTCTCCCTTGACACTCTATAACTTTTGTATAAAACATTTTTTATGGTTTGTACCGTTTACGAGATATTTCAATGCATTGTTTAAGATGTGCCACCCTGTATAGCGAAATGCAGTCAGCTTGTAAAGATCCTACTGAATTACTTTATGCATCTGACACGGGAATAACGTGACAGTAACTACGATTTAATTATTATTATTACAATCAAACTGTAAAATCACTTTGCATTAATATGTACGCAACGGCAGTAATAAGGAGACTTCTATCTAAGGTCGTAGCACATAACAATATTAATATTATTTTTAATGCAACTTTTAAGAGTGCAATTGTCAATCAAAATAATGGTTTGGCTGATACAGCTCAGTAGATAAGTCATATGATTGCTTATTTGTATGGACAGTAGGTGGTTATGCATCCGTATCTGACATTATGTGGTTTACAATAATTAATATACTTGTCCACAGCTGAAGTGAAACTAATTCAGACAAATAGAAATAACCAGAGTGGTGTTCGGGTATCTTTCCATCTGAATCGCGTCGTAGCTTCCTTGATCTATCCACAAAATGTTTTTGCAGTTTTCTAATCCTTGTACACTTAGCCAGTGCCGGCCCAAGGATAGAGCGAACGGGGCAACCGCTCCAGGCGCCGGGCCATGAAGGGCGCCAAAATTCAATTGCGAAAAAAAGATTCGACTCATCATTCAACTATTAGAAAAGTACGTCAGTAATTTTTAGTCTGTGGAAAATCATAAAGTGTCAACTAAAGGCGCCAAACGGGATTCTCTCTCTACCCTGAAAATAGTCTAGGGCCGCCACTGCATTTAGCACCTAAATCAGTTAATTGCGTTCCCACCACCCCCAGAAAAAATATAGATCTGCCAATAATTTTAGCTATTATTAATAATATTATGACCATATAGAACTTCATGTGGGAATAGTAGAAACGAGAAATGAGGATTCGTGGGTGATGCCCAAACATATTCAGGCATTTGTAAATTTCGATGTGTGGACATACCTTAGTACGCATGTAAATAAAATATTATATATTGTATCGGTATGTATGTATGCAAGCAATTATGAATTAATAAAACTCAAATATATTGTAGTTAATGAATGAAAAATGGTTCTTGTAAATTCTACCTGAATGCATGGATTGTAATTTATTTAGTGTAAGTACTATTCAAACGGTCCTCGAATTTCTTGCAAAGATTTATTGTTAAAATATTTATATTAGCCTTTACTCGTGGTTGCGCTCGCGTTAATGGCGGTTTTTTAGGCTACTCAGTACTCAGCCCCATTTAGTAGAAACGCGAGGGTGATAGGTCCAGTTTGACGGTGACGACGGAGAATTCAGAACTGTCTCATTTTACTACATAAATCAGGTGTGCTAGTTGTGAAATTTTGAGAACCCGCTTCTTCTTCTATTAATCAGGTGCAATGGTTGTGGAGAATAATAATATTTTGGAATTTGGAGAAAAAATACTGCTCTCAGAGCATATTTTAACAATTTACTCTTCATTTACTATACAATTATCATACTTACACATATAAATATTATAAATTATAATAGCTATAATATTTATGCATGGCACAAGTGTACCGAAGAGAGATATGCATTACAGATTATGTATATAGGGACTGATAGGGACAGTTAAATCACAATAGGAACTAGCATGTAGCAACTGAAAAATAAAATCAAGACTGGTTTATGATTTTATGATATTGCCAGATGCTTAAAAAACTTTCGCAAATTTTGTATTTCATGAAAATCTTACTCGTTGATAAAATTTATTATCAAAATAATAAAATCCTAAATCCGCGAAAAATTCTCCCCATGCGAAGATAATTAGTGAAAGAATTTTTAGAATCGGTTCAGTAGTTCCAGAAATAAGAATTTATGATTTATTACCCCTTCCCCGCGAGAAATTCTCCCCCTGCGAAGATAATTAGTGAAATATTTTTAGAATTGGTTCAGTAGTTTCAGAAATAAGAATTTATAGTTTATTACCTCCCCCCGCGAGAAATTCTCCCACTGCGAAGATAATTAGTGAAAGTATTTTTAGAATCGGTTCAGTAGTTCCAGAAATAAGAATTTATGATTTATTACCCCCCCACCCCGCGAGAAACTCTCCCCCTGTGAAAGTATTGAAACAGCAATGCACAGATATTTTCACACACACGTAACATAGCGACTGTGTAACAGTATAGTGCGGGAAGACGCGACGTACCTACGTGCGTTCTGAACGACGTTCCATTTAAACGATTTTACACCCGTGCCTAAAAATGTTTCACATCAAAAATTCATTTTGGACTGTTCTTGTTTTTTCCGATGAGTTACTGGAAAATTAATGTGCCATCTACATAATTACTATATTATACAGGGTGTTTCATAATATATGCGCAGGACTTCAGGATGTGATAGCTCGTCCAAAAATATGAAAAAAAGTTTCTATTAACTTACCCTCTAAAATGCACCATTTTAGAGATACAGGGTGTTGAAATTGAAAAAAAATTTCGTTTTTTGCGAATATATCCGGAACCGTTTATCGTACAGAAAACAGTTTTTGTAAGCATTTTCTACTCATAATAAGCTATGTTTTGTGCGGAATTTTTTTTTTAATCATAATTAGTGAAGGTTTTGAAGGGGTAGTGGGTGTTTTTATCCCCAACTTCTACGCTACTGGAAAAAGTACGGTTTTGAGACGCCCATTTGAACCGCCAATGTTTTCTACACAAAAAAGGTACTCTTGGTCATAAGCTCTAAGTCGATCGTTTTCGAGAAAAATCAACTTTTATGTTGAAAAACATGGTCAGTTTTTTTAAATAAAATTTTTTTCTTACTAATTAAACAAAATTTATTTAAACGTTAGAACAAGTAACAAAACTAAACGTTAACTTCATAATTGCAAAATTAAAAAAAAATGAAAAAATGATACAAAAGTTGTCTTTTCAAAATTCCCCAAACACCCTGTATCAACACCCTGTATCTCTAAAATGGTGCATTTTAGAGGGTAAGTTAATAGAAAATTTTTGTCATATTTTTGGACGAGCTATCACATCCTGAAGTCCTGCGCATATATTATGAAACATCCTGTATAAAATAGAACAGCTTTTTCCTTTGAAACACAGGTCGAGATATACTGCTTTGTGTGTTCAGGGTGGGCCAATTTCACTGTAAGTCCAGGTAATCTCGTTAACTATAATAGATAGCAAATAGCTAAGTTAGCACTTTTGAGCTGTTTTTTCAAGAAAAGTCCATTGGTGAGATCATAATTTTGGTTTTGAGCTATATTGGATTTGAATAATTCACTTTGTTAAAAAAATGTTTAAAAAAACATTTTTGACGTAGACAATTTTTATAATTTTTCAGTGGAATTTAGTACTGCCCTATTTTTCATATTTGCAGTAATTTTAGGAATATCCCAGCTTATTTGTCGATACAGGATACATACTTATAACTTACAAGATTATGCAAATTAAGACAAACATTTCAGTTGTAAAAATTAACTTACCTATCTAATGAAGTTTTCTGAAATTCTTAATTAACAAAGTTATGACGGATTATTAAAATCTGTCAAATGTCAGTTTTCCGCGATAATAGCTCAAAAAAATGATATATTCTACTAAAATTTTCATTTCGCCAATGAGCTTTTCTCGAAAGTGCACACAATTAGTTTTCCTCTATATATTACAGTTACGTACAGAGATTAGTTACAAGGAAATTGGCCCACTCTGTACACCCCTGACGGAGGTATTAAACTATTATAGTCACGTTACGCCCAGCCAATGGTTACGCCACTGGTCAACACACACTCTGACAAGTGACAAGTAAACATAACCTAAATTGTTTGCTGTCAAAATGTAAACAAATTAGCGATATAAGTTAAAAAATTGAAAAAACGAAGTGAAATCAAAGTGCAGCTTTTCTGTGTGACTACCTAAAAAATAATTTTCACAATTTACGTATAATATAGTGCAATAATTACTAATAATATCAATATTCATATTTCTATGACGAATGTTACGTAAAAATAAATTTGAACATACATAGTTGCCAGTTGGCTAGCTGATCTTTTACACATCTTTAACAACATTTAGAATGGGCATATAAATTCAAGTTTATTTTTTAAATTATTAATTCACTGTAACAGGAATCCAATATTTACAATAAAAAAATGCAAGCAGAAGAAACATCATCTTTACAAACGCCGAAGAAAACCGATAATTTGCAATTGGAAGTCTGTAATCCTTTAAGTATTCTGAAATTTTGTGAAAGTCTAACGGATAATAATAATATATTACTACAGAAAAAAATTAACAAATATGTAGGTACCTATTTAAGTTCACAATAACTAAATTTCCACTTTGAACATTGGGCACATTAAATAATATTAATGTTTTATAATTTATGATAGATTGTCAGTTGTTAAATTATATATTAAAAGTATTCTGTAATAGTATCAAAAAATGGACTCGCCATAGAAATTAACTGCGTATTTAAAAATTAATATCATTATAATTTGTGGTCATAATAGGTGGTCACTTTGGCAGGAAATAGTTATCGAAATTTGCTTAAAAATTTCAAAACTTATCAGTTTTATTTTTCAGTTTAAAAATGCGACAAATTCAGGAGTTGTATTCGTTGTTGTTATTCTTAAGGAAACGCAAGAGGCTTTAATACACGTAATTGGAGATCGTGCACTTACCAAAGAATTGCGTTTTCCGGTAAGTATTTAGAAAAAACACAATATACCTACATTATTATAAAGAAAAGATTGTTATTTTTATAAATACGAAAAAAATGTACCAGTTGGTTCTAAAAAGAGTCCATAATAAGAAAAAAAGTTAAAATCACTGATGAGAAGTCACTATTGCCTTTCTCACCAACAGATTACCTACTTAGTTATCACGTGAACAGCACATGCTTGGCTAGGATGCACAGAGTATCTGATTGGTTGTTCTGCTGCGTTGAGTTTCAAGCGACAAAATCAGATGCTAATCACGTAGTTTTATTGCTATATTTCATGATATAGCCGATAGAGGCTGAGTACCTACTTCACGGTACCAATTTATTATGACACCCAACCTTTTTATTGTTATACTAGCTCTTACCCGCGGCTTCGCTTGCATTATTGCCAGTTTTGACGGGAGCTTTGTGCTTCCCGTTACTATGTTATATAGGGTGCTGAATTGCTTTGTGGGTAATAGGGATTTAACCCGTAAAATCAAACTTTTGCGATTTCCTGCTTCCCTAATCATTTTAGGAAAAATATCTTCGAATAAAAGTTTTAGAACATAAAATTCTGCATCTAAATCATTAAACAAAATTAATTTTGCATGCTTTGTAACGGCAGAAATTTGATATGAAAATGTCAAAATTACCTCAAAAACAGAGAGCGATAGCCATGGAACTTGAACAAAATGATTAAAATTATTCTGACCGCTAAAACGTCATCATTTTGTTCAAGTTCCATGGCTATCGCTATCTGTTTTTGAGGTAATTTTGACATTTTCATATCAAATTTCTGCCGTTACAAAGCATGCAAAATTAATTTTGTTTAATGATTTAGATGCAGAATTTTATGTTCTAAAACTTTTATTCGAAGATATTTTTCCTAAAATGATTAGGGAAGCAGGAAATCGCAAAAGTTTGATTTTACGGGTTAAATCCCTATTACCTGCAAAGCAATTCAGCACCCTGTATATAATATATTAAATCTAAATAATTTTAAGTTGTTCAGATTCAGCAAATGTCACAAAAAGCGTCCAAAAATGAGCTAAGTTCTGACATCAAGTACATGTTCATAGTATGGTTACCTTATTTAAACACATTGATGACATCAGTGCTGAAGAAAATAGCATAAGTCGCGTCTATGTTCATAATACCAACTTGTTCTGTTGTAAGCGAAAGGGTTAGATAGGTTGATGACATTGGGGACAGGCAAAGATTTTCGCTGCACTCAGGTCTACAATCGAAAAGGTTAACGGATCAAGATGAATCAAAGTGCAGGTCACTTCTAGTTTTTACCCCAAAACTATGCAAGATTAATGGAGATGGGCACATGAGAAACGTAATGTAGATGACAGCAGGTTTATAGCCACCTAAGTTATCATTGATTTTAATAGAAAAACGCACGAGAAATCAAGTTTTTTTCCTCTGATAGCATGCAACTACGTCTTTTCAGTTCCAGATCCTTTGGGAATATAAAACCTCCATGATTTGAACATTGGTAAACACAGCACATCGGCATTGTCAACGATTTATTATTTTAAATAAACTTATTGTGTGCACACTACCATGAACTGTTCACTGACCGAGGTCGTTACATAGCTGGCGCCCCTAGCGGTCAAGTTTGGCAGTGCCCGCGCCAACTCGAAACTGACAGACACTAGACAGAACTAGTTTTTTTTTGTATTTGTATATCAATAAAAAATGGTGGAACCTTTGGTGTAAAGATACGAAATGTTACAATTACCACAAAACACCAAACCATAACAAACACTCTCGACGTACGTTTCGCCAACCAAGTTGGCATCATCAGGAGATGATGCCAACTTGGTTGGCGAAACGTACGTCGAGAGTGTTTGTTATGGTTTGGTGTTTTGTGGTAATTGTAACATTTCGTATTTGTATATCGTTTTCCAATTATATTGCTTTTTACAATGCCGTGCAGTAATAATGATGAAGAATTTAATTGAATTCTAGTACTTCGTATTTTATTACAAAAAAATAAAAATTAACTATGAGCTACACCAGTGTTTCTCAATCTTTGGGTCGCGAAGGAACTGGTAAAATACCGAAATAAAAGTATAGTTATCTTATTTGAGAAAAAAAAAACACTTCGGAAATTAACAAAAGATGTTAGATTTTATATTATAAAATAAACTATTGGGTCGCAGTACGACTTCAAAAAAATATGTTGGGTCGCGCTTCAAAAAGGTTGAGAAAGGCTGAGCTACACTATGTAAATAAATACGTAAATGTAGATTATATGACATCTATCTACAAGTTATTTCACAGTGCCAACAGTGTTAATTTCTATTTTTTCTTATTAATTATAAGCTAATTGGTGGCTATCTACAGTACGTGCGAAAGCCATTGGCGGCGGAACGGGGGGGGAGGGGGATATAGGCTCACGATCACCTATGAAAATTTACATTGTAAAGAATAATAAACACGTTAGTTTAATATTTTGGGGAAGCTGAACACTATTTTGGGGCTCCTCTCGGATGCGTCTAATATAGATACGTATATTTCAGGTATCTAATAGTGTTTTAAATAAGACTCTAAAAAGGCGAGCATCATTTTCGACAAAGTCGACCGAATTTTTACCGGAGGTACGAAAAATGTTACATTCTGTTGTTCCATCATCTTCAGAATGTCTCTCTATTCCGATTATGCGATCGGATAATGGACATGTAGCCCTCATTCTATGTTTAGTCGATTATAAGCATATAGATAATGAAAAGGAATATTACACAAAATTCGTTCAGGAAACTTTCAGGTGAATATTGGTACAAATAACAAGAATAAGAAATAAGAATGGAAACTTTAATAAATAAAACACACAAAACTGGCTATAGCCGTCCAACTTTATTTTTAATACTACGTTTCGGTCTGTTATAAGAGACCCTTTTCAAGCACTACTGACTGAGTGCTTGAAAAGGGTCTCTTATAACAGACCGAAACGTAGTATTAAAAATAAAGTTGGACAGCTATAGCCAGTTTTGTGTGTTTTATTTATTAAAGTAATCTTTTTCGCTGTCGGTAGAAGCTAATAAGTAAAAAATGGAAACTGATTGATCGAATTAATAATGAAATTTGAATCTGGAGTCTAACACGGTACCTATTAAAAGTAGAGTTCTTAAAAAAAATTGGATCCGTACGGCCAGTGAATTGTGAATTATAGATGCTCGACAACAATGGTCATTAGCGCCGTACGGCCAGACTCCCTGTCGCGTTCGGAAGCCTGGTTACAACCCGATTGGCCATCTCTTTTCAGGGCCATGCCAAACACATTTTCAAAATTATTCAGTTCGAGACAACAATAGATATTTATGCAACAAGTGTCCAAAGTGACGGATTATATGACAGTCGCGATGTTGCGATACGAGCCTAAGGTTTTCGGCTCGCGCGGTAAAACTCACACTCGTTCTGGTAGAAATGCAACATAACCTTAGGAGAATATTGTAAAATGGCGGCCATCAGATTCGTCATTTTAAACACGCGTTACATAAAATATTTTTTGAAACAACTGCTTCAAAAGTTTTTTAAGGAAATAAAACACAATTTAGATATATTATTGACATTATAGCAAAGTAATCTATAAAGTACTATTTTACGCACGTGTTTTGAAGTAAAACAAAATATAATGAAAATTTTTGTTAGAAAAATATAATATTACACGTTCTCAGACAATTATAATGTGATTAGACAACTACTACAACATTTGTGTATCGCGGGTAGGAGTTTGCAGGATGATAGACACTTGTTAAAAGAGAATTCTTTCGCCTTCATAATAAATTGCTCAAGGCCTCGTCTCATAGAAACACGCGTAACCAACGTATCAGTACAAGTCGGTTCAATAGACGATAATGCGCATGCGTCGATACGTATTAGTAATAATAGCAATCGATAAAACCTACTTGCTTGCTCTGCCCTCCGCAAGTAACTTATACGTATAGTTACAAATTGATTAACTTGCAACTTCAAACTCAACATAAAACTTACAAGTAAAATTCATACCCAGGCTTATATGATTTGTCATCTTTTATTCTGCGCACTAATCAGAACTGAACCAGTGTGTTATTACTGTAAATTATAGACGCGTCGACAACTCAAGTCATCAGCATTTTCAACACAACAATTAATAATCCATTTGTGTATTAGAATCTGCCAGCCGGCATACAGAAACCGATTGGTACGAGCTCGGGCTCCTGGGAACGCCAATTCCCAAAGAACATTGGAATGCAATTGCGAGAACAATTACATTCCAATGTTGGGGGATGAATCAGCGAGCGTGTATTGATATGCTGGTTAAATGACACGGCAGGGCTTGAGCAGTTTAATAGTGTATGTTTGAAGATTTCGCACAAATGAAATTCACCGATTATTACTTTGACTTCCATGAGGTTTCGCAATTTTAAATCCTTTGTATTACTTTCTAGATTTTGTCTAACTACAATTCTAAATACAATGGCCCTTGAAGAAGAAATGCGTCTTAAAGTTCAATGTCAGCAACTATTGGCTGTTGCTCGTAAACTATTTTCCCATTTGGGTGATTTAAATGATCTCTTAAGAGAAATTATGACTGAAGCAAGGAAACTAACAAAAGCAGAACGCTGTTCTTTGTTTTTACTTGATCCTGATCATGTATATTTAGTTGCTAAAGTGTTTGATGGGGTGATTACATCTGATGTAAGATAAAACATTTTACTGTTCACAGTTTACTTTGTACTTTGTGTGATCTATTTATGTCTATCGAGCATACACTGATCTAACGTGACAGACTGATCTGGCAAGCATTATGCCACATAAAGCTACAGCAGAAAATAAATAAATGATGTACCCCTTGTCCTCTCATTTCAAAGTTGCTGCCAGATCACGTGTCTCGCCACATTAGTAGCTTTATAAAATAAATTTTCCCCTATGTACAGCAATCTGTTAGTGAGGTGAGAATTGGTAAAAGTCAGGGCATAGCCGGACATGTAGCAGCTACAGGAAAAGTTCTTAACATCAGAGATGCGTACAAGCATCCACTCTTCTACAAGGGAATGGATGAGGCAACTGGATTTCGTACTCGAAATATTCTCTGTTTTCCTATCAGAGACGAACATGGTATAGTGGGTAAGTTTTCAATTAAGTGTTTTTACCCGACTGCGCGACGCAAAGGAGTGGTAATGTGTTTATCAGCCTATGTATGTATGTATGTTTGTATGTTCCTTTGAAGCACTATACAGACCAAACGCCTGGGCCGATTTTTATGATTCACACGTCAATCGATTCCCCTTAGTCCGGCGAGAGTCGCTAAAGACATGACGTTAGTGAAAATTCAATATGGCGACTACAGGACGCCATATTGTGAAAATGAAAAAAAATGAAAGTCAACAAACTATGTCAAGTGGGGTATCGTTGAATAGGTATTTAAAAATCATTTTTAGTTTTCCCTCAGCATTTTTCGATTCGACTGACCGTTTAGGATCTATATCGATTTATTTTTA